>CM065599.1:20225906-22838734 GCA_033119425.1 Bufotes viridis
AATTCCCACCCACTGCTTGTCTCAGTATAACCCATGCAGGCAATGCTGCTGGACTAGATCTGCGGTGCTAGGGCTCCCCTAGGGACAGGGCTTGGAGTTTGCAGTTAACTATTGTGCGCCTCGCTGCTCTGAATTAGGGAGCATTCACACGACCGTATTTTTCTCCCGCGTCCGTTCCACAAATTTTGCGGACAATGCACAGACCCATTCATTTCTATGGGTCCGCAAAATTGCGCAATTCCTTTCAGTGTCACCCCTGTGCTGTTCCTTTTATTTTAGAACATGTCCTATATACTTGACCGCAAATTGAGGTCCGTGGCCCATAGAAAGGCAATGGGTACATAAAAAACGGATAGCACACGGAAATGCATCCGTATTTCATCCGTTTTTGCGGACGCCTGGTCTGAAAACATTCTAGGAAACCCCATTAAATGTGTCAATTTGAACCCCTCCGTTTTTTTGCGCATCGTGAAAAACGGAAGCACCACGTCCGTATTATACGGACTTACGGAACGGAAATGGAAAGATAACTGAAGACATACGGAACACACGGATCCGTGGTTTGCGGACCGCAAAACCAACACGGTCGTGTGAATGCTCCCTTGTGTACATACCCTACATAAAAGGGAACCTGTCACCATGAAATGCAGGCAGCATGTTATCGAGCAGGAGGAGCTGAGCAGACTGATATAGGGCTCATGCACACGACCGTATTTTCTTTCCGCTCGGTTTCGCTTTTTGTGGACCGTATGTGGAACCATTCACTTCAATGGGGCAGTAGAATATACGGAAGTTACTCCATGTGCATTACGTTTCCGTTTGTCCGCATGGCTGTTCCGCAAAAAAGTAGTGCATGGCCTATTATAGTCCTCAAATTACGGTCTGAGGCCCCATTTAAGTCAATGGGTCCGCAAAAATACGGAACGCACCAGGAACACATCTGTATGTCATCCTTTTTTGCGGATCCATACTGTAGAAATGCTTTGCCCAGCCCATAGTGCTCATGTGTTTAGTGATTAATAAGTTACTGTTTCAGTATACAATCCGCAAAAAACGGATCAAATACGGAAACAATACGGATATGTTTTGTGCAATAACGGAACGGAAGAGGACTTTAATTAGAGGAAAAAACCTCAGATGCTGAACAACGGAACCGTGAAAAACGGACCACAAAAAAGCAATGGTCGTGTGCATGAGACCATAGACTAGTTTTGTAGAAAAGATTCTGTTTATTCATCTAAATCTCTGCTCTTTCTGAGCTTCCTAGTCATGTAGGAGGTCTTATCAGGGACTGACAGCCGTCCTTGTGTAAATGTGTATGCATAGATAGCTGTCAGTCACTGATAAGGCCTCCCACATGGCTCCTGAGCTCAGAAAGAGCAGAGATTTGAATAAATAAATTAAGTTTTACAAAATCTGTTTCCATGAAACTACAGTATATATCAGTCTGCTCAGCTCCTGCTCTATAATGTGCTGCCTGAAAGTTGCACCGAAGTTTCATGGTGACAGGTTTTCTTTAAGGGTACTTTCACACTTGCGGCAGAGGATTCTGGCAGGCAGTTCCGTTGCCGGAACTTCGCGCCAGATCCGTCTAACCTCATGACAACCGAAAGCATTTGTAGACGGATCCGGATCCATTTCATAAAGGCATTGCAAGTGCGAATCCGTCTCTTTGTCATGCGGAAAGACGGATCTGTCTATATTTTTTCACAGTTCTAAAGGTCTGCGCATGCGCAGGATGTTATGGCGGGTCCATCGTTCCGGTATTTTTAATGACGGATCTGGCAATAACGCATTTCTATAGGAATTAATCCCGGATCCGTCATTCCAGCATGTCTTCAGGCATTTAGGCTGGAGATAATACCGCAGCATGCTACAGTATTATCTCCGGCCAAAACGCCGTTCAGTGACTGAACTGAAGACATCCTTATGCATCCTGAACGCATTTCTCTCCATTCAGAATGCATGGGGATGTGACTGAAACGTTTTTCCCGGCATGGAGCCCGACGACGGAACGCTATGCCGGAAAAGAATAACGCTAGTGTGAAAGTAGCCTTATACTGGAATAGTGTCATAATTAGTAGCAGGGCCTCTTTCACACGTCTGTATCTGTGATGATATCTGTAACAAGATGGTCAGTGGTTCATCTATGAAGAATCCGTGTTTGGTCTTCGCCCTCCATGTGTCATCAGTACGCTAGGCTGAAAAATTTATTTTTAGAGCATCTGCTAGCAATGATCCATGAAAAACCATGGATGGCCATGTCGTGTGCGTGGTTTTCACTGAACCATAGACTATAATGTGTGTGAGGGAAAAAGGGCATGCATCCGTGGTCCCACCACAGACCCATGGTCCATGGAAAACCACTAACGTGTGAACACACATATTAAAGTCAAAGGGTACGTGTGCTGTGGCTTACTGACATGTGAACACCATTGACTATCATTACAAAAATGTTGCGCGGCTTTTAAACGAGGCGTCGGTGTGTAGCCGTACCCGAATAGACCTAAAGCTGTTCTACATAATCAAAACATACCTAAGAGGTTTGCAGTATTTTTATCTTGTTCTTATCCTTCCAGAAACAACTTTTTATGTTGTTTATTGCATCTTATTGTATTTGTTTTTTAATTGTATCTGCTGTATTTATTATCAGTTGCTTGGTTGTTTATTGTGTATCCAATACATATCACACATAAAACTGATAGAAACAACAAGCTGTCATAAATGATCTCACAATTTCCAATGCGCAATTTCACATAATGACATCTAGGAGATTTTTATATTTTTTAAAAGGGAACCGGTCACCATGAAAAGGCCATGTAAGCTGCATGTTATAGAGCAGGAGGAGCGGAGCAGATTGATATATAGTTTTATGGGAAAAGATTCAGTAAAACTTGTGTTTTATTCATTTAAGTTTCTGCTCATTTGGGTCTTTAAAGTCCCGGAGGTGGTCCTATCAGTGATTGACAGCTATCTCTGTATACACAGTCATAGAGGGAAGCCTGTCAGTCACTCATAGGACCGCCTCCTGGTTCATGTGAAGGAATTTAGACGTCCTGCCCTAGTTCACGTGTGCCCCGGATTGCCGCTCTGTCCCCATTGACTATAATGGGGGCGGGGGCAGAGTTCCGGCAGCAGCACGGCAGCGCACGGCGAGAGGCCACCGGACTAAAGGTACTGCATGTCAAACTTATTTGCAAAGTTGTAATGGTCATATTTTTCTCACAATATTAGTACAATGTAAGAATGTATTATAGAATAATTTTCATATAATTTCCATATATTTGGATCAACGTTTAGATAAATAGTTTTCAGCATCACCCTCAAGAAGGGCACACTGTGGTATTTGGAGACTGACCCCCCATCCCTCCCAAGGGACAACTACAGATTGTGTTAGAGCTATTGAACCATCGATGAATGTTATCCTACATGGGTTTACCCCCAATATGAATGATTGTCATATTAATTGTAAAAACCATAACTATCTAATCAGTGTAAATCCCACACTAAGGACCCATACACATGGTCGTTGCCCGGCCGTGCCCGTACTGCAGCCTGCAAACAGCGGTCCCGCAATATACGGGCCCGGCCGTGTGCACACCGCATCACGGATGCAGACCCATTCACTAGGGAGTGCTTCCGTGGGATTTCTCGCTGTGACTCCACACCACAAAAAAATAGAACTTGATGTATTTTTTGATGTGCAGATAGATCACGGACCCATTTCAGTTGACTGGGTCTGGATCCGTCTGTGCCATGTGCATCAGGCCTTATGCCAAGTCCAAGGGTGCCCAAGGGAATATTCCTGGGGAAGTACTCAATCAACCAGCTGCCATTCATTATGGAGAGTCACCACATCCACCACTTTCCATCCCAGTTCTTGGTATTGGTGGGAGTCCCAGTGGTTGGGATCCCATTTAACAGACATTTATGGTATATCCAATTGATATATCATTAAATTACCGATATATATTGTCTCTTTGAACAACTGGACCACCAGTAATGCCTGCTGGATAATTATCAAGGCGGGGATGCACAACCTTTTCCGGCCTACATTGTCAAATTGAACCAATCCCAAGGGCCACACAATAAAATGCAAAGCGGTACTACCATCTGAGCCATGTAAGCCATATCAAAAATATATGTATATAGGTTCAGATTTCACTTCAAAACTCATGCCTATAAGTAGAATGGGGGGTTTCCTCTCTTCCCTCAGTAAGTGAGCGACACCATGCACATAGCTCCATCTATTGAAGATGATGGGTGATGTGGCAACAGCCAAGCATTTCACAATCTCTATAAACTACGATGGAGATCCCCACATGCATAAGTAGGCAACTCATATACTCTATGCCCTGCCAGGGGTCAAGGTGCTGCACAGTATGGTATTTGAACGTCCCTACTCCTGAGCTGGGTGTCACTCTCCTTCTTTCCGACATGTAAACTATACATAAGCAGCAACACATAGACCTTCCTTTTATACGTCTAGACGGTTGGGGTCGCACAGAATCGCATAAAGAGCAACAGGTTGTGCACCCCTGATACGGGTGTGGGAAATGGACCTATAAATGTACCATTAGAAAAGAACATATAGCACTGGGTTGTGAGTGATAGAAATGAAATGTTGGGTCATTATAGATAAGATGCTCGATCACTGGTTTAGCAGTCTTGACCCATTGGGCAGCACCAAATGGTCAAGCTTGCTATGGTAGTGACACCTTACTGGTGGTAGGTGTGGTCAGTAGTCACACGCCTCGGACCCTAGATCTTTTAGGGTGCCTTCACACGTGGCAGATTTTTTGCAGAAAATGTCTGCAAATAAAAATTTGTTTTGTTGGCAAGCCCATAGATTCTGCAAGGCCTATTCAGATGAAGGGAGCTGATTTTCAGAAATTATCAGCAACAAAATCTGCGCCATGTGAAGGCACCCTTAAAGGGCATCTTCTTAGCCGATTGGCACCTATGACACTGGCTGACCTGTTACATGTGCGCTGGCAGCTGAAGACATCTGTGTTGGTCCCATGTTCATATGTGCCCGCATTGCTGAGAAAAATGATGTTTTAATATATGCAAATGAGCCTCTAGGAGCAACGGGGCGTTACCATTTCACCTAGAGGCTCTGCTCTCTCTGCAACTGCTGTGCTCTCTGCACTTTGATTGACAGGGCCAGGCAGTGTAAGGAGATATGCACACGTTCAGGTTTTACGTGCGGGCAATCCGCACTGAAATCCGCTGGGAAATCTGTGCGGTCAATACGCATCAATTGGTGCAGATTTACATGTAGGTTTGCATGCGGATTTGATGCAGATTTTCTGCATGCGGATTTTACTCTCCCCTTCTAAGTGAATGGAGAAAATCCGGTCAGGAAAAATAAAATAATCTGACATGCTGCGGATTTTAAAATCCGCATTGTAGGTCAAAATCCGCACTGAATAAATCCACATCGTGTGCATGAGAATTTCAAACTCTCATAGGATACAATATACGTGACCTACGGTGCGGATTTTACACACACAAATCTGCGCAGAAAATCAGCAAGCAAACCTGATCGCGTACATTTAGCCTAAGTGTAATCATACCCGGCCCGGTCAATCAAAGTGCAGAAGATACGAGAGAGCAGAGCCTCTAGGTGTAATGGTAACGCCCCGTTGCTCCTAGAGGCTCATTTGCATATAATAAAACATCATATTTCTCAGCACTGCGGGCACATATGAACATGGAACCAACACAGATGCCTTCAGCTGCCAAGAGCACATGTAACAGGTCAGCCAGTGTCATAGGGATAAATCTGCTGACAGATGCCCTTTAAGAGTTGAAAACGCCTATCACTGGAATCTCTGGTAAGTCGAGACTCATACCCTGCAATGGCACTCAGTCACCACAGACATCATGTGGTCCAACATGGTACAACGTTTTGGGAAATTTCACTAATGTCCTATTAGATCCTTGTTCTGCAATGATGTACAACCAGTCTCATGCTGACTTTGCAGGGTATATTGAGATATAGCCAGCAATGCGTAGTAGTCCTACAATTCTAGAAAGTTCACTGGGAAAGTACAGGTAACATGAGTGGGGTCTAAATGCTAATGAACAAGATTTTCTGGTCTGTACCTTTCACTGCTTCAGGTATTAAACAACCTGTTGTCCAGCCGACATACCATAAGTACGCTGGTATTCTAGGAGGAGTAAGTCCGGACAAGGTTACAGTAAGCAGCTATACAATTAACAAAATATGCACAAATAATGACGGGTATGCTTATTGCCTATGGGTGATGTCTACAGGCAGTCAACGGCCCGTACAATGGACAGTATATACAGGTGAAACTCGAAAAATTAGAATATCGTGCAAAGTTCATTTATTTCAGTAATGCAACTTAAAAGGTGAAACTAATATATGAGAGACTCATTACATGCAAAGCGAGGTATTTCAGGCCTTTATTTGTTATAATTTGGATGATTATGGCTTACAGCCTATGAAAGTCACAATTTTGAGGTACCCTTTGCTTAGAGCAGTGGTGCCCAACCTACGACCCGCGGGCCAAATCCGACCCGCGAAGCCGTGTCATGCGGCCCGCACAGTACCCGAACCTTTCCCTCATTTTTTCAGTGCAAGGTGCGCTGCAAACAGCACAGGCAGCAAAGCGATGCTGCCTGTACCTGCAATAGCCAATAGCAAAGCTCCAGGCAGCAAGGAGCTTTGCTATTGGTTGGACTGGGAGGGCGCCGGAGAGTGCCTGCAGTAGGGAAGCGGCGGGAGATTAAAGGAAGAGGGGCAGCTCCGGTGGTGGCTAAAGCATGGCAGCGGAGGTTCAAGCTTACATCCCAGGCAAAAGAGGGACCTGCGGAAGAAGGTGACATCACAGTAATGTAAGTAATGTATCGATGTGTGTAATGTATGTATTGCAGTGTGTGATGTATACATGTGTGATGTATGTAGTGCAGTGTGTGATGTATACATGTGTGATGTATGTAGTGCAGTGTGTGATGTATACATGTGTGATGTATGTAGTGCAGTGTGTGATGTATACATGTGTGATGTATGTAGTGCAGTGTGTGATGTATACATGTGTGATGTATGTAGTGCAGTGTGTGATGTATACATGTGTGGAATATATGTAGTACAGTGTGTGATGTATACATGTGTGGAATATATGTAGTACAGTGTGTGATGTATACATGTGTGTGATGTATACATGTGTGATGTATGTAGTACAGTGTGTGATGTATACATGTGTGATGTATGTAGTGCAGTGTGTGATCATCACATTCTGCACTACATACAAACACATGTATACATCACACACTGCACTACATACATCATACACAGACATGCATATATCACATAACCCTCACAGTAATAATGGACAGATATGTGTCCTCTTCACAGTAGTAATGTATATGGGCATTACTACTGTGAAGAGGGCACATATCTGGCCATTATTGCTGTGAGGGGCACATATGTGCAATAGTACTGTGAGGGGGCAAACGTGAGCATATCTGGCCATTATTATTGTGAGGGGGCATGTGTGAGCATTACTAACATGAAGAGGGCACATATCTGGCCACTATTGCAGTGAGGGGGCACGTGTGACCATTACTGAAGTGAAGAGGGCACATATCTGGCCATTATTACTGTGAGGGGGCACATGTGTGCAATAGTACTGTGAGGGGGCACACGTGAGCATATCTGGCCATTATTATTGTGAGGGGGCATGTGTGAGCATTACTGAAGTGAAGAGGGCACATATCTGGCCATTATTACTGTGAGGGGGCACATGTGTGCAATAGTACTGTGAGGGGGCACACGTGAGCATATCTGGCCATTATATTTGTGAGGGGGCATGTGTGAGCATTACTAACGTGAAGAGGGCACATATCTGGCCATTATTACTGTGAGGAGGCACATGTGAGCATTACAAAAGTGAAGAGGGCACATATCTGGCCATTATTACTGTGAGGAGGCACATGTGAGCATTACAAAAGTGAAGAGGGCACATATCTGGCATAACTACTGTGAGGGGCACATACCTGGGCATTACTACAGTGAAGAGGGCACATATCTGGCCATTATTGCTGTGAGGAGGCATTACTAAAGTGAAGAGGGCACATATATGGCATAACTACTGTATATCTGGCCCCCTCACAGCAATAATGGCCAAATATGTGCCCTCTTCACAGTAGTTATGCCCCAATGTGTGCCCTCTTCACAGTAGTTATGCCCAGGAATGTGCCCCTCACAGTAGTTATGTCAGATATGTGCCCCTTTCACAGTAGTAATGCACACGTGCCCCCTCACAGTAATAATGGCCAGATATGTGCCCTCTTCACAGTAGTTATGCTAACACGTACTCTCACAGGGGCATTTCTTTCTAGCAAAGCTACTTGGTTCCGGCCCGCGAAATTTATACCAAATGTAGTGCGGCCCTCGGATGAAAAATGGTTGGGCTCCACTGGCTTAGAGGGTATGGATTAATTAGGCGACTAGAGTGTGACACTTTGAGCCTAGAATATTGAACCTTTTCACAAAACTCTAATTTTCCGTTAAATTTGCATTACTGAAATAAATGGACTTTTGCGCGATATTCAAATTTTTCGAGTTTCACCTGTAAATAATGGGATCCTACAGCAGATATACTTGAGTTTTATAGGGCTGAAGAAAAACAGGCATAGGTAGAACCCCAAAATGTCATGAAGTCACCTAAAGCAGTGTTCCCCAACTCCATTCCTCAGTGACCACCTACCGGTCATGATTTGAGAATATTACACAGAATGAACACCTGTGGTAAGTCCTGATGTATTGACACTAATTGTATCACCCGCTCAATACTAAGGAAATCCTGAAAACCAGACCGGCAGGTGGACCCTGAGGAATCGAGGTGAGGAACACTGACCTAAAGGAGTCCTCCTCTCTGGACAATCCCTACTTTCTAGAAGGGTCCCTTGACAATCAGCTGACCATACAGTTTCCCCCCTGCTGGGATTCTTAACAATCAGCTGTAATTGGCTGGAAAACCAGTCGGTCAGTGTTTAATATTACTGCAGCGCCACCAGTGGTGTACATAGAGAGGAAAGGGCCCCATAGCAAGAATCAAACCAGGCCCCACACAGGACAGAAGGGTTTCCTCCTAAACCCATTTTAATGACTCCTGGACCATTTTTTCCACTGCTTCGTCTGCTAAAAGTTGTTTCTTCAGAGGGTAGAGTCCTGACCAAGTTTTCAACCCCAGTAGAAGCGTAGGTAATCCCAACTGGGTCCCCTCTTGCTCTGGGCCCCATAGAAGTCGCATGGTCTGCTGCTATGGTAGTTACGCCCCTGAGAGCCACCTTGAAAAATGTGATCCGGTAATACTTGCATGTTACTGTACAGTGGGCATCAAGAGTGAATTTTACTGGTGGACCATAGGCACCCAGTCCAACACTGTATGTGCGTCAAGCAATGCAATGCGAAGGTTGAAAGCAGTGGAAGACCCAAGGGCCACCCACAAAAACCAATTTTTCCCCAGATCAGAGTCAGATTTCCCCCTCCGTCTGGCTGTTACCCTTATGTCTGTTTAGATTTGCATAACCATTGCTGCAATAACTAAGTCCGTGTATACACCTGTCATTAGATTACTGGTCCTGGAGTCACTTCTTGACTATCTCCTCCAACGGGTTCTCAAGGGCTGTTAGGAGATGCCCTGAAGGTGGAAGGTAAAGGTAGCAATGCATTATTATAATAGTATGTGAGCGTTCCTAGGGTATGTCGCAGTAAACAAACATACACTGTAGTTATCACCGCACTACCAAGAAATATATCTTCTATAACGCATAATGTAATAGAGCGCATCGTTTAAATCCCCTGTGAAATACACAAGGCAAGAGTGCCATCAGTGAGGACCAATCCGATCAGATTTCTACCGAACAGGAGCTTAGGAGGTGCACAATTGGCAGTCACACCCAAGCCCTGACTCTTTTGCCACATATTAAGACACCAGTATTAGGCTACTTTCACATCTGCATTTTTCTTTTCAGGTATTGAGATCCGGCAGAGGGTCTCAATACCGGAGAAAAAAGCTTTAGTTTTGCCCCCATTTATTGTAAATAGGGACAAAACTGAACTTAACAGAACAGTGTGCTCCAGAATGCATTCTGTTCTGTTTGGTTGGGTTTCCATACCGTGGGATGCGGAGGAAAATGGTCCGGCACCCATTGACTTACCATGGTGTTCATGCCAGATCAGTCATTGCTAATCTAAAGATAATACAACCGGATCCGTTCATAACAGATGCAATAACAGAAGGGTTTTTGCTGATCGCTGCCGGCATATGTGAAAGTAGCCTTAAACCTTAGGCCTCTTTCACACGAGCACATTGAAATCTGTCCGTTTTCTGGCTCTTGATTATGCATGGATTCCTGATGATATAGAGTCAGTATTGTTATCAGTATTGCTCAAAAATCGCTAAAAATACAACAGTTTTAGGTTTTTTTAGCGGCCAAGATCACCGTGTAGTCTCAGCCTAATCAATATGGCCATAGTACATACGTAACACAAATATATCACTTGTGTATATGTAACACCCCAGAGGTGCATTACCACTTCTGCACCCCGCTACTATCTCCTATGGTTAAGCTAATATCGCCTGGGTATTAATTACCAGGTCCTGCACAATGTGTATTCCTAATTTTGTTATGTAACTGTTCAAATGTAATGTGCCTGGTTCAACAGCAGGTGGCAGCAGAAATGACAGAGCTATCTTACCTAGTTTGGAACCCTTCTTTCCATTCCATTTTCTCCCTCTAGAGAGGAGTTTAGCTAGTTAGGGGTCAGAATAGAGTACCCCCTGCTAGGGGAAGGAGGAAGGAGCCTGTCCCTGCTGGACGAGCCCTGCCTAGACCAACGAGAGCACCTTCAGCTCTGCTGGATCTGGAGGCCAAAGCCAAGAGCCTCAGAAACCAGGAGGAGAAAGTTCCCTGGACAAAGCTAGAGACAGACCAGACTACCAGAAAAGATTCCTATTTAATCTTGTCAGCACAGCAGAGCCAGAGAGCAACAGACATAGCAGAGAGGAGTTTGCCTGCCACCGTTAATGCTAAAGTCTGTTGGAACCAAGACAAAGCCTGTAAATTGTTTGGATGAACGTTTGCCAAAGTAAAGCTGTTATCGACTTCATCACAAGGTCTGGACTCAATTTATTTAATCATCACCTTCATCAACAATCCCTTTTCATTGCAGCAGAGCCAACGCCTAGGGTCCAGCGTATTCAGGTAGGAGCACCGTGACACGTGCACAAAACATAAGGGGACATGATAGGCCACCGTACACCACTCTGGAATTCCTACACCTGGGTACCATTTACTACATCACTAAAAGGGGCCCCGTGCCATTGTTGTTTCACTGCAACTGGCATCACGACAAACAAGTACACTTTTCTTCTCTTAAAGGGCCCTGAGGGGAGGTACCTGCTGCATGTACACTATATAGCTGTATAAAATGTAAAGAATATAGAAGGTTCTTTAAGAAATACAACACAATGGGGGTCATTTACTAATATCCCTATGCCAGTTTTTGGCCAGTCGCAATGCCCATTTTTGCTACTTCAATGCCCTTGTGACAATATTTTATCTTACGGCGTCCTTGCCACTTGGCAGTTGTGGCGGCCGGAGCATTGGCCCCGGTAAATTTACTAACATATACGCCTGAAAACAGACATAAACGTTGGTGAAAAAGTCTTCCAGTCAGGGAGTGGTGTCGTTTTTTTAACTCCTGGCGCACCAAATGACGTAGATGCGCCTAATTTATGGCGAGGCTCATGTCTTGTCATATATTATATGCAATCAAAGACTGACATAAAACACTGGACTTTGTAAATGTCCCCCAATACGGGAGAAGCTATAAATACAGAGGGAACATTTGTCTGTACAAGGCGGTTTGCTTGCTCTTAAAGTGGTTTTCCCAAAATAGAGATTTCACTTCAGTCCTGAGAACTGGAGAGTTTCTGTCCTGGCTGTCCATGCTGGTAGGACTGCTGGGCCTTCTCCAGTGAAGTGAATGAGAGTCACAGTGAGCAAATGTCAAAAACTCTTATTGTATTCTAATTTCTTTATATGACCGATGTGTTAGTGAGAGGACGACTCCATCCGGTTCTGTAATTCACAGGAAAGGACATAAGAATGATAACATACAACTAAGGGCTTATGCACATGACCGTATATATTTTGCGGTCCTCAAAAAACGGATCCGCAAAAAATACAGATGACGTCTGTGTGCATTCCGTATTTTGGGGAACGGAACAGCTGGCCCTTTATAGAACAGTTCTATCTTTTTGCGGAAAGGAAATATGGACATACGGAAATGGAATGCACACAGAGTAACTTATGTTTTTTTTTGTGGACCCATTGAAGTGGTTCCACATGCGGTCCGCAAAAAAATGGAACGGACATGGAAAGAAAATACGGTTGTTTGCATGAGCCCTAAAGCAAAAGCCATACTCACTGATACAAGGGTAACCCACCAGCTCAGCGCTCACAGCCAGGCTCAGTGGTATATGCACAGGTGCAAAGTCCTGACGAACATCCTCTCTCACACCTTCTATCCATGAAGGGGGGGGGGCATGTTTAAAGGGGTATTCCAGTTATGTAAAGTTATCTCCTATGCACAACATAACTAGTAGATTGGTGGAGGCTGAAGCGCTGGGACTCCCACCGATCACGAGAACTATGCACCCCGTCAGGCTCCCTGACATGTGACCAGTTGGGCATGCGCATGGCGGTTACATTCCTTTATTTATTTTACTCACTTATATAGCGCTAACATATTCCATTGCACTTAGAGGGGTATTCCAGTAGGTACTACTGCTGGGAACCCCACCAATCACGAGAATGAGGGGCCCCTATCCCCTGCAGGTCCCTTGCTGCTCCCCTAAAATGAGCGGAGCAGCTGGTCGCACATGCGTGCAGCCCCGTCATTGATTTCTATGAAAGTTCTGAAGCTAGCCGAGTACAGCGCTCTACTATCTCCGGAACTCCCATAGAAATTAATGTAGCAGCCGCACAAATGTGAAGAGGGTAGGACCCCCACCAATCTGATAGTTATCCCCTGTCCCTTGTACCGACCGAAATACCCCTTTAGGGCGCCTTCACATGCGAAAGATTTTGTGGCAGAAAATTCCGCGACTGCAAATCAGTTCTCATTCAAATGAGGCAGCAAGCGCATGGATTTACTGTATGCAGCTCTTGATTTTCAGTCGCTGAATTTTCTATCACAAAATCTGCCGCGTTTGAAGGTACCCTTAAGGCTGCCTTCACACATTGCCAGAAAATCCACAGGATTGTTGCAGATTTTTTGGTAAAGTATGGTGAAGATTTTGTTGCAGATTTCCTGTAAGCCAGGAATGCTCAACCTCCGGCCCTACAGCTGTTGTAAAACTACAACTCCCACCATGTCCTGCTGTAGGCTGTCCGGGCATGCTGGGAGTTGTAGTTTTGTAACAGCCACAGGTTGGGCATCCCTGCTGTAAGAGAATCTCTCAATTCAATTCAATTCAATTGCAAACTGATTATGCAGTAGAAAATTGCAACAAATTTTTCCGCAGCATTTTCCACTGCAGAATCAGTTTGACATAAGGCTCATGCACACGAACATGTGCTGCCCGTTGCCGTATTGCAGACCGCATTTGCGGATCTGCAATACATGGGCACCGTTCCGTGTGCATTTCGCATCATGGATGCGGACCCATTCACTTCAATGGGTCCACAAATCCGGAGATGCAGAACGTAATAACGGAACGGAACACTACGGTAGCGAAAGAGTGCTTCTTTGGGGTTCCGTTTCGGACTTCCGCCCGAAAAAACATGTCTTATCTTTTTGCGGAACGGACAAATGCACACCCATTCAAGTTGAATGGGTCTGAATTCATCCCGGCGGCCGTACTGAGGATTGTGGACCTCAGATTGCGGTCCCCAATGCACGGAACGGACCACCTACGGCCGTGTGCATGAGCCCATAGGATGAGATGGTGGACGTCTTGATGTTGTGGATTTTCGGACAGAATTTTGCACAATGTGTGAAAGCCCCCTTACTGACATTGGGGCACATTTACTATAGGGTCAGGAGTAAAAACGCTGTTTCAGACTGTCTTATTTTCTAGGTCTCATTTACCAACTGATTTTGCGCCTGTTTTGGAAGCATTTGTGCCCTGTTCACCTAAGGCCTCATGCACACGACCGTATGTGTTTTGCGGTCTGCAAACCGCGGATCCGCAAAACACGGAAGCTGCTCCGCATTCTGTTCCGCAATTTACGGAACGGAACGCGGCCCATTGTAGAAATGCCTATTCTTGTCCACAAAACGGACAAGAATAGGACATGCTCTATTTTTTTTGCGGGGCCTCGGAGCGGAGCAATGGATGCGGACAGCACACGGAGTGCTGTCCGGATCTTTTGCGGCCCCATTGAAGTGAATGGGTCCCCGCTCGGACGCGGACCAAACATGTGGTCGTGTGTATGAGGCCTAATTCTTATTTTGAGACTAAGGGCTCATGCACACGAACGTATTTTCTTTCTGTTTTCATTCCGTTTTTTGCGGACTGTATGCGGAACCAATAACTTCAATGGGTCCGCAAAAGAAACGGAAATTACTCAGTGTGCATTCAGTTTCTGTACGTCCGCTTTGCCACTCCAAAAAAAAGTAGTGCATGTCGTATTATTGTCCGCAAATCACGGTCCGTGGCTCCATTCAAGTCAATAGGTCCGCAAAAAATACGGAATGCATACGAAACACATCCGTATGTCATCCGTATTTTGCGGATCCATGCCCATTTTGCCCATGTGTTTACTGTTTACAAACATTTCAGTACATTACAGTAATGATTACAAATTTTCTGTTTCCATTTGTGATCAGCAAAATACGGATTGCATTCAGAAACCATACGGATATGTTTTATGGCATAACAGAATGGATGAAGACACAAAACAGAAAAAAAGAACCCCTCAGATACGGAACAACGGATCCGTGAAAAACGGACTGCAAAGCTACAACGGTCGTGTGCATGAGCCCTAATTCTGGAGTTGTCTTTGTTTTGCACCTTATTGCTGATGAATTTATGTTGGGGTGTCCTTTTTTTTTGCGCCTGAATTATTATTTCTACTCCATTCTTGACCAGGCTTCTTTTTCCCATCTGTTTTGAGGGTGAATCTCACAATCTAAGTTCCCTATCAAGGAAGGAATGGGGGGGAGAATTTACTAACATTTTTTTACTCCAGTTTTTGTCATAAAAATAGCCGCAAGACCCCCGTTTGTGACTTTTTAAACGCCTGTGCGGCACTATTTGGGGACGTGGAACATCACCACCGGCAAATTTACTAGGCACATACTGCCAGAGGTGCGTCTAATTTATTACAAGGGGCACGCCTGGTCATATCTTAGAAGCATGGGGGGGGGGGGCGCAAAAGTCGGTCTTTGTAGATGACCACCACTATGTCTTTGGTGTGTGGGAGGAAACCCACACAAACACGGGAAAAGCATACAAATTCCATGCAGATGTTGTCATTGGTCAGATTCTGCTCTAGGACCCCAGTGCTGCAAGGAACCAGTGCCAACCACTGAGCCAACCAGCCACTCTGTACATTGGTAGGACCCCACCAGTCTGTTATCCCCTATCCCTGCGATGGCTAACCTCCAGCACTCCAGCAGCGGTAAAACTACGACTCCCAAGATGCACACTTGCTTGGCTGTTATCGTAATTCCATGGAAATGAATGGAGCATACTGGGAGTTGTAGTTTCACCACAGCTGGAGTGCCGGAGGTTAGCTATCACTGCCCTATCCTGTGGATACGGGATAACTTTATATAACCGGAATAGCCCTTTAATACTTTTGTGCATTTGATCCACCCCTGATTTTGTCATTAAAAAATGAATAAAAGCCTACACTTGTGGCAGCACCTTCAGTCTGACTGATCTTTCATCTCCTTTCTGTAGCTGGCTTTGTAGTGTATATACATGACAGCCATAGAAGCCAAAATTCTTAATTAAAATCAATTAGAAAATGTTCAGGCAATATAATCAGAGATGAGCGAATTTCATGTTATGAAATTCCTTCACGCTTCGTTTAGTGGTAAAAGCAGTATTGCGTTATGGATTCCGTAACCACAGACCATAACGCAATTCTATAACGGAATGCATAACGGAATGCCTTTAGAGGCAGTCCGTCATAATAGAAGTCTATGCATTGGCGGATCCAGAGCCTGGTCTCGGGAGGGGCACTTCCAGATTATTTTGTGGCGGCGGACAGAAAATAATTTGGTGCTTATAGAACAGACTATTTTATTTAACCTATCGTACAGCTCTAACCTTATTTAAAAACAGTCACATTTTCTTTCCAAATTACAGATTTAAAAAATTACAAACAAATAGGTGACATTTAACCACATATAATTTTATTATTTAACAGTTTTGGAGACATTTTGATCAGGAGTTTGTATACTGATTATCTTGGAATTATCGGGGACCACAAATTAGCGCTAGGGTCCATTCACACGTCCGTGAATGTGTCCGCACCCGTTCCGCAATTATGTGTGCTGTCCGCATCCGCATTTCCGGGGTGCGCCCCAAACTTCCGGTCCGCAGCTCCGGAAAAAAATAGAACATGTCCTACTCTTTTGCGGACAAGAATAGACAGTTCTATGGGGGTGCCAGCCGGGTGTATTGCGGATCCGTGTGAATGGACCCTTACATTACTGTATATATTTATTAGACCTAGTAGAAATATAATGTAAGTCTGCTTTTTGGGGGGGAAATTACAGATACTGTAATTCCAAGATCATTTCAATCTAGTATGGAGGGAAAGTTGAGTGAATGACATTTGCCTGTAGGAATCACTCTCCCCACCTTTCCAAAATAAAGTGAGTGTAGCCTGCATTGTGTCCACAACCTTCCCCTGGAATGTGCAGTAGCCGTCCTGATGCCGGTGCCCTCATCCACCCCCTCCCCACACATCCCAACCATCACATTCCCAAGAACACAGCTGTAGAACTTACACTGTGTCTGGCTGTGTCTGGCTTTTCTCATGGTGTGACAGAGCTGACCAGCTCTTCCCGCGCGCTCTCTGTCAGTGTGCAGGAGGAGGCTCTGATTAGTGGAGCAGCAGCAATGAGAGAAGCCTGCTGACTGCTCCTCCACCAATCAGCCGCTGATTGGTTATCAGCGTAGGTATTGCAGAAGAGAGGAGGAGCACTGCTTGTCTCCGTCTCTCTGCCGACAGCCCAAACGTTACCCGGGCGGCGCCGGCGGAATGGGGAAGTAGGGCAATCGGAAGCGCTCTCTCTCACTATATTCTCCCCTAGATCCGCCAGTGAGTCTATGGGCTGCAAAACAGATCCGTCCCGTTTCCTTAAGGCCTCTTTCACACAACCATGTCTGGATTAGGTCTGGATGCGTTGCGGATGCGTTCAGTGAAAACTGTGTGATTTCACAGGCAAAGCCATTCAGTTTTGTCTGCGATTGCGTTCAGTTGTTCAGTTTTTCCTTGCGGGTGCAATGCGTTTTGATGCGTTTTTCACGCTCGTGATAAAAAACTGAAGGTTTTTAAACAACATCTCCTAGCAACCATCAGTGAAAAACGCATCGCACCCTCACTTGCTTGCGGATGCAATGGGTTTTTCACACAGCCCCATTCACATCTATGGGGCCAGGCTGCGTGAAAAACGCTGAATATAGAACACGCTGCAATTTTCACGCAACGCAGAAGTGATGCGTGAAAAAAAACGCTCATGTACACAGACCCATTGAAATGAATGGGTCAGGATTCAGTGACCCACGTCACGCATTGCACCCACGCGGAAAACTCGCTCGTGTGAAAGGGGTCTAATGCAGGAGAGGACCCCCCCCCCCGCATAACGGAAACAGGACGGATCCGTTTTGCAGCCCATAGACTTTTATTATGACGGAATGCCTCTAAATGCATTCCGTCATAGAATTGAGTTATGGTCCATGTTAACGGAATCCATAACGCAATTCTGCTTTTACCACCAAACGAAGTGTGACCAAATTTCAAAATATGAAATTCTATCATCTCTAAATATAATAATAATAATATTAGTAATAAAAAGAGTCCAAAGGTGTCCATAAACCTTTAAAGATATTTGTTGAATTCAAAAGTTGACACTAGATGGCGATATGAATATACTGAAAGCAGTGAGCCATGTATTTATTAGCTTTGCAAATGAACATATATTCATGTCAGCTAAATCATTAGGGCCTGTTACCGCAAATCAAAGTCTATGGAGTTCATTTACTAATATTTAGGTGGAAGACACTGTTTAGTGACTTTTTAAATGTCTGTATGACAATATTTTGCAACATAGGCATTTTTTTGCCGTCCTCACAACTTTGGAAAGGCAAAGGAGTGATGGGGCTGGAACACTGGCCTCATTAAATTTACTAACATTTACTCCTGGAAACAGGCTTAGGCTTCATGCACACGACCGTTGCCTGCCTCTGCGTCCGCTCCTCCTGCAAATTTTGCGTCCGTCAAAAAAAACGGATGACGGACCGTTTTTTTTGACGGATCCAATTTTTTTGCAGATCCATTGTAAAAATGCCTATCCTTGTCCGCAAACGTGAAAAAAATAGGACATGCACTATTTTTTTGACGGAATGAAAACACGGATCACGGATGCGGAACAAAAACGGTTGACCATCCGCATTTTTTGACGGACCCATTGAAATGAATGGGGAAGCATCCTATCCGTGAAAAAAAACGGAACGGACGCGGAAACAAACAACGGTCGTGTGCATGGGGCCTTAAGTGTCGGCTAAAAACTACTCCACTCAGGGAGTACAGAGGGTTTTCATGCCAGGCACACTCATAAAAAAGGTGCATTCTCTGGCAGGGAGTAAAACACCGTTTTTTGTAAATGACCCCCTAGAAGCTCCTGATGTATACTTGTGAAACTCATCTATAGTCTCTAATGGGCCAGAGTGTTCTTTTTGCATACATTTTGGTGGCATTCTTCAGCCTCATTTCTCTGCACTAATTACAGGGGGATCCTGCAACCCAAAACCTACGCCGCACGGTATATGTTTCATGTACAATGGGAGTCAATGGGCAACATATGCAGTCATTTGGCATACAGCTGCCGGGGGCAGTGAAATTGACAAATACTATGTATTGGTGGTAACTTCCCGCTTTGAAATGAGCACATCATGAGGGGAACACTTATGAAGACCAGCGATTTAGATGCCAGTCTTCCCCCCCCTGCGCTGGCGGTTCAACCGCCTAAGTTATGTAGAGGCACCAACTTCTACATAACTTAGGCGGACTTAACACTGGTCTAAATCTATGCCAGCTCCCTTGCTGGGGTAGATTTAGACCATTTTCTACTCCTAAAACAGGCGTAGAAAACGATAAATGAGATGGGCCTGCCCTTTTCTCTTCCCCCGCCCCCTTTTTAAGACCTGAGGTGTGCAGCGGAATAGGGGAAAAAGTCGCAGATTGCGACACAAATAACCTTTGCGCCACAGTCTGCGACAGATATACGCCAAAAAGTGGTGTATAACTATTCGTAAATTACACCCAAAGGTCTTTAACCTGACAACTTGAATATCCTAGGTATATTCACCAATTGTATTGTCGAGTGTTCTTTTGCTTGTGGTGTGGGGTCGGCAATGACAGACTCACAAATTTTGGGGGTTAAAAGTCCAAACAATTTTTATTTTCCATCCAAAACAGTATAACAGCAGCCAAAGTTATAGGGTCACTTTGAAAGAAGTTCACAGGAAAATAAACACCAAACTAAAACACCTTGCCCATCTGGACGCTAACTATACATTAGGTTACCTTACCTCTGTACTTCAAATCCAAACACGGGGGCTCAGGCTTTACACCATCACCACAGGCCATGTAGCTTCAACGCACTGGGACACAATTACTAAGCTCAAGAGTATTGGCAAAGTCTCTGTTCAATTTGCGCCTCATCTATTATCCCTTAATAAATCTGGTTTGTCTTTTTTGGTTTAAGTCTGACATCTAGTGGTCTTTTTCTTGTAAAATAGATTCACTACAACTGGTCTAAGTAGTATGTGCATGAAAATGTGGTGCAAGTGAGCTGAATTTTGGCTCACGTCTCCATAAAAGTAGGCAAACTGTGGCGCAACTCACAGGCTTTTTATTCAGGAAAACAGGCCCGAGACATTGTATTAAATTTGCCCCACTGACTCTGAATGAGGCTCTCAGGCTTATCTTTATTACCACATGCAGAAGCTACACCTGGGTTCATCTCATACTAGGGGAAAAGTTGTACTGGAGTGGGAGGGAATGGCCGGTCCCTCAACCAATCTTCCCACCATTCCATAAAAATCTAGGCCCATAAAACATTTTAACCCAGCCTTCCTGGATTCTTTTAACTCACCCATCAGAGCATTCAATGTGACATAAACACTCCCTCCAGTACTTTACCATACACAGTGTTAAAGTATCTATAAGTTATAATGTACAGGAATGTTCAATAATTTCCAGATTCAATGTATTTAATCAATGTACTTACAAGCATTAGGGAAGCAGGGGATCCAGCGACACAATACAAGGCTCTGTCAGATAAAAAAAACTGATAAATAGCATATGCATACTGGAAATGAAACCAAATAATGAGAAAGAGGATGTAAGAGTGCATAGTGCAACAAAATCCTCTATGCATTTATCTGTAAGGGGGTGATTCTGAATAGCAATGACCCTCACCAAGTGATGCACCTGAACTGTAAAGAAGGCAGTGAAGCTAACTGGATATTATTGCTCTGTTGCAATTTACTGTATGTGCTGTTAGCATGTTTTTACTGTACAGGTACCGTGCCTGTAAATGTTCATGTTATGTTGGCACTGTAAATGGCGGGTATAGTGGGATGGCAACGGTCTCGGACCACGTGTGCTGACGCAGGAGTATTGTGCCCCACGGGCTACATAGATAGGGGGAGCTGGAGTATATTAGAAGGTGTTTGGTGTGCCTTGTGGTGTTCTGGAGTAGTGAGAGGCTACTGTGTAGAGCATTGTACTCCTCTTCACTGGATCTGTCTGCTGGGGAGAGGTGGCGAGGCCCTGTGCATCCTACAAGCGGCTGCAGACCGCTTCCAATGTGTTGCTGTACCAAGGAGGTTGGACTTGCTATGTGAGTGTTAAGGTACAGCGTCACATAGTAAGCCTGCCGCGGTTATTTCAGCTGCAGAAAATCTGCAACCAATCTGGCCAACATCCACACCAAACAGTGTGGATTTTGCAGGGGATTTCGGGGTGGATATGCTGCAGATTTCAACCTCTGCATAGGAAAATGTAAGATCCAAACTACAAGTCAGGTTATTTACAGATTTTTTTTTTTTTTAAATAAGCACTTTATTAACAGTATATTCTGCAAACATCCACAGCATTTACACTACATGTGACAGTACCCTGACACAGACCTCACAACTTTTGAAAAACAGCACTTTACACACCCTGTCCCCTTAATGCCCCCACATCCCTCTTTGTGCCAGCACATAGTAGTGATGCCCACACTGTGCCCCCTTCACAATAGTAATGTGCACATTATGCTCCCTTCACAGTAGGTATACCCATATTGTGCCCCTTCACAGTTGCTATGCCCAGATGTGCCCCCTTACAGTAGTTATGGCCAGCTATGTGCTCCCTTCACAGTAGTTATGGCCAGATATGTGCTCCCTTCACAGTAGTTATGGCCAGATATGTACTCCCTTTATTGAATATGACATAAAAAGAATGCTTTTTCCCCCATTTTTTTTTTTTTTGCATCCATGTGTCCCTCTTGGTGTTGCTGCCCATCTGTGCCGCAAGGGCGTCATGCTTCGGTGTGGGAGGGAAACACCACACCAAGCATAGGAGGAAAGGGCGCAACAGAGAATCAGGCCTGAGAACTAGGGAAGAAAAATGGATACCTCCTAGTGAAAGCCCTAACCAAAATCCTGACTATCAGTATGAACAGACCCCAAAGGTAGGTGAGTTCATACGCAGGAATACCTAGAGTCATATCAAACCCTATAGGACCCTGGTACTACTGGCAGGGACGAGACTACCTGTTCCTCCAAAAGGAAGGAATTATAAATAGAGATGGTTAAATTACCCTAATAGCCAGACCTGGGGAAAGAAGGTGTGGCAAGAACCAGAAACAACACAGACGTCATTTGATCCAAGCGGAAAACATGTCAGATCAAACCACGTGTTGCTAGTCTCACCGATCTCCTTCCAACTGTTGCGGGAACGTCGGTGACAAAGGGTCAGGCTCTGCACAGAATCAGTCTTCTTCCATCACTGGCAGCTGACACTATATTTATTTTTCAATCCAGTCCTAACGAGCTGACAAGGAATCTTTACTTCTGCTCCTTCTCTGACATGCAGGCCAGAAAGCTATCTCTACTGGCTGTCCTGCAGTGAACAGAGAGAGGATCACTATGTAGAGACTGTAGGAGAATGAGGTTTTATAAGCCATGTTGTCTCAAGGCAGACATCTTACATCTCTACATCAAAGACTTTGAGAAAGAATGTACCATATTGATTATGATGTGCTGGCTGTGCTCCTGATGGAAAGTAGAGTTTAAGGTAATCTATTGAAAGGTATGTCTTCTAATAGGATTAGCTATTTGATAACGTTGATGGGGGTTTGTGAGACTTGTAGTGGCGTTTTTGTCAGATTAATGAATTTTGTAGATTCTATTAAAGGGGTTGTATCATCTCAAGCATTGGTGGTATATTGCTGGGATATGCCACCAATGTCTGATAGGTGCATTCTGTCTCTAGAATTAAGCCTGAAGGAGAGCGGACAGTGCATGCATAGCCACCCTCCATTCATTTCTATAGGATTGCCGAAAAAAAAGCTGTTTGAAGTGCTGCCCCCCAGGGCCAATCTTACCCCAGGTCTATAGGAATGTCGAGTGGTGTGGTGCGGCCCAAATAGTATCTGTGTGCGTCACTGTGCTCCTAGCTGGATACAGCCGATCCCCAGGGTTAGGCTCCGAAGCAATAAAGGGGAATAGTTGAGGTAGGAGATGGAGAATAAATCAAGCCCAGACCTTGATAAAGTTCAACAGCTTTACTTGGGTAAACTTGAATCCAGACAATATTCAGGCTTTCTCTTGGTTCCAGTCGGCTTTGGCATAAACTGGCAGGCAAACGTGATAACTGATTTCTCTCTGTGCTGTGCTAAACTCGGCTTGGGTCTGGTTAATGGATTTTGGGTTGGTTCTGGTATTCCTGGATTGGGGTGTCTTTGGCTGTTGTCCCCCTTGTGACACTCAGTAAATGAATTAGCAAGGAGTCAGGGTGCTCTAAAAGCTACTTCCCTTTTGAGAGACTCCTGCTGCAGATGGAGAACTTTTCCCCCTTTTGCTACAACGTTCATGTCTTCTCTGGCATAAATCAGAACTGCAACCCCTCCCTTTGGCAGGAATCAGGACTGGCCCACTTCTGCCCAAAAGGAGGAGAATGGAATGGTAAGTTCCATTCTATCTAAAGATAGCTCTGCCATATACGCTGCCACCTGCTGGTGAACCAGGCACAATACATGAACATAACAGTTTCATAACAATAATGTCAATGCACAATGATGAAGGACCTGGAAATAAATACAAAGATGACATTTATGTTAACCATTAGAGACAGGAGCGGAGTACAGAAATGGTAATACCACTCCGGGGTATCACATCAGCACTGGCTCAGCTATTTCCATCAGCCTCATAGAAGTGAATGGAGTAGTGGTCGCACATGTGTGGTGCACTTCCCATTCATATCTATGGGGCTTCTAAAAATAGCCAAACATACCCCTCAGCTATTTTCAGTAGTCTCTTAGAAATTAAAGAAGGATGGCTGCACATGTGTGGTCCCCCCCCCCCTTCATTTTGAGGGCTCCGTTTTAGAGATAGCTGCAGGTCCCAGTGGTGGCACCTGCAGCCATCAGACTTTATTGGCATATACTAGTGATATGCCACCAATGCTTGAGATGAGCGAAGCGAGCTTCAGATGTTACATCCGATGTCGCTTTGTTCATAACTTCGGATTAATACTGTACAGAGATTCGACTCTGTACCGTATTATAATGTATGGGCTCCGATGAGCCGAAGTTAGTTATTCGTGGAGTCAGGTTCGGCTCCGACTGGTACCTCGGTACCAAACCAGAGTTTGGTTTCAATTTTAAAAGCGGTTTTCAACTTTAAAGTTCAATAACCGACGTTATTCAACAAAGTCACAAACGACTTTGCGAGTAACTAACTTCGGCTCATCGGAGCCCATACATTCTAACACTGTACAGAGACGAATTTCTATGCAGTATTATTCCGAAGTTATGAACGAAGCGACTTTGGATGCAGCATCCATAGCTCGCTTCGTTCATCTCTAGTATGTTGATATTTATGATTGTGCCTAATTCATGCAAGTGTCAGTTCCATTGCTTTATGAACAATAGAAGTTTTTATCCAAAGAAAGGAAGATTGATCAAAGGTCAGTGTTGTATGGCTCCTAAGAGAATATATTAGGCATGCATGCATTGGACATGCTAGAAAACTCTAAGCAAACTAAGAATTACAAAGTATATCATGAAGTTTAACATCTTTTATAAATATTAATGCTTTGTTGTGAATGTATCAATGATGTCATATATGTGAAACCATTAATGTCTGTACACCATGGCATCCTGCGGTATTTTAATGATATGCCTTGAGTATAATCCTCTATTGTTTGAGACGTTACTATTTCGTTACCATTCTTCAATTATATTCTGCGCCTTGCTTTTTGCCTGCCTTTTCAATATACTCAGTAATTTGCCCTGTCGTTTGTCTGAATAAACATGTGAACGCAAGAAGAATTGTCTCAAGAATTTACTTCGGCTGCTGAGTCCAACAGAGACCTAGCTGTGGGGAGCGTGACTGAGTATGCATGTCCTCCAGCACAGTGGATGGAATGCACATTGCTATAGGCTTTGGACAGTAAGCACCGCCATGTAATGTAAGTACATGTCAGAAGGCTTCACTGGGTGATTTTAATCAGTTTAAATATAAAATGAGTTTACTGTATAACTAACCGCCGGGGGATAGACTGGAAACTTAAAACGGCTTAGAGGTTGGAGGGGGGTATTGGCACAAATAGGCAAGATGAGGAATACCATACTGCTGTACAAAATATTGCTCCAGCAGAACAAAATACCACAATGCAGCACAAAAATACTGGCAACAAGCTGCCTCTTTGTGGCTGCCAGCGTCATACAGGAGAATATAGCTCTACAGGCCTCTTACATCCAGTGACTTTTCCTCTGATGCAAAGGTTCTCATTCCTCATCTTCTCCATTCAGCCCAGACTGCCATGACAACTTCTGAAGACAACAATACAGCTGAATTCAGGAAGGCTCCTGCAGCCACCGGCCTGGTACATAAGTACCCGGTCTTATTTAATGCTGGGAGCATCAGATCTTTATGTACCTGGCTCAGGAAGCATCCTGGCATCGGCCCATCGGGAATTTTCCCTGCACATTCCATGGCCAGTCTTCCCCCGCCTTATTTAAATGATGTAATCGTCATGGAATAACACTTTTAAGTTAAAGGGGTTTTCATATGAACAGTACTTATCCTCAGTTCACAGGATAGGGGATAAGTGTCTGGGTCAAATCACAGGGGGCCATACCAGTCACAAGAACATGAGTCCTGTGTCCTCTCCTTTTCAATGAAGCAGTGGTCACACAAGTAGCTGAGGACAGTGCTTACTATCTCCAGCAGTCCCATATAGTTTACTGGAGTGGACATTCAAACAAGGAAGTTTGGGACCCCTATTCTGGTGATCAGCGGGGCCCCAGTGGTCGGATCCCTCTTATCAGACACTAATCCTATCCTAATTTTTATTTGTGAGAAATTCACTTTAAAGGACATCTGTCAGCAGATTTGTACCTATGACACTGTCTGACCTGTTACATGAGCACTTGGCAGCTGAAGGCATCTGTGTTGGTCCCATGTTCATATGTGCCCGCATTACTGAGAAAATGATGTTTTATTATATGCAAATGAGCCTCTAGGAGCAACGGGGGCACACTAGCGTGTTTTTGCGGATCCATCATGGATCTGCAAAAACGCTTCTGTTACAATACTACAACCGCATGCATCCGTCATAATTGGATCCTGTTGTATTAAGTCTTCTATAGCCATTTTCTATTGTGCCAGATTGTGTAAGAGAAAACGGATTTGTCCCAATTGACTTACATTGTGTGCCAGGACGGATCCGTTTGGCTCTGCTTCGCAAGGCAGACAGAAAAACGCTGCAGGCAGCCTCCAGAGTGGAATGGTGACTGATAAGAGGCAAACTGATGCATTCTGAGCGGATCTTTTTCCATTCAGAATGCATTAGGGCAAAACTGATCCGTTTTGGACCGAGTGTGAGAGCCCTGAACGGATCTCACAAACGGAAAGCCAAAACGCCAGTGTGAAAGTAACCTAACAGATCAGCTACAGACATACAGGTCTTATTACACTGCCCAATTATAGGGAACGGATGTTTGTAGGTTCCCTCATTACCAATAATTGACAGTGTAATTGTATTGATTGCAACTTTTATGCTGCATAAAAAGTGCTCAATTTTCATCAGGACATCATTCTATGTAATCAGGGATGTGCTAGCGAAAATTAGTACAAATGAATGGGGGAGGAACAACTGCGGTAATACTTTGCATCAACTAATGGAATAGGCTGATTGCAAATGAGTGCCGATCAACACAATAATCATCGATCACTGCTTTTCAGCCAGAACATTGGGCAGACTAAGGGTCTATTCACAAGTCGGCAAATGGGTCCGCATCCATTCCGCAATTCTGCGGAACGGGTGCGGACCCATTCATTCTTTATGGGGCCAGACGTGTAGCGGTCTAAAGAGTTAATACTGTGGAAATATACTCCTCTAATCTAATGTTTGCCTAAGGTGTTAGCATCATTTGGAAGTATTTTGCCTTCCAACATATTGACTGTAAAGAGTATCTGCAACTATATGCTCAAAAAGGTAAAGAATTAAAAACATCTCTGATCCTGCTGCCAAAAACTTCCTAAAAGTGTAAGGAGTCTCTTCTTTAAATTAAAAGTGGTTGTATATTTTATTCTAGAACCTTAAAAAGATTGTGCCACGAAAAATATTTTACATTTTTCAAACCAGCACCAGGCTCTCCATACTTTTGTAACTGCATGTGATTAAAAATTTAGTTATTCAATAAAATGTATCTGTATAGCGCCACCTGCTGTTTGTTCTGATTTTGCTTATTTCTCTGTCTACTTCACTGAGGTGGTCGCACATGCTCAGTTCTATCCTGTAACTGTCACCAGCCGTATCCACTGTTAGAAGCTTGAGCAGTTACAGGGAAAAACTACAGAAGAAAGGATGTGCCTCTTAGAAAGGACATATCCCCTAAGCTGCAGCAGAAAGGACATGTCCCTCTGAGCTGCCAGACTGAAATAAATCTAGCAGAACAAGCAATTAGGCTACTTTCACACCTCCGGGTTGAGTTTCAGCAGGCTGTTCTGGGAGAGAACAGCTTGCCGCAATTCTCTGGATCCGGTGCTGCCGGATACGGATAGAATGTCCACCGGCCCCATTAAAGGGGTTGTCTGGGTTCAGGGCTGACCCTGACATATATCCTTTTTACCCAGGCGAACCCTCTGAGTTGAGCACCGGAGCATTTCATGCTCCAATGCTCTCCCTTGTCCTGCTCTGAATCATGCAGGGCAAGGGCTTTTTCATTAGATCCGGTGATGTGACGGGTCTCTGCTAGGCGAAGGCTGCTGCCTAGCAGTAAGCCCGGTGATGTCACTGGCACTGATGGGCGGTCTTTAGCGCTGCCCTACCCTGTACAATAGGCTAGGGCAGCACTATATCCCGCCCATCAGTGCCGATGACATGAGTGACAACACTGCTAGGCAGAAACCTCCGCCTAGCAGTGAAAAATGTAAACAAAAAATTCCATGAAATGCTCTGATGCTCATCTCACAGGGGCTGCCAGGCCAGCTCTGAACCCCGACAACCCCTTTAAGTATAATGGGGTCCAGCAGAGATCCGTACACATCCGGCAGACAAGCGGAGAACCGACTGGACACAAACTGCTGCATGATGTGGTTTGTGTCCAGCCGATTCTCTGCTTTTCTGCTGGAAAGTTTTCTGCGGGGATAGCAAAGCACTCTACAAAATTATCTTCGTTAGTCCCAAAGAGTTTGGATGAAGTCGTTGGGCCCCCAGCAATCCTACACTTACGGGTCCATTCACACGTCCGTGTGTGTTTTGCGGATCCACGGATCCGGGATCCGCAAAACACGGACATCGGCGATGTGCGTTCCGCAATTTGCGGACCGGACATCGGCGATGTGCGTTCCGCAATTTGCGGACCGCACATCGCCGGCACTCTCATAGAAAATGACTTTTCTTGTCCGCAATTGCGGACAAGAATAGGACATGTTCTATTTTTTTCGGGAACGCAATTGCGGACCCGGAAGTGCGGATCCGCAATTGCGGACCCGGCCGGGACATCGTCTGTCCCTATTGAAACTAATGGGTCCGCAATTCCGTTCCGCAAAATGCGGAATGGAATTGCGGACGTGTGAATGGACCCTACTTCCTATTTTGTGGCTAGGTGATAAATGTTGTATGCTGGCCAACCAATTTCTGACTATAGATTAATGGCACGTTCACATCTGCGTTGGAGGCTCCGCTCAGGGTCCCTGCTGCAGACTCCATAAAAAAAGTGGAGAGAAGAGTCCTGCATGCTAAAAAGTGGACACCTGGAAGGAAACGGAATGGACCTCAATAGAGTAAGTAGAGTCTGCTTGGCTTAGTTGGATACCGCTATGAACTGAATGTGGCACTTCCGCTATTCTAGTTGTTCTGCTCCTCTAATGGAGGAAAACTACCAAAGTAACTGGTGGCGATGTGAACGTGGCTTTAGATAGCTAGTACTCAACTCAATGGGAGCAGAGTGCTCGTTCTAGGGCAGTGGAAGTAAAACATTGTGACAAAAACAAATGTGCAATACTAGACCCATCCATATTGGACAATATTTTACAGTACCCTCAGCTCTGCTGGCCATGGAGGACAAAGCTTAAAACCTCAGAAGCCAGGAGCATAGTTCCCTGGCATAACTTAAGAGTCAGACTACAGAGAGAAGGTGCAGCAGACAGAAGAATCTGAGTTGAACAGTCAGTTTGCCTGACAGTTTTAATGCTAAAGCCTGCTGGGACCAAGACAAAGCTCGAAGATTGCTTCTGATGAACGTTTATTCAAGTAAAGCTGCTGTTCAACTATATACAAAGTCTGGACTCAATCCTTCTTTTAAATCCCCCAATGTTTCCCCCTATTTATTGCTTCGGCACCAAAGCCTGGGGTCCGGCCGTATCCAGGTAGGAGCACCGTGACACTCATAAAGAGACTTTTTAGGCCGCACTATACCACTTGGCATTCCTACACCTGGGTCGCGTTATATAGGGCCCTAGGGGGAGGCGCCCGTTGCACAATTTATGGTTTTTGTTTAAATATAGATATTGACATGGAAAATCAAAAATATCATCAAAAAATTCTTTAAACATATGTTAAACATAAAAATGTGATTTAAATAATAGGACATTTTCTAATGACACATTCCCTTTAAGTACATTGCTGACTGTAAAATGTAATTTTGCTCTTTCCTTCTTTTGTGATTACAGGAGATGGATGCTGGTGGATGTATACGTTCTATCCTGCACTTTGGGTAGATAGTAGCCTATGGTTTATATGAAATCTGAAGAGACATGGTGCCGAGACTGACGCCGTTCCACAGTCCTGCCTATACTCTAATCAGTATAAATGGAAGATTGTATTTCTTTAGCAATTATCTACTGTCAGTAATCAGTGAAGTGAAAGACCTCATTGAGGCACACAATGAACACCTGGGGGGTATGTGCAGAGACACAAGCGTCTTAATTCTCTCCAGGGATCTGACTGCAAACATGAATGGGGATCTGTCATTAACTGTAGGGATAATTTTCCTCTGATGCTTATATGACAATCCATGGACGCATTACCTTTGGCAGATGGAACAGGCTGAAGAGAAAACTTACCTGTCCAACAAAAGTGGAAAACAAAGCCTCGCGTGCAGCTGCAGGCTATGCTGCCGATTAGTAAAAAAAAAGTGTATTAGGGCTCATTCAGACGGCCGTAGTGTTTTTTGCGGTCTGAAAATAGATTTTGAGATCCGGCAGAGGATCTCAAAACTGGAATTAGACGGTCCAGTTTTGTCTCCATTCATTGTCAATAGGGACAAAAGTGATCAGGATGCATAAGTATGCATCTGTTCCACTTTGTTTAGTTTTGGTGCCGGACACAAAAGCGCTGCAAGCTGCGATTTTGTGTCTGGTTTGCGAAAGAGAACAAACCGGATCCGGTATGAAAAACTATGTAAGTCAATGGTGCCACATCCGTTTTCTTATTAGCGAATAAACAGATCCGCCGCCCATTGACTTACAATGATTTTTATACCGGTTTGTTCAGTTTTGATTTAATAAAACCGGATCCGGACAAAACAGGGCCATCCGGATGTATTAAACTGCACGGATCCATTTAATTCCGGTTTTGCGATCCTCTACCGGATCTCAAAACCGGAATTAACAACGCAGATATGAAAGTAGCCTTACAAATATGATCTGCTGCTAATATGGAATGACAGTGTGGAAGTTTCCAGCTGACAACACTGTTGGCAGAGTATGTAGTTCCTTGGGCAACCGAGGAGGGAGACAAGGGGAACACACAGCAGTTCCAGCAGAGGCAAGGCAACACTCTCTGAGGCCTGGGACAGTTTCATGACACCCCGCCAGCACCCTCACCCTGATGCGCAGCATAGTGTCACAAGGAGGGAAAAGTTTTGGAAGATGGTGAAGGAGTAAGTAGCAGACCGTGTCAGCGTCCCCAGTGATCCCTTTGTGCCTTACAACTATTGGGTGTCCAAGATGGACATGTGGCACGAACTGGCGTTCTATGCCTTGGAGGTGCTGGCCTTCTCTGCCGCCAGCGTTTTGTCAGAGCAGGTATTTAGTGCTGCTGGGGGCATAATAACTGATAAGCGCATCCGCCTGTCAATAGAAAATGCTGACAGGTTGACTCTTATCAAAATGAACAAGGCCTGGATTGCCCCTGACTTCTCTACTCTAAATGTGGCTTTTATGGTGTATTGAATACACTGTATTCCCATGCACACCACCACAAAAAAGGTATATGGTTCAATCTTCCTTTTCTCATCCTCCTCCATCATTTCAACATGCTTATAAGGCTGTCCTCACCCCTAATGTTTTAGAGGGTCACCAGCAGACCCTCACCCGTAATGTTTTAGATGGTGTGGGGGGTTAGCTCTGGTCTCGGGGATCATTCACACAAACTTCCTTCCGGACAACGGATTTCATGTCCAAACAGTGCATTTATTTGGCAGTCTTCTCAAACAAAACAACATAAATGAACACCTGCCCGTCTAGGCACTACCTAATACATAAGATATCGCTGACTCACCTAAGACCCCATTCACACACACGGGAACCCACGCGGCTTTCCCAGCCGAACGTCCATGAATTGTGGCTAGCACCTAGCCCCGTGGCCCCTCAGCCCTCCTCAGCTGAGATCACGTTCCCAGAGCCTCACCAGGACTCTGCTACACAAAAACACTCTCTCCCAGAGTGACACACCTTGTCCAGCAGCAGGACTAAATAGACATGGACCTGTCCGAAACCCCGGACTGGAGCATGGGGAACAGGCACCCACCCAGCACATTACCTGTTCCCAGTAAAAGCCCGCCCTGGAACTGGCTGAGCCAGCTATACTAATACTATACTGAACTTGGGCTTTCACTCCACCAAGGCCAGGCACCTTGGTGACACACTCTCGGTGCAAACAGCCCTGTCTGACGGTTTCTCTGGGGCTTCACCGCACACATCAGTGTTCACATTGCCACATATCCCCCCCCTCTGTTCACACCTGTGGGGGTGAACACATACACCAACCGGATGCTCATGACAGGGCATCCGCCCTTTTCTAGCCTCTGTCTCAACATTCCCTCTGAAAGATGTGGTCGGCGTCATCATTTTCCCTTTATTTTGCCATACCCAAGCCAGCAAGGCTTGGTTTGTCACCCACATTGACCTCTTGCCCAAGAGATAGTGTCTAAGAGGTTCCCGTTTCCATGTGACAGGCAGACCCTTTCTTTCTATTTTTTTATCTCTCTCTCCCTTTTTCTTACACAGCTGCTTCAACCGAGCACGCTTCTTAAGACTTGCCTCTTTTTGTCTCTTTATTTTATCAACAGACAGCGTCTTTCTTTTTCCTTTACTCCCCACAGGGGTTACGTCAAGTTTGGCTCCAATTTCAGAGTCTTCTGCTTCTTCAGTGGCACGCCCCACTTCAGCAAATTCTTCTTCATCCTTCTCTTTGGTCTCTGGAACATACCAGGATTTCTCCAACTCAAACTCATCGGCCTTAGCTTCTTCAGCCTTTGAGTCTCTTTTGGAGTCTTCATTCAGTTGATTAGCCTTCTCATCCTTCTTGGACACGGCATCATATACTTTATTTCTTAACTCCTCCTCTTTCTCATCATGGTTGGAGGTACGGGGGACATCAGGGTCTTCACCAGATTCGTCGTCTTCTGGCAATTCCTGCAGAGATTCACCCGGGACATGGTTCTCCTTTCGGGCAGAATTCAGGGGAGCCAGCCCATCGGAGTAGACAGGACCCTCATACTGGTTGTCGGTCCCCCCGTATTTCTTCCCCAGCAGACTGCTGGCTTTCTGGAAGGCATTGGCAGCAGAGGGAATGTCTCTTATGACCAGGTCCTGGCCACACACCGCCACGAGTCTCTGGGCTTCTGCATCCACCTCAGCACCATCATCTGGTTCAGCAGATACCTCATCCATCTTCTTCTCTGCCTCGGCTGGCACCACAGTGCCACCATCTCCAGACCCATTCTTAACAGGCTCTGCCTTCTTGGCATCTTTCAGAGGATCTTCCTCTTCAGGTATCTCATTTTCTTCCACCTGCTGTGCAGGAGCACGCTTAGGCCTCTCCAACTCATAGACTTTATCTTTTGAGCTCCTGAGAACTTCCAACTCTGCTCTGAGTTGCTTGTTCAGCCTCTCCAATTCACCTCGATCCTTAAGCGCTTTTTCAAGGGCTCTAGCCAAGGAGATGGCCCTGGACTTTTTCTCCAGAGCATCAGCCTCCGCTCGGTCACGTTCTTCGGCATATCGGGCCGCAACATATTTCTCTTCAGCCAGGAGCTGGTCAAACTTCTTCTGTTTCTTCTCCAATCTAGACACAGTTTGTCTCTGGTTGTCCAGGTCCACTATTCAATCACGCAACTCTTGATGAAGTTGCGCCACACTGGCTTCCAAATGTCTTTGCTCCTCCAAGAGGGCAGATTTTTCTGAGGCACTGTTTAAGACCTCATCAGCCAGTTCATCTCTTTCCTGCTCTGCATGAAGTCTGGATCGCTCCGAAACTGCAGGTTCCTCTTGAAGTTGGAGAATTTCCGCTTCTATTCGAGTTTTTCGCATCAGCTTGTTGGATGCACTCCCTTTTTTGGCCTCTGGATCCAGCGGCTCCTTACTCTGTTCTGCAGCAGTACCAGACGTAGGAGTGTCTCGTAGGACCTCGCCAAGACTTTTGTCAATGTCTACTACAGGCTTGTGTAACTTTCTGGAGACTTTCATTTTCTTCTGGGCATCAGGCAGTAGTCCCTTCGCTATTGTACCTAGGGACCATGTAGGGGAAGAGAAACCGACTTCACGATTGCAGCTGTACTGACATGTCCTGTCATCTAGCCCTGCCTGTGTATGGGTCTCAGACACTAGGCCGCCATCTCCCCACTCGCCTCTCGTCACGTCAGGTATAACTATCGTCTGGTTGCTACCAGTAACCATATCAGTTTGGCCAGACCTCAACATGGCAGCCTCTCTCTCTGAGTTGCTATCGGTCACAGCACATGCGTCACATATACCGCTCATGTCATTCTCAATCCTGCCCTCAAGGGGCACTGCTGAGCTAATCCCCACCTTGGACACTTCTCTAGCCACTGTTTCCTGCACATTCACTACAGTGGGTTCCCCCAACTCTGTGCTCTCAACATTTATCGGCATTTTTCCAACTTTTACATTTTTACCTACAGGGAGCACTTCTCCCCTGGTCACACCCTGCAGTGGAAAATGCATATCAACATCACATGGCATCATACTTTCATTTGGCATTTCCGCAAACTTGCCACAATCGCTTTGCACCTTATCAGCGCCACTGTTTTTAATGGTCACATCACTTAAAGGGGTCGCTACCGATTCTGCAGGAGCCTCGTCACTTCCTGCAGAAGGGTCTGCCTTACCCCACAGCAACGATTCAACATCCTGGCCAAACAACATATCAGATATACGTGAAACTGCATCACCAATTTCTCGAGTCACTGTTTGCACTGGAGTCTCACACGGGTCAGCTCAGCAGCAGGCCCTCACCCCTAATGTTTTAGAGGGTCACCAGCAGGCCCTCGCCCATAATGTTTTTGAGGGTCACCAGCAGGCCATCAATCATCATTTTTCAAGGGTGTGTATGATGCCCTCCTTTATGTGTAATAAAGGGTGTATTGGAGTGCCAGTTCCTTGTAATGTTTGGCAGCCCTTTTACTTAGTGCATAGGCTTTATGAGTGTAGGAGTCCCACTACCCGAACAATTGGACCACAATGTGAATGAGGCCCTACTTTATGTGATATACAGGTTGTATCAGAGTGCCTCTTCCTTGTCATTTTTGGCAGCACTTGCACTTACAAGTAAATATACAGGAAAGAATGTTTCCTAACAATTTTTCCTCGAAAATCAATTTTATCTTCAGTTTTGTGTGTATTATTGTCAGTCTGTAAAAGTGGCGTACTACTCGGACAACATCGTTCCCAGCAGCGACCATCCCTCTCTTCGCTCCTAGCCTTCCCTTCTTCTCCTACTTTTTTGAAAAAGGTTACTGTAGGTAAGCTATTGGTTAAGTTGTAACCGTATAGCCTTGTACATTTATGACTTGAGTTTAGTCATTATCCATTAATCTGCACTTGTTCACTAAGTATGATTGGCTGAATCCTTATAGCCTTTGCTCAATGATGTCTTGATACCACTATGAGCTGTGCGCTGTGATTGGCCAGCTCTGCAGCAAGGGACACGCCTGATACAAAGTCCCCGCCCCATACAACAGAGGGAGCTCGGACACCGGAGCCTATACCGGGCGAACAGAGCGGCGCCCGGACATACAAGTAAGTGCAGGGGGACCCCTGGGCGCCGCTCTGCCCACAGGTATAGTTAGTTTTTAGTTTTTAAATCGGTGAAAGGTCCTCTTTAAAGGGGATTTTTTCCCTGATCCTTCTGTCTTCCCAGGAGATAAGCAACCGCCAGACTTTTGGGCAGCCTCAGGCAGCAGGGCCCAGGCCCAGTTACTACCTATGTAGCACCTATAGCTATGCCCTTGAAGTGACCGATACAGGATAGCTGAATGATCATTCATTTGACAGCCATCTCCCACAATTTCTCCAACCCCCTAGGTACCTTTGGCAGCAGCTTACTTCTTGCGGGAACAAATGATTGGGCTGTTGTAGGAATCCAACATGTCCAATCCTTCTTTCTCCCGACATTTGCTCTCTGGGGCTGTGCACCTTTCCCCATGCACATTAGAACATTAACCATCCATGTCTGATCTAATATGTATGGGCTCTGAAGCAAAAAAGTTCTAACATGGCCTATAAGGATCCCTTTGCATGTTCTGCACAACGTTCTCGAAGACAGTCCCAAATGAACCCGGTGTAACCTTCAGGCATTTATATTTCCATGTGCTTTTCACGAACATGACTCATGGAAGAAGAAGTAATCAGTGCGAACGTCTGGAAGACTGCTGAGATATCTGGAAACGTTATCTCTAGCTGATAATTATGCCTGAGGTTTTATTAGTGTAGGTTCTGGCCTGTGCACTTTATAATATACAGTTATGAATTTTATGACTCAACAACACCAGCAATTAAGAAGTAGTCAGCCTATTTTGTCTATAAGAAAAAGGGAATTATGGTATGGCTTTTGAGATGAGTCGTATGACTTTATATGAAATAAAGGGGCTCTCTCACTTCAGCAATTAGCATTTATCAAGTAGAGTATAAGTTAATAAAAAGCACTTACTAATGTATTGTGACTGTCCATATTGCCTCCTTTGCTGGCTGGATTCATTTTTCCATTGCATTATACACTGATCATTTCCAGGGGCAACGACCACCCTGCAATCTAGCAGTGGTGGTTGTGCTTGCACACTATAAGAAAAGGCCATGGCCTATGCGCACTCCCACGGTCCAAGCCACGAGAGAAGCCGATGCCTTTTTCTATACTGTGCAAGCACGGCAACTGCTGCTGGATTGCAGGGTGGTCATAATCCCTGGAAACGAGCAGTGTATAATGCGATTAAAAAATGAATCCAGCCAGCAAAGGAGACGATATGGACAATCACAATACACTAGTAAGTACCTTGTACTTTACCTCATAAACGCCATCTGCTGAAGTGAGACAACCCCTTTAAGACCCTCCTATCACAAGGGTCTTTTACACAGGCTGATTCTGCGCCCAAAACGAGCACTGATCAAATAGTATACATGTGGCTTTAACCCACCTTGGTTATTGCTATTTGCCAGTCCATACCTGGACAGCAACTTTGCTTCAAGTAGCAAATCCAGGTGTGGCCCTGCAAACGGCAGATGCTTTTTGGGCCTCATCTGGTGGGTCGTAAAACTTCCTTTCTCCTGCACCTAGGTGGGACCCGCATCTATCAGACATTTGGCATATCCTGTGTCACAAATGTCCATGGTCGCACTATCCTATTAAGCCATATTGCACGTTGCATGGATCTATAACATGGCGTCCATAGCTTCCATGGACTCACTGCACCTCTGATTTTACCTAGAGACACACAGGTTCAATATGAGTAAGTGCCTACTGATCTATGGTATATGTGTATAAACTCCATGTTCCTCTGAATAGTGTACCGAGCATGGTGCACTTATGTCGATCACTGTGAGGGTATGAAACGTCAATCTTAGAAACTAAGTACTTTAGATATTATATCATGTAACACTATATTAATTATATATTAGTGTATCTAAACTCTTCTTACACGTGAGACCGGAACCTAGACCTGGGCACACCTATATGCATTACCTTCATGGGTACAATGTTATCCTGTCTTTGAACACGCTGGTAGACGTATCCTGTCTTCTGACGTTGGGTTTCCTGTTGATACGTTCCAATTTCACCCTCTGTTCTAAAGGTGTAGTCTCAAAACAATGAGATGTTCAATACAAATTTACCTCAGATTTTATCAGACTGGTATAAGGCCAGTAAACTTTTGCGGCTTGATATTTCTGTAACAAGGCTGTTTCTTTCTTTCAGGGCTGCAGAACTGGACTTCATCTATAGCAGTCACCTTTCTTGGGTGCTAACAGTGTCTCATACATACGGTCGAGCAGAATTGTACAACTGAATGGCTGCAATAATAAAATAATGAAGCACGTGTCAACACTGGCAGGAAACAAATATACAGTACAGTAGATAGATGACAGGAAACGAATGATGATGGTAAATGGCTGAAGGAGATCGAAGTTCAGCAATTAGGCAGATGTAAGGCGGTGATGGTATGTAGGCGGTTAAAAGACGGTGAACAGAAATAAAGACGATACAGAACTGATCCTGCTCTGCATGTTGATTCCACTAAGGCAGCCAAAGGTAAAAACCAAACTCAAACCAAAGGAAAACTACTAAAAACAAACTTCCATGCTGAGCAGTAATGAAAGGCAGCAGGACAACAGGTCCCAGGCTACACTGACACAACATAAATAGGCTAGAACATAATGCTAGGAGTACAATAAATCTGAAAACAAATGCACAGAGCATGCTCTATACCCAGCAATTAGAGAGGCAAAAGGCATGAACATTTAAAGAAAGGTTAATGAATCAAAAACTTCTCCCTGAATTAGGCTAAGCTAGGTTTTTCCCAGATTCAGGTGTAAGGCATTTGCAGAGCAAACAAGTAGTAAACAGGAGTAACTCATATCTGCATTTGTGGCTCAGACAGACCTGGTGATTAATCCTCTGATTTAGGAAAAGGTTCCTGGTGCAACAAGAAGCCCCCAGATTTAGGACAAAACTGAGGGTCATGGGTAGTGGGGGGGTTATGCAAACTGGAAAATACAAGGTGAAATCTTATGGGCTGCTATGGGCAACTAAACCAGTTTTTTTTACGTCAGTTTTGACATATATTTTTTTTCCATGTCCAGGGCGAAAGATACGGTAATACTTTTTAGAGCATATGTCATTATAATTGTGCGCATTGTAATTCATCTATAGCAGTCACCTTTCTGATCCTAACACCGACAGGAGCCTGGCCTGGCCTAGATATATTACGTGTCCCCAGTTTGTCTCTTGCAAAATTCACAGACCATGAAACTTTTACTTCTCTGTTGTCGTACCCTGCTTGCTTTGCCCTTACACAATAGGATGTGTATTTCAGTGTGTCAAGTCGGTTTCACTTTTCCTATGGCAACTTATTAAAATGCCCAAGTAAATGATTCAACGTTCCACACGTAAAGGGGTGGGCCACCTTCTGACTTCTATTGAACAAAGTGTTTGCAAGGTGACTATATGGCACTTACTAATACAGCCTCTGTTGAAATTCTCCTCCATTTTCTATATTTCGTAAGGTGAACCCACCTAGTTTGCCAAATATTTTGCGCAGTCCACATGGAGGCCCTGCCCATAAAATGGCTGCTGATGGAGGGTCATGTGACCAGGGAAATCACCTGCCATCTGCACTTGCACTGCTGAGAGTTTAGTGCAGGGGCAGCGTGATTGAAAGGTGGAGTCGGGGTGATGTGTCTAGTCACATGACCCTCCATCCATGGCCATTTTATAGACCAGGGGTGCACAACCTGCGGCCCGGGGGCCACATGCGGCCCTCGATACCATTCTGTGCGGCCCCCAAACATCTGATAAAAGACATGTAGGTCTATGTCTTATGGCTTCTTACATGTATCTTTCATGTATTCTCCTATTAGATGGGAGTCCTAGAACTGTAACTAGACATGTATAGTATATACTGTATGTTCAATATGCCAAAAATACAGTATTTCAGTTGGTAATACCCCTTTAAGTTTTATTTTCGACCCTTGGAATTGATTCAGGCTGACAATGTGGCCACCAACCAGAAAAGGTTGTGCACCCCTGTTATAGACAGAACAGAAAATGTGCCTAACAAGTGGGCATACCCTACAAAATATAGCAAACGACACTGAATATCAATCTTACCTACACATTGATCACAAGTAGCCAGAAAGTGGCCAACCCCTTTAAGATTAGTGTCTTATTAAAATAAGTAGATGAAGTAATAATTCGCACGAAATCTACAAATTTGAAACAGGCAGAAATAGAACCTACGCCTGCTCTAGGCATGTGTTATTTTTTTGCATCAGAAAGTTGCACCATTTTCTCTGCATATCGTCTCCTTCGAGACCACACCGACTTTTCTTGTTATATTTTAGACTTGACCAGGGAGGAGTAAAATTGCAAATTGGAAGAAGGAGTAAGCATAACTCCGAAATGCGTCTGGTGTTTCTGGCAATGTAAAATCCAAGACCCACTAAAATAACCCACTTGACCTACTAAGAAAAAATCCAATTTAGGGCGATTTTTCAGTTATCACTTAAAAGATCATCTGGTACGCTGTGTTATCAACCTGCATGTGAAGGGCATTATACCCAAATGGGCGTCAGAAGAGCAACTATTCCTTAGACTGGCAAGTAAAAGGTTAAGTTCTGTTGTTTGTTTTTTAAGAGGAAGGAAGTTTGTTGCAAAAGAACATATTTCATGAAAAAATATGCTTATCTATAGTGAAAATAATCACTTGTGACCTTCATCCCCATAGAGGAAATATTGAGGTTGTGGAGCATGTGACGTTGGCCTGCTGCCATCTTAGTGGGGGTTCTGGATTTTATTACAACCCTAGGAAACTTTAGGAAAAAAAATCCAAATCCTACGAACCCTCATCCCCAATATATGTTCCGATATTTGGCCTTTGTCAAAGGACCTCTGTAATACAGAAAAATCATTTTAATGTTTATCAATATTGGGGAACATTGTCTCAGGAACACAGTTCTTAGTTGAACGCTACGGGTTTGGCTTCTCTAACTCAACCAAAACCGATGCAGTTTGTAGTAAAGTTTAGATTTTAGATTTAGAAATCTGCAGGATGTCAAATATTTAAAAAATGGTGTTAGAAATTGCAAAATTTGGTGCAGTTTGGATGCAGAAATGCACAGCAATCTGCACGGAAATTCGTGTGGCTCTTCTGCACAGCGACCTGCGCCTGTGTGCAGATACCCTCAGAGTGCCTTCACATGCAGCACATTTTTTTTTTTTTTTTTTTTAATCATCTCTTTATTGGGCATATTCAATCAAAACAATTTACAAGTTCTCAAAGAGCATATTATTCCATACAGAATTTTGAATAGATCAACTTTGTCATGTACAAATTCACATTCACAAAACGTACACATTTCTAGAAGACAATAAACCTCAGTACAATTGAGAATTGCCGTGTGCCCTTCAGCTTTTTTTATTTTTCTTATCCCCCCCAGCAGCACATTTTAACATAGTAACATAGTTTATAAGGCTGAAAAAGGACATTTGTCCATCCAGTTCGGCCTGTCATCCTGCAAGTTGATCCAGAGAAAGGCAAAATAAAACTGAGGCAGAAGCCAATTTTCCCCACTTAAGAGGATAAAAAATTCCTTCCCGACTCCAATCAGAATAACTCCCTGGATCAACGACCCCTCTCTAGTAGCTGTAGCCTGTAATATTATTACACTCCAGAAATACATCCAGGCCCCTCTTGAATTCCGTTATTGTACTCACCATCACCACCTCCTCTGGCAGAGAGTTCCATAGTCTCACTGCTCTTACAGTGAAGAATCCTCTTCTATGTTTGTGTAGAAACCTTCTTTCCTCCAGACGCAGAGGATGTCCCCTTGTCACAGTCACAGTCCTGGGGATAAATAGATGATGGGACAGATCTCTGTACTGACCCCTGATATATTTATACATAGTTATTAGATCTCCTCTCAGTTGTCTTTTTTCTAAAGTGAATAACCCTAATTTTGATAATCTTTCAGGGTACTGTAGTTGCCCCATTCCAGTTATTACTTTAGTTGCTCTCCTCTGAACCCTCTCCAGCTCTGCTATGTCTGCCTTGTTCACAGGAGCGCAGAACTGTACACAGTCCTCCATGTGTGGTCTGACTAGTGATGTGTAAAGTGGTAGGACTATGTTCTCATCACGGGCATCTATGCCCTTTTTGATACAACCCATTATCTTATTGGCCTTGGCAGGAGCTTCCTGACACTGGTTTCTACATCTTAGTTTGCTGTTTATTAAAATTCCTAGGTCCTTTTCCATGTCAGTGTTACCGAGTGTTTTACCATTTAGTATGTACGGGTGACTTGCATTATTCCTTCCCATGTGCATAACTTTACACTTGTCAGTGTTAAAGGGAATCTGTCACCTAGTTTTACCCTATAGAGCTGCGGATGCTAGCAGAGATAGATCTCTGCTAGCATCTCCGCAATATACCTGTCCCATAGCTCTGTGTGGTTTTATTTAGTTTAAAAAATGCATAGATTTCGGCTTGTTTTGTGATTGTGATATCACGGACACATTTTACATTCCGTGTTCATGTCATGTCCTGTCATCCCAGAGGAATACTTGGTGTGTAACACTGCATGTGCGATTATCAAAGGAATAGATCTCTGTCGTCTTGGTCTCATGATATCAAAATGTGAACAGCATGATGAGGAGGACTGTTTAAATACAAATTCTAATTGAAGCAGGAAATTTATTGGGCAATTCATGGATCAAACACCTGTTGTGAATTTAGCTGTTAAGCTCCTTGTTAGAGAACAGCAAGTTGTGCAAAAAGTACTGAAACACTGAACAGTTGGACATGTGCATTCAGAAGTTTAGAGAAGGTCACACGAAGTTCTACCTGTAAAGGTTAGAGTGAATTTTAGGTTCATCCTGAAATATCACCCACAAGCCAAATATCGCTAACTTTTTGTGAGTGGTGTAAACATAGAGGAATTACTTTAGAAGAACTAATAATGAGCCTAAAACAGTCTGTTCTTACCACCCCTCTGTACCCTTACTGCAGACTGCTAGCAATTCATTCATAACTTCTAGCAGAAATATTAAAGGGATGGCACAACATAGAGCCATAAGAGTAGATGCTCCTGAATTGTTATTACATGGGGAATGCATGAAGCTATTAAATCAGGCGTGTCAGGAGAGGGGGGAGGTCCTCTTTAATGCTGTAAGTAGACCCATCTCGGTACAGCATTAAAATGTATGGGCTCCGACGAGTTGAAATTAGTCCTCGTGAATAATTTTGGCATTTGTTTTTTAAACTTGAGAACCATTTTAAAACAGGAATCCGAAGTCGGCTTCGGTACCCGCTGGTACCGAAGCCGACATCGGATCCAAGTTTTAAAATAGTTCAGAAATCAAATCCAGAAGTTATTTACCAAAGTCCTGCGAGATCCGGAGCTCGATTCGCTCTACACTATGTGGGAGGTCGGGAGAGATACTGTTGTACGGCCAGCAGTTATTGAGGGTGTACGGGCGGCTTAATACGAAGAACATTACTCAGGATAATTACCAAATGTAAAATGTGCAAAACGATAATTAATAAAACTGATTACTTTATGTCTACATTTATTGATCGTGTAGATGGTCGCCCTGACACGTGTCCGTTCTGTCCTGTATTTCCAGTGTGACTGAATACACAAACATTACTGTCTGCACTACACACAATGACTGTCATGGGCTAAACACCAGGTACAATGGCTGCAGGGCTGGGGTCACATATAGGTTGTTTGGACGTTTTGTGTATTTTTAGTGTGTTTATTTTATTTTTCACCTTTTTGCTGGCAGTTATTATAGTGTTTTTCAGTAAAAAAAAAAAAAATCCAAAAGTTCATTGGAAGTCTATGGGTATTAATTAATGTGTCACAAAACGGTATTTCCGTAAGTGGTGCTTTTTGGGTCAGAGCCATTTTATCATATAAAATGAGGTGTGCTCTGGCATTTATGTCCCATTGAACGTACATTTTTTTTTATGTCGTGCTCAACAAAAAATGCAAGTAGCAGTGCTGTTTTTGCATGGACTTTTATTTTTCGTACCAATGTATTTTCCCCTTCTCTAAGGAAACGCCATTACATACAAAAAAAAATGCATTATATGATCAAAAACGCCACATAAATACGCTGACCGAGCCTGGAGTTTTTGGACAAAGGAACAAAAACACACAAAACTGTGCGGCAGCACGCTAGAGGCATAAACGGCCGCCCCGCGTGTAGGAGAAACGTTACTAACTTTAGATTATTTAATATGAAAGATGACGAGGTTTATACAGACACATTGGGGGACATTCACTAAGCATGTTGCGCCAGAATTATGGCGTAAAATGTGCCAAAAAGAATGGCGTTTTGATTTGCGCCAAATATATCAACTGTTTTGTCCAGAATTTTAACCATAAAGACTGTATGATGCCAGAAATGAGTTATAAACGTTAAAGTGGTCAGAGCTATCAAATTGGCGCATATTACGCCTCCTTTATCATCCTCTTACCGGCAGAAATGGCTCAATTTGTTGCGGACAATTAGGCCAGCTTATGCGGTGGTGTTTTGTGTAAAAAAATAAAAATAAGGCTTATTTATGGCATAAAGATGCAACTTTTTGTCAAAAAGTCACATGTATGAAAAGAAAAACCAACTCGTTGTGGGACAGGCAAGTATTATAACGGCCACGTTTATTTTTTTCTAATATAAATGAGCTAAACAACAGAGTTCTGTCAGTAAATTGCCATTCAACAAAACAATGGCCGCTTTCAGACGAGCGTATGGAAATCCGTCAGTATTGTGGCTCGGATCCTGATGATATACCATCAGGATTGCTTCACGATTTCATCAGGATTTACATGCGCATTTCTTCCTTCATTATTTATGCACTGCACAGACTGCAATGTGCGTATTTGGAAACAAATCCGCACAAAACTCGGAGATGCTGCGTATTTCAAATACTGACGGAAATTATACGCCCATGTGACTAGCTCTATTCATTAACATTAGCAATAGAACATAAAATCCGGACTATATAGGCAAATACGCTGGTCTGAAAGCGGCCAATAACACAAATGTCCCGAGTCTGAGAAAAATGTCGAACTTTACCAGAGGAAATGTCGCAAATACACTTCAAAAGTCGCAAGTGCATTCTGGTGGTGGTGGGGGGTGTGATACAGTTTTAAAAAGTTGCATTTTTTGCGGTATTAAGGTAAAAATGTCGCAAACTGAGAAAAATAGGTGGATAATCAAGTTTATATTTAACTGTGAGGCGCGCCTTTTGATATATGAGGTGAAACAAATCACTTCTGATTTGTAATGTTAGTATTTTTTGGCACAAATGACGCCAATTTTTGATAAATGTTCCCCACAATTTCGCGTATTTCTCAGCGCCACGCTCTGAGGTAAAGTCCGAGCTTTGCGGGGGCCCGCGGATTCCCGCCTCAGCCAGCAGCGGTCACATGACCTCCCTCACCGCCTCCAGTTACAGTCAGGGCTCGTCGTGTGACGAGTGGGCGGGGTTACAAGGCGGGACAGCAGAGTGACAGGAGGCGCTCGCCGCCACTGCTGCCGTGATTGACCCGGGGCTACGTGTGTCGCGGGGATGCGGGGCGCCATGGGAGCGGCGTACACCCGTCTGCAGCGGCTCGCCGACTCCCTGCAGGACCCGGAGAAAGTGGCCCGCTTCCAGCAGCTGTGCGGAGTGCAGAGCTCCTCACCCTACGAGAGAAGGGCACCCAGGAGGCGGCCGGGGACGGGCCCAAGCACTGGGGAAACCGGCATCGGAATGGATTCCTGCTGGAGAACGGGGCTGCCGGGTGTAAGGAGGAGGAGAAGGAGGAGAAGAAGAAGATGCAGCCGCTGCGGAGGAACTCCCTGACCGGGGAGGAAGGACAGCACTTCATCATCCGCAACCGCCTGCTCTACTACCTGTTCACACTGGGCACCGAGCTGGGCAACGAGCTCTTCTACATCTCCTTCTTCCCGTTCTGGATCTGGAACGTAGACGCGCACGTCGGGCGGCGGGTGATCGTGGTGTGGGTGTGGGTGATGTATCTGGGCCAGTGCGCCAAGGACCTGATCCGCTGGCCCCGGCCGCCCTCCCCGCCCGTGCTGAAGCTGGAGGTCTTCTACAACTCCGAGTACGGCATGCCCTCCACCCACGCCATGTCCGGCACCGCCATCCCCCTCACCCTCCTGCTGCTCACCTGGGGCAGATGGCAGGTAACGACCCCCGCCCTAGTGTCTACTCAAGGTGTGCCAGGTCTCTGCTTGCTGTCAGTGAGTAGAGGCGGTGGACAGGCTGAAAACTGATGTAGATTTAAAGAGGTTGTCCATCTTCAAAGTGTCTTAGAAGCATCCATACTGGCCTGCTGGGTCCCCCTGTGTTTTGGGGATTGCCCCTAGGGTGGGTTGTCCTGTTCACTGCTGCAGCCAATGACTGGCCTCAGCAGTGACCTGTTGCATGCCACTAGGTGGAGGTCATTTGCTGCAGTGGTGCATGCTGTGGGACCCATCCTGGCGATCTCTCTGCTGAGTTTTTTGTCTTTGCCCCCGGGGTGGGGTGTCATGTTCACTGCTGCAGCCAGTCGCATGCCACTAGGTGGGGGTCATTTGCCGCAGCAATGCATGCTGTGGGTCCCATCCCGGTGCTCTCTCCGCTGAGTTGTTTTGTCTTTGCCCCCGGGGTGGTGGGTCATGTTCACTGCAGCAGCCAGTCGCATGCCACTAGGTGGGGGTCATTTGCTGCAGCGGTGCATGTGGTGGGACCCATCCTGGCGATCTCTCCGCTGAGTTTTGATCTTTGCCCCAGGGGTGGGGTGTTATGTTCACTGCTGCAGCCAGTGACTGGCCTCAGCAGTGACATGCCACTAGGTGGGGGTCATTTGCTGCAGCGGTGCATGCTGTGGGTCCCGTCCCGGCACTCTCTCCATTGTATTTTTTTGTCTTTGCCCCCGGGGTGGGGGGGGTCATGTTCACTGCTGCAGCCTGTGACTGGCCTCAGCGGTGACATGCCACTAGGTGGGGGTAATTTGCACGCAGAAACTGCACGCAGTGTGAATTCCGCCTTATCGAGAATTGCACCGCCACATTAATGGCACACCTTCTGTCAGTGGTGGTTTCAGCTGCCGGGAGGGCAGCATTTAAAAAAAATAGTTCCCATGCTGGACAACCCCTTTAAGTCATTGCTACCTGCGCCGCAATGCGTGAAAGTGAGTCAAGGTCGCGTTTCAAACCGCAAGCTGTTAGGACGTGACAGTGGCACGCAGTCCAGCAGGGTCGCACGTCTCGCACCAGTCGGGGTAACCTGCGTCTGCCCCATTCACTTTCATTAGTTGCTGCGCAGTCAGTGCCACGTTGCAATATTTGGCCGTGCGATGTGTGCCATGGCCAAAGTCCTCATGTAACCCTAGCCTTGTGCCGCTCACAGCTGATGGTTTGCTACATTTGTATCCAGGCTGGAGCTGAGGACATCTGCACAGAAGTCTCTCTGGTGGCCTGATAGTTTGCTACAATGTATCAGTGCTGGAGTCCTGGCTATTTAGCTGGCACAAGCTTGGATACATTGTGTCAAATCCTCAGCTGCGAAAACTGTATATGATTTCCACCTTGGCCTTGCTCCCATTCAGTGACAGCAAGCAGACATGTTGAAGAAATAGTGAATAATTGAAAGTGTTTTGTCATTCTTTATTTGTATGTAGTCCTAAGAGTTGTACTTGCATGCTGGGACTTGTAGTTCACTAAGGGTACCGCTGCCGGAACTGCCTGCCGGATCCGGAAATCTGGATGCAAACGGATATCATTTGTTTCCGGATCTGGCTAGCAAATGCATTGCAATACCGGATCCGTCTCTCCGATGTTATCCGGAAAACCGGATCCGGTATTTAGCCTTTTCACAGATTTAAAGGTCTGCGCATGCGTAGACTGGGAACCGGATCCGGATCAGGTGAGTGTTCTGGAATTTTGGCTGGAGAAAATACAGCAGCATGCTGCGGTATTTTCTCCAGCCAAATACCGTAAGAGTGACTGAACTGGAGACCTCCTGATGCAGACTGAACAGATTGCTTTCCATTCAGAATGCATTAGGATAAAACTGATGCGTTTTTTTCCGGTATTGAGCCCCTAGGACGCAACTCAATACCGGAAAACTTTAACGCAAGTGTGGAAGTACCCTAACAGAGGCTAAATATCGGGGTTTGCACTTCAGCCACAGTATATGGCTTTGCTGCTGACATCATGGGACTGTGTGTCTCCGACACGACAACACTGTGACATTCATTGTGGTCTGACGTCTGTAATGTGTCCTCAAGACCCGGACCACCCATAGTCCAGGTGAACTCAGATGCCAGGATGCGTTTCAGGTGTAGTCGCAGGCACAAATGTTGCAGGGTGATGGCATATAGCTGGGACATGCCATCACTTTATGGGGGTTCGTCCTCTGGGCCCCCCACCCATCCCGAGAATGAAGGGGCAGCAGTGCTGAGTGTCCCCTTCCCTGTAGAGAAGAGGACAAGCACCGAATCAATCTCAGAATTGGAGGGGTCCGAGAGGTCCACCCCCATTGATCTAAAGTGATGGCTTATCAACGTGGAATGCTATTACTTTATAAGATGGGAAAACATGTGCCCCTCAGGCGATTGCATACCTTCAGCGCTCCAGCTGCTGGGATACTACAATTCCCAGCATGCTCCATTCATTTCTATGGGATGTCTCAGAAGAACAGAGAAAGTATGGATGCTGGGAGTTGTAGTTTCACAACAGCTGGAGTGCCGAAGGTTGCCTACCCCTGGCAGACAACCATTGGGACTGTAGGCACTGGCAGACCTCGGCGTCTCCACAGAGGGATAGCCGCACTGTATGCAAGTCAATGGAAAGAGAACCTGCAATGATACTTTCACTTTTAGGGTATCCTGCATAGGTGAAGCGTGGATACTTATTAGATTGGTGGGAGTCCGACCACTGGGAGCCCCACTGATTACTAGAACAGGGGCCCCGTACTGAAATGAGTAGAGCATGTACTCTCATGCCATTTATCTCTATGGGACTGCTGGATATAATCCTTCCGCTCTGTCCATTTGGGGAGTACGGGGACTCCGTTCTTCAAGTGGTTGGACTGTGGATAGGGGACAACTTCCTCTAACCAGAATACCCCTTTAAATGGGTAATTTAGCATAAGAGCCGATCAACCCAATGCCGTGACCCTGTTCTTTGCCATTTTGGGTCCCATGACTGCCTCAGCCAATCACGGACCTCAGGGGTCGCATAAGCTAGACTGCTGGAGGGAGCTGGAACGGTGCACCCCAAAGCTGGACGAGCCCTTTAAAGGGGTATTTCGGTTTCATGAAATAGATGACCCATCTTTGTGTTAAGTCATCAGTTTCAGGTCAGTGGGGGTCCGACTCTTGGCACCCCTGGCGACTGGCTGTTTGCGGCACCCGTGCGAGCGCTGCGTCCTCCTCAGTGTTCACCTGCATGCTGGCTACATTCTAACAGCTGCGCAGTGTAATTACAGCTCTTCATTAGGGTGACCCCCACAGTGGAATACCCCTTTAAAGGGTTTGTCTGGCCTAAACGGGGGAAAAAAAAACATCACCTGACCACAGGCCTATTCCCTGCCAGAAGTGGCTCTGTCTTGTGACCACTGCGGTTGCACGTGCTAAGATGGCACGCCGCTATCAAGGATGTGCTGTTCATTCACGTGACTGCTGAGGCCGCTGATTGGCCGAAGTGGTCCCAGGTCCAAGGTACGAGTTATGTTTGGTTCTGAAACATTCAGGAAACAGGAATGCGGCTGCAATGTCCCAAAGCTGGACAATCCCTTTAAGGCTTGGCTTTCGGTTCCATCCCTTATAGAATCTCAATTAGAAGCAGATGATGTTTGGCGGGGGCGGCTGGAAGATTGCAGCTGATGTAAAGGACGCGGAGGTCACCCGGGCAGATAATGGGACGATTGTTATCAGATAAGTCACATCAGAAGTATCTGAGCTGAAGCTTTCACCATGTCCGCTGCTTTCTAATACTCCTGTCTGTTTCCTAGAAAAAGCAGAGAAAAAAAATAAAAACATTCTCTGTACCGCTCTGACCGTCGGTGGCTCAAATTTGGTAGTGACTGTTGAAGAGTGCCTGCTTCGCCCCCATGATGAAGGACGCTGCTCCAAAGCTGCAGCGGGATCTTGTGGTTCCACGGTGGTCGCCTTCTTCTCTCAGGCTCCACCCGCTATCTGACATTTCCGCTATGCCTACACAGTGCCGCAAGATTGTGTTTTTAGGAAAAGGGTTTTTATTGTACTCCGTAGGCGTAAAATTAGCATAAGCGCATCTCAAAATCACTCGCTGGAGACTGCTGCTGGGCACTGTCAGCGCCGGTCTGTCGGGAGTGTCTGACTTATAGAACTAGATATTGTGCGAGGAATCTAGCCATAGGGTGGCGTCATAAAGGCGCAAATGATGGCGCCACTCTCCCGTTTTAAAAAGTGGTCAGGGTTTACTGAAAATGCTGCAGATCTTTGCACAAATCCATACCTGTGCTGAGGTAGACCTTTCTGACAATCCAAGATGGAACACATTTATTAAGCATTGCGCAGCTTTTTAGTAAATTTTGCACACTTTAAACTTTTGTTTAATTGGGTTCTCCAGCTTTTTGACCCCTTTTGTAACCCCTCCCGCCGGACTACTTACTCCTGCCGCTCTGTTGTGGTCCACCGCTGTGCTCCAGTCTCAGCTTGTACACTTCCGGCACAGACTGGATCGTGTATGCCGCAGCAGCCAGTGACTGGCCTCTGCGGTGACCTGTTCCACAAGCCGCACATATGATTCCAGTGTGGGCTAGACTTTTACAAGCAGAGGGGGAGGCAAAGTGGACTCAAGGAGACGGGGCCGTGCGGCAGGGAGCCGGCAAGTATGCTTCTCTCAGTAGGTTTGGTGGGGGAGACAAAAAGTACCCCTTTATGACTGGCATATGATTTTTAGGTAATCTCAGAACCTGGATAAATTTATCATTTGCTTTGTTGGCAAAAACTAGCGGTAACCTCCAGGGATAGCCTCTGAGACCGAATAGCGTAGCTTTATAGGACCTGGTTTCTGGATCTGGAGAGCAGAGCTGCTCGTCCGTACATATCGGCGATAAAGCCCTATCCGGTTCCACTTCAGCGGAACGTCATTGTCAGCAGTATTTTTAATGACTATAGGACGTCGCCTCCGCTGACCTTTGCTCCGGTGTCTCGTGGTTCAAGATGGAATTGCTTGTTAACGAGAACGTCTGGCAGGAAAATAGTCTCCAAGCTCCTGGGACCCACCACCAGGTTCTCCTCTGCTGGACCTTCTGGTGGTCAGTCTTCTGCGGGACAGAAGGCGACTACCATCATCTGATCTAATGTATTCACTGCTCACCGCGGGCAGTCTGACTAGCTGTGTGCTGTTGGAGATAGAGATAAGAACTCATGCACACGGCCAATAGTTTTTCCACATGCGATCCGCATTTTTTTGCGGATGTGTTCCGCAGCTCTTTAAAAATAAATAAATAAATGTCCTATTCTTTTCTCCGTTTTGCCGACAAGGATAGGACATTTCTACAGAACTAAAATAAATGGCGGCACGCACTTGGCGGGATCCGTGATTTGTGGACCGCAAAACAACGGCCGTGTGCACGAGGCCTAAGAGTAAGGTTGGGACTTTGCATCGTTTTACAAAGTCGCAGTTGATAAAATTGGCAAATAAACCTAAAAAGTGTCTTGCAGTTTTTTGAAGCCAGAATTGTGGAGGTCAGAGCCCCCCCATATGTAAGTAGTGCTGGTGTGTGATGGATAGTTTCTACCCTGGATGTCAGAGCCGGGAGGGGGCGGCTGCAGCTATCACAGTTACTTGTGGTATGACGGTCATGTGTTGTGGGAGGTATGCATGGATTTTAGCTGAGGAATAGCTTTGATGTTCCTAGGACCACAGGGACCCCCACAGTCCTCTGTTGTCAATGAGGTGACTGCTCACTGCCGCAGGGGAAGTGACCCACCCCAAGCCGTCTATCGGAGACTCCAGCAGGAAAGCCCCTCTATTCCCCCAACATGCCTTGAATCTGCTTCCACAGAACCTGTTCAGTTGTCCTCTCCTTCCTTCCTTCCATTACTTTCCGTTCTTGCGGTCTCTCATTTCTTTCACTAGTATATTTTGCACTGGAACACCCCCTTTTTTAAAGGGCATCTGTCAGCAGTTCTGCACCTATGACAGCGGCTGACCTGTTACATGTGCACTGGCAGCTGAAGGCATCTGTGTTGGTCCCGTGTTCATATGTGCCCGCATTACTGAGAAATATGATGTTTTATTATATGCAAATGAGCCTCTAGGAGCAACGGGGGCGTTGTCATTACACCTAGAGGCTCTTCTCTCTCTGCAACTGCCGTATCCTCCCCACTGTGACAGGATAAGGCAGTGTAAACGCGATCACGCCTGGTCCTGTCAATCAAAGTGGAGCGGGCTCAGCAGTTGCTGCGAGAGCAGAGCCTCTAGGTGTAACGGTAACGCCCCCGTTGCTCCTAGAGGCTCATTTGCATATAATAAAACATCATTTTTCTCAGTAATGCGGGCACATATTAACATGGGACCAACACAGATGTCTTCAGCTGCCAAGAAACCTCTTGCTGTGATATAGTTGGTCTGGCTGCTTGGTTCTCATTTATTTATGATCGCTTTCGCTGCCGCTGACCCGTTTCACAATGTGATACCCCTCTCATTTATTTAAAGGAGTATAGAAATAGTCCTAGACCTTCTGTAACGTTCTGACCTCCCAGGCCTTTACCTATTGTGCAGCCATTGTCACCCAGATCAACACTTCTGACCGGGGGTCCGTGGGTCTCTTCTATTTGCAGCTCGTTCTCTGGTGCTTCCACTTTTGGCGGTAGTTGGGTTCCTCACTTTCACTCGTTTTTTCACTATAAATGGTCTTGGTGACTGTCATTCCAGAAAAAGAGTTTAAAACCCTTGAATTTTCTAATCGCCATCTGATTATTACTTTGGAAAAGAATTGCAGGACTTCTCCATCAGGATGATCCTTGCAGCCAGCGAGTCGTTGATGCTTACCACTTGTGCCTCTCATAACGGCAGCACAGTATTTTCTTTTTATCTCATCAATCATCTTCTTGTTCACTGGCCAATAAAATAAGTATCGTATCATCACCATAACCGCCAGTGTGCATGGACCCTAAAGCAGACCCCAAGGCAGAACACCTCATGTAGCACTGTTTAGAAAACTTAAAGGGAGCCTGCCATGTTGAACTTGGTGTCTGAGATGTTATAGAGCAGGAGGAGCTGAGCAGACTGCTATATAGTTCATACTGGGAATATATTCAGTAAACCTTGTATTTCATTCATTTAATTCCCTGCTCGTTCTGGGCTTTGGAGTCCAGTGGGCGGAGCTAATCTGTGATTAGAAGCCTTCCTTGTAGGACTGTGCATAAAGATAGCTTTCAATCATGGAAGGGACCGCCTACTGGACTCCAAAGAGCAGAACGAGAAGGGTTATAAATGAATTATACTAAATCTTTTCCCTTCAATCTGCTCAGCTCCTCCTGCTCTGTAACCCGCTGCCACCTGACATGTCCCCTTTAAGAAGGTTTCTTGGGTACGTCCGTGTCTTAGAGGCTATTTATATCTAGATGTATGTCGGCCGAACCCACCATTTTCCGCCTGATTGGCCGACCATCAGCGGCAGATTTTAGGGGAGAGAAGGATCAGGCATATTTGAGTTCAACATGTCCTATACTTTGGTTCTCAGGGAGATGAGCAGTGTCCTAGAGGAGTCTGGCAATAGCCTGATAGCTGCCGAAGAAGGGTCCCTCTGGCATCCCTCGGACTGGTATACATGAGAGTGCTGTTCCGTACAGTATCGGCGACGGATACTTTGCAGATCTCTTATATGACTGTGTGCATGAGGCCTTAGGATATTACACAATGGGGCGTCGTCTGCAGCATTTTCTCCAGTTTTATCTTTTCATTTCACAAGGGAGGTTCATAGGAAATGGCTTTTACTTGGTGTTGGTAAGTGTTCATTGTCGGTCCTATGTACATTGCTGAAGAGCCCTTGTCTACGGCTGAAGTGATATCGATGGACCTCTTTATAGACAAAGGCATCGTACGCTATGACGCGCGTTACCGGCACAGATCTCCCAGTTCAGGCGCCACTATAGCGCTGTTCTGGTTGAAAGTGCAAACATGGGGGGAAAAAAGAGGTTCTCCATCATTTTATAGGGTGGGATTAGCCTGCGTTCAGTGGCGGACTGTACAACATGGCAAACTAACAAATGCTTGGAGCCACGGAGATCAGATTGCGAGCGCGACATCAGAGCGGTTATTCACCTGCTACTGGGGACCAAACGGCCCCCCGTGAAGGCATCACAGGGTCTTCCCAAGTCTCTCATTCCTGCCATAGTAAAGTTCCTATCTGACCAGTGGGGCTCCCACCAGTCATGACAACAGGGTCCCGAAATGAATGGATTGGCAGGTCAGGCGTGTGCATCTGTGGAATAGAGAGCGCATGTATTCTGCTACCTAACGATTTCGGAGGGCCCCGTGGGATAACTGGGTTCTTGTGATTGGTGGGGTCCCAGCAGTAATCAGGACAGATGCTTGCTTTCTGGTACGGTATGTACTCATAGTAGTCACCCACACGGGGAGTCAAGTGGTTGCTAGGCAGCATGAAGCGCCACCCCCATGAGGGGGAGCTACAAAGAGAAAAATACCGATTCTTTGCAGTTACTGGAGTGGAGTTGGACTTTAAGGGATTATTCCAATTTGACCCACCTTCTTAAGAACGCGTCTTAGGCAGTGACTGGTGGGGTGTGCTATGCTCCCATTCACTTTTATGGGAGTTAAACGTGTAACACAACCTACTCGGCCCACCATGGATGCTGCATAATAAATGTATTCCAAATATCCCTTTAACTTTTCTTTATCCTGCTGATATCCAAAAAGCTTAGCAGTGTAGGACTCGAAGTCAACAGGAAGCCTCACGTTTTGCTGATATGTCTTATGTCATGTCCAAGTTCATTAAGGTGCCCTGATAAGATAGGATGGTTAGGAAATCTGCGGGCGACCTTTTACCTGTACGTGGCTTTTATTGTGGTGCTGTCACTGGTCTTACACAATACTGTGACCTTGTGATCCTTGTGTAAGTATCTCCATTAACCCTTTTTTAACTCCTTTTTCGTTTGTTTCCCCTTTTAATTCAGTTTCCGTTCTTTATCGGGCTTCTGCTTGCCGTGTTCTGGTGTTCCTTGGTGTGCCTCAGCCGCGTGTATATGGGAATGCATTCCATTTTGGTAAGTCACGTGGTTTCCCCTTTTTTTCTGGAAAATCTTTTGCATTTAATCCTAGTAACAGTGGCTGTCCCCCTGTTTAGAAATTGCAACTCCCAGCATGTCAAGGCAAGCTGGGAGAAGTAGTTCCAGAACAGTTGGAGAGCCGCAGATTGCAGACCTCTGGATTGGAGAAGGGGCTTAGACGGTACAGTTCATGACAGCGCGGTTATCAGAGCAGGGCCCCGCAGTAAGCCGCCCCCCGAGTGTCCATCACACGACTGGGGAGGTCTGGAAGTAAATAATAAGGCCACACGACTGGTGCTTTAAAGATGCATCGTGCCTCCATATTTTGGACAATAGACTCGGCTGCAAGTTTACAGGCCCAAACTCTCAGCATCATAGGGATCTACAATGCTGTGAGTTCTGGCCAGTTAAAGGGTATTCTGAGATCTTTTTACTGATGTCCTATCCTTTGGATAGGTGCGGGTTCGACCCCCGCGACCCCCACTGATCAGCTGTTTGAGAAGGCAGTAGCGTTGCAGCCTTCTCTCAGCTCACCAATCGCAGCGCCGTACATTTGATAGCTGCTTTGCTTGGTATCGCAGCTCAGCCCCATTCACTTCTATGGGGCTGAGCTGTGCGTAGGTCATGTGACTGATGAATGTGACATCACATGGCCTAGGGCAGGCATGCCCAACCTGCGGCCCTCCAGCTGTTGAAAAACTACAACTCCGAGCATGCCTGGACAGCCTACTGCTATCAGGCTACAGCAGGGCATTGCGGGAGTTGTAGTTTTACAACAGCTGGAGGGCCGCAGGTTGTGCATCCCTGGTCTAGGGAAAGCAGAGAGAAGGCTACGGCAGAGGATGGTCATCAGTAAAAACATTGTGGAAAAACCCCTTAATACCTACGATTGGGTGGGTCACGTCTGAAATTTAGACGCATAATTATCTCCGTAATTACACTCGTGTGAACCTGGCCTAAGAGTTACCATTACATGACAGCAAGCAGAGATCTTTAGAACCTTTAGGAATTAATGCAGAAAGTATTTTGGAAAACTATCTTTTTTTTTTTTTTTTTTTTTTTGCACAGAGAATGTTCTTTTTGCCGAACCCATAATGCCCATGAAATGCCTTGACCGTGCCCATTTTGTTTTCAGTAATACTCCCTATACCAGTCCCCTGCTGCTCTCATGCCAAGTCTTCTCTGGTCTCCCTCCAGTCTGTTTACCAGGCTCCATCGGTGACACTGTGGCTGGTGAGTAACTGCTGCCACGCATCGAGAGGACGTATCATTGCTGGGACCGGGTGACCAGGGACTGGTGGGGGATCAGAGAGGCAGCGTCAGAGGATCGCTATTACTACTCTTGTAGCATTTAAGTGGTTTGTAGTAAAAATTAAATATATTGGACAAACACCTTTTAACAACTTGCCTTTCATCACATTTTCACCAATAACTCGCCCTCCGGAAATTCTAGGCCAGATCTGAACACATTGAAGGAGACTCTGGTTTCCCAGGGCGTTCATACAGTATATGTCTACATGTAAATACACTTTGTCCTCTGGTTTACAGTAGATGTACGGTAATAAAAACACTATATTAAAGCGTAAAGTTCTGTAAGAATGCAAGAAAAACACTATTACGGGACAAAGCTATGGATGACAGAGTGATGAATTCCATAGTTTTTCCTGCTAGCTGCATTCATATAACTGTGCACAATAGAAATAAGTTTAAGACTCTGTTCATATCCACATCCATTAACCCATCAGAGCCCGTCATCATAGCGCGCTTCTTTATCTCCTGCCCAAATTAAGGACACCCCAGTGCGTAATCTGAAGGATCCTATTGTAAGTCGGCAGGGTCCGTCAGTTGCTTCTGGTGTCTATTGTGCGGCAAATCCGGTACTGCTTGTGCTTTATGAGGAAAGCCTTGGCGCCGATGTGAACAGAGCCAGCGGTGACTGTGGCTATGCTGCTGTTCGCACCGTTTGGCATTGGCTCCATCTTCTAATCTTTTACATTTTTTTTTTTCCCACAGGATGTCGTAGCTGGTGTCCTTTATACAATCCTCATTTTGATAGTCTTCCATCCCGCTCTGGATATCATTGACAATTTTAACCTGACTTATGAGTATGCCCCCCTCATTATCATCAGCCTGCACCTAGCCCTGGGCATCTTCTCCTTCACGCTCGACACATGGAGCACGTCCCGTGGAGACACGGCAGAAATTCTTGGCAGCGGAGCCGGGATCGCCTGCGGGTCGCATGTGAGTTACATGCTGGGGCTCCTGAAGGAACCATCACCGGATACCTTGCCCCTCGCTATTCCACCTTTCACAGTGACTCTGTTGGGGAAAGCTATGCTGCGGGTTTTGGTCGGGTTAGTAGTTTTATTACTGATCCGAGCAGTCATGAAGATGATCACCATTCCGCTGGCTTGCAAAGTGTTTGGCATTCCTTGTGATGATGTACGAAAGGCAAGACAGCGCATGGAGGTGGAACTCCCGTACCGATACATTACCTACGGCACAGTTGGATTTGCAGTCATGTTCATCGTCCCCTATCTGTTCACATGGATTGGCCTGCATTAAGGATAGTGGAAGGGGTGATATTTTTTTTAACGATTTATTCCGAATCCCTCAAGACAGACTTGTCGTCTTCTTAGAAAAGAGGGGCTACAAAAGTTGAATAATTGCTATTTTCTAAAGTGCACTGGTCGAAAAGCAACTTTTGGAGCTAAAGCGGTCCTAGATTATATAATAATTATTATTATTTTTCCAGTTTAACTGCAGCTACTTGCGCAAGCATAGCGTCTGTTGGTTTTATATCTGAAAACCGATTTTTCTTTAGATTCAGGTACTGTATGAAACTGCTTGATAATTGTGCCTTTCTTTTGCTAATAATAACCAATGCCATGTATACTGTGATGTTAAAGGCAAGCATCCAGAACATCGCTTGAACTAGAGAAATAATTTTTACACGGCAATGACAATGCCTGTTGTCTGCATGTGTAAATCGTTTTAATGCAGCGGCACTATAATACCAGGGCTATCCTGGGCGAGACGGCAATAGCCATGTCTGTGGGCGTGCGTCTTTATACTGTGTACCATGGAGGAGAGGGTGCCCATAAAGGGAGCACCTTGTTGGCGCTGTGAGCCAGGCGTCCTATATCCTGCAATGCACAGCCATCTAGTTCAGCAGGTCCGGGCACTATCGGCACTAGGTTTTTAGGGTGGAATCGCACACGTGGTTTTTGACGCAGTTTATGATCCAAAGCCAGGAGGGGATTCAAAAGGAATGAGGACTGTAAAGCGAGGACTTCTACTTCTCCTTCCCTCCGGATCCACTTCTGGCTTTGGCTTTTAAAATGGCATCAGAAACTTTATAGGCCTGATATATCACGGGCCTTTCCCCCTTTTTGTTGGTAGAAAAGCCAAAAGTTGCAAAAAACAGAGACTTTTCCCCTTTTTTCACCAGGCACGTCAGTTTCTTTAAGTGGACGGCAGGAGTGGCCAAGCCACAGTGCTTTGGTATATTGAGTTCAATTAACGCCAGAAATCACAGTTGCGATCTACGCTAACTATGGCTTGGTGTAGATTTCAGAGTCAGGTGCAGGTTTGAAGATGCGCCAAAACTAAGCGCGTCTTTATAAATTTGGTGACTGGCGTAGGCCTGTCCTAGTAAACCAGGCCCTATGTATTTAAGTGTGCTTTGGCAGGTTTCCTTTTGATGTTCCCGTCTAATGACCACTATGTACATTTTCTTCATGTTAACCATTTTGTATCTTGCATATTATGCCCCCACCCGGTGTGCGGTTGTGCCGCCCCAGGTATGCGTGTGATGAGACATTTCACGTACCCCATGTACAGTATAATGTATGCCTTGCTATTCCTTCTTGGAGAATAATTCTTTAGGCACTGATGGTAAAATGGGTGGCTCCTCTCGACCCCGCAGCCCTTGGCTATAGCCATGTTGGGAAGGCCTTGGTTCAGCCATCTTCACAGGGAGCTCTACATTTATGGTACGGTAATATTTCAGAATATGAGTGATTTTTCTTTTTGCATGTAATGCATTAGACAAGATGGCTTACACCCTGCGGAGGCACCTGGCTGCAGGATATTTCATAGGAGGTGCAGCTCGTCCGCTGGTTAGGAGCCCGTTATGTCGGCACTTTGGGCACACTTAGGTTCCCTTTACATTTCGTCTTTTTTTCATGTTTTGTGAGGCTCAGCATCCGGAAGGTTTGTTCTTTCAGCACAGCGGTTTTTGTATTATTTCGACTACGGAAGGTCTGTTATACCAGAACTCTAGACCGGTGGTCCCCAACCTGTGGCTCTCCACTGGGGACCACTGCTCTAGAGTGGGACCTGTCGAAGGAAATATCCTGGAAAATTGGTTCCCATTTGGTCGCTGCATATAAATTTACACCACGGGTGGGTGTCGCGGGCTCTGCTGCGGCAGTGATGTTTCATCCCCCGTGCTGCTTGGGTAAATGTCGCCACTGTGGTCATTCGTCGGCTGCTGCAGCGGCGGATGTTCCCCTGTCCATGCTGGAAGTTTACATGTGGGATCTGATGCATAGTGAAGGGTGGGCTATTTAGAAAAAACAGTCTGAAGTTGGACAGCCCCTTTAAGGATTCTGTATGTTATGTAGCTCCTCTCAAGACCAAACACCAGATCAGACCAGCGTTGGTTCTTTGGATGGGCCGCTCTGTGCCGTGGGCCAGATCCACTGCACGACGGTGTCATTTGCCAATGGTTATTATTATTATTTTTTTGTACGAGTTGCATATGAGATCCATATCTGCACTGATGGTAGAACAAACCTGGGTCGGCAACCTTCAGCCCTCCGGCTGTTGTGAAAGTACAATTCCCAGCATGCTGCATTCGTTTCTATGAGAGTTTTGAGAAGAGCAAATATGCATGCTGGGAGTTGTAGTTTCACAGCAGCTGGAGTGTTGGGGGTTGGCCTACCCATGCGCTATAGGATAAGTTGGTATCTCGTTGGTATTGCACTATTTTATTAGTAAGTTGTCTTGACCTTAAACGGCGCCTTGAAGATGCGTTCACACATGGCGAACATAAGTTGCGTGAAAATTGCCTCGTGGCGGATTTTCTTTGCAAATTTCACCCTTAGGGTAAAATCCCCTGCGAATCCACAACATGGATTTTTCCATTCATATTACATCTTGTGTGGACGTAGCCTTGAAGTGACTTGTACTTTGGGAAAGCTTTTGATATCTCATAGCGACATATTAAAGGTTTTGCTCTGGTGGGGGCGGGGGTCCGAGGCTGGGATCCCCCCGACTACTAGACATAGTGCGTTCTCCCTCCTCACTGCAGGAGTCAGAGTTCAGTATGCCTATTCTCCTTCTCTTGCGCTATGTGAGCGCTTCTCTCCCCCCATTCTAGTAATCGACAGGGGTCTCGGCATTCGGGCCCCCACCTATCCAAACCTTTAATGCGTCGGTATGACATATCAAAAGTTTTCCTAAAGTACAATGCCAGTTTAAAGGGGTTCCCAGGATTAGAAAAACAAGGCCGCCCTCTCTGTAAACCAGCGCCGCTGCTGACGACCAGTTGTACGTGGTACTGCACCTCGCCCCTACTCACTTGAAAGGACCGAAAGTGCAATACCAGACTGTACGAACACCGCCATGTTTTTCTAATCGTGGACAACCCCTTTAACAGTATACAGCCTCATGCACACGGACTTATCCGTTTTACGGTCTGCAGATCCGCAAAGTACAGATACCGGCTGCAATTTTCTTAGTCCCATCAATAGAATTGGCTATTCTTGACTGCCACACAGACAAGAATAGGACGTGTTCTGTAATCTGCTGAACGGGCACACGGATGCGGGCGGCACACGGATGACATCAATCTGCTGGTTTTTGTGTGTGTGGACCCAATAGAAATGAATGGAAAGAGGTTGGTCCCAAATATCTGTGCATGAGGCCTAACAACATTTTTCTTTTACTGAATGTGGGGTAGGGGCTTTTACACTGAATGTACCTGTATCCCGTGTGCATTAGGGCACACCATTGGACATCTTATAATAATTAAAGGGGAGGTTGACACCGATAGCTTGGAGCTCAGACTGGAGATTCTCCTAGTGAAGCTGACTGGTCTGTACCTCGCCATCAGCCCTGTCCTGAGGGATGCATCCATGGACGGGTCCGGATTATTGGCTTGTAGGCACTCTTCGAGGCGACCTCTTCCTCCCTGCTAGCAATACGATCTCCATAATATGGCACACAATTCATAAGTAAGAAACCCCTCTGTGTGCCTGCAGAGTCAGAAAGATGTACAGACTGTGGGGGGCCTGTACAACTCCGGGCTGGGCCACGGCGGAGCTCCAAGTGTTGAAGGGCTTGTCCACAATGAACTATTAGAAATTGAACACATTTGTGATTGAAATCACTGAAAGGGGTTATCCAAGTGTGTTTTACTGATGACCTGTCCGCCAGATAGGTCGTCAGCTTCTGATAGACGGCGGTCCCCTGACACCATCGGCTGTTTTAGAAGGCACTGGAGCTCGCAGTAGCGATGTGGCCGTCTCATGGCTGACCAACCACAGCGCCGTACATTGTATAGTGGCTGTGCTTGGTACTGCAGCTCAGCTCCATTCACTTCAAGGGGGCCGAGCTGCGCCTTGGTCACGTGAAAAGCTGGAGAAGGCAGCGGCACTACTGTGAGCGCCGGTCCCTTCTCAAACAGCTGATCAGTGCGGACCCCCACAGAGCAGACCTATCCGGAGGATGATTTAAAATGCCTCCTGTGCCTAGATATTACTACTTGTTACAGCGCCCCCTGCTGTTCTCGTCATTCACCGGATTCGTACTGGAGAGAAGTCGCCTCTTCTAGTGCCTGTGTGGAGGCAGGAATCGCTCTACCTCCCGGGTACAAGAGGACTGAGCATGTGTGACCACCAGCCCGGACACGGGAGCCATTTAAGAGTGAGAACCTCCCCTGCACCCGGCATGTATGCAGGCAATCGTCATTCTGTTCACTGAGACGTTCCCGAGCAGAGCCGACCTCTACTTGAAGTGTTCACGTCGCGTTTATTCTGTCTTTGCTTCTGTTTCACGTGTGACCTTGTCATGGCCAGATTGTTTCACAAGATTTTATTGACAAAAAAAAAAAAAAGTCTTTTAACTTTTTAACTTGATTTTTATTTGAGAATTTAAAAAAAATGTCTATATTCTATCCAGTTATATTAAATGCCTTTGATCTGCCCTGTGTCGATGCAAATTCATTTCCCTGGAATCAGATTTTCCTCATCAGTTCACTAGGAGGTTGATCATGCAGTAATCTGGAATGAATGTTACCACGAAAGGTGTAAAGGTGCTGCCGATCGTCCGATGAACGGGCAAAAGGTTCATTCATTGGGTGAAATCCTCTTTCGTGCAGCGCATTAAATTATCGTTCCTGGGCAGCGGGTCGCGCTGTGTGAACACGAATCTCCTTCCTAGAAATACTAAATCTGTATGAGGACGAGTGATGGCTGCTGCTACACAGCGGAGGGGATCGCGCATGTAAATGTAGCTCTTACCGAGTGGGCAATTATCGGGAAGGAACAGATCTTTCCTGATCACTGCCTGCCAGGTCGAGCCGAGTAAATCCAGCAATAAGGCCTTATTCACACGTCAGTAATTTTTCTTTCCAGAATCATGGTCCGTTTTTTGCGGATCCGTGTTTACGCAAAATTCTTCAGTTTTTGTTTTTTAGTGTCTCCGTATACCTTCCGTGTTTCGGCAAAAATCTGGAAGAACAAGAAAAAAAAATGTTTCCAGGGTAACTTTTCATTTCCTGTGGATCCGTAATTACGGATCCGCAAATACAGATGACATGCGGATGACTTTTGTAACCTTTCCGCATGTCATCTGGATTTATGCGGATCCATTCATTTCAATGGGGCTACGATCCGCAATTTGCGGACAAAAGTAGGACATGCTCTACTTTTTTTACGGTTCCGAATTGCGGAAATAAAAGGATTTGCGGATGCGGAGAGCATACGGAATGCTCTCCGCATCTTTTGCGGACCCATTGAAATGAATGGGTCCGCATATGTTCCGCATTTGTGCGGAAAAAAAATACGGACATGTTAATTAGGCCTAACTGTGCCTTCACACAAGCTGGAATTTTGTACCAGAAAATCCGTAACTTCGAGACTTCCCCCGTGTTATCCTATGGGGCTGAAAATTGTCCATCCCTGCGTTGTATTCCGCAGCGAAATTAAAAATCTGCAACGTAAAGAACATTGCGTTGCGGATTTTCCGTATCAGAATCTCTCTCCATTCAATTCAATGGCAAACTGATTCTGCAGTGGAAAAATCGGCAACAAAATCCCTGCAGGTTTTGTGGCAGATATTTCCGCCGTTTTTTTTTTTCTCATTGAATTAAATGGAGAAAGATTCTCATACAGAAAATCTGCAACAAAATCCACACACTTGTGCACATGGCCGTAGTTTTGGTCCCCATCCGTCGCGTTTTTTGCTAATCGGATACGGACCCGTTCATCTCAATGGGGCTGCAAAAGATGCGGGCAGCACCCCGCGTGCTGTCTGCATTCGAATGTCCATTCTGCACCCCCCAAAAATACAGAACATGTCATATTCTTGTCCGTTTTGTGGACAAGGATAGGACATTTCTGCAGCTGTAAAAAAAATAAAAATAAAGGGTGGCATGCACCCTGCCGGTATCTGTGTTTTGCAGATCTATGATTTGTGGACCGCAAAACACTCACGGCCGTGTGCATGAGGCCTAATTCACACCAAAAAAGCCGCAACTTTGTAAAGATCTGCACTTGCGGCTTTTATGGCAGAATTTTTTTCTCTACGGGTGTAGACACCCTAACCGAGTGCGATTCGCAGATGGCAGAGCAGGAGCACAGGGTAACATGGCAGCTCACAAGACGAGGAACAGGACTAAGCTGTTAGGAAAGGCGCCAATCCAAACACAGAAATGTAGTAGCATATCCTGCTGTATGCCCGCCAGCTGATAATCCAGACTGGCTGAAACTCTGGCACCTGTCAAATCACATGGGTGCTGCATTGCTTCTAAGTGAGAATATGTCTCAGACTACTTTCAAACTCGCGTTTTGGCTTTTCGTTTGTGCGATCCGTTCAGGGCTCTCACACTCGGTCCAAAACGGATCAGTTTTGCCCTAATGCATTCTGAAGGGAAAAGGATCCGCTCAGAATGCATCAGTTTGCCTCCGATCCGTCTCCATTCCTGCAGCGTTTTTCTGTCCGCCTGACGAAGCAGAGCCAAACGGATCCATCCTGGCACACAATGTAAGTCGATGGGTACGGATCCGTTTTCTCTGACACAATCTGGCACAATGGTGTTCAAGATGGATCCGTCCTGGCTATAGAAGACATCATACAACTGGATCCGGACAGATGCATGCGGTTGTATTATTGTAACTGAAGCGTTTTTGCAGATCCATGACGGATCCGCAAAATATGCTAGTGTGAAAGTAGCCTTACCTATAACACAGCCCGGATAACCATGTGGTAGCACAAAGCGCTGCTGGGGGTCTGCTGTTTTATGAAGCCCTATGGCGCCGGGCTATGTTCACATTATGTACTTGCATCTATCCTATACACAGCATCTTTCGTGCAGCACATTCAGTACGAGGCGATGGCAGTAGCTTCCGATGATGTCAGCTGGCACCATATATGTGGGAGAAGAATGTGATGTGAACACAGCCTTAAAGGGCTTGTCTGGGCTTTTAATATTGATGACCTGTCCTCAGGATAGGTCATCATTATCAGATCGGTGGGGGTCCGACTCCCAGCACCCCCGCCAATCACCGGTATGAGGAGGCGGCGCGCACGTGCCGTCTCCCATCTCTCTTCCTGCTCACCGCTACTGTCTATGGCAAAGCAGCAAGCAGGAGAGATGGCACGTGCACACTGAACGCTCCTTCCCTTCATACAGCTGATGGGCGGGCACCCCCGACTATATGATACTGATAGGTCGTCAATATTAAAACCCCGAACAACCCCTTTAAAGGGGATCTCCTGGCAACTAAACATTGATTATGTCATCCATATAAGATCGGTGGGGGTCTGACTGCTGGCGCCTCCACTGATTTGCTGTCAGGAGTTTGAAGACCGGCAGGCACTACAGCCTCGTGCTGTGACAACACATCCATCTGTCACATGGCCTTTCTGCAGCTCAGTCCCATTTACGTGAACGGGACTGAGCTGCAGTACCAAACAGCAGGTGGCGCTATACAGATACGTTTTTTTGAATAGCTCAGCCGCTATACTAAATTTTTAGTTACATGCAATTACAAAAATATTCAGAATCAGGTGCTGGTTTGAAAAATGTAGAATATGTTTTGTGACACATCCCCATTAAAGGGTTATTTCCACCTTATAAAGTGATGACATAGGAGAATGAAGGGCAATGCATAATATGCCTGAAACGTTGCCTGTAAAATAAGTCCGGCAATACTATGAATAAAACTAAACTGCATTGAAACACGTTTTGGAGTGCCGTCTGAATTTATGTTATATGTACAAGTACCCTGAGGTGGAGCGGGATACATCCCCTGACGTGCACCCTACAGCCAAGAAGTGGCGGAAGTGCCGTGGCTAAACAAAGTGTATAGGAGAATGGGGTCGTTGATCCAGGGAGTTATTCTGATGCCTGATTGGAGTCGGGAAGGAATTTTTTTTCCCCTTAAGTGAGGAAAATTGGCTTCTGCCTCACAGGGGTTTTTTGCCTTCCTCTGGATCAACTTGTAGGAAACAGGCCGAACTGGATGGACAAATGTCTTTTTTCGGTCTTATATACTATGTTACTATGTTACGGGGCCATCTACAGATCCCCGCACAGCTGGGTGCCCGGGACTGCCGCTGTGCAGGTAAAAGTCAGATGGTGCGACGAGCGAGTCCATTGCGGGAATCGCGCTCCGTGGGAAAGCGTGATCCTCTGTTCTGGACTCGCAGGATTTATAATGCAATGTGCCTCTGCTTGACCTTATTTCTACACAATCATACTGACCTAAAGCTGTCAGTGTGATCCTGTAGTAGTAAGGTCATAGCATTATAAATCTGTATAATGCCCTGCGCTCCTAAAAGTCCAGAACGGAGCGCGATTCCCACAATGGACTCACTTGTGTGAAACAGCCCTAAGGGTCCCAGTGGCCGGGCCCCACGGATCATAGCAGTGGCACGTGCTGGCGATATGTCATCTGTTTGTACGATGGAAATAACCCATATTTGAGTGTTCCCCATGCTGTGGCTCTGCAGCCGTTTCAAGACTACAACTCCCATTGTGTCCCTGAGGGCATGATAGGAATGGTAGTTTTCGAGCAGCGGAGAGCCACAGGTTGGTGAACACTGCGATTCTGTTGGTCGGGCATACGGTGTACAGGCTCGGCTCCCCCGATCAGTGACTGTATGGTGTGGGGTGACTACTGACCAGCTATGTTGGAGGAGGCTATAACTGGATTCATGGTCTAATTAATTTGCAGTAAAATATTTACCAGGGCCCTGGCCCCGCTCAAGCACAGACACACAGGGCTTTATTGCAGCGGTGCAGTAAATGAATGTCAGAACTGCCGCCTACGTCCACGCTAGTGTGATTTTAAAAGTCAATCAATGTGACATTTCTAGAAGGCGGCTGTGAAGAAGGCCATTGTGATGCTTGGCTACTCTCTGAATATTGCACGGACCATAAACCTCACCCAGGAAAATGTTACGCTTTACTCTATGTGCAATCATCTTTCGTAGCATCTAGGGGATGAGCGAATCGACTTCGGATTAAACATCCGAAGTCGATTTGCATAAAACTTCGTTCCAATACTGTACGCAGCAGGAGCTCCGTGCAGTATTAGAATGTATTGGCTCCGATGAGCCAAAGTTATTGCTTCGCGAAGTTTCGCGATACTTAACTAACTTCAGAATTTATACTGTAAAAAAACATTTCCTGAACTCGGGTTCGGTTCCAAGGTACCACTCATCAGAGCCCATACATTCTAATACTGTACGGAGCTTCTGCTGTGTACAGTATTAGAACGAAGTTTTATGCGAATCAACTCCGATGTTTCATCCAAAGTCGATTCGCTCATCCCTAGTAGCTTCCTCAGAGAGGACTCGCCCCCTCTCCTCTTTTTTACTAATTACTTGCATTCCCCATGTAATTCAATTCTGGAGCCTTTATTTTTGGAATTGTGTTATTGTTCCTCTGTTATTATTCCTAGAAATATATTAATATTTTGACAACTGGATGTTACCATTTCTCCTTGTCATAGGGGTGTGACCTCACATAGTTTCATACTGACAGCACCAACTGGACAGTGTGTGTGGGTATGCAGTAATGCCCTGACTGGTAAGACTTCATTCACATTTCCGTTTTTTCACTGACGTGTACTGTCAGCATTTCCCACGGACAGCACACATACCCATTTTTTTCAATGTGTCGATTCACATACCAGTATTTTTATTACTGTCTGTAAGGGCTCATGCACACGACCGCATTTTCTTTCCGCTTTTTGTGCGGTCCGTATGCGGAACCATTCACTTCAATGGGGCTGTAGAAAATACAGCAGTTACTCCGTGTGCATTCCATTTTCGTTTGTCCACATGGCCGTTCCGCAAAAAAGTAGTGCATTTCCTATTGTCCACAAATCATGGTCCGAGGCCCCATTCAAGTCAACGGGTCCGCAAAAAATATGGAACACATCCGTATTTCATCCATATTTTGCGGATCTGTACTGTAGAAATGCTATGCCCAGCACATATTGCTCATGTGTTTGGTGATTAATAAGTTACTGTTTTCATATACGATCTGCAAATATAGAAACCATACGGATATGTTTTGTGCAGTAACAGAATGGAAAAGGACTTATATTAGAGAAAAAAAACCTCAGATGCAGAACAACGGATCCGTGAAAAACGGACAGCAAAACTACAACGGTCGTGTGCATGAGACCTAAGTCGGTGAAAAAAATCAGGGAGACAGGCACTACTTTGCTCCGTGATGTGGATCAAACGCGCCCATTGAAGTCTGTGGGTCCGTGAAAATCACAGACACAAAACGCATGGCATCTGTGTTGCGTCTGTTTTCACTGACCACTGATAAACCAGCTGGGTGTGGTTAGGGGCAGGACTGGAGCGGTGGCAGAGGAAGGAGAGGTGCATCATGGGGTTGGTTGGAAGCGGCAACAGGAAGTGCCACATACAGGAAGGAAACAGACCAGAGGGATCTGCTTAGGTAAGCAACTACATCTGGTAAAAGAGAGTATGTACCCCCTTACCCCTCTTACTGCCTCTGTAAGGCCTCTTGCACACAAACGTTTTTTTTGCGAGTGTACGGGCCGTTTTTTGTGTTCCGTATACGGAACCATTCATTTCAATGGCTCCGCAAAAAAAAATGAAGTGTTTCTGTGTGCATTCCGTTTCCGTATTTCTGTTCCATTAAATCATAGAACTTGTCCTATTCTCGTCCACATCACGGACAAGGATAGTACTGCTCTATTAGGGGCCAGATGTTCCGTTCCGCAAAAAATGGAATGCACATGGATGTCATCTGTTTTTTTTTTTTGCGGATCCATTTTTTGCAGACTGCAAAACCATATGCGATAAGAAGATCATCAGCCGGCACTCCGCATCAAACAATCGTGGTGCACGTGTCAAGGGTAGTCAGCCTGTATCGGTGACGCGTTTTGGCTCAAACAGTGAGCCTTTTGTTTGAGAAAGGCTCACTGTTTGAGCCGAAACGCGTCACCGATATTATACTGATGTGACCAATAAAACTTTTTTACTTTCGCAAGACAAGTGAGTGCCGGTCATCTATTTCGCTGCAAAACCATATGGTTCGTGTGCAATAATAGGCTCTATAAAAAATTCAAAAAAATGTAAAACGCCATTAAAAATTTCAGCACATTGTACTTTTTTTTTTCAAGCAGGGCCAAATAACAGATGGATTAGCACAGCCAGCAGATCTGCCAAAAAGCACAATAGCCAGAGCGTGCTCCAATATAAAAAAAAATAACAGATGTGCATGTTTGTACTGCTTTCCATAATTTCCATAGACTTACAGCTGGAGGTGTTTTTTTTATACACTGTGAAAAGTGCTCTAATCTGGAGAAGCCCAGCCCGGATTCTGTGGTGGGAGAAGGCGGAGACCCCTTATAGCGGTGCACAGAGGGCCTACAGGCCGGTTATACGGGACCATAGGTGCCTATAATAACGTTCTCTTTTTACAGGAGCTTTCAGTGGAGGACCAGGCCGCTCTGTAGGATCCCCCCCCCCCCCCGGAATAGAAGGACTTTGTGCGCAGCAGCTGCTTGTCCAGGAGACGTTAGTCTCGCAGCTGTCACGGCTTATTTGACCTAATCCAGTGTTCGCCATGTGTCCCAGATGCTTCACTTCCCTCCGTTACCCTCTTGCATTGACTTCTTCAAATTCTTCCTTGCTCTGTGACTTAATCATTGTTTTGTGCTTTTCTAAAAACAGATGATTTCCTAATTATTTCCCTGAAACGTGGATACTGTGTGCAAGTCCGCAGCGAGCGGTTAGAAGGTGACACCAAGGAAATGGGACCACAGAGGACAACCTGAATTTAAAGGGGTTGGGAGTACGGCACTGACCTCGGAAGTGTCGGCCGCGTCGGATCGTGGTGCATCTCGGAAAACCCCTTCTGCAAATGGCGTTCATCATGTAGAGAAAGTTAACACAAGGCTCTTACTAATGTATTGTTATTGTCCATCTTGCTTCCTTTGCTATCTTGAGTCATTTTCCCATCATATTATACACTGCTCGTTTCCATGGTTATGACCACCCTGCAACCCATCAGAGGTGGTCGTGCTTGTACACTATAGGAAAGAGTCAGCCTCTCTGATGGCCGGGACTGTGGGAGCGCATATAGGCCAGTGCTTTTTCCTATAGTGTGCAGGCACGACCACCACTGCTTGTTTCCATGGTTACGTCCACCTTGCAATCCAGCAGTGTATAATGTGATGGAAAAATGAATCCCACCAGCAAAGGAGACAATATGGAGAATCAAAATGCATTAGTAAGTGCCTCGTATTAACTTTCTCTAAGTGATAAATGCCATTTGCTGGAGTGAGAGAACCCCTTTAAGGATGAGTATTCTGTGGTTTTATCATGAAGTGTAGCTAGCCTTTTATATTACTTTATTTCTATCCTATTCTAAATGCCCCTAAATTCATTTTTGTATAGTACTTATAGGCCCCTGAAGTTCAGAGTATGTATAACGCTCATCACTGTCTAGAACACACCACTGATCTCATAGAGCGCCATAGCGCCCCACCCAGTTTCCCAGTACATCCAGCACATGTGCGTCAATCACTCCCAAGCAATCCAGAATGCAAAACACCCCAAATTTCTGATGAATGTACATTTTTTAATAAAACATTTTATTTAAAAATGTTTAATACAAACAAGTCTCCCTCTACCTCACCCACTTTATTCGAAGTCTACGACAGAAAAGTGGAACGTGCTTCATAAATATGGTGCTTATTCTGACCACCATCTCATAAATCTGCTGCTTTCCATTTATTACAAAGTTGGCTGCCTGCAGCCACCACTAGGGGGAGCTCAATGCATAGGAATTTATGCAGTTACCATTGACTGAAATGGAAGCTGTAATCCTCTGTTTGCGCTGAGCTCTCCTGGTGGTGGCTGCATGAGGATGCAGTGTGTTCACATCAGAAAGGAGGAGTTCAGGGCCGGGCCCCATAGCAGTTGCACAATCTGCCACCATTGAAGGTACGCCACTGAGTGTACGGATTTCACAGTTCCTGCAGGAATAGGGGCCGCAGAGAGCTCAGTACTGGCAGAAGTACGCATTGCTGGTCCTGGTATAGCACAGTGGTGCAGCGTTTCCTGTACCGCTGTGCTAGGCAGAGCTTTTAGCGGAACGGGCACAGGCAGGAGCAGAGATTTGTGCTCCTGCCCGTACTGAGCTGTCTGTGGCCCCTATTCCTGCAGAACTGTGGAATCCATATACTACATGCATGTCCTTATTTTACGGATACCAAAAAGCGCTATAGGCGCCCTGAACTTAAGGGCTGCACTTTGACAGAAAAGAAAATCTAATAAAAAATTAACACCTATTTGATTTATTTTTCTTGTAAAGGTTCTTATACTGGTTATAAACTGGAGCGCTGTGCAATAGTGACCTCTAGTGGTGAGACGGGTAAGTGATAAACTACAGATAGAATGTATTATGAGGGGAACTCGCAAAGTTAGTTTTTCTTAAGTTTGCGTTGCCCTAATTTGCTGAAAATTTTACGCACATTATTTGATTTTTGCGCATGTTTAACCCTAACACGTTTTGCCTAGAGGTATGTCTTTTTTTGTTTGTTTTTTTTACGCTGTCCTTTTACTGGAGTAAAATTGCCCCCCTTTTTTTTTTGCAACTTTTAGAAATACGCAGTTGATAAATCTGACGTACACCTAATTAACGTGGCTAACAACTGCCACTTTTGCACCCGCTTTTCAAAAGTGCTGAACTCGGCATATAAAGAAAAATAATGGTGCACGCCAAAATTTTCGACTTTTTTGCCAGATTTCAGCCATGAAGGAAATAATAAATCCACAATCCGCCATATTCTTTTGTGCCGTCAAGGCTGATTTCATGCATGCCTATGGAATATAATTGGGCACAGCTAAAGAGATTGGCGCTGAGCCCTGGCCGCCATCTACTGAAGACATCTGGTACTTTTGACGAATGTGCGACATGTCCTTTCTTGGAGTGGCCGCTTCTAAAAGGCACTGCTCCGTGATCCTCTGCGCTGCCTCCGATTGAGAAGTATGGGCGGCAGAAAATATGCGGCTGCCGGTGGGTTTTTGTAAAAATTTAGGTGCGGCTGTCCGTGACAAAATTCCGCTGAAGAAGCCGTCATGTGAACATCCCCTTGTAATGACACTGTATTGAAGGAGCCAAAAACTGCAGAATTTTTTCCTAAATGCCCCTAATTTATGATGAGGCGTAAATTCGGCACCAATGTCGCGCGACAATTTTTATACTTATAGTCTATGGTGTCGCACTCTGACATGCAACATGCTACGACTGCGACAAATTTTGGATGTTTTATTGCGACTGTTGAGTCACAGTCGCAGCATGTCGCAGTGCAACACCATAGCCTATCATTAAAAAAATTGTTGTGCAACATTGGTGCAAATGTTGTCGTGTAGCTCTAGCCTTACGCTGGGTTCAGACCTGAGCATTTCTGAGACGCGCGTCTTCCGCGCGTTTTTGGCAATAGTAAACGCGCGTTTTACGCGCGTTTGTGTGATTGACTGCAGTGTTGGCTTCTCTCCAAACTGTGCCTAGCACCTGGGGTTTGGCCTTTCCAGCATGTTGCAAATTCATAAACGCGCGTTTGAACGCACGTTTTCAGTGTCAAAAACGCGCAAAATACAAGCGTTACGCGTTCCCATTGAATGGGCCAAAACGCGCGACAAACGCCCCCAAAAAAGCTCAAGTACTTGTTTATGCGTCGGGCGTTTTTCAGCACGTTCGAACGCGCTGTAAAACGCGAAAATGTGAACAGTCCCATAGGGAAGCACTGGTTTGCATCGGTTATCCGTTTTACAGCGCGTTCGAACGCGCTGTAAAACGCGCAAGTGTGAACGCTTCCGTCACCTCGGTTTACCCTTCATCAGCGGTCTCGGCACTCAGACCCCTGCTGATCAGAGTCTTTGATATGTCACTATGAGATATCAAAAGCTTTTGAAGGAATGGGTGCATTTTAAGAAGGCGGGAACTGTTTTCTACTCGCTCTCCAGGGCGTCAAGGTGGTCACCGGCACCATGTCTCGTCCATATGGCTGTGCGATATCTCATGGGCCCCCCCCCCCCCAAGACCAATAAAGTCTATTCACCTAAAGCGTGATGTGGACTGCCCTCCAGTAGCTGTCATTACACGGTCTGACCACTAGGGTGTGCTGTTACTCCAGTACTTACATGTAATGCGCTCAGCTGGGCTCCCCATTCACAATCCTGCAAAGTGTTATTACATGGAATCTGCTTCATGCCCGCCTCTCGTTCTCATGATTGGATGCGGACCCATTCATTTCAATGGTCCACAAAAATTGCTGACAGCACAGCACAGTTTGCTGTCCGCATCCGTATGTCCATTCCGTAGCCACGCAAAAAATATAGAACATGTCCTATCCTTGTCTGTTTTGCGGACAAGGATAGGCATTGTTACAATGGATCCACAAATAAAACGGATGCAACACGGATGTCACACGGGCATCCTGCGTATTATTTGCGAACCGCAAAATACATGCGGTCGTGTGCATGAGCCCTAAGCTGCTTGATGGCGGTCACGTAGCGCCATTCCCCTCCACGGCTTCAGAATGGAGTGGGCTGACAGGCGCTCTAAGGGCAGCCATTTTTTCCACCAGGATCCTAGTATGTCTGTACTTATTTGGCCCTGACTTTATATTTAATGGGGTTGTCTAATACATCGTAAAAAGGCAGGAAGAGGTGTAAAAACAAACAAACCCAAAACATATCATTTAAAAGCCCCGCCATTCTGTCGCTGTGTCGCCTGCGTTTGCTATTTTCTGTTCCTACTGAAACAGAAGTGACGGGGTCCTATCCGCTGGACCATGTGGTCACATGCTGGGCCACTGGGAAGGCAGGATTTACAAAAGGGACGACCCATTTACAGGGAATATTACAGCAGACATTGATTTATGCTTGTTATATTAGCGGTTGTGCAGGGTTAGGAAAAACATGGCTGCTTTCTACATAAAAAGGCGCCACAGCGGTTTACAGGTTGTGTGTGGTATTGCAGCTCAGTGGAGTCAGTGATTTAAGGTTACCGAAAAGCCATAGAGAAATCCCAGCTACTGCCATGATCTCGGTGGGATCGTATGATATCGGCGCAGAGGTGACTGGATCATACAGGTAGTGTTGGGCGCGAATATTCGAATCGAAGATTTAGAATATAGTGCTATATATTTGTATTCGCGTATATTCTAGAATTTTTTTTCCTCTGAACCTATGACCCCTCCCTGCTTCTTGTTTGTGGGCCAATGAGAAGGCTGCAATGTCTTTGTCTGAGCTTAGCAACATCCCTAGGAACCAATAGGAAAGTTGCCGACCCCTTACTATATAAGAACCTCCCCAGCAGCCATTTTCTGTAGTTATTTGCAGTTCTGAGAGAGACAGCAGTGTCATTGCTGTGCTCTGTGCTTTCCTGTGTCACATTGCATTAGATAGTTAGTTAGTTATATATATAATATAGATAGTTAGTGGGAGATAGTCAGTGTAGGTTACATAGTGATACAGTGTAGCTGTATCCAGTGCAGGGTGTTAGGTAGTGTGATAGGTAGGTAGGTTCTGCTGTCCATAAATACATGCTACATACATAGTGCTGTGATGTCACAAGTTCACAGCAATACTTAGGGTACTTTCACACTTGCGTTGCTGGATTCCGGCAGGCAGTTCCGTCGCCAGAACTGCCTGCCAAATCCAGCAATCTGTATGCAAACGGATCCGGTATTTTCTCCGACCAAAAAAACGTAAGCGGGACTGAACTGATGCATCCTGAACGGATTGCTCTCTATTCAGAAAGCATTAGGATTAAACTGATCAGTTTTTTTCCCAGTATTCAGCCCCGAGGACGGAACTCAATACCGGAAAAGAATAACGCTAGTGTGAAAGTACCCTTAGAGGACCGATCACTAATATGTAGTCAGACCTGCTAAAATGTGAAGTTGCACGTATTGCACAAAAATATATGCATCATTAATTGCGATTTGCGCAATCGCAAATATATCGGAGCACTCTATCTGCATATAAAGCTATTGTAACCATTTTCTTCAGTCTCGGGAAACTTCTAGCAGCTTGAAAAATGTAGCAATAGTGACCCACGCCTGAATTGCACGCGCAATACGCACCTATAACATTGCTGATTTTGACAATCAAGAAAATAATTGCGACTTATCAAATTTATGACGGATATTCGCCAAAATATTAGCAAAATATCACGAATTCGAATATTGCCCCTGCCGCTCATCAATACATACAGGGTCAGCGTCTCTCATCCTCATGATATTGCATGCTGCTTTAGTTAGGAATATAGGCCGTGTGGAATTAATCTGCTCGCAGCACGTGGGATTATCTCTAATCTGACCAGCCGCAGGTGACGCATCTCAATGTCACAGGCGGATACTCTGCCTTTCCTCAAAGTCAGCAGAAAGCGCGGCATTGATCTGCTCCTCCGATCCTCCTCGCTTACCGGGGGTCCCCGTTTGCTGCGCACGATCCCCGCTTTCACAAATTATAACAAGTGCCTCGTACTCCGCGGGCAATTACCTGTCATTGCAGGCGGTTATACGCGCTTACAGTCGCCTGCCTGGACAGATAGGTTGTACGGGGGAGAAAGAGCTGAAACGTTATCTGTAATATATCCTTTGAGAGTCTATCATTAGATGCAGTGTCACTGGGGACTGACCTGACGCTGGCGCCCGGCCCGGCCGTTTTCTAAGGTTGCGTTGCTCAAATTTCACGGCAAAAAGCTGCTAATGAAGCACACTTGGCGAATATAATCTGAGCAGGTATTTAAGGGCTATAATCGGCATCAAGTGCAACTGCGAGCTGCTATATCTGAGCGATGTATTACTACAGCCGTCCAGCCAGGTTTTTTTTTATAGGGGGCGTTAACAGCTGTATTTACAGTGCCCTAGTGGGCCTGGCGTATGCCATGGGTAGTAAAGTGTAGTCGACAGCACATTAGACTACAGGTTTCATTTCCTCTGCTCTGAGTGCTCCTTCAGCTTTCATGGTCTCTGCTCTGAGCACTCCACCCGTTTGGCCTATATAATATCTGCTCTGAGCGCTCTGCCCCTTTGGTTTATATAGTCTCTGCTCTGAGCGCTCTGCCCCTTTGGTTTATATAGTCTCTGCTCTGAGCGCTCTGCCTTTTTGGCTTATATAGTCTCTGCTCTGAGCGCTCTGCCTCTTTGGCTTATATAGTCTCTGCTCTGAGCGCTCTACCTCTTTGGCTTATATAGTCTCTGCTCTGAGCGCTCTACCTCTTTGGCTTATATAGTCTCTGCTCTGAGCGCTCTGCTCCTTTGGCTTATATAGTCTCTGCTCTGAGCGCTCTGCTCCTTTGGCTTATATAGTCTCTGCTCTGAGCGCTCTGCCTCTTTGGCTTATATAGTCTCTGCTCTGAGCGCTCTGCTCCTTTGGCTTATATAGTCTCTGCTCTGAGCGCTCTGCCTCTTTGGCTTATATAGTCTCTGCTCTGAGCGCTCTGCCTCTTTGGCTTATATAGTCTCTGCTCTGAGCGCTCTGCCTCTTTGGCTTATATAGTCTCTGCTCTGAGCGCTCTGCCTCTTTGGCTTATATAGTCTCTGCTCTGAGCGCTCTGCCTCTTTGGCTTATATAGTCTCTGCTCTGAGCGCTCTGCCTCTTTGGCTTATATAGTCTCTGCTCTGAGCGCTCTGCCCCTTCATCTTTCATTGACTCTGCTCTGAGCGCTCTGCCCCTGTCGGACAACCCCTTTAAGGTAGCTAATTTATTTATTTTATGCGCTTATAGCATATCATATTCCGCAGCGCTGGCTGCAGCGGAGACCAATTCCCCTTGCGTCATGTGACCATGTCATGACTTAAGGGGCCACTGATTGGCTGTGTCAAACCAGATGTTTTCAGCAAGGGAGCCCAGCGGAGCATTGCAGGCCTGGAGAAGGAGCATGGAGGCGTGTAAGTAAACTTCCCTCCCCCCACCCTTCTTGCACACCCCCTTTAAGCATTGAGCTGATGGGGAGAACACACATTTACTAAAACAGACCTGCCAGGAGCGCAGCCCGGTCCTCTCTGCGCTCACCTTTCCTACCTCATTATGTATTACGCCCCGATCCGTCCTGACCCAAATCACCCATCTGACTCAGGAGCTTCCTGCGGCCGACTCCGGGTACTTTCAGTTTCGTTGTGAGGATCCGGCAATCTGTATGCAAACGGACAGCATTTGTAGACGTATCCGGATCCATCTCACAAATGCATTGGAATAACGGATCCGTAATCCGGTTGTCATCCGGAAAAACGTATCAGTTATTAATTTCACATTTTTAAATGTCTGCGCATGCGCATTTTCTCCGTCCAAAATTCCGGATTGCCGGATCTGGCATGCGTTCCAGAATTTTGGACTAAGAAAATACCGCAGCATGCTGCGGTATTTTCTACGTCCAAAAAAACGTGCAGTGACTGAACTGAAGACATCCTGATGCATCCTGAACAGATTTCTCTCCATTCAGAATGCATTAGGATATAACTGATCAGTTCTTTTTCGATATTGAGCCACGATGACAGAACTCAATACCGGAAAAGAAAAACGCTAGTGTGAAAGTACCCTAAGACTGTCATTAGTGACATGGCATATTCACCCCACAGGTGGGACCCGGACCCCTGTCTGACTGCCGCTTTGAGGGGAGAGGTGCTTACTTGGTTATTTTTGCAACTCCCATAGAGGTTACATGCATTCATTTTTCCATCACATTATACACTGCTTGTTTCCATGGTTAGGACCACCCTGCAATCCTGCCACAGTGGACGTGTGTGCACACTATAGAAAAAGTACCGGCCTGTGTGCTCTCCCACTGTCCCAGGCACCAGAGGCTGAAGCTTTTTCCTATAGTGTGCACACACGTCCACTGCGGCAGGATTGCAGGGTGGTCGTAACCATGGAAACAAGCAGTGCATAATATGATGGAAAAATGAATCCAGCCTGCAAAGGAAGCAATATGGACAATCACAGTACATTAATAAGTGCCTTGTATTAACTTTCTCTACATGAAAATTGCTGAAGACACAACCCCTTTAAAGGGGTCATCCGAGATGCAGCACGATCCGATTCGGCCGACCCTTCCGGGCTCATGTGCAGTACCCCCCGGCTGAGATCACGTGGCGGCCTCACGCTGTATTTTGGATAACCACTTTTAATGCACAGAGGACAGGGTCTAACCTCTCGGCTTTTCCGCACTGGCCACGGATATCCACGAAAGGTGATCCATTTTATCCTCTCCCGCTGAAACGGGGATGGCCAGGGTATCTCCTGGCAACGGTCCATAAAACACGTACTGGGCACAGCCGGCATCCACGAGCATCTGCAGTTTCCACAGACTTGAATGGGCTGTTTGGAGACCCAACATGGCGCATGCTTCTGATTTTTGGTGAGGATTCACGACAATGTGCATTGCTGGGATCAGCAACTTCCGGCACTACCACTCCCAGCATGCTCGATTCACTGCTGTGAGGAAGAGCACAGAAGGTGTGCATGCTGGGAGTTGTAGTTTCACAGCCTCTGTCCGTACCGGAGATTTACGACCTCTGACCTATTGATGCAACGGATCAAGCACTGTCTGCGGAGAACGCAGATGTGTGAACGAGGCCTTACACACCTCACATTTACAGCCCCACTGGCTTTCTGCATGCACAGGGAAATATCATAGTCCTAGCTCTATGGCTACACCATACATTAGTCATCTGGATAACTGTGGCTTCATGTGAAGGCCTGCGGCAGCAGGGTGGTTGCAAGGCACGCTGGTACTTGTAGTTCCCGCACCTTTGCACAGCGTTTCCCGCCCTTCCCCCTCTTCCATCCGGGCACTTCCCGCACCGACCAATCCCACGTCCCCTTCACCAGCGCTCTGCATTCTCACCCTAGCTTGCTAGGCTTGGGCCCTCGCCTCTGCTGGTGAGGAAGCAGCGCGCCGCAGCCAATCACAAGGCGCCCTCCTCGTCAGGGCGGGGCTAAGGAGCCAGGCAGGTTAGGTTGTGTTCTGTGCGCCATGGACTCAGCCCAGTGATATTGACAATAGAGAGGAAATTAACAAGAGAGGGGCCCCGTCCTGACCGCCGCCAGCAGCGCTCCGCTCCCTCTGCCCCCCAGGGACAGCCACAGGCCCAGGCCCGGGGAATGTGACTCCCTTTTCTTGTCGGGGATTCTCGCTTTGATTGTGAACGGAAGGAGGATTATCCCGGGCTCGCAGGAACAAGCTGCTGCCGGGGAAAGCGCCGAGGCCTAGACTGCGAGCGAAGCAAGCCCCAGGGAAGGACGGGAGGGAGGGAGAAGCCTCTGCCAGCGTCGCCGGTTACCAGACATATAGCGGCTTCCGACTCTCGGACTGGGGCCACCCACAACTTGCGGCCACTTGGCATCAGCTCTGCTACATTGCAACTAACGATAGTAAATGTACTAACAAACTTTATCGACAAAAGCCCACACGAACAGTCCCCCGGTGCACGTGCAGCCCGTTTTATTTATACATCTACGTCATCACAGGACGACCACGCCCACAGTCTACGTAGGCGGGCGCTTTCACGACCAATCACTGAAAAGGCTGACGGGAGCTATGGATCTGGAGCGCCCTGTACTGAGCATGCGCGTGTCCAACATGTCTTCCTCTACTGTGCACATGGAAGTCAGGGGCCACTCACCGGGAGCTTAAGGGCCACTGACGGCTGTTGTGAAAGCGCGGTTCTTGTCCACAGAGTGGTAAGTGTCTGTGTAGTAGCAGTTGTGTGATACTGCAGCTACTGGGTAATAAATGTGGCATGGAAGTGTGCTGCAGCACTCTAGGTAGGTGTCAGAGCCTGCTGGGGGTTGTAGTACTCCACCAGTGTTTGCATATTGGGAATGTGCTGTCCATAGGTCACAATCAGATTGCAGCAGTCTGATGTCACCTGGGATTTTTGGTCGCTTTATGACTTTTTCTTCCCTTTTTTTTCTTATTGGGGGGAAGTGACCGAAAACAGCAAATCGGTTATTGTGATTATTTTTATTTTTTTCAGTTACGGTGTTTATTGTATTGGATAAATGCATTTATGTTTCAATAGTTTAGTCGTTTTTGGGCGCAGCAATGCCAAATGATCCTTAATTTTTAATAAGAGAAAAGAGTAATTTCAATCTTCTTTATTTATTTTTTTTTTTATATATTTGAAAACTTTATTTATTTTTAATGCTTATTTTAAAGGGGTTCTCCAGGATAAAGACCTTTTCTGTCACGCCTGCCGTTGTGAATAGGAGATTCATACCTATCTGCTCCCCGCTGCTGCGGTCCTCCGCGCTGCCTCCCGCATGTCCGTGTACTGGTCCCTGTACTGTTTACATCCCGTGGACCGTGGTGACCATGAGTGGCGTCTGCGGTGATGCACGGCAGCATGGGGGACCAGGTAGGAGTCTTCTATTTAGGGAGGCAGGCTGTGTGCCGTACAGAAAGTGTTTATTCTCAGAGAACCCCTTTAGGTCCTCTCTATGGGACTTTAACATGTGATCGTCTGATCACTTCCACCATAGACTGCAACGATCTAACACTGGAGCCTGTGGGAGCTTCACTATGCTCCTGTGGAGCTCTGCCGCAGACAGAGCCCGATAGGAACTTCACTATAGCAGGCCCGAGGCTACCATAGCAACCAAGCGGCTCCCTCAGTCTTGGCGGGAGGGAGCTGTTGGCTCGCTGGGAGTGCAGTATTCCCGGGAAAAGACCACTCCGATGCCGTGATTGCAAATAACCACAGCATCTCTGCCCACCAAGAACAGCGCCGTACATTGTATAGTGGTTGTGCTGGGTATTGCAATCATCCCCATTCACTTCCATGGGGCTGATCTGCTCCTAGGCCAAGTGACCAATGAATGTGACATCACTCTGCCTAGGAAGGGTGCGGTGATCGTGCGAGCGTCGCTGCCTTCTCAAACAGGTGATCGGCGGGGGTCCCAGTTGTCCGGCCCCTCACCAATCAGATATTGATGACCTATCCAGACAGCTGAAATGAATGGGTTAGGATTCTGTCCGGACGTTAGGCGCTTGCTTTAGACATCGCACCCTGATGGAAAACTCGCTTGTGTGAAAGGGGCCTTAAAGTGTCCTGCACTTTAAAAAAAAAAAAAAAAAAACTTTTGATATGTCATAGAAACATATTGAAGGTTTTGACTGGTGGGGGTCCAAGTGCGGAGACCCCCACTGATCATTAGAACGAGGTGATAGAAGCTCGTAGGGGGTCATTTCCAAAGAACAGCGTTTTACACCGGTCTTTGTTTTCCTCCCTGTGCTGCCAAAGGATGCGCCTAATTTATAACGAGGGGTAAATTCGGCAGTCTGTGCGCCTTGGGGGGAAAAAACCTCTCCAGCCCAATTTATCAGAAGTCATTGCCCCCGCTTCTCCCAAGTGGCCAGAACGGCATAAAAACACCCATGTGACAAAATATTGTTGCATGGGCATTCGAAAAGTCGCATAAAGGGGCGTAAAAATGTTAGTAAACAGACTTTATTGAGGTCGTATTCAGCAGCGAGGAGAGACAGCGCTCTGTTTGAACGCTTCCGTCACCTCGGTTTACCCTTCGTTAGCGGTCTCGGCCCTCAGACCCCTGCTGATCAGAGCCTTTGATATGTCACTATGAGATATGAAAAGCTTTTGAAGGAACGGGTGCATTTTAAGAAGGCGGAAACTGTTTTCTACTCGCTCTCCAGGGGGTCAGGGTGGTCACCGGCACCATGTCTCGTCCATATGGCTGTGTGATATCTCATGGGGCCTCCATGTTACCTGTACAGATAATTTCTGCAATCGATGATGGGCAGACAGATACAAGCACGATATATATCTGAGTCTGTGGATAGAAATAAATAAATCACTGCCTCTTCTTTTAAAATATACATTGACTTTACATAATAAATGCATGACCCCCCCGACCAATAAAGGCTATTCACCTAAAGCGTGATGTGGACTGCCCTCCAGTAGCTGTCATTACACGGTCTGACCACTAGGGTGTGCTGTTACTCCAGTACTTACATGTAATGCGCTCAGCTGGGCTCCCCATTCACAATCCTGCAAAGTGTTATTACATGGAATCTGCTTCATGCCCGCCTCTCGTTGTTGTCAATATCAGTACACTGGGATTTTTCTGTGTGGAAAAAACCCCACGTCATTTAAAGTGGCGGGTGCCATGCACATGGATTAGCTTAATTGAATGGGGTCATGTCTACGCATGGAGCTGTGGCATGTACAACTGCAGATCTGTAGCAGAATTCAAAGTTTTAGATTTGTCTAACAGAAAAAAAGTCGCTGTTTGCACATAGCCTCCGATGTCTGGCTTATGCCCCGGGGGTAGCTTTTGAAAACAGTAGCATGTCAACTGTTGCGTTTTTCTTGGGCAGTTTTCACACTATGCAATGGAAGGATGAGATCTGCTCCAAAACAGTATTGAATCTGCACCAAAAACATATAAAAAGCGCATTAAAAATACAATAGTGTACATATATCTGTACACAGTGCTGCCATCCTAAGGCTGCCTGAACATCAAAAAATCCACACCAAAACCGCACATAAATCTGCCTATATCACTTTTTATTTTTTTTGGTACGGATTTAATGCTGTTGTGGTGCAGATCTCACCCTTCCATTGCAAAATGTGAAAACAAGAAAGAAAGCGCAGGAAAAAAAACGCTGCAGATAAATCCGCACAAAAAACCTCATAAAAACTGCACAAAAAATTTGATAAAGAGGCAGATTTATGTGTGTTTTTTTTTTTTTTGTCCAGTTTTGGTGTGGATTTTTTGATGTGCAGGTAGCCTTTGGATGGCTGTGCACGGTGCAGAAAGACCGCACTATTTATCGTATTTTTAGTATGTTTCTTTTCATGCGGATTTGATGCTGTTTTGCTGCATATCTCGCCCTTCCATTGCAAAGTGTGAAAACCGCCAAGAAAAAAACATGGCAGGTCAGTTTCTGCACAGAAGAAGAAAGGTAAAGTGCACATGATTTCTCTAATCTCATCCACTTTGCTGGTACTGGTTTACTGCAAGAAATTCTGCAAGTAAAAACCGCACGTAATCCGCATTGTGTGCAGAGTAGACAGCCTTAAGCCTCATTCACGGACGTGTGCTGTACGTGTTCTCCCCGACCAGCACACCTACTCATTGATTTTAATGTGTGTTATTCACACATCCGTGTTTTTAGCACGGCAGCATGCTCTATTTTGTCCGTGTTCACGGATCCATCGCACCAATTATAGTTTATGAATCCGTGAAAAACATGGATGCCATCTGTTTTTCATTCACCCTTAGGAGATGCAATGACATATAATTTTGAACTGTAGAGTGTGTGACACACGGACCAAACATGGATCCCTCACGGATAAACCAATGAACATCTTGTTATGCATTACAGCAGGCCTCTTGCACACGAACGATACCGATTTAGGTCCGCATGCTTTCAGTTAAAAATGCGCAATTTCGCAAGCAAGTTCAATCAGTTTTGTCTGCGATTGCTTTCAGTTCAGTTTTTCCCCGCGCGGGTGCAATGCGTTTCGATGCGTTTTTCACACGTGATAAAAAAAACTGAAGGTTTACAAACGTCTCCTAGCAACCATCAGTGAAAAACGCATCGCATCTGCACTTGCTTGCTGAATTTAGAACGTGCTGCGATTTTCACGCAATGTACACAGACCCATTGAAATGAATGGGTCCGGATTCAGTGCGGGCGCAATGTGTTTGTATCATGCATTGCACCCGCGCGGAAAACTCGCTCGTGTGAAAGGTGCCTTAGTCTGATTTCGGATGCCCAGGGCAGCCATGTGACATTTCTCGGGATCCCCGCCTCCATTTTTTCGTCCTCGTCACGGGCTGGAATATGGTGCCCAGAAGTTGACTTTCAGCCAGCGATAAATATAAGAATTCCTGCGGAAACGACCAAATCCCGTCTGATTCTTCACCTTTATTTGAGAATTCCTGGTCTGCTTTTATTAGGAAGATCTCCTATTTCCTGCCGCTCTGATGCTCCGAGCCATTTCCTGTTTGGCGCCTGCGGATTTGGTGCTATTGACGTCATGGGTTCGGGGCTGAGTTCATATTTTTATTTAAAGGGATTTTCCACCAAAACGTAACCTCAGAACCTTTATGTTGGGAGTGAGATCAATAAAAGCGTAGCTTGGATGGCAGTAATCCTCAGTAATGCCCACTGTCAGTCATTGGGGGCAGCCTAGTTGGAAGGATTGTGCTGCCTGACAACACAGTATGACCGGCTTTAGTTGATCTATAGTGACCAGTTTGTCAGATGCACGGCGCTGTACTGGCAGCAGAGTAAGGGCTCATGCACATGAACGTATTTTGTTTCCGTGTCCATTACGTGTTTTTTTTTTTTTTTGGCAGATTGGATGTGGACCCATTCATTCAAAAATTGCTGTCCGCATCCGTATGTCCATTACGTAGCCACACAAAAAATATAGCGCATGTCCTATCCTTGTCCGTTTTATGGACAAGGATAGGCATTGTTACAACGGATACAGGAAGAAAAAAAAAGCAACATGGATGTCACACGGGCGTCCTCCGTATTTTTTGCGGACCACAAAATACATGCGGTCGTGTGCATGAGCCCTAAGCTGCTTGATGGCGGTCACGTAGCGCCATTCCCCTCCACGGCTTCAGAATGGAGTGGGCTGACAGGCGCTCTAAGGGCAGCCATTTTTTCCACCAGGATCCTAGTATGTCTGTACTTATTTGGCCCTGACTTTATATTTAATGGGGTTGTCTAATACATAGTAAAAAGACAGGAAGAGGTGTAAAAACAAACAAACCCAAAACATATCATTTAATAGCCCCGCTATTCTGTCGCCGTGTCGCCTGCGTTTGCTATTTTCTGTTCCTACTGAAACAGAAGTGACGGGGTCCTATCCGCTGGACCTTTCTGGTCACATGCTGGGTCACTGGAAAGGCAGGATTTACAAAAGGGACGACCCATTTACAGGGAATATTACAGCAGACATTGATTTATGCTTGTTATATTAGCGGTTGTGCAGAGTTAGGAAAAACATGGCTGCTTTCTACATAAAAAGGCGCCACAGCGGTTTACAGGTTGTGTGTGGTATTGCAGCTCAGTCCCATTCACTTCAATGTAGGTGAGCTACAATACCTTCACAGCCCACGGACAAGGGGGGGGGGGGGGTCATCAATATTAAAATCCCGGAAAAACCCCATTAAGTTCTGGAGTCAGTGATTTGAGGTTACGGAAAAGCCATAGAGAAATCCCAGCTACTGCCATGACCTCGGTGGTATCGTATGATATCGGCGCAGAGGCGACTGGATCATACAGGGTCAGCGTCTCTCATCCTCATGATATTGCATGCTGCTTTAGTTAGGAATATAGGCCGTGTGGAATTAATCTGCTCGCAGCACGTGGGATTATCTCTAATCTGACCGGCCGCAGGTTACGCATCTCAATGTCACAGGCGGATACTCTGCCTCTGTCTTTCCTCAAAGTCAGCAGAAAGCGCGGCATTGATCTGCTCCTCCGATCCTCCTCCCTTACCGGGGGTCCCCGTACCGTTTGCTGCACACGATCCCCGATTTCACAATTTATAACAAGTGCCCGGATCCCCCGTGGGCAATTACCTGTCATTGTAAGCGCGTATAACCGCCTGCAGTCACCTGCCTGGACAGATAGGTTGTACGGGGGAGAAAGAGCTGAAACGTTATCTGTAATATATCCTTTGAGAGTCTATCATTAGATGCAGTGTCACTGGGGACTGACCTGACGCTGGCGCCCGGCCCGGCCGTTTTCTAAGGTTGCGTTGCTCAAATTTCACGGCAAAAAGCTGCTAATGAAGCACACTTGGCGAATATAATCTGAGCAGGTATTTAAGGGCTATAATCGGCATCAAGTGCAACTGCGAGCTGCTATATCTGAGCGATGTATTACTACAGCCGTCCAGCCAGGTTTTTTATAGGGGGCGTTAACAGCTGTATTTACAGTGCCCTAGTGGGCCTGGCGTATGCCATGGGTAGTAAAGTGTAGTCGACAGCACATTAGACTTCTGCTTTGAGCAGTCTGTTCCTTCGACCTCCATTGCCTGCTCTGAGCACTCTACCCCTTCGACCTTTATTGCCTCTGCTTTGAGCAGTCTGTTCCTTCGACCTTCATTGCCTCTGCTTTGAGCAGTCTGTTCCTTTGACCTTCATTGCCTCTGCTTTGAGCAGTCTGTTCCTTCGACCTTTATTGCCTCTGCTTTGAGCAGTCTGTTCCTTCGACCTTTATTGCCTCTGCTTTGAGCAGTCTGTTCCTTCGACCTTTATTGCCTCTGCTTTGAGCAGTCTGTTCCTTCGACCTCCATTGCCTGCTCTGAGCACTCTACCCCTTCGACCTTTATTGCCTCTGCTTTGAGCAGTCTGTTCCTTTGACCTTCATTGCCTCTGCTTTGAGCAGTCTGTTCCTTCGACCTTCATTGCCTGCTCTGAGCACTCTACCCCTTCGACCTTCATTGCCTCTGCTCTGAGCACTCTACCCCTTCGACCTTCATTGCCTCTGCTCTGAGCGCTCTACCCCTTCGACCTTCATTGCCTCTGCTCTGAGCGCTCTACCCCTTCGACCTTCATTGCCTCTGCTCTGAGCGCTCTACCCCTTCGACCTTCATTGCCTCTGCTCTGAGCGCTCTACCCCTTCGACCTTCATTGCCTCTGCTCTGAGCGCTCTACCCCTTCGACGTTTATTGCCTCTGCTCTGAGCGCTCTGCCCCTTTTGGCTTTCATTGCCTCTGCTTGATGAGTACAGGTCCTATCTACTTTCTGTGGATCTGTACTCTGCAGCCAGCCAAACAGAGGCAATAAAAGCCAAAGAGGCAGAGTGATCAGAGCACCACTTCTGCTGCTTTACCAACGGGGTAAACGGCTCCGCATCTGTCCGCAAGCAAAGGCGTCTTCCAGTAGCATGTAGACTGCTCAGGGTGGTACGTCCTCAAGCCTTGCACAAAGCATAACCCTGAAGTTTTTACTTTGCCGTCATGCACACAGCCCTGGTACGGACACGGTTGACCCATAGTGTGCCTTCCGTTTTCATGCAGAGGTCTCATGATCATTGCCCCTAGGGGTGACCGTGGCTCCATATATTGTGAAGGGGACAGTTAAATCAAGAACAGAAGCCCCTTTTATCTCGTAGAGCTCTACGGGATTTTCATGTAAGTTTTTGGAAGGTTTACGACCCAGCGATGATTATTTGAAGTCTCATGTGACAAATCTCATTACTTAAGTTATTGGGAAGACTTGACTAAACTGATCTGAAGCCTCGGGGGAGCCGGTGTCTTGTAATTACTGCAAATGTCGGCACTGACTGCTTGTTAATCTGCATCTGTGCACTGGCTTCCCGGCATATTATTCAATGTGGTTTTACTTTTATCTTGTCATCTGCAGTTTCAGAGATCGCTCCGGAAGTTACATATAGGCATCTTCTAGATATAGATATTTGATTGGTGGGGCTCCAACACATGAGGTCTGACCTCTAAAGCCCCACAATACTGGGAATGGAGGGGCCACGGTGTGCATTTAACACTGCGTCCCCTTCTAAGTGCTCCCTAAATAGCGCCCACCTGGCTGTGCACTGCAGTCCCTTCGTTCTGTGGATCAGTGAGGATCCCCTTTATTGCATATTCTTGGAAAAGGCTTTAAAGTAGTGCTCTCCAACTTGTAGCTTTCATACGGTTGTGGGGCTAGTGGGAGCACGCTGAGAGTTAGATTCACAACAGCTGGGGTGCCGCCGATTGTGGACAATTGTCTAACGCCCCAATAAAAAAATAAAATTTGGGGGGAAAATGTGAAGCCGCTGCAAGGCTCCCGTCTTCTGCTTCCCAGTAGACCGGAAGTGTGACGTCCCTTCCATTTTCATGTGGACTGCAGCAGACACTATTGGCCTCAGTGTTGTCATGTTCCCCTAGCGGCATGTCACCCCCGAGGCCAATGAATGGCTGCAGTGGTCTGTGTGACCACAGAAGTGATGTCACACCTCCGTTTTGACAGGGACAGGAGCCTCTGCGATAGAGCGGCTTTGGACATGAGTGGATTTTTCTCTCCCACAGTTTTCCAGCCTTAGATAAATTTAATTTTTTTGGGGGCGGGGGTGTCGGACAACCCCTTTAAGGTAGCAAATTTATTTTATGCACTTATGTAGTGCTGACATTAGCATCAAACTGTCCCCAATAGGGCTCACAATCTAAGTTCCCTATCAGTATGTCTTTGGAGTTTGGGAGGAAACTGGAATACCCGGAGGAAACCCACGCAAACACAGGGAGGACCTACAAACTCCATGCAGATGTTGTCCTTGGTCGGATTTGAACCTAGGAAACCAGTGCTAACCACTGAGCCACCATGCTGCCCATGTAGGCAGTCAAATTGATCCTGCTGCTTTGGGTCATTGATGAGCTTGCGCTACATGATCCTTCTCAAACTTGTTAGTTGGTTGCCATCACGGACATGTCTTATCGCTGGGAAATGGCCACGTTTTGTGTTTCACGTGTCAACATTGCTCATCTTAATTATCTCTTCTTATGTTTTTATTAGATCTAAAGGAAAAATTTGAAGATCTGTCTTCATCATGGAAGTTTTAGCAGAACAGCTTTCACACCTCAACCTAGCGAGGCGTTCAGCCATGAAAGACAGCACGACTTACATCCTTGACATTGACGTGTCGAAATCAGTGGAGGAACAAAACAGTCAGACGGTTGCAATTCTGTGCTCGGATAAAACGATCAGATTATATAACAAGGAAACCATGGCCTGTCTGCACGAGTACAACGCGGGTCCCACTGTGCTGAGCGGCGTGCGCTTCTCCCACACAAACAGCAATCTGGTGTTTTCAGCCTGCAGCGATGCCACTGTAAAACTTTGGGACGCCCGTGTGTCTGGTACTGATGCCGCTCAGCAATATACTGGTTACCCGTCCAACGTCTTCATCAGCTTCGATGTCAGCTCTAATGACCTTGTCGTCTGCGCCGGCACAGAGAAAGTAGGTGATGACGTGTATCTGGTCTTCTGGGATGGAAGATACACTCCGGGTACAGAACCTAAAGAACCTCTCGGGTCTTATTCAGAGTCTCACAACGATGACATCACTCAAGTTCGCTTTCATCCAACCAACCCAAGCCTGGTGGCCACCGGTTCCACCGATGGTCTGGTCAATGTGTTTGATCTGAATGAAGATAACGAAGATGACGCATTGACTTCTACCTGCAATTCCGAATCCTCTGTGAATATCATTGGGTGGGCAGGAAGGGATAAGCAGGTATACTGCCTGACTCACAGCGAAGGGTTCCTCTGGTGGGATCTCGACCAGGTGGACACAGAGGAACCGATTACTCTCTGTAAAGTAGAGGACATGAGGGAATATGTTAGCGGATGTCACATTGACTATCTCATTGCTGGTTTCTATATTAGGGGAAGGGATGCTTTGCTGCTTGTCGGAGGGACTCAAGATGGTGACATCAGTTTGTTGAATTGTAATTTTGAGAAGGTCACGCATCTAAAAACCCTAACTGGTGGACACAGCACCATCGTGCGCTCCGTCTACTTGTGTGGAGACGATGACTCCTTGATAAGTGGTGGGGAAGACGCTCAGTTGTTGTTATGGAAGCCGAAAGTCAAGGACATGTCGCCTAAAAAGAGGGACTCCATGAAAGCAGCTTCCTCTGTGCAGCAGAGGGTTCGTGTGCACAACACCAAATCCTTCTTGACCAAGCAAAACTGATCATCGTTAAGTCCTATGGGCTCATGGAATTGTATGGATACCATGTTTGGGTCCGTAAATGTCTCATGCACATTGCTGAGATATTTATATATATACCTCTAGGAGCAACAGGGGCGTTTCCATTACACCTAGAGGCTCTGCTCTCTGCAACTGCTTTGTCCTCTGCACTTTGACAGGGCCAGGCACAATCACCTTTGGAAAGGGGCGAGGCAGTTAGAGAGCAGAGCCTCTAGGTGTAATGGTAACGCCCCCGTTGCTCCTAGAGGCTCATTTGCATATAGTAAAACATCATATTTCTCTAGCAATGCGGGCACATATGAACATGGGACCAACACAGATGCCTTCAGCTGCCAAGTGCACATGTAACAGGTCAGCCGGTGTCATAGGTACAAATCTGATGTCCTTTAACTGAGTTTGGATTTTTTTAAAATATTTTTACTGACTTTTTTTTTTTAAGAGGGAGTCATCCATATTCTAGGAGACATGTATAATGAATGGGTCTTTAATAACCTTTTTGTATGGGAATTTCTATTTTTATTGGAGCTGCCCCTTGGTTTTAGTAAGATAGATTGACAGGTGACCAAGACCCCCTGGTCCCTCTCATCTGCCCCTCAGGTAGTTATGTGCTTATCTCAGGCCGCATTACATGCACTGTTTATTTTCCAACCATATCGTCTGCTGAAAGTTTGTTCCAAGTGTATACTTCTTTTTCAGTATAATTTGGATCACCTCCCCCAATTTCAGATTGCACCCCGCTGTTCTTGTGTCTTAGTTTTAATCATATAGATTTTAATCTGTTATTTAGAATAGGGGTGTACAGCCTGCAGCCCATGATGCATTCATGGCAGACGCCAATCCTCAGGATAGGTCATCAATATGAGATTGGTGGGGGTCCGACTCCCGGCACCACACCGGTTCATCTGTGCCAAGAGGTCTCGTGCTCTGGGAGTGCTTAGACCTCTTCCTAGGCCGGTGACGACATGTTCATTGGTCACATGGCCTGGGCGCAGCTTAGTCCCATTTAAGTGAATGGGGCTGGGCTGCAATTCCAAGCACAGCCACTACACAGACAACGGCGCTCACTGGAGGGCCTCTTTAAATAGCGGATCGGGAGGGGTGCCGGGAGTTTGACCCCCACCGATGTGATATTGATGACCAGTCGATCAATATGTTAATCCCAGAAAACCCTTTTAAATTTTACCGTGTGCTTTGTGATTGGTTTATTCTGCCAACATGACTCTCGGACCAGATAAGGCTGTGTACCCCTATCTAAAAGGACGATTGCTTTATGGAATGTAGTAGGGGCAGTTGTACTGGTGCCTTGCTGCCTAATGCCCACTTGCTGTATATTTGCCACTGTAACAGAAATGTAAAACCGTAAATTTGGATTGTAAATTATTTTCCGAATATCATTGTATTTTTAAATAAAAGGCGTTTGGTACATTGTGTTCCATGTTATACTTTCTGTATAAAATGAGCATCTGTGAAAATAAGGTTTTATAATGAGATTGCTGTGTGCGACCGTCCGACTCAGGACTGGGGCAGAACCGGACCAGAACTCTTACTGTCTGCACTGTACAGGGTCACTCTGTGTAGACCTATCCAAGTGATGAGACTCAAATGTCAACTTTCTATTCATTTCCAGGAGCAATAATGAAAAAGGGCAGAACGCTCAGATCTAAGAACGTTTTAAGTGATTGTCCTATTAAGACAACTTAAAGGGGTTCTCCAAGCTTTTTATAAAAAACTGGCCTGTGGAATCGTTTGGTTACCCATCCCTCGCTTGCCTATGCCACCGTGCCCACTGCACTCACAGGCTGCGGGCTCTTCTGATCAGATGTGCTGCGCTTCTTTTCATAGCAGTCAATGCAGCTGAACAAGAAGAGAAGCGGTGGGGTCTGACCGCTGGGGCCCATGTTCCTCATTTGAATGGAGTGGCAGACACGCGTACGTTAAAATCCTGGAACCCCCTTCAAAGGGGTTGTGAAAGAATGGGGGGACGGGTATTTGGTAACCCCTGTTCCCACTTGGTGGGACCTGTAAAGGGAACTTTTCTTACATGCCTTCCCGTTCCTTCTCCTCCTGGCCTGCGATGCTTCGCTAGGCTCCCTTGCTGAAAACATCTGGTTTGACACTGCCACAGCCAATCACTGGCTGCAGCGGAGACCGGTTACCCTTGCGTCATGTGACCATTTGTCATGATTTAAGGGACTAGTGATTGGCTGTGGCAGTGTCAAACCAGATGTTTTCAGCAAGGGAGCCGGAGAAGGAGCAGGGAGGCAGGTAAGTAAACTTCACTTTTTAAAGGTACCGCCAAGTGTGTGTGTGGGGGGGTTTACCAACCCTCCCCCCACCCTTCTTGCACAACCCCTTTAAGCAGGGGCGTAGCTAACAGCTCATGGGCCCTGGTGCAAGAGTTCAGCTTGGGGGCCCCCCTTCCCTCAGTGCTTTGTGTGTCTTCCTATGCGGCACAAGGGTCTTTGGGCCCCCTTAGGCTCCTGGGCCTGGTAGTGACTGCTACCTCTGCACCCCCTATAGCTACGCCCTTGCCTTTAAGCATTGAGCTGATGGGGAGAACACCCATTTACTAAAAGAGACCTGCCAGGAGCGCAGCCCGGTCCTCTCTGCGCTCACCTTTCCTACCTCATGTATTCTAAGAACTGCCACGTTACTCATTCATAATATAATCGCCAAGAAGATAAGAGGCTCTCACACCCCGATCCGTCCTGACCCAATCACCCATCTGACTCAGGAGCTTCCTGCGGCTGACTCACCTGTCATTAGTGACATGTCCACATACTACATTAACCGATGCAATAGTTGAAATAGTTTTCTATGTTAACCCTTCCCTGTAAACAAGCAAAAGACAGATTGCATTGGCCATGACTAGGGATAAGCGAATAGACTTCGGGTGAAGCATCCAAAGTCGATTCGCATAAAACGTTGTTCTAATACTGTACGGAACAGGAACTCTGTAAAGTATTATAATGTATTGGCTCCGATGAGTCGGTTTTTGCTTCGAAGTCTCACGAGACTTCACGCAATAACCTAATAAATTAATTTGTACTGTAAAACATTTTCGGGAAATGTTTTTTACAGTACAAAATAATTTATGAAGTTATTGCGCAAAGCAATAACTTCGGCTCATCTGAGCCAATACATTCTAATACTGTAACGTTAGAACAAAGTTTTATGCGAAGCGACTTCGGATGTCTCATCCAACGTCGATTCGCTCATCCCTAGCCATGACCTATGGACGTGATTCCCCTGCAGATCACTGTGCTGCTTTCTGGCAGTACACTGTATTTTATAGGTACAACCAGCTTAATAAAAAAATTCCCCCAAGCCAGCCACTGTCAAAAATACTAGTACAACAACATAGTTACCCATTTAATCCCCTGCTGTGGCCATCTACGTCTCTGCTGCCAGTATACGCTGCTGCAGCCAAGCACTGGCCTCAGCCGTTTATGGTACAAGACCGTTGAGGGTAGTGACTGTCCGCAGTAAAGATGTGGCCATATACTTACAGGGCCCGGCAAAGAGTATCGGAGTGGCAGCGCTGGAAGAGACAGGGAATGAAATGAGTTTATATTTTTATTATTTTATGACAATTGCTGGCCTTGGGGGTCATTTTATAATAGCACTTTTTATGTCTCATGATGACCGCCTCGTTCCATATTCATTATCAGGACACATGGATGTCAGAGTAGTGTAAGCCGTGTACCGGGGTGGGCTCCCCAGAATACAGCGAAGTCACAAACGAGGAAAGCAACTCCAACACCAGCTTTTGCCAAAACAGAATTTTACTAACACGTGATAACAAAACCACAAAAGCGGAGAACATAAAATAAATTGACATATGCCCAGCTCGGCGGCTGGGACCCCTGTGTTGCACAGCATGGCGCCCTCTGATGGATGACAGCGCTAATTTACCTACTGGCAGGCACAACGAAAACTGCCTCGCTGTATCTATTATTACCCTAAAACAAACACAAACAATTGGTTGGGTGCTTAGTACGGGCCGGCCTGCTGTGCAACACAGCAGTTCACAATCTTACAGTGCTCTATATTATTCCTCCTCCCAAAACTAGTACGGTAGCACGTGCCTGATTATTACTCCTGAGCAAAACGCTGAACTGGATAGAGTTCGGGTTGTTTATCAGCTCCCAATTGTGCAATATCCTTTTTAATAATGGAGTCCTTGTAGTACCAGTAGCAACTGTGTAGACCTGACACAAAGCAGGGACTCTAACTACAGGCCTGGTCTAAGTCTCTAGGCGCCAACACTGCAGTGTGATGCGTGCACGATCTTACCAACCCGGGTCTGCTCATTATCCACTGATGTCTCTGAACCGAACAACCAGTCTTTCCAGCAAACATGAGGTCCCACAAGGTATGCAGCTTGTTACTTGGCTCTTGTCAGCCTTCCTGGAAACAATCCTCCTTTCCCCGGACAGGATCTGGGTCTTGGACAACAATCAGCTTCACTCAGCTGCAGCTGTAGTCACAGAGGAGGTCCTCTCACTCCTGGATCCATTAGCTTCTCTGCTCACACACACAGTTCCTCAGCTCTCAGATCGCTCCTAAGATGGATGTTCCTTCTCCATGCTCTGAGAACCCCCCCCCCCCTCATGAATATGGAAATATATATATATGCAGTCAGTAAGCTGTGCCTAGGAATTGGCAGCATCTTGTTGCCAAACAGCAGAACATCAGTCCAGAACATTTAATTTAATCCACACACAAACAAGTGTTCAAACAATGGGAGCTGTTTCTTAATCTCACATGCCACCCCACTAGAGGTTGTGATCCTCAGCAACTCTGCCCATGCAAACTTATCCTGGGCATAGCACTGTGGGGGCACACCAGCATTGGGCCTCGTTGACCTACGTAGAGTGATAGGCTCAGAAGCACTAAGGACATCAGGCACATTTAATGGGAGAGGAGCTGCTGACCGCTCAACACTTTCCCTGGGTGGCAAACTTACCACAGCTGGCACCTCGGTAGATACCGGGGCAACCAACCACTCCTTCTTTAAGGGAATATCCTCTGTATTCTGAGCAGGAAAAGGCATCTCCCCCCACGCACACTGGCTCATCAAAATTACAACGCCTCAACATGTTACGGTGCAAGTTTCGTGAGGGCCTCCCAGTCCCTATTGGCTCTACCTTATAGATTGGAATGGCAGGGTCTACCCTCCTCTTCACCATGTATGGGACTGTCTCCCACCCAACTTCCCAGATGGCTGCTTAGCTTTGAACATCCCTCTGCACTGGTCTTGGATTAGGGTGTACCACTTGTGCCAGGCGCTCCCCCACAACCTTGTGGATCGCTCTTAGCCGGCGGTGGTGCTCTTGCACCCATGCGGTGGTGGCTCCATTGGATCGGGCATCTGGAGACCCTCAATCTCCTGTCCAGCCCTCTTCCAAACATCAGCATATGTGGGGAGTACCCGGTGGTACTGTGTACCCTTGTTATTATAGGCCCACATCAGTTCAGGTAGATACTCGGGCCACCCAGCCTTTTGGGCTGTCCTCCAGAGTCCGCAGCATCTGGAGCAAGGTACGGCTGAAGCGCTCGCACGCCCCCGTTTGCCTGAGGGTTGATACGGGGTGGCCCGAGAAAAACAAGTTTGTAGCAGCACATCAAAGAGATAAATAATCCTTCTTACTGGTGGTGGCAGTCTGAAGCTCCCCCTGCAACACGTAATACTTATTAAGAAACCGCAGCACACACTTGTCTTCAGTTTTTCAAAATGTAATCACCAACACAATGCGACGTTTCGACCAGTATGGTCTTTCTCAAAGACCATACTGGTCGAAACATCGCATTGTGTTGGTGATTACATTTTGAAAAACTGAAGACAAGTGAGTGCTGCGGTTTGTTAACAAGTATACAGTTGGTACAACTCAGAAAGTGTTTGCAGCCCGATTCAGAGGCCGACTCTGCCGTCTGGTCTCTGGTGGGAACAGCCACCGCATACTTTGTGAAATGATCTTTCATGACTAAACAGTAGGAGTGTCCCGAGGTAGAGTACCCAATCGATCATAAAAAGCTCTAGGGGCGCCGAGGTCCGGATGGCCTGGACAGGAGCTCGCTGTTCAGTACTCTTACTCAGCCCGCCCCACTTAAGATAAGCCTCAGCCACCCTGTCTGCTAGATCTGGACAGTATACCAGTAGTGATGAGCAGCATAGGCAATATTTGTTTTCATGATATTTCGCAATAAATTTTCAAATTCTATAATTCGCGATCTCCAGTCATTATTTTCACGATTGCGCAAATTGGCACTAATGATGTGCATATTTTTGGCGCAATATGTGCAACATCACATTTTATCAGGTCTGAGTAGATATTACTAATTAGTATACTAAGTATTGTTGTGACATCACAGCACTATGTCTAACAGAGACACTAATCCTTATAACAGCACAGTAATTCCTATCACACTACCTAACACCCTGCACTGGAACCTATCAGCTACACTATATCAGGATATTACCTACACTGACTATCTCTCGCTATCTGTATTATAAATATTTGCTAACTATCTCATGTAATTGAATAAGGATCCAGATGAGTCTGCAAAGCACAGAGCACAGCAATGACACTGCTGTCTCTTTCAGAGCAAAAAGACAGCATACAATGGCTGCTGAGGAGGTTCTTATATAGTAAGGGGTCGGCAACTTTCCTATTGGTTGCTAGGGATGTTGCTAAGCTCAGACAAAGACATTGCAGTCTTCTCATTAGCCCACAAGCAAGAAGCAGTAGTACTGAAGAAAAAAAAATAAAAATAGAATATTCGCGATTATGAATATATAGCACTATATTCTAGATTTTCGCGAATTCAAAGTGCTGATATTTGCGATAAAAATTCACAATCAACACTATATACCAGTCGTTGGAGCCACTTGAACGTTTTTTTCACTCCCGAAATGGGCACCCCTCTCATGGGCTTCCTGGACAGCCTCCGGTCCCTATAACATGGTGATGACAATCTGTCCCCGGTACTGCAACTCTGATTGCAAGTATATGGTCCGACACAGGTGGCCCTGGGTAACAGTCAGCTTATCCCACTGTCTAAACAACTTTTGGCTGTCTGTAGTCAGATAGGCCCGCTCTTCTGGTTGAGGCCAGATTTTAGTCCAGACCCAGTCTTTCACTTTCCACAGGTCCGGACAGCTATTCTGGACTCTCTCCCAATCAGTCAACGTCCTTCCCAACACCATGGACATCCCAGATGCCAGCCCACTTAAATGTGCCACGTCCTGGAACATGGGTAATCGACTAAGGTCAGCAGTTTCAGTGTCCTCTAGCTCTTCATCGGCCTATAGGTAGGATGAAGGCAGTCTTCACTTTGTCCCTCTTGGCTACCAGTATGTGCCAATACCCACTGGCCAGGTCAAGAGTCGAGAAGAACTTCGCATAACTCAGGGCGGATAATGACTCCTCAATTAGTGGAAGGGGGTAGGCATCCCGGACGGTCTGGGCATTCACCTTCCGATAATCCACACAGAACCGGAGATTCCCATCTTTCTTCCAAGACTACTGGAGCAGCCCAAGGGCTTTGACTCTCCTGGGTCACCTGGTTTTCCAACATCCCGGCCACTATGTCCTTCACCTCCTGGTACATTTTAGGCTGGATTTGTTAGTAACGTTCCCTGTTTGGTGCAGCATCACTGGTGGGTATTTCATGCTCGATGGCGGAAGCACACCCAAAGTCCTCATCATGTCTTGAGAACGCCTCCTGAAATTCCCAAAGGGTGTCTTCTAGCAACTTCTGTTGTCCTGGAGTCAGGGTCTTGCAGTCCACCCCCATCCGGGCCATGATCACTCGACTGTTCCACTCCGCTGTTGGGGTCTCCTTTTGATGGATCTCTACAGCGTAGGTTCAGGCTGATCTCCTTTCTGGCTGTAGCGTGAAGCCCCTTCATTAAAGGATGTCCCCTTCAGACACAAACTTTGGCCAGCAAGGTATTCCCAGGAACGATTAACTCATAGTCTTCAACATTGAGACAGCATACGGGCACACATCCATCCATCACAATAGCGAGGGCCCGGACTATCAATGGGCGAGTCTGTGTCTCCTCTCGGTATGCGGCCTCGATCAGGACCTCCAGTCCATTCAGCTGTCGCCCAACCCCCACCAGCAGCGTCAATATTTGTTCTGGTCGAGGTGGGATCTTCACCAGAGTTCTCCACGGCACCTTCACAAGTCCAATGGGCCGACTGGACATGTTGCTCTTTTACAGACTACAGCTTCTCACCATCTGCTATAAAACCTTCTGGGTTGGCCGGTGCATGGTGGCCCGTTGCCAATACTTTGGCCCTTCTTTTGCATAGAGTTGATGGTGTAGGTCAGGGGTGCACAACCTGCGGCCCGGGGGCCACATGCGGCCCTCGATACCATTCTGTGCGGCCCCCAAACATCTGATAAAAGACATGTAGGTCTATGTCTTATGGCTTCTTACACGTATCTTTCATGTATTCTCCTATTAGATGGGAGTCCTAGAACTGTAACTAGACATTTATAGTATATACTGTATGTTCAATATGGCAAAAATACAGTATTTCAGTTGGTAATACCCCTTTAAGTTTTTTCAGCCCTTGGAATTGATTCAGGCTGACAATGTGGCCCCCAACCAGAAAAGGTTGTGCACCCCTGGTGTAGGTCTCTCAGCACATTAATATCTAGTGTCATGTCCATTCCTTTCCGGGACGAATGGTCCAACAGCACAACCCTTTTCTTGCCGATGTCTTGCCCAAAGAGTCGGACCCGCATCCAGACTATCCCTCAGACGTCCATCTCTCTGTTGTTTGCAGCCGTCAGCCTGATGACGCTCCCGTCTTCTGGCTCCATCATATGTCCAAAGTGTCTTTCGAAGAACTCAAGAGGCATAAGGGTGCACTCTGACCCTGTATCAACTAGGCAGCTTACCTTTTAATCTTCCAACTTGGCTTCCATAACAGGGCTGCTGGCATACAGGTCATGTTCCTCAAGCATAGGGCTTAGCTTCTGGTGTACCACCACAGGATGCCCAGCTACTGCGGCAGTCAGAAGTTTAACGTCGACTCGGACTATATCTGTTCGGGGCACTCTCTGGCTATATAGCCATACTGTAGACAAGCCCAGCAGAGTGGCCCTCGTTTGACATGTCCCCGCACCTGAGTTATCTTGGGTGGAGTGACGCGGGGTGCTGGGGTCATCTCCGGAGGCTGGGGAGATTCTGCCTTCATCTGGGACACTTCCAGCCAAAGTTCTCGGAATTCTGTCCACAGGGCCTGGACCACATCCTTTAGGACTCTGAGTCTGCAGACCCCAGACGGTCCCCTGTAGCATGGGTGATACTCACTACTCTCGCCGCCACAGGCATGTGCTCTTCCTCTCTCTCCATGGCGGCTAGGTAGACGATGTAGAATGTCATGTCGGCCATCGTCCTGGTCATCTCTTGCAATTTGTCCTGTAAGAACTTGTTGGATAGACCCACTGTGAACTGGTCTCTTAGTAGCCGGTCCACCTCCCGAAAAGGCTCCCATAGCCTCTGGGTCTCGCCGCTGTATTTCATTTAGTGTCTCCTGTAGGGCATTGGAGTACTGCATCAGGCTCTCGCCTTCTTGCTATGGTCAGTTGAAGAAGTGGCTCCTCAAATGCACTACTTTAGCACGCCCGCAACCCCCTGCCTCGCCGTACCTATTCTTACCCTGAAACAAACAATTGGTTGGGTGCTTAGTACGGGCTGGCCTGCGGTGCAACACAGCAGTTCACAATCTTACGGTGCTCTATATTATTCCCCCTCCCATAACTAGTTCGGTACATTTAACCACTCAGATGCCATGGTCAATCCTGACCACGGCATCTGAGCACGCTGAAAACCGAAAGCTTTCGGTTGTGCTCCAGCTCCCCCGTGTGGCGATCAGAGGAGCTGGAGCTTGTGTGCAGCAGCCCCTGTCTTTGTGAATGACAAGGGGCTGCTGCACAGTATTTCCTATGGAGCCCTTGCCTGTAATAGGGCTTCGTAGGAAAGTAGTGAAATAATCATAGATTCCAATGCAAGTGCATTGGAGTCTCTGATAATAGCAATCAGATGATTTATTGTTATAGTTCCCTATGGGAACAATAAAAAATAAAATGTAAAAAAATAAAAATTCAAATCACCCTCCTTTTCCCAAAATAAAAGAACTAAAAAAAAAAAAAAAAATAATAATTTTTTTTTTTATCATGATCATGGGTGTCACAATGTGCTAAAAACACCCATAGTCTAAAAATATATATTCCCCATACGGTAAACAGCACAACGGAAAAAAGTGTTCAACGAGTCAGTGTTTTTGGTCGCTTCATTTTCTACAAAAAATTAAATAAAAAGTGATCAAAAAGCCATACACATCCCAGAATGGTATCAAGGAAAATTTCAGATCGCCCCGCAAAAAATTAGCCCCCATAACAGCTACCGATACCGTACACATAATTGCAAAAAAGTTATATGGGTCAAAATATGGTGACCATAAAAATAAAACAGATTTTTTCCAACTTTTTTATCACCGTCAAAACTATATATATATGGTATTGCCAGATTCATACCGACCTGTAGAATAAAAGTAACCGGTCAGTTTTATCGCACGTCATAAAAAAAATTAAAAAAATGTGAAACTGTGGTGGAATTGCTTTTTCTTTGCAATTTCATCCCATTTGGATTTTTTCCCACTTCCCACTACATCATATGCAACATTAAATGGTGGCGTTGGAAAGTACAACTTGTACCGCAAAAAACAAGCCCTCATGTGGCCATGTGAGCAGACAAATTAAAAAGTTATGGCTCTGGGAAAGCAGGGAGCACAAAAAAAAAACTCCGGGCCTCTGAAAGGTGTGATCCGAGATGCAGCACGATCCGATGCGGCCGACCCTTCCGGGCTCATGTGCAGTACCCCCCGGCTGAGATCACGTGGCGGCCTCACGCTGTATTTTTGATAACCACTTTCAATGCACCGAGGACAGGGTCTAACCTCTCGGCTTTCCCGCACTGGCCACGGATATCCACGAAAGGTGATCCATTTTGTCCTCTCCCGCTGAAACGGGGATGGCCAGGGTATCTCCTGGCAACGGTCCATAAAACACGTACTGGGCACAGCCGGCATCCACGAGCATCTGCAGTTTCCACAGACTTGAATGGGCTGTTTGAAGACCCAACATGGCGCATGCTTCTGATTTTTGGTGAGAACTCACGACAATGTGCATTGCTGGGATCAGCAACTTCCGGCACTACCACTCCCAGCATGCTCGATTCACTGCTGTGAGGAAGAGCACAGAAGGTGTGCATGCTGGGAGTTGTAGTTTCACAACCACTGGCCGTACCGGAGATTTACGACCTCTGACCTATTGATGCAACGGATCAAGCACTGTCTGTGGAGAACGCAGGCCTTACACACCTCACATTTACAGCCCCATTGGCTTTCTGCATGCACAGGGAAATATCATAGTCCTAGCTCTATGGCTACACCATTCATTAGTCATCTGGATAACTGTGGCTTCATGTGGAGGCCTGCGGCAGCAGGGTGGTTGCAAGGCACGCTGGTACTTGTAGTTCCCGCACCTTAGGTCCAGTCCTGCCCTCTGCTATGAAGTTTCAGCACTTTCAGTAGTTCTCCCCACCCCACCCCACCCCAGTGCAGTGAAAACAACACCCCATTCCTGCGCAGCGTTTCCCGCCCTTCCCCCTCTTCCATCCGGGCACTTCCCGCACCGACCAATCCCACGTCCCCTTCACCAGCGCTCTGCATTCTCACCCTAGCTTGCTAGGCTTGGGCCCTCGCCTCTCTGCTGGTGTGGAAGCAGCGCGCCGCAGCCAATCACAAGGCGCCCTCCTTTTTGAACCTGCTCGTTCGTCAGCGTAGGGCAGGGCGGGGCTAAGGAGCCAGGCAGGTTAGGTTGTGTTTGTGTTCTGTGTGCCATGGACTCAGCCCAGTGATATTGACAATAGAGAGGAAATTGACAAGAGGGGGGCCCCGTCCTGACCGCCGCCAGCAGCGCTCCGCTCCCTCTGCCCCCCAGGGACAGCCACAGGCCCAGGCCCGGGGAATGTGACTCCCTTTTCTTGTCGGGGATTCTCGCGGTGATTGTGAACGGAAGGAGGATTATCCCGGGCTCGCAGGAACAAGCTGCTGCCGGGGGAAGCGCCGAGGCCTAGACTGCGAGCGAAGCAAGCCCCAGGGAAGGACGGGAGGGAGGGAGAAGCCTCTGCCAGCGGCGCCGGTTACCAGGAAACCCCCTACAAAATCTCTAATCCCTATTAAGAGCTCCAAGGTAATCCACACATTCCTGCTCCGTGTGTCTGAGGGCCCCTCCCCCTGTGTGCAGTGTGGATATGGGGGGGATCTAACCTCCAGTGTGTGCAGGATACGGATATATCATGGTGTAGATATGAGGGGGATCTAACCTCCAGTGTGTGCAGTATACGGATATAGCATGGTGTGGATATGGGGGGGATCTAACCTCCAGTGTGTGCAGTATACGGATATATCGTAGTGTGGATATGGGGGGGATCTAACCTCCAGTGTGTGCAGTATACGGATATAGCATAGTGTGGATATGAGGGCGATCTAACCTCCAGTGTGTGTAGTATACGGATATATCGTAGTGTGGATATGGGGGGATCTAACCTCCAGTGTGTGCAGTATACGGATATAGCATAGTGTGGATATGGGGGGGATCTAACCTCCAGTGTGTGCAGGATACGGATATATCATGGTGTGGATATGAGGGAGATCTAACCTCCAGTGTGTGCAGTATACGGATATAGCATAGTGTGGATATGGGGGGGATCTAACCTCCAGTGCGTGCAGTATACGGATATATCTTAGTGTGGATATGGGGGGGATCTAACCTCCAGTGCGTGCAGTATACGGATATATCTTAGTGTGGATATGGGGGGGATCTATCCTCCAGTGTGTGCAGTATACGGATATATCTTAGTGTGGATATGGGGGGGATCTATCCTCCAGTGTGTGCAGTATACGGATATATCTTAGTGTGGATATGGGGGGGATCTAACCTCCAGTGTGTGTAGTATACAGATATAGACGTGTCCATATACTGTGCAGTGTGGACTTATGGATATACTGTATATATGGGGGGGATCTGACCACCAGGGTACAGATATAACATGTATTCTATATCATAGTGTGCAGTGTGGATATGGGGGGGATCTAACCTCCAGTGTGTGTGGTATCCAGATGTCATACTGCGCAGTGTGGACCTCTATGTACTGTATATATGGGAGGGATCTAACCTCCAAAGTGTGTATTGCTTGCAGATACGTTGGTTGCACTTGGCTTATCGCCTCATTAGACGTGCGGAGTCTCATCGCCGCAGCAGATTCTGCAGGCCTAGCATTGGCAGAATGCAGGCTGCTGCATATGGACCTGCGTTATCTGAATATTGCTTATAATGCCGCTCCTTAAAGGGGTTCTCTGAGACTTGAGTCTGAAGACCTGTCCTTAGGATAGGCCATGAATAGGTGGGATTCTGAGGACCCGGACCCAGCGCAGTGATCGGGTAATTTGAGGGGTTACACTGCCAGCCATGGCCTTCGTGGTGCTGATAGGCGAGGGGCCTGGAAGCAGGTCTCCCACCAATGAAATCCCATCAGTGTTAAGTTTCCGGAGAGCCCCTTTAGCACGACATATAGTTTAGTTGTCCTCTGTGTGCACTATGTAGAACGGTGATGGGCATCCCATGACTCTGGGGTCCGATGCCGCCATTGGGTGCCCGCCCTGCAGGCCCTGGTCTTACCACATAGGTACAGAGGAACAGGGGTGGTTCCTCTGTACCTACGTGGCTTCTTGTCACACACACAGTGGGCGTCCCGTCCCCCACCTGTCACCACTTTTAGTATATCATTGTATTCCCCCCACTGGAGCATCTATTCCTATGTCTCTCTGTTGTACTATTCCCCCATTATTCCTATTAGAAGTTTGACCACTTGGGGAATGTGGCAGACTGTGCAGGGACACACCCCTTTTACAAGGGGAAAGATAACACCCATCCCTCTACTTATTCATATGTTTATAGTAGGAGTACTAGAGCAACAGCACCATTATTTACATAAGAATACTCCCAAATGGTTATGACATGGGGAGTGCAAGCAGATACTAGAACGGACATGTCAGGAGAGGGGAGAGGTCCCCTTTAAGCCAAGGGGTGGTCTAACAGGCAGAGTTGCTCCCCATAGAGATACAGAAACGGCTGAGCATGCTCACTAGACTTTCCGTATCCCCCATAGAATAAAATGGGGAGTGAGCGCCTATGGGTGGCCTCTTTGCAGTGTGTGCAGTGTGGCCCTCAGAAGGTATAAAGGCCACCCCTGATGCTGCGGTAGAATGGCCAGGGCTGATGGTTATTTTGGCTGGGAGCTATGCGCCCCTTCTGCTTTCCTCCATTACTCGCACCCGACTGCTCGGGGAAGCCTGTCCTCCTGCATACCTCGCATAGATGCATGGCAAGCAGTGCAAACTGCAATTACAGGAAAATCGTGTTCCTGCTTCATCGCGTGGAAATGCTACTGAATGAGCGGCCTCGTGAAACAGGCCGCAAGGGGTTAAGGAGGAACACCGCACCTGCGTCTTAAAGAGGCCTCAATAATTGATAAGGGAGGTAATAGGAAGAGCCTCTGTGTACGGTCCTCCCGACCTGATGGATTATTGGTCCAGGGTGCAGAGGCAGCAGTTGGGGCCCGGGCCCTAGCGCTTGAGGAGACCCGAAGGCACCTGCATTATAAATGGCACAGGGAAGGTGGGGGCCCAGGAGCTTCATGTTACGCGGGTTTCGTTGCTGTGGCGCGTGCTACTATTGTGTGCGATACTATAGGATTAAAGGGTTTTGGAATTACTTCTGGCCGTAGTAGTGACTGAGCCGGAATTTAAAGGGTTTCAAATAACCGGATCGAGGAAGCCGATCTGCTTCGTATTTGTCACCCGCGCCAATGTTTTTGGACTTTCTATTGAGTTCTTATTGCCGGGCCACTGCAAAAGTGCATTTGGCTACTGACGTGCTCGGGTAGGTTTCCAGATTCGTTTTTGGAGGAGGTTTTGAGGCAGATTTTCCGGCAGCTTCCCGTGCGGATTTCTGTGCGTTTCCACACCAGAACCGCTTGTGTTACTTGTGGTTTTTGGTGCAGATTTGATGCATTTTTGCCACGGATCTCCCCCCTGCATTTCAAAAGGTAGAAATCCGTGCAAAAAAACCGCACAAACAATCGTCACGCTGCAGATTTCTAAACCCGCACGGATGGGGGCGGGGGAGCAGAGTGAGACTTGTCTGATCTCATACACTCTGCTGGTACTCTATTACGCTGTGGATTTGCCGCACGAGAATCCACGCTGGAAAACAGCGCGTAATCCGCATCGTGTGCTGCAAGCCTAAGGCCCCTTCCAGGCGAGCGAGAATTCCGTGCGGGTGCAATGCACAATGCAAACGCATTGCGCCCGCACGGAAGCCGGACCCATTTAAATGGGTCTGTGTACATGAGCGGTGGTTTTCACTCATCACTCAACATGCTGCGATTTTCACGCAACGCTGGCCCCATAGAAGTGAATGGGGCTGTGTGGAAATCACATAGCATCCGCAAGCAAGTGCGGCTGCGATGCGATTTTCATGGATGGTTACTAGGAGATGTTGTTTGTAAACATTCAGTTTTTTATCACGTGTGTGCAAAACGCAGTAAATCGCATTGCACCCGCACAATAAAAACTGAACGCAAACAAAACTGAAGGACTTTGTTTGTGAAATTGCGCAGTTTTCACTGAACGCATCCGAACACACTGGTCTGCAAGGGACCTAAGGCCTCTTTTACACAAGCGTGACGGATTGGATCCGGATGCGTTCAGTGAAACTCGCACCATTTTGCAAGCAAGTTCAGTCAGTTTTGTCTGCAATTGCGTTCAGTTTTTATCGCGCGGGTGCAATGCGTTTTGATGCGTTTTTCACGCGCGTGATAAAAACTGAAGGTTTACAAACAACATCTCCTAGCAACCACCAGTAAAAAACGCATCCGCACTTGCGCGAAAAACGCAGAATATAGAACATGCTGCGATTTTCACGCAACGCAGAAGGGATGCATGAAAAACATCGCTCATGTACACAGCCCCATTGAAGTGAATGTGTCCGGATTCAGTGCGGGTGCAATGCGTTCACGTCACGCATTGCACCCGCACAGAAAACTCGCTCGTGGGAAAGGGGCCTAAGGCTCTGTTCACACGGCTATAATATGCTGCTGATTCAGCTGCAGAAAACGGGCCCCTAAGGCTGGGAACACACCTAGGCGTTTTTGGATCAGACGTTTTTTTAGGCGTTTTTGTATTTTTATATTGACATTATTATATTGACAGCTTACAGTTTGCAGAAAAAAAGAATCCCCACCCAGCAAAGGTGGGTGGAGATTCTGCCTTTCTGCTGGGTTTTACTACAAAAACGCGCGTTCATATGCGCGTTTTTTGAAGCGGAAAACGCGCATATATTCTTATATGCGCGTTCCCATGCTTTTCAATGGGTGCGAACGCTTGGGCAAACGCCCCAAAGAAGCTCATGCACAAGCGTTAGCGTTTGGCGTTTTTCAGCGCGTTCAAACGCGCTGTAAAACGCTCAAGTGTGAACCATGTCCATTGGAATACATGGGTTTTCACTTGTTGTGCGTTTTTCAGCGCGTTTGAACGCGCTGAAAAACGCTCAGGTGTGTTCCCAGGGTAAATCCACAACCAAATCTCCACTTGCCCATTGACTTTGATGTTACACCCCCCGCCTTGTGCACACAGGGTAACATGGTAGAGGATTTTTTCTGTAGCTGATTTGGAAAAACACTTGAGAAGTGACCGGCTACTTCTTGAAAGCAGAGAAACCTCAAGCAAAAACTCCTCTAACGCTGGGTTTACACCTGAGCGTTCTACAGCGCCTTCCTACGCGCTGTAAAACGCTCAACAGGAGAAAACCCATGTTTCCCTATGGGCATGGTTCTCACCTGAGCATTTTACAGCGCGTACGAACGCGCTGTAAAATACCCTACGCGCAAAGAGGTACAGGAGCTTCTTTATGGCGTATTGTGATTGACGCCACAGTGGTCAATCACGCGAACGCGCGTTCCCCATCTCCACAAACGCACTTATCAAGTACGCTCAAGTGTGAACCCAGCGTAAAACTTTCTCCAAATTAGAAATCTGCCTCTAAAAACAACTGCAAAAAAACCCCAAAACACATGAAACTCCCCTTTAAAGCCGGCATGCTCAACCTGCAGCCCTCCAGTTGTTGTAAAACTACAACTCCCACAATGCCCTGCTGTAGGCTGATAGCTGTGGGCTGTTCGGGCATGCTGGGAGTTGTAGTTTTGCTGGAGGGCCGCAGGTTGAGCATGCCTGATTTAAAGGGTTACTGAGTTTTCACAAAACCTTTGATCAGTGGAGGTCTGAGACCACCATCGATCGCTAAAATAAGACAATGCGAGATATGCGAACGAACGCTTCGCTCTCTTCTCGTTCTAGAGATGGTTGGGGGTCTCCAGACAGACCTGCAATGATTACAACTTTTGGTAAGTTTCTACAGAAAAGTTTTATGAAAACTCAGTGACCCTAAATATTGTTCACCTCCGGCTCTCTGGGACGGCCATGGAGTACGATAAAACCTTGTACTATAGGGTTGTACCTGCAAAATGGACATGGCGGATGAATAGTGGACTCCCCCTTGAAGTCTGCCATCGGGTGAAACCAGACCGGGCATTCTGAATGTCAGCTTAACCCCCAGGGCTGAGGGTCGGGGCAATTATCGTGGATGGGCGTTTGTAGGAACTCTCGTTTCCGATAATTGCCTGGTGTGAATGCTGACGTTCCACTGACGAATGAGCACCCGGCTTCTTTGTTGGGCGATCGCATCTTTTAGTGCGGAACTTAAGATCACTGCTTGCTGGCGGCACATTGTCCTGTGTAAACAGGGTTCTGCTGCCGACACACATTTAGATAGGTATGGGGATGAAGGATCGTAATAGCGATCGCTCATTCCAGTACATGTAAAAGCAGCTCTCAACCTCTGCTCCAGATCAGGGGAACGTTCCGGTCGTTCCCCATAATTGCCTGGGCATCAGCGTGCGAGAAAGGGCCTTTAGGTGTTCACAGCTCAGTTTTGATTGGCGCTGCTTGATTTTGTCGGGCGCCTTTGTGCCATATCCCCATTAAAATAGACCTGCTTGGTCAGACGTGCATGATTATGGGGGAACCTCGTGCCAACTGTGTACGTAGACGGCATCACTGTTAGCCCTTTACTGGACCAAAGTATGCCTCTGGCTTTGTTTCGAGGCTCCGTACACTACTGTGTGTGAGTCCTTAGGGTACTTTCACACTAGCGTTTTTCCTTTCCGGCATTGAGTTCTGTCGTCGGGGCTCAATACCGGAAAATAACTGATCAGTTTTATCCTAATGCATTCTGAATGGAGAGAAATCTGTTCAGGATGCATCTGGATGTCTTCAGTTCCATCACTGAACGGCGTTTTGGACGGAGATGATATCTCAGCATGCTGCGGTTTTATCGCTGCCCAAAATGCCTGATCAGTTGCCGGATCCGGCATTAATTTACGTTGAAATGTATTAGTGCCGAATCCGGCATTAGAAATACCTGAAGGACGGACCCGTCCTTTCGGTCTGCGCATGCGCAGACTTTTAGAATTGTAAATAACATACAAGACGGATCCGTCTATCCACATGACAAGCGGAGAGACGGATCCGTTCTTGCAATGCATTTGTGAGACGGATCCTCATCCGGATCCGTCTACAAATGCATTCAATTTACATCCAAATCGACGGATCCGGCAGGCAGTCCCGACAACGGAACTGCTCGCCGGATCACTCTGCCGCAAGTGTGAAAGTACCCTTAGTCAGGGACACTTGGGTCTTTGTCATAGAGAAAGATGGAGAGCTGCTTTATACGCAAAACCTCACGCATACAGCTATGTTACAGAGTATTGCGGTGCAGACCTGTAATACTGTGCCCGTGACAGTTTAGGAACTGTACCGTTATATGAAGGCACTCCGGTCCTCAAGTATTCATGAATTACCGACAAAATATGATTGCCTTCTCTGTTACGGTACTGTGCCTCAAGGAGGTATCGCACACAGAGCTTATGGCCTTGTAAGGACTCCTGAGGTCACAGTCCCTGCAGCCAGAGCTCGGGGACCGTTCACCGGTCTGGCTGGTGAAGCGAAGGATGTAGTGTTAGAAGTTAAAAAATGGGCATGCGTAAGGATCCGACGAGGAACTTTGGCCAGGGATGACTTACCTCTTCGACTGGGCCAGAGCATCTCCAAAGTAGGAGGCATTGTGCGGTTACACATTGGTTAGTACAGCCCAGTCGAGGGTGGTCCAGTGAACTGGCCACGTAGTCGTGGATGCCGGAGGCTCATTGATGTGTCTGGGTATTGAAGGCTATCCCATGTGCAGAGCGAATTGCACAAATGTTAATACTGGTTATTATGGAAAGGTGTGGATCGCATGGGGCTGTGTAGCCGCAGACAGGTCAGTGCACCCACGCTGACCCCTGTCATCTGCTGTAAGGGCGTACAATGGGCACGTGAGCATCGAAACAGAGCTGTGGCAACGGGCGGACACGACCTGCTGAGATGAATCACCTTTTCATGTGGGCCGATTGGTGCATGTTCGTCCTTTACCTAGAGAAGAGATGGCACCAGCATGAAGAAGACAAACTGGCAGAGGACATGTGGTGGTCTGGGAAATCTTGGGTCCTGTCATCATGTGGATGTGACGCGTGCCACCTACCTAACCATTGTACAGAAAGATATTCCCTTCGTGGCATCGATGTTCTGTAATAGCAGGGACCTCTTTCAGCCACTTGTCCGTGCCGCAAAAAGTGTTCCGGAATGAGGAACACATCAAAGGTCATGATTTGGTCTCCAAATTCATTAGACCTCAATCTGGTCGTCATCCGTGAGGATGTGAAGTCCTATGCACGGCGGCCCACCTTACAACTTGTATGTCTGCAGGGAACGTCACAGTGCCACGTCCAAAAGGACTGGTGCCACATGCTTCAGAGGTCTGGTGGAGTTCCTCAATGGATCTGCGCTTAGTGGGCGACTTGAATGGGGCCCTCACCATTTTAGGCAGGGGCCTCTTTGGAGGGGCCCCTTCTAGAGGTAGGCGCGGGTCCCACCCCTGGCATATGCCGTCAGTGTCCTAGATGGGCTACCCTCTGTAATAGAGAGCAGATAGCTGCTTGGACACAGGAGAGCTCTTTCTGGCTGAGATGCTCTGGCCGTCGCCTGGATCATTCGGGGAGACGTGTTTCTAAAAGCTGCACCCAGTCTCAATTGTTGCCTCCGTAAAATAATTTTGTGATTAAAATTCGCACTCACTGGGCTTCAATTCATGCTGGCAAAAAGTGCGACGTTTTGACCTCCCGCTCTTTCCCAAAATTGCAACATTTTAACCTCCCGGTCTTTTCCAAAATTGCGACGTTTTGACCTCCTGCTCTTTCCCAAAATTGCGACGTTTTGACCTCCTGCTCTTTCCCAAAATTGCAACATTTTGACCTCCCGGTCTTTCCCAAAATTGCGACGTTTTGACCTCCCGGTCTTTCCCAAAATTGCGACGTTTTGACCTCCCGGTCTTTCCCAAAATTGCGACGTTTTGACCTCCTGCTCTTTCCCAAAATTGCGACATTTCGACCTCCCGGCCCTTCCCAAAATTGCGACGTTTCGACCTCCCGGCCCTTCCCAAAATTGCGACGTTTCGACCTCCCGGCCCTTCCCAAAATTGCGACGTTTCGACCTCCCGGTCTTTCCCGAAAGACTGGGAGGTTGAAATGCCGCAATGTTTGGTGAATAAACCAGCATGAATTGAAGACTGGTGAGTGCGGCAGTTTTATTTTATTTTTATTCTGGCTGATTTGGGGTGACTACAGACTGGTATCCAGCACTGCGGGCACCACCACCATAGAGACTTTTTGCTATAGATTCGTAAGTGCTGTTTCTTTTTTTCTTTTTTGAGCACTCGCTGCTGCTTCTGTCGTTCGCTGCTTCTTAGTGCCTCCGTTTCCCCCGTGTTCCTCTTTAGCTAGTGTTACATGTAAGATAAACAGCAGCGGCAGGAGGTTTACATTGCTGCAGAATACACTATACATTTAGGTAAGTCGCTGCTGACTACCCGCCTGTTGTTGTTTGGGTTCTTCTGCCTGCGATGTCTCGGGTAGGATACATAGATTGCGCAGCAGTGCACGGCGTCCATGTCTGAGGTGGTCGTCTAGCCCCATCCAGACACCAGATACTTAATTTGTCTGTGATGGGGATTTTCCTGCCAGGGGTGTTGGTGACAGAACGTAAGAATACGCCATCAATGGGGGCCCCTCCACCGACTGGGAATGAAAGAGCAGGACCAGATCCTTGGGGTGGATTCACACCAAGTTTCTTATTTCCACCAGGGAATCTTTTTTTTTTTTTTTTTTTTTTACTGAATCCATTGCTGAAATATATGCTAATGACTGGGGGAAAAAATGATCAGTTTATGAATGACTTGCTAGCAGTTTGCAATTAGCAGTTGGGGGTGTGTCCCTGCGCAGTCTGACACTGGCAGCACTAATTGGATAGTGTCAGACTGTGCAGGGACACATCCCCAACTGTTAACATCCATTGGGACCATTATTAACAACTGCTGGCAACTCTTTTATAACTTCTAGCAGGAATAATAAAGGAATAATGGCACAATGTAGAGTCCTAAGAAGAGATGCTTCAGAATTATTACATGTAGTTACTAAAACAGACCTGTCAGGAGGGGGGCTGCTCCTCTTTAACATATCCTCCTGTTACTTTAATTAGATTTTTTTTTGCATTGCTTCAGAGAGCTGCTGGATGGGGTAGAGCGGACATCTGCGCTGTCCTGTCGAGTTAAAAAAACGGACAGGAGCGCACACTAGACAGGGTGTATGGGGTTAGGCTACTTTCACACTTGTGGCAGAGTGATCCGTCGACGGGACTGCCTGCCGGATCCGGCAATCTGGATGTGAACTGAAAGCATTTGGAAATGGACCTGAATGCAGATCAGTCTCACAAATGCATTGCAAGAACGGATCCGTCTCTCCGCTTGTGAAGCGGATAGACGGATCCGTCTTGTATTTTTAAGGGTCTGTGCATGTGCATACTGGAAGGACGGATCCGGCACTAATACATTCCTATGGGAATTAATGCCGCAACTGATCCGGCATTTTGGACAGAGATAATACCGCACTCCGCCGTTCAGTGACTGAACTGGAGACATCCTGATGCATCCTGAAGGGATTTCTCTCCATTCAGAATGCATTAGGATAAAACTGATCAGTTCTTTTCCGGTATAGAGCCCCGAGGACGGAACTCGATGCCGGAAAAGAATAACGCTAGTGTGAAAGTACCCTTAATTGGCTTCATCATAAATTAGGTGCATCCTCCGGCAGTCTGTGCGCTGCTGTAGATTTCTGGCTTCATTTTCACCAGAAAACTGGTGTAAATTAAGATAAGTTTGTCTCGGCTGTTGGTGAGGGGCACCCCTCATGGTGCTACAAGGGTTTGTCTGCTTTTTTTTAGATTGATCCCTTAGGATAGGTCATCGGTATTGAATCGGCAGGGACTCCATTGACGTAAATGGGACGCCGTAGTTGTAATTACTCTTTATCTTCGTGTAGGTCAGGGATCGTCCAACTGGGGGCTCTCCAGCTGTTGCAAAACTACAACTCCCAGCATGCCCACACTACCTACAGCTAACAGCCTACAGCAGGGCATGGTGGGAGTTGTAATTTTACAACCGCTGGAGGGCCGCAGGTTGGCCCCATCTGGGCTGTAGGTGATCAGCGGAGGAGGATAGGTCCCCAATATAAAAGAAAAGCAGACAGCCCCTTTAATCATCTCTGCGGGCAGAAACGGCCCTCCTATAATGACTCGATCAGAACATCATTACACAGTGCTCTTCTGTGGGTGTCTTTATCTCGGCCTACGAAGAGAACGATGGCGGGATCATGCTGTCATCCCAGTGCTACATCTACTATTATAACGGGGATTACCTTGCAGAGAACACCTTCCCCTTACAGCAGTAGTAAACTGACAGTGGATTATTTGGCTATATAGTAAGTTTTTTTTTTTTTCTTTCCCTCTGCGCTACTACAGGAAAATACTAGTTTGTATATTTTTTTTTTTTTGTGGCGAAAAAGAAAAAAACAGCCAACAATTCTAAAATAAAAATAAATTAAATTTGAAAAAAAAATACCCCTTTCTGACAAACCTGTGACAACTAGAACCCTGAGTGAGATCTGCTCGTAGTGGTTGTCATGTCTTTTCTCCTCCTCGTTGGCCGGAATCAGTTGCTGGTAATAATTGCAGAAATGTCCTTTAAATGGAGGCGCGGGTGCAATGGGCGAGTTTTCCGCGCGGGTGCAATGCGTGATGTGAACGCATAGAACCCGCACTGAATCCGGACCCATTCATTTCAATGGGTCTGTGTACATGAGCGTTTTTTTTTTTTTCACGCATCACTTGTGCTTTGCGTAAAAATCGCAGCATGTTCTATATTCTGCAATAGAAGTGAAGTAGGGCTGCGTGAAAAACGCATTGCATCCGCAAGCAAGTGCGGGTGCGTTGCGTTTTTCACTGATGGTTGCTAGGAGATGTTGTTTGTAAACCTTCAGTTTTTTATTACGCATGTGAAAAACGCATCAAAACGCATTGCACCCGCGTAGAAAACACTGAACAACTGAATGGCTTTGCCTGCGAAATCGCACAGTTTTCACTAAACGCATCTGCAACGCATGTGGACACGCTTGTGTAAAAGAGGCCTTAAAGCGTGAGCATCCTGCCTGCTGACGGCATCCAGTGACCTCATCCCACCGTGGGCAGCCTGGTGACAGGTGTCAGCTTGTGGTAGGATCACCTGGGATGAGTACAGCACAATCTGCAGCACACGCCAAAAACTGATTTGAATAACGCCGAAGGCAAAGGAAGTAAAAATATAGTTCAGAAGGCCGGGGGAGCGTTTACTTTTCTACAGCTCTATGTTAAAAGGGCTGTCCGAGAATTTTTTATTGATGATCTTTCCTCTGTATAGGTCATCAGTATATAATTGGGGAGGGTCCAAGATCCGGGACCCCCGCTGATCAGCATTTCTGTGAGCCCCGCTGCCTTCCTGTGGCTTACCAAGCACAGCGCCGGACGTTGTATAGTGGCGGTGCTTGGTATTGCAGCTCAGCCCCATTCACTTTAATGAGTGAGAAGCTGTGAGAAGGCCGCAGAACTCGCAGGAGCTGATCAGCGGGGTCCCGGATGTTGGACACCTACCGATCAGAGGATAGGTCATCAGAAAAAAAAGACGCGGGATTTATAAAAAAAAAACAACAAAGTTTTATATTAGGCTTTGAGCACACGTCTGTGGCCGTATTACAGTCTGCGATCTACGGATCCGCAAAATATGGTCGCCTTCTGTGTGCCATCTGCATGTATTTCACTCCCATCACTAGAAATGATTGTATTCTGCCCTGCAATACGGACAAGCATAGGACGCGCTCTATAATTTGCAGAATGGACATACGGATGACATCTATTTGCTGTCCGTTTATTTTTATTTTTTTGCTGACCCATAGCAATGAATGGGTCTGTGTGCAGGCCACAAGAAAAGTGGGTGGTCTGGATTTCGGATGCATGTGGCAGTCGCCCCATGTGAAACCCGACGTGTTGTTTTCGGATCATATTATGGTGGCGTGATCAACTCTAAGGGGAAATGAGCCCGTCTGCACGACTGTGCGCCCCCTTTATTGTACTCACCTGTGGGGGTGTCAGGAGTCTGATCCCCACCCAGATCGCCCATCCATAACCTTTTAGGCCTCTTTCACACGGGCGTCATGTAACGTTTGTAACGCGTTTTGCACGCGCGTGAGAAAAAACGCCATGTTTGGTACCCAACCCGAAGCTGGACTTCATCACTGAAGTCCGGTTTCGGGTCTTCTGGAGAATTGATTTTTTCCCCTTATAACATGGTTATAAGGGGACATAATAGCATTCTTAATAAAGAATGCATTGTTAAATGAAGAGGAAGGGGTTAAAAATAATGAAAGTTAACTTACCTTAGCCACTTGATCGCGTAGTCGCGATCTGTTCTCTCTTTCCCTGCAGCATCTAAGATCTAAAGGACCTGTGATGACGTCACATCACATGGTCCAATCACATGGTCCATCACCATGGTAAGATGGACCATGTGATTGGGCCATGTGATGTGACGTCATCACAGGTCCTTTAGATCTTAGATCAGGCATGTCCAAACTCTGGCCCTCCAGGTGTTGCAGAACTACAACTCCCATCATGCCCTTCTGTAGGTTGATAGCTGTAGGTTGTCAAGGAATGATGGGAGTTGTAGTTTTGCAACATCTGGAGGGCCGGAGTTTGGACATGCCTGTCTTAGATGCTGCAGGGAAAGAGAGGACAGATCGCGACTACGCGATCAAGTGGCTAAGGTAAGTTAACTTTTATTATTTTTAACCCCTTCATCCTCATTTTACACAGCATTCTTTATTAAGAATGCTATTATGTCCCCTTATAACCATGTTATAAGGGAAAATAATAGAGATTGGGTCCCGTTGCTAAGCAACAATGCGGGAAAATCGCAACGCATCCGCACTTGCTTGCGGATGCTTGCGATTTTCCCGCAGCCCCATTCACTTCTATTGGGCCTGTGTTGCATAAAAAACGCAGAATATAGAACATGCTGCGATTTTCACGGAACTCTGAAGTGATGCGTGAAAATCACCGCTCATGTGCACAGCCCCATAGAAATGAATGGGTCCGGATTCAGTGCGGGTGCAATGCGTCCTCCTCACGCATTGCACCCGCGCGGAAAACTCGCCCGTGTGAAAGGGGCCTTAGGGTTCCCCACATACGATGTGGCCTGGCAGCGAGATCTGCCTGCAGATTACCGCTAATTGCCGGCCCGCACCTAGAGTGGAGCCCCAACAATCGCCACCAGCAGCGATAAGAAAGTGCCGCGCTGCCTGGGCTATATTCACACTTGTTGCTGAAATTTCTGAAACTGAAAATCTGATCCATTCTGAATGAGGGCGTTTCTGCGGCAAGCGCACGGATTTCTGCAAGCATAATTTAATCAGGTTAATTAGAGCTTTGTCTGTTAATGAGCATACAAGTCATAAGAGATGGCGGCGGCAGCAGCTCGCCTGCTTGTTGGTAGTTTCCGCACTACAAAGCAACACAAAAGCAAGCTGAAGACGCTAGTTGACCCAGAACAGCTGACATATCTTCCCTTACAATGCTGCTCCCTGTTGTCGTCCTCGGCCGGATGCTGGGCTTGGTATACAACCCTCCAGATATTGCTTGTAGCTCTATAATAGGAGCCCTTAAAGGGCATCTGTCGGCAGATCTGTCCCTATGACACTGGCTGACCTGTTACATGTGCGCTTGGCAGCTGAACGCATCCGTGTTGGTCCCGTGTTCCTATGTGCCCGCATTGCTGAGAAAATAATGTTTTAATATATGCAAATGAGCCTCTAGGAGCAACGGGGGCGTTACCATTACACCTAGAGGCTCTGCTCTCTCTGTGACTGCTGTGCCCTCTGTACTTTGACAGGATCAGGTAGTGTAAATGTGTTCATTCCTGTCTGATCCTGTCAATCAGTGCAGAGGGTCCAGCGGTTGCAAAGAGAGTAGAGCCTCTAGGTATAATGGTAACGCCCCCGTTGCTCCTAGAGGCTCATTTGCATATATTAAAACCTCACTTTTCTCAGCAATGTAGGCACATATGAACATGGGACCAACACAGATGCCTTCAGCTGCCAACTGGTCGGCCAGTTTCATGGGTACAAATCTGCTGACAGATGCCCTTTAATTTAACCCTTCATTGATTTGGCATAGACCTTGTTTACTTCGAAGCTGCACTTTTGGCTGACTTTGGCCATATTGTATAAAACCCCAGTATCTGTCCTTCTCTTTATTCCCCTTCTGCTGTGTTCACCTGTTGCCACTGCCCTTTCCCCTCCTCTGTGTAGTAGAGAAAAGGTGCAATCTTTAGTTACAAGGAAACTGTCAACAAGCAGGTCACTTTGTATACCTTTGGGAATGTTAATGAAAGAATATAAATCTGACCCTTCTCTCCTTTGTTTTTGTCTTCAGTAGGGATATGTCCTCAGCACCAACCACTCCTCCATCAGTGGATAAAGTAGACGGATTTTCTCGGAAGTCCGTCCGAAAAGCCAGGCAGAAGAGGTCACAGAGCTCTTCACAGTTTCGGTCTCAGGGCAAGCCTATAGAGTTAACGCCTCTGCCTCTGCTTAAAGGTAAGTGAGCGCGCTGCATGTGCTGCACCCAAGTGTGTGGCGACCTGTTATACAGTGATGGCATCGCCTTATGGTCATGGGGGTCTGGTTCTAACCCCACAGGGGTTTACTGGAGTGCTGCTGCGGGTGGTGGGCAGTTCTTCAGCAGTGCTGTGTCCACACCCGACCTCTGGGACCCCTGTCATCCTTTCCCTAAAATCAGAGGGGTTTCTGAGGCATTACAGGGCACCTATCGGCAGATTTGCACCTATGACACTGGCTGACCTGTTACATCTGCGCTTGGCAGCTGAACACATCTGTGTTGGTCCCATGTTCATATGTGTTTTAAGATAGATCTGATCTGTGGGGTCTGACACCCGGGACCCCTGACGATCAGCTGTTTGAAAAGGCATCAGCACTCGCAGTATCGCCACGACCTTCTCTCAGATTTTCTAGGCCAGTGACGACACGTTCTTCGGCCAGATGACCTATGATCAGCTCAGCCCCATTGAAGTGAATAAGGCTAGGCTGCTATACCAAACACGGAGAAGGCCGTGGCACTCACAGGGGCGCTGGTGCCTTCTCAAATACCTGATCGGCGGGGGTCTGCACCAATCGGATGCTCATGACCAATCTTGATCATCAGTATTGGGCTCCATTCAGACATCCGCAAATGGGTCCGCATCCGTTCCGAAATTCTGCGGAACAGGTACAGACCCATTCATTCTCTGTGGGGCTGGACGTGATGTGGAAAGCACACCATGTGCTCTCCGCTTCCGCATGTGCGGAGCACGGGCCCGAACTTCCAGTCCGCAACTGCGGACAAGAATAGGCAGTTCTATGGGGGGTGCTGGCCGGGTGTGTTGTGGAACCGCAGCACACCACGGACGTGTAAATGGACCCTTCTACAATGTACTGGCATCAGACAAACCCCTTTTAGGTCTGAGTCGTTCTGTTATGAGTTGGGTCTGTATTTAGAAAAGCTGGGTGACTGCTTTCATGGCGGCTGATAGCACTGATCCCACCATGAACAGTCCAGTCTGCAGCTCTGCTCTTGCTGTCAACTACCAGAACCTGACGGGCTCCATTACAGCCAGTGGGCTCTGCCAGGATTTGTCTGTATCCCTTCAAAGCGCTCACCGCTCCGTCAGGGGCTAAGTTGGTTTTCGAGCCGTGCGGAGGCTGTCATTACATCCGTATTGTGCAATGTACATTGCATATATGTACTATTGTTGGGGTGCTGTATGTTATCCGTCATTTAAAGGGGTTGTGTGCCGATTTCCAGACCCCTCAGACTGGCAGGACCCGTGTTGGTTGTCATACTTATCTAATCTCCAACTTGTTCGATCCTTGGCCTCCGCTGCTTGTCTCGGTTCCCTCCATGTAAGCTTCTGGTTTGATGCGGTAATTTGCTCTCCTTGCGTCACGCGGCCATTTGACATGACGTAAGGGGAGCAGCGGCCTGAAACCGGATGTTTACATGGAGAGACCCCAGAGCCGGGGATTGGGTAAGTATGGTCACCAGCGCAGGTCCTGCCATGCCAGTCGGAGGTCTGGAGATTAGTGCCCGACCCCTTTTAAGGCTAATGAGCAGTGTTCCCGTTCAGTTGTGTGTGTAATGGGGCTGGTGCTCGGAGCCCAGGGTGCGAATTACGTGTCCGTATCAGAAGGCTCTGTTCCATGGTCATCAGCGCATGACGTATTGGGTTTACGGTAATTACATAGTGCGGTAGAAGCGCAGATTTTCCAGTGAGATGATGATCCCTCACTACTTCACTTGCCTCGTCCCCTGTAGTTAAAATGGCCTTTCCAAGCCGTTGGGCAATTCCCAATAAAAAAGTTCTCATTCCGGAAAGACTCCAGCAGAAAACAAAACAGCCGAGCCGGCTTACCGTACTTCGTAATTACTTCCTCTGTCCCTCGGAGTTCCCTCTCCCGGCGTGAGTCACAGTGATTCAGCTTCTTGGGTTGAACGTGCCGGTGGATGCTTTTCTGTACAGCTGCTCCCTCTCTCTACATTGGAGGCTGCAGATTTTTTATTTTCTAGCCAGAAAAAAAAAAAAAAAACATCTTGTAGTATATTGCAGTAGCTGCATAGTAGATGAGATTTGTTAAAAAAACACTGTGTATCCTGTGGGGGGTCTTTACACTGGGCCCCCCTATCACGTGTACCCCCTGCAGCCCCCTGAAATGAACGGAGCGACCGGTTGCACATGCGTGTAGCCGCTCAAATAGTTTCTATGGGAATTCTGTAGATGGCAGAGTACGGCGCTCACCTGTCTCCGGGATTCCTATAGAAATGAATGGAGCAGCCGCATGCATGCCCAACCGGCCACTGCGTTTCAGGAGGCTGCAGGGGGTATGGGGCCCCCGTTCTTGTGATCGGTGGGGGTCCCATCACTTTTGAATTTAATAGTTATCCTCTATCCTGTGGATATGTAAGGGTACTTTAACACTTGCGGCATGGCTATCCTGCAGGTGAGCAGCCTGAATCCGCCATGCCGCAAGTACCCGTGTGCTGCCGCTCCGTCTCCATTGACTATCATGGGGCGGGGGCGGAGCTACGGCGCAGCACGGCAGTGATCGCCGGACTAAAAAGTCGAACCTGCAGTACTTTTAGTGCGGCGATCTCCGGCCGTGCACTGCCTTGCTGCGCCGTAGCTCGGCCCCACCCCATTATAGTGAATGGGGACGGAGCGGCAGCACACGGGTACTTGCGGCATGGTGGATCCGGCTGGCTGTTCACCTACCGGATAGCCATGCCGCAAGTGTGAAAGTACCCTAGGTAGAATACCCCTTTAAGGGATTTGTGTAGCCACAGCCAGGCAAAAACCTAGATGTCGCATAATAAGCCTACAAGCGAAGCGTGCCTCTGACCACATGACGTCTTACAGACCAATAGGATCGCTCTGCCGTCTTAATTATAGCACATGGTTTAATTATTCCTAACCGGGGCGTCCATTGGAGCTGACCTATATCCATAATCGTCTCTGGTAAGGAAATTGTGAACGTTTGATGTGTGCCCTTTAATAATACGCCTGCTCCGCGTGCAGAAACGAGTTCAAGGCTCTGCTCATCATGGCCTCCCAGACGGGGCAGAGATGGGGGGCTGGGGGCACCTGCGCCCCTCTGAAGCTTGTAGCTGTAGGTGCTCCATGTGCTACTGCTCACAATCGCTGACTGTATGAACCAGGACTTACTCTAGAGCAGGGATCAGCAACCAGCCGCTGTGAAACTACAACTCCCAGCATGCACACTTTCTTGGCTGTTCTTGTAACTCCCATAGAAGTGAAAGGAGAATTCTGGGAGTTGTAGTTTCAGAACAGCTGGAGTGCCGTTGGTTGCTGATCCCTGCTGTAGAGGACCTGTCCCATGTCGCACATTTCTACTGATTTGAAAGCAGGCTGTGTGATGCTCATTTTCCTCCTGCGGAGGCGCTGCAGGGAAATAGAACAGTTATTGCCCGATTTCCCCAGCTGATTTCTGCAGATTGCAGCAGAGGGACATTTTGCCATCAGTTCATTGTCAAGCAAACTTTTTAACAAGTAGGGTTTGTCCAAAGTGGAGAACCCCTTCAAGGCCATAGATGGTCACAGAATTTTACAAACGGTAGGAGTAATAGTCCTTGCCTCTGCCCTGGAATGTGTCTCGCCAATTAATGAAAATTCGTACCCGATCCTAAAGTTTATTGGTTCCTACATTTTATTTAAAGAGCCTCTGTCAGCATGGTCAACCCTATTAAACCAGGCATATTGCCGGGTAGGGTTGATCATGCTGGCTAAAATGATACCTTTTTAGGGTTCATAGTAGCAGATTTTTATATGGGTCTGGGTCTGGCCTTTAGTGCTAGAAGCACTGCTAGCTCAGTGCCTCTGTGCTTTCTGCACTCCCCCTTCGCTTTGATTGACAGGGTTAGACCCCTCATGTAGCCCACTGCAGAGTCGAGACAGCTCAGTGACTCTGCGCCTGCGCAGTTGATCAGATTCTGCTTTCCAAGCTCACCCGATCCACTATGCAGGAGCCGAGTCACTGGAGCACCTGCCATTGCTGTATTATTCCTGGCAGAAGTTTATGAATGAATTGCCAGCAGTTTACAACGAAGATCCAGCTGGGTGTCACCAGTCTGACCTTATCCATTCAGTGCTGCCAGTGTCAGACTGTGCAGGGACACACCCCAACTGGTAACACCTAGGGTTGTCACGATACCAAAATTTAGATTCGATTTCGATACCATAAAAAAGTACCATTCGATACGCCGCAAAAAAAATAAAACGCCAAAAAAGCCGCGTGCATTCCATATTTTATGGAACGTCCCGCCCATAATAGAGCAGTCCTATCCTATTTCTTGGGTGGACAAGGTGACTAAAAAATGTCGAATCGTGCGGTTGTGATTTTTTTTTTTTTTTCTGTTACGGCATTCACCGCATAGTAAATATTTTTAATATTTTAATAGTTGCACTTTTTCAGTCATGGTGATATCTAATATGTTTATTTATTGTTTGTAAATTTTATATGTAAAATTGGGAAAGGAGCGATTTAAACTTTTAGTATTTTGGTGTGTTTTTTTTTTTTAAACTTTTTCTTTACTTTTTATTTACTATTAGCCCCCTTTAGGGGCTAGAAACCTTGTCCTATTCACCGAAATAGAGCTCTATTAGGGTGAATAGGACTTCCTACTCTCCCTGCTGCCCTGTGCATAGTACACGGCAGCAGGGAGCTTACGAGGGCAGCCATGGCTTCAGTAGCGTTCTGTCTGCCATGATAACAGATCGGAGCCCCACAATTACACTGCTGGGGCTCTGATTCTGAACTGCCACCAATGAAGAGGAGGGGGACCCTGTGGCTACTACCACCAATGATACTAATAGTTGGGGGGAGGCCCACTGCTCCACCAATGGTTAGAATTTATAATACTGGGGGGCGCACTGGGCCACCAATGAATGTAATTAACACATTAATTCAAGAATAGAAGGCAGCGGGTACGGCGGTATCACATACACGGCGTCAATAACAGGGCATGTGATGTTACTAAGGCCGGGTATGTGTTACCGCCACCGGCACCCGCTCCCTTCTCCACTGTGCTTGTGAAGAGAACATGGCGTGCGCTGGGAGCGGCACGTGCCATGTTCTCCAACTGATACTAGGCAGCGCATCCTAGTATCGTCAAATAGTAAGACCCGGTATCATGTCGATCCAAGTCCAAAAGTATTGATTGGGTATCGTTACTTCGATACCCGGTGCAACCCTAGTAACACCCATCTGGACCTTCCTTGCAACCTAATAGTAGTAATTAATTCATAGTGTCTAGTAGTGATAATAGAGGAACGGCAAATCATAGTCATAAGAATAGATGCTCCAGATTTTTTACATGGGGAATGCAAGTAGCTGCTGAAACGGACCTGGCAGGAGGTTGTGTTGCTCTGTAGGGGAGTCTCGTATAGATGAAGCTGAAGCGCCACATGTCCATTATATGCTCTGACAGTGCAGCCTTTAATATTAGAGGGGTCCTCCAGGACCCCCTGTAGTCATAGAGAAATTATCTCCTGCTTACAGAGCTGAAATAACATAGACAGAGCCTTTAGTGGCGTGTCCTCAAGAAGCCAGAGCCTGACCATCCTGTGATTTTCCTGCTGCCGCCCGGAGCGGACATTTCCTTCTAATAGTTAGAGGATCACGAGTGGATTCTATCTTTATCATATGTTTTCTCCTGTCTTATGTTTATTATATCCGCATTGGATATCTTACTGGGCCCATGATGATTCCATCCCCCCCATCGACCGAAATGACGCATACCTGACGGAAAGGAAGTAACGCAAGTGTGAACAGAACCTTGTGCTGGTTTGTGGATGGAGTATAATAAGACCTGGGACGGACTTGGACTGGATCTGGGACAACCCAGCCGGATGCTGCTTAAAGGGGTTGTCCGGGTGTTTACCATTGATGATCTATGCTCAGGATAGGTTGGCGATATCCGATCGGTGGAGTACCGACTTACCTGTCTTCCTAGACCAGTGACGTCGCATTCATCGGCCATGCGGTCTACGCGCACCTCAGCCCCATTTAAGTGAATGGGGCTGGACTGCAATACCAAGCACGGCCACTAGGGCTGCACGATATGGGAATTTTGTGCGATGGCAATTAGGGCCCTAAAAATTGCGATAACGATATGCGATGCGATATTTTAAGGGAATTGTGCTAGAGGTCTATCTGCTTGGATTTTCAAGGTAAGAGCACACAGATGACTGATAATGATAAAATGTAGTTATGCTGAACTCAAGAACTGAAATGCAGTGTTTTTCAAAATAAAATACATATTTGCATTACTGCAAAAATACAAAATACAAAACTTGCCATTTTCTTAATACACTGCACAGAACAGATAAATAAAATAGATATAAGAACATGTGTTCATTAAAAATAACGACTTGCCTCCAGCCCCTCCTCCGTCCCCGCACTGTAACTGATGTATCGCCGGGCGCGCTGTGCAGCATAGCGGCCGGAGATACAGTGTCACGTAGATAGTCAACCATCGCTTTATAAGACACACTTTTGGGGGGGGGGGGGAAGTGTGTCTTATAAGTTGAAAAATACGGCAATATAACTGCAGCTTTTTTGGGTCGGCAAATTGCGATTGCGATATGGCGATTGATTGCGAATGCTTTTGCGATATATTGTGCAGGCCTAACGGCCACTATCTATTGGGCGGCGCTGTGCCGCATATTTCTCAGCAATGCGGGCACATATGAACATGGGACCAACACAGACGCCTTCAGCTGCCAAGCGCCCATGTAACAGGTCAGCCAGTGTCATAGGTGCAAATCTGCTGATAGATGACCTTGCGTCACGCATACGGCTGGATCTGCGGTTTGCGGACCACAAAATCCGTACGAAGCTTTATTCCTAGATGTCACTAGATTCTGCAGATTTCTGCCGCCGAGGAGGTGACCTCACACAGATCAGTGCGTCTTCAGGAAGTCGACTCCCTTCCATGTTACAGCCAAGTGTGTCTGCAGCTCAGCCCGTGACCTGGACTGATGCCTTCTTTTTGGAAGGCACTCCCTGCGATCCAGACACGTGCATGCTCAGCCTGGCCGAGTGTGCATCCATCCTGAACGGTGAAGGAAAGCTGCTAGAAGTTGATGATGGAGGCTCGCTTTCCCCACAATAGACGCTTCTCCCCCTGAATTGGGTGAGATATAGGAGCGTCGGCCCAGCCAGTAATCCCGCCCTATCTAATACACCGTCTTCCACTGTGCACACAGTCAGTGACTGATTAAGAAGAAGCAGAACCTGTTCCTTAGAATTAACCGTATAACGTAATGGTTGTGCGCAGCGTAACGCCGCGCAAACAACGCCTTGTGCAAAGCAGCATAACCATGACCTTAGAGCCCAGAAGACTAAACAGGATACTTGTAGCAGCGAGCAGAGGATTATACAGTAGGTACTGGGAGCTGCCGACTTACCGGCACTGCTCCTCACTGCCGCACTCTCCCTTCTGGACTATAGGAAGGAATTGCTGTGGTTCATTCATGCAGAGCTGTCGCCTCTCCTGACACAGTTCCTGGGCATTTATTCACTGCTGTGCCATTCCTCTCTTATTCCTACTACAAGGCTATACATACAGGTGCAAGTGTGTTCCCTGTCCAGTCAGTGCTGCAGTTTTAGGCTGTGCAGTCTCACATCAACAACAACTTGTAATACCTATATGTACCTTTATGCCTAAACTTCTAGCAGGAATAATAGAGGAAAAACGCAACATAGCGCCATAAGATGCCCCTGAACTGTTATTGCATGAAGAATGTATTTAATGACTAAAATGGACATTTCAGGAGAGGCATCGGGTCTAGTAAATTATATTCTCCATCTTTTGATAGTTCTGGCGTACCTTTAGTTACAGTTCCTCAGTTATTCCTTCTAAAATGACAAGTGGATGTTACTGGTTGGAGGTGTGTCCCTGCACATGTTCACACTATCCAATCAGTGGAAACTCGCAGACTGTGTAGGGCTGGGATCAGCAACCTTCGGCACTCCAAATGGTTTGAAACTACAACTCCCAGCATGCACACTGTCTTGGCTGCTCTTATAACTCCCATGGAAGTCGAAGGAGGATTCTGGGAGTTTTAGTTTCAGAACAGCTGGAGTGCCGGAGGTTGCTGATCCCTGGTGTAGGGATAGTCGTTCATTAAACTATTCATACATTTATATTAGGAATAACAGAGAAACAGCACAAGGGACTGGGACAGGGACGGATATTCCGGCTTACGTGGAAGCATTCAGTTGGGTAGCCACATGATGGCTTGGCCCGCCAGCAGGGTACAGTTCCCTGGCTAATAGTTGGGGTTCCGGGGGGCGTTCCCCCTCCCATTTCAGTGACTGAGAACATTAGGACGTGTCCTGCACATTCAGCCGCCATCGCTCAGTTTCCGTCTTGTTAGTCGCTCCCTCGCCGCTCTGCATTGTTATCGGTTACTAAGGATCGATGCTTTACACCGCCCCAACCTGCCGTGTGTGTGCGAGGGCAGAGGGAACTCCAGCCGGGCGTCTGCACAGCGTCATTGAATATGACAGCCGGCTCCTCCATTCATTCTCCTAAACGGCTGCAGGTAATGGGTCTCTCTGACAGCTTTCCAGTAACTGCAGACGTTTCGGGCGCTTTCTGTGCGGCTTGTTTTGTCTGCCGCTTGTGTCGTCAGGCAGGCGGCAATCGTTTTCACCTCCGGCGCGGTCTGTACTACTGGTTTCAATTGTGAACCCGCCAAGCTGTGTGCGAACAGCCTTCAGACTTACAGATCCGTGGCCCTGTATACAGCATGTTATATACATACGTTACGGCAGGGGCCGCCGCCTTATCAGCGCAGTGCCATTGGCAGGCGATATTTCTTCCAGCTTGAGTGATAAATGGGATAAAAAGTCACTCCTCTGTATGAATGTGAACTGCGTGCAAGGATCGGGAGGGCAGAGCAAATGGAAGGTGGGAGCCGCACCTATCTGAACATGGAATACCCCTTTAAGGGCTTATTCAGACGGACGCAAAAATGAGGATCCATTTTTGCTGAACTGTCCGGAAGAAAACAGATTACATTCTACATTTTTGCAGACCCATAGTCTTCAGTGGGACCACGTCCTGAATTTCACTGACAAGTATAGGACATGTTTTATTCGTTTTGCGGAGCCGAAGAACGGAAGAAAATCGCCCGATAGAAGTAAATGGGTCGGCATCTAATCTGCTAAAAAATGATCCACGTTTTTGCGGACAGCAGACGGCCGTCTGAATGAGCCCCCAGGTCAAAATACAGACAGATGTGACAAGGCTGTAAGCAAGCCTAGAATGGAGCTAGTCCGGTGCCCTCACCTATATGAAAGCGTATCACATGCGCCTATCTCCAGAACGGGGCCCCCGATGTGAAGACGAGCACGCTCCGCTAGTTTTCAGAACTCCCATAGCGGTGAATGGAGAGTGCACCGAGCCTGCACGCGTGGTTTGCGCTCCTTCACGTCGGAGTGCCTCTGTACTGTGAACATGGCCTTAGACGCGGAGGTGACACCACGGCAAACTGATATGCCTCCAATGTCTGGGATGGCAGTAACCCTTTAAAGGGCATCTGTCAGCAGATGTGTACCTATGGGGGCGTTGCTGTTCTCTTTGTGCAACTTCCGCACCTTCTCCACTTTGACAGGGCCAGGCAGTGAAAACATCGAAATGCCTGCGGTCGATCAAAGTGCAGAGGATGCAGTAGTTGCAGAAAGAGCAGAGCCTCTAGGTGTAATGGTAACGCCCCCGTTGCTCCTAGAGGCTCATTTGCATATAATAAAACATCATTTTTCTCAGGAATGCGGGCACATATGAACATGGGACCAACACAGATGCCTTAAGCTGCCGAGTGCACATGTAACAGGTCATCCAGTGTCATAGGGACAAATCTGCTGACAGATGCCCTTTAAGTCCAAGAGATAAAGGTGTGGGGAATGATGAATTTTTTTTTTTTTTAATATATATATTTTTCCATATTTTAGGCTTCATGCATTCAGTAAGGCGGAATCCTCCCCGCTGTAGCGCAGATGAGTGTCTTCGGCTCTGCTCAGGATGTCTCGCTTCCTTCCTTTTGTAGTGTTTTTCTTCATCACTGACCAGCGTTGGTATAAATGCAGATCCTATTGAAGTAATTTGGAGTTTGCCTCATTCTGATGCCGCCATGGCGGTCTGCAGAATTGTTGGCGGTTTCTTCCGAGCAGTGTCCGTGAAGCAGCTATGGGTTATGCATCTTCTACAGCTTTGTGCACAGCTTCTGTCCTATGTGTTTCCATGGTTACAGACTACAAGAAAAGCATGTGTAGTCTGATTTCAGAGATAACAGAGGGTGGCTGTGCACGCAGTCCGCCACCAGAAGAGCGTTTTTGCTCTACCATCGAGGAGGGATTCTTCACAGATCAGTGATTGGAAAAGATCATTCGGCTCTTGGGTTTCTTGAGAAATTGTTTAAAGTGACTTCATGGCACTATCCATAGGTCAGCAGTATGAGATCGGTGGGCGTCCTACACCCATCATCGCCATCAAACAGCTGTAAGCGGCAACTGTGGTTCATCAAGTGGATATGGAGCCAGAACACCACAGCGCCACCCACTGTGTACTGACCATTCTTGGGTACTGCTTCTCAGCTGTTTTTCAAGGGAGCTGATCTGCAGTACCCAAGAGCGGCCACTAGAGTGTACGGCGCTGTGGATCCGCAGCGGCCCCTAATATGATACGTGTAGGTCATCGATATGTTCTTGGCCCCCTGAATAGGCCATTGTTGTGCCTGTGCCTCCCTAGTCCCGGAGGGATTTCTGCTCCCCTGCACACGTGGCTCCTGCCTGTGACGGGCACATTAGATGCCCTCCGCCGGCTGGTATTGATAGGCTTTCCGAGTTGCTAAGTAATTATGTGCAACAAGAATGGGCCTGCAGCGTGGGAGCCATGATACTGTTATTTATTAACCAGGGCTGGTAACCGGATCTGTGTATTACTGATCGCTCACACGGCCCCTGTGGAGATCATCTAATAAATCATTTATCCGCCATAGTACAATACTTATCATAGCGGCTGCATAGAGCCAGCCAGAGCGCAGCAAGGGATGCCAGCGGTGCAGCCATAGAAGTGATTGGGGTCACAGCGCGACCTGCACGCTGCTGCGACCTCCGAATTCCAACCATGGTTGATTTATTTTATTTCAATTTTTTGCAATTCTGGGGTCACCCTGTAGCCCCAGCCTTTTTAGGGGTTCTCTCACTTCAGCAAGTAGCATTTATCATGTGGACAGAGGTAATACAAGGCACTTACTAATGGATTGTGTCCATATTGCCTCCTTTACTGGCTGGATTCATTTTTCCATCACTTTATACACTGCTCGTTTCCAGTGGTTATGGCTAGGGATGAGCGAATCGACTTCGGATGAAACATCCGAAGTTGATTTTCATAAAACTTCGTTCTAATACTATACAGAGCAGGAGCTCCGTACACCAGGGCTTGACAAGTTTCCTTGGAATCTAGGAGCCAGCTGAAAAAGTTAGGAGCCAGACGGAGCCGTGTCATAAAGCCCCTAGTAGATGCCCCCATAGTGCTCCCCCCCCCCCCCCACTTCTCCATAGAGCCAACCAATGATGCATGCCAGTATATAGGGCCCCCATAGTGGTCCTTTCCCTCTTCTCCATAGTGCCCCTCATAATGTGCCAGTATATAGGGCCCCCCCCCCATAATGTGCCAGTATATAGGGCCCCCATAATGCTTCCCCTCTTCAATTGGTTATATGACACGTCAGACGCTGCCAGCGTCTAAGTGATCGCCCCTGGCAGCCGCCATGACATGTGGAAACCCTTACAAGGATTATAGGGTCCGGAGGGGAGGGCAGAGGGGTCTGGAGGGCAAAACACACAGCGGGCACCATGACACTTTACTGAGCACTACAACCCCCAGCTGGCGCTCAGCCTCTGCAGTCCCCACCTCTAGTGTAGCGCGGCCGAGCTCGGTATGGTCCACGGGTACAGGAGCTTTAGTTTGTGCGCACTTCCTGTCAGTCCGTCCGGGTACAGGAGACAGATGCTCCCTGTACCCGCGGACCATACAGGGCTCGGCCACACTACAAGGAGGGAGCGCTTACCTTCCTGTCGGTCCCTCTCTTCATGCTGCGCCCGGGCGGTGCGCCCTCATGGACGTGCCAGCCCGTGCAGTGCTGCAGCCGCCTGAGGCTCTATATAGAGTGCTCGGGCGGCTGCAGCATGAAGGGGGCCGGCGCTCCTAGTCCGCGTATAGGACGCGCCGGCCCTGCGCCCTGGCACCTTAGAAAACGTGCTGACAAATAACCAGGCGCCAGGACCAAATTCCTGGTCGCCATGAGGACCTGGGATTTGTCGAGCCCTGCCGTACAGTATTAGAATGTATTGGCTCTGATGAGCCGAAGTTATTGCTTCGTGAAGCCTCGCGAGACTCAACTAACTTAATAAATTTGTACTGTAAAAAAAATTATTTCCTGAACTCGGTTCGGTTCCAAGGTACCACTCATCGGAGCCAATACATTCTAATACTGTACGGGCTCCTGCTCCGTACAGTATTAGAACGAAGTTTTATGCTTCATCCAAAGTCGATTCGCTCATCCCTAGTTACGACCACCCTGCAATCCAGCAGAGGTGGTCGTGCTTGCACACTATAGGAAAAAGCACTGTCCGGGACGGTGGGAGCACGCATGCGCAGCATCTCCTGTCCCGGTGACCTCCTTTCTGCGTAACCATGGAAACGAGCATTGTGTAATGTGATGTAAAAAGCAATCCAGCCAGGAAAGGAGGCAATATGGACAATCACAATACATTAGTAAGTGCCTTGTAGTAACTTTCTCTACAGGGTAAATGCCATTTGCTGAAGGGCGAGAACCCTTTTAGGGCTGTGTCCACCTTCACTGCCTTATCAAATAAATCCAAGATGAAAGGTAAAATAAGTTTGTAATTGAGATTAAATAGTTCCTATAGTAAATAATGCATCTCCATGGTATCGGGCGGCAGCCATATTGTGCACGGTATAATCCTGGCGCCGTGCAGTCTTGATCTTTCTTCAGTTTGGCTAACGCAGATCTGATGGATCGCTCAGGACAGATGGAGGGAATATGACTGCAGGACCAGGCGACACAGTTTGTAGTCTGTTACCATGGAGATGCATCGTCATGCATGGGAGCTGTGGACTATCGCAGCGTTGCTTCAGCTTGTATTTTATATGCCTTGAACCATTGTTTTCCAAGGTGGATATAGCTAATGGGTAAGACGCGTCTAGCTGACTATAGTATAGTAACCTCATCCTAAGTTCAGGGCGATTACGGTATATGAATTGCCGGCCGGGTCAGACTGTGTGGGAACATGCCTTATGGACGAGAGGAAGGCTTAGCACAGTCTTTCAAGTTTATTCATTTTCTGGAGGAGTAACAGAGTTATGCAGAGCTCTAAGAAAAAGAATGCAAATAGTTAATGAAAGAGAAGAGCGTAGGCACTGGGACTGATACTGCTCTGACTATCCCTGTGCTAAAGGGGTTTTCAGGGTGTGCTATGTATCCTCAGGACGGGCCATCCGCATCAGATTGCCGGGGTCTGGCACCCTGGCCGATCAGCTATTTGGGGAGGTGGGCCACGGCTTCCTTGTAGCTTGCCAAGCACAGTGCTGTACATCGTCTAATGGCTGTACTTTGTATTGCAGTCCATTCACTCGAATGGGGCTGAGCCGCACCTTGGTCACATGACTGATGACGTCTGCAGCACTCACCGGAGCAATGCGGCCTCTTCAAACAGTGGATCGGCGAGCGTGGTGGGAGTCGGACCCCTGCCAATCTGATATTAATGACCTATCCTTAGGACAGGCCATCGATCTCAAAGTCTCAGAAACCCGTTTAAGGAGGTTGTCCCGCAGGACAGGCGATGTTGGATCACTGAGTTCCGACCTCCGGGACACCCAGAGATACGGAGGGTCCCCAGGTCACTGCTTTGAATGGATCAGTCATGTGTTATTCCTTTCGCTCCATTCACTTCTATGGGATGGAATTCATAGTGATGTGCACAAGGGTCAGACCCGCAGTGATCCAGCATTTATCACCTGTCCTGCGGGTACTTTACATTTGGCACATATGAACATGGGACCAACACAGATGCCTTCAGCTGCCAAGCGCCCATGTAACAGGTCAGCCGGTGTCATAGGTGCAAATCTGATGATAGGTGCCCTTTAAGGACTCATTTGTGATGGTGTACCGTCTAATGCTGTGTGCTTTACATTTCAGACGCCGCAACCACAGAGCAGTCCGAACTGTTCCTCAAGAAACTTCAGCAGTGCTGTGTCATATTTGATTTCATGGATACACTGTCTGATCTTAAAATGAAGGAATACAAGCGGTCTACTCTGAACGAGCTGGTTGACTACATCACTATAAGCAGAGGCTGCCTCACAGAACAGACTTATCCTGAAGCAGTAAGAATGGTAAGTCGTAACACTGTACTGTACATGAAGACCACCCTTGCCCATATGCCCTAAGCTCAGGACCTCCTCCTAGCAGCCAGAACAGACTCTGACGGACGGCCATTCATCTGGTTGGCTGGCTTGCCACGGCTTCCCCGAGCAGAGTCTGCTGTTTGCTGTTGTCTGCTGTGTATGGTGAGGCAAGCCCTCAGACTTCAGGCTATATCATGTCCAATTGCCATAAATTATTTATGCAGTGCCAGCATATTCCCTAACACTTTCCAACTCGGGGAAGCTGTAAACCTATAAATTGACAGTATAGTAAAAACAGAATTAAATGGCAGACAAAAGCAGGTCGGCCCCTGCCTGTCAGACGGCGAATCAACGTGCGCTTGACAGAAATGACAAAACTAAATTACATCTATACATCTGAATGCACGTGGCTTTCTGCAACATCCTAAAGGGGCGCGGGGGCTGGACTAATAGATGGAGTATGTACAGTAGGGCGGCGTAAATACAGCGTCATGATCCAGAGCAAAGGAATGTAGCGAAGATGTCGGGTTAAGGGTCCATTCAGACGTCAGTAGAATGTGTCCGCACTCGTTCCGCAACTCTGCGGAACGGGTGCGGACCCATTCATTCTCTATGGGGGAGGAATGGATGCGGACAGCACACAGTGTGCAGTCCGCATCCGCATTTCCGCAGAGCTCCCCCAAACTTCCGATCCGCGGCTCCGGAGAAAAATAGAACATGTCCTATTCTTGTCCGCAGCTCTATGGGGGTGCCGGCTGGGTGCATTTTTGATCCGCAATGCACAACGGACGTGTGAATGGACCCTAAAGGGGTGACCACCGTCCAGCTCCTGGGACCCGCTGCAAACAATTGCAGACCTTTTCCTTGTAGCGGCCAGTGCTGATGAAATGTGGTGTGACCTGGCGGCTATTCGACTCCTGCTCTGCCTTATCACGGGAGTCGGGGAGCTAGTGCTATAACCTGGACCCCAACCTGTGGACGTTTTTGGGAGTTCCTCTTGTCCTCCCCTGGCCCATGCCGATTCAGTTGGCACCTGGTAACTATTGTAATGAGCGTTTTTCCCCTTAACCCCTTGCCGCCTTGCATGCGTTTTGGGTAATTACCACAGTGTATAGGGGACGTGCTCCCCTTGCAGGGCGTCCGGTCTTCTGAGACGGTTTGTTTGACGTGAAATCTGTTTTATTGCTTGGATGTCTGGTTAATTATAGCAGTGATTAATCTGCACACACAGACCTCCATTATGTAAATCTAGCACTGGAGCCTCTATTGCCTCCAGTATAAATGTGTGTCCACCCGAGATACTACGCAGAGCCTTCTAGCACAGTGTTTCCCAACCAGCGTGCCTCCAGCTGTTGCAAAACGACAACTCCCAGCATGCCTGAACAGCCAAAGGCTGTCCGGGTATGCTGGGAGTTGTAGTTTTGCAACATCTGGAGGCACACTGGTTGGGAAACACTGTTCTAGCACACTCCCCTCCAGACTCTCGGCTGGGTCACACAGTCCCACTATCCGTGCAGGGTGTATAGGGTTGTTCATCCTGTTCCTTCTGGTTCCTGTGCAGAATCGGTGTGAAGACTGACATGTACCAATAATTCTGCATGCTCTGATTGCTCTGGAAGGCTTGATACTGTCATGTCTGACTTTAAGGGACTATTCCGCTTGTAACAACTTATTTACCTATCCACTGGCTGGAGAATAACTATTGGGTTGGGGGAGATCTGAACTAGAATGGGGACCCCTGTACCCCACGGGTCTACCTGAAATAAATGGAGCGGCAAGATCAGCATGTGCCCTGCCTGTGCTCTCATCTCTATGGGGACTGCTGGACATAGTCGAGTGCTGTTCTCTGCTATCTCCGCCTGTCCCATAGAGATGAATGGAGGGCAGTGCATATGCCAGACTTGCCACTTCAGGGGTCCCTGTCGGACCCCCACCAGTCTAGTAGTCATCGCCTTTCCTGTGCATAGGAGATAACTTATTATAACTGGAATAACCCTTTAGTATATTTTATCCAGTATTTGTAACTGTGCTGGAGACTAAGATAAATGGGGGATTTAAAAGGTCGTGTGGCATTAAAGGGGTTGTTCGGGACTTTAATACTGATGACCTCTCCTCAGGACAGGTCACTAGTATCTGATCGGTGGAGGTCCGACACCCAGGACTCCCACCGATCAGCTGTTTGAGAATGAACCTGCGCTCACAGTAGCACTGCTGTATTCTTGCAGCTTAGGCTACTTTCACACTAGCTTTTCTATTTTCCGGAACTGAGATCCGTCATAGGGTCTCAATACCGGAAAAAAAACGCTTCCGTTTTGGCCCCATTCAATGTCAATGGGGACAAAACGTAACTGAACAGAATGGAACCATCCAAAATACATTCTATTCCATTTGGGTCTCCTACCGGAGAGCACACTGCAGCATGCTGAGGTTTGCTTTCCGTCCTGGGATGCGGAGCAAAATGGATCCGTCATGACCCATAATCCAAGTCAATGGGGACAGATCAGTTTTCTCTGACACAATAGAAAACGGATCCGCCCCCCCATTGACTTTCAATGGAGTTCATGACTGCTCCGTCTTGGCTATGTTAAAGATAATACAACCGCATCCGTTCATAACAGATGCAGATTGTTGTATTATCAGTAACGGAAGCATTTTTACTGAACCCTGCCGGATCCAGCAAAAACGCAGGTGTGAAAGTAGCCTTAGCCACGTTCATCAGTCACGTGGCCTAGTGAACGGGGCTGAGGGCGATGTTAAGCACAGCCGCTATATAATGTACGGCGCTAAGCTTGGCGAGCGCGGAGAAGGCAGCAGCACTCGTAGGAGCGCTGCTGCCTTCTCAAAACAGCTGATCGGCAGGGGTCCTGGGTGTTGGACCCCCACCGATCAGATACTGGATCAGTTAAAAGAATCCTCTTGGAAAATGCATTTAAAGGGAATGCAATTTTTGGCCTACAAGTAATGCTTTGGTGCTGTTGTGAACTCAAACATGCTTTAAAACTTACCTCTGGTATTTTTGTGCAGTTGCTATCCCCAGAAAATGTTTGTTCCATATGCAAATGTGGCACCGAGTGCCCAGCAGGGCGTTTCCAAACTTCCAAAGAGCCAGAGTCCGCCTATTTAGAGAGCCCAGTACCTCCCCTGCTCCGCCTGGGCCTGCTGCGCACCACAGTACATAGTAAGGGCATTGACCTCCCTATATGTACTGCACATGCACAGCGCTGCTGACTTCCTCACTGCGAGGCCACTGCGCCTCCACAAGGACCGGGTCAGCTTCGCTGCGCATGTGCCTGACATACATTGAGGCTGATGCCTGCACTATGTACTGTGGTGTGCAGGCCTAGGCAGAGCAGGAGAGCATCCATGACATCACCGGGAGTCAGGAGCGCGCAGGAGAGGTATTGCGCTCTCTGGATGTTTAGAAACGCCCTTCTGGGCACTGTGTGCCTAATTTGCATGCAGAACAAATATTTTTCTGGTGATTAGCAAATGCACAAGAAGAATACCGGAGGTACGTTTGTCGTGTCGTATTCTTCATGGCTGGATGAGTACTTTTTCTACGGTGGGGGTATCTGGAAAAAAATGTCTGGCAGAGGATAGTTCGATTTTATGCCGATGCTTACAAGGATGACCAGGTCTCAGACCGTGCATCCACAATACATGGCCGCTGGCAATCTTGCCCACACATGTACGCGTTCCTAGGCCAAGAGTGCATGTGTTCAGATTGGCAGGAGAGGAGTTATCCACGGCCAGACACTCCTGAGGACGCAAGCATTGGGCATGTTGACATCCACTAGCCCGATCCTTCTCTCCCATGACATCTGTCATTGCAGGAGAGTCAGGAGACCCCCATACACACGCTCAGTTGATCCCGATGAGATCGGCTGCTTTGGCCGATATCATGTGTATGACCACATACTAGGAAAGAATTTGGCCGCCTGTTGATGCCACTATAGAGCTGCCTTGCACCCGTATGATCCGGCAGGTGTCTAGCAGGAGCTTCCCGACTCTTCCCCTACTGCAGAAGTTGAGGGGTGCGAGGGAGCATCGTGCATCTTGGATTTCAACATGTCCAATCCTTTTGTTCTCAGTGGAGATAAGCCACCATCAGAGGTTTCTGGTAATGGCTTTTTCCCATGTCCCTATTGATGGGTGCTGAGCATGCATGTGTATGGAAGGCTGTCGGCTGGCAGCAGGTATGTCGCCGGGTTTAGCGGTGGGGCCATGACATCTAGGTTAGTGTGGGTTACCTCCAGGTCCCCTGGACTGCTCCCACTCTCCAAAAGCATACTTATGGGTTAATTGGCATCTTATTAAAATTGCATAAGGGTCTGTTTGTGTATCCGACAACCACGGGAGCGACGTACAGCGCAGTGGAGCAGGTCGGTGCCATGTACTGCAGACGATAACCAGACTAATGCTGTAAATCCAGGGCACCCCAGACCGCCGCTGGAAGCCGTCCCTTCACATCGAGGGGAAGTCAGGATTTAATTATAAACCCGCGCTGCTTCCTCCTTCAAAGTACAGGATGAAAAACTCATCAAAAGTTAAAAGGGAAGAGAATCTAGCCGACCAGTTCGCCCCAGCAGCCCTGCGTATGTGGCATCAAGGGAAGCGACTGGTTCTGGTCCCCCTCCACAGAAACCGTTTGTTTGACATTGTATGATCAAAGCGCGTACGGGTAGGGTGGCCGCTCACTCAGCACATACGTGATTAATGCAGGGAGCTGTGTACAAAAAAACGCTGCAAATAGCATTACAATACCAGAGGCGTAAAAATAGAAGCACTCCGCAGGATGTACATACGATGAAGGCCACGGCGCAGGTTGTCAGCCCCGGACTGCTGAAGATATGGCCTGTAATATAGAGCGGTTCTTACCGCTCTTTGTACCGTCTGTTTGGGCCCTCCAACCTGTACCTCGTCAGCTGTTGCTGGTACTACAACTCCCAGCATGCTCTCAGCTTCCGTACGTGCAAGAACTGCAATTGCATCTGATGCAGTAGTTATTTAGTGAACTGAGGAACACCACACCTTTTTGCCACCATTTCTCACTTACGGGTGGTCTTGGGCCTTGTAGTTCCCTGTCGCATCTCTGCTTCAACATGTGGAAACCCCCACGTTCCATTGAAGGGGGGGGGGACCACTCGCCGACCTCGACGTGTACAGCATCTGCTCTGGAAAGTTGTAAAACCCTTTCAAGTGCGTTTTTAAAAGACTATAAAGCCGAGTCCAAACTAGTGCATTTGCGGCGCAAACTCCGTACCGCGACACTTCAGCAATGTATAGTACATTGGGTGCTTTTTTTAAATTTCATCCATACATACCAGAAAAATTGTGCACAGAATTCGGCACATGCTGCAGATATAGAAAGCTTTCACCCTTTTAAAAATCAGCTACGAAATATGCGCGCAGCACTTACAGATTTAAAGTGGAAATTATGTGCTGCCTCAGACTCTGCAGTGTGCCCTCAAATTCGGAGAGCAAAAAGTCGCTATGTGCGAACGGGGTTTTGTGCTGTGGCTTATTGCACGTTTTCCTTTCAGAATTGGTACCAAAAATTGGAACAAATCTGATACCTCTAAACGGGTCCTGAATGTCTGAATGGCTTTTGTCGCTCTTAAAGGGATATTAGACTTTGTCTTCTCCATTTGTACAGCTGAAAGTTACCGGTTGGATCCTGGGGGTTGTGGGTGGGGGGCCGTAGGCTATAATATTAGAAATTGAGTGAATTATTTGCCCCCATAAACACTCTTATCTCGCATATTGCCAGTCCTGAGATCCTTCAGCCAGGTTTCTTTACGGATCCAGCCCTTCCTTTACCTTACCTATTTTGTTGACTTTCCGCCTCCTGTTTCTTTTAATACTTTTACGTATTCTGCCGCGTAATTATTAACCCCCGGAACTAAATGGACTTTGCCATGTTTTATGAACCTAACATGGGCGCTGAATGGTTCCTCCTTACGCCTCGTAGTCATGCCAAACGCTCAAGTACCGCACTATAGCGCAAACATTACTTCCAGCCTCCGACGTGGGCCAGGTTAGTTGCATTAGTAGCTCTGTTTGGTATTGCAACTCAGACCCAGCCCAGTTGCAAGTTTCATTGCCAGATCACAGCCCATGCGGCCACTTTACACGATGGTCATGGACAATTCATATTTTCGGGCCTTCGAATTTGGCGACTTTGTTTCACACCCTCAATGTTTCAGCAGCTGAACTGCGCTAGCTGCACTATGTATGACCTTTTGTAGGAAGTGCCATGTGCTCAAGCCTCAAACGGGGCTTCGCAATATACCAACCGCCTAGTAGAGGGGTCCGCAACCTCCGGCACTCCAGGTGTTGTGAAGCTACATCTCCCATCATGCACACTTGCTTGGATGTTCTCTAAACTCCCACACAAGTGGAAGGAGCATGCTGGGAGTTGTAGTTTCACAACAGCTGGATCGCCGTAGGTTGCTGATCCCTGGCCTAGTAGTAACATCCATATACCGTCACAACTATTATTTTTGCTCAAGCGCCTCTGAAAGGAAAAACTAAAGCTACTTTGCAAATAACCTTTTAACAAAAATGCCTACCTTTTGGAATCTACAGCTGCTCGGCGTCTCCATGGTAACAGACAACAAACAGACCCTGTGTAGTCGGATCTAGCGGTCTGTCTTTCCCCAACTTTCTGCTCAAATCCCAAAAATATGATAAGAAGCTGGGGACGGATATGATAACAGCAGACATACCGTGGAGACATTAATTTTTGCATAAACGGTAGACGTTTTTTTAGCAGCGATTTTGCAAAGTTGCTTTATTTCCTTTTTCTTTCTTTGTGGATGCACCAGAGAAGTAAAAATTGGTTGCAAAGGCATACATAGCCTTCAAATACTGCACGTCGGGCGCGGAGAGATGTGGGTGATCGGGTTGCATTGGATGGGAGACGACACCTGGACAGTCTCTTTAACTTGCTGTCACCTAGAACGGTCATGGAGACACACGGAGGGCTGTCCGCATTTCTTGCGGCCCTGTTAAAATGAATGGGTCCACATCCGATCCGCAAAAAACGCAGATCGGATGCAGAACAAAAAATGCAGTCGTGTGAATGGGGCTTTTATGTATATATATTTTTCTATTGAGCTCTGCACGTAGTGGTGTCTGTAAAATGACAAGTTGTTCTCTTCTGTTCACTTTCTAGGTATCTTGCAATATATTTAGGACCCTCCCTCCGAGCGACAGCAACGAGTTTGATCCTGAAGAAGATGAACCCACCCTCGAGGCGTCGTGGCCGCACTTACAGGTATGTCGGACCTGCGCCGTCTATAGCACGGCGTGTAAATACACGGCGAGAGCCGTTGCCTGCACAGTGGTTTGTCAGGTTCTAGTGCCTAAGTGCAAGGTAAAAATAGAACTGGCGCTTCCACTGCCGGCATATACTCTGCTGCAGGAAAAGCTCCTTGTACGGCCTCGCTCTTCAATCTAAACATTATAAGTCTCGCACACAAGCTGAAGACTTGACAAGAAGACAGATTAAATTCACTTACATAGTGGCAATGAGATGTCCGTCACCGCGGCTCCATTTATGGAAAATCATGGGAATATAGATGCCATAGGAAGCGAACTGCGGCCATGAAAAAAATAGCTTTCATTAAAGACGTACTCCCACAAAAAATATTATTCTCTGACCTGTTTGAGAGGTACACGATGTATACTGTAGTGAAGTTAATTTTCTTACCTGTGACTGTATTTGTGAGTTATAACCTCCCTTCTGATCCTCAGCTGTGTCATGTGACACAGAACAGGAAGTCCCTTACTTACTCTCCACATCTTATGTGTGGACAGGAAGAGAGTTTCTCTATGTATTCCTATGGCAGCCTCAGTGTCCGTCTCATAGGAATGGATAGAGAAGGAACTCGCTTCCCATCCTGTGTCAGTTGGAGACCAGAGTGCTGGTCACGTGACACAGCTGAGGATCAGAAGGGAGGTCATAACTCACAGATACAGTCACTGGTAAGAAGATTACCTTCACTGCATATTACATCATGCACCTTTCTAACAGGTCAGAAAATAAATATCTTTTGTGGGCGTGCTACTTTAAAAGGGCTGTCAAATTACAACAACCACTGATTTTGAGGATTGGGGCCCATCATCCCATCTGAATGGAGCGGCAGTGCACATGCATTGTTGTAATAGTGAGGTGTTGGGAGAAACCACATGTTCTATTCTGTTCAGTCTTTCATTAGAGGTCATGCACGTGGCACACCGAGGCCATAGGCACATGATTGTGAGCAGCCATGACGCTCTGTATTCTCTTAGAAGTGATGTGACAGACAGTGAGTACACAAGGAATACACGTGTGCCGCCGCTTCTTGTTTGATGTCTAAACTGGAAACCAGCCTCGCCGCCATCAATCAGTGTTCAGGACCAATCCTTATGACGTATCCGAAACCTGTTGTTTGGGGGTGGGGGGGAGATGGCGAAGTCCATGTATTAAAAAGGTATTCTCCGCTCAGGCCGTAAATGTCTGATAGATGAGGGTCCCGTCTCTGACACCTGCTCCTATGTCTAGAAGGACACACCCCCATCTGGTAAGGCTGCCGCTGACCCTACTCCTACTGATCGCTTGTTTCTCATCTGTTTTCTTTCAGCTTGTATATGAATTTTTCATACGATTTTTGGAAAGCCAAGAATTTCAGCCCAGTATTGCCAAAAAGTACATAGATCAAAAATTTGTATTACAGGTAAGCACATTTCTTTCACACGTGTTAATTGTCATTATTTGCTTGATGAGGAATGTTTAAAGGGTTCTCCAAGTGTGGACAGCCTCTGTGTATTGGAAGGGTCCCCTGACAATCGGCTGATCCCAAAGTCTTTCCCCGCTGGGTCCTCCAGGGATTGTCTGTTTTCTGTGGGACATCCTGGCAGTAAGTGCTCAGTTTCCCTGCAGCGCCTCCACAGGGGAAATGAAGCATTACATGGTGTCCACTCACACAGTCCCGGTGCACAGCTGCTGTCCCAGTTCTAGAGACAGAAGGGGTTCACAGAGGTGGGATCAGCACAGGAATATGCCAAAAATATCAGATAGAAGCGGGCCCCGAAGATGTCACCCACATCCATCTCCAGAACTGGGCCCCGAAGCGAACAGCGAGTGCACGGCGCGTCCGCCATGTGTCTTTTCCATTTACTGCTATCGGCCTTCCAAAAATAGCCAGCTCATCTATTTTTGGAAGTTTTATAGCCGTACCCCTCTAATCGCCACTATGGGACTCTTGAAAGTAGCCAAGGCTGGTTATTTTTGGAAGTCCCATATCTATGAATAGAGTGTGGCCGCGCATGCGCAGTGTGCTCGCCTTTCTGGAAGTAGGCGCAGGTCCATCTCTGGGACCTGTTCCTATCTGATATACGGAGCAACTTCCGATGGGCAGATGCCCAGGGGGCCGTCTGAGCCCTCCTCACACCCAGACAGTGGCAGTTTTTGTGGATTTTTTTATTTTTTGCTGCGGGGGCAGTATTTTGATGCCCTCTGACATTTGGCTCTGTGCTATTGCTGGTGTTGCCTACTTGTGTTGGTCAATTTGGATCGGACTCCAAAATGTGGCCTCTTTCAGTTACATTTCCAGTGCCGCTTTAAGCTCCCAGTCCGCCCTTGCTGATATAGGATGGCATAGCCTAGCGGTATGCCATCAATGTCCCATATGGGAATACCCCTTTAATATACCCCCCCCCCTCCCCCCTTTGTTCTTGGGCTGTGGACGGTCTGACTTCTATTTGACAATCCTGAATGTGATAAATCCCGTCCGAATTCCTCTTCCTTCCAAACACGAGCGTTGTGAGCTTGTTCCCGTCTCCCGACCCTGCGTCGCCTTATAGATGGCGATCCCCTAATATTAGGCAGGGTAAATGGGCTTTCTCGTGCTTGCCAAGCCGGTTTGAGTTTCTTGGAGACTCAGAGGAAGACATTTTGTTGCTAAGAGACAAATATTTTAAGAATCTCGTCGAGCCTCCCGGAGTAAGTCGCACTCACTTTTTTTTCTCCACTTTTCCTTCGCTAGATCCTAATAAGCATGGAAATTATTCAAACACTTCAACCAACAGCCCAAAAATAACTTTTCCAATGTATTTTTAGGGCTGCGGAATTCAGTGAACCCAGTTCTCCTGATTTTGCCGTAACGCCTTATTTTTTATTAGAAGAGTGGGAGGGCACACCATATGTGCAGCTGTATAAGGGCTCCCCACAGCAGACAGGCTGAACGCAGCAGTACTGACTAGCTTGCCATTACCGGTGGATTGTAATTCCGTAGATGCATTGGCATACAGCTAAGGAATTGTGATTGTGGTTTGCAAATTTCAGAGAAACCATAGGAATGTTGTTTAAAGCCCATCTGTCAGCAGTTTTGTCCCTAGGACACTGGCTGACCTGTTACATGTGCTCTTGGCAGCTGAAGGCATCTGTGTTGGTCCCATGTTCCTATGTGCCCGCATTGCTGAGAAAAGTGATGTTTTATTATATGCAAATGAGCCTCTAGGAGCAACGGGGGCGTTACCATTACACCTAGAGGCTCTGCTCTCTCTGTAGCTGCTGAGCCCTCTGCACTTTCAATGACTTTAGGAGAAGTCAGGGCCAAGTGTGATCACATTTACAGTCAAAGTTCAGAGGGAGCAGCAGCTGCAGAGAGAGCAGAGCCTCTAGGTGTAATGGTAACGCCCCCGTTGCTCCTAGAGGCTCATTTACATATAATAAAACATTATTTTTCTCAGCGATGCGGGCACATATGAACATGGGACCAACACAGATGCCTTCAGCTGCCAAGCGCACATGTAACAGGTCAGCCAGTGTCATAGGTAGAAAGCTGCTGACAGATGCTCTTTAATCTGCCAGCATCCTGTTAAGAGTTTTAGTGCGGCCTAGTGGGCGGGCCTCCCATGTGATTGACAGCCTTCCCTGTGTCGGTGCGGCTGCAGATGGCTGTTAATCGCTAAGTAGCACCTACCACCGGACTCCTAAGCCCAGAATGAGCAGACATTTGGATCAATAAATGACCAGTTATACTGATTCTTTGGGATCAGAACGATATAATTGATGTATTTACAGAGTTGTAGAACATTTCCTGTGTAGATGTGATTTTATGCGAATAATATGCAGTAAGGAACTGTGTGACCGTGTGTGAAAACGCAATGAGGTTAACGTGTTCTGATTCTTCCTTCGAGGAACTTTGCTTTAATTCTTGACTTTCATGTTTAATTTTAATCTCTACTGCCACCTAGTGTCTACAGTTGGTGCTGCCCTCACTGTTCACATATCGTCCTACACCAGCGACGGCTAACCTCCGGCACACCAGCGGTGGTAAAACTACAACTCCCAAGATGTACACTTGCTTGGCTTTTCTCCGAACTCCATACAAATGAATGGAGCATGCTGGGAGTTGTAGTTCCTTCAGAACTTTAGTGCCGGAGGTTAGCCGTCACTGATTACACTGACTGACATAATGGGGTTGGTCGGCACAGCGCTGTCGTTAGGAGTGTACCCCTCAGTCACCAGTGCACCTCTCTTCCTATATAGCGCATCAATGGGTGATTTGGAAAGTTTCTTATGCGTCGTTTCTGTGTCGGTGATTACTGTCTCAGTATAGCAGTATGTCTTTATGGCCTTACGTTGCCTTGTTACTGATACTTAGCTCCAAATCCCCTGTTTTAAGTGGTTTTAAAAGTCAGCCTGTCAGCCACCACTAGAGGGAGCCTACTGCATACTGGGTGCATTCACATGACCGTGCGTATTTTGACGATCCGCAGAACACATCAGTTTTTTTTTTTTGTTTTTTTTGCGGATCTACTGTAACAATTCCTATTCTTGTCCGCCAAACTGACAAGAATAGGACGTGTTCTATATTTTTAATGGAGCCACGGAACAGACATATGGATGCGGACTGCACACGTGGTGCTGTCTACACTTTTTGTGGCCCCGTTGAATTGAATGGGTCCCCATCGGATCCTCAATAAATGTGGATCAGGTGCAGAGCAGGGCCTTAACAGTGCGCTCCCCCTAGTGGTAGCTGCAAGTAATTAGTAAGTTATGTCTGTGCAGCGAATTTGGAGCTGTGTATCCAAAAAAACTAAGCTCTGTCCGCTATAATATGTATTAATCAGTGGACACGGAATTTCACACCTGCTTATATTAAAATACTAAATGTTTCTCATGGGTTGACCTTCCCTTTAAATTAAAGGGGGTTGTCTTGGTGGCAGATTCCTTCTCACCGTTTGACAAGCGAATGATTATGCTGATAATTGGGGGCGACCTGCTTCATTTTTGGCCTGCTCTTTGATGCTGGTGCATTCTTGACTTGCATACTTAAGACTGTTAAAGTCCTTGACATACTCTCAAAGTCTTGTTTTTGACATTCCATAAATGCCTTGGTCTCCGAGCGTTCTTCAGGCCTCAAGCGTTTTGTAGATGGTGTCATCATCTTGTATTGTGCGCAGTTTGCCTACCCCTGTATTGTATAGAATACGCTAGTAATATCTCCTCTCCTGGCTGTGTGCTCAGTGGTCTTCATAACTACAGATCCTGAGGACCTTTTATGTGGGACCCCCCTCCAATGTGGCCGAACCCTCAGTGGGATTCACCCTGCCGCTGGGTTCAGGCTCCATAGCTCCCACTCAGGTGCTGCAGGTCTGGGGTCTCCCGGCATTAGCATCCAGTTTGACCTGCTGTACCCAATGGCTGGCTGCAGTGGTGACGCCTCACCCGTGCGTCATTTCACTCATCGCTTTGAGCAGCCATTGAGTGCAGCGGACACACGACCCTCGGCGAGACCCCCGACCTGAGGTGCTTTTGAGGGGGACCTGAGGTGCTTTTGAGGGGGATCGATGGAGCCAGAACCCAACGTCAAGGCTCACATGGATCCAGGCATACTGGTGGTGGTGGGGGGGGACTCTGCAGGAAAGGTCCAGGGGACCCGCTGTATAGAAGTCTTTTTGGGGGCCACATCTGAAAACCCGGCCTACAAAAATACATTGATGAAATAGAACGGGTCCAAAGCCAAAAATGGTGGAAGGTCTCAAGTGTAAAACTCATCAGCAGAGACTTGAAGGGTTTAACTTTTATGGGGTGATCAAACCTTTAGGCCCCTTTCACACAGCGAGTTTTCCGTGCGGGTGCAATGCGTGACGTGAACGCACAGCACCCGCACCGAATCCTGACCCATTCATTTTTAATATGTCTTTGTAGATGAGTGTTTTTTTTTTTTTCACGCATCAGTTCTGCGTTGCTGGCTGGGCTACAGTGAAAAAACGCATTGCATCCGCAATCAAGTGCGGGTGCGTTGCGTTTTTCACTGATGGTTGCTAGGAGATGTTGTTTGTAAACCTTCAGTTTTTTTTATCACGCGTGTGAAAAATGATTCAAAACGCATTGCACCCGCGCGGAAAAAACTGAAAAAACAACTGAACGCAATCGCAGGCAAAACTGACTGAACTTGCTTGCAAAATGGTGCGAGTTTCACTGAACGCATCCGGAGCCAATCTGTCACACTGTGTGAGAGAGGCCTTAGGGGTGACCTGTCTCCTCTCCTGACATCTGTTTTAGTAACTACTTGTATTCCCCATGTAATGACTATTCTGGACCACTGTTATTCCTACTAGAAGTTTATGAATGAATTCGCTGCAGTCTGCAATGAAGGTCCATCTGGGTGTAACCAGATGGGGGTGTGTCCCTGCACAGTTGACACTATCCAGTCAGTGATTCCAGTGTCAGACTGCGCAGGTACCTCCCCCCCAACTAATAATACCCATCGGGACCTTCATTGCAAACTGCTTGAAATTCATTCATAAACTTCTAGCAGGAATAATAGAGGAATGCCACAACATAGTTATAAGAAAAGATGCTCCAGAATTGGTATTACATAGATAGTGTAGGTAGTTACTAAAGAGGCGTCTGCTCCTCTTTAAAGGGCATCTGTCACCAGGGTCATGCCGATCAATCTGAGGTTGGCATAAACTAGTGACAGGGACCCTGATTAAATGGATGAAGGTACTGGGTGGCTTGTTGTAGTTTATGAGGAGAGGCAGCAGCTGGGGCTCAGGGCGTATCCTCTATATTCATGAGCTGGGGCGTTCCCTGCCATCTGCACTGGTGCATGTGGGGGTAGGGGGTACGCTCATGAATATAAAGCACTGCCTTGTGCATACTACATCCCCCGGCCTCGGCTAATGAACGGCCTCAAAACTACTCCAAGCCATTCAATGGAATTGGACTCCTCGGATCGCGCGGCCTAACCCTGCTGACAGACCCCCTCCAATATCTTGGCTCAGGAGGGAAGTGGTTTTTAATAAGAAGCCTTATCCAAGGGGGTGTCATCTGAAATTAGTTGTAGAGGGTGATCAGAAGCAATGTCAGAAAATACTATGTCACTGGAAGAGTATTAGGTGCATGTAACAGTCTATATGGGACATCGACAGTAGGAGTAACCTCTGCTTTTTCTTTTTCAGCTCTTAGAGCTTTTTGACAGTGAAGACCCTCGTGAAAGGGACTACTTAAAAACAGTCTTACACAGAATTTATGGCAAATTTCTCGGGCTTAGAGCGTTTATTCGAAAACAGATTAACAATATTTTTCTACGGTAAGTGCATTGTATGTGCCGTGTACGGGCAGTTCAGGAACCTTGCTGTATATCGAAGCAAATGTAACATTAAAGGGGTTTTGCAAGACAGGATAGTCCATCAGTATCTTATCAGTGGGGGTCCGACACCCGGGACCCAAGCAATACTTTCCCTGCACTCCTGTGAGCGGCGTGGCCATCTCATAGCTTACCCTAGGCCAGTGACATCACATTCATCGGCTGCGTGGCCTAAGCGCAGCTCAGTCTCATAGAAGTGAATGGGCCTGAGCTGTGATGCCAAGCATGGCCACTATACTATGTACGGCGCTGTTCTTGGTGAGCTTCCAGAAGGTTACAGCACTCACAGGGGCGCCGGGGCCTTCTAAAACAGCTAATCGGCGGGGGTCCCAGAGGATAGGTCACCAGTTAAAGTCTCGGGAAAACTCTATTAAAGGGGTTCTGCAGTTATTTTAAACTTATGACCTATCCACTGGATAAATCATCAGCATCTGATCGGCGGAGGTCCGACACACGGGACACCCGCCGATCAGCTGTTTGAGAAGGCAGCGGCACTGGCAGTAGCGCCGCGGCTTTCTCGCTGTTTACCGCAGGCCCAGTGACGTCACGACTTGTATCACTGGCCTGGCCGGGGCTAAGCTCTGTTCACTCAAATGAAGCTTAGCCCTGCCCAGGCCAGCGATACTAGTCGTGACATCACTGGACCTGAGGTAAACGGCGAGAAGGCCGCGGCGCCACTGCCAGCACCGCTGCCTTCACAAACAGCTGATCGACAGATGTCCTAACTCCCGGGTGATGGACCTCCGCCGATCAGATGCTGATGATCTATCCAGTGGATAGGTCATGAGGTTAAAATAACTGCAGAACCCCTTCAAGCCAAAATGCCTAATAGGTGCGGCATGAAGATTGTAGTCGGGCGTTGTGCAATGATGGCTTTCCCTTTTTTCTTTCAGATTTGTTTATGAAACAGAACACTTTAATGGTGTAGCAGAACTGCTGGAAATATTAGGAAGGTAAGATGTGGTCACGCTTTTATGTCTTGTGGTCATACCCCCCATTGCCAAATCATGGCCCATTCCATCCAAGAAGCTGCTAGAATCGGGAAATCCACATCAACCACAGTTCTCTGTGGTCCATTCATGGGATAGTCTGATGCTGGGACTGTTGGTAGAGTGTTAAAGGGGTTGTCTAACCGTTGATATTTGATTAAAAAAATTGGTTCAGAATGGTGTAAAAAGATAAAATAAGTGATACTCCCCTCGCCAATCCCCCAGCATTTCCATCTTGACCCAGGAAGTGTCGCTGCTCAGCCAATCAGTTTGCTACTGCAGTCTATGATGGCTGAATATTCACCTTGCCCGGCTGTGACCGTATTTCGGCCCTCATACAGCAGGTCCGCAATACACTGGCACCGGCCGTGTGCACCCCGCATCACTTGAATGGGACTGCAATCCGGGAGACGAGGTGAGGAGCGGAAGCACTGCGGAGTGATCTGTGGTGTTTCTGTCCGTGCCTCAGCACCGCAAAAAAAACATGTTCTATTTTTTTTTACTGTGCGGACGGATCACAGACCTATTCAAATTTCGGTCCCCAATGCACGTAACGGCCGTTTGCATGAGGGCTTACTATGTTGGGAGGGACAAGGACGTAGAGACCAAATGGGGAACCGGGAAGTGTCTGAACAGTTCTTTTGGGGGATCGGTAGGTGAGTAGGGCACTTACTTAATTATTTTACACCATTCTAAGCCTTCTTTTTCTAAAATGTCATTGGTTGGACAACCCCTTTAATTTTAAGTACCCTGGACAGACCTGCTAGCCTTTCTTTAGGTTCTGTTCAGACCACATGGATTTTTGGTGCAGATTCTGCACCAGATTTACAACGTATAATGCTAACAAATGGGTTTTCACAACACCCCATACATACTTGGCATGCTTTTTTCTATTGTGTGCTTCAGGGCATGATGCAGGTTTGCAGTATGTTTAACACTTGGCAAAGCAACAGGTGAATCCGCACGTGCCCCTTGGATGTTTTATGTTGGTTTTGCTGCAGATTACCAACAAATGCAGCAGCGGAAAAATCTGCCTTATCTGAACGTACATACGAGTTCTCCCTTACCTTCCCCTTTGGCTCGAGGTTTCCCAAGATGAGTTGAGTAACTTTGAAGAAATTAGTTTTCGTTACTCACAATGCCAGAAACGCAAAAATGGTATTATATCTTTTCCAACGCTGGTCATCTCGGGTTTTCGCATGTCTCTAGGAATAGTAAGGAGGGCACATCTGCACTGTGTTCTGTGGACTAACCCACTGTCCTCTCTGTGCTTTCTCCTGCAGTATTATCAATGGCTTTGCATTACCTCTGAAAGCGGAACATAAACAGTTCCTTGTGAAAGTGCTGATCCCCCTGCACACGGTCAGGAGCTTATCCCTCTTCCACGCACAGGTATGACCCTTTTCTCCTCCAGTGGTTTGTAGATTGCTTAAAGGGATTGCCTTAAAACAGACATTTGTCACCTATCCGCAGGGTGGGTGATCAACGTCTGTTCACTGGGACTCCCACCAGTACGCTCTGCTCAATCACGGTCAGGGCGTTTGAATGACGTCCTCCATTCCAGGTCTGTTAGACTGACAGAGACGGCCACGTTTTAGTCAGCCACGTAGCCACTGAATGGAGCGGCTGGGCATGTGTCTGACCGCTGCCCCATTCATAATCCTCGCTGCACTGCTGCCGGTAGGTGTTGAACGTGCATTGTGGGATTTTCGGTATGAGAAAGACATGACTTCCTCCTTTCAGATACGGTGCCATACCTATTCCCAGGTTGCATGTGATATTGGAGGCTCGGCCCTCTGCACTTGCAGCACCAAACTCAACCTGTAGACAAGTGTGGTGCTGTTTCCTAAAATAAAGCAGCCATGTTTATCGTGTCCTGTAAAAGGCATTAGAGGATCTGTGGCCTCTCCCGCCATGTTTGGTGTGCTAATTAAGGGTATGTTCAGACGACGACAATTGTCGCGCGACAAAAAGTCGCACTATTGTCGCGCGACAATTTTTATAATGGGAGTCTATGGTGTCGCAGTGCGACATGCGACATGCTGCGACTGCGACACGACAGTCGACAAAAATCCATCCGGGATGGACTTCTTGCGACTGTTGTGTCGCAGTCGCAACATGCTGCATGTCGCACGTGCTACACCACCATAGACACCCATTATAAAATTGCCGTGCGACATTAATGTGACATCAATGATCGCGCTACAAATGTTGCAGTGTAGTGGTTCCCCAAATTGTCGCTGCGACTTTTTGTCGCAGCGACAATTGTCAGTCGTCTGAACATACCCTAACAGTTGTCCGGCATCTCTTAAAACCGTGCATTGTGCTGTTCCTCTGCTATTCCTCCTGGCAGTATCATTACAAACCACTTGTGTCATTTGGTCGTATACATATTAATAAGCTCTCGTTCTTGTTTCCTTTCCAGCTGGCATATTGTATAGTACAGTTCCTGGAAAAAGACCCTTCCCTCACAGAACCAGTGAGTGTCCAGTACTAATGTCAGCGTCGTAAGACGTCTCCCACTGTCTTTGGATCGTAATAATAATTTGTTGATTTCATTTATTAGGTCATTAGAGGATTGATGAAGTTCTGGCCAAAAACCTGTAGTCAAAAAGAGGTAGGTGGTCTCTATACGAACACATGAGCATAGCACCAGCTTTCTCAGTAGTCCTTTATATGGTGCTCCTGTCCATGCGCTCTATTCAGGACCTGGTGGACGCGTCCCCCTTCTAGAACTATGAGCATTGCTGCAAGGAGACGTATCTCGGGTATCTCAGCCATTCACCTCTCTTACCCTGCACTGCCGGTTGTAGGTGAGGTGTCTGGGATGGCTGACCTCTCCCCCAGTGAAAACTGCTGGTCGCCAGGAGTTCTTGAAATTCCTGGTTGACAGACTGAATTCAGTATGACGAATGACGGGGCAGCTCCTTTAAAAGGCTATGGACACCTTTTGGGGTGGGGGGCATCTTGTTTACCATAGCACAAAAAAGAAATTTTTGGGGTTTTTATGAGGAAAAAAAAAAGTCAGTACACAGTATTTCCTCTACGGCTTCCACTTTCAGTGCCTCTGCAGACTGGTCCCTCTTCTCGGGCCGCTGCTCTCACGTCTCGATCGGTAGCCCTTATCTTTGAATTCTGACAGCTCATAAACACTTACTGCTAAATTCTTCTCAAACGGAAGTGAATTTAGCTATAATGAGTCTGTATCATCTACTGATCCAGTTGTCAGTCTGCAGATGCGCTGAAGGGGAAAGCTCTAGATGAAAAGCTGTTGAAAATTTTGAATGAAGAGCAATTGAAAAAAAAAATGATTTTTATCCCCAAATGAGTAAAACGCAATAACATTAAAAATAATCATTCTCAGAGGTGTCTGTGACCTTTAAATTGTTATACTATAAAGAAAGTTAATGCAAGGCACTTACTAATGTATTGTGATTCTCCATATTGCCTCCTTCGCTGGCTGGATCATATTATACACTGCTCGTTTCCTGGAGGTTATGACCACCCTGCAGTACAGCATTAGTGGTTGTGAATGCACACTATAGCCTCTCTGGTGGCCAGGACCCTGGGTGCGCACATCGGCACGCATGCGCAGCAGCTCCCGTCCCAGGCCACCTCGTATCTGCGCTGCAGCAGAGGCCATAATAGGATGGAAAAGGAGGTAATATGAACAATCGCAGTACGTTACTGATGCGAGACGACCCCTTTAAGGGTTCCTTCACACAGTATTCCTTGCATATCACTTTAATCAGCAGGATCAACTCTACTGGGTAGTAGTATGCCAGTTTTACCATGGTTGATCCTGTTGACAGGTGCCCTATAAAGGCTATCAGTAGTAGATTGGTGGGGGTCTGACATCCCTGCCAATCAGCTGTGCCAAAACACCACATCTCCGGACACTGTGTAGTGGCCGTTCCTGGTTTTACTTATTGGGGTGGGGGGCAGTATGGTGATGGGTTCATTGCCCGCCATGATATGCAGATCACATGTTGCTTGGCGTTTCCAGTACTTGAAGTCGCTGACATAGCCTTGGCCATTATTCTGTCTTCCAGGTCATGTTTCTTGGCGAGTTGGAGGAGATCTTGGACGTCATTGAACCATCACAGTTTGTCAAAATCCAAGAGCCTTTGTTTAAACAGATTTCCAAGTGTGTTTCCAGCCCTCATTTCCAGGTGAGTGTGAGGAGTGTAGCTAAGTCGCCTTAAAGGGGTCCTCTCCCCTCTGGACAACCGCCCCTTGTTAGAAGGGTTCCTTGATTTTCTTTGTGATTAGTTTAACTTATAGAATTTGACCTGCAATTATTGTCGCTCGTCCCTGTAAGGACACAGCGACAGCCGTCAGGTCCCACCAGTCATTTCTTTCTAGCTTTCTGCTGAATTGCATTGCGGAGGGATGACAGATAGTAATTATCGCTTGTCGTGTAGCATGGAAATAATGCTGGGGGTGGAAGAGGTGGAGGATGGCTGAGCCGCTGCCAGTGCACTGTGCGTGTCTTATCAGAAGCTGCCACTACCTCCAAGAGCCATAACTTATCTCAACATAGCCGTATCGGGGCTTGTTTTTGCGGGATGACTTGCCATGGCACCATTTAAAGGGGTTGTTCGAGTGTTTAATGCTGATGGCTTATCCTCAGGGTAGGTCACCAGTATCTGATCCATGGGAGTCCTGGCACCCCGCCAGTCAGATGTTTAAAGAGGACTGCATCATCTTCCTAAGCCGGTGACGGCACATTCATTCGTCGCATGGCCTTGGTCCAACTCGGTCCCATTCATGTCAAAGTACTGCCGCTATCCAATGGATGGCGCTGTGCGTGGTGGCCACGGCCTCTTCAGACAGTTGATTGGTGGTGGTGCTGAGCATCAGACCCCCACTGATCACATACTGATGACCTATCCTGAGGATACATCTTCAGTATTAAACCCTCGGACAACCCCTTTAAATAAAATTATTTGTGGGATGAGATGGAGAAAGCCAACACGATTCCTTTTTGTTTTTAGGGTTTGTTTGTGTTGTGGTAAAAATTACATGAGAATCCTATTTTTGGGGTCAGTATGATTACGGCAGTATCAAATTTTGTATTTTTTAAAAAGAATTTTAGAACCTTTGGTTTAACTAACTAAATGTTTTAGTCTTTTTTTGAACAGTTGAATTTGTACAATACTCTACAATACTTCTGTATTGCAGTGTGTAGTGGTTTTACCAGCATCCTGTTACGTCCTGCCAGAGGCAGGGTGTAATAGGAGCAGTAAGATGGCAGGCCTTGGGACCTTCAGTAGGCTACTCCTCTGCAGGGGGCCTGATCAGGAAACAGAGGGTCCTCCTCCCTGTGACTAACCGCTCGGGTATAGTGATCATGGCAACTGAGGGGTTTAAATGACTTGTTTCGAACTTGCTCAAATCCTGGTCACTGTAGGTGGGTGTCGGCGGTATAACACAGCCGACAACCCCTGCAAGTGGATTAGGCCTATTGCACGCGACCGTATGGCTTTTTCAGTATTTTGCAGTCCGCAAAAAACGGATCTGCAAAAAAAACAGATGACATCCGTGTGCCTTCCGTTTTTTGCGAAACGGAACATCATCTGGCTGCTAATAGAACAGTACTACCCTGGTCCGTGATGCAGACAAGAATAGGACAAGTACAATGTTTTAATGGAACGGAAATATGGAAACGGAATGCATATGGAGTACCTTCCGTTATTTTTGCGAATCCATTGAAATTAATGGTCCCGTATATGGTCCGTAAACGGAACGCAAAAAACGGAAACGGGAAAAAATAAACGTTCGTGTGCATGAGGCCCTAGGCTGAGCCCTCACTCCATACACACTTCCCGGCATTAGGAAAAACGTGTCATAAAGGGGTTAATCCAGCATCTGATAATCCAGCACTTGACTTCAGTTCAGACCTGGAGACCTAGTGTGGAATTGCATTAGATCAGAAGCAGAAGATTAGGCCCCATTCACACGTCCGCAATTTTCATTGTGAATGGGGCCGGAAATGCTGTTGCGGAGAGCACACTATGTGCTATCCGCATCAGCATTTCCGGAGCCGTGGCCGCAAACTTCCGGGTTTCGGCCCCGAAACATCCGGCCGCGGCTCCGCAAAATATAGGGCATGTCCTATTCTTGTCTGCAGCCTGCGGACAAGAATAGGCATCTCTATGGGGAGTGCCGGCATGGTGTGTTGCAGATCCGCAACACACTACGGACGTCTGAATGGGGCCTTAATCTGATAATCCGATGCCCGTCATCTCCCATTGCCAGATTAAAGGAATGTTGTTTATACTGTATGTCAGCGTTATTTCATTGACGCAAGGTCTTACACTTTTAAGCCACTAGGCGGAGCAGTTACTTTATGACTTGAGAATGCTTCTCATTGGAATTAGAAGGGTTGTCATTGGATTTCCACAGAATAACATTTATCTGGTGCCAACATTTTCTTTTATATATTCTGGGGGGGTCCGTAACCCTACAAAATGATAGATAATGAAAGGAAGTTACAAGTCACAGGGTATTTGGTGTCTCTCTGGACCCCGCATCTCACCCTCTTCATCCTCCTGAGACGCTTGGTCCTGTAACTAATGGTAGAGCTTATTGATCGGAGAATGTCTGTGTCTTTTTTCGTCACGTACAATCACTATTCCGCTGTAACATTGCCTCTCTTTCTCGTTTGAAGGTGGCGGAACGAGCGTTATACTATTGGAACAATGAATATATCATGAGTTTAATAGAAGAGAACTCCAATGTCATCCTTCCCATCATGTTTGCAAGCCTGTACAGGATTTCTAAAGAACACTGGAATCCGTAAGTGGAATTTTACCCAATATTTTTTTTTTTTACCACATTTAGTTTTTCCACTGGTTGTCCTGTCTGTAATGTTAGACTACAGTACAGTTAGGAGTTCCCACCAACTCATTGTCCCCTGCAAGTCACTGCGACTACCGTGTATATGCAGAGGGGGTCGGAACTGTCAGATAGTTTACAATGTCTCTTTCCCATGGGAAAGTCCTTCCCTGCCCACAGATCGTTGAGCATCCAACTGCTTGAACCTGTCCTGATCATGAGTACAGGCGCCCTGTACCCCACAGGGCCCCCCCAAAATGAACGGTTTGACTTTCCGAGCATGCACACTGCCACTCCATTCATTTCCTTGAGACTGCAAGAGCCAGTGCAGTGCTCTGGTATATCCAGGTCCCATAGAGATGAATTGCCTCGTGCTTGACCTGCCACTCTGTTCATTTTGGGGGGACTGTGTGGTTTGGGGAACCCATTCCTGTGATCGTTCAAATTACCAGAATACACCTCCTGGAAATATACCTGTCTGAGCCCCCATGTAGCCACTGTATCTAAAGCTAATATTTACAGACGTGTCTCCCACTTATTCTCACAATTTCCAACTTGTTTTCCCACCAGGGCGATCGTCGCTCTCGTCTACAACGTGTTAAAAGCCTTCATGGAGATGAACAGCACCTTGTTTGATGAACTGACAGCCACTTACAAGTCAGATCGCCAGCGGTAACTTTTTATAGCTTCTTCTTGTCTGCAGCACGGAAAGCTCATGCTGGTTTTCTGTGCTGCATTGACTTGGCTTTTATTTTTATTCCTTCTGTATTGGGCTCTGTTTGCACTGGCGTCATGGCCCCTGTTCTCGACTTAGTCGATGCGGGCGTGCCAGATCCATTTCCAAGCCAATTGGCAAATCCTGATGGATCCCGTTCACATAACGGGGTCGAACAGGATTCCTTCAGGGCTCAGGTATTTTTGATGGCAAGGATAGCGCAATGAAGTGAAGAATATGAAATATGCTATTCTTGCTGTGTTAAAACACCAAAATCCCTCGTCAGTGGGAGCAGAGCCTTAAAGGAGTTGTCTCTCTTCAGCAGATGGCATTTGTCATGTAGAAAGAGTTAATACAAGGCACTTGCTAATCTATTGTGATTCTCCATATTGCCTCCTTTGCTGGCTGGATTCATTTTTCTATCACATTGTGCACTGCTCGTTTCCATGGGTTACGACTAGGAATGGGCGAATCTACTTCGGATGAAATATCCGAAGTTGATTTGCATAAAACGTTGTTTCAATACTGTGCGGAGCGCTCCCTCGGATGAGACTTTTCATAATAACTTTAGAAATTGATTTAGACTGTAAAAAAACATTTCCCGAACTCAGGTTCGGTTCCAAGTGGTGTTCGGTAAATATATATTTTTTCAGTATAAATCAATTTCTGAGGTTATTATGCGAAGTCTCGCGAGTAATAACTTCGGCTCATATGAGCCAATACATTCTAATACTGTACGAAACGCTTGATCAGTACAGTATTGGACCGAAGTTTTATGCGAATCGACTTCGGATGTTTCATCCGAAGTAGATTCGCCCCTCCCTAGTTACGTCACATGGAAGCTGACATAGGGACGCATGCGCAGCAGCTCCCATCAGTCACCTCGTATCTGCGCTGCAGCAGTGGCTGTAACACCTGAAAACGAGCCGTGTATAATGTGATGCAAAAATGAATTCAACCAGCGAAGGAGGCAATATGGAGAATCAAAATACATTAGTAAGTGCCTTGTATTCACTTTGTCTACTTGATAAATGCCATTTGCTGAACGGAGACAACTCCTTTAACCCCTTTAAATGTGCTTGTTTGAATTTCCTCTCCTAGTCTCAGTATTAACTGGTCATGATGATAAAACTTGTACATTTTTGGGGATGCAGTAAATTAGGAGCGTAGAACGAAGACGTCTCAAGTGTGTCAGAATGGGAGACACCTGTACAGAGCGCTTCTTCACACTGACTGGTGTCTATATGCTGAAAATAGGGCTTATGGACTGAGGTTCTCTTCATGGGACAACCCCTTTAAGTACGGTTATCTTTGGCTGCATGAGAACCCCAGTAATATCCTATAAGGTTAACTTCAGACAGACATACAATGGACAGGTTTTGGGGTCCGTATTTCAGCTATGACATCTGGACCCTAAATAAATTCTAAAGATCACTCGGGGTCAAGTTTTTTGCAACTGTTATACAGACCTTACTATAAGGCCATATTACATTATATTGTTTCATGTGCAAAGTTTTATGTCTGTACTTTCCATTTACTTTTTATTTTATTTTCTGACCTAAAGGAGTTTTCCGAGATATATATTTTTTATTATTGGAAACCCCCGCAGATCAGCTGTTTGAGAAGACGGCAGCGCTCCTGTGAGCGCAGTGTCCTTTTCTCTGCTTTCGCTAGGCCAGTGACGACACGTTGATCGGTCACGTGGCCCAAGAGCAGCTCAGCCCCATAGAAGTGAAAGGGACTGAGCTGTGATACCAAGCATGGCCTCTATACAATGGACGGCGCTGTGCTTGGTGAGCTGCCAGAAGGTCTCGGCTGTCACAGGAGTCCTGGTACCTTCTCAAAATAGCTGATCGGCGGGGTCCTGGGTGTCGGACCCCCTGCGATCAGATACTGATGACCTATCCTGTGGATCGGTCATCATTAAAAAAATATTGGAAAACCGGAAAACCTTTTTAAAGGGGTTTATTGGTTATAACTGGTTATGTTTAAAGCCCATGCCTGCAGCCTGCCTGCTGAAACTAAAGATTCATACCTCTCTGCTCCACGCCGCTCCGGTCCTCTGCGCTGCTTCCATCTTGTGGTCCACGCACTCTTTTTTTCCTCTGGCATTGCATGGACATGGTCACATGCACCAGTGCAGCCAATCACTGGCTACAGAGGTGATGTAGCCGCAAGCGTCACTGCTGGAGCGGATCATGTGACCATGCACACGCATCACCGGATGTACACAGTGCGGGGACCAGAAGATGGCGGCAGCTTAGAGGACTGGAACGGATTGGCACAGGTCAGTATTAATCTTTTGTTGCAGCAGGCAGGCTGCGGGCACTTGCCGTAAAAACCCCTTTAAAGCTGAAAACTGTATTCCGGTTATATCAAGTTATTCTCTTTCCACAGGGTAGGGGATCACTGTTAGATTGGTGGGGGTCCGTCTGCTGGGACCTCCTTCCATCATGCAAGGCAGGTTAAGCATGTGCACTACTGCTCCATAAAATAGCTGAGCGCTGTACTATGCACAGTCCTATAGAGAATGAGGAGCGGAGCGATATGGCGCATGCTGCTGCTTCATTCATATCTAGGGATGATCCCAGCAGGCAGGACCCCATCACGGGTCTAATAGTTATCTCCAGGCTGGACAGTAACCAGCAGCCAAGTGGCCGATGCACCTCGTACATTACTGTACATGACTGACAAGCAGGCAATTATCGGGAGAAAACGGTTCCTTCCCGATAACTACCTGCTCAGTCGGCAAGTGTATATTCACACAAAGCGTTAATCTACAGAATTGTACAGTAGGAGCAAAGTGTATGAGGTTTAAAGAAATCTTATCCACACGCTGCCAAAAAAAAAAGCTGTGCAGTAAGGGTGAGTTCACACTTCAGTTATTTCCATCAGTTATTGTCAGCCAAATCCAGTAATGAAGCCGTATCAGGTATAAGGGAAAGATCTTCACCTGTTCTGTGTTTACCTGCACCTGGTTTCGTCTGATAGAAATAACTGATCAAATAACTGAAGTGTGAACTCACCCTAAGGGTCCATTCACACGTCCGTTGTTTAGTTCCGCGGAATAGTTGCAGACAGAATTCGGACCCATTGACTTTCAATGGGTCTATAAAATATAGGGCCAGCACAAAGAGTGCTGTCCGCATAATTTTCTTAGCACTTAGTGTCCGTAAAAAAATAAAACATGTCCTATGTGCAATGCGGTCCGTTGTGCAATGCAATTTTATTCTTCTATCCGTTTTTTGCGGATCCGCAAAAAATGGATGACAAACGGAAAGAATTCTTGGAAAATAGGATCCGCAAAAAACGGTCCTATTTTCGGATTATAGAAAAACAACAGACGTGTGAATGGACCCTAACTCAGACTTTAAATGCATAGGATGTGGGTTTATGCCGTGGCTAGCCACCATATATTCTGCCCCATGTGGCCGTGCTTGTAGGGTATCTTGACTCCTGCAAAAAGCTGTGTGAGGGAATGGTAGGTGATGCTGTCAAGTAATACAATAGCCTCTGGGACTCGGGGTACTTCACACTGGCGTTAGTGTGCGGATCCATCTACAAGTGCATTTAAAGAACGAATCTGTCTCTCCGCTTGTCATGCAGATGGACGGATCCGTCTTAGTTTTTTCACAGTTTTTTCCCAAAGTTTCACAATGCCGATCCGGCACTAATGCAAGTCCATGTAAATTAATGCCGGATCCGGCATTCCGGCGACTGATCAGGCACACTGCGGTATTATGTCCGGCCAAAACGCCTGACAGTGACTGAACGGAAGGCATACAGATGCAAACTGAACGGATTTCTATCCATTCAGATTGCATGGGGATACGCCTGATCAGTTATTTTCCGGCATAGAGCCCTTTTGACGGAACTCTATGCCGGAAAAGAATAACGCAAGTGTGAAAGTACCCTGAGTCGGAGGTACACTTTACATTAGTACAGATTATCTGCTGCTATTCTTTTCAGTATGTCTGCGCCCCCTAGTGGTGGTAATTGTTAATTTACTAGATTGTTTTAGTATTCTTTAACACTGTAGACGTATCTGGCCTTTGCTTTTTCCATTCTCTGCCTCTGGTTGTGATGCCGCCTGTAGGTACGGATGAGATAATGTCTTGAATAAGTTCATTAAGTTTCACATCCTATGTTAAAGGGGTATTCCCGTCTTATAAAGAGATGGCGTTATTTTATGATCGGTCGGGGGTCCGACCTCTGGGATCCCGACAAAATACTAATAGTTTGGTGCTGCAGCATCTTCATTTTTTTTACCCCCCTACACAGCAGCACAGTCGTCAGCTGGACGTGCAGGGAACTGCAGTCGGCCTCATTCGTTTGAATGGAGCGGTACTGATGTTCTGCACCACTAGCTCACCTGGGCGCCGCTGTTCAGGAAGCAACTGCTTCACATCGTTCTCTGTATCAATGTGGGTCCTAGAGGTCGGACCCTCACCCACCCTGGAGTGATGGCATATCCTAGTGATGTACTCCCTGCTTTATTAGGTAGGAATATTCCTTTTGAAGGGGGTTTTCCTGGAATTAAATGACCTGTCCTCAGGATAGGGCAGTGGTATCTGATCAGTGGTGGTGCGGCTCCCTACACCCCGCAGATCAACCATTTGAAACGCCTGGATGTTGCGGCCTCTTATACCAAGCACAGCACCGTACCTTATGTAGCAGCCCAGGCTCATTCATTCGAATAGGACCGAGCGGCACCAAGGCCATGTAACTGATGGACGTGACGTCAAAGGCCCAGCATGTGGCCACAGTGCAAACCCCGGGGCCGTGGCCTCTGCCAGCCATCAATAAGATATTGATGACCCCTCCTGAGGATAGGCCATCGATATTAACTCACGGAGAACTCCTTTAATAGCGGTTAATGCCTGGAAGGCTGTGTACGTGATAAACACGCGGAGAAATGGAGCTTGGCCTAATCTGATGGGACAGAAGCTGTGCTCTGCCAAACCAGCGTCAGACAATTGTTAACTGTGTTACATACGTGAATGTATAAGACGGGGTCACAAGTAGCAGAACAATGCCCCACTGTCCGGAGCCGAGAACATTTCTCAATACCACAGGATGACATTCCTGGAAAATGGCAGACGTGTAGTAATTGTATGTGACATAATCCAGGCGAGTCGTATGCACCGCGCTATAGTCCGTGCCAATTGTGGTTGATGGATTATAGAGTTAACTCAGGATTCATAGAAATACATTTCTAGGATGAATAACAAAGGGATTCATCTCAGAACTGCTCAATAATTGTTTCAAGAAAAGTGACAAGTACTTTCTTAGACACGTCTGGAGAGGTGACAGGTCCTCTCTACAGCTGGACGCCTCTCCTGTTGCCATTGACTTTTACTACACCCGGATTCTGTTTAAAGGGGAACTCTGAAACTGGTAACTCCTTTGTCTGGGGAAGGGGGACTTTGTCCCCAGTCAAAGGAGTTACCAGTTTCAGAGTTCCCCTTTAAACAGAATCCGGGTGTAGTAAAAGTCAATGGCAACAGGAGAGGCGTCCATGCTTAAAAGGGTTTTCCGCGTGTTTTATACTGATGACCTAGCCTTAGAATAGTTGATCAGTATGTGAACAGTGGGTGTCCTAGGCCAGTGATGTCATCAGCCGCATGGCCTAGCGCAGCTTAGTCCCATCCAAGTGAATGGGGTTGAGTTGTGATAAAAAGCACAGCCACTATACAATGGGCAGTACTGAGCCACGAGGCGGCCACGGCACTCAATGGAGTGCCGCAACATCTTCAAGCGGGGGGTGGTCAGACCCTTGCCTATCAGATACTGATGACCTATCCTCCTAGAAGGTCGTCAATATAAAACCCCTTTTAAAGGAGTTTTCAACTAATTAAATATTAATGGCTTAGCCTAGTTTCACACGAGCGGCAGGATGGATCCGACAGGCTGTTCACCCGACGGAACAGCCTGTCGGATCCGTCCTGCCGCTAGTAAACGCGTGCCCCCGGACTACCGCTCCGGCCCTATTGACTATAGTGGGGTGGCGGGGTGACGTTCCGGCGGAGGCACGGTAAGAGGCTGCCGGAATAAATGTCGTAGTTTTATTCTGGCAGCCTCTCGCCGTGCCTCTGTCGGAACTCTGCCCCGCCCCCATTATAGGCAGGACGGATCCGACAGGCTGTTCCGTCGGGTGAACAGCCTGTCGGATCCGTGCTGCCGCTAGTGTGAAAGTAGCTTTATCCTCCAGATTGGTCATCAACATTACATTGATGGAGGTCCAACTCCCGACACCCTCGTCCATTAGCTGATTGAAGAGGCCATGGTGCTCCTCACAGCATACCAAGCACAACTCTGTACAGTGTATACCGCCTGCGCTCGGTATTGTAGCCCAGGCCCAAGACCCTAATGAAGATGATGTCGCAGGCCGCGGAAGCGGCCTCAAAGCTCGTCCAAGCAACACAGCGCCTTCAAACAGCTGATAGCGGGGGTTTCAGGAGTTGGATCGCACCCTAACTGATATTCATTACCTCTCCTGAAGGGGTCGGCATAAATTCTTAACCGCTGTAAAACCCCTCTAACCGTCTCGTCTCCTATTGCAGAAGAGCCGTGGAGGCGCCTTTTGCAGCGTATTGTAGAAGGAAGGGGTGATTTCGGTTTTCCTCAGACAAGCGTGAAATTGCTGGGTTGTTTTTTTTCTTGTGTTTTCTATGTTCGCTGCCCCCTTTAAATAATTCCATCCTTTCCCTCTGTTTGCTTAGTGAGAAGAAGAAAGAAAAGGAACGCGAAGAACTATGGAAAAAATTAGAAGACCTTGAACTAAAGAGAGGTCTTAGGAGCGACGGCATTATCCCGACTTAACAAAAGGCAATGATTTCATCCTTATCCTGTGGAGTCACATGTATGTAGTAGAAGATGGAGCAGCAGTTTTCTGTATCGTGCAACTTTACAGTAGATAACATTCGTTTCATTATTACAACAGCACTGTATATAACTGTCTAAGAGAGGAAAAAGGCAAAAAAAAAGCAAAACAAATTCTATGGACTTTAATCCAAAGTTTGGACACTAGATGAACTTCTCAGAACTCTGCAAACATAATCATTGTTTCTTTACATCTTCTCGGATCTTGATGAAAATTTGACAGTGTCAGCCCCCTCCCTCCTCCCCCTCCTCCCATTTTGTCAGACACTTGATATTTATCATTTATCGTTGGGCAGAGTATCGCAGTGTTTCAGATCCAGGCGCCCTTATTCAATTTAGCTTCTCTTTCTGCTAAACTGTATAAATCTATTTATATAGTTAAAAATGTAAAAAAAAAAAAAATTAAAAAAAAGAGGAAAATTCTGAGTTTGCAAAACACCCTCCTCCTCTTCCTCTGGATACCATTTTCCCCTTTCTGTAACTGTTATTTCTTTTTCGTTTCTTCGCAATTTTTTTTTCTAGAACTCAAGGTCTTAGCAGAACTGTTTCCCCGCAGCAACGGTTTTGTGAACTGGTGTGTAATATACCTAATTTATTATTTTTTTTTTAAACTATTGGGCGTGCATTAGAGCCGTGACACCCTCCAGCTCCTGGCGTTACACAAAGAGGTTGCATACCCGTGCCGTAATGCATATACATTAGCCCGAATGAGCAGCAGAGGTTTTTCCCCCCCAAAAATAAAAAAATGTGTGTGTGTATCTGGAAATATGTGTGTTTATATATATATATATATATATATATATATATACACACACGCGCAAACACAAGCTCTTGTGCTTTTTTTTGACTATTCTGTATGCATTATGGCAGCGACGAGAAGCCTGCAGCACATCTGCTGTAAAATGCTGGGGGTTGTAGTTTCACAACACGAAAGAGTTTGCACACAACGTAATGTATAACCAATAGCAAAAAATGGCTCTAGAGCTTTTTGCAAAAAAAAAAAAATCAGTAAAAGCTCTTGTGCTTCTTTTGACTATTCTGTACGCATTAGAGCAGTGATATGAAGCCCGCAGCACATCTGCTGTGAAATGCTGGGGGTTGTAGTTTCACAACACCTGAAGAGGCGCAGATTGCACACTCTAATGTATAACCAGTAGTCAAAAAAAAAAAACGGTTCCAGAGCTATTTTGGTCAAAATAAAATAAAATGTGTAAAAGCTCTTGTGCTTATTTTGACCATTTGCAACCTGCCACCCTTCAGCCGTTGTTAGACTACAACCCCAGCCCTTAGGTGTCTGCGGCCGGATGTTGGCGCTTTGTAGTGGTACTGCCTTAGCGCATTTTGTACGTCTTCCTGCGGCTCTCCAGCTGTTGTAGAATGCTGGGAGTTGTAGGCCACGGCTCTGTAATGCATGCGCAGTAGTCAAAATCTGCACCAGAGCTCTGGAGGCTGTTCTCACTGTCAGTGCAACCAACGCCCTACGTTACCATTGAGCTTGCATTCTCTGTATATGAAACCCTGACAACCGTGTAAGACCCAACCAGTATTAAGTTTGTACCCGCCGCACCCACTGCAACACACAACACAGGGCTGTTTTAGAATCCTATATAAATATATATATATTTTAGCCATTATTATCCTACAAATTTTATTGGACCATTTTGAAATAAAGATATATATTAAAAAAAAAAAAAAAAAAAACACTAAACGGTAAAAACAGGACAAGGTGTTGTTGGAGTGGTACCGATTGTATTCACAGACAGATCCGTTTCCGAGCTCTTTGGAAGTCATTTGCCTTATTTTCTAGTAAATGTGTTTTATTCAAGTATTCCAGCAATAGAGGATGTAACCCTCTAGGAAACACGCTCACGAAAAGAAAGAGAGAAAAAAAAAGTCATGTTGCGGTGTTCTTGTGGACATTAGATCCGTACGTCGCAGTGCCAGCCCCCTGTCGGGAAGGGATTTATTATTTTTAAAATTTTTTGCCTGCAACATCAGTCTGCATTCTGAACTTGGATGCTCATTTCAACTACTGTGTTCACCATCGAGAGTGGTTCTTCAAATGCTACTGAAAAAAAAAACAAAAAAAAAACGGAAAAAGAAATTCTGGAAATTCCTATTGTCCTGAGTATTAATAAAGATAAAATGCTTTTATATCAAAGGTGCATTGTGACCAAATTGTGTAAAACCAAGCGAAGAGTGTTGGCCGCCCGTTGCGCTAGGAACCAACCAAAAGCAGAGTATTTTGGCAGGAAATAAATGTATTTAGTGTTAAAAGTGTGACTATTTAGCTGCAGAGGACCGATCGGCATTCTGACATCATCCAGGGGCCCATTGCTAGCAGCGGAGTGTCTTGTACCTACCTTGGGGTACTTTCACACTTGCGTTGATGGGGATCCGTCTGTTTATTTGCACAGACGGATCCGCACCTATAATGCAAACGTTTGGATCCGTTCAGAACGGATCCGTTTGCATTAGTTTTAAAGAAAAATGACAAAGTCCAAAACGGATCCGTTTTGAATTACATTGAAAGTCAATGGGGAATGGATCAGTTTTCAAATGCACCATATTGTGTCATTGAAAACGGATCCGTCCCCATTGACTTGCATTGTAATTCAAAACGGATCCGTTAGGCTCCGCCTCTTCAGACGGACACCAAAATGCTGCATGCTGCGTTTGGTGTCTGTCTCCAAAACGGAATAGAGGCGGAACGGAGCCGAACTGATGCATTCTGAACGGATCCTTATCCATTCAGAATGCATTGGGGCTGAACTGATCCGTTTTGGACCGTTTGTGAGAGCCCTGAAACGGATCTCAAACGGAATCCAAAACGCTAGTGTGAAAGTACCCTTACTAGGTAGATATTGCTGGATTCACCTGTCCCCTCTTCTGACAAGTCTGCTTTAGCAACTACTTACGTCCCCTATGTAATAACAATTCTGCAGCATCTTTGCTGTGCTGTTCCTCTATTATTCCTGCTAAAGGTACAAATGGGTATTACCATTTGGGGTGGGGGTGTGGTGTCACTGCGCAGTCTGATGCTATCCAGTCAATGCCAGACTGTGCAGGGGTACACCCCTAATTGGTAATGCCTAATTGGCCTTTATTTGAAATAATTCTAGCAGGAATAATTGATGAATGGTACAATGTAGTGTCATAAGAATAGATTTCTCAGAATTGTCATGTCACGTGGAATAGAATTAGTTACTAAAAGAGGAATATTAGGAGAGGTGACAGGTCCTCTTTAAAGGGATTGTCAGGCCAGTAAAAATTATTTTTTGAAAATGCTCTGCTTGCTGAGTACCGTTCTGATCAGTGCTTCTGCTGTCCACGGGGACATGTGACCGCTGCAGCCAGTCACTGGTTAGTGATTGACTTAAGTGTCACATAATACTGGCAGCCAGGAATCCCACAATTGTCCACCCTAACCCACTTTTTATCCAAATCTTTACTGGCCAGGAAGCCCCTTTAAAACTGGTTTGTCAATGATAAACTGCTACCTGTTCTCACCACTGGAAGAGGTGATCTCTCTCTCCAAAAACAGCACTACCTCCGTCAGTGGGCCAGTTCTGCTGAATGTGACTGATCTGCAGTATCAACTATTACTGTCCAAGAGTGGTGCTGGTTCTGGAAAAGGAGACCTTATAGTTCCTTCATAAGCTCCTACAAACACTTTACTATAGGTGTTGAAAATGACAGGTATTATTTTTTAAATTTTTCTGTATGGTGCTGCCCAACATTGTTCATCCCAGAGAATAAAATATTAGAAGATCAGCTGAGAAACATGAACCCGGCCAGTCCTGTCATTCTGTGTGTGAACAACCAGCCGTGTCCGTGTCCGCCATACTCTAGATACTTGGCCGAGAAATATTGTGCTAAGGGAATGGCCACGCGGTCAAGTTTCCTGATGCAGTTCTGGAAGCCAAAACCAGTAGCGAATTCAAAAAAGATAAGCTGTCTCTGTCCTTTCTACATTCTCTCCTTTTCTGATCCACTCCTGGTTTTGGCTTCCAAAACTGCATCAGGAAACCTGACCGTGTTGCCTTCCCCTAATGGTCCATGGCCGTCTTTAGGGGGTTTTTTGCACATAAAGTGAAATTGTGGTGGCCGCATTTCATCCAGTCTTGATCAGGGTTCACAGTCGGGTATGTAATGTCTTGAGGTGTTCTTCAGGAGTATGTCCTTTCGTTTCATTGAACTGAGCATAGGACAAACTGTTTTAGTTCTGATCTCGAGAATTTTGGTCTTGCACCATATTAAAGGAAAATTATAGTATTCTGGCTTCAAGATGACTATTAATGCCTGTCTGTTGGGCATCCTCAGGACTCTTGGTGCTTGTCTGTTGGGCATCCACAGGTCTTGTGATGCTTGTCTGTTGGGCATCCACAGGTCTTGGGATGCTTGTCTGTTGGGCATCCACAGGTCTTGGGATGCTTGTCTGTTGGGCATCCACAGGTCTTGGGATGCTTGTCTGTTGGGCATCCACAGGTCTTGGGATGCTTGTCTGTTGGGCGTCCACAGGTCTTGGGATGCTTGTCTGTTGGGCATCCACAGGTCTTGGGATGCTTGTCTGTTGGGCATCCTCAGGACTCTTGGTGCTTGTCTGTTGGGCATCCACAGGTCTTGTGATGCTTGTCTGTTGGGCATCCACAGGTCTTGGGATGCTTGTCTGTTGGGCATCCACAGGTCTTGGGATGCTTGTCTGTTGGGCATCCACAGGTCTTGTGATGCTTGTCTGTTGGGCATCCACAGGTCTTGTGATGCTTGTCTGTTGGGCGTCCACAGGTCTTGTGATGCTTGTCTGTTGGGCGTCCACAGGTCTTGTGATGCTTGTCGGGCATCCACAGGACTTGTGATGCTTGTCTGTTGGGCATCCACAGGACTTGTGATGCTTGTCTGTTGGGCATCCACAGGTCTTGGGATGCTTGTCTGTTGGGCATCCACAGGTCTTGGGATGCTGGTCTATTGGTTATCTACAGGGCTCATGATACTGGACTCTTGGGCATTCACACCTAATAGATTCGGTGACTTGGAAGAACATCACCGATTCTGCCCTGAGGGTCCAGTCTGCAGAATCATTGCCTTCTCCACCATGTGTTGGATCAGCAGTAGACCAGCTCCCGATGGAATCTCTTCGCAAATTCGAAGCTTGTCATGTGCTCGGTTCAATAATGTAACTGAAAATATCCATTAAAATATATAAAAATTACCTATTTGGATTGGTCACTCAGGTTTCTGTTAGGGGACGGTGAGTACTGACCATCCCCTCTTGATGGAATTAGTTTGCTGCCCGGTATGGTGGGCCATGTTTCTGAACTAATTAACTCTTCCCTCGATATTCACATGGCAAGAGATTCAGAGCGCCAAAGTCTTTTCCATATGTACATAAATATATTTTGTTAACATTTACATAATGTTATATAGTTGAAGGCTTTTATTAAGTCATGCGTCTATGGAGATAGTTAAAGGGGTTGGCCACTTTAATTTTTTTTTCCAGCTATGTCCTGAAAACAGCACTTTAAGCCATGGACTAAAATAAAATACTACAACAATAATAATCATATTTGCAGGGCACTTGTTCTAGTTTGCTGTGCCACGTCCAGATTTATTCAATGGAGGACATAGTGGAACGCCTCTAGTCTTGTGCCCCTTTATTAACGGCCATGTAAAAGACTGGTGGGGCCTGCAGTCCTGGAGCAAACTGTGCTAAATCAGTGGATGTCACTTATCAGAGGACATGCGCTAATGTGCAAATAATTATATTAGTTAGTGGCCTAAAGGGGTCATCCAATCTCTAAAATGCCTCCCCATAAGCTTGGGCCCCTCACAGAGGCTGGACTTACCTGGCTCCCCAACATCCGTGTTACTTCTGACACCTGCACGGCCCTTTTAAGGTGCTCTTTCCAGCAGCCAACCCCTTTAACATATAAGTTTAGCTGAGACATAATCCTACATGTTATGACCAATAGGCTTCAAATTTATTTTACTATCGTCATAGTTAGAATATGATGCTTTGTGTATTTTTGGGAAATGTTCACAATTGTACGTTTTCTTATTTGTATAAACTGTAAAGGGCTTTTCTGAGATTCTCATATTCATGTCCTGTCATCAAGATTGGCCATCGGTATCAGATCTGTGGGGTTGGGGGGCAGACACCTATGTTTGAAGTGAATGGGAGCACTGTCCACTGCACAACGCATGGAGCTGTGCAGGCTGTGATGGCCTATCCTGAAGATAGGGCATACATATAAAAATCCCAAAATTCCCCTTTTAATCTTTTTCTTTGTACCACCAACTCTAGGCTAAAATTGAAAAACAAAAAAATCACTAACCATTTCCTCCCCCCTTGAAAGAAAAAGTTTTTGCTTATCTTTTGGTTCTGTGTTTTGGATATCTCTGAATTCCTCATGTCAGTCTGCCTTGAAAACATAAGCATGTAGTGATGATGTGAGCCTCCAGTAGTTCTAGTGAAGCAAGATTTGTCTTCCTGCAGCCACCACTAGAGGGAGCTTAAGAGCTTCCTGCGTACTGGTTATTCATTGAACTCCATAATAACACAGTATGCAGTAAGCGCCCTCCAGTGGCAGCTGCAGGTAGCAATCCTGTTATATTTTGAATCTGTCTACACGGGAGAGTTGAAGCTCAGCCTCAGGAAAAAATTAAACTCTAGCCACTGTTAAGATATATTAAGAAATTAACACATTATGATATAAGGCGTGCATTCACTTTAAAGAACCAGGCATCTCATAGGCAGACTTGCAGATCTCCAAAATGCAGACCAGTAGGCAACTATGGCTTCTAGAGTAGGAAACAGACCGAGGTCAAGTGAAGAGCAGGCTTCTCACTCTTTGCTGGGAGTGACCTGTTACTGTTTTACTTTCCCATTTTGTCACATGTAACGTTCAGGATTATCAGATCCCACCTTGTATAAGATTATTCTTTAAGGTCAGAAAGGGAAGATATTGTGATCTATGTTACCTTGTATATATCGCTGTTATTTCTGAAGAATCTGCTGTAAAGTGAAAATGTATACATACACCTAATGTATTGCCTAGTCTATAATGTCTTTGAAAGAAAAAGTTTTTGCTGCCATATTGGCGTTGTTCAAAGGTAAAATGCAATTTGTTCACTTTTTATTTTCGCCTCTATAGAGGTAACTCTAGGACAACGGCTCTGGGGTCGGGAAACCCATCAACCCATCTTTGAGGTCCCGTTTTAACAAAGGACCTATGATATATATGGGTCTATAAAGGCAAGATTTGGTTTCTACCATACCAAAAAGCAATATTTTCTGTATAACATGCAAGTGTAGATGTTTAGAGAGAAATTTTTTTTTAACATACATTATGGCTAATTGTCCATTCATTGGGACAGGGCCCACCATACTGCTGGAAGCTAGAGATGCTAAATTCTGTGCTGAACTGGTCTGCTAATTCTTCAGGTCTGTCTTAGTACACTGGACACATGGCAAACTCTATCTTTAAGACATATGCTCTAATGTAACATGGGTTCAATCTTTATACTAGTTTGATTTTTAAAATTGGTGAAGGTTCTGAAGTTAGTTGCATGTGAAAGTGCATTAGGTGACTAAGGCTACTTTCACATATGCGGTAAAGGTATCTGGCAGGCTGTTCTACCAGAGGAACAGCCTGCAGGAGTTCACCGTATCCAGCTTAGCCGGATAGGACCATGCACCTCCGGACTCTATTGGCTATAATGGGATTCTGCCGATTTTCGGCATGAATGCCAGGTTTTGGCCGCATACCATTCTGGTCAATGGGCTGTGGAGGTGAACGGAGGTATCCGGTTAGGTTGGATCCAGTGAACTGGCAGGCTGAATACCTTTACAGCAGATGTGAGACTCGTCTTTATGGAATAGAGAACTTCTCAACCCTCTCGTCAAGGGCTGGCAGCAGTGCTCTTTCAATGAACTTAAAGAGGAGCTCTTACCTCTCCTGACATGTCTGTTTTAGTAACTACTTGCATTCCCCATGTAATAATTCTGGAGCATCTATTTTTCGGAGTCCGTGTTGTACCATTACTTTATTATTCCTGCTAGTTATGCAAGTTATGAAAGCATTTCTAGCAGTTTGCAATGAAGATCCAGATGGGTGCTACCAGTTGGGGGTGTCTCAGCACTGATTCGACAATGTCAGACTGTGCAGTCAGTGTCTGACTGGGAAGGAACCCCCCTCCGACCCAACTGGTAACACCATTCTGGACCTTGAATTCAAACTTCTAATTTATTAATAACTTCTAACAAGAATAATAAAGGGATGAGGTGACAGATTGTCATTTAGGGAGAACTTTTCAGGCCCTTCATACCAGAATTCTAGTAGGTTTTGTATTTCGGGTTATAGCCGGTAGAACATATTATGTTATGTTATCTGATTTTTCAGCTTTCCAATGGTGACTAATCCTTAATAGTTAGTTATAAGAGAATAGAGGAGCCTGACAGATAATTTTAGCTTTCATTCTATGTTCCAGTTTCTCCCTTCACACCCCTACCATTCTGCATTGTTTTCATTTTTAATTGTCTTTTTTCCCCCCCTGGTCGTAGAGACAAAAAAATCTGATTACCCCCATGGAGACTAGACAGTTTTATAAAGAAAGAAATGGTGTAGCCGGTTTATGCGGTCTTCGCCCTTTGCATTGTTGACACCATGTTGATCATGAACAATGATGAGTCTTGAAATTGAAAATTTGCTTCTCCCATTATTGTCAAATATTGTCCCTTGGCAACATTAGGTGTGTGATATTTTAATAAAAAAGTACCTTTAAAATGCAGACCTACGTGCTGTAATGTGTTTGTTTGTCACTTGGCTCCGAGGTGGCTTTTCCCTCAGTAGTTGCAAAAGTAGATTGGTTGGACCATATGTGATGATCGAGCAAAATTTGGATGAACTCGAAGAAAGAGCAAGACTTAGCTGGACCTGCCACGATGAAACTGCAAAGCGTGACTGGATCTTACACAATGAAAGCAACACTTCATCTGACACGAAGGAAGAGCAAGACTGTAGAAGCGGTCACAAAGAAAAAGCCAGACTTGGATGGACTTGTCACGTCGAAAGAGAAAGACTTGGCTAGACCTACCACGAAGAAAAAGCAATACTTGGCCGTACCTGACATGAAGAACACGCAAGAGATCATGTACACTACATCATGAATTACTATTATACAGTCTGTTTGGGTCAGGGGAGCTGCTGTCTGTCCAGGAGAAGTGACTGACACATAGACCGTGTGCATGAGCCTGAAGACTTCGCTGACCCTGACATGATGAAAGAGCAAGAGTTTACTCACCACCTGGTTGATGCTGTATGGAAACTTGGGTCACAAACCTCAATGCTAATGACCATAACAGACTGATCAAACAGAGAACATACACATAAGACTGTACTTCAAGTATAAATGACCATTAGACAAAACTTTATTTAGCAATATCCATAAACCAAGAGAAAGACACATTAAATATTCAAAACACGTGAGCTTGGTGTGTATTTAAGGCGTATGATAGGCTGTCGGCACACATCCCTCACTACTGTCATGGGTAAAAGGTGCGATTCATCAGAGTTGCAAAAAGGGATGATTTTTGGCTTTTGAGCTTTGGGAACGGTTTTCGTGCTGCTGTGATGAAAGAGTATTGTGAGTGGGCAAATGGCAGCATTGTAAATAAGTGACATGAAAACTGCCGAGGACCACATGCCACTGATGTGAGAGATGAACATCGGCTATGAAGGAGCCCAAGGGTGGACTGACGCTACAGTGAAGCAGCTCACCGCCAAGATGAACCAGGGGGCTACTAGACGTGTCTAAAACAACCCCCCACTGCCTGTGGGGCTTCGAAGCAGACTGATGGTCACTACACCTCTGCATCAGCAGAAGAAGACTTCTTCAATTTTCGTGGCAGAATCGGAATTGGACCTCCACTGATTGGCAAAGGGTTGTCTTCTCCGATGAGTTGCATTTTCTATCTCAATGAATGGATGTATGTCAGAAAACACAAGCTGGTGGGGGCAGCGTTATGGTCTGGGGAAGGTTTTGTGTGTTTTCGTGGCATTCTCTGGGCCCACTCATCCACGTGGAAAGCACTCTCAACTGATTTGGGTATGAATCCATCCTTGCAGATCATGTACACCCAATCCTTGCTGATGCCTGAGGCAGATTGGATCTTCCAGCAAGACAATGTGACATGTCACATGGCTAGAAATGTCCAACACTGGTTGGAAGAGCATGACCAAGACTTCCAAGCATTACCCTAGCCCCCTAATTCCCCAGATATGAACCCAATTGAGCATCTGTGGGACTAGCTAAATCGTTGTGTTCTCTCTAGAGAGCCTCTTGTACGCCCCCTCCAGCAGCTGTGGGATGCAATGCAGTCAGTATGGCTCCAAGTACCTGTGACCACCTACCAGGACCTTACTAAGTCACTCCCAGCCCATCTTCTGTCCCTGCAGCACACGGCGGGTACTCTGGATATTAGCTAGTGCTCAGAATAATGTGACTTGACTGTGTATAAACATATTAGTAGTTTACATTACTAGTTCAAAGACAAAGTTGGTTGGATGGATTATGTAGAAGTTGACTCCATTGATTCCATATAGCTTTTGGTTTATCACTTCCTCGATTGTAGTTCAGACCATTTCATAGTGATTTTCATTATATTATGTACCTTGGGAGCCAAACTTTTGTATTAAGGCGAAGTTTAAATATTTTAGTACTTTAGGTGACAGAAATCCTTTTTCTTTCAAGGGGTTGTCTGGGATACAGAAATTGATGACCTTTCCTTTGGATAGGACTCCTGTATTAGATCGGTGGAGGTCCAGTACCTGGCACCCCCACCGATCAGCGTTATCCACCTGCCGATCCTATATTGACCCATCCTAAGTTTAGCTCATCAAGATCTATAGCCTGGAAAACCCCTTTAAGGGCAGTAAACTTTATTCAGTGTTGGAAAAAAGTGCTTTGTGGTCTGGGAATCTTATGTGAAGACGTAATTACACCCTTAAATGTGTTAAAGGTACTTTTACTCTATTTAATTAGAAGTTAGATGTCGCTATCCTCTTTCCTGTGGATAACATAAAAACCAATTACTTCCCAAAAACTGCAAACATTTAAAGGCGACTGGGACTTCTGCAGGTGTCTAGAAAAGCAAGATGTGTCAAAGAAATCCGTGGAGCTATTCAAATCTTTTGGGTAACTGCACACAATGCGGATCATGTAGTTTTTCTCACATGGATTTTTGAAAAAAGTAATGCAGTACCAGATAAGTGTGTGACATTTGCTGAAAATCATGTGCCCATAGCGTATTTTGTAGGCGAGGGAAATTGGTCTGCCGTGTGGATTTTAAAAATCGGAACATGTGAGTTGTTAGTGTGATTCCACACCTTTATGTAGTGGTTTTTCCAATAGACTTTAACGTGGTTGTTAAAATAAAGAGAAAATCTGCACCAAAAATTGGGCTAATACTTATCTTTAACTCGTTTTTGATGCTGGTTTTCTGCATACAAGTCTGCACCGTGTGCCGGCAGCATTAGGGTACCTGCAGACAATGTGGATTTTGTGCAGAAAAAAATGCAGCGTAATACAGTACCAGCAAAGTTATTTTTGTTGTTTATTTTGTATGTGCGGGAATTGACATGGCTTGTGGATTTTGAAGTCTGCAGCATGTCGTTTGTTGTGCGGATTTCACCCTTTTCAATGGATGGGTGAGATCTGAGGCTAAACCGCATCCAATCCACGCCAAAAATGCACAGAAAAACGCACCAAAATCACAAATAGTGCAGATTTTGTGTGGGTTTTAAGCACTCAAATGTGCGCCGATTTCCAAAGTCCAGATGGGTGTAGCTTGTCAGGAAGCAATACAAAGACTCTCAAGCATCATCAGGAGACCCTCTGATGGTACATTCAGTCTCCTGTGTCCTACCCAGTAGTGGAAGCAGATAATAGCAGAAGGCCAACTTGAAGGTGAGACTAACCATAAGCAGGTCTATTCGTTTTTTATGTTCTTTTTCATGTTGGATCCTTTTCTTTCTTCTTCAGCTGCACTTTGTATGTGATTTTGAGCACTCCACTGGTTGAGTCTTCCATTGGTTCAGACCAATCTGCTCTCCTGGCTTCTCTTATTGTTAAAACGATGATGCTCAAGGTAGGTGTCCATTGTGATGGCTTTCTTTCACGACATTTCTGGAGGAGAAGTAGATGAAATGGGACTGGAGCAGTGCCATATGGGGTCCACGTCATTAAAATTGTTTGTTTGGATTAATTACCGGGAAAAATAAAACCTGTCCCTAATCCTTCTACAGTCCCGACTTACGCTTTTCTTTCAGAATTGCTTCAATCAGCCACTCGCATTTTGAAAACCCTTTTTAAAACTAATGCCGGGGGATGTAGCAGAGGGGAAGAGCGTGAGGAGAATTGCTATTAAAAGTTGGAACAAGTAAAGTCATCTTTTCAACACATTTCAAGAGAGATCTTTCACACAAAGAGGAGACTTAAAGAAAAAAAATCCAGTCCTATGAAGAGCACAAGAGGGCTGATTAATGCTAGAGCCGGCCGGTGTGACGATAAAAGCACGAGGTTTAGAAACGAATTATCCAAGTATACATACCTGGAGACATGGCCAACCCCACGATGGAAAGTAAGAAAGAGCATGACACTTATTTACCAGTACAAGGAGGGTGTCTACATGGCTATGCTTAGGCTTTGTGATATAGGTAGGCAAAGAGAGAATTTTTAATTAAAACCAGATATTGAAACTTAATCCTTTTTCTCTAATCATTTTTTTTTTTTTTTTTTTTGTTATCGTAGATTTTTTACTTTCTGTGCATCATTATGAGGGCAGCCATCTTTCCTGTGCAGTTGTTAACAGCATTTAGAGGCTCTGTAGAGCAGCCGCATGGAGCATAAGGCTGGGTTCAGACTTGCGCGTTTTACAGCGCATTCAAACGTGCTGTAAAACGCTCAACACATGAAAACCAATGCTTCCCTGTGGCCCTGGTTCTCACTTGAGCGTTTTACAGCGCGTTTGAACGCGCTGAAAACGCCCTACGCTCAAAAAAGTTCTTGAGCTTCTTTGGGGCGTTTTGTCACGCGTATTGTAATTGACGCCACAGTAGTCAATCACATGAACGCACGTACGATGCACGTTTCCTATTTCCAAAAAATTGCTGTAATACGCGCGACAGAAACGCGCGTTTTACGCGCGTATCAAATACGCGCAAGTCTGAACCCAGCCTAAGGCTTCGTTCACATCACCGTTCAGCCATTCCAGAAACGGAGCAGGAGAACGGAAAGGACCCTATAGACTATAATGGGGTCCGTTTTGTCTCCGCTCCAAAATCATCTTCTGAGCGGAAACCTAAGTTGTGCCTGTAGGACTTTTGTCTCTGCTTCAAAAATCTTCCCCTGGGTGGAAACGTAACAGATGCTATTATAGTCTATAGGTACCATTCGGCTCAGTTATGTGCCGAATCCATCCTTTCCGTCCTCTTTAAAGGGGGTTTCTTTAGGATAGGCCATAAATTTCACATTGGTAGCAGTTTGACTACTGGCACTTGCTGCATTCACCACTTCCAGGTCCTATGGTGATCTTCCATATTGAAAGCGCTCATTAGTTTTCACCCCATAACGCACACTGACATTTTCCCTACATTTTTTTTTTTTGGGGGGGATCGGGAGACTGCGGAAAAGCCTGCCGGAGTTCTCTGCCGCAGATGTGAACCTAGCCTAAGATAGAGTAGAGTTCAGACTCGGGTTTATTACTTGTCATTCCCTTAGGTAACACGCAATCCAACGCCATATTCCTGGGTTTCCATACGCGGGGTCGTCTTCTGATGTCACTATAGCCATTAGTGTGATTACATGCTCCACTTTAGTGCTTAGGCTCTGTAATACGTCGCACTACCTGCTGTGTTAACTGTTGCTATGAAGCTAATAACAAATTAAAAAAAGAAAATCATCGACCTTAGTCCTCCTGTTCTGCAGTGTTAAATTGTGCCATTCTGAATAAGTAGCAGGTCTGAAATTAAACTCTAATATATCATATATCATAAGTTCTTAAAGCCCATCTGTCAGCAGGTTTGTCCCTATGACACTGGCTGACCTGTTACATGTGCGCTTGGCAGCTGAAGGCGTCTGTGTTGGTCCCATTTTCATATGTGCCCGCATTGCTGAGAAAATGATGTTTAATATATGCAAATGAGCCTCTAGGAGCAACGGGGGCGTTACCATTACACCTAGAGGCTCTGCTCTCTCTGCACTTTGACAGGATCAGGTGTGATGATGTTTTCCCTGCCTGGTCCTGTCAATCAAATATGTTATCCAATGTAACACGCCATAGTTTTTACCTATGCATTGCAGGGACGGGAGTCCGACCACCACCGATTAGCTATTGATGAACTATCCTAAGGATAGGTCAATAATATTCTACCCCCGAAAAACCCTCTTTAAGGATATGTTATCCGGTTGTATGTGTGAGGCCGAGCAGTTCACCGATTTTATTTTTATATTGTTTTCTTCCTCTAAGACCAAATCCCAGTTGGAAACCTGCAGAATTTTCCCTTTTAATAGGAGCTGGTCATAAAGGTTTACGCTGCCGCAATGAGCTCTTAGTGATCAAGTGATTAAGTCACCCTGGGAGTGACTGGCGGTAATGACGCACACATCCGCGGCTCATTCCATCGCACACGCTACAGGCATTGTGGGGGTTTTGATTTGGGCTACGGGGTAGAGATTTTCGGGATTAGTGAGACTGTATGGGGGAAGAAGTCAGGGAGGGTACTTAAGAAGCCATTCTCTTTCTTCGCTATAATGCAAAGCTTTCAGATTTCTTTTCTCCTTTTAACTTCTTTATCACCAAGGAAATACAGGAATAAAAAACAGGAAAGTAACAAAAAGGGGAAAGCATTCCAAGAGGCTGGACACGAACAATGGAGGACTTGATAAACTAAGCCGCCTTGTCTTTTACCTGCATCTCTTCTGTCGCAGGTATTAAGTCTAAAGGACGGGATTATTGATAATGGCACCTTACTGATTAGGCTGTCTTGATTTCTTTTCTTTCTTTTTTTCTTCTATATTTTTTTCTGAACCTATTTCTTTTTAACCTTTTACATCTCACTCGAGTTGCAAATCCTATTTTTATCATATGTAGCAATTAATTTCTAGCAGCTAAATCAGAGAAATTACAGAACATTCGTGAGGATTTTATATATTTATAATTTTTATATACTTATATTTTATATATATATATATATATATATATTTATACATTTTTATATTTATCTTGTATATTTATATTTTATTATATACTTATATTTTATATATATATATTTTTTTATTTTATATATTTATACATGTTTTATATACTCATTACTTATTATTATTATTTATTTTAAAGTTCCATTTATTTCATGGCGCTGTACATCCAGCTGTGGTTACACAAATATAAAAATACAATCAACAGGAAACTATTAACAGACTGGTACAAAGGGGTAGAGGAACCTGCCCGCAAGAGCTAGCAATCTATAAGGGAAGGGGAGAACACAGTATATATTTGAGAGATAGAGATACGGTGTGTATGTGTGTATATATATATATATATATATATATATATATAATTATTATGTATTATAATAAATGTGTATATATTTATAATTTTTTTATATTTTATATATTTCTATTTGTATTCATTGTTTGTTCTTTTGAGGGCACAATAAATTATCTATTAAAATTTAGGTAGTCCCAGAATGAAAATTTCCAACCTACCTACAGGATAGATCAGGGGTAGGCAACCTTTGGCTCCCAGCTGTTTTGAAACTACAACTCCCAGCATGCATAGTTGCTCTGTTCTTCTAAGAACTTACATAGAAATGAATGGAGCATGCTGGGAATTGTAGTTTCACAACAGCTGGGAGCCGAAGGTTGCTGATGCCTGGGATAGATCATAAGTGACCCCCACGGATCATGAGAATTTGAATGGATGAGAAAGCATGGAGATAGCCGAGCGCTGTATTCTTCTCTTCAGTGGTCCCATAGGCTTTGAGTGGTGTAGCCCTAGGTGCAATTTAACCTATTCATAGTGGATGTGAATTTTTTTATTTCATGTAATAATGTAATTGTGCAGCACTAGAGTGCCGAGTGTCAGCTTTCTATTCCCTTGTGTTCATTCATGTGAAAATGTAGGAAACCTCTTGTCAACATGGTTTACTTTGGATTTATGTCATTAGAGTAAATCCATCTTTGTTTCAACAAATGATACCCTTAAAAAAAAAAAAAAAAAATGAACCGGCTTAAGTGAGAGGCTTGTTGTACAGGAGCAGCGTTTTGATGTTCGCTGTGGTTCATGTAAGGATCTGCCTTAACTTACTTTGATTGACAGGCCTCCCTCCATATATATGTATGAGCATCGGAGAAGCCACAGCAGAGACCAGGCGTTCACAGAGGACACGATCTGCGTGCAAAGGTCTGCTCATGTTACTTTCATAGAAGTTTTACGTTTCTAGACATATTGATTGTTTTAAATGTGTATATTTTTAAAATGTTTCTGTTTGAATACAGTTTGTAAAGTTTTTGTGTTGTGTTTTTTATGTTGAAAGTAACAATAATTCAATAACTAATTGCTCTAAAGCTTTAAAAAAAAATCATTTTCGAGGTTTATAGTCCTGCTAGATATTTTATTATAGCTACAGGTTTTTTTTTGTATTTTTTTTTTTTTTCCAGGTAGAATAAAGGTGAGAACAATTTATTATGCTTGAAGTCTGTTTTGCTGGGGGCAAAGTTGCTGTTATTTGCAAGAAGTTCAGCGATTTGTTAAAATCTTTAAATATGTTTGGAGGTGTTTCTTCAGTTTCCATGCCTTCTTCCTCCTGGAGCGTCATAGTTCATAATTGTGTCTGGCCACACAGCGTTCCCCACCAGTCTTACAAATGTGTATGGTACTTGTGCGAAGTTATCCCCTATCCACAGGATAGAGTATAGCGAACTGATCACTGGGGGCCAGACTGTTGGGACCCCCACCAATCCCCCGTGAAGGTCGTGAATGCACTATGCTGCTCCATTAGTTCCCTGTGGGACTGACAGAGAATGCAGAGTACAGCGCTCGGCTGGAACTGCTGATCCCCAGATTAGGGGAACAAGACCCCCATTTTCGGGATTGGGGACCCTACAGATTAGTTAGTTAGCCTCTATCCTGTGTATAGGCGATGGCTTCAAAACTTGGCACAACCCCCTTTAATAAATGCGTCCCGCAGCAGGTTACACACAATTTTGGAGATAAAATGCTGCAGAAAAAAAGGCGCCAATACATTGATAAACGTGGGCTGAAATATTTTCATGTGCGATTCTCTTCCCCCAGCCGGAGAAATCCGTGCAAGATGAGCATATTGGCATTTATTACTTTTACTAAAATGTTTAGTGTCCTACATGTTTTTTTTTCTTTCTCAATCCTGTGTTTGTTACTATTACCCTCATTTCACACTTGTGCGTTTTACAGCGCGTTCGAACGCACTGTAAAACACTCAACAGGAGAAAACTCATGTTTCCCTATGGGCATGGTTCTCACCTGAGCGTTTTACAGCGCGTTTGAACGCGCTGTAAAACGCCCTACGCTCAAAGAAGTTCTTAAGCTTCTTTGGGGCGTTTTGTCGTGCGTTTGCACCCATAGACTTCAATGGGAACGCGCGTAAAACGCTTGTTTAACACGCGTTAAAGTGTAGATATGCCTTTTTCAATTGGCCTCCAGAGTCACGAATGCGCGTATGACGCGCGTTTCCTATTTGCAAAAACGCACTGTAATACGCGTGACTGAAACGCGCGTCTCAAAAACGCTCAGGTGTGAACCCAGGGTTAAGGTTGGAGTCTTGCGTGTGGTGTTTGCTGCACTATTGTGAGCCAAACATAGGAGATGATACAAAGAAGAGAGGAGAAGTATCACTCTTTCCTTTAGGGATCATGCACTCGACCGTGGTTTCTGTCCGCATCCGATCCGCCTTATTTGCAGGTCAGGTACGGGGCCGCAAGAGATGCGCATCCATATGTGCGTTTCACGACCCCGTATAAAATAGAACATGTCCTATTGTCCGTTTTACAGACAAGGATAGGACTGTTCTATGGATGGCAGGTCGTCCCATTTCCCAAAATGCGGAACGCACGCGGCCAGTTTCTGTGTTTTGCAGATCCACAATTTGCAGAGCGCAGAAATGGCAATATACTACCTTACACTACCTTTTAGATCCACTACTGGCTTTGGCTAAACATAAAAAATAAACACTGCAGATAAGGCCTCATGCACAATATTTAGCGTTCACATCTGATCCGGATTTTATTTATTTTTTTGCAGATCTCACAAGGGACCCTAATCTTGTGCACAGTATGTGTTTTTTCTTTTTTTTTATGCATGGTCATTGACCTGCGGTGCAGATTTTGAAATCCGCTGCATGTCAATTGTTTGTGCGGCTTTTTACTGCAGATTTGCAGCAAATGCGTATAAGATACAGTTTTAGGGGCAGAAATGCAGCAAGGTCTACACAGAAAATCCCCATAAACTACACTGCCATGTACATGTAATCTTAGAATTTCCTCCTTAGCTGGTACTGTACAGTGCTATTCATTTGCCTGCTGCGGTAAATCTACAGCGCGTGCGTGCACTGTGAACATCCCCTAATACGGCTTTGTGCGCGAGCCGTTCGCCTATGGTAAGAAGTAGCCAGAATTGGTAACATTCTAAACTAAATTGCGCTACTTACAAAGACATAGCAGCGCAGACTAGATCTCTTCTCTTTGAACATTATTTTGCAATATCATCAGGGCATGCTGAGAGTTGTAGTTTTGTAACAGCTGCAGGTTAGGGATCGCTGTCCTATTTAAATAGAAACAGGAAGGCCGTCCAGAATAGAATTGTGTAAAACATCATTCTAAAATATTGGTGAAACGCCCAATATGACAAGTAAAATAAATAAATATATATTATTATTAAAGCTTTTCTCTTCTCGGCAGACCATGAATTTCCACAGTGCGACTCTGATCTCCTTGCATCTGCTGATCTTAAGTGGCTGCTGGAACACCTTCGCCGTCTCCAACATCAGCCTGAGAACCTTCATTGGCTGCGCTGTGCGCGAATTCACCTTCTTGGCAAAGAAACCCGGATGTAAGGGTTTACGCGTCACCACTGATGCCTGCTGGGGGCGCTGTGAGACTTGGGAGGTACGTCATTTAATTTGTGTCCCGTTTACTTTACCTTAGCTTTCGAAATCTTAGACTGATTTGAGGGTTTGAATCCACCGATTTGCGCAGTAAAAAAATGTTTCATGACTTGCTAGAAGAAATAGGACCGATATTGCATTTAAAAAAATACTTGTGTATGTTCTCTCTCTTAGGCTACATGCACACGACCGTTGGTGTTTTGCAGTCCGCAAATCGCGGATCCGCAAAACACGGAAGCTGTTCCGCGTTCCGTTCCGCATTTTGCGGAACGGAACTCGGCCCATTATAGAAATGCCTATTCTTGTCCGCAAAACGGACAAGAATAGGACATGCTATATTTTTTTTGCGGGGGCACGGAACGGAGCAACGGATGCGGACAGCACACGGAGTGCTGTCCGCATCTTTTGCGGCCCCATTGAAATGAATGGGTCCGCGGCCGAGCCGCGAAATATGCGGCTCGGACGTGGACCCGAACAACGGCCGTGTGCATGAGGCCTAAGGCTAAATGCACAAGACAGTTGTTTTTCTCGGCTTCCGTTTCAGTTTTTTTTGCGGATAGGACAGGAACCCATTCATTTCAATGGGTCAGCAAAAAAATGCTGACCGTTCATCCGTTTGTGTTCCGCGTCCGTTGTCCGTGTTTCCTTTCAGCAAAAACAGTAGTGCATGTCCTACTTTTTTCTCATTTGCGGACGAGGATAGGCATTTATTACAGGGGATCTGTGAAAACAAAGGAATCCTCCAAAAAAAACTGATGGACCATCTTTTTTTTTTTGCGGATCCCGATTTGCGGACAGCAAAAAACATGTCGTGTGCATTTAGCCTTAGGGTACTTTCACACTAGCGTTGGTACGGATCCGTCTGTTTATTTGCACAGACGGATCCGCACCTATAATGCAAACGTTTGTATCCGTTCAGAACGGATCCGTTTGCATTAGGTTTAAAAAAAAAAATGACAAAGTCCAAAACGGATCCGTTTTGAATTACATTGAAAGTCAATGGGGAACAGATCCGTTTTCAAATGCACCATATTGTGTCATTGAAAACTGATCCGTCCCCATTGACTTACATTGTAATTAAAAACGGATCCGTTAGGCTCCGCCTCTTCAGACAGACACCAAAATGCAGCATGCTGCGTTTTGGTGTCCGCCTCAAAACTGAATAAAGGCGGAACGGATCCTTATCCATTCAGAATGCATTGGGGCTTAACTGATCCGTTTTGGACCGTTTGTGAGAGCCCTGAAACGGATCTCACAAACGGAATCCAAAACGCTAGTGTGAAAGTAGCCTTAGACCTTGTTCACACTTCAGTGTTTGGTCAGTGTCCGATCAGTGGTTTCCATCAGTGACTGTGGGCCAAAACCAGTTGCGGGTCAGCAAATCTTTTCAATTTACATTCTCTGTGTAGACCCCACTCCTGGTTGTGGTTCATAATCACTGAGAAAATCACTAAAGTGTGAACTAGGCCTTAAAGAGTAACTAAACTTTTAAATAATTTTTTTTTTTTTAAAATGTTGCAAATGTCCTAAAAAGAAATTTTCTAATATACTATATTTTGCCCTATAAGATGTGCCTAATCTTTGTGCCTAATCTTGCCACCTGCATGGTAATAACCACTTCTATAATGGAAGCGGTCATTATGATTCGGACTATGAGATGCACTGCCACTTTCCCCCTACTTTCGGTGTGTCTTATGCCTCATTCACACGTCAGTGTTTGGTCAGTGATTTCCAGCAGTGACTGTGAGCCAAAACCAGGTGCGGCTGTAAACACAGAACAGGTGCAGATCTTACCCTTATACCTTATGTCTGCGGAGGATCCAATCCTGGTTTTCAAAAATCCTGGTCCGCAAAACACGGATCCGCAGAAAAAATGGATGGCGTCCGTGTTGCAGATCCATTGGAACAATGCCTGTTCTTGTCCCCAAAACGGACAAGAATAGTACATGTTTTATTTTTTTGTGGAACGGATATGCAGGAACAAAACGCAACGGAATGTCATCTCCGTTTTTTTTTTTTTCAGCCCCATTGAAGTGAATGGTTTAGCATATGGGCCGCAAAAAAAACGGAACAGACACAGAAACTAAATAGGTTAATGTGCATGAGCCCCTGCTCCGAATAGCACACTGTTACAGGAGATCTTTGAGCAGAGCGGGCTCAGGCAGGAGCATAATCCTGGCATAGCGCGTCGGTAAGTGCTGTACCAGGGTTTAGCCAAGATCAGGGGGCACAGGCAGGACCAGCAATTCGTCCTGCGCCTTTCCACAGTACAGTGGAATCCCTAGATATGTACAAATGTACTGCTTCTAAAGCGCTTTAGAGAGCCAACGTTCAGCTGCGTATCGCTTTAATAAAAATGATTAGGGCACTTTCACACTTGCATTGTTTGATTCCGGCAGGCAGTTCCGTTTCCTGATCAGGCATTTTTCAGACTAATAACTGATCAGTCAGAAAAATGCATTGCAATACCGGATCCGTTTTTCCGGTGTCATCCGGCAAAACAGATCCGGTATTTTTTTTTTCACATTCTTAAAGGTCTGCGCATGTGCAGACTGGAATGCCGCATCCGTCATTGCGGTATTTTTAATGCCGAATCCGGCACTAATGCATTGCAATGGAAATGAATGCCGGATCCGGCATGTGTTCCGGAATTTTGGACGGAGATAATAACGCAGCATGCTGCGGTACTATCTCCGGCCAAAACGCCTGACAGTGACTGAACTGAAGACATCCTGATCCATCCTGAACTGATTTCTCTCTATTCAGAATGCATTAGGATATAACTGAAGCCTTTTTTTCCGCTATTGAGCCACGAGGACGGAACTCAATGCCGGAAAAGTTTAACGCTAGTGTGAAAGTACCCCTAGAAAAATCCTTTTTAGGATATTTGCAACATTTTTAAATAAAGTTGTTTAAAAGTTTACTTACTCCTGAAGCAGCTCAATGTAAAGCTGGCCAAACACAATCAATGTATAGGTCGGCAGCAGTGGCCAACCGTCCAGTGTGTATGGGGGGCTTCGTACGGTCCTCTTATGGCACGTGTTGGGGGAGATAAGGATTGGACTGTTGCATCTAAATATGCCCAATCTGTCTGTTCTTGGGATGACCAGAGGAGTCCGGCCGGGGTGCATGTGGGGTAAGTAGGCCAAATGAGCCTGTTGAGCTATTTGTTATTCAGGTCCAGAGCACGGCCTTGTGACGAAGCATGACCTACAGTAGGGCGGGGATCGGTAACCTTGGCACTCGGTAACCTTTTGGCACTCCAACTGTGATGAAACTACGACTCCCAGCATGCAGACTTGCTTGGCTGTTCTCAGAACTTCCATAGTAGTAAATGGAGCATGCTGGGAGTTGTAGTATCACAGTTGGAGTGCTGGAGGTTGCTGACCCCTGAGCTAAGGATTCTTTGGAGCCTTGGGTTTTATGCCTCTCCCCCTCTATAGAAGGCATAACATGGCGAATATAGTTTTTATATGATCTTACATGTGCCCTTTATATATCTGTATATATGTCTCTTATTACAGAAACCTATTCTCGACCCTCCCCACATCGACGCTTACCACAGAGTCTGCACCTACAATGAGACAAAGCTGGTGACCCTGAAATTACCAAACTGCATCCCCAACGTGGATCCCTTCTTCACTTACCCCGTGGCGATCCGATGTGACTGCGGCGTCTGCTCCACCGCGACTACGGAATGTGAGACCCTGTAAGGCAGTGTTCCACAACCCCAGTCCTCAGGGCCCACCTGCCTGTCATAATTTGAAAATATCCCCGTGGTAAGTCCTGATGTATTGACACTAATTATATCACCTGCTCAATACTATGGAAATCTTGACCGGTAGGTGGGCCCCGAGGAGCGGAGGTGAGGAGCCCTGCTGTAAGGAGTTTATGGAGGCTGCCAGGTGGTCTTCATGTCAGAGGAGAACCGTAGTTACTTCTTTTATGGAGCATGTACCGGTAGAGCTAGTGTACTGCGCCTGTCAAATACATGGTAGGCAGCCATTTTCTTTTGTATGTTCCAGTAAGGCCACCGAGTCCTAATATATTAAGGGACTTTTCGTTTTTTTCTGTAGATTAAGCTTATTCCAGTATTTTGTATATCAGTTCACTGACTGCACGAGCTGGAGAAATCTGTCCTAATTTGTTAGGCGAGAGCCTAAGGATTCTAAAATAGGTAACCCCTTTACGTTTCTTTACGTAAAACCAGAAATTGCTTTATATATACGCATTTTCTCTACGAACAGTCACCCGTTTCTGAGTTGTGCTTGGTAAAGTCTGGTTAAAAACCAAAATGGCCGCTATCACTAGAGATGAGCGAATTTCAGGTTATGAAATTCATTTACGCTTCATTTACTGGTAAAAGGTGAATTGCGTTATGGATTCCGTTACCACGGACCATAACGCAATGCCTTTAGGAGGCATTCCATTATTTATTCCGTCATAATAGAAGTCTATGCGCTACAAAATGGATCTGTCCCGTTTCATTTATGCAGGAGAGGACTCCCCTGCATAACGGGACGAATCTGTTTTGCAGAACCATAGACTTCTATTATGACGGAATGAATAACGGATTGCCTTTAAAGGCATTTCATTATGCATTCTGTCATAGAACTGCCCTATGGTCCGTGGTAACAGAATCCATAACGCAATTCACCTTTTTCCAGTAAACGAAGCGTAAACTAATTTCAAAATATGAAATTCGCTCATCTCTAGCTATCGCTACCCAGCTTTCCCAAATACTCCTTCTGCCTGGTTATAATGTAATACAATGCAATCCGCAGGCAGCATGCTATAGAGCAGGAGGAGCTGAGCAGACTGATATACTGAATCTTTTCCCATAAAATCATATAAGGGCTCATTCAGACAGCTGTACTGTATTGCGGACCGCACATGGCCGGCAATATGATAGAAATGACTATTCCTCTCCGCAATTGCGGATGAAGAATACGGACCTCCCAATGGTCAATGATAGCATGACCGCCCTCCATTCACTTCTATAGGAGTTTTGAGAATAGCTGAGCACGCTGACTTGGCTGTTTTCGGAACTCCCATAGAAGTGAATGGAGAGCACGTGCAGTGCACTCTTATTCACTCTGGGGAGACCGTGCCATATCCTAGCTATGTGCCATCAATGTATGCGATAACGCCTGGGCACCAGTTTTCTTTTTTTTTTTTTTTTATACAGTTTCGTAAATCTCCCCTTTAATCTTTGCTCCATCTGGCCATCGGAGTCCAGTGGGCAGTCCTACTCACTGATTCAAACGGTACAGCTGTCAATCACTGATTAGGACCGCCCACTGGACTCCTAAAGACACACCGAATAGGGATAACGTGTATAAGTTATAATGAATCTTTTCCCACAAAACATATACATCAAGCTGCTCAGCTCCTCCTGCTCTAAAACATGCTGCCTGCAGCTCAGACACTAGGGCAGATTTACGAAAACCGTGTCAAAGAAAAACTGTCAGCTGACCAAACGTTTTTATGTAATGGTTCTTTTCTATAGACTCGGTAGGTACAATGTAATGCTTTTGGTCTGTTTTATTTTAGCGCCATTACTTATATGTTTATATATCAACTTATTTATAAGCTTTAATATTAAAGGGATGCCCAGTGCAGTCCGGGAGAACTTTAACATAATGAAACACACTCGCCCCTTTAAGGCTTCTTTCACACTAGCATTGGCAGGGTAACAGCCTGCCGGATCTGTGCTAACGCTAGCCCACGAGTGCTGCCAGAAGTCCGCTCCGGACCCATTCACTATAAAGGGGACGCAGCATGCTGCGGTTTTTGTCCGGCTGTCCCATCAGCATGTTTGCCGTGCTGCAGCCGTATGTCCGACCCATCCGCATAGAGTGGACTTCTGGTGGCACTCGTGGGCTAGCGTTAGCATGGATCTTGCAGGCTGTTACCCTGCTAACACTAGTGTGAAAGTAGCCTAAGCTGCTGCCTCTCAATTTACTCCCGGTCAACATCTGAGCGTGGGACCGCTGCGGCCAGTCATTGGTCTCAGCGGTGGTACAGTGGAGATGGGTGATTGCAGCAGGGGTGGCATGAATGCTGCTCGTCAGTAAACTGCCGGGGATCTGAGCGGAGGCAGCTTAGATGAATGAGTACGTTATTATTTTAAAGCACTCCCAGTCTGACAAACATGATTATGAGGTGGACAAACCCTTTAAAGGGGTATTCCAATTCTATCAAGTTATTTTGCGTTCCCAGCATAGGAGATAGCTATTATCAGTAGGGTGCGACCACCACTGATCACGAGCACAGGGGCCCTGTTTCCCATAGGACATCACCTTTATGGGACTGCCAGAAATAGCAGAGCGCTTGTCCTCTACTGTCCCTGGCAGTCCCATAGAGATGAATGGAACAGCAGTGTGCATGCTCGGTCTGCAGCTCCATTCATTTCAGGGGTTCGAGTGAGATTTGGGGCCCCTGTTCTTTCTAGGGGTGACAGCAGTTGGACCCCTCCACCAGTCTAAGTCATCAGCTAGCCGGTGGATAGATTAGAACCTGATTAGAACCAGAATACACCTTTGTTACTAAACTGATTTTGTCATCGTGGCTTTTGATAAAATAAATCAATTTTAAGTGCAATTATTCGGACTATTTCTTTTTTTAGGTCAGCAACCTTCGGCGCTGGACCTGCTGTGAAACTACAACTCCCAGCATGCAAATATGCTTGGCTGTTCTTGTAACTCCCATAGAAGTGAATGGAGCACTCTGGGAGTTGTAGTTTTAGAACAGCTGGAGTGCCGGAGGTCGCTGATCCCCGTACTAGATGGTCACTTTATATACACAGTGATTTTCCTTGTTCTAATGCTGGAGCAGAACCAGACCCATCATTGTGCAGTATTAATCCGATGTCTCCTCAGAAGCAGGTCCACAATTCTGTGCTGATCCAGGTCTTGGCATATCCAGGATGATTCAGCAAGGATGGTGCAGAAGTAAAGGCCTGGAGTTAGAAGAATAAGTCAACTTCCAGGAATCTGCCCCCTGTGGTAATACATTTATTTTTTCTCCATTATGAATACCGAAGCTATAATTCTGCACCATTATTTTTGAATCATTCTGTAATTATGGCAGGAGATTTAGAGCTTTGTATTAGGGCTCATGCAGATGGACATTCCTGTATTGCGGCCCACAAACAGCGGCCCTGCAGTATACAGGCACCGGCCGTTTGTGCACCACATCACGGATGCAGACCCATTTACTGTCCTTGAATCAGACGCAATCCGGAAGGTGCAGTGCGGAACGGAAACACTACAGAGTTCTTCCGTGCGGTTTCTGTCTCTACCTCTCCGTATTTTGCGGAGCGGACGGATCACGGACCCATTCAAGTTCAATGGGTCTGCGGCAGCCGCATGGATGATGCAAATTGCCGTCCCCAATGCATGGAACGGTTCGTCTGCATGAGCCCTTAGACCTAGGCAGGGTGCTAAATCTCCGTAAAGAGACCAGCCCTGTATGGAGACTTATTGGCAATGCTCCAGGGGAAATGAATATGCAAAGAAGTATCTCCCAAGTAAGAATACCATCTCCCAGTGCCACCTCTTGGAAGTGGCTCCATATATATATATATATATATAGTCTTGGATATATTCCCTTGTCAAATCCCAAGGCTTGTTAGAAAGTTAGACACCTCTTAGAAAGTTAGTACTTATACATGTATATGAAAGCTCAAGCTTTTGTGTCCTGATTATATCGGGTTGTCACTTTACTTCTTTTTCTTGCAATATCTTCCACAAACTCGCACTTTAGGAGCACGCGAGGCCAGACATTTGCGCTCTCAATGCATGCTCTGGATCCTCAATATTCATGAGCTGCCAGCTCCCCTCGTTGACGGCTTGCTTACTATGCAAAATAATAGGGACAAAGCTGTCAATCAGCGGCAGGAGAGCCTTGAGCTTCACAAATGAAGTGTAATTTTATAGAAAAAAAAAAGCGACAGCCCGCTATAATAAGGGCAATTATGCCCTCAGAACAGAATAAACCTGGTGACAGATTCCCTTTACGAAATCTCTTGGGTTCTCCATAGTTCTAGATCTTCACCATAGCTGGACATTCAGCGACTCCACAACGTTTTGGTTCATGGGTTTTATTATTCTTACATATAAATCAGGTAAAGTCAACTACAAATGTATAAAACAGAATCAGAACCGGCTCCATTCAATGATGTATTACCTCTCCTTGGAGCTCGGCCATCATGTGGGCAGCAGAGAGGGCACCTTGGTACTGACTTCAGTGTTAATGGCAGATCATAAGTTCATTATCTAGAATTTATATAATAAAATAAAAATCTAGAGTAAAATCTCTCATTACTAGACCTGGCTGTTTGGAAGTCGTACGCTCAAGGCGTTCACTTTTGCAGTATTAGTCTTAAGCCCACCCTATTGAATACATATTTAGGATGTCCACTGGAAAAGAAGGCACATATGGTATATAGAGACAGTGAGTTAGATGTTGCATCGTGGAGGCGTCGCAGATCAAAGGCTCCAGACATGACAGAAGTTCTTCTCTCTGGTCATATCCTCCACTTTGCTTTGTTCGTGAAGGGCCGACCACACATCTGTCCGCGTTCTGTGGTTTTCCTGAGCCGTGTACAATAATAGCACCAGACGTCTTGTAGGAACGAGCTCAGACAATTGTGCAGGAGTTGCGACACTTCCCGCAGCCTTTCTTCTTCTTCTTTGGGTGGAACACGGTGAGGATCGCTTCATCAAACACATTCTTCAGGCCTTTTTGAGTCAGGGCTGAACACTCCAAATAGCATTGTGCTCCGATCTGGGGTACACAAAGATGCACAAAATCAACCCATGATGTCGCCATCAACCATGGTTTCTCACTTTTATGTCCTACTGATCCAGCCTTAGGTCCCAGCAATCTCCATTATAGATGCTACTATGATTAATTCTGTCTTATGTTCGTAAATCTAGGGAGCCTCCGCTGTCTGCCCTGCAAGGTAAATGATGCTAGGGGGTTGTTCAAAACATGGCCGCTTCTTCCAGAAAGGGCACCACACATGTCCATGGGTCATACCTTGGATTACACCTCTCATCTCTCTTGTAGTGAATAGGGCTGAGCGGTAATACCACACACAACCCGTGACGGACAGACGCATGGAAGAAAGCAGCCATGTTTTTCATATAATGGACAGTTCCTTTGTGGGTAAAAAGAACATATTGTTGAAAGTAGTTTTCAGAGATTTCAACTGATGACTTGTCTTTAGGCCCTAGTAGGTTCGGAAGACCTGAGTATCAAGGACCCTTCATTGCATATTCTGGTAGCGCGCCATACAGGCAGATGTGGTTATGCCTGATAATGCAGGTCAAGGCCACACGTGTCTACATGGCGCTGTGCCAGGACATACAATGAAGGGACTGCAGTACCGCTGATTGGTATTGGACCCCACCAGTGACACACTAATGATTTCCGATCCTTTAAGAGAAAGCAGGTCTAAAGGCCGATTTAGGGTGGGTTTTCACAATGGCCCAGATTGACTAATCCTGTAGATGGTGTGAGCTTAGATGGTCTGACTAGACCTGCACCAGATTTATCACATGGGCTCAGGCTGGATGAGAAATCTGGTGCAGGGACAGGCACTTTTCTCTGACTCCACACCAACTACTGGTTGGCTTACTTTCAGACAGAATTGTGGTGCAAATTTATGTGTCAGAAAAGTGCAGAAACCTTAGATGCTCCAAATTGCACCATTTTTTTAGACTGCTTTTTGGCGTATGTGCATTGGTAAATCTTGGCTTTAGGTTCTTGCTATTATCTGCTTTTTTTTTTTTTTTATGTTTTAGTGGAATCTTTTGCAATAAAAAATTCCAGCTAAAAGTCTACTGGAATTTTTTTTTTGGCTACTAGCGTTCTTGTTAATTAGGCAATTTTTGGAGGGGCTCTCTGGCGTTTTAAAAAGGCGTTTTTGCATCTTTCACTTTTTTTTTTTAGCAAGTAAAACACATTTGTGTGTGCATTTACATCGGCAATCACCTGCACTGTATTGGGATGAGCAGACACATCCCCATACAGATTCAGAAACAATAATTTTTGATGTCTGCTTAAAATCTTTAAATTCAGATGTTTATATGCTGTGGAATCTGTGGCAGAAACCCCCGACCCTCCTATTTCTGCCACAGATTTAAAATCTGTGGCTATACGAATGACAGATGCCCATTGAAAATAGTAGGGGATGGATTTCAGCGTGGGATCGGCACCCAAATCTGCATGACATTTAAGCCATGTGAACAGATCTTTGCACATCCGTACATTGCAGAGAGCGGCTTTTTGCTGCAGCAGCAGATCACCTCGATGCAATCTGCGGTCCTGTACACTGCTTGGAGGAAGGAGCACGGGCCATACAGTCATATAACTACAGCTTACCATTTTGGCGAGTTTCATCCCTTGCTCGTAAGTAATTGGTTTTTCTTTCATATGAAGAAGTCGAGCCAAAGTTTTAGGGTCGTCTCGCAAATCAATCTGAAAATGAAAGGTAAGTGAGATCAAATGAAGAAAGTCTTTCCTTTGCCAATTTCTTACCGTCATTATGGATATTACATAAAGTAATTATAGCCTTTTAGCTAATTTATGCATCAGATTAGGAAATACGTTATTAGTAATTCCCTGATATGTCCCTATTCTAACAGGGGGGAAAAAACTGCAGTCAGACCCCTCTAGCAACAGCTTATCTACTGGGGGTGCACATCCACATTAGATCACTGGCCGATCCTGCAGACATTTACTGATGTGTATCTGGGAGATTGGCGCTTTTGGTCACAGCGCACAATTTATAACAGGGCCTCCCATGTGGTAGAGGAGGCTTTGGATCCGCTGAGGCACCCCTTATGTACTGTACTATGCATGTTTAATCGCATACCCGCAATGTCCTCACTGTTTTGGCAGCTGTAAACAGCATTCTGTTGATGGATCCGGAGGACAGCTGATTTTGAGTGCCCTGCTGCCCAACTCTAACCAGAATCGCCTTATATATGGGTAGTGTGATTCCAGTAATGTATTATTGATTTGTATTCGTCTCATCAGCCAGATGTCCCCCCCCCCATAGATGAAGTGGTGCCCATCTGCCATATAATTGACAGGACCAGACAGTCTCCAGCCTGCACTGCTGCCAAAGTTCAAATTTGGCTTTGGGAAGTGTACACCCGGAAGTGTAGCGACACATGCGCAGTAGCTGCTTCCGAAGCAGGAGATGGACAGGGCCCGGCGGGATGTTCAGACCTGTCAATCATACATCAGGCAAAATCTGGCTAGTGAGACGAATCTAGTTGCTCATCTCTAGTTAAAGGGGTTGGCCCATCTCCGACATCAGGGAATTTCATTAGGATATGCCACCAATGTCTGACAGGTACAAGTCCCATCTCTGAGACCTCTCTCTAATGGAGAGCGAATGGTGCATGGGAGGACGCCCTCTATTCATTTCTACGGGAGTGCCGAAAATAATTAAGTGGCACGCTCAGCTATTTTCAGAAGTCCCATAGAAATAAATGGAAAGGGCAACTCTGGCCGCTGCTCCATTCACTTCTATGGAGCTGATGGAAATGGCAGAGCCAGTGCTCGGCTATTCTCAGCAAAACCATAGGAACGAATGGAGGGCGGCCGCGCTGCGTGTTTTACTCTCCTTCCTCTGCAGGAATAACATTAGTTTTGCCTTGTGTGTTCCTTTTAAGCTTTGGGAGTTTTGCTGTCTAGTATTAGAAAAACCAGACCGCTTTCTTCCAAAATGAGCGCCACACCTGTCCACGGGTGGTATTGCAGCTCAGACCAGTTTCACTTCAAAGGAGCTGAGCTGCAATACCAGACAACCCATAGACGGGTAGGACGCTGTTTTTGGAAGACATCAGCCGTGTTTTTCTTATCTAGTCCAACCCCTTTAAGATCTGGTAATAGATATCAATAGATGTTCACAATGCGAGAGGCAATGACCATTTACCTGTGTACCTATTAAGACATAGGGTACGTGTGGCATACAAGCCCTGAGTTCCGACACCCATTCCTCCTGGACGTTATGGTAGGAGGCCGGATTGACCACCGAGAAGCAAATCAGGAACACGTCTGTGTTGGGGTAGGAGAGAGGCCTGAGCTGGTCATAGTCTTCCTGGAGAGAAGCAAGCAGATAGAGAAATGGCATTTACTCACCTAGCCAGTGTCTACAATTACCTCTGTTACCAGTCTCCATAGGTTAGTTGTGTTCAACTGCTCAGAAAATGGGGATAATGTCTCAATAGAATTTCAATTCGCAGCCAAAAAATTCAATATCTCGTTTAACCACTAGGTGGCAGCAAATGCATAGCCATGTAGTACTAGATCGTAATTGACCTGGGAAGCTCAGCGCTGCCGCAGGGGAATGTAATACTATAGGACATCCTAGTGCTAATATCAGTCCTTATAATTGTGGCCTGGAAGTATTCCATCACCCAACATGTTATTGGTGATCGCAATAGAAAACGGGGCAGATTAACCATATCAACATGTTATACAATAAGAACAGATGCTGATGGAGTGTTCTTTAGTGCAGCAATTTACATCCATTCAAACCAGCTATATCAACGTGGAGCATTTTCTAAATGTACCTGATACAGCTATGGGGCACGATGGCTTTAGTACAGAGCAGCATTCCCCCTAACAAATGTGTTTTATTTAAAAAAAAAAAATTATAAAATTTAAGAATTGCTTTTTTACCACCACTGGGGGTGTAATCTGTGTATGCTACTGTCACATAGCTCATCTGAATGTAATGATACCTTTCGCTTAGTGATTCATTGCGTCATTCTGCAGAAAAGGTATTTTAATCCATATGCAAATGAGCAGTTAAGTGCACTGAGGGCGGGCCCAAGTCACACTGTGCATTATTGCCCCTCAGTCTCCTTGATTAGCAGAGCCAGCTTACTTTATAGTTATCACTCCCGGACCTGTTTGTTGACCCTGGGTTCAGATCTGAGCGTTCTAGAAACGCGCGTTTTACAGCGCGTTTTTGCAAATAGGAAACGCGCGTCGTACGCGCGTTCTTGTGATTGACACCACAGTAGTCAATCACAATACGCACGACAAACACCCCAAAAAAAGCTCAAGTACTTGTTTATGTGTAGGGCGTTTTACAGCGCATTCAAACGCGAAAATGTGAACCAGTCCCATAGGGAAGCATTGGTTTGCATGTGTTGAGCGTTTTACAGCGCGTTCGAACGCACTGTAAAATGCGCAAGTGTGAACTTAGGGTAAAGGAGAGGGAGAAGCTGGCAGAGAAAGTATGAAGAGCAATGGTGCACACACAGAGGCTTGAGCCCGCCCTCTGTGCACTAAACTGCTAATTTGCATATGGAATAAAATAGTTTTTTCCCCAGAATGAAGCAACACATTGCTAAGTTAAAGGTATCATTACATTCAGCTGCGCTAGGACTACAAGGCAGCGAATTTCATGGCGGCTCCCTTCAATACACTTTATATCATTATTGCTATAAGAGGCACCAATGACCCAATATGTTACTGTAATGCTGCAAACTATGAAAGTTACTATAGTGATAAAATAACGCACAGCAGTTGTGGACTGCGACTCTCATCTTGCCGACTCTGTCCTTCCCCGTATTGTAAGTGTCCGTGTCATAATGTGCAGTGGGATCCTTGGCGCCAGTATAATTAGTCTCAGGAAGGAGCACATGGCGGTGTAATCCAGCCCGAATCAGTTACAGCAATAACCTTCTAACTCCACAGGACACTGTAAAAATGCAGCCCTTGCGTTACAGTGCGCGCGGAGCAGGTTGTCCGAATATAGGGAACGGCCAAGGACTAGAGCAGACGCCAGCTGTTGTAAAACTACAACTCCCAGCATGCTCCGTTCATGTCTATGGAAGTGTGCATGCTGGGACATGTAGTGCTGGTGGTTGCCAACGCCTGCTCTAGAGGATGGAATATTAGTCCAGGTCAGTAGATATTTGTAGCACATTCAGAACCTGATGATCACACAGAGATCTCCCACTGCAGAAAACCTGCTTTCTTCACAGAATGTCAACCATTGACAGACATGAGGGATACCCAACCTGCGGCCCTCCAGCTGTTGCAAAACTACAATTCCCAGCATGCCTGGACAGCTATCAGGGAATGCTGGGAGTTGTAGTTTTGCAACAGCTGGGGGGCCGCTGGTTGAGCATCCCTGCCCTACACCATGGGTCAGCAGCTGTTACGAAACTACAATTCCCAGCATGCACACTTGCTCAGCTGGCTTCGAAGCAACCTTGGAAGTGAATGGAACATGCTAAGAGTTGTAGTTTAACAGCAGATGGAGTGCCAGAGGTTCCAGGCATCCGCAACCTCCAGCACTCCAGCTGTGCTGAAACTACATCTCACAGAATCCTCCTTTCACTTCTATGGAAAATACAAGAACCACCAAGTAAGTGTACATGTTGGGGGTTGTAGTTTCAAAAGCTGCTGGAGTGACAGCCTTGGATTTCTGCCATGAAAAAACTGGGTGTTTGTTCTCAATGCCTTTATCTCTATTATACTGTGACCCGTATACACAACTGCATCATGTGTAACACCCCAAGGTGGAATTACCACTTTTGCACCTTGCTACTGTCTCCTATGGTTTAATCTAGTGTCATCCTATGTATTTATTTCCAGGTCCTGTATAATGTACCGATCTATTTCTGTGCAGCTGTTTACTTCCTGCAGGCAGGGTGGAGTTCTAGTTAGTCAGTTCTAATTTACCCCCTGCCAAAGGGAGAGTGTGCAGCAGGTGCAGGTCCCTGCTGGACGTGCCTTGCCTAAGCCAGCCAGAGCATCTTCAGCTCTGCTGGATGTGGAGACCAGAGCTTGGAACCTCTGAAGCCAGGAGGGAAAGTTCTCTGGACAAATCTAGAGTCAGACTACAGAGAGAAGTTTGCAGCATACAGCTAAAGCAAAGTTATTCAGTAAGGGCTCTTTCACATCAGCGTTTTTCCTTTCCGTGCTAGAGTTCTGTCCTCGGGGCTTTAGGACGGAAAGATACTGATCAGGATAATCCTAATGCATTCTGAATGGAGAGAAATCCGTTCAGGATGTCTTCAGTTCAGTACCGACATGGTTTTTGGCCGTAGAAAAATCCGCAGCATGCCGCGGATTTTCCTCCGGCCAAAAATCCTGAAGACATGCCGCAAGCACGGATCCGGAATTAATGACCATTGAAAAGCATTAATCCGGATCCGACTTTAAGCTAAACATCATTTCAGCGCATCGCCGTATCCGACGTTTAGCTTTTAAGAATGGTAACCATGACAGCCAGGACGCTACTAAAGTCCCGGCTGCCATGAAAAAGCAGCGGGGAGCCGGGGGATAAGCTACTTACCTTCCGTGTGGTGCTCCTCGATTACGTCACCGGGTCCCTGTATCGCATTGTTCACATAGCATAGCTATGTGATTCATGCAACGCAGGGACCCGGTAACGTCATCGAGGAGCGCCGCCGCACGGACGGTAAGTAGCTTCTCCCCCGGCTCCCCGCTGCCGGGACTTGAGTAGCGTCCTGGCTGCCATGGTAACCTGAAAGCATATTAAAGACTGATCAGTCTTCAAATGCTTTCAGTTGTCTTGCGTTGTGACATATCCGGTGGGCATTTCCGGCAACGGAAGTGCACGCCGGATCCTCACAACGCAGATGTGAAAGCGGCCTAAGCTTGTCAGCACAGCAGAGCCAAAGAGCAACCGATTTAGCAGAGAGGAGTTTGCCTGCTGGGAACCAAGATAAAGCCTAAGGCTGGGGACACACCTAGGCGTTTCTGAATCGCGCGTATGACGCGCGTTTTTGTAGCTAAGAAACGCGCGTCATACGCGCGATTCAGTGATTCTCCCCTATGGCAACATTGTCCATAGGCGCGTTAAAACGCCCCAAAGAAGCTCATGTACTTGTTTGGGCATGGGGCGTTTTACAGCGCGTTCAAACGCGCTGTAAAACACCCAAATGTGAACCATGCCCATAGGGATGCATGGCTTATCACATGTTGAGCGTTTTTCAGCGCGTTTGAACGCGCTGAAAAATGCTCAGGTGTGTTCCCAGGGTGAACGTGTTGGAGAAACTTTTATTCAAGTAAAGCTGTTATTGAACTTCATCACAAGGTCTAAACTCAATTTATTTCTCCACCCCATTTTCAACGCCTAGGGTCCAGCATATCCAGGTAGAAGCACCGTGACATGTGCACAAAACATTAAGAGACATTATAGGCTACCCTGAAAGGGGCCCTGTGCCCTCGTTGCTTCATTGCAATTGGTGTCACGAAAAACAAATACTTTTCCCTCTTAGGCTGGGTTCACATGAGCGTGTCCGGATTAGGTCGGATGCGTTGCGGATGCGTTCAGTGAAAACTGTGCGATTTCACAGGCAAAGCCATTCAGTTGTTCAGTTTTTTCCGCGCGGGTGCAATGCGTTTTGATGCGTTTTTCACGTGCGTGATAAAAAACTGAAGGTTTACAAACAACATCTCTTCGCAACCACCAGTGAAAAACGCAACGCACCCGCACTTGCTTGCGGATGCAATGCGTTTTTAACGCAGCCCCATTCACTTCTATGGGGCTAGGGCTGCGTGAAAAACGCAGAATATAGAACATGCTGCGATTTTCACGCAATGCACAAGTGATGCGTGAAAAAAAACGCTCATGTACACAGACCCATTGAAATGAGTGGGTCTGGATTCAGTGCGGGTGCAATGCGTTCACATCACGCGTTGCACCCGCCCGTGTGAATGCAGCCTTAAAGGGCCCGTTGCACATGTACTTATCATCTACAGTATGGTGTACATCACAAACTCAGATCTATCCTCCTGCATTCTATTTTTGTATGTTCATGGTGATTTAGCAAATATATTGTATATCAGACAGTTAAGACAGTTCAATTTTCTGGCCAGCAGTATTCTAAGCGTGGGTGATTTAGGATTTCTTTAGGCTATGTTCACACAGAGGATTTTTGGAGTGGAATTTGCACCAAAACCCATTGATTTTAAGGGATAATCCACTGCACGGCAGACAAATAAAGTGTCCTGTCCATTCGTGTGGAATCTGCGTCCAGAATTTCCATTGAAAATGGAAAATCCTCACCAAAAGCTGCATAAAAAAACATGACACTGATTCCTCTGTGTGAACATACCCTTATGAGCATTTGCAATATTATATTTGGGAACTACTATTTATGCAATATTTTGGTAAATTTACCAAAAAAATGGAGCCTATGTTTAAAGTTTTTCTTTTCGAGAATTCAATATTGAAGACTTTATACCCAGGATAGGTCATGAATATTTGACAGGTGGGGGGGGGTCTAACTTCTGTAACCCCATCCAATCAGCCGTCGGAAGGGGCAGAAACTCTACTGACAGGAGGAATGGTAGCACCCTCTTGTCAATGATTTGTATACATTTTCAGAGGAATAATAGAGGAACAGTTCTAAGAAAACAGGGTCCAGACTGGTTCTATGATGTGGAATACAAGTATTTACTAGCATGGCGTTTCCCCTTTCAAGTTCCCGGTTGCTGTATAGCTGCACACTGGCATTGAGCGACGTGACATATGTATTGGCAGATTGTCTTACAATGCTTTAGGTGTCAGAAATGGAAATGCCCTAATTAAACGCGATGGGGCTCCGGTACGGATTATTATTATAACTCTGACAGCTCTTTACGCCTTTTACAGAAGAATTTTTTTTTTTTTTCCTGCTTAATTGACAGTTGTGAAATGAAATATAAAAGCGGCAGCAAATACCTGTCCTGCAGTGTCATAGAGTCCCAGGAGATACTGCTTCCCTCCAACCGCCACCGTCACTGAAAAATAATACAAGAACATGTGCAGATATTAGCCGGGGGAGGCACATCCGTCAGCATGGAGGCTTGTAATCTTCTGCTAGTCTCCATTTCATTTCCTGCAGCCGCCATGGTTAGAAATGAAGCGACAGAGATCATGTTTCATCGGAGGCGGTGGAGGCCGCACTTGAAACAGATGGTCCTAGTCAGTGTGCGGAGTGAGAGCGACATGTTCCTCGCTGTCTGCCTCTGATTAGTCGTTTAACACCCTCCAGAGACGACGCCACCGCTCGTTTGTACCGTACAGAAGGAGTGTTCATTAGTCAGAGGAAATGCACAGATAAGACGTCCGGGCCCTAATGAGGACAGGGATTCGGAGCCCTGGATGTGAAGTAACGACAGTCATATTCTGTAACCAAACGCTATCAGGGCCATATACAAAATAAGAGCAATCTGCCCTATAGATGATATATTAGGATACTGATCCATTTTTCTGTATTATATCTTCAGGTCTCCACAGAGTCCATGAAAAAAAATCTGTCTGCTTGCAGCCACCACTAGGGGGAGATAACTACATAGGGACAAGTCATTATGACACTGGCTGACCTGTTACATGTGTGCTTGGCAGCTGAAGACATCTGTGTTGGTCCCATGTTCATATGTGCCCGCATTGCTGAGAAAAATGATGTTTTAATATATGCAAATGAGCCTCTAGGAGCAACGGGGGCGTTACCATTACACCTAGAGGCTCTGCACTCTTTGAAACCGCCGGACCCTTTGCACATTAAACCTGGCACTGTCAATTAATCACATTTACACTGCCTGGTCCTGTCAATAGAGAAAGCAGAGCCTCTAGGTGTAATGGCAACGCCCCCATTGCTCCTAGAGGCTCATTTGTATATTTTTTAAGTTTTATTTTTCTCAGCAATGCAGGCACATATGAACAACACAGATGCCTTCAGCTGCCAAGTGCACATGTAACAGGTCAGCCGGTGTCATAGGTGCAAATCTGCTGACAGATGCCCTTTAAGGGTCCATTCCCACGTCCGTAATTGTTTTGCGGATCCGCAAAACACTGACGCTGGCAATATGCGATCCACACATTGCCGACACTATAATAGAAAATGCCTTTTCTGGTCTGCAATTACAGACAATAATAGGACATGTTCTATTTTTTCGGGAACGAAATTGCGGATCCCGGAAAGGCGGATCCACATCCATTCCAGCCCCATTGAAAGTGAATGGGTCCTGAAATTGCGGAACCGATGCGGACACAAATTACGGACGTGTGAATGGACCCTTAAAGGGGTTTTCTGGGAGTACAATATCAGATCGGTAGGGGTTTGAGGAGGCTGCAGTGTCCTGCTCACAGCTTACCGGGTACGTTGTATAGTGCTCGGTATTGCAGCTCCATTCACTTGAATTGGACAGAGCTGTTCCTAGGTCATGTGACCGATCAACATGATGTCACTGACCTAGGAGGACTGGAGGCTCCTCGAGGTGGGGTGCCAGGAATTGAACCCCTACTGGACAGATATCCTGAGGAGAGGTCAGCACTATTCTACTCCCAGAAAAACCCATTAAGGATCTATAGTCTGATTGTGCGCTTGAAGAAATGAATATTTAGCTTTCAGAAAACCCCTTTAAACAGCTCCCCCTGGTGGAAAATGCTGGAAGCATACCTCCCAACTTTGAGGCTAGGGCTACATGGCGACACTGGTAGCATCACGTGTCGCGGCGATCCCATAGACATGAATGGGATTGATGCGACCGTCGCAAGAAATCCTGGTTGCCGAGTAGCCCTAGCCGTAAGGTTCGTTGTGTGAAAGTCCTTTTTTCCTGTATATTTATACACTTTACTAGTTTTCAAAAATGATCTGAATATAGAAATCTCTAAAAATCCAAATTGCATCAAATAACGAAATAATATACAAGGCTAGGTCAAATATACCGAGAGGAACCAAACAAACAAACACTTATTTGATCAATATTGTAAATGTAACAATGCAAATCAAAAGCGGGACATTTAAAGGGGTTTTCCTATCTCAGAAAATGGGGGCATACCACTAGGATATGCCCCCATTGTCTGATAGGTGCAGAGGTCGCAGCCGCCCTCCATTCATTTCTATGGGGCTGTTGAAGATAGCCGAGCGTTGGCTCAGATATTACCATCTGCACCATAGAAATGAATGGGAGCGGTGGCCGGACTCCGGGAAACCCAGGGTCCTCCGGCCACCACTTTCCCAGCTCCGTTCTCGGTGTAGGTCCCAGAGGTGGGACCCGCACCTATCAGACAATGGAGGCATATCCTAGCAATATGCCCCTATTGTCTGAGATGGGAATACCCCTTTAAGGAGAAAAGAGGGACTTGGGTCCAAAAGAGGGGCACATGGGAGATCTGCAGGAAGCTAGAATTGTATCTTTTATGGGGACTTCTAAATATATCAAATGTAAACTATAAAATTCTGTTTGTTTGTAGCGACCACTAAGGGTTTAGCTATAGGACAGGGATAGCCAACCTGCGGCTCTCCAGCTGTTGCAAAACTACAATTCCCACCATGCCCTGTCGTAGGCTGATAGCTGTAAGCAGTCTTTGCATGCTGGGAGTTGTAGTTTTGCAACAGCTGGAGAGCCGCAGGTTGGCCATCCCTGCTATAGGAGAAGCAGGGGCCCCACGGACGCACCTCACTGGTACTACTGTAGGTTAGTGAGAAGCACCGTCTGTAGTAGTAACTCATATCCAGGGGCTGCGCGGCCCTCAGTAATATAGAAAAATGCACAAGTGACTATATAAATAGCTATAAATTATACAGATAGGGGGCGCTCCCCCTCTGCTATTGGAGAACAGAACCACAAGGAATTAGGTTCTGGGAAGAACATGGCTGTGTGTAAACCCTGGGGTTCATCCAGTTGCACAGATTCAATACATTAGAAGACCGGGTTGTAGATTTGCTCGTTCAGTTTTTCCTGGATTCGCACACATTGCAGTCAGCTGTTCTCTGTTGCTCACAGCGATTCTCTACAACCAGCGGCTTTGCCAACTTTTATCGATCATCTTAAATAGCTGTCAGATACTTTTATTTTTTTATGGCTGTGAAGAATGAGAGGACATCTCCGGTGAAATGTACGCTATAACAGGATAGTGTTTGTAGGAGCTTGCAGCACGAGGCATTTCCTGGCTGAGAGGACGCTCCCCGCGAGCTGTGCGCATCTAATGAAAGGATCGGGAAAAAGCATAAAAAAGGAGCTGTCCCATCACAACATATACCCTTTAAATAAAAAAACTCACCAAAAACCTAGCATTATTATAGTACTGTTATTTCTCATTCTTATATATTTATTATAGTGCCTGAAACGCCCTGTGTTCTTATTCCACATATTCCTATATTTTATCTATCCTCCGGTTTTCTGCGATTAATACAGCCCGAACCGCTTAACGTACGTGTGCCAGTATTCACTACAATTTTCTAAGCCGTATTCTACGATATAGAAACACTTGGTGTCAGTATACACTGCACCTCTAGTGCTATATTCAAATAACACACACCAAACACCTACACTTAGGCCCCTTTCAGACGGGCGTGATTTCCGCGCGGGTGCAATGCGTGATGTGAACACACAGCGCCCGCACTGAATCCTGACCCATTCATTTCAATGTGTCTGTACACAAGCGTTTTTTTCACGCGTCATCTCTGCGTTGCGTGAAAGTCGCAGCATGTTCTATATTCTGCGTTTTTCATGCAGCTCTGGCCCCATAGAAGTGAATGGGGCTGCGTGAAAAACGCATTGCATCCGCAAGCAACTGCGGGTGCGTTGCGTTCTTCACTGATGGTTGCTAGGAGATGTTGTTTGTAAACCTTCAGTTTTTTTATTACGCGCGTGAAAAACGCATCAAAGCGCATTGCACCCGCGAGATAAACTGAACAACTGAACGCAAGCGCAGACAAAACTGAATGGCTTTGCCTGTGAAATCGCACAGTTTTCACTGAAACGCATCCGCAACGCATCCGACCTAATCCGGACACGCTCGTGTGAAAGAGGCCTTACACATGACTGAACAACTAATTTAACAGGTTTCTCAGGGTTAAAATGTCTACAATGTAAAACAATGGCAACAATTTATTTTTCTGTTTGCGACACGAAAAAATGTATGGTATATAAATTACAAAGTCATTTACATGTAACCTCAAACAGCAGAAAAAATAATGCAACTTATTTCACATAAAACTAGGCTTTATACCGCCATAAAAAACAAACACATTATGGCTGCTTAAACATGGAGAGGCAAAAACTGCAAATATCTTGAAGAGGTTAAGTAGGCTGTATGAGATTAGAACAATACAACTGCTTTCTTCCAGAAACAGCGCCCCTCCAGTTTGTGGGCTATGTCTGGTATTGCAGATCAGATTCATTAATTTAAGTAGATGGAGACGGCGCCAGGAACAGGTAAATAATCTTTCCTTTACAGGTCTGGTAAAATGAGGGTGGGGGGGGGGGGGGGTTGCCAATTCTTGCACAACCCCTTCAAGGGCTGTTTCATATGAGCGGATGCTGTGCGTGGGATCCGCTGCGTGAAAGAGAGCCAAGCCCTGTTCCAGACAGCAGAGACACGGAGCACTAACATGATAGATACTGCTCTTTGCCTCTCTTATCTTTTTACTACAAAATCACGGTGACAACTTTATCTCACTGTGATTTTGTAGTGAAAAGATCACAGAGAGGCACGCAGCAGTATCTATCATGTTAATGCTCCGTGTCTCTGCTGTCCAGTGCGGGCTAGGCTGTCATTCACACTGCAGATTCCACGTACGGCATCCGCTCGTGTGAAACAGCCCTAAGGCTCTGTAGAACTCCGAGGTTGTACTGGGCCTCAAGGGGTTCTCCCCACAGGATAAAGAATAAGGAGGACATTTATGAAGACGCCAGTCTCCGTCCCTCCTGTGCTGGCGGCTCATCCTCCTAAATTATGTAGGCGTCGGCCTTCACATAACTTAGGCGAACTTTACACCTGTCTAAAATGATAAATGAGACACACCCACGCCATGCCGGCTTTTTTTTTAGATCTGGTCTGAGCGGCAAAAAAGTCGAAAATAACCTTTGTGGCACAATCTGCGACTGATCTACGCCAAAAAGTGGCGTATATCTGTTCAGAAAAGACCCCCTAAGTGTCTAATTGCTAGGCCACTGACCACTGGGAATCGCTGTGAATCCCGGGGCGTGGATGATGAGAGTCACCAGTCTGGACGGTAGCAATCGATATAAAACCTTATCCCAGCACAACTCCCAATATTCTCAATCATCAAGTAGCCGCATCTTTCGTGCTTTTGGAGGACTTTAAAGGGGATGTCTAGAATTAGAAAAACATGGCTGCCTTCTTTTAAAAACAGCACCATCCCTGTCCACAGGTTGTGATTGCATCTCCAATGGAGCCGAGATAAATCATAGACAGGGCTGTTTTTTTTTTGGAAGAAAGCAGCCATGTTTTTCTAATCCTGGACATTCCCTTTAACTGCCCCGATTCCCAGTGACAGCAATTTGCCAACTATATAGCAGTCAGGACAACGTGAATCTACTGTTCCTACCTATTTTTAATCTAAATGTTATGTGGATTCATTTTATAATATATCTTCTTAGTGGGCAGAGCTCTGTTTATCCTGATTCCTCTAATTCCTATATCCTGACATACATTTGGATGACCACTAGAGGGAGCTTGCTGCAAACTGTTCTACACTAATCTCACTAGTGACACAGTATGCGGTGAGCTCCCTCTAGTGGTGACTGCAGGCTGCTGGTATGATATATGTCTATGCAGTGGATGTGGAGGTGCGGTATAGCAAAACAAAGACATGACTGATAAATTAATAAGCACAGAATTTTGGACTAAAAACTACTTGATAAAAGGTAGAGGTTTATTTTAATGCAAGTGATCCCGTGAAATAAAACAATCTATATAAAACGTTGCCCAACTCTGCAAATACATGACATTACTAATCATCTTATCATGAATGATGACCTGCGCTCTAGTCCCAGAAATCCTTATGGTTTTGAGGTCTGTGATTCTAGCAAGTTACATTCCAGAAGTGGAATTTTTACTTTCATGTAGCAAATACTAACTTCTGTCCTGCAGCACAGGAGTGCAGCCGTCAGGAAACGTCTCTGACAACAAGCTTGCTGACTGTTTCCAATGACAGCCAACAGAATTGTGAGTGCAGCTCTGGACTACAACTTAGGATCAATACAAGATTATAAAAAGCTAAAGAACTTAACTTTATAAACCCGTTATATTTCTTAAGATTTTACTTGTAGTTTTATTTTTTCACTGTCACTGAGCGCCCCCCCATTCCCAGGATTTAAGGGTCCCCCTTAATTCTGGTGCTCTATATGGTAATTCACTGTGATTTTAGTCTTCCCTGCTTGGCCTCGGGAGATATGGGTAGAGAGATTTCGTGAGACCACGCAGTAGAGACTTGATTGCTGGCACGGCACAAAGGTACATCAGATGGAAATGTCACAAGAGAGAAGATGAAGTGGACAGGAGGGGAGGCAGATGCTGCAGCACAACATCCAGGTAGTTCCCCTGAGATATCACTCAGCCAGCGCCAGTCTGACGCTGTCCACAATGAGCAAAAAAAATGCAAACTACACCCTAGGAGATTTGTCATGATTCGCAAACCACCGTCAAGGCGCCTCAACTTAATAATAAAAATAGAACCACAATACTCAGCAGGCCACCAGGAATAAGGCATGTACACTAATTACATTTGATAAACTGATGACAGGACCTCTTTAAAGAAGCACTCCCAAAAAAAAATGTATTCCCTGGCATGTTTTACATGATGTAAACCATAGTGAAGGTAATCTTCTTACCAGTGACTGAGTTATAACCTCCCTTCTGGTCCTCAGCTGTCTCATGTGACCAACACTGATCTCCAACTGACACAGGACAGGGAGTCAGTTACTTCTCTATTCATTCCTATGAGAGGGACATTGAGGCTCCCATAGGAATACATAGAGAAACTGTCTTTCTGTTCACACATAAGAAGCTGTGTTATTTGGAGAGACTGAGTGCTGGTCACATGACCCAGCTGAGGATCAGAAGGGAGGGTATAATGCACAACTACAGTCACTTGTAAGGAAATTACCTTCACTAAAGTTTACACCATGTACCCTTCTAATAGGGAACAGAAAATATTTTGTGGGAGTGCTTCTTTAAAATGGAGTCATATAGTAAAAAATAAATTATTCATTTAAAAAAACGCTGATTTAGTTATACAATTTCAGATTCAACCTCCCCTCTGGTCCAGGACAACAAGCTCCTGTTGGGCAAAAGGTAGGTCCGCTTGTAGTGGGCTTTATTATGGGCAAATCGTGGGTGACATTTTTGGGGGCACTGCGGCATGCGAAGGGGAGACATCTACAATACATTGCCTTCTCATCTCCTGAACCTTGGATATGCCATATGTAAGTACATCCGTACCTGCATAGGACGATGCTATATCTATATATATGTGTAGATCTTTTACAAGTTGTTCCATAGGGATTGATTTCCCATGTGTCTTCTTATGTGGCAGAGATGTCCTCCTCAAGCACCAAATCTGCCTGCCCATTCTGACCAGTATATACCAGATCATTTACCGCATCACTAAAGCTATTGGGCTTGTACCAGTTAATCACCAAGCATTTCCTAGAAAGTGGGATCTTGGATCTTGAGGTCTCTCGACATTGAAATCTGAGGCTAATTCTTTTAACCCTCGCAGTTTAGGATATTGTTGAGGACCGCTCCCATGTAACGTATGCCAGACGCTCCCTCCTCAGCTACACGTCTCTCGTGGCGGAGATCCCAGGCTTACTGCATGGTAAAAACATATGGAGGCAGAGCTCATGTGACACCTGGGTCATCCAGCACTGTGTATGTTGGGCTGGACCCTATAGAACTTAATTGAACAGATTGGTCGTGTGACCTGAAGTCTGCTCCGACCATAAGTCCACCACATATTCAAGTGACACGTATTCCCACATATACTGTTACTATGCAAAATTTCTATATTAGAGAATAGGAACACTTCCTATTGACCTCAAAGAGAACCGAGAACATGGCGCCCAAGCCGCAGGCAGCTTGTTATAGAGCAGGAGAAGCTGAGCAGCCTGTAAACTCTCCATTACATCTGCTGACGTAGATCTACCATGTACTGACTACAGAAGGTGACCACATATGTAGAGGTCCAGTCCTGCTTCACCTAAGGATCATTGCATGATGCATGCAACATATTTACATTACTACAGCAGAAAGAGCGTGCCCCCTGAACTGTGCTAGGAAAGAGAGCTGTAGCAGAAAGGACACGCCACCTGAGCTGCCAGCTTGATATAAATCTAGCAGAGCAAAGAATGAGGATATCTCTGGATCCATGTGAGGTGCAGGGCTGGTTCTAGATTTGTTACAAAGAGATTGTCATGTACAATATGATGTCTGATTCAATATTTTTTTTTATATCAAATCATGCCATATTGATGGATCTCTGCATTTACATTTTTAATCATTTTGTTTTACTTTTTTTTTTTTTTTTTTTTTTCAGACTTATTTCGCTATACAGATGTCTATGGGAAAACTCCTGAAAATAATGCCACACCCAGAGAATTCTGTGATTTGAAAAAGAAAAAAAAAGTGCCAAGGACAAAAAAAAACAAAAGCACAAAACTGTCTTAAAGGGGACCTGTCACATTGAACACGGTGTGTGAAGTGCAGGCAGCATGTTATAGAGCAGGAGGAGCTGAGCAGATTTATATATAATTTTATGGGAAAATATTCAGTATACCTATATTTCATTTATTTATATTCCTGCTCATTCTGGGCTTTAAAGTCCAGGAGGCGGTCCTATCAGTGATTGACTGTGTATACAGAGAGAGCTGTCAATCACTGATTGGACCGCCTCCTGGACTTTAAAGCCCAGAATGAGCAGGTAAACAAATAAGGCTACGTGCACACGACCGTTGCCTGCCTCCGCGTCCGCTCCTCCTTGAAATTTTCGTCCGTCAAAAAAAGCGGATGACGGACCGTTTTTTGACAGATCCGATTTTATGGCAGATCCATTGTAAAAATGCCTATCCTTGTCCATAAGCGTGAAAAAAATAGGACATGCACTATTTTTTGGCGGAATGAACACACGGATCACGGATGCGGAACAAAAGCGGTTGACCATCCGCATTTTTTGACGGACCCATTGAAATGAATGGGGAAGCATCCTATCCGTGAAAAAAAACGGAACGGACGCGGAAACAAACAACGGTCGTGTGCATGGGGCCTAAATGAAATACAGGTTATACTGAATATTTTCCCATAAAACTATATATAAATCTGCTCAGCTCCTCCTGCTCTATCACATGGTACCTGCAGCTCAGAGATTGTGTTCAATGCAACAGGTTCCCTTTAATATACCACTACCATAAAGGAGTACTTTAAGGATGTTTTATATTTTCATACTGGCCAGCATGTAACATCGAGCCAGAGACAAAAGTGGGGTTTTTGAAATAAAAAGAAAACATAGTGACACCACCCTAAATCACACGGAAACAAATTTGGACCCTACAGTATTCATGTCTTTCATCATGTCCTTTTTTTAGGTCTACAGACTTTCAGAGGACCACAAAGTGCCATGGTGACCTATAAAAACCAGTGGTTGACCAAAGAGTTTCATCTCCATCAACGTCCTAGAGACGTCGTCTATATATCGTCTAAGCTACAGACCATCATGCAGCCTGAGACGTCTAGCCAAGTATGGAACTAGTCGTACATGGGAGATCTCACAGATGAAACTGAGAGAACAGCAACAAGCTGTGGATTGTGGCCAACATAAATTTAGCTCATAAAAGGGGTCATCCAGGATTCGAAAAACAAAGAAAAATGGCTGCCTTCCAAAAACAGCACCACCCCTGTCCACAGGTTACCTGTGGTATTGCAGGTCTGCCCCATGGTCCCCAATGCAACTGAACTGCAGTACCATATACAACCCATGGACGAGGGTGGCGCTGTTTTTTTTTGGTTTTAAAGCAGCCATGTTTTTCTAATCCTTGAAATGTATTTAAAGGGTCTGAACATGGAAGTGTTTAAATATGTCATACAGTATTTGGATCACTGTGCAGGCAGAAATCAAGGGATAAGTAAGACAAATGCGGCCGAAGTCCAGGGAATATGGCAGCCGTCAGGGAGATATATGAGCCGCACTGGACAAGCAGTCCTATTCTTCTCTGCAGATGGATCCGCGCGCCTCGTTTCCTCTGCTTTGTTCTGTGTTTTGTCTGATCAGGTACCTGTATAAACAAATGGCTTTTATCTGGACACAGCGTGTGTGCGTGCCGTCAGTGTGTTTACAGACATTTGTCAGCGGTTTCTCGCCTCATTTTAGATGTGTTTTCAAGAAGGATCGAGACAGAGATCTTTAGGAGCGCTGTGATTTGCAGAACCACCTGAATTTCCCACGGCTGCATTATTCCGCATGTAAAAGCTGCAGTAATTAGAGGCCTAACTTAAAGGGGTATTCTGGTTGGTACAAGTTATTCCCCATCCACAGGATAGTGGATACATTTTAGATTGGTGGAAGTCCCAGCACTAGGAAGAGCACCAATCAAGAGAATGGGGGCCCCGTACCCCCCGCAATGACCGGATTGGCCAGATGCACATATGTGCGGCCGTTCCATTTATTTCTATGTGAGTTCCATAGATAGCCAAGCGCTGTACTCCCATAGAAGTGAATGGAGCGGCCACACACATGTACGACCGCCCGCTCTGGTCATTTCAGGGGAGCTGCAGGGGTTATGGGGTGCCAGTATTAGGACGCACACCAATCTTAAAGTCATCCCCTATCCTGTAGATAGGGGATAACTTGTACCAACTGGAATACCCCTTTAAAGTTTCTTGGCCCCAATGCAATCAGTTACAGGGCCCCTAGGCTACTGCGTGCCATGTATAGTACTGGTGTCCTCCTTTGCTGTGGAAGGATTATTGCTGTCACTACAACTTGTGTACCTCCTGCAGTTACATCCCGGGAGTACCCCAATACGTAATATGTAGGTTCAATGATTTGGGTGTTTTAATATATGTAAGTGAGTGTGTAGGAGCAACGGGGGCGTTACCATTACACCTAGAGGCTCTGCTCTCTCTGCAATGGCCGTGCCCTCTGCACTTTGATTGACAGGGCCAGGCAGCATAAACGTGATCACTACCTGGCCCTGGCTTTTCCTAAAATCAGTGCTGAGCCTCTAGGTGTAATGGTAACGCCCCCGTTGCTCCTAGAGGCTCATTTGCATATAGTAAAACATCATTTTTCTCAGTAATGCGGCCACATATGAACATGGGACCAACACGGATGCCTTCAGCTGCCAAGTGCACATGTAACAGGTCAGCCAGTGTCATAGGTACAAATCTGCTGACAGATGGCCTTTAATAAAATTGTTCTTGAAGGGGAATATAGGAAGACGTCAGTATGATATCTGGCGGGTGGGGGCCCGTGACAGAGTTTGCACTGCGGCTCCAGAACCTTTCATACAATTATTTTTGCCTGCCGATTAGATCACCCTTTCCAAACATAATCGGAGACCAAACCAGGTTATGTAAGGCGAACCTCCAGTAATAGCTGGAAAACGTATTCCGCACCGTTCTCAGAAACCCAGAGCTCATTAAACACCTTCACCTCCAGTTTGCAGGAATAAATACGGATTCCAGCTTTTACATGTTCAGCCGCAAGGTATCTCCATTGCCCAAAAGCTAAGCAGATGTTACTTTGGCAGCAAAAGTGAGCAAATCAGGACAGTGTGCCATGATGGAAATAACAGGATTCTGGTTTAAAGATGGGAAAAAAATATATCACAGTACATACTGCATATAAGCCATAAATAGGAACCTAGTTAAAGGGATACTCCGAGCTGAGCAGACCAGGGCCTAATGACACACTAATCTACCTGCTCAGGCTTTGCACTTGGCATGACGGGGCGTCAGGTTTACCAGTAATGCTCCTAAGGGTGAAAAAATCCAAAAACAAGTTAAAGGGCTGTCCCATTAGAAGAGTTCCCGTGGATGGGGGGATAAGCAAGGATGCACCACCAATGAGGCCTGGTGAGGCGATCGCCTCAGGCAGGGGCAAGAGGGGAGGGGGGGGGGGGCAGCTGAAGGGAAAGGGTTAGGTTAAGAAATTGGCATGGGGGGAGAGTTTGCAATGTTTCAGTTTTCGCCTCAGGCAGCAGAAAGGCTAGGTCCACCCCTGGGGATAAGTGTCTGATTGTCATGACTCTGCGGGGCCCGTGTTCTCCTGTTTGTCTGGCATGGTAAACACACATGAACGCCACTGCTGCATTAAACTTTATGGGGCTGCCAGGGATGGAGCGCTTGTACTCTGCCATCTCCGATAGTCCCATAGAGATGAATGGCGCGGTGGAGGTGCATGCATAGCTGGCGCTTCATTCAGAGAGGGGAACATGGGCCCCCAGCAGTCGGACCCCTTATCCATATCCTGTGGATAGGGGATACATTGTAGTAATGGGACAGCCCCTTTAACCTTGTGAGTGTTGATCCAGAGGAAGAAAAAAAAACTAGGTCAGTAGTCAACTTTCCCCAAAATCAAATATGGAAAAAAGAATAAATCCCTGGATCGATGATTCTTCAAATTCATTTACGGGCTTGTTGGAAGTAATAGAAAATCTCTGGCGCCATCTCTGGGGACCCCTTTTCTAATTTCTTAGTGCTGGGACCTCCATCGATCACCTAAGGCCTCATGCAAATTACCATATTTTTTGGCTGCATTTTTTGCAGATCGGATGTGGATTTACTTCAATGGGGCAGCAAAAGATGCATCTGTATCTCCATTCCGCGGCTGTGCAGTCCTTTTCTTGCAGACAAAAATAGGCATTTCTGCAATAGTGTGGGACGTGCGGAACTGGAAAGTGCAGGGTGCACACAGGGATCGGCGTTTTGCAGATCCACTGACCACTAAACACATACGATTGTACACACGAGGCCTAAATGAAAGGACTTCGGCTGTGATGAGCTTTGGTGGTCTGTCTATGGATTTGTATAGTGTTGAGTGAATCCAAATTTCTGGATAAATTTGATTCGGCTCGTACTTGCGTCATCCATTGCAAAATAGTGTAAGCATTGTTTTAAACCATACTCGCCATCATCTACTTGAAGATCTCGTTCAAAATCCTGTGCGCAGTGATGATGTAATCACTGGCAATGCGAGATTTCGCGCCAGATCTTCCAGCAAGATGGTGGTGGCCAGCCCATCGTGAGCAAATGGGTCAGGGAAGTATGATTTTTGACATTTTTATTTTACGCTCTTATTTATATCAGATACCGCGATCATGTATGAACGCGGCATCTGAGGGGTACAATGATGGGGGCGGCGCAATCGCCGCTCCCTGTCATTGCACCCACTGCTTACAAAGAAATGCGCTTCGTGACAAAGTAATTAGTCTAGAAGCGAAATTTGGTGAAGCAGCCGAATCAAACTTTTCATTAATTTGCTCATCTCTAGGTTTGTACATTGCGTGTGAAGAGGCGTGCAAATCTACCTCTCTGTTTCAGCAGTTAGTCGGGGTCTCAGCACCCGAAACCCCCCAACTGATTAAAACTTCAGACAAAGCACTCCAGGAATACGCCATACAAAAATTGATCAGAGGCCTTCTCAAAAATGTTATTTTTATTGTTCCTTCAGAAAGCAGCACAAAAAGTTAAAAATAAAGTCCTGCGCATCCAAGGACGGAGATGATGATTTATTTTAGGTCATTGTGCGGAGTTTCCGTTTCGTCACAATCTCGTACAATGTGGGATGACCCCCCTCCCTCACCTCAACTAGTCATGGACAAGAGGCTGCAGTGGAGTAGGAGATCCTTTGTGATTGCCTGATCCCACACAGACCCCCTATCATGTGGAAAATCCCAGCTGACACAACACTCTTTGTATTTCTTTAACGGGCAACACAAAGGAGACTCACAGCAGCGAGCCGAGAAATATGACATAACTATAGTGGACGCAGGCTCGCCTCCTGTATTCTCCAGCTGTACATTAACCTATTGTTCATCACAACACAAGAGCGCTTATCCTTCTTATGAAAAGCTTGAGAGAGATGCAAGACTTAGGCTCCCGGAGTCAATCAGCCTGTATGATCACCATTAATGCTCTCATTATTCCTTTCCATCAACTCCCCTCCCCTGCTATGAGGTGCAGACATGCGGAACTGGATGTAACTGATGACTTGTCCTCTGGATAGGCATCAGTATCTGATCGGCAAGGGTCCGACACCTGGGAACCCCACCGATCACCTGGTTGAGAAAGGCTCCGTGGCCTTCTCTCAGCTTTCCCTAGGCCAGTGATGACACGTTCATTGGTCACGTGGCCTAGGCGCAGCTCAGCCCCATGGAAGTGGGGCTGAGCGCGATACCAAGCACAGCCACTATACAATGCACGGCGCTGTGCTTGGCGAGCATGGAGAAGGCTGCGGTGCTACTGCGAACGCGGGTGCCTTCTCAAACAGCTGATGGGAAGGGGTCCCAGGTGTCGGACCCCCATCGAGCAGATACTTAACCTAAGCATGACTAAAAAAAAAAAAAAAGTCTTTGAAAACCCATTTACTGATCACACACAATATTGAATGATCCAATTTGACTTTATATTTACAGACATCAGTAAAATAAATAAAGAAAATAGTAAGAACCCAAACCCCAAAATCTTAGGATCAGGTAAGTCCAGCCCTAACCAAGAAACTGCCAACCACAATAGCAAAAACAAAAAAACTAAATCTGTTCGTGAGTCAACTTTTTCTAGATAATCTAAAACACCAACTGATGCTCCCCCTCCTTCCCATTTATGATGCAAAAGTTTGACGTTGGTTCCAGTAATATCTCTAAAAGGTTGGGTGAGGGTTGTTTCCCTTTGCAGAGATTAGGAGGACACATGGTGTGAGGCTGGGGATGAACTCGTGCTGGGTGTGGATCTTCCACACAATGAAGACACCTAGCACATGTAAACAGGGAGACTGCCTCTCGCCTATCACTCAGGAAACACATGTTGCTGGAGCTTACTGGTCAAGTGAGGATTCATCTCGCCCTTAGATGAGCAGATACAAAACATCAGAGGGGAAATGACACTGCAACATGGTGACCGTGACATGCCTGAGGCTGGATCTGCGAAGAACGAGGCTGTGCACCGTTCAATCCAAATCACAACTGACCTTAAAGGGGTTTTCCAAGGTTTTATCCTCTGGATAGGTCATCAGTATCTGATCGGTGGGTGTGCAACACCCAGGACCCCCGCCGATCAGCTATTTCAGAAGGCTCCGAGCTCAGCACCGTACATTTTATAGCGGCTGCGCTTGGTATTGCGCTCCACCCCATTCACTTCTATAGGGCTGAGCAGTGCCAATGAACATGACATTGTATGGCCTAGGAAAAACTGAGAGAAAGCCTTGGTGGTACTGCGAGCGCCAGTGCCTTCTCAAACTGCTGATCGGTGGGGGTCCCGGACCTCCACCGATCAGATACTGATGATCTATCCAGAGTTGTAAAGTCTGTGAAAAAATCCCTTTAACTTAAAAAAAAAATACTAATTTGGGGAAAAAACGTCTGCTTTCTCCACAACCAAGCCACACCTGTCCGTGGTATTGCAGCCCATCCTCAATTATGTGAACAGGGCTGAGCTGCGATACCACACAGGACCTGTGAACAAGGGTGGCACTGTTTTTTGTTTTTGGAAGGAAGCAGCCATATTTTACCCAATACTGTGTGACTCCTGAACATTGCATATATCAAATCCCGCTAATGCTGATTATTCTGGAATTAAGTCAACTGCATCCCATCAATTAAATCTCCATTACAAAAAAATGTAAAATATAATGAAACTATATTTCCTGAACTTAAAATCTCCGCTGCTCTGAGATCTGATTAAGGTTCAGTTGATTAAAAAAGCAGCTGATGAATTTTGTGTTGTAAAACCTGACATATACACCAACATAGGACTAATTAAACTCCGGCCCGAGGGATCGGATCTTTCTCCGGGCTGCAAAGATTTTTATTTTCATGCAGCAGAACAGCTAGTCAGTAATCGTGACGGGAAGGCACACATAATACACTAATTTCTCTGTTATAACCTAGTTTAATTAAACAATTACCGGGCAGCACTGTAGCATTGGAGAGTTAAAGGGGTATTCTAACTATAGACGTTTAGAAGAGAACAAGACAGATGCAGCGCCTCATGTGCAACCCCCTCTCCATTTGTTCTCTGACTGGTTGCAATCCAGAATTGGGACATCAGATGTTGTGCATATGACAAATGTCTAAGCCAGGAATACCTCTTTAAGGGATTGCCCAGAACTAGATAAACATGGCTGCTTTCTTCCAAAAACAGTGCCACCCCCTCCACAGGTTATTTGTGGTATTGCAGCTCACCTCTGTTTTCTCCAATGGAGTCCTCAAATGTAACCCATGCACAGGTATGGTACACAGCTACGATTTTCGCATCCTCTAAAAGGGTCAAATCATCCACTGACGGCTGTGTATACCTCTGCAAACTTTTTGATTGCTACCTTATTGATGGCCCAGGGCAATATACATCTAATAAAAATAGTTAGGTTTTCTATGTACATTACATTTTCCACACGGTTAGCGCCCCCTGCTGGTTATCCTTCTGGTCCACCTTCTCGTGCATTCAGTGGTGGGCTAACATGCTCAGTAGCTTCCCTTCCAACATAGCGAGGTGGCCCAGACATCTCTATGTCTAACTTCAGAGAAGTATATCGTTTTATCCCTCTCTAGGCAGTGGAGAAGGAAATGGTCGGGGCATTATATACCATCTGTATGGGACTGTTTTATATACCAGGGAGGAAATGGTTAACAAGAGCTAACTGTAATGCACCCTGAGAGATGCAGGTGCTTGATGAGCTACTAACCTTCCAACAGAAAGGGTAGAAAGTCCTCCAGATAAGTGAGTAAAAGAGTTTAAAATTTATGGGATGACCTGCAAGTTCCAAAAAAACTCCTTTAAAAGGGATAGTCCAGGACTCGGCCGAATGAAATGCAACCACGCAAACCCACTTTAGCGGTGCGACCACATTACTTGTATATTGCCTCCGGAGTGAGATACTTTACAATGGACACTTATTGCTTCTGCATCAATGTCTTTATTCTCTGCGTCCCTCGTGACGTGAAGCCCAATTTTTTTTCCAGACAAATTAGTAACTTCTCTCTATTCTCTGTCGTACACATGATCTCTCTCAGTGGGTTAAGCCTCTCTTCTCTTTCGGTTATTACTCTATAATAAATGCGTCATTCTGTCATTTGTCACCGTAGCACAATACCGCCATTAACACAGGCAGTGGGTGGATTTTGCATACTGATCTGATGCATTCTTGTAGAACAATGGAGCTTATAGAACATGGCCATTTGTTACCAGTCCTCACTTTGTGATTGTGTGCGATACATCAGGGCCGAGCATTTGACAAGTAGGTCAAAGGCGCCAATATGGGCTTCGTGTGCTCCATAAAATCGGACCACGTCAGCCTCCGATAAGAAAATAGAGTTCATTTACATCTCCATTAAACACAGCTGGAGACTTTGGAGTAATCTAGAGCTTATGCCTGAGCTAATGGCATGATGGGTGACCCATGGTGGAGACATTGCAATGTCAAGTGCAGGAACAGCAACTAAAGAAAGCCAAAACTAGATGGGTATAGAGCGTGCGCTCTGAGGCCTCCAAAACATTCTCCATCATGACCATAGCCAGGGAAAAAATTGTGCCCCTGCGGCTTGCTATTTTGAGGTCTGCAAATCTGTTCTTCTCTCTAGCGCCACCTATAGGTAGCTACCTTGTAAATCAATGTCCGACCAATATAAGCCTTGAAACATGACTAAGTATATTATCCAAACTAGACACATGTCTGAACAGTTGTTTTAGGTTTCTTTTCCTTTGCCATTACAGACCAAGGTGCTGGGAAGGGGAATATATGTGGATGAGGGGCAAGAACCTCAAATCAGCTGTCTACAGAGGGGTTTGTGTTATATCCCTCTATGGTCTCTACCTCTATGGTCACCTCTATGCAAGTCAACATGGTGAAGGACAGTTGGGCAGCATATGAAGAGCTGGCATCATCATCATTGGACCATAGGGAGCTGCAAGAAAGGTAGACTGCATCATCACAAGGAAATCTGCAACATCTTCTTATGAGATTGGGGTGTATCTATAGAGGGTGCAGAAGCAGTTGTTTCACCTGGATCCTGGTGCCTAAAAGATGCCCAATGGCCCCACTGTCACCAACTATTATAAATGGCACATGCTAGCTGATGGCCCTGTTCAGATTTTGCACCGCGTCCCAGTTATGCCCAAGATGGAACACATCTGGACATGAGAAATGCTCAACAGTCAGCCATGCATGGCCTGGTTGTAGGATCCAGCCAAAAATATTGCCCTGCGTACAGTCAGACGATGATGCCAGCACTCATGTGCGTAGCTATAGGGGGTGCAGAGGTAGCAGTCGCTACCGGGCCCAGGAGCCTAAGGGGGCCCAAAGACCCTTGAGCCGCATAAGAAGACACAAAAAGCACTGAGGGAAGGGGGGCCCCAAGCTGAACTCTTGCACCAGGGCCCATGAGCCGTTAGCTACGCCCCTGCCAGCACTTCATCTTGCACAATTGTCCTTCACATCAACCAGTCCATGTCGACTTGCACCTTTAAATTTTTGCATCCCCATTTATAAAAATAGCCAGAAAAGGGCTGTATTCTCGCACGCTGGGAGAACACAGGAAACATTGACGACGTCCTGTCCTTAATTCATACACGTTCGTTACCCTCGCAGTGACCGGCCATGGACGGAGAGTTAAAAATAAACTTCCTTAAAAAGTGTCAGCCTAGAAAGGAGGAATCAATCATCTGACGGCGCAACTTGTTTGTAGCCGTGAAACCTGGAATCGCTGTATATAGTTTTATAGGATTTAAAATAAAAATCTGTCTTCATCAATTTTAACTACAAGTGATAAGCACAGAGTTAAATAAAGATTAAAGGCAAAGTGCAAGTCTTTTTATTGTTCTGATGCAGGGACGCTCAACCTGCGGCCCTCCAGCTGTTGCAAAACTACAACTCCCAGCATGCCTTAATAGCTGTAGGCTGTGCAGGAATGCTGGGAATTGTAGTTTTGCAACAGCTGGAGGGCTGCAGGATGGGCATCCCTGTATCTAATGCATCTAAAATAAAGCAGCTTTTGCATATCATCTCGATTAAACATATCCACCGTTTTGGGTCTACAGCTCCTAAGCAAACCTATGAGTCGCTGTAGCTAAACTTCTTACAAGCCTGCATTCAGCTGCTTATCTACTGTGTAGTTATTATCACAAAGCCCTGAGTGCCTCCAGATTATTAAAGGGGTTATCCTGCATATTATATTGATCCTCAGGATAGGTCATCAATATCAGATCAGCGGGTGTCCGACCCAGAACCCCCGCCAATCAGCTGTTAGAAGTGACCAGTGCTCTGTGAGTGCCGTGGCTTCTTTCTATGCTATATGATGTCGGTCACGTGGCCTAGTTGCAGCTCAGCCCCATTGAAGTTAATGAGGCTGAGCTGCAATACCAAGCACAACCACTACACAATGAATGGCGCTGTGCTTGGCAAGATGCCAGAGCCGGCTGCGCTCACCAGAGCTCCGATGACTGTTGCTGCTCCCTGTAACAGCTGATAGGAGGGGGGTGCCAAGACCTGGACCTATTTGGTGGGGTCCACCTACTATGACCCCGCCAGTCAGCTGTTTGAAGGTGGCGCGGCACATGGGTGAGCGGCACAACCTCTTCCTAAGCCAGTGACGTCACATTCAGTCAGTCCCATTCAAGTGAACAGGGCTGGGCTGCGATACCAAGCACAGCCGCTATACAGTGGATACGCTGAGTGGAGGCTGCAGTGCTTAACGGAGCACTGTGGACTCTTCAAACAGCTGATCGGTGGGTTTTCAGGTTGTCGGACCCCTACTGATCAGATACTGATGACTTATCCAGAGGATAGGTCATCAGTAGCAAACAATTGGAAGACCCTTTTAAGGCTACTTTCACACCTCTTCACACCCCATTATACTTAATAGCGCCAGCGGGCTTTCTGTCCACATCCGGATACAGAGAATTCCGTATCCAGAGAGGCGCAACCTGCTGGAAATTCCTGAAGGCTGGTATGAGGCCTACATCAGACCCCAGGCAGCCTTCACACACATCGGCACCCCGCGATTGCATTTGTGGGGTGCCGATGGGAGACAGAGGGAGTCTGCTGTCAGCACTTTACATGCGGTGGGCATCATTGCCCACGGTATGTAAAGTGATAAACAGCCCGGATCGGCACTCCTGCTGGTCCAAGCTGTTAGAGCAAGGCGGCAGATCTCATGTGAGAGCTGGGTCCCCGCTCCACGTAAAGAAGCGGCGGCCCAGCCTAAGGCCCCTTAGTGACCGCCGTAAAAACACATATGGGTTAAGATTTCTAAATTTAAAACAATAATAAATCTCCCCAGATATTTCCATATGAATATGGTATCCAGATGTGGAAATTATTCCTAGGAAACTTCTGGTGGTCAAAAGGCGCTGTAGAGCTGAAGAGGATCATATGAATGACAGATACAAAAGTAAAAAGTTGAATAGAATGTAAAATATTTTCCAGAAAACTGAAACAATGTATCCAGGGTTAGAGCCATCTTGACTGTGATTGAACAGTTCAGAGCAGCGAATAAGTGGGACTTGCCTCATCTGCAAGATACAACTGGTACCAGCGCTGCGCAGTCACCACTCCTAGGGTACTGATCAACACATCAGAGCCCAACTCTTAGGGCTAATGCACACGACCGTATGTATTTTGTGGTCTGCAAAACATGGATCTGCAAAAAAATACAGATTACGTCCGTGTGCATTCCGTATTTTGCGCAACAAATCAACTGGCCCCTATTAGAACAGTCCTATCCTTGTCCGTAAGGACAATAGTAGGACATGTTCTATATTTTTTCAGACGGGAAATACGGACACATGGAAACGGAAGGCACATGGAGTAACTTGGGCTCCCCCCCCCCAAAAAAACGAATGGACACAGAAAGAAAATACGTTTGTGTGTATGAGCCCTTAATAGAAAATTGAAAGGGTATTCCGGTTGGTTAAAGTTATCCCCTATGCACAGGACCTGTATTTGGCTCTCTCTTTAACTCCCATAGAAGTGAATAGAGTGGCCACGCGCATGTGCGACTTGACGATCCGCTCTTTTCAGCGGGGCTGCAGGGGGTATGAGGCCCCTTTTCTGGTGATCAGTGGAGGTCTCAGCGGTAGGACCCCCACTAATCTAATAGACCGGATAGGGGATAACGTTAACCAACCAGAATACCCCTTTAAATTATTGTTAAAGGGATTGTCCAGCTTTTTGGAACTTTTTTTTAAAAAACTTTCACTAGTACTCTTTCATGACCGTTGGAAGAAGAAGAAAAAAATCTCTCACCTGCTCTTCCAATCCTCATCCTGGAAACTTCCGGACTGATGGGGTCACATGGGCCGTTGCAGCTAATGACTGGTCTAGTGGTGATGCATCCCTAAGCAGCATGTGATCCAGGAAGCCAGAGACATGGATCGGGGAGCAGAGGAGTAGGTTTTTTTTTTTTCAACACGCACAAAGGAGTGCTAGTGAAAGTTAACATACAAAAATCTGGATAATCCCTTTAAGAATAATTTAAAGGGCATCTGTCACCACATTTGGTAAAACGACTGCTGTAGATCTGCGCTGTCAGCAGAGTCTCATGGTATCCACCTCCATGTGTGCCGGCAATCCAGAGAAAAAGGACTTTGTGGTGCAAATTACCCCCTAGGTGCAACAAGGGCAGTGCTGTTGCACCTTGCTGCACTTAGATAAGCACAAATTTACAGCGGTTGACCATTTTATCTACTACTGGCATGCTGTGACAGATGCCCTTTAATGTCCTATCATGAAATGGTTGTCAAATAACAGCAAATCATAAGATAGGGTAAGGGTGGGCTGGTTTTAGGGGTGCTGGACCAATGTGGTCTCACTATATACTAACATACATTATAGTGCCCTTTGCCAAAGGCTGACCAGTCCTCATAAGCACAAGTAGTCAGGTCACTGCCCCCCAACACCCATTTGACCCATACTATATGTCTACAGGGTCTTCTGGCTGAAGATACATCGAGAAGCAGCAGATGACTGTGATAATGAATAGGAGACCTGTCCTTGGCCCCTCTAATTTGTACACTTAATCTCTAATGAGGTCAAAAGGGGGGGGGGGGGGTCCTGTTCAGGTAAGTGCTGATATTCAGAGATTCCGGAGCTGCAATCGGGCCGTAGAAAAGAGAACTTTTAACCTAATTCTTGCCATGATGAATATGAACGGCCGATTACGTATACGGCTGTTTTCAATGGGGCTCCTTCGAGTGTGCAGCCCGAGAATTGATGCCTCACTCCTGATAAATGAACTGTTGTGCTTCATAAATGAGTTTCTCGCCGCCGCCCTCGCAGGTTAGCACATTACACAGAAATGCATTATGAAAATGATCTGCTTCCATTTTCCTCTTCATTGATCTCCACGTTGAGAAAAATCCATCAGCTCGTAACGTTCGCGCCTCGCCATCTGTTTGGAGGAAGTAATGGATATTTCACATTCACAAGCTGATTGCTTAATTGTGGCTCGGAACGTTTTGCAAATTGGCTCATCCCTGATTAATGCAACGGGGGTGCAGACCCACGAATAGACCCTCTAGATGACAGTTCTGTAGGTAATATGCTGGAATGGGTATTGTACTAGGAGGGAGATTCATATGACTGTAAACGGTGAGGAAGCTGAAGTGTAAATGGATAATGGTTAGTAAATAGATGACGCCCCCCTATAAAAAGAGTCACGACCCTCTTAAATCCACTGGTTCTGCACAGTGCATAAGCATCAACTCCCCCATATATGAGCAGTTCCCCAGACCAGGGTACACGCAAACTGTTCTTACTATTTAATGTTGTTCCACGTTATCTCATCTGTTAATGCCTTGTCCTGTGCCCAGTATAGCTTTTGTATGGCTCGGTCAGGGTTAACTATCCCGATTCAGGAGTGGGACTTCACTTCACCCCTAGCTCGGTTAGTTGTGTGCCAGTGGAGAAAGTGTGAGAAGCTACATGTGCTCACTCCTCACAGTACCATGCCCGATTTCCAGAGAATCATCACCTCTCAGCAAGAAAGCCATTTCTACTCTAATGGTACTCCAAGAAAAGAGAAGGTGTAGACTCATCATGGCCGAGCACTGGAGTCAGTCAGTAAGGTATTCGCTGCTTAAGGCTGATAGAGACTTTACTGCAGTGAGGGGGGACATTGCTCAGACACCCTCCACAGTTGGATATGGTGGGATAGACTGGGTCCTAATCCTGTACCCCTCAGCTGAGAATTACAACCACCACTGTAAGATTAATATGGCCAGCCATAGATTCTGCAGAGGGAGAAAGAGGGAAGGAGTACTATAGTTCCCATCCTTGCTCAAATCCATACACTGCTATCTGGGAAGTTTTGCAGTATGAATTATTTCGAACTGTGTTTGGATGTACTACAACTCCCATTCTGAACTTTAACAAAAAGGGACATTTATTTTCTACAACTGGCTGGTTACTAACTTCAGCATCTACATCTCCTGCCTTGCACCCGCACCAAACCCACAACACCAAGGGCACCCCAACTACCATCAGGAAGGAACCCCAACATCAGGTTGTGATCCGAGGAAAGAAGGGGTGCACCCTCCTGTCACCGTCCTGGCCCTAAACAGAATTGGTGTAAGGATTGCCACTGTGAGGAACTGTTTCAGCAAGAGCCACTACCACTTCCATCCTCTGCTCAGGGTTCCCAGGTACCATGTGTCCATTATAGTAACCAACAGGCACAAATTAGGCTTCGTGCACTAATCTGGTGCCCCACAGTGGTGTAACATGAATCTCCGAGGCATCAATTCATATCTGTAACACCCACTCCCACAGCTACGCCACCTACTACCTCACTGTTTCTAGATGTACAAAACTAGTCTAACAGGACAGATTTTCAGTTGCAGAACTTCTGCTGTGCGTGAATTTACTCTAAGGACTTATTCACACGTCCGTTGTGTTTATGGATCCGCAAATTGCGGATCCATAAACACACCCGGCCGGCAGCCCCATAGAAATGTCTATTCTTGTCCGCAATTGCGGGCAAGAATAGGACATGCTCTACTTTTTTGCGGAGCTGCGGCCGCAAGATCGGCGGCGCGCTCCGCAAAAACTGATGCGGAGAGCACAGTGTGTGCTCTCCGCATCGTTCCGTGCCCCATTCACAGTAAATGGGTCCACATGTATTCCGAAGAATTGCGGAATACATGCGGACGTGTGAATAAGGCCTAAAACGTACCTCCACAGCTTTGAGAAAGGGTTTGAGCAGCTCGAAACGCGTAAGCATTTCCTGTATCTTACTTATCGATTCAATAAAGATCCTGTTTTTATCGGAATTGGTGCAGTGCTAGATTACGTCATCTCTAAGGCTACCTACACACGTTGCCAATCACGCTTCTTTTTTTTCCATGGCGATTTTTGTGCAAGTAACACATGCGGTTTTTGGTGTGGAAATGCAAAAAAAAAAAAAAAAAAAAAAAAAAAAAAAAAGACCCAAATTTGTATGCAGAAAATCCACAAAAAATTCTTGTTATTTATTTGTGCTTTTTTTTGGGTTAACCCAACCCCATTGACATCTATGGAGAAAACCACTCTGCAGAAGAACTTACATGCTGTGGACTTCAAAATCCAATTTCCACCTGGAGTAAAAAAAAAGAAGAAAAATGCACATGAGATTTGTCCAATCTCATACACTTTGCTGGTACTGGATTACGCTGCTGTTTTTTCACGTCAAAATCCAGGTGGAAAAACTGCGCATAATCCGCAACGTGTGCAGGTAGCCTAAGGGTACATCCACGTAGGACTGGTACGCTCTGACCAGAATGGAAAATATGCAGCAGCAAAATCAGCACCAGAATTGCAGAAGACTTCACGTTCTGTATTGTAAATGACTTCACCTTCTGCATCACCAATTCACAGTCCGCGGATTTACAATTCGCACCGCAGCTGAGGTTATTTGTAGAGGCCGTTGCAGATTTTTTTTCCTGCAGCCTGAGGATGGGATTTTGTACAATCCCATCCACTTTGCTGGTACTGTAAGGGGACCATCAATATGTAAAAAGGGGATCTCCAAAGTAGACAACTGCTTTTGGCTCCACATACACAGTAAATAATACTTTAATGGCGCACACGGTATTCTTTATGATCCTGCAGCTCTATTAAGAGGGTCACTACCGAGCCCTGGGCAGAAACCACACACTGTCTATGGGAAGAGCCTGTTCTTCACTGCATGGTCTGGTAAAACATGTGGCTAATCTCACAATGTAACCTGAGGACATCCACATCCCGTGAAAGAGCGTGACTGATGATGTCATGGGATCCTGGTCCGAACTCTGTGCAGCTTAAAAGGGAAAACTGAAGATTTGGGAAATCAAAAGCAGTTGTCTATAGGTTTTAATGGAGTTGCTCACTCCTGGAAATAATCACTCCCCCCTCATTTCTATATAGGACGCAACACCCTAATGTACATTCAAACCATATAGAATAAGACAGAGGAGTTAACCGTCAATGCTCTGAACCCCATAATTCTGCATTCAGGTTGATGCACATCAGTTTTAAATAGGGTAATACCCTTGTAGGGAATTCTAGCGAGGTTCCCCCTACTACTGCAAGACTGCAGAGCCCATCGCTTTCTAAAGGAAAAAGTTCTGCTGGTTTCCAGAGCACAATTAGTAACCATGGGACCCCATAGCAAAAATTGGGATGGGGTCCAATTCAACCATGACCATATACAACAAAAGGTTCGGAACATGAAAAACGTATGATGATTTTGGTACACAGTGATGAAACACTACAGGGATAATGCACACAGTCATGTAACCACACAGGGATAACACAGAGACGTCACCATACCGGGGTAGTGCGCATGCACATACATACACACACGTCATACTACAAGGATAATGCACACAGTCATGTAACCACACAGGGATAACACAGAGACGTCACCATACAGGGGTAGTGCGCATGCACATACATACACACACGTCATACTACAAGGATAATGCACACAGTGATGTCACCATACAGGGATAACACAGAGACGTCACCATACAGGGGTAGTGCGCGTGCACATACACACACGTCATACTACAAGGATAATGCACACAGTGATGTCACCATACAGGGATAACACAGATACGTCACCATACAGGGGTAATACACCCACTACCAGGATAATGCAGATAGTGATTTCACAACGCAGGGATAATGTGAACAGTGATGTCCAGTACAGGAATAATGCACACAGTGATGTCACGGTACAGGGAACATCTATACTGTGATATATCATCATTACACATCTACAGTGTGACAGCAAAGGAAAACCAATGATGTCACACGCCGGTATAATGAACACATGATGGCACAACATCGAAATAGTGCAAAAAGTAATGCTGCAGAGAAGAGATTGGCGGGGGTCTGACTTATGGGACCTCTGCCGATCAGCTGTTAGAAGAGGCCGCTCCGATGAGTGCTGCCGTCTCTTCACAGCGCCATTCATTGTATAATGGTTGTGCTTGGTATAGCAGCTCAGCCCCATTCACTTGAATGCGACTGAGCTGTGCGTAGGTCATGTGACCGATGACCGTGATATCACATGGCCTAGGAAGAGGCCTAAAGGGGTTATCCCATGACTAATGTAAAAAATGAAAATCAGACACCATATAGTCCATGACAATCTCTTTCTAACAAAGCTAGAACCAGCCCTGTACCTCACATGGATCCAGAGATCTCCCCATTCATTGCTCTGCTAGATTTATATCAAGCTAACAGCTCAAGGGGAGTGTCCTTTCTGCTGCAGCTAATGTGGCGTGTCTAGGCTCTCCCTAACACAACTCAGGAGGCAGTTGAAGGATGAAACTGAGCATGTGCGGCCTTCTCAGTGTGCTGGACAAAGAAATAAGGAACAGAACAAACAGCAGGTGGCGCTATACAGATATATTTTATTGAATAACTCAGTGGTTATAATTGATTTTTAATTCCATACAATTACAAAAGTATTCAGATCCAGCTGCTGGTTTGAAAACTGTAGAATGTATTTTTCGTGGGCCAACCACTTTAAACACTCACGGGACACCAAGGCCTCTTCATACAGCTAAGTGGTGGGGTTCCCGGGACCCCTGCTGATCTAATATTGATGACCTATCCTGAGGATAGACCATCAATATTAAATTCCCAGAAAACCCCCTTTAAGGTTGTATGTTTTTCAAACTTTTTTAGCCCCCAGGGCCCCTCTAGCTCATGTTGCTGATCAGACTGAACAGGGGTGAAGGCCGGGTCCTCCTGCAGCTGTTACATTACGCACTTGCCACACTTCTCAAAAAATTCATTAACTCAGTGGAAAAATATACAGGGCCCATGGCGAACATGTCTCGGGGGCCCCCAAGGGACCTTCTTGGCTTACAAAATCAAGGCGGCAAGTACATGTCTGTTCCCCGAGAGCCGCTTTCTATCTGCCGCTGTCCTGTCAATCATCTGGATGTAGTTTACATCACTGTAAAGAGACGGATTCATCAGGAACCCATGGCGGGGAGCTGCAGACATTCACCAGCATAATAATCCCAGGCGCAGCAGCCAGCCCCCGCCATCATCAACTCCCCAAATATGCTCCGCGCTAATTAGACAACTGGAAAAGCAGAAGATAAAACAAACAACATGAAACGACCAAAAGGATGACAAATCTCTAGAATATTTTGCACAAAGTTTGATCAAATGTTTAAAATAAAGAAAAAACCTCTGTCGCCCCCTCCAAATGATTGGCAGCCATCAGCCTGTCCATAGCCAGGATTTCATGGCGATCCATCAGTTTGCCATCTCCTCCGTCTTAGGAGGCTTTTTCACACGAGCGAGTTTTCCTTCCGGATGCGATGTGTGTAGTGAACGCGTAGCATCTGGACTGAACCCTGACCCATTCATTTCAGTGGTTCTGTGCACATCAGCCTCGTTTATTGCTGATCATCTTTGCATTCAAGAAACATTTTTAAAAAAATTGCATATATTGTGTGCTCTTAATGCAGCTCTGGCTCCATAGAAGTGAATGGGGCTAGCGTGAAAAATTGGAGGCATCTGGATGCAATGCGTTTTTCACTGATGGTTGGTAGAAGATGTTGATCGTTAGTCTTCAGTTTTTTTTGTTTCGTGAAAAACGGATGCAATCCGAATACAATCCGGAGGGGAAAAAAAGCACAAAAAACGTATTGAACAGATCCGGCACAAAAAACGGATTGAACAGATCCGACACAATCCATAACGCTTGTGTGAAAACTGCCTAATGGCTGCAGATTTGCACGTGGCGAATCCACAGTATTATACGGTAAAGACAAAGTGGATGATATTTTAGGAATTCTCATTCACACTCTGCAAAACTCAAATCTGCAGCGTAATTGACTTGCATTGCATTTCAATTTATGTTGCAGATTTCCACTGCAGATTTCACCCTCTGCAATGCAAAGTAACTCTGCAGCAAAATCCTCTACATAACTTCCAGCACCAATTCTAAATGTAAGACAGCTTCCTTGCTACTTACATTTAGACCATTTTTTAAAACAGGCATAGAAAATGATGCATGAGGCGGGCCTGCCAGTCCGTCCCCTTCCCCGCCACCTGATGATCTATCCTCTGGCCGTGGCCTTCTCGCTGTTTACCGCAGGCCTGGGCGGGGCTAAGCTCGTTACTCGAATGAAGTTTAGCCCCGCCCAGGCCAGTGATACTAGTCATGACGTCTCTAGGCCTGCGGTAAACAGCAAGAAGGCCGCGGCGCTACTGCCAGTGCCGCTGCCTTCTCAAACAGCTGATTGGCGGGGGTCCCGGGTGACAGACCCCTGCCGATCAGAGCTGATGATCTATCAAGAGGATAGATCATCAGTTTAAGATTACTGCAGAACTCCTTTAATGCGATGTACTTCACACTCACTTGTTCCAGCATGAGGCAGGCATGGTCAGAATTAACCTCTAGAGAGGACTGGGCCAGGATAGTTAAGGTTTGGGCTGGCAGCCTGGCACCACCCCTATTTCCAGATTATTCTAATCAGTATAGCTGTAGAGAGGCAGCAGTCTCCTTGCCCTCCTCTTCTACAGACTCCAGCCTCAGGCCCTAGAGGCTTCAGCACCTCGATGTGTGCCAGGAGATGAAAGAGAGGAAGATCTGAAGGACGATTTGCATGGCTACAGTGTGGGAGTCCGCAAGGTAACCCAGCTTAAAATATTTCAGACCCTGCTGCTGCAAAGGGGAAACAAGTTAAGACATCCTATGCACCCAGAATACTGGACACTGCAGCCACATTTACGAGATTGCAGTTGATAGCCAGAGATCCCGGTAACAGAGTTTAGCAACAGAAGGGGTAACCAGAGGGCCAATGCTGCAACAAACTGCCTAGCTCATGCTTGGACATCTGGGAGAACATTGCACTGTGTAAAGAGATTTGCTGGATGTACTTTAACTTCTGCCCCGCACACAGTAAAAAGAGACTTTTGAGTTCAATCTGGCCTGGTCTCCGACTCCCTTAACACCACGTGCTGGCCATTGCATTTCCATCACGTGTTCTGCCTTGCATCCACATGCACATTTAACATCCAAGGCACACCCAAAATATCATCAGGCAGGGAGCCTACGCTACTGGGAAAAGAACAAATTGTGCCCCTCTTTCACTGGACTGACCCCTGGGAGCGATGGCCTGAGGGAGTACTCTGTAACACATCATGACCATGGCCATGGGAAGGGATGTTACACATGCAGATCCAGAGCAGGTCCCATAGAAGTGAATAGTGAAAGCTGCAGCTTTCCATTCACTGAGGGGCACCATTCTTGAAACAGGAGGTGAGAACCACACCTATCGAATATTTACGCCAACGAGAGGCTATACATTTCAGATGGGACAACCTCTTTAAAGGGACACTGACAGGCCCAATAAGCATTATGAGCTATATATAGGCACTCATAGGTCTTGTAATGAGTATTCTAAACATATCAGTATACCCCCTTTCCACTCTATAAATGCAGTAAAATCAAGTTTTATAACCTGGTTAAACGTCTTGTCTTTGTGCCCAAGGGGCGGTTTCTCTGTTCTACTTGTGCCCAGCCGCGCCCCAACCGCCGTTTTAAAGCGCCCCGACGTCCACGACACTCCGAGATCCAGCGCATGCCCAATAGAATGCTATGGGCATCGGCCTCACTAGCAGCTACTGGGCATGCGTGGGATACCTTCCCGGCACTCCCAGTGACCACATTCTTACGGCGCCTGCGTCCCCCTAACCATCAGTGAGGTGGCTTCAGCCTCACCTGCTGCGCCTGCGCCGGGTCTAGGAGCCTCGGGGACAGAAGAAGCCGTTCAGCGAAGTGAATAATGATGAGCTGGGCGGTCCTTGAAAACGGTGGTTGAAGCAGAGACATCGCCCCTTGGGCACAAAGACAAGACGTTCAACCAGGTTATAAAACTTTATTTAGCTGCATTTATAAGGTGGAAAGGGGGTATACTGATATGTTTAGAATACTCATTACAAGACCTATGCCTGCCTATATATAGCTTATAATGCTTATTGGGCCTGTCAGTGTCCCTTTAAGATAATTTATGACTCAAGCCACATGCAACAGACCCTAGTGCTAGGCCCCAAAGACATTGCTAAAAGTATGGAGTTGTGGCTGTTAAACCACAATGGCACTTGCCAGAACATCACAAGCCCTTCAAACAGCCGGGGTGCCGAGATTTGGGCCTCCCCTAATCGAATGTTGAAAACCTCTTTAGATGAGGGCAACAATAATGACTATTTAGCACCAAAATTCTATTAATACTCCCGACATACAAGTGTATTTTTTGTCCATGTTAGTCATGTACAGGCCAATCACCAAACCTGGTTGTCCATCATAATAAAAAAAAAAAAAACTCACATTATGGCCCCATTCACACGTCCGCAATTCTGTTCCGCATTTTGCGGAACGGAATTGCGGACCCATTCACTTCAATGGGGACAGGCGATGTCCCGGCCAGGTCCGCAATTGCGTTCCCGAAAAAAATAGAACATGTCCTATTCTTGTCCGCAATTGCGGACAAGAAAAGGCATTTTCTATGAGAGTGCCGGCGATCTGCGGTCCGCAAATTGCGGAACGCACATCACCGATGTCCGTGTTTTGCGGATCCGCGGATCCGCAAAACACACGGACGTGTGAATGGACCCTATAGCATGATTCTCAAGTTTATGAGAAATTAAACCGCCAATTTCACTACTGGAGTAGGAAATACAACCCTAACAGCATGACTAATAGGTTTAAAGGGACAACGCCAGATCTTATTCCAGAGAAACCTCTAGAAAGTTTTTTTTAATTTCGAGGAAATCGTAAATTGAAGCAAAGAACGCAGCTTGTTCTGTCTCCTCATCCAGATTAAGAACCACAAAAATCTGAGGTCTGGCCACTAAATATCTTCACTTACTGTAATGTGAAACTAATCCGCTTATAAAGGTTGTTACAGTATAAACATGTGCAAAGGTAGTCAGCTCCTTTAGGTCAGTATTAAGTCTGTAAAAGGGCACTTTTTGCACCCGTATTGCCTGTATTAGGGAATAAAAGGGCATCTGTCAGCAGATTTGTCCCTATGACACTGGCTGACCTGTTACATGTGCCCTTGGCAGCTGAAGACATCTGTGTTGGTCCCATGTTAATATGTGCCCGCATTGCTGAGAAAAATTATATTTTATTATATGCAAATGAGCCTCTAGGAGCAACAGGGGCGTTACCATTACTCCTAGAGGCTCTGCTCAGAGGCACCCTCTGCACTTTGACAGGAACGGGCTTCATCATATCTGGCCCTGTCAATCAAAGTGGAGAGGGTGCATTAGTTACACCTAGAGGCTCTGCTCTCTCTGCAACAGCAATGCCCTCATTGCTCCTAAAGGCTCATTTGCATATATTAAAACTTAGTTTTTCTCAGCAATGCGGGCACATATGAACATGGGACCAACACGGATGTCTTCAGCTGCCAAGTGCCCATGTAACAGGTCAGCCAGTGTCATAGGTACAAATCTGCTGACAGATGCCCTTTAAATTCCAGCACAACTGCCAGTCAATTGATCCTGACTAACTGCGTTACAGGGATTTCAGGCCTTAGAATAAGGCTTTACTTGTATTGACTACAACAATAAATCCCCCAAAAAAGTTTAGTTGCCAAGTTTTAATCAAAGAGCATCTGTCAGAATGATCAACCCTACAAAACCAGGTATACTGCTTGGTAGGATTGATTTTGCTGAGTAAAACGACAGCTCTCTTTTCTCTACAGGGTTAAAATTTGCTGCGTTATATTAATATTTATATTGAGTAACTATTTGGGGCACCAAAGGTCTGGCCATAGCGCTGGCAGCACCACTAGCGGAATATACCCCCTGTGCTTTCTGTGCTTCCCCTTCCTCTAATTTGCAGGGCTACACCTTTCGTCTATGTTCTCGCACCTCGCTGAGGTTCAGTGACTATGGTCCTTTGTTTTTTTTTTCCAATTTGGGCATTTTTAGTTTTTGTTTAATGCAGCATGTTACAGCATTATGAGAGTACAGCTTAGTACAGTAGACCCGCGGTTGAGCAGGAGTTCACAGCCTCATAAGTCAGTATGATCCTATGAGTTCAGGTCAGAGGAGCAGCGTTCGGGTCAAGAAATCCTCTCATCACACGAAGTGCATCTTCCAGAGAAAACACGCTCCTCTGAAACTGGCCATTAGCTAGATGTCAAGCCGATCAGGCATCTTCCAATTTGACCACCAATTCAACCAGTATCGGGAGGCAACAACTGGAAACTCTTTATCTTACTAGCAACGTCATGAATGATGATCACATCTTACAGGGCCTTTGTGTACAATACTTCTCTATGTATGAAAATAAGCATAGAATTCCGAATTCTGCACTCGTGTCATGTCGTACTGCGGAGTAGGAGGAAAAAGTTGAACTTTTAGGAGAAAGTCAACAGAAAACAATATTCGTAAAATGAATGAGAAATTAATTATACGGTAATTAACACCATGACGGTGCTCTCACCCACGCTGCCTATTACGCTTTGTGACCCGGGTGTCGTGTGTCATTACAAGAACATAAATATGCTTGGCCGGGTTTTGAATGACCGTCATACAGAGAACCACTTATTCATCTTTCTGAAGACCAGCGGCAAAGAGGAAAAAGAAAAGTGAGACTATGCATACGTGATTCTGAAAGTATGTCTGTCTCCGAATGTAAAGGGCATCTTTACGCAACTAATGAGCCCTCCCTCTTGGTCTCTGTGGTATTTCCCTTGGCTGGAGCAACAGTTTGTTCTCCAGAACGGATTACCCATAGTCAGCCATTTGAAAAGCTCTGGAGAAAAGTTTTTGGTCGTCCAGTCACCCATCCAAATGAGTATTGCTCTCCAGGGTAAAAGTGGTCCTTCATAGTATCAGAGGATCCTTGGTGATCCCAAAGTATAAGACAATGATGTGCCTTAAAGGTCAAGCAGAAGACAACCCCATTTAGCACAGATATGGAGCCCATCCCTGCTATAGACAATAATTATGACTCTATGATGATATGACCTGCAAGTACAAAGGTAACCCCACAACTTAGGTCCTAAAATTCTTCTGGTGAGGCCAAGGTCATGCCACTTGTCACATAGTCACACCCCTATTACAATTTGGTGGTATATAAGAAGGTGGCACTTAGCTCACATATTCTTAATAGCAAGCCCTGAGAAAGGTCCAACTTGACAACTGTCTTTACCTGTGGATGATTATAGACCACTATTATGGACTACTATAACCTAGTGAGATTATTATAAGGGGCCATGGCTAGTGCACATGTAACAAGTCAACTCTATGGATAGCATGTCATCAAGCAGAAATGTGACCAGATGTGGTGGGGCCAGGGATACTGAAAATTATTATTTTCAAGCTTTTTTTTTAGTCCATGTTAAAGGCACATGTGCAAGAAATCAGAAATACAGAACTGCACCTATGATTCAATAGGAAGGCAATGATAAAGCAGAAAACAATAAGTGCAATTTCCATAAAGACCAAGCTGACGGCCACGGTAGGTGGCAATGACAATTCTGGCTGGCTTGGAGTCCTCTGCTCTGGACTACCCTATTAAATATAGGGTTTTCAGAAGTTCATGACTCAAGAAGCCAATGGAGGTATAAAGGACCTCAAACACAAATAGACATGCATGCAATATGAATAGGGGGGGGGAGGGATTGAGCTGTTGAAATCTAACGGCCCAATCCTCTGCTGTCAGGGAGAGAGTCAGTAGGCTTACATATACATTAGATGGTTGGCTGATCCCATGAAAATTGGCGGGTCCAGATGACATTAGTGTAATGTGGATAGCCAACTTAAATGGGGTTTTCCAGACTCCTGATATTGATGACCTATCCTCAGAATAGATCATTAATATCTGATCAGTGAGGGTACGACACCCAGCACCCTTACCAATCCAGCCCCCGGTGCTGGAACTAGCCCTTTAAATGACGCAGGAAGCACAGCTCCATTCAAAGTGTAGTGGCAGTGCTGGGTTACTGCAGCTCAGCAGCCAATGGCCTGAATGAGAGCTGAGCTGCAGTCATCCAATAAGAGTTACAGTGCTGCAGGGAACAGCTGATTGGTTAGGGTACAGGGTGTAAAATCTTCACCATTTTAGATATTATTGACCTATCCTGAGGATAAGTCATTAATACAAAGAGCCTGGAAAACCCCTTTAATAAACGCAAACATTAGCTACTAATTTTTTATGCATAGGAATGCTGTATGGTAGGACATATGGCTCTGCCATGCATTGAGAACCTATGTGGTGGCACCCAAAGATCCTATGGCTCTGTACTATGGAGCTGTAGGCAACCCATGTGCCTCCACGCAGCAGCATATTCCAGAGATATTCACCCCTAGAAGCAATTCTTCTAGCAGAAACTATTTGGTAATATGGTACGTATCCAATGGAACATGGCACAAAAAGTGGAGGAAAAGGCAGTTACATCGTAAGCTTGGAGCTGGAATACATCCATGTGCATGAGACCTGAGGAGGGGACAAAGGTGTGGTGTTATTTTAGAAGTAGTCGAGCCCCAGCCATGAGGTGGACAGCATTCTCCTACAGTAGCACTTTCACCTCCCCCTCTATATAATGGAAAAGTTGATGATATATTAAGGGAAACTAGATAGGAAGGAAGGAGGAGGAATACGGCTGAATGGGACATTATTTTTTTTTTAATACTGGTCAAGAGATGCATGAAAGGAGGTTACAGAGTTCAGAGTCAGGTCTTGAGGTCATGGTTTCAAAGGCACTCATCGCTGCTTCATGTAACCTAAAAGTACAGTATTTTGAATATTTTTTAAATTAACAATTCAGCTTTTTAGCTGAATACTTATGTACAGGGTTTGTCTGTGGCTGTAATGATGCCAAAAGCCTCCAGCATGGACAGGACATACTATATGAAGGGGTTCTCCAGGACTTCTCAAGATAATCAATAATAGATTGGTGGGGATCTGACACTGGCCAGCCCCACAGGTCTGCTGTTTCGGGCACCCTAAAATATACAGTGTACAATGCTGGAAGTAGAAGGCTCCATCCAGTGTAGTGGTCATACTGGAGTACTGCATAGTCTATGGAGCCTTCCATTTCCAGTCTATACAATTTATAGTTTTCACCAGGGGCTTCCTGAAACAGCTGATCCATGGGGGGTGTCGGATCTCACCAATCTGATGTTGATAATCTATCCTGAGGTTAAGTCATCAATATCCAAGACTTGGAAAACACCTTTATTGTACTCGCCCTGGGCACCACATGGTCAATTTCCAATTATGTGCCAGCTGGTGAGATTTGTGCACCTATACGCATACAATGCACTGCCTAAACAGGGACAGTTTATTGTGGCTTTTAAGAACATGAATATTTTTCAATTTTGCATTTCTTTATTTTTGTTTTTAAAACAGTTTCACTTTTTTTTTTTTTTTTTTTTTTAACTAAGGGACTTGACCATGCAATTGCTTGATGCTTCTGTATGGCAGCATTTGATGTCAGTGTTAGGGCCCCCGTTCACATTAGTGTATGTCAGAGGAGTGAAGGATTGGTTGACCTGAATTTTTTCACGTGATCTTTTTGTGTCTAGCAGCAGATATCCTCCTTTCTCTCCTGGCCAAACGAACGTGTATGTGTATGGGGGAGTCAGAGAGAGAACTAGCCCCCATCTCAGATAGTCCCACAGAGCTGAGTGGAGGGCATCACAAATGTCTGACCTCTGCGCCATTCAAGAGGGAAAAAACAGGGCATCTCTTGCGTGATCGGTGGGGGCCCCAGTAGTTGGACCCCTGCAGATCAGACAATTATTCTCTAGCCTGTTGATAGTAGACAAATGCTTGTCATGGGACAACCAGATTTAAAGGAGTTGTCCACTTTGATAGAAAGGTTCCTTTTCGACAAGCTGATCACAATGTACAAGGCAGCTGTGCCTACCAGCAATCAGTTGCATTCTGTGGGGGAAATTCAGAAACAAGTGTCAAATACCCCTGTAGCACCACCACAGGGGAAATAAGGTAATACACTGGGAAAAGAACCCGAATAAAGTTTCAAAACTTTGCGCAACCGTGGCATGCGCCAAACTTTGTGACTTTTTGATGCCCGTTTTCTTGCGTAAAGGGGTTGATAAATGTCCTTCATTTTGTGTCAAGCTGGCCATACACTAGAAATATCAGAAGGCTGCTTTCTGAATGACCATCTAAAAGCTCTAGTGTATGGACAGCTTAAAGGGGTTATTTTAAGATATGCCATCAATGTATCGCTGGCTTACGACCGATGTGACCCCTTTCTGATAACAACAATAAAATGGCAGCTGCACAAAATTACCGTACCTCGCGGAGCTGAGGGAAGAAACTCATTTAGACCTGGTGACATTTTCTATTAATACAGCACCCATACCTGTCCAGAGATGAGACATTTAAAGGGTTTTTCCAGGATTTTCATATGAATCACCTTAGGATATCCTCAGGATAGGTCATCAATATGAGATCAGAAGGGGTCTGACTCCCGGCCCCCTGCTGATCAGCTCTATGAAGACGCCGTGGCACTCTAGGCCATGTGACATCACGTTCATTGGTCACATGGCGTTGGCACAGCTCAGTCCCATTTAAGTGAATGGGGCTGAGCTGTAAAACTAAGCACAGTGTTGTGCTTAGCAAAGTGTGAGAAGGCCGTGGAGCTCACCTTCAGCAAATAGCTGACCGGCAGGAGTGCTGAGAATCGGACCCTGACTGATCTCCTATTAACGACCTATCCTGAGGATGAGACCTCATGCACACGGGCCATTGCTCGGCTGTCATCAATTTGCGGTTCCCAATGCATGGGCATCATCTGTGAGGATTCCGCAGATGGATCCAGACCCATTCAACTTGAATGGGTCTGTGGTCTGTCCGCACCACAAAAAAATAGATCAAGTTCTATTTTTTTTAGTAGTGGTGCGGAGGCACGGAGAGAAACCCCACTGATGCACTCTGTAGTGCTTCCGTGGGGTTCTGTGCCTCGTTCCGCACCACACCTTCCGGATTGCGGACTCATTCAAGTGAATAGGTCCGCATCCGTTATTCGGGAGCACCCGGCAGGTGTCTTTATATTGCTAGCCGCAATGAGGGCACGGCCGTGTGCATGAGGCCTAAAGGTACTTTCACACTTGGGCATGGCTATCTGGCAGGCTGTTCCGGCCGGTGAACAGCCTGCCGCAAGTACCCGTGTGTTGCCGCTCCGTCCCCATTGACTATAATGGGGCGGCAGGCAGAGCTACGGCGCAGCACAGAAGTGCACGGCAGTGATCGCCGGACTAAAAAGTCAGACCTGCAGTACTTTTAGTCCGGCGATCTGCGGCCGTGCACTGCCGCGCTGCGCCGTAACTCCGCCCCCCAACCCATTATAGTCAATGGGGACGGAGCGGCAGCACACGCATAGCCATGCCGAAAGTGTGAAAGTATCCTAATAGATCAATATGAAAATCCTGGAAAACCCCTTTAATCTTCTAGGCGTGATGGTAGCTTTCAGTGCTTTCTATAAAGATAAAATGGGCATGGGTGACCGTTGACTTGGGTTACATTAAAACGCAAAAAAATAAAAATAAAAACAATAGCAAAAGAAAAAACCCAAAACAAAAACAAACAAAAAAGCAAATACAAAAACACAATAAAGAAGCCCCCAAACACACTGTTGTCCACGGCAACTCTAATAAATTGACCATAAAGTCACCAAATATGTATGGATGCCGACATAAGATGCCTCTGTGCCGCTACATTGCCCTCAAATACTCATGCACAGAATAGGTGTCATATTTAGGAAGGAAATAGTTAATGAAGCTACACAGAGCGCCCCCTTACCTGCATAGTGATCGAACACAGTGGGCACATACTGCTCCGGGAAGGCATCATTGGCATAACTCATCACCAGACAAGTCTTCCCGACCGCGCCGTCGCCAACCACCACACACTTCAGCATCCTCTTCATGCTGTTGGTGATGCCAGAGCCGCTGCCGTCACTTTCGTCTCTCTTATCCATGCCTGGTCGGCTGCAAACTCCTTTCAGCAACTAGAGAACAGTTCTGGGATACAAATTCCTTTTTTTTTTTTTTTCCTACTGTCCCCCCGAGAAGCTGGAAATCATAACGCGCCCCTCATTCTGCTGCAGCGTCCTCCAGCGATCATACTTTGCTACTTGGTTTGCCTGCAGGGTCGGTATTTTGCATGCAAGTGTCTGAGCCACTCATTGCTCCAATTCACAGACTTCCCAGACTTTCCCTCATCCTGACACAACACAAGCTCAGTGTTTGTGCATCGCAGGAGGGGGAATTAGACGTGTGGACGTCACTTGTCCCTCCAGTAGGCTGACCACAGAAATCAGAGCTCGCTGCTAATCCTTTTCCCAGCCTCCACTCTTTTCCAGTATCTACTATGGAAGGGAGGGCTTGGAGGATGGAGATTTTTTATTTTTTTTCCTCCATAATCTTACATTTTGGACTTGCTCGGTGTCAGGAAATCATGAGTTTCCTGCTGAATTCCATATTAGGATCAATGGGCTGGAGAACAGTGAAGAACAATGGGAGCTCTGTGTGTGTTTGAACTGTACAGGAACTTTGCCAGCGCTGAGAGTTACAATAACACTAGAGGTCCCACTGCAGGCTCTAAACTTCCTTCTTCTCCTGGCTGGAGAGAGGCGGATGATGTCACTGCTGTGCTGTAATCAAACTATTACACTGACGGGAGAGCAGAACCAGTCCTCATTAACCGCTTTGCTTCCAGCCATCATGTTAATGTGCAGCAGACCCCCCAAGTGTTCCTCTTTCGGAGGGACAGTCCCTATTTTGGACCCAAGTCTCTCCGTCCCTCTTTTCTCCTTAAATGTCCCTCTTTTTGATCTGACGTATAGCTTTGCATTGTTACATTTACAATATTGATCAAGGAGGTGTCTGGTTCCTATTTGCATATTTGACCCCACCTTGTATATTATTTCATTATTTGGAATTTCAAAATTTCGTCAGATATTTTTTGCGCTAGGAAAACATGTGTAAATATGCAGGAAAAATGAACTTTCATACAATGAACCATAAGTGCTCCTCTTTGACGGTCCAAAAATTTGGAAGGTACAGTAACTGCCTCCTGTTATGAGCTACCTCACTCAACGCAGTGGTCTCTTGCAAAACTACGACTCTCAGCATTCCCTGACAGTCTTCACTGGGAGTTGTTTTTTGTACAACAGCTGCAGAGCCTTGGAGATCCTCCACGTTCTGCATTAGGTTTATTATAATCCATACTTGCTAACTTTTACAACGCGCCACCAGAATTCTTTTTTCAGTACTTACGCCCCACTTATGGAATAGCCTGCCCTTTTATTGAAGCAACCCCCACCCCGTTTACTACCGCTCCTTGTGTATTTGGATGCCAGGACTACATCGGATGAGGCCACACATAAGTAGGGCAGCTCTCCTGGAGATGCCTGGAAGGCTTTCCCACTACCCAGGAGATTTGCCAACTCCTCTGGGAGTCTCCAGATATTCCGTGGTAGTGATCAGAAGATAGAGTAGGGGAGTAAAGATGGGCGTTTGGGTACGTCTTAGGTTCTCTAATTCGCCCCAAACGAATCACAAAAAGAAATTCGGGTTTGTTAAAATTTTAAAACTTTTTGGGCAATTAAAGGTCAAATTATGTGCAGGTGGAATCAATTCACTCATCCTTATTGGGGAACAAATGGACTGCCTCAAAAAGGACAGTCCCTTTGTGATGTAGATAGGATATCGGTTCAGTTCATGGTCCTAGAATTGTATCTGAATACCCTGGCCAAGGCAAAGAAGATTGTTGCCATCCCCCTCCATCCCCCATTATGTCCCGACTCCCTACATATTATACCCCCTCAAACTATAGATGTTATGACTGTAATATCTTAGTATTATATTTGGTGTAACTATAGGTAGTATACAAACTAAGGCTGTGCAATGGCCAAAGGTGTTGCACGAGGTGGCAGTTGCATTTGGGCTTTTGCTTTCCGAGACTCTATACGCAGGGATGCTCAACCTGTGGCCCTCCAGCTGTTGCAAAACTACAACTGCCAGCATGCCACAATAGCTGTAGGCTGTCCAGGCACATTGGGAATTGTAGATTTGCAACAGCTGGAGGGCCGCAGGTTGTGCATCTCTGCTCTATAGGCTCTACATGCTAGGACTAGGCAAAGTTGTAGTTGGGTTTTCCTTCACCCGGGCACAAGGATTCAGTTTGCTGCCCTTGATCTAAATTACCCGGATTAAAGCCTCTTCAACATGACAGTGGATGATGGACAGCACACATTTATTGACTTTCATGTGTGTATTCACACGTCAGTGGTTTTCCATGGACCGTGGGTATATGATGACACCACGGACGCATGCCCTGTTTTCCCTCATACACATCATAGTCTATGGGTCAGTGAAAACCACGGACACAACATGGATGCCATTCACGTTTGGTCGGTGGTTTTCGCAGAAGATGCTCTAGAAATCTAATTACAGCCTAGCCCTGTCCATGAAACATGGATGACACATGGATGGATATTAATCAAGCAACCATGGATCAAACACGGATGGATCACGGATGAAACAGGGATAGGTAAATGAGGCCTCTACATCAGGTACCTGATAGAGGGAAGTTGAGCAGAATATGCATTGTTTTTATACTGGGTTGACCAACCAAACCCACTGCACTGTATGAACAAGTGTACCAAGACCAGACCCGTCAATCACAGTAAAGAAGTCCCACACACATTCCGCTGCTCAGCCTTTAAACACTGGGGCAATATAGAATATGTTAAAGGGGTTGTTCAGCAATATATATTGATGACCTATCCTTAGGATAGGTCAGCAATATCTGATTGGCGGGGGTCCGACACCCAGCACCTCCGTGGATCAGCTGTTTGAAGAGGAGGCGACGATCTATGCAAGTGCTACTCCCTCTTCATTACACTACCAGTCATCTCGGAAGTGCAGTGTTATCACAAGTACTCGCTTCATTCACTTGAATGAAGAGAGTACTTGTAATTACACTATGCCGCATTGCCGCCGCGGCAAGGGAGACAACGTGTAGTGTGCTGAAGAGGAAGAGTCATCAATATAAAACCGCTGCACAACCCCTTTAAAGTCATGGTTATTTAGGGATAGGCCCAAGAGCATCAAACTACACTATTAAAAGGGAAAGTACAGTATGCTGCAGTAAACTATTATCGAAAATGTATATTCTATAACCATGCAAAATAGAGAGGCTCCTGGAATCAATGACTGAATAAAAGGTGAAAGGTGTCCTGTGGCATTTGGCACCAAGATGTTAGCAGAAGATCCTTTATAGACCCACTGTCAATTCAGGTGATTAGCTGTCATTAGGAATAGCAGTATCCCCGGCCATGATAGGACTTGTATCTTGCATTTTCCCCTTCTGCAGGCTAATTCCTAGTTTTCTCTGAGCTCAGCTCTAGAGTGGATGGAGGCTAGCTACAATGAGGTCTCCTAAGCACTGCACACAGAGAATAGGAGATCTTGTTGACCTCCCTCTATAAAGCACATACAGAAACAGCAGCATGGAGGACACTATACAGCAGTAGTGAGCAATGTTGTTGTCAATCCAGCACGGAGGTGAGATTTAGGTGTAGGAAGACCAGCAATAGTGCCACCTCTCTCTTACTGTGCATCTGCTCGCTCCTCGCTCTCCACTTTTCCTCTTAATAGACTTCTATCAACAGCAGCTGTACGTAAGCTGGTAAACCACTCCAGTGCATTGAGAGTTAGTGACCAGTGTTAGAGGCTTTACTATTTTTTTATAACTTTTTTTTGGGGGGGGGGATCATAGTTAAGGCGTATTCACGTGTCAGCGTTTTGGTCAGTGATTTCCATCAGTGACTGTGAGCCAAAACCAGGATTGGAACCTCCACAGACAAAGTATAAGGGAAAGATCTGCTCATGTTCTGTGTTTAGAGCCGCACTTGGTTTTGGTTCACAATTACTGATTGAAATCACTGATCGAACACCGACGTGTGAATGAGGCTTTACTCTAAGTCCTCTACATTGTGAGGTGGCTCTCCATGGATCTAGCTTGTTTTTCCAGCATATCCTACTGAAGCCTGATTGGATTGAGAGCTACAAAGTTTCAAGGCGAAGTCAACACCTGAAAAAGGCTGCTGCTATTAGGAAATACCACTTCCATGAAGGTGGGAATATGCGTAAGTGGTATGTGTCGGAGTAACATTCAAATGAATGCCAGGACTCAAGGTTTTCCAGCAGAACATTGTCCAAAGCATCATGCCGTCTTCTTCCCACAGTGCACCCCAATGCATTCTTTTCCCCTGGTAAGAGATCCACATGCATCCAATCATCCATATAAAAAAGGGATTCATCAAAGCAGGCCACCTTCCATTGCTCCATGGCCCACTTCTGATGCTCAAGTGCTTATTGCAAACGGACAGGATTCAGAATGAACACCTTGACTGCCGTGTGGGCAAGCAGCAATACAACGTATGTCCTGACACCTTTCAGCATGAACATTTCTTAGCATTTCTTGCCATAGTAACTCTTCTGTAGGATCAAACCAGGCTAGCTAGACTTTAATCCATCAATGTTGGGTGCCTACGAGCCTACTGCTAGTTCATTTATTCTCTATAACACCATTTGTTCACAAGACTGGTGAATTGGAAGTCACATCACACCTTCATGGTCACAAAAATCACAGAATAAAGCACGAGCACTGGCAGGTAAATATACGGAAGTAGAAACTCATCGATGGATAAAAGGTACTGAATGATGATGGTAATTCAGATTGGGATGAATGATAGTTAACAGAAATAAATGACATTGACGGAAACTGACCCTCATCTAACTACCACTAAAACGTTCCCTAGATCTATCCCTAACAGGAGAACTACCAACCCTCGCAAAGAACTCAAGTGTAGAAGACCAAGAAGAGAAGGCTGAACCGGAAAAATCACAAGAACCAAACTACAAAGACATGGAACAACTACAGCTATTGTAAAACTACAACTCCCAGCATGCCTGGACAGGCTACAGATATTAAGACATGCTGGGAGTTGTAGTTTTGCAACAGCTGGAGGGCCACAGGTTGGGCATCCCTGGACTAGACACTAGATACAATAAATTTACAGCAATACCCATACATGTTTTAACGGCTATGACCACCATCTGGGGCAATTTTGTTTTCTTTTTTTGTAATCTTTGCATTTTACTCATCTTGGGCTAAAAATCACTTTTTTAATTGTTCTTTATTAAAACTTTCCATCAGTTTTTGTTCTACAGCCTTCGCTTTCAGTTTATCTGCAGACCGTCTTGCTTTCTGCTTTACAGCGAGTTTGTCAGGCAGCTGCTCTGGTGGCATCGATCTGTAGCCCTCATATCTGAACTCCTGACAGCTTATGAACACTCATTCAAAAAACACCTGCCCCCTCTCCCGACATGTCAATTTTGGTAACTACTTCCATTTCCTATGTAATAACAATTCTGGAGCATCTATTCTTATGGCTCTATGTTGTACCAATAAATTGCCAGTAAAGATATTGTTGGGCGTTACCAGTAGCGAAAGGGCCTGACTGTGTCCAATCAGTGAAACTAGCGTTAGACTGTGCAGGGACACCCACCCAACTGGTAACACCCCTCTGTGCCTTTACTGTAAGCTGAGGGCAATTCATGCATAACATCTAGCAGGAATAATAAAGCAATGGCACATCATGCAGTCATAAGAATATATGTTCCAGAAACTTTTCCTAAAACTATGGCCTGCATCAATTGTCAACTGACCCATAGTAATGGATTGGATATGAGACAGTTACACAGCAATTGCACCAAACAGACACAGAAATAAACCTGCTGGCCGTAACATTGTCCTTCCTTGGACCACTATTGCTAGGTACTAACTGCATATGGTGTACCTGTGCAGTTTCAAGGGGGGGGGGGGGTGAATGGATGAAGGTCCATTCTACCACTGCATGAAGAGTATAGGAGGTGGCCTTTTTCTGTGGGAACACTACAGTAGTGTAAGGATTCAGCACCATGCAGAAGAACTCTGGAAAAGGTGAAAGCTTGGAAGATGCACGTGGACTTGCACAGTGGCCTTCTGCTGTCAGTTTCCACCCTTGGCACAAGCAGTACATACAGAGTAATGATGTCTATCACTTTAAGGCAGCAAAATGTTCTCTACCAAGAAAGCAGTGATTTCCTGCGCAGATGCAAATAATAAATATACATTTTGCTCACATAATGTTCTGATTTTAGCCTAAATCTAATTAAGGTCAATAACACATTCTGGATCTAATTATACGTTACATCTTTGTTTTACTCGGTGGACTTATAACCTAATGGTAGCCAAGATAAAAGACACATCAGTTCCCCTCTGATTACTACATTTTCTTAGCAGTAATGGGGGAAGATTCCAGGTTGCAGAATCGTTATGAAGTGTAAAGGAAGATTAGGTCTATAAGCGACTTTAACATGTGTTACAGAACGGTGTTGAAGATATTAGAACACTGTCAATTAAATTGACAGTGTTTTGGCACATGTAGATATGGCAGTGATTTTGAGCTCTGCGTGAAAGAGTAGTATAAGTAGGATGTGGACCGAAAGGAAATTACATAGGATGAGTGAAAAGTTGCGAGGAGAAGATCACACATCATAGTAGAGCGGGAGAAAGAAAAGCACACACATTGTAGAGCAAAAGAGAGGAGAGCGCACATAGTAGAGCAGAAGAGAGAGGAGAGCACACACACTCATAGTAGAGCGGAAGAGAGAGGAGAGCACACACCTCATAGTAGAGCAGGAAGAGAGGAGAGCACACACCTCATAGTAGACCGGAAGAAAGAGGAGAGCACACACCTCATAGTAGACCGGAAGAGAGAGGAGAGCACACACCTCATAGTAGAGCGGAAGAGAGAGGAGAGCACACACCTCATAGTAGACCGGAAGAGAGGAGAGCACGACACAGAGGAGAGCACACACCTCATAGTAGAGCGAAACAGAAGAGAGCACACACCTCATAGTAGAGCGAAACAGAGGAGAGCACACACCTCATAGTAGAGCAGAAGAGGGAGGAGAGCACACACCTCATAGTAGAGCAGAAGAGGGAGGAGAGCACACACCTCATAGTAGAGCAGAAGAGGGAAGAGAGCACACACCTCATAGTAGAGCGGAAGAGGGAGGAGAGCAGCACACATCATATTAGAGAGAAGAGCACACATAATATAGCGGGAGAGAGGAGAGCACACATCACAGTAGAGTGGAACAGAGGAGAGCACACATCATAGTAAAGCGGGAGAGAGAGGAGGGCACACATCATAGCATGTCAGCCAGCAGAGGAGACATGGCCCAATGGGAAAGTGCTGATGAACTGCACATAGCTCATCTCTCCCTGTATAGCTGTATATTTCCCCAGGGGGAGGATAACATGGACTTCTGTGAATGTTATCAACCCTCTTCACTAGTGTAAAGTTCTTTAAGATTTCTGGTACCTGCACCCGAACTTTGCTGGAAACGTTCAGGTTCTAGTTCGGTGTTCAGGCATTTAATAAAGTTTTTGAAAGGCTTCAGGGCAGCCAATCAACAAGCTTTTAAGCTGTGGGCACTTAGAAGCCATCACAGCCATGCCTACTAATGGCATGGCTGTGATTGGCCAGTGCATCATGGTGACCCATCCTCTATATAAGCTGGATCACGTGTAGCACCGCCCATCATCTCTGAGTAGTGCAGGGACAGGAAGCTGAAGTGAGGGAGTGTTAGGAATCTCATCTGGCTGCTAATTCTGTGGGTGACCTATAGCAATTTTTTGTGGGTGCAATACACCCTCTTTGCACCCCTGACACAGAAAGATAAATCTGGCTGTTAATTCTGTGGGTGACCTACAGTGATTTTTTTGTGGGTGCAATGCAACATCTTTGTACCCCTGACACACAAATATGATAGTTAATCTGTCTGTAAGTTTGGTGGGTGACATATACACATTATTTGTGTGAAGTTAGTACACTTAGTAGCACTGCATAAGTGACAGGGAAATTAATATAGTTAATCCGTCTGTTAGTTCGGTGGGCGACATATACCCATTTATTGTGTGAAGTCAAACTGCACTTTATACGTGACAGTGAAAATAATATAGTTAATCCGTCTGTTAGATTGGTGGGTGACATCTAACCAACTTTTGTGTGAGGTGCACCTGCACTGCATACGTGACACGGCAATAAATCTAGTTAGTCTGTTAGTTCAGTGGGTGACCTCAAAGAATGAGGAGAGCATCAAATAAGGGACGTGGCCCTGGTCGTGGTACTGCTGGTGCTGCTGGAGCTCCTGTTGCAGGGAGAGGATGTGGTCGATCTGTGCTAGCTACACGCCCAAATGAAACACCTTCCTCAGGTGCACGTAGGCGACAGAACGTTCAGCGTTATTTTGTAGGCCCGAATACCAGTGTACGAATGGTGAGGCCAGAACGAGTTGAGGCGGTAGTAGATTGGGTGGCTGACAGTGCCTCCAGTTCCTTCACATTGTCTTCCACCCGGTCCCCTGCTGAAAGCGCAGAGTTGGCACCTGCAGCCCATGGGCATCTGTCTTTCACCTCACCCCCTTGCAAATCAGCCAAGCAGTCTGAGACCCAAGTCATGCAGCCTCTTATGCTTTTTGATGACTGCTGGCTTGGTTTCAGTTGGCTGTGCACATAGCCCTGCCCCAGAAGTGGAAGAGATTGAGTGCACCGATGCCCAACCACTTATGTTTCAGGATGTGGACATGGGAGGACGACCCAGTGTGCAGACCAGCAAGGTGGGCAGGGGTGAAGAGTGGGTGGAAGATGATGTGGAGGATGATGAGGTCCTAGACCCCTCCGTCACTGTCACCAAGCATCTCCACAATGTCCCATGGAAGCTTTCAGCTGTCCATCTCCCAAACACTGGAGAGAAAGAGGAAGTACCCCCCTACCTACCAGCGATCCCTGGCCCTGAATGCCAGCATTTCAAAATTCCTGGCCTTTGAAATGCTGTCATTCCGTCTGGTGGAGAAGGAGACTTTTAAAAACCTTATGGCGGTGGCTGTCCCACAGTACGTTGTTCCCAGCCGCCACTACTTTTAAAGGCAAGCCATCCATGCCCTGTACAACCGAGTGGCAGACAAAATTAGGTGTGCACTACGCAAGGCCATCTGTGGCAAGGTCCACATAACCACCGATATGCGGACCAGTAAGCATGGGCAGGGACGTTATATCTCCCTAACTACACACTGGGTAAATGCAGTGACGGCTGGGCCTGAGGCGGTTAGCAGTTTGGCGCATGTCCTACCGCCCCCGAGAATTGCAGGACGTTTCTTATTGCCTCCTCCTCCGCTTTCTCCTCTACCGCCTCCTCATCCGCTCAGCGTAACTCCTGCACCACCAACTTCAGCACAGCCAGGGGGAAGCGACAGCAGGCTGTTTTGAAACTCATCTGTTTGGGGGGAAAAACCCCACACCCCGCAGGAGTTGTGGATGGGCATGAAACAACCGACCGATGAGTGGTTGGTGCCACTGAGCCTAAAGCCCGGCCTGGTGATGTGCGATAATGGGCAAAATCTCGTAGCAGCTCTGAGGCTAGCCGGTTTGACGCACATCCCTTGCCTGGTGCATGTGCTGAATTTGGTGGTGCAGAAATTCCTGAAAAGTTACCCCGATATGTCATAGCTGCTGCAGAAAGTGTGGGCCGCCTGAGCGCGCTTTCGGCCTGCTGCTGCTCGTCTCTCTGCGCTGCAGCGTAACCAAGGCCTTCCAGCTCACCGCCTCATATGCGACGTGCCCACAAGGTGGAACTCCACCTTGCACATGCTGGAGAGACTGTGCGAGCAGCAGCAGGCGATAGTGGAGTCTCAGCTGCAGCACGCACGGGTGAGCCGCTCTGCGGAACAGCACCACTTCCCCGCTACTTCTATGTCTCCTTGAAAAAACACTTTGGGCGATGATGGAAGAGGATGTGGCACAGGAGGAGGAAGAGGGATCATTTTCACAGTTATCAGGCCTGTCATTCACAAGTGGCTTGGAGGGTGGGTTCCTGCACCAACAGAGGCCAGGTACACAACTGTCCAGCCATGGCACGGTTCTGAAGGGTGCACCCAAAGCAGCTCATGTGCAATCCTGGAGCGTGGCTGGGGGGATGCAGAGGACACAGACGATACACCTCCCACAGAGGACAGCTTGTCGTTGCCTCCGGGCAGCCTGGCACATATGAGCGACTACATGCTGCAGTGCCTGCGCAACGACAGCTGAGTTGTCCACATTCTAACCAGCGCTGACAACTGAGTGGCCATCCTGCTGGGTCCCCGCTACAAGGACAACATGCCATCCTTAATTCCATAACTTGACAGGGGTATGGGCTACCTCCCACTCGACCCCCCCCCCCCCACCACACCCAACCAACCTTCCTTCCTTCCTCTCCTGACCCCACCCCGCCTAAACCATATTCTTCCCTCACCTTCTTACTCTTCGAAGAACCCGGTAGCGCACTCGGCCGCCATTAAAACCCCACTACCCACTCCCCAGAGGGCCCGCACACGATCCCCAGCAACACCAGGGAGAAAAAAGGGGGGGGAGAAAAAGGGGGAGAGAAAGGGGGTCGACCTAGACCCCAACCCCCGTCATGTCGGCCTCCCCTTAAAGGGTTCCCCTCTAGTCCGGCCGCATCTGGAGCGTGATCGGAAGATACGTGAGTACAAGTGCATGCTGGTAGACACGCTGCTGATGGCATTCCCACCTGACAGCGGGGGCTCAGTGGAAGCACAAGGCGAAGGTAGAGGAGGAAGAAGTCGCCAACACAGCTGGGGCACAGAAAGCACCTCAGAAGACAGGGTTAGCATGACCGAAATGTGGAAAAGCTTTGTCAGCACGCCACAAGTACCAGCACCACCAGCCGATATGGAACGTCTTAGCAGGAGGCAGCATTTCAGCAACATGGTGGAACAGCACGTGTGCACACGCCTACACGTGCTGACTGATGGGTATGCCCCATTCAATTTCTGGGTCTCCATATTGGGCACATGGCCTGAGCTTGCCCTTTACGCCTTGGAGGTGCTGGCCTGCCCTGCCGCCAGTTTATTGTCTGAGTGTGTTTAGCACGGCGGGGGGGGGGGGGGGGTTATCACACAGGCATGGATCCCACAGGACTTGTCCGTACCTTGTGCTAAGTAGACAAGTATACCGGCCGCATCCAGCCATCGTTATACTCCAGCTCACTTTCTCTTTGCATTGTATTTTATATTTCCCAATGTTTTGGGATCTTCCCAAATAAAAAATAAAGGAAAAAAATATAAAAATACTACAAAAACAGTGTTCGCTACTTCCTCCTCCTCCTCCACCACCGCTTCCACCTACACCGCCTCCTCAACCTCCACTTTGACCTCCGCCTCCTAGTTCAAGATCAGTATTTTTGACTTTTTATATATTTTATGTTATTTTAAGTCATTTCCCTATCCACATTTGTTTGCAGGGCAATTGTCCTGCTCTTACCCCCATTTCGCTTTCTTTTGCAGCCCTCTAGCCCTTTCTATGACTTTTTTTTAGAGCCATTTTAGTGCCCCAAAGTTCGGGTCTCCATTGACTTCAATGGGGTTTGGGGTCAAGTTCGGGTCCCAAACTAGAACTTTGCGGCGAAGTTCGGACGAACCAGAACTTCCAGGTGTTCGCTCAACCCTACTCTTCACCCATCAGTCAAACAGCATACTTGCTCTTTGAATGTCACATATGAGGGTCTTTTTTCCAGAAAAGAAATAACCGCGCTTGCGCTCTCTGTACGTAGTTAGGCTGTTTATTGATGCAAGGACCCAGACGTTTACCATCATTTGAATCACATTTCCAATCTCCCCATCAAATTTTCAGTTTCTATTTTTTTACTACCTGCCTTCCAAGAGCCATAACTTTTTTTTTATTTTTCCATTCACAGACATATGTTTTCTACGGGACAAGTTGTACTTTCTAATGGCACAATTTGCTATTGCATAAAACGTAGTGGGAAGCTAGATTTGGAAAATTCCAAATAGGGTGAAATTGAAAAAAAAAAAAAAAAGCAACTCTGCCATAGTTTTATGGGTTTTCATTTTTATGGCGTTCCCTATGCAGTAAAACTGACCAGTTATGTTTATTCTCTGGGTTGTGGGACAATCTGTAGTTTTCATTGATGCCATTTTGGAGTGTATTTGAATTTTTTATCAATTTTTTTTAGGGGAGGTGAAGCAAGGAAAAATGGCAAAATCGGCCATTTTCATTTTTTATTTTCCATTACAGTGTTCACTGTATGGATAACTACATTTATATTTGAATAGAATTGGAGTTTGGGGACTCAGCTATGCCGATGAACTTTCTTTTTTTCTTGTTTATTTTTTTATGGAGAAAGGGGGGCAATTTGAATTTTTCAGGCATCCATAAGAACTACAGCTGTAATTTCTTCAGAGAGATTTCAGCGCGAGGAAGCTGTTTGGGTCTGGTAAGCTGGCTAAGATTCCATGGTCACAACTGACCATGGCATCTGAGGGGTTAAATGTCTACGATCGGCATAGTTGCCGATCACAGACATTAGCCCTGGTTAGGATTGCATTTTGTATAGTGGAATGGAAAATTATATACTACATAATTCCCAATATTTGCATGCAAAAGTCAGTTGGCGAATTCCTGCAGTTTTTGCATTTTGTTAACGTATGCAGCACTGAATGTCCCACATCTTACAGTTTTTTGCAGACTTTATTTTATTAGCATAAGGACTTGGCTAGAGTAAGCATTTTAGTCACAATTAAATTTCTCCAATTTTTGCTAATAATTTCTGTTTGCTGCAAAGTTGCCTGAATGTGATGTGTGTATTAGTTTTTTATACTAATATGTTTTGCGCTTTCAGAAAATGTAGCTTTTGGTAATCTAGGAGCAGTTTTCCATTTACAGCATCAGGGATGGATTGGGAACCTAAAGTGGCCCTTTAAAAAAAATACTTAAAAGTGGCCCCATGTTGTAGGAGGGTCTAAATTGACAGGAGGTGGGGTCAGCAATACCATAGCGCAAAACACCATATACCACAGTACTGCTCAATATACTGCCCCAAAAGCTATCCCTCCGAGTTGGCCATCAATAGCGGCTATATTCTGTCCTCCTCCTCTCCAGTTGTCTCTGATTAAGATATGGAGAGGGAGGCTTAGGAGGAGAGATGTAGGCCATAGTTGTATTCAGGAGGGCTTGTCGCTGGCCGGGTACATGAGCACCTGATTCTCAAAGCATTAATTACCATTGAGAGTTTATTGTGTACCCAGCCAGCAGCAGTGATGGGGGCTTAAGCGGCCCCTGGGAAATTTCCCTGTAAGGCCTCATGCCCACGGCCGTTGTTGTGGTCCACGTCCGAGCCGCAAAATGCGCGGGCCCATTCACTTCAATGGGGCCGCAAAAGATGCGGACAGCACACGGTTCCGTGCCCCCGCAAAAAAAATAGAGCATGTCCTATTCTTATCCGTTTTGCGGACAAGAATAGGCATTTCTATAATGGGCCGCGTTCCGTAAATTGTGGAACGGAACGTGGAGCAGCTTCTGTGTTTTGCGAATCCGCGGTTTGCGATCCGCAAAACACCAACGGCCGTGTGCATGAGGCATAAGATCTATGGCCAATCCGCCTCTGTACAGCATACATTTTTAAAACCTATGTGGACGATGAATATGTATTACATGGTTTCTGTTTCAGTGCTTTTAAGAACACAAGCTCTTGTTGCTGTATATGCACATGGAATGTATGAGATTTGCGCACCTTAAAATTTTACATTTACATTGTTTTGATGCATTTTTTTCCCCCCAAGTAACTCCTGATTTTCAGGTTGTATGCTTAGGTTTTTGGGGTGCACTTATCACGGACTGAAATCCCTGTATTTTATAGATCGGCACTTTTTTTTTTTTTTCAACTTAAATTCAGATTTTTAGTCTTTCCAGTTTTTCTGACGTGCATGTAAATTTAGGCCTAAGTGGTATGTATGAACTCTGCATGTCAAACATTTACTTTTACGAAGTGTGGTTTATATAACACAAAGTTGCATGAAGGTGTCCATCTGTGTATGAAGTGCCGAGTTCGTCGCGGCGGGCGAACATATGCGATATTCGGTCCGCCCCCTATACATCATCATTGAGCAAACTTTGACCCTGTACCTCACAGTCAGCAGGCACATTCCAGCCAATCAGCAGCATACCCTCCCTCCCAGACCCTCCCATCTCCTGAACAGCATCCATTTTAGATTCATTCGGAAGCTGCAGTCTTAGTGAGAGGAGGGACAGTGTAGCTGCTGCTGATTTAATAGGGAAATCGATAGCTAGGCTAGTGTATTCAGTGTCCACTTCAGTCCTAAAAGACTAATCTGATCTCTGCTGTAAGGACAGCATTCTGACAGCACCCCAAAAAGCCCTTTTTAGGGCTGCTACATTAGTCTGCTTTTTTTTTTCTCCTCCATATACATATTGCAGTTGCCTGGCCTGCCTGTGTGTGAGGAGCTGCAGGCCCACAGAATGTAGTGTGCCCACTGCCAGTGCCCACCACTCATCCCGTGTGGCACAGGACTTTGCATCAAAAAAAGGCATTTCATTTTTACACTTTAGTGTAATTTTAGTTGCTTGCCTGCTGCCAGTGTGTGTCAGGCCCACTTCCACTGACTGTAGTGTGCCCACTGCCAGTGCCAACCACTCATACCGGGTGGCACAGTAGCTTGCCGATAAATAAGGCATTTAATTTTTACACATTAGTCTAATTTCAGTTGCTTGCCTGCTGCCAGTGTGTGTCAGGCCCACTTCCACAGACTGTAGTGTGCCCACTGCCAGTGCCAACCACTCATACCGGTGCATTAAAAGGGGAGTTTGGTATGTCAATGTCTGTGAAGCGGGCGTAACCCTTACACTACCTGATCGATACAACATCATACCTGATCGTATACACACACTGGATGTTTTAAAGCATGTTATTCCAAACAATTTAGGAATGTTAGTTGATTTATGCCCTTTATGGATTAAAACCCAACTCTGCGTCCACTATGTAATTTTCCATGGGAGTTTTGCCATGGATCCCCCTCCGGCATGCCACAGTCCAGGTGTTAGTCCCCTTGAAACAACTTTTCCATCACTATTGTGGCCAGAAAGAGTCCCTGTGCGTTTTAAAATTCGCCTGCCTATTGAAGTCTATGGCGGTTCGCCTGTTCGTGAACATTTGCGGAAGTTCGCCGTTCGTGAACGGAAAATTTTATGTTCGCGACATCACTATTGACAATGTTTCGGGTGTTTACTTGTAGAAACTATATGGGTATAGAGGGTTAGTATGATTTTATTTTTGTAATTTAGCTTTTATTTGTGTCAAAACTGCAAAAAATTGTCCTGCTACAAAATGTCCAAACACTACTGGCAGGGTAAGGGTTAAAGGAGCTGTCTACACCCCTGTGGCTCTACAGCAGTTTTGAAACTAAGACTCCGAGCATGCATTTATCCCACCGCCCTAGTCCATGAGTTACATATGTCGTTTTTTGTAAATTACAAGTGTGATAGAGCAGAGAACTGTTTCCGGGAGAGCTATTTTTTGCCTTTATATGTGTAGTATTGTTGCCATTAGCCCCCAGGACTATTATTACACAAGTTGTGTAGATCACTTGTACTCATTGACTGCATTTTCTTTTTTACAGTATAGTGTGATTGTAATCTTGAGAAAACTTACACATAACGGGACCAAGGAAGTTTTAGTACTTACTAAATGATGAATATGGTGTCCTCTATATGACCTACTGTAAATTCCTCAGTAAGGTGTGGGGTGGGGCTGGTCATTAAACAGAATCCAAAGGAAAAAAAATATTCCACTCCATATACTTTGCTGCCAGGAGCTCCCCCACCTCAATGAATATCTACAGGGGAACCGCTATGAGGGCAGTATTGAAAGTGCTGTGTGGCCTTTAACAATGCAAACCGACTAAACAGTGTGGTCTTGGTTAAGACTCCATTGCGGCTCATACAGCCAGGCAGTACTCAACCTGGTCATACCCTAAAATGCTAGTGCTGTGGTGCAGGATACATTGTTAAGGTGCTCCATGAAAGCAATTACTGAAATTAGTGGGTTGTACGCGATTAGAAAAAATGTCTCTCTTCCAGAACCAGCACTACTCCGAGCTGCAGTACCACATACAGCCCATGAACAAGAGTGGCCCTACAGTATTTCTGGAAGAAAGCAGTCATTTCCTAACTTCATACCCCACCCTTTAATGAGCTTTCATCAGAATAAGACATACTACCCATAGAAGCCCAAGTCAAGAGGTAGGAGGGCATATGACAAGAAAGGTCAACTAAAAAGGCAAAACTTTTAACGTGGCATGGATTTCCTGATCTTCTATTGGCTACAAAAATGTTCTCGAGTCTCGACATTGTCCCTGGGACAGCAAAAGCCTGTTAAAGTTTTTTGACTAAAGGTAGGTCAAGACTTGGTGGTTCTAGAGTATGAAACAATGATGGGCCCCAAAGGTCCTGAAGAAGACAACCCCATTGACTCTGGAGTTAGTCATTTGCCACTAGGGCTAGTTTACAATGTAGTTAAGTGGATGGGCAATCATTTCTGTTGACCCAAGGAACCCAAGTCAGACACTAGTTATATATAATATATTTTCTTACAAAACCACAAAAAAAAGTAAGTAAACACAACCAACATTATATGAGTCAGATGATGATGTTCCAAGTGCATTTTGACTCCTCTAGCATAATTATGATCTGTGACCTGCAACCTGCGTTTACCTCCCAGTGCAAGACTCTTGGGGAGTGTCTGTAGCATCAGATCTCTGGCTCTTATTCCACTCCCAGCGGTAACATTTCAGATTTATGCAAGGTTGGCAGCCTCATTAGTATTTACTTCAATGCAGTTAACACTAATGAAGCTGTGTTGGATATGGGTTGGGGGAGGAGCACTCTTCATACACATGGACTTAAAAAAAAAAAAAAAAATTATATATATATATTTAACAGGTCTTCATCAGGATTTGAACTCCATACCTTCTGTAGGTCAGGAAGAAGAGCTACCATTACACTATAGACCTCCTCTGTTGGAAGGGTTGCATTTTCTGTGCTTAAAAAAGCCATTTTCTTCTCAGGCATAACACTAAATAAATAATATATTACTGAAATGATGGTGGAATTTATTTTCTCTATCTACCAATCAGCATAAATAATTAAAAATATTGTACAGTTTATAATGATTACAGGGATACCAAATGCTGGTTTGTAATATTTCATACTAAGGATGTTTTATTTAGTAGCAAAAACTGTGCAGAAAATTTTAACTTTTTCTCTCCAAGAAAAAAAACTGGAAAGTAGAAATTCCATTTCTCTGCCATCGATTTTGCTTTAAAGATTATTTTACCGGTTTCAGTGAGATTTGAACCCCAGACCATCTGTACAGTGAACAGCTGCCTTACCTGCTCCTCTATAGAAAAGCTCTGCTCTGTGAAGTTGGGATATTTTATGCTTTATAAGTTTTACTTTTTTTTTTTTATTAAATCACAAAACAGGGGCACACAGTCTGCCTGTATGGAGCCCTGAAATTTCTGATGGGAGTCCTGGATCCAAGCCTGCTTGAAGCCATGCTGGAAAAACCCCACCCTGGGACACAACATCACTGGGGACATCACCTCTACAGGGCAGGGTCAAGGTGAATAAGCAGAACACCGCCCTGAAAGGCAAGGTCACTAATTATGTCTTACCCAACACAGTGGAAAATGTCATCATGTGACCACGATGGGTGCAGGAAGACGGGGCATTACAGATAAACAATCACTATTAGTAAGTGATAGTATGTGTTTCCTGTCAATTGTTGCTGAAAATTGCTAAACTGGAATACCCCTCTGGCCACCTGCACATGAGTGCGGATAAACGCACATAAGATCTGCACGAACTTCCCTGCAGATTTACTTACGTTTCTGCAGAATATCCGCACCAAAATCCACAATGTCTAATTGCTGTTTTTGGTACGGATTTGATATGGTTTTGCCACAGACATTATATTGAATTATATTAGTGGCTATGCTAAAATATAAAATACATGCAATTACAAAAGTATTCAGATCCACACTGGTTTGAAAACCGTAGAATATTTTTCATGGCACAACCCCTTTAACTTCAATTTATAAAGCATTAAAATGGTCGCTGGATTATACCGAGTAGTTTCATTATTGCCATAAACCAACAATATGGGCCACACGCCATGTGACACTGTAGGGTGCCTTCGTATTATGGAGATATTTTTCCCAGAATAAGGCGGAAGAATTCTGGAATACTGCATTGGGTGGAATATGGCACTATTCATATAGAATTAAGTAGAAACAAAAGAGATTGTGCACGCAATGCTGACACAGGCTGGGTATAATAAGCTCAGTGATGTCACAGTACAGGGAAAATGCTAAATGCCTGAATTATGCACAATTTCGTTAGATTGTTAGGGCGGATTTACACGACCATGGTCGGCGCGGGAAACACTGCCCATATGTCTACCGCATCTCCCGAGCCGACAGTGGTTCTATTAGTGCAGTACAAGAGACCTGCGATCAGATAGAAAACGACTATCATAAATCGCTATGATGAGGTCAGCGGTTCCGTACTCGGTCCGACACACGAGCTGTGTTTCCAGGGCTGTTCACGGCTGTGTGAATCATTAAGGCCAATAATAAATTGCTTTTAGCGGAAATTAATTTGCAAGCCGTGCCCATCAGCGTATTGGCCCAATGACAAAAGATGATCATATCAATCAAATCAGAAAAAAAAATTCTGTTCTGTGAGAGTAAATAACAGGTGTTAGGAATTTCTCGCCAATTATGCTCAACGGGATCCAAACTACCGAAAGGTTTCATCATTTCAGATTTTATACAGAGCTATAAATATACAACCGCTGTCTGTCTGTAGTCTCTATATCAAGGATATAAAGAGGGTCTCCTCCTAAGGGCTCATGCACACGGCCATAAGTGCTTTGCTGTCCGCAAATTGTGGATCTGCAGAATACAGATAACGGCGAGTACATGCCGCCATTTTTCTTATGCCTGAAGAAATGTCCTATCCTAGTCTGCAAACTGGACTAGTTCCATTTTTTTTGCGGGGCAACTGAACAGACTTGCAGATGCATTTAGCACACGGGTGTTCTCTCTGTCCACTTCCTTTGTGGCCCCCATCGAGATGAATAGATCTGCATCCAATCTGGAAAAAACACGGACTGAAACTACGGCCGTGTGCATCAGCAGGCTTCACATGTGACTGAAGATACAGCAGAAAAATCCTCTGTGAAAAAGATAAATACCGGATCCGTTTTTCCGGATGACAACTGGAGAGACGGATCTGGTATTGCAATGCATTTGTGGGACGGATCCGCATACGGATCAGTCTACAAATGGTATCCGTTTACATACAGATTGCCAGTGACGGAACTGCCTGCCGGAATCCAGCAACGCAAGTGTGAAAGTACCCTAAATTGACATGATGCGGATTTTCAAATCTGCACCGCAGGTCAATTTACATACTGTTTTTGTATGTAGGGTGTGGATGAGATTTCTCACTGTTCAGAAGCAGCAAAGTGAATGAGTTTTTCGCAATTCACATCACATACACTTTGCTGGCACTATATCACGCACTATATAAACCTGTGCGTAATCCGCAACGTGTGCAGCCACCCTTAGGATATGGCAGACTGTATTTTTCCTATGAAACAGGTACAAAGCACTGTAGAACAAGGGTCTTGGTCTGGGCAGGTGCACCTTGTAGTTCCTGAGCCCCCCCTTCCATGTGTTATTTGCAACACTAGAGCCTTCTTATGTGGTAGAGACGTCAGCTGCAACCCCATGACTATGCTACTTCTAAATGGAGACTAACAAATTCCTTAAAAAAATGCGTGCCTTTACTGGGAATTTCTCCCTCATGGAGGCAGAACACGGCACACACTACATGTATGTGCTTTATGGGCCTCTAGTGCACTCCTGAGCCATCATACAAGTTAGTGCTCATATTACACACATCCTATGTACTGTACATGATGGCAGAGCAGTGTATACGCAGTTTATTATATAAGTCTAATACACTTCATAAACGTGTTGCAAAGTCTTCACCAGTGTGTTGGCCGTGGCTTCTTCCATATTAGCCCTTAACCATCCTGTAGTTTTTATGTCTATTTAGTCCTGTATGTTTAAGGGCATTTTTAAAGAACAAGCATATCCTTCTTACATTTCTTTTTTTCATGAATTTCAATATGAGAAAAGTATACAAATAAAAAAAAAAAAAGCTACATTTTGAAGTTCATTAAAGAAGTTTCATAAATCTACAGCACGGCGCTGCATGCACAAGTCACAGATTTTACATATTTTATTTATGCCGTATTCTGTGGAATGTAGCCCCATAGGAACATTTAAAATAGGCCCTCATTCTACCATGTGATGCCACAGGCTAGCGACGATGCACATTATGATATAGTGCAGTTATAATGTAGATACAGTATGGGCGTTGCAGCGCAGGTGCCGGGCGCGTCAGGGTGTTGCAGCGCAGGTGCCGGGCGCGTCAGGGCGTCGCAGCGCAGGTGCCGGGCGCGTCAGGGCGTCGCAGCGCAGGTGCCGGGCCAGTCCAGGGCCTCCTAATGCTAAACTCAGACAGCAGCTGGACAGAAATATTGGGGGTCATTAACAAACAGTTTTATGCCTCTTTTTGTTGTAAAATTGTCACATGAACCCTTTTTGTGACTTTTTAAAAGCCCGTGTGACAATATTTGTCACATTGACATTTTTATGCTGCATTCGACACATAGGACGTCACGGTGCAGGGGCAGCGCACAAGCCAATATTACAGTACAGGAATAATATATTTCACTTGGTCTGAGTGATCCATATTCAATTCTCCATGTCTACTATCCATTATGTAAACTGTCCCTTACCTTGGAGTGGAGCGGTTAATGATCCCCAGAACAGTTCACGTGTCCGCGACCCTGGGAGTTATACTCACGGAAGAGCTGCAAATTAGAAAAGAAAAATCCTTAAAATCCCATTGTTTCCTGGTGCAATATATGTATTAGGCCTCATGCACACAACCGTATGTTTGGTCCGCGTCCGAGCCGCATATTTTGCGGCTCGGGCGCAGACCCATTCACTTCAATGGGGCCGCAAAAGATGCGGAAAGCACTGCGTGTTCTGTCCGCATCCGTTGCTCCGTTCCGTGGCCCCGCAAAAAAAAAAAAAAATAGAGCATGTCCTATTCTTGTCCGTTTTGCGGACAAGAATAGGCCTTTCCACAATGGGCCACGTTCTGTTCCGCAAATTGCGGATCGGAACGCGGGCCAGCTTCCGTGTTTTGCAGACCGCAAAACACATACGGTCGTGTGCATGAGGCCTTAGTGTGATAAAAGCTCATCAGGACCAAATGAATATCTAAAAGTATGTTCACATGCAGCAGATTTGTTCCATACATCTGAATGGGGTATTTCCACAGCACGTGGCCAGATTTAGATGAATGGGACAGTTGCAGTGATTTCTGTAACAAATGTGTCACATGTGAATGCATCCCAATCCCATGTATCTCCTTCATAGCGACCTCTTATACAGCGGTAACAGCTCGTACCATTCATCTCCAGCGGTATTGACGCTCCCCCATTAGACCATTTCAACACTGGGTTAGTAGGACATTAAATTTCTCCTCTGATTTACAGTCTATCGCTCTCAAAGAATATACAAACTGCGGCAATCGTTGCTTTAATTATTAGGAGAATTCTGGAGAGCGATCCATCAGGTGACATCATTAAAACACAATTTGTAGAGCACATCTGCTGGATACGTTAGCGCCGCACTGAATCACCACGCCAAGTATGAAATCACCCGACACAGACAGCTCCAGAGCGGCCAGATGTTACTTCATGGAGAGACAATTTCATGATTTGGACAGAAAAAAAAAAAAATACAGCTGTCTTTTCCCTGCATTTCTTTGTGGATTTTAAACCAGTAAAATTGTCAAAATACAAAAAAAAAACATTATTAAAAATGATCTAATTTGCTTAAGTTCTCATGCCCATGACCGTGTCTGTATTGCAGTTCCGAAACCACGCATACGCAAAATACCTTCCATGTGCAATCTGCATTTTTCTCACTCCCATCACTAGAAAAGGACATGTCCCAGAAAAAACACACAAATGCAAAATGTGGTCATGTGCATGAGCCTGAAAACACTTTTCCAGTGCACACGACCGTATCCATTTTGCAGGTGCACAAATCGCGGATCCGCAAAATATAAACACCGGCCAGGTGCATGCTGCCATTTCTTTTTTTAACCCTTGTAGAATTATCCTATCCTTGTAGCCCCCAAAAAATGCGGATCGGAAGCGGCCCCAAAATACGGTCATGTGCATGAGGCCTTCAGCAGACGGGGATCCAACACCCGTATACCCTACCCATCAGCTGTTCTCTGCAGCTGGAGTGCTGGGTGTCGGACCACCCCCAATCCAAATATCTAGAGACTGTTTTGTGTTGTGAATGTTTCAAGGCAAAAAACTGTTTTTTCTTGGGGTGTTTTTGCTCGTATTTGTTGCTATGGTCGAATGCTTCACTTTTCCTTTGCTGTAAAAGTTTTCATAAATCCTCCACAATAACTTGCAAATTTGTTGCACTGGAATTCCGTAAGAATAGATTGGGGGAAATGAATCAAAGAAAAGCAGTTACCCGTGACAACCAGTGACATTTTGCACAGACCCCTTGGGAAATAAAAGCAGCCTGGTGACTATAGGCAACTACTCCACTTTTCCTTTATAGCAGGACATGTTCTATCTTTTTTTGCGTCCGCTGCTGTCCGCATCATTTGTAGCCCCCAAAAAATGCGGATCGGAAGCGGCCCCAAAATACGGTCATGTGCATGAGGCCTTCAGCAGACGGGGATCCAACACCCGTATACCCTACCCATCAGCTGTTCTCTGCAGCTGGAGTGCTGGGTGTCGGACCACCCCCAATCCAAATATCTAGAGACTGTTTTGTGTTGTGAATGTTTCAAGGCAAAAAACTGTTTTTTCTTGGGGTGTTTTTGCTCGTATAGTGTGTTTTACCACCTGGCATTTATTCATGGTGGTTTTTTTTGTACACCTTGCATGCCTTTTTTTGTTTTTTTTATAGGAAAGTATGCACAACCCTGTGATGGAGGAAAATAGATTGATACAAAAAGCGCCATGCAAAATGGAAAAGAATAGGACACGTTCTATCTATCTGGTTGTGTGCCTTTACTAATGGAGCGAGGGAAATGTATCGAAATCGAAAGTGATGCAAAGAAAAAAGTGGTACAGTTGCCCATAGCACCAGACTCCAGCGGGTTTTTTTTTTTTTTGGGGGGGGGGGGGTTATCCAGGAATGATAATGATGGTATCAGATCGGTGGGGGTCTGACACGCGGCACCCCCAGCAGTCAGCTGTTCTAGGGAGCCGCTACGCTCACCGAGGCTCTGGTGAGTGCAGCCGGCTACAGGCATCTCTTCAAGCCCAGCGCTGTGTATAGCATTGCATATCAGCCCCATTCACTTTTAGGCAACTAGGCCACGTGACCGATGTATGGTGACATCCCATGGTCTAGGACAGAGAGGGGCAAACTATGGCTCTCCAGCTGTTGTAAAACTACAACTCCCATCATGCCCTGCTGTAGGCTGATAGCTGTAGCCAGACTGGCATGCTGAGAGTTGTAGTTTTGCAACAGTTGGAGAGCAGCAGTTTGCTCATCCCTGGTCTAGGAAGAGGCCACGGCGCTCACTTAATATTATTTTCAGGATAACCCCTTTATTGAAAGCTGCAAACCGACTTGTTGCTATGGTCGAATGCTTCACTTTTCCTTTGCTGTAAAAGTTTTCATAAATCCTCCACAATAACTTGCAAATTTGTTGCACTGGAATTCCGTAAGAATAGATTGGGGGAAATGAATCAAAGAAAAGCAGTTACCCGTGACAACCAGTGACATTTTGCACAGACCCCTTGGGAAATAAAAGCAGCCTGGTGACTATAGGCAACTACTCCACTTTTCCTTTATAGCAGTTTGGATACATCTCCCCTATTGAGTTGTGTGAGACTCTCTGCACAGGTAACAATACAATAGCAAGAACAAATAACACAAGATACAAATAAAAGTCACAAAAAGTTGCACAACAAATACTAAGGGAGTAAATAAACATCTGCATAGACATCCAGACATAGAGCTTGTACTGGAGGAGAGAAATCTCACCAGGATTGCAGGTCAGAGATACACTCCACATAATCTGACAGTATCTGGGACTCAGCCCAAGCTTCCCCTCACTGACAGTCCACTGCAGCCGCACCCCCCTCCCCCAGCTGCTGATTATAATTAATTACACAACTTCAGTGCCTGGAGCGAGGGAGGGAAAAGAAACGTGGGACTGAGCGAGGGAGGGAAAAGAAACGTGGGACTGAGCGAGGGAGGGAAAAGAAACGTGGGACTGAGCGAGGGAGGGAAAAGAAACGTGGGACTGAGCGAGGGAGGGAAAAACGTGGGACGGAGCGAGGGAGGGAAAAGAAACGTGGGACGGAGCGAGGGAGGGAAAAACGTGGGACGGAGCGAGGGAGGGAAAAGAAACGTGGGACGGAGCGAGGAAGGGAAAAGAAACGTGGGACGGAGCGAGGAAGGGAAAAGAAACGTGGGACGGAGCGAGGGAGGGAAAAGAAACGTGGGACTGAGCGAGGGATGGAAAAGAAACGTGGGACGGAGCGAGGGAGGGAAAAAAACGTGGGACGGAGCGAGGGAGGGAAAAAAACGTGGGACGGAGCGAGGGAGGGGAAAAAAACGTGGGACAGAGCGAGGGAGGGAAAAACGTGGGACGGAGCGAGGAGGGAAAAACGTGGGACGGAGCGAGGGAGGGAAAAAAAACGTGGGACGGAGCGAGGGAGGGAAAAAAACGTGGGACGGAGCGAGGGAGGGAAAAAAACGTGGGACAGAGCGAGGGAGGGAAAACGTGGGACGGAGCGAGGCAGCTAAAAAGTGGGACGGAGCAAGGCAGCTAAAAAATTTGCCATAGATTATCCGGCATCGGCCACACTTTTAAATCCATATGATTTATATGTGCATTTGTCAAGGATTTTGCGGTGGATTTAACCTGATGCAGGATTTAATAAAAAATGTGCCTCAACCACTACAAGTTTGTATATCCCGAGGGTACACAGCATATCTGGCTGAACTCTGAACCAAACAGTGGAGATTTCACTGCGGATTTTGGTGCAGAAATTAGTGATGAGCAAACTTCCGATGCTACAGGTGTTTCGCTCAAATCTTCGGATTAATGCTGTACGGAGATTCGTATCCGTACAGTATTCCAATGTATGGGCTCCGATGAGCCAAAGTCAGTTATTCGCGTAGTTGAGTAAGACTTACTTCGGCTCATCAGAACCCATACATTCTAATGCTGTACGGAGATGAATCTTTGTACAGTATTAATCCGAAGTTTTGAGCGAAGCGACTTCGGATGTAGCATCCACGTTCCGTACTTCTGTCCCACAAAAAGATAAAACACGTCCTATCTTTTTGCGGAACGGGCGGATCAAGGACCCTTCGAAGTTAATGGGTCCACGAGCCGCTGTGGCTGCCTCGCGGTCGATGCGCAATTTGCGGTCCGTAGCACGGGCACGGGGCGCACATGTTCGTGTGAAAAAGGCCTAAAACCCCGTCAGGAAAAAAACCCCACTAATTTAGGCCCCTTTCACACGAGCGAGTATTCCGCGCGGGGGCAATGCGTTAGGTGAACGTATAGCACTCGCACTGAGTCCGGACCCATTCACTTCAATGGGTCTGTGTACATGAGCGTTGGTTTTCACGCTTCACTTGTGCGTTGCGTGAAAATCGCAGCATGTTCTATATTCTGCGATTTTCACGCAACGCTGGCCCCATATAAGTGAATGGGGCTGCGTTTTTTTACGGATGGTTGCTAAGAGATGTTGTTTGTAAACATTCAGTTTTTTTTATCACGTGCGTGCAATACGCATTAAATCGCATTGCACCCACGCGATAAAAACTGAACGTGATCGCAAACAAAACTGAATGTACTTGCTTGCGAAATTAAGCAATTTTCACTGAACGCATCTGCAACGCATCTGGACCTCATCAGCTCGCGCTCGTCTGCAAGGGGTGTTACTAGTAAAAGGTTACATTAAAGGTGTATTCAGCTTAGATAACGTTATCATCTATCCACGGGTCCTACTGCTGGGACCCCCACCGATCATAGGAACAACTATCACTGGAACTCCCATAGAAATGAATAGAGTGGCCACAAGCATGTGCGACCTGCCGCTCTGTTTGTGGGGGTATAGGGCCCCCGTTCTCGTGATTGGTGGGGGTCCCAGCGGTAGGACCCCCCGATCTAATAGTTATGTCATATCCTGTGCATACGGGATAACTAAATCTAACTGGAATACCCCTTTAGGCCTCATGCACACGAACGTATTTTCTTTCCGTGTCCGTTCCGTTTTTTTTGCGGACCATATGCGGAACCATTCATTTCAATGGGTCCGCAAAAAAAAAACGGAAGGTACTCCGTGTGCATTCCGTTTCCGTATGTCCGTTTTTCCTTTCCGCAAAAAAATAGAGCATGTCCTATTTTTTTTCTAGTTTGCAGACAAGGATAGGCATTATTACAATGGATCCGCAAAAAAAACGGATGCCATACGGAACGTCATCCTTTTTTTTGCGGATCCGCAATTTGCAGACCGCAAAACACATACGGTCGTGTGCATGAGGCCTCAATGTGTTTCACCTGTAAAAATCACAGCCTCATTGAAAGCTTTGTCAAAAATGCATCATAAACCTCATCTGCTCTGTGTGAACATACTGTAAGAGCTCCTTCACACACACTTTGGTGTCTGCTAATTTTTAAATTTTTTACCAAAAATGAACAGTTTTTTCTTTTTTTACCAAGAAAGTGGCAAGAAATGCAAGGATAAAAAATAAAATAAAATCACCCCCCCCCCCAAAAAAAAAAAAAATTGCAAACAGCCACCCACCGATAGCAGGGCCCAGCGGAGGGCTCCGATTTTAAGATGTCAGAGGAGTGGTATGAAAGATTTCTAGACTAAGAATAAAGGCTCATGCACACAAAACGTATTTTCTTTCCGTGTCCGTTCCGTTTTTTATGCGGACCATATGCAGAACCATTAATTTCAATGTGTCCGCAAAAAAACGGAAGTTACTCCATGTGCATTCTGTTTCCGTTTGTCTGTTCAGCAAAAAAATAGAACATGTCCTATTATTGTCCTCATCGCGGACAACAGGGGCCAGCTGTTTCGTTCTGCAAAATATGGAATGCACACGGACGTCATCCGCAAATTGTGGTCCCCAATGCATGGAACCGCCGTGTGCAAGAGGCCTAACTCATTAGAAGAGACTTATTTATTCAGTGTCTATTATTAATGGTCTGTGGTTTTGTGGGCTTCCATTAACAATGGTCACTGAGTACATAATTGGGCTGTAATGAGTTGATGCTGCTGTGAATGGCTCAGGCACTCGGATCTCAGCCGATGCGACTTGTAGTACCCCGCTAACAGCAATACCATTGGCTTTTTCTATCAAATTACTAAGGTTGGCATTGTGGAACACGTGGAGAACCCCCCATAATAACAAGTTTGGAAAATGTTTTTTTGTTGTACTGGAAGTCCATAGGAAGGAATGTATCAAATGTGTTGACAAAAGACAAACAGTTACCCACGGCAACCAATGGAATTTTGCATAGAAACTCCTGGGAAATAAAAGCAGGTTGGTGGCTATGGGCAACTCCTACCCTTTTCCTTTGCACCAGTTGAGTTGTGTGAGACTTCCCTGCACGTGTAACTGTACAATACCAAGAAAAAAAACATAAGATACAAAGAAAAGTCACTAAAACGTTGCACAACAAATACTAAGGGAGTAAATAAACATCTGCATAGACATCCAGACATAGAGCTTGTACTGGAGGAGAGAAATCTCACCAGGATTGCAGGTCAGAGATACACTCCACATAATCTGACAGTATCTAGGACTCAGCCCAAGCTTCCCCTCACTGACAGTCCACTGCAGCCGCACTGCCCCCTCCCCCAGCTGCTGATTATAATTAATTACACAACTTCAGTGCCTGGAGCAAGGAGGTAAAACATGGGATGGAGCAAGGAGGTAAAACATGGGAGGGAGCAAGGAGGTAAAACATGGGATGGAGCAAACAGGTAAAATATGAGGGAGCAAGGAGGTAAAACATGGGATGGAGCAAAGGAGGTAAAACATGGGATGGAGCAAACAGGTAAAATATGAGGGAGCAAGGAGGTAAAACATGGGATGGAGCAAGGAGGTAAAACATGGGATGGAGCAAGGAGGTAAAACATAGGATGAGGAAAGGAGGTAAAACATGGGATGAGGAAAGGAGGTAAAACATGGGATGAGGAAAGGAGGTAAAACATGGGATGAGGAAAGGAGGTAAAACATGGGATGGAACAAGGAATCATATTTACACAAGCTGCTGTACATCCAAATAGATACATAAAATGCAGCTCAAAAATTTGTCATGGATTTTCCGGCATCTGCAGCAAATCCAGGGTAAAATGCTTACATTTGTCTAGGATTTTGCTGTTGATTTGCTGCAGATTTCTCCCTGTACATTGCAAAGGGTGAAATCATCGCCGTAAATTGACATGCTGAGGATCTAATTAAAAACCGTGCCTCTACAGCTACATATGTGTATATCTCTATCCATATCTGGCTGAACTCTGCACCAAATAGTGCAGATTTTGCTGTGGAAATACTGCAGGTTTGCCACAGATTTAGCGGATTTTATGGACTCTGCAGTGTTGGTGAGATGTCTTCAAATCTCATCCACTTGGCTGCTACTGTAAACGCTGCACCATATGTGGCTACTCCCTAACAATTCTAGCAGCTATGGGGGCGCAGTTTTAGTCTGAGGACTCCATAGCAATATGTTGCCAATGACGTGTTGCACTGCAATCTCATGTTATATGTCAGCCACATGCGACAAACACGCATGCGATATGTTAGCAGCATTTGGTGAAACTTGGGGTTGGGAATACAACTTGATTCCTGTGATCATGATCCCATAGCCCAGTGATCAGCAACCTCCAGCTGTTCTGAAACTACAACTCCCAGAATCCTCCTTTCTCTTCTATGGGAGTTACAAGAACAGCTGAGTGAGACGGTTTTCTCTTTGTAAATTCCCGAGATAGTAATTCTCTGGGGTTTAGGCCTAGATCTTTGAGGAGTGACCACATGTAGCTCCTCTCACTTCCTCAGCTAACTCTATGTAAGCCGTGTACCGGGGTGGGCTCCCCAGGATACAGTGAAGTCACGAACGAGGAAAGAAACACCGGCACCAGCTTGTGCAAAACAGAACTTTCTTTACTGAAAGATAAAGCAATGAACACAATCCCAAATATGGAGGCAAAGAAAATGAAGTTACATACACCCAGCCACAGCAGAGAACCTCTGTGCTGCACAGCAAGATGCCCCCTGGTGGATACCGAGGACGTTTGCTATAATTTACCTACTGGCAATGTATGGAATATTCTTGCCTTTGTCTCATCTGTGATGATCTGATATTTCGATTTTATCAATAATAAGATTTTTTTTTAAATAAAAGAATAGTAGGTTTCAACTTCAATGTCTTTGCTTACGCGTTTCCATCATCGAGCAAAGATATTGAAGATGTATCAATGTTGATGTTTTGAAATAAAAGTATAGAAGATTTTATACCACAAAAAAAAATTATTACCTACTGGCGAGCACACTAAAACTAGCCCACCGTTACCCTGTTGATGACACGAACGATTGAGTGAGTGCTTAGTACGGGGTTTCTGCGGTGCAGCACAGCAGCTTACAATCTTATCAACTCTAGAACACCTCCCCTCCCATAACTAGTCCAGAATATTGTTCCTGAGCAATGCGCTGAGCTGAATTGAAGTCGTCCGCCAGTTGTCAGCGCTCAATTGTGCAAAGTCCCTTTTAGTTATGGAGTACTTGTATATAATTACTACATTATTACAAGCATTTACATATTATATAACATTAAATAACATTACATGACATGAAGAGTTTAAAAGTACCCTACTCCAGGACATGGCAAAGGCACCGTCTTACAAGTGCAGGCGTGGCCCGGCGAATAGCGGTGAGTTGAATGCGGATACAGACAGCCTAATACAAAGCATTCACCCCTTCTTTTTATCAACCACATGTACTATGTTTTTTCTGCTCTGCATGTTCTATGTCAAAAGTGTGTTTTTGGTGTCTGCCTATATCTGCCACAGGAACACGGAGCTTATCTTTTCCTGTACCCTGAAGATACCATAGAAGGCAATGTAAGCAATGAGTTTCCTGACAGAAGCTCACACTACGGATATTGCCCCTGTTGTTCCAAGTATTATCTAACATTCAATGCAAAAGAAAATAGAATATAAAATATAGAGTGACATATTATAGCAGTCATTCAGCATAATACATGTATATGCATGATCACTTCTCCTGTATTGCTAGTTACATATAATACTTTTATATTGATAACTAGTATCAAGCAAATCAAAGTTCACAAAGTCGACTTCAATCCATTTTTCTGGGAAAATTCGATTCGCATTGAAGCCGAATTTGCTTGTGCTTCATGCACTGGATGGCTGCGGCGGACTCTAGGCGAGCAAATGGATAAGGTAAGTATTTTAATTTTTTATTTTTTTTTTTAACAGATTAACCCCTGACAGCCATTTGTCATCTCAGATGCCACGATCAGCGATGAAAGTGGCATCTGAGGGGTTCAATGACGAGGGGGCAGCACCATCGCCGTTCTCCGTCATTGAACTCACAAAGAAATGTCAAATTTGGCGAAGCAGGCAAATTTAATTTTTGAGAACTTCACTCATCTCTATTGATAACTATTTTGCTGGTTCGTCCAGTAAAAGGGTTGTGTCACTAAATACATTCTACATTTTTCAAACCAGTGCCTGGATCTGAATAATTTTGTAATTGCATGTAATTCAAAATTTAGTAGAGCCACTAAGTTATTCAATAAAATCTATTTGTATAGCGCCACCTGCTGTCTGTTCTTTTCCTTATTTTTTGTCCGTCTAACTGAGCTGGTTGCACACGCTCAGTTTAAATCTTCAACTGCCATCAGCCATATGTTCTGTTAGAAGCAGCTGCAGTTTCAGGAAGAGAGATGCGGCAGAAAGGACATGCTCCCTGAGCTGCCAGGCCATAATCTAGCAGAGCAATTGGAGCAGTAAATAGGGAGATCTCTGGATCCATGTGAGGTACAGGGATGGTTCTAGCTTTATTAGATATTGTCATGTACTATATGATGTCTAAGTTTCATTTTTTTATATTAATCATGACATACTGTATGGGCGGTCTTATATTGACAGTCTTCCCTATATTCACAGTCACACAGAGATACCTCTAGTATATTGCCTGGACCGGAGTAGAGAAGATCCTGGATCTGGAACGATATGTCACCAGAAGTGCCGAAAACAGGAATCAGGGAGTCACGTGACCATTCCGGAAGTAGAAGAATTGGAGCAGCTTATGGGTCTACGTATTTTCGAAGACCTTTGTAGGGATTGAACTTTGAAAGTGTTGACCCAACATAAAACTTATTCTATTCTATTTTTTCTATATTTCCTTTATAATTTTTTATATTTATATTTTATGCATAAGGAACCTAAATAGGTTTTCTAAGTTCTCTCTAGTTACCTATCTTTTAGTTTATTTTACCTCTACCCTCATCTACCAGTTTATTTTTTCTTCTACACTTTACATACAGTACGCAATACTTTTTGGCCACACAAAGCAAATACCAAATAGGAGGTTGCTTCATTGAAGCACAATAAAGAATAGGATGATGTTTTACATAAAATAATTTTGAAATTCGTTCACGCTTCTTTTGTTGGTAAAAGGTGAATTGCGTTATGGATTCCATTACCACCGACCATAACGCAATTCTATGACGGAATGCCTTCAGAGGCTTTCTGGTATTCATTCCGTCATAATAGAAGTCTATGGGCTGCAAAATGGATCCATCCAGTTTCTGTTACGCAGGGGAGTCCTCTCCGGCATAACGGAACGGGACGGATCCGTTATAAAGGCCATGGACTTCTATTATAACGGAATGAAGCGTGAACGAATTTCATTATCTCTAAAAAGAATGTTATCTGAACAATTGTATTATATTGGAATTTATAGTCTCCTTTGATTACGTGATTATAATGGTATTTTGCTTGACACTGTAACAAATCAAACTGTAAGGTACTTTCTTTAGCTGTTTGAAATGAAAAACTCAATAAAAAAACTATTGAAACGGAAAGTGTTGACTCAGAGAACCGCTTTAAGGACAAATCGTCTGGCCAATGATAGGTTAGGCTCACCAGCTTCAGCCAATGGCCGCACAAAAGACTGTTGGACTTTGGCTGCCATAGTGACTTTAGTGACACCCTATGAGGAGTCTGGTCCAGATCAACCTCCCCCCCAGCACTCACAAAAAAAGTGAGGTCTTTATTCCGTTAGTAGCAATCCAGTGGAAGCATCTTCTGGACTATATGATTCTATAGGTAACGATCATCCTGTGACCTCCTCCAACATGACAGAGAGATGCAACATCTCCAGTGGTGCTGGTGACATCATAGACTACGTCGGAAGGATTTCACAATCATAGATTTCTGGTTTTTAGATTATTAGGTATTATTTATTATTATTAAGGGTAGTACAGTTTGTTCTTTTTTTTCCCCTCCTTAAACCGCAAGAACCTTAATTGCTGCAATTTTCTCAGTCAAGACTGTTTAAAAAAATCCCCAATGAGAAACAATTCACTCTGGGAGATCCGCTTCACCCGCTGCGACCAGAAATATTTTATTTTCCCTGGATACGGGCCCAGCGGACGCTCTGAGTCAGCTGTCACCTGTTTCTTGGATTAAATAATTTGCTGTGTTTGCTCCCATTTTGCTGTGCAGTTTTGCTACGAGGGTTCACGTTCCCATGTTTGACCTTACAGCACCGATGCGGACCCTTTATCTTCTAACCACAATTCGGTATAGGACGCCTGCTCCTCTGGGAGAATATGTATCTCTATTGCACACAGAAATGTTCTCAGATGTGAAGTCTGGAGGAAGAAGAGAAACTCCTGACTGTATTTTTGAGTTTGTTGTGACCCAGGGAGTTCATCTGAGGGTCATTTTGATTAAAGGGGTCAACTCTTCAAGACATTACTATCTAAATATTCACCACCTCCATGTGAATGTTAGGGTGACATCACACACCCAAATAGCAATAAAAAAACAGAATAAGGACTCATTCACAGAACCGCGCCGTGTTTTGGGGTCCACAAATTGCGGATCTGCAAAACACGGAAGCCGCCAGTGTGCGTTCTGAAATTTGCGGAACAGAACAGATGGCCCATTATAGAAATGCCTATTCTTGTCCGCAAAGCAGACAAGAATAGGACATGCCCTATCTTTTTTGCATATGACACGGTAAGGAGCAACGGATGCGGACAGGACACGGTGTGCTGTACACATCTTTTGCGGCCTCATTGAAATTAATGGGTCCGCACCCGTTTCCGCAACATTGTGGAACGGATGCGGACCTAATTTTATGGTCGTGTGAGTGAGCCCTAAGACAGAATTGTCCTACAATTGATCATCATGAGTCTGCTGTGTCTCATATACCACGTGTGCCATCAGAAACATACTGTGCCGCCATATAAACGGTTTAGTCCCATTTTTCTGACCGCTTTCGATGTCTCATGAAGGAAGTCACGTGTGCTGAGCTGGCTTGGTGGGTATCTAAGGTGTGCTAAGCTGGCTTGGTGGGTATATAAGGTATGCTGAGCTGGCTCGGTGGGTATATTAGGTGTGCTGAGCTGGCTTGGTGGGTATATAAGGTGTGCTGAGCTGGCTCAGTGGGTATATTAGGTGTGCTGAGCTGGCTCTGTGGGTATATAAGGTGTGCTGAGCTGGGTCGGTGGGTATGTAAGGTGTGTTGTAGGCTGTCTGCAAACAAATCGCTCACTACTGTCATGAGTAAATGGGGCAATTTATCAGAGTTTTAAAAAGGGATCATTTTTGGCTTTCGGGGAAAGGGTGGCAGTATTTCTGAAACTGTGCAGTGTGAACTGTTCTTGTGCTGCTGTGTTGAAAGTATATTTTGAGAGGACAAATGGTCACCAAACGTGCAATTAATGTCAGAGGTGAACGTCTGCTACAAAGATGCGAGGGAGGACTGAAATGGTACCACACCTCCAAAATGAACCAGGAGGCTATCAGACGTGTGTATAAAACAATGGTTCAGGGAACCCTACTGCGTATGGAGCTCCAAAGCAGATGGATGGTCACTGCACCTCTGCTAATGAAGCGGCATCAGCAAAATAGGTTTACATTTTTCGCAGCAGCATCAGTATTGGACCTCTGCTGTTTGTCAAAGAGTTACCTTCCCAGATGTGCCGCGTTTTCTGCTTCATCGAATGGATGGATATTGGCATGTCAGGAGAGAAACATCAGAGAACGAACACTCTGTAACCATTACTGGAAGACAAGCTGGTGGTGGCAGCATTATTCTCTGGGCCCACTTATCCATGTGGAAGAAACTCTCAACTGATTTGGGTATGAATCCATCCTTGCAGATCACGTACACCCATACATGCTGATTGCCTTCCCTGGGGAGGATGGGATCTTCCAGTAGGACGATGTGACATGTCACACAGCTAGAAATGGAAGGGCATGACCAAGACTTCCAGGTACTACCCTGCCTCCTAATTCCTCAGACTTGACCCCAACTGAGTTTGAGAAATTTAGATCCTAGAGAAAACCCCAAAATAAATTCAGGCCTCAAATCACGCTCTAAAATGAAAATAGCTGCCAAACTCAATGCCAAAATGAATCTGAACACCAAGCCAGACAAGAAAATGAATTCAGACCCCAGACCAGACCCCAAAAGGTCAATTCAGATTCCAGACCCTTCACACTCCTTGCTCTCAGGTCCCTTACATTTTCGGGTGCTGTACAAGGGGTGCTGATGCAGGTGGCCGTTAATGTGGCAGTGCCTGGAGGTGGAGAGAAAACTGGAATCTGACACAAGGTCATTTAGAGTCCATGGACCCAGTAGCAGCCATGAAGGTTGGAGATAAGGCACATCAGGTCCCACATCTCTGCAGAACTAGACATAATGAAACTGGCAGACAAGGGTTGCTTCATGATCTACCTGCAGCCATCTTTGGAAACACCTACATACTTATTGTTTGTCATAGATTATATGGCCAAAGGAGACCTGCACCATTTCATGGCAGGAAAACTGTCACCATTGAATGTTCTCTGCATGTTCATGTTTGTTACGTGTCATCAGCTATCTCCAAAGGCACATATGGGAGATATGGGAGGGCACATATGAGCATGGGACCAACACAGATGCCTTCAGCTGCCAAGCGCACATGTAACAGGTCAGCCAGTGTCATAGGTACAAATCTGCTGACAGATGCCCTTTAGTGGTCATCCAGGAGAGCATCCATTTTGGATTCCCTGACTGATCACACCGAGCAGGACTAGTATCGGTATCTGACTCAATAAAAGATGAGGAGCAGCCGAGGTCTTCTACAAGCATGTGCACAATAGCACAACTCCATCAGTTGAGCCTCTCTACTTGGGGACTGGGATAGGAGGTACTTTGATTATCCCCCTTTTTGGTTCCACAAAGTATTTGCCCAACTTTACAACCATCTGGTGGATTCTTTTGACTTTGGCATCTCAATATTCATGATGGTAATAGGTGATCATTCTACGACTATGGGATAGTTCAATCTACCATGGCAAGAGAAGGACCTTTATTTTCCAGCAGAACTGTGCCAGGACACCCCAAAAGGGGTGGATAGGATCACCTGGAGAAGAGCAAGACAAGATGGATATAGGAAGTAATAGGACAGTAGAATTGGACAGTTAGTGAGATGAGAAATTAGTGTGATGGTGAAATCTCACAATATTGCTGTACAGACCTTTATAATGTGAATTATTGGGTCAATATACCGTATATCACTAAGAACCCAGCAAATCTCCATGTGCCGCATGGGGATGACACGGGTGCAGGGGTGCACCTAGCCTTTCTGCTGCCTCCCAATGCGAATTTCCTAACCTAACCCCTTCCCTTCAGCCCATGGCCCTTCGGCTGCCCCTCTGTTGCCCCAACCTGATGTTGCCTGAGGTGATAGCCTCACCTGGTCTTATTGGTGGTGTACCCCAGCATGGGTGGTGTGTAAACTGAAGCTATGACAATTAAGAAGGAAATACTCTATGTACAAAATAGTTATTGTTATAGAAAATACAGACAAGGCCAAATACAAACACTTATAAAGCACAACATGTGCGACGCATGGCAACAGCCATGGGTCCCTTAAAATAAAACATTTTCATGACGCAAGTTCCTGTGAAGCAACAAGGGCACAGAGCCCCTTTTAGTGATGTAGTAGATGGTACCCAGGTGTAGGAATGCCAGAGTGGTGTAGGGCGCCAAATGTCCCTTAATGTTGGTGCACGTGTCACGATGCTCCTACCTGGATATTCTGGACCCTAGGTGTTGGCTCCAAAGCAATAAAAGGGGATTGTTGATGAAGGGGATGGGGAAATAAATTGAGTCCAGACCTTGTGATGAAGTTGGAAAACAGCTTCACTCTTCATAAACGTCTCTGCAAACAGTTTACAGACCACGGGGGAGATTTATCAAACTGGTGTAAAGTAGAATTGGCTTAGTTGCCCATAGCAACCAATCAGATTCCACCTTTCATTTTTCACAGCTCCTTTGGAAAATAAAAGGTGGAATTTGATTGGCTGCTGTGGGCAACTAAGCCAGTTTTCCTTTACACCAGTTTGATAAATCTCCCCCTTTATCTTGGTTCCCAGCAGGCATTAGCATTATCTCTGGCAGGCAAGCAAATGCAACTCTGCTACATCTGATGCTCTCTGGCTCTGCTGTGCTGACAAGCTTTCTGTAGAACTTTGCTTCTTACTTTATGCTGCAACTTCTCTCTGTAGTCTGACTCTAGATCAGTACCTGGGATCTTTTCCTCCTGGCTTCAGAGGCTCCAAGCTGTGGCCTCAATATCCAGCAGAGCTGAAGGTGCTCTAGCTGGCTTAGGCAGGACTCGTCCAGCAGGGACGTGGACCTGATTCATTCCCCTAGCAGGGCGTACTCTCCACTGACCTCTAACTAGAACCCTCCCCTCCTTAGAGGGAGAATTAGGATGGAAAGAAGGTTCCATCCTCTGCAAATGTAGTTCTGCCATGCTTGCTGCCACCTTCTGGTGAACCAGGTACATTACATGAACATTAACAGTTACATAGGAATAGCAATGCACATTGTAGTGGACTGAAATAAATGCATCAGATTACACTGTGTTAGCCCATAGAACTCTATGTCCCTACTCTAAACCAGTAGTGCTTTTTTGTGCTATAATCCTCTTTTTTCTACCTCTTGTATCTTTTAGCCCATAGAAGACAGTAGCAGGTTGCTGAGTGGTAATGGCACTCTGGGTCATTACACATGCTACATGTTAAGACCCAGGGGCTTGCACCACGAGACTTGCTGTCTCTTGCGCAATTGCCCTCCAACTTCCACAAGAGGAGGAACAATATGACCCAGCGGTACCAAGCATGCAATAAGGTGCACAATAAACAACAACTGCTTGATAAATAGTGTGGTAAGGTGCAAGGTGTCATATGCGATGGCAGGTACGTGTCACCGAGGTTGCTGGCCTCGGTGAGGTGAGAGCCAGGTTTTTGTCTGCAGCAGCTAGTGCTGTTTGACTCTTTTAAATAGCATGGCTGCAAAGCCGATCCGGGCCGGCTCTTACTGGGAGCAGCTAAAGAGTAGGGTGGGTGGCTGCTCCCCACGGTCCAGTCCGAGTTTTGGGCTGGGTATAAAACACAGCCATAAGCTGTGTCTGAGGCTGTGATTATCCTGGAGCCTGCTAACAGGGCTGAGGAGTTCTCTGTGCTGGAGGACGGAGCTCAGCAAGGTGGTGTTTCCCTGCAACCTGAAGGAGGAATCGCCTGCGGCTGAACTGACTGCTAGGTGTGAACCCGCACTTAAACCACCCAAGGTGACTGGACCCTGTGTTGGCCTGTTTTTGGTTTTGCCACATGATTTCTGTTGTGTGTGAACTGTCACCAAGAGACTGTTTTCATTTCTGGTGTGCAAGTGTGAATAAAACACTGTTTGATGCACAATCTGGACTCCTTGTTTTGCCTCTAAACTGCACCCGCACCGCTGTCTACCAGAGCGACTCCCCACATTTGGTGTCGGATGCGGGCATGCGCAGTGAGGCTGGCGTGAACGCCGAACTTTGTTTTTGCTGAGCAAAAGTGAATGTCCTATATTAAGCCGGCAAAGTTGCAGCTTGTGATCCCCGACAAAATGGAGGCGGCTGTGAAAGCCCTCATAGAGGCTAACGTGCAGCAGCGGGAGACCAACCAGCTACTGCTACAGCACGTGATGGCGTTGCAAGCGGCAGGAGCGTCCCACCGCGTCCATGATGCCCGGAAAGCTGTCCGTGCCGCGATCCCTAAGATGACCCCCTCGGATGATGTGGAGACCTATCTGGCGGTGTTCGAGAAGGTGGCCGTGAGGGAGAAATTACCCCGAGAACAGTGGGCAGAGGTCGTCGCTCCGTTCCTGGCGTCTGGACCCCAGCAAGTATTTTTGACCTCCCAGATGACCAAGCAGCTGACTACCCGACTGTGAAAGGTGAGATCCTGGCAAGACTGGGGGTGAATGTTTTGGTCCGGGCTCAGCGTGTCCACCAGTGGGACTTTAACGTGGCTGAACCCGCCAGGCCACAATACTATGACTTGCTACAACGGTTGCAAAATGGCTGCAGCCAGACATACTGACTCCCACTGCTATGCTCGACCGTCTGTTAGCCGATGTCTTCTGGAGGGCTTTGCCTTACCCTCTCCAGCACTGGATCGGCCAGGTATCGCCCACCAATGCCCTGGAGATGGTCGACCTGGTGGAGCGGTACGAGGCCACCAGAAACCTGCAGGGGAGTCTTGCTGGGAAGGGGTCAGTCAAACCCCGGAGGCCTCTGCCCCAGTTCCGACGTCCGCGACAGAGCGGCCTGTACGGAATATACCCCTGCGAGTCCGCCTCCCGTGGTATGCTGGAGGTGTCAGGAGCCAGGCCACATCAGGGCCGACTGTCCGCATCGGGATGAGCCGATGGAGGTGAACTACGGGGTCGCCACTCCTTGTATGCACGGAAGCTGTGCGCAACTGGCACCCGTGAGGTGCAAGACCATAACCACCTGTGTCAGGTAGAGGTGGGAGATTCGCTGGCGGTGGCTCTGCTGGACTCCGGGAGTTTAGTCTCCTGGTAAGGGCTGCCCTTGTACGGCCTGTGGAGTATACTGGCCGTAAAGTCGGGGTCCTGTGCATCCACGGAGACCTGAAAGACTACCCCACTGCACTAGTGACTTTGTCCACAGCGGCTGGTAGGTGGACCCACGAGGTGGCTGTCGCTACTAAACTCCCACATGAACTAATACTTGGGAGGGACTTCCCGGTTTTCCGGCGCTGTGGCCGGCAATAAAGGTATCTGAGGGACCCGAGACAGGGTGACCCTAGTAGAGTGGCCTGATACCGCTGGAAGGCCAGAACCCTGGGAGCCCGAGTCTGAAGGGCCGGCGGTAGGGGTGACCACTGCTCCAGCGGTAGTGGGGGAGACAACCCCACTGAGTGTAATGGTGGGAGACACGGAGGACTTGCCACCGGGACCTGAGTTGGCAGACCTCAATGTCTCCGGGAAAATTTTGGGACCGCACAACACCGGGACCAAACCCTAACCAGGGCCTGGGAGAATGTGCTGGAAATTGATGGTAAACCCCAGAAACCAGGGGCTGAATTAATGTTCCCACGATTTATTGTTCTACAGGATATGTTGTATCGGGTGAACCAAGTCCGAGGTGAACCTGTTGAACAGTTGGTGGTGCCCACAGCGTATCGCAAGCTTGTCATGGAGCTTGCCCACCAACATGTTCTTGGGGACACCTGGGGTGGCAGAAAACCCAGGACCGCATACTGCAGCGGTTTTATTGGCCCAGTGTGTTCAAGGAGGTAGAAAATTATTGTAAGTCCTGTCCAACCTGTCAGATAACTAGCCCCCAGCCTCATTTCCGTAGTCCTCTGGTACCTCTGCCAATTATTGAAGTACCGTTTGAGCGAATCGCTATGGATTTAATTGGGCCTGTACCAAAGTCTCGCCAGGGGCCACCAACACATTCTGGTAGTTCTCGACTATGCCACTCGGTATCCGGAGGCGGTGCCTCTGCGACATACCTCAGCTAGGCTCATTGCCAAAGAGTTAATGGAGATGTTTTCCCGTGTGGGCCTGCCAAAAGAGGTTCTGACAGACCAAGGGACCCCTTTATGTCCAAAGTAATGAAGGAACTGTGTAAATTGTTGCGTATAAAGCAGTTACGGACGTCCGCTTACCATCCGCAAACAGACGGTCTTGTTGAGAGGTTTAACCAAACTCTAAAAATATGTTAAAAAGGGTGGTGTCTAGAGATGGGAAGGACTGGGACCTGCTTCTGCCCTATCTCATGTTCGCAGTGCGAGAGGTACCCCAGGCCTCTACTGGGTTCTCGCCTTCGAACTGCTTTATGGCAGACACCCTCGGGGCCTGTTGGATATCGCCAAGGAAGCATGGGAACAACAGCCTGTCCCCACAAAAGTGTCATTGAGTATGTCACCCAGATGCAGGAACGGATAGAAAGGGTGTTGCCGCTGGTCCGGGAGCATATGGAGGCAGCGCAACAAGCCCAGAGTAGGGTGTACAATCGTCAGGCTCGGGTACGGGACTTCAATCCGGGAGATCGGGTTTTGGTTCTGGTACCCACCCTTGACAGCAAATTCCTAGCTAGGTGGCAGGGCCCCTATGAGGTGATCGAGAAAGTAGGGGAAGTAATTACAAAGTACACCAGCCAGGCGGCGCAAGCCGGAGCAGGTGTACCACGTGAATTTACTTAAGCCGTGGAAAGATAGGGACACAGCCGACGACCACAGCCCCCGGCCAGGGCTTCTAGGTGAAAAGGGTCCAGCCCCACAGTTCGAGGCCTGTGAAGCAGTAACCACGGTAAAATTGCAGACAGCCTGTCTTCCAAACAAGTTCAGGAAGTCAGGAGTTCATCAGTCGGAACACGGATGTGTTCTCGACCTCCCTGGCCGCACGCCTCTCATCCAACATGACATCGCCACTGAGCCTCAGGCCAAGATCCGGTTAAAACCATACCGGGTACCCGAGGCTCGGCGACGGGCCATCGCGGAGGAAGTACAGTTAATGTTGAAGCTCGAGGTCATTGAGGAGTCGAAAAGTGAGTGGGCCAGTCCCATAGTCCTAATACCTAAGCCGGATGGGACGCTATGGTTCTGCAACGACTTTCGCAAGTTAAATGAAGTATCCAAGTTTGACGCGTATCCCATGCCCCGAGTAGACGAGCTGGTTGAAAGTTTAGGACAAGCCCGTTATTTTTCTGTGCTGGACCTCACTAAAGGGTACTGGCAGGTACCCTTAACGGAGTCGGCTAAGGAAAAACCGCATTTGTTACCCCGCAGGGCCTGTATCACTACAAGGTGTTACCCTTTGGCCTGCATGGCGCCCCGCCACTTTCCAAAGGTTAATGGACATAGTGCTGCGACCACATCGTCGGTACGCCTCGGCCTACTTAGATGATGTAGTCATCCACAGCACCGACTGGGAAAGCCATTTGCCCAAGGTGCAGGCGGTAGTGGATGCCCTGAGGAAAGCCGGACTGACCGCTAACCCAAAGAAGTGCTCCATAGGGTTAGAGGAGACAAAATATCTGGGATATATAATTGGGCGGGAGTCATCAAACCTCAGGTAACTAAGGTAGAGGCCATTCGTAACTGGCCCCGACCGGTCACCACCAGGCAGGTAAAGTCGTTCCTGGGGATTGTAGGTTACTACATGAGGTTTGTGCCCCACTTTGCCACAATAGCAGCGCCATTGACAGACCTGTTGAAGGGGCGAAAGTCTGGGAGGGTTAGCTGGAGTGAGAAGGCGGAGGAGGCTTTCTCCGCGTTGAAGTCGGCCCTGTGTGGGTCCCCGGTTTTGGTGACACCCGACTTCAACAAGGAGTTTGTCGTACAGACCGACGCCTCGGAGGTAGGCCTCGGTGCGGTACTGTCGCAGGAGGTCAACGGGAAGAACATCCCGTTGTCTTCCTGAGCCGTAAGCTCAGTCCCGCCGAGTCCAGATATAGTATAGTGGAGAGGGAGTGCCTGGCTATCAAGTGGGCACTCGAATCTCTCCGCTACTACCTGTTAGGGAGGAGGTTCTGTCTGGTGACCGACCATTCCCCTCAAATGGATGAGTCAGGCCAAGGAGAGGAATGCTCGGGTCACCAGGTGGTTCCTATCTCTTCAAAATTTCAAGTTTTCCGTGGAACACAGGGCAGGCCGCTTGCAGGGCAACGCAGATGCCCTGTCCCGCGTCCACTGCCTTCACGTGTGTTCACCCCTCAGGGTTGAACAAAGGGGGGTATGTGGTAAGGTGCAAGGTGTCATATGCGATGGCAGGTACGTGTCACCGAGGTTGCTGGCCTCGGTGAGGTGAGAGCCGGGTTTTTGTCTGCAGCAGCTAGTGCTGTTTGACTCTTTTAAATAGCATGGCTGCAAAGCCGATCCGGGCCGGCTCTTACTGGGAGCAGCTAAAGAGTAGGGTGGGTGGCTGCTCCCACGGTCCAGTCCGAGTTTTGGGCTGGGTATAAAACACAGCCATCAGCTGTGTCTGAGGCTGTGATTATCCTGGAGCCTGCTAACAGGGCTGAGGAGTTCTCTGTGCTGGAGGACGGAGCTCAGCAAGGTGGTGTTTCCCTGCAACCTGAAGGAGGAATCGCCTGCGGCTGAACTGACTGCTAGGTGTGAACCCGCACTTAAACCACCCAAGGTGACTGGACCCTGTGTTGGCCTGTTTTTGGTTTTGCCACATGATTTCTGTTGTGTGTGAACTGTCACCAAGAGACTGTTTTCATTTCTGGTGTTCAAGTGTGAATAAAACACTGTTTGATGCACAATCTGGACTCCTTGTTTTGCCTCTAAACTGCACCCGCACCGCTGTCTACCAGAGCGACTCCGCACAATAGCAACATCCTATAATTGCATAGTGAAATCCCTCTTACTACCAATGACAAATCAATTAATATTAAAGGAGGGAGGTGTAATACCCCTGGTATGAGAGCAAAAGTGAACTAAGGCCCTGATTCATCAAGACCGGCGTTTGCTGTGCCACTCTTGACAGGGACTATGCTACTGGAGAAGCCATGTATTCTATGACAAAGTGCAAGTTTTGTCATGGCTCTTCCAGCAGGAATTAAATCCACAGCAACTCGGAGCTGCCATATATTTGAATAATTATTTATGCCAGTTTCTGCCTTAAATAGTGATGAATGAGCCGGGGCTTATCATTAATGGCATAAAACTGGTAAGGGCGGCGTAAAATGGTAATTGGACTAGAAAAGATTTGTTGACTTTTCTATGCCAAAAACAGGCATGGGGAGGAATAAGTTTCCCCCTAAGTTTCTATGCATATCACCACTTTTTTTTACATCCTCAGACCCCAATTACGTTTATTTTTCCATTTTTTCCATGTAATCTAAAAATTTTGAGTACGTATGTCTGTCTTGGAGTTTGCATTTGTTTAAGGGTCTGGTCTGAGTTCTGAATAAATTTAAGGATTTGGTCTGAATTTTACTTTTGTTACTGTATGTAGAGGCCAGAATTGGCTATAGAAGTTCTGGGACCAAATTTGCTGTTGTCAGGAGAAGTTGTCATGGTGTTCTGAGCTAGATAGAGAAGAAAATGTCTGGAATCAGATAAGGTTTTAGCCATAATTCAATTCCTCTGCCAGCTCTTCCCTTTCCTTCTTAATTGACAGGGCCTGGCGAGATGACTGTGAAGGCACCTGGTCCTGTCAATCAAAAAGGAGAGGGAGGGGCTGGCAGAGGAAACAAAAGGAGTAAGGGTGACCAGAGTGGGGTGGGTCTGCCTTCATTGCCCTTAAGTGCTCATTTGCACATTCATCAGTGAGGATGTCATTGCGCCCAGCCAGAGTGATGACTTGGTGACATCATTACATCAGCATGCGTGAGATTTGGCCCTTTTTCTTCAAAAAAGTTGGCCACTACGGCCTCTCCGTGAGCAAATAGATGAGCTGAGTATGTATTTTTTTATGTCTTTAACCCCTGAAAGGCCTCCATGTAATGAACGTTGAACACGGCATCTGAGGGGTTCAATGAGGGAGGGCGGCGCGATCGCCATTTCCTGTCATTTCGCCTACTGCATACAAAGAAACGCGATTCGTGAGGAAGTAATTTGGTACAAATCAAATTTCTTTGTGAACCTCGGCAAAGTTTCATTGAATTTTCTGTTGACAGATTTCTGAGCAGTATACAGATTACACCGGCTCAATGCACACATATTTTTCTTCAGTGTGCTGTTTTTTCACGGATAGCACGTTGACCCACTCATTTCTATGGGACCATGCTCAAAGGGTGCATTCAGAAGACTGTATCCGTTTTGAAGTCAACAAATCACAGATCCACAAAATAAGGATGTGGTCCATGTGAATCCCGAACTTTTCTTGGGCCCCACTGAGAAAATTCACATTCTTGTCCACAAAACAGACAAGAACAGGACATGTTCTATAAATTGAGGCTCGGCTGTACAGATGTGGACAGCACAATGATGACATGAATGTGTCTGCCTAACATGCACAAAAAACATGGATCGGACATGGACCGAAAATACCATCATGTGAATGCCCCCTATTGTGGATCCTAATCTGAAGATCTCTGCATAGGTCCTATTCGCATCCGTTTTTGCATATGAGAATAGAGAAACATACAAAATGTGTACGGCACCTATCCATATTTTGAGAATCAATTTTTGCAGATCGAAATGTGGACACGGCCTAAATGTTCAGGACAGCCAGAATAGTATAAAACCGCTGCAACCAGTCTAATTCTAAACCAGATGAATCATTGCGATTTCACATTACGTTCCCAGCATCAAATTTAGACTTGTTCGCCACCTAGTGGCCCGTACTGAACATTTTAGATTTGTGAAAATGATATAAACCTTTATTATTTTAGACAGTTTTAATAATTTGGCGTGTTTTTATGCCCCACACTTTGCAAATAACTAATATATAGCTGTAGAGGGTTGCTACATACGGGGTTATCAATGTTTTCTTCCAGCACTGGGCTCCTGGGTTTGAATCCAACCAAGGACATCTGCATGAAGTTTGTATGTTCTTGTAGTTGCATGCATTTCCTCAGTGTACAGCACTACATAAGAAGAAGGAAATAAGACAAAAACTCGATAAATAAAGTAGGACTAAGAGCTTATTCATACACTGAACAAAAATATAAACGCAACACTTTCGGTTTTGCTCCCATTTTGCATGAGCTGAACTTAAAGATCTGAAACATTTCCAACATACACAAAAGACTCATTACTCTCAAATGTTGTTCACAAATCTGTCTAAATGTGTGTTAGTGAGCACTTCTCCTTTGCCGAGATAATCCATCCCACCTCACAGGTGTGGCATATCAAGGTGCTGATTAGACAGCATGAATATTGCACAGGTGTGCCTTAGACTGCCCACAATAAAAGGCCACTCTGAAATGTGCAGTTTGATCACACAGCACAATGCCACAGATGTCGCAACGTTTGAGGGAGCATGCAGTTGGCATGCTGACTGCAGGAATGTCTACCAGAGCTGTTGCCCGTGCAATGAATGTTCATTTATCTACCATAAGCCGACTCCAAAGGTGTTTCAGAGAATTTGTCAGTACATCCAACCGGTTTCACAACCGCAGACCACGTGTAACCACGTGTAACCATGTCTGGTAGACATTCCTGCAGTCAGCATGTTAATTGCATGCTCCCTCAAATGTTGCGACATCTGTGGGTGGTGCTGTGATCAAACTGCACATTTCAGAGTGGCCTTTTATTGTGGGCAGTCTAAGGCACACCAGTGCAATATTCATGCTGTCTAATCAGCACCTTGATATGCCACACCTGTGAGGTGGGATGGATTATCTCGGCAAAGGCGAAGTGCTCACTAACACAGATTTGTGAACAATATTTGAGTAATGGGTCTTTTGTGTATGTAGAAAATGTTTCAGATCTTTGAGTTCGCTCATGCAAAATGGGCCAAAACTGAAAGTGTTGTGTTTATATTTTTGTTCAGTGTATGACCATTTCTTATTTTGTGCTAAAAAAAATAAAAAATAAAATGATCCATGAAAAACATAGCTTCCCACTCCTATCAATAGAAATGGCTATTCCAATCCGTAAAATGGGGTCTTCTGTCAGTTTCTTAAATTAGGCACATGGATCCATGACAAAAGGCATGTGTGAATAGTCCTATTGACTGATATAGGTCCTTGTTCTGAGGAATGCAGTGGAGCAATTGCTGCCATATAGAAGACAGGTTTTTCGTTATCCCAGACCAAGCTTCAGAGTCAATCCTCCACAACTGGATATGAGGGCAGCTAAGTAATAATCTTTGGTTTCCACTTATGACCACTAAGCATCACCATTAAGACGACGGAGTAATCAATATGCTTTAGTCACCACTGTGTGAAAAATACACAAGATGACAGTCCCCAGATGACAAAACCTATGGAACAGATTACACTCCTGAATGTGTAATTAATCTTTGTTCAGGATGGCAGCAGTTCATAATTCACAATATGTCAATGTATTTAATATATTTCAAGGATGTCTACTCAATTAGTACAATGATGCAACCTTGGGAAAACACCGTCACATAATCTTTCATTACAACAGTATGTTACATTCACATTTCCATAAGACCAGAGGTAGAACTTTATAGGGGTTATCCAACCCCTATAATGACCCACCCAATGCCTCAGCACCTCATAAAGATTATACTTACCCCGCTCCCTGGCACCCGAGTCGTTCCTAATTCCCACATGGCAACCACTGCATCTCTGGGTTATGCTAGGGATGCTAGCCTCCTATTGGCTGCCCTCCCCCGTCGCCGGATGTTTTGATCAGCGGCATTTGGGCCAGAGCATTGAGGGGTCAATATAGGGGTTGGATAACCCCTTAAGCTCCTGGGTCCCCAAGCCAAACAGTAACAGGGCCCCCACCTAACTATATGCCATTTATAGTATAATACTGTTATCTTATCAAATGGCAGAAGGGCCTTTGAGCCCCTTAAACACTTACTGTACTTGTGCACAACTTTACATAAATCAACAGTACAAGCGACCATAAAAAACTTGTTATATGTTTTATAAGTGACAATTGTCTAGTTCTTATGTTTACCTCTCCCGTTCTTGCTGACTGCTTTTCCCTTTGAAAAATGCTTTGAATTCCATTTGGAGATAGAGCAGCTCCACAGGAGGATCTTATGTCAATGCAAGTCTATGGAGAGGGGAGCATGGAGAAGTGAGCAGCAGCACGGGTGAGACTGCACAGCTAAATAGATTTATATCTAAGCACAAGTGCTGAATTCACAACCAATACAGGTCAGTGTCTTTTTGTAATGTCCTCCATGATGCTGGGGCTACTTCTGAGTGAGTAAGAGAGGGTTAGGAAGCAGATTCTCCTCTACTTTCTGTGTGCACTGGATGGCAACTATTCTCCACCCACCAGGTCTGGGAGAACTGCAAGCATGTAACAAGGGAAACTGGTAAAAAAAAGCCAGATACAAGTGATGTAATTGCCAGAAAAAGTGTTATTTCTCATGTACACACACTGTACTATTGATTAATACAGAGTTTGTTGAAAGTTTAGGTTGGCTTTAAGACACTAGTGCCTGAGTGTGACTAGGACCTTCAAAAAACTGCCTTTGCGCCCCCCCAAAATAATAGCTGTCAGCCACCCAGTGCAGTGTAGGTGGTGCAATGCAGTAACATGATCGCACCTTCTGCATTGGGCAGCTAATATCCAGAGCAAATTCCTGATGTTTCTCAGGCTCAAGGCAACCTGTGGCCTATGAGGGTAATAATAGCTATGCAAAGTTCCAAAGGATCTCCGAAGTGTTCAACTGTATGTGCCTCCAGAAAACAAGGGTACAGTTCAAAATGTTGCTCGCTGGGAGTTTTGGGGCCAAAAAAATCTGGGCCATGTTCCCCAGATGCCTTATGCTAGCAATGACAGTGTAATACCAAAATACTCAAAAAGTATGTGGATATTATCTTCTAGTAAGTGGACTTTTGCCATTCCAGCCACTGTTATTACCACCATGGGTATATGTTCGAACATCCAGTCATGCAGTGTCTAACAAAAAACATCAACCGGTGAATTAGTTGTACCCATGATCAGACTGGCCCGTCTGAGTACCAGAGGATCCCCCAGAAGCACGAGTTCTGGCACAATAATGAACCCCCTAATATAACAGAACTGTCTGGAACCAATCACTTGCCACTGTCCACAACTAACCTAATAAATCATATAAATATTATGATACGTCCTGGGGTACAACCACTTGATCTGGTCCACTTGTCTTCTGCCTGCCCCGACCTCTTCCTGCTCTTTACTTGTAATTGAACTCTGCTCGTCTCGACCCTGGCTCTGTGTGACCATGATACCTCAGCTCAGCTACATGTCCTGGGGATTTTCTGTGGGAAAGTCTATACCCTCTTGCTTGGGTTGAGGGTGAAGAACACACATTCCCTGGCATAGCCCTATGTCAAACCTGTTAGAGATCCAGTAGGTCCACATGCCCTTCATTATAGGATGATTGGGAATTTGGCAGATGACAATACAATACTTCTGAAGGCCTAATGTCAACTTCCTTATTCTTGACTACATACGATCTGTCTCCTATTTCAACATGAATATTTGTCTAGTATTTCTTAGCTCAACACATGAATTAAACTGCATCTTCTTTCTGCTATGTCAATCCGGATAAGTCCAATGTCATCTACTGCTTAGGGAGTAAAACTGTCTTTTAACTGTCCCCTTCAAGTACTAACCATGTTCTGTTACTTCCAATCAAAAACATCTTCTGCACCCAAACCATTCTCAACCATGGTCCAATCAAAATACCACCTAATGTCCACACTATATGCGGCACTGTAGCCTGAGCTTTTCCAACCTTGTCTCATTTCACCTATCTTCATCTCACTTGTTCTCGCTAGTGTCATCTAGCTAGTTCAGTAGAGGTGGGTGTCTCTGCTGCTATGGAGGAGCTATTTGATCCCGTGCTGAGCCACGCCCTCTGCACTGATCACATGACGGTGACGTCACCCCAGGTCCTTCCGCTGTTCAACAGTTCGGGTTCGTGGAAGCCGCCCCTTATGGATTCCATATGCCGTGATAGTCCGCGGTAGTGGAATCCATAACGGGATGCGGCGATTACCACAACCCGAATGCCGAACGCCAAACTTTTTTTTAAAGTTCGCTCATCTCTACATACCTCTATATAGATTTTTCTCACATGTTTTTATGGTCTTCTCCTAGATGTCCCAGCTGGTGATTACGAGGATCTTGTCCCATTCTACTCATGACATCATCCGGAAGATCTTGGACCACATGCCCATGGTGGCTGAGATGTCCTGGCAGGTGGAGGTGAAGATGGTAGTACTAGTGGTTCATGACAGTAGGCAAAGTCCTCTAACTTGTTTATTAATAAAACTATGGGGTCAACCTCCACTTTACCCACACATTGGTCTGAGAGTCTGTTATTTATTTCGATAAGTTGTTTGGGTATCTGCATTCAGGATTGGATGCCTTCTGGGGCCCTTCCAGTCTTCAAAAGCTGTCCTCTTTCATATAAATTGTTTTAGGCGTTGTTTGACCCAAACACAAAAAGCAAAAACACGTTGCATATAGACACCATCCCCAGTGCTGAAGGTGATGTTGGCCTGTTCACATTTCCTCGTAGACAATATGATCTTCTACAAGACTCCTCTGAAAAAATGGAGCAGGACTGGCCCAAGGCTCATGCGTCTCTCATACAAGGAATGGTGAAAACAAGTGGTCCTTTCGTATTAAAGGGCATCTGTCAGCAGATTTGTCCCTATGACACCGGCTGACCTGTTACATGTGCGCTTGGCAGCTAAAGGCATCTGTTTTGGTCCCATGTTCATATGTGCCCGCATTGCTGAGAAAAATGACGCTTTAATATATTCAAATGAGCCTCTAGGAGGAACGGGGGCGTTACCAATACACCTAGAGGCTCTGCTTTCTCTGAAACTGCTGTGCCCTTTCCATTTTGATTGACAGGCATGATGATGTTTTCACTGCCTGGCTTTGTCAATCAAAGTGCAGAGGGTGCAGCAGTTGCAGAGAGAGCAGAGCCTCTATGAGTAACGTCAACGCCCCCATTTAACCTACAGGCTCATTTGCATATATTAAAGCATCATCTTTCTCAGCAATGCAGGCTCATATGAACATGGGACCAACACAGATGCCTTCAGCAGCCAAGTGCACATGTAACAGGTCAGCCAGTGTCATAGGTACAAAACTGCTGACAGATGCCCTTTCAGATAAATGTTTGGTGGCAAGATCTAGCACCAAGATAGGTTCCATCTTGATTTTTGACATGTGCACCCTTCCAGCTATGCCCTTATAAAAGTCACATTTGTCATACAATACTTAGATCTATCATACAACCTTGTCACAGCACAACATTTTTCTCTTTTTTTTTTTTTTTCTACCTACAAAATTCTTTTGCTGTTTGCATATTGCTAGAATAATTACACTCATTCCAAGTGAGTTTTCATTAGCAAAACCTGGCAAGGGAAGAGAACAACCGGCCTTTTCTCAAGGAAAAGTGGTGAGTCACCTTCAGAGGTTTCCTTAAAACAGAGCTAGACAGCAGCAAGTTGTCAATCCAACCTCTTTCCACTTAAATGTTAATGGAATATATTATAGAGCAAATCCCACTTCCACAGAAGCGTGATTGATATTAGAAAATGCAAGCCTAAGAGGAAAACTGTGGAGCTGTTGGGTTACAAATGGTAAATGTGACTTGTCCGGTGTATTCCCTCTTTGCTCCTCTCTTGACAGTCATCCCGTCAAGTCTGTCCGGGCCAAGAACAGCTTATCTCAATGTACCAAGGCTTGCTTTCTGCAATGTGCTTTGGAAATGACTGAGGAATCCTGCATGCTTTGCTTATGAGGCGGATATGCTCCAGCGGTGGGGATTGTCGAGTCATTGCAAACGTAAAATGAAATTAGCAATATGAGATGATGGATGACGGCGATTGTTCAGTGGTTTAGCACGTTCGTGGAAAGTTGATGGATTGAGCTGCTGGTCACTTTGAGGTCAGGATCTCAGTAAATCTCACAAGAGAATCTCAAAGAAAAGCATTTGATTGATGGAAGTAGGAAAATAAAAATTCTCATACAATTGAGTATCTCTATGGGACTTGGGTAAAAAGGGGTTCCCTGGGTTCAATAGTACAAGGAGAGGAGGTCATAATGAGACTTAAAGGGCTATTCCTTTATGATAAAGTGATGGCATATTGCTAGGATATGCTATCACTTTATGCTCATGGGGGTTTGACCTCTCGGTCCGCCACCGATCCTGAGAATGACAGGGTCCAATGCTGAATCAGCCTCATCCTGCTGTGCAGGAGAACTGCAGGACATCTTCAGTCAAGTGAATGGGGCAGGTTGCAGCTCCCTGTGTAGCAGGGTGACCGGGAGCACCACGTTAAAGAGATAAAACAGTGAAGAAGCCTCAACGCTAAATCAGTGCTGCTGCCTTGTAAGATGCAGACTTAAAGGGGTTATCCTATGAGTAATATAAAAAATTAAAAACAACCACCTCTTTCAAACAAGCCTAGAGCCAGCCCTGTACCTCACATGGATCCAGAGAGCTCACCATTCATTGCTCCAATTGTTCTGCTAGATATTTTTCAAACTGTCAGCTTCAGGGATGTGTCCTCGCTCAGGGTGGCGTGTTCTTTCTGCTGCCGCTGGTGGCAGTTGAAGAACTGAGCATGTGCTTCCATCTCAGTGAGCAGGACAGAGAAATAAGAAAACGGGGTAACAGCAGGTGGCGCTCTACAGATAGATTTCATTGAATAACTCAGTAGCTATAATACATATTTAATTACATACAGTTACAAAAGTATTCAGATCCAGCTGCTGGTTTGAAAACTGTAGAATATTTTTTGTGGGACAGCCCCTTTTAAGATCCTTTTACATGGGACTATTATCTGACAGATATACAAATGCTCATTCTGGATAATTGGCCCGTGTAAAGGGGCCAGCAGTTACTGGATCATTCATTGGGTGAAATCATCATTTATGTGTACAGCAAAGTAATAGTTTCTGGGCAGCAGATCGTGCAGTCTAAACAGGGATCTGCTGCCCAGAATCTGTATGAGGCCGAGCGATGGCAGTAGCGATCCATTACACAATGGATGGCCCTCTATAGTTCTGATGACAATTTCTGGCACCAGAGCTACCCAAAACAGTTGATTGGTGGGGGTGCTGGACGTTGGACCGCCACCAATCAGGGATTGATCATGTATCCTAGATCCGAAGTCGATTTGTTCTAACACTTCGTTTTAATGCTGTCCATAGACCTGTCTCCGTACTACATCCAAATGTATTGCCTCTGTGGAGTTGCGCGAGATTTCGGTGAATGAATTCGGTATTAATTTCTACATCTTTAAAAACATTTAAAAATAAAGCAATCTGAAGTGGGGTTTGGTACCGAGGTACCAGCCGGTACCAAGCCCAACTTCAGATTCCGAATTTGAAATGTTTTAAAGATGTAGAAATGAATACCGAATTCATTCACAGAAGTCTCGCGCAACTTCGAGTGAAACTAATTTTGCCTCCACGGAGGCATTACATTTTAATGCTGTACGGCGACAGTATTAAAACAAAGTGTTTGAACGAGTCAACTTTGGATCTAGGATCCGAAGCTCGATTTGATCAAGTCTAATCTGTAGGATAGGTCATCCATAGTAAAATACTGGACGACCCCTTTAAAGAGGATCTTTTACCAGTCCAAAGTTTGTTAGTGAAAGGTATGTACATGCAGAGCGGCACCCAGGGATGTCCCTGCACTTACTTGTATTCCTGGGTGCCGCTCCGTTCATCCGCTGTAGCCCTCAGTTATGGCGCACGTGCTGAGGCTAATTTTGCCTTGGGCGGAGACGTCCTCTTTTGCCTTGGGCGTCTCCTTCTCCCATCCTGGAGCGCTGGCCAATCGCAGCGCTCAGCTCATATCCTGCAACCTCCCAGGATATGAGCTGAACACTGCGATTGGCCAATGCTCCAGCCTGGGAGAAGGAGACGCCAGGCAAAAGAGGACGTCTCCCCCAAGGCAAAATTAGCAGCAGCGTGCGCAGGTACCGGGGGCTACGGCAGGCGAACGGAGGGGCACCCAGTGATACAAGTAAGTGCAGGGACATCCCTGGGTGCCACTCTGCATGTACATACCTTTCACTAACAAACTTTGGACCAGTGAAAGGTCCTCTTTAAGGCTGGAATGGGCGATCGGACCCCTGTTGAGCTACACAGGTCGCACAAATGGTGCATCTGCCCCTTAGTGATGTATGTATGAGACATCATATAAGATGCACATGTTATAACATACAAGTCATTGGGGGAGATTTATCAAAACTGGTGCAAAACTGGCTTAGTGTCCCGTAGCAACTACAGCCCCCCAGACCTGGGGGTATATGCAGTTGTCAATGTTTTCTAACGTATTGTTATGTACTTTTATGTTTAGTCCGTATATTTCAGCAGAGGAAGGTATGGCTGGCAATGGTTGGCAGTAACAGGGCTAACTACCCTGTTTCACACCTCTGCGTAGGAGTTGGATTGTCCTATTTCCTGCCAGGAGGGGGAGTTCCAGTTAAAATAGAGAAGCAGCGGTGAGGAAGCAAATGTCAGCATTCCTACTTATTGGAACCCTATCTGATTCTCCTGTGAGACCATTACTCCAGAGAGATCTTCAGAATCCAGAACAATGCTTCCAGAAAGCATCAGTGTGACAAGACAGCAGAGTGACCAGTGAAACTACAGCTTTACCGACCCTGCTGCGGGTGAGGGATTACAGCTCAGACACCATCACCTAGAGCAACCACCAGACCATACTAACTCCAGCCTAAATCTCTCAGGGAACACTTATATCCACAAAAACCTGTTTGTGCCATTTGATTCCCACACTACCTGGCCACCATACCTCCCCATCTGGTGCCAGAAACTGCACTTTGTACTCAATACTGCTGGATGTACCACAGGTTATATTTTGCACTAAGTAAAAAGAGACTGTTATACATTTACTTTTGGCCCGAATCTTCAAACTATCTTTCCACTGCACCGATCCCCAGGGAGCAACAACCTGAGTGATTACACGGTGATGCAATACCTCATCAGGGCCACTACCACTCCCATCCTCTGCACTAGCTCCTTAGGGGCTCACTGCACAGGCAATCAGATTCCACATTTCATTTTTCAGAGCTCAATTGGAAAATGAAAGGTGAAATCTGACTGGTTGCCATGGGCAACTTAACCTGTTTTCCTTTACACCACTTTTGATAAATCTTCCCCAAAGTCTCATAGTCATAACGAAGACAGTAAAGGTAATACATAGCAAGAATGATAGAAAAATGTCACTGTCGGCTGGGGTATAGCAATATACAGGAGGTGAGAAATAGAATGTCAATGGGTTTAACCTGTAATAAAATATGGATGAAGGAAAATAATCCGTTAAATGCTTACCTGTAGGCAATGGAGAACATCTGTCACGGCTTCCAGGTATGTGACGCATAAGTACCTCCTCTACCTCTTGGAGCTGAATTGTACTGTGGAGCCACCAGCTATAGTACCTCCTTGGGTCACCTTGTCCCTCATATGCCTGCAGCTGTAGAAACTTTTTCATCATTTCTATGTTTCTTAAATTGTATTCAAGGACATATGTACTGTAGCTGTTTGGTTTGGATTATTGTAAGTTTCATACTTGGAAAATTCTTTAGCCGTATGAGAAGTGCACTTTTTCCAGACTTCATATACATCAGCAAAACCAGAAAAAAACCAGTGCCAATCAAAAAAATACACTGAAATAATGGATAAAATATCTCAATTAATTTTATTAGGTATACTCAAAATACAATAACATGGGAGACAAGGTGACCACTGAAAAACCCGATAATATCAGGCTAGCACCCAGAGACTGATGCGTCCAATTACAAGCCACAGGTGACCCCCTGACTATTTGAGTCATTCTTTAGACCACGTTAGTTAGCCTCCTGACGAAGCCTTTACGGTGAAACGCGCGTCGAGGTGTCGCGTTACCGGGTGTTACACTGGTCGCATAATGGGTAATATTGCCACCATATTTACTTACCTTTAACCTGGACTCGTAATAGTGTTTGCTGTTTTTTGTACTATAGACCCACTGTCTATTAAGACTGTGGTGTGGCTTTTTTTGACCGTATATAGGGACACCCCCCATTTACCTTACTATGGTTATGTAGAGGATTTGTTTCTGTATGTTTTATTTACACTACTTCGAGCTGGGTTATTTTTTCTTATATTGTTTTTGACATTCGATTTTTTTGCCGACTATGTGTCCTCACCCGGTATCAGTCTCTGGGAGCTAGCCTGATATTTATCGGGTTTTTCAGTGGTCGCCTTGTCTCCCATGTTATTGTATTTTGAGTATGCCTAATAAAATTGATTGAGATATTTTATCCATTATTTCAGTGTATTTTTTTGATTGGCACTGTTTTTTTCTGGTTTTGGTGAGTATATTGTTGATACCAGTTGCTTAGGATGTTTGGTGATTTACCTTGAGGTGTTTTGTAGGTTCTTCATATACATCAGTACATGCAGTGTCGGACTGGGGTACCACCAGTAAAATTAATTTTAGGGGCCCAGCGTATGGATACAATTAAAATATAATAAATAATTTAGCAAGTTTTTTATATGAACATAGGCTGGTTGAGGTGCTGTACATGGAATATATGTGTGTAGTGCAGTAAGTCTACTGTGTTATGTGCCACTTGTGCAGGGGTTGGGAGACTAGTGGCCCATCTTGCCCAGGGGCCCACCAGGGGATTCCCCTGTAACCCTGTGGCCCAGTCCGAGCCTGAGTACATGAAAATCTCTTTCTAACAAAGCTAGAACCAGCCCTGTACCTTACATGGATCCAGAGATCTCCACAATAATTGCTCCTGTTGCTCTGCTAGATTCATTTCAAGCTGGGAGCTCGGGAGTCGTGATCGTTCTCAGAAGGGGTGTCCATTTTGCTGTAGCTCATTCCCTGTAACTGCCACAACTTCTAACAGAAGATATGGCTGGTGACAGTTAAAGATTTAAACTGAGCATGTGCGTCCACCAAAGTGGACCAAGGTGGACAAGAAATAATCAAAAGAACAAACGGCAGCTAGCGCTATACAGATACATTTTATTGAATGGCTCATTAACTATACAAAATCTTTAATTGCATGCAGTTACAAAATTATTCAGATCCAGGTGTTAGTTTGAAAAATGTAGAATATTGTTTGTGGCACATCCCTTTTAAGTGATAACCCAATCCAGGCAAAGAGTCCCCCATTTATAGGTTAGCACTGCCCAGTGGGAACACCCCGGCACCCATGCCATGTGTGCTGACCATTGCTGCAGCCTACATTGACACTTCCAACAATCATTACTGATGAAAATAATCCTTTCCAAATGGAGGAACAACATCACACTAATTAAAGCAAAAGCCACCTGTAAGCATAGTCACGCAAAACAATATTTTTGTTACATTGATGGCCCTTGCCTGCTGCCGGACAGGCATGGGTGTTGTGGCGCTTACCCTTCTGCTGCCACTAATATCCCAGTAGCCTGAATCCCAGGCCATTCCAGCCTGCCTGTAGGGCGTGTGCACGGGCTCCCTGGCTCTTAAAGCACCAGTGTGCATGCACCCTAATCTTCCCTGTCTACTGCTGGCCACCTCAGGGTACTTAAGACACCTTCCTCTAGAGGAGGGGGTCGGAAAAACTGGTGTATCTACGTAGCTTAGCTTGCTAGTTCCTGTGAAGGTGTACTGTTCCGTTTGTCTACCCATGTAACAATCTCTGCCCGATTCCTGACTCTGATTCTGGGCTGCCCTGACCTGCCCTGTGTCTGATTACCGTTTTGAACCTGAGCTTTCTGCCCTGACCTTTGGACTGCTTCTCAGACTGACACGTACTATGCCTTCCCCGACCCTGGCCTGTTACTGAGTACAAGTTTCGCCTGATCGGTCGCATTGGTGTCTCTGACTCTCGTGGGTCAGCTGTCAACTACACAGGGTCTATTCCAAAAGGTGGAGGCCTGGTGGTTCCCCTGAAGCAAAATCCAGATCCCGGTATAGGGGTTTAAGGATGTAAAACAGGGAACTTCCAGAATAATGCCATTAGGATTAGCCCAAAGTCAAACCTGCTGATTGACACAGTGGCTCCACACCCACTGCCATAAGAATTTTTCCCTTGAACTATTCTCTTCCTGTAAAAGAACACATAAAATCGCTGAAAAGAATGGCACATCATTATCAGGTCCACCATGGCTCCTATAGAAGGCAAATACAATAATGCAATCCACATGTGTAATGCTAATGAAATGATAAAGCCAAACTGACGGCCAGCAAACTCTGTGTACCAGATACACTTTGCGCAAGCCGTCACACTCTGAACACCCTTGAGCGCCGGGGTACTCTTCACCCGCCTCCAGCAGGAAGGGGGACTTTGGCAGAGCCCTTCCCAGGTGTCAAATAGCAGGGCAGCTGGTGGGTGGGCACACAGGTGGGCAAAAAACCCTAAGTAAATGCAGTGACACTATGCACTGGTGAATAGGGAAACACGAGAATGATCAGTAAACATAAGCCAGGGCACAAGAACCAGAAGACAACCAAAACCAGAGCCAGAGTCAACCACTAGAGAAACCACTCACCAGATAGCTTCAGATCCAGAGTCAGGGAAGTAACTGAATATCAGCAGTGAGTGGGGGAAAAGACCAGGTTTAAATATCCCTCCACAGATCACCTGACACTGCTGAGGTCACACCCAATCTCCACCCTCGGCCCAGGGAAGCACAGGTGAGGGCTGAGAGTGAGCAGAGGAAGGAACCTCCCACCACATGTCTAAGTCAGGAGATATAACAACAGAGGTTCCCTGGCAACAGCTGACACTAGGGGTTCCGATGTCCTGAGACCCCTGACCAGCATCAGCGCTGGGAATGATGGCGTCCCGTCTCCCAGCAGCACCAAGATCCGTAATGGATCCCACAGAGTGACACGCGTCTGTAAAGGGTAACCTTTACTAGTTCTGCCCTCCGGAGGCGACACCCCGCCCCTCGTGGCCAGCAAGGGGTGAGGGATGTCCCGCTGGAGGGCCAGAGACCCCCTGGAAGAATGAGAGACACGTCCTGGTGTGGTGACATGCTTCAGGCGAGACTGTGTCTGTCTCCCTGGCTGCCTGACAACATGTATAAACTGTAACAGTCTAGATAATAACTGGAGGGGAATCTTTCCACACCTTACACGCCCTCTACGCCAAAATTATGATGTATTTCTTCACTCTGCTAAAGGCAAATTGATTATAAAAAATTTAAAAACATCCCCTGCAAACAGATGGGGCTTACACTTCTCTTTTTACAGCATGTGGGCCATTAGGTCAACAAATCCTGTAGAGTAGGGCGGAATCCAAGAACAGGAAGAGGTTTTCTTGGAGTGAAGCTTTTAAGAAACATTACCCTGTCTTACCCTGTTATATATTTAAGAGCTCAAGCCAAAATTAACCCATTATAAACATCCTTGAATAGGCATTAAATGCATTTACAAGGCTTTTTAGGTCCAGATGCTGCTCACCATCAAGTCAACCATTTTTTAAGATCAAGTACTTAAGAGTCTAAACACCTGCATTTATGGTGCATTTCCTTCCAGCAAAAGGGAAAACTCACACAAAACTGAATTCCATTTGTTACAAAATGGAATTACATTAAGGCAATTTAAATCTGCTGTGTTTTCTCTTTGCTGGGAGAAAATGCACCATAAATGCAGGTATGTTGTTTTAAAAACTGCATTGTTGCAAAAACTGATTAAAAAAAGATGTGTAAAAGCTGCAACAAAAACATGTGAAGATATGGACAGACTTATGTGTGCCATATTATTATAGATCTAGGGGTGAAAGATGAATTTACATGTCTGATAGCCGCGCCATGTATTACTCTTCCTGTCAGTGGTTCTCTTTTAGCCTTCCGCCTGTATACACACCTCTGCTTGTTTACCTATATTGATTCTTCTCTACCTGACTTGACCTGTGCCTGTTACCTGTTCTGATTCCATGCTGCCTGCCCTAACCTTGGACCATTTTCCGTATTGCACATTACTCCACCATCCCTCACCTTGGCCTTGCCAAATTTTTGTCCAGTCCTATTTTGCTGCTTGTTTTGGCCCAGTTTTAGGGTCTATTCACATGTCCGTTGTTTTTCTATAATCCGAAAATCGGACCGTTTTTTGCAGATCCTATTTTCCAAGAATTCTTTCCATTTGTCATCCGTTTTTTGCGGATCCGCAAAAAACAGATAGAAGAATAAAATTGCATTGCACAACAGACCGCAATTTTCGGATTAGAATAGGACATGTTTTATTTTTTTATGGACACTATGTACTGAGAAAATTATGCGGACAGCACTCTTTGTGCTGTCCGCATATTTTATAGACCCATTGAAAATCAATGGGTCCGAATTCTGTCTGCAACTATTCCGTAACTAGTCCGAAAAATCGGGATCAGATGCGGAACTAAACAACGGACGTGTGAATGGACCCTTAGACAGATTTTGGTCTGTCTTACAAAAACAATAGTAGGTGGTATAAAAAGTGATGCAACATTCTGATAGTATAAAGCTCTGTGCTGCACTGCACAGATTTGGACACAACATCACAAATTTAGACACATTTAAGAATCCAAATTGCAGGTTTGGTGCAAACTAATAAAGACACAGGCACAATATTAATTTTAATAAACCTGCCCAATAATATTCATGATAAAAGCCCAAACAGCATAGATCATACGGAATTTTAGTTTTCCAATTAATTAATGTTAGTTTTACAATCAATATTAAAGGGGTATTTTTGTTATATTATGTTATCCACTTTCAACAGGATGGGGGATAATTGTTAGATCGGTGGGAGTCCTACTGCTGGGACCCCCACTGATCATGAGAATGGGGGCCCTGCACCCCGTGGAGGCCCCCAAAATGGAGTGGTTGTTCGAGCATGTGTTCAGCCACTCATAGTAACATAGTAACATAGTTTATAAGGCTCAAAAAAGACATCTGTCCGTCCAGTTCAGTCTGTTATCTTGCAAGTTGATCCAGAGGAAGGCAAAAAAAAAAACTGTGAGGTGGAAGACAATTTTTCTAACTTTAGGGAAAAAAATTCCTTCCCGACTCCAATCAGGCAATTTAGAATAACTCCCTGGATCAACGAGCCCTCTCTAGTAGCTGTAACCTGTAATATTATTACACTCCAGAAATACATCCAGGCCCCTCTTGGACTAATTTAGTGAATTCACCACCTCCTCAGGCAGAGAGTTCCATAGTCTCACTACTCTTACCGTAAAAAATCCTCTTCTGTTTGTGTACAAACCTTCTTTCCTCCAGACGCAGAGGATGTCCCCTCGTCACAGTCACAGTCCTGGGGATTAATAGATGATGGGACAGATCTCTGTACTGACCCCTGATATATTTATACATAGTTATTAGATCTCCCCTCAGTCGTCTTCTAAAGTGAATAACCCTAATTTTGATAATCTTTCAGGGTACTGTAGTCCACCCATTCCAGTTATTACTTTAGTTGCGCTCCATTTATCTCTATGGGAGTTCCGGAGATATTCGAGCTCGGTACTCAGCTATCTCCGGAACTCCCATAGAATTGAGTGGAGCTGCTGAATGCCTACTCTACCAGGCACTCCATTCATTTTGGGGGTCTCTACAGGGTACAGAGTCCCCGTTCTTGTGTTTGGTGGGGGCCCCAGCCGTAGGACCCACACCGATCTGATAGCTATCCCCTATCCTGTGGATAGGGATAACAATATCATTAGAATAGCCCTGTAAGTTGCCAGAGCGATCCTGCAAAGGACAATCCTAGATTGTGCCAGAGTCAGTACAGTATTTGCTGTTGAACTTCCTTCTTGAGACATGGGGAGGAAGCCTGACTCACACAGAGCAAGAGATTTGTCATGGATTTGGACGATAACAAGAGCAGACTTTGCTATTTTGAATCCAGTAAACATGATTGATCTGGGATTCCAGGAGGCAGCACAACGGAGAGCTTCAGTAATTAAACCTCGTCGAGAAAGACATTATTGAAAGCCTTGGCAGAGGCGAGATATTGCTGAATGGCCGCAGTATAGAGAAAGTGCTGAGTTTAGGATGTAGGAGACCCCTTGGACTGAATGGCATGAATCATTGGTTCCGCTCTGCTAATAGTATTTCCACAACTTAGAGTGAACGCCAAAGCTCATGGAGATTAAATTCATCTATAAATATATGCATAGTCATCTTCACTGAAATTAAATGAAGAATATTTATTGCATTTTGTGAAATGTGTCACTTAAAGTTGTTAAGGGGGTTGTCCCTACCTCATAGAAAGCCCCCTTGACAATAATCTGATTACAAAGTGTTCCCCTACTGGAACTCCCAGCAATCTGCTGATATCAGTCGGGTAACCTGGGTCTAAATTTCCAATTTCTACGCAGTGCTCCCACAGGGAAAATTAAGCATTACACTGTGCCCATTTAAATCAGTGGGTTGTCTGTGTAAAGCAGGACCGGACAGGTCCTCCAGAGCCAGAGATGCTCCTTGTCATTGCTCTCCACTCTGGCCCGGGAAAGAAGAACCTACAATTCACTAAGGGGATGCAAAACTAGAAAAATCCTTTGGAAGGGTTATCCCATGAGTAATGTAAAAAATGAAAATCCAGTATCATATAGTACATGTGCAATGGGACGCCCTCCAGGGCCGATTGTGTCCCAGGTTTACATGTAGAGTGGTGTGGCCCTAATAGTCCGTGTGTGTGTGTGTAGAGGTTATAGCACGGCACAATTACATTGGCACACTATGACAGTATTATGCATAAAAGTATGGTAGTATTATTAGGGGATTATATAACACTGTTTGAGTACAATACGATACTATGATATAGTATGTCACCGTTTTGTGGTATTCTAGAGTGATATAATTTAGGCACTGTTGCATTTTTTCGTCAGTAGTACTTTACATTTCCTTCCAGGGATGTGAAGACACTTAGTTCCAGTTCTGGAAATCTCTCCATTGAGTGCAGGAGGGATTGGTGAATGTCAGTGCCCCTCCTGCCAGTCCATAGCTATGGCAAACCTTTTCTCTATTATTAGTGATCATCAATACATCAGTTCTTTTAACGCCAATGTCTTCACTGGCCAGGCACAATGGTCTGGATTGACTAATGTTTTTCTGGCCAAAAACCTGTCTAAACAGTGGTACACACTGGCACAGCTTAGCGCATCTGCGGTTCTACCTTTTTTTTCACAAGCTCAACAAGGGGGCTGAGTTTTGCAGAAAGGGGCAAAGCTGTTTAGGAAGGAGATGGGCTTTAAGATGCGCCATTTTGTGCCAAAATTGTACCACAATTCTGCTGTACGAATCTATGTCTAGTGGGCCGACCAAGAGCAGGTACAGAGACAGCAAGAAGTGTCTCGCCCTGCACCAGATTTATCATCCAGCCTGAGCCCCTGTGATCAGGGTCAGACTGGGGCTCCTTGGGTCCAGAGAGAAAATAATTATCGGGACTGTGGCGAAACCAAACTCGCCACTGAGTTTTGGAGGGGACAGATTGCCAGCCTCTTGCCCCAGGATTATGGGCCCTCTCATCAGCCCACGCTAAACTTAAACCCCATGGCGATTTGACTGTGTTTGTGGCATCTGAGCGCTGTTTGGATATATTGAGCGCTCAGATCCAAGCCATCTGGGGATATGTTAAATGTCTGTGTGTACTGTAAAGGGTGGGACATGGTATATTGAATAATGATGTCTGTCCTATTGTCCCCACATGTGTATTGGTGATTTCCCTTTGTCCTGAGAGATAATTGAATGACTCCTCGATTGTCTCCAGGACAGAAGACATTGTGTATTCTCCTGCCTGTGATGATTACATTAACCTGTGTAGGGTAATTGTATCACAGGCAGAGGGGAGGGATATGCTGGGGGTGTCTGTATTGTCCCATTGTGTGTGATTGGCTGCTGTATCCCCTGTGTCACAGTCTTCCTTCTGGTCCCCTAGGGGAGTGTCCACCAGGTGGGAGACCTGCATGAATACCGGGCAGGTAGCCCTCAATAAAGAAAATTCCTATGTAACCATTAATACGGAGCCTCGTCTCGTACTTGGGGGGAATTGCTTCTTCAGAACGTTCTCTTGCCTGTTCCAGGAAAGGAGGACTTCGTATGGTTCCAGTTCGGTGGATTCCAGCGGTTGTGGGTTGCTGTGCTCTTCTCCAGGGGAATCGCCCGAACGGTATTAACCCTCACTATACCAGGTTATACCGTAACAACTGGTGGCAAGCAGCGGGATCATTCCTACAGCCAGAAGGACAGCAACAGAAGGCACCGTGGATTTTACAATTTGAGGGCAAAGCGTGTCCCAGTACAGCACCGGTATGGAACCACTAGTGGAGTATGATGAGGGTGTCATGGATGACCGAGATGCAGTCCGCAAAGGCATCTGGTACCAGGCACTGGGTATTGTGGAGTATCTGCGGGACGAGAGGCTCCCCAAGGACGAGCAGCGACAGCAGAAGCGAGTAGCCCTGCGGATGCCCTTCCTAGGAGAGCAGCCCCTGGAAGAGTGGGTAGAAGACCTGAAGCACCTGGTAAGGCGGGAGATGTGGCTGGAAGATGCCTACCAGGCACTCTGGTGGTATGAAGCTCGGTACCTACCCCGACAGCCGAGCATGACATGCCAGAGGGAGAGGAGTTTGATGGTCCTGGCTTGTTATGGGAGACTTTTTCAGAGCTGGAGTTTGGGAGCCCTACACAAGCCCGGTTCAGGGACCTCTTTGAGTGGCGGGAGAGCAGGTATGACTGGGACGACACTCACAAAATTGAGCAAGACCTGGTCCACCTGGTGACCCGGGAGATGGAGCTGGAACAGGACTACCAGCAGCTGTTCCACTCCAGTGAGAGGGCTCAGCGAGAGAGCAGAGTGTCAGACCCAGGTCCAGAGCCCTTCAGCTGGGAGGATATTGTGGAGGTCTAGTGGGAAGAACCCCAGGTGGCCGGTGGAGATGGGACCGAGGTCTCTCCACCGGTCCTGCAGGGAATTGGGAGCCCAGTCTCCATTCCCCAGCGGCAGGCTGAGTTACAGGGGGCAGAGACAGTCGGTCCTGTCCCCCAGCGGCAGAGTCAAGTGCAGGGAATTGGGAGCCCAGGCTCCATTTCCCATCGGCAGAGTGTCCAGCAGGGAATAGAGAGCCCAGTCTCCTTTCCCCAGCAGCAGGACACTGTATTGGGAGCGGAGACAGACGGTCTCCCTCCCCAGAGGCTGGAAGTATGTATGGGAGAGGAGCTTGTTACCCCTCTCCCCAGCGGCAGGCTAAGTTACAGGGGGCAGAGACAGTCGGTCCTGGCCCCCAGCATCAGAGTGACTTACTGGGAGAGGAGAGCCTTGTCCTCCCTCCCCATCGGCAGAGAGTCCGGCAGGGAATAGAGAGCCCAGTCTCCTTTCCCCAGCAGCAGGACACTGTGTTGGGAGCGGAGACAGTCGGTCTCCCTCCCCAGCGGCTGGAAGTATGTCTGGGAGAGAAGCTTGTTACCTGCTCTCCCCAGTGGCAGCCGGATTTTAAGGGAGTAGGGACAGTCGGTCCTGCTCCCCAGCGGCAGTATGTTTTGCAGGGAGAGAAGAGCATCGTCTCCATTCCCCATCGGCCGTGTGATTTACAGGGAATTGGGAGCCCAGTCTCCATCCCCCAGCGGCAGTTTAACGCACCAGGGGGAGACAGTAAGCCCCACAACAGTGCAGATGGGACCGTGGTCTCTGCACTCACAGCACAGGGGGTAGGGACAGTCGGTCTTGTCCCCCAGCAACAGGGCCATTTAGCCAAAGGGGAGACGGTCGGTCTCCCCCCACAGCAGCATGGTGGTCTATCTAAAGGGGAGACAGTCAGTCTCTCCCTACAACAGCAGAGCTGTGTATCTAAAGGGGAGACAGTCGGTCTCCCCCTACAACAACCAGGCTCCAGCCAGGCTACTCCCGTGGTAGCGCTGGCACCAGGGCAGAGTACCGCTGGTCTCTGCCCACTCAGCAACCCACTCAGGCAGTCTACCAGTCCCCCACACAGCCGTAGTGAGGCACATGGACATGGACAGGTTTATCCCTTGCTCAGGTGTAGTAACCATTTATTGTGGGTGGGCTGTACTGCTGTTTCTGTTTTGTGGGTGGGCTGCTGGACTAACAAGGGCACTGACCGGCAGAAGGTCAGATACCCTGTTAGTCTGTTTGGAAAAGGGGAGATGTGTGGCGAAACCAAACTCGCCACTGAGTTTTGGAGGGGACAGATTGCCAGCCTCTTGCCCCAGGATTATGGGCCCTCTCATCAGCCCACGCTAAACTTAAACCCCATGGCGATTTGACTGTGTTTGTGGCATCTAAGCGCTGTTTGGATATATTGAGCGCTCAGATCCAAGCCATCTGGGGATATGTTGAATGTCTGTGTGTACTGTAAAGGGTGGGACATGGTATATTGAATAATGATGTCTGTCCTATTGTCCCCACGTGTGTATTGGTGATTTCCCTTTGTCCTGAGACATAATTGAATGACTCCTCGATTGTCTCCAGGACAGAAGACATTGTGTATTCTCCTGCCTGTGATGATTACATTAACCTGTGTAGGGTAATTGTATCACAGGCAGAGGGGAGGGATATGCTGGGGGTGTCTGTATTGTCCCATTGTGTGTGATTGGCTGCTGTATCCCCTGTGTCGCAGTCTTCCTTCTGGTCCCCTAGTGGGAGACCTGCATAAATACCGGGCAGGTAGCCCTCAATAAAGAAAATTCCTGTGTAACCATTAATACGGAGCCTCGTCTCGTACTTGGGGGGAATTGCTTCTTCAGAGCGTTCTCTTGCCTGTTCCAGGAAAGGAGGACTTCGTATGGTTCCAGTTCGGTGGATTCCAGCGGTTGTGGGTTGCTGTGCTCTTCTCCAGGGGAATCACCCGAACGGTATTAACCCTCACTATACCGGGTTATACCGTAACAGAGACCCAACCTCCATATTATCAATAAAAGTCCATTAGGTTTTAATTCAAACAAATAGTGGCAATTTATTGGCTCCAATGGCAGCTTTTGGAGCCCACTATGGTATGAGAGCCTGGGCCTACCAGAGGATCCTCTAGTGGGCCAGTCCGATGTTACCTGTGATAAATGTGGTGCAGGTCTAGGCAGCCTGGCTAAGCTTACCTCATCTTTAGGATGAGTAAATCTGGGCCAATGTATTGATTTTGGGATCAAAGGTCTCAATGTCTGGTGACCCTAGCTAATCACATTCTCAGAACTGTTCACCACTGAATCATCCAACAACTGGAACTCATCCATATTGTAATTCAATGACATTGTCCAGGTCAACAATAGCAGAAGTGATTATTCTTCAACTTCTTGATCTCGGGGTCTGCATGTTGTCGTGAGGTCATTGCTGATGTTATATTTCCTTACAGACACAGTTTTAATGAGCCCTAAAACTAAGGGCTCATGCACATAAATGTGTGCCGGCCGGGCCTGTGCTACGGACTGCAAATTATGGTCCGCAATGTACAGGCAATGACCGTAGGGCCGCCGTATGCGGACGCAGGACCCATTCACTTGAATAGGGTCTGCACCGGCAAAAAAGTAGTGCATGCAGTGCAGAGACACTTCGTAGTGCTTCCATGGGGTTCCGTGCCTCCGTTCAGCTCCACACCTTCCGGATTGCAGAACCATTGAAGTGAATGGGTGTGCTTCCGTGATGCGGCGCACAAACGACCTGTGCCCGTATATTGCGGACCCGCTGTTTGTGGGCCACAATACGGGCACCATCCAAGAACAGTTGTGTACATGAGCCCTGATGCCGGAGGTGCAAATTCTAGCACCTGTTGTTAGGATTTGCTTTGCTATCTGCTGCAGTCAGTAATATAATATGGCCAGGGGAATGGAGCTCCTGAGACATGCAGGGTCTACACATAGTCTACTGTATCACTCAGATATTCCCACAGCTGTGAGATTTCACAGTAAGACGGCGATTGATGTCTTGGAAACATTGCTCTGTTGTCACGTCTACCAAGCTTTTATAAACTACAATATGAGAACCGATAAAAGGTATTTATATAATAAAATAATGTTTTTAGGGGGTTGAGATATTATAACTATGAATCCTGGTGTGGCTTTTATTACTATAGGCTGCTAATATGAATATATGGTGATGGTGTTGCCATTGCTGCTGTCTTCTGGCAATAAAATATGGATGTATGGGATTTCACATATGGCCCTTTATGCAGGTGGCAATGCTTCACAGGCAATTTTCCAATTACAATCTTTTTGCATAATTAAAAGAACTTAAGTTTTTATCCAATAAATATATATGGCTACTTTCACATCTGTGTTTTTTAAATCTGGCGGGCTGTTTCGGGAGACGTTCACAGACAGACCCCATTGCCTACAGTGTGATCCAGCGGGGATCCGTCTGGTTTTCCTGAATGAGTGCTGGGTTTTCTCTGGACAAAAAATGGTGCATTAACTCCTCGGATTCCTGTTGGATCCGATTGTATTCAATGCGGCCTGATGGTGAACGGCAGTATCTGGCTATGACAGATGCGGTGAAACAGCCAGAACAGCCTACGAATTACAGACAGTGTTGGACTGGCCCACCATAGTACCAGAAGATCCTCTGGTGGGTCCAAACTCTGATAACATAATGGGCCCCAAAGGTCCAGGAGAAAAAAACATTTGGAGCTGCCTTTGGGGAGAGTAAATTGCCGCTTGGATCTATTTGTTTGAATCGAAGTTTCTTAGACTTTATTAATTATATGTTGGTTGGGCCTGAAAAAAATATCCTCTGGTGGGCCCAAGGAACCCAAGTCCGACCCTGAATACAAAACGAGTTCTTACCAGGGTAATACCATGGTGATGTAATGATACCATTTTTAAGGGCCCATTACATGGGCTGAGATAACGCTCGTTATCAATTATCTGGCGGTGTAAATTTTTCACCGATTACCCAATAACCGAGCGAAACGCTCATTGCATCAGGTAATCCGATCGTTTGTGCACACACTCGGCAACAACAAGTCAGTATAGGGAAGAGAGATGGCATTAGCGATCGCTCCACCCCATACTTTGGAGGAGATCTCTGCATGTAAATGCGGCAGTCTCCTCCAGTAACAAGCAGAAGGGTTTTGGGAAGGATCTCTTCCCTCCCCACAATCTGGAGAAAAAGAACTTGTAATCCATATGAAAATGAGCAGTTAAGTGCACCGAGGGAGGGCCCAATCAACTCTGTGCACCCTTGTTCCTCCTGCTTCCTCTGCCAGGCCCTCCTCAATCCAGAAGGAGAGGGTGGGGCCTGCTGAGGAAGCAGGAGAAGCAAGAGTGCACAGAGTGACTTAGACCCCCCCCCCTTCGGTGCACTTAACTGCCAAATTGTATATGGATGAATAGTACTTTTTCTCCAGACTAAAGCATCGGATTGCTAAGTGAAAAATATCATTACATTCAGCTAAGCTAGCACCAAAGGATAGTGCCTGGTGCAACAGTGAATTTCCTGGTGACACACTCCCTTCAAAGAAGTCTTCTGGTAACAACTGGATAGGAGACAACTATAAGATCAGCGGGCATCTGACTGCTGGGACAACCACTGATCATTAGAATGGAATCCAGTGACCAAAGCTTGAATGGGGTGATGGTGGAGCATGTGCACCCACCACTCTATTCAAAGTCTATGGGAATGCCAAAGAGTACAGCGTTCAGCTATCTCCTGTAGTTCCATAGAGTTTGAAAGGAGCGGCAGTGAGCATTCTTGACTATGGCTCCTCTTGTCCTTGTGATTGTTGTGGGTCCCATTGGTTAGAACCACTCCAATCTTAGAGTTACCCTTGATAGGGGATAGCTTGTTGCTACTAGAATACCCATTTAAGATAGGCCGTTCATTATAATGCCCTGTAGAACCCATTTGACTTTATGACTATTAGGGTGTATTCACATGTGGCAGATTTGTTGTAGAAATTTCTCGACTTCCAAACCATCCTATTCAGATGAATAAAACTGATTGTCAGACTCTGAAATTTCTGCAATGAATCTTCTGCATGTGCAGCATACTGTATATACCTGTATTCAGCCATGGATGACAAAGAGGGCCTGGGCTCTCAGCTATTAAAGGTCATGGGCTCTTTATAAACAACTTTAACAAAATTGCCTTTGAGAAGTACTTATCCCAGTGTCTCCAGGCCCCAGGCGGTGCGAATGGTCAGTCTGCCCCGGGAGACAGCCATCATAATGGACAGTTCCTTCACAGTGATTGCAGCTAGAGATGAGCGAATTATTTAAAAGAAGTTTTACAAAAAAAGTAGTGGGTGCAATAACAGGGAGCTGCGATAGCGCCGCCCCCCCGTCATTGTACCCCTCAGATGCCGGGTTCATACATGATCGCGGCATCTGAGTGTAAAAACAGTGTAAAATGAACCTAAAATTTTTTTTTTATCAAACCCACCTCCTCCATTTGCCCGCGCACAGGCCGGCCGTCGCCATCTTGCTTGAAGATCTGGTGCGAAATCTTGCTCGGTGTGAGATTACGTCATCACGCCGGCCGACGTGGTGATGTCATACGTCCCCACGCACGGGATTTCGGCCGAGATCTTCAATCAAGATAGTGGCTGGCGGCCCGTCGCGAGCAAATGGAGGAGGTAAGTATGAATTTTTAGTTTTTTTTTACACTATTTCAGGTTAAATCAATTCGCCTACACGAAGCACTGAAACGGTTGAAGCTGAAATTAGAAAAAAATTGCCAGCGCCACTCTTGTCCAGTGGCCATTTCTGGTATTGAAGATCCGTTCCATTTACTTGCAATACCAGGAACGGCCATTGCACAAGAGTGGCGCTGCTTCCACAAACATCATTTTTCTAATTGAATACAACCACTTAAAGATTTTAGACAACTGCGGGATTTATATTTGCAGGTATTGGTATCTATATGCCCTATATTTTTCCAAACACGTTGTAAGATCGTCCTTACACGTTGTAAATGTCAACTGAAAAGATGTCATCTATATCTTTAAGCGAAAATATTTCTGCCGCGTTCTTATTCCGTTAATATTTACAATAAATACATATAAATTATTCCATTAGCTTCCATTGTGCCGTTGGGGTAAAGCTGTTTCCAAACTTAGGCTGTATTGTACTTCTCCACAATTTTAAAGATCCAACAAAAGGCATCTTTAGCTTCAAGGCATGCGACTTAAATTGATGTTTCGACTATATCATATTTCTTGCAAAGCCAGCAGTAAAATCTAATATGTTATCAAACAGTATATTGCTGCTGCCTTTATGTGGGGCTGCCGGAGCTGTTATGGATGAGAAAGGCGAGACAGGGAGGAATCTTATTTGGAAGCATGCCGTCTGCAAGGTCTGAATCACATTATCGGCTGATAATATCATAAGCTATTGTTACGGGATGTGGATCTTAAAGGTGATTAACGTATGCATTGAAAATGGGGCACAATAACACCCGCACTTGTGTGGGCCGGATGCAGGACATAAAACCATCTCTAGACCATTCAGTGGTGGAAGCAATTTGGATTTAGAGCCCTAATTGTCTCATCTTAAGGGGGTTTTATGCCATGATTGATGTAAAAAATCATGACATCATATAGGACAATCTCTTTCTAACAGAGCTAGAACCAGCCCTGTACCTCACATGGATCCAGAGATCTATCCATTCATTGCTCTGCCAGATTTATATCAAGCTGACAGCTCAAGGGGAGTGTCCTTGCTGCTGCAGCTAAGGGGGCGTGTCCATGCTCTCCCTATCACAGCTCAGGAGGCAGTTGAAGGATAGAACTGCAGTGAGCAGGACAAAAAAAATAGGAAAAGAAAAAAAGCAGGTCGTGCTACACAGATATATTTTATTGAATAAGGGTGCTTTCACACTTGCGTTCTTTGGATCCGGCATGCTGCGGTCTTGTCAACGTCCTAAAAACGTTCACATACTGAACAGAAGGCATCCTGAACGGATTTCTCTCCATTCAGAATGCATGGGAATAATCCTGATCAGTTCCTTTCCGGATTAGAGACCCAACGATGGATCTCTACGCCGGAAAGGAAAAACGCTAGTGTGAAAGTACCCTAACTCAGTGGCTATGCTAAATTTTTAATTACATGCAATTACTAAAGTATTCAGATCCAGGTGCTGATTTGAAAAATGTAGAATCTTTTCTGTTGGCCAATCCCTTTAAAGGGTATATAGAAATTAAGTATGTAACTAAATGGCCTTAGGTTCCTTGTGTTATAGATGGGCTTAGCCTGTGATGTACTAAAGGCAATTTTAAAGTGACCCTTTAAAGCGGAGTCGTGGAGATGGCCGAGTACTGCGCTCAGCTTTTTCTGGAGCTCCCATAGAGATGAATGAAGCAGCAGTGCACATGCAAGACCTTCCACTTTATTCATTTTAGGGGGCTCCGAGGGTACCCATTCTTCTGATTGATGGGGGTTCCAACCGTAAAACCCCCATTAATCTAATAGTTATCCCCTATCCTGTGAAAAGGAGATAACCTTTATCAACCTAAATACCCCACACGGGCCAAATTCTTTAAAGGGGTCATCTAGGATTTTGATTTTGAAGGTCTATCCTGATATCAGATCGGCAGGGGTCTGACACCCCCCACCCTTGCCCATCAGCAGTCACCGTTTAGCTTTGTCCACAGTGTAGAGGATGGAGCTGGTAACTGCAGTGCTTCTCCCACTGAGATGTATGGTAACCATTTCCATCTAGGGTACAAAGGTGCCAACTTCCAGAGATGGCGGTACACGGTAACAGCTGATCAATAGGGGTTCGGGGAGTTAGACCCCCGCAGATCTGATATTGATGGCCTCTCCTGAGGTCATCAATAGGCTGCAAATCCAAATTTCCTCGTGCTTCATGGTAGCTTATTGATTTTCCCTGAATGGTGGTAAAAAAAATTCTAAAAATCATACTTGCCTCCTCCGTTTGAGCACGAAGAGCCAACCACCACCATCTTGACTGAAGATCTCACACAAACTTCTGTGCGCGGTGACGTATGTCACCACGCTGGCCAACGTGATTACATCATCACGGGCCGCATAAGATTTCGCCCTAGATCTTTAATCAAGATGGTGGCGGCCGGATTTTTGTGATCAAACAGAGGAAGTAAGTATGATTTTTTTTATTTTTATTTCTATTTTACACTGACATATTGGTGTCAGATGCCGCGATCAACTGTGAACGTGGCATCTCAAGGGTACAATGTTGGGGGGGGCAGCGCAATCGCTATCCGTTTCATTGCAACCACTACTTACAAAGAAATGCACTTCGTGACTAAGTAATTTGTCAAAATTACACAATTTGCTAAATTAGGCGAAGCAGTCGAATCGACTTTTGCAATACTTCACTCATCACTAGTCATCAATATCAGAATCCTGGAAAACCCCTTTAAGCAGGAGCGTAACTATAATTCATAGGGGTCCATAGCAAAATAGGATGGGCCCCGCACAACCTAATGCAAGAAAATAAAAACAGAAGCATAAGTAGCAATACTGAAAGGTATGTATAATAGCATCAGAAAACCCACATTATAGCAAAAAACTAAACAAAACTCCATATTGTTTATCCCCACAAAAAGTGCAATGTTCTTGACTGTGACTGGGCTTTTCCCCCAACCTCTGGGCCTTGTAGCAAGTGGTACGGCTGCTATGGCTATAGTTACGTCACTGCCTTTAAGCTACCCTGCTTGCTGACAGTTTCTTTAAAGAAAATAAAAACAAAAACTGCAAAAAAAAAAAGGAAATAAAGATTTATTACAAAGACCTAAAATTGTATAGCTAGCAACTAAACAGTGAAAATGCATCAGAAGTGATGCTCCACTTAATTACTTGACTCAATAACTCAACTTTGTTGTTGAGTTATCTATTTAGGTGCATTGAAGAATATTTAGTTTGCTTTCCTTTATGCTTAGGATATCCGCGAGGCAGGAGCAACCTGCTGCGTGTACTCAGGAAAGAGACTTGCTTTTTATTTAACAGCTTATCTACAAGCTCAGCCTCTGTGTTTAGGATTCCTCGGATATGCTGATACTGTAAATCTCCATAAAGAGTTGAGCAGCTCCCTGATGGATGTGTACTCCATGATAAGAGCCGTTCCTTCGTGTTTTCTACAAGAATTTACAAGTAACAAATGGAGCTGTTCTAAGGGCTTCCATCAATTCTCTTTATTCTGAGCAATCATCTCGGGCACACTACGAACTATACAAAAATGGCTGCAGCAAATTATAAAATGGAACATTTGTACTTTTCCAAGCTCCTCTGATGTTGCTATTAGGTGGGCTGTCAGCACAGATGGATATTATTGGGGGGGATACAGAAATTAATCTGAAATGACCTGTTATAGTGGAAGAAGCACATTCATCAATAAAAGGGCAATTTGCTCCAAATGAAACAAATAGTTTTTATTCTAGACCAATTAGGGCTGAAGGTGATGCTATAAAATGCAAACTCCATCTGTAAAAGTTCAATTAGTGGAGGAAAAAAAGAACACAGAGTGTTATTTTTACAAGCTGGTAAAGATTTACTATTTTGTGGGGAATTGAGCATGATGAGTTACCAGCAGAAGACACTTTACATTGTTGCCTGAAAAATGGACACAATAGCATTTTTCTAAATGGGGGTTTCTCATCTAGGTGTCCGTTGAGCTTCTCTATCCCCTGGAAATCAACAACATTTCATTGTGCTGCCACTGAAATGAATGGCTGTCCATGTAAACCATGGATGAGTCAGGTCCACAGAGTGGGAGTTGCTCTTTGAGAGCGGCACTACCACTTGGCTCTTGGAAGAGCAGTCTTGAAAAAGAGACCTTTTTCTATGACATCCATATGCAACTCTAACCCTGGGTTCAGACCTGAGCGTTCTTAAAACGCGCGTTTTACGCGCGTTTTGGATGCGCGTATTTCAGCGCGCTTTTGCAAATAGGAAACGCGCGTTCGTCTTGTGATTGACTACTGTGGTGTCAATCACAAAACGCTCGACAAACGCCCCAAAAAAAGCTCAAGTACTTGTTTATGCGTCGGACGTTTTACAGCGTGTTCAAACACACTGTAAAACGCTCAAGTGAGAACCAGGGCCATAGGAAAGCATTGGTTTTCATGTGTTGAGCGTTTTACAGCGCGTTTGAAACCGCTGTAAAACGCTCAGGTGTGAACTTAGGGTAATAGAGTGAATGGACAGGGGTTGTCTTCATTTGTTGAGTTGCCAATGCCTGAAATCTAAATACTCATTTCCCGAGGACATGTAAAAGAAGGTCCTTCTACTCTTACTGTACTTATATGTTAAGGTGATCTTTTTGTGGAATATTTTTCTGATTCCTGTGTTTCACCCTACTTTTTTCAATTGATATGGGTCCAAGCATGTGTGGATGTGGAGGGCAAGCACAGCTCTGTTAGGAATGTTTCGGGATCTTAAGGTGGCCACACATCGTAGATAGAGGTGGTTGAATCTTTGAAGGAATGAATCCCTGGTGAACTACCATTTTACATACACATTTTAGTCCCTGTTAGACATTATAGTCAGTTGGACTGAGTGATCGTACATGTTCCATGACACTGGGGAATAGTTAACAATCTTTGTGGAAATGATCTTTTTGGGAATGTTCTTTCAAAGAACAAGCTTTTGGCCATGAATGGTCTTTCTTTGAATGAAAAATCTATCGCTTGACTGTTGGATGAAAAGATCAAGCATGACCGACTTCTTTTGAGCAGGCGATGGTCTGTCATTGGTCAGCTAAAAAGATTGTACATTGTTATAATTGACCTAGCGAGCAATCATTTTGGTTGGGATCCTTCATATTCATCGACTTTATTCCTTGGTCGAGCAAGCACCACCAATTTGTAGAAGGCCTTTAAATCAGTTCGCTGAAAGACAAGAGAATGTTGCAGCCTAGGCACGTGAGCATGTCTAGTTCCAACACAGGTTCAGCATTCTACAAGTCCAAATGTCTACAAGTGCCAAAGAGAGTATCTGAATCTGTCCTACCACAACAAAATGGGGACCTCATTGTGGGAAGAATATGTTTTTTTTTGTATTCACAGTCTTTTCATGAACTTTGGTTCAATTCACCGCCCCTCTCTTTGGTAACAATTCAGTTCCTCACCCAGTATTGAATGGGATGGGATCAGCCAGGACTGGAACACTCCATCCAATGGCCTTGTAGCAGATGCATCATCTGCCTGTATGACGTTTATTAGAGAGATGTGTACAAAAAGAAAGGGAGGCCACACTGCTGAATACGCAACACAGATCGATCGATAAAGTTGTGCTTTATTGGTTGCAGAACAATGCTGACCCCTTTGTCCCTTGAAAATTGTTTTCTTGCTTGACAAGTCTATTTGCAGAGAAGTTGGCCAAGATACGTAGATATATGTACTGTATATAGTATAGGACCATGGATAAAACTGATTTGGTGAAAAGTTTAAGTTTCAGCAGTTTTTGTGTAGGGAAAAGTATAATTATTTCAGATAAGTCCTTCGTAGTCCCTATTTTTACAATCTAATTTCCTTATGACAAGCACAGACTAGTTATCCATTTGATAGGAAGTCAATTACAACCTAATTTCGCAGACACACACATGTCCTGCACCTCATTGAAAGCCAATTAACTGTTTGTAACATGATGCACAAAGGCAGCATAACCACAAGTGGAATACACAAGATATTGCTTTAGTTTGATGCAGGTCTAGACCTAGTTGAAGATCTGATGAAGAAGTTGAGCAAATATTGTTTTTCCGATACTTAGACACTGATGCCAAGATGATACCGGAAAACTAGATTTTGCGGCAGCAGGCAGCAGGGTCCAGCAGGCTGTTTTGGCAGGGCAACAGCCTACTGTGCCGCCATACTGTAAGTCCACTCCGGCCCCATTCACTATAATGGACGCGGGCCGGAGGTCCAGCCGCAGCACGGCAAGCATGCCGAGAGGTGGCCGGACAAAACGACAGCACGCTGTGGTTTTTGTTTGGCCGCCTCTTGGCTTGCCTTATAGTAAATAGGGTCGGAGTGGACTAGCACGGAACAGCCTGCCGGACCCTGCTGCCACAAGTGTGAAAGTAGTCTTACATTTCCATGGCCCAGATACGTATTATAAGTCCATATTGCTTGGATGTGTCATGGCCAGACCATGTGTTTAATTGATCTGAACTCACAGCATCATAGATTCCCATGATGCTGTAAGTTTGGGTCAGTTAAATGCGTGATCAGGCCGTACCATATTCCAGTAAATGGATGTATAATATGCCAGGAACATAGAAGTGTAAATCTGGCCTTAAGCTACATGCACACGACTGTCTATTTTTAGCAGACTTCTTTTTCACTAATGCCTTCTGAGAAACAGACGTTAAAAACAGATCTATTCAATGTATGGGGCAGTTGGTCAGTGAAAAATGGACAAGATAGGACATGTTCTATTTTTTGACATCCGCTATTCACTGGCCATTAAAGAAACTGCTGTGTGTATAACCCCATAGACGACCATTGGTCTTAAAATGGATGCGTGATAGCCATTAAAAAAACGTCCATCACATGTCCGTTTTTCTCTGTCGTGTGCATATAGCCTTAGATATACAGACACAGGACAACAAATGGTGCAAAAAAAGTAAAGATCCCGAAACTAGGGGTTCTCCAGGATTTTACTAATCCTCAGGATAGGCCATCAATATCTGATTGGTGGAGGGTCTGACACCCGGCACCCTCAACGATCAAATGTCCTGCAGTTGCCCCCGCACTAGAAGTCTGCAATTGATCTTCAGAGCTTCGTCCATTGTGTAGTGGATGGATCTAGTTACTGAAATACTGCTCTCATTGAAGAGAATAGGGGCAGCAGTGCGGTATCCTGCTCCATCCACTACACAATGGACGGCCTGTGTAGTTTCAGCAAAAACTTCTGCCATCGAAGGAGATACCCCGAAAGAGTCACCCGGCAGGGAGTAAGTCATGGATATTAAAATTCCGGACAACCCCTTTAAGGGAATGAACTCTTTGGACAATCCCTTTATGTTAGAAGAGTGCCGCAATAATGACCTGAGTACTGACTATCCCATCTTCTGCGAATCCTATCAACAAGTACGCTTTCTGTACAAGCTGTCAAGGGGAAATGAGGCTGCTTTACATGTTGCCCATTAAAATCCAAAGTTACCACTTTGTTTCTCCATTCGAGACGAAAGACGAGACTCTAACAAGGGAGCGCTCTGACTCAGAATTTTAACAAATGCTCAGGAACGATAGCCGCCCATAACCATGTACAGGAAATAGGATTAAAAAATCTACAAACAGAAAATAAAAACAGATTATAAAGAAAATACAAAAAGATACATTAGATACATTTAATTCTATCTAATGGCCCATCTCACACATTGGTGGCTTATCGCTAGTATATGCTACCAATGCCTGATAAAGCTGGGACTCACATGCGCAGCCGTCCTCCATTAATATCTCTGGGAGAGCTTCCCATTCATTTCTATAGGACTTCCCAAAATAGCCAAGCACGCCGCTCGGCTATTTTATTCCCTCCAATAGAGATGAATGGGGGGCGGCTGTGCAGGTTCTGTTCTAAAAATAGGTGCTGGTCCCAGAGGTGATCTGACATTGGTGGTATATCCTAGCGATATGCCCCTAATGCACGTGATGAAACAACCCCTTTAATAAAAATATAGGTGACACATTCCCTTTAAAATCCACAACCAGTTTAACCCCTTCCCGACATATGACGTGATAGTACGTCATGTAGGCAAGTGATTTACCGCATTTTGACGTACTATTACGTCATGGTGATCGGGCGGGCACCAGAGCGGTGCACGCCCGATCACTGCAGGGGCCAGGCAGTCCCTGATACCCAGGCCCCTGCTGTATCCACCGGCATCTCTGTATTTTTGTCACCTTACATCACAAAAAATGCAACACCAAGCGATCAAAAAAACGTATATCTCACAAAATGGTACCAATAAAGCCGTCACCTAATCCCGCAAAAAATGAGCCCCTACATAAGAAAATTGCTCAAAAAAAAAAAAAACTATGGAGACACTAAAACATCATTTTTTTGTTTCAAATATGCTATTGTTTTGTTAAAGTGAATTAAATAAAAAAAAGTATACATATTATGTATCGCCGCATCCGTAACAACCAGTTCTATAAAAATATCACATGACCTAACCCCTCAGCTGAACACCGTAAAAAATAAAAATAAAAACAGTGCCAAAAAAAAGCCATTTTTTGTCACCTTACATCACAAAAATTGCAACATCAAGCGATCAAAAAGGCGTATGCCCCCAATGCAAACCGTCACCTCATCCCGCAAAAAATGAGACCCTGCTTAAGACAATCAGTCAAAAAACTAAAAAACTATGACTCTTAGACAATTGAGACACTAAAATATGATTTTTTCTTAACTTTAAAACTGCTATTATTGTGTTAAAGTGTAAGAAATAAAAAAAGTAGACATATTAGGTATTACCACATCCGTAACATATACCCCTCAGGTGAACACCGTAAAAATTAAAAAAAAAACTGCCAAAAAAAGCCAATTTTTGTCACCCAACGTCACAAAGTGCAACACCAAGCGATCAAAAAGGCATATGCCCCCCAAAATAGTACCATTCAAACCGTCACCTGATCTCACAAAAAATGAGACCCTACCTCCAAAAAATAAAAAAGCTATGGCTCTCAGACTATGGAGACACTAAAACATCATTTTTTTGGTTTAAAAAATGCTATTATTGTGTAAAACTTAAATAAATAAGAAAAAGTATACATATTAGGTATTCCACATCAATAACAATCTGCTCTATAAAAATGTCACATGATCTAACCCCTCAGATGAACGCTGTAAAAATAAATAGATAAAAACTGTGCCAAAACAACTAATTTGTGTAAAATGACTAAAAGTGTAATAATAAATAATCAAAAAATCATATTTTACCCAAAATTGGAACCAATGAAAATGTCAACTCTTCCTGCAAAAAAGGAGCCCCTGCACAAGATGATCAGCAGAAAAATAAAAAAATAAGGCTATCAGAAAATGGAGATACAAAAACATGTTTGTTTTTTTGAAAAATGCTTTATTATGTAAAACTGAAACAAACAAATAAAGTACATAGACATATTTGACATCATTGCGTCCGTTACAACCTGCTCTATAAAGATAGCACATGATCTACCCTGTCAGATGAATGTTGTAAAAAATAGAAACAGTGCTAAAACAGCCATTTAAAAATCATATGTACCCCAAAATAGTACCAATAAAATTGGCACCTTATCCTCTAGTTTCCAAAATGGGGTCACTTTTTGGGAGTTTCTACTCTGGGGGTGCATCAGGGGGGCTTCAAATGGGACATGGCATCTAAAAACCAGTCCAGCAAAATCTGCCTTCCAAAAACCATATGGCGCTCCTTTACTTCTGCGCCCTGTCGTGTGCCCTTACATCAGTTAGCGACCACATGTGGGGTGTTTCTGTAAACCGCAGAATCAGGGTAATAAATATTGAGTTTTGTTTGGCTGTTAACCCTCGATTAAATGGATTAAAATGGAAAATCTGCCAAAAAAGTGAAATTTAGAAATTTAATCTTCATTTTCCTTCCATTCATGTGGAACACCTAAAGGTTTAACAAAGTTTGTAAAATCAGTTTTGAGTAAGTTGAGGGGTGTAGTGTCTACAATGGGGTCATTTATGTGGGGTTTCCACTATGTAAGCCCCACAAAGTGACTTCAGACCTGAACTGCTCCATAAAAAAGTGGGTTTTGTAAATTTTCTTAAAATTTTTAAGAACTGCTTCTAAAATTCTATGCCTTATAAGATCCCCAAAAAATAAAATGACATTTACAAAATGATGGCAACATAAAGTAGACATATGGGGAATGTTAAGTAATAAATATTTTAGGAGGTACCACTTTCTGTTTTAAAAGCAGAGAAATAGAAATTTTTAAAAATGGCAAATCTTTCAAAATGTTTGTTAAATTTGGGATTTTTTCATAAATAAAGGTGAAATATATTGACTCAAATTTATGACTATCATGAAGTACAATGTGTCACGAGAAAACAATCTCAGAATGGCTTGGATAAATAAAAGTGTTCCAAAGTTATTACCACACAAAGTGACACAGGTCAGATTTGCAAAAAATGGCCTGGGCAGGAAGGTGAAAATTGGCCCTGGGTAGAAGGGGTTAACTGCAGTGTTGCAAAGTAAGACTAAATATGGTTGTTACACCTTATGAATATGGCAGACCCATGCACATCAGTCTTAATAAATCTCCCCTCACATGCACAGTTGACAATCTGCAGGGACTGTCCCTAAATTAGGCAGATTTGGCCAATCCTGGACTGAAATGGGTGAGACTTATGTAAACCCCACCCATAAATGGGTGGTCCCGTGTTTTTTGGAGGATATTCCCCATATACATTTTTATTTTTTTTATTTTTACAATGGAACTCTATGGTGAATGGATGCCACTATATGGCATCAGTCTGAGGCATCCGTTTAACGTATGTGTTTTTTGTATACGTTAAAGGGATGGGAAGAATGTGATAGCCTAAGAGCTAGCCTAAAAGCAAGACTGGCTTTTTTGCCCAAAGCAACCAATCAGATCTCAGTTTTCATTTCTTAAACTGCTCTGGAGAAATGCTAGCTATGCTCCGATTGGCCGCTACAGGCAACAAAGACAGTCATGTCGTTAGTGTTGATAGATGAGGCCCATTTTATGGTCTTGTGCATGAGCCCTGTAGAAATATAAAATTAGAGTTATAGCCCTGTTCTTTTAGTTTTCCATCTTTCCTTGTGCTCTGCGCGATATCCACTGTGTTCACTGACTTGTCTGGACTGAGGTTAGAAATGAAATATCACTTGGATAATACCACTTATCTAAATGAAAAGGAAGATAGGTGAGTTCCAAAATACGGTTGTGCTGATTCTACTGCTTTGGTGAAAAATCCGCTGAGCTGATGCAATCAATTACTGGCTCAAAAACCCTTTATCAGAACAATTAATGGCCGACACCTGAATATAATTTATGTACGTGTATACCACAGATCGTTCTGTGAAGGGTGGCTTTTATCACAAAGGGATGTTTCTATAAAAGGGGTAATGCCATGAATAAAAGGGTTTTCTGATTTTAAAACAGTTTTCCGAGATTTTAAAATTGATGACCTATCCTCAGGACAGCTCATCAGTATCTGATTGTTGTGGGTCCGACACCCGGGACTCTCACTGATCAGCTGTTTGAGAAAGCACTGGCGCTCCTGTGATCGTCACGGCTCACCAAGCACAGCTCCGTACATTGTACACTGTAGCTGCTGTGCTTGGTATCGCGCTCAGCCCCTTTCACTTCTATGGGGCTGAGCTCTGCTTAGGCCATGGGACCGATAAACGTGATTTCATATGACCTCGACCAGTGATGGGCAAACTGCAGCTCTCCAGCTGTTGTAAAACTACAACTCCCACCATGCCCTGCTGTAGGCTGATAGCTGTAAGCAGTCTTTGCATGCTGGGAGTTGTAGTTTTGCAACAGCTGGAGAGCCGCAGTTTGCCCATCCCTGCCCTAGACTAAGCTGGAGAAGGCCGCCCTGCTACTGTGAATGTTGGTGCCTTCTCAAACAGCTGATCGGCGGGGGTCCCAGGTGTAAACCCTCACCGATCAGATACCGATGACTCATCCAATGGATAGGACATCGGTCTTTGAGTCTTGGAAAAACAGTTTAATGTAAAAATAACAATCAGACATTATATAGTACATGACAATCTCTTTCTAACAAATCTAGAACGAGCCGTGTACCTCTTATGGATCCAGAGATCTCCACATTCGTTATTCCAATTGCTCTGTCAATTTTATATCAAGCTGAAAGCTCAGGGGGTGTATCCTTTCTGCTGGAGCTGTCTCCCTATCACAGCTCAGGAAGCGGTTAAAGGACGGAACTGAGCATGTGCGTCCTATACAAAAAAAGAAAAGAAATAGAACTGGATCGCACATCCATATGCTTTGTTCTCATCCCTGCTACTTAGCAAAAGACAGTGCTCCTTGGCGCATGTGTACCGCCTCCTATCCTACATGATGACTGAGGCATTAGTGTACATTTTGATCAAAAGGCGTAAGCCTACTCACCACGCCAAGGTGGCCTCTTTGAGTGGGACCTACTCTAAATTTGCCGCGGCACTGCCCGGTGACCGCCGGCGCCACAGCCCCGCATCAACAGGCAGTGGGATCCAGCTGCTAAACAGCACCCCTGCTGTCTGGCAATGCCACCCTGGCACCGGGACCCACCAACCCACCAGTGCAGCGCCACAGCAACGGCCACCACCCAGCACCGCACCATGTGAACAGTTGTTAAAGCTCACCTCCAAAGCTCTCAGGAACTCCAACTGAGAGCATGGTAGGTTCATTTAAATCCTCATGCAAAATTTTGCTAATTAAAATCACCTGGTCATACGCGTCTGCCTCAGCGAGGTGGACATAGAAATAAGAAAAAGAACATACAGCAGGTGGCGCTATACAAGTACATTTTATTGAATATCTCACTGGCTATGCTAAATTTTTTATTACATGCAATTACAAAAGTATTCAGATCCAGCTGCTGGTTTAAAAACTGCAGAATGTTTTTTAGGTTTTATTTTAGTTTTAGTTTTTTATTTATTGCACATAGCGTTATTTTGTGTTGTTGTATTTATTTATTGTCACCTACCTCTTGATACATTAGGTATGTTGGCAAAAAGTGGACAATGGGTATGACTGCAGGAGTAGACTACACAGGGTCTATTTGCAGCCTATAACACATAAGCCTGCATAGGGGCGCCATACACACAAGATAAAGAGACTTTTAATTTATTCCAGACTATTTCAAGGTTGCTTTTTTCAACGTTTTTCTTTTTTTTAGATGTATTACAAAACAATAAACAAGTTTAAGAGGTTCTCCAGTATTTTCATACTGATAGCCTACCCTCAGGATAGGTCATTCATATGAGATTGGCAGGGGTCTGACTCCTGGCACCCCGCCGATTAGATTCCTAGGCCAGTGATGCCATTTTATCAGTCACATGACCTAGGTGCAGCTCAGTCCCATTCAAGTGAAGGTGCTACCCAATGTATGGCGCCAGGGGTGGACTGGCAATAGACCCTACAGAGAAATTTCATGGTGGCCCGATGCCCAGAGAACTGTCCGAGGCCCCCTCACAGTTGGCGACTGGTCACTTAACATCAACTCATGTACCTGTCCAGCTGCTGCAGGTCCCTCCTGAATTCAACTGTATCACTGCCCTCAGAACAGTGATACAGTTGAACACTGTGGTGGGGGTGGCAGTATTTTATGCTGCACTGTGGTATTTAGTTATGCTGAGGCAGTATTTTGTGCAGCACTATGGATTTGCTGGCTGTTCTTCTGTTATCCCTGCCTAGTTGAGTTGTCCCACCTTCTATCAGTTTGGACCCATGTACAACATGGGGCCACTTTTATTTTTTTTTCCAGGGCCACTTTAAAGTGGTTTTGTTACTTCAGCAGGTGGCATTTATCCTGTAGAGAAGGTTAATACAAGGCAATTCCTAATGTACTGTGATTGTCCATATTGCTTCCTTTGCTGGCTGGATTAATTTTTCCATCACATTATACTCTGCTCGCTTTCGATGGTTATGACCACCCTGCACCATCAGCGGTGGTCGTGTTGGCAAACTGTAGGAAAAAATGTCGACCTCTCTGGTGACTGGGACCATGGGAGTGCACATAGGCTGGTGCTTTTTTTTATTAGTGTACAAGCACGACCAGCACTGATGGATTGCAGGGTGGTCATAACCATGGAAACGAGCTGTGTATGATGTGATGGAAAAATGAATCCAGCCAGCAAATGAGGCAATATGGGTAATAACAATACATTAGTAAGTGCCTTGTATTAACTTTCTCTACATAATAATATTTGCTGAAGTGACACATTCCCTTTAAGTTCCTTCCCAGGATGGCAATGTGGTTGGCAGGCTGTAGGGGTCGTGACACTCACCGGGGCTCCATTGAGTGCCACAGGCTTGCTCAAACTGATCGGCGGATGTGCCAGGAGTCACACCCCTGCTGATCTCATATTGATGACCCATCCTGTGGATAGGCCATCGACATGAAAAAGGTTCTACGGGATTTTCATATCCTGCAGAACTTTTTCATGTCTTTTGAACAATTGCCAGTGCTCGCATGCAAAAAATCAGATTGCAGCTCTCATTTTTGGGAGACAGGCTAGAGAATAAGAAAAGTCTTCTTCTTGCTTGCGGGGGAGTGACACCTGAGTTTTGTCTGTGCTACTTTACATACAGTAGCTAACTGCATTCAATTACGGTAGATTACAAATACATGTATAGAGAATGAAATTACACCACAAGAAATCAACACAACCAGAGTCCTCTATATCTAATTGGCCTGATCCATACAGCCTTATTCCCACTGCAGCACCCATATGATTTCATTTCTAGCCATTTGATGCTGCAGCAACTTCTCTATCATTATTTAACTTCTTAGCAGCCACTCTCCTTCCTCTGTACATGGAGAAGAGGGTCAGGGAAACAGAGCAGGCAGCATGTCAAGTGATCCTATCACCACAGCAGGTCTCATAGCTGAAGAGGATAGAAAGGGTGTTGGAGGATTAGGAGAGATCATTGCAAAGGGGAGGGGAGCGCTTTGATGGGAGAGGATTTATTGGTTAGGTTGGGAGAATACTGCAAGAGCAGAGCATGCCAATAACACTACTGGAAATAGTGGCTGCTACAAGAGGGTGGATGGAAAGTAACAGGCAATACTAGGAGCCAAGGAGACTGAGAGAGAGCTGGGGGCTCCTCCAAGAATACAGAAGAAACAAGTGCAAAGAAGAGAAGACCACAGATAAATCCAGTGCAAAACAGGAGGATGAAAAGCATGCTTGGAAGCCTAGGAATACATCAGGGACCCAGCCAGTGGAGGGTTCTGGACAAGGGGCTGCTGTGACACCAAGGGTGGTGAGTATTACACTTTCTGCACCTCTTCCCCCTTCACCAGCTTCAGATATGACTCATCACACCAGTAGTTGGAGTGTCCCATACTTTCTTCTCCTAGGGACATGCAGCACTAAATAGGACCACACCATTCTGATGTCTCTCCATTGTCTGCTTACCATAGTTGTCTTATTCATCTCAGACATTAGAGGCCACCCAAAGGTGGCATATCTTCTTTGAGAGAGGCAGGCATTCATGACAGCCCCTTCTGTCACCGTTTTTCCTATGACTTTATGATGCTGACTGGTCTGCTTTTACTGCTTGCAGGAATCAAACCCAAGCCCCAGTTTGCCTAGCTGGAGGGTGTTTCAGCTTCCTATGGGACACAAGGTGGAAGCCTCCTCCTTACCTATACAGCTGTGATCATCAGTTTGGAGGAGCCCAGCAGCCTGCACTTGTATGGGGGTGCCATCTGAGGTCCAGAACTGATTGCACTTGTTCTATTGAGAGGCTGTCTAAGGTCCTGCACTACCTGCTCATGGTATGAGAGGCTGCCGGAGGTCCTGTACTGCCTGCATCTGGACTGAGAGGCTGTCTGAGGTCCTGTACTGCCTGCACCTGGACTGAGAGGCTGTCTGAGGTCTTGTACTGCCTGCACCTGGACTGAGAGGTTGTCAGCGGTCCTGTACTGCCTGCACCTGGACTGAGAGGCTGTCCAAGGTCCTGTACTGCCTGCACCTGGACTGAGAGGCTGTCTTAGGTCCTGTACTACCTGCACCTGGACTGAGAGGCTGTCTGAGGTCCTATACTGTCTGCATCTGGACTGAGAGGTTGTCAGCAGTCCTGTACTGCCTGCACCTGGACTGAGAGTCTGTCCGAGGTCCTGTACTGCCTGCACCTAGACTGAGAGGCTGTCCCAGGTCCTGTACTGCCTGCACCTGGACTGAGAGGCTGCCGGAGGTCCTGTACTTTCTGCATCTGGACTGAGAGGCTGTCTGAGGTCCTGTACTGTCTGCATCTGGACTGAGAGGTTGTCTGCGGTCCAGTACTGCCTGCACCTGGACTGAGAGGTTGTCCGAGGACCTGCACTGCTTACACTCCTATTGGGAGTCTGTCGGAGCTCTTGCACTGCCTGCACCTGGACTTAGAGGCTGTCCAAAGTCCTGCACCGCCTGCACCTGGATTGAGAGGCTGTAGGGGGTCCTACACTGCCTGCACCTGGACTGAGGCTGTCCGAAGTCCTGCACCGCCTGCACATGGACTGAGAGGTTTTCCCGAGGTCCGAGGAACTGCACTGCTTGCACTGGTATTGAAAGTCTGTGGGAGATCTTGCACTGCCTGTACCTGGACTAAGAGGCTGTCCGAGGTCCTGCACTGCCTGCACATGGACTGAGATGTTGTCCGATGTCCTACACTGCCTGCACATGGACTAAGAGGCTGTCCAAGGCCCTGCACTTCCTTCAATAAGACATTGTCCAAGGTTTTGCACTTGCATGGAGACACTGTCTGAGTTCCTGCGCTGCCTGCACCTGTATTGAGAGGCTGTTTTAGGTCCTGCACTGTCTCCACCTGTACTGAGAGGATGTCCAAGGTCGTGCACTGCCTGCACTTGTACTGAGAGGCTATCCGAGGTCCTGCACTTGCTGAAATGAGACAGTTGTGGAAGGTTCTGCACCTGCATGGAGACACCCTCTGAGTTCCTGCGCTGTCTGCATCTGGAGTGAGAGGCTGTCCTGTGTAATGCATTGCCGGCACTTGTATTGAGAGGGTGTTCCAGTTCCTCCACTATCTGCACTTGCTACATTGAGACGCTGTCCGAGGTTTTGCACTTGTAATGAGAATTGAGATACTCTTCCAGTTCATGCATTGCCTGCGCTGTCCGAGGTGCTGAACTCCCTGCACTTGCCCTGCTACTCTGCCTGCGGTGCGGAACTCCCTCCACTTCCCTTGATACTCTGCCGGAGGTGCCGAACTCCCTGCACTTCACTTGAGACTCTGCTGGAGGTGCCGAACTCCCTGCACTTCCCTTGAGACTCTGCCGGAGGTGCCGAACTCCCTGCACTTCCCTTGAGACTCTGCCGGAGGTGCCGAACTCCCTGCACTTCCCTTGAGACTCTGCCGGAGGTGCCGAACTCCCTGCACTTGCCTTGGGACGTTGTCCATGGTGCTGGCCGGCAGCCAGATTACGCAGGCGCAGTATCTCCAGAGCCTGCAGGTCCAGAGCCCTGTGTGCAGCCCTGCCACAGTCTCAGCGCCAGCAGCCAGAGGAGCGTTACCATGAACTGCTACACCCATCCCAAACCTGCTCAACCGGACTCGGTCACCTCCAGCATCACAAGCAGCACCGTGTCCCAGCCCAGGAGCTTCCCAAGCGCAGAATGCCGGGGGGAAAACGAGGGCTGGTGGCACCTCAGAACACGTTTTTGGAGAATATTGTCAGACGTTCAAGTGGTGAGTGCCCTTCCTCTCTATTAGTGGTCTGCAACTTGTGGTTGTGGTGAAACTACAACTCCTAGTCAGGTTACTCTGGGAGTTGTGGTGATTACAAGGCCAGCAGGACCAAAGGTTGCATTCTACCTTTGTTTGTGTGTGATCTTCTCTATGACCCTTCCTACACTTACCCTAACTTCTGTCTTCTTCCACTTGCTGTGCAATGTCTCCTCCAGTCTCTGGTTGTTGTTCTTCTAAGGAAGAAGTCAAACATCTCTGCCCCTCATACCTTATCTAGCATCCCTGAAGTTATGAGAGGCTCCAGAAACCAGGGTTGTCCAGAATAGCTCTAGTTCCCTTCAGGTTAGAGTGGTCCTTTCATCACAGCACTTTGCCCCTTTTCATCCATGCCAAGGAGCTAAAGTTTTGGCCTGACATTGCAGAGGAGGCTAACTCAGGGTCAGAGGCAGGAGATCTCAGCCTGAATGTGACCCCTCACTGGATTGGGGTCATAGAGTTACTGGGTTCAATAGCTAAGGAGGGGTAATTGAGGTCAATAATACCTAAAAAAAACCTGTGCTTTGTATTTTTTGACCAATAGTTTCCTTTCTTAAATTGCCTAAAGATCTTATGTAGGTTATGGTGCAGATTTTATACAGGTCATAGTTTTAATTAAATCAATGAAATTCCATTTATTAAATAAATTGCCATTCAACTTTAATGGTATAAAAATAGAGAGAAAAGATTTATATATATTATTGTGCTAAGTATATACAATACACAAGTATATATTAATAACATACAGTATATTAAGTGTAAATATATAATTGTATGCATTATTGTATATGCAAATTACATATATATATATTATATACATTCAACTGAGGACACTTGTTTTGCATGTTTATTTTTCATAAACAAATTTATCTATCTATCTATCTTATCTATCACATATCTATCTATCACATATCTATCTATCTATCTATCTATCTATCTATCTATCTATCTATCTATCTATCTCTCATGTCTATCTATCTATCTATCTATCCATCTATCCACCCACCCATACATTTATCTATGTAATATAGCAAATGTAGCAATGTTCAGAAGTTATTTTTTTTTTGCACATCATATCACATAAAAACTAAATAAATATATATATTAACTAAAATACCTTTTTCTTGCATTATATATATATATATATATATATATATATACATTATATTTATAGTTTACAGCCCTGTTCAATGTATGCAGATATACCCATAATATTTTCTATCTATCTATCTATCTATCTATCTATCTATCTATCTATCTCTCTCTCTCTCTCTCTATCTATCTATCTATCTATCTATCTATCTATCTATCTATCTATCTATCTATCCATTATCTATCTATCTATCCATTATCTATCTATCTATCTATCTATCTATCTATCTATCTATCTATGTCTATCCATCCAAGAATGTATGTAGTATATGTGGAAACTTTTTACCTACTAAAATCCACTTTTTGCACAATATGTACATTTTATTTTCTTCCGCTTAAACTACGTCTACATTTGTGATAATCTGTAACTTCATTCACTAAATACATGGAAGAACAAATGACCAAATGTTTATACTCGCCTATGATGATCTCCATATCACAGCTGTATCTCAAAAAGATGAGGATAAATGGGTATAACATAGCAGTGGCGGAATACAATATGCTATGCAACAAAAGACATGGATGTGGGATTGCGTTAGACACTGGGTATGGTTGACCTCTATCATCCACATTAGCTTTATGAAAGTATAGAAGAAATATTATTTCACATTTCAGCCTTTTAGACTATTTAACTTAATGTGATGTAGCAGGGCTGAGTTTGCTATTTGTCACAATCTAGCATGAGAACACTATTGGTGTTATTTGTGGCTTTCCGCCTGCTACATGATCATTTGGTCATATTAGAAATTCAGCTCTGCTGCATCTGTATCCTGTTTTATGTGTTACAGCTGGAGGTCGAAGGTCTACAATTCTTTTATATCACCTTTGGTGACATGAAGGCAAACCAGAAGGCTCTGTCACTCCTCCAGTGACATAGTTTACCTCACTTTCGTCATTAGCCACCAGGGGTCATCCTAAGTGCCTTTATACACTGAAGGCTGCCGAGCAGTAACTCATACCCTCCGAAAAATGTCCTGCTCACCTTACAAGATATAAGACAGAAGTATAAGGGTTACACTGTGAGCACGCTTTACTTGAATACAGCAGAAGTCCTCTGTTCCATGATAGTGGGGAGGATTCCACAGTCACAGCCTATAGGTATAGCAGTGCTGAGTTTGCAATTTGGTGCACAGTATCATCATATCATTATATCTGTGGCTTCCCACAGGATGCCAGCTGGATCTTACATGGTATGCTTTATATTCACCTAGCCATTGCCAGGCTTTCCTTCACCCATTGCATAGACCCGTCTCTTAATACCCTGGCTTGTTGGAACCCCTTTGCCATCCAGCCCCTTAGCTATAGCCGCTCCTTGTTGTTTATAAGCAGTATGTCATAGCTGGATGCAAACGTGATGTCATGCCACGACACTGGGTCAGCCAATCAAAGATCCTCAGATAGGGTTGGTCCATGTTGGCATCATGCTATGAGGAGGTGAAGGCGACCATGGCCACCTACAGTATAGCTTGTAAATAAGGAGGAAAGGAGTGGTGCATATTAGGTTGGCCTTTTGGACAGACTCCAGCTCCCCACACACATTGCCAGACCTGCAGAGGGAAACCCACTTACCTGCTTCCCACCACCAGATTCTGTCTCCTTCAGTCCCCCACTGCCACTCTCTGGACCCGCTTGTCAACATCTGGTTTGATGGTGGTCATTGCGGCCAATGACTGACCCCAGCAGTGATGTGTCCTCCAAGTGTCACATCAGTTGGTCAAAGTATGCGTCCCTCCGCATGTCCGGCAATGTGAGAGAGCGTGGTTGAAAGGCACCCCGAAAGGTGGACGACCCCTTTAAACTATAATGTTCTGCACGTCTTGCTGGCATGGGCATAACTACCAAGGTAGCAAGCATAGCTGCTATGATGCCCAAAAACTAAGTGTACCTATTATCACTGAGATATAAGGTGCACTTAGTGAGGACTATGACATATGGAATCTGGCCCGGGCCTAGGGTTTAGTGCGGAGCGCGATGGTTCCCATGGCTTTGTGCATCTTCTATTACTTTTAGCTGTCCATATTGCCAGATGTAACCTCTCCCCGTTAAGGTTCTTCTGAACAAAGCTTACCACACCATAAGGAATCCAGATATTATATCCAGAATGTGGAACGTTAAAGACGAGAATAATAGATCCATCTTAGTGAGACCGAGCTCCAAAATATATGTCAATGGAGAGAAATAGCACAGTTCCTTTTTTCTGCCAAAAGGAATTACTTTAGAGACCATCTGTCAGCAGTGCTGAGCATGTTATGTGCACTTGCAGGAGCAGAACCTGGCAGGATAAAAGCCCATATTCTCACTATTCCTGAAGATAAAAGCTCCAATGTAGGTATGTTATTCCTGCACTCCTCAGCTCCTCCCTGGTGCTGTCAGCAGTTTAGCAATGAACAAAACTGCTGTCAGATGCCCCTTTACAGGTTTCTATGATAAACATGCAGTATATATTTTTAACATTTCTATTGTTAGGGCTAATGGCACCGTAACCCCTAAAACCTGTGCACAATATACTGTATATAGCAACCAAAGAAACGACAATTTCCTTGCTTTATTGAGCACATAAATGGGTTTCAGAAGTAATGACACGAGTACAGAGGTACGGTCACATAGCGTAAATGCAGCAGATTTTCCACCATGAATCTGCATGCTGAATATCCACGTGTTTATAGAAGCAGCAAAGTAGATGAGATTTGAAAAACTGTAACCCACAATCTGTGGAAATATTCCTCCATGATTTTCGCACATTATTTGGCAGTGCAGATTTTAAATCCCCAACATGTCAGTTTATTTGCAGAAATTTGCAGCAGATTTCACCCATTGCAATACAGTGTGGCAAAGTTGCAGCATATCGGCGCTGAAATTTACCAATATGCACTGCAGAATTTTTGAAGCGGAGCCCCTATTAGTGGCCATACCATATTGGCTCATGCTCAGTATAGAGCCGTTTGGCCTCCAAGTGCTGCTATACCATGATCTGAGGGTGCTGCTTTGTGGAGAATAACTCTGTACCTATGAGATCCAATGGAACTTGCCAAAATAAAGCACTGTCTGCCTCCATATGGGATAGAAGGCATACAGGGGTATAGCAGCCTCGGCAATATGGCGGTTGTATGGAGCTATAGGACAGCTATGTGCATAAGCCCCAATGGTGAGACCACACAAAGTTCTTTAGTTGCAGCGTTTTGTCCATTCCAAAAGTCATGGCAAAACTGGAGGTGAGGACCAGAACAAGCGCTGGAAATGGCAGAGGATTAAGTGTTGAGTATATGATCTATCATTATTTTTAAGGAAACTCTAGGAAACTAATAAGTGGAGGGCCCCTTTAACGTAAACGATTGTTATGGGCCCAGCATTTTGTGCTGATTAATTCCTGCTCAATAGACTTAGGCCTCATGCACACGACAGTATTTTGCAGACCGTATACTGGCAGTTTTTTCAGTTCAGTATACTGACAGTATACTGAACCATTCACTTCAATGGGTCTGCAAAAAATGCTGAAGTGTCTCCGTATGCCTTCCGTTCCGTTTTAGTTTTTCCGTTCCGTTTAAATATAGAACATGTCCTATTCTTGTCTGCAAATCACGTTCAGTGGCTCCATTCAGGTCAATGGGTCCGCTAAAAAAACGGAAAGCATACGGAAAGGCATCCGTATGTCTTTCGTATCCGCTCCGTTTTTGCTGAACAATCTATTGAAAATTTTAAGACCAGCCCAATTTTAAATATGGAATTACTGTATACTGTATATGCCATATGGAAAAACGGAACGGAACAACGGAACCGAAACGGAAACACAACGGAAACTAAAAACAGAACCACGGATCCGCTATAACCGGACCGCAAAACACTGAAAAAGCCATACGGTCGTGTGCAAGAGGCCTTAGGGTTAAAGGGACAGGCCTCTTCCTACATACATTTCAGAAATTCCATACATTAATGTGTAATAGAGAAAGAATCCGCTAAATAACGTCTAGGCTTACCTTAGCTTGAATGCAGACGCCCCCCTAGGTGCCAATGGGTATCGACCAGTGTAAACAGGCTGCAGCATTTCTAGCTTTCCCAGGATGAGGGCTTTGTCTTCAACTGTAGAGGCGATAAATCGTTTGGTGCAGATGAAGATACAGGAGATCCTGTATCTGCACCAGCACTGAACACTTTCAGTACCTACACAGTAGAAGACAAACCCATGTGGGCCAAGTGTCTAGTCTAGTGTATGGCATTTGTTAAATTTATGTAGAAAATGGATAACTCCTTTAAATTATATATTTTTTATCTGCCTGTAGCAACCACTAGGGGGAGCTTGGAAGCATATTGCATACTGTCTTAATATTAAGTTCTAAATATAAACTGTATACACTAGGCAAGGGTATGGCCACAGGTAGCAGATGTCTCCAGATTTCTGTCGATTTTTCCATGTTTCCACCGTTAAGCATACTCCACAGTAATTATACCAGTGTGATATTGTATATAGCAGGAAATAATAGACTACAAAGAGCATAAGAGCGTACTACAGCAGTCACATATAACATTTAGAGGGGTTATATCCTACTGACAACTTTTTGGCGGTTTATTAAGGAAATATTCATAGGTTCTTTTAGGTTCTTGTTCTCCGATTCTTCTGTCATGGTTCCAATTCGAACCCCTTCATGTACATGGGAGAAAGTTACAATGCATGTATCTTGAAATGTAGGTTCAGATTTATTAAAGGGGTTACCTGCTTTGAACAATCCCTTAAAATAAGCTGATTATAAGGGTACTTTCACACTTGCGTTAGTGTGATCCGGCAGGCAGTTCCGTCGTCGGAGCTGCCTGCCGGATCCGCTGTTCAGTGTGACAACTGACAGCATTTGTAGACGGAATCGGGTGTGGATCCGTCTACAAATGCATTACAAGAACGGATCCGTCTCTCCGCTTGTCATGCGGATGGACAGATCCGTCTTGCAGTCTTTTTCACAGTTTTCCCGATCTGGGCATGTGCAGACCGGAAGGGCGGATCCGTCCTTCAGTTGTTTCACAATGCCGGATCCGGCACTTATACAAGTCAATGGGAACTAATGCCGGATCCGGCATTCCGGCGACTGATCAGGCATGGTGCGGTATTATGTCCGGCCAAAACGCCTGACAGTGACTGAACGGAAGGCATACTGATGCAAACTGAACGGATTTCTATCCATTCAGATTGCATGGGAATATGCATGATCAGTTATTTTCCGGCATAGAGCCCTTTTGACGGAACTCTATGCCGGAAAAGAATAACGCAAGTGTGAAAGTACCCTAAGCTGCTCTGCTGTTGGGACTCCAGGCTATTAGCTGTGAGATGTAGTGAAACTGTCAGTAAGCGTTCAGTACCTCTGCAGCGCCACCACAGGTGAAATGAAGCATTACATAATGGACATTGTAATATCTGTGTGATGCATGAACTGGCTGGGTCCTCCAGAGAGAAACATATTTTTGGTAGCCACTCTTTTCTTTTACTAATAGATGGGGGTCCTGAGGAGGGGAACCCATCTATTCAGAAAGCCTTATTAGAACTTAATTTTTCTAAACCAGACAGCCTTAGGTTGTTTAAATATATAATTTATTATTGTGACGCACAAAATTCACATTTATATATCTAGACCTTAGGCACATTTACATGGTCTGACCTAAGCAGGCAATTATTGGGAAAGGACTGTTGCCTCCTGATAATTGCCTGCTCGTCAGTGGAGTTGAAGAGCTGCATTTACATGCTGCTGTATGGGGCTATTGCCTTTGCTCATCCTCGTACAGATTCTTTGTTTCTCACAGTGGATCACTGTTCACACAGCACGATCTGCTGCCCAGAAACGATGATTCAATGAGCTACATCAGGAATTTACTAATTCATCCGGTGATCGGCAGCACATTTACAAGCCCAGATTATCGGGAACAAGTGTTCATAGTACATACATTCCCGATAATCGGCCTGTGAATTGTAAATCATCCATTCTTCCATCTATTCTTCAGTATTATCTTTATTCATTTAGATAGATGGAAAATATGAGTCAGTGGGTGAGTTATGGGATTTTAGTTTCTGAAAAATACATTATAAGGACTTCTGCCTCCATTAAATTATTCTTTGTAGGGCATGTACATTTTACAGAATTCTGCAGAGCTACCTCATAAATCATGTATCAGTAAATATGTCTTAGCTTTTTCTTGATGCATATTATACAGATGTAGCAGAGTTTAATGTGTCAATTAACAGTTGCTTTTGTGCAACATGGACCTTATTACGTAGCAATCCTATAGGAAATTGATTTAATGCATAGATCCTATAGATAATTGATTGAATTTATAGTTTAAATTATATAGCATACTGCAGAAATCTAGAGCTTTTGGAGTGTATCTGCTGTAATGAAACAGGAGGTCCTAATGTCAGGAGCGATACAGATGCTAAATAGAGCTCACAGTGGCTTACACTTCTCTACGCCCACATGGCCCTCTGATAAAGCTACAGCAGCAGATGTTGCAATACAGCACACTAAGAGCAAAGCATCTGCAGCGAGCCCCTGAGGAGCCGATGGAGAGGATGGGAGTGGTAGTAGCCCTGTATATCAGTCTTTTTTACTAAGTGTGAAGTGTAACTTCAGGTACATTCAGTAGTAGCTGATTCCAAGTGCAATTTTCTGGCACCAGTAAAGAAGTATGGAGGCAGGTTCGTTGGCTGCAATTTAGCACTTGTAAGTGTAGATGTCCACTGTCAGATCCAGACGATAGATGTTACTGGCCTAGTGGTAGTCTGGGTGATGGGTGTCTTAGCTGTGGTCCCTCACCTTCCAGCAGTGTCTTTGATGCATGTGTCAGCTGGCCACTCTGCTGTCTGACTTCTCAAGGATTTACTTGAGGCTGTAAATAGTTGATGATGATCTCTCTGGAGAATCAGTAACAGGAGCAGGAGTTCTGCAGTGTTTTTCCTCTCCTATCATCAGGATGTGCAGGAGAACATGGGAGGAACAGGGTGGTTAGCCCTGTCCCTGCCAACCTTTGCCAGCCATTACCTCACTGGTAGATATGGCCAAAAACATGCAATAAGACAATACATAACTATTTAAAGGTCAATTGCAGGTACCCCCAGGTATGGGGTACTGCACATCATGGTCAAAAATTTAAGGGCTATGAGAAATTGACTAAAAGGAGTAGTCTTATGGAATAAAACTTTTTAGAAAGGGTAAAAAATGGGTAACAAAAAAATTAAAGGAGCATTTCTGACTTAAAGTGGTTGTGACAAGTTTACAAGTGTTCCGCTAACCACAAAATAGGGGATAACTAACTGATTGGTGGGAATCCGAGTACTGAGACACCACTGATCCCGAGTATGGAGGTCCAGTTCCCTCGATCTGATGGAGTGACAGATCAGACATGCGCCTGTTGCCTATTCAGTTCCTATGGGACTGCCGGTTATGGCACAGAACTGGGCTATTTTTGGCAGCCCCGTAGAGACTTGTTGGAGTTGCAGGACACAAACCCAACCTGCTGCTCCATCAGATTGGAGGAACGGGACCTCCATTCTCGGGATCGGTGGGGGTCCCAGTGGTTGGGATAACTTGTAAACTTGGCATAGCCCCCTTTAATCAATCCCACAGCAGTGCCATTCTGATGTCTATGTGCCCCTACCAGTCTCTGTTTTCTGGTCTTGTCTCAACACATAGAAATTGTCTGTTCAGTCAGTCATGGCCCACCTTAGCCAGAGATTGGCTGAGTGGAATTTTCCTGCCATTTCCACTGAGACTGGACCAGGAAGTGGAGACTAGTGAGGATCCAGTACACAGAAAAGAGTTCAGCCATGGTCAGATTTTTACAGAGTTCAGTATTTAAGAGAGAGAACAGCCATGGTCAGATGTACCGTATGCAGAGTTCAGTACACAGGAGAGAGATCCGCCATGGACAGATATATGCAGAGTTTACTGCAAAGGAGAGAAATCAGCCATGGTGAGATGTATGCAGAGTTCAGTACACAGGAGAAAGGTCAGATATATGCAGAGTTCAGTACACAGGAGAGAGGTCAGATATATGCAGAGTTCAATACACAGGAGAGAGGTCAGATATATGCAGAGTCTAGTACACAGGAGAGAGGTCAGATATATGCAGAGTCTAGTACACAGGAGAGAGGTCAGGTATATGCAGAGTTCAATACACAGGAGAGAGGTCAGATATATGCAGAGTTCAGTACACAGGAGAGAGGTCAGATATATGCAGAGTTCAATACACAGGAGAGAGGTCAGATATATGCAGAGTCCAGTACACAGGCGAGAGGTCAGATATATGCAGAGTCCAGTACACAGGAGAGAGGTCAGATATATGCAGAGTTCAATACACAGGAGAGAGGTCAGATATATGCAGAGTTCAGTACACAGGAGAGAGATCAGCCGTGGTCAGATGTATGCAGAGTTCAGTACACAGGAGAGAGATCCTCCATGGACAGATATATGCAGAGTTCACTGCAAAGGAGAGAAATCAGCCATGATGAGATGTATGCAGAGTTCAGTACACAGGAGAGAGGTCAGATATATGCAGAGTCCAGTACACAGGAAAGAGGTCAGATATATGCAGAGTTCAGTACACAGGAGAGAGGTCAGATATATGCAGAGTTCAGTACACAGGAGAGAGGTCAGCCGTAGTCGGACATATGCAGAGTTCAGTAGATAAGAGAAGTAGTGGTTCTCAGGAAAGCTGGATGCAGACAAGCCAGAATAAACAGGCACAGGAATTGCAAAGCTGGGGAGTTGGCACAGGGAAGAAATTATTGGAATTGACCAAATGGCAGGTGCAATTCATTAAACTTTGGATGCTGAGAAACATAACTCAGAAAAGGTAGAACAAACAAGGTGTAGAGGTGGCATAGAAGGAAAACTGTAAAGCATGACTGGGAAGTCCAGAGTCCAAGTCCTGGTAAGTACGGTTCCTGACAACTTTGTATCTGTCCAGAAATAGCATCACTCTTGCCCATGGGCTATGTATGATATTGCAGTTCAGCCTCAGTCCCTTGAGTCAGATGAGAGTGGCAGTATCTGGGCAAAAGTAGACACTTTTTTCTAATCCTGGAGTCTCTTCCTATATTGTATTTTCCAAGAGTGTAAATAATATAGCTGCCTGTAAAAGTGAACGTATGCAGGGTGATCTGGATCTAAGGGCTGCAGATGTGTTTTTTTTTTACAACTTAGCAACAACCTACGGATATCTGGTAACCATGGTATATTCACTGACCATTCTGGTCCTCATAGTTATTTTTAACTAAAACTATGGGAGCTCATTTATCTAATAAAATGTACCAGAAACAATATGTCATCTGCATTATGAGGCTTCTGCAAATGATGTGCTCTATATTTACTAAAAGTGCCGTTCAGTTTTTAGACCTGAGTGCAGGACTTTTCCTCTTATCCAAAATAACGGATCTCTGACACAAACGGATGCAAAATGAGCACAACGGGTTCTTAAAATAAAGGATCTGTTTTTTTCCTGTTCTTCTGATGGATCGGAAAACAAAACGGTGATGTTCTTAACGAAGTCTCAAGGCAGCACGAAGAGGTTTGATATCACAGGGGCACGATAAAGAAAAATATGCTATGAATAGGGGATAACTTCTAAACTGGGAACAACCCCTTTGATTTGCAGTAGAAAACTGGTGAACACTCTTTGAAACACTTTTATTCTGCAGTTTAGACATTTTTTTCAGTTGGCTTGACAAGGGGGCATGACTTAACGGAAAAGGGGTGTTATCTGGTGAAAAAGGGGTATAGTTTAAGATCCGCCAACAGGCACGCTAACTTTTTGGTGCAACAGTCTGGCACAAAATAGGCCAACAGAAGTGTAATTTGGAGTGAGCCATGGTGATAAATCTGGCTCATTTTTAGACTGTCAGGTCAAAGCGTGCGCTGTGTAAACCTTATTATTGGTACATCAGTTCCAGTAGGTTTGAAAGTCATAGAATAACATTAGAAAAATATGGCTATTCTTTTATGTGAACAACCCCACCCTTGTCCATTGGATGTATGTGGTATTGCAACTCAGCCCAAGGCGCTTCAGTGGACATAAACTGTAATATCACACACTACCCATGGGCAAGGGTGACGCTGTTAGTGGAAGAATGCAGTCGTGTTTGTCTATTATAATGATTCACTTCAGTCTAAAAAAAAGAGAAAACAATTCTAAACGTGGAAACAATTTGTCATTTTCAATTGACTGGTTCCATTCCCAGAATGGTTCTAAGCCTCTACACTATTAGCATCATTTCTTCCCATGGAGGATATAGGAGCTCTCCTTGCTATTCTAGATTCATTTAAATACATTTTTTGGTATTAGTAGATAATATTCAATATTGCGGATTGTGGATTGACCTGGTTTTATGGTTCAGGTTGCTAGGCCTAAAATCTGCACTGGTCTGTGTTGAACATTATTTTGCGCTTCAATGGGATAAGTTATAATTAAAGTAATATGCATTAAATAAACTATCTAGCTCTAAAAATATTTTATTATAGATTTATTTATTATTTTTATTTTATTTTATTATTTTATATTTATTATTTTATTTGTACTAGACCAATAACGGCAATTTTGTACTGAGAAAATGTTATAATGAATACAGTGACGTAACTCGGACTGCCTAGGCTCTTCAGCAAATTTTTTGAAAAGCCCGCCCTCCTTAATGCAGACCTAAGACCAGTAAAAAATACTCACCTCTCCTCTGCTCTTCGTACAGCACTGTGTCTAGGCAGGAACTACACTGTGACCTGACGTCGCACAGCGTTTCTGCAGTATGACCTGTCCTGAAGCTTCGCGCTCCCTGGGTCCTGAAAATAAATCCATATGTCCTCTTCCTGGTCCCTTAATGGGTTTTCCCTGATTCTATGGTAGCTACGCCCCTGATTGAACATAATACCATATTTTTGTAGTTCAAAAGTCTATAATTTTTTTTTTCTTCTACAATTTTTTTTTGTTTTATTTTCTCTACATGATAATTGGAGCAGACATCTCATATGAGCTGCTGTCCCAGGCATTTGCTTTACAGCACCCACATTAGACGTAGGAAACCTCAACAGGAAAATGACTCGTTGACTTCTATGGGACTGTTGTGGGCATGCTCTGTGACATGTCCCGAGAGAGGGAGGAGGGAGCTGGGTTTCAATTATAAAGCTGGAAGGAGATCACCTAGGATCCACAACTGACAACAGGTGAGATCCTAGGTCAGTGATGGGCAACGTGCGGCTCTCCAGCTGTTGCAGAACTACAACTCCCAGCATGCAAAGCCTGTCTATAGCTATCAGCCTACTGCAGGGCATGGTGGGAGTTGTAGTTTAGCAACAGCTGGAGAGCCGCACGTTGCCCATCACTGTCCTAGGTGATCTCCTTCCAGCTTTATAATAGAAGAACAATTATTCATTGTAATATTGCTCTCTGAAAATAATAATATGGCTCCTGACCTTATCTCCAGTGTATCCAGAAGAAGCTAAAAAGTGATCCCTACAAATCAGGAAGCGCTAGCCTATTGCTGCCTATATTGAATTGCATTGTGCAAAAAAACCTCAGTTATAACAGATGGTTTTCTTACAACACAGTTTCCATCGAATGGGCTTCTCCACGGGGATTTAGCTGTAGGGATCTGGTTCATTTTTAGTTGTATTGAAGGAAAACATGGGTGTGAATAGATTTCCCTTGGATATGCCTGGGTGTATAAGAGCTAATAGGAGTTATAGACACATATATAGACATATATAGACAGATGGTATTTGTAGCCATTATCTTAGCAAAGTTGGGGCCCTTTAAGAATGTAATACCCACAGTGAAATGCCCTATTAGAACTAAGTGTCCAGTGTCAGCCCATTAGGTTACAAAATCACTTTGGATTGGTGGTGGCTACATCAGTAGGGGATTATAGGACCAAATATGCTTTATTGTTTTCTATATACAATAGAATTAAAAGGGTTTTCTGAGATTTTCATACTGATGACCTATCCTAGATCATCAGTATCTGATTGGTCTGACAAACGGGACCCCCTCCGATCAGCGGTTTGAGATGGCAGCGGCATTCCTGCGAGTGTCACAGCCTTCTCTAAGCTTTCCAAGTACAGTGTCATACATTGTATAGCGGCTATGCTTGGTATCACAGCTCAGTCCCATTCATTTCTCTGAGGTTGAGTGCTCCTGAGCCACGTGATTGATAAACCTATCATCACTGGTCTAGAAAAAGCTGAGAGAAGGCCGTGGTGCTACTATGAGCACCGCTGCCTTCTCAAACAACTGATCAGTCTGGGTCCCGGGTGTTGGACCCCCTCCGATCAGATATAAATAAACTATTCAGGTGGTAGGTAAAAATCTCGGAAAACCCCTTTCATTCATTACTAAATATAAATTAATAGGAAACATATTTTATTGGGCTCAATAAACTCTTGGTTATTTTTCCCAAAGTAACACATTTTCTGATAGATGAGACCCCCTTAGGTTTTATATACAGTATATATATAAATATATATAACTCCCTAGTAATTCCTGTAACTTGTTTCCCATTGCTTATGTGACTATGTCTTTAATGAAGGCAGGTAGGATATTGGCTTCATTAACACTGTAATTCTGCTGGGACTATATTGTCCTAGTTCTAGGATAAGCAGTGTACAGAAAGAGTTGGTAATTGTACGGTGAAACACTTGCAAACACTGTACATTACTTAAAAAGCCAATAAAATGTGGAACATAATTACATTTAATATATAAGCTCTTGCAGATTTTGCAGGAAGACTTTTTTTTTGTACTCTAGATAGACATAATATAAATTTATGGCCCCGCATTAAAATGATGTGCACGGCCTGAGACTCAGATACGCGAGATAAAGTACATTCTGTCAGTCTTGCAATATCATATTTTACATTTCTCTATTTGATTAGGAGATGTAAGGTGTAAGTGCTAGATATTAGATCTCATAATAGAAAGAATATGCAAATTATTTTAAAGGGGCATTCCCACATCAGACATATACCCACAGGATATTTCATAAGTGTTGAATAGACCAATTGTCACTATGCTAGGAGAGGCGGCTGCTGGCTCTGTTTTCATGACTCCATTAGATATGACTGGAGATAGTTGTGGACATGCTTAGCCACCTCTCCATTCATTCTTCATCCAGGTGGCTTAGGGAAAACCTCTTCAAAACCATGTCCACTTTTGCAACCCCTTTTTTCATGGTTTCATTGAAATGTTTCAGATGGTCTTCAGTAAGAATCTCAAGCCTTTTTGTGTATAGAGCTCTTATGCCAGTTCGGGGCCATTGGGGGCAGCCACCAGCAGGGGATTTGGCTGCCAGAAGCAGAAGAACTAATTAATTATTTACTTTCAGGGCCCACCACCCATGGCAGCAGGGGTCCTGGCCAGGCACATACACTACACTACAGAGGAACTGATAGACAGCTCTGCGCTAGTAAACATCAGTACAGATCCCTGGCGCTAGAAAAGAATGGCAAGACGCTAGCCAGCCCAATGACATTCTTTACCTATGCAGCGCCTGCCCGCAAACAGTTCAGGACTGGAAAAGGAGACTGGAGAGCTCAACAGTAGCACTTGGTCATCCTGTGTAGAGCGGACAGCGGAGTTTTGACATCAGGGGGATAGGTGTAAGGATTGAAGTGACTGTGTCACTGCCATTGACTTGTAGATCAGTGACAGGGCATCACCAATGTGAGGTGGGACTAAGGGGCCATAACTAGTGTGAGGTGTGACTATGGGCCCGTAACTACTGTGTGGTGGCATTAAAGAGAAGCATTGCTGGGGGGGGGGGGCTAAAGGAGTATTCTACTGTGTGGAACACTAAGGGGGCATGACTACTGTGTGGGGCGCTAAGGTGGCATACAGAGCTCAGGTGGCATACTGTAAAGTAAACTCTTGACTCCTCCTTCTGTTCAGTGTGAGACTAGCCACGGGAGGGGGGTTGTAGGGAATTTCTAACTTTCTACAAACATGTTTTTTTTTAATCTCATCATTAATTTGACACTCCTTTACCTGGGGCCAGGATTCAGTTTGCTGCCCTTGACCTATATTGGAATACCATAGCCAAGACAAATGATGCTCAGAACTTCCGGCTATGCCCCTGGTTTATAAGTTGCATGATCTCTTATGAAACCTCTTAGAATATGTATCTCAATGTTCACATGAGTGATTGCTCCATCATTTTTATTGATTTTGACATAGGACATAGTAGTAAGAGGCTTATATTTTTCTGAAGCCCTTTACTTCTTCCCTGCTAAAGCAGTAGATAGATAGATAGATAGATAGATAGATAGATAGATATGAGATGGAGAGATATAGTGCTCAAATAATTTGAATACTATATCTTGCTCAAATAAGAAATTAAAACTGGGCTGTTTGTCAGTAGAGGGAATTTGCAATTTAGTAATGTCCCTATGATTACAGCAGCCTTGGCACTCAGTCAGGCAGTATATAAGAGCGTACTAAGAAAAGAAGGGGGAGAAGTGGCAAGTATAAGGTGACCTTGCATGGTTGAAGTAATGATAACAGTGACCAGGTAGAAGCTCCACTGTGTTGGTAACAGAACAGTCTATGATAACTTCCTGTTGGTCAATTAGTAAGAAAGAAAGGTCTACCGCACAAACAGATGAGCTGTGAAGGGAAAGGCTCCACCAAGCACCAAGGTGCTGCTCATGAGGATCTAGGAGCACTGTAAAGTTTTTATTATTCACTGAAGGTATGCCTTAATAGCAGTTTGCACTATACTGAAGCATTTCAGGTATTGTGACAATTAGGTATTTTTCTAACTTCAGGCCTATGAGAATTAATTAACTGCACTCAAAATTACAAGTATTTTCCATAACAGTTCAAAGCAGCTGAAAATGCAGGATAATGTCACAAGAGGCTGACTTTTGTTTTGTTACAGCATAGAAGAGAACATAACAGTTATTCTGCTACAGACAATAGTCTTTGGTTTGCCTACACAGTCCAGACGTTGTGCAAGCAAAAACACAAAGGACTGACTGAACTCAATAACTGTTAATTGCAGCTTTGTAATAGACAATTTCAGTTATTACCTGCAGCCTTCAGCTGGTAATTTTACAATCTCCGGTCATAGGTCTCTTGGATTTTGTCTTACAATTGGAAAAAATACAGATGTCCTTTAGTCCTATATGAATCACGGCAGTGTTTTATGGTTTCAGGAGCTGTATAGTGTCAGGTGTGATGTTGTATGAGTAGTTTGCAGTTGTCAGGCATGGTTACTTGTTGACCTGTTTGTCCAAGGTTTTGAGGAGCCGTTAAGAGGGGGTAACTTAGAAATCTTTAATGCAAAATCTGTAACAGTACCCCCGACCTAAAATGTAAAATTTATTGTTCTAGGGTGTTTTCTTGTGAAAGAGAGGCTGTTTTTTAATCTTTGTGGGGAGGCAGACATTTAACTGGGTTTTAGCCCTTACCTATCAAGTGCCAAGTATAATATTACTGTCCTCTTAAATGGTTCAGAGCCCATTGGGCTCATGAGTGACTGCAACCTCTATACACCCTGTAGGTAGGGTCCTGTGCATGTTTGCATCATGCTATAGTCCTTTCTCATCTTCACTTTATGCCCTTTTGTTAATTGTGTACTATTCATAATGGCTATTGATAGATTGGTTTTGGGTACATATTCAACAATGTGGCCCCGTCTGACAAAGGTTCCTGGAGCTGACTGTTACTTTCATTTTGTCTCCGGCTTACTGCTAAAATATCCCTTCTCTTCTGTCTTTGGACCTGCAGGTCTGCCATAGTGCATTCATGATTTAGAGATGAGCAAATTGCCCAAAAATTCGTTTTGGTCTCATTTGTCCGAATCGGCCCAAAAATTCAATTTGGGAATGAATCAATTCTACCTGAATCAAAAGTGCTTTAAATGCCTGGAAGACCTCTTGTTTCTGGAAAAAAGTATAACCAAACATGATGACAAATCGATTTGCTCATCTCTAATACCATGCAATAAGTAACTACCTGTTACTATTATCTGAATAAGGGGCATGCGCTTCTTGCACATATACCTGTCACTGGACATTACTCTAGTTAAAAAAAAAAAGAATACTCCCGATCTAATTTAGTTAGTCACCCATTGTGGGATTCTATTACTGGGATGCCAGCCTGTCCCAAAGTTTTTGCCAAAATGCCTCCACCAATTTTGATCCATTCCTGCCTGACTGACCTGTCATAGAAGCCTTTTGTCAGGTTGGTTCCATTGAATAAAGACACAATGCAACATTTTTATCATAGGACAATTCCCAGTATCACATGCATAAAAAACATATAGTTCATTATGTCTAAAGAATGATAAATAATGAAAGACAAATAGTTACCTGAGATGAAGATGTCCCAGCCTAGGTAGCTGTGTATATGATCCTATGGTTCCATGTGTAGAAGAGCCCTTTGCTTTTGGACATGATGGCCTCAACATCCCCATGTGTCCAAGTCCTAGCTCTTCCAAGCAGTTCTGAATTTGTTCATTAGAAGATCTAATATGTTTAAAAAGTCGAAATCTTAATATTTGTTGGAGCACTATAGGCAATCTAAATTTATTTTCTCAGGTTTGGTGGTTAATCTTTCAGTTTGGTCTCCTAAAGTCCTGCGCATGTCTGCTGCCTCTCTCCTTGTTCCTGTACATATTTTAGCAAGGACAGTGTGGCAGACATCACAGAGCTTCTTTTTGCTGCTGTCCACTCTGCCTTTCTTCAGAAAACATTGTTTTTGCACTGATGAAATGATGCTTTCAGGAAAACGCTGGGAAAAATGGAAACAGCGTGCAGAGGACATCAGCGGAGCTACCAGACACATTGAATACCAGGACTCAGGTAGGAAACTTTGGGTGCTGGTCTTTATAACAGATGTACCACTTAAAATAGAGAGGTGGAATAATCTTGTAACAAAATATAAATTGATACAAATGATTTTTACTGTATCAGTGAATGTTTTATTGTGATTGTTTTCATAATTGTGTATTATCAAGTCAGTTTAGACTGCTGATGACTATATGAATGATGTTTTCTCATGTGGCCTCGTCTCCCATTTTAATTTTCAGACTTCTCAATGACATTTACCTATTTCTTATTGCTGGCTTTTCTCTTTCTCTACACTTGTTCAACTTAGAAATCCTATTTTCTTATACCCTCCTACAAAATTCTAAGTAAATAGAGGGAGAGTCCCCTGTTCTGGATGCTCATCTTTTGGCCAGAATGGCGAATGGTTATAAAGAGTCTCTTTCACTCTGAAGGACCTGTGCTTTCCTCTGTTACACAAGGAGTACATATATTTGAATGTGAGCTGTGTCATGTTTAATTTCCCTGTGGTGGTGCTGTAGGGGAATTGAACAGTTAGAACCAGATTTTTCTACAGATTAAAGCTGGTCATTGAGGGTCCTAGCAAGAGGACTGTTTGAAAACTATTTATTTATCATAGCAACCTAAGTAGGGATTTGACAAAGCAAACAAGTGGACAGCACCTTTAAGGAAAAGGACATTCGGATAGACCTAATAAATTGGTTGTCCAACCCCAAAACAAATTTTGTTGAGGGTCGGGATAAGAATAGTATGCACTCACCTATTCAATGCTGCTTCTTTCCAGTGCCAAGGCTTATGTTTCTATGTTATTGTTCCTTCCAGTCTCCAGGGAATCAGAAGTTTGACATCCTGTCTGTGGTCATGCGCACCGCTGCAGCCATTCACTGGCTTAAACAGTGATGTGTCTCCAAGTGGCATGTGACCATGTGTGGTTCTATAGATCCAGGGAGTTTTCTCACATCTATTTGGCAGTTTTGGGACTGTTTAGTGGATGAATTTACAGAGTTCTGCCATTGGGATGGCTTCTCTTTATGGTCTTCCATTGAGCTCATATGTATGGCTTTTATGAAAAAGCACTGAAAAACACAGAAAGAATATCTTGATGTTCTCACAAACAAAGAAACCATTGGTTTTATTTTGGAAATATTCATCGGCACATCTTTCTACCTTTGCTATTGGAAACTCTGCATTCTACTGGTATGGTGGATTGTAAATTTTATGGATATTTTCTTATCACATTCTTCTTTTGTTTATGTCTGAATTTAAACCAATTTATGAATTATTAGGATTAAGGGATTTTGGGAACTACTGATTCACATGTGAGAATCATACATTTCAATCAGTTTATTCAATCCATAGATAAAGGGCTTATTCCATGATTAATGCAAAAAACTTAAATCAGACATCATATAATACATGACAATCTCTTTTTAACAAACCTAGAACTAGCCCTGTAACTGAAATTGATCCATTCATTGTTTCAGTTGCTCAGGGGGTGTATCCTTTCTGCTACAGCTCTCTCCCTATCACAGCTCAAGACTCAGGAGGCAGTTGAAGGATGAAACTGCGCATGTGTGTCCATCTTAGTGAGGTGGACATGGAAATAAGAAAAAGAACAAACAGCGGGTGGCGCTGCACAGATAAATTTTATTGAATAACTCAGTGGTTTTACTAAATGTTTAATTACATACAATTACAAAAGTATTCAGAGCCAGGTGCTAGTTTGAAAAGGGCAGAATGTTTTTTTTGTGGGTCTTTTTGTGGGTCTAACTATTCTGCTTTGTATTGTAAAGGGAATCCACCCTCCTACAACTTTTACTTTTAGTTAGTATTCGCTAAGTAATTGAGAAAATATTATCTCTAATTGGTTATTATTGGATTACATTTAGTGAGAAAAAAGTTCAGACTGGCTGAGTATTTTGAAAGAAAGGTTAACAACATTGCATTTAGTTTAGTCAACCATTTTTAAATTGCTTTATTCGGATAGGTTGCATCCCTCCATTAGGATCCCCCACTTCTAAAAAAAGAAAACATTGCAATTGTACCTCTCACCAGTGAACCAATTTCACTCAGAACTATGTGTAGTGTTACTGTCAGTTACCCGAGATTTGGATTTGGTAAGCAGTAATATGGTTGGAGCTGCTAGACTGGGGTGCAGAGTTTGAGAGATCCTCTTATCATTAAAGGGGTTCTCCAGGAATAAAAAAAAAAACAAATGACTATGATAAAGAAAATACTTAAATATTATTTTATAATAAATATATTCTCAAATACGTTTCATTACTTAGAATGGCTTGTTTTGTCTGGGGAGCAATCATTAAGAGAAATAAAATGGCCGCCGTCCTATCAGTACACACAAAACCTGTCCTAATCACTTAGCAGGACAAGGTACTTCACAACACTGAGGTAAAGAGCTGTCTCATCCTCCTCTCTGCTCTGCTTGTCAGGAATCATGATCCTGAATACAGGTGAATCTCTGTGGGAATGGAGAACATGAGAAGACATGAGAGGAGGGTGAGGTGTGGTTAATGAGCAGCAGCACTTGTTTACAGTCTCCATTACCACAGCAACACATTACCACAACCTGTCCTGTCTGTCCTCTTTGTACTTCATGTCTCCTCAACTAAATTCTCCAGAGATTCAGCTAAAGTTCTTATCATCTGTATTCAGGATCATAATCCCTGACAAGTAGAGAGGAGGATGAGGCAGCTCTTTACCTCAGTGTTGTAAAGTAACTTGTCTTTATTTGGGATTAGAACAGGTTTTGTGTGCAGTAATGGGACAGCAGCCATTTTGTTTTCCCTGATGATTAATCACCAGACAAAACGAGCCATTATAAATAATGAAAGGTATTTGAGAATATATTTATAATAAAGTAATATTTTCATTTTCTTTATTCCCAGAAAAACCCTTTAAAGAGGACCTGTCCCTTCTCCTGACGTCTGTTTTAGTAAATAGTTGCATTCCCCATTAAAAAACAATTCTGGAGCATGAATAAATTGCTGACTGGATATTACCAGTTGGGGTTGTGTCACTGTTAGAGATGACAAGTTTTCTCATTGGAATATCTCTGTAAATGACAACTTTTAAAAAATTTTTATACAAAGTTGTCAGTTTACAGAGATATTTCTCTCACCCAGCATGGGTATGTGTAAAAAATACACCCCAAAACACATTGCCCTACTTCTCCTGAGTACGGCGATACCACATGAGTGACACTTTTTTGCAGCCAAGATGCGCAAAGGGGCCCAAATTCCAACGAGTACCTTTTAGGAGGGCATTTTTATGCATTTGGATTCCAGACTTCTTCTCTCACTTTAGGGCCCCTAAAATGCCAAGGCAGTATAAATACCCCACATGTGACCCTATTTTGGAAAGAAGACACCCCAAGGTATTCCGTGAGGGGCATGGCGAGTTCATAGAAGATTTTTTTTTTGGCACAAGTTAGCGTAAATTGACTTCTTTTTTTTTCTCACAAAATCTCCCTTTCCGCTAACTTGTGACAAAAAGTTCAATTTTTCATGGACTGAATATGCCCCTCAGCTAATACCTTGGGGTGTCTACTTTCCGAAATGGGGTCATTTGTGGGGTGTGTTTACTGTTCTGGCATTTTGGGCGGGGCTAAATTGTGAGCAACCCTGTAAAACCTAAAGGTACTCATTGGACTTTACGCCCCTTTGCGCACCTAGACTGCAAAAAACTGTCACGCATGTGGTATTGCCGTACTCAGGAGAAGTAGGGCAATGTGTTTTGGGGTGTATTTTTACATATACCCATGCTGGGTAAGAGAAATATCTCTGTAAATTGACAACTTTGTATTAAAAAAAAAAAGTTGTCGTTTACAGCGATATTTCTCACACAAAGTATGGGTATATATAAAAATACACCCCAAAACACATTGCCCTACTTCTCCTGAGTACGGCGATACCACATGTGTGCCACTTGTTTGCAGCCAGGATGCGCAAAGGGGCCCAAATTTACCTTTAGGATTTCACAGGGCATTTTTACGCATTTGGATTCTCACGCTTTAGGGCCCCTAAAATGCCAGGGCAGTATAAATACCCCACATGTGACCCCATTTTAGAAAGAAGACACCCCAAGGTATTCCGTATGGGGCATGACGAGTTCACAGAAAAAAAAAATATTTGGCACAAGTTACCGTTAATTGATATATATATATATTTTTTTTACAAAGTCTCATATTCCACTAACTTGTGACAAAAAATAAAATTTTACATGAACTCACCATACCCCTCACGGAATACCTTGGGGTGTCTTCTTTCTAAAATGGGGTCATTTGTGGGGTGTTTGTACTGCCCTGGCATTTGAGGGTCTCCGCAATCATTACACGTATGGCCAGCATTAGGAGTTTCTGCTATTCTCCTTATATTGAGCATACGGGTAATGAGATTTTTTTTTTCCGTTCAGCCTCTGGGATGAAAGAAAAAATGAACGGCACATATTTCTTCATTCGCATCGATCATCGTGGATGAAAAAATCTCTGCCAAAATCAGTGACTGTGGTGCGGTTGCGGTGCGGGCTGGGTGCTAACTACCTAACAAGTAGCTAACTAACTGGCGGTGATAAGGGACCCTTAGGCCCCATTCACACGTCCGCAATTCTGTTTGCAGAACGGAATTGCAGACCCATTCATTTCTATGGGGACAGACTTTGTCCCGCTCGGATCCGGAATTGCGGATCCGCACTTCCGGGTCTGCACTTCCGTTCCGCAAAAATATAGAACATGTCCTATTAAAAGGCATTTTCTATATAGTTCTGGCAATGTGCGGATCTGCAAAATGCGGAAAGCATATTGCCGGTGTCCGTGTTTTGTGGATCCGCGGATCCGTGGATCCGCAAAACACATATGGGCGTCTAAATGGAGCCTTACAGGGGGGTGATCAATGACAGGGGGGTGATCAGGGAGTCTATATGGGTGATCAGGGGTTAATAAGTGACAGGGGGGGGGGTGTAGTGTGGTGCTTGGTGCTACTTTACAGAGCTACCTGGTCCTCTGGTGGTCGATCCCAGCAAATGGGACCATCAGAGGACCAGGTAGCAGGTATATCAGACGCTGTTAACAAAACAGCGTCTGATATACTTGTTTGATTTAATTTATTTTACATCTACAGCCTGCCGCGTCTCACGAGATGATGCACGGATGCGTCCAGCCAGAACAACAGGACCGCCCGCCGGACGCATCCGTACGTTAGTCGGTCCTGTAGAGGTTAAAATCCAGGTGTAGAATATTTTTCTTGGGAAAACCCCTTTAAGCATCCTCCTTCACACAGTCAGTATTTGGTCAGCATTTGATCAGTATTTGTAAGGCAAAAACAGGAGTGGGTCCAAAATAGAGATAAAATATTAGCATCTGTTCTGTGTTTTGGACCCACCTTTGCTTTTGGCTTCCAAATCATGATGAAATAATGATGGGAAATACTATGTGATAGAGGCCTTATGGAGGCTCAAACAACAAGATCTTTTTTTTTTTTTTTTCTGTTCTTATGACGTATCAGAGGAATGATAAAATAAACGGTGATGTCAACACAGCCAAACAGGGAAACTAGTGGCCCCGTAACAGACTTGTGAGGGTGGCAACAGCATGAAGAGTCACAATAGTAGCCCCAGAACAGAGTGTGAGGGTGGCAACAGAGTGAAGAGTTACAATAGTGGACCGGGAACAGACTGGTGAGGGTGGGAAAAACATGAAGAGTCATAATAGTGGCCCCGGATCAGAGTTGGGAGGGGGGAGGGGACAACAGTAGTGGCAGTAACAGCACAAGATGGTGGCAGATCACAGTAGGAGTAGATGGGAGTAGAGGCAGCAGGCGGGTGGCAGCATCAGAATAGTGGCAGCAGCATGTTGGCAGAAGTAATGGGCCATTTGTCACAATGTCCCGGTGTTGCAGCACACTACAGTCAGATCATTACTGCCAGAATGGAAATCCTGATTGATCCACGCTTGATTCGTCTTTATAAAGGTTTAGACTCTCAACATATTGGAGGTAACTATGCTCCCCGCCGCACTAAACACCCTCTCTGATGACACACTACTGGCTGGGCAGGAAAGCTTGCCCAGGGCAAACTTGGCCAGTTGTCGCCATAATTCAAGTTTGGCTGCCCAGTAGTCCAGAGTATCTTGGATATGGGGTGACAGGGTGAAGTTCAAGTACGCCACCAACTGCTGGTTCACGTTCTGCTCCATGTCCTGCTGCTGGTAGTTTCTTCAATAGGCGGCTGAACAAAACTGTTCATCAGAGACTCAAGACTTAAGAACCGTGTGACCATGCCGTGCTTTGCATAGTTGGCATGCTCGAGGACCACTTTGAACATTTCCAAGACGTCTTGCAGTTGGGTGGAAGACTTCAGGAACCGGGTGACAACCAGATTGGGTGGAGGCTGAGGACAAGGTGGTGGATGAGGAGGCAGAGGAGGACATTGGCGCAGAAATCCCACTATTACAATGCTGTGGCGGCATTGCCATCACCTGGCCAAGTTGCTGTGGTGCCTGGGCTAGAACCAGTTACCTAGTGGACTGTAAAGGACATATATTGTCCTTGACCTCAGTTACAGCTCCATATATCAGCGCTGGCATGAACTGTACCAGGCACCGACAGGCTCAAGAACTGGCCCACCTTCTGCTCATCATACGTGTGCAGGGCTGGTACAGCATTTTTAGAGAAGTAATGATAACTTGTAACTCTGAATCTTGGTTGGGTGCAAGCAATCAGCTCTCTGAAATGTGCAGAGTCAACAACATGGAAAGGGAGGAACTGTAGTACCAGCAAGTTGGCCAGGTGCACGTTCAGCTTCTTTGCCATTGGATGAGTGCACTTATACTGTGGTCAATTGCTGACGAAACACTTGACGAGGAGTAGGAGTAGGAGAAGGAGAAGGAGAATCAGGACCAGTAGAAAATGGGAAGGAAACATAGCTCCCTTCTGAGGTGGTGGAGTCTTGACTGCTGGAGAAGGGGTGCGGGCCACTGGGAGATGCAGCAGTTGCCGCATTAGGCTGTACCACTACATTAGTGCCATCTTTTTCCCAGGCCACTTTATGGTGGCACTCCATGTGTTGACGAAGGGCCATGGTGCCAACATCAGTACCATGAAACCACTTTACCTTCTGCTGACATACCCTGCATACCGTCACGCCAATGTCCTCCAGCGACTTGATGAAAAATTCCCACAGTGTTAAGTATGGCATTTTACCCCCACCACTCCGTGCTGACTGCCTGCCACTGCCTTTATGAATCTGTGCCTCGCTAGTTGTTTCCTGACAAGTAGGCTCCTGAGTAGCAGACGATTTAGCCCGGGTGTGTTTGGCTCCAGATCTCCCACAGCTTCTACCCTGCTGGCTCATCGGCACACTGCCACCCTGCTGATGTCTCACGGGCCTGCTACCACCCTCACCCCGTGATGTAGATGATGCGCCCTCTTCACCCGTCTCACAAGTGTGATCGGTAGTGATGAGCGGCATAGGCAATATTAGAATTCACGATATTTTGCGAATTTTTGGCCAAATATTCGCCATAAATTCGCAAATGCGAGAATTGGTGATCTCCTGTCATTATTTACTTAATTGAAAAAATCGGCAATGTAATATATTCACGATAAAAATTTGCAGCATGCATTACCTGCTGAGCAGAAGTAGCAGCAAAAGAAAGAGGCAATGGCAGGACAGGTGAGGGCACATAGGTTGTTCCTGGGCCATGACAACTAAGGATGGTGTCAGAGAAACCCACCGTATCCTGGCTGTGTGTGTCTGACGTCATGAGATGATGTTAAACAGCCTGTCAACCATTCCAGCACAGCAGGATTGCTGGTCAAAACACGACCGCTGGATACCAGTGGAAGCTCTGGCCTGTTGCTGCAGCTTCTGCTACCATCAACCCTTCCTCTCCTGTTACTTGTGCTGGTTACTAGAGATGAGCGAATCGAAGTTGACGAAGTGGAATTCGATCCAAATTTCAGGAAAAATTTGATTTGCACCGAATCCGAATTTCCTCACCCTTCATGGTAAGGAATCGCATTTTTTCCTAAGAAGGCTACTGCACGTGTTAGGACATAGAGCAAAAAACTCTGGGAATGAGGGATCAACCACAATGCCATGCATGCAGCCAATCAGCAGCCAGCCAGTCCCTGTGTTGTCACAGCCCTATAAATTGCCTTAACCATTTTGGATTCTGCCATTTTCTAGTGTGCTTAGTGCAAGGAGTGACATCAGCAGGCGCTAGGGACAGTGCTAGGAAAGACTTTATTGTGCTGAAAAAACTATTTACAAGTTCAAGGAAAGATTTTTTAAGGTGTAGGGAAAGCATAGGGAGGCATCATCTACACTATAAAAGGAGAACAGGGTGCAATAGAAGAGTGCACAGCCTGGGTAATAGGATCAATTCTGTTACATCTTGCTGCACTAATTGGAGATCTAAATTGGTGCTGCTTTTAGGTTGTTTGCACTATATGATACATAACTGATTCCAGCAACCCTTGCTTGTGATTGGGGTGTAAGTTCTGTTTGATACAGCCATTTACAGGGTGTATTAATAGGAAAGATACATACGTCCTATTAGCTGTTCTGCATTGATTTGACAGAATTAAACTTTTTTTTGGGGGGGTGTATTATTAGGGGAAAAAATGGAAAAAATATATGTCCTAAGTTCCGTTCAGTGATGAAGTTACATTGTACTACAGCCATTTACGTGCTGTATAGCAAGGAAATATACGTACGTCCCATTAGCTATTCTGCTGTGAATTGGAAATATACGTACGGTATGTTCCCATTAGCAGTTCTGAAGTGCAGTGAATTGTGATTGTTTGTTATATCTCTTTTTTTGGGGTGTAGTAATAGGAAAAAGAATACGTCTTAATTGCCATTCTGCGGTAAATTGTGATTGTTATTTTTTTTTTGTTGGGGGGGGGGGGTTTATTAATGAGAAAATATATATATGTCTTAATTGCCGTTCAGTGGTGAAGTTACATTGTACTACAGCCATTTACGCGCTGTATAAAAAGGAAATATACGCACATCCCATTAGCCATTCTGCGGTGAATTGTTATATTTATTTTTTTGGGGTGTAGTAATAGGAAAAAGAATACGTCTCCACTCTGTTAGGGGGGCTCTACTTGTATAAGCGTTACAGGTTCTGTAGACATCTATGTAGAATCAGCTGATGACGGTGTAAAAGGAGTGCACTCTTTCACGCTATAGTAGGATCTTGGGCCTCTGCATGGTTCTTTACACCTGGCGCTAACATTGACCTGTAAGGTTAAGTTCACACTTGAGTTATTTGGTCAGTTTGGGCCCCGTAATTGACTAAATGAGTGAAGTGTGAAGTGATTCTAAGGGCTCATGCACACGACCGTATGTATTTTGTGGTCCGCAAAAACGGATCCTCAAAAAATACGGATGATGTCCGTGTGCATTCTGTATTTTGCGGAACGGAACAGCTGTCCCCTGATAGAACCGTCATATCCTTGTCTGTAATGCGGACAATAATAGGACATGTTTTATTTTTTTGCGGAACGGAAATATGGACATACGGAAACGGAATGCAGACGGAATAACTTCCATTTTCTTTTGCGGTTATGCATACGGTACGCAAAAAACCCCGGAACGGATGCGGAAAGAAAATACGTTCATGTGCATGAGCCCTAAGAGCGACGCCTGTCATCTGCGTGTCATACTGACTCACAGTATTGTTTCACTACCACGCTTGACTCCCTATGCGTGTTACTTTACAGGCTCTCTGCAGCCAGGAAATAGCTGTTTTTTAATGCAATTCGCCACAAATAAATTCGGATCGAATCAAATCTTTTTGGAAAATTCGGCAAACCAACCTAATTGAATTTTTGAGAAATTTGTTCATCTCTGCTGATTACAGCAACATTTTTGCCACTGCCCATTTCTTTTGAGGGCCCAGGCAACTGTCTGCTGGCAATCAGTAATGTAACTATGTAACTAAGTATGAATTGCACAGCAGTTGAACTAGATAAACATGCCTAAATATCAGACCACCTCGTGACACTGAGTCTGATGCACAGTAAGTCTATTTATAACAAAACAGATTGAAGTGTTAATGGTGCAGCAGTTGAACTAGACAAATTTTCCTATATAGCTGACGCACAGTAAATCTATGCATAACAGACCAGATTAAGTATTAACGGTACAGCGGGTAAAGTAAATAAACACACTGTGAGAGGGCACAGGGATCCGTCATTGACGGAAGGTACGTGTCACCGAGTTTCCTGGCCTCGGTGAGGTAAGAGCCTGTTCTTTTAGGTCAGCAGCAGCTAGTGCTGCTGGACACAGTTTGTTTAGCTAGTATGGCTGTAAAGCCAATCTGGGCTGGCTCTTACTGGAAGCAACTAAAGCGTAGGGTGGGTAGTTGCTTCCCGCGATCCAGGCCTGGTTTTTGACTGGGTTTAAAAGCCCAGCCAGCACTGTCAGCTGGGGGAAAATTACTCCAGCAAGTGGAGTTTGTAGCTGAGCCTGAGTCTGGAAGCTGCTAGCAGGCGTACAGCGTGCACAGAGGCCTGCCGTGGACATTTGGCTGTGACCCAGCTTTCAGGAGCACAGGCGATCGCTCCTGACCTGCAGTGTGTGAGTGTAACAACCTGAAGGACTTTTGTTTTGTTTACTGTGTGAACCTGCACCAAGGACTGTTGTTTTGCTTTATCAAGAGTGTGAATAAAACACTGTTGAATGACTGAAAATCCGCTTCCTTCGCCTCTATACTGCACCCGCACCTATCTGCCAAGAGCAAATCCCCACAACACCTATATATTAGACCACCTGTTGACACTGAGTCTGATGTGCAGTGAGTCTATGTATAACATATTAAGTATTAATGGTGCAGCAGGTGAACTAGAAAAAAGACACCTATATATTAGACCGCCTGTTAAGTATATGTATCACAGAACAGATAAAGTATGAATGGAATAGCATTTCAACAAGATGCACAGGGCAATTACACTGAGTCTGCACTGTCCCTTCCGTCTCCCTACAGTCTCGCCTACAGTGTGTAAAAACTCTCCCTATGATCTCCCTACACTGTCTCTGCACTATCGCTATACTCTCCCTATCCAATATTCAACAATTAAAAGCTTTCTTAAACACTGTCCCTAGTGCTTGCCACATCTGTCCATATGCTTAGCTCACAGTGAAATGGTGGAGACCCCACGGGATGAGGCTTTTAAAGAGGCTGGCTATCTGCTGATCTCACGTTCTCAGGCTTCTTAATTTCACATTGTAGCATGTGTAGCCATCATTTTAGAAAAAAATAAATAAAATTTGTTACCACCAAATACGAGGAAATTCCACTTTGAATACTTTGATCCGCTCAACACTAGTCACTGTACGTCATCACAGTGTCCAATCCATGCTGTCAGGGTCAGACTTTGTAGGGACACACTGCTTTGGCAAGAGATATGGTAACACCCAGTTGACAATTTATTCATAAGTTTCCATGTGGAATAGCAGATGTATGGCACAACATAGAATTATGGGGAATAATAGTTTTTTTTTTTTTACTAAAACAGACATGTTATGAATGGTGAAACAGCGTCACACCTGTCAACAGTTTGTGGTTGACATTGTAAGGCAACTCTATTGTTGTGAACGGTGCTGAGCTACAATTCCACACACAACCTGTGAGCAGGTATGGTGTGATTTTGCAGGAATCCTGTTCATATCTCCTTACCCTGGCAAGGAGATATGGAACTTTGTTACAGGAGTAGTCCCTAGAATAGTCGCGGTTTGGAGGTGGCAGCACTGAAGCAATATTGGCATAGACGGATGGAGCCATGGGTAAGATAGCAACCAGGAATCAAAAGGCCAGAGGATGAGATGGGAATGTATTCAGGAATGGAGCTAAGGTTCATCACTAGGTGTGCAGTCGAGAACTGGCCAGAGGATGAGATGGAAGCCTAGTCTAGAATGGAGCCAATGGTCATCACTAGAAGAGCTTTCAGGAATCAACATGCCAGAGGATGAGATAGGAGCAAAGCCAGACACAGAGTAAAGAGTCATCACTAGGAGAGTTGTCAGGAATCGACAGGCCAGAGTATGAGAGGGGAACATAGTAGGAATGAAGCCAAGGGTCATCACTAAATGAGCTGTCAGGTATCGACAGACCTGAGGATGAGATGGTAAAGTAGTCACAAATGGAGCCAAGGGTCATCACTAGGTGAGCAGTCGGGAACTGGCAGGCCAGAGGATGAGGTTGGAACATAGTCAGGAATGGAGCCAAAGGTCATCATTAGAAAAGCTATCAGGAATCCACTTGCTAGAGAATGAGATGGGAACGTAGTCAGGAATAGAGCCAAGAGTCAGAGCCAGCAGTAGATGAACAGCTACCAAACAAACAATTCAAGGAGCAAAATCCAGGTCAGGCAACTGAACATGACCGTTGGCGAGGACTGTGGCCACTTACTGGATCACAGTGCTGGAAGCACTTCCTACCCGAGGTACTTGACACTGCATGTGAAAAGGGTTGTCTCAAAGATTACTGAAAATGTGCAAATACTTTGAATACAGTGATGTCTCTCTTACGAATACTACTCACAGAATGTGTATAGTTTTTATGAAGCATTTTTCTCTTCCCCTTAGTTATTATTTGTTTTGACTAAATAATATGAATCCAAATGGGAATTATCCACTCATCCCTATATAAACATTTTTCCGAAGCAGTGATGAGGCAAAAATAACTTTGTGCAAAAACGTTAAATTGTATAATTTAGTATTAGCCAGTAGGAATAGCACATGCATTGCCTAATAATTAGATACTTCAATGACATCATGGGGTGAAACTGGAATTTTGGTTTCGTTTACTTGACTTAATAAAACATTACAGGCAAAACGGCTCACTGTGTTATACTTAGAGCACGATCTGAGCGGTGGCAGAGGGGCCCTTAGGGTTTAAATGGGTTTTCCAAGATCTTAATGCTGATGACCTAGTCTCAGGATAGGTCATCTGTATCTTATCGGTGGGGGTCCGACTCCCTGGACCCCCGCTGATCAGCTGTTTGAGAGGGAGCCAGTGCTCCTATGAGCGCAGTGGCCTTATCTCTGCTTTTCCTATGCTAAGTGAAGACACTTTCATGTGTCACATGGCCTAGGAGTAGCTCAACACCATAGAAGTGAATGGGGCTGAGCTGCAATACCAAGCACAGCCGCAATACTATGTACAACGCTGGGCTTGGTGAGCTGCGAAAAGGCAGTGGCGCTCAAAGGAGCACAGGTGCTGTCTCAACACAGTGATCTTTTTGCTTAGGGTGACTCTAGTAATGTCGCAAGAGCAGAGGCTCTACTTTTGCTACTTTTGCTACTGGAGCAGTGATCGCACATGCACCACTACACTTCCTTGCAGTGGCGCATGAACAGGCGCTACACCACTTATGGAAGCAGAATCTCTGTGCTTGTGCAGCTATTCAGAGCATCAGTGCAGGCGTTAAACAGTCTGGGTCAGCCGAGATGTCCAGCACTGTCAATCAAGTGGCAGGGGGAGCGTCATCAGCTTCGAAGACATAAGTTGCAGGTGCAGAACTCTGCTTTATGAGACAAATAGATTCCTACGAATCATTAGCTCATATCTAAAAAAAAACATCCATGTGGCTGTTCCTGGTACTGCAGCTCAAATCATCAACGTATCTTTACATAGGGACATTTTCTAAATAGTCAAAAAGTGATCAACAAAAACACGATTATTCATTGCCTTTCTACATGTTTGTGGGTTTGTAGTTGTCAAACTTATAAAGAACATACGCCATGCGATAAACTAAGGTTGTAAGTCATCTGACAGTCCCTTGAACAAAGTGTGCAAGTTGAGAAGAGTCCTACTCAGGAGCACTCAAGAGCTGTTACATGAGTAGCTGCCCTTTTAAGTCTTCATTGCTCCAATAACACCTTAAGTTAAAAACATGTAATGGATTGCTCATCAATATTGTACAAGTTAACAGTGTGAGCCAAAGTCTTGAGGACAGAGAATAGCGAATGAATTCCATTATGCCTTAGTAGAACAAGGTTTGATAAGTCTATTGTTCTCACGGCCTGGCATCTATAATGCCTATGTTATTACCCTTCTCATTTACATTAGCCTGTCCTCCTCAGCACTCAGTATGTAGTTATACATGTCGAATACAAATTCCATGAATTCTTTTTATGTTCTACTCTTTGTCTTCCTCTGCTGCACGCTCTTACGACTCAAGATGAACAAACTTGCTCTTCCACAGTTTGGCATTTTGAAAGTTCCTGGAGGTACTGCAGGCATCTATTGGGCATTTTGAATATTAGTGAAAATTAAATAATAATTCACACGGTATAAAAATAGTAAGGATGGTGTAAACCATGTGATAAAACAGGGTCCTTAGAGAGACTTTACATCATGGATGTGCTCCAGATGCTTCACAAAGTTTATTGGTTTTGCATGGTGTCAAGGTGTGGAAGTGAAAAGAAGAAAAGTTTGGTACCTACCATGTTAGCCAGATGAGAAAAGTTTTAGTGCTCTCAGTAAGGGCTCGTGGACACAACTGTTCTTCTTCAGTGCGCTATTCCCTTCTTTCCATAGATACCATACTTTTTCAGGTCTATGGGGCCATGCACACATCCATTGTTTTGAGGATTCGTATGACCTATCCCAAATCTCATCAGAAGTCCTATTCTTATCCATATTTGCAGATGGGAATAGCCATTTGTATTGATTGTAGTGCAAAGAATACGGAATTCAGATGGAGGTCCAAAAGTCCTGCAGATATGATATCTCTAACAAAAAAACTAAAATGAATTATGGTAAAAACAGCAAGTTTTTGAGTACAGATTTTGTGTAAATTCGATTTGGGTCCAATTCGACCAAATATACCATCCGATTCAATTTGAACCAGAGTAGATTCTACCTGTTTCAAAAGAGCTTCCTTTGCTGTGAAAATCTCTGGATGACATTATGGTTTTTGTCTCTTTTTTCCCTCGTCATGTCCTAAGACTTGTTAAAAAGTCAGACTTTGGCTCATAGGAAACCACTTCAAAAGCCGGTTCTCTTTCTGTTTGAGATACCTCTTTGAATGTTATTTTCCCATGAAGCATTGCCAATAAGTCTCCATGCACAGCTGGTCTCTTTAAGGAGAGCCAGTACCCTGCTTAAGGGCGCCAGTGGTTGGAGGACCCAAGCGAGGCAGCTGAGGCCAGGGAGCGAAGGAGCTGGGACCAAGTGCCAGGAAGCAGATCAGTATGCTTCCATTTTCGGGTCTGCCCAGGAATGGGGGGTGTCAACGTTTACCTCCAGAGTTGATGTTGAGTACATTTTTAAAAGAGTTTTAAAATAAATTATCCCTGCTCCATACAGTTGCCTATCCACAGAATAGGTGAAAAATTTATAGTGACTGGAATCTCCACTGCTGGGGTACCAACACTCACTAGAATGGAGGTTCCTTATGGCGAGGAGGAGTTTGAAAGGAGCAGTAGTCAAGTATGTGTGTTGCCACTCCATTGAGTGTCTATGGGGCTGATGGTAACAGCCAAGTACAACAGTGTGAAGGAACGAGGGACTCTGTTTTTTTTTTCTTGTGATTGGTGGGGGTCCCAGCAAATGTATTTTGGATAAAACCTCTTTACACATTGCAGTTGCAGGATTGAACTACTTGTAGTGCTCTTCAACTGAACTCAGATCATTATATAATCCTTGAATGAACACTTTAATCTTGTTTTTTTGTTACAAACATTAATTTTATAATTATTTTTTTAGTTATTTTATTTCCTGAGTTTGAATGTTATTATTATTATTGATTGTTACAAGCAGAACTTTCATAAAAATGGAATAAACAGAGACTGACCCCAAGAATGCCATGGTCGTGACTATTGGAATTTTTAATGCACCATCCCATTTTATACTTGTTTTTCTATACTCTGCTTTCAGAAATGTCAGCCTGTGTACCAAAATCCTATGTAATCATAATGTAGGTAGAGGGGGCTGTCACAGGGAGACTCATGAATATGCATTTGCATTCCGATAATGGGGAAGGACAATGATACATATCATGGAGCTTTGCTGATACTAATAGGAGCTGCAAATCAATCTTTATAATTGCACTGCAATGCACTTTCTGCTGATTTTAAATCTGTGTTGGGAACGGAGCCTGCCTTCTATTTCTTGGCAGGATGTTTCATTTTCAGTCTGCAGTTAGGACGAGTATTATACTTGCAAGACAAATAATTAATTCTGGGGTTTTTAAAGGGCATTTAATATTGTCTGTTACTCAGAGAATCTGCAATATACAGGTAGGTACAAGCACATACCGACTACTGAGAAATCAAGATCTGTGGGGAAATATTCACACATGTATCTCTGGGATATTTAAAGGAAAATTCTGATGTTTAAAGGAGTGTTCCATTTTGTCCAAAGAAAGTCAGAAAAGTATAAAAATTGACAAACAAAAGCCTTACTCATCTCCACTGATTCCCCACTGCAGCTGCTGACGCTGTCCAATCCCTGATGCTCTCCACTTCCTGTCTCGATCATTGGCCATAGCTGTCCTGTCTCGATCATTGGCCATAGCTGTCCTGTCTCAATCATTGGCCATAGCTGTCCTGTCTCGATCATTGGCCATAGCTGTGACCCACCTCAGCCATTGACAGGTTAAGCCTGCATATCCTGGCATTTCAAACATGTTGAGAGTGGGCAGAAAGTGTAGAGCAGTGGGGACCTGAGTGGCATTGGGACTTTAGCAGCGGAGGTGATTAAAGCTTTTTAACCCCCCTTTTTTTAAACAAAATTATATACCCAGTACTACCTTTAAAACATTCTACAAGCAATATCTATATAAAGTGTTGAGTATCTTTGTTGAACACTTTGTATCACAAATTTTGTACCGATTTTAAGTTGCACGATGCTTTGTATCCATTTATGCCTTAAAGGAGTTTTCCGAGATTTAGATATTGATGATCTATCCTCAGGATCAGATTGGCAGAGGTCCAATATCTGGCACCCCCCTTCCCATGATCAATTTTGAGAAGGTAGTGGGGCTTTGGTGAGCACCTAATATCTCATTTCATGAAAGACCTCTCAGCATCAGCAAATGTTAGGATTTATTATACTTAATACTTTTTTTTATCTGTTGGTCTCCTGACCACAAATTGTCCTCTTTCATTTTCTGACTATTTTAAAATATAACTTTTAATGAATACAGCTTTTAAAATAATATATTGTATATCTTCTTCTTATATGGTTGTGACTAGCAATTTAAAATTTCTCAGTTCAGAGCAGGTTCTGTTAGCTGTTGTAAACTATCTGCTGTTGTTACTTTCACAGCAGTTAATATGAGGATATTCACTCTGTATCCTTTCACCTTGTAGCTTGCCCTGTGCGCACGGGCTTGCTACATATTGCTACGTGAATTCCTATCTCTCTTCATTGATTCCTAACACCTGCTCATTGCTGAATTCTAAAATTTAACAAACACTGCTAGTCCCTATTTCCCGACATGTTTCGCCGGATAACACCAGCGTCTTTAGGGGAAGCATAGGCATAAGCAATGGTGAGCACCTAGGCCTCTTCGCAGATTACCAAACACAGCGCTGTACATTGTATAGTGGCCATGCTTGGTATCATGCTCAGCCCCATTCTCCACCTATCTGTTCCAGACCCAGAACTGCTCTTTCGGTCCTCGTCTGTAAACTTATTGGTCATGTGTGCCATTGGAGCCAAGTGTTACCAAGCTCTGTCCATTGGATGGGGGCTTTGCTTTGCTTGTTATTGCAGCTCAACCCCGTTCACTTGAGCAATAAACTGCACATAGGCATATGACCAATAAATGTAACATCATTGACCTAGGAAGAGGCAGCAGAGCTCACCGATGCTGATCGGCGGAGGTGCCAGGACAAGGACCCTCATCAATCTGGAACCTCATCTAAATCTCGGACAACACCTTTAAAGGGGTTGTAAAGGGAAATCCTGGATTAATGGACTAATCTATACATTAGAGTAAAGAGAGGTTGCTAGCATGTTTCTTTGTGAAAGACCAGGCACAATCAATCTCTATTGTAAATGATATAACACCAGTGACATCTCATTTTCCAGTTGGTGTCAAGAAGGTTTCAAGAAGGTGTCAAAAAAGATGATTAGGAAGCTTAGATGAGTGAAGGAGGGTGGGAGTAAAGGCGTGCTTGGAAGTGTTTTGATGGCTGAAAGGAAACAGTTTCAGGGGGCAACAGTGCCTATAATTAGGATAATTAGATCCTATAATTATTAATACTGGTGATATCCTGACAGCCTCTATATTCTTCAGCAGGAGAGATGCTGTCTTAGCAAACAGTTAAGTAGCTTTCAGACATCCTATGGCATCACAATACGAACGGTAAAGACTCTGTTTGTGTCCTTGGCTCCGTGAATATGACTCTGCTGTATGCATGAGCTCTTATGCCTGTACAAATCTGCAACTTTTTTCATTAAAATTTGACTTACAAAATAACACCAAATTCTTCCAGCAATCCGACTACTGAGAATCACTCCAGAATAACTTGTGGATCTTGCTTCCGGACTTGACAATACGACCAGATGATAACATCTAAACTAGAAATACAACAATAACTATATCAAACGGTTCAACAACAAATGATACCATCCCTTTGCTCTTGACCCAATAGAAGGGCTCTTACCGATGGTCTTGACTTACTTTCTTCTCCATGCTGTGTATATGTCATGGCATCTTGTTTACAATATTTTAATGGGATGACGTTATATTGCATCATGTCTCAGATCAATAATACGAGTATGAAAACAGTCCTGTGCTCTACAGTGGCTCATTAGTGTGCTACCACATAGCAGATTGCTACTAAAGCTGCCTCATAATCTAACTATAAATCAACCTCCAAAATTTATCATAGTTTAATATTTTAGACCAGTGAAAATGGATGAATTTGGAAATAAGGGTCAAGAGTGGTAGAACTACATTTGTTTGCATTACTACAAGTCTCGTTAGTTGTATGATTGTATCCACCCTTGGAGCATGCTTTATGCCAGTGTTCCCCTCCTTATTTAACATAAAACCACTGTAAAAGAAAGTTGGTAATATACTTTCTGTCCCAAAGTTGCATGGATCAGCCACTTGTGACCACCATCACATGATACTCATTTTCTAAAAATCCAGCTTCTGACGACGTCATGTCCTTTACCAGCTTTCTGTCCTGGGCTATGGACGGAGCTGTGGATGGGGCAAAAACTAATCCCTGGCGTATGCCCAAACTCCTAAATCTATCTCATGTGTGCCTGTGCCTAGGAGATGGATAGTTTAGACCCCATCCAAAGCAGAAGTGATGTTCCACCTGTAGCTCATGCTGGATACCTGGCAAAAGTGATGTTGCTGAAAGCAGGATTTTCAGAAGAAGAGCGTCACAGATCGGGTCCTCAAGACACCGATTCACGGAACTTAGAAATGGTAGGTACTGTATATTACAGACTTTCTTCTACATGTGCACTATATGTAATTAATATGGGTTAGCAGGACCTGTTGAGTATAGGAAAACCCCTTTGAACAGCAAATGTTGACTACTGTGACTACCTCTACAGTATAGCGTGTTTTTACCCTTCATGTCCAGAAAGCATTGCCGAGTAGCCCCAAAATCCAAGACAAGATTAGTGATAAAGAAGTACAGTATTGCAAAGTAAGAGCACCAATCCCACCAAGGCAAAGAGCAGCTCCTGCTTTTGAGCACAACCATTTATCACATGGACAGCAATGCATTTGAATTTGCAACATGTAATATCACATGAATGTGCGGTTACCCAGCTGTGACAAAAATTCAATGGGGAGTTTTCGGCCACTGACATAGCAGCTACAGTATTACCTGATCACCGTCAGGTCCACAGTTACAGGAACAGTTGTTCTGGTGGTTCACTTAAAGGGGGTCAACCAGTGATGATAACATCAAATCAACAGGATGAGGGTTAATGGCCGATCTCTGGGACTCTTACCAATCACAAAAACAGGGGTTCTGAGTTCCCAGTTTAAATGGAGCAATGCTCCCACATGCAAGCTGCTGCTTCATTCATTCTCCATGGGACTGCCAAAGATAAGCTGAGTGGATAGATGATAGCAGTTGCTATTGCTTGCAAATTGTCATAGTGGCACATTGTGCCTGCCGCCATTCCGTTATCCGGGGTTTCTGTCCAGTCGCCAGACTCCTGTGTCTCACGCTGTAGACCGCACCCCGGCTACAAGGCGTCTTCATGTGTGCATTGGAGAGACTTTTCCCTGCAGCATGGTTGTTTTACTCTGCAGCTGCTCAACTAATGAGCTTAATAGCTCTCCTTTATATGGCTCTTTTTTCCTCCCCTTGCCTGATCATCAGGTTCTGTTAGGTTCTGTTAGATCTAACTAAAGAGCTATAACAGTTTGGCTTTCTGTGTACCGACTGCTACTTGTTTCCTGGATTCTGATTCACTGCCACCTGACCCGTGCTTGTTCACTGTGCTGACCCTGAACTGCCTGCCCTGACCTCTGGACTGTATTCGACTTTGCATGAACTCTGCTTGCCCTGATGTTGGCCTGTTTCCTGAGTTACTTGTGTAGTCTGATCCCTTGGAGCTTCGCTCTGTCTGGGGCCCAGGGGTGATCTCCTCTTCCAGACACAAATCCACCACATATTACTGCAGCCAGCCATTAGGGAGTTGTGTGCATACAGATTTTACATCTTCTATTGTATTCAGTGGTAACTGTATAAATTCCTATGCACTGAGCTCCACCTAGTGCTGGCTGCAGGAAGCCATTTTCTTTCATGTACTGAAGGGAAGAAGAATATTTACAACTGTGTTTATTCCACTTGTAAATACATTGAGAAATATGGTGTTTAGAATGAGCAGCACACTGTATCTATGAAGCACCGGTTCTAGCTTTTCCAACACAAAAGTCAGGTAAAATGGGTAAGCATACTAAGTTTTGCTATGGTGCTCTTTACGTTCTTTATATGCCCTTGACTAATGTGTAGGTACTATGTAGCCCCCAGTGTGGGGATAGCCTACTGTGACCACTACTATCTAGGGACAGGACAAAACATGAGTGTGTCTGTATTTCTTCCAGTGATTTCTGCTTTCCTTGGCTCAGAGGTTTGGTACAGTACTTGAAGATGCTTCGTTAAAATGATCCAGGCAGCTTGGAGTGTCCTTTATGTTATGAACTTCATTCGAATCAATGAGAGGAGAAGCACTTACCGAAAACAGTGATAATTCAGTCTCAGCCTCACTGACGTTTGTGAAATCCACTTTACTAATGTCGTTGGCGTAACAAGCTACTTCAAACATTATTTCATGTGTACCTAATATGAGCAGACGTCATTTTGGGCATTTTGCCTTTTTTTTCATCAGCATCAAACTATAGGCTAGAGCTGGATATTTCCAATTAAAGGGGACTAAAAATCTTAGTCTGCAAATGTGTTTAAAAAAATCACAGAGTTTATACTCCCTGAACCCCCTGCCGCGCCGCTGCGCCCTTGGTGTCAAGGTCCCCGTTGATCTCCTCTTCCTGCTCCTGTCCTGACACTACAGAAAACAGCTGTGAATGCTACTCAGTAGTGATATGCAAATTTACAGAAATTTGACTTGGGTCCAATTAGACTAAATCAGTCGCCTAATTCTATTTGGACCCGAATGGATTCAACCCGAATCGAAAGTGCAAAAAAACTCCTAAATCAAATCTAATTATGATTCTATAGAATCTGAGTCTTTGTAAATATTCAGATTGAATTTTCAATCTATAAAATTGATTCGCTCATCTTTTCTGCTCAGCCAATCACTGTCTGCAGTGATGTCCCGCCTCAGCCACTGATTGGCTTAGTGGGACCCAGAAGGACTCAACAGAGCCACCTATCCTGACCAGCCTCAGAAATATCAGATGCTCACTGCCTGACCCTGGACAAACTAGGCCCCAGTTTTACTGGAGAGATGGCTGTCTATGCATGGTCACTCATCACTGAGAGGAATAGGATTGAAAGGTTGAAAGTGCTTTTTATTCGTAATTAGGCTTTGGGGGGGATTTCTTTTAGACAGAGAAGATTATTAGGAGCAGTTACTTATAGTAATAAGTCAGTTATTTTTTACTTTATATGTTTTTTTTATCATTGTAATTCAATTTGTGTTTTGCGATTTCTTTTGGACTCGTTTTCAGTGGCTGATTAAATCCCAAATTCTCAGTCTATCACATTTTTTTCTATTTGAAATAAAATTAAAATATGTCCTTTTATGTTCTCCTATTATTCTGTTTGATGGGTATATGCTTTGATTTTTTTTGTTTCATGTTTTATAATGCTTTAGCTTGGCAATTAATGCAGGATTTATTCAGAACAAAGGTATTGCTTGAAAAAGGCAAAGCGCTTCTGTGTTTGAATGTGTTTCTGAGTGTGTGTGTGTGTGTGTGTGTATGTGAGTATGTGTGTGTGTGATTGTGTCCTGCTAACCTGGAAGTCATACATTACTGACGTGGCCTTACTTACTACTAAAGTTGTTTTACTCTCCTACAACTTAACTGTCTTTTTTTTCAGTCAATAACGCTATGAAACTTGTAATATACATAATATAATATACATAATATTCTATCTATCTATCTATCTATCTATCTATCTATCTATCTAATATTTTACATTTTATTCTCCTTTTAGAATCAAGCTTCTTACTGGGAAATGCACAGATTGTGGACTGGCCTGTAGTTTATAGTAATGACGGATTCTGTAAACTTTCTGGATTTCACCGAGCTGACATCATGCAGAAGAGTAGTACTTGCAGGTTTGTGTCACATTTTGCTTCTTCTTTATCCTGTTAATATAAATCTGACCATAGTAGATGTCGTTGGATCTCAGATAGCATTCAGTTTTCTCTGCCGATGCTCTTGTATGAGTTTGGCCACTCTTTAATCAATGTGATAGAACAATTAAATGAAACTTAAGGCAATTATATTGATTATAACATGTATAACATCATTTTATGACCATTTCTGTTCCTGTACTATAAATTTGTACTTCAACAATATTGTCCAAATTTTGAGTATCTGTGGATACTTTAAAATGGTGACATCTGCATCAAAGGGGTCTTCCAATGGCTACAAATGGTATATCTCTGGAAGACACAGCTCAACCATGCATTATCCAGACAGCCCATTGATTTGAATGACAAATGCAATGCTTTCCTGCCCTGTGGTGGCGCTCCAGAAAAATTGAACACTTTCTGCTCAGTTCCCCTCACAAATTCTAATTGATCACAATTGGCTTTTCTAACAAAAAGAGCGTCCAAAGTGATTGTTTTTTTTTTATCACTGAAGTAACGTTACTAGCAATTAAATAAGTTTTCCCATCAAGAGCAGATAACTAGGATATGCTACAACATTCTCCTGCTCTCACCTTCCTGGCGGGCTTGGCCACTGGGGTTGGTTTGTCCTTCTCACAGGCTGCAGCCTGTTTGCCGGTTTGTCTCCTTTCCTGTTCCCATAGGGGTAGATGAGCAGTAAGTTGCCTAGCTTGCTAGTTTCCTGCAATGGTGAGCTGTATTCTGTTGTCTGCCCTTTTACTGACCTCAGCTTGTTTTTTGGATCTTGACCCAGTGCTGCCTGACTTGACCTATGCCTGACCTCCATATTGAACATTTGCTGTCTGTCCTGACCTTGGACTATTTAGTGTATAGCACATACTCCACAAGCCCTCACCTCGGCCTGTCCCTGACTATGATGTTGCCTGACCTCTCAGTGGTCTGCACCGATGTATCTGATGCCAGTGGGTCAGCTGTCAATCACACAGAGACTGCTCCTGGAAGTACCGGCCAGCAGCGAAGTCCAGCTTCCTGTACAGGGGTCAAAGGGTGCAAAATCAGGGGACTGCCGGATAATGCCCTTAGGTTTAGCCTAGTCTAGTTTCACACCCAGTGTCCATAATTCCATCAACACTCTACCTTTTCTATACTCCAGCAAGAAAGGCATAGCCTTACATTAAGAAGTATTTTGGAGCAGGGTTCAAAATTAACATAGCAGATGTGCTATATTAGCTGTTTTTTTTGCAAAAAATAAGAAAGGCAACTACAGTGGTGGGACAATCCTATCATGTTGCCCAATGTGGGGGATTGATAATGAGCCCCTCAATCAATGACTGCCAATGTACAGTGTGCACTTCCATTTTAGGGTATGTTTGTGCATGTCAGATACAGTATTACATATTGCATACTGCAGTAATAGCAACGTGGGTGATATTTTAACAAATCTCAACTATGAGCTGCTTAAAAAAATACACATAGAAATTCACCTATGATTTTAAATCTGCAGGATGTCAACTTTTCCTGTGGATTTTAATTGCAAATTACACCCTAGGATAAAATCTGCAGAAAAGTTGCAACAAATTCTGCATCAGATTTTTGTTGTCACATGTGGGGGCGTACCTTTTGGGCTGGGGAATTTTCACTGGGTCCTGACCTCTCCAGGCACAGCTACCAATTAATTGGTCGATTGTCCAGGTCCTGAGCAACTTCCCACCCCCACATCTGATTGTGCTCCATGGGTTTTGTGGTCCTTCAGCCCACCAGAGTCAACACTGCAGCAGAATGGACTAGGAGCAGAAGAGGAACACATAACTTTTGGCAATTTATTTCGGTGATAGGCTTCCTTTAAGTAAAATGTAAAATATCTGGAGTGGTTCATATAGTTTCCAAATGTTCTTCTAGTTGCCAGCTCTTTTCCTGTTACATAAATATATAATGGCATAATATAAAGCTGGCAGCGCATAAAGATAGGAGATGATGCGTAGGACATTGTAAATCAATAGGCATTATTGTTCTTTAGTGCCAAATTGTCATCTATTCCATTTGGTTAACGGCCCTTAAGACTTTTACAAGAAGGTTAAAGAGGTTAAAGTTGTTGTCTGTGCTTGGGCTACAAAGTGTTACTGAAGCCAAGGACTCTTCATCTATCCCTGCTGTTTCTTTTACATGTAGGGGATACAAACCAATTGCTGCAGCATCTTCTGGCAAATTTGATCTTCATGCTCGAAATTGCCTTTTATGTTTTCAGTGGAGATTTCCGTCAGACACAATTATTTTAGGAGCCGGCTCTGTGTTTTATCCCTTTTTTTTCTCCCTGCGTGTTTATTGTTCCACAACAAGGATAACTTAGCAATCAATATATGGCACTTTAAGACTTTTTAATATGTGCATTGCTGTAAAACAACACTAAGAAACCAAATGGACTTTCTTCAAGCTTGTGTTGTTTGAAAGTGAACAGACTTCCCGAGGTTAAGTTAGAATAACACAGCGTTTATGGGATTTTCTTGGCTTATCTTCTGTAAGAAGTTGGAACATGTATTAAAGGGTTTGCCTGACCAATTTTGCACAATTTTGAGCAATTTTACAAATAGTCTGGATATTTTGTGTATAAATCAACTATGCAGACCAAAGCGTCTCCTAGGTCCTCATGCTGAAGACATGGGTTACTCTACTTCCTCTGCCCCACCCTATAGACGGTGGGGAGGGGGAAGATTTTCCATATACAATGTGCCAGTTGCAACCTTTATCTTTAATTAATTTTGGATATGAGGCCAACATATTTACTAATCCTGTCTATAACAGGCAGCGTAAATTTAGGAAGTTCAAAGATACACCAGGTTTATCACAGTGGTTCAAACTGGATGATAACTGTGGTGAAGGGGTAGACACTTTTGTCTAGCTCTATTGGTTGGCTAAGGCCAGGTTCAGAATTTTGTTTGATCCATCAAAAGAACAGAAAAATAAAAATAAAAACGGATCCTTTATTTTGAGCATCTGCTGTGCTCATTTTGCATCCGGTTTTGTTAGTTCCGTCACAGATTCTTTATTTTAGATGGGAGATAAAGTCCTTCATACAGGACTTTTTCTCTCCCGTCTAAAATAACAGATCTCTAATAAAACAGACAAAAATAAATCCAAACAGAAGCAAAATGGGAGCAACGGATGCTCAAAATAAAGAATCAATTTTTTTTTTCATTTTTCTGTTCTTTTTAGATCAGAAGAACGGAAAACAAAACAGTGATGCGAACCCGGCCTTAATTTGTGACAGTTTTTTTTATGAAATTATGGAGCAAATCATATAATTTCATGCTCCCTCATCGTGCAAGCTGCAATGGAAGATCATAAATGTGTCTAAAACTTGATGTGGCATTTTGAGTCTGAAACGTACAAAATTTCGGTGAATATTATACCACTTTCTAACTGCAATCACATTAGTAAATGTGGCCTTTTTTTTTTTTTTTTTGCAGTAATGTAGATCAGGTAAGAAAAATATCTGAAGCTACTGTTTCTTCTTACTTCTGCCTCTTTATTTTGCGGAATCCCAATCCCCAACAAACTCTTAACATGTCCCTATGACAAGTCAACAAACATGACATTTTCCTTTTATATTTGTGCGTTGCTCTGTTTGTCTGATGAGCGGCATGAAGTGTATTCAAGGAATGTGAGAATAAGTAAGTTTGCACAGAAAGTGAATTAATTAAACAAGATATCATCAAAAGATGCATAAACATACAAGATACACACAAAGCCCCAGTGATGGTCAGAATAGACCTTGGTTTGGGACATACCCATTGGCGTCTTAATGACACCCTCCTTAAGAGACCACTACTACGGAATGAATTGCACGGTCACCTTAAATCTTACTTTGAGCTTAATGAAGGGTCTGTGAGGGATGTACGTTTCCTATGGGAGGCCCATAAAGCGGTAATGAGAGGGCACTGTATCGCCCTGGGCACAAGACTAAAAAAGGACTCAATAGCTACAGTACAGTACCTGAAATCCTGTTTGCATAACTTGGAGGAGGCAATGTCTGCCCATCCTACCCGCCGCACGCTTAAGTGCATAGTTGACCTCCGAGCCCACCTGCATAGGATAGCTCTGGGTAGGGTTGACAAACTATGTGTTATATACTCAACAACGGTATTATGCATGGGGGAATAAGCCTCATACGTTGTTGGCCAAGCAATAAAGAAATCGCCCCCCACAAACAGGCCCATGTGCAGTCAAGGGAGCAGACGGGACGGTCCACTATGGCCCCAAGGAAATTGCAAAGCGATTCTCGACTTACTACACCACTCTCTATAATCTGCCTAGTGAGCTTCCCACAAATGACGGGACCAGGGAGTGCTTAGATATTAATGCCCTTAATGGACCAGTAACTTGGATCAGATAGAGGAGGTCCTCGGGCCCCGATGGCTTTTCCTATAAATACTACAGGACTTTTAAGACAGAACTGATCCCCCATGTGACAAACCTCTTTCATTGATTCCTATCAGGTGACATGGTACCTACTGCCGTGTCCCACTTGTATCTCATGTTTAACCCGAAACCCGGAAAAGACACCCTCAAAATGATAGGCCCATTGCATTACTTAATTCGGACCTCAAGATTTTCACTAAAACACTGGCCTCTCACCTAAATGCTTTTCTCCCCTCATTGATCCATAAAGATCAGGTAGGTTTTGTCCCATGTCGACAGGGCAGTCATAATACACGGCGGAACTGTGACTTGATGGAGGTGGTTGGCCGCTCAGGGGAGGAGGCATTGCTTCTTAGTTTGGACGCTGAAAAAGCGTTTGACCGTCTAAGTTTCTGTTTGCGACCTTGAAAGCATATGGTCTCTCTAGCCCTTTTGCTCAGGCCATCCGAGGCTTATACTCCTCCCCCATGGCGACAATCAAGATTCCACACGCTGAGTCTCGAAAAATACACATAGCCAATGGGACAAGACAGGGATGTCCCTTTCCCACTTATTATTCGCATTGTCTATTAAACCCCTAGCGGCTAAAATTAGGGCCTGCCCGGATGTCAAGGGTATGTCCTCCTCACCCTCACTAAACTCCATATCTCCCTCCCAAACCTCCACACCATATTACAAGAGTTTGGACGACTGTTGGGGTATAAGGTCAACGCCCATAAAACTGAGGCCCCCCCCTCAATATACCTCAGGCGACCCTTAGCCCCCTTCGGGCAAACTTTCCTTTCCATTGAAAGGAGGATTCCTTACGATACTTGGGTGTGGACCTTACCCCCGTTACACAGACCTCTACAAACTTAATTTCCCACACATATAAAAAAGAAATTAGGGATCTCCTCGCCAAATGGCAAGCACTCCCAATATCCTTTCTAGGTCGCATTGTGGCAGTAAAGATGACAATCTTACCTAAGATCCTGTACCTGTTTAGGACCTAACCCGTCCCGGTTCGTCTCAGAGATTCGAGATCCGTTCAGTCACAGCTCCTCTGATTTATATGGGCTGAGAGACGCCATAGGATCCCTAGGTCTGTACTCCTGCCTAGCAAGTCTCAGGGTGGTCTGGGAGTACCTGACCTGATCAAATGTTATTGGGCAGCTCAGCTACATTGTATCACAGCCTGGGCATCTCTGCAACCGTATTCTATCTGGATGCAGATAGAGAGACTCTGTCTGGCTCCCATACATCTTAATTCTCTACTATGGTCTAGCCCAAATAGTGTGTCATCACCTAAGGAACTTTTAGGGCCCATGGCCTGCACTAAATCCATATGGCGGACCTGTAGTAGTAGATTCCCTCTGATCTCCTGTCACTCCTCTATGACTTCTTTTTTATATCATCCACTACTCCCAGCGAGTCTCGCCACTTTAGCAACAAGACTATGGTTTCAGCATGGTGTCTTTTGCTATGCAGACGTTGTAGACCCATTCACTAGGGACCTATTACATTTCTCAGCTGTTTAGAGCAAATATAGCCTTCCCTCTTCGACCAATTACTTCTATGTTCAGATTAGACATTTTGCCCAATCTATCTTCTCGGGGTTCAATGTCTCTCTCCCGACAGCATTTGACCACCTTTGTAGAAGAGGGGTGCATATAAAGGAGTTAATATCGGAGATCTACTTCATTTTGTTGATCCCCTTCCCGGAACGGATTCTTATATGGTCCGAGGGCAGGAATATTTAGGGAGAACTCTCTCAGACGCACTGTGGTGCCTTATATGGAGGAGAACAGCGAAGTCTTCAATGTCAGTTCTCTCTCAAGAGAACCAGTATAAGATTTTAATGTTCTGGTACCACACTCCTGATCTCCTCCATAGATTGAATCCAGCAATCGTGGAGGCTTGTTGGAGATGCGGGACAACTAAGGGAATGCTACACCACATTTTCTGGGACTGCCCCTTGATACGCACCTTCTGGTCCAGAGTCAGCACTCTTTTGAGTGATATTTTTGGCTGCAGTATAACTCCTGATCCCATATCCTTCCTACTTAATATTACACCAGCACATATAAGGAAACATTCACTAGACAATACAGACAAAGACACACAAGGGGGGGTTGTTACAGTATTCTCTTGGGCTCGTCTCAGGGTTGCCTAGTAGCCCAATAATTTTCCCAGACATCCCAAATGGCATGAAATAGATCTACTTTATCCTGGAACATAGCAGTAGAGTATTCCAGGGTCCGGACCTTCCTGACCCTAGCATATCGGTTGGAGATTTTTTGGGGGTCAGATCGTTTTCAGAGGCGGGCAATAAGGCAGCGAGCTGCAGTCAGTACTTGTATTAACAGTTTTCTTTCTTTCCTCTGTTGCTACATTCTTTACGATGTTCTGATAGGATTCAGCGTAGATCATACTCACCCTAATAATAGATTTATGTAGCTACTTCCTCAGGAAAGTTCTTTTAACGGTGGGACACCGTTGATAATCGTTTTCTTCTTTTTTATTTATTTTTTATTTCTTTTCTTTTCAACTAACTGAGTACAACAAGACGCTGGATTTTCACATAGCCTTTATTGTTTTTTGTCTGATTTATATTGCACATATCACCTGATATTATATTATGTGTTCTTTTTCTGAATACTTTGTGCATTCTGCCTTGTTCACTTCACTTTGTACAATTGTGCATACAGTTGAAACAGATTTGTACTGTTGTATTTCAATAAAAATACAATTTTTTTTTTTTAAATATAAACACAAAGGCACAATCAAAACATCCCAAAAGATGCATACAAGATATGCAAAGATACATACACAGAAACAAGCTAACAAAGAGATGCTGAGCCTCCATTCTCTGGGGAACCCACTACTGGTACGAACACCCAGAAGTCCTGTAGAGAGTAGCACTCCTTGTTGGATTTACCTGCACACACATATGTAATGAGCTCAACTCCTAAAATATACCTCTTTTTACCCATGGTGATACTACTGTATCTATGGGGGAAAAAAAGTGAAAATTGAGCAGGAAAAGACAATAGAATAAAAACATATGCTTATTACAATGTACAAAGTCATTCATTACTAGAGGCAAAGTATGGTTGAAGGAAACATATATGAGAAACGAGGAAGGCTGCAATAACCAAAAACTAATAATTCTTGAGTCCGTGCCGAGAAAATATACTGAATATTATGTCTTTTTTTCCCTGAGATTATTGCTGCATTTCCCCTGTTGCTGCACGCTCTGTGCTCCAGGATCTTTGTGTAGATGTAGCTCTGTTCTATAAGACACGGTTTAGCTCTTATACACTTTAGATATACCTTTTTCTACTTGAGTTTTATTTTTCCTTGTGAAAGAAAGTCCAGTAGAAATCTGATTTATTCTGCTTTATTTTGACTAGTCACATCCATTGTCAGATAAGAGGAACTAGGGCTGCTTCTTATCGTCCAGCCCTCTGTTGCATAGATGCTGTCATGACTAGTGTTGAGCGCGAATATTCGAATAGCGAATTTTTTAAGCGAATATCGGCACTTCGCAAATTCGCGAATATTGCGAATATAGCGCTATATATTCGCTATTTCGAATATTCATTTTTTTTTCTTTAAGTTGTTATTCCTTGTTGCTCTCTGGTTGTCTTCCAACTTCCCAAAAGCTGTTCTTACCTGTCCAGAGGATTCTTGGCTCCCTGCCCGCTCCAGTCAATGCCCGTTGCAGCTTCTGTCGACTTCCCGTGTGCATGGGAACGCCTCCATGCTAAAATTTGACTAAGTTGATCTCACAAATTTGACTAAGTTGTAATCGCAATGCGATTAATATAACCTGAATTACTCGCATTGCGAATTCAACTTAGAGGTGGGTTCCTAATGGTTGTGTTGCTAGAATATAACGAATATCACGAATTCACGAATATAGCACTATATTCTAAATCTTTGTTATATTCTAGCAAGCCAACCATTAGGAACCCAGCTCTAAGTTGAATTCGCAATGCGAGTATATGTTCGCATTGCGAAATCAACTTAGAGTTGGGTTCCTAATGATTGTTGCTAGAATATGACGAAGATAGAGAATACAGTGCTATATTTGTGAATTCGTGATATTCGTCATCTTCGTTATATTTTAGTAATACAACCATTAGGAACTTAGCTCTAAGATCAATTCACAATGCGATTATATGTTCGCTTCGCGAATAAAACTTAGAGCTGAGTTCCTAATGGTTGTTGCTAGAATATAACGAAGATTGAGAATATAGTGCTATATTTGTGATATTCGTTATCTTCGTCAATTCTAGCAATACATTAGGAACTCAGCTCTAAGTTTAATTCGCAATGCGAATATAAATTTGCGCAACATTCGCAATATATAATAAATATATAAATTTATATATATATATATATATATATATATTTTTTACCTGCTTAGCTTATAGGGATCAGTGCTTTGGGCCCCATTTTTGTATCAACGGAGAACCTGCTAATCTGATTGTCCAGCTCGGTGTTGCTCACATCTACTTTCAAGAATATATTTCAGCTCTTTAGTGCTGTATTTATTGTGACTTAACAAAGTTGCTAAGGTAACTTAAATGTGTTGCACCAAGTTGTCAACATATAGCCTACACAAGATGGTCCTGTTCCCCCAAATGAATGAAGCATCAGGTTGCACAAGGATGGATAACCCGCTTAAAGAGGACCTGTCACCTCTCCTGACATGCCTGTTTTAGTAGCTACATGCATTCCCCATGTAATACCAATTCTGGAGCATCTACTCTTATGACTCTACGTTGTGCCATCCTTTTATTATTTCTACTACAAGTTATGAATGAATTGCTAGCAGTCTGCAGTAAGGGTACAGAGGGGTGGTAACCCGTTGGGGTGTGTACCTGCACAGTCTGACAATGGCAGCCCTGATTGGAGTGAGTCTGTGCAAGTACACCCCCCAACTGGTTACTACCCCTCTGTACCCTTACTGCAGACTGCTAGCAATTCATTCATAACTTCTAGTAGACATAATAAAGGAATGGCACAACATAGAGCCATAAGAGTAGATGCTCCAGAATTGTTATTACAGGGAAATGCATGAAGCTATTAAAACAGGCAAATCAGGAGTGGTGACAGCTCCTCTTTAAGGAACAGAATCAACTGAGCATCACTTACAATGGCTGATCTTATAATTCCCATGATGAAGATGATGAAGCAGAATCCTGCACATGCGGCGGGTGTCCTCTAAGCTAAGGACGCTCCCCCCGATGTTTGATTGACAGGGCCGGACATGTCTGCCAGCACTGACAATCTTGCGCTTGCGCCAACTACTTCCGAGTAGAAGTTCTGCTTCCATTACTGGAGTAGTGACAGCTCGTGCGCAGATAGCGGCACATAAAGAGTCCTGTAGGGGAAACCGGGCCTCTGTTCTTGAGCCACTACTTGGAGCAGCATTCATTGTAGGGCTGTGTATATTTCAGAAAGGCTTGTGTAATCTACAATAATTGCAAAGTGAAGTGACCGCTGGTCTTTTTCTGCTACTTATATATGTGATGCCATTTGACTGAAGAAGAGTGCCAACTGATTGTAACTGCAGCTACTCGGAGCAGCAGCACAGGCTCAAGATTGTCCATGCTGGCTGTGTTGTCCTGCCCTGGCTGTCAATCAAGCCGCGGGAAGGGGGGGGGGTGTCCTCAGCTCTTGATGAGACGAATCAATTCTTACAAATCGATTCGCTCATTTATATTTAGTAATGAAAAGTTTTGCAACTTGCTAAGATCCTTTTTTTTTGGTCAATTCCTTATTTTCAAGATTTTTACTTGGTGTCAGTGAATAGAAATATTTATGATTACATATAACGCAAGAGAGTGAATCTGGATCGCACATCCTCGGTACTATGCTTTTGATTAGAGATGAGCGAACTTCAAAAATTAGTTCGGCGTTCGGGTTGGGGTAATCGCCGCATCCCGTTATGGATTCCACTATCGCGGACTATCCCGGCATATGGAATCCATAAGGGGTGGCTTCCACGAACCCGAACTTTGGAAAAGCCGAAGGACCTGGGGTGACGTCACCGTCATGTGATCAGTGCAGGGGGCGTGGCTCAGCACTGGATCAAGTCCCCACTTGTAGAGGCAACCTTGTCGTGGTAAGTGGGCCTATGCTCTTTGATCAAACTGTATACTAATGCCTCATTTATGCACAGCATAGAATGTATTACAAATTGGGCTGAGATGCCATGTAATTATGCTAAAGGACAGTCGTTATATCAAAAGCATAGTACTGAGGATGTGCGATCCAGATTCACTCTCTTGTGTTATATATTTATGATTACATCCCAAGGCTGGAAAATTTCCAACTTGACACAGATGCCAAGCTTCACTACTTCTGGCGGAGAGCTGGGAACACGTGTGGTCACTGTCCAGTGCAGTCTATGGGACATATTGAAGCATCCACACTGGAGTGTGACCACCCACAATCCGGATACAAAATTTTATTTTTCCACTCTCTTACAGCAAGCAAAGAGATGAAAAATATACTATACTATAGTCACCTCAGGGCATTTTTTATTTGCATCATACGCACTGTTTATGTACATGTTGCTACAACATAAAATCACTTATCAATTATGCATATATATCCTCATTGCAAAACTGTACTCACCATGTCCTACAGCACAATTTTGACGCCCAATTAATTTGTAAGGTTATATGAATTTCCTCAGTAGCCAGTGATCAGGGCACAAGCATAATAAGGATGGGTAAACAAGACTGGCAAGGGATTCATTAAGCAAACACATCATACATACACAACAGATGTAATGTGAACCCGGCATTAACAAAACCCTGCCAGTGATGCTTCACCTTAGTGGCCGTGCCTAGAAACAGGTGCCTGCTGGTACAAACAAGGCTTATGGGGACGATCAAATATTATAATGATACAGTAGATTATTGAGACTGAATGCCCCTGGGGTATTTCATATGTGCAGCAACACGGGTGCAGAGTAGGTAAGGAGGTCTTTGACAACAAACTGCTTCCCATGGTCTATTACAGGGTCCAGCAACCTCCAGCTGTTCTGAAACTACAACTCCCAGAATTCTCCATCCACTTCTGTATGGGAGTTTCAAGAACAGCAAAGCAAGTGTGGATGCTGGGAGTTGTAGCTTCTATTATATTGCATGTAAGATACTGAGCTAACCAATTTCATTGCTCACAGATACCGATGAATTGTGAGGGAGATATGAGGGGAAAATAATCTGTGATGAATTGCTGGAGAGCATGTGGCCCAGAAATGGTCCTGCATCCACCTCTGTAATGTCAGGACCCAATATACAAATACCATAGACTTCTAAGGCTCATATGTTATCTCTGTATGTCTCCAATTCTATGTTAAGCAACACATAAGCGTCATCTCATGTATTCTTTCTGTGTCCATGGGGAAAATAGTGTGCCGTGTTCCAACATATGTCATATTGGAGAGGTGTTTTCCCATGGTACAGAGAGTGCCTACGGGTGCTTGTCATTCATGATGAAGCTATGTGTGCTTCATCATGGGAGGAGAGAACAAAAGGATTGGGGGGAAATCTAAATTTCTCCCTATCTTTCTCTCCCCTGACATCATCTGTCGGGTGTAGAGTCGGAAGCTCCCCACACATATTAGAGTGTTGGCCAAACACGTTGTTTTCAAATGACAAAAGACTAATGTGTATGGGAACCTGTCACATTGAGCATGGTGTCTGAGCTGCAGACAGCATGTTATAGAGCAGGAGATGCTGAGAAGATTGATGTATAGTTGTATGGGAAAATATTCAGTATAACTTGAATTTTATACATTTAAATTCCTTCTCATTCTGGGCTTTGAAGTCCAGGAGGCGTTCCTATCAGTGTGTATACAGGGAGAGCTGTCACTCAGACGAGAGGAGAGCCTCCTGGACTTCAAATCCCAGAATGAGCAGTAATTTAAATGTATAAAATCTTTCCCTACCGTCTTCCCAATTTGTGTATCGCCGTGAGTATTGAATAAAGATTTGGTTGGATTGTAATCTGTGCTGGATCCTTTCCTTGACGTTGAAGTGGTCTTGAATCAGACAGATCCGAGCACGATTGCCTTTCCATGGACAGCTGAGATGGAGCTCTTTACTTCTCAGTTACTAAAACAGTCAAGACAGGTCCTCTTTAAGATGTATGGATCAGATTTCTTACGTTTGCTGCTACTCTGGGGGAAAAAAAATCTATTTTACGTTTAGACGTTGTATTTGCAACTTGCAAGCTCTCGGTTCCTGATAAACTTCACTGTGTGGATCTTTTCTTTTGCAGCTTCATGTATGGGGAACTGACAGATAAGAAGACCATTGAGAAAATCAGGCAGACTTTCGAGAACTACGAGTCAAATTGCTTTGAAGTCCTTCTATACAAGAAAAGCAGTATGTACTGTACATCGCCCCATTGTGTTCTCTGTGCCACCAGACTCCAGCAAATTTGTGATAACTAGAAAACAATTCTACTCTAACCTGTGTACCATTTTCTTCCTAGACCTGATACTATTCAAAAATCCAACCCCCCCCCCTCTATATTTCTCCACCAGATAGCAGTGTATTTGCTTTGAGCAAGCTTGTTTCTACCGTCCCATTCTACTGTCTGTATTCCACCATCTACCAATGCATCTGTCTAGCTTCCATTTACTCTAATAGCTTGTCCAGGATTAGGAAAAATATGGCTGCTTTCTTTCAAACACTGTACCAACCTCTCTAAAGTTTGCATCCGGTATTGCACCTTGGCTGTGTTAAAGGGGATCTGTTATACGATAAGTGTATTTTCGTCAACTTGAGCTCCCATTTTATTTTTTTTTCTAATTTACTTTATTTGCCGTTTTCTCTTATCCCCCATGCTTAAATGCTACTTCCTGGTTCGTCATGTGCTTGCTATACAATTATGCCTTAGGGCAGTGAGATGTGTCCTGACATCAGCAAATCATAGAAAAGGAACCAGCCGGCACTTCCACTTAGGTCCACGCCGCACGGGAAGGAGCCTCCTCCAGACAAGTAGTGTGAAAATATCCCAGCAGGCGTGTGTATTTTTCAATCTTGCTTCTTTATTTTCATATAACAAATATAGTAAGGATTATCCCAGACGCGTTGCAGCTAAGCCTTCATCAGCAGGTCTGCTGATGAAGGCTTAGCGCCGCAACGCGTCTGGGGATAATCCTTACTATATTTGTTATATGAAAATAAAGAAGCAAGATTGAAAAATACACACGCCTGCTGGGATATTTTCACACTATCAGCAAATCATAGGACACTAACCACTCCCCTTATTTTCACCAATGTGCTACATTACAAGGCTCCAAAGCAGGATGTAACCAACATCAACCGAATATCAAAACTGATTTGCCACAGGTGATAAATGGTGGTATTTGGGGAAAGTGATATAGCAATATCTCTTGGGTGGGATACAATTAAATTAATACTAACTTTAACACAATTAACATATGTAGAGGCTTGAAATTAAATTTTTCAATTAGTCAGCGACTACTAGTTGCCTTCTTTTAACATATGTTAATAAAATATAAAACATAGCTTTTATTAATGATCGCAAAAAATGTCTTCTTGGACTATTATTAGTGGACCCATAATAAAGAGAATAAAAGCACATGGCTAACCACCACTGGATCATATCCGTGTGGAGACTGCAATTTCTGAAGTAAAATGATATCTCAAAGAGAATTTGTCAACCCAGCTGATAACAAAAAATATCAACTGGTGTAATATACGTCATAAAATGTGGGTGTCTGAAAATTTATATTGAAAAAAACGTACAAGAATTGAAAAAGCGTATATCCAAACATCTTCTAAATGATATCAACACTGAAGCCGATACGCCAGTATCAAGACACATAAGAAATGTACACAAGGGTAGTAGTGTAACTAGCCTCAGATTTTGGGGTATAGGCAAAATATTACTAGGCCGAAGAAAAGGTGATATTGACAAGAAACTTCAGCAAGAAGAGGTAAGATGGATTTACTTCTTCAAAAGTCTAGCCACTCAGGGCCTGAATGAGGGATTTACGTTGCGTCATTTCTCTAAAAAGCGGAGTTACATATAATAGGACCAACTCACAATATAGAACATCTAGCGATGGTGCAGGCTATGTAATTTTAGAATACATTTCTCTCTTAAAATTGATATCAAATCCATAGATCTTCCTTGTCTGCTCATGTTCTCTGCTATGAGGTCTCCCCCATCCCTCTTTTCCAACCTCCCAGTCTTCGCTCTCAATTCATTATAAATATACAAACTGCCAATTAATAAGTCATGACCATAAATCATTACCATTCAATTGATGAAGGTTGAATAATGTGTGGATCATCCATGATGGTGATGGCCTACGCAAGTAACTAGGTAACAGGAATGTAACCGGATGAACTATACTAAAATCATGTCAAAATCATCATGATAGAAATAAGAACATGAGACAACACATGATTAAAAGTTCCCTAATTTTTTTTTAATAAAAAATAATAAAAATATCAAAATATTAAATATCAAAAATAAAATAAATACAATTCAGAATTAAAACTAAAATGAGGGAAAAAGATCATGATAGGTATAATGGTTGTGATTAATAATTAGAAACATGATTGTAACTTGAAATAAATAAGCCAAACTATAGATTACATCAATAATACCAAAATATACAAGATATCTAATTATTGATCATTTTCAAAGGGCTTTTGTTATTATTATGGTTTTTTATTTATAAAGAAATTCTGGCTATAAAAACATTCATATGGAACTAATCATTCAATTATTGCCCCCCATTAGTAAACGAATGTACAGTAATTGAGAATATGAATTAATCATTAATATATAGACGTCATTTATAAGTCAATCATGGCTATAAAAACATATACATGGAACTAATCATGCAACTACCGGCCTTTATTAATACATGAATGTACAGTAATTGAGAATAGGAACTAATCATAATATAAAGACAGACTCAGAAAACCTATACAGAGGTGAATGAAATTAATTAATAGTCCATGCGTCTGCGCAGTGGAGGAACTAAGAAGCGCAGAGATTAAGTTAGTGAGTGGGCGCAATGGAAGAAAATGATCGGTAAGAATCTAAGTGGAATGACATGCGCATTAGCTAGCCAGCCGGAAGAAGGAGTAGAAGATCGCAGACATGCGCGAGAATTTACTGATTCACACAAGAGTGAGGGGAGGGTGAAGATGGAAGAAAAGGCGGTGATGGGAGGAGGAAGAAGCGTTCAGTCACACCAATGGTGGGCAAACTAGATTACAACCACTCTCCTAAAAATGTAATGCCGAATATGATAGGATAATTAGTAAAGCATGAGCAGAGGAGGTTATAAAAGAGCTGCACCACACCCCCAAACACTATACTGCCCGATCTCCTGAAGACGCCAGGTTAGCTGGCGAAACATGTCGGGGGGCAGTGTTTGAGGTAGTTTTTAGTGAGCAGAGCCAATATATCAGTTTAGAGAAAAGAGCCTAGAGCTGGCGCACAGCTACTAGCCTCCCATATATAGCAGTAGCAATAGAGTACTATAGTGCAGCATAGTCGTGTATTAACATAGAGGAAACACACTGAGAGTTCTAACACCACTAATAATGGTCTGAGAAGACATTTTTAGCGATCATTAATAAAAGCTTTGTTTTATATTTTATTAACATATGTTAAACGAAGGCAACTAGTAGTCACTGACTAATTGAAAAATACAATTAAATTAATGGCACAACTCATTTAAGATGAAGGGGTCTTAGCTGAAATACCGTTCACAACCCGATGGCAGGTGTTGCAGTGGTCTTGGAGTAAAGTGGCCATGTGTTTTTTCTAACCCTCTTTAAGTTGACCTCAACTTTTCTAGAAAAATATCATAAATGTTTCTGTAGCCATGAAGTCTCACTTGTAAAAATATTGTACCTCAAATATTTGCAACCTATGTATTCACTAGCTTACCTCTGATTTAGAGGTTGCTCTGACATAGGGTCACATCTCCAAATATATGGTGGTCCCGTCCTATGATCCACACATTCTAGGCCAGAGCTGGGTACTTGGAGCACCATCAAACATGACAACTTTGATGTTTCTTCTTGGTGATACATTCAAGGGTACAATATATTAAAAATGATATGCATCATGGGACATTTGATTCCCGATACTGCATATGACTGATTGGTGGGAGGCGCTGTTATAGATGTAAATGTTCAAATGATGTGATGGTCATGATATGACTCTATAGTACATGTGCTGCCATGAGGCTGCCTGGGCAGTGATAACCACATGTGGATTACTGCTAATTGTTTGGCTGCATCTGTACTTTCCGTTAAAACCAGGACAAGTACAGGTACTGTACAGCCAGTCAACATTCCGCATGTCATTACTGAATCCCACCGCACCCTTTACTGAACCCATATGGCCCAAGGGGATCTCCAGCATTTTCATATTGATGGTCTATGCTCAGGTTAGGTCATTAATATGAGATTGATGGGAGTCTGATTCTTGACTCCCCTGCTGATCAGCTGTTTGAAGAGACTGCACCGCTCGGGTGGTGCAACTGCCTCCTTACACCTTGCCAAGTACAGCGCCATCCGTTGTATAGTGGCTGTGCTTGATATTGCAGCCCAGCCCCATTCACTTGAATGGGACTGATCTGCACCTACAGTGACGTCATTAGCCTAGGTAGGAAGACGCTGCCGCTCTCACCAGAGCACCATGGCGCTTTCAAACAGCTAGTCAGTGACAGTGCCGGACCCCTGCTGATCCTGAGGATAGACCATCAGTATCAATATCCCAGAGAACTCCTTTAACTTTACTACCTTCAGATAATCATGTTGAATATAATCCACTTTAAAAACAGGTTCAGAAATCCCCAGAATGATACTTTAGATCCCTTCATAAAGACTAATTAAGACCTTGTTTCTATCAATCTCTGTCAAAGTTTCCCTTATTAGAATCAATATTCGGGTCGACCAGGGAACACAGAACACGGAGTGAAATAAAGCAGGTTATGGGGCTGTTCATTTTCACGTCAATAGTTATTAAAGCATTACTGTTAATTGATTTCATGAGATTTTCTTGCCTGTATAATTGCACCTTCAGTTTTTAGTCTTTGTTGTCTTTGATCAGGATAACTTAAATGAGCCATCTATATTCATGGATGTCACCGACAATCCATGTGAACATACGAGACATTACTTAGCAGTGCATTCACGTGGACTGCTGTTATGTGGCTTATTGTGTCACAGCTGCAGTTACATGCAGGCTTCACTGAACAATATGAAGGTCAGATCGGTAATAAACATGGGCGTTCAAGGGGAAATGCTTGGTGCGAAATTCCTATTTGATCTTTTATAATAGGTTCTAGAAATTCATCATTCGGTGTATTTAACAGCCAGAAAACAAAATCTCACAAATTGGTAAATTGGGTCATTTAGGGTAGAATTTCTTGTGGGCTGCTACTCGCATTGTTAATTGTGTTGTGTTTTTAAATAAAAAAACATGACTTGCTTTTCGAGCTCTAGGAAAGACTCCAGGTTCATGCAGGAACCACAACCAGAAACGTAATGACAACTGAGCCAGTGATATGAAAGTGGACCCATATTCTAACCCAGTGGCTACCAATTTCACTAGCGGGGATACAGTATGGGAATAGTTGTGGTCTGCTCCATCACATGCTGCATTAAGGAGGTGCCATACTATTGCCTATGGGTCATGTAACGTAATAAAGCTACATTCACACGATCATATCCGTTTTGTGGTCCGCAAACTACGGATCTGCAAAATACACATACTGGCCGTGTCCATCCCGTACTTTTTGCGGGCCCTGTTACAAAAATGCCTATTCTTGTCAGCAGAATGGACAAGAATAGGACATGTTCTATAATGTGCAGAACGGCCACACGGATGCAGACAGCACATTGATGATATCTGTGTGCTGTCTGCATTTTTGCGGCTCCATAGAAATGAATGTGACAGCGTGTGATCTGCAAAAGAAAAAAAAATGGTGGTGTGAATGTACCTTTATTGTGCTATGGCTTTGCCATGTGTACAATGCCTTAAATAACCATCACTATGATAATTTCCAAGAGCACAGCAATCCTAAAAGAGCTGTGATGTTGAGACAACCCCTTTACAGGCAACCTGTATTTTGGAAAGGCAGTATGTTGGAGAGCAGGAGAAATTTATTTATTGGAAATCCATGCTCATTCTGATCTTAGGAGTCCAGTGGGCGGTCCTACTCCGAATATAAAGGTGTTTCCTGTATAAGGGTGCAGACGTATAGCAGGTAGTGACTGTATTGAACATTATAATTAATCTTTTCCTACAAAACTATAAATCAGCCTGCTCAGCTTTTCCTGCTCTTAGTATTTCAGTATACAGCATGGATGACGGAGGTTGGGGTCGTCCTGATTATTAACACTTGGATCACTGCCTTACTGACCTAATGTTTTTCACTCCAGTCATATATTTCCTGGATCAGGACTTGATAATAGCTCGTTACTAGCGTGTTTATACGGTTATAAGACTCTATCGTGACATAAGCTGTTCTATTGTGTTATTACCTCATATGCTTTTTATTTCCATCTTTACAGGAACCCCGGTTTGGTTTTATATGCAGATAGCTCCCATAAGTAATGAACATGACAAGGTCGTTTTATTCCTTTGTACTTTCAAAGATATTACGTTATTCAAGCAACCGATCGAAGATGATTCTACGCGAGGTAATTGTCCCTGTTACTCGTTAGTGATGTGTGTCTCGAGCAGTGTCTGTAAGTGCAGCAATTCACTCGTGTTACCAGTTCATTGTCTACATGTTCCATGGCAAGTCATTAACCGACACCTTGGTGAAAATGCAACATATAACACTAAATAGCAGGTACTACATATGGGAAGCTTAGCGCAAATCTAAACTGTAGTTACTAAAGCTGGCCATACACATTGGAGAACTTTTGGCCAGACCTGCCAGATTTGGAGGGACTGCAGTGGCCAGCTAACGAGCATTAAACGTTTGGCAGATTTTCATTCAGGAGATGTTGAGCAAAAAAAGGCGGTGGTCTCAGTGGAGATAAGCCACCACCAGAGGTGTCTGGCAGTGGCTTTCTGAACTCCTTCCATTCAAGACACTTGCACATTTGGCAAACGTGAGCTTATATGTGCATGGGGGCATCAGGAGGAATAGATGATGGTCAACCAAATGTTAATGTGTATAACCAGCTTAAAAGGAGTTGTTTATCCCCAGGGGCCTTTTGGGAAGACCCCCTCAATGTGGCAAGACCTGCAGAGGGAATCATCTTCATCTAATCTCCACTACTGGGTTCCAGCTACTTTACTCCTCCGCCACTGCAGATTTCATGTCCCCCCCGTGTTAACCTCTGGTTTGATGTTGGTCACGTTGCTGCTGCAGCCAATGACTGACCACAGCGGTGAAATGTCCTTCATGCATCACAAGACCCCATGACATGATGCATGGGGGACCCCACTGCCGCGGCCAGTTAATGACTGCAGCAGCCAAAGGACCTGCATCAAGCCGAATGTTGACAAGAGGAGCGCAAAGAATTACTCTTGTGGGGATTGGAGACTTCTTGTGGGGATTGGAGACTACTTGTGGTGATGTAACAGTACATTAGGTCAGAGATGTATGGAAGGGATCAGTTGTAGATGGCCTTGTATTTCATTGTTAAGATCTTGAACTGAATTAGCTGAGCAAGCAAGAAGCAGGGAAGGAATTGGCACAAGGGAGAGGAGAAATGAGAGGAAAGGTGGATTAACCAAACAGTAGAGTATGGATCTGAGAGGCACAAGACTGTTAGATGGGAGGACACAGAAAAAAAGGCAGTCCCAATCGGAGGGCCTTCCCTAGGGTCTATGATGTTCATATTTCCAAATAGGGCATATAGACAAAGGTAGTCTTCATAAGACCATCCCTTTAAGAGGAATTTCTCATACCCCCTTCTCAAAGTCTAGCAAACAAAAACCATGCTTGTGAAAGCTTTTATAATGCTAAAGATAAATGTATCTGAGACGCCATAAATAATTGATAGCATTAAGCAGCATTGGGCCAGGGCTCAGTAATTAGTTTCTTATTGTTATTGTTCACCTGTTTGCTTACAGCGGAAATGAATAAAAAAGACTTAGCGCAGGCTTACAGCTCTAATAGAGGTACCTAGTTAAAATTTTATGCTGTGGTGGTTGCAAAGAACTGCTTGTAAGATAATAATAACACGTAATGATCTGGAATGCAGTAATCAATTGAAATAGAAGAGTGAAGCTGGAATATATATTGCACATCAGGAGCCAGATGAAAAACTTGCTGCTTATATTCACACTATTAATTGCTCTAATCACAAATTAAAATCTTGTTTTGTGGAGTTTCACCGCTTTGCCTTTGTTAATGAACTTGCCCCTGGAGATCCAAACAAAGGCTCTGATCCCGAACTCTGCAGTCGTATGTTATCTTTAGAGAGCACTACAGAGTAGGTGGAATTTCTCTTGATCTTCAGTTGGTAAGGCCGTCCATATGCATATCCAGCAGAGCAAGCATGTGTTCTCAGTAGGAAGAAGGGAAGGAAGCTACTGCCTGACTTCTCTCATCAGCTTATCTACCAGGGAACAAAACGAAATCCAACTTGTCTGACCCTTATCTGCCTTTGGGAGGCCCCCATACACAGTAGACTACCAAAATCTGTAGTTTGGTGGACATACATCTAATCTGTATGACCAGCCTCATGTATAGAGGGGCTCCTAAAGCCCCTCTGCCTTATGAGAAGGCATTAGTAGAATAGTGGGTTTGGGTCCCCATTACAGGTGTTGCATTGGACCCCATTTTGCACCTTTAGTAGACTAGCATCTTCAAGAAGCCAAAATGAAAGCAACACCAATCCTAACTCCTGTTTTGTCTCCATTTGCTGCTCTGTTGCATGCAATATGTAGTCAGTGTATATCAGTTTAGGGCAGTGGTGGCGAACTAACCTATGGCATGGGTGCCAGAGGCGGCACTCAGCCCTCTATGTGGGCACCCGCACCCTGAAAAAAGTCTATGGTGTACCAATATGCCTTAGACTTATCCATAGGCGCAGGGCGCACTATGAACAGCACAGGCAGCACATTTAATGTAGGCAGCTATTATAGCTAAATTATAAAGTATATGGAATAGATACGATATTGGACTATAGTATTCAGGTTAAATTGACGTGTCGCCACTTTGCGATAAATAAGTGGGTTTTGGGTTGCAGATTGGGCACTTGGTCTCTAAAAGGTTCACCATCACTGGTCTAGGGTAAGGCTGCCCGTAGTGTTTATTATAAGGATAACTGGCAGGAAGCCAAAGAAATGTCTGATCCCTGCTGAATATTCAGAATTTCACTGTCTGTACATTATGTTAGCAGTTCTTTAGATGACTACATTTCTTAAAATTTAATTTGTGTCTGATTTGGCATAATAAGCTGTCCGATTCAATTTGGGCCTAAACAAATTCGACTCAGATAGAAAGTTCTCTCTCTCTCTCTCTTACCTTCTCATTCTCTTACTCTTACTTCCTCGATTTGCTCAATTTGAATCACACAAAGATCAGGTTCATTAGAATCAAAATAGTTTAAAAAGTTTGGGATGAATTTTAGATTTTTAGAATGGATTCTCTCACATTTAGTTATAAGATACATGTTAAAGGAATTGTTTTCTGAAGACACCCCTTGTCTAATAACGGAGCAGATGACCAATGTGGGTTCGGGTCCTGTAACCCCAGGTGATCAGCTTTTGTTAATGTGGGAAGGGGAAAGGCAGGGTAAATGTAGTATTACATGCCAGCCATTGGAATGAATGACCAACCATGCAATACATGCATGGGTTTTATCTGTCACAGCGCAATTCGCTGGTATTTATTTTCTCTCCATTCTCTGCTCGTAAAGGGGAACCCTTAGGGAACCCCTTTCTGTTCAGCTCCTTTAATAAGTTTCTAGTTCAGGTTTAAAGGGCATCTGTCAGCAGATTTGTCCCTATGACACTGGCTGACCTATTGCATGTGCTCTTGGCAGCTGAAGGCATCTGTGTTGATCCCATGTTCATATGTGCCTGCATTGCTGAAACAAATAATGTTTTATTATATGCAAATGAGCCTCTAGGAGCAAAGGGGGCGTTGCCATTACAACTAGAGGCTCTGTTTTCTCTGCAACTGCCACACCCTCTGCACTTTGATTGACAGGGTCAGGCACGTGGGATAACATTTTCACTGCCTGGCCCTGTCAATCAAAGTGCAGAGGGCATGGCCATTGCAGAGAGAGCAGAGCTGCTAGGTGAAATGGTAACGCCCCCGTTGCTCCTAGAGGCTCATTTGCATATATTAAAACATCGTTTTTCTCAGCAATGCGGGCACATATGAACATGGGACCAACACAGGTGCCTTCAGCCGCCAAGTGCACATGTAACAGCTCAGCCAGTGTCATAGGTGCAAATCTGCTGACAAGTGCCCTTTAAGGATGCTGTGTGATATTAAAGTTAAATTCTTTAAAGCTTTTTTTAAGGCAGTAAAAAATTTCTTAGATGGTGGCTTAGTGCTGACAAACATTGAATATACACCACTTTTATGTGTTATTTTACAGTAAGCAACATCACACATAATGATGACCTATATAGCCCCATTGGCAACTCTATGTAAATGCCCTCCTCAGAAAGTCATACATTAAGTTCATCTTGGAGAGTGGGAGCATTTTGCTGACTTTTACATGAATTGTCAGCATTGTGCTGAGTGTGCACTGTGCCACTGTCTTATAGATCAGCTTAGGGTTGATCTGATGAGGCACATGGCAAGAAGCTGTAGAATAAAATAACGGAGAGACGGCTGGTGCGCTTGTTCTCTTTTTACTTATTATATTTGCTTGACATCTCCTGGGTTTGAGTGCTTCATGCTAATGGTTTCATATACCATTTTGACATAGCACAATGGAAAATCAGGTTCCCTACATTAGCCGGAAAATAGGATACGTGCAGTTAAGTTAGTTAAATGTAAATGAAAATTTGTCATATATTGCAAATAAGAAGATATGACATATCATACACTTGTATAGTAAATAATGCATGACAGTTTATAATAAAATAAATAGATCCTATATATGGGGCCAGATTTATCATTACACTTACATCTTACTCCACTTTTACATCTGCCCAAAGTCACTTTAGGATAGTCAGATGTATTAATGGTCCTTTAATACTGTGATAAATGTGGTTTGATCGTAGCAGTTTATCCTTCAGTAAGCTGCTTTACAAAAGTCGCACATCTTTACAAAAAAGTTGCATGTTCTATTAAAAAGTCGCATAAGATAAGCATGGTCCTCACTGGAGTGAAATTGCGACTTTTTTTTGCGACTTTTTAAATGGTCACAATAGTAAATCTGTCTAGAGATTCATTTACATAAGAAAACACGCCCACTTTCACAAAACTGGAGAGCTTAGTGCAGAGCTTGAAATAGTCGCAAAAAAGTGTGCAATTTTACCGATTGCGCATTTTTTTGCGACTTTTTCACTCCATTACAGTGACTTTAGCTAATGATAAATCTGGCCCATGGTCTTTTAGTTTTGCTGTATTTACCTTAAAGGGTTTTTCCGAGATTTTGATACGGATGGTCATCAGTATCTGAGTGGTTGGGGTCCAACACCCAAGACCCGCACCGATCAGCTGTTTGAAAAGGCACTGGCGCTCCAAGCACAGCGCCGCACATAGTATAGTGGCCGTGCTTGGTATCACGCTCAGCCCAATTCTCCACCTCTCTGTTCCAGAAATAGAACTGCTCTTTCGGTCCTTGTCTCCAAACCTATAGATAGATGAGGTCACGTGTGCTACTGGAGCCAGTGACTGGCCTCAGCAGTGATGTGTTACCAAGTGTCACGTAACCAAGCAGTGGCGGGTCCCAAGAAGCCGCTCATTGGTTTCAGTGGTACATGTGGCACTGTCCATCTGAAAGATTACAGATGGGGATCGGAAATGCAGTCAAGGGAGCTGGAATAAAGTGGCCGGGAGCAAGTGAGAATGTTTTTTTTTTCCTTCCCTTTTATGCTTATAAAAAAGCTGGAAATTCCCTTTAAAGGGGTAATCTGGTCAGCAATGTATTTGTCTGCATTACACAACTTACCAATTCAATTTTGGCTGTGACTCCTCCATCTGCCTCATGGTCACTTGGCCAGAGCAGTGCATCATTTACACTTTTGTTAAGGCACACCCTCTGCGAATCATAATATCCTTCCTGCGGCGTGGCCTGCCGCCTTAAGCCAGTTTCGGATGAGTGAGTTCACTGTGAGAAACGGTCTCCATGTGGGAAAGTGATTTCCTGTCCTGAATTCTGCTCTTAAAACAGGACTTCTCGTCAGTATAATGATTAATAATAATGGGTGTCCCAGCCTGACATAAGTAGTAATGAATTCTACTGACATAATGCCGTCAGTACAAATCATTACAGACTAGCAGGGACACGCAGCATTATAAATCATAATAATGCCAAAAAGTCCTGTTTTAACAGCAGAGTTCAGGATGGGAAATCACTTTCCCACATGGAGAACGCTTCTCACAGTGAACTCATCTGAAACTGACCTTAGCACATCGGTCATTTGGACAAACTATCTGCTTATTTCTTTTGCATTGTATGCCTGCAGTGGGGAAAGATTCATTGTAACTTGTATTATTTTTTTCATTTTAATTCCTGCCCATTCTGGGTTTAGGAGTCCAGTGGGTGGTACTAGTGATTTACAGCCTTCCTCTGCTGAACAGGACCTCCTACTGGACTCCTAAGCTCAGAGCGAGATGGAATTAAAATGAAAAAAAAAATAAAAAAAAAAGTTAAACTGAATCTCCCACAAAAGTATATATCAATCTGCTTAGCTCCTCCTGTTCTATAGCATTCTACCAGATCAGACTCTACCACGTTCAACTTGATCGGTCCCCACTAATATTAAAGGCTATGTACACCTTTGGACGCTTTTTTTTTATTATTTACTCATTTTGGGCTATAAATTATTTTTTCAATTGATCTTTATTAAAAATGTTTGCCTGTTTCTGAGATACAAGGGTTAAAAATCAGTCTGTTTGCAAGCTGTCACAGTTTTATCTCTGATCCCCTGACCTCATAGACACTTCTTTAACCATATCATTATCAGTTTGATTGAGCATAATGAGTGTCTATGAAGTCAGGAGATCAGAGCCAAGAGCTACACATGAGCCGTCAGGCGACTGGATGCAACGAAAACAGAAAGTGACATCTTGCAAACAGACTGATTTTTATCCCTTGTTTCTCAGAAATGGCTGAACATTTTTAATAAAGATCAATTGAAAAAAAAAGTTTTTAGCCAAAAATGAAATCATAAAAAAATTGCCCTGAAGGTGTCGATAGCCTGTCCATAGGAAATGTATTTTATTCTGAGGGTCCTTCTCACCATAGTTATACTGGTCTACTGTTTCCCAATCCTCAAGTAATCACCCATATTGAGGATTTTCTTAATATTGCACAATGATTTTTACAAAAATCAAGAATTAGCACATGTTCTTTTGAAGAAAAACCCACAAGGCACGACCTGATGGGATTCCTTGACAACTGAATTGGGGTATATTATACTAGTCTATTAGTAGGGGTTTCAGCGTGAAAAAAATCTTTGTGAACTCAACCAATCTTTTGAAAGTGACATCGATTTGACTCAGTGTTATATCGTGTTGACCTTTCACCTGGGATTGTAGAAATAATGACTGTGTCTGCTTGCTCCAATACCTTACCATCCTCCATCGTAAAGAATGCTTGTTTCCTGAGAACGGTGTTCGTGGCGCTAGAGTATGACTTTCATTTTATGTTCATTTCTGTGATTGTCTATTGTTTCTTCAACCAATGAAAAAAACAAACAAAAAAGAAAAACACAATGGGAATTTTTTTTCGCACAGCTCCCCTTGGATCAACTCATCCAAAAAACAAACAAAGTAAGTCTCAGAAGCTGCTCCGGTAGTTTGTAGTAATTTTAGTAGCTCCTAATTTTTAGTACTTAGAGGTTATATCCCTGAGCGTGTGGTGTGGTGACTCTTCTCTGCCCAGAGATGCCTGTGAATCATATTTTAATATAAAATTTGTAGTTTAGACTTGTATCCCAAGTGTAGTGAAACCTCTCCAAAAGACCACCCCTTTATGTAGACCACAGTTCCTGTGACCAATTCCTTCATATATTCTGCACAATGGCCATTTTCATGCGAAATGCAACCCCCCTAGAGGGCCAGTTTTCCAGGTAAATTTGAGTGGTTGTCTCAAAGAGGTTTCACTGTAGATGGATGTGGATGTAATGCATTATACTATAATTGTTTGCTCTTTTATTTTGCATTAATACTACAAGAGAAATGATATGGAAAATTGGTTGAACTGGCACAGCCACCATTTCGGAGAAAAAATGTTGCCATATTTATATCATATTTGGATGTCATTTTTCCCTTTTAACACTTGTCTGTTGGTTTCTTGAAATTATGTATATTGTCAATGCTGTAAGGTGGAATATTTAAATTGTTTATTACATTTGCTTATTACAATTGCTTATTACAGTTATCACTTCCCACCTTAAATGCAAAAGATAGGGCATGCAATGGAACAAGAAATCATTTTTTTAAATCAGAGACATATTGAGGCACAGACTAGGTACATAGCAGGCTGTGGGTGCCGAATAATGGATCCATATGGACCTGCACTTGAGTCCTCAGCACTAAGGATACACAATGGGAGAGATTTACTAATCAAATGCACCAAAACATTCATGAAGTGTTTTAGACATTTTTTTATGACTTGATGGACAAGAACGAGGGACAGGCTTCATGGAAAACGGGGAATGGTTTCGATGCAGAATCATGTGCCAAAAATGCACCCAATAGTTAAAGAGGTTGTCAAAAAATTTGATCATCCGGATAGGTCATAAATATCAGATTGGTGGGGCTCCGACTCCCAGCACCCCTGCTGATCAGCTGTTTAAAGAGGCCACGGTGCTCCGGTGAGCACTGTGCGCCTCTTCCTAAGTTACGTTCACATGTCCTAGGCTCAGCTCCGTCCCATTCAAGTGAACAGCCACTATACAATGTACTGTGCTGTGCTTAGCGGCCAGGAGACCACGCGCTGACCGTGATGATCGGAGGTGCTCAGAGTCGGACCCGCACCGATCTTATATTGATTACCTATCCTTAAACGTGGAATCTGATGTGCAGGAATGTTACAGAACAGAAGGAGCTGAGCAGATTGATATATGGTTTTATGGGAAAAGATTCAGCGCAACTTTTATTTTATTTAATTAACTACCTTCTCTTTCTGGGCTTGGGAGTCCAGTGGGCGGAGCTACTCAATGATTGACAGCGTACAGAAATAGCTGTCAGTCACTGATAGGACTATCCAAGGGGCAAAGAAATGGAGAAATTACAAGTTATCCTTTATTTTTTCCCAAAGAACTATATATCGTTCTGTAAACCTCCTGCTCTATAACATGCTGCCTGCAGATCATACACCAGGGAACAGCTCATGGCTCTACTGCATGTCTTCCGGTTCTCCCTCACTTACTGGTTTATTTAAGGTCATGGGTCCTAAGCATCTGTGATCTGTCATAAAGCTGGTATAAAGAGGATTATGTATGGACTGTCGTCTGAGAACACTCATTAACATCTTGACATGCTGGAAATGAGCGCTCAGCCAATCACTTGCTAACGCGGGTTGCCACTGCAGGCAGCGGTTGGCTGAGCACTAATTTCCTGCATGTTAGGTGGTCCTATTTAGCAATCCCCATGCTTCTAGATAGAATTCATAGGACCAACCAGCATACTGGAAGTTGTCTTTTTCCCAGAGTTGGAGAGTCACAGGCCGGAATCCACTGCATTAGGGAGTTCAAAGAACTTAGATACAATGGGCATCTCAGGTCTCCCCTTAAAGGGAATGTGTCAGGTCCAAAACACCCCCCAAACTAGAGTAAGCACTGTATAGTGTGAGTAGTGCGGAGTCCAGTTATGTAATTTTTATCTTCATACTCACTTGCATTCTGATGCTGTGCTCCCACAAACCAGCAGCAAAATGCATGAGGAGTCCTCTCCATATGTACATGAACACGGAAGTCCTCACAATGCATTTTACTGCTGGTCTGTAGGAGCACAGCGTCAGAAGGGAGCATTAAAATAAAAATTACATAACCAAACTTACATTATGCGTCACTTACACTATGCACTGCTTACTCTAGTTTGGGGGTGTCTTGGGGCTGACAGATTACCTTTAAAGGTTGAGCTAATTGTCAGCCATAACCAATGCTTTTGGCTGTTTTTGCATCACAATTTCAACAAGCATAAGGCCCAATGCATTTAAAGGGGTTATCCCATGAATAATGTAAAAAATTAAAATCAGAAATCACACAGTACATGACAATCTCTTTCTAACAAAGCTAGAACCAGCCCTGTACCTCACATGGATCCAGAGATCTCCCCATTTATTGCTCTGCCAGATTTATATCAAGCTGACAGCTCAAGGGGAGTGTCTTTTCTGCTGCAGCTAAGGGGGCGTGTCCATTCTGCTGGAGCTCTCTCGCTAACTGAGCATGTGCGGCCTTCTTAATGAGCTGGTCAAAGAAATAAGAAATTAAGTGGCGCTATACAGATACATTTTATTGAATAACTTAGTAGCTATACAAAATGTTTAATTACATGTAAGTACAAAAGTATTTAGATCCCGTTGCTGGTTTGAAAACTGTTGAATATTATTCGTGGAACAGCCCCTTCAACTTTTGAACATTACAGCTTGTATTTGCTATCCATGCTCCGCACCCTCTCCATTATGAGCTTGTCTATCTCACAACGCTTACACCCTTTCCTGTATGTACTGAACTCGCTCACATTTCCGTTTGCACATTTGTCCACTGAAGCGCAGTCCATTATTTATGTTAAACATAAAAGACAAATGTGTCCTTCGTTGGCGAGAGATTTTAAAGCAAATCGATTTGTACATTTTCTAAAAAGGAAATGAAGCTAGGCCCTGAATCATATGAATTAAAATCACAAAAATGAATATAAATAACAATACAAGCTTTTAATCAATATTAGACGTGCCGTGGTGCATATAGCAGGAGAATGGCCCATAGCAAGGATCAAAATTGGTCCTGTATTTGGTGCTGAATTTGCCACCCAGATGGCTCTGGTGGTAATCTCCACCGACGACTTTTCTAAGACCCTTAGGGTGCTTTCACACTTGTGTTATTACTTTCCGGCGTAGAGATCTGTCGTCGGGGCTCTATGCCAGAAAGAAACTGATCAGGATTATCCCAATGCATTCTGAATGGAGAGAAATCCGTTCAGGATGCATCAGGATGTCTTCCGTTCAGTATTGCAACGCAAGTTTGGACGCTGACAAAACTGCAGCATTCTGCGGATTTGTCTCCGTCCAAAAATGCGGAAGACTTGCCGTAACGCCGGATACGGAATTAATGCCAATTTAAGGGCATTAATCCGGATCCGGAATTAAGCTAAACGTCGTTTCGGCGCATCGCCGCATCCGACGTTTAGCTCTGCGCATGCGGAGCAACAGTTCCGATCCGGGCCCCAGTGTAAGTTGAGGCTCTGATCGGTTACCATGACAGCCAGGACGCTACTGAAGTCCTGGCTGCCATGATAAGTACTCCGCAGCAGTGTACTTACCTGCGCTGCGACCTCCGGGCGCTCCTTAATGACGTCACAGGTCCGGGCGGCGCATTGATCTATGCGCCACGGAGACCTGTAACCTCATGAAGGAGCGCCCGGCGGCCGCAGCGCAGGTAAGTACACTGCTGCGGAGTACTTATCATGGCAGCCAGGACTTCAGTAGCGTCCTGGCTGCCATGGTAACTTGATAGCATTTCGAAGACTGATCAGGTTCCTGATCAGTCTTCAAATGCTTTAAGGCGACTTGCGTTCTGAGAGATCCGGCGGTTCGGAAGTGCCTGCCGGATTCTCAGAACGCAAGTGTGAAAGCACCCTTAGGCCATTTCTCTACGCCCATATTTGCTAACATTGCAGTTCCTCTGGAAGGTGACGTCCTGCATAGATTCGCATCCAGCAATAACAACAATGCTAAAGTGTACTGGGCCCTCTCTCTCCAGGGGCCCCATGGTAACGACATGGACTGCCTCTATGCTCGTTGAAACATGTCATTACATATATTGGATGACTAAATATTGTTGCTAAAGAGAACTGAACAGACATTTTCAGCCCCCATCTGATTATAAGGAAGCCCACTGCCAGTGGGAATGGACATCAGGCTTACTGGATTCAGGGGAATGTCCGTCCTTTGGCTCTTGTATTACCTTATCATTACATTTACATCAAGCAAATGGGAAACACAGCTATCGACGCTTCTTCAATATAATCTAATATTTTGCTCTTCTATTGCCAATTAATAATAGATATTCCAGATTTTATTTATTTTCTTATGGAAGATCATTAGCAAGACAAGCTGTTTTTCTGGCAAGAGATCTCTGTTTCTGAAGCAGCAGACAAATTATTGAGCCACAGCATTGCAATAAATAGCAGAAATTACCACTCGTTCATGTACATGGATGTCATTATATTTCATGTGAATAAATGGAGTAGCTGAAATCAGTCTAATTCCAGCGCTTCTCCTTCTTTGACCTAAAATACAAGCAAAAATGTAACCTTTCCAGAATTAAGCCTGTGTAAGCTTGAATCCCAAGCAGATGTTAGTTATAAATCCTATGAAGTATTTTGTAACGCAGGTCATTCAAAGCATTCATTCTGGTAGTGTGTCTATGGTAGGAATGCTTCACATGTTACACTTAAAGGGGTTGTCAAAGGGGGAAAAAAAGTAAAAAAAAAAGGCCAGGTCAGTTAAAAATAAAAATAACCATTGCTCACCTCACTGATCCCCTGCCCCTGCCTTTCTATCACTGCCCCAGTCTCAGCTGTTCTCCTATTTCTGATCCTGGAGGAGCACACAGAGGAAATGGCTGGAAATCACCGGATAACTGCTGCAGCCTATAATTGGCTGAGCAGGAAGTTCTAGCCATTTCCTGTGTGTCAAGCCGGGACCATGAATTGGTGAACAACGGTGACCAGAGCAACACCAGAACAGCAGCAATGGGAGATTGTTAACGTGAGTAATCCTTTAGCCGTCCTCCTGGCCCGTTTTACAAAAATTGTGTTCTCCTGACAACGCCTTTTAATATTCAATCATCACATTGTAGAAATGTATAATGAAGCTATATCAGTAGTAATAAGTCATAGCAACTGGACCTCTGTCAGGCTTTTCCAATTAAAATAGCTTGTACAAAAAATCTCCAGCATTAAATACTGGGGACTCGAGTTTCAGTCATGGAGGTAAAATGATTGCATTTACATGACTGAAGCTATCATGTGTGATTAAGTTGCTTTGAGAAAAGTGCCAGACCAGCATTGTAAGTTTGCAGACAATACGTGTCACATTCCACTAGCTTTATTCTGGCTTGGTTTCTCCAGCTTAACATAAATAGCTTCTGTTCTAATACCTCTCTGGAGGCAGTTTAATCACACCTAATAGCTTAGGTCATGTAAATGTAGTCAACATCTTACCTCCATGACTGAAGCACGAGTCACCAGAATTGTAACCCTTTCATGACCAAGGGTCGTTGATACCCCCGTGACCACGTCTAATTTTGCAAATCTGACTTGTGATCACTTTATGTGGCCATAACTTTGGAACGCATTTACTTATCCAAACCATCCTGAGATTGTTTCTCGTGACACATTGTACTTCATGATAGTCATAAATTTGAGTCAATATATTTCACCTTTATTTATGAAAAGATCCCAAATTTACCAAACATTTTGAAAAATTCGCAATTTTCAAAATTTTAATTTCTCTGCTTTTAAAACAGAAAGTGTTACCTCATAACATATTTATTACTTAACATTCCCCATATGTCTACTTTATGTTGGCATCATTTTGTAAATGTCATTTTTTTTTTTTTTAGGATGTTAGAAAGCTTAGAAATTTAGAAGCAATTCTTAAAATTTTTAAGAAAATTTTAAAAACCCACTTTTTAAGGAGCAGTTCAGGTCTGAAGTCACTTTGTGGGGCTTACATAGTGAAAACCCCACATAAATGACCCCATTTCAGAAACTACACCCCTCAAGTTACTCAAAACTGATTTTACAAACTTTGTTAACCCTTTAGGTGTTCCACAAAAATTAAAGGAAAATGGAGATGAAATTTCTAAATTTCACTTTTTTGGCAGATTTTTCATTTTAATCCATTTTTTTCTTTAACACATCGAAGGTTAACAGCCAAACAAAACTCAATATTTATTACCCTGATTCTGCGGTTTACAGAAACACCCCACATATAGTCGTGAACTGATGTAAGGGCACACGACAGGGCGCAGAAGAAAAGGAGCGCCATATGGTTTTTGGAAGGCAGATTTTGCTGGACTGGTTTTTAGATTCCATGTCCCATTTGAAGCCCCCCTGATGCAATCTTACAGTAGGAACTCCCAAAAAGTGACCCCATTTTGGAAACTATGGGATTTTGGGGTACATATGATTTTGAATTGTTCTATATTAAAAAATTTTGTGAGGCGAGGTAACAAAAAAATGGCTGTTTTGGCACCATTGTTATTTTTTATTTTTTACAAGCAGGTTGTTACGGATGCAATGATATCAAATATGTCTACTTTCTTTGTTTGTTTATTTCAGTTTTACATAATAAAGCATCTCTGAAAAAAAAAATTATGTTTCTGTGTCTCTATTTTCTGAACACCTTATTTTTATTTTTTTGCTGCCGATTGTCTTGTTCAGGGGCTCATTTTTTGCAGAAAGAGTTGATGTTTTTTTTATACCATTTTTGGGTACACATGATTTTTTGATCATTCATTATTACACTTTATGGGGCAAGGTGACCAAAAAATTGTTTGTTTTAGAACAATTTTTATTTATTTATTTTTACAGTGTTCACCTGAGGGATTACATCATGTGACATTTTTATAGAGCAGATTGTTACTGACGTGGCAATACCTAATATGTATACTTTTTCTTATTTATTTAAGTTTTACACAATAATAGCGTTTTTGAAACCATAGCTTTTTTATTTTTTGACCAATCATCTTAGGTAGGGTCTAATTTTTTGCGGGATGAGGTGAGATTGGTACTATTTTGAGGGGCATACGCCTTTTTGATCGCTTGGTGTTGCAATTTTTGTGAAGTAAGGTGACAAAAAATGCTTTTTTGGAACAGTTTTTTTTTTTTTACGGTGTTCATCTGAGGGGTTAGGTCATGTGATATTTTTATAGAGCAGGTTGTTACGGACGGGGCAATACCTAATATGTATACTTTTTTAAATTTATTTCACACAATAATAGCATATTTGAAACAAAAAAAATATGTTTCAATGTCTCCACGTTCTAAGAGCTATATTTTTTTATTTTTTAAGCAATTTTCTTATGTAGGGGCTCATTTTTTGTGGGATGAGGTGACAGTTTTATTGGTACCATTTTGTGGTACATACGCCTTTTTGATCGCTTGGTGTTGCTCTTTTTTATGATGTAATGTGACAAAAATGGCTTTTTTTTTACACAGGGTGGATCATGTGATATATTTATAGAGTCGGTTGTAGTTTATTTTTTTTTTTCATTTTTTAATCTCTTATAAATGAGCGGATATAGGAAAAGGATATTTATTTGATTTTTAATTTACATTTTTTTTATTTATTTATTCACCTTTTTTTTTATTTTCACCCTTTTTTATCAAGTTCAACTTGGATCTTGAAGATCCAGTGGGGCTGATGGCTGTACTATACTTTGCAATGCTCTTGCATTGCAAAGTATAATACAATCAGTTTTGCCATGGCAACCATTGGGTCGCTGCCATCGCAGCGTGGCAGCCCGATGCTTGAGAGAGGGAGCCCCCTCGCTTTGTTAATCCCTTGGATGCCGCTGACAGCGGCATCTAAGTGGTTACAGCAGAGTGTCAGCATACGGCTGACACTCGCTGCTGATGGTGGCGGCTCAGGAACAGAGACGCTGCCATCAGATACAGAAGGGGGACCACATAAGGGGGCACAGACGAGGGCTGGGAAGGGGACAAAGATGAGCAGGGGACATGGATGGGGGCAGACCAGCCGGCACATACACGGTGCACGGCTGGCTAAGCTGGAGGCAGGGCGCACAGTAGGGGGCACAGATTGGGGCATGTGGCTCACATGTTGGGGGCACAGATTGGGGGCACAGAGGATATGGTTCCTGATTTCAGGCTCTGATCTACAGAGTGCAGATCAGAGCCTGAAACCAGCATTTTAACACTGCCATGCACCGATTGGTTAGTCTGCACAGACTAACCAATCGAAGCGATCTTCGGCAAGGGACCACTCTAATGGGTCCCTTGCCGGCATTACTTGACTGTATGCTGTCCGTTACAGCAGCAGTGCAGGGGCAAAAGCTTTAATTCAAGCGCTTTGCAGCTCTTGTATTAAAGAGGTGCCATGACGTTTATATACGTACTAGCTGCACGGGGCATGCGTAATTAGCACGTATATAGCCGTATGGCAGTCGTGAATGGGTTAATGCAGGCAATTTTTGGTAGAAGCCATATTAAGTGTGATTAAACTGTCTTGGAAGAGGTGTCAGAACAACATTGTAAGTGGCAGACACTAGATGTAACTAGATGTAACAGCCCTACACCTCGGTTCAAGCTTGGTTTCTCCAATTTAACATAAACAACTTCTGTTCTAATGCCTTTCCCAGGGCAGTGTAATCACACCTAATAGCTTCAGTCATGTACATGTAAATATAGTTAACATTTTACCTCCATAACCGAAGCCTGAGTCACCTGTATTTAAGGCTGTAAATTTCTGGTACAAGCCATTTTAAGAGAAATCCACTAGCAAAATAAAATAAAAAAATACTAAAAATCTAATTGCTCTGACTTATTGCTACTGATATACCATGACCCGGATGAATATGAACCTTCACAGACATGATAAAGCTCAAAATTGTAGAAAAGTCTCAAAAACTCTCATAGGTTATTTTTAGTGATCACTTGCCCTAATGTTAGAGTTGAGCAAAGCGTGCTTCGGATGCTGCATCCGAACTCGCTTTGTTTAAAACTTCGGAATAATACTGTACAGAGATCAGTCTCTGTACCGTATTAGAATGTGTGGGCTCTGATGAGCAAAAGTTAGTGTTTTACAAAGTCGCACGTGACTGCGTTGAATAACTTCGGTAATTGATTTTTAAAGTGGAAAACCCCTTTAAAACTTGAAACTGAACTCGGCTTCAGTTCCGAGGTACTAGTCCACTTTCCACTTTAAAAATTAACTATCGAAATTATTCAACAAAGTCACGCGCGATAGGTAAGGAATTTTGTTTTGTTCTTGGTGGGTCAAAATTATTGCAACTATGTTGTGGCTACTCTGCGGAGTACAGCTGAGTCATAGTTTGGGACAAACTTTTTTGTTCAAAGGATATGTGTACTTACGAGAGAATGTCATATCCAAGGAATGCTTGCTTCTTCAAGTCTGGATAAAAAATAAAAATGTCAAGTAGCTTCTTGTAGGAACGAAGGAACAAAGATCATGGTTTCCCCACAATACAGCCCCTGTAACTTACTGGGGCCTTTATTATGGTGCCAGGTATTTACCACTCAAAAACATAGGGCTGGGTAGTTTTCTCCCTACCTTTCCTTTCCGTGGTCCTTGGGCAAATGTCCCACCTCTATGCTTGAAATCAACTACGACTGGGTCTCTCTCTCTTAGGGCATTATAGCAGCCACATGATCTGCCTATATGGTAAAAATGTCTAAAATATGGAAACAAGGACAGAAAAAAATCAATACGTACTGGGTCAGTGAGCATCACAAGAAAATTTACAAATTTGTTGAAATTGAAATTTTTTTTACCAGAAAACTGGTACATTTTTTCTTAGTCTCCCACAACCTCTTTTAAGTGGCGATGCAGTTAGATTGGATACGTTCTACTGTTTCGATACCCTTCTTAAAAAAAGCGATTGTCTAAAGTGGAAAACCCTTTTAAGAGGGCTGATCTAACTGATATTGTATTAGAAACACAATAGCTAAATGCATTGTATCTGTGGATGTTATAATATGTGATCCCTCATTATATACAAATGATCACAAATACTGACTTACAGCAAGACTGACTTGACTAGTACCTCAAGAAAGTCATTTATTTTATTCCATCCCTGCCCAGTGTCTTTCCTTTTCATATAAGTTGTATTGCCAAATACATGATCAAGTCTCTTCTAGAAAACATTGGCTTTTCACCAAGTCTAGTCCTACATAATATTTGGCACAAATTTGGTCAGTGGGTCAAAAAATTAGGCCAACATTATTAAAAATTTCCCAAACTGTCTAGTTGCACTTATATTATTAGAGTACCTTAAAATCTAAAGTTGCCAATGTCTGTTATTCTTGTATCCAGAGATCTTTCAACTGAGAATTTTTGTAAAGAATAAAAATATGTTTGATGAAAGGGGTTGTCACTTCAGCAAGTGGCATTTATCCCGTAGACAAAGTTAATACAAGGCACTTACTAATGTTTTGTGATTGTCCATATTGCCTCTTTTGCTGGCTGGATTCATTTTTCCATGACATTATATGCTGCTCGTTTCCAGGGGTTATCGTGGACGTGTTTGCACACTATAGGAAAAAGTGCCGCCACTCTGGTGGCCAGGACCGTGGGAGCACTCATAGGAACACGTGTGCAGCAGCTCCAGTCCCGTCTACCTCGTATCTGTGCTGCAGCGGTGGTCATAACCCCTAGAAACGAGCAGTGTATAATGTGATGGAAAAATGAATGAAGCCAGCAAAGGAGGCAATATGGATAATAACAATACATTAGTAAGTGCCTTGTGTTAACTTTTTCTACATAATAAATGCCATTTGCTGAAGTGAGACAATCCCTTTAAGCAAAAAAAACAAAATAAAAAATATTTCCAAAAATTTCAAAAATAAATATACATAGCTGGTATTTGCAAATATTTGAAAATATTTAAAACTCATCATTGACGATATTTTTATTTGTGTTTTTCCCTCTAAAGGATGGACAAAATTTGCCCGCTTAACTCGCGCATTGACGAGCAGCCGCAGTGTTTTACAGCAGCTGACTCCTATGAACAAAGCAGAAGTGGTCCACAAACATTCCAGATTAGCAGAAGTAAGAGATTATTTATTCCTTCTAATTCCTTCTAATATTGCTTCATTGCTTTTCATGTTTATCGAAAAGACAGTATATGAGATTTACCGCATTCTTTACAGTAAAAAATACAAACAAGGCTACCATCATGGGGCTCTACTTTTTTGTAGGTAGATCTACATACCAGCAGGTAATATGTATCAAAGGGTTCTGCTATTTCATATCAACTACGTAGAAGGAATATTGTGAATTTTCATTCCTGTTTGGTCAACGGTGTGCTGGATGTTTCATCATTGGCAATAGACTACCTGTTGTGGACAACCTTGTTCTGACAATATTTTGAGTCCTCATGCATGCAGCCATAATACAGTACTCATGTGCCCATATTAAATAACTGTGTGCCTTCGATTTCATAGACTTTTTAAGCCTGGAGTTGAGAAACACTGTACTAGGATATAGACTGTGTACTGATTAGTTGAGATTGCCTATAGGGAAAGGATCCAGTAATGGGCCTCATGCTCTAAGAAAGAGTACTTCATTTTTAGGCAATACCCACACCAATCATGGAACAGAGTCTCGACTCTCAAGTTGCTTTGCTGTAGTCAGCTATCCCCAGCAGTCCCCAGCATAGAGAAGGAATGAAGCATCTTTACGGGTGGGAGTCCGAGCAATGGGACCCTCATCAATCAGATATTTATCCCCTATCCTTCATACATCTTGGAAAAAAACCTTTAATTTTATCTTTTGAAGTCATCATCTTCATTCTTCTCCCTAATTCACTAGTTATTTTACACAGATCTCAATATTTGTTTTTTGAAGGCCATGTGCAGGCCAGGTACTTAATGGGAGTCTTTACAGAGTTCACTACTTAATTACATATTAATTAGAGAAATTGAAGCGCTCAAGTAGGTCAGTATCCTCCAAGTACAGCAGATTCTCTGTGGATAAAAAAGCATTTACAGTTTCACAATTGGTTTCTCTTGTTCCTAATTATATATACTGTAGGTTGTGATCATAGCATGTTTTTTGTTCGATCCAGCCATGGTGTTGCAGTTTGGTGTAATCATTACTTGAAATGTATTTAAAAAGTATAAGGCATATGGTGGTAGTCCTTACTGCTGAGACTCTTCAGGGGGTTACTAGAATATTGTCTTGGTGGTAATGTTGGGCTCATGCTAAATTGTTTGGGATGGTCATATGGCTTGCAACTTTGTGCAGAAACATTAAATTTGCAGTATGAGCCATGGTAATGCCACCATTTTATCGTGACTTGCAGTAAATGCTTTTGTAAAAAAACAAAAATTGAGTGAAACAAACTAACAAAAATAATCAAAAATCAAGGAATTGTGGGTGCACAGGCTTCCTACAGGCGAGACAAGAGAAACAGTTGGTGTTGTTTGCCAAAGCCTCAACCCAGGGTAAATAGTGTAGCCTGTGAAGAAAGGTCATGGGCTGCTTAGAAGATACTAGGCTGGCATTCCTTACTTTCCTTTGTCCTCAATTAAATTCAACATTCCTGGCTGGGAATGTCTTAACCCCACTCATCAAATCCGAAGATCACAGACTGATCTTACCCATTCCTATTAAGTCCAACCAGGCCTGGTCTGTTTATCACCAGTCAATGAAATCCAAATCTTCTGACTTGATACGCATTCCCCCCACCACCAAGCACATCAATCAAATTCAAAATGTAGTATGGTTTTCAAAATATTCGCCTGTCCCATATCTTCCGTCCCCCTGCCAATCAAATCAAAATTTCCCATGCTGTCCAAATCTATCCTGGGTTATAACATGTGTCCTCCCTATCAAAATCTCTCCTGGGCTTAACTATATACAGTATGCCTCCCTATTAGATTATAACCTCTCCTGGTACCATATGTCTTCAATGAAATCATAACATTTTGGTCTGTAACATATGAACTTTACCAACAAATCCAAAGCTACTACTTTTACATATGCCCCCATCAGATCCAAAGATGTTAGCTGTGCGTTTTCCAGATAAAGATTTACCAGCGCAAGTCAGGGATTACAAGACCAAGCAAGGGGACAGTGTGGAAGCCTGATCCCGTTAGTGTAGGGGGTGGGTAGAAAGCGGAGGAGCTGAGGTGCTCCAATGGGCTAGGGCCCACCTCTTGGAGCGTTTAAGTCATCATTGGGATAATTAATAAATGGGTCATTTCTTATGAACAGGGCCATAGATTTTAACAAGAGACGTATCACTTTTATCAGCAGCTTCAACCCTACCAGACAATATACCTGGTTTAATAGGGATGATCCTGCTAACCTATCTTAACAAATGAGGAATTGTTTTAATAAGCAGGATCAACTCTGCCAGATAGTATGCCTGGTTTAACAGAGTTGATACTGCTGACAGATGCTCTTCTCTTTAAAGGCTTGTTGGCTTTGGACCACCCCTTTTTGCTAGAAGAGCCTATCAAAATAAACCGATCAGAGTGTATCGTCAGTGGTCAGCTTTAATCTGCAGGGGAACATAGCAGCAAGTAATCAATTCCTCTGCAGCACGACCTCAGGAGAAATTAAGTATTACATGGTCTCCCTTGAAATCAGTGGGCTGCCAGTAAAATACAGATATCCTACAAGTCCTCCAAAGGAAGATGCACTCTCTGAATAATTGATAGAGATCCCCAGTGAGGACCCCACCATTCACTGAGCCATTAGGGTATTTGATAATGGGGTTTCTTACCCAGAACCTATTACCTCTACCATTACATTTTGTGAATTACGATAGGTTTAGTGGTTCTTTAAACCTACTTTAAATTGCAGAGCAATTAGTGCACTATATATATTTTTTCTATTTATTAGGAGAGGTTCCTAATCAACCGAGCTTCAAACACTTTTTCAAGTAGACAAAGGTTTTTTATTGCACGCCTATGCCTAATTAAAATAACAATAATTTTTGATTGCCTTTCTAAAATTAGCTTGCTTGTGAAGTAGAAAAGCTCTGGTTTACACACTATGACGGTTTTCTTCGATGCCCAATTTCTTTTTCAGGTTATTTTGTCCGTTTAACCTTCGCTTTGCTGGACACAGTTTTGTAACTGTTTAATGTGTTAGGTAAAAGAGAGCATCAGATAATATAGCACTTTCTCAAAATTCAACCCGTTTTGTAGATTGATATGACATCTTTTCCTTGGCACATCTGTAATTAATCCCCCATGGGGTAAGGTTACCCTTGCAGCTTGCCTTGCGCATAGTGTGTAATAAGACGTGGACTGTCCTGTACTGCATGATTCATGCACTGATGAGATCCTTAGATTGCCCCAATTAATAATTCACTGAGTGCTGTTAGCCTTTGGAACCTAATCAAAATATAAGATAAATGTCGCTTTCTTAACTTGAAGGCAAGGGTGTCTGTCAGATATGTTCGCAGTTCCATCCGTAAGTGTTACTCTATAGGCATGCAACCCAAATCCATATATTTGTTGATTTTACTTCTCTAGATAAGCAGTCCCTAAAATAGAAAGTTCTTTGATGTTCTCACTGCAGCACAGTCATCCCCGGGGGTAGCTACATTAAGATTCCTGTAGGCGTGCGCATTTGGGGGGAGTGATGTCTCCTGAGATTCTACCATGAGAGATAAAAGTCCAGGTAAAGGTTCACACTCATTCTCTAAATCTAATGTAACATCATTATCAATGTGCACGGATATATTATTTACGTAGACGGACAGGATATAATAAGAATATATGTTAGGTGCAGGAGAGATAAAAATGATGCACAAATAGATAGATTGTGGGTTAATTCAAGATAATAATTAGATAGGAGATGACACCGATGGATGTGAGTTAGAAAGAACATATACACAAATTTGTTTTTAATCAGGTATAATGCAAAAACCTGAAAATCTTAAAGATCATAATTGATACATAATAGTGGGAAATTTAATATTTTTTGTATATAAGACATATATTAGAGTGATGATGGATATGAGAAAGATAGATAGATAGATAGATAGATATTAGATAGATAGATAGATAGATAGATATGAGATAGATAGATAGATAGATATGAGATAGATAGATAGATAGATACTATAACAAAGGCCTCCTTGTGTTGGGTTGAAACATTGCATTGGGGGTTAATAAAGCGGGTCCACCACCCATTCACATTCTTCTATAGATAGATAGATAATAGATAAATAGATATGTGATAGATAAATAGATATGAGATATACAGATAGATAGATACAATAGTGGGCACATAGACATATAGCATGTATATTGCATTCATTTTTCATTTACTTCTCTACCATTATAGACACATAGAATGATTTGTTCTTATTTTAGACCTAAATCAGAGAACAAAAACATCAAGCATCGCAGCCTGAACAATGTGTGCTTTTCATCCGTCTGAATAATCCATATAAACAAGCCTTGATGTTCAATAATAGAAAACTAGTTCACTGGCATTTGATAAAACATCTAATCTTCCAGAATCTAGAACTGTGGCAGGATTGTATTTTCTTTTCACAAGAGTTTCCACAAATAAGAGATTAGAAATAAACTGTCTCAGATCTTTATGAAGTTTACCGGGTTTTATAGTAAAGACAACACTGTCGAGCAGAATGCTGTTTTATATTATACATATCTATGGCCTTAGTCTCTCCAGAATACCTCTTCATAGTGAAAACTTGTCTTTTTATTCATGTCCTTCTCTTCCTTCTGCCCCCTCTATTGCTGATGTGTGTAAAGCCCTTACACACTACATAAAAGAGCCATGGTGACTAGGATGGATATATTTTTGATCATACAGGTTCTGCTGACATATAGTGGGTTCTGTCAGGTTTCCATCTGGGCTTCAGTGTTTTTGGTGGAAAGAATAGTGCTGCAGACCATACTACTGTTACCATCAAAATACCAGAGCAGCACTATTAACCATGTTTGAGAAAGAAATTGAATGGAGACCAGTCAAGCCAAGCATTACTTCAAAGCCTTGCCCCACCAACTTGTTTGGTGGCTAGAATGAGATGAACTCTGTCTTCTCTACCAAATGTTTGGCAAGACTATTTGTTTCAGGGTCTTACAGAACATTACACAGGTTCTCAAATATGTGAAGTATTCCTTCCTCTCATTTATTTTTAGGTGTATCAGCCCTGTACTGTAAGAGCTCATCTATAACTGAGCGACAACTATAATGTTGACATGACTAGGTCACAGAAGTGAAGGTTATGCTCCTGTTGTATTATAAATGTCTAATGTGACATGTATCTCATGCAGGTTCTACAGCTGGGATCAGACATCCTTCCTCAATACAAACAAGAAGCACCAAAGACGCCACCACACATTATATTGCACTATTGTGCTTTCAAGACCACCTGGGATTGGGTGATCCTAATACTGACCTTCTACACTGCAATCATGGTTCCTTACAATGTCTCCTTCAAGACAAAGCAGAACAACATTGCCTGGCTGGTGCTGGACAGTGTGGTGGACGTCATTTTCCTTGTTGATATAGTTTTGAACTTTCACACAACTTTTGTTGGGCCTGGAGGAGAAGTAATTTCGGATCCCAAACTTATAAGAATGAACTACTTGAAAACGTGGTTTGTCATTGACTTATTGTCTTGCTTACCATATGATATTATCAATGCCTTTGAAAATGTCGATGAGGTAAGTGGATGTCAGCCAAGTGTTATTAAAAATGTATGAGGAAATTATAAGTCTCTGAATTTTTACCTGTCACATACTGCCATGAATGCTTCCTTCAGCTATTCTGTCCTTGCCAGCTGCCCCTTTTACCTCTGCTTTCTATTTGCTTCCCTTATCACACCTTTCTGGGTACCCCATTAAACAGGGACTACCAAGTACCCTACTTAGCAAATCTTTACAACTGTCCCCATAAACAATAGCATCCAAGCATCCTCATAAACAGGACCTTCCAAGTGTCTCCATAAACAGTACCTTTGTATTGTCTGCATAAAAAGTACCTTCCAAGTGTGTCCATAAATAGTACTTTCAAAGAGTGTCCCAAAACAGTACCTTCCAAGTGTCTCCATAAACAGTAGTCTCAAAAAGGCCCCCAAAACAGTATCTTCCTATTGTCCCAATAAAGAGTACTTTCCAAGTGTCTCCATAAACAGTAGTCTCAAACAGTATCTTCCTATTGTCCCAATAAAGAGTACTTTCCAAGTGTCTCAATAAATAATACTTTCAAAGAGTCTCCCAAAACAGTATATTCCAAGTGTCTCTATAAACAGTACCTACCAAGTGTCTCCATAAACAGTAGTCTCAAACAGTCCCCCAAAACAGTGTCTTTGGATAAACAGTACCTTCAAGTGTCTCCATAAACAGTAGTCTCAAACAGTCCCCCAAAACAGTATCTTCCAATTGTCCCCATAAAGAGTACTTTCCAAGTGTCTCAATAAATAATACTTTCAAAGAGTCTCCCAAAACAGTATATTCCAAGTGTCTCTATAAACAGTACCTACCAAGTGTCTCCATAAACAGTAGTCTCAAACAGTCCCCCAAAACAGTGTCTTCCGATAAACAGTACCTTCAAGTGTCTCCATAAACAGTAGTCTCAAACAGTCCCCCAAAACAGTATCTTCCAATTGTCCCCATAAAGAGTACTTTCCAAGTGTCTCAATAAATAATACTTTCAAAGAGCCTCCCAAAACAGTATATTCCAAGTGTCTTTATAAACAGTACTTTCAACTGTGTATGCATAAACAGTAGTCTCCAACAGTCCCCCAAAACAGTCTCTTCCGATTGTCCCAATAAAGAGCCCTTTCCAAGTTATTCGATCAACAGTACTATCAAATTATACCTTCCAAGTGTCTTAATAAACAGTACCTTTCAAGTGTCTCCATAAACAATACCTTCTAAGTGTCGCAATAAACAGTACTTTCAAAGAGTCTCCCAACACAGTACTTTCCAAGAGTCTCCATAAACAGTACCTTTAAAGTCTCACCATAAACAGAGCCTTCCAGTTGTCCTAATAAAGGGTACCTTCCAAGTGTCTCTATAAATATTACCTTTCACGTGTCTCCATACACAGATAGTACCTTACAATTGTCCCCATAAAGAGTACTTTAAAACTGTCTATATAAATAGTACTATACAAGTGTCTCCATGAACAGTACTCTCAAAGAGTCCCCAAAAACAGTACCTTCCCATTTTCCCCATAAATAGTAGCTTCCATGTCCTTATACTGTGACTTTCAAGTGTCCTCACAGACAATGCCTTCAGTTGACCCAAGAAATATCTCCCAGTAGATGTTAAATGATTCCGAGCAGCACCCCCTAATATTGTCTGCATCTGGTCCTCTTCTCTTCCCCACACCTAGCTCCAGCCTCTGAGTCTAATCCCCCCATCATAAAAATGCGATCATAAAAAAAAAATGTATCACCCATCAACAGGACAGATTGATTGCTGAGGCAATAGTCACCATTGTCCTACCTAACATGCATGACTGTGGTAAGGTGGAGTTTGAATAGAGAGGTGGTCATGCACGTGCACTGCAGCTCCATGTATCTCCATGAGAATTATAGTAACAGCCCAGTGCTATATAGTAAGAGCCCAGTGCTTAGGCGTAAGATGAGATCCACTGGAAGTCTTTACAGGTCATGTCTTTTCATATTCCAGTCTATTAGACTGCTCCAGCCAAAGTGTCTATTCAGTTGTACACTGAAATAAATACATAAAATAAGATGCTAAGCTCCTCTAAAGGAAGATATAATAAAAGGGAGTAGACAGAGGGAAGTAGAATACCATAAAAACAATGCACACAGAGTGATCATCAAAGGTGATGAAAAGTTCTCATCTAGGTCCAATGTATAATGACAGAGCGCTGCATGAAGTGCCTTATCTGCGTGTATAGTATTAGTATAGTATATAGTATAGCAGTACAACAGAGCTTTTATTAAAGGGTACATTGAGATATCAAAAATGTTTGACATGTCATAAAGACATCAATAGTTTTGATTGGTGGGGGTCTGAGTGCTCAGACCCCCACCAGTCACTAGAACGAGAGGAGAGAAGCGCTAGCAATCTTTCATAATTGAGATGGGCCCATACACTTCTACTGAGCCTGTCTCCTGCAGCGAGGAGACAGACCACGATATGCCCTTTCTATTGATCAACAAGTCTCCGCACTCAGATTCCCACCAATCAAAACTCTTGATGTGTCTCCCTTACCTTTAAATGATAATGAGATGGCCCTGCTCATTCTGTCCCAGTCTATATAGCAAAGTTGACAAACGATCAGCAGAACACATGGAATGTCTGTCTATTGTGTGTGTTCTAGTGGCCCTCGTGAGAACTGAAAAATTTCATTTCAAGATTACATGAGATAAAAAAAACTATGCTAAAGAGGACAAAGTCAGACTAAACTCTTTTGCATATATCAGTAGCTACAGGTGGTAATGGGAAATTCTTCCAAACATCCAGGGGCAGGTTGGCCATAGACCTTACAGGGAAATTTACCAGTGGGTCGATGCCCAGGGGGTCGCCTGAGTCCTCCTCATGGCCGGCCAGTAGAAGTTTTTGGGGTATAGTTTGTGCTGCTGGCAGAATTTTGTGATGGACTGTGGTATTTGGCTCTGTTGGGGTGGTATGATATGCCACAATATGGTATTGCTGGCCTTGCCTTGTGTTGGCCATGCCTTCCATCAATTTGGACCCGACTACAAAATGGGGCCACTTTTAGTATTTTTTCCAGGGCCACTTTAAGTTCCCAGTCCGCCCCTGCAAACATCAGTGGTAGCTAAAACAAAATTTTTTGTTGGGCCGTGTATTATATAATGTTCTGATGATATCCTTTAAGAAAGTATAAATAAAAATCTCATAAATGTCTTAAACCTGTAGAAATAACATAATAATGCAATCTAGTAGCAGCATTCAGGGAATATAATCTCAGATCATGCTTTGTCATCTCCACCAATTTATATTTTTGCTCTGTACTTGGAAATTGTTATTACTTTAGAGCTGATAGTGAAAGAATAACTCACGGATAATATAGTAGCTCAGTATTGGTCAGCCGTTTCAGAATCCCTGCTGGAGATAAACACACATTAATTGGAAGCAATTTACAATGATAACACTCTGGAGTATAAGATGATATACTCACAAAGTACACACTTGGCATCTGTGCTGTAGGCCAGAGCTATCTTCTACACACATCTCTGGAGCTGTCACTTGATGACCCACTTCAGTGTGACACTGGCTAAGATAAAGGGATTTATTGGTATTCAGGGAATTGAAAAAGTTGTTTGTCTTGTAGAGATAATGAAGTTGTAGAACATTACAGCTGTATTCATATCTGCTCTTAACGTCATTACTTAGGTTGGTTTTTACATGTTCTCCCAGCTCCGCTGTTTTCAAGACTAACTAGAAATAAAGCAAAAGCGGTCCTCCAGTCTCAAACTAAAATTTGACTATAATTGGGAAATGGAAATTCAACATAACTGGAATTATGGTTCCTCCATTATTGAGTTCTGCCCCCCCCCCCCGACTCCTTCTTCACAAAGTAGCCACCAAAGTTTTAGATTTGCTGATGGGGGTGCTCTCAGCATGTCTAAAACAATGCTCCCACCTCCTTTGACCTTGGATGAATGAGCACCGATGACCTGCACAGGAAGACATAGATGGAATAGACACAGTGCCAATGTCATCGGTACTAGTGGAGAGGAGGACATGTCTAAGACTTGTTGAGAGCAGCCCCATCGGCATGCCTAAGACTCCAGTCATTATTTTGTGGAAAAGAGAGTCTGGGTATCAGAACTTGACAATGAAAGTGCCATAATTCAAGCAGAGGGCCACATATATGTTACATTTCCAGTGCTCTGCACACGAGAGGCGATAAACCGTGTGATGAGCTTATTGTTATGGGATCCTTTCAGAAAAAAGGGATTGTTCAATGAGACAACCCATCAAATTGCCTTCCTTAACAACTGCAATGTGACTGTTTCTGTGGTCTCCATGTCCTGATCTCCGCAGGGTCTGTAGCAGTCACATGCCATTAATTTTTCACATGACCGCTACTGCTAATCACTGGCATTTGTAGTCACACTCTGCTCATGCACTCTTGACCTCTAATGTCCAGTGGGGGCCTGAAAAAATTCTGGAAAACCCTTTAGCCCTCTGGTCTGCTTGTACAATGTCCATGGTGCTGAACCTTGACTCATGAAGTTTGCTCTGAATGCACAGTACTAAAAAAGTTTGCCTTCTTCCAAAATAACTTGACTATCCATTGTTAACCTATTACATGCTAATTGTCGCCTGTGTTTCCATGACGGCTAGATAGCAACAAGCAGTCAGGCCGCAGGTGATATTTATCTTTGTTCCAAGCCAATTACCTCCTACACACGAGACTGTACTTTTGTATGATTCCAAATAAATGTTCAATCGAATGCAATGGTTCTAGTGAGAAATGTTTGCCGTAATTGTGGAAAGTGTCGTGCAGAGAATGCAGTAGAAATGTTTTTCTCCTTGAATCCCACGGTGTTAAATGTACTTACGATCACAGCGCTTGTCAACTGGACAGGTCTGTGTATGCCGATGAAATGTTGTTATTATTATTCCTGGGTCAGTCCAATTCTTATGTCGTAATTAGTTCCAGTTAATAAACGGCATAGTAAAAAGGCAGCACGTAATACAACATGATAAAACCCATTTAGAAGTATCTTTAATTTATGGTTTAAAGGGATTCTATATGGGCAACCCTATCCCATATTCCCTATGAGGATATATGGACATCACAGAGTTATCCTCCTGGTTCCAACCTCCATGTGCTGTCAAGAGAGCCACTAGAAAGAGCGAACTTGATGTAAAACATGACAAGTACTACCAATAAATGGATGCCATAAGGAGCTTCCCACAATCACCTGGTCATCAGGTTTTTTAATGCGTTTTTTAAAAGCCCAAATCAGGTGTGAATCATAAAAGCAGAAAAAGTATTAAGGACAGATACAACGTCTCCCCTTTTTTCCATTTTTGATGTTGGCTTCAAAAACTGCATCTTAAAACCTAAACATGTGGTAGCACCCTAAGAAAGGAATGTCCAGATGGGACTGTTACCTTCTTCAAGAACCTGTGGAGACCATTCCATTATTGACAAAATATTGGGACCTAAATTAGTTGAAATTTTTGTACTATAGTATGATATACTTCTAGTTTACAGGTTTAAAGGGGTTGACCATCCTCTGTATTATTTTTTTCAAAACAGGTTCAGAATGCTATAAAACATTTTTTTTAAAAGTCATGCTCTTCTCACAGATCCACTGCTGCTCCCATTTTGCCTCTTCTTGGATCAGCCAATCAATGGCAGCAGTATTGACATGCCTCAGCTAGTGATTAGATGAGCATTATTTCCTGTTTGTTGAGAAGGACCAGCAAGTAGGGAGGACAGTGGGAAACCAGGAAGCAATGGTGCAGAAGCAGCAGAGCATTGCTTAGGTTATTTTTAAATTTTTTATTTACAGCTTGAGCCTGTCGAAAAAAATGACTTGTCAACCCCCTTTCAGGTTGCTTTCCAGTAGATAATTACAGTTGATTATGCCAACCAGCTTTAGACTTCATTTTTTGTAGTGAACTAATGAGTTCTTCCATGGTCTTCTCCGTTGACAACGTAGTTTGGGTGGCATTAAAAGGGTTTTCTTAGATTTTTTTTTCTGATGACCTATCCTCTGGATAGGTCATTAGTATCTAATCGGTGGGGTCTGACACCTCACAGGAGCGCCTCTACCTTCTGAAAAAGCTGATCAGCAGGGGGAACCCCACCGATCAGATACTGATGACCTATACTGAGGATAGGTCATCAATGAAAAAAAAATCTCGGAAAACTATTTTAAGTTACAGTATCTATGCAGGGCAAATACTTAGAGGTTAACTAATGTTTTTATTGTATTTCCTAGGGCATCAGCAGCCTCTTCAGCTCTCTGAAGGTGGTACGACTCCTGAGACTGGGCCGTGTGGCCAGGAAATTGGACCATTATTTGGAATATGGTGCTGCAGTGCTGGTTCTCTTGGTCTGTGTATTTGGACTTGTTGCCCATTGGCTAGCCTGTATTTGGTATAGTATCGGGGACTATGAAGTTATCGACGAAGCCAACAACACAACCAAGAATGAAAGCTGGCTTTACCAACTGGGAATAAGTATTGGTAGTCCTTATCGATATAATGCCTCTGGCACAGGGCAATGGGAAGGTGGACCCAGTAAGTACTCATTGTACATATCATCTCTCTACTTTACCATGACAAGCCTTACAACTATTGGATTTGGAAACATTGCTCCAACAACTGATGGAGAGAAGATATTTTCTGTCGCGATGATGATGGTTGGCTGTAAGTAAAGTATTATCTCCTTTTATTATAGAGTATGATATGTATGTTTCCTTTTAGTCAATGGTCATGTCGCCATAGTAAGCATTATTGTTGGTTTTGAGTCTGACTAAATGGATTTTGTATGTAGCGTGTGTATAGATATCCAGCAGCACAGGTGTTATGAAAATTAAGACAATTAAGAATGAAATGACTACATTTATATTGCATGAACTTGGAGAAACTACCCTGTTGTCCAATCGACTCATTATCCTTAATGACATAATATCTAACATTAGCCAATGTCATTCATATTATACTTGATCACACACTAAGGAGAGACATTACCATGCACATTTGTGTTTTGCACAACAGAAAATGTAAATTTCTGAAAATATTTCCTCTACTGGACGGAAATGTCTAGTAGAGCATTGCTAGACTACAGCTCACCATGTGGAAAGGCATGGTATTGCAGGAAAAACGTCAAGTCAAGAAGCTGAGAATTAATAAACATGATGGCAAAATATTAAATTAACTGGTGAGAGTTTCATATGGTAGATAAAAGTCAAAACTACTATAATGAGTTTGACGTGGAGGGGACATGAAGGATAGATGAGGAGGGTTGGAGGGTGAAAGAAAAAATTAAATATAATGTGCTCAGAAGGTCAAAACAGCTTGTTAAGTTAGAAAGTTTACATAAGAGATATGTTATTTTATTAAACAGAGCATGTCAGCCAGTTTTTCATATCTGGGAAGTCCCTAAACCGTTGTGGGTTCTTCCATACTTTTAATACAGGTGATCTGAGTAATCATTTCTGGAAAGTTTTGGTGTGGATTCTGAACCTACAAAGTCTGGAAATCAATCACCTGTCCGCTGTTCATCTTTATTGCTTTGCTATTGGTTATAAATGCGTAAGCAGAGTTTGTTTGTCCATGTGTACTGCCATCGGTAAAGATGAAGATTTTACTGGCTGTGTGTTGGTCTTTACCTTGAAAGCTCAGGTGTATTCTCAAGTAAAAGATTTCTTTCGCCAGAAGCCTGGGTATGCGGTGCGCTGACCCAGTGTCTCCTTTGAATTGTGTGGCTGAAGAGACCCTCCGTTAGGTAAGAGGTAGACTCTAACAATTAGGTAAAAGAGGGCAGCTGCAATTATATTGAAAAAAAAAATAATATTCAGAAGAAGTCAAGGAATTATAAAAGTAAATTGCAGCCACCCAGAGGGGCTTGTATTAGGGCAACTTCACCAAATGTGGAGCTTGGATCCAGTGTCAGAGGAACACCTCAAGCATGTATGTGAGACTGAGGGTTATATGCATTGGAGGTGATCCGGACACTGATACTTTGAGCAGAGTCTTCTCTTGGACATACTATAACCTGATATTGAGCTCTTGTGCATGAGTGTGAAGATCTTAGATAAATCCTTGGTAAGTGGCTTTAATATGTCATGAGACAGTTATACTTTAAGATAAAAGGATGTCCATAAAAGATTAAGAAAAGCAAGTGCAGAGTTTAGAGTTTATTATAGGTGTCATTATTTAAAGGACCACTGTCATAATTTACACAAAGATATTTTTATTATATATTATATTAATATTCATTATTTCATCAGTTACAGCATGATACAACTTTGTTTGAGTATCAACTTCCATACACGATGGATTGGATAGGGGACAGGAATCTATAGACTTTGAACAGGGTCAGACCTTGGGCCCACCAGAGGAAATTAGTCTCAGGGCACAGGCTCAGTATCATCAATAAGGTCTCACAGGTTTTGAATAAAAAAAAAAAATACACTCTCCTCCAAAGGCAGCTCAAATGATATTTTCTCCTGGACCTTTAGGGTCAACTATGGTATCAGAACCTGGGCCCACCAGAGGATCCTCTGGTTCTCTGGTAGGCCAGTCCGATGCCGGCCTTGAGAGTTGAGACCCATGGGCTCTTTACCAACTACTGTAGTCATTATACACTTGATTTGGATTTATAAATTGCAATGGAGGCAGCACTTATGTCCTTTTTTTTAGGGCAGTGGGCCACATTTGGCCATAGGTCCTTACGCACTGCCTTAAAGGTGCTGTCCAGACTGCAAATATTGATGACCTATTCTCAGGATAGGTCACCAATATCAGATCGGTGGTGGTCCAACATCACACTGGAGACAGCTCCATACACTGTGTAGTGGTTGTGCCAGGGTACTGAAGCTCATCTACCATTAAAATGAATGAGAACTTAGCTGCAGTGCGCCTGCGCAGGAAACTACACAGTGTATGGAGCCTTCTGCTTCCACTCTGTACACTGTATAATCTATGGTGGTGCGCCTGATAGAAACAGCTGATTGAACCCCTTCCATCTGATATTGATGGGATATGTCATCAATATCTGTAGCCTAAACAACCCCAGAATGGTCAGTTTTCCCCAGCTAGACAAACTAAGAGTTTTAGCTATTCTATATACTGGTTACATGATGACCTAGAACACGGACATTGCTCCCTTCTATCAGAATCTGACCAATCCCAGAACACTTTCAATGTCGTTACATTACCTTCCATAAATCTGAAAAGTTTCTGTTCCTCTTAATTTACTTAGCAATGATTTTTTTTTTTTTGCTAATGTGCTAAACTCTGATCCATCCAGTTATTATGATAAATGATTTAATCAGATGAAATGTGCCACTAATGTTTTATTGATGTAAGAAGCGGTGAAAAATCCTCCGAGTAATTTTTCCAGCATGATTTGAATTACTTGCATTTAACGTACACTTTGAAATGATTTATTATTATGTGTAATTGATCTTGATTGCCTTGATTGAAGCGGATGAGACTGAAAATGCTGCGTCAAGTGATGAATCCAAACTGTATGTTTCCAAGGCTGAAGCACAATGCAATTTTCTGCCAACTGAGACAAACATTCAGCAAAACACAATAACATGTGAGAGTAACAGCGGCGACCCTGTCCGAAGGTTGTGTACGGTATCGGAGATCAGCTCCATGTGCCTCAATGGAGTTATGATGCAATACCAGATACAATCTATGGATAGGTGTGGCGCTGTTTTGAGAAGAAAGCAACCACACCTATCTACTCCTGCACTGTCCCTTTAAATATATACATAGAGCTTCCACTAGAGGGAACAAACTGTAGACAGGTTACTTGAAACAAATGCTATCTAGATAAGACTAAGGTCTCATGTTTAACCAAGTACATGACATGACAGTGGCATCCGTCATCATAGGATCCCATTGTAAAAGACAATATTTGTTATAGAGTTTTCTACTAGATAAAAAAAATGCAGTATACTACATTTTACCACCCCCACATATAATTTAAATGTGGGGCAAAAAGCAAATGCAGCCTAAGTACAGATGAAGCCGAGCTTAACTTGATGGTTAACGCTTTAAGTAAACAATGGCAAGAAAATGTTAATTGACTTTTTCAATGGATTTTAATGGCTTTTGTCACAAGATAATACTTTTAGCTTGGCTACACCTGTATGTCATTCTGCTCCCCCTAGTGGCAGCCACGTCATGCAGCAATTTACGTATTTAGCAAATCTGTGCATAAGTATGACAGTATAGTGCGGTGCAAACTGCGGCATTCATTTACATGATAAATGTAATGACAATGATACTTTAAAGGCTGTGTACGCATTTGCAAGCAATATTGCTCTAATACATATACAATAAAATAAAAAACTATTTTGCAGGCAGTTTATTAAAAATAACCATGTTAGTGTCTACAGCAATGGGTACAGACTGATTTGCATAGATGCTGTATGTTGTGCCAACATTTTGGTGCAATTTCATTGCGAATTGTTACATCTTGGGCTTTGCCTCCCGTACCCACTGAGTCATGCCTTTTGCCTGCTAAACTGCACCCCTTAGGCTTGTGAGGCATATTGGATTTTTCTTTGCCTTAAATTTGATTCCTAAATAGGTCTAGAAATAAGTGCTCACAAAAATGGCTACATTTTACAAAAAGGTTTAGGAGCAATCACTTTAGTAAATATGTAGTATAATAATTACAAGAGGTTGTGCAAAATTATCTCACCACTCCTATGCAGGACAATTCCAGGTGCCCAAATAGATCTGGGGTCCTGCCAACAGTGAAACAATGGAAGAAGTCCTGCACCAATGGAAACAATGGAAGAGTCCAGAAGTCCCAATAAAGGCCTTAAATGCAGGGTGTTCTGCACATGGACTTTTTAGTGCATTAAAACTAAAGTGGAATACTTTTTCGGGATTCCCACGCGGTGCAGTTTTGGAAGCCAGAATCAGGAGTGGATAGTAAACGGAGACGAAGTATAAAGGACAGATACGACTTTCCCTCTTTTTCGAATTCACTCCTGGCTTCGAAAACTGCATTTGGAAACCTAACCGTGTGGCCGTATTCGAACAGCTGTTATTCTAAAATATATAAATGTCTTCTTGTTACTGATTCCTCTCCACCTGAAGGAAGCTCTACAGATTGTCAGTCATACATAGAGATGTCGCTGACAGCGTTGCCTATTATGGGAGATATGTCCCAAGATCCCTGCTGAAAATGCTATCACGTCACCTTCTGCACTTCTGAACCCTTCACTCAAACAAATAGAAAGGGCCCCGTAGGGTGAAAGCTATTTTTCTTTTTTTTTTTTTTCGCAAAATATAACGGAAAGCCTCCAACTTCCAAGTGTACAATTTTCAGATGAGCCTGGGGAAGAAGAGCTGTTAAATAAAAGATCTAGTCTAAATATAGCAGGAGTGACATTAAAGGCAAGTGACAGTATTTAGAAATAGACGTTTGGCTGTACTGACTCTCTTCGCTGCATTTTTAGCAGGAGTACTCACAGGGGTACAGTAGCAGAATTTGTGGGTAACTCTTTTGTGAACTGTGAAAACTCTTAATTAAACATAGAGCAGTTTAGCCCATTCAGTTGAATAGGAGGTAGTTGTAACACCAGGTATGAGGGTCAGTGTGCTGGGTACCCCCCAGAAGGTGTTTTCCAGGGGAATATTTTTATTTAGTAAAAAAACAAACAAAGGGCATGATGAGTTAAAAAAATAATAATCACTCACCTCACTGCTGCTCCAGTCCTTGCTGCTCTGTACTTCCTGGCCTGAGGGGCAATACACAGGAAACTAACATTTGCTCCTCAGCCAATCACTGGGTGATGCGGGTTACTGTTGGGGTCAGTGATTGGCTGGGCAGGCGGTTCAAGCCAAGATTTAGTTGTAATTCTGGGAGTTTCTCCCATCTGCACACACGATCTTTGAAGCTCAGTCAGAGTGATCATTGGGTTCTTAGTCACCTATTTCCCTGACTACCTAGTTTGGTAGGGTGGCCAGCTCTAGAAAGAGTGCTGGTTGTTCCAAACTTGTTCCATTTAAAAATTATGGATGCCACTGTGCTGTTGGGAACTTTCAGTGTACCAGAATTTTTTTTGTCCCCTTCTTCTAGATCTTTGCCTCCACCTAATACTTTCTCTGAGCTCTACTGGCAGTTCTTTCCTCCACCTGGCTTGGTTTTTGCTCATTGTCTGCTGTGAGCTCTTAAATAGACAGGGCTGTGTCTTTCCAAATCATGTTTAATCAACTGAATTTACAACAGGAGGACTCCAATGAAGGTGTCAAAACATCTCAAAGTTAACAGAAATGGGAGGCCCAAAGCTACATACATTTCCAGTGTAATAGCAAAAGGTCTGAATTCCTATTACGGATATTGAATGCAGATTTTTTTTATTTTGGCACCAGGCCACAACATAACAAAATATGAAAAAAGTGAAAGGGTCTGAAGACCTTCTGAATGCATTGTATGTCGAATCGAGTCCACCTTCTGTATTAACCATCTGCTTCAGAGGCTAAACAGCCATCTGTCTGTGGTTTTATGGGATTCAGTTGTATTAAGTACATCTCACTTCAAACTAACCGACGTTACAGGCTTTCCGGTCATTTCCAAGTGTTTGATGCCCATTTTAGTATATTGCCTTATAGCAACAAGCTTCTCAGTTCTTACAAGCAAATATGTATTGTCATTCTAGTACATATATGAGATTATTTGGGTATAGTCAGATAATCATAGGACTGAATAGCAAAACATTTTAATACAGTCCACCTACTGTATTAACGGGTATATATACATACTGTAGATGCAGGCCTCACTCCTATCAATAGCAAGGGATATTCTCATCCCGAATATGGTCAGGGACAGGACTTGCTCTAAAACTTATAGATTGGGTGAACAGATCCACAAAAAAGGATGTATTCATGGCCTGTAGAAATAAATGGGTCAGCGTGCTATCCATGAAAAAAATGGTAGGCATGGCTAGGAAAAAGGTAATTCTCGCAATGCATATAGGAACTCAGCTGTTATAGGTGTGTCTGACAACAAAACTGTTGACTGTTTCCTGTGACAACCATTAGAATTTTGACTGCATCTGTGTTCAGTTTGTGACTCAAGACCAAAAATATGGCCCTATTCACTCTGTGCCCGTGTTGCAGACGTCAAACCATGGGTCTTCAAAACACAGGCCCCGGCCGTGTGAACTCTGCATCACGGTGCGGACCCTTTGACTTGAATGGGTCCGCGATCAACAAGATACGGCAAAAGGACATGTCCTATTTTTGCGGAGGGAAGGCATGGACCCGGAAGCCCACAGAAACACAATGAAGCCTTACTGTGAGCTGCTAATGCCTCAGCACTTCAAAAGACCTTTATTCGCTGAAACTAGTTTACTCCTTTAATAAATAAGTTTATGCCTTAAATACAGAGCGGAGACTCTTTGGCAGGTCTCCAGGCATCATCAAAAGGCTCAACACGATTAAGCTTTGATCCTTCTGAAAACAGAGTATAACGCAGAGAAAGCTCGAAGAATTAACCAATACGATGTAAATGACCAAATAAAACAACTCTGCTCATAGCCAAATCACTGTCAATCAATCTATATAAAATATTATTCTTACACAGGGTTTTAGAGGAATCATTATAGTATGGAGATTTCAGAATAATTGAAAAGATTATCAATCCTAAAGTATAGCACCTTACTTGCAAATCTACTGTCAAATCAGAAGGCAGAATTATATAACGATTTACTCCTCTTTGTCCCACAACATGCACATGACCATATTTTGTATCTGTGTCAAGTCCATATCCGGCAGTCTGTTCCGCAAATTATAGAACATGTCCTATTCTGGTCCATATTGTGGACAGGAATAGTCATTTCTAGTAATCAGAGTGAGAAAAATGTGGATTGCACACAAAAGGTGTCTGTATTTTGCGGATCCGTGTTTTGTGGACTGCAGTATGGACATGGTCGTGTGCCTGAAGCCTTAGAATTATTATGGGCAGCATGGTGGCTCAGGGGTTAGAATTGGTGCCTTGCAGCACTGGGGTCCAGGTTCAAATCTGTCCTTTTAGCTACAGCTCTCTCCCTATTACAGCCCAGGGGGCATGTCCTTTCTGCTGGAGCTCTCTCCCTGTAACTGTCACAGTAGTTATGGCTCATGGCAGTTGAAGGATGGAACTGAGTATGTGCGACCACCTCAGTAGGTGGACCAGCACATTATGATACACTAGGAGGTGCCATTACAATGAAGTAAAGAGAATATCTCATACTGGAACATTTTTGTAACAGAAAATAATTAAGAAAAGTAACACATTTTTCATGCTGAATTATATTAAAATAACTCTCAAGGATGGCACAAATCCTTCAACATATTAACTCATAGGAAAGGCCTTATAGAAAATACACTATAAATACGTTTTTCTTATAAAGGAAATGTTGGCACTGATAAGATCTGCAAGATAAGAAAGGAAACATTTTTGATTTCCTCCATCAGTATTTTGAGTTAGTCTGTCAGACACAGTTTTCCTGCTAGCATTCTCCGATGATGCTCCGCATAATAACAGCATCGTCTTGTATTTATCTTCGGCTTTCTCATGCCGTGATGTCCAGATATAGACTTCCCAGACATTGTTAATCATGGGAGTAATGCCGTAAACTCGGAAGATGCAATAAAAGAAGAACCACATCAAATACACTGAACTAAGTTAATAGATCCTTAGTAAATATAGACAGATATAGATGTACCTTTTGATAAGTACTTCTTCATTGTTTATATATAGAGAGAAGTCTTTGACATTGAATTAGCAAAGTTACGGGAAAAAAAAACACTCTTTCGACAGATGTAGCAGATTTATATTATTAGATGTTGCCAAAAGGGTGTATATCAGCTGGATACTTTAATTCTTTTCCACTCTTCATCATTTTGTAAAGGTTAATATTTTCTGTAATATAAGTGCGTGAGCTCTTCCTGGAATGAGGCTGGAAAGCTCTGCTGTGTGCTCTGACTGAAGCTCCCTCCCCCCTCTCACAGCATCAACGTCTCCTATACAGGTTGATACATAGAAACAGTAACTTGATCCCCCTCCCTCCTGTCTTCTATTTACTGTTTTACACTAGATGTATTTTTGGTGAATAAGGAGCTTTCTGTACATTCACAGAGATGTTTTAGCTATTACTACCCAATGGAATGGCAATTCTGAAGCATCTTTTCTTAGTATTATGGCCCGCAGTTACAAATGCTTTCTTAATTTTAAGCCTACTCTTTATTGTATCAAAGAAGGTAGCGAACCCTCTGATAAAACTTGACTTTTAAAGAAATAGGATTAAAACTAATCAACATCTAATGATTAAACATATAGAAATATTTCAAATAAAAGCATGCCAATTGCATCATGATGCCTACACAGACTGATGGTTAGTTATCTTATAGTTGCTTTCTATAGTTCCCTCTTTGGTTTCTTTCATAGGGTCTGTATTATAAATTCTTTACCTGCTAATATCAGACCAGAGTTGGTCATAAGTTCAATTATATCCTTGGGAGATTTGGGTTTATGAGTATGACCAATTTTTTCCAAAATTTGTCCCCATTAAATACAAATTGCCACTAGTTTTTTTACTTATATCATACTCCCCTTATTAATGATAAAGACAAGCTTCACCAACTTACGGTATCTGCGTTCCAATAGGAAGCGTAAAAGCACCTGTATGAGCCTACACGAGCCACTATCTGGTTGAATGTTTAGGCGCTGTGTTCCATCTTGAAAATCAGTGCTCCCTGCTCTTAACAGAAAGTAGGGGGGCTTGCCTTGGCTGTATCTGGTGGGATCGCACTGAACTCTGGAGCGTGCCTATTTTTAAACCTAGAGTGCCTTCCAGTGTGCGATGCACAACCAGAAGTAAGAGTGACTATGGGTAATAGATGGGGTATATAGGGTAGTGTGATACAGTTATTACATGCTCCCTACAACTGAAGTACGAACATCCATAGTGTATCAGTCCATTTTCATATGGTCCTTTGAGCCAACTAATTGTTGGGGAAACGCGTTGGGACGTGGTTGGAACTGGCATTTATCACAAGGTCACCATAGGTTTCCTGTTGGGAAGAGTGATCTGCCTGTAGGCAAGGGTTTTGTAGGGATACCTGAGGGATAGAAGAGAGTGATCCCAACCATTATCTATATGTATGATCCACTGACTCAGCAAACTGTAAGTAAGGTGGACTGGGTGCATTGACAAGGCAGTGATAGTTCCAGATATTATCATCTAGTGTTGACCTTAAAGAAGGCAAAAACAAAGCATAACTAAAAAGCTTCAAAATAAAAATGATATATATTTTAGTACAAGACTGAACTCGTCTTTATAATATAATAAATTCAACAATCATTTTTAAGCTTTTCGTGGGAAATGCTGACTTTTAAAATAACAAAATATGCTGTTTTATAACTCATAGCGGGGAAAATGATGTGAAACATTTGTACTTTATAGTCAATGGGTAGGCAAATGTGTCACATTAAATATAGGCTTTCTCCATCCTGTTTTACAGTTAAGTGACTGAAAATCCAGCTTGAAAAAAAAACTGAGCGTTTCACCGGTTTAGTGCTAAATAGACACCACAGCAGCCAACATCATTGCCTGCATTGCCTTTTTATGGGATTTGATTTTTTAGTTCAATATAGGGGAATTTGTTTATTTTTTTTTTGCATTTACAAACAAATGATTTGAAGTAATTGCTTTTTGAACTATGCATCAATGGCATAAACAAGATAAATACATTTACCGCAAAACTACTTTTTTTCATGAACAGCTGATTATGCACCGGAGCATCCTTTCTGCACGCTTAAATATGCCCATATGATGACTTTAAAAAGGAAACGATAGCTGCTATAGCTGCCACAGTTGTGTTTTATAAAAGTTATATTTAATATGTACATGTATATTAGTGAATGTATATTTTTAGCTGTAGTGCAGCCAAAAATGTTGTGTATAACCTGCATATTTTGGGTCATTTTCTCTCTAATCTGTGCTTAGTAAGTGAGCCCTAGAGCGAAGCTGGAGAGTTAGCTATAGAAAACAAAAATAAATCATTAAGGGGCAGATCTATTAATCTTATAGATGGCATAAACTTAGATAGGACGTTTAGACGTGCACCAACTCTTACATAGTGACACATGTATAGACACTTTTGTATAACATTATACCAACTATTGGAGGATTTATTTTGAGACAGATTTTTATACCAGGATTGTGGGGCAATGTTGGCACAACAATAAATAAATAAATCACATATTGGGCCATGTGCCCTTTCCTGAGAAACCACACCCCTTTCCCAGTAGGTCCCATCCCCTTTTTAGGGCAGATAATTTCTAGAAACCTAGATGCACCACATTTAGGCACAATTTACGTTGTATTCTAGGTGTACTCATTTTAGTTAATTTGTGCCAAAATGGCATCAGGGTGGTTGAGTTTCCGTGAGCTCCATGAGTACAGTTTACTAAACATCTGAATGGAAACTCACTGCCCTAGTTTTGGTTGGATCCAAGTGCAGACAGACTTTTCAGACAACTACACTCTTCAAGAACCCTTAACCTTAGGGGATGACCTAAGCCACCATGAAGAAACTGTATCATATATCCTTATGCAGTCTATTGCAGTATCCGTAGCCTACTGCATGGTGATTTTTGACTTTTCCCCACTGTTCCTATGAGAGCGTAGATAACTTAATTTTGTAAATATCTCTGTAGGGTGAAAGTGGTAGAGACTTGTGAAAGCAATACATACTATTGTCCATCTACCCCAAAGAAATTAGTAGACCAGCTCGCATTGTGTGAGCACTTCATTTCCTCTTTAATTTCTCTTACTCCTCTTGCTATAGTGTAAATGTACTGTAAACCAATTTATACAACTATAGTATCAGTTTGGAAAAGGAGCATAAAAACGAGCAAATTAAAGTGCTTTATAGTTAAAAAAAAGTCTTGTTTTGTGTGGCAATGAACCATCTACCATTATTGTCTGAGGCCCAATCAGTTCTTAGTCCACTCCCATAGTTATGTCATTAATCGAGTTGACTTTGGAACAAATTTTAGTTGGTTTCTAATCATACACACCACTAAGATTTATTTCTTTTGGGTTGACTTGCAAATAGCCCACTAGATCTTAGACTGTAAAAAAAGGAAGAAAGTCCAGCTTATCTGCTAGGATGCATAGATGTGTGACGGAAACACGCAAAAGTACTGAAGAACAGGAGAGAAATCCAGAGTCAGATAAAACGGAGATCTTTATTGAACAAAACTGAGATCTTTATTAAAGTGCGTAGATTCAAAACCCGTAGATGTTCTGCTGTTTAGTTTTTACAGTTTTATAAAGATCTACACTTTATTGGATGCTGGCTTTCTCTCCTGTACATAACTAGATCTTAGACGATAATAAAGATTACAATGAAATTAAAAGTGGATCTTTACATTTTCTGTAGAGATGGCGGGTAGACTAAGAAAATAATTTCCCCTGAAAGGCTCAAGGAACTCCACTGACTTCACTTACCTAGTCTTTTTTGACCGCAAAAATCATGTTTTACTGTGGCCAATAACTAAAGGCCTGCCTCAACTACTCCATCTGTTCTACAGATTATTCGTTCACATATTTGACCATAATGATCATGCAGTTCAGTTGAAACAAGCTGAAGGACCAATTCACCACAATTTAATAATATAAGAAAAATAAGCATGATGACCGATCGACATTTAGCCTTTATACTATTCATCTTGTGAATCTAAATTGGATAATTGAAGGTACACGCACTTGTGGTGGCTCAAACCGAGGGAGAAGCAGCATACCTTGAGCTATCTTTTGTGTAAAGCCTATGAAGAACATACAGGGTAAATGAAGTCTGTGTGTCCCGGCTGCTCGGCAAATGAGCTGGCTTGTTGACACCAGTCTGCTGATTGGCTGAGCAGCTGTGACGCAACCTCCCCACATGTGTGCCCTGTCTTCACGGATTTCTACAGAAGCCTTCAATCCAAAGAGGGTGCCAGTATAGAGTAGTAAAAGTGTGCACAAACAAGGACTACAAGAGAGTCCAAGAAGACTATTATAGGAATGCACATCCAACCATACTAGTAAAATACAATTTATTGATATGAACAAAAAGGAGACACACAAAAAAACCTAAAAAAATTGTATACAATGGCATCCAGTGTGGGTATGCAATGACCCAACACTTAGGCGGAGTCCGGGGCACAATACAATGTCAAAATACCATAACAAAATAGTGTAGCACAGGCATGAACATGTACATGCAATCAATCAAAAGATGAGCATAATATAGGATAAAAAACTTGACAACATCAATGAGAGTTAAAGCAATGTATCACACCCTGTGCCAAATACCCACACATGGACTACCGCCGGATGAAAGAAGACGCCCCACGCGTATCGCTGGCAACGCATGCCTAGAAAACTCTCCCACAGAAGTCAAAGGAGTCAGCTCCTGTCCATTGTATGCATGGGATAGGCATAAGGCCATCCTTCATATAAGATAGGGCCAGGGGCTATTCATAGTATTCAGTATATTGGGCAGACTAGATGGGCCAAATGGCTCTTATCTGCCGACAAATTCTATGTTTCTATGTTTCTATATCCCATGTAGCTGCTTTAAAAAGACATGAAGTATTAACATATTTTAGGCCTAGCGGGCAATGTGAAACTTACTGGATTATTTTTTTAAATATGGATAGTGGCCGGGGAAAAAAATCATTAGTAACAAATCATAAGCAAAAATTCTAAAATATATATATATATATTCAACATAAAAATGAGGTCATTTTCTGAAGACACATTCCCTCTACAGGATGACTGTCTGATCTTGCTTTGACAAGTTTATTGATGGCTAAGCACTGAATGGGTTAATGCTGTACTTGCACCTGTAGCATTACCTCTGTTGGTCTGAGACTATTCTTATCCGATTGATGTTAACTGAGAATAAAACCCTCTGTATAATGAATTGGTAATTTTCAGTTAAACGCTCCATTTACCCAATCTTAGAGGGAAAGCACTCAAAGCTTTGTCTATTTTTAGACATTAAAACCCATAAACCAACAACGTAGAAAGCAATAGCCAGACACAATTATTCTGCTGTTCTCTGCACTCCAGGCTACTACAGAGGTTTTCTCTTTTTACTTTTGTGGTAACACAATTTATATTGTGCATAGAACTAGTGGAACCCTTGAGGACCCTTTGGGTATAGAGATGACCTCTTTTCCGAGGCCAAGAAAAAGCCAATTAAGATCATATGATAGGTTTTTATTTATGGCATCACTAATGTACTGTGAGTTGATATTTCACTTACTTAACTATAGTTGTATAGAATTTTTTTCAGTGTTCTTTAGCTTGTATACTTTTGATGACCCCTCTCTACTTGCTCTGTTATGGCAGAAGCTCTCTGTGGGGGACCTGTCTCTTCTGTGTATGATGCTGACAGCCTATTGATTTTAGTGAGTACGATTAGGCAGGGTGCTGAATCTCCTTAAGGAGACCAGCCCGGTATGGAGACTTATTGGCAATGCTTCATGGGAAATGAATATGCAAAGAGGTATCCCTGAAGGAAGAAAACCATCGAACCCAGTCAGTCAGAATCCTACTCTGTACTGACGAGAGGCAAGAACCCTGAAACAGCTATCTAGAGATGGATATCTGGCTTGGCTGTATTCCTTTGTTAAATCCCAAGGCTTGTTGGAAAGTAATATTTTGACTCATAGGGAAGAGATGGCTACATGGTTCTCTTCCTTTGGAGTATTTGTTTCCTATGGAGTATTGCTAATAAGTATCCATACCATGGAGTACTTCCAGTAAGTTTCTATACAGGACTGGTCTCTTTAAGGAGATTCAACACCCTGCCTAAGCTACATTCCAGGCATTGCACCCAACCAGCCAGAATCCTACTGCATACTGACGAGGAGAAGGAGCTATCTACAGATGGATATTTGGCTTGGTTATATTCCCTTGTCAAATTCCAAAGCTTGCTGGAAAGTAAAATTTTGACTCATAGGGAGCCATATCCAAGAGGTGGTGCTGGTGAAATGGTTCTCTTCCTTGGAAAATACCTCTTTACACAATGGGCATGCTTAAAAGGAGTGGGTACTTGAGAGTGCTTTCTATGAGCCACAATAGAGAGTCCCAAAGGAAAGGCCAATACTATATTTCTTAATTTTTTAACTGCAGTCTGACTTTAGCATTCAAACTTGGTCTACGTACATGCTGGACTGATGGATTCCTTATTAACATGCATTGCCTGTAACTTACTGATGTGATCAGATGTGCTCTAACACTGGTGTTTTCCCATTTTACTATACTGTGTTAGTTCTTATACACATGCTATGAACTAGCCTCCGAAATGTGTAAATGGCAGCTTTTTTTATGTTTTACATTTTGCACCATTCACTACCATAATTATGAGGGTCAGTATAATTTTCCAAATTTTGCAGATTTTTTTATTGCATTAGTTTTATCATATGGGACATTAAAGGTGATTTTCTGTGTTTTCATAATATATTTTTATTTTACATTTTTTAGTCCCACTAAAGGATACTAGTGCATTGCCGTGTATTATGTCTGTCAGCCTAATACTGACAGGCATCTTATAAGACACTTCCTCTGGAAGGATCTAATAGGTGCACAAAGTTAGTGGTTTGCCCCCAATGACATGACAACCCATTATGGGGGTGCATTCAATGGGGGTGGCGGTGCTTCTGGTAAGTGTAAAATAGCTTAAAAGCAGAATTACCCCACACTTGCCTCAAGATGTCAGCTGTGGTTCAGGAATAGTACAGCATATCCCCTTAAGACCTACCTGCCCAAGAAGTGCATCTGTGTTGATTATTTACTTCATATATAAGAGAAATTAAAGCTTTGGTTTTCCTGATACAGAGCTTTATATCTAATGCAAAATTATTGAGGTGGGAGCTTGCAGCATAGACTTTTATTATTGAGTTCAATGTATGAACAGTATGCAGCAGACTCCCAAGCTCCCTCTAGTGGTCACTGCAGGTAACAAACATGTTATCACATTAATTCACCTATGGTAAATGTTAAATATACATTTGCAAATTTAAAATTGATGCTTAACACAACAAAAGTCATTGAAAATCAAGTTAAGGTTTAACATGCCATGTGTCAAGTCAATGTTTGCTACATCTGTATTTGACTATTCACTTTAGGAATTGGAGGTCTTATATGTTTCCATTTTACAGGGCAGTTTATCATTTTCTTCTGACAATTTGTTTGATCTGCTGCACTTTATTTTTACGTTACTGCGGCATTGAAGAGCTGCAGGATACAAAGCAGCAATTCTTTTTATGTATTCATTTAAATAATAAGCATTTGCCTCTCATTTCTGTGCTTGAACTGCTGAGCTCTTAAAAAATACTCAAAGAGGACTATCATGCATTCTTCATCTCATGAGTTCAGATCAGTGAAGAACACTTGAGCATGGTTCACTAGGAGCGATTTCCAGAGTGCTTAATCTGACATAAACAGCTGTCTCTCCTTCCATGTTATTCACCTTCCTCTCCCTGTCCCTATACTAAATTCACAGTTCTGTCACACAAATAATTTCCCCATAGCTGCTGTTGTGAGAATAAATATGATGGATCAACACACTTGTTCCAGCTAGTTACTGAAAATTCTTTTTTTCCACCGAAAATCTCTCCTTTTTCTCTGAATGAGGGCACAGGCTTTTTAATCTGGACTTATTCAATGACCATGCTCTTCATTTGTCCCCTTGGTGCCATACTTTAGGGTCTCTTGACCCACCTGGGTCAGTTGTTACTGAATAGAAACTACTCAAAGAGGTAGCAGCCTGGTGGATCCCTTGCAGTTTAGTCCATATCCCAGTACAGCAGTGAAAGGGTGAATACCAGGGGACCCTTTAGATTTGGCTTTCTGTTTTGGTTTTCCGTTTGTGAGATCCATTCAGGGTTCTCACAAGCGGTCCAATGCTGATCAGTTTGAATTTGAATGCATTCTGAATGGAAAAGGATCCGCTCAGAATGCATCAGTTTGCATCAGTTAAGTGTCTATTCTGCTTCTGCTTGCAGCGTTTTAGTGTCCATCTGAGGAAACTGAGCCAAACGGATCCGTCCTGCCACACAAGATCCGTTTTCACTGACACAGTCTGGCACAATAGAAAACGGATCCATCTCCCATTGACTTTCAATGGTGTTCATGACGGATCCGTTTTGGCTATGTTAAAGATAATACAAACGGATCTGTTCTGAATGGATGCAGACTGTTGCATTATCTGAACGGATCCATCCATGATGGATCCGCACAATGCGCGAGTGTGAAAGTAGCTTTAGGAAGTCACATTTTTTCAGTGGCACAGTTGGTCCACACCCGCTGTTATATTAACTATCATATATAAGTATGATTCCCCTCTAATTGGCCCTTGTAAACCATACAACAATGTCCTAGAGGACCTTCCCTTTAAAAGGGTTGTCTAGGATTAGAAAAACATGACTGCATTTTTACAAAAACACCACCACCATGGGTTGTGTCTAGTATTGGAGCACAACTCCATTGGCGTCAGTAGGGCTGTGGATACGAGTGGTGCTTTTTTTGGAAGAAAGCAGACATATTTTTCTAAACCAGGACAAGTCCTTTAAGTCCTACTATGTCTTTTTTTAAGCTGACACATTTTACCATGAAGATAATGAATCATTTATGAGTTCAGAGGAAAAATGGTATCTCATGAAAGAGTAATTCCTTTACCATATGCTTCTTCATTTTCCCCCAGCATTTAAAGAAGGACACAAACTGAGTATCCTAATTGAGACAAAAGTCACATCTAGAAGTATAACTGGGATGCAGTCAAAGCTCTTGGAGATACATTTTACATGTCTTTTCTTCTGCTATGATTAGTAAAGCTAATTTATTATGTTTTTCTGTTTCCCAAAAATAGTCAGCCCATTTTAAAGTTATTTAGATATTTTTACTTTTCTTCAGGGATCAAAAGAATTTAGTGGGTTAAAAAGAAATTGATAAAGGTCACATTACATTTTTGACATGACATCTTGATCGATTAGGTCCAACATTCTTTGCTGATCACATTTATTGCTCCCCCAACGATGTGCTGCTTAGGGGACATATCACTTTGTTGGTTGCAGAGGGGCCCATGAACTCTGATGCCAGAAGTTTAAATGCTGGGACCAAAGCACAGTGAAGACAGATGTGAGCCCACGGAGCCAGAAGCGAGCCTTGGAGAGTAGGTAAGTATGCTTCCTTTGACAGATCCTAGTGGGTGGAGGGGTAGGGGGGGTGTTTTAATGTGAATTCAGTATTTGAGAAAAAATAGGCTTAAGCAGGCTAAGTGATAATTTTTTTTACTAAGTGTGATTTAAAATTTATATATATATATTAATTATGTATTTATATAGTAAAACAGACAAATCACATACATCGTAGTAAAGGTAAATAATAATCACCTGGACTGCAACACAATGGGGAGCTCCCGTTTGTACGCTACCCACATAGCACATGGCCAACATTCCATGTTAATACAAGAGAGCTTGGTTTTCGCTTGGTTTTCCTTCCTTTGAGGGATATCTGGCTTTCATTGTGTTGTAGACCCATAACTGGGGCTCCACATTTGTTTTGCATATTCCTGTTTCCCAGGGAGCTTTGCACTTCGGATTGCTGTGTTGAGACTCTTAAGTGAGGCTCCGCTGTGTTTTTTGTAGCTGGTCTCCCTGAGATCAGCTATTGTTGTGTTTGAGTAGTCTCCGAGGCATTGCTCCCGGTTAGCCAGAATCCTACTCCACACTGATGAGGGGCAACACCCTGAAACAGCTGTCTGTGGATGGATACCTAGCTTAGGTTTTCCCTGTCACATCCTTAAAGCTTGTAAAAAAGTGGGATCTTGACATAGGGGCCACTTAATATGGTGGATTTGGTGATCTCTGTAATGGAGACACCCCTTTGCTTGGTTTTCCTTCCTTTGAGGGCTATCTGGCTTTCATTGTGTTGTAGACCCATAACTGGGGCTCCACATTTGTTTGCATATTCCTGTTTCCCAGGGAACTTTGCACTTCGGATTGCTGTGTTGAGACTCTTAAGTGAGGCTCCGCGGTGTTTTTGTAGCTGGTCTCCTGAGATCAGCTATTGTTGTGTTTGAGTAGTCTCCGAGGCATTGCTCCCGGTTAGCCAGAATCCTACTCCACACTGATGAGGGGCAACACCCTGAAACAGCTGTCTGTGGATGGATACCTAGCTTAGGTTTTCCCTGTCACATCCTTAAAGCTTGTAAAAAAGTGGGATCTTGACATAGGGGCCACTTAATATGGTGGATTTGGTGATCTCTGTAATGGAGACACCCCTTTGCTTGGTTTTCCTTCCTTTGAGGGATATCTGACTTTCATTGTGTTGTAGACCCATAACTGGGGCTCCACATTTGTTTTGCACAATACAAGAGAGAGACAGTGAGCATGGGGGTCTGATCTAAGCACGGGAGGTTCTGATCTGAGCATGGGGGAGGGGTCCTGATCTGGGTAATGGAGGTCTGATCTGAGCATGGGGGTCCTGATCTGAGCAATGGGGGTCACATCTGAGCATGGGGGAGTCTTGTGCGAGCATGGGTTGGTCAGGTCTGAGCATGAGGGGGCAGATCTGAGAATGGGGGGGTCTGAGCACTGAGGGTCTGACACTGGGAGTCTGATTTGTGTTGTCTGATACGAGCAATGGGGGTCTGATTTGGAGGTCTGATGAGGTTTGGGGATCTTATATAGAAAGTGTAGCCGACAGAGAAGTTGGCCCAGTTCTCCAGGAACCTGAACCCCTTCTTCCTACACCAGTTCTTGAGCCACTTGTTAACCTTCCTAATCTCCCGCTGGTACAGGTAGTATTTCGGAAAACACTACTTTTGAGGTCCTTGCCCTAAGCTTGTGACCTAAATCCCTAAAATCATTTTTAAGGACACTCCACCTACCTCGATCTCCGTTTGGAGCTTCTTATTAAACTTTTGATGTGACTACACCTTAATTTTTACTAGTGCGATGGGTGTTCGTTTCAGTATCACCCAAAAGATTTTTGGATTGTAGATATCTTTGTTATATGACCTGGTCATATGGTTCTGTCTGTTCCTGCTGTCATTTTATGTGTAGACTTTGATTTGTGTCAATAAAGATTTCGCTTTACTGCTTATGTTGTGCACATTTATTTGGTGTGGCAAACCTTGCAAACTTGTTGGGGTGTGTCAGATCAGGGCTAGCCTCCCTGGCACTATTCCCTCTACCCCACTTTCTAACTGTTATCCAGCTAGCTCCCTCACTTTCCTGAGCTTCCTCGCTACCACCCTCCCCCACATCTACCCCATAGAGTGCTTGCTCAGTGAGCAGCAAACTCGTTACCAAATTGTCAACGCTACTCAGTGTTGAAACTCACCCGGTTAGATACACAATGTGCGATTTCAAACAAGCAATTTGCTCACATTTTGAACAAAGATATGCACCCTTAAACGGCTGTTCCAGGACTGCATACATTAGACAAGATGTGCAATGGACTGCGCTGTCAATAATGGAACACATACTAAATGGGGATTACTAAAGAAAAGAGAAAAAATACAATATGGTGCAGTGATAAGAATCTAACTTACTGTAGTACCCTCCTAAAGTCCCTGAATCTGAAGTCACGTAATCTAAAGTCACATACTTAATACAAACACACACTTAAAATCAAACACGCAAACGCTCACAAACTTGCGTTGCTTGTCTGCTTGTATAAGCGCAGCTCTCAAACCAGACATTTTTTGTTTCCTCTGGATTCAAAGGGCCATAGTAATTTCCAAGAGTCCCATAACACAAGTAATTACAGTCAATTAGCTAAATTAGAATTACCTATTAGAAACATTTCGTTTCCATATTTTACTAAACACTGGAATCCAATTCTTTTACCACTTAACGCCTCTGAGCTCCAGGGCTGCTTAGAGAGAAAAAAATTGTTTTCCTTTTTTTCCGTTTTGAATTATTAACGCTTAAATGTGTCATCTGTTTAATTTTTGGAGGACGGAGAAGTGTTAGGGCTGCAGGCAGGAGCAGTAGTCGTTCCACGTCGAATACTTAAAAAAGGATAATGCTGATTTTAAGGTTTTGTGACATGGGGTTTAAATGGCTCTTTTGTACTTGCGCAAGGATGGAATGACCTAAAGGAGTTGTCCAGGTTTAGAGAAGCATAGCGGACAAAAAAGTCTAAAGATTGTATTTGGTATTGCATCTCAGTTCCATCTGCTCCAATGGAGGAGAGCTGCAATACTAGGCACAACTCACGGACAGATGTGGTGCTGAAAGAAAACAGCCATGTTTCTCTTTTTAATCCTAGACAACCCTTTTAATTATATCATTGTGATTTCAAAGTGGTTAGTTGTGCAATGCAAGCTAATACAATAACACATGGACCTATTTGCTTTATTAGATAATTCTCACTAATTATTTCTTTAATATATAATTGGTAGTCAAAACTGGCTTTCCTTCCCCATGTGACCAAAAACAATCATTCATGGAACACAATAGTGGAACACAAAGGGCGATTTTTCAGACATTTCCTACATAGTGGGTTGAAAAATAACATAGGTCCATCCATTTCAGCGTATTATACATACAAAAAAATGTAATGACCCCCTAGCATAGACCAAAGGGCCATCAAAGGGATTTATTTTTTTCCTGAGTCCATCCTTAGTGGGGAGGAGGAGGGAATGCAGCTGCAGTCTCTCTACCACAGCCTATGTGAAGAATAAGATACTGGAGAAAATTTGAACTGTTCCTCCAGCGCTGCTCGCATATAGATCAGTCTTTTAAGTGAGCATAAAGATTTTGTTTTTATTTTCTATTAACGCGTTTCAAAGGCCGAAGCGTCTAATCTGTAATTATCCTAATGAAGGGGGTGCTTCGCCCTTGAAATGCGTTGATAGAAAATAAAAATAAAATCTTTATACTCACTTTAAAGACGGATCTATATGCGAGCAGCGCTGGAGGAACGGTTCCAATTTTTCTCCGGTATCTTCTTCAAGTGTTTCCAATCTTTTGCGTCTCAAGGCAGGTAGGAACCCAAGCAGCAGCACGGCATCCCTTATCCTGGTAGGGCTAAAACCAGCAAAGCGACTGTAGGTTGTTGTGAACTCTCACAACAGTTTCTGGTAAGCATAACCAGTATTACCTTACCTATAAGTCACCCCGACGATACCACACATGAGTCGCTGTGGTTTTTTTGTTTCCTTTTCTTCTCTATATACCACAGCCTATGTGTGAGACTGCATGCTGTGAGAGGGGAAGGGAAAGCAGCAGAGACATCTGATTTGAAAGAGAACAAAATGCAGCTCTTACATCATATCAGGAAGTGTGGGAAGAGATAAAGTACATTGATAGAAAACCAGCAGAGGAAACAAAAAGGACTCAAAATAGGCAGATAAGTGCCAGAGGGGAGGTGAAGATGGGAGGACTGAGAGTGGCTATGATGGTGGCTATGAGGGTGAGGACTGCCACAGTTCACTGTGACAGTCTTCACCCTTGCTATCCCTGGCCCATGCAGTTAGTGGAGGGTGCACCCTTCCATCTGGCACACCCTAGTATTGGGGCTACTACCTGGTGGTAGTTGGGGTGCCCTTGATGGTGGATGGTTGGCAGAATGCAAGTCAGGAGGGTAGATGCAGAGGCCGGCAGACAGATGATGGAGACAATAATCAGGCCTGTTTAGTTGCAATAAATAAAGTCTCTCTTTACTGAATTGGTGATGGGAGTAGTAGTACATATAGCAGCAAAGGCACAGTTTTGAGGTATATCACAAAGTAGTATTTCTTCAGTAGCTGTATATAGGTAGCAATGATGATACTAGTAGTCCTTGAGTCTCCCTCTAAATACACTTGGCATGCTATCCAAATAACCACAGGCATGCAATCATGTTCTCATTAAAGGGGTTGTCTCATCATGGACAATGGGGGCAGATCGCTAGGTTATGCTCCCATTGTCTTATAGCTCCCAGTGGTGGGACCCGCACCTATATCGAGAACTGAGCCCCGCAAGGTGGTGGCTGGAGGACTCCAGTCTGGCCACCACCAAACCAGCTCCCCATAGAAGTAAATGGGAGCATACCGCGCATGCGCGGCCCCCTCTCCAATTCATTTCTATGGGGCTGACATTTTTGCTGGGTATTTTTGCCGGCCCCATAGAAAATGAATGGAGGGCGGCTGCGCATGCACAGTGCGCCCTTCTTTACTTGCAGGGCCCTGTTCTCGATATAGGTGCGGGTCCAAGTGGTGGGACCCACACCTATAAGACAATTGGGGCATATCCTTGTGATCCACTGGGGCACGGCATATACATGTTACATCTAACACGCATCTATTGCTATCAGATCGGCGAGGGTCCGACACCCGACACTGGGATCAGCTGTATGAAGAAAAAAGGCGCGCACCGTCTGCCTTCTCTTTTTATGCTTGCCATAGACATAGCAGTGAGCAGGAAGAGAGACAGGAGACGGCACGCACGCAGTGTGTGCGCCTTTCCTTCATACAGCTGCTCGGCAGAGTGTCGGAACCCGCCGATCTGATTTTGATGGCCTATCCTGAGGATAGGTCATCAGTATTAAAAGCCTGGAAAACACCTTTAAAGAGAACCTGTCACCAGGAAATTCACTGATAAAGCAGGCATGCTGCCTTGTAGAACTCACCCTGCTGAATATAATTATACCTTTTACTTGATGATCTGTTGCTTTATTGTGGAGAAATATTACTTTTAATCCATATGCTAATGAGCTGATATGAGTCCAGTAGTTGATATGAGTCCAGCATTTTTTCTATTTAGAGCTGTAGCCCCTCCCCTATTTACTTCTTCAGTTGTAAAAGGGGCGTGGTTTAAAAAATGACCTGCATTATAGCCAATACAAGCCTTGCTGCCTTTCACTTTAAAGCCTAACTGCCATACCTGACATGTCCCTTATCAGCCATCATGTGTTTATCACCCCATGAACAAACTAGCCCTTATTATAATTACTAACTTCAATAGTATATTCCTCTCCCTTTTTTTACCTAAGCATTCCCTGTTATTCATTTTCCCTCCAGTTATTAAAATGAATGAATGATGTAATAAACCACGCCCCTTTTACAACTGAAGAAGTGAATAGGGGAGGGGCTATAGCTCTAAATAGAAAAAACGCTGGACTCATATCAACTACTGGACTCAAATCAGCTCATTAGCATATGGATTAAAAGTACTATTTCTCCACAATAAAGCACCAGATCACCAAGTGAGAGGTATCACTATATTCAGCAGAGTGAGCCCTACAAGGCAGCGTGCCTGGTTTATCAGTGTATTTCCTGGTGACAGGTTCCCTTTAAGGAAATCTGAATAATACCATGAGATGAAATATGAAATGGCTTGTCTGCGGCTGTGTTTTTATTAGGTGGCTACTCAGGTACAAAACTTTGTAATTATTTATGAATACAGGAACAATTGGATTTTTGGAACAAACCAAATTTCTCTCTCCGCTACAAAACACTGAAAGCATCACCATGTACTTCTTCAGATTCACTTTGCTTGCTCATGGTTTTTAAAGAAGGAATCTTCATTAATCATAAAGCAGACAGAAATGCTAGACCAATGCATCTGAGAAAGACATTGTATAAAAGTAACATCATTAATTAGAATCTGGCTAGTAAAACAAATAAATTGTCTTTCTATAAAGGGGTTTTTGTTTTTTTCCTGTAAATAATGCCAAATATTTATATCATAAGAGCTTCGAATTTGTCATCTACTTTGAGTTCCAAGTCTTCTCCATTTTCAAAATGTCTGCTTGCTTTGGGTAAACGAAAACTTTTTTTTACAACTAGAGGCTGATTGTTAGTCCGTTTTGTAAAAATGCAGAGGGTCTGATTGTGGATATACATTTGTATTAAGCTCTAAATATTTGGTTACACATTTGTTCAGCAAAAAGTAAAATCTTGGAAATGGTGAGGAACTGAAACACAAAGGGGGAATTTATCATAAAGGGAATATTTGAAGTCAGTTTTCCTTGAGTCTGTGTTAGAGTACTTAATGCCATACTTATCAAACGTCACATGCTGTTTGATAAATTTGTCTTACTCTTAAACCTAATTCTTTTTTCTAGAAAAGCTATTCCAGTTTTCCTACTCCATACACTTAAAGGAGTGAGATTGCAACTTTTTAACAAAAAAAAAGTCTCAGTGATAAATCTGGAAAGAAACTCATTAATATAACTAAAACACACCCACTTTCCCATCCAGGCTTCAAAACTGGAGTGAGTGGTGTAAAAATTCAAAAAAATCACAAAATGTTATAGCAAATGAGACCAAAAAGTCACAAAAGCCCCAATTTGTGACTTTTTGAGGACAGAATTCTAGAGTAAAGGCATGATAAATCAGGGCCAAAGTACATAAGAAGGTTATATGACATTTAATTACCATTATAATATACACCCAATACTAACTATTTAAATAATATGACATTACTGATCTTGAACAGATACTGAGCTGCATTAGACTCCAGAGCTTTATTAACCACTTCAGTTCCGAGCCACTTTTCACCTTAAATCCCAGGCCGATTTTTGCAAATCTGATGTGTCACTTTATGTGGTAATAACTTTGGAACGCTTTTACTTATCCAAGCCATTCTGAGATTGTTTTCTCGTGACATGTTGAACTTCATGACAGTCATACATTTAAGTCAATATATTTCACTTTTATTTATGAAAAAATCCAAAATGTACCAATTTTTTTTTTAAATTCGCAATAATTTGTTACCCATTTTCTCCTGAATACAGCAACATCCCATATGTGTTGGTAAACTGCTGTGGGGGCACATGGCAGGACTCAGAATGTAAGGAGCGCCATATGGCTTTTGCAGCGCAGATTTTGATGGATTGGTTTACGGTTGCCATTGTTTTTTATTTTTTAAGTGATTGCCTTATGTGGGGGCTCATTTTTTGTGGGATGAGATGACGTTTTCATTGGTACCATTTTGGGGTACATAAGACTTTTTGATTGCTTGGTGTTACTCTTTTTGTGAGGCAAGGTGAAAAAAATGGCTGTGTTGGCATAGTTCTTACCTTTTTTTTTTTACAGCATTTACCTGAGGGGGCATATAATGTGATATTTTTATAGAGCATGTTGCTACGGACATGGCGATACCTAATATGTGTATCATTTTTATTTTTGCTAAGTTTTACACAGTGAAAGCCTTTTTACAGAATAAAATCTTGTGTTTGTGTTGCCGTTCTGAGAGCCATATTTTTTGGCCGATTGTCTTAGGTAGGGTCTCATCTTTTGCAGGATGAGATGATTGTTTGATTAGTACCATTTTGAGCTAAAAACGCCTTTTTAATCGCTTGGTGTTACAAGGCAAGCTGACCACAAAATGGCTGTTTTGGCACTGTTTTTATTATTTATTTTTTTCACGGTGTTCACCTGGCGGGTGGATCATGTAATATTTTTATAGAGCCGGTCGATATGGATACGGCGATACCCAATATGTCTATTTTTCTCCTTTTCCCTATTTTTTTACAATTTTTTTTTACTTTATTTTGGGAAAAGGACGCTTTTTTCACTTGAAACTTTTACCTTTTTTTTAAAACTTTATTTTTATTACTTCTTTTTTAAATTTATTTTTTGTCCCACTCTGGGACTTCAATTTTTGGGGGTCTGATCCCCTTTACAATGCATTACAATGCTTTCTGTGAGATCCAGGGGGCTGGATCTCACACGTGGCAGCCATGATGCCTAAGGAAGGCATCGGGCTGCCGTCCAAGACATCGGTCCCGGTCACAGCAGCGCGGAGACCCTATGGACACCCCACACGGCAGGATACCGCACGGGATAACGCTGACCGTGGCAGTGCAAGGGTTAATACGCCAGTATCAGTGTTTTCACCAATGCTGGCGCATACAGCAGGGGTCCGGCTGTCAGTGACTGCCAGACCCCTGCAGCTGATCGGGTGGGCACAGCTCCTGCGCCCGACCGATCAGAGCGCCGTAGCTGTACGGTTCTGGAATTTGTGACCCTGGCACTGGTATCCTAGATTGTTTCTGGTCATGAAGCTGCCCTGAGTCCCACAAATGCAGTGGTACAGTTAATTTTATCAATATCAGAGTACCGTGTTGTGTCTGATGTAATACCTATATTTTAATACGGAAAATTACCAGAACTGTCTTCAGATATTGAGCCAGTAAGGGAAATTAGGGGATTTCAACTCTGAAGTCTAAAGAATTTATGAATGTAGCTCTGAACTACAATACAGGCTGTATATGACAGTGTACTGTATTTCCAAGGTTAGTCAACTTTTCTTGTAGTGATGAAGTCTATTGAGATGGATAGATAGATAGATAGATAGATAGATAAAATGTGTAATGGATCGCACAGCAAGTTCACATGAAAATAGTGTACGGGAGTGCCAGTAGCTCTGAGGGCATTCCCCTGTGCCCACGACTATAAAAAAGAACAAATTCCACAGCACTTCCCAAAATAATAAAAAAAATCCTTATTTATTTACCGAGTAAAAGCGATGTTTCGGTGCGCCCAATGGCACCTTTCTCAAGCAGTCAGATAGATAGATAGATATAGTTCTTTTGCTCATAATTTCAAGGGGCTAGACAACCTCTCGGTAAAAAAAAGTCACAAATAACTTTGTGACCATCGCAAAAAAATCAGATGGTCTCAAGTTTGCTTGGAAACTGCAACTTTTTCCATAAGGAAAAATAGGACCTGTTGTACATATAGTTTTAACTCAGCTTTACCATAACTTTCAAGCAGCATCATGTGGTCATGGATCCCCAGCCGTAGTCTGAACAAGTGGCAGATAAGCTGTAGCCACGCTGAAAGTCTACAGATTGTTCTACCTCTGTGACCTCAGCCCTGTTTTCCACTAGAATACCCATTTATGCTATCAACCTGAAATGTGATCCAATTCTGCTGTGATATTTATATACCGCATTCAGCCACGGCTTCAGATTAAGTGAAAACATAGCACAAGGGCTGCCAACAGCGGTATCAGGATAATATCATTCAGAAACCTTGCCAATTGCTAACGGATGATTTCACTGTGTATCATTAGTAGGGAAAAATGTATAAAATATAGGCTAACACTCACCCCTCTCTAGCGACTGTTAAAATAACCAAATGTTTCCCCTAGTTATTTTTGGAAGGGCGCACTGACTTGTTCTTTCCTAAAACATATGCTAACTTTTGCTTTAGTATTAATTAGTTTGCATTTTGAGCCTCTTAGGCTCAGATGTTGTGCATCCGTATCATTAATTGTATCTTAACTCACTCAGAGGTTTTGTTAGAGCTTGGCCAAGTTATTGAGGCAAGACTCATGACACATTTTAATTTGGGTCAGGATCCCATATGACATCTCGAACGTTTCTTTTTTTTTAAATCCTGTAATTATAAGATACGCATCACATAATATGGCAATTTTAGGATCATTGGTGAATGGAAAGAGGCATTTTAAAAAACCCCAACTGGCCTAAATGATGACTTATAGTTAAAAAGAAGTGTAAAATGGAGTAGTCATGACTCTATTATGTTTAGTCATCCTTTTGGGTTTTTTTTAAAAAGAAAAGCAGGTAGCACTCGGTGGGTACATTATACACATTTTTGTAGTTCTAAAGGCACACAAAAGTAGGCATAAGAAAACTGTACAACGCAAAGTAGATAGCCTTGAGAACACACACTAAAATATATTTTTTTCAATGGTCTAAACAAGTCACTAGAACCACAATAACTTAAAAGGAATCTGTCAGCAGTTTTGACCTCTCAAAACTGCTGACAGATTAACATAGCTAATAGGAAGAGCAAAGTACACATAGCTATGCATGACCAATAACTCAAACTCATAATGCTCCAGTGGCTCTGAATGTTCTCCAAAACCTTTAACTAATAGTTCTAGTGGTTTCTAATTGGACACAAGAGCTTCAGAGAGCACAAGAGCAGAGGTTAAGGGTTGAGGATAGTTTAGTGCAGATAACACTAGGTGCTGCATGTGAAGAGAACACCCCCTGATCACTTGGGTTCCTAACACTAGCATTAAAACTCTGTTTTCAAACATATAGGTGTGTGTACATACACTGCCCTCCTTGTGGCCTATGTAGATCTGTCAGCCGTTTTGAGAGGTTAAATCTGCTGACACACTCCCTTTTATAGCAAATTCAATGGTGCATGAGGGGGACAGAGACGAAAGGACAGGAAGAGTGTAAAAGTGAAGCAATGACATGGGTTAGTATAGTCAATATATATATACTGTATCTATATACGTAAAGCAAATAGGCGATACTACATATGGAGCTAATGAGGTGAAATACTCAAAAGCTGGATTGTAGTGGTAGGCACTCCATGTGCCGCTATATGGTGCCTTTGTTTGCACCATGTTATAGAGGCAGTGATTGTAGAGGGTAATGTCTCAGTAATATGGTGGCATGGTAGCTAAGTGATTAGCATTGTTGTCTTGGGTTTGAATCTAATCTGTAGGCATTCTCCCTGTGTTTGTGGATGCTCTGGTACTCCTTCCACAAAAAAAGCATATTATTGGTTAAATTGAGATTAAAATTTGGATGGTAGTTTCTGTACAGTGCTGTGGAATATGTTGGTGCTATATAAGTAATTAAAATAAATGTAAAAGTTCCACATGAGGTGCTGTCTGGTCCCATAGACGTCTATTGGCGCCATATTAAATCTGGGTGAAGCTGAGGGACTTAAAAAAAAAAAAACCATGATCTGGAATTATGCCTTGGTTTATGCCCACTGAAATATTACGTTGCCTAAATGTACAAGGACTGAACATCTCTCTTCATTCTCACTCTTCTGTATAGAACGTCATTGCTTAAATTTGATGTGCTTCTTCTATTGAGGATTTTCCATCTCCGCTTCCTCTCAAGTAGTTAAGTCAGCCTTGGAAAGAACTCCATTCAAATCCATCTGCTCATATCGTTTGTCCAAGATTAAACTCCAAATAATGCTATTAAATATTTATAGAAACATAACAGTAAATGAGCCGATACATTTTTAATAGACTGTTGTATTTCAAGTGCAGTGCTCAGAAGTGCTGTGTTCTCCACTTCTAAGGCTGCCAGGTAGATAAGAGCTTGGGCAGCATTTGGTTTTTCTATTGTGTCGGAGAGTAGTGTAAAATCGCACAATTTCACACAGTCATTTCTGTCGCAGCTTGTTTTCTGTTGTATTATTCTAGAAAATAAAAAGGAGTTGAGTGTTTCAGCAGCAAGAGGCTACATACTTCCACTCTACGCCTAGGTTTCTGCTGTGTATTCAGTATTCAGTATTAGTGACTGTAGGCTTTAAATACAGGGATTTAAATTGTCTAAAGTTGTCTAATTTGGACAACCCCCTTTACATATGCTATATTAAGGCATGTAGCTCTCATATAGCAGCTCTGTTGCACACGGACTGCTTTTATTAACCATATTTTGCATGTGTTCCTGTCCCCATTGGGGCTCACAATCTAGACTGGAAGCCTCCCCCACAACCATGCTCACACAGGCAAACCACACAAACTCAACGCAGATGTTGCCCTTAGTTAGATACGAACCCAGGAACCAAGTGTTTGTCTACTTTCACACTCACGTTTTGGCTTTCCGTTTGTGAGATCCGTTCAAAACAGCGGTCCAAAACAGATCAGTTTGCATTCTAATGCATTCTGACTGGAAATATATCCACTCAGAATCTATCAGTTCCACTCAGAATGCATCAGTTTGCATCAGTTCAGTCTCCATTCCGCTTTGGAGACGGACACCAAAATGCTGCTTGCAGTGTTTTGGTGTCAGTCTGATGAAACTGGGCCAAACTGATCCGTCCTGGCACACAATGTAAGTCAACGCGGACAGATCAGTTTTCTCTGACACAATCTGGTACAATAGAAAATGGATCTGTCCCCTATTGACTTTCAATGGTGTTCAAGACGGATCAGTCTTGGCTATGTTAAAGATAATACAAACGGATCCGTTCTGATCGGATACAGACGGTTGTATTATCTGAACGAATCCGTCCATGACACGAGTGTGAAAGTAGCCTCTGTTTTTTGTTCAACTTTCTAAAAATCTAATAAAAGTTATCTCGTTAAAAAAGGGAGTTTTCTGAACTAGACAACCTGGTTTATTCCTAAGGTGTTATACACCTGCTGGTGGATTGCTCGTTTGGCTGATGGCTCTCTCCCATATACATACGCTCTCAACTTGGCCGTGGGAGAGAGGAGAAAGCGGTTACCAGACATTTCTAAAGGTGGCTTATCTCCCAGGGGTGCAAAAGGATCAGACATCACAATTTAGCACACCAGATCCTTCTCTCTCAAGACACCAGCAGTTGGCGGACAGTTGGGAGCTCCCCATGCACATTGGATTCTCGGCTGGTGCAGCCAAAAATGGCAAGTTCAACTCTAATGTCTAGTACGTGAATCAGCAACCTCCAGTACTCCAGCTGTTTAGAAACTTTTGAAACTGCAAGTCCCAGAATTCTCCATTCACTTCTATGGGAGTTTAGAAGAACAGCCAAGCATGTTTGCAAGCTGTGAGTTGTAGTTTCACAGGCGCTGAAGTGCAGAAGGTTGTAAACCCTGGTCTAGTTTGTAGGGGGGGGGGGGGCGGCTTTAACTATGGGGCACGTAACGCTAAATCTACTTACTTCTATCTTTGGAAATTCTGTCTTGTCCAGTACATTCAAGTTTAGTAATAATTAGAGATGATCAAATCGATTGTAAACTAAGTGGATTGAACCTGAATAGTGTCAAATAAATTCAAGTTGTATTCAAAGCCTAATTTTTGGTGATTCTATGAGAGAGAGAGAGAGAGAGAGAGAGAGAGAATAAAATAAATAATGAATAAAAAAATAAAGAAAAAAAATTAAGCAAAATCTGAGAGACTAAAGAGAAAATAGATGAGTCCTAGAAGCATCCAAAAATGTTCAGGCCATTTGGAGTTCTTTTGATTTGAATAGAATCAATTCAGATCCGAATCATTGACAGATTCAACTGTATCACATTTTCAGTGATTGTCTCTATTAATAATTCTATTTTTAATCTTATTTGTTTTTTATTATATTGTATTTATTATACTATTATTTAATTATTACTATTTATTATACTTTTATTTATATTATTTTACATATTATTTTAATTATACTTTTACCTTTGATATTTAAATTCCACAGTCAGAATTTAGTATTTTCTTTTGTACAACATGAATTCCTTATTTCTCCTTTAGCACTCCCAGAGGCTGGGAGAAGATGGCTCGTCAACATGTTCCTATGCTAATTAGTGAGCTTATTACGGTTAAAGTTAGTTTTACTGGATATAATTCCAAGTCACTTGTTCAAAAGTTTCTTAGCTAGGAGTGTCTTATTTACATAGAAAACTGATCAGAGGCTCCACAGTAATGACATTAACTTCAGTGAGGTCCATTCTCACCTTTGAAATAAGTGTTTCATAAATTTTCTTTGTATAGACAGAATACTATTAGAATTAGAACGATGAAGGACACGGTAGAGAACTTGGCTAGCTTCAAAGGGACAAACATTGCATGTCAAAGTAAAGTTAAAGCAATTTTATCTGTACCGGTCAAGTTGTTCCATATAAGAGCACTTCGTGATTTAAAATTAGAGAAATAAGCATGAGAGGAGGAAGAAGTATGGACTAAGCAAGTCACGGCTCGTAAAGATAAAATAAATGTTATTAGCAAAGGACACAAATTTAATAAACCTCAAAATGAGTATGAAAAACAAAATTTACTAGTAATCCAACTTCTCTAAAACATAAAAATGGAAACACTTAAAAAATATACACAACTAAAATGATCAATAAAATTATAATACAAATTATACCATTGTGTCCTCTTTTAATTGTTCTTAAATTTAAATTCAATTTTTCCAGATGGAAAATTGATACCATATTACATCAAACGTTTGCATGTTTTTGACATGGATCCTTTGTGTTACTGATCAAAGAGTTGACCTGCTTGTGTTGGATTTTTGCATTTTCTGTCTGCTGCTATAGTTAAAAAGTCATTTGTGTTGAATGACAGATCTGTATCCCATCAATGGAAGCCCAAATCGGGTCGCAGATCACAACATTGATCAACTGACATTGTCATCCAAATAGCAGACCCCACCACAAAAAAATAAAAAGTTGTTCAGACTATAACCATCTGAAATTCTTAATGAATGTCCAACTTAAAGAGGAGCTGTCACCTCTCCTGATATGTGTGTTTTAGCGACTACTTGCATTTCCCATGAGTGGAGCTGTTTCTGTAAAAGAGAGCAGACCTTTATAATAATATCATAAAAACTCTTTAAAGGCTATGTACACCTTTGGGGACAATTTCTTTTATGATTGCATTTTACTCATTTGGGGCTAAAAATCATTTTTTTCAATTGGTCTTTATTAAAAAAAATATTGAGCCTTTCTGTCACAAAGGGTTAACTGTTTCTCTAGCAGTGTGCATCTCTTTCCCTTTATGCCATAACCCTTATCTCTAAATTACTGAGAGGTTATAACCACTTATTTAAGCCACATTCTTATCAGTAATATAAGGATTGAGCTTTGATAAGTGTTTATAAGGCCATAGAACAGAGATAAGGAGCTCATCAGCTCCCTGTCTGACAGAGCAGAGAGAAAATTCAGATCCTGCTAATAGAGCATCCCAGCTCTGTACAGAGAAAAGGACTCCATATTTTTAACAAAGACCAATTGAAAAAAATATTTTTAGCTCATAATGAGTAACATAGTAACATAGTAACATAGTACATAAGGCCGAAAAAAGACATCTGTCTATCCAGTTCGGCCTGTCATCCTGCTAGTTTATCCAGAGGAAAGAAGTACTCCCTGGATCAACGACCCATCTCTAGTAGCTATAGCCTGTAATATTAGTACAATGCACTGATAAAAAATTGCCCCCAAAGGTGTACATAGCCTTTAAGTTAAAGCAGCAGGTTTACTTCTAGATCTATAAAAACAAGGGACAGGGAACTGGAAGCAATTGATTTGGTTTTAGAGTCCAGACGTCATTAAATATATTATTCAGCTAATTGAAGTATGCCATCCATATTACGATAACCTCCCTGCAATCACTTCTACCTTTCCTGTAACTGATAATGGTTTTCACGTCTTCTAGGATGTCTTGTTGTACCATTACAGAGCAAACATCACTATATAAGATCTTCATTGTTCCATCAGCAGTTGTTATACATTGTTGATGGGTTTCAATCAATACATTTTACTTTATCTCGCTGTTTTCCTGAAGCTCAGAACTTCCTCCATAATAATATCAGGAAAAAATCTTTATTGTGAACTTAACATTGCTTTCATAGGCAGCTAGTAACCGGGCATTAAACTGTATTGTAAGACAAAAAAACTGATGTTCCGTCATTGTTCACTGTAGTTTTTCCCAAAATCACTAAACATATTTGGAACTCTCACCTTAAAAAGGTCGTCGGACGATGGCGCCGATATCCCCTATCATCTGGATTTGTGCCCCTGAATATACAAAAAGCAGCATCACCTGACCTTAGTCTCGCTGCTGCTCTGTCCCCAGCTACTTCAGGTCCCCATAGGACCAGGATGCGGCAGGGCCTGTTACCACTGTGGCCAATAACAGGCCTCAGCGGTCACATTGGCTTGATGGTTACATCCCAGCTGTGAGGTACCATTCAAGCCCATGTCCCACAGACAAGTGAGTATGCTTTTTCATGTTCAGGGGCACTGTTCTGGATGTTAAGGTTTGTTGGACAATAATATTAAAGGGGTTGTCTGGTTTAAAAAACATATTTTCAAATACACTGTTAAGGAATTAAGTGCCTCATTCAGTACTATTAGAGCAGAAAATGAGTCTTTGCCTCCGGAGGACCCTGCATTAGATCGACTGCTAATTGATTTCAGTGGGCTTCTTGTAGTTCTTCACTTCTCCTGTGGTGGCACTGCAGGTGATTTGAGCACTTGTCACAAGGTTACCCTGCAGATAACAACTGATTACTGGAAGTCCAAGCAGTGGGACACCCTGTGACCATCTTCCCTTTGGCAGATATCTTATAATGAAAAAGATTTGTTGAACGTGCTTAATCCTAAGCTTCCAAAATAACTTTTGTAGACAAAATTATACGTGATCCAAAGAATGTACTGTAATACACAAGTAGGAACTGTTGGCTAACCAAATGCACACATGAAATTTTTGGTTGGTAAAGTCTAAACCGGAATCCGCGGCAGACTGAGGCTAACCCTTGGATTTCTGCCATGGATTCACTATGGATTTGCTATGCTGCAGATCTTCCCGCAGACTAACCCCTTTAAATATGGCCATGAGGTACCCTAATTATTTTTTATTGGTTAATAGGAATATCAGACCCCAACATTAACTAATACTCTCCGTAATGCCTTCAGATCCAAGATGGGACCCATAATCTCATTTAGACCCCAAATCAGACCTTAAACCAGAACAAAAGGCTAAACTAAACCGGACCCCAGACAAAAACCCTAAAATAAATTTGACCTCAGACCACATTTAAAAATGTTTATCAGATTCCAGACCACACATACAAAATAAAAATATATTAAGTGCTTTAAGATCCTCTTAATGTTCCAAGCACCACCACACTCAGTGTTAAGACCTTATGTTTCAGGCCCAGCAGTAGTTCTGCTCTTCACTAAAAATCTACTAATAGGCACATTGGAGGAGACACTATCCTGCATCTAAGGAGGAAGATCTGTGGGGTCCAGACTCGGGTATCTGGATCTAGACCTTTGCCTACCAGTTAGGGATCGCTGCTCTAGGATATATCATAACATTATAATGTGTGCAAGTTTATCCACAGGGATCCCTTAAATACACAGAACTAATTAATAAAGGTCCCTTTGACTTTTCTCCTGCATAGTGGCACTCTGGCCCTCCACTGTGCTAGGAACTGTAATATGGCTCCACTGGTTGTGAGGTCAGAAAGTCAGATGTTTGTATTGTGTATTTTTAGTGATGGTCACTCTGTCCTGGAGGCTCTGATTGTCCCAGTGATCTGCAGTCAAATTCATAGAATCCATTGTTTTGGAGGCATCCAGAAGTTATTTCCAGTAGCACTTTTTGACTTTTCAGTTAAAACTTTTGTCGTTTGGCTGAACGAGCAGATTGTGTGGCAGAAGACTACTAAAAGTTTGTCATTGATGGCCTTTCACCAGAGGAAGATGCCTACTGATAATGAAAGCTGTTCGTCTCCTTGCAAACCTCAGGCTTTCTACCTTCTAAAGAAACAAATCTTTATTATTTGCAGAACGTCTCTGCACACTTAATTAAACGCTGTTCTGCAGGCATGTTTGAGGCTAATTTGTACAATAAATGAGGTGGGACTGGTAACTTATTTATTTATATAGGAAAGCATTGTGCTCGCTTTTAATTAGGAGAGATAACAGCATGTAAGACAATTAGCTGTGTATGTAAAAAGCTGTTCAGGTCAAAGAAAAGTTTGATAATTTGGCTGCAATTATTTATATGGCTGTTTCCACACGTTTTCAAGATGCTGGAGTAAGAAAACTTGACCTAGTAAATAGCCGGTAAGATGCAAAAACTGTACTAGCAATATCGTAATGTTTATAGATTATAAAAATTCCGGGCTGACTAATTTCAGAACTTTGTGGGGTACTCTCTGGCTGGGGTTCTGTTTTTCTGTTCCCAAATCCTCTGATTTCCTTCACACAAAGAGCTAAATAATAAATTTCCGTCTTCCTTTAGCCACCATTAGGGTGAGCTTATAAGCTTACTTTAGACTTGTTTTGAATGGGAGCTGTATATACCAGTTTGCAGTTAACCAGCTTCTACCCCGGGCCAGTTTTCACCTTTCTGCCCAGGCTATCTTTTGCAAATCTAAGAGAGAAATGGGATCTGCACACCCTAGTGTTGGGTGCTCATAGAGGACAGTTCGTCAACTCGTATTGATAGGAAAATCTATGGCACACCAAAGTTCTCATTAAGTGATGTTTTTAATGTATAACAACAAATTACATCATTCTGTGTTCATTTTCGAGGTGATTTAATACAATGTACGGCCATATAATCGGTCCCAACGTTTCGGTCAGCTTGTGACTAGTGTTGAGCGAACAGTTCGAGCATAGTTCGGGTTCGTACCGAATTTTGGGGTGTTCAGGACACGGACCCGGACCCGAACATTTTCTAAAAAGTTCGGGTTTGGGTCCATTGTTTGGCGATTTCTTCCCGCTTTCTGAATGGCTGCACAGCAGCCAATCAGCTAGCGTTTTACTTCTTGCCCTAAGAAGCCATCACAGCCATGCCTACTAATGGCATGGCTGGGATTGGCCAAGTGCAGCATGTGACCCAGCCTCTATTTAAGCTGGAGTCAGGTAGCGCCGCACGTCACACTGCTCTGATTAGTGTAGGGAGAGGACGCAGCTTCTGTGAGGGCGAGATTAGGCAGGGAAAAGTCAGCAAAAGCACCTAATGAAGTGATCGATCTACAGCTGTGAATGATTCAACTTCTGCTAGTTACTTGCTCACTGGTTTTTAGGCTGCACAGAGCGTTTTTCTGTCACTTTTTTCTGGGGTGATCGGCGACCATTTTGTGACTTGTGGTGCACCAGAACATGCTGCCACCAAGTCCATCAATCCATCAATACTAGTTTTTTTTTTTTTTGCCATATCCTACATCAGGGGCTTGGCTGTGCTAATTGTCACCCCTAGAAACTCAGGATAGCAATTTCTATATTTTATTAAGGGGTTAAATACAATTGTCAAAATACCAATCCCCTAAATCTGGTGTTCCAGCTTTGACTAGCCAAGTATAATACTGTCTGCTGTCTGGCAAGGGATAGATTAGTTTCTGTGGGTAAATTCAATTGCCAAAATAGCAATCCCCTAAATCTTCTGGGGTGAAATTCAATTGCCAAAATAGCAAAACCATAAATCTGGTGTCCCAGCATTTGCAGGCCTAGTATAAATCTGTCCGTAACACGGTATATTTTGTGGCTGGCTAAGTTTCATAGTGTCCTGCAAAGGATATATTTTGTTCTGGGGTGAAATTCAATTGCCAAAATAGCAATACCATAAATCAATGGTTTCAGCTGTTGCAGGCCAAGTTTCATAGTGTCCTGCAAAGGATATATTTTTTCTGGGGTGAAATTCAATTGCCAAAATAGCAATACCATAAATCAGTGGTTTAAGCTGTGGCTGGCCAAGTTTCATAGTGTCCTGCAAAGGATATATTAGAAACTTTTAAATACATAAAGGGAATCATCACGGCAAAAGAGGAGAGAATATTTAAAAGAAGAAAAACTGCTACAAGAGGACATAGTTTTAAATTAGAAGGGCAAAGGTTTAAAAGTAATATCAGGAAGAATTACTTTACTGAGAGAGTAGTGGACGCAAGTAATAGCCTTCCTGCAGAAGTGGTAGCTGCAAATACAGTGAAGGAGTTTAAGCATGCATGGGATAGGCATAAGGCCATCCTTCATATAAGATAGGGCCTGGGGCTATTAATAGTATTCAGTATATTGGGCAGACTAGATGGGCCAAATGGTTCTTATCTGCCGACACATTCTATGTTTCTATGTTTCTATATTTTGTTCTGGGGTGAAATTCAATTGCCAAAATATCAATACCATAAATCTGGTGTCCCAGCAGTGGCTGGCAAAGTATAATAGTGTCCGGCAAAACATATATTTTGTTCTGGGGTGAAACTCAATTGCCAAAATAGCAATACCCTGAATCTGGTGTTCCAGCAGTTGCAGGCTAGTTTAAATCTGCCCGTAACAGGGTATATTTTGTTCTGGGTGAACAGGGTATATTTTGTTCTGGGATGAAATTCAATTGCCAAAATAGCAATACCATAAATCAGTGGTTTCAGCTGTGGCTGGCCAAGTTTCATAGTGTCTGGCAAAGGATATATTTTGTTCTGGGGTGAAATTCACTTGCCAATATAGCAATACCCTGAATCTGGTGTTCCAGCTGTTGCAGGCCAAGTGTTAATCTGTCCGTAAAAGGGTATATTACACTCAAGGTGTATATACAAGTGCTGAGACGGTCATCCTGAATAACTTCACACGCTATCGTGCATCTCCCATTGTATTTCTGTCTGTTAAAGGGTATATTACACAAAGTGTTAAAATACAATTGCTTAAGGCATAATCCTACATATTTTTTCACACGCTACTGTGCATCTCCAAGTGTAAATCTGTCCATAAAAGGAGACCTTTCATCCAGGGCCTAAATACTAGCCCTACAATAGATATTCCCCTAAATCAGTGGTTACTGCTGTGCCTGGATTAGTGTAATACGCTACATAAACAAATAGGCAGATAGTGTTAGGTGCCTGTAAAAAAAGGCCTGAATTTGAAATCAATACATTGGGCCAAATATTTTTTTTCTTATTGTGGTGCTTGGTGAACAGTAACAATGAGGAAAACAACTAGTAAGGGACGAGGGATGCGGTCGTGTTAGTGGACCCTCTGGTGCTGGGAGAGGACGTGGCCATTCTGCCACAGCCACATGTCCTTGTGAACCAACTACCTCAGGTTCCAGTACCCGCCAGAATTTACAGCGATATTTGGTGGGGCCCAATGCCGTTCTAAGGATGGTAAGGCCTGAGCAGCTACAGGCGCTAGTCAATTGGGTGGCCGACAGTGGATCCAGCACGTTCACAACATTATCTCCCACCCAGTCTTCTTCAGAAAGTGCACAGGTGGCGCCTGAAAACCAAGCCCATCAGTCTGTCACATCACCCCCATGCATATCAGGGAAACTGTCTGAGCCTCAAGTTATGCAGCAGTCTCTTATGCTGTTTGTAGACTCTGCTGGCAGGGTTTCCCAAGGGAATCCACCTAGCCCTTCCCCAGTGGTGGAAGACATAGAATGCACTGATGCACAACCACTGATGTTTCCTGATGATGAGGACATGGGAATTCCACCTCATCGGAGTCCGCACGTCTCTGATGATGAAGAAACACAGGTGCCAACTGCTGTGTCTTTCTGCAGTGTGCAGACCGAACAGGAGGTCAGGGAGGAAGACTGTGTGGAAGACGATGCAGGGGACGATGAGGTCCTAGACCCCACATGGAATGAAGGTCGTGCCACTGACTTTCATAGTTCAGAGGAAGAGGCAGTGGTGAGACTGAGCCAACAGCGTAGCAAAAGAGGGAGCAGGGGGCAAAAGCAGAACAGCCGCCGCCAAGAGAGTTCACCTGCTACTGGCCACCGCCACCAGGGACCGAGCACCCTAAAGGCAGCTTCAAGGAGTTCCCTGGCATGGCACTTATTTAAACAATGTGCTGACGACAAGACCCGAGTGGTTTGCACGCTGTGCCATCAGAGCCTGAAGCGAGGCATTAACGTTCTGAACCTTAGCACAACCTGCATGACCAGGCATCTACATGCAAAGCATGAACTGCAGTGGAGTAAACACCTTAAAAGCAAGGAACTCACTCAGGCTCCCCCTGCTCCCTCTTCTGCTGCTGCCTTGGCCTCCTCCTCCGCCTCGGGAGGAATGTTGGCACCTGCCGCCCACAAAACAGAGGATGTGCCACCGACACCACCACCTGCGTCACCAAGCATCTCCACCATGTCACACGGCAGCTTTCAGCTCTCCATCTCACAAACCTTGGAGAGAAAGCGTAAATTCCCACCTAGCCCCCCCCCCCCCCCCGAGCCCTGGGCCTGAATGCCAGCATTTCTAAAATCCTGGCCTTTGAAATGCTGTCATTCAGGCTGGTGGACACAGGCAGCTTTAAACAGCTGATGGCCATGGCTGTCCCACAGTATGTTGTTCCCAGCCGCCACTACTTCTGCAAGACAGCCGTGCCTTCCCTGCGCAACCAAGCATCCGATAAAATCAAGTGTGCACTGCGCAACGCCATCTGTGGCAAGGTCAACCTAACCACAGATACGTGGACCAGTAAGCACGGCCAGGGACGCTATATCTCCCTAACTGCACACTGGGTAAATGTAGTGGCGGCTGGGCCCCAGGCGGAGAGTTTATTGGCGCGCGTCTTTCTGCCGCCAAGGATCGCAGAGCATCATTCTTTGCCTCCTGTAGCCTCCTCCTCCTACTCGGCTTCCTCCTCCTCTGCTTCCACCAGCTCATCCAGTCAGCCACACACCTTCACCACCAACTTCAGCACAGCCCGGGGTATTGAAATGTTTGGGGGAGAGGCCCCGCACCGCGCAGGAGTTGTGGCGGGGTATTGAACAACAGACTAACGAGTGGTTTCTGCCGGTGGGCCTCAAGCCCGGCCTGGTGGTGTGCGATAATGCTCGAAATCTCGCCGGTTTGACGCACATCCCTTGCCTGGCGCATGTGTTGAATTTGGTGGTGCAGAAGTTCATTCACAACTACCTCGACACGTCAGAGCTGCTGCATAAAGTGCAGGCTGTCTGTGCGCGCTTCCGGTGTTCACATCCTGCCGCTGCTCGCCTGTCTGCGCTACAGCGTAACTTCGGCCTTCCTGCTCACCGCCTCATATGTGACGTGCCCACCAGGTGGAACTCCACCTTGCACATGCTGGAGAGACTGTGTGAGCAGCAGCAGGCCATAGTGGAGTTTCAGCTGCAGCACGCACGCGTCAGTCGCACTGCGGAACAACACCACTTCACCACCAATGATTGGGCCTCCATGCGAGACCTGTGTGCCCTGTTGCGCTGTTTCGAGTACTCCACCAACATGGCCAGTGGCGATGGCAGAGGAGGAGCGTGAGGTCGCCAACGCAGCTGTGTCACGGCCAGCTCCTCTGAGGGCAGGGTTAGCATGGCAGAAATGTGGAAAAGTTTTGTCTCCACGCCACAGCTAACTGCACCACCACCTGATACGGAACGTGTTAGCAGGAGGTAGCATTTCACTAACATGGTTGAACAGTACGTCTGCACACCCCTCCACGTACTGACTGATGGTTCGGCCCCATTCAACTTCTGGGTCTCCAAATTGTCCACGTGGCCAGAGTTTGCATTTTATGCCTTGGAGGTGCTGGCCTGCCCGGCAGCCAGCGTTTTCTCTGAACGTGTACGCAGCCGCCTGTCCACAGCCAACGTGGACAAGCTGACGTTCATAAAAATGAACCAGGCATGGATCCCACAGGACCTGTCCCTCCCTTGTGCAGAATAGACATTTATAACTGCCTCCCCCTCAACAATGTATTCTTGTGCTCCGGGGCACTTCTTTATTGAATCCTCATTTTTTTAACTTTACCATGATCTTGAGGTGCAGCCCAAAGTTGAATGAACCTCTCCCCAATCTTGATTCCTTGCTGTGGGACCCCTCTCCTCTGTCTGGGGCCTAAATAACTGAAAGTGGCCTTCTCCAGTGGTGGGTGATATGATGTATAATTCCTTGCTGTGGGACCCCTCTCCTCTGTCTGGGTGCTGGGGCCTAAATAACTGAAAGTGGCCTTCTCCAGTGGTGGGTGATATGACACATGATTCTCTGCAATGGGACCTCTCTCTAATTTATATTGGTTAATTTTTATTTATTTTATTCTATTTTAATTCATTTCCCTATCCACATTTGTTTGCAGGGCATTTACCTACATTTCGCTCCCTTTTGCAGCCCTCTAGCCCTTTCCTGGACTATTTTACAGCCTTTTTAGTGCCCAAAAGTTCGGGTCACCATTGACTTCAATGGGGTTCGGGTTCAGGATAAAGTTCGGGTCGAGTTTGGAACCCGAACATTTTCGGGAAGTTCGGCCGAAAATTTATCTACATCAGGTTAAAAATATGTTTAAATCTAAACTCCAATCAGCGGATACCACTCATACATCACAGCGAGAGGAAGTATCCCTGATACGTCCTCTCGCTGTGATGTATGAGCGGTGTCCGCTGATTAGAGTTCAGATTTAAACATATTTTTAACCTGATGTAGATAAATAGCTACCGGGTTATTGTTTCGCCAAGCCCCTGACGAAGCCAACGTGGCGAAACCCGGGTCGGGCAGAGCAGTTGTGGATGACTATTTACGCTGTTTTTATTCTTACCGCTGTAAGTATAATAAAGCCTTAAAGGTTTTCAAGCACTGTGGGTTTTGCACTATGTGTTTGTCTTCTTAAGGTGTGCCATATTTGGAAATTTGTTTGGTCGGCTTCGTGGCGTTGAAGTGGCTTTCCAATGTTGAAGACCTCGCTACAGTTTGTGCTATTCTACGTGGTTTCTGGATTGAAGCGCGGTTCCTGGCTTTCCTATTTTCAAGTACGGCAAACGTGTCACAGCGCATAGCAACAAGACCATGACACAGCCGTGACAGCTGTATGCTGACACTGCTGTAACCCCTTAGATGCCGTTATTAGCGGCATCCATGGGGTTAATAGAGGGAGGGGGCTCCCTCTCTCAACCATCAGGCTGCCATCTATTAGTGTAAGGCTAGGTCTACAGGACGACAATAAGTCGCGAAACACATAGGTACAACTACACTGCGACATTTGTCGTGCAACATTTTATGGCACCAATGTTGCAAGACAATTTTTATGATGTTAGTCTATGGTGTCGCACTACGACATGCTGCGACTGCGACGCGACAGTCGCAGAAAAATACATTCAGAATGGATTTTTTGCGACTGTTGTGTCGCAGTCGCAGCATGTCGCATGTCGCAGCGCGACACCATAGACTATCATAAAATGTCGCTCGACAAATGTCATTGTGTAGACCTACCCTAAAAACTGGTGGTATTATAAAGTATAATTAAGCCATCAGCCCCACTGGATCTTCCAGATCCAAGTGCGACTTGATAAAAAAAAAATGTAAAAAAAAAAAAAAAATGGAAATTAAAAATAAAATAAATTGCCTTTTCCCATATGCACTCATTTATAAAAGAGATTAAAAATTATAAAATAAAATAAACTATACATAATTGGTATCACCGTGTCTGTAATGACCTGATCTATAAAATGATCATGGTACTAATCTCGCATGGTGAATGATGTACCAAATAAAAATAAAAAAACTGGTGAAATTGCTGTTTTTTTGCCTCACCTCCCAAAAAAAATTAATAGAAAGCGATCAAAAAGTCATATGCAACCCAAAAACGATACCAATAAAAACACTGACAGAAATGCAGTTTTTGTCCACTTCACCTTCTAAAAAATTGAATAAAAACCTCTCAAAAAGTCATATAGGCCCTGAAATTGTACCAGTAAAAACTACAGCCTGTCCTGCAACAAAAAACAAACTCTCACACAGCTACATTGATAGAAAAATCAAAAAGTTAGGGGTCTTTGATTTGGTGATGCAAAAAAAAAAAAGTTTAATAAAAAGTGATTTTATGATATAAAAGTGGTATACCATGAATAAAACAATATACATTTGGTATCACCATAACTGTATAAACCCACAGAACAAAAGTTTTTTATGAAATATACCACGTGGAGAACCCCATAAAAAATAAAAAGTACTGGCCGAATTGCAATATTAGCCCTCATGAAAAATTAAATAAAATGCGATCAAAAAGTCATATGCACCCAAAAATGGTACTATTAGACCTTATAGCCCATCCAAAAATAAAAAAGCTATGGCCCTTAAAATGTATTTCAGCAAATTGCATGTTAGAAAATGCAGATGTCGCTCGTTTCCTTTTGAATTCTGCCGTCTTCTCATACAGCAGTTTACGAACATAAATGGGGAGTTTTTGTAAACTGCAGAATCAGGGTAATAAATACTGAGGTTCGTTTTGCTGTTAACCCTTGCTAGGTTATAGGAAAAATTGGGTTAAAATGAATAGGAAAAATTGGGTTAAAATGAAAAATTTGTACGAAAACTGAAAATTGTAAATTTCACCTCAATTTTACTTTAATTCTTGTGAACACCTAGGGTGAACATTGTTTGTAAAACCAGTTTTCAATAATTTGAGGGGTGTAGTTTCTAAAATGGGGTCACTTATGAGTAGTTTCTATTATATAAGGACCTCAAAGTGACTTCAGAACTGAATTGGTCCTTGAAAAAGTCGGTTTTGGAAATTTTATCGAAAATTAGAAAATTGCTTCTTAAATTCTAAGGCCCCCTTCACACGAGCGAGTTTTCCGTGCGGGTGCAATGCGTGACGTGAACGCATAGTACCTGCACTGAATCCTGACATTTCAACGGGTGTGTGTACATGAACGTTGTTTTTCACGCATCACTTCTGCGTTGCGTGAAAATCACAGCATGTTCTGGCCCCATAGGAGTGAATAGGGCTGCGTGAAAAACGCATTGCATCCGCAAGCAAGTGCAGATGCAATGCGTTTTTCACTGATGGTTGCCAAGAGATGTTGTTTGTAACCCTTCAGTTTTTTATAACATGCGTGAAAAACGCATCAAAACGCATTGCTCCCGCGCAGAAAAAATAAACAACTGAACGCAATCGCTGACAAAACTGACTGAAATTGCTTGCAAAATGGTGCGAGTTTCACTGAACTAAACGCATCCGGAGCCAAATTTTTTCCAAATTTTCAGTAAATTTTTAATTTTTAATAATAGAAAGGTAAAACATATCGACCCAAATTTGCCCCTAACATCAAGTATGAAATGTCATGAAAAAATAATCTCAGAATGGTTTGGATAAATAAAAACATTCCAAAGTAAATAGTAATTAGATCTGGTCACGAAGGTGAAAAATAGCTTGGTCTTGAAAGGGTTAAATTTGAATTTCTCTACTTTTAAGTCAGATAGTAATGCTTCATAAAATAGTTATTAGTATTCCCCATATTATTTTTTTAGAACGTTAGAAGTCTTAGAATTTTAGATTTTTTTTTAAAAAAAATTTCAAGAAAATTTTCAAAACCATTTTGAAAGCAGTTATAAACTTATAACGTGTTTTTTTGGGGGGGCTTACGTTGTTACCTTTGTTTTAGAAACTACACCCCTCAAATTATTCAAAACTGATGTTACAGACTTTGGTACCATGTTGGTGTACATATGAGTTTTTTATCACTCGATATTATGCATATGAAAAATGACTGTTCTGGCACAGTTTTTATTTATTTTCATAGCGTTCACCTGAAAGGGCAGATCATGAGATATTTTTATAGAGCAGGTTATTACAGACGCGGCACCGACAAAACTTAATACGTCTATTATTTTTGTTAAGTTTTAGACTGTAGAAGCATTTTTGTGTTGCCAATTTCTGAGAGCCATATTTTTTTATTATTTGAGCTTATGTAGGGTCTCAGTTTTTGCAGGATGAGATCACGGTTTTATTGGTACCATTTTAGGGTACATATGACTTTTTGATCACTTGGCATTATACTTTTTGTGAGGCAAGAAGACAAAAATGGCTGTTTTGGCACAGTTTTTATTTTTTTACAGCATTCACCTATCAGGTTATATTTTTATAGCACAGGTTATTGCAAGTTTTAGACAGTAAAAGCATTTTTGAACAGAATAAAATATTGTTTTTGTGTTGCCATTTTCTCAGAGCCATATATTTTTTTTATTTTTTGAGCAATTGTCTTAGGTAAGGTCTCATTTTTTGCGGAATGAGATGATGGTTTTATTGGCACCATTTTGGGGTACATACGCCTTTTTGATCGCTTGGTACACTTTTTGTGAGGCAAGATGACCAACAAATGGCTGTTTTGGTACTGTTTTTATTTTTTACGGCGTTCGTCTGACAGGGTGGATAATGCGATATCTTTATAGAGCCGGCCGCGACGATACCAAATTTATCTATTTATTTATTTTTTTCCTATTTTTAACAATTTTTTATAATTTAATTTTGGGAAAAGGATACTTCTGTTTGTTTTTTTTTACTTTATTTTTTTGTCCCACTATGGGACTTCAACTTTTGGGGGTCTGATCCCCTGTACAATGCATTACAAGACATCTATATTGTAATGCATTGGCTGTAAGTGTATTACACAGTGTAATACACTTACAGCCTGCTTGCCTGTGAGACCCAGGGGCCTGGATCTCACAGGCTTCCATGGAAGGCTGAACGATGCCTATAGAAGTGAATGGGGCTGAGCTGCAATACTATGTACAGTGCTGTGCTTGGAAAGTCAGAAACCGTCGGTGTCTCCCCAGAGTTCAGGGGAGCGTGTCAGCTCCCTGAAACGGCTGATCAGCAGGGGTGCCAGGACTAGTATCCCTACCGATCTGATAATGATGACCTATCCTGCCGATAAGGCTTCATTCACACGACCGTATGTTGTCCGCAAAAAAACGGATCCGTGTCCGCAAAAAAACGGATTGCATTCAGTTTTTTTGCTGATCCATAGACTTCAATAGGGCCATGTCCTGATTTTCACTGACAAGTATAGGACATGTTTCATTTTTTTTTTGCTGAGCTGTGCAATGGAAGAAAAGTGAATGGGATAGCATCGGATCCGTTTTTTTGCGGACAACATACGGTCGTGTGAATGGAGCCTAAGTCATCATTATCATTTACTATGCAAAGAATACAATTCTTTTACATTACACAATTTCTTTGCAGTTGGTGAACTACAAACCTCAGAAAGCCGATGAAGAATTCTATGTAAATGATTTCTTATAATGGCTTATTGGTGTGAACATAGCAGTTTAAAATCATAGTATAAAAAAATATACTGAATTGCACTACTTGTTATTTCCTTGTTGGTGGAACCTCATGGGTGGATCTCTCTCTCTCTCTCTCTCTCTCTCTATATATATATATATATAAATATATATATATATATTAATTACTTTATGTCTATATACCGTATATGGAATCATTTTTCTACTGTAAATTACAAAAAAAAGTGTTTGATAATAATTAAGGAAACACGATATTTTAGTAAATGCACTTAATGTATGAGCTCCATCTTTCAACATGAATCAAATATAAAAGATCTTTAAGATCCAAGGCTATAACTGGCAAAGAATTTGAAAGTATACAGTAAACGGCTTTCTTCTCCATCTCGGTCCATCAGTCACAGCTGTATCCTGAGACATTACATTAGCTTATAATGACCCTTGTTGCCCTCCATAATTGTATGGAGACGGAGAGCAGCAATTGTTGCCTTAGGCGTAGGACATTTTTCAACCTGGGTCACTCAGAGTCAAACACCGGCCAGTCTTCACATTCTCTTGTGAAGAGAAGAGGTCAAGAAATATTGGGGGGGGTTGTGAGACATTGGGACACTTTACCTAATAGACTGGATACCTTGTGACTGAGAATTATGATGTTCTGATTTATTCTACTGTATATGCTCATCCACGTCCATTGATGGATCACCATAGTCCAATATGAACAGTGTGCAGCTGAAAAGCTTGTTGACACTTGCCTAGGGCACCACTGAGAAGGGGGCTGTGGGCAATTTTTATGGACTAAAAAAGTCATATATAAAACTTTCTTCCTTTATATTTCTTTATCCAACCAATTGGCCGTACACTGTACTACTGCATCATTTGGACACTATAAGGTACAATATAGGGGTGGCAAACTTTAAGGCTAAAATGAATCATGTCACTAAGGGGTTAAAACGCACTTCAGTCATCGGAGTTGTGCGCCAACTATCTTTACTTCAGACATAAATTTGAAATCTACAATAAAAGTGCTAGTTCACACGACTGTATGGTTTTGCGGTCTGTTTTTAACAGATCAGCGTTTCCATTTTTGGTTTCAGTAGTGTTTCCGTTTCGCTTCGTATGCTTTCCGTTTGTGATTGCAAACAGAAGCGGAAGCATATAATAACGTTGGGCTGGGCATAACATTTTTAATAGATGCTTCTGCAAAAACGGAACGGATACGGAAGACACGGATGCATTCAGTTTTTTTTTTACTGCACCATTGACTTGAATAGAGCAGCGGAACGTGATTTGTGGGCAATAATAGGACATGACTCAAAATGTAGCGGAGCGTAAAAACGGAAATACGGAAATGGAATGCATACTAAGTACATTCCGTTTTTGCAGACCCATTGAAATAAAAGGTTCCGTATACGGAGGGTATACTGAACGCAAAAAACGGCCCGTATATGGAACGCAAAAAACGTTTGTGTGAACGAGCCCAAAAAGTGACTACAGCTCACCCCATAATAAAAAATATCCTCACATAGCTCTGTAGATGGAAATATAAAAAGGTATGACTGAGATGGATCAGAATACTGAGATGCAATTGCAATTTTTTTCTAAGGTTTTTATTTCTTAAAAGTATAAAACATTTTTTTAAACAAAAACGATATAAATTTGATATCGCTGTAATCCTACTGACCGGCAGAATGGGGTCGTCATGTCATTTTTAGCAAACAATGAACACTGGAAAAACAAAATCCAAGTACAATGGTGGAATTGCAGGATATTTCTTCCAGTTTCACCCCATTTTTTTCTCATAGTTCAACTTGCATGTAGATGTCCTCATATGGCTATGTGAATTGAAAAGTAAAAAAGTTATGGCTATTGGAAGGCGAAGAGAAAAAATGAAAATGCAAAAATGAAATTAGGCCTGATGCCTAATAGAATTGGGGCCTGTTCACATGACTGATTTTGAAAAACATGCTTAAAAAATCAGCGCAAAATCTGTGTTTTTTCAGCACGAACAAAGTGCGTTTTTAATGCGGTCTTTGACGCGTTTTTGATGAGGTTTTTTTGACACAGCTTTTTTTTAACCAATGGATGTTCACTTCAATATAAAACCTCATTTTCAGCTCGAGGCGTTTGATGCAGATCTGCGCCTGGAAAACACACAAAAAAGCCTGTACTTACCTGGAGCTGTTTTTTTCTCTGATTTCCATTCATTTCAGGCCTCATGCACATGACCATATGTATTTTGAAGTCCTCAAAAACGGATCCGCAAAAAATACAGATAACATCCATGTGCGTTCCGTATTTTATGGAACAGCTGGCCCCTAATAGAACAGTACTATCCTTGTCTGTTATGCGGACAATAATAGGACAAGTTCTATTTTTTTGTGGAACGGACATAAGGACATACGGAAACTGAACTTCCGTATTTTTGCGGCCCCATTGAGATAAATGGTTCCGCATTCGGTCCGCAAAAGAAACGGAATGGACACAGAAAGAAAATACGGTCGTGTGCATGAGCCTTCAATTGGAGATTCAGCGCTGATTCTACCCTAATATAAAACACGCTGTTCTAAAAAAAAAAAAAAGGAGTGGGAGGCCGTTTTGAGCCATTTTTTTTTTGCCGATTTTGATACAGAAAGGCTCCAAAATCAGCGCCAAAAACTCTGTGTTAACTGGCTGTAAGGGCTCGTGCACACGGCGGTCGCCCAGCACGGCACGTATTGCAGCCCGCAACAGCGGGTCCGCAATATAAAGGCATCGGCAGTGTGTGCTCCGGAGTGGGTCCGCAATCCCGATGATACGGTGCGGAAGGGAGTGCTTCCGTGGATTTTCTGTCTGTGCATCCCAATCGCAAAAAAGTAGTGCATGCATTACTTTTTTGTGGTGCAGACCATCAGATGCAGACCCAAGTGAAAGGGTCCGCGTCTGCAGAATGTGGGCACGCGGTCAGTGTCCGTGCATTGCAGACTGCATTTTGCGGTCCGCAGTAAGGACCCGGCTGGCACACGGTCGTGTACATGAGCCCTAACTGGAAGTTAGTTCATTTCCACCGTCGCCTGTGAGGAGGGGATCACTTCATTTGTTTCAGAGATTATAGAACTGAGCTCAGACAAGCTTCTGAGGCTTTCATATGTTGTGAACCAGGAGCGGAGTAAGCACTCTGTTCACACAGTGCAGCATTACAGAAAGCTTCTTGTCCAAATAAACTAATACTATTCTCCTTCACATCTTCTAGTCATGTAGAGGGTCTGTCTCACAGCTGCAGTCACTCATAATGAGATGCAGGGTCTGTCTTACAGCTGCAGTCACATATGATGAGATGCAGGGTCTGTCTCACAGCTGCAGTCACTCATAATGAGATGCAGGGTCTGTCTCACAGCTGCAGTCACATATAATGAGAGGTGTAGGGTCTGTCTCACAGGTGCAGTCATGTATTATAGTAGAGGCAGAGCCTGTCTCATCAGCTGCAGTCACATATAATGAGATGCAGGGTCTGTCTCACAGTTGCAGTCATGTATTATAGTAGAGGCAGAGTCTGTCTCACAGCTGCAGTCATGTATTATAGTAGAGGCAGAGTCTGTCTCACAGCTGCAGTCACATATAATGAGATGCAGGGTCTGTCTCACAGCTGCAGTCACATATAATGAGATGCAGGGTCTGTCTCACAGCTGCAGTCACATATAATGAGATGCAGGGTCTGTCTCACAGTTGCAGTCATGTATTATAGTAGAGGCAGAGTCTGTCTCATCAGCTGCAGTCACATATAATGAGATGCAGGGTCTGTCTCACAGTTGCAGTCATGTATTATAGTAGAGGCAGGGTCTGTCTCATCAGCTGCAGTTAAGGCCTCATGCACACAAACGTATTTTGTTTCCGTGTCCATTCCGTTTTTTTTGGCGGATAGGATGCAGACCCATTTATTTCAATAGGTCTGCAAACAATGCTGACAGCGCACCGTGTACTATCCGCATCCGTATGTCCGTTCCGTAGCCCCGCAAAAATATAGAGCATGTCCTATTCTTGTCCGTTTTGCGGACAAGGATAGGCATTATTACAATGCAATTTGCGGACCGCAAAACACATACGGTCGTGTGCATGTAGCCTAAATGTTAGAGGTGCTGGGTCTGTCTCACAGTTGCAGTCACATATCATGAGAGGAGCAGGGTCTGTCTCGCCAACTACAGTCACAATTTATTAGAAGTGCAGGGTCTGTCTCATGCATTCATATGTAATGAGAGGTGTAGTGTCTGACTCCTGCAGTCACATATTATGAGAGGTGCAGGCTCTGTCTCGTGCAGTCACATATTAAAAGAGGTGCAGGGTCTGTCTCACACAGTCACATACTATGAGCGATTCAGGGTCTGTCTCACACAGTCCCATACTATGAGAGGTGCAGGGTTTGTCTGATGTAGTCACATATTAAGAGAGGTGCAGGCTCTGTCTCGTGCAGTCACATATTAAAAGAGGTGCAGGGTCTGTCTCACAGCTACAGTCACATATTATGAGAGGTGCAGGGTCTGTCTCACAGCTGCAGTCACATACTATAAGATGTGCAGGGTCTGTCTCACACAGTCACATATTATGAGAGGTACAGGGTCTGTCTCAAAGCTGTAGTCATATATAATGATAGGTGCAGGGTCTGTCTCATGCAGTCGCATATTATAAGAGGTACAGGGTCTGTCTCACAGTTGCAGTCACATACCACTAGAGGTGCAGGGTCTATCTCATCAGCTACAGTCACATATGATGAGAGGTGCAGCATCTGTCTCATCAGCTACAGTCACATATTATGAGAGGTGCAGGGTCTGTCTCACAGCTGCAGTCACATAAAATGAGAGGTGCAGTGTCTGTCTCACAGCTGCAGTCACATATAATGAGAGGTGTAGGGTCTGTCTAGAGCAGGCATCCTCAAACTGCGGTCCTCCAGCTGTTGCAAAACTACAACTCCCAGCATGCCCGAACAGCCTACAGGTATCAGTCTACAGCAGGGCATTGTGGGAGTTGTAGTTTTACAACAGCTGGAGGGCCGCAGTTTGAGGATGCCTGGTCTAGAGTCACATATAAATTATGAGAGGTGCAGGGTCTGTCTCACAGCTGCAGTCACATATAATGAGAGGTGCGGGGTCTGTCTCACAGCTGCAGTCACATATAATGAGAGGTGCAGGGTCTGTCTCACAGCTGCAGTCACATATAATGAGAGGTGTAGGGTCTGTCTAGAGTCACATAAAATGAGAGTTGCAGGGTCTGTCTCACAGAAAGGTGAGACTGCCCTGAATTACTTCAGGAAAAGGGAGACTGTCCTGAATTACCTCAGGAAAAGTTAGACTGCCCTGAATTACCTCAGGAAAAGTGAGACTGCCCTGAATTACTTCAGGAAAAGTGAGACTGCCCTGAATTACCTCAGGAAAAGTGAACAAAGCACCAGACAAGCAGTGACAATAAGAGCTGTGGTGAATGTGACATGTCTTTTCTAGGGGCTGGAACATTCAATTTGATGTTGTGTGGTAAAAATGACCATTATGGCGGTGGTCAGTCATGTCACACACTTTTTCATGCTCCCCTTCCTCATAATGTAACTACATATTAGCATGACCCTTCTCAGGTGCCTTGCTTGTTTAATTTTAACAAATTCTTCCTCTTCCATAGAAAAAGATGGAGAAGGTATATACAGTGTAAAGTGTATACAGTATATACCTCTTCTACCTTCCCCACAATAAAAGCAGCAGGGAAATTACATTCTGTGGTGATATCCCCGCAGAGAGTGACAGATTCACATATATCATGGCCCTCATGTGTATTTTCTTTGAAATGATAGCTTCCTCTTCTGTGGAAGAAGATGGAGAGGCGACATATTTCCTCTTTCTGACTGCCAAGACTAGTTAGGACCACTTTCTGTGAGAAAATCCTCACAGAATCTGAGGCAGCTTTGCTGTATGCATCCTCCATTGCTGCCACCTGAAACATTCTGAGGAGAAGTCTTGTGTGGGTGGAGCCTCATCTGTGGAGAAGTCCTGCCCTAATCAAGACTGTATCTGAGGGGAAACCCAGTCCCAGTCTGGCCTTCCTCTGAAGCGTTCATTCTATACACACTAACCCTTTCTCAATTTGTTTTCTTCTCCCTCTCTGTCAAAAGCCATAACTTTTTGTATTTCCATTCAGATAGCTGTATGAGGGCTAATCTTCTGTGGGACAAGTTATACTTTGTAATGGCACCATTTAGTATTCCATACAAACAAAAGAATAATGATGTGAAATTGAAAAAACAAGGCAATTGCACCATAGTTTTACAGGTTTGACTTTTACAACCTTTGCTGTGCGATAAAAATGACACATTGGTTGTCATATGCTAAGGCCTCTTTCACACGAGCGTGACCGATTGGCTCCGGATGCGTTCAGTGAAACTCACACCATTTTTCAAGCAAGTTCAGTCAGTTTTGTCTGCGATTGCGATCAGTTTAGTTTTTGATGCGTTTTTCACGGGCGTGATAAAAAACTGAACATCTCTTAGCAACCATCAAGGGAAAAAAGCATTGCATCCGCACTTGCTTGCGGATGCAATGTGTTTTTCACTGAAGCCCCTTTCACTTCTATGGGCCAGGGCCGCGTGAATAACGCAGAATATAGAACATGCTGCGTTTTTCACGCAATGCAGAACTGATGTGTGGAAAAAAAAAAACGCTCATGTACACAGACCCATTGAAATGAATAAGTCAGGATTCAGTGCGGGTGTTATGCGTTCACGTCACGCATTGCACCTGAGCGGAAAACTCGCTCGTGTGAGAGGGGCTTAACAGTTTTATGGCCCTTTTTAGTGTAAAATCATCACGCAGCCCTTTTTTGCAAGTTTTTAAATGCTTGTGTGACAATATCTGTCACACAAGTGTTTTTCGCTACGTTGGACACATAGGAGTGTCGTAGTTGTGTTGGGGACTGAGACAGTAAAAGGGCGTAAAAGTCAATAAAAAACTAGGGCAGCCATGGGCAAGGCCTACCAAAGATGCACCTAATTTATGATGAGGTGAACGCGCATCTTCCAGCTGTAACGCATGCGTAAAAGAAAGAGACCGCCAAAAAATAATGGTCCTAATAAGTGACCCCCAATACCTTTATTCTGTGGGTCTGTACTAGGGTTGAGCGAATGGAAGTATCTGAAGTAGACTTCGATCTGAATTTTAGGGGAAATTCGATTAGCTTCAAAGCCGAAATTCCTTGTGCTTCATAGCAACGAATCAATTTTTCCTGAAATAAACATACTCATCTCATCCATTTGAGCGCGAAGACGCCACCACAGCCATCTTGATTTGCGTTGACATGCGACTTCACCAGACCGGCCAGCTTGATGACCTTATCACGCACTGCATGAGATTTCAAGCCGCTTCTTCGCATTCAAATTGATAAAGTGAGGTTTTTTTTTAACCCCTGAAAGCCCTCATTTTTAATCTCGTCACATTTCTTTGTAAGTAGAGAGTGCAATGACGGGATTGGCGCAATCAGTGGGGGTCCGACACATGGGACGCCTGCTGATCAGCTGTTTAAAAATGCACCGGCACTTGCAGTAGCACCATGGCCTTTTCTCAGCAAACCAAACACAGCTCCATTCATAGTATAGCAGCTGTGCTTGGTGTCACAGCTCACTTGAATGGGGCCAAGCTGCGCCTAGGCCATATGACCGGTGAACGTTTCGTCTCTGGACGAGGGAAAGGTGAGAGAAGACTGATCGTCGGGGTTCGCTGTGTCAGATCCTCACCGATCAGATACTGATGATGACCTAGCCAGAGGATCAGTCATTAGTATAAAACTCCCGGAATACCCCTTTAACTATAGCAGGCCTGGGAGCCATCAGAACGCTCTCAACTGCCATAATAACTGAACTGCTCTTGCAATATCATCGCAGGTGAATGACCTCTCAGATGGCCAGGTCACAATTGATCACGGCATTCAAAAAGGAAAATGTATGTGATCGGAGTTGTCTCCAACCATGGACACGAGTAGAGGGAGAATAGTGTGCTCTGTATATGCTTAGGAGTCCAGGGGGCTGGCAATTATTGAGTCACCCCACCCACTGGACTCTAAAGCCCAAAACGAGTAGAGATTTTTTATTTATTTTTTAACACAAATTTTATTTGAATTTTCCAAATTTTACAACATTCGCCATATGTCCATTTCAATACAATGACATACAGAAGTACAACAATGAGTACAGCGATACCCCAACCCCCAACAAATATATAAACCAGACAGTCATAAGATAATTCAGAGCAGGGCCACGAGCGTTTTATGAGCTCCGTCAATGGTGGGCCAACCTAATTTAGATGATAAATCATCAGTCATATCTTGAGTTTCCCAAGAGTACCTTTTAGATCTTCTAATGCATACCAACTAGTTAATGTGAATGGGCTGACTATTTTAACCCTTTCAACATCACCGCAATACTTGACAATAAAGTGTCGCCATTTGATGAAGAAACGTTTTGTCTGTGTCTCTTTTTCCTTCTTAGCTAGAAGATATTCGTTCCACATTACTTTCTTGACTACTCCCAACACCTGTGCCAAATCCGGCAGTGATGGCTGTAGCCAATTGGCTAATATACATTTCTTCACTGCCATTATGATAACGTGTGCTATGGCAGGAAGGTGGCCCCCTTGACCTGAATTCACTCCTCCCTCCCCCGCGAAGAAATGAAAAAGAGCTGCTTTATGCGTCACAGGTACTGCTCTAGTACAAGAATTCCTGAGAATTGTGCGAGCATCCTCCCACAGAGGTTTCAAGTTGGGGCATCCCCACAAACCATGGTATAGATCTGTGGATGCCTCCATACATTTCGGGCAGCTAGTCATTCTGTCCGGCATACTAGCTGAGGGGGGAATGTTGAAAGCATAAATTGCCCTATTCAAGATCTTAAGCTGTGACTCCCTCCATGTCTCTGACATGATATGCCTTCTGAAGTCTGCCCACCCTGACACAATTTCCGCTCCTATTTCCTCGTCATTTAACTGCCGACTCCAACCCCTAAAAATACTCTGAGCCGTGCCAGGGAGCAATTTGGTTCTGAAGAGAGCATATAGTTCCGAAATAGAGCATTTCGACCGGGAATTCATAAGGGAATCAAAAGCATTAGATGTAGCTTCTCTAGAAATATCCCACAATTTTGCTTTGCAATAATGCTTTATCTGATGGAACACGAAGACATGTGGATTAACCATCCCAAACTTACTTCCTATTTCTTCTAGTGTCAACCACCTCGCCTCCGACTCATGCAACAGTTGCCCCAATCTAGAGACACCATTATCCCTCCATTGCTTAAACATAGGGTTCGTTCGTCCTTCTTTAAAGTCTGGGGAGTTCCATAGCTGGAGATACTTGGAGCATTGATAGGACAACCCAAACAATTTACGCATGACCTTCCATGTAATTAACGTATCCCTGAGCAATATAGAACGCTTCACCTCTTTTGGTAAATCTGGAATCTTATTATGTACTAACGCCATAAGATGCCACGGGTGCCCCAGATTGCTCTCTACTTTAAAGTTAGAGTAATACTCCGTGCCCTTATTCCAATCTAATATATGCCGAAAGAGACAGGCAAAATTATACCCTCGTATATTTGGGAAGTTTATCCCTCCCTCTAACTTAGGTCTCATTAATTTATCGAGGCCAATCCTAGGTCTTTTTCCCGACCAAATGAATGACACAAATTTCGCATTTAATGCCTTAACATCTTTATGTTTCAGCAATATTGGGATCATTTGTAGTGGATACAGGAGTCGCGCGAAACACGACATTTTGATTAGCTGGCACCGCCCTACAAGATTTAAGGGGAGATTTTTCCATCTATTTAGGTCTGAAAATATCTTATCCAGTAAGGGCCCGTAATTTAACCTATTTTGATCCCTAGATACTTTATGAATTCCGGTGGGGTCGCAATCCCAAAATCAGTACGAGTAGAGATTTTAATGAATAAGTCACAAGTTTTACTGAATCTTTTCCCAGAAAACTATACATCAATTTGCTCATCTCCTCCTGCTCTATAACATGCTGCTTGTAGAGGGAATATCATTTTCATGGCAACAGCTTGCCTTTAACCCCACATTCTGTGTGATTTTGTGTATTAGAGAATTCTTCAGCCATGGCATCTTTCTTCTTCTTTCTTACAAATAGCACAAGGTCTGTTGAATTTCATAAACTGAATCTTAAGTTTAGTGATGTATCTTTCCATAGACAGTAAAGTTATTAATGAGAATCGCTCAGCGCCGAGCATTTCATCCTATTACCACTTAACTGGCCTGAAAGAAATGAATATTGTTTAGGGTCACAGGGTTACTGCTTTCATCTCCAACAACTCCATTAAGGAAATTGAGACAGTACGAGGCAGAAACGTTGCGTCCATTCACTCAGACGGTGAATACATGCAAGTAGAGTAGCAGGGAGCACTTGACCTCTGCTACACTCATGGGAAATAGTGTAAGCATCTTGTAACTTTTCTTCTGCCTTGTAGGTCTTCCACTGAGCAAATGTTTGCCAAGGGATAAGAAAACACAATGCATTTTACCCTGGGCCCATTACCTGACAAAAGCTAAGCCACTATAAAAATGTTAAAAGGATTCGCCAGGATTTTGATATTAATGGCTTATCCACAGGATAGGTCATCAATATATGATCATAGGGGTGGCCGACTCCTGGCATCCCCACCGATCAGCTATTTGAAGAGGCCGTATTGCTTCAGTGAGTACTTCGGCCTCTTCCTGGACCAGTGACATAACGTTTATCGGTCACCTGGCCTAGGCACAGCTCAGTCCTATTCAAGTGAATGGGCCTGAGCTGCAATACCAAGTATAGCCACTATACATCGTAGTGTGTTGTGCTTGCTAAGCTGTGAGGAGGCCACAGTGCTCACCGGCCTCTCCATGATGATCAGAGGGGGTGCCCGGAGTCGTAACCACATTGATCTGATATTGATGACCTATTCTGAAGATAGGCCATCAATATGAAAATCTTGGAAACCCATTTACCTTATATCTACAAGATATTTACCCATTTTAACCATTTGCAATACATCTCTGAGGTTGACCAAAGTCATCCTAATACTCCCATGGTGAGATTTTCTTCTACTACACAATTTAAAAGAGATGAGCAAATTTCCCGAAATTTGTTTTGGTCTAATTTGGTCAAATCGGCTATCAGGTTTGTTCCGAATAATTTCAGTCCAAATTGAAAGCGCCTGATTGCCCTGAAGTGTTGCTGATGACATGAGGTCTCCGAGGACTTTCAAGTTGTTTAACGCCAAGACAGTATTAGTAATGTCAGAGTGAGAACAACATATGTGGATAGGAGTAAATGGATGGCAACCGGCAGTAACAGCCTGTTCAAAAATACACTGTGCTCTCTGAATTTTTAAAAAATAAAAAACAGCCTAAAAATTATCCTTTTTTTTGGTGGCAGATGCCTTCTTCTGTGCCTTCTGCTTTGGCTTCACTGAAAATTATTCTTCTGTGAAGTTCATGTTTAGTAAATTCTCTCATCTCTAGTACTTAATGTTTTTTACAAACCTCTGAGGATGTCAAAAGTTGTGATCGGTGGGTCCTCCAAGTGGTAAGACCCCGACCGATCACTAAAACAAAGGGGTCCTTTTGTTTAGTTTCGAATCCTTGCACTGCATGCTCAGCTCTCGTGACTTAGATATCTCACTCGTGAACAAAAGCTTTAGTCATACTGAAATCCAACAGCCTGATCATTCCTTCCCCCAATATCTGCTGTCGAGGGAAGCTAGGACATCACTATATGTAGCACCCCCAAGTCAGGGCAATGTGTGGAACTAACCTGGGGAATGCCAGTGATGGAGAGGCCGGCACGCTGCTCCTCTGGGGCACTCTCTGGGTTCTTGAGGGACACAGCCAGGTGGAAGGTGAGGTGCCCTTGGTGTTATAGTTTAACGTGCCTATGGCTAAGTCCCTGATATGTCGTGACGCCAGTGCCAGTAAACGGTGGCACACCGTATTTATAGTAGGAATAACAGAGGTGTAGACTGGTAACTTGAAAACAGAATTCAAACTTTACTGAAGACAGTGATGATACAGTAAGCAGTCTTTCCAACAGTTCCTTTTTGCAGACAATCAAAATTGCAGTGGTCTTACATCCAGCAAGGTTAAACAGAGGGTGATAATACAGGACTTGGAATTGCAGGTGAACCTTACTTTCTTCCTGACTCGTCCTGACTGGAATTGATGCTTCAAGGCCCCAATGCCCTACTTCTGGCTTATATCCTTGAATCTCCAGTTTATAGAGTACCTCCTCTTGACGTGCATCGACAATTGTCATCAGGTCCAGCTGACTGACGGAGAAGTGCGGTGACAAAGGCGTCGCTCTCTTTCTTCAGGATAAAGAGTGGAACTGGGGCGCTGACCTGGCACAGCGGATGTTAGGGGAATACCAGGATAGTCCATGACAATGAGTGAGTCCATAAAGCATATCACAGAGACTCGCACCAGGGGTCCATCTCTGGGCACATAGACTTGATAAAATATTTTTTGCAATAAATACGGTCAGCAGCACATACATAAAATCACAATACAGGACTCTGACAATACCAGGGTAACATCTTCCTGGCAAGTCCTGCGTATATTTAAAGTGCTGACATAAAAGAACCCTTTTCAACCTGAAATGGGGGTTAAAAAGGGATAAGGTGCGAATAAAAACACAACTTGGATTTATTAAAGTACTTGACGCCACAATGTTAGCAGCAGGCAGGATGTCCCGGAACAGAAAGAGGCAGGCTGGGAGCAGTGGTTCCCACAGTGGCAGCTTATCTTCACAAAATGCCACCGGCCGTGGGGAACTGGCAGCAAGCTCTACCAGCCTGGCAAACTTAAAGGAACAGTTCCTGCAACATGTATGATGTCCCTGTGAGGATGAGCAAAAGGGCCTAGCAGGCCTGCTCACAGGTACGTGTCAAATGAGCCCCGTTCGTCGGAGGTAGTGCAGCCCTGTGCTGCAGGTAGTCTGGGCCATGCACCAGGGCCACTTGGAGGGGGTGCCCACCAAAGGGAATGGGCTGGAAACATCACCGGTATTGGGCCTACCCACCTCATTGGCCCGCTGGGTTGCGGACACACAGGAGCTGCTGGTCTCGGGACACGGGCCGGCGCTGGGGTAGACACTTCCTCTGGCCGGGACATAACGCTCCCGTCACGGCGGACTCGGCTCCTGGCATAAGTCAATTTATCCGCTATTACACGGACCTTGGGTGGCTCAGCGTTAGCGGTAGGACCTTGGACTACGGAGGCTACATGCACGACGTCAGTTGTTTCTCGGCTTCCCCGTTTCCCAGTTTTTTTGCGGATAGGACAGGAACCCATTCATTTCAATGGGTCAGCAAAAAAATGCTGACCGTTCATCCGTTTGTGTTCCGTGTCTGTTGTCCGTGTTTCCCTTCAGCAAAAAAAGTAGTGCATGTCCTACTTTTTTCTCATTTGCGGACGAGGATAGGCATTTATTACAGGGGATCTGTGAAAACAAAGGAATCCTCCAAAAAAAACTGATGGACCATCAGTTTTTTTTGCTGATACCTATTTGCGGACAGCAAAAAAACACTGTCGTGTAAGGGGGTTCTCAAGGGCTTTACTTAAATTCTCTCTTTAAGCTAACCTTTGGAAGGAAGAGAGCAACTTCTGTTAAGGCTAGTTTCACACTTCCGTATATAGTTCCAGAAGGTTATTCCTGCTGTTCCTGCTATGTGCAATGTTTTTTTCCATCTGAATCCCGGCATATTTGGCTGGATGTGGCCAGATCTTCAATAGACCCCATTATAGTCAATGAGGGTGCCAGGCATTGTGGTAACATCCGGCAATGCTGGATCCAGAGACCTCCAGCTGGCTGTTCTCTGCCAGAACTACGAACGGAGGTGGCATAGAAGCCTAAATTAGACTCTAGCCAGGGACTCCAGACTTCCTTATGTATCGGTTGGTATCATCAGTTCCTCCACTACGTCATAATTACATTGATCTTTTTAAAGACATATTTATACTTCATTCATAATCCATCAAGAGGAAAAAATGAATGGCCCCGTCGAAAAATACATAGGTGAACTTCTTGATGTAGAGCAGCTCAGATCTGTTCTTCAGTTTTTGTAAGAAGTGGAATATATCATCTTTGGGATCTATCAGTCATGTCTCTATTCTTTGTCCCAATGTTGCTGTAAGGACTTTCATGGCATTATTACGTTTGATCATTCGTCTTCGTCATCCAGAGTCCTCTTCATCATCTCCATGCAGCGCCTTAAACAAAGTCAATGCAAAGACCATTGTTCAGCGATGATTACCTATTTCTGACTGTATTTTATTATGTCTTATCGGCCTTCTTTATGGAAAATGACAAAGGAGATCCATCAGCTATGTCTGTATGTTACGGCTTCTGTTATCTAGAAGGAATAAACTCCTCTAGGAAGGAACAAGAGTGACTAATAGACAGTAGTATGATGTGCCCACTCCACCAGCAAACATAAGCCTTAAGTGGGTTGTGCCATCATGAAATGTTATTTTAATATAATCCAGCATGAAAAAGTAATTACAGAAAGCAATTTGCTTTCTGTTACAAGAATGCTCCAAATTGTGAGCTATTCTCATTACTTCATTATAGTGGCGCCCCGAGGTCTATAATCTGAATAGTAATGTGGTCATAGGTGGTCGTACATGCTCAGTTCAATCCTTCCACTGCTTTCAGCTGTATCTATTGTTAGAAGCTGTGACAGTTAACAGGGACAAAGCTGCAGCAGAAAGGATATGCTCCCTGAGAAAGGAGACGGCCCAGTGAGTTGCAGCAGAAAGAACACTCTCCCGGGGCTGCCATCCTGAAGGAAACCTAGCAGAGCAATTGGAGTAATGAATGGGGAGATCTCTGGATCCATGTGAAGTACAGGGCTGGTTCTAGCTTTGTTAGAAAGAGATTGTCATGTCCTATATAATGTCTGATCTTTTTTTACATTAATTATGGCATAATCCTTCTAAAGTAAGTCTCAATCCTTAAATGCCATGTCATGACTGGGTCACAAATTCTGTAAAATATATCTTTATTGCAATCAGAGCTCCATTTATCCAGATGCCCTGTGTAGACATGATTGAGTTGAATTTTAAAATTCTGGCTATCTGCAGCCACCACTAGGGGGAGCTTAAAGTTTAAAGGGGTTGTCCACTTTACTGTAAACATCTTAAACTTTTAAATCCCCTCATTCATTGCCCCAGGTCTCCAATTGACGCCTCCTGCTGTCCATGGATCAGATGTATAAACAGCGGATGGCAGCAGTCGCCATGTCTATAGGAATAAAGATGTGATTTATGTGGTGTCCAAAGTAGCAGTTCATCCTGGTATAAGTAAAGAGCACATGTAGTACTGTGCTATACTGTAGAGAGGAGCTAGTAGACAGATAATCAGTGCAAGCACTTGAGGTGTTTTACCAGAGAAATGCCTATGGTGAATGTTTGTATCCTCCAGCCAGTCACACGTGCCACAGATTGGGACTGTTTGTTGGCCAACAGATATTTCTCCCAATTCCCTCTTAAATGCCCTGTACACATATAAGTTGACTTGGATGGGCATGTATATGTTGTCAATGGGGACAGAGGAGAAAGCCACCTTCAGTCAGGAGCTCGCCATACACGTTAGGTTTAAAGTTGATGGTGTTTGTATGGCAGTCTGGGAGAAGCAGAGGATAGGATTGGTTGCACATAAAAATGATGATGCTAGTAGGAGTAGTAGTCCTTGATCTTCTTAACAGTTTGCAACCTTTCAAAAATGATCACAAGCATGCAAAACTCTCAAAAATGTTGCAAGACTCCCAGACTACAAACCACCCACACACATAGCAAGGAAGTGTGGTAGACGTCAGAGACTACAAACCATCCACGTGCAAAAAGTCTCACAATTGGCTTTGCAGTTTCCAGACTGAGGGATGCAGATTGTCAGAGATTGGTCAGACTCTTATAAAAGTGTGAAAGGTGCCGTTAACTGGTCGGCCAAACCGTATAAGTATGAAAGGTGCCATTAACTGTTAATCCTTCCACAAACAGCAAAGTGCACATGGGCCATAAACGTCAAACACCTTGCTAGCACGCAACAGCCTTGTGATCCTGGACAGTCTATGAATGTCTTCTCCAGCTTTCCCTCAGGAATTATTCTCTCAACAGGAATGATGTTTCTCCTGGAGCTGAACTAGCATCTGCCCCTTTCACAGGCAGAGCTAAAACAAAAAAATGGCTGACGCAATACTGACTAGAAAGCGCCTTCCCTCTGCTGAGTCAGGATAAAATTAACTAAACAATGCTGCCTACAGACAGTTTTTTTTGGAATACATACAAAGCGCAATAAAAATTATGAACAGATTTAATAACATCAAATAAAGAACACGTTACAAGTACCTTGTTTAGGGGTACTGTATTTATTACTTGGTGTTGTCCAAGTCAAGATACCGTATTTATCCCTATTGCTCCCTGCAGGGGAAGTAATTGGAGCATATAGTTTACAATCCCTACTGTCCACGTGTAGAATTTCATTGGAAGCCAGTTACGTGCTGCTAGATATACAGACAGATGGGAAAATGTCCATATTATCCTGAGGGCAATATACATGATTCATGTTGTCTTGGCCTTCACTGTAATGCCGGTAAGCCCTAGCACTTATATACTACATCAATAGTAAGTGCTGTTTCCCCAAGACCATTAACCTACAAGGTCTGGTCATTAACCTGTTGCTCCCCTGAGTCTTTTTTGCCATTTGTAAAATTTCCAGCTATACCTGTGCCGTTCTATACAACACAGTCCAGAGTATTTTATCTGATCATACTTTGTTAGTGGTATCAACCTTCTTATTAACTTTTTGTGACTTCTCAGCTTTTATGAAAAAAAATATACTACTTATAAAAAAAAAACACTAAAATGTCAGAGGAATCACACTGTGCCAAATCAATGATAGCAATAGCTATTTTATTGATGCCTGAATAAACACAAGCAAGAAAAAAGATCTATAAAATTGCAAAAGAAAATATGAAAGATGTAGCAGAAAATTGCAGTAAAAGACACATTGGGGACGATTTATGAAGTCTTTTACTTCACAAAAATGGTGTTAAGTAGTTGCATATTACGGTGCACACCATATTTGAACACCAGCTTTTTGAATTTCTCAATACTTTTCTAAATTGGCAAGGAAAAAGTGGGGCCTAGCAGGTTGGGCGGAGCTAAATTTACTATGATTATAGTAATAATTATAGCTTCTAGCTGGCATAGATTTGAGTTTCTGGCACATGGAGAGCCAGAGATGTGCCTGCTTTTTTGAGAGGTATATGTTGCTTAATAAATTAGGCACATCTCACTCAGGCACAAAGGAGATCAAGTCTGTCGTAAGGTATAACTCTCCCCCTTTGAGTAAATAGTGGGCACCAGAGCAAGGAAGGTGGGAAGTGAAAAACCAAGAGGGAACATGATAAAACAAGGGGGCATTGAGGAACACATAAAAAAAATTGGGGACAAGGAAATAGATAAAAGGATGGGAAAAGGAGTAGGTTAGTAGTGGGAGGAGAGCCCGTTTAGATAAAGGAAGAACCATCTTCAAGGAGAAGCCTAGAGATCCCTTAAAATAGGAAGCAGATGATAATGAAAAAGGCTTTATAAGAACAATACCATCTTTATAGAGGAGACCCTTTCCAACAAGTTGGAATTTCAGGACCATCAGCATCTAGTTTGCAAAAGGGAGATGGGTAATTGATATCCTATTACTATGGTAAAAAGTTTGCACAGCAGTAGATGTGAAAGGGAACCTGTCGCCTTCAACATGCAGACAGGATGTTGTAGAGCAGAAGGAGCTGAGCAGAGTGATATATAGTTGTGGGAGGAAATATTCAGTATACATTGAACTTTATTGATTAAAATATCAGCTCTTTCTGGGCTTAGGAGTCCAGTGGGCGGTTCTAATCAGTAACTGACAGTCAGTTACTGAATAGGATTCCCTACTTCTGCTTCATCATGAACAGGGCAGTGACATCTGCAGGCCTTTATAGGGTACTGCATATTATCGTACATTTGCATGAATGTGTGCATAAATTTTGAAAAACTCCTAAAAAATATTATTTAATTTGGTGCCTATTAATTTTGCCTTTTACACACTACTACAGGGATCAGAAACCTCTGGCACTCAAGCTGTTCTGAAACTACTACTCCCAGAATCCTCCATTCACCTCTGGGTGAGTTACAAGAGCAGCCGAGTAAGTGCAGATGCTGGGAGTTGTAGTTTCAGAGTAGGCTGCTGATCCCTGCATTACTACGTATAGCTACATTCTGCTCCCTTGCAAACTTTTAAAAGAAAACTGCAAAAAAAAAAAAAAAATGATATAAAAGGATATATAAATATTTTTTGCCAAGTGCAAAGGCAGATAGCTGAACATGTATTTTTTGTATGCCATACAGACCTACAGTAAGGGTCAATTAGGAATAGTGGATAGTGTCTGCAATCTTTCATTCTTGGAGGCGAGAGCCGAGCACATTAATCTCCACAGTTATCCACAAATTGAACCTTATGAACAGAACCATATATCATGTCCTCTGCTACAGTAACCACCTCTCGTCACACATTTTATGCAGCTTCCCGCCCGGCCAGAGGTTTACATCACATATTGAAGCGAAGGAGCTGAATATGAGTTGATATGAGTTACTACATTTGCCAACATGTGCCTGAACAAGCCATGTTTTTCTTCGGGGGAAAATTGATGTTCCGAGTTCAGCAATGCAGCCAGGTGCCTAGAATTCTGCGCACGGAAAATCAGAATTAGACTCATATATAATTTATGAAGGGTTGACCTTAGTAGGTGAGTGGGTGACATCTTACTCAGAAAACACCATATAAATCTGTAGACTTGTGGAACAAGCTTTAAGTGTCAATCTTTTGGAAATATGCTAGAAAAATTTAATCGGAAGAAAAATTTTGCTCCATGGGTTTTACCTCCTGAGCACCTGGCGCTGTTTCTCAAAAACTGCTTAGCAACAAGCACCTGCTTCTTGCCAAGGTTTGGGTTTTCCCTTTGCACCTCACCAGCCTGCTTGTTATACAAATATTCTGGAACACTGGGTTAGAATAATGGGGTTCTCTGCTTTGGACAATCACTACTTTTTAGACATTTGCCTTGACAAAAAGCTAATCACAAAGTGCCGCCTTGTTGAGACCCTTTGGGTCCGATTTCCAGCTCTTCCAAGTTTATCTTCCACCTCCTCCTCTCCTAGGGATCACCGAAAGCGCCAAGTCAGATAATACCGTATGGCTTTGTGTTATGCAAGCGGGTGTGGACCCACTGCGCCACTGACTGGCCATATTTTGGAGGGGCGTAACTAAACAACTACCTGGTCTTCACTAGAGCCTCTGATGGTGAGGATAGGCATGATCCATTTGGGTAGCTGCCAGGTGCCACTCCAGAGCAGTCTCCGAGTCAGTGGCAGCTGACCAGTGGGTCAAAGTACCCGATGCAAGCGCCGAGGGGACGTGCGTGGCCAGGAGGTCAGAGGCAGGCGGCAAACAGGCAAAGTCAGGTACACAGCGAAGCAGACAGGAGAAGCACCTTTGCACTTGAATCTAGACAAGCTAGAGACCATGAGGTTGCTCAGGTATCTTCCTGTGGTAGGAAGTGCCCTTAAATACCTCCTGCAATCCAGCCATAGGCTGGTGAGACAAAGGGCATGTACGTTCTGCTTTATAGGTGAAGAGAGGCACACCTATGCAAACTCAAACACCAGTACAAGTCTCCAGCAGGAAGGAAACTCTGGCATGGAACACAGATAGCATAGTTAGCTACCTGCTGCCCTCGCTCGTCAGCACGGCGCATGGCGGCAGGGAAAGAGCGAGCCCGGCGCCCTTGCCCGCGGTTAGAGGCAGCAGCGGCGGCACGGATCGCTGGGCTAACACTTTGTTCCTGAGAGGGTGGAGGATGCTTTAGTGGTCCACTTAAGTTGTAATGTAGGACAAGTGGACTCAGGTTTTGTGAATGGCAAATGTAGATTACATCCAATATGGCTCAGATGGGAGATGAAAGAAAGATTCTCTTTACTCAAAAGGAAACGGTAACACGTTTCTATAGCCGAGAAAAGTGACATTTTAGCAGTAGATAGTGATCAACGGAATCTGTAATGGTGATTAGTAGGACATGACTAATGTAGCTTTAGGAGGATAAAAGTGGTGGTGACATATTTTAAGAGAAGACTTGTCGATGTAAAGATGTAGTGGTGTACCGAGGCATCAATGACAACCCACTGTGCAGGAACCATTAGTGCCTTCTCTCTGCTATTTTTGGCTTCAACCATCTTAACCTGTCACAGTTGCATCATCTATAATGCAGTTTGGTGCACTCAATGTACATTAAGGATAGTATAAATTAGTCTTAATATGGACTCTGTCCTTAAGTTATGTGCTGAGAATCTGCAGGTTTTGCACAGAAATTTTCCTTTCCTTTTTGTCTAGAGAATTCCCTATTTTTGGCCTTTTGTTTAAAAGAATGCTACAGAAACAAAATGAATATGTTATGCCTGGTGCAGGGTGTGAGGGGTTGGCTTTGCACAATTCATTAATATTTAACAGTACGTTGGTCACAGCATATTCTAATACGTTTTGGAACCGTGATGTGGGATAGTAGAAAAAGCACTGAAATTTTTTTTTCAGGGCACACCCACATTCTGATAAAAGCTGTAAAGAAACAGTGTAGTACAATAATTTACAATCCCTTGTAAAATTTATAATGGAAATGCTGCATCCCATTAATTACTGCAATTGCTCTGCTAGACTCTTTTAAAGCTGGCAGCTCAGGTTGTGTGTCCTTTCTGCTGCAGCTCTGGAGGCATGTCCTTTCTGCTGCAGATCAGGGTGTGTCCTTTCTCAGGGTCATATCCTTCCTCAGGGATAGGCATATCCTTTCTACTATAGCTCACTCCATTTAACTGTCACCTCTTCTAACAGTAGAAATGGCTAGGGGCAGTTAAAGCATGGAACTGAGCACGTGCGACCACCTCAATGCGGTGGACAGAAAAATAAGGAACAGAACAAACAGCAGGTAGCACTATACAGATGCATTTTATTGAACAGCTCAGTGGCTATACAAATTTTTTTAAATTAAAGTACATCCAATTACAAAAGTATTCAGATGCTGGTTTAAAAAATGCAGACTTTTTTTCGTGGGACAACACCTTTAAACGTTATGGTGTTGAAATTGTATTTCCTAATGGCATGTACTTTTTAATTCAGAAAAAAAGGTAAATGTCAGTTGTGTTGCTTTTAGCTGACTATGACCTTTCTCTTTTAGCTCTCCTTTATGCAACTATTTTCGGAAATGTGACCACCATTTTCCAGCAAATGTATGCCAACACCAACCGCTATCATGAGGTGCTGAATAACGTGCGCGACTTCCTAAAGCTCTATCAAGTTCCTAAAGGCCTTAGCGAGAGGGTCATGGATTACATTGTATCAACGTGGTCCATGTCGAAAGGAATTGATACAGAAAAGGTACGAGTTCATGAGGTAAAATTATGCATTTCAATTATAAACCGTTAACCATCTTCATCTCCATCTCCATTACTAACCACCTACTAACACGTAACATTTCCATGCATTCTCAATTGTGTGATCTGTTCAAGCATTTATCAATGTCTTTTTGATTAGTGAAGTGTAGACCTGTAGCTGCCACATGGTGCAATGAGCCACACTCTCATGATGCTCATATTGAGGTATACTAATGTGACCACACTATTTCAAGACGTGAAGAGGAGTGATTTCCCTTCGGTGTTGAAGCTTAGGTGAACAAGCCTAGCATAATGCAATATTTTAAGATTTAGCATCCCTAAGGGTACGACCACGTGTTCATGTTTCCTGATGCGGTTTTGGAATTCAAAGAAGAGAAAGTATAAAGGCCAGATATGACTTCTCTTCTTTTTTGAATTCATCACTGGTTTTTGCTTTCAAAACTGCCTCAGGAGACCTGAACGTGTGGCCATGGCTTATGGCTTCAATCAGATGGATGATTTTTTTTTATGCTGACCATGGGTCCACGTAACAAAGCTTAGAGCGTATCCTTTTTTGATCTGAGACTTGGATCATAATAGCCTATTCCATGATGCATAGCGTTTAAAGGGTTTGCAGACGAACCACAACTGATAAACCATATGGCCACCTGAATGCAGTCGAAAGATGTCCAAATGACCAGAAGAGACAAAAATATCTAAACTGGGTCAATCTTCAGATCTAACAGAATGTTAAAGGGAGGCTCCACATTGGAGATAGATTAATAAATGTAGTAAAGTGTAATGTTTTTCACCGGAGATGTAAGTTCTCGAAGCCACATTTGGTTTTTGGCATTGGCTCTTTTGGGGTGCAGAGTTTAAGGAATCTCACAGTTCTTTAATCTTAACCACTGCAAGGAGGGATGGACTTTCCCAGTTGAATTCCCAGATCGTGGTCCCTGTCCCTGATTGGTGGCAAGGATTCTGATGGAGCAGTAGCATGGTCAGGACGAAGACAATTGACAAGGTTGCCACAGGCCAAAGGATGAAACAGAAGCATTGTCAGGGACCAGCCAGAACCAGGAGTCCAGAGCCAGGAGAACCAATATCAAGGAACAAAGCAGAGGGTCAAAGTCAAGTTTAAATTCAGATACAAATAAAGGGCAGATACTGGAGCCAGAGAAAGCAAATACCTTAGCAGGCAAGGTGTTGCAGTTGGAGTGCCTGTCAGGACCGATGTCAGCATGAGGAGCTGTTTGCCAAGGCAATTCAATGTGAATGGCAGAGAGGAAGATGAGGGTCATAATTAGGGATGCAGAGCCACAACGAACAGCAGAGGCAATGCTGGACTGGAGGAGAGGTGAATCTTGCAACTTGATAGGACCATAGGGTGAAGCTGGGACCACCAGCAGGAGGCAGCATAGGAATAGGAAGAAGTGAGCAGCATAGAGAATTGCATTAATCTTATTATGAGACATTCTCCTTTTACAAATAATGGAAGAGTTGCAGAGAGTTTCCATTGCACCGCTGTTGGCCTGAGGGTGTCAACAACTCAATACATCACATATACATCAGTTTGCACTCTCTCAACATAATGCTGAGCCAGGCTGTTGTAATGTGCTGATGGTCACTGCAATAGCCTGACATGTCCTGCAGGGCGAAAATCTGAACCTACCTAGAAATCAACACATAATTTAAAGTGACCCTCAGAATCTCAGTCAAAAATTCACTATACATGTGGAATGTATCTTGGTTAACATACCTAGCGCCCTCCTTTTTTATGTTGTTGCCGCAGTTCCTCCCATTTCCAGTGCGCAGCACTGTGACCATCTTCTATCTTCCCCTGCAGGTGTCTTGCCCTGAAAGCAGTGGGGCATGTCTCAGACCCCCAAAGCATACTGTGCATAGGGCAGTCGTAGAATATGGTGGCCATTTTACATTCATGCATGAACATTGATTGGACATGGTAGGCACATCGAAAACGAGGGCACCACGTATGTTATTATACATTCTGCATGTATAGTAACATTTTTACTGTGAACTGGGGAGAAGGGGGTCACTTTAAGCAAATATAACTTACATCTGGGGTCCAGAATATATGGCAGTGATGTCAATGTTGGCATACTTTGCTCCAAATTTATCAAACATCGTTAAACCTCAATGCTTTTGTCTAGCAATACAACCCCAATTTTTCTACTCCATTCCCCTAGTGGTGTAAAAATGCAAAATGTAACTAACTTTTTGCACACGTAGCCCCCCAAAAAGTTGCAGAGCCCTATTTTACGACTTTTTGAAACCAGAATTTGAGACTACAGGGTGGTATTTAGAGATATGGCAGGTGCCAAACTAACTGAAGGTAACTGAGAAGGTAGGGTCTATGTAAGAGGGTGAACAATGAATCTGATACAAGACTTTCATCTGTGGACATAATCAAAAATGCTCAGAGCTAAAAAAATAATAATAATTTTATAACTAAATGTATATTCAGTGAAGTGAACAGGGTTTGCCAGCTAGGATCTTAGGCCATGGGGTTTGTTTCCCTTTTGACCCTTATTCCACCACCCGTGTGCCTATTCCCAACCTCTCCTCTGGAAAAGGGAGTCCTGTACAAGTTTTACCACTCAATAGCAAAGTGGATGGAACCAGCCCAAAATAGAACTCCCCCTTTCTGAAAGGCCACGCCCACAATCTACTTCTGTGGTATGTGCACTACTAACAGCAAGACTCTTTAGAATGGAAGAGTCTCTTAAAGGCTAGCCCACCAATTTAAAATGATTTTACTCACTTATCTGCTTATTTTGAGGAATTTCTTCCCTTTCTACGGACAGGCTGCAGCTCACATGAGACAGTAAAGCACCTCTATCTCCCAGGGTGCATTGCAATGATCTTTTGTTAACGTCTTCCTCGCCTGCACAGAAAATAGCCCCTCACATATAGCCCTAGAGATACCTATGGTATGTAACACCCTCCCAATTTCCTTTTGTACTGTCTAGAAAGAGATATAACTGTATATTTCTATGAATTTATTAGTAGGGATGAATGAATGAAAGTTGTCTGGGCCGCTCCACCTGCTTCTCTATGAGAGCACTTTCCCAGCAGTGAGGGGAGGGGAAAAGAGCAGAAAGCCTACTGAGCATGTCAGTCCACTACTGATTGCAGAAGAAGCTGGACCAGAAGGATAGATATAATGGGGCGCTACCGGAGAGGAGAATGTAATGTACATAAAAAAAGAAATAGTAATTGTATTGAATGCATATGGTGGTAATACTTCATGAAATGCTGTATTCATTGCATAGTGATACTTTTCATGGGATAATCCCTTTAAATTGCATGCAGTATAACCACAGCCCTAAAAAAATTGTTCATTTAGAACACAAACCTCCAGTGATTTCATCCAACCTTCTGAAAATATCCGAAAAATACCCTTAGAACAAAATAATCTAAAAACTATTCAGCACCAACAAAGGGGAATATTTATCTTGTTTATTTAACAAAGCCGCATGTCACTCGGGAGGATTATTTTTCACCAGCCGCTTGTGCTTCATCGAGTTTTACACATTGAGCTATTAATTACAGTCTATTTATTTTGTTAACATTTTTTAACCATCTAAAGAAGTGACCTGCCAACCCCACATTGTCCTAGGGACGTCCAGAGACATTTTAGTTACAAATGAGGGAAATAAGCCATTATTTCAGAATGTTCTAAAGAGCACATGGTGGAAATTTCAAGGACAAATAACAGGCCATAGTTGGTTGAAAGACGACATATATCCTTCAAGTTCAACAAAGAAATAGGAGAGGATGTGCAATGAAGAGAAGGTGTATGGGTAAATCAGAACTTTGCTTCTCCTTTTTGACCAGAGGTGAACTGGGAACTTAGTGGTCCTGGAAAACATACTAAAGTGTCCCCATGTAGGCAGGGACAACAGGAGTAGGTGGGGCCAGCAACAAAATACTACCCTAGCAGAACCAAATACCACAGATCAGCACAGAATAGGACAGCAATTGAGTTGAATTCATGAAGACACCTGCGGCTGCCAGCCAGGCACATAAGTACTTGATCTGAGAGCATCAGATTTCCATGTAACTGGCTGGCAGCCATGAGGAGGGCTCTGGTGGACTCCTGGACATCAACCCACAGAGAAATTTCCCTGTAGGGTCTATGGACAGTCTGCCTTTGCTGTTGACCCAAAGGAAGGGAACAACTCATAAGCCAAGAAAAACCCATCTGCCCTAAACAGGACAAATGCCCTTTTCTGACCTCATATGGCGACCGGACCAACTCAACATTCAAAAGAAGAATTTTATACATTTCCATAATTGATATTTTGAAATCATCGGTGAAATCAATTTTTTTAAGTCATAAACTGTTGTTGCTGTGACCAGCCTCTGAGGCGACTACGCCACCGGTTTACCACTAATACAGTAAAAGTTTTCTACAACAGACACTTGGAGCGAATGTCTGTGATCAATCGGAGGAGCCGTTGGTTTCCTAATATAGCCTTGGTCCCTCTACAGGTGGCAGGGCTCCAAAGTAACATAATGAGACTACGTAGTAATGGTAATACGTTGCAGTCTATGGGAGCAACAATCAGATCATTGCATGTTCAAGTCCCCTATGTAGACTTAAAAATCAAATTAAAACAAAATTTTAGGCTAGTGAATGATCTAACAGGACGAAGCATGACTTCTGACTTTGGTGCACATTTGGTTTAGCCTTTGTGTCATGCTTCACCTCCTCAAACCCTGCACTAGGTATAATACAATTAATGTATCCCTTTTTGGTGGAGTTCTCTTTCGGTATAATTCTCCTCCCCTTATTAATTGCAATTCCTATTATATGGTAATTTACAAACCAATATCCAAATAATCTGATTAACATATGAATCCATTATATAATTTAAGCACTAAAGTTTATGCATTAAGCTTAGGTGAACATGTTGGCTAAGATATGGATCCTTTCACCCAGGAGTGGGTCCAAAACACTAAAGAGGCACAACTTTTTACATTATGGGAGTCATTTATTCATGTTTTTACGCCACTTTTTGGCATATTTATGTCACAGATTTTGTAGCAAAGGCGCTTTGTGGCAAAATCTCTGACTTTTCTCCGCTCTCGCCACTTTTGCAAAGTGGCAAAAAGGGGCCGTGGCACGGGCAGAGAAGAGGGTGGGCAGCAGGCCCATCTCATTCATCATTTTCCACCTTTAAATTTTCCACCTTTAAATTACCTTAAACTATGTCATAGAGGGAACTAGCGTACATTAAAGCATGTCCCACAGGCGGCAGTAGCGTGCGCCAAAGTTATGTAGAGTCAATGCCTTAACATAACTTTGGTGTATCCACCGGCAGCGCAGAGGGATTAAGAACCGCGTCTAAATTGCTGATCTTAATAATTCCCCCCCCCCCCCCGTATGTTTTTTCACTGTAGTTTTCACTGCTGGTTTTGGCTTGCATATACTGGCGAAAAATTTAGATTTGCATTTTACCTAAAAAAGAGGTCTATTTCTGCTTAAAACAAAAAAATGTCCATTCACCCGTAGCTCCACATAAGTTTATAGGGCAATACTGTCCCTCTGTACGTGAATTGCCCTGCATGTTCCATCACATGCACAGCATCATATAGCAGCACATAGAGTCCGCACGGCTCTGTAATGCAGAACCACAGGAGCCACATGAGCCACTGTTCAGCTCTGCTATACCGAGCCTATGAGCTTTTTTGAAATCTTGTTTCATGATTTTCATTTTTATTAAAAAGAAACAGCCCAACGCTTGTATGAGAATGCACATACCATCTGTAAATTACGGTAAATAGTTAACCATGAGAAATCTATTTATGGCTTGAAACTGCTATGGTTTATATCTCCTGCCATAATGTACAGGTTTTATAATCTCGGTTTTTATTGCCTGGTGGCTTCAGTGTTGACCTTTCTGTGTTTGGCTTGTGCTGTTCAGTAAGCGGTGAGAACAAAGAAAATTTCATCTCGAAAATGGACTTCTTACAGTGATTTTATGGTGTTTTGAGATTTTAATATTATAAAAGATAGCATATAGATAATTTTGTAAGTAATATACCATAACAAAAAAGCTAAAACAGGCTGTACAGAACTTACCCTAAAGGATGTGTGTGTTTATCTCACCCACCCTTAAAGTCAATGGATGCTTTTGAGTCACGTCACTTTCATTTCATTTTCATTTCATCTTTGGAGGAGAAGCAACCCCAAACATGAATGATCTCAGGATGCTTTACTGTTGGCATGATACTCATGGTAGCACTCACCTTTTCTTCTTGAGACATTTTACCAGATGTCCAAAGCAGTCTGAAAGGGGCTTCATCAGAGAAAATAACTTTACCCCAGTCCTCTGAAATCCAATCCACATACTTCCATCAGAATGTCAGTCTGTCCTTGATGTTTTTCTTGAAGATAAATGGCTACTTCACTGCCCTTCTTGACACCAAGGCATCCCCCAAAAGCCTTTATCTCACTGTACATACACATGCACTTACACCTCCCTGCTGCCATTCCTGCGCAAGCTTCTTCACATCCAACGAAGTAGACTCACTCACAACTTTGGCTCACTTCAATAAATAAGAACGACTTCTCCCAATAATCCAGGAGCAATTAGCTGAAAAACAATGTTTTTTCCAGCATGATGGAGCACCTTGTCAAATACAAAAGTGATAACTAAGTGGATTGGTGAGCAAACATTGAAATTTTTAGTCCATGGCCAGGAAACTCCCCAGATCTCGTTCCCTTTGAGATCCTGGGGTCAATCCTCAAAAAGTGGGTGGACAAAGAAAACTCCAAGAACTGATTAGTCAAGAATGGGTTGCCATCAGTCAGGATTTGGCCCAGAAGCTGATATCCAGCATGCCTGGGGGAATTGCAGAAGTCTTGAAAAAGAAGGTTCAATGCTGGAAATATTAAATCTTTGCATAAACGTGATGGATTTGTCAATAAAGGTTACAAAACGTATGAAATTCGTAGAATTATACTTGAGTATACCATAAAAACATCTGATAAAAAGATTGAAAAAAACACTGAAGGAGCAAACTTTGTGAAAAAAAAAAACTTGTCGGTCTCAGAACTTTTGGCCACAACTTCAAGCTCAATTCAAATCAAAGTTGAAATGAACACATGAGTGCCTGTAAATTGTCAGGAAGCCTGCATAAGCATCAAGCAGCTTACTGCCTATTGTAATATGTGCAGGCTGCTGGAGAGAAATAGCGCACAATTTTGAATAAACAATAGCAAAAGTGTTTTTTAGCCCAGACAATGCAATAAAAAATGATTTAGAAGGTGTCCATAACCTTTAATGATTGTGGGTGCTTAGGCTAAACAGGCTTATGGCCTCATGAATAATCAGCGTTTCATTGAGACTTGGAAACATGAAATCCAGTTTTTCCATCTGTGACATGGATAGAGTTCAGTGCTAAATAATTGATAAGGATAATTTCAGCAATCCACCAACAGTCAGCTGCCTCTAAGGCCAACAGAATTTTGTCTTTTATTAAAAGAGGTATGGACTCATGGGACAGGGATGTAATATTGCCACTATACAAAGCATTGGTGTGGCCTCACCTGGAATACGTGGTTCAGTTTTGGGCAAAAAGGATGCCCTGGAGTTAGAAAAAGTGCAAAGGAGAGAGACTAAAATGATAAAGGGCCTGGAATATTTTAGCTATGAGCACAGATTAAACAAACTGAATTTGTTTAGCCTTGAAAAAAGACGTCTAAGGGGGGACATGATTAACCTTTACAAATATAAAAAACAGACCATACAAATAATATTGAGGGAAGCTGTTCTGTGTTAAACCCCCTAAAAAACAAGGGGCTACTCCCGACACCTGGAGAAAAAAACATTGAGTCATAAGAGGTGACAAGCATTCTTTACAGTAAGTGCTCTGAATCTCTGGAATAGCCACAGGAGCTAGTCACAGCAAACACGGTAGATGACTTCAACAAAGGTTTAGATTACCTTTTAATTTAAAATAACATTGAGGCTTATTACAATGTGTGGAGGTATTGTTCTGTGCGCCGTTTTCCTTTGGCCTAGCCTCTCTTGGGCATTGGTCCAAGGATTTCTTCCGTGGACCAGTGTGGCGGGATTGCAGGTTGTACTTAATGGACCTTTGTCTTTTTTCAACCTTGGTGACTATGTAAAAAAATCTTTGGGTTATCCACAGGATCATCGATCATGAGGACTCCCAGAGGTCCCAAGAATGAAGGGTCCGTGTCTCCTTTTCTAACTGGTGCACCTTTTCAAAGATTTCTGTGGGACAGATGTAGACTTCCTCAGTCAAATAGAAGTGAATAGAGCAGTGGACCAACATGCACACTTCTACTCTTTTCTGCGATGGGGACCCCTTGTTCGTAGGATTAATGGGGGTCCCAACTGTCTGGTACCTCACAATCCGATATTTATCACATATTCAGTGATAGGTTTTATAACCTATTCTGTGATACTTTTTATGGAATTTATTATTTATTATTTGTCTGTGTCACAGATGGAAAAACTGGATTATCGCCAAAACAGAATACTACAATTATACAAAAGTCCAAAAAGTTATTTAGCTGTGCAATCTTAACATGTCACAGATGAAAATTCAGAAAAATTGCTATAAAAATAATTCCATATTATAATAACTCATAGTTTTACATTCCTAGCCCAAGACCTGTCAACAGTTTATTTTGCGACAGCATATAGTATTTTTTTTTTTTAAATAAATCCTGCGTCCTGATCCCATGATTCTGTTGGATCCCTGATTTTTAAGATCTGAAATTATAATCTACCAATTGTGATACTTTTCTCTGCAGCTCTGATAGCAGAAAAATGTTCAAAAATTACATGCAAAAGAATGTATCCTCTGAATGCAATGGGGGCATTCATCAATTCAGTTTATGGGATGGAGCATGACAAAAAGGGATCCTATTTGTTCTGCAGAAATAAGGCCGATTACACCCTCAACTTTTTGGAAACTTATTAACCTGTCAAGTATTTACCCATCTGCTCTTCTGGTCACACTATGGCGGCATCACTCTGTTGCTATTGAAACCAGCTCAGCTGACAGTGGGGTCGGTTGACCTATCAGGGAGCAAGGACACTGGACCAATCAGGCTTAGTACCGGCGTCACATGTTTCCTGAGAGCGGACTATTTAAACTGGCAGCTGTTGGCCATAGTTGCCTGTGATTGATATTACTGCCTCACTAGCTAGTTTAGTGTTTGTTACTCTGCATCATATACCTTTTGCCTGTTTCTCTGCCATTGCCTCTGAATACTGATTTTGTCTCTGATGCGACCTCCTGGTATTTGACTTTGCTTGTTATTTGACCTTGCTTGATTTTGGACTCTGGTATTAGACTCTACTAGTTTGTGACCTTGCCTTTGCCTGCTTACTTTGTCTCTGACGTTTTCTCTTGATTGCACCATGCTGTGTATTTGACTTAGCTTTTGGATTGTGATCCAGTCCACATTTTGCCTCTCTGGTTTTGATCTCTTTCTATCTGACTACGCTTTACCCCACTAGGATTTGGCCCCTTCACTTAGTTAAAGAGGTTGTCTCGTGAAAATATTCTACAGTTTTTCAAACTAGCACCTGGATCTGAATACTTTTGTAATTACATGTAATTAAACATTTTGCATAGCCACTGAATTATTCAATAAAATGTATCTGTATAGCACAACCTACTGCTTTTTTCCCCCGTATTTCTTTGTCCTGTTTACTGAGACACCCCCCTTGAGCTTTCAGCTTGATATAAATCTAGTAGATCAACGAATGGGGAGATCTCTGGATCCATGTGAGCTACAGGGCTGGTTCTAGCTTTGTTAGAAAGAGATCGTCATGCACTACATAATGTCTGAATTTCATTTTTACATTAGTCATGGGATAACCCCTTTAAGTCAGGGACCTTTTCCAAGATGTGGGCTACCATTTAAGGTGGAAAGTGGAAGTAGGCAGGGAGAGAGCTGCTGGTGGAGTACAGGGCTTCACTGTTCCCTACCCTTTTATCACATATCCAAAATAAAGTATCCCTTAAATCAGTAAACAGGAACATATCATGCGATTTTAGTTTCATAAAATGAATGTCTATATGTAGAAGAGTAAATTGTATTAAAGTTTTATAGCTATTTCTTATTTTAGGGTTAAAAACACAAGAGGGTCTGTCATATTGGAGGCAGACGCATTATTTATGTGTTGTGCGAATATACTTTATATGTTGTAGGGCACCTGCTGTTAACAGTCAGAAAAGTAGACTAACAGAATATCTAAGTCCAAAGAGTATCAGCATACGAACCATATCTGTGTATATAGTGTATATATCTTGCCTTCTCGAAGCTTCCAGATATTTCAATAGAGTTGTCACTTGTCATTACATCCCTCTGCTGACTCTGTCGCAGGCTACACAGCAAAGCTGGCAAGTGAGCTACAGAATGTCAGTCTATTTTATGTGCTGAAGAGACCAGAATGGAAAGGGCAATATTTTAGGATATTTTTTATATAAATAGTCACATAGAAATATGTGACATTTCTAATGATAAATTCCCTCTAAATCATGAATTTAAATTGTGGAGCTATTCTTAATAATGGAATGTGTATGAGGATCTCTTTAAATAGCAACTTGTCAAATAAAATAAAGTGGGAACACACACAGGTTGAATGAAGTCCTACACTCGGAATGAGCAATCCCAGTTCCTATGGTAATGAACAGCTGCCTTGATTGTTATAGCAACATATCTTCTAAAAATAATACCGTAAGGAGCTGTCAAGGAAAGAGGCTGAAATGTAACTTTTAGACAAAGTTGAACGGATAGATAAAGGAATCACTTTGCAGGATACAGCTAATACAGATAACAATAACATCTATAAGCGTTCTGTAGCAAAGGGGGATCTGTCGGTAAGTCTTGTTATTGCCCCTGGAGAGGTTTGTGAAATTTTCTGAAAAAACATTGATTACATGTTATAAGAAAAATCAGTTTTGATACATACGTAGTGGAGTTATTAGTAGCAATGGGTCCCGAATATAGACCTTCGTCTAAACTTCTTCATTCTATCTGTAGTTGGAATGCTGCAGGTGTGGATCCACTGTGTCTACTGAACGGATTTTGCTTGTAGCTACTCCTGAGGGCATAGTTAGGTTGAACTCCTGGTTTTCACCCTTTGAGCCCCATATTTTTTTGTAGGGGATCCCAACCCTCTATCTCTAGAAGCATTTGCAGTTCAGAGGCTGCTGACCCAGGCAGGTCAGAAACATCCCTGTGTGGCACCAAGAGGACAGGCAAGAGTGTGGTCAGTGGACAAGCCAAGTCCAGGGCAAGCAGAGTTCAAGCAGTACAGAAGTCAGGCAATAGGTCAGGGCAGGTGGCACAGAGTCAATATGAAAATCAGGCAGCGGTCATAACAGGCAGCATAGGGTCAATTTGGTAACTAAGCAGAGATCGGGCACACAAAATCAGATCAATTCAACAGCATACCTTTGCAGGACTAGATAAGCTAAGAACCTATAGCTCAGGCACCGCCCCATAGGGAAAGGCATTCGATATACTCCAGGGAACATTACAATTGGATGGAAACAGAGTAGCCCATGTACGCTGGCACTGTAAGAGCTGGGGAGAGTCTGTATGTGTTTGAGGGAATGAGCAGCAGAAAGAAGGTTGGGATGGCTCTGGAAGAGGGGAGATACTAGCGGCTACAGACCACAGACATAACAGTAGTATGATTGTAATAACACTAAGAATTTAAAGGGTTTGTCCTGGATTGGAAAAACATAGCTGCTTTCTTCCAAAAACAGCACCCTCCCTGTCCATAGGTTATATCTGGTATTGCAGCTAAGCACCACTGGAGTCAATAGAGCGGAGCTGCAATACCACACACAACCTGTGGACAGGGGTGGTGCTTTAAGAAAGCAGCCATGTTTTTCTAATACAGGGCAAACCCTTTAATTTAACATTACCAGCAGAGATGTCACTATAGGGCAGTGATGGCTAACCTCCGGCACTCCAGCTGTGGTGAAACTATGACTCCCTGCACGCTCCATTAATTTTTATGGAGTTCTGAGAACAGCCAAGCAAGTGTACATCTTGGGAGTCTTAGTTTTACCACATCTGGAGTGCCGGAGGTTAGCCATCAGTGCTATAGGGGGTACAGTTTCTGGATCCGGGGTGAACTCAATAACCTCTTCAACTTCAACGTTCACCTCTGATTACCAGCTAGCTGTAGATTACCGTTTCATCAACTTTCAGTGGTGGAGCTGACCTCCTTAAATAGGTTGTGAACATCCTATTTAAATGCTTTATTGTTATCTGTTCAAGAACACTTATTTATTGAGCCCTTCTCTAAAAAAAAATTGGAAGCCATACCGTCTGTCATCAAAAATATAGTAATAATTGCCCAGGGATATTTAGCTTGTTTATTGTGTGAGATGTGTTGAGGAGACTGAGGTAGCTCAGGCACACAAATATTAAGCTGTGTTTAGAGGCAGCTGATCGGCAGCATGTACTGTAACTCAGTTACTTAAACGTACTTGTGCTGAGATTTCCTGCTCTGAGAGAGGCAGGCAGAGCTGCTTCACACCTCGACCATTGTAAAGAACACAATGAGTGAATTATTGGATATAAAAGCAGTTAAAACTAATTTTGCAAAGGGCTAAGAATAGTTTCTGTGCCCTTTCTGCCCCGTGTAATTGTTTTTGTTTTTATGATCCCTTTAAAACATATATGAAAACGTACTACAAATCCCCCAAAAATATAATCATTCCTCTGAACTTACCTGTGCTCGCTGGTAGATTCCAGCTCTTATGCTATTTTTGGATGCAGCCTCACAATGTAAAAGTTAGACTTTGACATTTCCAAGTGCTCGCTTATAAATTAAGCCCCGTGTGTGTTCTAATGCATTTGTCCAAGTAAACAGTTGCCAAAAAATGTCCCAGAGGTCGCCTCCTCTCAGCAGTCCTATTTATAAAACAATGAATAATATGTGGCAAATTTATCGGCAAACCTTCTATGGGGGAGTTCTTTTTGTTCTCTTAAAAATGTCACTTCTTCTATTAAAAGCCACATGTCAGTCATGGTGATGGCAGAACATTTTATTATTTTATATACTTTTAAATAGGTTTACAGAATTTGAAATCTAATACGGGACTCAAAAAAAGCTGCACTGATAAAATTCACTACATTATCCGCAGGAGCAGAAAATGGCATTTCCAATATTTTCTGGAACTACTTTTCGCCTCTAAGTCGCACATGCAGCTCGTTAAAGATTAGTGGAATACACACAAAGCTCCTATCTTTGAAAAATGCAACTCTCCTGACTTAGAAGAGATTACCAGGTTTTGAATTTATGTAAAGAACGAGAAAAAAAGCCACAATCTCTACAGAGCTGGGGATTCTTTACATTTTTTAGGATGGATGCAGTGCCATCTAATTAACAAAGCCGTTCTTAAGTAGTAGTAGCATCAAAGAGGAATACATTGGGTGGATTATATTAAACAGAGACTTGGCTAGAAGCTCTAGAAACATGACGTCTTCTTCCTATTTCCCACTTTCAGAATGTTAATATACTTATCCACAGCATAAATATTGGCTTTGTAGATCCCTTGTATTGTAGAAATATTGCATGACTGACCATTGGGAATTAGGGCTGCATGGCCCACAAGTCCATCACTCCCTAATGGAAATACGAGATCAACCTTAATGCTGTGTAGCCATCCCCGTCAGCCCTATTAAACTTTCATCCTGCGCGGTCTCCGCCAATGTCCTAAGAGTTGCGCATAGGAAGAGAAGTGGCAAGCGCTCATGTGCTAGGGACAGTGTTGCTGAAAATGATTAATAGAAGAATATTGGAGAGAGAGATTGCAGGGAGACTGCAGGGACAGTGCAGGAAGACTGCAGGGACAGTGCAGGGAGACTTATGCTGCGTCAGTTTTATTTATTTATTCCTACATTTACTTATTCCTACATCAGCCGTACATTTAATTGAATACCAGTAAGATGGAAGCCTTTATTATTCCAGTGCCAGTTTGCGAACTATCCAGTCTGCACCCCTTAGGAGGGCCAGGTCTTCTTCCAAACCATCCTTCAAAGTCTCCATGTCCTAGAAAAGTCAGGAAAATGCAGAGAGAGGAGCTGGATGCTTCTGATGACATATTCTCATCGATATTAGATGATGTGGAAAAGGAGAAAAAGCAGATTGCAGAAGAAGGGCTCCCACCTGTAAGGCAGGAGAGTGCTGGGGTTGGAGAAGTGGGTATGCCAGAGCTGATTATTATGTGTTTACTGTCAAATAACCTGCAGGAGATTGCAAGCAAGAACATCAATAATTTGCATATTGTGCCCCCACCTAACTACCCAAACCCCTTTACCAGCAACAGCCCCTGTTTAAAGGTGTCGCATGGCCATTAACAATGAAGCCCGACTATACAGTGCGATCTTCATTATTACATTAAAAGGCAGCTGCGGGCTAATTGGCCGTGCACTTCTTCACCGCAGCATGGCCGCAACTCACCCGCAGTGCTGTCACTTCGTGTGGCCATATCCTAAGGCAGAGTGGCCTGGGTATATGTGATTTATAGCGTTTCACGACAGATTAATTTGTAATGAATCAAATTTCTTGGGGAACTTCAGTGAAGTTGCTGAATCTAATTTTTCAAAACTTGTCTCATCTCTGACACTCGCTATACATCATCGCTATTCTAGCCTTCCATGTTGTTGCAATACTGGTCTCTTTCTCTTGTTTTTTAGTAAAACAAAGTTTTGTTCTTCTGCTATTTTTTAACAAGTGTAGTTTATTTTGCATTTCATTTATTGCTATTCAAAATGCCATTAGTTGTTGCAAGAAGCGAGGACATTTGCATTTGTTTTGTGCAAGAACAGGTGCCAAACTATGAAGTGCTGTTGTGTGAGCGAGGCTATTAAGTGCAAATCAAAATGCCATTCTAGCCTTCCTTTGTTGCAAGAAGTGAGGATCATACTGGTCTCTTTATCTAGTTTTTCAGTACGAAAGTTCTCTTCTTCTGCTATTTTCAAACCTTCCCTGTAACATGTATAGCTGATCTCTGTCATTGTAATCCTGTATGTAATGTTAAGCAGATGACTGGAGTAAAGTGATCTGTACAGACCAAGACGTGATGCCTACTATTTGGCTTAGTGGCCATTTGGAAAACTGCAGGATTTTAGGATTTTTTATATGGCTATGGGTAAATGGATGATAGTTGATGGTAACAAACACCCTGTTTAATAACGGACTGCACTAGGGTTGCTAGGGCTCACCAGAGGAAATTATGCTTGAGGCCCACTGCCTAACCCTGTATCACCAATAAATCAATTAATTAATTGGTTTTGAATCAAAGAAATGGAGCCTAGTGGCAAGTTATTTGCCCCAAAAGCAGCCTTTTTTTTTTTTTTTCTATCCTGGATCTTTGGGGCCCATTAATTGTATCAGAGTCTGGGCCCACTGGAGGATCCTCTGGTGTGCCAGTCTAGCCTTGACTGAACAGTCAGATTTTTATTTTATTTTTTTGTGTAAATAAGATAGGCACTCCTCCTTCTGGTATGTATGTAGGATAAAACATTTATTAACATAAAAAAGATACAAATTGGATCACTAATTATATATCACAACGCAAATAATTATAATAAAAATTAAAAAATTATGGATAAAAGTAATTAGTAATTCATTGTTATTCATAATCTATTATTCCACATGATTAGACAGTCCATAAAACAACTCTCCAAGTAGTAATTCATATAATGTGCTGTGTTTGCATTTTTGAAAATATATATATATATATATATATATATATATACTGTATATATGTGTGTGTGTGTATATATATATATATATATATATATATATATATATTTATAGAGAGAGAGAGAGAGAGAAAAAAGAAAGGTAGAGAGCAGCACAATGCTTCAAGTGGGTGCAAAAATCCAGTAACTAAGACCGGCACCAAGGTCCAATCCAATAATTGAAAAAAAGCCAGCAGCACTCTAATAGAAAAATCAAAAACGTGGTTTGTTGACCCAGTGTCATAGCAACGTTTCAACCACTTAATAGCTTGAGAAAGACCGCAATAAGCGGTTGAAACGTTGCTATGACACTGGGTCAATCAACTACATTTTAGATTTTTCTATTGGAGTGCTGATGGCTTTTTTCCAAATATATATATATATATATATATCAGATGAAAAAAGGGTATAATAGATGAAAATGTCCCAAAAGTTCATTAAAAAAATAAATATTTTTTTAAATTAAAATTCCCATAAACATGATCGATACTTGATCTTTGTAAACATGATTGGTAATAGGTCTTCATGATTATATATTAGATAGTTCAAATATGGGAATTAGTGTATTCAGGGTCTTTGGAGCGAAATTATATAGTCATAGTCACTAAATGTGAATAAAGCTTCACTATATCGATTCGTTATTTAATGATGACGTCCATAGGTACAAATATTGCAGACACTGCTTAATTGAATGTTGTAAACAATTCCAGCAGCAACATTTTATAGCGCTTACTTTCTGAACCACAAATAAAGGTGTCCGGGGCTTTTCCCTTACCCCTACCTTTAGGTATCTTCTTTAGAAGCACTTGTTAGTGGTATAAATGGCGCTCGGCGTTTGGCGTTCTCCTGTGGGTGCACATGTGAGCGTATGATTGGTATTTAGTGTCTTCCCTTTCTTTCTCCTACTGCTCACCAGATAGATACTTTGTTCCAAGGTTGATAGCTTCTGCGCTCAATACGTAGATTGCTTTGAACGTAGAAGTATCTTTCATTAGATGAGACTGCCGACATGCCAATAAAATATGTATCGTAGTGACATATAATGCCAGACGCGTTTCGGAGCTCCAGGCTCCTTCCTCAGTGGCTGTATGTCATATGAATTACTTTGCTGATTTACCGTATTTTCCGGCGTATAAGACGACTTTTGAACACCTGAAAATCTTCTCAAAAGTCAGGGGTCATCTTATACGCCAGGTCGTCCTTCTCCCTTGTGGCCGCCGGGCTCTCCCTCTTCTGGTAACTCACATGTCTGTGTGGTGCATTGCCTATGCTTATGGCATAAGCAATGCGCCGCACAGACATGAGTTACCGGAAGAGGGAGAGCCCGGCAGCTGCAGCGCATAAAGCAAGAGACCGGCTGGCCCTGGCTGGTGCTTTTTGACAGGGACCGGCAGGCAGATTTGAAGGGAGACAGTGGGAGTGCAGGAGCAGGCAGATGAGGGACGGAGCAGGCTTTCTGCCACACATGCCTGCGCCGCCTCTAAGTTTTCATACTGCCTGCTCCTGTGTACAGAGGGCTGATGAGAGGCTGGGGAGCTGGTGAGATGCTGGGGGCTGATCAGAGGCTGGGGAGCTGATGAGAGGCTGGGGGCTGATCAGAGGCTGGGGGCTGATCAGAGGCTGGGGGCTGATCAGAGGCTGGGGGCTGATCAGAGGCTGGGGGCTGATCAGAGGCTGGGGGCAGTCTTATATGAGAGTATAGCACCAAATCCTATATTTTAACTGGAAAAGTTGTGGGTCATCTTATATGCCCAGTCGTCTTATACACCGGAAAATACGGTATACTGTTTCATGATTACTAAAAGTCTGGACTGGAATCCTTTGCCAATAGGTTTACATAAAAAACCCGTAAATGGATCAGATCTTCTACTTGATATTCCCATATTTATCTTTTTTCTTTTCCTTTTTCATTCTTCTGTATAGATTATGTTTAAAATCATAAAGTTGAAATATATAACAAAAATGTTATTTTTTTATATATGCGATTCTGATGCGTTTTTTCTTTATATATGCTTTTTTTGGGAATACTTCTCTTTTATTATTACCAAACATTGTATCAAGTCACATTTAAAAATAAACATTGCCTTAATATAAATTTGGACCAAAGAAAACAGAAATACAATAAATGAAAAATGCATATCACTACTATCTTCTCATCCCCTCTACGTGCTTATATCTAAAAAGGTATTCACAACAGTTGCTTAACTTTGTAGAATTGTTTGCTTGATATGGTTAACCTAAAAATAACATTTTTGTTATATATTGAGTTACCTAAATTGATAGTGAACCCTCCAATATCCAGTAGGCACTAGTGTGAGCAGCGCCATTTATTAATTATTCTAGTTTTTTTTTTTATTCAAAAATGGTTAAAAAAGTAATCCCTTTTTGGTGGCGGATGCCATCTTCTCAGTCCCCTGAACTGTGAATGGTGGACCCCGTTTTGAGCAAAGAGGGAAGAAATCTAAAATAATGCATTATGAATATATTTTATTATAGGTGAAGCTGAGGGGTAACACACAACCAAATTTAGTTTTCAGGCTGCTCACCATTGCCGTGGACTCCATCCCTAAATATTGAGTGCTAGATGCAAGGACATAGTGACCCCATCAGCTATCAATCTTAGCTAAGTCTATTTTGACATTTGCGGTAAGCAGATCTGGATGAATACCGGGCACTAACGTGCACTGCTAAGATACTTTCTGGCCCCATTTACTATAATGGGGACCAGCGGAGATCCGCCTGCAACCTTGCAAATATGCAGAGGAGTGGCCGGACAAATACCGCTGCACACAGCAGTTTTCGACCATTCGCTTCTCTGCAAATTTGCTAAAAGAGGACGAATCTGTTTCAAGTATTTGACCGTTGGTGTTCCTACAGCTGGGATCCCCATCGATCATGAGAATAGGGACCCCCTACCCAATGGAACCCCTAAAATGGACAGAGTGACTGGTTAGGAAGGCAAGCTGCCGCTCCATTAATTTCTGTGGAAGCGCCAGAGATAGCCGAACGCTTGTACTCTATCTCCAGGGCTTCCATAGATATGAATGGAGTAGTGGAGCTTGTTTCTGACTAGCTGATCCATCCATTTCAGGGTGCCCCCATTCTTGTGATCGGTGGGGGTCCCAGTAGTACTCCCACCGATGCCTACATGCTCGTCACCACAGCAATAGCAACAGGGGAGATTTACAAAAAAAAAAATTCATTTAATTGGGAGTTTCTAGTCTCAGGTAATGTCATGGATGTTCCCGTGGCATGTACCAGGAAATCAGAGAGATTGGCATCACGTGGGTTAAATTGACAAGTTCCTTGTGGATCTTATTGTGTCTGTGTTTTGGTGAATACCACACCCCTTGCTTCCGGTGTTGCTTGTTGGTAATTTACCTTCCCTTTAAGTAGCCGCTTCTCACTCTTGGAGGTGCGGTTTATAGATTTTCTTCCTGCCTCCAAACTAGTTGGTCGGTTATACTCTGTGGTGCTTCTGGAGTTGCCAGTTTTCTACTTTAAGCTAAGTCTTGTCTTTCCTTATTGTATTGTGCTTGTTATAGTCCCTGTTGTTTGTATCTGGGCCTGAGACAGAGACTTCCATTCGTCCTGTTGGAGAGAACAGGGTTGTCTCTGGTCCTTACCTTATTCCAGGGCCATATAGGGAATATAAGGGCCTAGGTATACAGCATATGAATATTCCTACCTTCAAGGTCTATTCTTATTGATAGGTAGTTAGGGGCCCAGATTAGGGTTGTTTAGGAGGTGACCTGTTCCTTCCCTAGTTTCTAGGCCCAGTTACTGTTCCCCTTCCCTCCTCTGTTCAGTGTGGAGTTTTTCCCCCACACTGACCGTGACATTATAAACTGCTGAATAACCGTCATTTTGTTGTCTGTATCAGTTCAGCCATGGATGTTATCGCTGCACTCACCGGACAGCTACAGGGGCTGTCTCTGGAGATGGATGACCTCCACACAACCGTCTCACAGATGCAGAGACCACTGTTGGCTGGTCCTAGTAGTGGTTACCTGACCTGTACTGAACCTATCTCCCGGATAGATTCTCGGGGGGACTTATCATTTCATTCGGTTCAGTGAAGCATGCAAATTGTACTTTAAGCTGCGTCCACACTCATCTGGAGACGAGAGCCAGAGAGTGGGTGTGATTATTTTGTTGCTTAAAGGGGACGCCCAGTCTTGGTCTTTTTCTCTGCCGACCGGATCACAGTCTCTCCGTTCAGTGGATGCATTTTTCTGAGCTTTAGGTCTCATCTATGATGACCCGGACCGAACCTCTCTGGCCGATACTAAATTACGCGGTCTGCGTCAGTGAGAGCATTCGGTGGAGATCTATTGTTCCAAATTTAGTAGGTGGGCTACGGATACTGAGTGGAACAATCCAGCTCTCCGTGGCTAGTTTTGTCAGAGATTATCTGAGAGGCTGAAGGACGCTTTGGCCTTTCATGAGAATCCTGAGTCTTTGGAAGCTGCTATGTCTTTGGCTGTACGTATTGATAGACGCCTGAGAGAGAGAGATCTAAGGGCTCGCTCTCTTAGGACGTTCTATTACATAGCGTACCGTATTCCCTTGACTCTTTGGGTGAAGAGACTCCTGAGCTTATACCTGGGGAGGAACCCATGCAATTGGGGTTAACGACTCCTGGATCTGCTTGCAAAAGTAGGAGTCGCAAGCAGCGAGTATGTTTTTTCTGTGGTCAAAGGGGACATTTTATGAATAAAAAAAATAAACTAAAAGGGACATCTAAATCCCACTATCGGAGGTGTGAGTGGGGAGTCAGAGAATGTGCATTTGTCCTTTGCTGGTAGTACCCGATTTCTCCTGACTGCCGAGGTGGCGCTAGAGTCAAAAACTGTGAGAATTGAAGTATTTATCAACAGTGGGGCCGGGGTGAACCTGATTGATGCTTAATTTGTCCGCATGCACGGGTTATCACCAAGTACATTAAAAAAAGACATTCCTGTATTTGCTATTGATTCTGCCCCTCTTACTCAGAGGTGCTTGTCGCAAGTTTTGCATGATATCAGATTAAGAGAGGGTGGCTTTCATCAAGAAGTTATCTCGTGTTTTGTCTTGGAAGGTCTCCCTGCACCTTTGGTTCTGGCTTTACCGTGAAGAGTGGATGTCAGGATTTACCTCCCCATCGGGAATATGATTGCCCTGTCAACCTTATTCCCGGGGCTCTTATGCGTTTTTTAGGGTTAACCAACTATTACTGAAAATGTATGAAAAATCATTCGACAATAGTAAAACCCTTAACGGACATGACTAAGAAAGGGACAGATGTCTTTTCTGCAATTAATGCTTCTCTTCTGCTCCCATATTGGTGCAGCCAGATGTGTCACAAACGTTTATTGTGGAAGTGGACGCATCCGAGGTGGGGGTAGGAGCAATTTTGTCACAGGGCCTATCACCTGGTAAATGGCGACCATGTGCATTTTTCTCGAAAAAACTATCCCCCGCTGAGAAAAATGATGATGTGGATAACGGAGAGTTGTTGGCCATTAAATTGGCTTTTGAGGAATAGCTTCATTAGTTGGAAGGGGCGATTCGTCCGATCATGGTATTCACTGATCACAAAAATCTGGCTTATCTGGAGTTGGCAAAACGACTGAACCCAAGACAAGCAAGATGGGCCCTGTTTTTCACCAGATTCAATTTCACTGTCACCTATCATCCTGGGATTAAGAACGTCATTTCCGTAGTCACGTAGTCGTAGTCATCACGTGGTTTCCCCGGACGTGGTGATTTTGAAAACCCGAGTCCCATACTGTCTAAATGGGTGGTGATATCCGCTACCCTTACCTTGAGGTGAAGGTGTTAGAGGCTCAGTGAGACGCACCGGACTCGTGTCCCTCTGGGAAACTGTTTGTACCACTGGAATTGCATCTCAAGGTTTTGGAGGAACATCATTGTATGGTTCTTACAGGACAACCTAGGCGTAGGTCCACTGCCAACCTCATATCTCGGAGATTTTGGTGGCTGGGGTGGCGTAAGTGTGTGCAGGACTATGTGTCAGCCTGTACCACCTGTGCAAGTGCCAAGGTGACACATACTCGGCCTTCTGGATCTTTACTTCCATTACCCATTCCGTCCAGACCATGGACTCATGTATCCATGGACTTTATCAGTGATCTACCTAATTCTTCAGGAAAGACAGTTATTCTGGTGGTAGTTAATCACTTTAGTAAAATGGTACATTTTATTGCATTACCAGGTCTAACTAATGCTAAAACCCTTGCACAGGTATTTGTTGACTTCATTGTGAAACTCCATGGCATTCCCTCTGACGTGGTCTCGGATCGCGGCACTCAGTTTATTTACAGGTTCTGGAAGGCGTTCTGTACTCCTCTCGGAATTCAACTGTCCTTTTCTTCGGCTTTTCATCCCCAGTCGAACGCACAGACGGAACGCACTAATCAGAGTCCGGAGACTTACTTGAGATGTTTTGTATCTTAGAACCAGGAGGAGTGGTCTTCCTTTTTGTCTTTGGCAGGGTTTGCCATAAACAATTGTAGTCAGGAGTCCGCTGGTGAGTCACCGTTTTTTGGGTCCTATGGGCTTCATCTGCAGTTTGGCACATTTTCTGGTTCTAATACTTCTGGTATCCCTGAGGAAGAACGCTTTTCGTCATCATTGTCATCGATATGGTGAAAAATTCAAAATAACTTGAAAAATATGGGAAACAAAGATAAAAGTGTGGCTGACAGGAAACATATGAATGGTCCGGACCTAAGTGTGAGTGATTCTGTGTGGCTGTCCACAAGAAACATTAAGTTGAAGGTACCTTCCTGGAAGTTGGGTCCAAGGTTTATCGGCCCATATAAGATAACGGACATTATTAATCCTGTAGCTTTTCGTCTTGAGCTTCCTCAGGCCCTGAAAGTTCATAATGTGTTCCATAGGTGTTTGTAAAAAAAAATATGTGGAACCTTTACAGCCATCTTCCTTGCCACCCGCTCCGGTCATGGTGGACGGTAATTTGGAATTCGAGATCGTAGTTTGGAACCTCTTTAATAGCATTTCTCCATCCATCTCAGTAGAAATGCTGAACTGGTCGCATATGCTCAGTTCCATGCTTCAACTGCTACCAGCTGTATCTACTGTTAGAAGCTGCCAGAGTTACAGGGAGAGAGCTGCGGCAGAAATGACATACCCCTTGAGCTGCGATTGGAAGAGAACTGCAGCAGAAAGTGCACACCCTCTGAGCTGTGATAGGAAGAGAACTGCAGCAGAAAGGACACACTCCTGAGCTATTAGCTTTAAATAAATCTAGCAGAGCAATGTGAGCAATGAATGGGGATTTCTCTGGATCCATATGAGGTACAGGACTGGTTCTAGTTTTGTTAGATTTTGTTAGAAAGAGATTGTCATGCACTATTTGATGTCTGATTTCCATTTTTTACATTATTAACCCCTTAAGGACGAAGGGCGTACATGTACGCCCTTCGTCCGCACTTTAAAGATGGCGCCCGCTCCCGCACGGAGCGGGCGCATGAGCTGCGGGTAAACGCTTGATTCATCAAGCTGACACCCGCAGCTCATGTCCGCGACCGGCAGCGATGCCGATCGCGGACATTTAACCCCTCAGATGCCGTGGTCAATCCTGACCACGGCATCTGATCGTGCAAAAACCGAAAGTTTCACTTTCGGTTTGCTCGGCTCCCTGATGGCCACAAGGGGGAGCCGGGCATGCATGTAGTACCCTAGGTTTCTGTGAATGAAACCTAGGTTACTACACAGTATTCCTATGGAGCCTATGACTGTAATAGGCTCCATAGGAAATATGTATTTTCTCATATATTCCAATGCTATTGCATTGGAATATATGAGAATAGCAATCTGATGATTGCATCTTATAGTTCCCTATGGGAACTATAAGAAAGTGGTAAAAAAAAAAAAGTTTAAAAATAAAAATTAAATAAAAAAATATTAAAATTCAAATCACCCCCTTTCCCCAAAATGAAAATAAAATAAATAAAAAAATTAAAAAATTACACATAATGGGTGTCGCAATGTGCGAAAACGCCCATACTATAATAATATTAAAAAATATTCACCATACGGTAAACATAAAAACGGAAAGAAACATCAAAACATCATACGCACCCCATAATGGTATCAATTAAAAGTTCAGATTGCCCCGCAAAAAATGAGCCCCTACACTGCTCCGTACACATAATTACAAAAAAGTTATAGGGGTCAAAACATGGCGACAAAAGAAATAAAATAAAAAAAATTCGCACTTTTAATTTTTTTTTTCACTATCAAAACGCAAGAAAAACTATACATATTAGGTATTGCCGGATTCATACTGACCTGAAGAATAAAATTAACCAGTCAGTTTTATCGCAAATCGAACGTTGTAATTTAAAAACCCGTAAAACTGTGGTGAAATAGCTTTTTTTTTGCAATTTCACCCCATTTGGAATTTTTTTCCCGTTTCCCACTACATCACATGCAAAAATAAATGGTAGCGTTAAAAAGTACAACTTGTCCCGCAAAAAATAAGCCATCATATGGCTATGTGAGCGGAAATATAAAAATGTTATGGCTTTTGGAAGGCAGGGAGCGCAAACCCCCGGTCCTTAAGGGGTTAATGGGAGATCCTCTTCAAATATCCCACTATAAATGTTGCTATATTAGTCAACTGAAACCAATATTGCCTGCTTTTTTGCCTGACTTTAGTATTCATTAAATATACAATACTGCTATAAAACACATTCTCGTATTGTAACCTTCTATTGCGTTACTTGTTTTTTTTGTGCAATGTATTTTCTGTTTTGTAAGCTTTCACATTATTTCAGTGGCAGAAATTTAGACCTTGCCTGGTAACTGGAGCATACAGATTTCAAAATGATTACCTTCTGCATTCAGATTTCCTTGTCTAAATGCCACTCTGTCACCTCGTTGCAATGTTCTGATGCGTTTTTTTTTTTTTTTAAATTAACATTAATAATTATAGTTCAGGCAAAGCAATATTCACTCAGGCAAAACCAAATAAACACAATAGAGATTAGATTTTTGTATTTGCTCAATGCAGTCGCGCAAGAGGTTGTTGCATTAGCATAGGAATATGTAAATGTGTCCGTATCTTTCACTACCAGTGGGGAGCATTGTGAAAGAACATCTCGACTTTTTAGAGAAGGTTCTCCATCCCTTTGTTATTTGAACCTTTCTGGATTTCGGTATCGTTTTATATAAAAAATGGGAACAATGCCTGGTGAATAAGAGGTCTTTTACTTTTCGAGTTGCATTTAAGAAGAAACTCAATGACAAGGGACTGATGATTAAATATGTATTACTCCTTGCTTATTAACGTTTTCCTACGGGCAACCTTATGATATGTCAATCATGAGAGTCAGAATGGTAGGATACCTCAGACTTACATAATTCCTAGGAATGCGGAGGCCTCAGACCCACTTTTTAACCAACAGCATACCACGCAACACATAAATCGTCCTTTGCAGGACATTTTCAGCCCTGCCTTGACCTGCCTAAGAAGTCACTGTAGCTGGTGAGCTAAGATCTGTCCTAGGTTGCTAATACGGCTTATATGTCTATACAGCTAGACCTACTAATAACCTTAATACAGTTAATGTGTTTACATATTAAAGACAAAAGCAGAGTTATTTACTGTGACTTCATGTTTTGGATGTCATGTAACAGTTATATATTGTGTTCACAGAAGCAGAAAAGATAATATGCCTTTAAGATTCATTATATGACTGTAAGGTAAGCTCAATGACACAGCACAATTATTAGCAGAGAGCATAGAGTTAAACTGTTGTCACTGCCCAGGAGTCTTAACCAATTGCAGCCAGCCTCACACTGAGCAGGAGTCTTGGCCAATTCCAGCCAGCCTCACACAGCCTGTCTGGGAAATTCCCTAGCAGGAGCTGCTAGAATCATTACACCAGAGGCGTGAAGCTGAACAGACATTCACTCCACTAAGAGTTTAGTTTTATGGGAGCAAAGAGGCCAAAATAGGTATTTAATACAGTTATAGATTTTCCTATTGTTAATGTAGTGATTAGGACTGTATGCTATACTAGTTATATGTGTTTACTTGCAGTTCCACCAAATTACCAGTTTGCAATAAGAAAATTAATAGACCAAATAGCAATCTCCAAATTGCAAATTGCGACCAAATTGCATAAAAGCATTCAGTCTGCGAACTTCTCCTACCAGATCACATAGAGCAAGTAAAACTATTGGATAAACCTCAGGTATACCTCTCAGAGAGATCATAAAGTGCTTAAATAACTTAAAGTGAAAGTACAGATACTGAAGAGAGAAATATATCCACCATTTTATGTTGAATGACAAGATTGAACAGTTGAACCACCATTTTGTAATACTTTATTCCACATGTGTTTTGTACATGGACTGTCTGCTGAGGAGGCCGCAGCGTTATATATGAAGAAAAGTTGAAGTAAATAAAGAAGTTATTTCAAGCATTTGGTGTGCTCTTTAAACCTACTGCTTCCATAGAACGGCCGGAGAGGAACCACAGAGTAATAGACAGTGTGGTTAGGCTAGAGAAATCAGAGATACCAAAATTCTTCTAATGCCACAGCGCATAAGGCACTTCATGCCACAGTCACACAAAAGCCTCCCCTTAATATCCACTTAAAGACACCATGCTAAAGTATTGGCTCCATCTCTCTGAGGTCAACCCGCAAAATAACTGGAATCGGAGAGGCATGGCGAGGAGATAGCAGCACATGTGCAGTCATAAGGGTTGTCCCATCACCGACACTAGTCACACAGAGCTAGGTTACACGACCAGAATCCCATCAGAGGGAGTTCTACCACCACCGATCACTAGGACGGGGTGGCATGAAGAAAACACACTGCCCTATGTGTCCTTTAGCTTTCAATGAATGTATGGTGCAACCTCTGTACTGATGGGAGACCAGGATTCTAAGGATCCTTGTTCTTGACTCCTTTCCTATTTGATGTTCATGATGTGCCCAGGACTTCCTTCACACCTTTGCGTAAGGAATGTGCATTTTGCACTAGAAATAGGATCAGTTCAAGTAAAAAAAAAAAAGAATCAGGGAAAGCTTTTGTGGTGGACATTGGTGCAATTTTGGGCAATATATAGATCGTTCATCTTTAACGACATGAGAAAGGAAGTCTAGTTGACATGCTATGTAGGTGATCTATGGGAAGAACCCTTTAAGGGGTTGTGTCACTAAAGATATTCTACATCTTTGAAATACTTTTGTAATTTTATGTAATTAAAAATATAATATAGCCACTGAGCTATTCAATAAAATTTATCTCGATAGCACCACCTGCTGTTTGGTCTTTTACTTACTTCTCTGTCCTTGTAAGGCCAACTTCGCACTTCAGTAATTTGGTTAGTTATTTCCATCAGTTAGGCTAGATGCACACGTCCGTTAAACCCGGACGTGACCAGTCCGTGGTAACCAGGACTGGATTTCTTTACAGCAGGAGCGCACAGCGTCAGTAAAAATGTAAAGATTTGCACCTGTTCTGTGTTTTTCACCCAATCCTGGCTTTGGGCTTTGGATCCTGACTCCTTAAGTGTGAATTTGGCCTAACTGATGTGGATGCACATACCTCCAGCTATATTTTCTGTTAGAAGCTGTGGCAGTTGCAGGGAAAGGGCTACAGCAGGGAGGACATGCCTCCTGAGAAAGGCCATGCACCTTTAGCTGCCAACCTTCAATAAATCTAGCAGAACAATTGGAGCAATGAATAGGGAGATCTCTGAACCCATGTGCGGTACAGGGCTGGATCTAGCTTTGTTAGAAAGATATTGTCCTGTACTATATGATGTCTGATTTTCATTGTTAACATCAATCATAGCACATCCCCTTTAAGCCTCAAGCTAGTAGCTGCCCAGTCATGAGCAGGAATGTTTGGCTTGAGCATCTTAATTCAGTGGAGAGCAGTAAGACTGTTGGCAAATAACATGTTTACAGTTGGTTCCATATGGTTTTCAGAGAGAACCCATTAACCTGAGGTTCTTCTTGGGTTGTAGTTTTCTTAATAAGTTGGCTTCTTTTCTGTAAGGAAAGCTTTATTTTTACTTAACTATGGTAAAATATTAAAAAGCTGAAATGATCTAATCTGAGGACATTTGAATGGGTCACCATCGGAACATCTCCCTCTTTCATGGCTTTAAACCAAAATGGCAGCCCAGTAGATATAGCCTGTTATAGAGTTGGAACTTTAATACAATACCATATAGAAAGTATGAGTCATTGTAGAGCCACACATTATGAGTTTTTTTTCCCTTTTTTTGGGGGGGAATTTACACATTTCTTTCCACGGCCAGTATTCTTTCAGTACAAATAATCCCTGCATTATGCAGTGACAATTTCTAATGTTGTCCTATCATCAGTCATCGGGATGTAAGTTTTATGTATTGATGGGATGAAGCGGAGACAGCTGAAGGAGTTCTCATTCGCTTCCTCATAAAAACACACACAACAAAACACCTACACTGATAGAGTTGGCAATTTACCCAAAATGCGTGTCATTTATTCTCAATAATGCCTGTCAGAATGAAGCATGGCTAACCAGACAGGAAGAATAGAGATCAGATCTGATGCAATATTAGCAGTATAAGTGTTTGCGATATCACTCACCTGCTTGTCCTTTGCTCTACCCGGGTCTGGACAGGGCATTTGGAATGCAGTAATATATTACAGCTTGCAGATGCGCAATAAGTTCTAATTTTAGCCACTTTTAAAATGTGAAGTTTTATGGCATTTTATTAACATACTGAGCGGGAAAACTACAGGGGGGCACAGCGGGGCGTAGGAGCGATATTTAAAAAAAAACAGGCAGGGTGGCAGCATCAGCTGGGGTAACCCGCAAGTAAAGGTATTTATCTAGAAGAAAACAAAACCGTTAAAGCTCCCCTTTAACACTGGAATGTACATTAGCTGTTAATGCCTGATTTATTGTGTATATATACTATATGGATGAATTCTATATGACATGAAGTGTGGGCTCTTTGGGACCTGCACCAGTCTCTAGAATGGGGCCCCCATGATCAAACAGAGCATGCGTGGCGTGCTCTCCATTCACTCATGTGGGGGTTCTGTAAATAGGGTCCTATTTAAATGGGTTGTCCAAGATGAAAACAAATTTGGCCTGATTGGTCTCATGACCGCCACCGGTCATCAGATTGAGAGTTTTGTCGTGTCCCGTACCACCACCCATATGAATCAATGCTCGACCACCGATCCAATCATACTGGGGGACACAGGACCTCCACTCTTATGATCAGTGGGTGGGGGGTCACAGTGGTCGGATCAGACACTTCTCCCCTATCCTGTGGATGGGGATAATTTTAAATCTAGAGACAACCCCTTTAAGCATTGACAGTTTCCTTAATCACGTGACATGAAATAAAGAAAATACGCTTTTGGTCTCATCTGTAAATGATCTGTGTAAATAAATTGCCTTTTTTAATGATTCCTGAATAATTCATTTTAACAGATGTCTCGAATTAAGAGAAAGTATAGAAAAAATAAATCTGTAAAGGAAATGCTGCAAAAAGAACTAGTTCATCCAGGGGGTTGTGAGTGGTGTGCATCCTGCACTGGATATAAAGAGCGCTGGTTTAAGACATTGGTGATTGACGTTACTGCTCGTCCTGTGCTTCCTCTACATTCATTGCTCTCTCCTGGCAGGAACACAATATATCTTGTCAGTGGCAGTAACTGCTGAGCTGCACATTGCCGAAACGTCTGTTAAGGACTGACTGAGGAACAGAGACGTAACTAAAGCTCCCTGTCCCAAAACAGATCTTTCATTTTTATTTTAAGAGGCCCAAAATTCTGTGCAGATGAATTTCTTAAAGGGGTTCTCCAGCCATTTAACTTATATTGTAGTTTGTAATAACTTGTGCATCGAAGCTCTTGCATAGTACTTACCCTCTCTCGCTTCTCTAATGCCACATCTCTGTGCGCGCTGCTGGTAGGGTTGCCACCTTTCCCAACAAAAAATGTTGGGGCATGGCTTAACATAGGGTGTTAAGTCACTATGTCATAATGTGGCTCCAAGTAATAAGTAATATTAATGCCTCCATTAGTGCCCCCCAGTAATATTAATGCCCTAATTAGGGCCCCTCAAGAATGGATAATGCCCCTCATTAGTGCCCCAGTAATAGTCATGCTTCCATTAGTGCCCCCCCAGAATTAATAATGCCCCATTAGTGTCCCCCCCAGAATTAATAATGCCCCCATTAGCTCCCCTAGAATTAATAATGCCGCCATTAGCGCCCCTAGAATTAATAGTGCCCCCAGTAATAGTAATGCCCCCATTAGTGCCCCCCAGAATTAATAATGCCCCCATTAGTACCCCCCAGAATTAATAGTGCCCCTATTAGAGCCCCCCAGTAATATTAATGTCCCCAGTAGTGCTCCTCCAGTAATAGTAATGCCCCCATTATTGTCCCCCACAATTACTAATGCCCCATTAGTGCCCCCCAAAATTAATAATGCCCCCTTCTCGTCTTGGTGCAACAAAAAAAAAGAACTCACCTCATCCATTTGATCGCGCCGCAGTACACTCGCAGCGTGATGATGTCTCACAGGTCCTGTCCTGCACATACAGTCTGCAGCGAGTGTTCACCTTGGCCCGATTAAATGGAGGTGGTGATTTATTTTTTTATTTTTTTTCTTAACACAAATGTGGGAGGGGCGGGAGTTAAAGGCTGTTCTAATAAGTGCTCCACAATGGAAGGGGGCCGATCTTGACTTAGACATATATGCAGTTAGTGAAGGACAATAGAAGAGTGCATTACTTTTTTCATTATTTCTGTGCTGTTTTATCACTGATTTATTTCTGTACCTCACCATGTGTGTTATCAATTCTATTGTGACATCATAAGCTCTGAGCATTATTGCTGTACTGTGACGTCATTGTGAACATTTTGCTTGTGCTGTAACTTCACTCTGCACATTAACTCACTATTGTGACATTACAACCAGGAGCGTAGCTAACGGCTCATGGGCCCTGGTGCAAGAGTTCAGCTTGGGGCCCCCTTCCCTCAGTGCTTTGTGTGTCTTCTTATGCGGCACAAGGGTCTTTGGGCCCCCTCAGGCTCCTGGGCCCAGTAGCGACTGCTACCTCTGCACCCCCTATAGCTACGCCCATGATTACAACTATTGTGCATTATCCCTTTTTTGTGAGGGATACAACATAATTATAAACTGCTCACATTCTGAACTTGCTACTAGAGGCTTTTTTAGTGGACTGGGGCCCCAAGTTTTGCTATAGGGCCCCATGAGTGATTGTCACACCCCTGGTACTATGTAAAAGAGCTTCCCTCCATTATGAACTAGTAATTAAAGAGGACCTTTCACCACTCCTGACATGCCTGTCTTAATATCTTCATGCAGGTTGACCTATCAGTGAAACTAGAAGCCGAGCCAATCAGGTTCCTGACTCAGTGAGCAATCCCAGAGCTAGGTGGAGCATTTAAGTCTGCTATTCAGTCATTGCTAGTTGACTGGGATTGCATATAGTGTTTGTTTGTACTTCTGTGCCTGAATGCCAGACTTGCTTGTTTTGTATCAACCTTGGCTTAAATCTGGATTAACTCCTCATCTGTTTATTTGACTTCAACTGATGCTCCTGGTATTCTTACTATGGCTCGATTCTAGATTAACCCCTTGTCCTGGTTTTGAACTTGCTTATCTACTACTCTTTGAGCCTGTTCATTCTGGTAGGTCTGCTTCTAGTCTTCTCGCACTGTTTTTTTACTACCCTACGTAGCAGACGTCCCCTGAGTCCCTAGCAGTCAAGTGCATTCGACCTTGCAGCAGGCTGTGATAAAGAACCTTGGGGTAACCTTAGATTCCTATCGACCAGAGTGGTCAACGAAGACTGGTAGCAGTTTCTGAGTTTGCTGGCTGTGGTTCCAGATGGTGACCATAGTATTTCCTCCCAGTATGCAATAATCTTCTAAGGTCCTTCTAGTGGTGGCAGGATTTTATCATATCACAGCATGGCTATGCAGAATTTTTGGATATCGGAAAAAACTGAGCTCCAACCACTATAAAGATAGTTTAAGAAATAAAGCAGCACAAAATGTTAGCTCTAAAAATGACATTGTGTTAAAGGTAGATAATAACTTCATCAAAATGTACACATTACGTAAAGCTGCTTCAGGTACATTCATTTGAAATTAATTAGTAGTGTCTTTTATCATTATTACTATTATAACTGCTTTTTATTTTTTGCAGGTTCTTGCAATATGTCCCAAGGACATGAGAGCAGACATCTGTGTGCATCTGAACAGGAAAGTTTTTAATGAGCATCCAGCTTTCCGTCTTGCTAGTGACGGCTGCCTACGTGCTTTGGCAGTGGAGTTTCAAACAATTCATTGCGCTCCAGGTGATCTCATCTACCATGCCGGCGAAAGCGTGGATGCTCTCTGTTTTGTGGTGTCAGGATCACTGGAAGTCATCCAAGATGAAGAAGTGGTAGCCATACTAGGTAAGACAAGCCTTGACCTACACATTGACCTTCACAGCGGTGTCCACATGTGAATGTGAAACATTCAAAAAGTTTTAGTGATTGGTTTCCACTAGTTTTGCTTTTCTTGCATCTCCAAGTTTCCACAGACTATAGTTACTCCAAGAGAATAGCAAAAAGTTTTGAAGTCCATCCACTGTACTAAAGATCTAAATTTGCTCATACACATTAGATTGAGGTTACCCAAACTCAACAATTTTGCTGGGAACAGCCAACTAGAGATGAGCAAGTTTCTTAAAAGTTTGATTCGGCTGATTCACCGAATTTCACAAAAAGTTTGCTTTGTGACTAATTACTTGTCTGTTTTTTGTAAGTAGCAGGTGCAATGACAGGGAGCTGCGATAGGGCTGCCCCCGTCACTGTATCCCTCAGATGCTGCGTTCATACATGATCGCTGCATCTGAGTGTAAAATTAACAATAAATTTTTTTTTTTAATAAGCTTACCGCCTCCATTTGCTCGCGATGGGCCGGCTGCCGCCATCTTGCATGAAGATCTGGGCCAAAATCCTGTGCTGCGCGAGATTACGTCATCCATGGCGCACGGGATTTCGGCCGAGATCTTCAAGCAAGATGTAGGCTGGCGGCCCGTCACGAGCAAATGGAGGAGGTAAGTTTGAATTTTTTTGTATTTATACTATTTCAGGTTAAATCAATTCGCTGACACGAAGCACGAGGAAATTCGGCTTTTAGGCGAATTGAATTTAGCCTGAAATTTGGATCGAATTCTACTTTGTGAGATTTGATTCGCTCATCTCTACAGCCAACCATCTAATGCTTATTAGATGTTGGGGACAGAAAGAATTGAGCATGTTAAGGCAAGAGGTGTCTGTATATTCCTTTCTCCCCAACTTGAGAACACATTCACACTCGAATGAACATTAGGGGAATGGGAAGAATAGCTATTGTCTGACAGCTCTTGAAGGTGCATGGTCACGTTAAGCCATATACCAGCCATGTTGTTTCTTCTAAAAAGTGACAATTGCAGAATTTGCCCTGCAAGGTCTGAGGGACATAGACAGGTTTAGTAGCACCTTCAAAAAATTGCCTAAGATTAGTGATTTCCATGAACTTACAGGACAACTCCAAAACTTGAATAGACACTGCATAGTGTCCTTCTTATTTGAACAGTGCTTTGTTCTCGGCAGTCCCTTGTCCGCTGCAGTATTTGCAGTGTAGCATTAACTGTGTTAGTTCCACAGAGTTATTCTCACAAAATGTGCCATTACTCTACCCAAAACCCCCCACATATCTTATTGCTAAATACAAGAGCATCCAGAACTTAGTCTACATTATTTATTATACTTTCTGGCCCTAAATGTAAAGATTTATCCAAGGTTATCCAGTCAAGAATGCGCTGGGATTAGTTTGTGCCTTTAGTTATGATGAAACCTGTTGAGTCCTATAATGTATTGGAGTTTGGACACATTCACAGGTCAGGACATCACACAATCTCATCTTCTATTACCATTAGATTATATAAAAAATGCATGTCCAAAAACTCCAAGAAAGAAAAAGCAAAACCCTTCTGGAACATACTGAAGAATTTCATGTGCAGCGATGGGAGTAGTGGTTATGGCCCCAAGGGTTGTACTGAGTAGTACTCACAGTGAAATTCTTCCCTCTGGTTCTCCTTGGGGCCGTGCAGTGATTGGAGGACGCACCTTTTCTTCCCTTGGGGCACACCCTGGTATTACAGTGCCGGCCTAGTGGTAATTAGGAGGCCAGTTGGTATCAATAAATAAGTCTCTCTTTACTGAAGTCCAGAATAGAAGCAGTAGTACATCCAGCAATAGCAAGGTGCAGTTCCAAGGCATATAACAAAGTGCAATCATCCCCCATAGCAGTATATGGACAATAGAAATGATAGGAGTTGTAGCAATCCTTCTCTCAACTGAACTTTAGGCATGCAATAAGGTTGTTAAATGCCACTGCCAATTCCAGGGCTGATAGGTGTAGATTTAAGATACAGTTGGCCAATTCGAAGTGTGACAGAGTGCGCTGGTAATGTTCCCTCCCACAGCAGTAAGGTCTCTCTGCAATAAACATGCACAATGCCTTGCTGACTGACTCCAGTGGCCTGGTAGGTTCTGGATCTTCTAATCCCCTCTCAGGAGCACTTTGACTGTGAAGTTGCTTCCTTGGCTGTAAAACTCTGAGCTTGGCCATGTAGGTCCTCACTGTAGCACAGCTTGAACTCAACTCACTGAACTAAGAGGGCGGCCCCTGGTCCAGTTCCTTGCAACTTAAAGGAAATGTGTCATGGGAAAATGACCTGTTGTTTAAATCATGTTTTTATGTTTAAAATATTTTTAAAGAATTTTTGATTATGTTATTTTTAGTTTTCCATGTCAATATCTATACTTATACAAAAATATATATACAAAAACCATAAAATCCTGCAGTTTTTTGCACTGGCCACTAAGCCTAATAATAGGCGCCACTTCTTGGTCTGTACAGATCACTTTGCTGCAGTTACCTGCTTAACTATACACAGAGGTGATATCATTACAGGCAGGATTAGAATGACAGATAAGACAGGATCCACCATTCACAATAGGTGATTGTCACATCTTATCTCTTCTTTCCTTGTACAATGACCTCTGCACAGGTCACACAGCACACCCAGAATACTCTCCCATAGAAGTCAATGAGGTTCCCTCCAGACCATTGTGTCTATGGCCCATGGGGCTGCCTTAAAGAAATTTTCTTAATGCTTTCTAAATACAAGCAAGATGGCCGCCTCCATAATCATCAATGTTCAGGAAATAGAATTAAAAAATCTGTAATCATAAAATAAAAAGAGATTAGAAATATAGAATATCTGTTACTACCTGATTTTAACTGTCAGATAAGATTTTAGGTGACACATTTCCTTTAATAGCATAAGCCAAGGGTTTAACCCTTAATTGTCCATACAATGCTGTCAGGTACACAAATGCAACAAATTCCAACATTTAACTTAGCAATATAACATTACAACCCTTAACCCCTCGCAATGACCCTGCTCTTGAGTACTGCACTTGTTATCTTGGAAGGGGTAAAGTGGGCATACATATTAGGGAAATGTAAGCTCATTTTGGTATGACAGGCTCATTATTTAATGTGCATACCAAGGGTCTCTCGACTGTTTGATTTCATGTTGGATTTTAAAGGAGAAAATTCAGTGCTAGCGTAGTCCAGCTACAGCTCATTACCCTATCCCCATTAAGAATATATGCACAAGCCAAGCATGCATGTCTATAGGGGGAGTTAGGAGGACCACTATCAAAAATCTTTAATAGTTCCCAACAAACTTGTAAATAGTGGAGACGACCAATAGGAGAACTGAGAATTTGGTAATGAGCAGTAATTCGGTTCAGTGCAGATGATTGTTCTTTCTAGATTTTGGGAGTCATTGAAGCAAATTGTGCAGCAGACAATACGACCGTCTGGATGACTGATGTGTAGATGTTCCTTCAAGCCTCACTGCATTACAACATGTTGGATTTCTCTCTTTAATAGAAACTTGTTCTCTTATTATTTGGCTGTTTGTGCCTTTAAACGAGTAGGATTCGCAGGCGTTAAGATGAAGCGCTTGATATTTGGGCGAGCGGCGCACATTTATCTAATAAACATAATTATGTCAGCAGTTGATATATTGGGATTCTGGTCGGTGTGGGCTTGAGGACATGAGTGATAGACTGAGCCATACCAGGCAATTTGTTACTGATGACACAGGCTATGGGGATTCGGTGAGATGTCCTTTTTGAATAAATGTTGCAGAACGTCATGCTTTATTGGGTTCTTAAAAGTAAATTCTATTAAGCTTGATATTTATAGACATTGTGAGCATGACTTAATAGCAACCAATCTGTGTATTAAAAGGGTTGTCCACGATGACGAAAAAAAAAAATCTGTTTATTTTTTTCGGAAAGTTACATCACACTTCTCTATGGACTTTGTCTAGTATTGCCGATTAGCCCCATTCCCTTGATAAACTGCAATACCAGATACAGCCTATAGATAAGAGTGGCACTGTTTAGCGATAAGAAATTATACTTCTATTTTTAGTCCTGAAGAACCTGTATAAAGGTGTCCCCACACATAGGAGAAGATTTATCAAGGGTCCACGGCTTCAAAAAGTTGAGAAGTAGCAAAGTTTGGTGCAAGTCCTGGTTTGCGACATTTTGGTTATTTCCAACACCCTTGCCTTTTTCAAAAAGTGGGCAGGAGTTGCTGGGCCTCAGGCGGGAGAATCGCTGCTTGCTTCATATAAAAACATGTGCGCCATAAAACCCCGCGCACATTACACTGGAATTTCCGTTCTGGCGCATGAGCAGCCCATCATGTGCGCGCCTCTTAATTGTGGTGAATTTCATGCCAGCATGTCAAATTAAAACCGACATACAGAATAAATCTCCCCCATAGTCTTTTGTAGGCATGTATATTATTTTTGCTGCTTTTTACACCTTTTTGCTGCTTTTTTTTTATGCAGTCAGATTTTACTTTAAAGAGCATCTGTCGGCAAGATCAACCCCATTAAATCAGGAATGTTGCCCGGCTGGTGGGGTTGATCCTGCCAATTAAAATGATATCAGTCTTGTAGAAATCGTTGTTCCTCAGAAAAAAGACATTTATTTATGAGGGCTTCAGTGCACCGTGGTGCAGGGCTTGACCGCTCTGTGATTCTTAGCTCCTCCGCTTTCCAGTGCTGGTCACGTCCCTCAGTGCTCAAAAGCCCTCGTATAGATAAAGAATATGGAGGTCATTTATTATGCAGAAATATGCCTATTTTTAGGCGTATTTCTGGCGCAGATTGTGCCTCTACATAGCTTCAGGGTTATAAATATAGTCCGTGTGCATCCTGCACTTTTCGCTGGCCCCATTGAAAAAATGCCTATTCTTGTCTGTTTTGGCCTGTTTTGTAATTTGCAGCTCGGCCGCACGGATGTGGCCAGAACACAGATGACATCCGTGTGCTGTCTGCATTTGTTTGCAACCTCATAGATTTGAATGCATGTGATCTGCGTAAATTGTAGATCGGACATAGAACGAAAATACAGTTGTGTGAATGTAGCCTTAGCGTACTTTCACACTTGCGGCAGTGTGATCCGGCAAGCAGTTCCGGCTTGTCATGCGGAGAGACGGATCTGTTATACATTTTTTTCACATTTTTACCGGAACGCTTAAAAAATGCAGCAAAAAAAGCAAAGAGAAAAAAAAACTGTGATGAAAGCCTTATGGCTGCAGGGAATGCCAGGATTTACAACAAAACTAGTGGGGTGTAAGGGTGCCTGGACCATGGGTGTACATGGGGGTGCAGAGGCTGCAGTAAGACCAGGGCCCTGGTGCTTGAAGGGATCCAGAGGGTCTTTGCCACATAAGAGGACTCATTCTATAAACGCCTCTGAATTGTTGGGCATCTTGTTGCTGAATTTTCTACGCCCCTTCTATCAGTGTGTGCCAATTCTCCATATCTAAAGACTGTCGTCTGCAAAGACATTGACAAATGCAATGACTGGGGCGGCATATGCTGGGCATAATCAGATTTTAGGTTTACAGTCTGAAAGTGAGTAACACCATTAAAACAAAGAGCTCTTTAGCTGTTCTGCAGCCGGGAAGGTGTTCTGATTATTTATGTTTCACTTAACTAACCGCTGTCCCCTGTCGCCTCTTCTCACTGCAATCTGCCTCCTGTCATGCCCACCGAACATGTCTCCACGTCTTCTTTCAGTTCAAAAAGCTCTAAAATGTCCTCTGATAACAATGCCTCTACGTGGATTTTACATGCGATATATACAATCACATCTTTTATACAAGCACAATGATAACACACTATTCTTAAAGCAGAAAAAGAATATACAGATGTAGCAGTGCTGAATTAGTCGACTTAGCGCAGTTGGTTTACCTGCATTGGTATAGATAGCACAAACTACAAAATCAGCACTGCCACATCTCTATGCATGTTCACCTATAGTAAATTTGGGAAAGTGATAATTGTAGTGTTAAATCCAGCAGCCGACTTGTATAATAAAATCGTCAAACTTTATGGAATGTGTCCATTAGAAACGATCATGAGCAGGAAGGGCATTTCAGACCTCAGTGGGTCATTAGTCTTGCCCAGTTTTGCCTTGGTGCAGCTCTGCTCTGCTCCACTATCACTCATTGGGACTGCACCCTAAGGTCATATGCACGACGGAGGGGCTTAGCTGGCTAAATTAATGCAAGCAAGATGCTTGAGCAGGGGCAGACTGGGAACTTAAAGTGGCCCTGGAAAAAATAATAAAAGTGGCCCCGTTTTGTAGTCGGGTCCAAATTGACGGAAAGCAGGGCCAGCAATACCATATTGTGGCACATTATATCTCCCCAACAGAGCCAAATCCCACAGTGCAGCACTAAATACATGTCACAAGTATAGGGGAGGGGAAAACACCGGAACACACAAAGAAGGAAATAGACAGGAGTCTAGGACTCAAAGCTAAGGGAGAGGGATGGTGACCTCCTAGGTATCCCTTGACCTCTCCTTGACTCCTGCCAATATGAGTAGACACCTGAAGGTAGGAATACTCATACACCGGAAACTTAGGCCTGTTGACCCTGGAAAGCCCTTGGAGTGGTGGCAGGGAATGAGACTACTGGTTCCTTCCCAGATGAAGGAACCAGCATCTCCCTGAGGCAAAGAAAGCAACTAACACAAGCGAACAATAAAATGCAAAACAGAATGCACTTATCTTAAAGCAGAATGGAGTAGCAGGAGATCAACCACCAGCTCAACCAACTCCAGCAGGAAATATTAACCGCATGGTAAGTAGTGCGAGTCAGAACTAAATAGGGCCTCAGTAATGACTTACAAGCTGCACCTGGCAAGAGGTGTGGTCATTACCGAACAACAACACTGCAAGGAGAAAACAGAGAGACTGTCAGATACCCTCACGTGCCGCCAGTCTCTACGATCTTCTCACCTCTGTCATGGGAGGGACCATGACAATACATCCCCAAAAACTTCCAATGGCTGGCCGTGAGAAGGGCTCAGACGGCCCCCTGGCCATCGGCCCAGCGGGAAATTTCCCTGTAAGGTCTATGGCCAATCCACCCCTGCGCTTGAGACACATAGGTCTCAAGCTCCTGAGTCCTGTGCAAAAGCTATAATGGGGTCCCAGATACCATGCACCATTTATAATACGGGCATTTTCTTTGTGGCAGAGGGACCATTGGGCCCCTCCAGTAGTACGATGATTTTTATCTGTGTCCTTTTGTAGCTTCGACCCTGGCTCCACCTAGTTAGGGGTGGAGTGCAGGAATATAAAGTTAAAGGGGTTATGCCACAAAAAGTATTACTATGTAATAAATAGGGCAGAATACTGGAGTAAAAGGATAAATATGCCGAGGCTACTGATCGCCCTTACCACGCTCCCTTATGGCATTTGGAGAAACACCACCTGCACAAAAATTTTTTGCACAAGTGGCGATAAAAAAGTTGCAAACACGTTGTTTGGGACTTTTTATGCCATGGGACTTGCGACAAATATATCTAGGGAGTGCTTCCATGGGGTTTCTCTCCGTAACTCCGCACTAGAAAAAAAAAATAGAACATGTTCTATTTTTTTGCAGTGAGGACAGATTATGGACCCATTCAAGTTAAATGGGTCTGGATCCGTCTGCGGCAACCGCACAGAAGGTGCCCATGCATTGGGGACTGCAAATTGCGAACTCCAATGCACGGAACGGCTGGCACACATTCGTGTGCATGAGGCCTAAGAGTGATTTCACACACTCCATTGCAGTTTTTGATTCGTTTTTCGAACCAAACCAGGTAGGAGAAGTATAAGTCCATTTCTTCTGAATCCCTGACAAAAAGCTGCATTAATAATTGACACAAAAACTGTCTTTAAAAAAAAAAAAATGCTGTATGGAACTTTCCTAAAACCATTGAAGAACTTGAGTTTCTCGCAAACCACAATTGTTGATAACAGAGCGCATATGTATGCCTTCACCTGGAAAACTAAAGGAGGTTAGGTAGACTTTATAGTTAGTTCTCGCTTCCTAAAATAATTGATCCAGATGGATCCACTCGTGCTTCTCCAGTATGAGACCTGATGATATTTGTGTTTTCCGTCTCGTCGGCAATAGCTGAGCTGCAATTTGCTAAACGCTTCTAGAGCCGATATAAATGACATAATTACATGTTTGAGGAAGGCTCCAATTTAGAAAACTCTTCAATCCCAGAGCAGCCTGTCTGTAAATACACGTAATAAATTACTTCTGCTACATAGCTTTCAGTAAACTGGCAGCTCGTTTCCTAATTTTGATGATTTTTTTCCCCATCATTTATATTGATAACACGTGTTTCCCAGGTGTTGTATATGCAGATATAGCAGAACTCAGTTTGTCAATGAACTGTTCCTTTTTAGTTTGTCACAATCAACATGCAGGTGCCCTCAGGACCAGCTGCAATAGATTTCAGACCACCTTTACCAGCTGAGTATGCCGCCTCGTGTCAGTAGGATCAACCCCAACAAACCAGGCATACTGCCAGGTAGGGTTGGTCCTGCTAATTAAAATGATTCCTGTCTTGTGAAAATCGGTTGTGTCATTCCCGAGAAAAAAAAACTTTTATTCTTGATACATATGAGGGCTTCAGTGCACAGATAGGCAGAGCCTGGCGCTCAGTGTGCCAAGCCTCTCGGCTCACTAAAGCTTTTATTTGCATTTTTTTTTAACCCCACAACAGATTTTCTAAAACAGGTATCCTTTCGATCAGCAGGAACAAACCTACAAGGCAGCATGCCTGATATAAATAGATCAACCAGGGTGAAAAAAAAGTATGGCCACTTTCTTCCAGAAACAGGTCCCCACCTGCAAATGGGCTGTGTCTGGCATTAGAGCTCAGCTAAAGAGAACGGGGCTGAGCTGCAATACCACATACAACCTGTGGACAGCTATGGTGCCATTTTGGAAGAAAGAAAGTAAGAGAGGGGTTACTTTTAGCTCCTCTGTTTGTCAGGTTGTTTGCAGGCAGTGTCACTGTGTTGTGGGAACTCCCGCATAGGTTGCCATGTTCTGCTCCTACAAAAGAAGGGGTTAACACAAACCATCCCCTAAATTTAAAGGGATTGTTCACCCATGAACTATTAGAGAATAGGTCCACACATAAGGAGAGGATACCTACTAGGGAACTATCTCAACTCTCCAGAGTAGAAAAAGATGATCTTTTGCCCTGAGGAGCATCGTGTGACCATGTAATAGACCATTGACTTCAATAGCAGCTGTGTACATTTATCCAGAAGCCTCAAAATAAGGAAAATGTAGACATGCCAGTTGTTGGACCCCTGGTGGTCAAGTCGCTATAAAAAAAGAGACTTTTGCTATGTGGACATCCCCTTTCATAAATGGTTGCACTACTTTTAGATATAGTAATTACAGTCAATCATTTCCATAACTTGATATGTCTTCTGCATCCCTATTAACTCTTTTTAATTTCAAAAGGGCCAAGGAATCGGCACATACCTTTAAGTTTTTTATGTTTTCACAGGGAAGGGGGATGTGTTTGGAGATGTATTCTGGAAGGAGACCACTCTTGCTCATGCCTGCGCCAATGTACGAGCACTTACCTACTGTGATCTACACATCATCAAGAGAGAAGCTTTGCTGAAAGTCCTAGACTTCTACACGGCCTTCGCTAACTCCTTCTCCAGGAACCTCACATTGACCTGCAACCTGAGGAAACGGGTAAAGTCTTATCCAGTCTACATGTGTTCAAATCTCTATTATCTATCATGTCCATGAGAGCTGTAGGTAGGTGTTTCTTCAACCTGGGAAAAGCTACAGTATGACATATATATAATGATCCCGTATCGTTCTTCTATCACAGACTCACGATATATATATATATATCTATATTGTGAGGCTGTGATAGAAGAACGATACGGGATCATTATATTTCCCAAGAGTCCTCTCATATGTGTACAAGGCCCAAGAAAGTTTCTTTCACTTCTAGGGAAAGCTATAAGGAATAAGGAACCCAGGAAAGCTGAGTATTCCTAGTAAAGAGTAGTGAGTACTGTTTTCGGACCTGGATTTTTATGGAATGATGGACAGGTTGGTAGTGGGGCATCATTTTCTTTGTATTACAGTCCAGCTCATTACTGGGCTATTATATAGAGAGAGCCTTCTGAGGAGACAGAACCTGTCCGGGGAGACTGTTGCTATCCTCAAAATAGACATTTGCTTTTCTTATGAGGTAAAACACATTAATGTAATTTTGTTCGAGTGGTTGGTAGTAAGCCACATGCATAGTCAGGGAAACGTATATGCTTAGTGAAGGCTAAGCCAAGCAGCTTTTGATTTGTGTTTTTGGCCTGATAGTATTTTGTTTTAACCTTCTCCTTTTTAGAGTATACACCTTAGAGGGAACACTGGCCTTCAACCTAATATCCTTGAAAATACAACAGTTCCAGCCACAGTGCCCCCATAGCATTGACAGCTACAGTGCCCCATAACGGACAGCCACAGTCCCTCATAACAGACAGCTACAGTCCCTCATAACAGACAGCCACAGTCCCTCAAAACAGATAGCCACATTTCTCCCATTTAAAGTGCAGGCTACATGCTGAATAGTATGTTTCCATAATAGTTATTTGTAAAATCGTACTCTTAGTGAAATAAGGCAGTGGGAAAAAAGTGATATAACGACACTTTATCAGATTAATATGCGCACGCTAACCAAAAACTGAAATTTTCAAAATCAAAAAATATAAGCACTTCCCTGGGAGTGCCCCCAAACACCCACTGTTTGGGCAAATTTGCATAACACATGTCCCTTTCATACAGGTTTATGGCATTTTCCCAGCCAAATCGGGAGCTATTCATATTTATCAGATCTATATGTGCATGCTTACCAAAATTAAAACTTTCCAAATCTGAAAATTTAAGTGCTTCCCTGAGACTGCCCCAAATACCAACTGCTTGCACAAATTTGCATAAAACATGTCCCTTTCATGTCCCGGCTTATGGCATTGTCCAAGCCAAATCAGGACTGTTGCCATGTGTTAATATGTGGAGTGATTTCTTTAAAAAACTATAACTATAATGGGTTGGATGGATTTTTGGTCCACGTTATTTCAGGATCGCTCTCCGCCCTTTAAAGCTACGCCCTTGTGAATGACCCCTTTCCGCATAAAGGATTAGATATGTTAATTTGAAGAGATCTATTACTTTTTCCTACTTATTATATTTGCTCCCAGTGCTTTAGGCTTTCGTAGGTTGGAATTCTGTGCGAACTTAGCGATGCAAGACGTCAATTTCATTTAACTGAAATCCCAAGGCGGTACAACAGCTCTGGTTTAAAGCTGAAAACTCCTACTATATGCAGTACATCAATCTTTCACTCTTTCCTCATTTCAGTGTGTTTGAAACTGATTAAAATCTTAAAACCGGCGTTTTCTTTGGCTTGGGAATAGGATCATTACATTTGCTTCGAGGGAAGAAGCAGTGGGAAGTGGGTTTAATTAATTCTCAGGCACTAGATAGAAATGATTGCGTTGACACTAGGAAAAAAAAATCCACCCATTGGAGCTGGAGAGCCATTACTGGATATTTGATTGTATTTTACCTCTGAACAAACGGTGTGGTAGACGGTCTTCAGATATACCTGTTGGTTCTGAATACCTTGAAGGTCATGGGACCAGGGGTCCCAGGCTATTATCTGGTGGAACATTCAACACTCTGTAATCTGAGCAGGAATCAGCAAAGTGCTCCATTTCTGGGCAGTGCCCCTTCAGGATAACTGAAGCATTACGCAGTCGGTGGGCTGTCGATGTAATTCACTGTCAGGTACTAACTGAGTCATCCCAGTTAAGAGATGCTCTAGACCAGGCATCCTCAAACTGCGGCCCTCCAGCTGTTGCAAAACTACAACTCCCAGCATGCCCAAACAACCTACAGGTATCAGACTACAGCAGGGCATTGTGGGAGTTGTAGTTTTACAACAGCTGGAGGGCCGCAGTTTGAGGATGCCTGCTCTAGACTCTAGTTAATAGATAAGGGTCTGGAATGGGAGACCCCCCTCTCAAAATTCCCTAATGAAGTACTGGAAAATGTTTTTTGTTTCCCCAAAAAAAAAAAAAAACAGCCAGCTGATCATCTAGCTTTTCTCACTTCCAGCTGGAGGAAGACATATCCAGCCATTTTCCCAGATGTAATGCATTGTCATGCCAGGTTCACCAGGGCACATGTCCCTTCTGGCATATACAGTAGCAGGGGTTCCTCCATGACATGCTCTTATAGGCCACATGGACAGGGTTTGTCCAGATGGGACAACCCTTTTAAAGTAACTAATGTCTTAATTTCTGAGTTTTTGGTAGATCAAGTGTTTATGATGCATAATGCATCTACACATTAGGTTCTTTCTTATCTTTACACAAATTGATAACGATATTACATTTGTCGTGCAGGTATATGGTACCCATTCTTGCCCAAGCTTCAGTCCCCAATGCATGTTACTGTTCCAGGACCAGAAATTAATCAATTTCCAACTACCAACTAAATTTTTAAACGTCCCCAGCATCCTCTTTGTTTAAAGCTGTGATAGTTACAGGGAAAGAGCTATAGCGGAAAGGTCACACCTTCTAAGAAAGGGCACGGCCCTAAGAAAGGACATGCCCCCTGAGCTGCGAGTCTGAAATAAATCTAGCAGAACAATTGGAGCAATGAAGGAGAGATTTCTGGATCCATGTGAAGGACAGGGCTGTTTCTAGCTTTGTTAGAAAGAGATTGTCATGTACTATTTGATGTCTGATTTTAATTTTTAACATTAATTATGGCATAACCCATTTATGGACTGTAATCATCTATTGGCCAAAGAGAAAAGCAGTTACAAAGAGTGTCTGTCTCTCTGGAGGACTGAGAACGGTCATGCATTACCCAGACAGAACATGTATTTTAATTGGAACCGTGTAATACTTAATTTCTCTTTTGGCAGCACTGTAGAGAAATTCAACACTGATCATTGGGGTTCTCAGCAACAGGACATCCTGTGATGGGGGACCCTAACATAACAGGATTATCCAAAGCAGAGAGCCCCTTTAAAGGAACAATTCCATAGGAAAGGGGGTATTTTGTAAACTCAATATTCATAGAAAACAAATTTTTGTTTTAATTTTTGACTGTTTTTAATTTTCATTTTGGCTGTACTATGACATTGAAAATTAAATACGAAATATTGTCTTTCTGTAGCCAACACAAATGAAAAGAACTATATAGATAACTAATCCATTGTCTGTTTACTGCTGCTGTGATGAAGAAGGTATATGGTAGTATAATAGTAGATAAGTAAAATTGGGCTGATAGTAGGACAGCTCTATTTTCCTCTTGACGGTCCCAAATAAAGATGTCCTCAGAAGAACAGTGCACTCATCAGTATATTGTATGATGCACTAATTGAGTCACTAATCTCCTTAAAGAGAACCTGTCACCAGGAAATTCACTGATAAAGCAGGCATGCTGCCTTCTAGGGCTCACTCTGCTGAATATAATGATACCTTTCACTTGGTGATCTGTTGCTTTATTGTGGAGAAAAAGTACTTTTAATCCATATGCTAATGAGCTGATTGGAGTCCAGCAGTTGATATGAGTCCAGCGTTTTTTCTATTCAGAGCTGTAGCCCCTCCCCTATTCACGTCTTCAGTTGTAAAAGGGGCGTGGTTTATTTATTTATTGATCTGTAGAAGTGAATAGGGGAGGGGCTACAGCTCTGAATAGGAAAAACACGCTGGACTCGTATCAACTGCTGGACTCAATCAGCTCATTAGCATATAGATTAAAAGTACTTTTTTTCCACAATAAAGCAACAGATCACCAAGTGAAAGGTATCATTATATTCAGCAGAGTGAGCCCTACAATGCAGTGTGCCTGGTTTATCAGTGAATTTCCTGGTGACAGGTTCTCTTTAACTCTCTGGCCGCAGTGAAAGTCTGATTGAGAAAAGAAGCAGAAAACACGAAGAGACTTTAAAGGCTATGTATACCTTCAGGGGCAATTCTTTTATGATTGCATTTTACTCGTTAAAATGCAACTTCTGCCTAGCTGTGAACATCATAATTTCACTTTGTGCCAGTCATCTAATAACCCTTATCTCTAATTATTAATAACTCAAAAACACTTATTTAAGCCACATTTTTATCAGTAAGATAATAATTGATCTATAATGAGTGTTTATAAGGTCAGAGATAAGGAGCGAACACAGTAAAAACACAGCCTGGCACTAGAGAATCTCAAGACTGTAAACAGAAAGGGGCTCAACATTTATAATAAAGACCAATTGAAAAAAATAATTTTTAGCTCAAAATGGGTACAATGCAATAGTTAAAAAAATGCCCCAAAGGTGTCCATAGGCTTAAAAAAAAGAAAACCATTGAGTTATTTTTTTTTATTAAACAAAAATACATAGAATAATCATGTAAACTGAAAGTATGTGCTAAAACATTTTTGACTGTAGCTTCTCCTTAGGCAATTTATTAACTTTTTTAAAACTAAAATCACTTGTTAGGGAACTATTTAAAAAAAAAGACTTCTAGCTAAAATGCACATAGTTCCATTTTCAATTTATCACCAAAATCAGTTTAAAGCCACGTACATGATGCTCTACAGGTGTATTAGATGTCCAGTAAAACTTGCAGTCACCTATGACTACAAAATCCTGAGTGATTGAATGATGTGTGATAGTCTTTAGCTGTTTTGCTGTACAAGGCAGAAGCTCCTATTTTAGTTCTTCAGAAGAAATCTGTATCAAATAAATTAACTTTGAAGAATGGACAAAGAAAGTGACATTTTTGCAGAGCTGGCCTCCTGTGAAACAGTAATTGCTTTTGTTTACAGTCTGGACCATTCATTAAGTTCACGATTACAGGACAGTTTTTTACGTTTTTACTTAGAGGGTGTTTTCAATAAAGTAATGGAAAAGCTTTCCTTCATCCATGGCAGAGATTCACTTTGATGCCCTAACAATGTATAAAATACCCTGGCACTTGGCGAACAGCTGAACCCAACTGTATTACTGTCCTCAGCATGGCAATACAGTTGAATACCGTAGTAAGGCAGTATATTGTGATGCACTGTTTTATTTGGTTCTGCTGGGGCGGTAATTTGTGTTGCACTACAGTATTGCACGCCCCACCTAATTCTGTTGCCCTGCCTTCTATCAATTCAGACCACCTACAATATTGGCCAATTTTTTTTTTTTTCCAGAGCCACTTACATTCCCGGTCCTCCCCAGCAGTCAATCCTTAGATTTACCCCTGCAATTACTTCCTCTTGTAAATAGGAAAATACAGTACAAAGCCTAAAGGTCGTGTGATGATAATTCGGCACATTGGGAGCAAAGGAAACCCCTATTTAGGGAGCTGAAATATTCATTTTCAGAACCTCAGTCCAAACACATGGTAGGTACTGCAGTGAACACTTACCTATGATATGATAAACTGACAGAACATCAGTGGTTAGCAAGCAGTCAGAGCCGGCCATGGAAACCCACCATTAGGATGATTATATAGCCGCCAAAGCTTTTTGTTGAAACATCTGTCAGCTTTGGCAGAAATCTTCTGAGATTCTCAATAACAGCCGTCATAAAGCACAATTATGGAAACACCGCAGATTCCAGCAATCCCTTCTTGCAGAGAGAGCTGCTCTCCAGACAGCTTGAGCTCTGCTTTATCTTTTATTTTGACAGAACCAGTCACAATGGTATGTCAATGTAAATGCCAAAGTGAGGAACTGCTGTGACTGACATTTTGGACAGCTTTGGTAGAGCTCACTGGGCTCACCACACATATTATCCCTATATGCAGTGTGCGTAAAATACCATGGATTAGGAATTTTATTATCCTGTTGCAGAAAGGTATACCTTTTTGATTTTCTGTCCTTTTAAATCATGGTTGGCTTTGAGATTTGTAGGACCACCATTAGTAGGACCAGTGTGGCCAACTATGAAATCACCCAAGACCTTATGAAGTCTCCAATGATACGATCCCCAGCAATAACCTATGAGTGGAGCGGACAAATATACCACACCACCGTCAGCTTCAGTAGTCAAGCAGTGCATTCATTTACAGAGAGTGCTCTTTTTGACCTTAGAGAGAACTCTAACGCAACTGCAGAGTCCTCTCTGCTTCGATCTCCATGATAGACATGCTCAACTTGTTGATCTTCTAGTTTCAGTCCAAAACCCTGAAGCCTGAGTAATATCTAGACACCATGTATTTCGCATCATATATTGAAGACCACCAAGAACTTTCCTTCACTACCCCAGACCACCAGGGATTCTGCAATTACTCCTCACATCCCAAGACCACCAAGAAATATACAATTAACTCCTGTTGCCCTATAATACCAGGGATTTAGCACTTAGCCATTTGCTGCCCTGGTCATTAACTTCTTTGCCCATCTTCTGGGCCTTATTTTTTCTAAAAAACATCACTGACCATTAGTCCTAATGGATCGTGTGATCTACAGAAGTTACCGACAGCCTGAATGAACAGAGATTGAACACAGACATGCTGTATCCTGTTATTAAGGCATAAAATGCAGTACTTGCAAATATCAGAACAACTGGACTTGTATTTTATCTTAAAGATTTTTTACTGGTCATCTGACTGGTTCTCAATTACAATGTCTTGTACAAGCAATCTCCAGCATTAAATACTGGTGACTCTTGCTTTAGTCAGCAAGAGAAAATACAAGTTCAGTTGCTCTGACTTATTTCTACTGATATACCATGACCTGGATGAATGAGAACCTTCACAGACAACCCCTACACATGTTGGAGTATAGCACCTAGACACAAAGACTATTTACTAATGAATGCTTTATACACCAGTCAAATTGCCCATCAGTTATCATAAACCAGTTACAATATATATCAATGCTTTATTGTTTAAAGTAATAAATATTTTAACTACAAGAAATAGATCATTGTTTTGGATTTGGTCGGTGTGATGTCATCAATGTGACATCACCTAATAATTAGTAAGTGGTAAGTAATAACTTACCAGGGCCATGCTTCATCTGGAGGTAAATTTTAATAAAATGAAATTAACCCCATTTTATGTATTCAAAAAACACAATCATTTTCTTTGTAGATGAAAATTCAGCAGCATGACTCACACCTGCCAACAAGCCGAATTTACTTTCTACATTTGCAGTTGCCGTGGGTGGATTTTAAATTTAAAATGCTTCAATTTGTTAAATGTATGGGAGGAGTAGAATTGTTTAGGGACATGACCTACTTTGTCATAAAATTTTGCTCCAAAATGTTTTTATTTTTTGTTAAGCTATAGCTATATTCCTTTGCTAGCATTAATTAACCAAACTAAAGTAGTCATTTCTAAAACAAATAAGAAAGGCTTTGATTATCAAAGGAGTATTAACAACCTGAGAGTAAATCTGAGCCAAATGTGTCTGTCACTTGTTTGTAATTATCTTGTGTTGTCTGGTCTTACAGGATTTTTCCATAAACTATATCAGTTACCTAAGTGTAAGTTTGGTAGGGGGGATCCTAAAATTCTCAATACTATACCCCATTAGGTCATATACCTGCAGCTTCCATTCACAACCTGATTTCTAATAGCTGTGTCTCTCCATGTATATCAACTAGTACTGGTGATCTTGATCTTGTTTAAAAGCGTAGCCTGTCAACTTTAAAACAAGACCAGGCTCACATCTGTAGGTGCTACCTAGCCCCAGATATGAAGGGTGAAAATTACTGTGATCTCAGCCAGTCTTGAGGAAGAGGGCAGAGGGGGAGTGTTGACAGGCTGCAGAAGGGGAGAAAAAAAGATTCTGTCTCCATGTTTTACCTGCGCATGGCCCCAGAGGGATAGTAACATGGACTTTATGCATGTTATCAATCCACCTTCACTTATCAGTCAAAATCTACAATAAAAAAGTGACATTTTTGGGAATGTTTTTCCAATTTTGATGTAACTGTTTGGGGGTTAAATGGGTTTTCCGGTTTCATAATGATTTTTTTTCTGCCCAGAGTATCTCTAACACTGCATATCTTTGCTCCATATACCTGTTTTACTTCTCAAAACTTACTTTCCCCTATTCTCACCCTCACTGCATCCTGGCAGGATTTTTATAATTAGAACTTCCTGTTTTTTTCCAGTTTCTAGTTGGGTTTTCCAACCAAACTCAGCATGCTTTGCTCTCTAATATTTCTCAAGGCTTGCTCCACCTGTGGCAATGTTAAATTTGTCAGATCTTTAAACATTTCTTAAGATGTTTCTTCACTTTCTTCTTCTACGGGACTGAGATTAAGCAAAAATCTTGCAAAATTTTAAATTCATATTTCACATATTTGTATAAATCCTAAGCAGCCAAACATGTCCACTTTTCACTTCATTTTTGCTAACTGGTGTGCATGGTACCAATGGCTCTAATTTCTCGTGCAAACAGCTAAAAAGTAGGTCTCCAGGAGAAAGGATATATCATTTTGGATTAAAATGCACTAGAAAAATTAGCACAAATATATGATTGGAAAGAAATATAGGAAGGGAGACCAGGAAAACTGGAGACAGTGTATGACAAACATCTCTTGAGAGAGAATTTTCTCATTGATACCATTTGATACAAGTTTGTCTTTCTTTTGAGTGGAGGGGTTAAAAGGGGGTTTAAGACTGTATGAACTATACTTTTTGTCTAAATCTTTAAATAAAGTTAAAAAAATCAAAACAACTATCCCACTCATTCTCGACACCCGTTGGGGTCACATATGCCTGACTCTAACTCATGTCGTATGGCATGTCATCTTTAAATGGACCCCCACATCAAGTGCCTCATCTAGAAGGCTCTGCTCACATCTGTTTTGGAGGGCTTATTTAGAGCTTTAAAGGGGGTTTCTGGTTTGCATCAACCTCCTTTAAAATAATCATTATTAAAAGGGGTATTGGGGGCATATCGCTAGGATATTCCCTCAATGTCTGATAGGTTCTGGTGCCAGAGGTGGGACCTGCACCTATCTTTAGAATGGAGCTTTTAAAGTCCTGGAGGGCACAGCCTCCCTCCATTCATTCCTAAAGGAGTGCCGGAGATAGGACGCCCACAGCTCCGTTCACCTCTTTGTGGCTGACGGAAATAGCCAAACCAGCACTTATCTATTTTTGGTGCTCTCATAGGAATGCATGGAGGGTGACTGCATTTTAAGCATATTTGCGGGTACCAGAGATGGGACCTGCACCTCTCAGATGCCTCAAATGTCTGAGATGGGAATAACACTTTTAGGTTCTGTAGATATAATTTTTTCAAATATTTATTTTAACTTTATTGCCTCTATCTTCCAGTCTGGGCTGTGGTCACATGACCATGTCTATGCAGCTCTTCCATATTTCCTGTGATGTTATGTCCATGGGAGGGGCAGTGATAGGGGAGTGTCTGTAACTAGCTGGGTGGGAGGGGCTATAAACTAGCTGGGCAGTGTTATGGACAGTGCTGGTGCTGTGGCAGAGGAAGGAGAAGTGCATCATGGGTTTGGTTGGATACAGGAACAGGAAGTTCAACATACAGGATGGAAACAAACCAGAGTGATCTGCTTACATGGTGAAATCAGATCAATACAAACTAAATAAAATGCATTGGGGAAAATGTACATGAGATAAGCAACTACATGAGCGTATCTGTTAAAAAACCATAGTAATTCTGGAAAGTCCCTTTAATTGCAGATGCACATTCAATATCATTCAGGCATGGCCAGAATCTGTGATGCAACGGATCTGGCATTTTCCATTAAGAATAAAAACCGCAGTGGTGACAAGAACAGAGCCTTAGCCAGAGAAGAGAATGGCTACTAGAAATGTCTAGAAAGATCTTAATGGGAAGTGCAATGCTTCAATCCTCCTGTGGGGGCGCTGCAGCGGAACTGAACATTTACATGTTTCCCCACAGATTGCAGATAATTGCTGGAGGTCCTAGCAGTGGCTCACAATTCACGTATTTTTGGGTGACCTTTCTAACAAAAATTGTCCACACTAAAGTTGTATTTACGTAATGCATATGGTAGTTATATAGCAGTGTATTGCAGTTATGGAAAGACTAAGTTTGGATAGCAGAATAGTTTATAAATTATAGATGTAGGCACGTTATTACAATATCTGCCACTAGACGTCCTGGAATAATATGAATCCTTTAAAAAGACAAACTTTAGTACTCCTATGTATCAGCGATGTAACATCTATTTCCAAGGTCATAAAATACAATTACCTTTAGTAGAATTACAGCGCATTAATTCAAGAGGCAGAAGAAATACAACTATGAAGGTCTGTGGACCCGGGTAATAAATATCAAATGCAGGCAATTTACTGAGTTAAATAAAATCAATGAATTTATCATTACGTACATAACTGCACTATTGCGCTAAGTTGGTGTCATATTCATTATGCTGTCGCAAGGTACGGTTACGTTGCATTATTTATCAGCCTATCAATTATTCATATGTGCAGTGCTCATAAACTGGGACATTAGCGTTCTACTTAATTAGCCAAAACGTGTTCGTCAGCAACACGCGCCTCACCGAAATTATTGTCCTGTTATTTTAACTAAAGAACGCCAGTAAGCTCCCATATTACTGCAGCATAAGGAAATGGCTGTTGTCAGTTTTTCTATTTATAAAAATTTTGTTGACTGATTTTACGATAGATAGATAGATAGATAGATAGATAGATAGATAGATAGATAGATAGATGTGATAGATGCAGGGGCCTAGCTATAGGGTAAGTGGGGGAAGTGGCTGCTTTGGGGCCCGAACTTAGAAGGGGCCCACCCAGGAGGAGGACTGAAATATTTTATATATGTTAGGGCCCCCTCAACAGTATTAAGTATTATACAATTACATTATATACAGAGACACTGTAGGAAATGGACAGAGCCGCTGCCAGGACTCGTCTGAGAGAGTGATCCTGACTAGCCTCAGGAGTGGAGGTTGGACGGTAGGAGGGCTTTGTGAAGAAGTGTCTGGGGGGCCCATTCAAAAATTTGCTGACTGACCCAGTCATTTCTAGTTACGCCACTGGATAGATAGATATGAGATAGACACACAGACAGACTGATAGAAACGTTGCATTTGGGGTGAATAAATCGGGTCAACCTGATTTTAGAGTGTTACTTCAGTTGCTACCTGTGTATCTATGGTCTAGGAGGGATTGCACCCATACCCATCTGGACTGACAGGTGCTACTGTTTTCATAGACATTAGATAGATAGATAGATAGATAGATAGATAGATAGATAGATAGATAGATAGATAGATAGATAGATAGATACCAACGATAGATAGATACCAACGATAGATAGATACCAACGATAGATAGATACCAACGATAGATAGATAGATACCAACGATAGATAGATAGATAGATAGATAGATACCAACGATAGATAGATACCAACGATAGATAGATAGATAGATACCAACGATAGATAGATACCAACGATAGATAGATAGATACCAATGATAGATAGATACCAACGATAGATACCAATGATAGATAGATAGATAGATAGATAGATAGATAGATAGATAGATACCAACGATAGATAGATAGATAGATAGATAGATAGATAGATAGATAGATAGATAGATAGATAGATACCAACGGCAGATAGATAGATAGATAGATAGATAGATAGAAAATAGTTATAAGATATGAAATATATATAAGATACATAGATAATAGCTAATATATACATTCTGTAGATAAATAGATGCAACAATGTGTGAGGTGTAACAGTGGTCACTGAGCTGTCCACATCTAACACAATCTGGCTGAACATGAAGAGCTGTGTTGGTCTTCGGCACAATGCGGTACAATTACAGCGCAATCGGTTATTGTCAGGGGACTGCAGCACACAACACAAGCTTCTCTGGCAGTAAATTACATAACATTCCTGCTAAGCTTTCTGCCCAAACAGTTTGGAATCTTCTTTGACCCTTTTTTAGACCATGTTTATGAAGCCATTCTGGTGATAGAGACATTCATTTAAGGGATAGTGATCTCCTCCGGTTCCTGCTCAAATGACACACACTGTGTGCCAAGCAGTACGGAATACAGATCTCTAGATAGAAGGCAGAGGCATGTACCGTATATCTGATCACTAGATTCATCCACTTACACCTTCAGGGCAATTTAGAAAAGACTAAGTGTGAAGAATAGATGCTGGAAATGCGATGGGGCTGCAGTTCTGAACATTAGATTAAACATGTACACAGGTATACATATAGTTACAGGAAACTTTGAATTTACTTTTAATAGGGTTATGCCATGATTAATTTAGAAATAAAATATAGTACATCACGATCTCTTACTAACAAAGCTAGAACCAGCCCTGTACCCCACATGGATCCAGAGATCTCACCATTCATGGATCCATTTGATCTGGCAGCGCGGTGGCTCGGTGGTTAGCGGTGGTTCAGTGGTTAGTACCGTGCCTTGAAGCGCTGGGATACTAGGTTTCATCTCCATCTAAGGACCGCATCTGCACAGAGTTTGTATGTTCTCCCCGTGTTTGCCTGGGTTTCCCTCCAAACTCCAAAGACATACCAGCAGGGAACTTAAATGTGCAAGTGTTATTGTCTGTGAAGTCTGCAAAATATGTCAGTGCTACATAAGTGAGTAAAATAAATCTGCTAGATTCTCTTCAGGCTGGCAGCTCAAGGAGCATGTCCTTTCTGCTTCAGCTCTCTCCCTATCACAGCTCAGGGGGAGTGTCTTTTCTTCTGCACCTCTCCCCTTCACAGCTCAAGCAGTGGTCCTTTCTGCTGAAGCTCTCTCCCTATAACAGCTCAGGGGGGTGTCTTTTCTGCTGCAGCTCTCTCTCTATAACAGCTCAGATTGCATGTCTTTTCTGCCGCAGCTCTCTCCCAGAGCTCAAGGGGAGTGTCTTTGTTTCTGCAGCTCTCTCTATCACAGCTCAGGCGGCATGTCCTTTCTGCTGCATCTCTCTTCCTATCATAGCTTTGGAGGCATGTCCTTTCTCCTGCCGTATGCTCCCTATCACACTTTAGGGGGTGTCCTTTCTGCTCAGGCGGTGTGTCCTTTCTGCTGCAGCTCTCTCTGCAACTGTCAAAGCTTCTAACAGTAGATACGGCTGATGGCAGTTGAAGGATGGAACTGAGCATGTGCAACCAAAAGAACAGGTAGCACAATCCAGATAGATTTTATAGAATAATTTTTAATCACGAGCAGTTACAAAAATATTCAGATCCAGGTTCTGGTTTGAAAAATGTAGAGTATTTTTTTTGTTGTACAACTCTGTAAACATAACAAAAGCTATTGATAAAGTCACGTTTATAAGGGTGTTCCAGGATTTTAATATTGATGGCCTATCTTCAGGATATTAGATCGGTGGGGGTCCGACACCCCGCACCTCGGCCCATCAGCTCTGTCCATCGTGTAGTGGGAAGAGCTGGTTATTGCAGTGTCGCCCCCACTGAAGTGACTTCCCAATGACTTTGTGTCTTTTTCTTAATGGTTAAGAGTCATTTGTTGAACTCATTAGGGAGATAATGAAACCCAAGGTAGAACTATAATAATGTAATGATAGCATGTGCTTCTGGTAATTGTGCAGATAATATTGCAGGCTATAACCCTTCATTTACACTCGCTGCATTACATAATTTGCATTTGGTTAGAAATATCCTCCTGCACTGCAAATGTCACATAGCCATATCAAGATGGGTGATGTATCACTGTATAACTAACGGGATCCAAAACTTTGCATCAACCTCCTTACCTTTCCTCCTAGAATAAGGTATATTATCCTGAGGTGAGTGGCTGGAGAGCTCGAAATGACCGACAGAGTTAAGGAAAAAAAATTTGAGTGTTTTTTTCAAAGTCAGTCAATTTTGGGAACTCCCATAGTAGTGAATGGAGGATGGCCACAGTTGTTCTCTGTTCACCTCAGGATCCTGTTCTGAAGATAACTGATATTAATGGCATATCCTAGTGACCCAGATGGGAATACCCCTTTATGTTAAATATGTGTTTTGTGGAACCCCTACTGATCATCGGAATGAAGGTGCAGTGGTGATCACTAGCTTCCTTAGCCCTTTCATTGCAGTACCCAACATAAGGACACCTGGCTGTGCCCAGCACTGTAGCTTAGCCTATTTCCCAAGTGAATGTGGCCGAGGTGCAGTACCAGATACAGCCACATGGGCTAGGGTATCACTCTTTTTATACTGTTTAACATGGGTATCCTGGCAGTCAGATCCTCACTTATCAATAATTGATAACCTATCCTAAAGAACATAAAATCGCATAAACCCCTTTGGGTTGTCCAGGGTTTTAAAAACAATCCTACAAAAGGCATGGCAGGTTGTAAAAAAAATTAAAGAAACAATACTCACCAATCCCCGCTTCTGTTACAGCATGTACCAGATCCCGCATCAGTCCCTCCTTCCTGGTCCCTCTTAATGTTCAGGAAATGACTTCTCAACCAATAACCAGCCTCAGTGGTGACCCGCAGCAAGTAATTGGTTGAGCAGTCTGCCCTCCCCTGCATAAGCGCTAGTGGCAATCCCATTAGTAATGGCGGTGGGGGGGGGGGGGGCAAAGGATTTTTATTACAGGCTTTTTAAAGTGACCCTCCGGGTCAAGAAAAAAATTACATTAACTGGCAAACTAACTTTCCTTGTGCCCTCCTTTTTATCGTTTTAGTTCCAGATCCACTAATTCTTGGGCTCCTCTTCTGTCAATCAAGATGGCGGCACCGTCTCTCAGACTACCTGATGCACACTGTGTGACGTGATCCAAGACACCCTGGATTGTCCAGCCCTGATCTTGAACTGTTCATGTGAGCAACGCCAGACAATCCAAAGGCAGCAGGAAGCATCTTGGGCCACCAAATGTTCAGTATGCATCAGATAGGCTGATAAGCAGTGCGGCCATCTTGAATAGTCTCATAGACTATGTACACCTTTTGGAGGCAATTTTTGTTTATGATTGCATTTTACTTATTTTTGGCTAAAAATCATATTTTCAATTGGCTTTTCTTAAAAATATTGAGCCATTCTGTTTTTCTAACTGTGTGACTGGTATTTTCACTTTTTGCCTGTCATCTAATAAACCTTATCTCTAAATCACCGAGAGGTCATAAACACTTATTTAAGCCACATTATTATCAGTAAGATAAGAACTGAGCTATAATGAGTGTTTAGGAGGTCAGAGAGCAGAGGTAAGGGGTCCGTCTGCTCTCCAGATGACTTAAAAGACAGGAAATCCACCGGCAGCTAGTATAGCATCTCAGCTTTGTACAGAGAAAAGGACACCATATTTTTAATAAAGACCAATTAAAAATATGATTTTAGCTCAAAAAAAGTACAATGCAATGACAAAAATTTTTCCCCAAAGGTGTACATAGCCTTTAAGGGAATTGATGGATCTGCATCTATAAAGATGTAAAGGAAGGCACCAGGTAAGTGTTTTGTTCATTCCCGGTTGACATGATTTTTTTTTTTTGAACCGGAGGGTCGCTTTAAGGATTGAAATATTTATTCTTGTTTTGTCTTGAGATTCGGGCCATGCAGCTCAGGCCTTGCAGATTGAGATAGAGAGAACTATAATAAAAATAGGACGATATTTCCATCCAAATACTTATTACCACATTTTCAGTCTCCTGCCTCGGAGCAATGCATTTCTACATAAAGAAAAGAAATTGCTGTGTATAAGGTTTCCTGGCCAAGCATGTCTTATTTCTCCTGAAGAAACCAACTCTATTTTTTAATGTATTTTCTTTTTTTTTCTTTTATCAGATTGTATTCCGTAAAATCAGCGATGTAAAGAAAGAAGAGGAAGAGCGACAGCGGCAGAAGAATGAGGTGACCCTCACCATCCCTGTAGACCACCCCGTCCGGAAGCTTTTTCAGAAATTCAAACAGCAGAAAGAGTTACGAAACCAAGGCTCGGCGCACAGCGACCTGGAAAGAAACCAAATCCAAGTGGAGAAACGTCCCGTGCACAATGGAGCTGTTATTACTGGCACTAGCGTGGTAACGGTGTCCCAGATAACCCCCATTCAGACGTCTCTTTCTTATGTCAGAACCAGCGAGTCACTGAAACAGAACAACAGGGATGTCATAGAACTCAAGCCAAATGGCAACAGCGACCCAAAATGTCTTAAAGTGACCAGCCCCATCCGCACGAAGAACGCTAATGCCAAGGGTTGGCTGCGACTAAAGAACAACATGCAGCCTCACGAGGAGAAGAAAGAGGATTGGAATAACGTCACAAAAGCAGAATCCATGGGCTTGCTGTCGGATGATCCTAAATGTGCCGACCCGGAAGGTGGGGTGTCTAAAAATCCCTTGAGGAAAACAGACTCTTGTGACAGCGGTATCACAAAAAGTGACCTTCGTTTAGACAATGCAGGAGAAACCCGTAGTCCACTTGAACATAGCCCGATCCAAGCTGATGCAAAGCACCCTTTTTACCCTATCCCCGAACAGGCCTTACAGACCACTCTGCAAGAGGTCAAACACGAGCTCAAGGATGACATTCAGTCCCTAAGCTGTCGCATGACCTCCCTTGAACAGCAGGTGGCGGAAATCCTAAAACTGTTGTCGGAACAGAAAACGCCCCCTACTCCCCCGAAAACACCCTCCAGCCCCCTCCAAATACCGTGTCAGGATATTTTTAGTGTTTCAAGGCCGGTGACCCCGGATTCTGAAAAGGATGAGATTCAAGTATAACATATAATGTACATGTGTGTGTGAATGGGGTGATTGGATGCATATATACGGTAGGAGTATATATGGATATATTCAGTCATGCTTATATAATCGCAATATGCACTGTTCCCTTGAAGCAGAGTGATCTGGAAATGATGGTGTCCCTTTAAGAACTCCTCCAGGGTGGAGCTTCCAACTTAATGCCTTCATTTCTAGAATGCACAGCTTCGAGGCAACATTGCTTGTGTGTCACTTGAATATCCTATAATTTTATGAATTTTTGACGTGTACATATTGCATGTCCAGCTGGATTCTGGCCTGCCAAAGAAATCAATCCTTCGTATAGATAATTGCTTGTAAAATATGCAGTTGACTGCATGCCTTCTCTTCTGTACATTTATAATCTTCATTACACAAATTATTTGTATTATAAAGGAAATGCTATATACGGTATATATAGAAATATCAGGGTCCAACCTGCCAATATTGCTAGAAGCTGTAGACCTCAGGCTTGTAATATGGGGCATCATTCTTCAAAGCTTCCGAGTGATAACATAACTAAACCGACAGTCCACAGCGTAATAAAAAGACACCATGTCTACCCTAGGGGTATATATGGGTTAATTCAGGTTTAATAGGTGTAATAAATAGGTATAGTATGTATTTTTTGGGGCAATTCCCTCTTGATGGAAATTCAATAAAGTATGTCATAGATACTGGACTTCACCGATGAAAAGTGTTGCTGTAGTATAAAACTATGCATATAGAGAAAATTCTCGCTTCTCCACCAACCGTCTAAAAGAGGTATCACATCATAATATAAAAAAATATTAAATAGGTATTTTTTTGCTACTAACTCATCAAATGATCCTTTATTTCTAAACAATTAACACAACAAATTATCTTAAGTGCTATCTTCATATATTATGTAGGTACCACGGCAGTCAATATCGAAATTATATTTATACATAGATTTAGTAAAGAATACAAGCATATTCATAACAAAGTAATAATTAAAGACTATGCATTTTTTGCTAATGGAGTGATATCATTTCGGTTGCTATTTTTATGCTACAAATGGAGAAAAAATTTATATTTTATTAGACCTTGATTAGTGTTAGCTGTCATTTTGGAATGGGTCCAAATGCAAATGAAACGGGAGAACATTGTGCAGAGCGTAGACAATTTTTCCTGGGTTGGTCGTAAAAATATTGCTTGTCGTGACTCTGAGGTAATAATTACTCATTTCTCCAAATGGTAAAATAATACAGGGAGAAAAAAAAACAGTGCCGGGCGCCAACATAGAATAGTATTGCTGGAACTCAGCATACATATGTAGAAACCTGGTGTATGGTTGGACTCTAACCTTGTGTTGTGGTGATGGGTCACAACAACCATATATGCATGAAGAGAATATCACTGTAGGATGTTGGCTGCCAGGCCCAAATAGTACCAGGAATGAGTTCCGGACGTCAATGACTGGTGCACTAGTAAGAGGCTAGGAAAACCTCTGTTGCAAAAAGGAAGGCAAGGGAGGTTTTACGAGCCTCTCACTAGAGCAACAATTATTGATGTTCGGATCTTATTTTTTGAAGGCACATGTCCAAGTTTATCTGAAGAAGGGATTTATCCCCCGAAACACATTATTGTTGAATTAATAAAGGATCTTTTGGATTATGCCTGGCCAGCACCTTCCTTTTTGCAACAGAGGTTTCCCTAGCCTCTCACTAGTGCACCAATAATTTCTCTAAATGTCCTTGGATAGCAGAATGTAAAGAAACAATATCCAGCCATGGTGCCTGGGGTCAACACTCCAGAACCAAACTGGATCCTTGAATATTACATTGGGCTCTGCTGTAACTGTACGAAGGGGAAACCTTGGTCTATGTTTGCAAAAGTCAAGGAGAACCCAACTTGGTTCACACTGTCTCACACCTACTTGCAAGTACACAAACGCTTCCCTGTTCCCTCTTCTTTCTGTTAATCCTGTGTTATGTTCACAGCTGTGCAGGGAAGTGTAGCAGAGGAATAATTTGACGGAAGCATCTACATGACAGTCCACATACACCCTCAGATTGCTTTGTTTAGAGGTTTTATTCATGGAGAGAACAGTTTGGCATAAAACAAATGAGATGTGATGTCCTGTCTTCCAAAGTGTCACTAGTCAGGCAAGTGATGCGTTGCACTAAAACAAATTGCTCAGACAAATGCAACATTGTGTTGTACAGGTAGTACTATTGTTAGGTTGCTTAACTATGAACATAGTACGGCCGCATTTTAGCATCCATATTATGGACGTAGACCTGGCCTACCTCAGATAGCTGTCGAACAAATTCCTGTTCGGCTGAAAGCTGTCACTTCTGATCTCCCACATGCATGCTCAGCTGCTGCCAGACTCGGCCGTTGGTGGAGGATCAGGCAAGTTGAAATCTAAATAGCCGATCACTGTCTGCCGCAACTTCTGTCATCAGGGAGTTAAGAGGCCCCCTACACATTAGACGGTTGGCCAGTCACACTGAAAATGATATACATCTAAGGGCTTATGCACACGGCCGTTAATTGGGCAACATCCGTGCGGATTGCGCAGATGGATCCAGACCTGTTCAACTTTATTGGGTCTGTAATCCGTCCGTGATGGACCCAACTTTAATGGGTCTGTGATGGGTCTGTGTTCTATTTTTTTTTTGCAGTGCGGAGGCACGGACAGAAACCACACGGAAGCATTCAGTAGTGCCTCCGAGGGGTTCTGTGCCTCCGTTCCGCACTGCTCTGTCCGGATTGCAGACCCATTCAAATGAATGGGTCCGCATCCATGATGAGGTGAGCACACGGCCGGTGGCCGCATATTGTGGACCTGCCGTGTGCATGAGCCCTAAGGTGTATGGCCTGCTTGAGTTTGGTAGATCTTCTGGGACCTGGTGAAATCAGCTTTAGGCCAGTGTCACAAAAGCGTACTATAGGGACTAGGACACTTGGCCATATTATGGATGCAAAAATGCAGGCAGCAAACAAGCAGAACTCCAGAGTGTTAATGCATCATAACTACTGTATACTGAAAAACTGGAGATTTCTTATCAGTCCAGGGTCAGGGAAAACTCAATATTATATCCTCTAATTTCCTATATTAATAGTATATCTTATATGTATAGTATATTATACCAAAATCTCATACAGGGACAGGGTATATTTTTAATATCATAGTATTAACTTTTAATAAAAACATATCATGTATCATATTCTTCCAAGTGGATATATTGTATAAAAGAAAGATAGGCTGCATTAACAGCGCTTTTGCACAAGCCATTTTTTCATTAAAGGGGTTCTCCCATGGAAAACACAGAATCAGACGTCATGTAGCACCTGACAATCTATTTCTAGCAAAGCTAGAACCAGCCCTGTGGTCCACAGATCTCCCCATTCATTGCACCAGTTGCTCTACTAGATTTATTTTTAGCTGGCAGCTCAGGAGCAATGTCCTTTCTGCTGCAGGTCTTTTCCTATCACAGCTCAGGAGGCACGTCCTTTCTGCTACAACACTCTCCCTATCACAGCTCAGGACGCATGTCCTTTCTGCTACAGCTCTCTCCCTATCACAGCTCAGGAGTCGGACACATATCCTTTCTACTGCAGCTCTCTCCTTATCACAGCTCAGACAGTGTGTCCTTTCTGCTGCAGCTCTCTCCCTGTAGCTGTCACAGCTTCTAGTAGATATGAACGGTGGCAGTTGAAGGATGGAACTGAGCATGTGCGACCACCTCAGCGATGTTACTGAAGTGGACAGAGAAATAAGGAAAAGAAAAAACTGCAGGTGCCACTATACTGATAGATTCCATTGAATAACTCAGTGGCTATACAAAATTTTTAATTACATGCAATTACAAAAAAAAAAATTCAGATCCAGGCGCTGATGTGAAAAATGCTGAATATTTTTCATGGGACAACCCCTTTAACATACTAAATGCAGCAAATCATTAGGGTATACCACAATTGTGAACTGGGAAAATTGTCATGACTCAAATTATTGAATGTTGAATAGATTATTTTGGTTCTACCATCGAAATGCAGATGTAACAAAGCTGAGTTTCTCATTAACAGGGGTTCTCCAGTCAGAGTCTGTGTGGGCGTACAATTATCCATAGTGCCATGATTGTGAAAGTACTTCAGGTATCAACCCCACCATTGCACATATGGTGACTAGATCAATAATGCTCAACGTGCAGCAGCTCAGCCATAAAGATTCAGTGGAGCATAAGTAGAAAGCCATAGAGAGATACTTCTCTCCCCGAGAAAAAGAGGATCAGACATGTTAAAATATAAATGCCCAATCCTTCTCTCCCCCAACATTGACCATAGGGGGGGGGAGTTGAGAGGCTCCCATACTCATTAGATGGTTATTTGGTCCTGCTGATAGCAGCAGGTTAGGACTACTACACTCATTTATTATGTATGACCACCTTTAAGGATTGCTTCAAGTGTTCCCTCTCCACAGGATAGGGGATACGTGTCTGATCAGTGGGAATTCAACTGCTGAGATAACACCGATCACAAGATCGAAGATCCTGAGTCCCTCGAATGAATGGACCAGTTGTCATCAAGATCAGGAGCCAAGAACCCCCCTTTAATGTATGGTGATCACCCACTGAGTTAAGGTAATGCAGCAGAAAACCCACAATATCACACAGCGTTTTGCCAGCTCAGCTCTGCTACATCTGTTGCTTCTCTGTATGTCAGATTCAAAATAAATGACATTCATTAAAGCATAAGATTCCATGATGGAACAGATTTGGAGATGGAAATCCTCCATAGTTGACATAACGTCCTTACTTTTACTGTACTCTTCATGATATATGTCAGCAGCTGCAAATGAACAACCGAATACCGTATGTACATGAGCAATGCATCTAACTTTAGGATTATTAACTGTACTCCAAGGAGTAGGAGATGTGATATAAGATGCACATCATATTCCCACAGTGAGGTGCAGACAGATGGAAGGATGTACTGAAGCTCAGGGCAGTCTTAGTGATTGAAATCTATATAAAATATAGATAACCTTAAAGGGTTGTCCTGCTTTCATTCCTTTTTGGCAAGCCCCCTACTACTAAGCATATTTACCTGCGCCCTGCTGCTCGGTTCCAGCTCCTTTGGTTCACCTTGCTACGGTTCCCTGCTTGTCAACTGGAGTGGAAGGGGGTCACATGTGCCACTGCATCCAATGACTGGCAGCAGTGACATATCCCCCAAGTGGCAAGTGACCCAGCGGCGGCTGGAATCAAGTTTATTGGGACCCAAAAGAGCTTGAAAGATGGACAACTCTTTTAATTGCTATGGCCACCTTTGGAGAATTTTGTAATGATTGCATTTTACTTGTTTTGGGCTACAAATCATTTTTTCAATTCGTCTTTATTCAAAAAAATGTTCCGCTGTTTCTGAGGTACAAGAGTTAAAAATCAGTCTGCTTGCAGTCTGTTTTCATTTAATCCCATCATCTGACCACTCATATGTAGCCCTTATCTTTGTTCTCCTGACCTCAAACACTTATTTATTCTTATCAGTCTGTTAAGGATTGAGGAGCTATAATAAGTGTTTATGAGGAGATCAGTGATAAGAGCTACACATGAGCCATCAGATGACGGGATTTAAAGAAAACACAACTCTTGTATCACAGAAATGGCTGAATATTTTTAATAAAAAACTAATTGTAAAAAATGATTTTTTTTTTAGCCCAAATTAAGTAAAATGTAATCATAAAAGAAATAAAAAAATGTGCCCATAGCCTTTAACATACCAAAACAATAAGGTGGTTAGTTCACTAAAACTTGTGACGTACTTACCATTGGTGGAATGAAGGGGTCCCATAGCAGGATTGCTGCTCAAATAAAAAAAAAGGGGGGCATTAATGTTAGACCTTTTCTCCAACCAGGGTAACACTACTGGTGGCCCGCCATAATGGAGTTAATTGCTCCTCACATGGCACATCCCATTGTTAATTGCCTTTTCCCCCCAATTATCAATGTAAATATTTGTCAACAAACAAATAATCTAATATAAATGTAACAAATGTAGAAAAGATAACATTGTATGTTATAACATTGAGTCCCATTCACACTGATGCATTTGCTTTACATTTGCTAATGCAAACTGCATCTTGGCTGAATCATAATGCAAAAGAGAGGCAATTTTATCTATTTATTAACTTAATGAATTTGGTTCAGGATATCACTTACAGCCTAACATTAGGTAGCACTAGTTTCGGTCGTTGGATCTGCCCTGGGATATTTTATAGGATTGCACTATGGTGGTAACCAATTCTAGGCATTCATGGGATTCACACTATGCAAACATCGATTAGCAGGAACCGCTGGTCTGCAGCCTGTGAACCTCCGGCTGTTGCAAAACTGCTGACAGTCGCCTGCTGGGAGTTGCAGCTTTGCAATAGCTAACAAGTCACGGGTCGGAGACAATAAGTATATGATATGGGAACATTTTGGGAAGTATAAACAGAACAGAACTCCTTTAATGCAATAAAAAAGTTATTAGGATGTATTAGATGTAGACATAGAATTTTCTAAATTCACAGGTATACATGCTGAATTATAATAGGCACTTACTTATATGTTCTGCAACACTGCATGCATTTTCTTGATGGACACTCCTCCATTTACCTTCGTTAACCTAGCAAGTGTAAACCAGCCACAGATGCAGTTAATTCAAGGGGTTTTCCAAATGTTTTATATTGATGAACTATTCTAAGGATAGTTTATCTGTATCTGATCGCCAGGGGTCAAACTCCCATCACCCCAACCGATCAGCTGCTTGAAGAAAGCGTTGCACTCCAGTGAGCACTGCGGCCTCCTCACGGCCCACCATGCACAGCGCCATCCATTGGATACAGGGACGGACTGGGAACTTAAAGTAGCCCTGAAAAAAGAAAACTAAATGTGGCCCCACATTTGTAGGCGTGTCCAAATTCCCTGAAGGTGGGACAACGGAAGTAGGCAGGGAGAGGAAAACTGTAGTGTAGGCCAAAATACCGCCCCAGCAGAACCAAATACCACAGTGCAGAACAATATACTGCCGTAGGAGAACCAGATAACACAGTGCAGAACAAAATACCGCCTCTGGGAAACCAAATACCACAGTAATAATACCACTAAATACTGCCCCCGCCCCACAGCATGAAGCTGTATCATCGTCTTGAGGACGTCAATATTATTGAATTCAGGAGGGCACCTGCTGCTACCTGTCAGGTACATAAGTGCCTGATACCTTTTACATTAATTAATGCAGAGAACATCAAATTATTATGTACGTGGCTGTCGGCAAACAGGAGGGAAATATCCCTGTAGGGTCTATGGCCAATCCACCCATGATTGGATAGTGTCTTTGTTTGGTATCGCAGCTCAGCCCCATTTACTTGAATAGGACTGAGCTGCGCCTAGGCCATTTGACCGATGGACATGATGTCACTGCCTAGGAAGAGGCACTGATCGGTGGGGGTACTGGTAGTCGAACCTCCGCCGATCAGATACTTATCACCTATACTGAGGATAAGCCATCAATATAAAACACTCAGAAAACAACTTTAAAGAAATGCTCAAGGAAAACAGAGTGCAGAACCAGAGAGGCTGGAGGATGACATAGGATGTCTGTTGATTCCCTGCATCATGCAGCACATTCCAGGCTTTGTATAGTATAGGGCAAAAGTTTTGCCTTATGCATAGTATACATTTGAAGGAGATTTTAGAATGACACTTTGACTTTCTTGTATCATTAGAATAACCCATGTTTATTTCGGTGTCTTCTATTTTTCTGAAACTCCAAAGGAATTTTGGTCAAGCTGCTCTTGGACTGGTCTGTCTGTAGGGAAACAGTTAGGCCCCTTTCACACGGGCGAGTTTTCCGCGCGGGTGCAATGCGTGATGTGAACGCATTGCACCCGCACTGAATCCTGACTCATTCATTTCAATGTGTCTTTGTACATGAGCGTTTTTTTTCACGCATCACTTATGTGTTGCGTGAAATTCGCAGCATGTTCTATATTCTGCGTTTTTCACGCAGCCCTGGCCCATAGAAGTGAATGGGGCTGCATAAAACGGAATGCATCCGCAAGCAAGTGCGGGTGCGTTGCGTTTTTCACTGATGGTTGCTAGGAGATGTTGTTTGTAAACCTTCAGTTTTTTATCACGTGTGTGAAAAACGCATCAAAACGCATTGCACCCGCACGGAAAAAACTGAACAACTGAGCGCAATCGCAGGCAAAATTGAATGGCTTTGCCTGTGAAATCACACAGTTTTAACTGAACGCATCCTCAACGCATCCGGACCTAATCCGGACACGCTCGTGTGAAAGAGGCCTTAGACTTAGCTATGCTCACTCCGGGGCTGGGGATTGGCAACCGTCAGGTGTCCCTGGTGCTGGGTAGATTTACTGTTGGACTGTGGTGATCTATTCACAATGGCAGCATTGTTAGTGAATTAGGGTGACACATGCAGACCTCCACAAGAATAAGAAGCTTTACATGTTCTCAAGGAGAACTTTGGTACCTTTATTGATCACATATCCTAAGGCCAGGCCGTCACTTATTTAATTGTACTGATTTAAACTAAAAAAAAAAATCCTTTTTTCAACTGGACTTTATTAAAAAATTATGAGTCGTTTTCCCTGCACAGCTTTGAGTTTATTTAGTAGCAGGATTTGTATTTTCTCTCTGCTCTGTCAGGCAGGGAGCTGACGGCTCTCTGACCTTATAAACACTGATTATAGCTCAATTCTTATCTTACTGATAACAATTTGGCTTAAATAAGTGTGTATGACCTTTTAGTAATTTAAAGATAAGGGTTATTAGATGACTACACAAAGTGAAAATGAAAGTACTATTCACACAGCTAGAAAAACAGTTAACCCTTTGTGACAAAATGGCTCAATATTTTTAATAAAGACCAATTGAAAAAATGATGTGTAGCCCAAAATGAGTAAAATACAATAATTAAAATGATTGTCCCCAATCCAACACCCGGCACCCCCGGCGATCAACTGTATGAAGGGAAGGCACGTGCCATGAGCGTGTGCCGTCTCCCTTCTCTCTTCCTCCTCTCCTTATGGTGAGAAGGAAGAGAGGCAGGAGACGGCACGCGGCATGCGCCTTCCCTTCATACAGCTGATCGTCAGGGGTGCCGGGCGTTGGACCCCTGTCGATCTGATATTGGTGACCTATCCTGAAGATAGGTCATCAATATTAAAAGCCTGGAAAACTCCTTTAAAGGACCAGTTAAGTGTATTAATACCTAATATAAAGCCTCAAGGGATGGAGCCTGACACAGGTATTCAAAAAACATGGAAGAGAGAATCCCTTTGTCATCCACTGCCCCTCTGGCCCTGCACTAGATATAACAGTGTATCAGACTTACCTGGACTGTTCCTTTAATCTACCTAAGCATTAGGAAAATGTTATCAGAGAATTTCATGTTACATGATTTATATTTTATTTTCTGCATTACCTGGTGATATCCTTACTTATGGACTTGAGATGCCCCTGTTTTTGCTAAATTTCTTAAGTGGGTGTTGGGTTGTACGATAGGGTAAATGATGTAATATATTGTATTTAATAAGAGTTGTACAGCTTTAAGAATACAGCACTTTGACTATATAAAACCTAAGCTAATATAAAATGATGTTATAAATATATAGACTCATTTATGATATATAAGGTGATTGTTTTTCTAAAAGGAGAAAAAAACTGACATTTTAATTTCCCAATTTTCTACTTTCTTTTAAAACAAAAAGGTCATATTTTAGGTTTGACTTGGATGTTATGGGTTTTCAGTGTGCACGTTGCTTTACACAAAGTGGAGGAAGCTTTTATGGGGTGAAACCAACATGTATAGTAATGCCTATGTGTTGCTATATTCTCCATTAGTGTGTGATGATCTAATAAAGGGGATAGATCCAAAATGATTGTCCAGTGCATCCCTCAGCAGGGGAAGACTGTAGGACATGGTGGACAATGCCATTGACACCTTACCATTCATTATAACCACAATACCCTGGATCTGAGTAATAAGCACCTGAGGAGCACTTAACTCTTGCATTTTCATTAGCATTTCTTTTACATGCCCCACACTTAAAGAGATTATACAGAATCAGGCAAAGATCAGGGCTACTTTCTTTCAAAAACAGCATCACATCTGTCCTGGTGTGGTATTGCAACTCATGCCTGTTCACTTCACTAAAGCCCAACCGGCACACCAGACACAACCCTCTGACCAATGTGACACTGTTTCTGAAGAAAGTCGTTAAATTTTTCTAATCTTCCTATTTAAAGGCTATGTACAACTTTGGGTGCATATTTTATTATTGCATTGTGCTAATTTTGAGCTAAAAATATTTATTTTAATTTTGAGCCCCTTTCTTTGTACAGCCTTGAGATTCTCAAGTAACAGGCTCTGTATTTATACTGTTTCCCCTCAAACAACTCAGCTGACGGCTCCTAATTTTTGATCTCTGACCTTATAAACAGTCATTAGAGCTCAATTCTTATCTTACTGACTTAAAAAAGTTTTCCAAGATTTTCCACAGGATAGGCCATTAATCTGAAATCGGTGGGAGCAGAGCTCCTACCATTCAAGTGAATGGGAACAGAGCTGCAGTAACCAGCTCTGTCCACTACACAATGGACAGAGGAGTGTAATTTCCCGAACAGTTGATGGTCAGGGTGTGTGGACATTAATACCACTGTTGATTAAATATATTGTTTCAGCCAATGCTTCCTCCACTAATTGTAGGCAACATGAACACAAGAGTTAAAGGGTCATACACTTTTTGTTTAGATTGGATGTATGGGGGCAAATGTGAAGCCATTGACATAGAGTAAAAATAAATTCTTAACCCAAAGGATTCTGGGTATCAGCACAATTCAATGTAACTCATCAGGGAATGTCTTGCTTTGCCACACAGCTCCTTACTAGTGTGGATATTTTTTTTCATGGATACAAAAATAAAAGTTGCATTTTATGGAAAGTGGTTTGGACCTTTTATATGTACAGAGAACAGTCAATGATTCTTAGCTCTTTTGTGTATTGGCCTATTAGGACTTTGGGTGTGTGTGGGAGAGGGGACTTGGACTTGTACAACTATTCCTTCTAAGTGGATACACATGCATACTCGGTTCAGTCGTATGTCGCCAATGGGAAGGGGGAGTAACCCACTGTCAGACAACTCCTATCTCCCCTGAAACAAAGAATTGGGCTTTGAAATTCAGTATGGCTGTTCTTTTCTTCCCCCAGCATTATATGTTGGGGGAGTCAAAAGGGCCCCATACACATAAGATGGCTGGATAGTCCAGCAAAGATTGGTGGGTTTAACTAACTTTTCTCTTACACTTTTGGGGGCCTCTGCACCCCGATTTAGTCAAGATGCAGCTTGAACACTTCTCACCCTTTACCAAAAGGCAGAACTTAAAGGGGCATGTCAGGATTGGGTCATTTTTAAACTAAGCCCCCTTGCATGTGGTACCTAAGAAAAGAATTATACTCACTCCCAACCACTTCATTACCGCACCCTAGCTCTGTTTGGTGGTCTTCTGGTCCCCGGCTTGTTTACTTTACTTTTGGATGGGGTACAGATGGAGTCACATGTGCTACTGCAGCCAATGACTGACCTCAATGGTGATGTGTCCCCAAGTGTTATGTGACCCAGCAGTGGCTGAAGTGGTGCATACAGTATGACCTCAATATTACCTGGTAAACAACCCGGGAAAGGAAGATTGGCAAATGGAGCAAGGGTGCCCTCTACCAATGTGCCATTTAAAAACTGGAGTCTTCCCATGTGGCAAAGGTACCTGTGATACTTCTCAAGCATGCAGGGCCCCAGGTATAACTGCTACCTTTGTACATACCAGTCTCCTACCTCTCTTTTGGGGGTGGAGGTAGATCTATTAAGCTATCAGATGCAATTACAGCTGTGCCTGCATCCCTGGTAGTCGGCCCTTTGCATGTAATACAATGGAGGCTGAAATAAGGATCTGTAATTATGCATTTTATTATCTTATATGCCTGAAATACAGATCTGTAACAGGAAATTATCCTGTTGTCAAAATTTTTTTTTTTCCAAAGACTGGAAGTAATGACGTCATACTGTAGTCATACTGTAATTCCGGTGCTGCAGTATTATCATTATGCACAGCACCATCTGGGATCTCCTCTCCAAACATTTGTCAATTAGCATAATATGTGTAATGTCTGAAAATATAAAATGATTTTTTTAAAATTCATTAAGATAATATTCTGAGGACGATAGAAGTACATTGACAGAATGGGAAATTCATGGAGATTAATTGACGGAAGTCAAATGCAGGTGCCAGAATCTCAAATGAATATTTATACCGTTCATTGTAAAATGACTCAGGAAAAGATTAAAAGTTACTGACGACTGTGAGGCCGGTCATTTTGCTGCATTGTGGAGAAGACTTTACAGCGCTAACAAAAATGAAATGGAAGGATATCATAGGAATGATTCCATCAAAATTTTACAGCCTATAAGTGTATATTCTATATCATTTCCAAAAGATATAAACAGGTGGATGGTTTTCTGGATATCATTATTATAAGTCACCCCATGTATTCTGCTTTCTGTTCTAGTTTTACAAATTCTCCTTCATTTGTACTTTTAGCACAGGAAGGAGTCTTGCTTAACTCTCTCAGTCAGACCATCACTATGGCCAGAGACGCCCCCATGCAGTGACTTAATTACAGCATCACAAATCATACTGATAAGTGCAATGCTCTCAGAAAGCTTTTAGAAAGCTGACCATTATGGGAGTTCTGGAAATAGGGGTGGGTCACAGAGGTGAATCTATCTGACATTGATGGCATATTCTAGCAATATGCCATCAATATCTGAGATGACACACACAACCCCTTTGAGTTTAATTGACATAGTACTGCCAAAATGAAAAAGAAAAAGATGAAAAAAATAATTTTCTATAAATATAAAGTTTTAAAAAATACCCCTTTCTCATAGAAGTGATCCTCTAAAGGAAAAAAGCACATTCTAATGAATGTTCCTCTAGGATACCTGCAAGGATTGGGTCAGAAGTGCATATTAATATTGGTCTTATCAACACATTGGGGGTCATTTACTATCAGAAATACGCCTATATTAGGGGTATTTCTGGAGCAGATTGTGGTGCAAAGGTTATTTGCTCAGAAATCTGAGACTTTCTAGAATTCAAGCCAGGTCTAAAAGAGTGGGTGTGGAATAGGCGGGTAAGGGGACAGGCCTGTTTTAGGTGTAGGAAATGGTCTAAAGTTAAGCCAGCAAGGAAGCAGGCTTACATTTAGACTGGCGGTGGACTTCGGCGATTCCACTACCAGCTGAATACCGGTTTTATTAAATGACCCCCAATAATTTTCTTTTTAGGTCCCACAATGAATAATTTCCAATTGTAATTTGTTAAATCCGTTTTTACTACCTTCGGCTACATGCACACGACTGTATGTATACTGCGGTATGCAAACCACGGATCCTAGCCATGTCCGGCTCTCTGGAAACAATTATATCCATTCTAAATAATGCTCTGCGAGCTAAACACATCAGCAGCAGTACAAATAGTGTTACTAGTTTGCTACAATGTATCAGTCTGGAGTTCAGGCTGTTTAAGGGTACTTTCACACTAGCGTTATTCTTTCCCGGTATTGAGTTCCATCCTAGGGGCTCAATACCGGTAAAAAACGGATCAGTTTAATCCTAATGCATTCTGAATGGAGAACATTCCGTTCAGGAATGGATGTCTTCAGTTCAGTCCCTCATACCTTTTTTGGCCGGAGAAACAACTGCAGCATGCTGCAGTATTTTCTCTGTCCAAAACTCTGGAACACTTGCCGGAATGCCAGATCTGGCATTAATTTCTATTGAAATGTATTTGTGCCGAAAACGGCGTTAAAATTAGCGCATTGACGGATCCGGTCTTCCTGTCTGCGCATGCTCAGACCTTTAAAAATGTGAAAAAGATAAATACCGGATACGATTTTCCGGATGACAACCAGAGACGGATGCGGTATTGCAATGCATTTGTGAGACGGATCCGGCGATGGAACTGCCTGCCGGAATCCAGCAACGCAAGTGTGAAAGTAGCCTTACTCACAATACATCGTGCAGACTGGATACAGTTGTATCCACTTTGCAGCTCCCATCAAAAATAACGGATCTCTGATGGAACTGACACAAACGGATGCAAGATGAGCACAACGGATTCTCAAATTAAAGGATTCATTTTTGTTATTTGCTATTATTTTTTTTTAACGGATCAGAAGCTCAGAAAACGAAACAGATACAAGACACCAATGCTGTTTGAATCTTTTTTTCCCCCACTGTACCTCTTAGCATGAAATACATCTCAACAAGAAGTATATTTTCCCTTTTTTTCTGGCATACAGTTCTTATTTTCGTAATATATCACAGCTCTCCTGACGGTATAATCATTTTATGGATTTGGCCCCAGTCGACACAGGCAAAACAGCGTGGGGGGACGAACCGCACATTTTCTAATGAGTCTTGAGAAATACAGCTGAAATTAGTTTTTCGTGGGTGTATATTTTACCAATAAAATCATATTTCAAAGGTTCCCTCAAGAAAACTCATACATACCATCATATTCAATAGGCATATGTTACCGTGACAACCATTTAAACAGACTGCATTTCCGAGAAATGTATATAAAAAGATCTGTGTGAGCAGGTGAGATTTAATTATTCTACAGCTAAAACTATACACTATATATATGTATAGAGAGAGAGAGAGATTTTTTTTTATTGTATTTTTTTTTTTTAAAGGGGTTTTGCAGACTCCAGACATTGATGACCTGTCCCCTAGCCTCAGGATAGGTCATTAATAACTGATTGGTGAGGGTCCCCCCATTAATCAGCTGTTCCCTGGAGCCTCCAGCACTGAAACTAGAACTTTGAATGGAGAAGAAAGCACAGAGCCGTTCTAATTGTGGTGGACGTGCAGGGTTACTGCAGCTTAGCTCCTATTTACTTCAATGGGAGCTGGGCTGCAGTAACCCAACATGTCCACAACAGCTTGAACGGCACTGTGCTTCCTTCTCCATTCAAAGTTCTAGTTCCAGTGCCGGTAGCTGCACAGTACAGCTAATCAATGGGGGTGCAGGGTGTCGGATCCTCACTAGAGATGAGCGAACTTCTATTTTTAGTTCTGCGTCCAAAGTTCGGGTTCGGGTTATCGTAGCATCCCGTTATGGATTCCGCTACCGCGAACCATAACGGCATTTGGAATCCATAAGGGGATGCTTCATTGAACCCGAACCTTGGACAACCCTTAGGACCTGGGGTGACGTCACCGTCATGTGATCAGTGCAGGGGGCGTGGCTCAGCACTGGATCACCTCTTATCCAATCCAGTGCTGAGCCACGCCTCCTGCACTGATCACATGACGGTGACGTCACCCCAGGTCCTCCGTGTTGTCCAAGGTTCGGGTTCATTGAAGAATCCCCTTATGGATTCCAAATGCCGTTATGGTCCGTGGTAGCAGAATCCATAACGGGATGCTACGATAACCCGAACCCGAACTTTGGACGCAGAACTAAAAATAGAAGTTCGCTCATCTCTAATCCTCACCAATTAGATATTTTTACCGATTCTGAAGATAGGACATCAATGTCAGGAGCCTGAAAAAAAAAACATTTAAATAAGTGAATAGTATCTAATTGCGACAGCACAATCAACCGAGAATGAAAATTCCATTTTTTATTTTTATTAGAATGGTCTTTTTACGATATGATAATCGCAGTCATTGAGCAGAGACCCCCCAAGGATCTGCTATAATCTGGGGGGTAAATTGGCAGCAAGTGTTTCATTTTTCTACAGCACCACTAGAGGAGAAATGAGGCATTACACCGTTCACATTGAAATCAATGGATTGCTTATGTGATGTATGTATGTGCTGAAGGAGTCCTCATTGAGAGGACTCCAACACTGGACTCCTGCAAACTACTGCAATAAAAAAAGCAAGTGACCCAGCGAAGGAATCAGCGTCTCGGTCACTATTTTATGCTGCCCTCAGATTGGGCAGCAAAAACTTGGTAACAGATTCCTTATTCATTTTAATAGCTAGACTAGGATTTCCTGCAATTAATATAATGATTCATGGCTTTTTCAGCAATAGGTTTTCCTTATAATGACCTTACATAGTTAGTTATTCTTATTTAATAATATTGAATCCATCATACAAATTGATTGTGAGAAGAATTTCCTGTCCGGGCTGATCAACTCCATAATTCTTCAAATGTCTGAGGTTGTCAGACGTGTTCATCTTGCCAGTGGTCAGGATAGACTCTATGTCAAGATGAAATGACCCTAAGCTTGTACAATATTTCTTGACTGCTTGACTCCAGGCTGACAGTTCCACGTTTTATTTTTTATTTTTTATTTTTTCATGAAGTTGATGGATCATCCAATTTTTTATTTATTTTTTACTGGGGATACCTGAAGGAAATAGGAAAAGATTTAGTCATTTAGTATGATTTCACCAAGAAGTTCCAGTTTGGTAAGCAGTGAATCAAATATTCAGACCGATGCTTCATGTGGTCAGAATGACAACTGTTCTCTAAAGGATGAGACTTAGGCCCCTTTCACACGGGCGAGAATTCCGCACGGGTGCAATACGTGAGGTGAACGCATTGCACCCGCACTGAACCTGGACCCATTCACTTCAATGGGGTTGTGCAGATGAGCCGTGATTTTCACGCATCACTTGTGCGTTGCGGGAAAATCGCAGCATGTTCTATATTCTGCATTTTTCACACAACACAGGCCCCATAGAAATAAATAGGACTGCGTGAAAATCGCATAGCATCCGCAAGCAAGTGCGGATGCGGTGCGATTTTCACGCATGGTTGCTAGGAGATGATAGGGATCAGCAACCCCATTAAAGTGTATTCACTGTATTATTTTCCCTTATAACATGGTTATAAGGGAAAAAAATAGCATTCTTAATAGAGAATGCTTACTAAAATGTGGATTGAGGGGTTAAAAAATAAAGAAAATGAACTCACCTCATCCACTTGATCGCGCGGCCAGCATCATCTTTTTTTCTTCTTCTTTCAGGACCTGCAAAAGGACCTTTGATGACGTCATCACGCTCACCATGTGGTGAGCACGGTGACGTCAGCGCAGGTCTTGCTGAATGAAGATAGAAGGTCCTATCAAGTGGATGAGGTGAGTTAATTTTTTTTATTTTTTAACCCCTCAATCCACATTTTAGTAAGCATTCTCCATTAAGAATGCTATTATTTTTCCTTATAACCATGTTACAGTATAAGGGAAAATAATAAAATATACAGAATACCGAACCCAAACCTGAACTTCAGTGAAGAAGTCCGGGTTCGGGTCTGGGTACCAAACATTCCGATTTTTCTCACGCGCGTGCCAAACGCATTAAAGCGCATTGCACTCACGCTGAAAAATTGCGCGATTTCCCACAATGCACCTAGATATTCTGCCTGGTAACGAGTTTTGATTGACAGTAACATGCATGAACTAGAGCTTGTTATCTTCAGCAATACGATCGTTTATCCTCATGCACTTCACAGGGGAGAAGTGCAACCGGCAAACAAGCATTTTTAAGGGTGCCTTCACACTCTGCAGATTTTGTTACAGAATTTTCCTTAGCTGAAAATCAGTTCTCTACACCTGAATGAGGCTTGCAGAAATCCATGTAATTGCCTCTCATTCAAACTAATGGAACTGATTTTCAGTTGCAGAAAATTCTGCAACAAAATCCGCAGCATGTGAAGGCGCCCTAATGCTACCCAAAAGATGCAATGGCCATACAAGAGCATGTTTGCTGGGTGGCAGTGATCAACAGTACAAATGTATGTAGAAACATTCATTTCCCATTACCGCTTGGTGTAAACCGCTATTATAAGCGGGAAGCTTGCAAACGATAATAGTAGTAGTGAACGACGGGATGGACCGGAATCTTAAAATGGCCCTGGAAAAAAAACTAAAGGTGGCCCCCATGTTGTACATGGACCTAAAAGAAGACAGGGCTAACACAAGTAAGCTGGGCCAGCAATACCATACTGCGGCAAAAAAAAAGTGCCCAAACAGAGCCAAACACTATAATGCATCACAAAACAATGTGCGACAAGCACAAAATACCTCCCCAGAACCTGTCCTTCTTCAGTTGCCTCAGGATAGCAATACAGTTGCATCTCAGGAGTCAGGAGGACAACTGCGACCACCAGCTGGGTACATCAATATTTGACGATCCTATCGTTAATTAAGCCTGGGAGCGTCAGATTGGTGGCCTTAAAGAGGGCTAAAGTGGCCCCTTGGGCATCGGCCCACCAGGAAGTTTCCCTGTGAGGTCTTTGGCCAGTCCGCCCCTATCTTCCCATGTTAAAAGACCCTTAGAATGGAATAGAAGTTATAGAAAAATAGTTTGTTCATGCCACTGAAACTTTCAGTCTGTGTTCAGGCCTTTAAGAAAATGCATACGGGAGCAGTAAATTGGGATCAATTTTTTTCCATTTTCTTTAGCTCTGTTCTAGTAAATGGAACTGAACTGCAATTAGACTCATCCCATGGAAAGATTTTAAACTGTTTCCAGTTGAAAATTTTTGACTAGTATTAATCGAGCACCAAAGTGCTCGGGTGCTCGAGTAGAACACCTCGGGATGCTCGGGTGCTCTACAGAGCACCCGAGCACAATGGAAGTCAATAGGAGAACCCGAGCATTAAACCAGGCACCGACTGCTCTGAAGAGGGGAGGGTGTCCGGTTCAGAGGAAAGGGTCAGAAATTGATGGAAACACCACTGAAATGGTTCGGGAACAGCATGGGAAGGATGTCTGGATGAATCTTGGACTCCCAAGTCGCTGCTGGGAACGATGTAGTCCGAGTAGTACGCCACTTCTACAGACTGATAATAATACGCACAAAACCGAAGCTAAAATCGATTTTAGAGGAAAAATTGTTAGGAAACATTCTTTCCTGTATATTTACTTAATATAAAGTGCAAGTGCTGCCAAAAATTACAAGGAAGAGGCAGTCCGATACAACCTGTATATCACATAAAGGAGGGCCTCATTCACATTGTAGTACAATTGTTCACGTAGTGGGACTCCTACACTCATAAAGCCTATGCACTAAGTGAAAGGGCTGCCAAAAATTACAAGGAACCGGCACTCCAATACACCCTTTATTACACATAAAGGAGGGCATAATACACATCCTTGAAAAATGATGCTTGATGGCCTGCTGGTGACCCTCAAAAACATTAGAAGCAAGAGCCTGCTGGTGACCCTCTAAAACATTAAGGGCGAGGGCCTGCCACTGAGCTGACCATCTAAAACATTATTGGTGAGGGCCTGCTGCTGAGCTGACCATCTAAAACATTAGGGGCGAGGGCCTGCGGCTGAGCTGACCATCTAAAACATTAGGGGCGAGGGCCTGCTGCTGAGCTGACCATCGAAAAAATTATGTTTGAGGGCCTGCTGCTGAGCTGACCATTGAAAAAATTATGTTTGAGGGCCTGCTGCTGAGCTGACCATCTAAAACATTATGGGCAAGGGCCTGCTGCCGGGCTGACCATGGAAAAAATTTATGGGCGAGGGCCTGCTGCTGATCTGACCATGGAAAAAATTATGGGCAAGGGCCTGCTGCTGAGCTGACCATCTAAAACATTATGGACGAGAGCCTGCTGCCGAGCTGACCATCTAAAACATTATGGGCGAGGGCCTGCTGCTGATCTGACCATGGAGAAACTTATGGGCGAGGGCTTGCTGCTGTGCTGACCATCAAAAAAATTATGGTCGAGGGCCTGCTGCTGAGCTGACCCTCTAAAACATTAGGAGCGAGTGCAGCCTAATAAGCATCTGTGTTGATTCCTCAAAGTTGCGTAAAACCTCACAGAGGTCAGATATCCATGCCCACTTGTCGCTTGTGAAGAGCAGACTGGAAAGGCTACGATCATGCTGCAGCTGGTATTCCACTACTGCCCTCTGCTGCTCACAAAGCCTGGCCAACATCTTCCACCACCTCCTCTTCTACTTCCTCACTCTGGTCATCCTCCTGACTTTTTGACCTAACAACAACCTCACTTATTGACAACTGTGTCTCATCCTCATCATCAACCTCTTGAGACACTACTAATTGCCGTGGACTTATTGGCAACTGTGTCTCATCATCATTATCCACTTCGTGGAACACTAATTGCCGTTCTGCACTGCCATCTTCTTGTGTATGGACTGTGGATGCGCAAGAGTTTTGGAATTATGGCCCAAGATCCCCTCATGTCCCTAATAAAGCGGGCTTGGTGAGAGGCCCAAATTAAAAAATGGCAATGAAAAGAGCTCCTCAGAATATCTGAGTGTGGCATCACCTGTTTGCAAAGACTCTCCATGGTGGGAGGAAGAAGGATCAGGGTGAGGATTCTGTTGACCAGACTCTTGGCTATTGAGACTGGACTTTGTGGAAGACAGGGTGGTGCTTAAACAACTGGAAGCATTATCTGATGCAATCCAACCGACCACCTGCTTGCACTGGTCTGACTTTGAGGGTGGTGTCCTGCGCCGCCCTGCAAACTGGGACATGAAGCTAGGTATTGTGGATGAGTGTGTTTCTTGTGCTCTGACAGCAGGCACAGTTTCACCGTGCCCAGAGCCATGGCCTCTGCGTGCACCATCAGCAGCACGGCCACTTCCCTGTCCCTTACTGCCCGCCTTTAGCATATTAAATAGTATATCTGCTTGCAAGTATGTCAGAAATACAGTAGCTCAGGTTTTGTAAGTGTAGGCGCAAATAAATTAGAATGAATGTCACTGATATTTAGGATGGGTAAACGTTATACAGGAGATGTAGCACAGGTAATGTCACTGCCACCAGCTGACAAAAAATTAGAGTGAATGTCACTGACATTTAGGATGGGCAAACGTTATACAGGAGATGTAGCACAGGTAATGTCGCTGCCACCAGCAGCAAAATTTGAGTGAATGTCATTGAGATTTAGGATGGGCAAACGTTATACAGGAGATTTAACACAGGTAATGTCGCTGCCACCAGCAGTAAAAAATTTGAGTGAATGTCACTGATATTTAGGATGGGCAAACGTTATACAGGAGATGTACCGCAGGTAATGTAACTGTCAGCAGCGGACACCATCTAACGAAAAAGTACACTAGATGTCACAGATATTTGTAGGCTGCGCACACGTTACACAGGAGAGATAGCGCAGATAATGTCCCTGTCTGCAGCGGCCAAACAATTGCAAGCTATTTAGCGCAGGTTGCGCTAAAAATATATATTGCTGCCAGATACAACAATAGTTCCTAAAATGACTTTTGGGTCTCCAACAATTGGACGCAATTTAGCGCAGGTTGCGCTAATAATATCTATTGCTGCCAGATACAACAATAGTCCTTAAAAGGATTTTTGGGACTCTACAATTGCCTGCAATTTAGCGAAGAGTAGCGGTAAAAATTTATATTGCTGCCAGACACAATAATAGTCCACAAAAGGACTTTTGGGTCTCTAACATCAACCCTGCCTAACAAAAAAATTCAATTCAATTCCCTACACTATCTGTCCCTTCTACAGCACAGCTCTCCCTGACTAAGACAGAGCTGAACCACGTGTCATTAGGTGCTACGGCATTACAGTTAGGGGCAGTACTTACCTGCATGTAACAAACGTGCGGGGAGGAGACTCGAGCATCTCGCTCTAGCACACACGGTATTTGGCCAAACACCGCGATGCGCCGAGCATCGCGATACTCGAGCTGAACTAATGTTAGGCCGATCATGCTCGCTCAACGCTAGTTTTGACATTTTAATAGGAAAAGTGATCTTTAAATTTGTTGCTTTTCTATTAACCTTACATTATCGCAGGAAGGAATTAGCTGAAATTATGAGTTGTTACTAGAGATGAGCGAACTTTAAAAAAAAGTTCGGCGTTCGGGTTGTGGTAATCGCCGCATCCCGTTATGGATTCCACTACCGCGGACTATCGCGGCATATGGATTCCATAAGGGGCGGCTTCCACCAACCCGAACTGTTGAACAGCCGAAGGACCTGGGGTGACGTCACCGTCATGTGATCATTGCAGGGGGCGTGGCTCAGCACGGGATCAAATCCAGTGCTGAGCCACGCCCCCTGCACTGATCACATGACGGTGACGTCACCCCAGGTCCTTCGGCTTTTCCAAAGTTGGGTTCGTGGAAGCTGCCCCTTATGGATTCCATATGCCGCGATAGTCCGCGGTAGTGGAATCCATAACGGGATGTGGCGATTACCACAACCCGAACGCCGAACTTTTTTTTAAAGTTCGCTCATCTCTAGTTGTTACTTCTTTTTTTTTTTTTTTTACATCTGCATCGAAATGGGCAAAAATTACAAAAGACCAAAAAGCAAGGTCTTACAAAATCAAAGCAGTAAAACACAGATCCAGCCTCACATGTATAATAAAAGGAAAGATCAATAGTGGAGAGAAAATATCCCATATCCATTTTCAGAGATAGGTTGACATGCTCAGAGGAAGAAATCAGGAGATGAGCAAGAAGTGGAGGGTGGCCATCCATAATCAGATAAGTAATTAGGGGTGGTAACACGTGAAGATGGGTGATTTATTTATAAGGATTGCTTAAAGGAGAACCCAGGTGTCCATAATTTCTCAAAGCTCTGATTCACCCACTCGGTATACTCCTCCAACCTTTAAATATGATCTCCTTTTTCAATCCATTGTTGTCTTGAGGGAGGGTCTGATTTAAGCCATCTTAAGGGGATCAATAATTTAGCTGTCATAGAACAGAGCATTGTTAGTCCTAGAGGTAGGTAAATCCAACCATAAAGGAATGGTATATTTCTCTTATTATATACCCTAAAATCTTAAATAATTTGCAGCTGCTTCTTGACACTGAGTTCTTATTAGAAGTAAGCAAATTTCTTAAAATTCATTTCTGGTCTGCTCTGGTTTGAAAAAATCTAGTGGAATTTCTAAAATTTTGAATCAATTTGCTTATCTCTATTTCTTACTTTTTTTGTGGCGTGGGTATAGAACAAAATTAATTTAACTTAAAAACACAAAATACATGTGCCTCAAGAACTAATTTTATAGTTACATAGTACGGTTGAAAACAGACACACGTCCATCAAGTTCAACCAAGGGATGAAAATTAAGGAAAGGGGGGACAGAATTCTACACTTTACGTAAGCATTAAAGGAGTACACTTTATATCGCTAGGTGGGACCCGCACCTATCTCTAGAACGGAGCCTGAAAAGTGTAGGTGCATGTGCGGCTGCCCTCCATTCATTCCTATGGGGGTGCCAAAAATAGCCACGCACGCTCAACTATTTTTGGAAGTCCCGTAGAAATGAATGGGAAGCACACCAAGAAAGCGTGGCCACCAATGAAATAGCTGAGCCAGTGCTCAGCTCTTTTCAGCACTCCCATTGTAATTAATGGCATGCACGGTGCACGCTCTGTTCTAGAGATAGGTACAGGCCCCACACCTATCAGACATTGGTGGCATGTCCTAGCGATATGCCACCAATGCTTGAGATGGCACAACTCCTTTAATGCAATTTAGTCCTATGTGTGGCTTGTTGATCCAGAAGAAGAACAAAAACCTAAGACGGGAATACCCTTTACGTTTTACCCCTGAGAACTTAATCTGCCGTCACCTGTTCCCGGAATATGGAATACTACATTATGACACCTCTGATATTACATAGATGACAGTGTGTATAACAGTGTGTGAATATATATATATATATTTTTTTTTTTATTTTTTTTTTGCACTGCCTGAATCGCAGGGGTTAAAGATGGCAGTATAAGCACAAGTCTTAAGATGAGTGTGGAGGCTTTGTGTTAACCTGTGTTGGTGTGAGAAATTATTCATTTACATCACTTTTCTTCCAAGGCATTAGATTGGTGACAGTTGTGCTGCCTCTGCTACATGGCCCTGACAGGTAATTAGTCTCGGGGGAATATAAAAATGGGAACTGCAGGTTTCTATAGTAATGCATCAAATATACTATAAGAAGTTGAATTTCTCTTAGACTCTCGCAGCTTCGCATATTTCCAGATTTTCTCTAACTTTAGATGATTAGAGGATTAATTTAGATATAATTCAGTAGAACACATAGACCAATGGATAAGTCTATGGCTAATTGTAGGCACAAAGCCATGCGGTCATGATAGAATAGTAGGCTCACCACATGCTAAGCAACGCCTGCTTCGTCACACAGCGGGTATAATTTGTCTTTTATACTACATACATAAAGTTCAAAGCTCCCATACCGTGTGGTAACAGCAACTAGAATATTCATAAAATACATGCTCTGCGGTTACAAAGCCTTCAAATATTGCTGATGCTGAATTCTGCCCTTGGAATTTATTTTTCCTTGGAATTCAAATACAGATTAAAAAAGGCTCCTCTTACAAATAAAAGACCTAAGTGGAACTATTATGTGAATAACTCTGCATAATAAGCCAATTTGCACCTAAAATTTGCTGATTATTATGACATGCTACCTTGTTATATCTACGCACACTGGTCTGATACATTGAATGCTATACAATGTGATATTGACGTGCCCTATGCTGCTGAAAGGTAGCCACTAGGATAGGGTAAAATAGAATTCACTGTATATGTGTAGGCTGTAATGCAGCATGTAAAGACCCCATGTGTGTATTGAACTGATTTTGCTTTGGCTCCCCCCGAGGGCGGTGTGAAGTTAGACCCCTAGTTTTCATTACTTTGTAGGGATCTAGACTTCGATGCAGGGGATGCTAAGCCTTTACCTCTAGGATTAGTATCTGTTTAGAGGATGTTGACCCAAGTGAGTCAAGAGACAATGGTTTGTGGCAAGAGCATAGTCAGTGGACAAGCTGAGGTCAGGACATAAAGAGTTTGTACAGTGGCAGGGAGCACAAGGTCAATATAGTAATCAGGAGGTGGTCATGACAGGTAGCACAGTCTTATAAACAGACAGAGGTCAGACACGGGAGAGCAGAACAATATAAAACTCCTTTGCGGGACAAGACAGGCTTGGATATACCCTAGGGCAGTGATGGCTAACCTCTAGCACTCCAGCTGTGGTGAAACTATGACTCCCAGCATACTCTATTCAGTGCTATAAAGTTCTGAGAACAGTCAAGCAAGTGTACATCTTGCGAGTTGTGGTTTTACCACAGCTGGAGTGCCGGAGGTTATCCATCATAGTCTTAGGGAGTGCTGCCATTTAATAGGGAGCCAGGGAACCTTAAGGGAGAAAGCAAGAGTAAGTAGGCGGGGGAAGACTACAACAGGTTGGCGAAATGGTGTGGATAAGCCATCAAGTAGCGGTGGCCAAGACTGCTGGAAGAGGTGAGATGCCAGCAAGCATGGACTGCCAGCATGACAGAAGCCATGTGCATAGCTGTATAATGTGATTGGTAAGATCACAGCAGTGACTCTTATGGGTCATATTATGTCTATGCCCCTAAAATGGAGGTAAACCACACTGTTTATTGTAGAAACTTTACTGTGAACTGTTATAGGGGTTAATTCCTCTCTGCAGGGCACAGTGAGAGATCAGGTGAGTGGTGACACCCAAAGAACACTCATGCTTGAAGCACAGTCCAGTATATATGAAGGTGCCAGACAGGGCCTCAGCACTGCATCTACAGGAGATACCTACACACAGTAGTCTGCAGGCTATCTAGAAAGTGGCGGTAAGTGATACTCTCCAATTGGAGCACCAACTCAGGGTCTACATAGGGCATTGAAAGCAGCTGAGCACTGCAGTGAAGAGGGATAGGGTAGAGCAAGGGTAGCCAACTTACACTTTTTGGCTCCTATACCCTGAAACAAGAGAGGACCTGTAGAGAAGCAAAGTCAGTAACACAGAGATGACAGTGAAATCCAACAGGAGATGGTGCATCTGAACCAAAATAAATTTTAATATGAAGGAAATGCACCAAATCCCCAGCATGATATCTACAGTACATCATAAACCATATTTTTTTCTCTAATTCCTGGCTTACACCCTCCATTATGGCCACGGAAATCAAGATGGCAACATTTTTTTTTAAATAAAATGGCAACTGTGATGCTTGCATTCTTTGATGTGATTTTCCAATATGACATGTTTTTTAGTTTGGGAATAGATTAAGCGTGCTCATGGTCTTGAAGTACAATGAAAACTTTCAAAGATAACCACAAAAACCTGGGTGATCTTCTAGGGGAGGTGGACTTCTCAGAGAAGATGGCTAGCATAATATATGTGGGAACTGAAAATCTAATCTCTAAAAAGGATTGGTCTTCTCAATGAGGTGGTCTACTGGAAAAGTTTGACTGTAGTCGGCTCACTAGGTTATAATTAGTGTTGAGTGAATCGAAGCATCCGAAGTGGAATTCGATCCGAAGTTTGGGAAAAATTTGATTTACAGCAAAGCCGAATTTCCTCACGCTTCATGGTAATAAATCCGATTTTTTCTAAAATGGCTGCTGCATGTGTTACAAAGTGAAAGTAAGAAAACAGTTAAAAAAGATTATTGGAGAGAGTGACAGTGCTTGGACAGTACAGGGAGATCGTAAGGAGAGTTTTTTAGACTGTAGGGAGAGCATAGGTAGACTGCAGGGACATTGCAGGCTCAGTGTAATCACGCTGTGCATCTTGTTCACCTGCTGCACCATTCATACCTACAGTAATGTGTTCTGTTATACATACACTTACTGTGCGTCAGACTTAGTCTCAAGAGGCAGTCTAATATATCGCCCCATTTATCTTGTTCACCTTCTGCAGCATTCATACTTAACCTGTCAATATATTTATATATATATATATATATATATATATATATATATATTTACTGTGCATCAGGCTCAGTCTTAACAGGCAGTCTAATATATTGTCCCGTCTATCTTGTTCACCTGCTGCACCATTAATACTTAATCAGTTACTGTACACTAACCAAAAGTTGCCTTGGCCCTCCAAAGGAACGGGCAGTGGAAAAAATGTAGCTGTAGCCACCACAAATAAGCAGCAGAAGAAAGGTTAGTGGTAGCAGCAGCTGCAGCAACAGGCCACAGCTGCCATTGTCATCCAGCAGTCATGTTTTGACCAACAATCCAGCTATACTGGAATGATTGACTTGCTGTCATGCTCGTGTGTGGGAGGAAAACATCACATAGGAGGCAAAAAGGATACCAGATTAAGGCCTGGAAACTAGGGAAGATAGATGGACACCTCCTAGAGGAAACCCTAACTCCGGTCCTGACAGACTACCAGTATGAACAGGCCCCAAAAGTAGGCAAGTTCATACACCGGAAACCTATAATCCTATCTGACCCTATAGGACCCTGGAACTAATGTCAGGACTGAGTCTACCTGTTTCTCTAAAGGAAAGGACAAACAGGAGTCTCCCTCAGGCCTAATGACAAACAACAGGGAAAGGCAACACACACATATATATAAATAAAATACAAAATGGAAAGGAAACACTCATCTTCAATGAAGCTTTGGTAGCACCAGGAACTCAGCCGAGGACCAAACACAAGCCAACCACAAGTCCAACAGAAGCTATAAACCGCATAGCATAGTAGTAAAAGCAACAATAGATAGAGAAGGTTAAATCACCACAATAGCCACACCTGGGGAAAGAAGGTGTGGCAAGCACCAGAAACAACACAGACGTAATTTGAACCAAAAGAAAAACATGACAGATCAAACCACGTGTTGCCGGTCTCACAGTTCTCCTGCAACCTGTCACGCGAACGTCCGTATGTCTTGGTATGTCCGTGACACTCGTTTTTTTCGTTTTTCAACATTATCTCAAGTGACAACAGATACACCCAGATAAAGCCAGGAATCGGTGGGTTCATCTGACACCATGCTTAGTTGGCATGGTCCAGGAACTGCCTCAATTTTCTCACCTGTCCTGAACCTGCCTCTTGCTTTTGCTGCTCCTTCTGCTAGCCAAGTAAGGTGTGCCGCCGACTCTGCTCTGCTCTTCAGCGATGATGAGCTTTTTGAGGACAGTCAGCAGTTACAGGCCAGCACAGGCTTGGAGGAGAGTTCCACTGTGGACTCCTCTAGGCGTGCAACTACCCATGATGACAGTTGGGTGGGAGCACATGTTGCGAGAGGCCAGGGACGTCTGCAAAAGACAGGTGAGGGTGACATAAGTAAGGAACAAACCGATATAGATGACATGAGCGCACGTGGGAGTCAGGTGAAGAGGAGGCATGGTAATCATCAGGGGGTGAGGGTGGTAGCATGCCCATGAGACAGCAGGGTGGAAGCATGCACATGAGACAGCAGGGTGGAAGTAGTGTCAGATCTGCAGCTAAATGTGGGAGGGGTACATCATCTGCTTCTCAGGAGACTACTTGTGAGGAACCTACTAGCAGTGCACAGGTTAATAAAAGCAGCGCCAGACAGGCATCATGCAGTGGTGAAGGGAAAACGCCATACTCGGCAGTGTGGGAATTTTTCAGCAGGTTGCTGGGGGACGTTAGTGTGGTGTTAAGCAGGATATGTGGGCAGAAGGTGAGGTGCTAATTTTGCCCCTGTGTCAACTTACAGAGCGTCACCATAAAGTGGTGGTCACCAAAACCGTGCTGCTCATTTAGTCTTACAGTTTGATGCAGCAACTGCTGCATTTTCCGCTTGTGCGCACCCACTCTCCAGCAGTCAGGGCTCGCCAAAGCCAGCAGAAGGAAGCTGTCATTCCTTCCCATTAACATCATCTATAGCTCATGATGCTCCTCCTCTGCCTATTCCTCATCACCTGTTTCATCAGCAACTAATCACCAGGGCGATTGCTAAAAGACAATAGTATGCATGTACTCATCCAACAGTGCAGAAGCTGAACGTGCACCTGGCTGAGTTGCTGGTACTATAGTCCCTCACTTTCCATGTAGCTGACTCTGCACGTTTCAGAGAACTATCGGCTTGTGCACAGACAAAGTAGAGCATCCCAAGACAACATTACTTTAAAAAAAAAATGAACTAGCCCTGCACACATACATTGAGCAGCAGGTGGTTCAGTCCTTGGACCTCTCGGTATCTGGTAGAGTTAGCGCCAGTGCTGACGTATGGAGTTGCAACTATTATCAAGGACAATATATGTAGTTACAGCCCACTGGGTAAACATGCTTTCAGACCAGCCACACCAGAAACTTAGCCAGGTGATGGTGATGCGGCCTCTGCGTTGTAATGCTGGGATTACTGAGCCAATGTTCTCCTCTGCCTCCTCATCCTCCACCTTGTCCTCACCCTCCAATGTAGGAACAGTACACAGTGGTCCTCCAGCATATCACCTATGCAAAGCTAGGCGTTGTCACGTGGTTCTGCACCTCGTCAGCCTGGGCGAACCTACAGTAGCCACACTGGGGAGGAACTGCGAAGCGTCATCAATAAAGAAATTGAAAATATTCTTGTCAACTGGAGGTAGGAACCATGGTTAATGATAACGGGAAGAACATTTTGTCCGTGCTGACTCAGGGAGGGCTGACCCATACGCCCTGCATGGCTCATGTCTTCAATCTCATTGTCACCTGGTTCCTCAGGGCTTCCACTGAACTGCGAGAGCTTTAAAAAATGTCCAGGAAACTGTGCATGCAGCTCAGCCACTCTTACCGTCAGCCAGTGGCAGCTCATGCGTGACATGTGCTGTTTGCTCAGGCCCTATGAGGAGGCCACTTTATTTGTCAGTTGGCATAACTACGGGATTAATTATGTCATTCCACTCCTTCACATCCTGGAGGGGATGATGACAAATCTGATTGGCGAGGGGACAGAAGACATGGTGCCTACATCTCACGGCCACCTGAGCCCTGAGGTGGATGAGAACGAGGAGGACATAAACGTCCAGGAATTCTATATACAACTAGGGGGTTTATCTGCCCAAGCGACAGTAGAGAAGCAGGAGGAACTAGAGTGCGATGATGAAGATAACACAGATGACCCCGACAGACTGTGGCAGTATGCTGTGGAGATGGAGGCAGAGAGGCCCTCCGAGTCCCTTGCGCAAATTGCCAGATGCATGCTTTCTTGTATGCTTACTGACAGCAGCATTGTCAGGATTTGGCAGAGGGATGACTGTTGGCTATATACATTGTTCAAATGGGGGCATTTATTAGAACTTCTGCGAGGGATGCAAAAATTAAGTACTACAGAAACTTGCTGTGTAGTCGGTTGGTCGCTGCCTACAAGCACCATCGTCCGTCCTCACACAGTCTGACCAGGGGACCCTCTTCACTCATGCTCCACTGTCTTTACTGAACGGAGAAGGGGGGGGGGGGGCAGGAAAGCAGCACCAGCTCCATATGCAGTAACTTCAGTATGGAATCTACAATGAGCAGTTTTCTTCAGCCGTCTACTGAAGAAACCACCATTAGCAGTAGGAGCAGGACATGCACCATAACCTCAACCAGCAGGTGGTGACATACTTAGACTGCACCCTGTCACCCATAATCCAAGATCCCCTAGACTACTGGGTATGCAAACTTGAATTGTGACCGCAACTGGCCAGGTTTGCCATGGACATTCTTTCCTGCCCGGCCAGTAGTGTGGCATAAGAGCAGGTGTTCAGTGTGGTGGGGTGCATAATGACCCCTAAGAGAACTGGCCTTTCCTCCCAAAATGTTGAGAGACTAACCTTTATAAAGATAAATCAGGTGTGGATCAACCAGGATTTCAAGACACCGGTGCCTGATGCAACATAATAGATCAGTGGTGGCGAACCTATTAGAGACCGAGTGCCCAAGCTGCAACCAAAAACCCACTTATTTATCGCAAAGTGCCAACATAGCAATTTAACCTAAATACTACAGTCCAATATAGTACATCTTACATGTACTTTATCATTTAGGTATAACAGCATACCTACATTCAGTGCGCTGCCTGTGCCGTTCTTAGCTTGCCCTGCGCTGATGAATGGCAGCAAAAGTCTATGGCATATTGATACACCATATACTTTTTCCATGGTGAAGGTGCTCACAGAGAGGGCTCTGAGTGCCCCCTCTGGCACCCGTGCCATAGGTTCGCCACCACTGGAATAGATCATTCTGCCACTAATGATCATACTGTAGTGTGCTGGCACACCAGAATATTAAGCAAAATTGGCCACATGCTGCTGCCACCATTCTGATGCTGCCACTTGCCTGATGCCACCCACCTGCTGCCTCTACTGTCATCATTCCTACAAAGGGGCTTCTTGACCTACTGATATGTACGTGTAAACTTTTTAAAAAGAATATGCGTGCCACTGGCCTTTGCTATCACACTGCTGTTGTTGGGTTCAACTACTACTGTGATCTACCAACATCTTGTCCTATTTGCCACTGTTGCTGCCCGCCTCTCCCCACTCTGTTATGAGGCCACTAGTGTCCATGTTTGTCCGTGTTGACATCATAGTTTATTTTTCAAAACTTCACTCATCAATAGTTATAATAATCCAGTTTTATTATAGAGCCAGGCTAAATCCTGGGATGAACCAGAACCTTCATGTAAAAGTTTTTACCTTTGTTATTATTTCCTATTCACCAGTGACACATTTGTCTAGTTGCATTTATTTGTCACATTCTCATACCTAACGATATTATCAAATAGGCCGCATACAGCAATCAATCAAATCAGTGTTAATTCAGTCAGTTGGACTGGGAAATCCAGAATCACTTTTTATTTTTTTCCCCTGTCACATATTGACTACCTAGTGCTTTCTGATTAGCATAATAACTAATGGCACAACGATTAGCCCAGCATAAATGACAAACCCAATAGACCCATAGACTAAATGTGCACTGACGTACTCAAATCAGTAGAGACTCCAGCATAAAATAAACTGCGCATAGACAGTATACAAGCTGACACACTGACATCCTGTGTCACATCAACAAGACAGGGACATGGTCAGGATCTCATAAAATAGGCACTGGTTAAAGGGGGTGCATTAGGAAATTCCAATCTAATAGGGAGGAAATCCTCCTTTGGGACCCTGATCTATAAACTGGAGCAAAGAATGGCTCCAAAGGACGTGTTTCATTCTGGAGGACACAACACATCCATGCATTACACAGACAGCCCATTGATTTTAAAGTTTACCATGTAATGCTTAATTTCCTCTGTGGTGGCACTGCAGGGAAACGGAACACTTGCTATGGCGTTCCATCAGAGTTTACAGCTAATCAGTGGAGGGTCCCAGCTGATTTCACATATATGATTTTATTGTTAGAATTTATGAGAATATATGAGCTGGAGAATCGGTTTTATATATTCAATATGCCTTGAAGTGAACGTCCACTTATGAAAACCTTGTCAGATTGATTTCTTAATATACCTTTACTGTGGTCATGATTCTATTTTCCTTATACAGACTGCCACATCCGTTTTAGAGACATAGGGGGTCATTTATTAAGACCGGCAATTTATACGCTGGGCTTAATTCGCATGCGCTGGCGGTGGATGCATCAAAGTTATGTAGAGACACAGGCCTGGGGCGAGGAATAGGCACAGATTTTGCCGCAAACCCCTTTGCGACAAAATCTGCCCCTTAAATACCCCAAAAAGCGGCGTATATATCGTAATAAATAACTCCATAGTGTTAAAGCATACCTATTGTTTTAGGTGACTGACCATTACATGCATTATAAACCATTTTTTTTTTACCAGTGTTCCCCTCTGTTGGCGCCATCTATAATTCTGACTGAGCTACTGGTAGAGACTAGGTGCTGTGATGTCTCCTATACACAGTGCACATAGAGGAGGAGATCCTGTTCCTTATCCCTCTGTAGCATAACCTTAGAAGAAGCAGCATGAAGAACATTATAAAGCAGTACTAAACAATGTAGTTGTGATTTACAAGAGCCAGAAGCAGCATCTCTGTGTGTCTGTACCTTTGTTTCCCTCCAGCAGCTCACTTCTCGCCTTCCCTTCCTCCCTTCTACATAGACTACTGTGAGCTGATAGTGATATTCCTTTTTCTCTCTATAGACAGAATTTTACTATGACATAGGAAACTTACTAGAGCCAGTAGCAGCATCTCTGTTTGTTTATGCCTTTATTTTTCTCCAGCAGCTCTCTCCTCCTCCTTCCATCCCCTCTCCATAGACTTCTATGGACAGAATGTAACCTATGATATAAGAAAGTTACTAGAGCCAGCACCAGCTTCTCTGTGTGTCTGTGCCCTTGTTTCCCTCCAGTGCCTCCCCTCCTTTTTCCCTCCCCTCTCCATAGACTTCTATGGATAGCATGTAACCTGATCTCTCAGTGAGCTAATACTCCATCTTGTCTCTTAAGGCACATTTTAGTTATGAAATAGGCAACTTACTAGAGCCAATATCAGTTTCTCTGGGTGTCAGTTCCTCTGTTTCCCTCCAACAGCTCACGCCTCCTCCTTCCCTCCCTACTCATAGACTTCTATGGGCAACATGTAACCTCATCCCTCAGTGAGCTCGTATTCCATCATGTCTCTCAAGACAGAGTTCAGCTATTAATTGAGGGTGAATAGTCAGTTCAAGAAGAACACAGAGAAGCAATCAAGTAACTCATAAGTATAGAACAAGGCATTTGTCATTTGGCCTTTTTGTCTGTACTATTGATTAATGCAAGCTTTTTGAAAGTCCAGTGCCTATGTAAATGATACAAAATCGTGGATACCTACAAAGACCACCAGCGGACGCTCAGTAGTTTACTGCATACTGTATTACTTAGTTAAATATATAAACAGTATGTAGTATGCTCCCTCTAGTGGTGACTGCAAACTGCCAGAATTTTATCATTCCACTCAATGACTATACAGGGGATTTTGAGCTATGTATCAGGAAAATTGAACTCTAACTGTTATAAAGTTATAGTAAGATTTTTTTTTTAGATTAAACATAACAAAATAGTGTTGTTATAGGCTAAGGATCTGGATAATGAATGACCACCTGTTTTTCAATTAAGTTAGCAAAGCCCCTTGAATCATATATATTGTACATGCCTTAGATCTGTGTTTCTGGTTATTACCACTAGATTCTTTCCTTGTTATCTAACCTTCGGTGACCTGATGCCGGCAGCCTTTGGTTCTGTGAAGATCCAATCACTCTAGTCAGTCACTTAGCTAAACCTCTATTTTCTTTCTGTTTTCTCTTATCCATCCTCTCCTTTTGACTTCCTGTTGGAGCACTTTTTTTTTACGCAAAACATTTTCAAGTCTTGAATCCTTTCTATTCCCACAACTCGCATTCCTTTTATTTCCCTTGCATAGTATTGACTTGTATACTGCTTTTAATTAATCACCATGCCCTTTCTAGGCAGCAGCCTGAACTTTTGAATGCACTTTTATTTTATCATTTTAAGCGTGTCATTTAACAATGAAATATAGCATATATATCGAGCAGATACAGCAGTGCTTAATTTTTAAAGCAGCAATTTTTTCTCCAGAGCTGCTTTTCTTACTGTAACTGGGTATGTGGTCAGCCATTACCGAGGCTATAGAAACTCTCTTTGGTCACCAAAGGTGGTCTTAAAGGGATTCTGTCACCACTTTTCAGCCCTGTGAGCTAAACATATGCTCATGTCCAGGGTAATATTATGATTCCTAAGGTGGCCTTATAAAATGTATTTGTGGCTTTACTTTGCTAAAAAACAGGTTTTAGTAACCTGTCAATCACTGATTTAAGGTGCCCAAGGGGAGATCCGTTGATCCATGATTCCCGGCTGCACCCATCGGCGTTCGGTGCCCAGCGCCGCCTTCCCTGCATTCAGTGCCGCCTACTGCACCTCTGTACCGCCTCTCCCTCCCTCCTCCCGCTTTCAGATCCCGCACGTGCGCACAGGCTCAGCCTGATGCGCCCATGCAGACTGCTGGCACCGGCTTCTTTTTGAAAAGTGCGCATGTGCCGGCCTGATGTGCACTTCGCTCAACCCTGGGATGACCTGATCAGGCTGGCGCATGCGCACTTCGCAAAATGAAGCCGATGCCAGCAGTCCGCACGGGCACATCAGGCTAAGCCTGTGCGCAGGCACGGTATCTGGAAGCGGGGGGAGGGGGAGAGAGGGAGAGGCAGCACAGAGGTGCAGTAGGCAGCGCTGAACGCAGGGAAGGCGGCGCTGGGCACCTAACGGCGATGGGTGCGGCCGGGCACCATGGATCAACGGACCTCCTCTTGGGCACCTTAAATCAGTGATTGACACGTTAGTAAAACCTGTTTTTTAGCAAAAAAAAAAAAACACAAATACATTTTATAAGGCCACCTTAGGAATCATAATATTACCCTGGACATGAGCATATGTTTAGCTCACAGGGGTTATAGGTGGTGACAGAATCCCTTTAAGGGTCCACATTCTTCTGCTCTTTTCTCTTCCCTTCTCTTTTACATTTGTCAATCTTCTGTCATTAGAGAGAGTCAGGCAGAAAAATTAGAATTTGTTACAGGGTTTGTAACCACAGCGTGGACCCGTTTGTCCACTAATAAATTTTATATAGGCCTAAACCAGGGGTCTGAGCGTCCATTATGGGGTTCATATATTGAGCATAGATATATCGGACATTGATGTACTGAGCATACTGTATATATACTGGGCACTTATAAATTGAACTGAACTTTCATTCGGATATTCCAAGATATACTAGGCATTTATGTACTGAGCATTCCAAAATATACTGAGCATTTATGTACTGAGTATCCTTGCATCAAGCACAAGTATATATTGGACTTTCTTGTACCTAACTGAACTTTTTTATTCCAGAAGACATTTTGGTACCCTTTTAGAAAAAGTGTATATGTATATTTTGGGGTTTCATGATATATAGTAACTGATAGCTGATTGTGGGGGTTCTGGTTGAACTCCCAATCTTATATTAATGACCTATCCTGATGATAGGTCATCAATATACATGGCAGGACAACCCCTTTAAGCTGAAGAGACATCAGGTGATGCAACAAGATGATGACCAAAGTCTCACAAGTAAATCAAATAATGGCTGAAAAAGAAGTCAATTTGTGCTTTGAAATGGCCAAATTACAATCTTGACCTTAAACGTATGAGAATGATGTGACATGACCTGAAGAGCACTGTTCCTGAAAGGCATCCCAGAAATATTGTGAACTGAAACACTGGGAGGAATGATCCAAAATTCCTCCTCGACATTGTGCAAACTTTTTTTTTTTTTTGCAGCCTTATGAAATATTTGGTGGAGGTGATTGCTGCTAAAAGGGTATACAGATTATTACCATCAAGGGTTCACTTACTTTTTATCACTGCCTCGTGGATGTTTACTCAAGACATGAACGGTACAACTGTTTGTGTGTATCATTTTGACTTAGAGAACCATCAAACCATATGGTATAAGTTATTAATGCAAAAATCCAGGTTCCAAAGGGTTCACTTTTTTGCAGCTGTATATTAGGACTAGACACAGATCCACACGATTGAACGATCAGATGTGTCACTGACTTTTGGAAAAAGTTACTTCTTTTTCCCATGTTAAAATTCCACAGCTGAATTGCTCATGAAACAATGGAAGTGATGAGCCAGACATTTCATTTCTGCCCCAATTGTATGTTTAACAGGCAAGTAATCCTATAATTTACTTAACGAGGATGTTAATGAGTTGTCTGCAAATCTCTGGCACCTATGAAAGATGGATGTGCAAAATTAGGCTGGTAGCCCTTCCAAGGTTACAGTCTGCCTATCTTGCCTCTGTACATACAATACAATATAAGTATTGAAGCTTTGCAAATAGTTGTATACATACTGTAGGTCAGATTAAAATGAAAGAGGAATTCACATGCATTGGTAAAAATTGATCCCAACCGCAGGGTTCTGGCTCCATCACTGCCTCGCCAGCTCTGCGCCAACCTCTGATCATGTGACTGCTAAAGCCCATTGCTGGCTGCAGTGCTGATGTGTCAACCATGGGGCATGTCACCACTGCAGCCAGTGATTGGCTGCAGCAGTTACGTGCCCTGTGTCAAACAGGATGTTGCCACTGGGGGACACAATACCTGCAGAGACAGTGGGGTAATGATGGGGCTGGAACCAAATTGCGGGATCAGGAAAGTATGAACCCAGTTGCGGGGATCGGGAAAGTATGACTACCACTACGGGTCCGGCCATAAAGGTGAACATCCCCTTTAATTTTGCATTTTGGAAGCAAATGAACAATAAAAAGTAAATCAGTTCAAAGGTGTCCAGACTCCATAGTCTTTCTGTTTTAGATAGAAATTTTCTTTAAAAATGTTGAAGATATGTTACATTTTACATGAAGTATTATAAGCATTAGAAGGCTGATGATCACTGATTCTAGATAATATACCACTATATTAACATCTAACATTAGGGAAACTTAATATTTTATGCTTAGTGGATGAGAATTTTTAGCTGTGTCTTGTTTTTCTACAACAGTGAAAAGAAACAATCTACAAAATAATGAACGAGTCGCAGTATATAATTATGTATAAACTACTGGAAGGCAAGATTGTGTTATATGGTTTACTGGAAAACAATGCCAGGTAGACTGCAGTCTATAGATTGTGATATATTGTTCTACATTACTGGATTTTATCATTGTTATAATGTAATGATGTGCATAGTTCAGATCTAATGAACGTAATTATCTATCTTTCTCCTATCTATCTATCTATCTATCTATCTATCTATCTATCTATCTACATAAATATCCACCCATCCATCTGTGTTACTATAGCCATAGCAGCTATAGTACTTTCTATGGGGACCAGAGGTTGGTGGCGATTGGTGGTTGTTGGCGGGGCGGGGACGGGGGGCGGCGGTTGAGGAGCCCAATCAGGTGCAAAAATATTGTATCTTTTTGTGGGGAAAAACTAAGAGCACCAGAACTGAAAGTAGGAAAACCAACAGGAATTTACACTGCTACAATGTGTGTCTATTGTAATATATTTATGTGGACATTTTCTACAAACCCCACAGTGTGGCCAGACTCGCGGTGGTAATCATAGTTATCTGATCTCTGCTGCTAGGTTGATGCTCTATTGCTGCCTCACTGACTCTGCAGATCCCGGTCTCTGCATCAACAGCAGATTAGACGCTGGGTCACGTGGGGCATAGGTCGCACATAATGCCCTGCCGAGCAAAATCCCTGAGCAGGTGCAGAAGACCTCTAGTGAGGAAAATGAGCGGAGGAGATTGCATGTTGACTTCAACTGCTCACTGTGCATGCACTGGGACCAATGCACATGATTGGTTTGCAGCAGCGCAAAGAGAATTTGCTCATCTGGGAGCTGACATCAGGAAGGCAAGGGGAGGTCTATGAGAGGGAGAGAGGAGGTCAGTGAGAGGATGATGGGAGGTCTGTGAGAGGGAGGGGAGGTCTATGAGAGGGAGAGAGGAGGTCAGTGGGAGGATGATGGGAGGTCTGTGAGAGGGAGGGGGGGTCTGTGAGAAGGAGAGGGGAGGTCTGAGAGGTAGAGGGGAGGTCTGTGAGAGGTAGAGGGGAGGTCTGTGAGAGGATGAGGGGAGGTCTATGAGAGGTAGAGGGGAGGCCTGTGAGAGGGAGAGGGGGGGTTTGTGAGAGGGAGAGAGGAGGTGAGTGAGAGGGAGAGGGGAGGTTTGTGAGAGGATGAGGGGAGGTCTATGAGAGGTAGAGGGGAGGTCTGTAAGAGGGAGAAGGGAGGTCTGTGAGAGGATGAGGGGAGGTCTGTGAGAGGGAGGGGAGGTCTGTGAGATGATGAGGGGAGGTCTGTGAGATGATGAGAGGAGGTCTGTGGGAGGGATAGGGGAGGTCTGTGGGAGGGAGAGGAGAGGTCTGTGAGAGGATGAGGGGAGGTCTGTGAGAGGATGAGGGGAGGTTTGTGAAGGGTAGAGGGGAGATCTGTGAGACGGAGATGAGCGGCATCTCGCGACTGGCCTCATCCAGCGCAATGTCCCAGTGACTCCATGAACTACCAGGTGATGATGTCAGGTACATTTTCAAAGTTTATTTTTGACATGAAGAAAATGCTTTTGAGCATAAACAAAGCTACCTTATAAATGATGGGAGGATAAACAGTAGGAATGTGTAATTAGCTCTATAGGTCAATTCCGATGACAGGTTTCCTACAACTGTATTTTTTGGAGTGAAGAGGAAGCTGTATGCACTTCTTTTTGACATTTCAACCCAGGACCCAATGCGAGACAACAGTGCTAAGCACTGTACTACCCTACCCCTAATGACTCCGCTAATTCTGGCAGCCTTATTATAAAGAACATATCTATTATTGCCTCAATCTGCTGTAATGAGTGTACATATATAGATATTAATCAAAGGTTAAGAGAAGACAATTCATAAAGATCATAGATGATGCTCTGAGTAGATGTGATGCCGGTAAGTCATGCCGATAAATATGTCTTAGGCACAACGACTCCACATATGATGAAGATTTCTACAGACACACATATAGGTCAGTATGAATTGTCCTCAAGTCTTGTCTTCAAGTCTATCTCTATTTTGAAATATCTCTTTACATATAGAATTAATCTGCATAAAAAGTTGCTGAGCATTGTGGGGACTTTATTAAAGAAGTTCTTCCAACAACAGATATTGATGACCTTGATCTATCAGTAGGATAGGTCATTACTACCAGGTTGGTGGGGGTTGACATCTAGCACCACCACCAATCAGCTGTTTCGGGCAATCTACAAATTGTTAGGCTGGGTGAGATGTCCAGCTCCATCAATCAACAGCCAGGTGGGTGCTTCTTCCCCTGGGGGGTGAAGGTGAAGAACTCTTGTTGAGGAGATGAGTTGATTTGCTCATCTCTAAGTTGAGACCAAAAAAAGTTGGGTCCTCTTTCTCCAAGGGTTCCACAGCAGCCGCATGGTCAGCCTCTATGCTGTGTATTTGCTTTACACTAGTGTTGATCTACTTACTTTTTTTAACTTTTCACGGTCTACGAGAAGACAATTTATTCTCCCACCTTCCCTTTTTGCATTTCGCTCTTCTCCTACAAAGAGACCAAAAAAGACAATAACCCATAAAATAATGTAAGACATAATGGGCTTAGAGGATCGGAGATGGAGGTAAACCAAGGGAGAGTTAAACGATCAGGAAATAATGGGCCTTCGGGTGAAATAATGAAAATGAGGACTTGATAGAAGCAAAGTAAAGTACAGAACGAGAAGTAATATACTTTGATCTCCATTTATCAATGCTATCATTATTAGCTAGGGCTCCAGGGCTTACACTTAGAAAATAATTATTCGCAAGGCAAGTTATTGTTCTGTACTGCATTACACTAAATGGTAATGTATAGGTAATTAGCGTGAGATTTAGGTAATTGGGGAAGGGATTGTATGAAAGTAATCTGTCATGGACATGTGTACAGCTCCTAGAAGGCTGAGCCAGTGGCCATGCATTAAAATCTGCCAGTGTTATACCATATACAATTTTTTTTTTACTAATATACAAAATAATGTAGGAGTGTCTTTTCTGCTGCAGCTCAGGGGGCGTGTCCATGCTCTCCCTATCACAGCACAGGAGGCAGTTGAAGGATGAAACTGAGCATGTGCGGCCTTCTCGGTGTGCTGGACAAAGAAATAAGGAAAAGAACAAGCAGCAGGTGGCGCTATACAGATACATTTTATTGAATATCTCACTGGCTATGCTAAATTTTTAATTACATGCAATTACAAAAGTATTCAGATCCAGGTGCTGGTTTGAAAATTGTAGAATATTTTTTGTGAGACATAACCCTCTAATATACTGAGATGAACACACTGGAATATACTGTAATTTGTAATGTACATATTAGTATAATTTTCTTGTGGTGGATAATCCCTTTAAGAGGGTTGTCCATGATGGCCAATATCTTTTTGTTGGAAAGGGGCTCCAGAAATAAGCGTATTATCGTGTCTCCTGCTGCTGGGATCCTGATTGATCAGGTGCAATTTAGATGGGAACATAGCAGCAAATTTTCAATTCTCCTGCAGCGCCACCTTGAAAGCAAATGAAGCATTACATGGTGCTAATTGAAATCAGTGGGCTTTCTCTATTATAATTAAACATGTTAGGTCCTTCAGAGAGATGCTTTCTCTAGCGCTTTCTAATTAAAGGTTGTCCTAAATGATTCCCCCCCCCCACTATTAACTCAGAATGTTCTAAAAGGGACATTTATGGGGAAAAAATTGGTGAGATATAAGTTGCTATCTGATAATCCTCACTTTTTCGTATTTTTGTATGTGAAATTCCGTATTTTATTTATCGTAGATACATATCGATGTATTTTTTATACTTTGTGGAAAATCCTTCTCCCTTGTTCCAGCAGATTCTTAAGATGCTCAGAGAGCCTTAGGCTGTTACCACTTCCTTCTGTAACCTGTGTTGAATTATATGGCCTCATTAGATAGAGGTCCCTTAGTTTTGCTGGATCGGCAGTTTGTGACGCTTGAGGTGTTGAATGTAAACCAGAAATAAGACACAGTCTTGTAAGGACGCTGAGGCATGGCTGACCCTTCTCTGTTCTGACTCAGTAATCAGGCAAACAAAGGAACCGTCATGACACTGAGGGTCATCAGTTATGTTTTCTTTGTGTCTTGGATTGTTTTCTTGCATCAAAACTCCTCTTATACCATTATTCTTACATTTTTTAATTCTCTGATAGGGCAACTATTAAGCTGTTATTTCAACGGCACGTTGCATGATACATAGGTTACCTGTTTGGTTCTGCTTTGCCAATTATTTCCCTTTGTTGCCACCATAGTACATTATGATAAACTCCTATAGAATTATACTTTTATTATTGGATATTGGTTTTGAAAGCCATGTTATAATATATAAGGTCTGACAAACACTTCGCTGGCAGATCTTCTATTTGGAAAGGTTAATTTAATTAGTTTTACTTGTCAATAACGGCCCAGATTATCATTGGATTGATTTGTAGCAGTAAAAAGTTGAGTACCATAACTTTAAATTACTGCTTTCTCAGGGACAGAGCTCTAGGTGGTAGCAGAAACACAATGTCTAAGGATGCCTGAAGATCCCTCTGCCACATATAAAGGCACTAGTATTATAAAAGGTACATGAAAGGTTGACGACCTGCTACAAATTTTTCAATTAGGGTCCACATTGCCCAGCTGCCAGATGATCACGGCACATGCACCAGTTATGGAATCTACAGCACATGGAGAAAGCAAGAGAACAGTCAGTCAAGGGCAGGGGGCATGGCAAAAGTTAGAAAGCAGAGGAACTTAGATGCGCCAAGAGGCTTGGATGTTGGGTCTAGCGCTGTCAATCAAAAGGCATGGGGGCGTGATTAGGTGCAGAAGGACAGCATTAGTAATGAACGGGGGCGTCGCAGTCTAAGCGCTGCACGGGTCTCCCATTCAGCGGGGAGCGGGGGCCCGGCTCTAACATAAGTGCCGCGGCCCTGCTCTAACACGCCGGACCGGCAGGAGTGCCGATCCGGGCTGTTTAACACTTTACATGCCCCGGGCAATGGCGCGCACCACATATAAAGCGCTGACAGAGGGAGCAGACTCCCTCTGTCTCCCATCGGCACCCCGCAAAGGCGATCGCGGGGTGCTGATGTGTGTGAAGGCTGGCAGGGGTCTGATGTAGGCTCCAGACCTTAAGTAATTTCCAGCAAGCTGCACCTCTTTGGCTCTTGGAACACTGTGATGAAAAAAGGAAGAAAAACGTTTGGTCAGTAAGCCACAAAACAGGCTGGTTACTAAGGGGTTTAAAATATTGAGCTATTCTATCACAAAGAGTTAACCGTTTTTCTAGGTGTGTGACTGTTACTTTCACTTTGTGCTGGTCATCTAATAAGCCTTATCTAAACAACTGAGAGGTCTAAAACACTTCTTTAAGCCCCACTCTTATCAGAAAGATAAGAACTGAGCTATAATGACTGTTTACAAGGTCAGAGAGTAGAGATAAGGAGTCCGTCAGCCTCCCAAATGACGGAAAAGACAGAAAATCTACAGGCTGCTACTACAGCATCTCAGCTCTGTACAGAAAAAAAGGATTCCACATTTTTAATAAAGACCAATTGAAAAAAATAAATTTTGCTCAAAATAAGTACAATGCAATAACAATAAAAAATTGCCCCCAAAGGTGTACATAGCCTTTAAGTGTTAACTTCAGGCCAAGGAACTGCAAGGTTACATGCAGACTAGACAATGTGGTCAAGTAGATTTATACCACCATCCAACTACTATATACCATGGAATGAAGTAACGATTTTCTTTTCTGCACGGTGAGAATGAATACATTGTTGTTAGTCATAACTCTGTCCCCAGCATTTGTAACGTATGGCATAATGAGGTTTTAATCTCAGCATAATTTAATATACCAGACAATAGTGGTCCACAGACACAAGATTTCTTCATCAAGTTAATCATTCATAGTGCTGTGTGCAGGAAATATCTGCATTCGGTAAAACTTAATTAGAATACACGTAGAACAAAGCATTACGGATCTAAGGCTCACTCTTACAGTATACAGCAATGAGTAAAGCCATATACATTAGATTAATTTCAGCCAAGCCCACCAATTTTTGCAAGGCTGGCCAACTATCCAATATGGAGACCTCTTCAACTGTCTGGGTGATAATGATCGGGCTATTTGTTTTTGGAAAGTCAAAGGGGTTTTCTACCAATTAGATATTGATGATCTATTCTCTGGAGGAGGGAGCAGCAATAATAAGGTGGAAAGAAAGCAGAGGAAGCAGAAAAAAGTGGAAATGATCTTCAAGGAGAATGGAAGGGATTGGACGCAAGAGGGTTCCGTGTAGGAGAACGGTTGCTGTACCTCATCCAAGGACCAGCGAGCAGCCCTATTCTGTGTTTACTGTCAAATAACCTGCAGGAGATTGCAGGGTGGAACACCAATAATTTGCATATTGTGCCCCCACCTAACCAGCCAAACCCCATACCAACAACATCCCCTGTTTAAAGATGCTGTGTGGCCATTAACAGTGTGGTCTTCTCCTTATTATTAAATGAAAGTCAGCTGTGCACTGATTGGTCGCGTGGTCTTTTACCGCAGCACGGCTTCAACCTGCCCATAGCACAGCCGCTCCGTGTGGCCATACCCTAGGGCAGAGTGGCCTGGGAATACCTGATTTATAGTGATCTGTGACTAATTAATTCGGAACAAATCAAATTTCTTGCCGAACTTTGGCAAAGTTGCTGAATAAAATTTTTCAAAATGTCACTCCTCTCTAGAGGCCATTATACTCCTCGGAACTTAAGTGACATTTTGTGTCCCCTTCTCCAGATCTGTGCCTGCACGCAGTCCTGTCTCTGAACTCTACAGGCAGTTCATTCCTCTTCATGGCTTGGTTTTTGCTCTGATATACATTGTCAGCTTTGAGACTTTATATAGACAGGGCAGTGTCTTTCCAAATCATGCCCAATCAACTAAATTTACCACGGGTGGACTCCAATAAAGGTGTGGAAACATCTCAAAGATGATCAAGAGAACTGGGAGGCCCCCATAGCTAAATTTCAAGTGTCATAGAAAATCGTCTGAATACTTATGTCCATGGGAAAATTTAGTTTTTCCTTTCTAATAAAATTGCAAACATTTCTAAAATCCTGTTTTCACTGTCTCATTATGCGGTATTGAGAGAAGAATGATGGAGGAAAACTTTTTTTTCAACAAAATAACAAAATGTGAAAAAGTAAAGGGTCTGAAGACTTTCTGAATGCATTGCAAAATGTTATAAATATGTTAATAAAAAGGCCACTGTAGCCAATACTTTGCACCGCCATCCAGCATGCATCACAATGGCAAAAGAAAAAGATGAGTAAAGAGGTAGAGAAGAGCGAATCGCTCAAAATTTGATTCTAGCTTGATTTGGCCAAATTGGTTGACCGATTTGATTCTGGTATAAATCAATTCTAGCTACATAGAAAGTGCTCTAATTGGCCTGAACATTTATGTAAGGCCCCCTGATGGCTTCTAGAACTCAAATTTTCATTTTTGTTTTTTATTTATTTTTACGTTTTTTATACATTTTTCCCTCCCATCTCTTATCTCCCTTTCTTGCATTTCTCTCTCTCTTTTCTCTCTCCTATGTCTTTTTCAGATCTTTTCTCTCCCAATTCTCCCTTTCTTCTTTCCTGTGTCTTCCCTCTCTCTTCTCTTTTTTGCTTCTTACACTTTCTCTCTTATCTATCTTTTTTATTCTCTCTCCCCTCTCTTTTCTCTCTCCAATCTCTTTTTCAGATATTTTCTCTCTCAATTCGCCTTCTTCTTTCCTCTCTTTCTACTCTCTCTCCCAGTTTCTCTATCTATCTTCTATCTAGCTTCAGTCATAATCCTCTCTCTCTTCTCTAGTCTCTCCTCTCTTTCTCTGTTATGTATCTTCTTTCTTTCTTCTCTTTTACCTCTCCCTCTTCTTTCTTCGCCTTCTCTTCCTCCTCTCCTCTCTCTATTTCCCTCTCTCTCTTTCTCCAAAATTCACCTGATTCGATTCACCAAAATTCTGACCCACTTCGAATTTCTACAATATTTGGGTCGCCTCCAATTTCTTTAGAACTCTCCTCTACCCTAGTCATTTTATACTTAGCATGGAAAAATCACATCATTCTGAGGCAAGTGGAATCCCACAATCATCTACTCAGCTAGTTTGTAACAAATCAACAATCAACAGAAATAATATAGTATCACAACCAACTTGAAACTTTCTTAAGGAACAAACAGATAAGAGGAGGAGAGCATTTCTTATTTCTATCCCTGGGAGGGGCATACAGTAATTACAGCTCTGCATTGTGTCCACTGAGGAGCGATTGATTTTAGACAAAAGTAAAAAGGAGGAGGACGGCAAACAGTGCTAAAAATACGTAAATAAATGCAAAAGATTACAATTGTTGAGTGCTGCGCATAGAGAGCCGACCAGAGTTGTCTTAGAGTCCAGCTTTTCAATGACTATTGTATTGATTCAGTTATTTTCAGCGTCTTAATACATAGTTTTCAGTTTACATTCGTCACTGACATTTAATCTAAACAATATTCAATTTGTTTACTTTTTGTTCTCGGGGGATGTTCTCCTCCACCTCCTACTCGCGCAGCTGGCAGTCGGACATATTTGTGTGGCATAATTATTATGCCGTACACCACAGGACTGCAGTACTTTACTTCATTCAAGCTGAACGCACAAAGATTATTAACAACGTGTCTGGTGAACAGGGTACAAATACGCGGCTCGCTAGGTTTGCCTAAATTAAAGGGGTGATTAAGTAAATGAGGGATCATATGCACAAATGCTAGGTGTGGGTGAAAAGACGTCTGTCTGGGCTAATGGGGGTTTGCTTAATTGGCTGCAGTTGGGCAAAGGAGAATTGCAAAAGAAAATGCTAGGCTTTGCGAATAATAAAGCTTAAGTTTCTTAGTTCAGGTTGTCAAGTTACTTAAAGAGGTTGTCCCATGAAGACAACTTATCTCCTATCCACAGGATAGGATATGAATGTTTGATCTGCAGTCTGTTCTTTTCTCTTTCAATGGTGTTGTGGTCATACTTGCACACTGCCACTCCATTAATTTCTATAGGACTGCGAGAGATAGCCAAGCTCTTGTCCCCAGCTATCTCCAGCAATCCAACAGAGTTGAAAGGAGCCTAGGCCCCCATTCTTGCAATTGGCAGGGGACCCAACAGTCGGACTCTCGCCCATCTGACACTTATCTCCTATCCTGTAGATAGGGTATAAATAGTCTTTATGGAACAACCCATTTAAAGGGGCTTCCCACTGTAACAACTTTCCTACCCACAGGATAACTGCCAAGTATCTGATCGGTGGGGCTCCAACTACTGGAACCCCCATCAATCTCGTGATCTGTAGTTCAATAACAAAACCAACCACTGACTTCATTCTCCCAATAGGTAAGGCCCCACTGGTCTTACTTTTTTGACAAACCTTGTAGATATGCCATACATATATAGGATGGATATACCCCTCTAAACTAAATCAAGCACAGTTTACAAATAAAAAGTCCAGCTCGGAAGCACGGATAACACCTGGATTGGGTGTACCAATCTTGACACAAAACTATGGAGAAATCCAGCTTCCATAAAAAACCATAGTTTATTAATGGAAAAAGATAAAAAGCCATACAGACAGACAAAAGTATGTACGCGTTTCGGGTTGTTAGATCCAGACCCTTACTACTGGCGCAACATGAGTAAGGGCTGTATGTAGTGACCCGAAATGCGTAGATGCCGCTGTCTGCGTGTAAGGCTTTATATCTTTTTCCCTAAATAAACTACAGATTTTTATGGAAGCACGGTTTATGGTTCGATCAGTCACCTATCAGTCACCTATGTGTCACCAAAAAATGCTTTTCTTAAATACATAAAGGTGTAATGTTTTACAATGCACTTAGGAGCAGGGTAGAAGTTGTCTAAGAACATCAAAAAATGTAAGACCCAAGAGTCAAGGAAGAACTAAGATCAGAGAGATGAAAGCCACGTCAGAGCCTAAAAGTAAGCCCTCATTTGACACATTCCTCCCTCGTGTGGATGTGTAATTCTAGTCAAAGGTAGAGTTTCTCTGCAGAAGCTGCAACTGATCTCAGTTACTTCATGTGTCCCACATTCTAGTGTATAGAAACACGCAGCCACATACAAATACTGAAATGTAGGATTTGTGATAATAAATATAATGCATAAAGGTACCAATGGTGCTTACATGGTCATTGGCCCTTGGTTGGTGGTTGGCATTGGGACTTGACTATTTGCAAGAGTGACTGCCAGCAGTCCTGTCAACAGCCCACTTCCAGTTCTAACCATTATTGGAGAGCTGGTCATGGAAGCAAAATAAGTCGCCTTTGATAATGCGAAATAGGGCTCATGCAAAATATAGAGCCTTGTATATCAGTGCACGTAAACCTTACAACTCCCAAAAGCCTCTCTTTGGTGCTCTTCGGGCTCTGCCAGGTGCCACAAGTGTGAGGAATAGTCTAGCTTGAAGCAATGCTTCTAGGTTTGAATACTTCCATACACTCATCTTAAGATGTTGCCTGTGTTACATAGAGACCATGCAGTCTCTGAGAGTATGGAATCTGGCATAAAAAAGCCTCCATATTCTTCTGAATGTATTCAGAGACATACAGTATAGGACCTTAGAAGTATGAGTATCATACTGTAGCTTGGCATGGACCCATAATGTGCAGTGAACCCTATATGTCATACCACATAGGGTCACCATGTGCCCTGATATGGAGAATCATCCAGTCCTAAGTAAAAATAGCTCTGTAATATTGCAACCTGTGTAGGATGCCACCATGTTTTCATGCAGAATGAGGCACTGTATGGTACTGTATGACCACTTAATCGTCTGTGGGAGCCACATTTTCTCAACATGCAAACACTTAAAGCTGGAGCTACACAGGAATCTTGACCTCGACATCCGCTGCGCAACCAAGAATCCTTGTGGAAGCCTAGAAATCAATGGGGTCATGGCATGAATGTCAAGCTGCCACAAGTTCCATGACCCCATAATCTTTAAAAAAAATCTGACCCTGCTCGATTTGTTTGTGACTCAAGGGTCACAGTAACTTACAAGTCATGCTGCAACCCTATTCATATCTATGGCTGCACTGCCACACAACAATCGTTGGTCATATAGGTGTCGTGGCCAAGAACGCAGTGTAGCTTCCCCCCAGCCTTAAGGGTTATTACCATCTGGGGCATTTATGGCCCCACCATAAACAGAGAACATGACGCCCATGTGCAGCATCCTCTCCGTTCACCACTATGGGTCTGCAGAAAATAGCCAAGCTAGCGCTGTATATACACGTGGACTTCCCCATTGATGATTGACATAGAGACAAGTCCATTTTTACTGATTTTGTGCTGGGATTTGTTTTCCATAGAGTTAGTCTACTCTACGATTGGACTCTGTTTATAAATGTAGCAATCCCAATAGTAAAGGAGGTAAGTGATAAGACACCGGTGATACCACTATGGCTGAAATCCCTATGAGTAAAATGTGTTTCTTTTCCTGAAATGGTGAAAATGAGAAATCTGTTTGTAAGAGAAAGGACCTCGCAGAATTGGAACTTCCCACGGTGCAGCCGGTTGTTAAATTGCGCTAAATCCAGGCAGATGCACCCACTGGCTCTCGCTGTGGAATAGAGCTACAAGCCAGCTGAGAAAGCAGGTGGCCTCACATATCCAATGTGAAGAAAATAAGGTTAAAAAAATGACAGCTGTGAGAAAATGAAGCAATTCTCTACAGGCCACTTGCTTTGTGAGTTGATAGAGTGTTACCTGGATACAAGTCCGTCTGCTGCTCATTAGTTTGTTTGGAAGAGAAAATAACCATAGATCTGTTTAGATTATAGTCTATGGTGGTTTTAGTCTTGTTCTTAGCAAGAAAAGATTGCAGCTCCCTATAATATTTGTCTATTTCAGAAGAAGCTCTGATGCCAAGGCTACACTGCCCCGTCCATGGTGGAGTGGACAGAGCTGGTTACCACTTCCATTGAAGTGAGAAGACTAACCAGCCAAGCCTACCACACAATGGATGAAGATATGTAGTTCTGGCATTGGAGCTACTGAAGAACAACAGATCGGCAATAAATCTGGGGCATTTTAGGTCTCCTCTTGGCTATCCGGCGGGCTGTTAATGCAGAGAACAGGTGTAGGTGTTGTCTGGATCTGGCATAACCGGATTATGCTACGTGGCCACCAGACCCCATTGAGTTGAACACAATGGTCTTTGTCTGGCCGGATCTCAGCATTAATGCCGAGGAGCAAGTGTGGACAAGTTATTTGGCACAATTTGAAACAGAATTTTCTAGGTAGAAAATAAACCCAGCAACATTTTCTTTATAAGTTAATATGCGCCCTTTATGGCATTTTTAGTGGAGCTTTTTATTTAGTGTCATATTGAACATGCCTATAGGGTCATATAGAGAAGCCTATGGGAAAAAATGCCATACCCGAAGCATGCTACATTTAAAAAGAAAAGGCCACTGACCCCCAAAATCACATTGGGGGAGATTTACTAATAAAAATGCACCCGAATTTTGGCACCATTTTTGCAAAAAAACTGGCGTACATGCCTTGTTACGGCAGTTATTAAAGGGAACCTGTCATCAACTTTATGCTGCCCATACTAACGGCAGTATAAAGTAGAGACAGGCGAGTTGATTTCAGAGGTCTGTCATTTAAAAGTTAAAAGTAAGTGGTCGCCGAGACCCAACATCATGATAATTGCAGACTGGGCCTAGAAAAGAGTCACGGCCACCTGAGAAGAGTCCTGGTTATTCATGAATTCCTGCTCTCCCGCCCACCTGTTGATGACTGACAGTCTTCTACCTAGTTTTCTCCCTTTCTCTCTAGGAGAGAACTCCCAATCATCAGCAGATGGACGGGAGAGCAGGAGATTAGAAATAACCAGGACTCTTCTCGGGTAGATTTGACTCTATGATGCTGGTTCTCAGCAACCACTTACTTTTAGCTCATGAGTGACACACCACTGAAATCAGCATTTCTGTCACTTTTTTATGCTGCCCTCAGTGAGATCAGCATAAAGTTGATGACAGGTTCCCTTTAAGTGTTTTCGCCATGTGTTTTGAATCTGGTCAAGATACCAGGTAGGATGATGTACTGCTCCAAATTAGTTTAAAGGTGTCTTTAACGTGCACAGAGAAATCAAACCCTGACACACATCCATCGGAGTCAAAGTAAAATGGTTTATTGTCTAGTGTCCACACAGAATATACCCCACCACCACCCCCACCCCCGGTGGGAGGTAACTAAAGGCGGTGTATTTTTATTGGTTACTGGGAAATAAAAGCAAGCAGGGCAGCCCCCTAACTCTACCTAGGGCCTTGGAATGCGCTCCTTCCCAACCCCCATCTTTAAGATAGCAGGAAAGCTGTGTGCGCTCCTGGTACATCCAGGAACCAGGAGTTTTCTACTAAATGGTGCCTGAGCAGTGTGTATAAAACAAGCAAGTATCCATACTGTTTCAATAGTCCATAACACATGTCCAGCAAGAAGCTTGATCTAGCAGGGGAAGCTGGGGGCTTAAAGGGGTATTTCAACCTGGACATTTATAGTATATCCACATAAATGTGTGATAGGTGAGGGTCCCACCTTTAGGACCCTCTATGATCTCGAGTGGAACCCTTTTGCTTGTTGCAGTGAATGAGGAGGTGGCGCACTCATGGATCTCTAAATTCGCTATGAGATTTTTCAAAATAGCCAAGCTCGCTTCTTTACGGTCACTTTTAAATATAACACAACCAATAGAAACCAGGCTGCCACTTTCATGAAATATTCATATCAATGAGAATAAAATTGGATAAAACTTTGTTTCCATTGCAGTCCATAGAAATGATGCCACCAAACTTCAATTTTCCAAAAATACATAGAGCTCAGCAGCTGGTGTGTAGGATACATAAATATGAAAGGATTTAAGCCACATACTAGAGAACCATTATAGATTAACATGCACATACAATGGCTTTCTAGTGCCAAACCCGCTGGCCCGCCATTTATTTTGCTGCTTACACATCAGGACAATAAGCCTTTCTCTGCTCTAGGAAGCTGGAAGAAAACACGTGCCAGTATGATCCTGTGGGAGAACTGCGCAGCTTCGAAGAAAGAATCAGCTCAGGACATAGTCATACCAGAAATGAGAAATGTGTGTGGTCTGAACAGAGATATAAACACAAAGCAGAATGTGGAAGATTTATAATGATGTGCATGAGACTACAAGTTGGTAGTAATGGCACAAAATGTGCCAAAATGCTATATAGGGCGCTACTACTATATATTTGGTACAAGTCGCCAGGCACGTTAAGCATCATTCTTTTCCAGTTGGGTCACATGTAACTAACTTTTACAGGTTGTATATTTCTCTAATGATTGTACTTTTTGCGCTAAATGAATTACCTTTATTCAGACCCATCTTAATTGGTACGTGCATTGCGGAGAAATTCTTCTCTTTCTGATATGCAACTTAACTTTTCAGTGCTTTGAGGGTGTCACTGTTGCACCTCATTGCACCGAAAGCCACGCTCTTTATTGCTCCCCCGCCCTCTCAGCTTTGATTGACAGGGCCAGGCAGTAACTATGTAATCTCACCTGGCTCCTGCTTGCTTGTCTCAGGGATCAGCACAAGCAGGACTGTACTCTGTTACATCAGACTTGCCACTACAGCTCTTCTGCTCCAAGTGTATTTCAAGTCTGCTTGAAAACACACTTGGACCATGCTGAGCCGTCACTGCATGTCCACGGCTCAGGATGGTAAACCACTACTATAGTACAGCTACTCTGACTATGTTTTAACTCTGCTCCATCGCAGCATGTCTACAGCTCAGCATTATACAGCACTACTACAACTCAGCTACTCCAAGTGTGTTTTAACACTGTTTCATCATTGCACATCCACAGCTCGGCATTGTACAGCACTACTACAGCACACTTAGTCCAAGTGTGTTTCAACAGAGCTTCATCATTGCACATCCGCAGTTCAGCATTTTACAGCACTACTACAGCTCTACTGCTCCAGTTACAGCTCCAGATCAGCATCTATTCCAGATCAACTGTGTCTCTAAGTCTTCTATGTCCTCACCTCTGATGCATCCATACTTCTGCCCTGGTGCATCAGCGCCGCCTGTCCGTGCAGCTCCAGACCAGCTCATTAGTGGATCCACGTCACCAAGTGAGACATAACATCACCTTTTACAAGCCTCTTCATTCCAGCACCAAGGGTCCCATCCCCGCTGCTTTATGTCCCTGGAGGGCCGAAAGTTATGACATCTCATCCATGGTAATGACTGCTGCAGCCATTCACTGGCCTCAGCAGTGACAGGGGAGCAGAGCCAGCAGATAGGGGAAGCCTTGGTCCCAAACGTTGGACTGTAATAAAGTGACAAGGTCAAAATACATTGCCACAGAGAAAAGTCCCCTTAGACCCTACTAGGGAAGTGTAACTTAGAAACAACATAAATTACTAACATGTTGACTAGAGATGAGCAAACTTTTCAAAAATTCGATTCGCTGATTTGCCAAATTTTTGGGGAAAATTTGGTCGGTCCGAATTTATTTGTGGTGAATCGCGTTAAAAAAATGCTATTTGTGTGCCTTGCAGTAACACGCATAGGGAGTCTGCTTTGGTAGTGAAATAATACTGTGAGTCAGTATGACATGCAGATGACAGGTGTCACTCTTAGAATCACTGCACACTTCACTTATTTGGGCAGTCACAGGGCCAAAACTGACCAAATAACTAAAGTATGAACTGAGCCTTACAGATTAATGTTAGCGTCAAGAAGAAGCGCACTCCTTTTATACCCTCGTCAGCTGATTCCACATAGATGTCTACAAAACCAGTTCTATTAAACGCTTGTACAAGTAGAGCCCACCCTGACAGAGTGGAGAGGGTGTCAGCAGTAAGTTTGTGTTGACATCACTGATTATTTTGCCCTTCCTATGATCCGTCAGAACAAATACCCCCAAAAAACTGATCCTGTCTGTTGAGCATCTGCCTTCACTCGGTCAGCATTTGGTCAGTAATCCATCAGTATCGCTAATGCCAAAAAAAAAACAGGAGTGGATCCAAAACAGAGATGACACGTGAATGGAATATTTGCATGTCTTCTGTGTTTTGTACCCACTCCTACTTTTGGCTAACAAGTCACAAGCCAATTCTGATGGGACTACACAGGCCTTATAGCTGCTACACAGACAGGATCCGTTGTGCGTCTCATTTTTCCTTCCTTCTGACAGATCAGAAGGGTCAAATAAATGATTATGTCAGCCAGGCAGAAAGGCAAAATAGTGGCCCAGTCATGAAGTGGGGAGGGTGGGAACAGCATGAGAAGTCCACAGAGTGGCCCTATGACATAGTGGTGAGGTGGAAGCAGCATGAGGAGGCCACAGAGTGGCACCATGACAGCGTGGAGGTGGCATCAGCAGCATCAGGAGGCCACAGAGTGGCACAATGACAGAGTGTGGAGGTGGCGGCAGCAGCATCAGGAGGAGGCCTTAGAGTGGCACGACAGTGAGGAGTTGGCGGCAGCATCAGGAGACCACAGAGTTGCAAGGTGACATAGTGTGGAGGTGGAAGCGGCATGAGGAGGCCACAGAGTGGCACAATGACAGTGTAGCCCTAATTTTTTTCTACTTTTACACAACACAAAAGGCTTTTCAACAGATAAGTGCAACGCTGAACGGCGAATATATTTTTATATTGCCACTAATGCACGGCAAACTGGGCTTTTAAATATATAACTGCACCGCTGAACGGCTATTAGGCCCCAATTTTTTTCCACTTTTACACAACACAAAAGGCTTTTCAACAGATAAGTGCAATGATGAGTGGCGAATATATTTTTATTTCGCCACTATACATGGCAAACTAGGCTTTACAACATGTAACTGCACCGCACAAGGGCAAATAAGATGTACTGTAGAAATATTTCCTTGTAATAAACCCTGTTAATGGCTGTATCAAACAGCAATTGCACCCCAACAATAAGAACGGTTTGCTGGAATTACAGAGCTGTGTAATGGCAATTTGGATCCCCAGTCAGTGCAGCAAGGTGTAATAGGATTGTTCCTATTACGCATGCTGTAACCTCCCCTACTGAACTCTGTTCTTATAAATGCTGTGGAACGATTCCTCCCTATCCATTCCCTGCACTTATAAAACGTTTTTTCACCACAATAAAGTCTTTCCTATCACTGTCCCTAGCGCCTGCAGACACATATCTCCCTGCACTAAGTATGCTGGTGAATGGCAGAATCTAAGATGGCTGCCGCTATTTATAGGGCCGTGACATCACAGGGCTGGCTGGCTGCTGATTGGCTGCATGCATGGCATTATGGGTGATCCTGCCTTCCCATAGTTTCTTGCTCCATGTCCTCACACGTGCAGTAGCCATTTTAGGAAAAAATGCGATTCGTTACCACGAAGCATGAGGAAATTCGGCTTTGGTGCGAATCGAATTTTTCCTGAAATTCGGATCGAATTCCACTTCGTCAACTTAGATTCGCTCATCTCTAATGTTGACAAGCAACTTAATATAAAAGGAATAAGACATTAGTGCTGGTCTCCCATGTCTTACAGAGCTAGGTGATTATTCGGATTGATCCTGGCACTTCTCTCTTCACTCAGCTCTATATGCATGGCTCCAAGCTGTAGCACCATCACCAGAAGTCACATAAATTCTTCTACCTGTGGACTGTGCCATTCAATCAACCGCCAGTACCATTACATTCTTAACGTTTCCAAGGGGAAACATTTTTTTTTGCTACTTGAGGCTTTTGTGTTCTTGGGCATACCAGTTAAGAGACAGCCATTGTGGTTCTACATCATCTTAAAAAATCAGAGGAACAGAGAAGGTAAGTAAGTTTGTGGGTCTTGAAGCTATAGTTTAGAATATATTAAAGCTAGCCATACACATTATATTGAACGGTTATACCAATCTCAGATATTGGTGGTATATCGCTAGGATATTCCACCAATGTCAGATAGAAGCGAGTCCCACCTCCCATTTTCTGCATTCATTTTATGGGGGTTATGGAAATAGCTGAGCAAGTTCACTTGGCTATTTTCGGAATTCCCATGTGGTAAATGGAGGGTGGCTGTGCATGCGCGGTGCACTCTTCATTCATGTTTACTCAATGTTTACTCTGTGGGCCCCTTTCTGGAGATAGGAGCAGGTCCCAAAGGTGGGCCCTGCACTTATCTGTCATTGGTGGCATATCCTAGTATCCTAGTGTTATGCTACCAATGTCTGAGATGAGAGAACCCCTTAAATGTTGGTCAAACCTGCCCATTTCGAAGGGACCGGCCATCCAACTAATTGAGGCCTTCATACTCTCCCTCAGCCATGTCCCTCCACTACTTCTGCAGTGTCCCCACTACAAGTGGTTAAAGTGTTAAATCAGACCTTCAGACATGGCCGACCCACAGTGGTGATCATATTCACTTGATCCTCTCCATTGGAATCTGTGTGGCTCCCAGGGACTTCCTCTCCCCTCTGAGTCGAAATCAACATCCATTGATGGTGGGACACGTGACCGCTGCAGCCAATCACAGGCCACAGTGATGACCTGCTCCCCTTGCGTCACATGTTCTGGTCCCGGAGCCACACAGACCAAATCCGGTGGCAGGGATCAGGTGAGTATCATCACCAACATGGGTCAGCCACATCTGAAAGTCTGATCCAGTCTTGGATACTCCCTTTAATGTCACTGTTAATGTCACTGTATTTCATGTATTACTTGTCCTTTAGGTTGTATATGGAGAGGGAGGTTCCCTAGTGGCTGGGTAGGGCTGGTACCAACCTTTAATCTCTAGGAGGAAGTGAATTAGACTAGTGTGAGATGCATACGAGTAAAGAGCTAAGGCGCAGCGTTGTAGAGTGGAGACTCCTTTCTCCTTTGAATTACAAAAGCAAAAGTGACAATTTATGTGCCTGTCCTTAAAGGTAAAAGATCTTACAGAATGTATAGTGGCTATAATAAAGGATTACAGAACATTTGTCAGAGAAAGGTAATGCCCCTATATTGAGGCTATGGACATCGCTGCATGTGGTGGGAGTAATAAGCTTCAGAATTCCCATTTTATCAAAAAATCGAGGCTGTATTTCACTAAGGATACTGGGGTATCTAACTATATCTGGAGATAGAGGCAGTGCCTCTCTCAGGCTGAGGATGGAAAGATTGTACCATCTTAATAAAAGGGAGAGAGACCAGCTTTCCATACGCAGCCTTGGGAACTGCAGCTGACAATTGTGAAGACTGAATTTCATGTGTAACTCATCTATTAACTGTTACAGTAAAGTAAAGTGAACCAGTTGCACCTCCAAACCTAACACCATCAAGAGCACCCCAACCTACACCAGGCAGGAAGCCCCAAGAGATAGGGAATGCCCCAAAGGAGTAAAAAGTTCACCACTCCCTATCACTGCAGGGCCCAGAGAGGGAGAGTCAGGACCATGGGTACTACTACCCCAATTTGGCCACACGCTCACATACTCCCCTGTGGGGCGTGCACACTGCATTTCCACATGGCCTATGTGTGGCTATAGGATAACTGGCTGCAGTAGAAGCCCCCCCCTCAGCTCTGTCTGCAGTAGAAAAAAAAAGATTGTTAACCCCACCTCATTAGCGAAGGCCCACCTCCTCAGCTGGTCCAAAGCACAACGGGGGCTTAATCTCTGAGTTCTGCAGGATTTCTATGAGACTGTATAGATAGATTCCTCTTTACTAACAGTTTATCATTAATTTCTTGGGTCAGTGCCCCTTCAAAAGGGTAATAATACAGAGTGCCTGAACCTCACTGAAGGCAGCGATATGGCAATGAGTCACATAAAACTGTCCAGAAGGTAAAGCTCAGTGGCCTCTTATGGAATACATATTAGATTAATGTCGGCTTAACCCACGAATATTGGCAGGACTGGCTGACCATTAGGGGACCATCCCAGCTTTCCCTTGACAGCAGATGTTGGGGAAAGAAAAATAGAACAGTTAGATATCAATGTGCCTGTTTGTTTTGTTTTTTAGGAGAAAAAACACCACCAGAGTTGGCATTTTCCCATCTCCCAATTTAGAACAAATGCATGCTCAGCCAGGAGAGATAGTAGTTGGCCGAGAGCTGTAAATTGCTCCTGATGACTTCTCACACCCTCTGCCATCTTCTCCTTGTCTTTCCCTGGAAGTCCTCCTCTCAGTCTTACAGCAATGTAGGTGCCTGAATAAGGCCCCATTCACACGTCCGCAATTCTGTTCCGCATTTTGTGGAACGGAATTGCAGACCCATTCATTCCTATGGGGACATGCTATGTCCCGCCTGGACCCAGAATTGCGGATCCGCACTTCCTGGTCCACACTTCCATTCGGCAAAAAAATAGAACATGTCCTATTTTTGTCCGAAATTGCGGACAAGAAAAGGCATTTTCTATATAGTGCCGGCGATGTGCGGTCACCAAATTGTGGAGCGCACATCGCCGATGTCCGTGTTATGCGGATCCGGGGATCCGCAAAACACTTGCGGACGTGTAAATGGGGCCTAACCTATAAACACCCGTAATGTACTTATGGATACAAACAATTCAGCAGGAGTATCAGGTGCTCTCCTTGCAGGGTCTCCTATAGGCTCAAGCTCCATTACTTATGAAAGAAGTCCTCTAGCTTCTCTCCAACAGAATGAATTGAAAACTTTACACTAGGATCTCCGCATCCCCTTTTTCAGCAGACTCTGCCAGCAACTAAACTGCTTCACAAAGCTATCAGTCATCCTGAAGACATGGCTTCAAATAAGCTTTGACTTCCTTACTCACTGCAGAAGAGTGCTTAAGAAGATTGCCTTCCAGATAAAATGGATGCATAAAGAACACGATCTGGAAGTGCTCCGCGTCCAGAAAACTGCTTTTATCCCATACATCAGATATAGGTACATCAGCCCTCAAACACACCGCCATACATATCATATACAGTCACAGTGCTTGCGAAAACTGCCATCATAGGGCCAGAGGGCTGTGTGCACATTTTACTCTCCAATTTAGTTTAAACCCTACACCCCCCCCCCCCCCACACACTCATTTTCTGTACATTCAGCTTCAGATGCCGTTACTTTTTTTTCAATTTGATTTAAATAATTTCTGCATATTTATTGGTGATACATAGGGCTTTATTATTATTGTTTTGTTTTTTACCTAGAAAATGTAAAAAAAATAGAAAAAAGTCTGTTTTTTACTTTTTTTTTTAATTATTTTTAGCGCAACTAAAATACTTTTTCAAATTATGTCCCCTTTCTTCCGTTATGGTCATTTTGATATAGAGCATATATGATTTATTGTGGATGTGGCAGGGCTGGCAGCTGCAGTGTGGTCTAGTGGTAGCATTCTTCAATTTTTTTTTTTTATTATTTATTCAATATATTACCTTATTTTTTATTTTTTGCACTTTGTGCTCCCCCTACCCCCCCTCCATTATAAGATCATACAAGATCTTTGGGGGGTGAATTTGCTGATTTCTCCTGTAACGGAGGCTGACATATTAGCCCCAGTCAGAACAGGCTTCACTATAGCCATAGCAGCCATGGCACTTGCTGTGGGGCCCAGGGGTTGAGGAGGCCCGGTCAGGTGCAAGAACATTGTACCTTTTTGTGGAGAATTACAATATGATGGCTTTTTGCTATAACATAGGTTTCCTGATATATGGTGCTATTACACATATCTTTAATTATTGCGTCCTATGCTGCTGTTTGAATTTTCTTACACTTTTGTATCTTATTTTGCTATGCGGCCCTATGAGTTACACCCCTGCCAGTCAGCCTCCTGACATGCACTGCTGTGCCAATCTGGGTCTGCTAAGACCCAGCAGCTCCTGCAGTTACCTAGTGATCACGTGATCACTAGAACTGGAGAAGGAATCAGCAGAAGGTCTCTGTCTTTTCTATGGGACTCCCAGCTGTCAATGACAACAGGCTCCTCGTTCCTGCATCTGCTAACTCTGTAAGGACATTCAGAAACACCCTTTCAACACAAAAAAACGCTTCCCCCTCCCCCTTTGATATTAGAAAATCAAAGATTGCTTTTTCCAGAGACAGTGCCACTCTTGTCCATGGGCTGTGTCTGGAATTGCAGCTCAACAGGATTCATTGGAATGAGGTTTTGCTGCATTTAGCCAACTGACCAGTGGAGCTAGTTCTGGAAAGAAACCAGACCTTATTTTTCTTTCTAATTTCTGATATATCAAAGATACCAATGAGAAGACCACCCTAATGAAGTCTGCAATGCCAGGAACCACTTGTTATCAATATCAAATTACTCTATATACAATGCTCAAACCCCTTTGGCACTGCTCAGAGATTTGTCTGGGAATCTGACCAATGTTTCGAAGCAAAGGGCTAACGAGTTGAATACAATATAATATCCCTATAATAAATAATACACAATAATGTAATACACAAATAAATAATCAAAAGAAGCAAACAAAATAGAAAGTAGCAGGTAGTGGGATATGATGGATGATATTTCGGTGTCATTTGTACATTACATTCATCAGATGTCGGTAATGATATTTCAAGAGTTGGCGGGTTCTGTTAGTGGGCACTGGTTCATGTATTGTTAAACTGGATTCTAACTGGAGTCTTCAGCAATCTTGAGCGTAGTCTTATGATAAGTGTGTACCCTGCGTTATTTATATCCATTATATATTTACAGCAATTACATAGTATCTGGTATCATACACAATTTTTAATCATTTACATCTTTTCTTCTGGGGAGGTTCTTTGCCGGTTACATTAGTCAAATGTTCAATAATGGAAGAAGCTGGGAACTTAAAGTGGCCCTGGAAAAAAAACTAAAAGAGGCCCCATGCTGGAGGTCGTTCCAAATTGACAGAAGGCAGGGCAATGGGACCAGCAATACAGTAGTGCAGCACAAAATACCTCCCAGCAGAACCAAATACCACAGTGCCGCCCATCATACTGCCGCCCCTGCTGCAGTATTCAATTGTATCACAGTCCTGAGGATGGAGATACAGCTGAATTCTGGAGGGCAACTCTGGCTGTTTGCCAAGTGCATAAGTACCTTATGCTCCTAGCATCAATTACTCCTGAGAATATCAGATCATTAGGTATCCAGCTGGTGTCCATGAGGAGGGCTCAGACCTGGGCATTAGCCCACTAGGAAGTTTCCATGTAGGGTCTATGGCCAGACCGCCCCTGTTCTCTGGGCCTGAATCTAAAAAGCTTATTTCTGCTAACCTGTGGAGAAAAGACACTTTGAGCAGTACTTACCGTACCCTTCCAATTCTCCACTGATTCCGCATTCCCAACTGGGATCACATGACTGGCTGCTGGCTCTTCTCTTGTTTTCACGGATTGACGTGCTCCTGCATCTTCCTGTTCTGCTTTATCTTAAAGATGAGCTGATTGGTTCCTAAGAATTGATTTGTCTCATCATGCAGAGTTCTGTAACTGTGAGGGGCTGCCCCCCAAACTGAGGACGCTCCCCCTGCCACTTGATCAACCGGGTCAGGCATCTTGGCCAGTCCTGACAATCTCGCGCCTGCTCTGCTGCTCCAAATTGCGTTGTAAGCGCAGAGGCTCAGCCTCCTCTACTGAAGCGGCAACTGTGCAAGTCACCACTATACTTTTGGATTGCGGCACATGAACAGTCTATGCAAAGCTTGCAAAAGCAAAGCATCTGTGCATGCGACACTACTCAGAGCATCAGCGAAGGCGCAGAATTGTCAGGTGAAGACATTGCCTTCAGCTTCAGGGACACCCCCTTGTAAGGTGAAGAACTCTGGTTAATGAGACAACTCGATTCATACTAATTGATTGGCTCATTTCCACATCTGTAAATATGCAGCAGGACAGGAAAAAAGAGGAGGGCATCTGGTCACCGTGTCAGAGGAAGAGCCTGCTGGAAGTTGAGCGGACATGGTCCCAGCAGGGACTGCAGAATCGGAAGAGCAACAGAAGGCAAAATACTACTCAAAGTGTCTTCTCTCCACAGGTTAGCTTTTTAGGTAGAGACCCAGCGAACTTAAATGAAATGGTGCTCCTCCACCCCATGTCAAATTCTCAGTCAAGCCCGTTCCCTTTATTTCTACTGCTGAAGACTACTTTGGAAGATGGACATTCTTTCAGCCATAGGAAACATACCGGAGAATACAGCACTATTACATCCAGTGATGTCACCTCTGTTGTAGACGTTCACTTTCCTCATCTTCTCCATTTAGCCCAGACCACCATGACTATTTCTTTCAGTCCCGTCTCGTCTTGCCACACAGACATCTTAGTTTCCTCACTTTTCTATGTCCTTCCCCCTCCTGGTGACCCAAAATCATTATCCTGCTGCTACCCCCTGTGCCAGCTGTGCTCGCCCATATCCCCAAATACTATACTGCAAACATATTAGTGCCATACAAATACAGGAATGGCACAACATAGCGTAATAAGAATAGATGCTCCAGAATTTTTATTACATGGGGAATATAAGTGGTTATTAAAACAGAGATGTCAGAAAAGATGACAGCAACTTCTTAAATGGGGGGGGGGGGGTTTGAACTTTATACCATTTCAAAGCTTTCATTGAAATTATTAGGCTGCATAGGCAAGCTGAGTGCTGCAGAGGGACAAATGCTCATTTTAGCTGCTTTTATATCGAATGTTTAATTACAACTGGGAAAGTATTTAGAAACGAGGCGGCCGTGGAATGTCTATTATGGGATTTTACAACAAAATTACATCGGCACAATGAGTGGTTACTGCAATTTATAGGCAGGAAAATGGCCCATGGACGTAATGTGATATACTCACCCATCTCTATTACAACAACACAAAAAGACCAAACAGAAAGATCCACAACTTTCACCTTAAAGAGGTTTTCAGATTTTTTTTTTTTACTGCATTCTTATTGTAATATACAACATATATTGTACACTGTATGTAAAAAATTACCTTGCCTTACAGAGCCCCCTCCAATCCAGCACCACCACCTCGTCCTCTTCCCTGGGTTGCAGCTGTGATGTGTTTGTCGCAAGATGCTGAGGGATTGCGCTGTAGCCAATAGGCACACTGTCAGTTTTCATGTTACTGACATAATACGCTGCAATACAGAAGTATTACAGCATATTATATTGGCGATTAGAGGATTGCATGCTCAAGTTCCCTGCTAGGACTTAGAGAAAAGACAAAAAAAACTAGGAAAAAAAAGGTTTTGAAAAATACCAAAAAATCAGGCAATAAACATAAGACATCTTTTTTTTTGCTTACTAATGTCTTTATGTATGTAAAAAAAAATGAAGATATTAAAAAAAGTATTTGGTAATGATACTTGGTAGTTATTCATAATTGGTCATGATGACCCAATAAAGTATTAAAATGATTACACTGTTTATCCATTATGGTGAACATTGTAAAAAATTGTAAATTAGCTCTGTTTTGTTCATTCCACCTCCAGAAACATGTAATAAAGGTGATCAAAAAGCCACGTGTACACCAATAAAAACTACAACTCATCCCACAAAAATGAAGCCCTCATACAACTTTCTCAGTGGAAAAATAAAAATGTTATGGGTCTTTGAAGTCAGCAACACAAAAAAAAAATCTTAAAAAAAAGAGCTTTATGGTTACTTTTACACATAGTTTTTTGTAGCTATTTTGCACTTTTGCATTTTGGAAAATATGAAATGCAGGACAGTTGTTTTGTTTTTGTTTTATTTTGCAATCAGGGCTTATTGGCATATATTGTAGATGTGTACGGGCTGTCGATTACTTGTGGTTGTGAATAGATCTATTGTGACATGTGTCTCAACATTCTGGTTCTTTCTGAATCTGTACCTGTTGTCCATGTGCTCATTAGTCCTGCTATGTAGTTCCGGTATTCTGTCTGTTTGGAGGGATGTTCTGTCTGAAGTCTGTGGCAAGATGCTGGCTGTGCAACAATAGTTGCTTCCAAAGTCTCCAAGCCTGTACCTGAAGCCTGTTCCTGAAGCCTTATGCTTGTGTGTTGTGTCTGCCTGTTCTTGCCCAGTATGTATGGGTTCCAGAAGTTATTCCCATGTCTGCTTGCTATTTCTGGCATGTTCAGGTTCCAGAAGTTATTGTCCATGTTTCTGTAGGTTTGGGTGCCAGTAGTCTTGACTCATGTCTGAAAAAGTTTCAAGTCAATGGGCCAGATTTATCATTAGCCTAAGTCACTTTTCTGGAGTTGAAAAGTCGCAAAAAATTGCGCAAAAAGCCAAATTGCGCAATTTTTTGCGACTTTTTGGAGACTTACGCCACTCACTCCAAAACCAAGTTTATGGGCGTTTTGTCGTATGTAAATCACTTGCAAGACAGATTTATTATTGCGACTTTTTAAATAGTCGCAAAAAAGTCGCAAAAAATTGCGCAAACTCACTCCACTCATGACCATGCTTATGTTTGACAAAATCACTTTTTTAAAATTGCGACTTTTCCAAAGACAAAGCCAAAATACAACTAGGAACCAGAAATACACCAGATTTATCAACCTCTGAAAGAGCCCATGATAAATTTGACTTGACTCAAATACACATACGCCTTCTTTGAAAGTGGAGTGAACTGCAAGAGTAATGATAAATCTGGCCCAATGTCTTTGTATTTTGGGGTTCCAGAATTCTTGATCCAAGTCTGAACTAGTTCCTAGTCCGTGTATGTCAGCTTTCTTCTATCCGGATTCCACCCTTTCCATGTTTTATGGTTTTGGGCACAGTGGTTCCACGAAATCCATAACATACATGCAGTTACAAAAATATTCAGATCCCCTTCTGATTTTAAAAATGTAGAACAACACCTTTAAAATTGCAGTATTCAAATCTTGACTTTTTTCAGGACTCATGGTCTTTACCATGTAGTCTTAACATAACCTTAGGCTAAAGCCTGGTTTGAGCTTTGTCTTGGAATATGGTTTAATTTTTTCCTATGCTCGATAGCAAAATGTACTGAAAATGGGTTTATAGACAAAGTTGAGATTTAGGTTGAAGCCTTAACCCCATATCTAAATACCCTGGCTATGGCAGAGTGGCTTGTTGGCACCACATCGCCCCAGCACCCAGAGCATATGCCTCTATACCACCTCCAGCTAGGAGTCAAAGTCCTCTTATAGCCTAGAAGTAAGGTTTCTCTACATTGCCCAGCTAACACTGTCCTATTATATTTATGCAATTCTCATAACATTTATATACCGTATATATTATGTATCAAGAAAATGGTCCATGTTTACTTTGATATAACCCATTGTACAGAATTACATATATTCCCATCTATATAAATGATAACTGCCTCCCCCCCCTCCAGAGGCAGAGGACTGCCCTATTTTACCGTTCGCATAAATGTGTGCAAATTTCCTAAGTGCCTGGCAATAGCCCGCTCCTCGACAATTGATCATGAAAGAGGGATGTGGAAATGAAGGGATGAAACATCAAGAAATGAGTTAAATGGATGTCGTAGGAGCGAGAGCCGCTGGTGCCAATTAGAAATTAGGAAGGAAGAAACAGGTTGTAGCAACAGGAAACTTATTACTGTATGTAAAAACTAAACCATAAAATGAATATCAAAATGAATGGTTAAATCAAGGAAAACGATTGTTTGGCAGTCAGTGACCACTTCTATATTCTACATTATGATGCGTGGATCTTCATATTTATCACGTTTGGGAAATGGTCCAAATCATACATCCCTGAAAGAGAATTATTATAGTAACCTGAATATCGCCTTACTTTAGATTTTTGTGCTACCATCCACCCAAAGGGATAAATATGCCAATGAGTTTTCTAAATTGGGCAGGCCCTCCTCTAAATCAAACTACCCTGGTGATCAGCTATCATCACTAGGAGAAAAGATGGGCAGCTGTGCAATGCTTTATGGGAAAAGTTGCAATGCATGGTGTGAAATGAATGAGCAACTATGTAATATTTGGTTGCGATGAGTCCACGAGAGCAGAGGGGGGCTCTGTTGTGGATGTTAGATCCTGTGTTAATCTATATATAGATGTCATCAGTCATTGTAATCCTACCTGTGATGATAATGAGATGACTGCTGAACTTTAATCTCAGGAAGTTTCAGTATATTATGAGGCTCCATGATCAGATTCACTAAAGGAGGAGATAATCCAGCAATGGACCTGATGGCAAATGAATGGCACAAAGGTAGACAGCAGGTGAATGACAGTGTACAGAAATGAAGCAATACTGAATAGGACTTGTCTGAATTCAATTCAGCAAGTCAGCCTGGACAATGCCTACCACAAAAACAAATCCCGAAGATAGAAAGAAAGACTGTGGGACTACAGATCCCAGAATACACAGAAAAGACATTAGACTAGAACAAGATACAGTACATTAGTGGAACTACAGATCTAACTGCTGCAGTTTTTGTCCAGCTACCTCTCGTCATGTTTGCCGTGCTGGGGCTGGACCTCTGGCCCGTCCCCATTATAGTGAATGGGGCCGAAGCGGACTTCTGGCGCACACATGGGCTAGAACGGATCCGGCAGGCTGTTCTCCTGCCGTAACAGCCTGCCGGACCTTGCTAACGCTAATGTGAAAGTAGCCTAACAAATGCACCTAACAAACAGACCCAACAATCAGAGTGAAGTAAGACCTGGTTATATTAAAAAAGCTCAAGAATCAGCAACTCCATCCTAACAAACCAGACAAAGCTAGGAGATAACTGGGTAGTAACAAGGGAAACCTCTGTTGCTCTATTACCTACATCATAATTTCTTTCCACAGTAGAGAGTTTTTTTTAGAGAAAAAAGCACATGGGCACCATTTGATAGAAGAAGGACCCTGCGACAAGACTGCTCGAACCCCTACCTCGGATGCGTCATTTTCCACAAAGAATGGCTGTGACACATCAGGTTGCACCAGTATAAGAGTGGAAGCAAAACACTTCTTCACCGCAGAAAAGGCATGTAATGCCAGATCAGACCAGAATGAGAAATCCACACCTTTTTTAGTCATATCTGTTAATGGCTTAACAACAGTCGAGTAATTCAAGATAAATTTATGGTAGTAGTTGGTGAACCCCAAAAATCGCATGAGCACTTTCAGATTTTCAGGTCGATGCCTAGTCCAACACAGCACAGCCGTTTACGGATCCATAAGAAAACTCGAAGATGAGAGTAGATAACCCAGGAATTTCACTTTGAGAACCGCAAATACACACTTCTCCATCATAGCATATAATTTATTGTCCCTTAGGATCTGTAAGACCTGTCTCACGTGATCCTGAAGCTTCTCCATGTCGGATGAATAAATTAAAATCCAGATACACCACCACAAACCAGCCCACCAGATGATGAATGATGTCATTGATGAAATGTTGAAAAACCGCAGGAGCATTGGTTAACCCAAAAGGCATGACCATATTTTCAAAATGACCCTCAGGGGTATTAGAGGTTATCTTCCATTCGTCCCCCTCCTTGATCCTTATCAGATTATACGCCGCCCTCAAATCCAACTTCGAGAACACCTTAACATAGTAACATAGTATATAAGACCGAAAAAAGACATTTGTCCATCCAGTTCGGCCTGTTTCCTACAAGATGATCCAGAGGAAGGCAAAAAACCCCTGTGAGGCAGAAGCCAATTTTCCCCACTTAAGGGGAAAAAAATTCCTTCCTGACTCCAATCAGGCAATCAGAATAACTCCCTGGATCAGCGACCCCTGTCTAGTAGCTGTAGCCTGTAATATTATTACACTCCAGAAATACATCCAGGCCCCTCTTGAATTCCGTTATTGTACTCACCATCACCACCTCCTCTGGCAGAGAGTTCCATAGTCTCACTGCTCTTACAGTGAAGAATCCTTTTCTATGTTTGTGTACAAACCTTCTTTCCTCCAGACACAGAGGATGTCCCCTCGTCACAGTCACAGTCCTGGGGATAAATAGATGATGGGACAGATCTCTGTACTGACCCCTGATATATTTATACATAGTTATTAGATCTCCCCTCAGTCGTCTTTTTTCTAAAGTGAATAACCCTAATTTTGATACCCTTTCAGAGTACTGTAGATCCCTCATTCCAGTTATTACTTTATTTGCCCTCCTCTGAACCCTCTTCAGCTCTGCTATGTCTGCCTTGTTCACAGGAGCCCAGAACTGTACACAGTACTCCATGTGTGGTCTGACTAGTGATTTGTAAAGTGGTAGAACTCCCACAGTTTAGGAGTCTAGCGCCACCTTGGCAGGCAAGAGAAATTGGGTACTACCGGTAAATGACAAAAATACATTCTCAGATACTCCCCCCACACCACCAAGAGTGAGAAGAGAACTAAACACAATATTTTTTTTTACTTTTTCACCTTGACGTTTAACATAAGGACATACGTTATGTCCTTATTACCACAGAAAAAGCAGAGTCTTTTCTTAACCCTAAGGTTTTTATTACCAGGTCCAGGAGTGACTTCCCCCAACTGCATTGGCTCATCATCAGACATAAGCTCAAGAGCCTCCCTACCCAAAATATCGGAAGAGGCCGCCTCCCCATTCGATAGTGCATCCCGAGTGAGAGAAACCTTAGACCTCTCCCTTAGGCATCTATCAATACGTACAGCCAGAGACATGGCTGCCTCCAATGACTCTGAATATTCGTGAAATGCCAATGTGTCCTTCAGGTTCTCAGATAACCCTTCACAGAATTGTCTATGGAGGGCTGGGTCATTCCACTCAGCAGAACGTTCCCTGCCATAAACCACGCAACTTAGTCTTGGCCAGGGAGACCCGATCTGGGTCTTCGTAGATAAGTCCCAGAGCTCTGAAAAATTCATCTACCGACCAGAGGGATTGTGATCCGGTCAGCAAAGAAAAATCCCAAGGCTGAGAGTCACCTTTAAGTAATGAAATAATAATCCCCACTCTTTGACTCTCATCCCCAGAAGAGTTAGGACGTAGTCTAAAATATAGTTTGCACTACTCCCTGAACCGAACAAAGTTGTCACTTCCCCCGGAAAACCTATCTGGGAGAGCGGCCTTAGGTTCTGGGCAGGCCTGGTTCCCGCTGCTGGAAGCCGCCGCCTGTGGTCTCTAAAACTGCGAGACAGCCGTGCGTAGGTCAGCCACCTCCAAAGACAGTCCCTGCAAAGGATCGACCAGTGCAGAAACAGTATCCATAGCTGTACTGACACAAACAAAATGATGGTTTATGGCGGTTGATAATGTCACAAGTATAGGGGAGTGGAAAACATCAGAACACACACAGGACGAAATAGACAGGAGTCTAGGCCACAAAGCTAAGGGAGAGGTATGGTGACCTCCTAGGAATCCCTAAACCTCCCCCTGACTCCTGCCAATATGAGTAGACCATGAAGGTGGGAATACTTATACACCGGAACCTTAGCCCTGGAGACCCTGGAAAGCCCTAGTAGTGGTGGCAGGGAATGAGACTACTGGTTCCTCCCTAGATGAGGAAACCAGCGTCTCCCTGAGGCCTAGAAAGCAACTAACACAAGCGAACAACAAAATGCAAAACAAAATGCACTTAGCTTAAAGCAGAATGGAGGAGCAAGAGATCCAAAGGAACAACACACCAGCTTAACCAACTCCAGCAGGAAATATTAACCGCATGGTAAGCAGTGTGAGTCAGAACTCAATAGGACCTTATTAATGACCCACAATCTGCACCTGGCAAGAGGTGTGGTCATTACCAAAAAACAACAACACTGCAAGGAGAAAACAGAGAGACTGTCAGATACCCTCACGTGCCGCCAGTCTCTCCGATATTTTCACCTCTGTCATGGGAGGGACCGTGACACTAATTTATTATCAATATCAGATCATTTGGGGGCCTGACACTTAGCATCCCAACTATCAGCTATTAGCAGCAGCTCCGGTTCGGGAAGTAGACAGTATACAGAACCTGAACACCACAGCACCATACACTGTTTAGTGGCCATTCTTGGGTAATGCAGCTCAGTGCCTATTCCAATGAATGGGAGCCAAGCTGTAGTAAGTCAGAACAGCCACAACACAGTGTACGGAGCTGTGATGTTTCGGCTCCCTGCACTGTTTACTATAGGAACCTGTGGTCACCACTATCAGCCAATTGATGGGGGTTTCAGTTGATGGACCCCCAATGATCTAAGCATATGTCATCAATATGTTGGACTGGACCACCCCTTTAAGAAAATTGTAAAAACTGAGAATTCAACACATTACTGTAGCTTTGAGATTAGGCAATCTTCAGTTGCATTACATCATACAATGTATCACTACTTACATTGCATTTGCTTCGTCAAGTGTAATTTTAAAGTCTTGCATTTTTTTTTGTTTAAAATGACTTAACCCTTTCATTGCCCTCAGCGTAAGACGTGGTTTGTTGCATCAGCTCTGGGAAAGGATGAGTTAATTAATCCTCGGGTGCCGATAAAACATCTCTGCTCTTGAAGTTACATGACTGGGGCAGGACTAGGGTCACTGCAGCCAATGTAATTGATTTCCCAACATGAAATCGGATAGATAATCACATTGTAGCTCCTAATTGTGTCATTACAGGACAACATGATAAACAACCTCCGGCTGCAGATTACTCCGCATTTTTGACACTTTATATCTCAAGACTGCGACGTCCCCGCTCAACAAATGTCAAGTGATATAATTTAATTTCAAGGCTGGTAAGAATGTGTTTATGTTGTGACCCGAGCCAGAGGATGCATAATGAATAATCCAACACTTAACGACTCGCAGAGTTTACCAGAACATCAGCGACGAATGAATTCTTCTGACATTAGACAAATACAAAGGCAGCAGAATGAATAGATGGCGGCTGCGCTCCGTAATTTATATCTGCCTATTAGGGTACGACCACACAGCGCGGCCGTGCAGTGGCTGAGGTCCATCCAGAACCACGCAAAACTTGCATGACCATACCCTTAGGGGGTCAATTGGTTTCATAGATGGCTGGTAATTGCTAGAGTACGGGGGGGAAGGATAGCTCGCCTTTGTAACTGAGCTCCCTGCTCCACTTCCTAAGGTTTCCTTCAAACATAGTATTTTTTGCCAAGAAAAAAACAACATGCACTTAAAATGTTGAAAAGCACTGCCATAAAAAACATCAAATCTTCAAAATCATTGCCACAAAAATATAATTAAAAAACATAGAAATTACTTAAAATACACTATACCTAGATCATACTGTGCTTTCTAAAAATTCCCAAAAATGCTAAAAACAAAAAAGCAATGCCATGAAACACCATAAAATCCATAGAAATACTTTAAAAAACATACCTAAAGCATGCTGTGTTTTGTAAAATAAAAAAATGCTAAACACTGAAAAGTTGTGCCATAAAAACACCATAAAAACTGTAGGTCGTACAAAGTCATACCTAGACCATGCTGGGTTTTGCAAAAATCCTAAAAATACCAATAACACTCAAATGCAATGTCATAAAAAGACCTTAAAAACCACAGAAACGCCATAAAAAAACACTTTTCATAATCCACAATAGATTTAAAAATAACATTTGAATGCATAAAGAAGTGAAGCAAAAAACAGCAAAACTATTAAAAGTGCCAAAAGTCCATTTTCAAATATAGCATTAGATCATTCTGAGTTAATAGAGGGGCAATCTCTATTTAAGAACCCAGTCTATTAGTTAAAGTGGAGAGTTACTACACAGAGCATCACACTAGGACCAGCACATCTGCGTATTGGACAAACAACTCATTGATATCAATGAGAGCTGTGTAATGCTTATTTTCCCCTGTGGAGGCGCTGTAGCGAAACTGAACACTTGCTGCTAGGCTCCCATACAGATAATAGCTGATCGCTGTCACCCCACCCCAGTATGTGCTGCTAATGTGAGCTCCCAGTTCATCTACTTGCAGTGGAATCAAGGGTGCATGCACTTGAGCATATGGAGTCCCTACCAAAAAGTTGCAGTATGCTCACAATAGTTGTGACTGTCATTGCAAGGTGTTGCACTCATAGACCACCGAGACCACACAACAGTTGCAGAAACCTCTTATTACCATTGTCATGAGAACAGAACACCCCTTGGACTCCAAGCCTAAGGCTACGTATGGTAGCCTTAGGCTTGGAGTAAAAACTACCAAGTGACACCGTATTAGTAGCGGCCGTCACACGGCAAATTTTAGAACCTATAAAGTTTCTTGGGCTATTCACATCCACTTCACTCCAATACAGAGATAGTGTCAGCGCGTACAGGTGGATGAGGTATAGGAGAATAGTTGGGGGCCTTATTCATACACGGGCACTGTTGGGGGCCCTATTTATACAGGGCATTGGGGGTATTTTATCTACAGGGGGTTCTGTAGGGGGTATTTAATATACAGAGGGCCTTTTATATACTGGGCCTGCTATGTAGGGCATTATAAACACTGGGGGCACTACGGGGGGGGGGGTCATTATAAATACCAGGGGCACTGTGGGGGTGTACTGAGCGGACTGCAAGAGATGGGATGCTAAAATAAAAACAAATAAATCCGCTTTTAAAAACAATGAACTTCATCTGCTTTTTTTTAACGGCCATGAAAAACAGCTGCAAAATGCTATTAAAAACGGCCTGGAAATGGATGCACACATGGATGCAGAATGGCCATAAAAAACTGACAGTGAGTCCATTTTTAATGGCTTTTTTTTTTTTCTTCACTGCTGTGTGAATGTAGCCTAACAGAAATACAGTATATAGATTTCTGCATAACATGTAAGGAGAATAATGATCAGAGAACATTTCTAAACACATTATCATAAATTACCTTATATTCTGAGGAGTCAATACATACAGATCTTTCTGCTGTGTTTGCAAATTAGCAGGTTCGAGCAAATTGACCCCAGGAGATTTCTGCAAATAAGAAGATATTAAATTGTTTATGCAAGAAGTGAAACAGTTGTTCAACTTTTCTTTCTGAAAAGTCCCTGCATATATTTGACCTAAAATCTAATATCTAACATTTTACTGTGATTATTACTTCTAAAATAAGACTATCGTGTATCTATTGGACTTTGTTCAGAAAATCATTCTACTCTTTCTATCTATCTATCTATCTATCTGCAGCGGGCGTCTCCCCAGGGGCGATCGGGTCCTAGTGTCTAGGAATGCAGACTGGAGATGCGTTTCTAATAGTTTGCGTCATGGTGCTCCTACCTGGATACCGTTGCTCCCCGGGGTTAGGCTCCATAGCAACAAAAGAGTTTTAGTTGGCGAAGTAAGTAGAGTCCAGACTTGGTAAAGTTCAACAGTTTTTACTTGAAAAAACTTGCAATAAGCTTGTGTCATCCAAACAATACTTAATCTTTCTCTTGGCTCCAGCAGGCTAAGGGTAAACTTAAATACTTTGCTTTATCTGTCTGCTGCTGTGCTGATCTCTGGCTTCAGTCTATCAGCTTCAGTTACTGTTTCTTATGAGCGTTAGGTATCCTGTAACCTGCTTTGCTGAGTAGAGTGTCTTTGGCACCATTTTTCCTCTCAGAGGTAATAAGTCCTTTTATATGTCAGGAGTGGGCTGCTCTCTGAGCTACTTTCCCAAAACTCCTGCAGCAGTGAGGGGGAAACGCTCCCTCACCACAAGATGCTGCTTCACTCTCTCGCTCCAACTCTAAAACTCCACTCTCTCAACTCTCTCTCTACAGCATCCTGTAACCCCTCGTTTGGTAGGAAATGGGACAAGCCCACTTCTGCCCAAAAGGATAAGCTGATCCCAGTATATGCCACTAAATCTCTGCGGATAACAGGTCTTATCTGTGGGAACTGGGCAGCAAATGTTCATCCTCCTTGCTGTGCCACCAGAGTGGAATGAAGCAGTATAAGATGCCCACTGAAATGTATGTATGTAGTCAGCCCTGGCAGCCACTCTGTGCGCTAGCTAATAGATGATGGTCCTCCTCTATGAGATTCCTAATAGTGAACTTAGAAATGGGTTTACTAGTCCAGACAACCTTAAGGCATAGGTCATTTATTGCATGGTTTGGTGGGAAATAGAAATGATGTTTGACAGATATGTACAGTATTATGTCGTTTGTCAACCTAAGGCTTCATTGTGATGTACATGGAGCCTGTACAATACTATTTAATGCCACAGAACAGTAGGCACGTCATGTGCCAATATATGACAGACGTACTGTTCATTAGAAGTTATGGGCTCTTAGTTTCATGATCCATACCATTTACTTATTAAAGTTTATTCTAATGGAACAAAAGACATCTGTCAGCAGTTTTGTTCCTATGACACTGGCTGACCTGTTACATGGGCACTTGGCAGCTGAAGGCATCTGTGTTGGTCCCATGTTCATATGTGCCCGCATTACTGAGAAACATGATGTTTTAATATATGCAAATAAGCCTCTAGGAGCAATGGGGGCGATGCTATTACACCTAAAGGCTCTGCTCTCTCTGCAACTGCTGCGTTCTCTGCGCTTTGATTGACATGGACAGGTGTGATCACATTTACCCTGCCTGGCCCTAGCAATCCAAGTGCAGAGTATGTGGCAGTTATAGAGAGAGCAGAGCCTCTAGGTGTGGCCCCCTCGTTGCTCCTAGAGGTTAATTTGCATAAAAATTGTTATTCCAAGAGAACCCCTTTAAGTTCCTGGGTCCCACTGCAAATTCTGAAACAATCCACCCCAGCTACCCAGTGCCACTTAAAAAATTGCCATCTTCTAATATGACAGAAGCACTGTGACACTACCTCTGCATCTCCCATGTCTGCGTCCCATTTATCCATTACAATTATCTACTTCCCTTTGTTACATGCACATATCCAAAGACCTTAGGACCATGTGGAGCTTCTTTGACAATTTTCTAAAGTTTTATTTTTAGGGGTTTTTTCTACTAAACAATTTGGCTGAGTTAAACAAATCTTCCTGCTTGTTCTTCTATTTTGTGTGTTGTGTTCTGGAAATGATTGATGTTCTTGATATTAACTTAATTTTACATTAGGTTACTGCTGTCGTTCTACATAATCTCTGCAAAATTTAGAATAATTTTGTGCTGACTTCCACTCCTTCATTTTGGTTACAGGCGCATCTGTAGGAAATTATGCATTATCACAGTTTCTTTTAAAAGTTTTTTTTTCAATTGTTGCCTAGTAACAAGTCCTTTGTTCTATCAGCATTATAAACTTCAGGAGCGGAGAAAGTAGAACATTTATTATTAACATAATACGTCAACCTGAGGGTTCTCTCCAACAAAAAAAAATATATCTTGCATATGTTTAGTTTAAATATCTCATTTTTTACGTTCTATATTTTTTCAGGTCAACAGTTTGAACAAGTAACTTATTTTCTAGTGGATAATTGTCCAACTTTTGTGAATTCCTAATAAGGATTTATTTAAATGCTGCATGATATTAAAAGTTCTGGTGTTACATTTTGTACGGGATTAGCAATGGAATTGTCTATTGCCCACAGGTAATATAGACAGAGACTGACCAAGGATCACTGAAATGTCCTGCTTACTTCTACTTTGTGACTTCAGTCTACGGCCCCTTGCACACGACAGTATTTTGCGGACCGTATACTGGCAGTTTTTTCAGTTCAGTATACTGACAGTATACTGAACCATTCACTTCAATGGGTCTGCAAAAAATACTGCCTCCGTATGCCTTCCGTTTCCGTTTTTCCGTTTTTTTTTTCCGTATCTGTTCCGTTTAAATATAGACCATGTCCTATTCTTGTCCGCAAATCACGTTCAGTGGCTCCATTCATGTCAATGGTTCCGCAAATAAAACTGAACGAATACGGAAAGGCATCCGTATGTCTTCCGTATCCGTTCCGTTTTTTGCTGAACAATCTATTGAAAATTTTAAGTCCAGCCCAATTTTCATTATGGAATTAATGTATACTGTATATGCCAAACGGAACAACGGAACGGAACAACGGAACTGAAATGGAAACAAAACGGAAACAAAACGGAAACAAAAAACGGAACCACGGATCCGTAATAAACGGACCGCAAAACACTGAAAAAAAAATACGTTCGTGTGCAAGAGGCCTATCTCTTCTCACTCAATCTCTCTCTCACCTTCTGCTCAGGCTTCCAATTGAGCATAAATCAAACCCCCAATAAAGTCCTTGCACTCTAAAAACACTCTGTGACCACCTGCTAAATACCAGACCCTGTAGAAAACCCAGCAGTCAGTTTATAAAAGGCTATGGATTATTTTAGAGCATACAAGAACCAAACTTATTCAATGTTTAAGCTTCAATAGAACAGTTGCAGCACTTATCAAAGTAAAAAAGAGAGGCAAAGTAAAATGATATACAAAAAGCAGAAGACTTAACACAAGCTGTAATCTCTAGTGTTAGGCGCGAATTTGAATTGTGAATATCGCAATTTCGAGAATTCGTGAATATTTAGAATATAGTGATATATATTCACATTTTTGAATATTCTACTTTTTCATCAGTAACGTCCCCTTTTGCTTGTGGCCCAATGAGAAGGCTGCAATGTCTTTGTCTGAGCTTAGCAACAACAGGAAAGCTCCCCACACCCATTTTCTACAGTTTATTACAGTTCTGAGAGAGACAGCAGTGTCATTGCTGTGCTCTCTCGTTTCCCTTTGTCACATTACATTAGATAGTTAATTAGTTAGTTTATATATATAATACAGATAGTTAGTGGGAGATAGTGATATAGTGTAGTTAGGTTCTGCTGTCCATACATACATGCTACATACATAGTGCTGTGATGTCACAAGTTCACAACAATGCTTAGTGCACCAATCACTAATATGTAGTCAGACCTGCTAAAATGTGAAGTTGCACGTATTACGCAAAAATATGCACATCATTAATTGTTGATTTGCGCAATCGCGAATATATTGAAGCACTCTATCTGCATATAAAGCTATTGTAATGTTCTGCCGTGCCAAACATTTTCTCCAGTCTCAGGAAACTTCCAGCAGTTTGAAAAATGTAGCTGAAGTGACCCACGCCTGTATTGCGTGCGCATTACAGGAATATTACAGTGTCGATTTTCGCAATCTAGAAAATAATAGCGAATTCGTGAATATATGACGAATATTCTACAAAATATTTGCGATATATCGTGAATTCGAATATTGCCCCTGCCGCTAATCACTAGTAGTCTCTTTTGCTTCCTTGAAGGCATGCAAATTGTGGTAAAGTGTATGGTAATATGCTAGAAGTGGTGTATATTTCATCCAAAGCTGGGTGAGATAAAGGAAATCCAAAAAGCTGCAGTGGGCTGGATTTTTTTGGACTGGTGGGTAGGCTGGCATTGGGACTTAGCGTCCATCATTAGTACCAAGGCAGAACCTACTTTGATCACTGAACACTATTGTTTGCCATTGATGCCTCCATTGAGCTCTGTCATGGCACCAGTGTCGGCACTCTTGACGAGAGGTCAGGTCAGTGGTAAATGTACGAGTGGAGTGCAGTCCTGCTTCAATTAGATGGTTTCTTATGGTCCGGGCTGTCACTGCAGGGGCTAATGCAGAACTAATTTGCGATGCCATGGCGGTTCTTTGAGATACAGCAGCTCTTCTTTTAGTGGGCTCTCTACAAGTGTGAGTACCCTTCTCTATCACTGTTGACACTGCAATGCACTACAGAAACTTGTCATCCAACTTTCAGAGACTATATGGATGGACCTTCCAGTTTCTCATAGTCTCACTATTAAGCCCCCTTCAAAGCCCATCAATTGCATAAATAAATTTGGGGAATACTATAACTCCTTGTGGAAAGTGCCTTAAAGGGGTTTTCCAGGATTTTAATATTGATGACCTATCCTTAGGATAGGTCATCAATATCAGATCAGCAGGAATGTCGGGTGTCAGCTGTTTGAAGAGAAGGCAGCGTTGCCGTACGAGCGCTGCCTTCCCTTCATTGTTTACCTGCTCGCCATCGACATTGCAGAGGTAAGCAGGTCTAATTACAAGAAGCCGTCTCATTAACTTCTATTGGTCAGTTCCTTCCTATACACTTCAATCGGAATTACATCTGCTCGCTGCTGCAATGTCGACGGCAAGTGGGTAAACAATGAAGGGAAGGCAGCATTCGAACAAGTGCAGCCTTCTCTTCAACCAGCTGAGTGGCGGGGGTAACGGGTGTCAGACCCCCACCGATCTGATATTGATGACCTATCCTTGATGTCATTATTATTAAAATCCTTGAAAACCCCTTTAAACAGCAGGAGGAGTCTTATAGGCCATATAGAGTATGCAAATGAGCTCTTAACAAGCTCTGCCCCTAATGGTACCAGATGGGAGGTAGCTATCCATGTTCAACCTTTTGAAAGGCCTTGATACATTACTTGGATAATAATGAAGCCAGCATCTCTTCTGCAGACAGCTGTTTCAAGGTGATTGCCCCTCATCAGTGCAGAGCAGAGAGTACTGGCTTAACTGAGTGTGAGGTCAGGGAATACAATATCTTCTTAAGGACAGCGTTTAAACTGCATGAGGAGTCTTTTTGGCCAGACAAAACTCTTCTAGAATTCTAGGAAGGGGGATGCAAATGAGTTCAAGCTCTACCTCTGATGCCACCAGATGTAAGGCAGCTATCCTTTTAGTTAACGTTCAGCCTTTTAAACAGACCTTCACCCAGTTGCACTTGCAGAAATGGTGCACGCCTTCATCTAGCAGGCATAGTGAAAACTTCAACAACACCCAATCAACAATCCTTCTTGCTGGCTTGATTCATTTTTACATCACATTATACACTTCTCATTTCCAGGGGTTACGACCACCCTGCAATCTATTAGCAGTGGTTGTGCTTGAACACTGAAAGAAAAAGTACTGGCCTATGTGTACTCCTGTGGTGTGTATGGGCCAGTGTGCAAGCACGACCACTGCTGCTGGATTGCAGGGTGGTCGTAACCCCTGGAAATGAGCCATGTATAATGTGATGGAAAAATGAATCAAGGCAGCAAAGGAAGCAATATGGACAATCACAATACATTAGTAAGTGCCTTGTCTTAACTTTCTCTACATGATAAATACCATTTTCTGGAGTAAAACAACCCCTTTAACTCCTTCTAGGTATTCTATTTTCATTTCTAGTAGTGTATATTAGTTTTCTGTTCATTGTTTTTTTTACACACACTTTCACTCACTTCTCTTCTGAAGTTCCCCATTCATTTTAGAATTCACTAACTGGCTATTGAGTTGGGCTGAACTATCTGCACATTGTAAAAAAATTACACAAGTAATAAATCACTTTTGACTCGGCTAGGCCCCGCCATCCTTTCATTATTAAGATAATGCATCACCACTAACACATTAACGTCTTCTTGTGCTTTCAGCTCTGCAGGACTGATGGCGGGCTGTTTGTTACTGTGAGTAAAATAAAGACGAAACAAAGTACTTAAGACTGGACAATATTACCTGTGCATGCTGGAGCTCGAAGAGCTGCGCAAAATGGATAAGTGAGTATAGAAGCAATAGATCGTCTTTAAAGAGATGCCATCCACTTACTGTTATTTATTACCCAGTACCGCCAATGTTTCCCATATGAAGCAGGCACTCAGGGCGGGGGTGATTCTCATAATCTAGTTATCTTCTGTCTTATACACAGACATATGGGGTTATTTATTAAGGCCCGCGTTTTAGTCACCAGTCTTAATAACCCCTGCGCTGGCGGTGGATCTGCCAAAGTTCTCTAGAGGTGCTGGCCTCTACATACTTTCAGCGCATCCACAGCCGCTCTAAATCTATGCCAGCAATTAAGCTAAAAACCTAAAAAAGGCATAGAAAATGATAAATGAGATGGGCCTGGCAGCCTGCCTACTTCCCCGCCCACGCAATGTCCCCCTTTTTTAGACCTGGCGTGAGTGGGGAAAAGTCGCAGATTGCAGCACAAAACTGGCATATATCAGTTCGTAAATGACCCCCATGATCTTTAAGGAAATCTGTGTATTTAAGCATGTTTAACCCCTTTGCTATCAGCACCGTACATGTACAGCGCTGGAGTGATGGGCAAACATGGCGCCCGTTTGTGCGTGCAGTGGGCGTCATGGCCGGCTGGTCTCCACTGTTTCAAACAGCAGAGAAGCTTCCGGGCTTCTTACGGGCATTCTCTGCTGCCAATGAGGATGCCAGTAATTGATTTTAATACGCTGGGTCTCCATAAAGAGACCAAGGGTATTGAAGCTGCAATTCTTATTTGGGCCAGCAGTTGTCAGGCCAACATAAGAAATGAACGATACTGAACAATTAATGGATATAAAAAAATCCATGATCATTCTAAATTTTTAAATAATTTGATTTTTTAGGCTCAAATACGAGCTTCAAAATCATTTAAAAAAGTAAAAAAAATATAAAGAATTAAAAAAAATATAAAAGTTTAAATACCCCCCTTTCCATAGAATACAAAAATAAATACATAAATAACTATAGAAAACAATTTTGCAGCCCCACAGAAAACAGCAACGGAGTGCCAGCGGCTGTAGGGTCGATCCAATGTCCCAATACTCATACAAAAAAGGAAGGGTCCACGTTGGGTTGGTGTAAATAAAAGACACTTGTCACTGGAGGTGCCGTGGACCCTTCCTTTTTTACATAAATAGCTAAAAATATAAACATCATGGGTATCACTGCAATTAAAAACACCCGTACTATTAAAATATAAAAATATTTTTCCATTTATGAATGGCATAATGGAAAAAGGGTCAAAATGGCGGAGGAGGAATTTCATTTTTTTTTACAATTCCACCCCATTCAGAATTATTTTTTTCCACTTCCCACTACATTGTATACCATAATTAATGGTGGCATTAGAAAGTACAAATTTTCCCACAAAAAATAAGCCCTCATACAGCTATGTGAATGGAAAAATAAAAAGTTATGGCTCAAGGGAAATACGGAATAAAAATTAAACCTCTGGTATCCTAAGGGTTAAGACGTGAACCCTTTTTTTGCATTAAACTTGCATATGTTGTTAGTAAAAAGTGGCATCTTTATGTTCACATTCCAGCAGTCTGCAATCCTTAATATCCCATCAGCAAGATCACCGTACATTACCCAGAAATATCTATGTGCAATAATAGTGAGTGGTAGACAGGTGGGAGATGCTGCAGCGGGTTTCGTCTCCAGGTGTGTGTGAGGCTGCACTATGTAAAAGAGAAGGGGAAGAAGAAGTGAGGAGATACTTGATTGTCTCAGAGTAGGGACAACACTGATATCACACCAAGAAGGGTCTACCTGTGATGCTGGGAGGAAATGATCAGGTTTCATCCGGAAAGGGTAAGTGGTAATAAAGCTAGTTTTCCCTGTAGGAGAGGTACTCTTGCTTAGTGTTTCTGTACCGATGAGCAAAAGTTCTTATAACACAGAAGTTCCTTAAAAAATACATGTAACTTTGAAAACATTGTGATGTGCAGGCAGCTGGGAATACTGGGAATTGTAGTTTTGCAACAGCTGGAGGGTCGCAGGTTGGGCATCCCTGGTCTATAGAGAAACCACCGTTTTAAGACTTATGCCTAACACTATCATAGGAGCGTCTACTATCATATGGCGCGCATACATCCAGGCCTCTATTTCTTCTGATGATGACAGGAGGAGGAAGGCTCACTTTGACTCCTAGGCTGGGTCTGTTTGGCACAAGTATTGTATTGCCGCTTTCCTACCACTAAGTTCACCTGGTCTCAACGTCTCTGCACCCACTTGGTGTCTTCAGCCTCACCCTTCAGTGACTTTTTGTCTGGCCAGAACCTTGGCTGTTCCAGCTTTAGCCCTTTTTTCACGTGGCAGCCAAATCGAGCATCTTGACTCTACGGGCTGTGTTGATATTGGCCTCGCCGCAACTCATTGGACCACTTTCCAAGAATCTGACTTGGCCTACACATCCTCCCTGAAAGGGGTCTTACCTGTTACATCAGGTGGTCTCTTTTATACTACGTCTCACTTAAACTGATTAATGTTTAATTTTCTGAATAGTTCTTGGCCAAATCTGACACCAACGATATCCAAGAAGCCGGTTGGCTGATAATGGGGTCTATTGGTGTCCATCTTTTGCATCCAGCAGTATTCCTTTTGTCAAGACACCCTCTGATGGTCCTCTCGGAGCCCCCGATGCACATGTGAGCATCACCTTATACCGGCTTTTATCAAATCTCCACTACACCCAGAATACAGTATGACGAATGGAAGCAAATACCTTCGAACAAGCAGCTGTTTCACTTAATGCCGCAATCAACCCAGAACGGCTGCCAAAATGTGAATATTTCAAATTGCTCTGTAATACGATAAATATTAAGGTCAAGGGGAATATTTTACCAATCGCTAAGTAGAAAATGCTATAATTAATAGCTGCCACCATACAATCAATAGTGGCTGACAGTCAATTAAAAAGTCTTATGCAAGAATAGATTGAGATTAATCCATCATGAGCCTTCAACATATTTGTTATAATTAGAGCAGCAAAAATATCTGAAAGGCCAAAATATGGAATTTTTTTATTTTTTTACTTCATTTTATCCAGTTTTCCTTGGTCCTATTTCTTCACAATTTCTTGCAAAATTAAAGCGATATTCCATCCAGGAATAGTCTTTCTTCCATAAAAAGTACCACATCTTTCCATAGGATATAAGTAGTATTGCAGTTATATCAATGGCTATCCAAGCTGCAATGCCAAAAACAACCTATGGGATCAGTGTGGTGCTGTCTTTTAAAGCTAAGTTCCTGAAAAAACAAATGCCATTTGGAAAATAGAAAAATGTAATATAGCATACACAAATTAAGCATTTTATATATTTTTTGCTCTACAGTTTAGAAGGGATCGGCTCATAAAAAGTTAGAATTCTTCAGCACATCTTTTGGGGGTTTCAGCTATTAGGTTTACAGTATGTGTTGGCAGATTTTTTTTTTCTTCATTTTTTATTTATGGATTTTCAAAAAAATGTTTTATTAATTGGCTTGGCAGCTTTTTAACAGCGCGGTGGGCTGGTAAAGGTCAATACAGGAAGGATGTAAAATATTCTATATTCACAGAGGGTCTGGTGCATACATAATTCTGCAATCCTTCTCACAGTGTTAAGATAATTTCTGGAACAGAACATGGGTGAGCTTTTACATTTACATTTTTGCACAATTTGATGCAGATATCTCAGTTGTTAGTTACTCGCTAGTCAAGATAGTGCTTAGACCGTTAGGCTCTGTTCACACAACACAGACTACCATTAATGAAGCCTCTGATGAATGCTACTGTATAAGCCCTTTAGTTCCTATTATACAAATGCCGTACTTTTTGGAGTCATGTAGTCTGTTGCATTATTCCATACAGCTAAAAAAAATGCGCTGGTGCTTACCTCCTCGATACACTATATCGGTTTATGTATGGTGAACATATGGTTTATGCACTAGGGGTTTTCTTGGCTTATACACAAAACATAGAGGTAAACATTATGTGAACAGGACCTTATCAGGAACAACATCCCATGTGATCATACTCTTATTTCCTAGAGATCTAAGCCAGTCAAATAGTTCAAATTAACATCCCTGGTAGAGGGCAGTGGAAGGGTTAATGCTGCATACAAGAGGTCTAGTGGTTAATCACCTTTCTGGCTTCTGGTTGTTGCAGGAGGATGAACTTTGATGGCTCTGATCATAATCATGAGTTTAGGGTAAAGAATATAGAGGACTATGCAGCTATTGTATGGCTACACAGTTCTCTCTATGATCAGGCAGAGAAAATCAGGAGTTCCCTGCCCACTTTTGAAGGAGGCAGAATTTTCACTGGACAGGGGTAGTTTTTCAGCTAGATTGCAAAATGTTGCCTGGGCATTGAAAAAGATTATTGCAGAGGGCTCTGGATATAGCCATGGAAATCAGAACCCACCACTGGTTACATTGCTAGCCCGCATGAAGAGATGGAGAGAGAGATCAATAAAAATTGGTAAAATATACAAGCACATTTACGGATTATATACTGGACAATAGATTGTACTATTCTCCTGAGCTGTACATTTCTGCTGGCTTCTAAGTTCAAATCTTCAAGCATCTCCTGCTTGTTCAGAGTGTAACAGAACCTGCTCAGGTGCACTGCATGCTGGAAGTCTTGGCAGCAAACACTACTTTAACGAGGTAACTTTACGTAGTCTCTACTTCGTGGCTGAGTTGCTGTGGTTCCTAAATATTTCCACTTTACAATAATACCGCTCACAGGTGATGGTGGAATATGTAGGCATTGGTGGCATCATACTACAGGACCACACTGGAATTCATTGAGCTCTTTAGAATGAGCCATTCTTTCCCAAATATCTGTAAAGGCAGACTGCATGGCTAGAGGCTGGATTTTATACACCTGTGGCAATGGGACCAGATGTAACACCTGAATTGAATGATTTAAAGGTATGTTCTAATACTTTTCTCCATATAATGTATTTTGCAGCTAATCTTACATTTTTATGTAAAACCAGTGGGTCACTGCCTTGGCTCCCAGTGCTCCCATTAAGTTATGTATGTGACATGACTTAATAGCACTTGGCACAATCAGGACAAATTTCCAGCTTCTCATTCGGTACGGAATCATCTTGTCATACGTATTTGATGATGATGATGATGATTATTATTATTATTATTATTATTATTATGCCTTCTACATATAGGAAACCTTATGAAAAGTCAACATGTATATCTAGGCTCAGTAAATCTGATGCTGAGATCCGACTTTGTTTGCTGGATATATTACATTTACCAGACACTCGGAGACTACATTATGTAAAATATACTCCGACTTCTTATTTGCAATTCAGCTTATTCACAGAACACTTTGTTTCAACCATGAACTTTGCTTTAAAATATTTGCAGACTTCCAAATTAGGGAGAGGAGTTTTATGTATTGGAGATGTGAATTTGCAACTAAAATAACATCATCACGTATTAAAAGTTTTTGAAAATTAAATTGTTTATACACAACAAAAATGAGATTTTCTAGGGCTTAAAAAGAACATGTCCCTTCTCTGGACATGTCTGTTTTATTAAACATATGGATTCCCCATGTAATAAGAATTCTGGAACATCTATTCTTATGTCTCTACGTTGTACCATTCCTTTATTATTCCTGCTAGAAGTCATGAAAGAATTGCTAGTCATTTGCATTGTAGGTCCAGATGGGTGTTACCAGTTGACACTAGCAGCACTTATTGGGTAGAGTGAGACTATGAAGGGACACCCCCCCAACTGGTTACTACCCCTCTGTACCCTTACTGCAGATAGCAGCAGAACAGCCATGTGATGGATGTGAGACCACAGGCCAAACATGAGACCATGGAGCTGTTATGAGTGCTGTGGTCCCTTCCAACTGCTGATCGACAGAGGTGCCATGCCAGGAGTTGGACCCTCACTGATCTGATATTGTTGACCTATCTGAGGTTGTCATCAGGAAAAATCTCTTAAAGGGTAGGGTTGAAAATAGTGGTGATCTCAGTCCTCACTAAGGTCATTTTCATATGGAGTCAATAAACTAAAATCTGTATATTTTAAGAGGGTAGAAGGGAACTGGAGTAAGAGGAAAGCCATGCAAACACAGACGCAACTCAGACCAGATGTTTTTCTTTGTTAGGTAAGATGCAAAGCAGGTATCCCAACCCCTAAGCCACCAAGCTGCCCCATAAATCAATTCAGCATGATCCAAGTTCAAGGTGTTCGAACTTGGTCTTCCCTAAATACACCATAATCCATAGGTTATCAATATAAAACACTCAGAAAACCCCTTTAAGTGGTTGTCCCATGGAAAATATGTGACAGTTTTCAAACCAGCACCTGGATCTGAATACTTTGTAATTGTATGTAATTAAAAATATATTATAACTACTGAGTTATTCCATGAAATGTATCTGTAGAGCGCCACCTGCTGTTTGCTCTTTTTCTAATTTCTCTGTCCTGCTCACTGAGATGGAAGCACACGTTCAGTTCCATCTTTCAACTGAGCTATGAAGGGGGAGATTTCTAGATCCATGTGAGGTACAGGGCTGGTTCTTGCTTTGTTAGAAAGAGGTTGTCATGTAGTAGATTTTGTATGATTTTTATTTTTTTACATTATTTATAGGATAACCCCATCTGGGCTCTAATGACTGTAAAGTCACTCAGATCATTACAGTTGCCCATTGAGAAGACATCAGCTTTGAGAACTGGCTGTTCACTTGCTGCCTAATTTGTCCCATGCCTTGACAGGTGCCATCGTCATAGGATCTTTAATGGTATTCCCTTCACCTGTCAGTGGTTTTAATGCCGCAGGTATTGCCTGTGCATTATATAGGAAAATATGAAACTACTGTAAATCCCCAATTCCTGATCCATCTATGATAGCGTATTAGTAGTCTATTTTTGCATTTTCTTAGATCAAGCATCTCTGTATATTTAGGACATTTACTGTGTGGCGGCTCATCTATTCTGCCCTTCTTCAACCAATTTTAATATAGAATCCAAGTGCCTTCACATTATCCAACTAGGCTGGAAATTTATGACATGTCAGAATATAATTTGTGAGCTGTATCTCAAAGAATACAGAAACCTCGTCTGCTGCTCCATATTCATCAAAATATTGAGTTCTGTATTATTTCATATGGCCCGATCCTTTCAATCTGTCTCAGTCAATCAAAGTTGGAAAGTTTTTTATCTTCATGAGCATTAACTGTGCAAGTAGAGCGATGAATGTGCCCATTGCTGTGTTCCCAGCCAGGCTCGGGAGCCCTTAATTCTCATCAGCCCTGCCATATGCTATTATCCAGAACATTCACCACTGTTATAAAATCCTGTCGGTGAATTAAAATAACCAAAAAAAAAACAAGAGACGATTGCACTATTGTGCTATACCTATTCTAAGGGTTACTTCTTTACTTTACAGACGCCTACTGCCTCTGACTCCATTGTAAATGTTTGAAATAAACAACATAAAATGTCACTTTATGGATTTTCTTTGGTGAGTTTTTCCAAATGTTAAATCTTCCATGTTGGCTTTTAGTATTACGTGTAGAAGACAAATTTTCCATTGTTTGCATACAGCCACCAGGGCATGATATGTCAATACACATTAGTTGGCTTCCTGTGGCCACCACTAGGGGTTGCTCACTGAAGACATGTGTATACAGCTCTCAGTAAACCTTTCAGGACACAGCCTGTTTTTATTTAATAATTTTTGTTTTTTACTCCCCACCTTCCAAGAACCATCATTTTTTTAGTTTTCTAAACTAAAAAACGAATAGACCAATGATGGGGCATTTCCTGATAGTTCCATGTAACAGTATAAAGCCCCTTTCACACGGGCGAGTTTTCCGCCCGGGTGCAATGCGTGACGTGCACGCATTGCACCCACACTGAATCCGGGCCCATTCATTTCAATGGGGCTGTATACATGAGCGATGTTTTTCACGCATCACTTGTGCTTTGCGTGAAAATCGCAGCATGTTCTATATTCTGCAGTTCTTCTATCTTCATTCAGCAGGTCCTGCAAGAAGAAGAAAGAAGACGATAACGGCTACAGGATCAAGTGGATGAGGTGAGTAAATTTTTAATTATTTTTTAACCCTCAATGGACATTTTATAATGGAAAATAATGAATCTACAGCACACCGAACCCAAACCCGAACTTCAGTGAAGAAGTCAGGGCTCGGGTCTGGATACCAAAATTCAGTTTTTTATCACGCGCGTGCAAAACGCATTAAAACGCTTTGCACTCGCGCAGAAAAAACTGAACAACAAGACGCAATCGCAGACAAATTGCATGCGAACTCATGCAGGTTTCCCTGAACCCGCCCGCAACGCATCCGGACTGAATCCGGCACGCTCGTCTGCAAGGGACCTAAGGGAGAGTTAACATCCCCGTTTCATTTTCTGCTCTTCTGAAAACAAAAACAGGTCCTGTTTTTTTTTTTGTTCTTCTGATGGATCAGAAGAACGAAAAATGAAACAGAGATGTGAATTCTCCCTAACGGTGATAGTCCTTTAGATAGTTCTTTACCTTTTGTGGTTGTGGACGATATTTTTTGTGGGTCACCCTTGCCCATTATTAATTATCTTCGGGACTATCTTATGCATCAATGGTCTAAATAGTCTGACATTTCCAGTGACTTCAACTATTCTACTAATTTTCCGCATAGTTAGTAAGACATAGGAATGAGAAGCTGTATAGAAGCCCAAAAGGATGGAAACAAATCAATCTCCTGCTGTAATGAAAGACAAAAAATACATATCACGCATTGATCAATGTGATATTTTACAGTCATATGTTCCAAAAGAAAAATCAGTTTTTGCCACCGCAGAGTAATTACCTGAAGGTGGGCAGACACAGCAGAATTAAATCCAGCAGATGGTGTGACTCACTATTCAGTGGTGACCTTCTAACGTTAGAGGCCACAGGTAGAAGTAATTTGATATAGTTAGTTAACCGAGCATCACGACAAGTTAGCATAAAATTTGTCAGGACAACTGAGTATCATTAGAAGAGAACGTGACATTTCAGAGTTATGGTGGTATTGAGTCTACTGTATGAAAGTTTTATAAAAGTATGTTTTCTCCAAGAATACAAAAAGTCTTCTTAAAGATAGCCACATTCCATTCCAGTTAAGGTCCATGTCTTCTTCCCATTGGGAAGTGACACACTGTGGCTACTCCCCTGTAAGAACAAGAGACTGAAATTCATCATGTTCGATCCTTCATTTAGACAAAAACATCTATCGGGGCAGAGTCGGCACACCCTCATACACATAGGATAGTCGGACCATTCCCCTGAAATTGGAAGGTTCAGCAAAATTTGCTCTTTTATATTTGGGCACCTTAACAGTCAATATGCAAATAACATTCTAAAAAAATCTCTACGTTACTTAACAGAAAGGAGCCATTTTGCAGCCAGAATTTTGTGTAGATACCGCCCCGAAAGCCGCTGGCCAGCCGCACGGAATCTGCCTCCCATTGCTTTCAGTGGGAGGCCGTGGTTTATGGCCAGGCTGCTGGGTGCACTATTCCTGTCTTTTGATATCTCTATGTGTGCTCCCTGTGTACTATGATATCACAGTGTGCACTCTCCCTGTACTGTGACATCACAGTGTGCACTCTCCCTGTACTGTGACATTACTGTGTACACTCTCCCTGTACTGTGACATCACTGTGTGCCCTCTCCCTATACTGTGACATCACTGTGTGCACTCTCCCTGTACTGTGACATCACTGTGTACACTCTCCCTGTATTGGGACATCATTGTGTGCACTTTACCTGTACTGTGACATGACTGGGGTCACTATTCCCTATCCCTATATTGTGACATCTCTGTGTGCACTCTCCCTGTACTGTGACACCATTGAGTGCCCTATCCAAGTGCTGTGACACCACTGTGGGCACTCTCCCTATACTGTGATATTTCTATACTGTGACATCACTGTGTGCACCCTCCCTGTACTGTGACATCACTGTGTGAACTATTCCTGTCTTTTGACATCTCTATGTGTACTCCCTTTGTACTATGACATCACAGTGTGCACTCTCCCTGTACTGGGACATCATTGTGTGCACTTTACCTGTACTGTGACATGACTGGGGTCACTATTCCCTATCCCTATATTGTGACATCTCTGTGTGCACTCTCCCTGTACTGTGACATCACTGAGTGATCTATCCAAGTACTGTGACGCCACTGTGGGCACTATCCCTATACTGTGATATTTCTGTACTGTGACCCCACTGTGTGCACTGTCTCTATGCTGTGACATTACCATGTGCATTATTTCTTTGTAATTGGAAGACCAAACGTTGTATGCCTTTTATACAGTAGTCTGAAATGACTGCTTAAGGTAGCCATGAAAGTACTGTATGTGGCCCATTCCAAGTTTTGCTTTGGAGCTTCATTATTTCTTGTCACGGCATGTATACCCTTTGTACACAGTCACATACCCTAAATCAGAGACGTTCAACCTGCGGCGCTCCCGTTGTTGTAAAACTACAACTCCCACTATGCCCTGCTGTAGGCCGATAGCTGTAGGTGGTCTGGGCATGCTGGGAGTGTTGGGCATCCCTGCCTTAAGTCATAAAGCTTCTCATTTGTTCAATACTTTATGCTTCACAATATTATTTTTATACATTATACCATTTGTCATCTAGCACTACTGGATGACTATTTCTATAAATGTATTACTTCTACTGACTTTTAGTCTCATTCAGTCTTAGAACGATTGGCAAACAAAACCCTGCAGTCTGTCATATCATGTCCCAGGGCCTTTGGCAGAGCTCATTATAATATTACATAATAAATGTTTAATGAAGGAGAAAAAACATTGTGACAATTATGCTGTCTTCAGCTCATCTAGGTATTGCTGCACAAGAATATTTTTCGCCCGACTTCTACATTGAAATTACCTTTTCTATTCCTTTGGTTAGCGTTTTGTCAAACCTTATCTGTGAGATCTTAAAAATATATGAGCTATAATAATTAGAGGTGGACGATGGCCAAAAAAGTTGCGTCCAAGTCCCCAAATCACTTCAGGTGGCTGAATGGCAATAACTGGTGCAAAGAAAACTCGAGTTAGGTTAAAATAAGGGAACGCCTATGTGACCTGGTCCTGTTTCCACCTATAGAGGAATACCTGTATGTGCTTGTGGTTAAAGACTACTCGTCGCCTTCAAACTGATCATTTTTTTGAATCACTCTTGGACTTGATCATGACCTGTTCTGACTTGGACAACCAGACTTTTCTTTGAATTTTACACAGTATCACATCCCGATCCTGTTACTTTTAAGCATTCCTTGCTCATTTTCCTACCTTCATTGGTATCTTCTGCTATTGTCCTTAAAGAGCTCCTGTCAGCAGGATCAACCCCATCGAATCAGGCATACTACCTGGTAGAGTTGATGCTAATGATTAAAATGATCCCTGACTTGTAAAAATCGGTTGAGGCGTTGCTGAGAAAAAAGACTGTTATTCTTCATGCAATCAAATACTTCAGCGCACAGAGGGGCGGGGCCAGCACTAGAAAGCTGAGGTGCACAGAGGGTCTTGACTCCGCCTATCTGTGCACTGAAGCCCTGATTGGCATAAAGAATAAGTCATTTTTTCTCAGGAATTCCACAACAGATTTTCACAAGACAGGTATCATTTTACTAAGCAAGATTAACCCTACCAGGAAGTATGCTTGGTTTAGTAGGGTTGATCGTTCTCACGTGTGCTCTTTAACTTTGTTGTTGCCACTAGCGGGCATAACCCCTATTTGTTATTCAGGAAAAGAAAACACAAGATTAGATTAGGGTACCAGGGTCCTATAGCCACTGACTAACTTGACCCATACCAAAGCCATGGGAGGTACAATGGATGAGTTGTGCTGTCCAGTTGATACTTTCCCTGGGTATTGCAGTAAACAGATTGTTAATGCACAGTACTGACCCAAAACATCAAAGTGCAATTTTTGATCAAACAGGAGTTCAGCTGCCCCTCTATTTCAGCAGTTTTGTGTTAGTCAACTTTGGATTCATATGGTTCTTTTCAGAGACTTCACTCTTTACCTGAGAATAAGGATATTGTATCACATAGACCTTTGTTTAATTAAAGGGAATCTGCCAGCAGTTTGACCATACAGGTAGAGGCAGAAGAAAGCAGTAGAAACATACATTTTTTATCATCAGGAATAGTGTGAATATGAACTTGTATCCAGCTCCTGCAAATGCCCTGGGAATGGCGCTTTACTTTAAAGTGCACTCTACTGGCTACAGTGTGCTACCTCACAGCCCCTCCCCTATGCTTAGAGTGACAGCTGTACCATCCAATCAGGAAACCACTACAGCCGTCACTCAGGGCAGAGGGGAGGGGCTGTGAGGCACATCACTACAGCCAGTAGGGTGCACTTCATTATGAATTTCCACCTCCAGGGCACTTGAAGGAGAAGAATCTAGCAGAATAAAAGCAAATATTCTTACTACTCCTGATGACAAAAATGACACAAAAGGTGAGTTCATACTGCTTTCCCCAGCCCCTACCTTAGGCTATCAGCAGTTTAGCATGGTCAGAACTGTCTGATAGATTTTCTTTAACACATTGGTAAAGTGGCAGTCCCACTCAAGTCCAGTACCTCCAGGAACTTTTATGACTGGAATGTTTAGCCCTTGATTGGTGATAATCTGAATGGGCCACTTAGTACTTAAAGGGGTTCTGCAGTAATTTTAAACTGATGATCTATCCTCTGGATAGATCATCAGCATCTGATCGGCAGGGGTCTGACACCCGGGACCCCCGCCGATCAGCTGTTTAAGAAGGCAGCGGCACTGGCAATAGCGCTGCGGCCTTCTCGCTGTTTACCTCAGGCCCAGTGACGTCACGACTTGAATCACTGGCCTGGGCGGGGCTAAGCTCCGTTCACTCGAATGAAGCTATGCCTGATCTGTACAGTGAATGGCTTGGAAGACTTGTGTCTATTGCTTTTAGGGTTAATTTTCTCTAAAGTGCAGTGAAGTGATGTACAAATCTCATCATACATGTAACCAGGGGTTCTAGACACTTGTTGCTGGTTTTCATTGATAGCTATGGAGGCTGTACTGCTAAACAAATGAAAATAGATCCTAAAATCTAAAGTAATTTATCGGCCTCTGGTGTAGTGTCTATTTTTCTAACCCTTTTAATAAATGTAACATTCTGAGAAAGAACTGTCCAGGTTAGTGTTGAGATGCATGTTGTTCTATTGTTATAAAAGTATTCTTAATAAGAAAATTCTCAAAGATAGATAGATGGTTAGATAGATAGACAGAACACAAATAGATAGATATGATAAAGATACATAGGTATATGTGCAACAGAGGCGGGGTCCGCACTGGGTCACTTTAAGAATAGATAAGTGTTTGTGTAATGACCCGGAGTGCCATTACCACCTCCTTTTGTACCCCCACTATCTTTAATGTGTGATCCTGTGTCATCTCTCATCTTTAATGTCATTTCCTACAATGTGTATATGCATTTCCTTGCAAATGTAATGTTTTACATGTAATGTGCCTCGTTACCAGCAGGTGGCAGCAAATCTGAGCAGAGATAGTTTCTCTGGAAAGGAACCTTCTAGTCCCTTCCAGCCCTCTCTAGAGAGGGAGGAGTTTAGTTAGTCAAGGTCAGTTCCAGCCTACCCCTCCTGGGGAGAGGTCTAGTGTGTGTTTGAGAAAACCCCTGCTAGGGGAATCCACAGGCCTGGTCCTCTCTGGACAGGTTCTGTTAGGCCTAAGCCAGCCTTATCACTGGAGGTTGTGCAACACCAAGCATAAGCAAGCTTGAGGTACTCTGATACCAGGACAAGAAGTTCTTAGGATTACAAATAAGAGACAGACTACAGCTAACCTAAGTTCCAGCAGAAGAGGAAGAGTTTCCTATTTACCCAGCCAAGCATACCTGAGAGCGAGAGAGCTACCGCATAGCAGAGCTGAGATTGTTGCAGAAGTGTTTGCCTGCACGGATTATGCCAATACCTGCTGATGACCAAGATAAAGTTTGGAAACTGTTTGGATTACCGTTGATGCCAAGTAAAGCTGTGTTTAATGTTACTACAAAGTCTGGACTCCATTTATTCTACCTATCTATCATCCAAGTTCAACTACCCTATTTGCAATGCTTCGGACCACACTATGTCTGGGATCCAACCATATCCAGGTAGGAACACCGTGACATGTGTATATAACATCTACAGAGACCATCCTGCACCACTCTGGCAATCCTACCCCTGGGTACCAACTTTAGGTCCTCGCTGTTTAACCACAGCTGGCGTCACGATTACTTGCTCTATAAGAGGAACATATTTTGTAGATACCTCCTAAGGGGCAAGGGATACCCCAGGCCAGGTGTGCGTAGTGGGCTCATTGCATTTGCTTTTGTGACGCCAGTTGCATTGAAGCAACAAGGGCACAGGGCCTCTTTTAGTGATATAGTAGAAGGTAACCAGGTGTCGGAATGCCAGAGTGGTGTTGGGTGGCCTACAATGTCCCTTAATGTTTTGTGCATGTGTCATGGTGTTCCTACCTGGATACACTGGAACCCCAGGCTCTTAAGCAGACAAAGGGGGTAGTTGAATTGTGGGATGAAGAAATAAATGACCAGACCTTGTGTTGAAGTTAATAATAGCTTTACTTTGGTAAACGTTCATCAGAAACAATCTTCCAACTTTGTCTTGGTTACCAGCAGGCTTTAGCATTAACTGTGGCAGGCAAACTCCTCTCTGCTATGTCTGTCGCTCTCTGGCTCTGATGTGCTGCCAGGCTGGCTGTATAACTTAGATTCAGCTGTAGGCTGCAACTTCTTTCTTTAGTCTGACTCTAGACTTGTCCAGGGAAAAGTTTACTCCTGGTTTCTGAGGCTTCCAGCTGTGGTCTCCATATCCAGCTGAAGGTGCTATTGCTGGCTTGTGCAGGGCTCGTCCAACAGGGATGTACACTTTCTGCCTTCTCCTAGTCGGGGGTAAGCTAGACCTTCCCCTAGAAGGGGGTAAACTCAACTACTCTCTCACTAACTAGACCTTCACCCTCCCTGCAGCAAGCCGGACACGCCCACCACACCACAGAGGAGGGTTAGAATGGAATAGGAAGGCTCTATTCTCTGTACCTGTAGCTCTGGCATTTATACTGCCACCCGCTGGTAAACCAGGCATATTACATGTTAACAATTACATAACAAGATTATGAATACACATTGTGCAGGACCTGGAAATAAATACAAAGAATGACATTAGGTTAACCATAGGAGATAGTGGCGGGGTGCAATGCCACTCTGGGGCATGGATAGATTAGATACGTCATAGATAGTGTTATGGCGATCCGTGCCTGCCGCTGTCCCACAGCCACCGCACCTCTCACCTTCTCTGGTCCCGCTGCTCCCACATGTCTCTTGTCTGCAGGCCACAGCCCGCTCCTGCCAGCATACGTCCCCTTCTGTCCCTAGGTAGCAGATTATATGCTCTTGCTGATTTGTTCTGGCCTATGGCTGACCATCTGTGGGTTTATAAGGTACCTTGCCCTGGGGAAAGATGTCTGAATTGTAGGATTTTTAGTTGCTAGTAACCAGTGAAGGTGTGCCGTTCTGTTTGTCTGTGTCCTAACCTCATCCTGTGCACTTACTCTGAACCTCTGCTGCCTGTCCTGACCTGTGCCTTTTCACCATATTGACCCTTTGCTGCCTGCCCTGACCTCAGACTTGTTTCAAGGATTCACACATACGCTGCCCACCCTGACCAATGCCTTTCTCCTGACTATGAGTATTGCCTTGCCTCTAGCGTCTCTGATCTCCATGAGTCAACTGCCAATTACTTCGGGACTATTCCAAGAGGTAACAGCCTAGTGGCTCCTCTGCAGCGAAGGCCAGATCCCTGTATAGGGGTTAAAGGGTGAAAAAACCAGGGCACCACCAGTGTAATGCCCTTAGGTCTAGCCCAAAGTCAAACCTGTTGGTTGGCACAGTGGGTCCACACTCACTGCCTGTAACAGATAGATAGAAGATAGATAGATAGATAGATAGATAGATACTAAAGCTAGATAGACAATAGAGATAGGCATGATAGAGACAAGATGAATACCGTTCTAACTTCAGCACACCGGATCCAAGTTATGATGAAATAAGTGCTTTGAACCTTGAATGGAGAGCTGCTCGCCTGGCAATGATTTATTATTCTGGGTGATGTGTCATAACGGTACAGCAACGATCATGTAGCCGCTTACGCAGCGCAAGAAAACAGATGCCTGCCGTGCCATCATGTGTGAAGCAAATACGCCACATGGATTTCTGTTAATGAGGTAACCTGTCAGGAATTTGCCGAGCATAACAATAGCATCGAACGGAGGAAATCCAATAAGAGCAAGTAAGGTAAAAAAAGACAATTCTGTTCCGGGAAATGGCTTTACTTATGGGTACCTAAGCTGGACTAAAATAAATTTAATTGGGGAAAAAAACTTCCGACATTTCGGTTCGATTTTGGAGAGGAAAAAAAGTTTTATAAAATAAAAAAGAGAGTAAAACTGTCGAGAGCGTGTGAATTGCGGTCATGGTAGCATCACTTATGCAGTTGTCTTTTTGACTAGGAAATCTTTATTGTTAGCAGAATAATTGACGACCTCCAAGGCGTTCAAAACTAGAACATCTGTAGAGGAAAGGTGCTAATGGGAAAGCTATGGGCTTTTTCCAAATGCATTGTCTTGTGGTATGTTCCAATATTTCTAAGCAATCCTGAGGTCACTGTAGGTAGGGACATTGTTATTTATGGAAATAACAAGCTGGTGATATTGCTCATTCCCCAGTGGGGGGTAAAACATAAGGTATAAATTGATTGAAGTGCTTCAACATGAAGGTCAGAGGGAAAATCACTGGATTTCTTCCTACACAGGGCTTGTTATTTTGTAGAATTATGCTTTGCACCAACCTCTTGATTTCTTATGTGCTCAAACATAAATATAGATCAACAAGTATACCAAATAACAGTAAAATGTTGCATTGGATACTTTTTATGGTCTGAAAAGAAAAATGGAAGTATTGAAATGAATAAAGTGGGCAAATAATTGGCTACGGGTGATTTGTAACCATTAAGTATTGGCTTGATATTATACACCTAAAATGTAAAATAAGGCAACTTTGCAACTAATGTTAGTAAAAAATAGTTTACTATTTTCTGCAAACAGCTTCTATGTAGTCCTACGTGCCTCCATGGTTACAGACTACAATCCCTGTGGGTAGTCAGATTCTACATTCATGCATCTATATTTCTATCTGAACCCAGATCAAAACAGTGATCTGAGGATCCATTCCCCTGGGTGCCTTGATTGACAGAGCCAAGCAGTGGCAAAGGAGCCAGGGAGGGGTTGGCCGCAGAAAGGAGTGGAGCTTGGATACAAAAAGAGCAATGGTGACTCCCTCATTACACCATTGCACTCTAATTTGCATATAAAGAAAAAGTATAACGTGGGGACGGAGCCTCGATTCAACAAAAGAAAAACGGTGTTTTAAGTCAAGGGAACAACAACTATGTGTGTGTGCAAACAACTTGGAAAAAAAGTCGCTGGTGACAGATTTTTGAAATAGCTCATAGATGGTCCTCACATTTAATAGCTTTAGGCCTCATGCACACGATCGTTGTTTGTTTCCACGTCCGTTCCATCCGCAAATTTTGCGTCCGCCAAAAAAAAAGGATGATGGACCTTTTTTTTTGGCGGATCCGTTTTTATGGCAGATCCATTGTAATAATGCCTATCCTTGTCCGCAAACGTGAAAAAAGGGACATGCTCTATTTTTTTGACGGAATGTAAACACGGACCCCGGATGCGGAACAAAAATGGTTGACCATCCGCATTTTTTGACGGACCTATTGAAATGAATGGAGAAGCATCCTATCTGTGAAAAAAAACAGAACGGACGCGGAAACAAACAACGGTCGTGTGCATGAGGCCTTAAAGGTCCCTTTTTCTGCCTCTGGCACAAGAAGAACATTGTGGTCATTGGGGATTTTTTTGTGATTTACTTCCTAACTCATGAAAGAGTACTTCTCCAGGTTTAAGGAGGCAAAAATATATTTTAGTGTTTACTCTGCAGAGCAACTACTCAATGTAGGAGCAACTGCTCAACGTAGGAGACTACAGTGCTCCCTCTATTTCACCGATTGGCAGCTCTGCAAATCCCACCAAACAACCTTCCTTATCTCAGTTTCATGGACCATCTTTGATGGTCAAAGGAGGGGTGAGTGATTGGGATTAACAAGTCACCCCTACATTTTTAGATTTTGAGTAGAGAAGAGGTCATGTTTTACATTCTGATGCAAAGGTTTTCGATTGCAGTTCTATTCGTGACCTTGACTATCTGGATAGCAGACATTGTAGCTGCCCAGCTATTGAGTGACACCAACACCAAAAAAAAACATCTGAGGTGGGTATAGAACTTGCAGTCATACCTGGACCCTGGAGCCTTTGGGTTTCCAAAATGTGTACCCCACGTGTAGTTGGAGTCCTTGTTACAGATTTTCTACTGGGTTCTAGGAACTTTATGTTACGTCTTTGATATCTGAAGATGATGGAAAACAGAATAAGACGAAAGAAGAAGCCATGTAATGGAAGAAAAAGATATTTTTAAAACCTATTGGTTTCTTAAAGCAGCTGAACGCCATGAAAAACTATATAAAACAGAGGGTAGACACTGACAACAGTATTATAACTGCCAGCGGGGTGTTACCCATAAACCAACTAATTCATGGCTCTTGCCCATTGATGTGCAAATCCACCAGTGTTAGATATGGGTTGAAAGAAGCATGCAATCTAATGAACAGTATGGGGCATTATTATTTTTTAAGGTAGCAGCTACATAGATTGCACAACTATATATGCCAAAAAATTGCAAAAACTATGTATAAACCTAGGTGTCCCATCAAGATGTATGAAGGAATCTTAGTGGTGACAACTTTCTACAGTCTATTTATATATTGGCCTCATACTGTGAATGGCAGAACACGTCTCACACAAGTGGGTCTCATCTTTCCTTGCTCAGTCACATAGGTATACTCTTGTTTTCTCTCGTCCTTCTTGATCTCATTCCTGACGTCAGATCAATGAAGGATTCCCGCTGAGTCCCACGTGGGGTGAGCGTGGCAATTTTAGGCATCTTGAAGGCGAACAAAGAACAATGTTCTGTATCTGCGGGCGGCAATGTAACAGCTCATTAGTGATAGAGAGTCTGATGAAGTAAAAGAAAGTGTCGTAAATGGAAACTTTTATTTTCTCACACAACTCTAAAAATGGTCTTTTTGTGTATTGTTCCATTACTCTGCATTAACGATGAAAGTGAGTAATGTAAACTGCAAAGAACAAGTGCTTGTCCTATGGGGTTTTGTCAATTTCACTCAAGTTCTAGTCTCTAGTGTATATCTTTTCAAGCCTATGGAAGTTGTAAGAAATAGCTGATAAAAAATAACTTAGTCTATGTCTACATCCATGACCAGGGGTGTAGTTATAGGGGCTGCAAAGGTAGCGCTAAAACCCAGATCCTGGTTCCTGATTGGACTCCAAGGCTCCTCTGCCATATAAGAAACCATTGTTATAAATGGCACATGAAAAGTACGGACCCTGTTAGAGATTTTGTATTGGGGCCCAGGAGGGACAAGTTGTGTAAACTTTTGCGATCACCTGCAAGTAGACTCCTCTCTCCACCCAGTTGGCTTTCAGCGATCACCTGCATGTAGACTCCTCTCTCCATCTGTTTGACTTTCAGGAACCATCTGCAGGTAGACTCCTCTCTCCACCTAATCAACTTTCAGGACCACCTGCAGGTAGACTTCTTTCTCGACCCAATTGAATTTTAGAGGCAACCTGCAGGTAGACTCCTCTCTCCATCTTGTTGACTTTCAGGGACCACCTTCAAGTAGACGTCTCCCTCCATCCAGTTGACTTTCAGGGACCACCCACAGGTACACTCCTCTCTTCATCCTTTTGACTTTCAGGGACCATGTGCAGGTGCTCTCCACCTGGCTGACTCTCAGAGAACACCTCATGAAGTCATTGCATTGGTGTAGGATTAATTCCCAATCAAGGGCTCCTTTTTAGCTCACCCCTTTATTTTCAAACCCTTCTTTAGTCTCTTTCTTAAGTACATCATTAGCTCACAACAGATTCTCAATAGGTGATCTCTCGGCTGCCACCAGTTACACTCAACCCTGCTTTGGCACCAACACACTCTATATTTTACATTTTAGTTTCACCTCCAATAACGCCAAAGGAAGTAGACATTCAATTGATGGAACTGCCTACCACAGAAACATGGCACCCAGAGGAATTTACCCTCCATAAAGGACTTCAATATTTGTCAGCTAGATATTGATATTACTATACACCACATCTTGACGTATATAAAACAGTAGGCAAAACAAAGATGCATTTCATCTGCAATAAACACAACAAAAAGTTAAAATAAACCTTGTTGTCTGTGCACTAAACAATAACATATTGTAGAGATGAATGGAGATATATTATGTCTTCCTGCTGCATCACCACCTGGCTCCATTTGCTTATCTCCTTCCTTTGGTCTTCTCGGCAACTAGTGGGTGATTTCATTACATTTGTCTTTTCCTTCATGCCAGATTATTGTCCATTTCACACCTATTTTTTATATAAGCTTGTTGTGATCGCTTCTATCTTAGTTGTGGATTTTTGTATAATATTGCACTGTATTACTAAGGTTATAGCTATATTTATATAAAATATTTTATATTTTTGATATGTTTATTTGTACATTAAAGGCTATGTGCAACTTTGGGGCAATTATTTTTATTATTGCACTGTACTCATTTTTAAGTAAAAATATTTTTTAAATTGGCCTTCATTAAACATTTTGAACCCTTATCTCTGTCCATCCTTCAGTTTCTTTAGTAGCAGGCTCTGAATTTTTACTCTGTTCCATCAGGAAGCTCAGCTGATGGCTCTTTATGTCTTCTTTCTGACCCTTTAAATGCTCATTAGAGCTCAATTCTTATCTTACTGATAATAATGTGGCTTAAATAATTGTTTATGACCTTATAGTACTTTAGAGAAGGTTTATTAGATGACTGTCACGGGTAATGGGGAGGGGATAACACCAGATAACACACAGAAGCAATAGACCAGAGTCTAGGCCTCAAAGCTAAGGGAGAAGGATGGTGACCTCCTAGGAATCCCTAGACCTCTCCCTGACTCCTGCCAGTATGAATAGACCCTGGAGGTGGAAATACTCATACAGCGGAACTTTAGCCCAGGAGACCTTGGAAGGCGCTAAGAGTTGTGGCAGGGAATGAGACTACTGGTTCCTCCCCAGAGGAAGGAACCAGCATCTCGCTGAGGCCTACACAACAACACACACAAGCGAACAACAAAATGCAAAACAAAATGCACTTAGCTTAAAAAAGAATGGAGGAGCAGGAGATCCAAAGGAACAACAACTCCAGCAGGAAATATCAACCGCATGCTAAGCAGTGTGAGTCAGAATTAAATAGAGCCTCAGTAATGACCCACAAGCTGCACCTGACAAGAGGTGTGGTCATTACCAAACAACAACACTGCAATATGAAAACAGGGAGACTGTCAGATACCCTCACGTGCCGCCAGTCTCTCAGATCTTCTCACATTTGTCATGGGAGGGACCGTGACAATGACAGCACATAGTGAAAGTGAAAGTACCATTCACACAGCTAGACAAACAGTTAACCCTTTGTAACAGAATGGCTGAATATTTTTTTAATAGAGACCAATTGAAAAAATAATTTTTAGCCCAAAATGAGTAAAATGCAATCATAAAAAATTGCCCGTGAAGATGTACTTAGCCTTTAACTTATTTTTTTAAAATTAAGGCCTATACCCAATTGCACCAAATAAATAGTCACCACAACTCTAATTATGTCCAGGGGAGAACCAATGGAGGGGAGACTGTACATCTCTCTAGTTGCTTCTATGGGAGATAACTGAACAAAGGTGCTTGGCTATTTATGTGGCACCATGGTCACAACGCCGCCTCGGCAAGGGGGATGGGATTATTCAAAACTGTTCTGGAAATGGGTGCTGGTTCTGCATGGAAATAACTTTACAAAGGAAACCCTTTAAAAATTCAAAATGGCGGCTATTACAGTTAACTAAAACTGTGCTACACTGGACTAGCAGAGACGTGTCCTTAGTGTTATGATATTGTTGCCTCATTATATGTCATGGTAAAAAGAAAGCTTAGAAAAAATGCAAAAAATATTTTGAAAAAAATGTAAAAAAATGTTTAAGATTAGGTTGTTTGACGTTATTCTATATTCTTTAGTGGTCAAGTCAAATCTCACTCCCATACTGAGTACAGAATCTTCCCTACAGCTACAATTTACTTTTAAATGCTGCCATCTGGATTTTTTTGTATTCTACATTCTGAAAATAGAGTGGTTTCTCCGTACAGATGTGCCTTGTACATTGTGTATACTGATCCATGAGATTGGAAAAACCACAGGTCTAAAATAGCTTAAGTCTAGAATAATTATACATCGTGTTTACCAGACTGCTCAGCCTGACATCATATAACTGTTTTAGCAGAGCTCCGCAATGGTCTCCAACTTGCATTGACGTTTGTATTTTTTATTAAAGCTATGTTACACTGTGTATGATAAAGTACTCAGATGGGTGAAGTAAAATAATCCAGGAAAGCTGTGTTGTTTCAGCAAAGTGTTATTTTGCTGTGGCACGTTTCTTTATGGGCTGGATTTTTACTGAATGATAGATGGGTTGGTAGAGTGACCAGCCATTCCCTCCCACTCCAGTACAACAGTTTCTCCTAGCCTGAAACAAACCCAGGTGCAGATGATGGGCTGATTACTGTGGGGAGAAAAACAGGGCTGAAGTGCTCATTCAGTGTCAGTTATTTGAGACTGCAAGACCTGGTGGCTGTGCAAAGCTTGATCCCCAAGTTTGATCTGAAGTACCTAGGTGAGGTAACCATCTGTTTAGTTAGCGCACAGATGGGCAGGAATTTTGTCTACGTATTACTTTTATGCCATGGATTCACCCACGTGAATATTGACCTTTGATGCCCTATGGTGTTTATGAAGAAAATTAACCTTATTTAGACTTTTAACCATTGATGCCTGTGTTTTGTGTGTCAACCCCACCCACAAGGACAGATCCTGACAGCTACCTATAGAAAAAGTATTTGCCTCCAGAATTTGTATGCCTTAATCTGCAACAAGTATGTACTAAATGACCGGCTTATCGTAAAGCAAGACGGTTTCTTCCTTAGTGGTGTTAGATGTGATCAGGGAGAGAGACAGAACCACCTTTTATGCTATAGTGATTCACAAAGCTGGACCGGATTTGGTTTCGCCAATGTGGTTACTAAAATCTGGGACAGGGCCATGTGAGGATAGTGTATTGTTCAGATGTCACTTTTTTAACACAAAAATACATTACATTTAACATATTTAAGATAGGTAATATATTACATATGTACTAATTCTGTTGCGGCACATGCTTTCCATATCGCATCTCTCTATTGGAACATTACGTAGATGCGTTAGCTGTATGTCGGGCAAACAACATCAAGAGCTTTTAGCTTGTAGACAGGGTCGAGTGGAGATTCCTCTGGAAAGTTCTGGGAAGGATGGGCTTTGGCCCTAAATTTATCGATATGATTAAACTTATGTGTAGAACCCCTACAGCAAGACTGAATGTAAATAGTAGCTTAACGGATAGTATTCCCCTGCCCAGAGGCACTCGCTAGGGATGCCCTCTGTCTCCATTGTTATTTAATATATATATTGAACCCCTCGTCGCTAAAGTCCCTGATCAAAACTAACATCACTAAAGAAGAAACGCTCCAGGTTTCGAAACGCGTCTGGAGAATAGTCCCTTGCGATATCAACTTATACATTTAAAAAACAAAAAATGAAAAAGATTACTACAGAGTTTCATGCACATTATCCACAACGATGAGCTATCTACAATATCTCCAATAAGTATCAAAGGTTCATTAGCGCTATAATTCAGAAAGTGCAGACACTAGCGCAGGACGGAGCAACAACACCTGCAAAACTACAGACACCTGCGGGTGTGAATACCAGGAACTGGAATCCGCACTACATGTATGTATACATCGAGATATCGGTGCATCCAAGGTGCGGTAAGAGCCTGATACCTTTTTATATATAAACAGGAGACATTGTATTTATATTTCAACTCGAAAAATTATTGGAAATTGTTTGTAGTAACACGTGGCTCACCATACTGCTACAAGCAACAAGTGTCTTCTCCGGCGCCATTAATTATACTGATATCGCTAAGGAACTTTTTTTACTATAATTTAGCAGTGCGTGAGCACACAAAGACTGTGTGTGAACATACATCTATGTATATGTAATATGTTTTGATAGTTTTATTTCTGCATTTTAATAGTATAAGTTTTTATAATTTTTTTAGGAGCAATATGTATGTAATAATAATATAATAAAGTGTCTTTCTTTATAATAAGCCGGTCATTTAGTACATACTTGGTATATATATGCTAGGTGGATTAGCAGACCAAGCTATACTTTGGTGAGCACTCCATTTCACATATTGTTATCTTAATCTGCAACAACATTATTCATAATGTACATTATATGGAGAAAAGTATTGGGACACTCTCCACCTACATGAGCTTCTATGACATCCCATTCTAAATGCATAAGCATTAAGATGGAGCTGGTCCCCCGTTTGCTCTTCTAGGAAGGCTGTCTACAAGATTTTGGAGTCTGTTGGAATTTTTGCTCATTCATCCGGAACAGTATTAGTAACATCAGGCACTGATGGTGCATAAGAGGGCCTGGCTTGTAGTCTTCATTCTAGTTGGATGTGTTAGATGAGGTTGAGGTGCAGACCAGTGAAGTTCTTCCACACCAGACTTCTCCAAACATGCCTCTATGGGCCTTGCTTTGTGCATTGAGGCATGGTCATGCTGGAACATAAAAGGGCCTTCCCCAAACTCTGCCCCCATAGCATTATTCTTCCTCCACCAAACTATACAGTTGGTACAATGCAGTCAGGCAGGTAACATTCTCCTAGCATTCGCCAAACCTGGACTTCACTGCTCCAGAGTCCAGTAGTGGCATGCTTTACACCACTCCATCCAACGCTTTGCATTGTGCTCGGTGATATAAGGCTTCCATGCAGCTGTTCGACCACAGAAACCTATGTCACAAAGCTCCCGACACAGTTTTTTGTGCTGATGGTAATGACAAAGGAGGTCTGGATCATTGGCAACTTTTATGTACCATGCACCTGAGCTCTTAGCAACCCTGTAACATTATGTGGTCTCCACTTTGTGGCTGAGTTGCTGTGGTTCCTAAACGCTTCCACTTTACAATAATACCACTCACAGGTGATGATGGAATATCTAGGAGGGTGGAAATTTCATGAACTGACTTGTGGCAGAGGTGACATCCTATTACAGGACCACGCTGGAATTCAGCTTTAGAACAATTCATTCTTTTACAAATGTTTGTAAAGGCAGACTGCATGGCTAGGGGCTGGATTTTATACACCTGTGGCAAAGGGGTTGTATGAAACACCTGAATTAAATGATTAAGAGGTATGTTCCAATACTAGTTTTCCCTATAAAGTATGTTACAGAGGTTTTTAACACCAGTTATAACCATTATGGTTCATGCACATCACTGTAGGGGGGCTCCATGCATGAGCTTTATATTTTCTACTTATCCTGGAAGGTCTGGAAAGTCTGTTCTAAAAATGGCCTCGTTATTTATAAAGATGGGATCCTGTCCTTGGCACTAAATATAAGGCTTGGCTAAGCGCTTATCAGGCCATAGAACCTTTTTGAGCTAATATGAGAGACTTTAGGTAGGACTGTAGGCAGGTTTTATAGATGAGCCACGATCCTTCCACTGTTTAGTTATTGACTCCCATCCCATGGATAGTCCAAAAAAATCTTTAAATCCATCCCTGACTAGCATTTGACTGCTTGGAGCATTCATTTAGCTTCTTCAATTTTTTTGGGCAGGAAAGTGATACGTCTAATATTGGATCTTCCAGATACGTAAACAACCCCCTGATCAATCCTTCAATTACAGACTCTGCAACCAAGTGTCTAATGTGTAAAACAGCAGGCATTTGGCGGCTGTGGCACCTGCTCAGCTTCTGAGCAGGTGCGAGCATCAGACTAAAGTCCCTTGGGCCCACTTGAGGAAATTATTCTGAGGGCCCACCTTAAAGGCCCTGTTTAATTAGGGGCCCATTAATGTCAAAGCATGGGCCCATCGGAGGATTTTCTGGCACTCTCGTGGGCCAGTCCGACCCTGGCAGGCGCCATCTTTAAAGACCTGACATTTGCTGTTTATGTACGGCGGATGTGGGGATGAGGTTTGTCCGTATACAAGCCACTCTGTGCACCCTAGCTCCTTCCTCTGCCAGACCCTACCACACTGCTTGATTGACAGGGTCAGACAAGATGATGACTATGCAGGAAACTGTCCCTGTCAACCAGGAAGAGGAGGGAGGGGCTGGTAAAGGAAGAAGGAGGAGCAAGGCGGCAAAAAGTGGCTTGGGTCCGCCCTTAGTGCACTTAACTGCTTATTTGCCTGCAAAGGAAGGTCAAGTGAAAGGCATCAGGGGTGTAACTATAGTGGAATTAGGGGAAGGGGCATGCTGTGACATTATATATATATATAAACAGACAGGGTGGCTGCCTGGCCTGGTCTGAGTGAGCCATCTTGACTAGCCGCAGGAGTGAGGCTTTCACGGGAGGAGGGGATTGCTGGGGGTTGTGGCGTTCAAAAATTTCCTGTGGGGCTCAGCCTGGTCTAGTTACACCGCTGAAAGGCATCATTCCATTCAGCTGAGTTCGTCCTGCAGGGCATTGGAGCTGGTTTTAAAGTAGGGGGACTACGTGGGACCAGAGTTTGACTACAGCTACAGCACCACCTTACACTACGGCTTTAATGGCAGCCCTGGCATCCGACAACATCCTACACTAAGACAAGCCATACTGCACATTTTTTTATGCTTTCCACTGATTTTTTTTTCCCCTTTTTTAGAAAACAAAATCACAGAATACAACTTGCTTTCCATTTTTATAAACACCCTACGGCCCAATCTTGGATCATTGTGTTAACCTGCAGAACCTTGGCATCTAACATAAATCCCTAAGAGACAATAACGGCTCTCTACTAAACAGTCGTACTAGTTCACCTGAATAGCAGGGAGCAATTATACCCTGTGAGAGCTTGCCGCCTACAGTACACTTCCCATTGACACTGGCAATACTGGTAGTTGCATTTTATATTTACAATACAGAAGTTTAACGCAGGTATTATTTACGCTAAAAAGGCTGTGTTCTATTGTACCTAATGCAAAAAGTAAAAAATAAAAAATCCTAAAGTATGAAGCTTGTATAATCACAAAATACATGATTCTTTGCGACCTCCTTTGCATTACGATAATGATGGCTGTTACGGTATGGAATTACACGGAGAGGCTCGAGTACAAGCCAATGTTCTGTGTACGACACTATGAACAGAACACTGTCTTTAGAGTACATTATGTAGTGAGCCTGACAAAAATGATTAATTGCTGAGCTGGAGTCCGGGTATTCAGTATTTGCCAAAAATTGCAAAAATCAAAGGAAGGGGGTTCAATTCTGATGACATTTATTTAACAGCCAGATGACTGTTCCTTTGTGATTAAAGAACAAACTGAATTACATGAACATGTAATAATACGAGCTTTGGTTATTCATGTTCTCTAAGATGTTGACTTATTTGTATTTCTTTTTCGTTTTATACATTTGAGGGGGGGGGGGGCATTTGATCGTTTTTACATATGCTTTCGATCATTTTTTAATTAGGGCTGGGTTTATGGAATGCATCAACTTATTACTGAAACATATTACTCTATTCCTCTCTTTCCGATGTGTTTTAATTAGTGTTTGTATATTTTTTATTCTTTTTCTATTACATAACTATGGAGATAGCCATCTCACAGGAGTTATAGCACCAGCAGTTGCAGGGATTTGAAGAGACATAAGACGACTGCTAGAAAATGACTCATTGACTCCCGTGGGAGTGTTAAGGGCATGCTCTATGGCATATACAGAAGTCATATGCAAGGTAGGGGAGGAGGAGCTGTCCTCATCATCTTTGTCATCATCTTTAACTCATTGACTCCTATATTTATTTTGTAAAAAACTACATTTTTCTCCTGAGGGAGAGTGTTGTGGGCATGCTCTATGGCATATGCAGCCGTTATATGAAAGGAAGGTGGGGAGAATCTGTCCTCTTCATCTTTGTCAGTCTATGTGGTATAAGTTTATTTTTAACTAAAGAAGTTAAATTTCACTTCTGTGGAAGAACGCTGTGGGCATGCTTCATGGCATATGCAGCAGTCATATGCAAGTTAGGGGAGGAGAATCTGTCCGCATCATCTATTGGCATTGGTGTGATTCACAATTTTTTTAAAGCTACAACTGTTTTTTAGTAATGCATCACGTTTTTACATACACCGCTTTGTCCAATCTGTTTTATTGGCCGATTGTATATGTTTTTCTATTACCTGACTATGGGGACCAGGCTCGGACTGGCCCACAGGGGTACAGGGGAATCCCCCGGTGGGCCCCTGGGCAAAGTGGGCTCCTAGTCTCCCACCCCCTGCACAAGTGGCACATAACACAGTAGACTTACTGCACTATATATATATATATATATATATATATATGTCCAGCACCTCCACCAGCCTATGTTCATATCAAAAACTTGTTCGATTATTTATTGTATTTGAATGTATCCATACGGTGGGCCCACAAATTGGTTTTACTGGTGGGCCCTAGGTACCCCAGTCCGACACTGATGGGGACAGTCATCTCACATGAGTTATAGGTCTAGCTGTTGTGAGGATTTGCAGAGACATAAGAAGACTGCTAGAAAATGACCCATTGACTCCTGTAAGAGTGTTGTGGGCATGCTCTCGGCATACGCAAGGTAGGGGCGAAGAGCTGTGCTCATTATCTATTGGCATCGATGCATTTTCACCATTGCTCATTCAAGTGGCCATATTTCTTTGTCAGTCTGTGTGGGTATACGTTGTTGTTTTTTATGTAAAGGAGTTAAAATTCACTTCTATGGGAGAGTTTTGTGGGCATGCTCTATGATATATGCAGCAGTCATGCACAAGGCAGGGGGAAGAGGAACCCTATTAGTATGATTCTGGAGTGTGGGAGGAAAGTGGAAACCCTCCCAAACACAGGGAAACCACACAAACATTACCCTTGGTTGGATTAGATCCCAGGCAATCGTGTTGACCACTGCACTACCATCACTTTATCCGGTAATTATATGGAGTGTTATGGGTATATTTTACTTTTCAAATTTATTGTTTTTTTGTTGTATGAGTTGTCATTCATATATCACGATCACAGATGTGTGATGCAAAGAGAGGGAAAAGGGGAAGCCCAAAGGGAGAGGGAAAGGTGGTGACCCCTAACTCCCCTTGAAGCTGGCACCTGACTGCCCTGACGTCCCTAGATGGGTTCTTCACCCGTACGCCGATCACGTGCCTAAACCCTGGCTTTCCTTAAGCTGAGCCCTAAGTAGTGAATAGGGCGGTGAGAGCACTAGTCCTCACCACTAACACTAAAGGAAAACACCAGGGAGAGGACAGACAATACAGACAAAACATATAAGCCCAGGTGGGCGACAACAGCGGACAAAAGCCCAACAGGGATCGGGAGGGTAACGCTCTGGTACGACAACCAGGAACAACAGCTACTGTATACAGCTCCAGTGGGTCAGTATAGAAGTCCAGGCAGGAAGCTCTATATCTGGCAACCAGAGAAGTGGGAAGGGGGAATATAAGGAGGTTGGGAGTGACGGACAAGAAACGGTTGCGACTAGTTCCCATCCTGCAGATTCACCTAGTTAATTATGAGGATGGGAACTAGCTTGCTCAGTGTGAACAGGCTAGTTCCCACCCCACAAAATAACCTTTTGCCCCCTAGTGGTCAGGTAATGTATAAGGATGGGAGCTAGCCAGTTCACTGTGAAGGAGCTAGTTCCCATCCCGCCAAATGACCTTTCTTCATTATTACCATGCAGGTTATTTAGAGGAGGACATAATGTAAAAGAAGAAGGACAGAGGGAGACCTACAGCGCAAATAGTATGATCTACTTCAGCCTCCTTCTCACTTTATCGCTTTGCAGTTGCTATTTGCTATTCATTAGAGTTTACAGCCTAATTCTCCCTTTAGTAAAAACCCATAATCTACATTAAGTTGTACCCTCGCGTGCTCGCTTCGCTCGCCACGCATCGGGCTCGGCCTCGCTGCGCTCGGCTCTTATAACAACTAACTCCATGCCGCCATTGATGGTAAAGAATGAACTGGATAGTAAAGAAAAGTGAGAATAGGCTGTGGGCGGGGCTTCACTGTGACATCACAGGGCAATCTGCGGGATAGGAACTAGCCGCTACCGACAAGAAACAGCTGAGGAGAAGAAGCTACGGATCCCTGAGTGAGCCAAAAAGGATTGCAAGGCAAACACAGAAAGCTACCATTAAGTAACAGCATGATCTTTAGACATAGAGCGCGCAGCCACCCGCTGCGACTTCCTGACCCCGGGTATAACGGAGTCAGACGTGGCTCCTGACACCCTCGTGACATCATACTAATGATTATCACCTCCCCTGACATGTCTGTTAGTTGCTACTTGTATCGCCTATGTAATAACAATTCTGGAGCATCTTTTCATATAACTCTATGTTGCATAGCTCCTCTATTATTCCTACTAGAAGTTTATAAATTAACAGTCAGCCATCTTCAAAAAAATTCCAACTTGGTGTTGCCGGTGTTTTCTTCAACAGTCTGGCAATGACAACAATGATTGGATAGTGTCAAACTTTGCAGGGACACCCCCCCCCCCCCACCCAACCCACATCCCCAACTTGACCTTTATTGCAGAATGCAGACTGCTTGGAATTAAATTAAAAAAATTATAGTAGGAATAATATAAGAATGGCAAGAGTTATAGAAAAAGATACTCCGAAATTGTTATTAAATGGGGAATTCAAGTAGTTGCTAAAACAGATATGTCAGGAGAGGTAACAAGTCCACTTTAACCATAAAAATCTGTTTGCTTCCATATGAAGTGCTTATCCTGAAGCTCCTACTACTCATTCATTTCTATAGCCTTAAAGTTATTAGCACCTTTGCACTGCAAAATATGGAATGCACACAAACGTCATCCGTATTTTTTGTGGATCCGTTTTTTGCAGACCGCAAAATACATAAGTTCATGTTCTTGAACCCTTAGAGACAGCACAGTAGTTATACATGACAGATCAGAGGGTAGAGAGGGGGGAGGCATCCAACTTATCAGGGCAGGGGCAGATCACACATTCTTTACTGTGTAAGGGCTCATTGGTCGCCCGTTCCGTGCATTGGGGACCGCAGACGGATCCAGACCCATTTAACTTGAATGAGTCCGTGATCCGTCCACACCACAAAAAAGTAGTGCATGCAGTACCTATTTATCGTGCAGAGGCACGAAGAGAACCCCCACGAAAGCATTACATAGTACATGTTCTGAATCTGTGTATTTTGCGCTATTTTAGTGTAGAGGGTTTTGCTGGTGACAGATTCCTTTTAACTATGGCATGTACATGATTTCGCAGTGAAGCTTTTCTAACAATATTTTGGGAAGTTGTAATTAGTGCCATGCTTCTGCTGTGTATTTGATACTGTCATTTTTTATTATTATTATTTCATGTGTATATGTTTAAGTTAATTTGCATTTTTGAGCATTGAATGGAAAAATCTGATTAACAGGAAATGTAACACAGAAAGATAGATTACTTTTGCATTCATTCCGATAGGTTTGAGATATGGGATCTGCTGTAAAGCCAATATGATCACAGCAGGGAAAGTGAGCAACATCCAAAACCGATTATAAACTCATTGAAGCTTGGCCGACAACTCACTCCTTGACAAACTGATGGAATACTCCCCACTTGTGTTCAGTTTTCTGCAGATTTTTTGGAAAACAAAACAGAACTAGTTTAAGTCCAAATATATATTTGCACCGTCCTAAACCCCCACAAAACCACATAAAAATCAAGCGTAGGTATTAGTATAAAACAGTGATGCCCAACCTGTGACCCTCCAGGAGGTGTAAAACTACAACTCCCACCATGCCCTGCTATAGGCTGATAGCTGTAAGCTGTCCAGGCATGCTGGGAATTGTAGTTTTAGAACAGCTGGAGGACCCCAGGTTGGGCATCACTGGTATAAAAGATTCCCCACTGGTGACCTCTACAGCGGCCATCACAGGAGAGCTGTGGTATTACATACAGCAAGGGGCGTGCAGAGATTTTTCAAGACCCTATAGCAGGAATGAGCAACCTCCGGCACTTCAGCTGTTCTAAAAAAAAACTACAACTCCCAGAATCCTCCTTTCACTTCTATGGGAATTTCAAAGCGCAGCTGAATAAGTGTGTATGCTGGAAGTTTTACAAACCGGATTCCCAAAAAGTTGGGACACTAAACAAATTGTGAATAAAAACTGAATGCAATGATGTGGAGATGGCAAATGTCAATATTTTATTTGTAATAGAACGTAGATGACAGATCAAACGTTTAATCCGAGTAAATGTATCATTTTAAAGGAAAAATATGTTGATTCAAAATTTCACGGTGTCAACAATCCCAAAAAAGTTGGGACAAGTAGCAATAAGAGGCTGGAAAAAGTAAATTTGAGCATAACGAAGAGCTGGAAGACCAATATACACTAATTAGGTCAATTGGCAACATGATTGGGTATAAAAAGAGCTTCTCAGAGTGGCAGTGTCTCTCAGAAGCCAAGATGAGTAGAGGATCACCAATTCCCACAATGTTGCGCAGAAAGATAGTGGAGCAATATCAGAAAGGTGTTACCCAGCGAAAAATTGCAAAGACTTTGCATCTATCATCATCAACTGTGCATAACATCATCCAAAGATTCAGAGAATCTGGAACAATCTCTGTGCGTAAGGGTCAAGGCCGTAAAACCATACTGGATGCCCGTGATCTCCGGGCCCTTAAACGACACTGCACCACAAACAGGAATGCTACTGTAAAGGAAATCACAGAATGGGCTCAGGAATACTTCCAGAAACCATTGTCAGTGAACACAATCCACCGTGCCATCCGCCGTTGCCAGCTGAAACTCTACAGTGCAAAGAAGAAGCCATTTCTAAGCAAGATCCACAAGCTCAGGCGTTTTCACTGGGCCAGGGATCATTTAAAATGGAGTGTGGCAAAATGGAAGACTGTTCTGTGGTCAGACGAGTCACGATTCAAAGTTCTTTTTGGAAATCTGGGACGCCATGTCATCCGGACCAAAGAGGACAAGGACAACCCAAGTTGTTATCAACGCTCAGTTCAGAAGCCTGCATCTCTGATGGTATGGGGTTGCATGAGTGCAGTGTGGCATGGGCAGCTTGCATGTCTGGAAAGGCACCATCAATGCAGAAAAATATATTCAGGTTCTAGAACAACATATGCTCCCATCCAGACGTCATCTCTTTCAGGGAAGACCCTGCATTTTTCAACAAGATAATGCCAGACCACATTCTGCATCAATCACAACATCATGGCTGCGTAGGTGAAGGATCCGGGTACTGAAATGGCCAGTCTGCAGTCCAGATCTTTCACCTATAGAGAACATTTGGCGCATCATAAAGAGGAAGGTGCAAAAAAGAAGGCCCAAGACGATTGAACAGTTAGAGGCTTGTATTAGACAAGAATGGGAGAGCATTCCTATTTCTAAACTTGAGAAACTGGTCTCCTCGGTCCACCAGACGTCTGTTGAGTGTTGTAAGAAGAAGGGGAGATGCCACACAGTGGTGAAAATGGCCTTGTCCCAACTATTTTGGGATTTGTTGACACCATGAAATTCTGAATCAACATATTTTTCCCTTAAAATGGTACATTTTCTCAGTTTAAACTTTTGTTCCGTGATTTATGTTCTATTCTGAATAAAATATTAGAAGTTGGCACCTCCACATCATTGCATTCAGTTTTTATTCACGATTTGTATAGTGTCCCAACTTTTTTGGAATCCGGTTTGTAGTTTCACAGTAACTGGAGTGCCAAAGGTTTCCCTATAGCAGAACCGTCTGGGCTTCCCTTAACCCACCCAGTTTTCCAGTACACATGCGTCAAACACTCCCAGGCAATGCAGAAGAGAAATCAGGACTTCTCAGCCTTTTGACAAATTAATTTAAAAAAATTGTAATAAAAAATGCATTCTTACCACAGGACTGGGACAAATACATTGATAAATCCCACCCATACAGCTTCTGCAGCTTCCCTTGTACACAGATTTGAACTGGTCCACCACAGTATCAGAAGATCCTCTGGTGGGCCCAAGTACAGACAACCATGGACCTCTAATAAAACAGTGCCCATAAGATTCTGTGTGCGCAGAGGGAGACCCTCAGAATCATTTCCTCAAGGAATTTCAGTCCGACACTGCTGGTACAGTGTACTACAAAACTGTCTGCCGGAAGCCACCACTAGGTGAAGCTCAGTGCAGAAGAATGTATACAGTTACCATTGACTGCAATGGAAGCTGTAAAAAAAATCTCTTTGCTTGTGACAATGCAGTGTCTTCATATCAGGAACAGAAGAAGGGGTAAGGTGCTGGGCCACTACCCCGCCTCAGGCTCCAGAGCAGTCGCCTGGTCTGCCTCCATGGTAGGTCTACCCCTGCATGCAGCAAATGAATAGTTGTCCATAGAAACTATAGAGAGACCAGGTTTGCAACAGTGAAAGCCACTGGGAGACCTCCTCCTAATAGCGCATGATTATAGACCGGTGTCATGTGGGTGTGTACTCTTCCTCTAGTTTTATGAATTTTCCATCGAATAATATAGAATTTTTAAAGAAAAAATTCTCCCTGGAAGCATTGCATTTGGGAGAATATGGCATCTCATGGTGCATCATGAATTGTATAGGACAGGTCTGTGCATGTGGCTCTGCTGTGGGCATAGCCCCTTTATTTCACAGAATGCAGGCTGCTGTAATGTCTGTATTGTACTCTGTCATCAGATTTGCCGCTGCGTGTAAAGGGAATTCATTTAGAACAGCATAATGATACATTACTATGTAACTCCAGACCGATACTTCACTTTTAGTTTGCAGACTGGGCCATGCCTTAAATTAATTGCCTATGCCGATGCATCACAATGACAGCGAAAGTGAAGGTAAGTGCCGAGAAGAGATAACGGTGATACGCTGTGAATGCAAGCTTGCACGTTCCCATTCCATAAAGGACGCCATAATAACCGTGAACGTCTAACGAGTGTCTCTTTCCTTTGTCAGCAGAGCTGTTTCCAATGAGGCATGGGCTAAAGTCTTAAATGGAAATCGTGTGAATCTTAAGACATTTAGAGCGAAGAAAGTGAATGAAGTGACAACTCCTCTTCCCGGCGGACTCTGGTACACTCAAGCTACGCAATTTACTGCAGAATCCTGATGTGCACGCTAATCCGTCCTGTAATAGAGCAGGTATGACGAGCTGGCCCCCTAGATCGGGGGTCAGAAACCTCTGGCACTCCTGCTGATCTGAAACTATAATTCCCAGAATGCTTTGCTCATTACTATGGGAGTTACAAGAACAACTGAACAAAAGAATGCTGGGAGTTGTAGTTTCACTCCAGCTGAAGACGGCTGACCCCTGCTCTAGAGCATGTCGCCCCTAGTAAAGCAATGTATAAGGAATTTATTTTCTCAACGGAGAAGATCATGGACATGGCTCCAGTTTAATGAGGTTGACATTTCCTGGAGGAAGCGGTGCTGGAGAACCCAAAATAGGCAGAATTGAGGGGGTGATGAATACATTTTAAATGTATCTTAATAGCAAGAGCTCCCCTTGATGGTTCAGCCCCAGCTCCCCCGTGCGCACCTGTGACATCACTCCTCCTGATTATTCGGGGAAGTTATCCTGCATCCCAATACTCTAGTCGCCTAAGGCTACGTTACCATCTGCGTTTTTTGCTGACCGGTTTTGGGATGCGACATGGAATCTCAAAACCAGAACAAAACGCATCCGTTAGAATAATACAAGCGGCTGCATCCGTTCAGAACGGATCCGTTTGTATTATATTGAAAATTAAGAAACCAACACTAAAACCATTGTAAGTCAATTAGTGTTGGATCCAGGTTTTTTGTGTCCAAAAAAACGGATCTTGCACCATTGACTTACATGGCTTTTGGTGCCGGATCCAGCACTTTCAGTTTCCCATGGCGCATACAAAAAGTTGCTTGCATCGCATTTGTGTGCGTCATAGGAACGCAACAAACCGGAACAGAATGCATTCTGGTTTTGTCCCCATTGACAATGAATGGGAACCAAACTGAAGAATCTTCCTCCGGTTTTGAGATCCTCTGCCGGATCTAAAAACCAGAAAGGAAAAAGCAGATATGAAAGTAGCCTAAGAGCTCATGCACACGAACGTATTTTCTTTCCGTGTCCGTTCCGTTTCTTTTGCGGACCGTATGCAAAATCATTCATTTCAATGGGTCCGCAAAAAAACTGAAGTTACTCCGTGTGCATTCTGTTTCCGTATGTCCATATGTCCTTTCCACAAAAAAATAGAGCATGTCCTATTATTGTCCGCGTTACGGACAAGGATGGTGCTGTTCTATTAGGGGCCAGCTGTTCCATTACGCAAAATACGGAATGCACACAGAAGTCATCTGTAATTTTTGCAGATCCGTTTTTTGCAGACTGCAAAATAAATAAGGTCGTGTGCATGAGCCCTAACTCTGTTACAGCTTGTCTATACCAGTCTCCATCAACTCTGCTACAACGGCTCTGCTTTATTATACTCCATGTATCTACTCTGCTATAATAGATGGCTTCCACTTCATTTATACTCCCATACCTTTGCTCTGCTGTATCAGTATTCAGTCCCCTGTTACAATCCTGCTGAAAGTTATGAAAAAATTGCCAGCAGTCTTCAAGTAAAGAGTCAGATGGGTGTTACCAGTTGGCGGTGTGTCTTTGCACCTGCAGCACTGATTGGATAGGGCAGACTATCCCCCCAACAGGTAGCACCCAGCTGGACCTTCGCTACAAACTGCTGGTAATTCATTCATAACTTCTAGCAGGTATAATAAAGGAAAAGCATAGTAATAGATGCTCCAGAGTTGTTATCACACGGAGAATGCAAGAAGAAAAGAGGAGAGGTGACAGCTCATCTGTACTTTTTACATTGCTTATATTGTTGTTAAGTTTTCCTCTTCTATTGCCATTTTTAAAGACAGTTATTGCATCGTTTACTTTTTATTAATCTACCGTCTACACTTTTTCACAGAAAAAAACCAAGACCAATGCCGGCTTAAAAAAAAAAAAAAAATGGGCGTATAGTCCAGAGAGTGAAGAATTGCCGCACTGAAGTTCACGTAGCATCTGGCAGCAGGCAGGTGGTCTGCTAGGACAAGGCTTACTCTGACGGCTAAAAATCCCTCTGCTCATCTAACATATTGCATTGTACTCGTCTGGTGTGAAATTTTCTTGGACCGGAGAGTCTACATCATCACAAACCCAGCTAGCATCTGGTTCCTGATGACACAAATTTGCTTACTTAAAAGTGTGCACGGGAAAGATACCGGATGGAGTTAAGCTGATCTATGAGTTTCAATTACTTTTTTTTTTCGGCAACTAAAGTTCTAGCTTTATTTTACTGCTGAGCCTCATTTCCTGGGGACTGCGGCTGACGAAAGATCTCAGCTATTGATTTCTTTTATTTTCTTTCTATATTTTGTTTTTCTGTGTTACTTTGTAGCATTTTAAGCAGACGTCTACATTTCCACAATAGGATCCAATAGTACAATAGTTTTCTCACCTGACACCCTCTAGGAACCTTTTATAGACCGAGTGCCCAAATTGCAAGCCAAAACCCACTTATTTATCACAAAGTGCCAACACAGCAATTTCACCTGAATACTACAGTCCAGTATAGTACATCCTCCATGTATTTTATCATTTAGCTATAATAGCTGCCTACATTCAGTGCGCTGCCTGTGCCGTTCATAGTGCGCCCTGCGCTGATGAATGGCAGGAAGAGTCTAAGGCGTATTGGTACACCATAGACTTTTCCAGGGTGCGGGTGCCCAAATAGAGGGCTGAGTGCCGCCTCTGACACCCGTGCCATAGGTTCGCCATCACTGCTCTAGGACCTTCTTAGATACCAGTACCATTACTTAGATACTCCAAGTCTGAATTTATGACAGGGTTATCCCATGATTAACATAAAAAAATTAAATCAGAAATCACACAGTACATGGCAATCTCTTTCTAACAAAGCTAGAACCAGCCCTGTACCTCCCATGGATCCAGAGATCTCCGAGTCCTTATTCATTGCTCCGATTGTTCTGCTAGGTAGGTTAATTGCAAGCTAGAAGCCCAGGGGATGTGTCCCTTCTCAGGGGGCGTATCCTGTCTGCTGCAGCTAGTGACAGTTAAAAGATGAAATTGAACATGTGCGTTCATCTCAGTGAGGACAGAAAAAATAGCAAAACCACAAACAGCAGGTGGCGCTATACAGATACATTTTATTGAATAACTCAGTGGCTATACTAAATTTTTAATGACATGCAACTACAAAAGTATTCAGTTCCCGGTGCTGGTTTGAAAAGTGTAGAATATTTTTTCATGGGGACAACCCCGTAGGAAAACACTTAAAGTTAACTTCCATTTCAGGAAAAATAAATCACATTAACTGGGGAACTAACAGAACACTTACAGTTAGGTCCATATATATTTGGACACTGACACAAATTTTGTTTTTATTACTTGTTTGCTAAAACATATTCAAGTTATATAATGGACATGAACATAAAAGTCCAGACTGTTAGCTGTCATTTGAGGGTATCCATGTTAAAATTGGATGAAGGGTTTAGGAGTTTCAGCTCCTTTACATGTGGCAGCCTGTTTTTAAAGAGACTAAAAGTAATTGGACAATTGACTCAAAGGCTGTTTCATGGACAGGTGTGGGCTATTCCTTCATTATTTCAATCTCAATTAGGCTACTTTCACACTAGCGTTTTTCCTGGATCCGGCAGGGTTCAGCAAAAACGCTTCTGTTACTGATAATACAACAATCTGCATCCGTTATGAACGGATCCGGTTGTATTATCTTTAACAACACCAAGACGGATCCGTTATGAACTCCATTGAAAGTCAATGGGGGATGGATCCGTTTTCTATTGTGGCAGATTGTGGCAGAAAAAACGGATCCGTCCCCATTGACTTGCATTAGTGGTCATGCCGGATCTGTCTTGCTCCGCATCCCAGGACGAAAAGCACTGTTCCCTACCTATTATTACATAATCACAGGCCTCACTAAAACTTCTTTGTGGTGATTTTCTTGCCTGGCATGGATCCAATGCAGGCCTTGAAAGACAAGATACATGGTCTGACCCAAATGGTCCAGGACCTTGCAGAAAGAGTGCAACATCAGGAGACCACTCAGTCTCCATCCTTAGCAACTGTACCGTCAAAGCTCCTTGAACATCAAGTTAATTTGATGATGAGCCGGACATATTTGCTTTGCTGAGTCCAAGGTAGGGCTCATTCACAAGACCATGTGTGCCCTGTGCCTGTATTGCGGACCACAAACAGCGGGACTGCAACATACAGGCACAGGCCATATGAATTCCGTATCACGGACCCATTGACTCGAATGGATCCGCAGTCGTCAAGATACTGAGCGGTGTGGAGCTGAGGCACGGATCGTAATCCCAAGGAAGCACTACGAATCGCTTCCGTGGGATTTCTGTCTGTGTCTACACACTGCAAAAAAAATAGGACATGTCCTATTTTTTTGCGGTGCGGACCGTCTTGTGGACCCATTCAAGTGACTTCAATTTGCGGTCCACAGCATGGGCAAGGGGCACACACGGTCGTGTGAATGAGCCCCTAGTATCACTACATCAGGGAGCAGACCTGTCGAAGATTATTGTGCTGATTTTCGTAAGTGGCGTGTGACCTCTAGGGTACGTTCACACAACGACATTTGTCGCGCAACAATAAGTCGCAACAATGTTGCGCAACAATTTTTATAATGGGAGTCTATGGTGTCGCATTGCGACATGCGACATGCTGCAACTGCGACAGTCGCAAAAAATCCATTCAAGATGGATTTTTCTTGCGACTGTCACGTCGCAGTCGCAGCATGTCGCATGTCACAATGAGACACCATAGACTCCCATTATAAAAATTGTCGCGCGACATTGGTGCGACAAATGTTGCCGTGAAGTTGTGCCCTAAAGTCACACGACAAATGTCGTCGTGTGAACGTACCCTTAAATGGAATGACCCTGCTCAAAGATGTCAATTCTGTCTGGGCCTTCCCTCCCGACAATCGTCAGCCACATCGGGCTGTGTAATAAAGCCCTAGGCCTAATTCACACGTCCGCAATCTACGTCAGCACCCGTTCCGCAAATTTGCGGAACGGGTGCGGACCCATTGATTTTGAATGGGGACCTGATGGATGCGGAGAGCACACACTGTGCTCTCCGCATCTGCATTTGCGGAGCGCGCCACCGATCTTCCGGACGGCGGCTCCGCAAAAATATAGAGCATGTCCTTTTCTTGCTCGCAATTGCGGACAAGTATAGGCATCTCTATAGGGCTGGTGGCAAGGATCCGCAAAACACTACGGACGTGTGAATAAGGCCTTAAGGCCTCATGCATTTGAACGCAGGCTGTCCGTGCCCTGTCCGCAATATACAGGTACTGGCCGTGTGCCTTCCATATCACGGATGTGGACTTACTAACTTGAATGGGTCTGCGATCAGCAAGATACTGTCCACACCGCAAAAAAATAGGACGTTATTTTTTTTGCGGAGCAAAGAGGCAGATCGGAAGCACCACGGAGCGCTTACGTGGGATTTTGGACCGTGTCTATTGCAGACAGCTATTTGCTTTCCGCAATATGGGCACGGACGGCCTACATTCATGTGCATGAGGCCTTAGGGAACGCAGAAGAGAATTCTCTGCCACACCCGTTCCGTATTCCAGTCCAGATCTTCCATCTGCTCCAGGCAAGAGCTCTGCTTCCACTGATGAACCTATGCAGCTGGGAGTAACTACATCTCCTCAAGACCAAAGGAGACAGCAGAAAATCAAAGGGGTAGATTTCTAAGATGGCAGTCAATGTCACTTCCAGAAGACCCGTCCTAAAACAGCCACGGCCGGAAAGCTTCAGCGTCTAAGTGGTGGTCGGGGGGGCCACTTAGGCGAGCAGGTATTTCCTAAAGTCTGCAAAAAGGTTTTATTGCCTGTGTGTATTCTCTATAATGCAGGTAGCCGGTCTCCTATACATTTGTTTGTTTGCGGTTCTGCTGTTAACTTGATTGATCTGAAATTTGCTGTTTCTCCGGGTTCGCCATTACTCTCCCTGTCTGATTTTTCGTGGGTAATTGCTATACACAGCATAACCTTAGCCCTGAGTATTTTTTGAGTATTATAATCATCTCTATGCTCATAGGTGCTATTCATTTGGAGGTCTGCTCCCTGTTAGGGTACAACCACGTGGCACAGTCGTGGGGCGTTCAGGACGCAGCCGTGTTGTGGTTCGGTACCGCGTGGCCAATTAAGCCGCAGTTGCCTCTTACTTAACTAATGAAGTTCGCACTGTACGGTAAGTCTGCATTGTTAATGGCCGCGCGGCAGTTGCAGCCAAATTGGCCGAACGGTACTCAACTTAAGCGCAGCCGTGTTTCGGATGCCCGAAGAATGTACCATCTGGTTTTACCCTTATGGAAAGTTTACCAGCGAATCATGCATAATCAAGTTATTAAGGCTTCCTTCACACGAGCGATATGGATTGTGTCAGAATTGGCCTACATGCACACGGCAGTGGTTTTTTGCAGCCTCCGTTCTGTTTTTTTTTGCGGATCCGATGGTTTCCTATTCATTTCTATGGATCCGTTAAAAATGCGGATGCCTCTTCCGTTGCCTGTCCGCGTCCGCATTTCACGTCCGCAAAAAAAATATGGCATGTCCTATTCTTGTCCGCAAAAAACGGTTTGCGGACCCATAGAAGTCAATGGGTCTGCAAAAAATGCGGATGACCAACGGAAGCCATCCGTTTGTCATCCGCATCCGTTTTTTTTGCGGATGGTTGCTTGGAAACCAGGGAACTTGTACAGGTACTTTAAGAAACTGGTTTAAGTCTTCCGTTTTTTTTGTGGATCCGCAAAAAAAAACGGAAGACACACGGAAACACAACCTACAAAATTTGACGACACACGGAAAGGATGTGGATGTGAAAAAATAAGGAAGACAGATCCGCGAATTTGCGGACAGCAAAAACCAACTGTCGTGTGTATGTAGCCTTAGTGTTGAGAGAACGTGTGTTTTAAGTTCGCCGTCCAGGGTTCGGGTTATCAGAGAAACCCGTTCTGGATTTCGCTACCACAGACCATAACGGAATTTTATGACGGTATGCACCACGGAAGCCTGTAAGAGGCATTCTGTCATAATGGGAGTCTATGGCCAGCATATTATAGGCTTCTGTGGTGCATGCCGTCATAGAATTTCATTATGGTCTGTGGTAGCGGAATCCATAATGGGATTCTCCGATAACCTGAACCTTGGACGCCAAACTGAAAACACAAGTACACTTAACACTAGTCAGGATCTGTTCTAGGAAAACTGATGGTTTTGAACACAAGTTCAATCAGTTTGTTTTCTGATTACGTTCAGTGTCTACCTTTTTTCGGTCCAGATTGTATCCTGATTGCATGTGTTTTTCATGCGCGTGAAAAAAAAACTGGAGGATAACACTCAACATCTTCTAGCAATTATTTTGTATTTCATGCCATTATTATTCACTTCTATGGAGCCAGAGCTGCGTAAAAAACGTACAATACTGCAATTTATCCTGATACGTGAAAAACGTCATTGAGCCATTGAAATGAATGGGTCAGGATTCAGTCCAGATGCTATGCATTCGCTACACACATCGCATCCGGAAGGAAAACTGTTTGTGTGAAAAGAGCTATAACTGGACTGCTGGGAGTTGGAGGAGTGGGAATCTAAAGCCAGTGTCAGTGTGTCAGTGTGAGGTCCCATTCTGACTTCTGCTCTCTAGCATTATAATGCTGTGTGACCCTGATCGTCCTGGAACCTATTGAATTAGGCTTAATGCGCACAAACATGTCCGCAGTTTGCAGATCCGAAAAACAAGGATACCGGCCGCGTGAGTTCTGCATTTTGTGGAACGGAAAGTTCAGCCCACAATAGAACAGTCCTAACCTTGTCGGCGATATGGACGTGTTCTATTATTTTTATTTTTTTTAACCGGGTCATGGAATGAACATGTGGATGCTGACAGCTGTTTTGCGGCCCCCATTGAAGTGAAAGGGTCCGCATCTGACCCACTAAAAATGCAGCTTGATGCGGACCTAAGGCTAGATGCACACGTCCGTTAAACCCGGACGTGACCAGTCCCTGGTAACCAGGACTGGATTTCTTCTTTACAGCCGGAGCGCACGGCAACATAGCAACCAATGACGCCATGTGCTCCTGCTGTAAAGAAGAAATCCAGTCCTGGTTACCACGGACTGGTCACGTCCGGGTTTAACGGACGTGTGCATCTAGCCTAACACTGACGTTATGCTGTCAGTGTAATACAATAGATTTCAGGTCTTGCAGGGACACACAGCATTATAAGTCATTATAATGCTAGGGAGCAGAGGTCCGAACAGGAACTCACACTGACACGCGCTGCAAGTTTCTCATATTGAACTCACTCCTGTGTGTCTGGCCTAAGTGTCTTGATACCTGCCTGTCAGTGTTTTTTTGCCAGTTTTCATTTTGAGATAAAAAAGTGTCTCTGAATATTTTAAAGATTTTGGTGTTTTTTGCTGAATCTCACAGTATTCTAATTAAGGGTTATGCGAATCGACTTCGGATGTTTGATCCTTAGTCGCTTCGCTCATCCCTAGTCCTGAACTTCAGGCTACGAGGGATTATATCCTGGAAACTCTGCAGAAGGGACATATTTGATCTTCTATGTCACCTATAGGAGTTATTTTATTTTTCTTCGTTAGTGATAAAGAAGGGGGGGGGGTTAGATCCTGTATCGATTATGGGGAGTTGAACAAGATCAGTATCCTCTGTTCAACCAGATTTTGGTAGCACAATGGTTTAACAAACTCAATCTTAGTGGGGATTGGGGAGTATAACCTTATTCATATAAAGGAAGGCGATGAATAGAAAACAGCGTTCAATATTTTGAGTATCTTGTCTTTTGGCCAGAGTAATGCACCTGTTGTTTTCCAGCATCTGGTAAATGATATTTTCAGATTTTTTATATATATATATATATATATATATATATATATATATATATAATCAGGTTTGTTGTTTATCTTGATGACATCTTGATTTCAACTGATTGTCCATCCCACGTACATGTAAAGCCTCATTCACACATCAGTGTTTGGTCAGTGATTTCCATCAGTGAAGCCAGGAGTGAAGCCTCCACAGACATAAGGTATAAGGGAAAGATTTGCACCTGTTCTATGTTTAAACCCACACCTGGTTTTGGCTCAAAATCACTGATGGAAATCGCTGGCCGAACACGGACTATGTGAATGAGGCATAACGCACTTCTAGCAGGTTATGCATGGAGCGCCATCTCCTCTTCAAACATCTGATCGGCAGGTGTGCCGAGTGTCAGACCCCTGCAGATCAAATATTGATGACCTATCCTCAGGATAGGTCATCAATAGTGTTGAGCGAACATGTTTTTTAAGTTCTGTGTCCAAAGTTCGGGTTATCGAAGAATCCCGTTATGAATTCCAGTTCGATAACCTGAACTTTGGACGCAGAACTTAAAACACAAGTTCGCTCAACACTAATCAATATAAAACCCCTTTAAAGACCAATTATATTCTGAAGTTCAAAAGTGTGTTTTGGGGTTTAAGAAGTGCCCTTTCTCAGGTATACTCTTACCCTAAAAGTCTTCTGCATGGATACCACCAAGGTCCAAGCGATCATGGATTGGGTCTTCCCTCTTCTCTTAAGGCCTAGTTGTAACGATTTCTTGGTTTTACTAATTATTGCAAATTTATAAAGAACCTCTCTGTTATTGCAAAGCCTCTTACTGCCTTGACTAACCCTCAGTTCACACTTGTGCGTTTTACAGCGCGTTCGAACGCATAACCGATGCAAACCAATGCTTCCCTATGGGACTGGTTCACATTTTTGCGTTTTACAGCGCATTTGAACGCGCTGAAAAACGCCCGACGCATAAACAAGTACTTGAGCTTTTTTGGGGGCGTTTGTTGCGCGTTTTGGCCCATAGACTTCAATGGGAACGCACAACGCTTGTATTTTGCGCGTTTTTGACACTGAAAACGCACGTTCGAACGCGCGTTTATGAATTTGAAACATGCTGGAAAGGCCAAACCCCAGGTGCTAGGCACAGTTTGGAGGGAAGCCAACACTGCAGTTAATCACACAAACGCGCGTAAAACGTGCGTTTACTATTGCCAAAAACGCGCACAAAAACGTGCGTAAAACGCGCGACAAAAATGCGCATCTCAGAAACGCTCAGGTCTGAACCCAGCGTAAGGATATGGGGGGGAGGGGGGTGTACTTTACTGGCAGCCTAGAGCTATTGCAGCCTTTGACTTATTAAAAAGATGTTTTATTGAAGCACTAATCCTTTTGTCATTGGGGTCGACGCCTCTGAGGTGGACGTAGGATCTGTGATATCTCAGGGGAGGTAATTTCTCCTACTGAAAGGAATTATGATGTTGGCAATCATGAGCTTCTTGCCATTAAGTGGGCCTTTGAAGAGTGCCGTCACTTTTTTGGAGGTTGCTCGGCATCAAGTAATGGTTCTTACAGATCATAAGAATTTGACATTCTTAGAGTTGGCAAAATATTTAAATCCCGGACAGGTGCAGTGGACGCTGTTTATCACATGTTTCAATTTTTTGATAACTTTTAGACCTGGGTCAAAGACTGTTAAGGCTGATGCCTTGTCAAAAAGTTCTTGTGCCAATCATCCCTCAGAACCTATTCCGTCTCCCTATCTTATTTTTGCTATCTCCCCAGATTTAGCATCTGAGATCACAGCCACCCAGGATTGTGCTCCTGAGAACTTGCTGGAAGTTAAATTATTTGTTCCTAGTCAATTTTGTCCGTGTCTCCTGGATGAGCTTCATGACTCTGTATTATGTGGCATCTGCGTGTTTCTGGCACAAAAAGACTTCTTGCTTTGGTATGATTGATGGCCCACAATGGCTAAAGATATTTCTGCATATGTATCTGCTTGTGAGATTTGTACTCGTTCCAAGACTCCCAGGACACATCCTGCTGATAAACTGTGTCCTTTAACTGTTCCCAGGAGGACTCTGTCTCCTCTTTCGATGGACTTTATCACTGATTTGCCATTCTCCTAGGGAAAACTGTGGTCTGGGTTGTGGTGGACAGATTAAGTAAAATGTGTGATTGAGTTCCCCTCAACCACTGCGGGAGCTGTGCCCTAGGACTTCTGAAACTTAAAAAAAAAAAGTGAACTCGCTCTGCTATTTTCGGCACTCCCATAACCGTGAATGTAGAGCGCTCCGCGTGTCCACGGCCACCACCCCATTCACCGCTGTGGGACTGCCGGAAATAGCGGACCCAGTGCTCAGCATTTTTTTTTATTTCCATTATGACGAATGGAGAGGTGTGCTGTCTTTCACTTTGAGGGCCTCGTTCTGGAGATAGGTGCAGGTCTCACCTCTGGGACCCACTCCTATCTATCCTAGTGATATGCTATCAGTCTGAGATGGGAATACCCCTTTAAACCCTACTTATTCATAAATTGCCATCTATATTAGAGAATTTGGAAAAATGATCCCAAATCATTATATAGCCCACTTTTATAAGCATAAGCCATAAATGCAGGACTGCTGATGAGGTCACTGACCCGGTGCCCATCCTACTAAACCTGGGGTCAGCAACCTTCTGCCCTCCAGCATGCGTCATTCATTTCTATTGGAGTTCTGAGAAGAACTGAGCAATTATGCATGATGGGAGTTGCAGTCTCACAACAGCTGGAGTGCCGGAGGTTGTCTACCCCTGTACTAAATCATACCATGGATGGACTGTATTGCCGATGCCCATCCTACTGAATGTTAACACGGATAGACCGTTTTGCCTCTGAATGCCAAAGGTGTAGCCGCAAGGACACCAAGAGCAACCATTTAATGCTTTTACCCATTAAAAATAATATTCAAGCTGCTGTGGAGCATTTTAAGATTAGGTCCAGACATAAGGGCAGCTCTGTAAAAAAATTATAATAATAATAAAAAAATAATTTGCAAAGCTAAGAAATGAGCGACCTTCTCCCATACTGCTGAGTAACTGTCTCCTCCGCACACATCATGAAGCTGAGCTGGGAGATTCTTGTCATTGGATCTGTTCCTTGCAGATGAATTTGGCAAAAATCTGCTCTTAATGTACACGGAGCACGTGCAGAATGGGCTCCCACCGGTAACCGAAGGATGTAGAGCACAGAAAATGCAATGAGATGATGGACTCCAGCTAAGGCGGCGGATTGTTTGTTTTTCCATTCCATCTCCCCAAACAAACAAGTCAATAAGCTATAAGTACTTCAATATAAAATTACAACCCATCCCGCAGGGGTATGTCGATGGAAAAATAAAAAAGTTATGGCTCTCAGAATGTGGCGACACAAAAACTGTCCAAAACTACTCAAACCTGTACTGATTTGGTTTTTCTGTATTTAGAGTTTTTAACCTTAAAGAGGTATTCTTATCATTATAAGCTATACACTGGGTAGAGCATATATGCTAGACTGGTGGAGGTCTGATTACTGGTACCCCCACCAGTCGCCAGAGCAAGGTCTGATATTTTCCTAAATTTCCTAAAGTATTCAAAGGCGTACAGATCATAGGACTCCATAGCAAAACTTAGTATGCCCCCCGCCCCACCAAAGACTCCCAGGCTACGTAGAACGCAAGGCACAACCCCTGGATTTCTGATGAAGTGTATGGGATTATTTTATATTAAGGAGAAGAAATTCAAATAAAAAAAAATTCTATGTCTCAAAAAGTGGAACAGGCGCTTCATAAATATGGCGCAATATTTCTAAATTTCTGCATTTACACCAGACAACTGGCATAAATACATTGATAGTTCTCCCCATATAGATCTATGTCTATGGTTTCCCTCTGACAGAAGCCACCACTAGGGGGAGCTTAGGGATTTATACAGTTACCATTGATTGCAATGGAAACTGTAAAAATATCTTTACACTGCACTCTCCCTAGTGGTGGCATAATAAAAAATGCCTCCACTCCCCCCTGACCCCATAGAAATCACTTGGTCTGCCACCATGGAAGGTATTACTACAAGAAAATTTAGACTAGAACATTCAGAATCACAGATGCATATCCATCAAGCAAACATGGTTGATAAAAAATGGCTGCACACCATTATACATGCAAACAATAGAAATAAGAAATGGGGATCATTCTAAATAAAAGTGGTGGTATACCTATTATAAATGAGTAAATGGAAGCTCTTTGCGCACATTTTTGGTCAAACGTGTGTCGGCCCATCTACCAGGCGTCAAGGTGGCTTCCGCAGATGGGTCCCTAACACTAACAGAACCGCCTCTCTTGGACTTACCTGGATTTTCAGGGCAGTGTAGGAACCAGCTACATTTATACTCTGCTCAGAAGTCCCAGGTAGATGGGCGTTGTTCGGTCTTAAATATGTATACATGTTGTTTGCATGTATAATGCTGTGCAGCCATTTTTTTATCAATCATGTTTGCTTGATGGATATGCACCTGTGATTTTGAATGTTTTAGTCCAAATTTTCTTGTAGTATATATTGAGGGCAGCGGCCTCTTTTAGACAACGCCCATCTACCTGGGTCTTCTGAGCAGAGTATAAATGTAGCTGGTTCCTACACTGCCCTGAGAATTGTAGGCTTAGGTAAGTCCAAGAGAGGCGGTTCTGTTAGTTAGGTACCCATCTGCGGAAGCCACCTTGACGCCTGGTAGATGGGCCCGACACTCGTTTGATCAAAAATGTGCACCATGGAAGGTATGTCACTGGCAGTAAATAGGTTGCAGTGAATGGAACAGTATGGTGCATGCTCGACTGCTCCCCTTCAGTCCTGTTCCCAAGATAAGTAACCACCAGAAAAAAATAATGGCTGGATTGCTATTTTTTTTTTTAATCGCCCCAAAAATATAATAAAAGCTAATCAGTAAATTAGATGCACCCTGAAAAGGTGCCTTTGAAAAATATAATTCCTCTTCCAAAACTGAAAGGTAAAAAAAAAAGTTCTGATCAATGCTTGGGTCAAAAATTGGTGTTCTGATCTTGGGTTACAGTCTGTATTACAATCCAGAGCTGCATTCACAATTCTGCTAGTTTTAGGGCTGAAATCCGCAGCATTTCTTACTGGGTGAGCATGTTTTGCTACAGATATTTTACAGGCTTCCTAGTTTAAACAACACTGTGTTCTATGGCTTTTTTGGGGATGCTAAACTAACTGAGGGAGGTACGGTGCAACCCCTCTATTCATTGGCATAACTAAAACTGGCTGGGCCCCACAGCATATGTTTGAACGCTTTTTAAAATCCGACGCTCGATGTGCGATAAAAATGACCGGTTACTTTTACTCTACAGGTCAGTACGAATCCGGCGATACCCTATATGTATAGGTTTTGATAGTAAAAAAAATTCAAAAGTGGGAAAAAAATCTGTTTTACTTTTTTGTCACCATGTTTTGACCCCTATAACTCTTTTGTAATTATATGTACGGAGCTGTATGGGGGCTCATTTTATGCGTCATAATCTTATCTTTTTATTGATACCATTTTGGGGTGTGTATGACTTTTTGATCACCTTTTATGTAATTTTTTTTGTGGAAAATGAAGCAACCAAAAATTTTGAATCCGCTATTTGGACGCTTTTTTCCGTTTTGCTGTTTGGCGTATGGGGAATATTTTTTTTAATATTTTTATACTATGGGTGTTTTCGCACATTGCGACACCCATGATGTGTATTTTTTTAAATTTTTTTTTTAGTTTTTAAATTTTTATTTTAGCAAAAGGGGGTGATTTGAACTTTTATGTTTTTTTTTATTTTTTTAACTTTTTTTTTTTTTTTTTTTTTTTTTTACACTTTAATATAGTTCCCATAGGGAACTATAACTTACAATCATCTTATTGCGATTTTCATACATTCCAATGCAATAGCATTGGAATATATAAAAAAATCGCATATTTCCTATGAAGCCTATTACAGGCAAGGCTCCATAGGAAATACTACAGAGCAGCCTGGGTTTCATTCATAGAGACCCAGGCTACTACAGGCACGCTCCGGCTCCTCCGATCGCCACACGGGGGAGCCGGAGCGCAAACCGAAAGTTAAACTTTCGGTTTGTGCGCACTCGGATGCCGTGGTCAGGATTGACCACGGCATCTGAGGGGTTAAATGTCCAGGATCGGCATCGCTGCCGGTCGCGGACATTAGCCGCGGGTGTCTGCTACAGGAACTATGCGGGCGCCCGCATTGAGCAGGAGCGGGCACCATCTTTAAAGACCGGACACAGGACGTACAGGTACGTCCTGTGTCCTTAAGAGGTTAAAGGGGTTGTGCCAAGTTTGCAAGTTATCCCCTATCCACAGGATAAGGGATAACTAACAGATCGTTGGGGGTCTGACCGTTGGGACCCCAATCTGGCGGAACGGTAGGTGGGTCATGCCCCTTGCCATTCATTCTCTGTGACCTCCAGAAGTTAGCCACTTAGTTTTGACACTCCTATAGAGAATAAATGGATCCAATCCATGAGATCGGGGGTATGACACCCCCCCCCTCCCCCCTGTTCTTGGGATCAGTGAGGGTCCCAGCAGTCAGACCCCCAGCAATCCGTTAGTTGTCCCCTATCCTGTGGATAGGGTATACAGTAATTTGCAAACTCGGCGCAAACCCCATTACACATGGTCAGCATCTGAAACATCACATTTTTGGTCAGCTGAACAGCTAGGACTATCTCCAGGGTGTGGAGGCAGTGGAGCCCCTCACTTAGGGCATTGCACTTGATTGATCACTTTGTTTGGACGGGATTTACACCGATGCAATTAGACCTGAAAGAGTTTGTTTTTATAAATTTGGCCCAACTTTAATCAAGAATTAAGTTAAAGCCGCTCTGCTGTCAAATGACTTGGCACCGCTCCTGCTGCAGACCGGGTAATGCTACGTCGAGTACCAGATGCCTCTTCTTGGACACTATTCCTGGACAGCATTTGGTAGATGTAACTGCTGGCATGTTGCTGTAAGTTTATTGTACCTAAATATATTTAGATTACCCGACTACGGGACACCCCCAGAAATCTCAAGGGCATTCGAAGAGCAGCAGTAATTCTCTGCTGTTTTATGGGAGTTGGTCACTTGCTTGGGTCCCATTGTTGTATTTTCTAAAGGAGTTGTCCAGGATTACAAAAAAAAGGGGTCTTTGTATCGAGAAACAGCGCCACTTTTGTCCATAGGCTATATCTGGTATTGCGGCTCAGCCTCATAAAACGGTAATACCAGACACAACCCACGGTCAGTTAGGCTATGTTCACACAGCAAGAATACAGCACGTAAAAAAAAGATGGCAGATCTGTAGGCTGAGCTTCTTCTGTGAGCAGTGCGTTTTTAGCAGCTAGCTCTTTTAGCCCTTTTCTATTGACTTCAAAGGAGCAAGGTAGCTAACATCCGCCTCAAAGTAGTAAAATGCCGCCTCCTGAAGCGGATTGCAAATGAACTGTCAAATAAATACACTACTAACACATGGTGCCGTTTACCCAAGCGAAGTCACTTGGAAGCTGTCGTTGGTATACTGATTGCAGATTAAGGGCTCATTCACATGACCGTATGGTTTTGCAGTCCGTTTTTAACTGATCCGTTTTTCCGTTTTTTGTTTCAGTAGTGTTTCCGTTTCCGTTCCTCTTCCGTTCCATTCCGTTTCCGTATGGTTTCCGTTTGTGATCCGTTTTTTGCGGATCGGAAACGGAAGCATATAATAATGTTTTAACAGTAAGTACATTGAAAAATTGGGCTGGGCATAAAATTTTCAGTAGATGCTTCCTAAAAACGTAACGGATGCATTCCGTTTTTTTTACAGCCCCATTGACTTGAATAAAGGCACAGAACGTGATTTGCATTCAATAATAGGACATGACTCAAAATGTAGTGGAACGGAAATACGGAAACGGAATGCATATGTAGGACCCATTGAAATGAATGGTTCTGTATATGGACGGTGTATTGAACTTAAAAAACGGCCCGTATACGGAACGCAAAAAAAACCGTTCCTGTGAATGAGCAATAAGCTGTGGAAAAAGGGAGGATCAGACTACACAGGGAATACTTGTTGTCTATTACCATGGAGACACATGGGTCTGCCTAGGAGCTGGAGACACAAAACATTGGGATAGTAGACTACTGGCAACATTGTTTCATTTTTATTTTAAAAACATGAGATCAATGAAAAGTATTTCAAATGTAGACATAAGTAATGTCACTTCATGATGTATGTTCAGTTTCAATTCCTCACATCTCTGCTTGCTTTCAGTAAATTAAATCCTTCCTCTTTGCCGTCACAGAGCCTGACAACATACAGAAATAGTCTCAATCCTGATGAGAGTTTGCTACAACTGTATCCAGTTCAGCCAATGCTCTGCGAGCTGCAGATACATACTGATACATTGTGGCAGATTTGAGGAGATGTTTTGTACTGATGATGGATTTAGCACACAGATGTTTTAAGATGTATCCACATCTTAAAGGGGTTATTCCATGAAAAGTATTTATCTTCCATCCACAGGATAAGTGATTAAATATTGTCTCACAGCGGGAACTGCTGGTACCTCCAATCATGAGGGTCCCTGAGTTCCCTCTCCATATTAAGCAGTAGTGTGCATATCGTCCCACTCCTCCATTCACTTCAATAGGGCTGATGAAGACGAGATGACTGCCCTGCTCACTACTGCTTCATTCAGAGTGGGGACTCTGGACCCCTCATTCTCAGGATCGCTTGGGGTCCCAGCAGTCGCATCCCTCATCATCTCACATTCATGACCTATCCTGTAGATAGGTGATAAATGGGATAACCCCTTTAACTGTGAGTTACACTAGGACAAACAGATTTTTTGAGGTTTCAGCATGGATCTGGTGCCGTTGTAACTTTCCATTTCCATACTTCGTGAGATTTCCCTAGCGGTCGCACTTGAAATCACGTAGGAAGCGTTCCCGAGTTGTGACCATCTGCGCATGCGCAAAACAACAGTTTAGGGAAAATCTCACAGCGGAGTTCGGCTGCACCCAGGGACACTGCGTATGCGCCGGAGAGCCTCAGTAGGGAAATATTACGGCCCAGTGCGCAAGCGCGGCTAACTCCAGAACATCCATCCGATCTTCGCGCCTGCGCAGTGTAATTATATTTATTATATTTTTATAATATTATTTATATTTATTATTATATTTATTTATTATTTATATTATTTCTATTATATTAATTTATTTAACAGAAAAAATGGCCATCAGATCTCCCCTCGGCGCTTGCGCACTGGGCCGTAATTTTCACTATCCCCACACTGCGCAGACACGGAGATCGGATGGATGTTCTGAAGTTAGCCACACTTGCGCACTGGGCCGTAATTTTCACTATCCCCACACTGCGCAGACACGGAGATCGGATGGATGTTCTGGAGTTAGCCGCGCTTGCGCACTGGGCCGTAATATTTCCCTACCTAGGCTCTCCGGCGCATGCACAGTGTCCCGGTGTGCAGCTGAACTCCGCTGAGATTTTCCCTAAACTGTCATTTTGCGCATGCGCAGATCGTAACAACTCGAGAACGCCTCCTTATATCATTTCCGGTGCGACCGGTAGAGAAATCTCTCGAAGTAGGGATATGTAACGTTACACCGTCAACCGCACTGAATCTGAGCTAAAACCAATTCCTATTGTTTTCTGCCCATTCTATACTGCACACCAGTTCTCCATGCACTGACTTCCCGCTGAGACTGTGATAGAGTTGTGTTTATACACAGGAGGCGGAGCTCCAAGGGGAGGGACAGAGCAGCAGCCTAGACCAATGATGAGCCAGGAGGCGTGCCTCAGACTACCTCACACTCCCTAAAGTCACTGTAGCTAAACTGTAGTCACCGGTCTGTAGTCACTGAGCTTAAACGCAGACATGCAGCAAGATCTGAGGAAACTAAATGGCAGGTAATCATCCCCTATAGGTACTGGCTTATATACCAGTTTTTAGGACATGTCTGGAGAGTCCCTTTAAACTTTATATGTATAAAAGTGGACAATCCCTTTACAGCTGTTCACTGCAACAATTTAATGCAGAAGACAGCAACAGGATCCATGTCTGTATTGGATGCACATCACTGCGGTGTATTATAACAATTTAAAAAAAAAATCTGTCTTTTTTTCGTATTGACACCCGTAAGGCATGTCCCTTGCTGTTTCTCGTTCTCCCGGATGCACCAATATTCATGGATTAGGTCCAAGTTCGCTGGTCTTATGTCTCCTTCCTGCAGTGTAGCAGCAGTAGTGCAGACGCACACCACGACAGATGTGTAGCCCCTACTGCCTCCACTTCCTTTCCCTCTGCCCATCACATAGATGTGAGCTTTTACTGCAGATAACTAATGAGACTAATCTTCAGCAGTTAAACTGGCAATGAGCACCGGGTGTGACTGTCACAGGATATTACTCTTGGCACGGGGCTACTGCGGGCACTGCTGTGGTGACACTGTAGATGTGTGTGGTCGCATCAGCTCTGTGTGCATCGTGCAATCCTCTGGGGGCTGTAGAAGTTAGCTCTCTTGGTCTACCTTTCATAGAAGAGGTCATCTTCATCTAGGATTTTAGGGGGTTGTCAGTGGCAGAAATTTTGGGTTTGCCGTAGATGCCGCAAGCCATGTAGGAGCGGAGGATGGGAGTGGTAGTGGCTCTGGCTGAAATGATTATTTACAGTGGCAACCCTCGCATCGATGCTTCATAGGGCTATGCAGCATTAGGAGGGTGCACCCTTTCTTTCCTCGGGGCACACCCTGATGTTGGAGTTCCTGCCTGATGGTAATAAGGGTGCCCTTGGTTTTATGGGTGTTGTGTGGGTGCAAGGTAGGAGATGTAGGTGCAGGGCCAGAGAATGGTGCTAGAGTCAGGACCCGGTCAGTTGTAGGAAAATAAATGTCTCTTATTTAAAGAGGAGCTGTCACCTTTCCGGACATGTCTGTTTTAGTAACTACTTGCATTCCCCATGTAATAACAATTCTGGAGTTATGAATGAATTGCAGTTTGCAGTAAAGGTACAGGTAGGTGTCACCAGTTGGGCGAGTCCCTGCACAGTCTGATACCAGCAGCACTGGTTGGACAGAGTCAGACACACTCACTACTGGTAACACCCAGCAGCACCTTTACTGCAGACTATTGGCAATGTATTTATTAACTTCTAGCAGGACTACTAAAGGAATGGTACAACATAGTCATAGGAATAGATGCTCCAGAATTGGTATTACATGGAGGATCCATGTAGTTACTAAAACTGCCATGTCAGGAGAGGTGACGGGCCCTGTTTAAGTGCAGAATGGGAGTTGTAGTACATCCAATGGTATCAAAACACAGTATCAAAAAAAATTCATTCAGTGCAAATCTTCCCAGATAGCAATGTATGATGTAGGCCCAGATGAGGATTGTAGTGCTCCGCCCCAGCCTGCATGTGGAACCTACACATGCTACAGCATTGTTATTACATGCACGTGCAGTTGGTTCACTGCTAAAGGGTTAATACCAATTTCATCACTAAAGTGGTAAAAGTATTCATTGTTATACTGATCTACACACTATGTAACCCAAAAAGGATAGGTATAGGTAGGAAGCAGTTTTTTTTCCTGTTTAGTTAGAAAGCCTGCAAACAAGCTAGAGTGAAGACTATTTGGTGTGTGCTCCTGTGAAATGTTGCTCCTGGAAAACACTGTTCCTGTGAGTGGAAGCTGCCACAAAAAAGCAACTTTCCTAAGGATTAAAGGGGTATTCCGATTGTTTAAAGTCATCCCCTATCCACAGGATAGGGGATAACTATTAGATCAGTGAGGGTCCTACCACTGGGACCCCCACCAATCACGAGAAGGGGTCCCCCATGCCCCCTGAAATCAACAGAGTGGCTGATTGGGCGTGCGTTCAGCCGCTCCATTCCTTTCTATAGGGATTCGGGAGATTGCTGAGCGCTGTACTCTGCTTTCTCCAGAATTCCCATAGAAATAAATGAAGCAGCCACACGCGAGACTGGCCACTCCCTTCATTTCAGGGGGGCTGCAGGAGGTATGGGGCTCGCATTCTCATGATTGTTGGAGATCCCAGTGGTAGGACCCTCCCTGATCCAATAGTTATCCTCTATCCACAGGAAAGGGGATAACGTCTAACAACCGGAATACCCCTTTAACCTCTAAGGGAAAGAAGCATTGAAATTTGCAGATGATTGAGGACCATGTGGTTGTGCTAGGACTGAGTTAGTAAATATAAAGCACTCATATGGCTTTAGACTTTACTGCCCATGGTTTGGGTTTATTACTTCTGGCACCTGCCACACTTCTGAGATGGATTGGTTGTCCCATCTAGGTCTGCACCCCGCAGTTGGGCACTGTAGAGAAATATTGAGGAACTGCACTCCTATCCTTTCCCTGAGGGCAGGGGTGCACCACCAATGAGGCCAGGTTAGGCAGCACCCGGTAGGGGAAAAAGGTGGGCAGCAGAAGGGCCATGGGCAATGAGTGCTTTTATTGTGGCAAGGGGTTTAGGTTAAGAAATTGGCATTGGGGGGGGGGGTCAGTTTTCGCTTCAGGCAGCAGAAAGGCTAGGTGCACCCCTGCCTGCGGGCCGGCACTAGTAGTTACTACATGACGTAACAGATATGAGAGAAGAGGATGCAGGTCCTCTGTAATTGCTGTAATGATTTGAGGACATTTTTTCTTCTTTTATGAAGACACGTCGGTAATTGTTTTGCAGCTTTTATTTTTTTTATTTTTAGCCTCCCACTGCTTTCGACTTGATGGATAGTTTACCCTTACGACCTACGCCTGCATATTCATCTTAATAGAATGAAACTAAAACTACCTAGATGAGAATCTTTAGGCTACTGCTAGATCAGAAGGTAACGAATGTCTTATCTGGAGATGATTGTGACATTTATTATCCTATAGGCTATGTTTAGCTGGTGATACGGTTTGTTAGCGATGCTAGTGGTGGAATGGTAGAACAAAAGGTTAAAGTCGGCTCCTTATTAAACCAATAAATATCTGTAAAGGATACTGTGGAAACCTTCTGACGTCACAGATGAGTAAAGTGCTGCGCTCTGTGAAGTTTGGGGAAACGAATCATTTCTTTCATTTTAAATGGGAACCCCCACACTGCCACCTAGAGGAAAGAGAAGATCACTGCCAGAACCAAATAAAGTCAAGGAGCTACAGAAAGCAGGTTGTGCAGTAATGAGCCTCCGCTATAATGATCCTGGTGGACGTGCCAAGTACAGAGACATTTGCTGGGTTTATGACTCTTATATTGGCAGTGGAAACATTTATGTTGTCGTATTTCAGCATTACCTTATGCTGCATCATTTTCACCAATTACTCGGAGAGAGTTACATTTAAACTTGGAGATATATCATTCCAAATAAAGCATGCCATGTTTCGAAAAAAAAAAAAGTGTGTGTGTATATATATATATATATATATATATATATATATATATATATATATATAAATTTGTGATCTTAAATTTCGGACACATGAAACAGAATGTACGTGTAATTTCCAGTCGTCATCCCCTGTAGCCATGACTAAAGCGTAATATCGCACTGTGTATTTCTGCAATAATATGTAATATCACTGTAGAAACCTAGCCTTCAGTATCATGTCATGTCCAGGACTACCTTTTTTGAGCAGCAGTACCACTATTGCTGTCAGCCACTAGAGGGTGCTCTAGAGTAATTAAAGAATACAAAGATAAAAGATCCATCACAGGGGTAAAAATAATAATAATAAAAAAAATACAGGTGGAATGAGTTAAAGCAATTACTCAAAGATGCATAGCCATAGTCATTTCTGCAGTGATTCAGGGCAGGGCATTAGGAATCGCTGGGATATTTCTCCTTTATTAGCTAGGCAAGGGGCTATAGAGACCATCAGAGCCTGCAGATTAACATATAATGTTAAAAATGTTTGCTCTGAGTGCAGCACAAACACAAGAGGAGAGAATACAAGCTCCGAGATGTGGGATAAGGCCCCGAGGATTGGTTCTCACCCTCCGCAATAAACCTAGCTGAGCAATGACAAGAACTAGGGAACTTCTTTGGATGCCGGTGATCAGCTCTTATCTGTGGGAGTACCTGGCAATTCCCCTGCGGCGCCATCACAGGAGGAATGAAGAATTACACAGTTCCAGGGACGTGTCTGGTCATCCTGAGAGAGAGAGACTCTTTGAATCCACTCACCACTTTGGTTAAAGGAGACACCAGGTTTATAAAAGTCATCCATATAAGAGTGGTCGAGGTCTGACTCTCGGTGCACCCAATGAACAGCTATTTGAGGGGGCCGCGGTACTTGGCCAAGTGCTGCAGCCTCCTTGATGTTTTCATTGGGTTTAGACTGGCTTGTACTAAACACAAAACTTTGCTCACTTTTTGGGGTTCACCGCAGTTGGTTGCATCTACACTAGTCTCTGTGGCCAACTTCATGTCACAGCAGCAACGGCAATCGGTGCACCACAGTTACAGCTTCTCCACGAACTAGTCAGGGACTCACTAAGGTCTGGTCTGCAGCCTTGACTTTGGCACAGCCCTAGCCAGGGAATGTGCAGCTCATGGCTGTCCTGCACCACTTTCAGAATCATGTTCCCCCTTGCATAGCTAGGGTAGGCATCAACTGCTGCAGCAGGCCTTTTGTTCAATGCTCGCCCCCAGCAGGTTGGTAAGACACATGGCTCACAGCTGCACTACAAGAACATTTAGACTAGCACATCCAAAATCACAGGTGCACATCCATTAAGCTAACATACAAACAGCAAGTCAAATACGTATGGCAGCACAATGTTACAAGCGGTGTGCTGTCACAGCTGCACCAGCCACCATGGTGCCAGGCCAGCACTTTTATAAGGGTCTGTCTACTGTTCTCTATGAGTAGGTGATGTACTAGCTCGGATGAATGTATGGCTAGATAAATCGCTAGGCAAATAGATAATTATATAAATAATTACATAGATTAGATGGATACATAGATGAACACCGATAAATAGATATACAGGTAGATGGTTACATAGGTTTGTTAGGAATAGAAGACAGATGGATGAATAGATATACATACACAGACAGATAGATTGATACACCGATAGATATAGATACAGACAGACACTCTCTCAGACCGATACATAGACCGATACATTAGATAGGTAATAGATAGAAGACTGATAGAGATATAGGTAGATAGACGATGGATGGATGGATGAATAGACAGATAATTACATACAAAATTAGATAATTACATAGATAATTATAGTCATTCTGACCCCCACTGATCATGTGTTAATATCATGGCATGTCACAAGTACATATCATACAATCAATGATAAAAAGCAGGAAACCATTGTTTGACTACAATTCTAAAATAAGACCACTAGAGGTCCTCAGCAGCCAAAGAAAGAAAAACTGCAAATAAAAAGTGCCCTAGACAGATACAGTGTGTGTGTGTGTATATATTTATACATGTGACTGATTACTGACAATACATACTAATTTGATTTATTGCGTTTTGATACTACACATATATAATGCTGATACAATGAACTTTAATATGACGTGATATGCCATGTAATGTTCATTTAAGCCTCTGTAAGACACGAGTGTGATATAAAAGTAATCTACGCACCACTGGGGGTTGAATACCCTGATACTGATGCTATAGATGTATAGGGAGAATAGTGACCTCACAGGTAGCCTGTGTGATGGAGGTTTGTGAGCCATATATCCTCAAGTAGAATGTGAATGGGCGCTGTATGTGAGATAAATCGCACTGTAACTTCTGTGAAACGCACTGCACTTTGAGATACTGCACTGTTCATTGGTGGCCAGTAATGGGTTAATGGCTGTGTGTCAGAGGTTAGCATAGTGGTTATGCCTATGATTCCCCCAACACTGTTCAGCATGTTCCTGAGCTGTTTAGAGGTGCCCAAGAGAACGTTGTGGTCAAAGCCACCTGACACACTGGAAAAAAGCCGCCACTGGTGGTATAGAGAGGACCAGATAAACTGCATGGCAGTTAGCTATCAAGTGGAGGTGAGTGGCACTTGTAAATTGGGGCATTGCCTTCCATGACACAGAGTTTGAAGCAGCACCCGCAACAAAGGAAAGGATCTGACCTAAGCTCTTCCTAAGTTTTGCACCTTTGTTTGTTCAGTGGACCTGTGGAATGGAAAGTCATAAGGAATAGACCAACTAGCTTACTGCAGTAAGAACACCTGTAGATAATGGCATGAAAGACTTATTGCAGAGACAGGGAGTGCAGAGTACTGTGAGCATCTACATGAGCCACGTGGAGAATATCTGCATCCTATGGTCACTCCTGTGTAAAGTGAATGCCACCTGGAGAGTAGCCATCAGACAGAGAGTTGGGTGCAAAACCCGTTCATAACCACTAAGCTTCTAGTAACAGTAACCACTAAGTCAGACGCCTCTTGTAAGAACTATAACTATTAAGTCAGTTGCCTCTTGTGACTTTGCTGTATTCATCAAGCTTGTTGCTCCATGTGAGTTCAGTAAAACCACTGTCTTCAAGTTACCGCTGTGTCAGCCTGATTCCTACTGCCATCCTTGAGTAGGAACCACGTATACCACTTTCTGGCCCAAGAAATCTTATGTAGGATCTGAATGAACCCAGTGGCGTAACGTCCGTGGAGGCAGGCCACGCAACTGCTATGGGGCCGGAGGGAGGGTCTGGTGCTGCACTCCTTATTTTCCCAACAAGAAAATACAGCATTTTCATGCAGCTGCTATTACGGGTTGCTCAGTGCAAAGAGATTATTTCAGCTTCCATTCCAGTAAATGGTAACCGCATAAATCTATGCACTGAGCTTCCCCTAGTGGTAGCTGAAGGCAGTCAGTTTTGTATTTGAAGATGAGCCCATTTATCAGTATATGTATGCCAATTGTGTGGTGTAAACACCCTGAGAAATATGGTGGTCAGAATGTCCATGCTTATGAAGCACGTATTCCACTTTTTCCAACTTTTGTGTTTTTGTTACAATTTTTTTCTCTTAAAGCTTTTTGCTTAATAACCTAAATTTGGCAGAAATCTGGGGCACACATACTGGGAAACACTGAAGCATGGGGCTCATAAGATCTGTGCATGTCCAAAATCTATGCAAAAATACTCCCCACTTATTTATTACATATCATCCCACAGCTAATCAATCCAGATCCTTACCACTACTATGGACAAATTTGCGGTTTAAAGGGAGTCTTTCACCCCAAAAACCGATTTTTCAACACTCACATCTTTCTCTGCAAAATTGCCCCCACATTAAAAAGCTTCTTACCCTATTGCTGTACCTCCTACAGATCTTCAGAAAATCACTTTAATTGCAGATGTCAATCACAGTTGAAGGTGCCCAGGGACAGCGTCATAACGGCCGGTGCCCAGGCCGCGCGCTCATCTTCATAACTTTCCACTCCCCCTTTCACCCAGATGGCCCGCCCAGTGTCTTCAGCTTGTCATCCTCCTCCTCCTCCAGTGACCAAATCCCGGGCCTGCGCCGAGGATCCGGATGTCAATGCCTGCGCACTGGATACTCCGATGCTTCTGCCAGTAACCGGGAAACCAGTGCGCAGGCGCGGACATCCGGATCCTCCGCGCAGGCATGGGATTTGGTCACTGGAGGAGGAGGACAAGCTGAAGACACTGGGCGGGCCGTCTAGGTGAAAGGGGGAGGGGAAAGTTATGAAGATGAGCGCGCGGCCTGGGCACCGGCCGTTATGATGCTGCCCTGGGCACCTTAAACTGTGATTGACATCTGCAATTAAAGTGATTTTCTGAAGATCTGTAGGAGGTACAGCAATAGGATAAGAAGCTTTTTAATGTGGGGGCAATTTTGCTGAGAAAGATGTGAGTGTTGAAAAATGGGTTTTTGGTGTGAAAGACTCCCTTTAAGGGCTTTATCCAATTGGCTATCCTCCCCCTTTAACGTCTGTTTTTATTTTTTTTCATCTAAAATGCGCTAGACAGGGTTGTCCCCTTTCACCCCTTATCTTTGCCACAGTTATGAAGCCCTTTGAGGGGCACTAGAAGTACCACTAACATTTATGGTTTTAAGATCAACAACTCATCTCCTGCCCTAGTATTGTGTGCTGATGACGTCATATTGTACATTATTGAACCTGAAGTTTCCTCACCAGACCATAATTAGTTTGTTTAACAAGGTCTCCTACTACAAACTCAATTTGTCCGAAAAGCAGGTCTTGTTAGTGGGTGTGGGTGTGGTTGAAATCCCGTTTACCTACTCAATACCCTTTTACCCCTAAGCATTTCTTATTTGTGGATTTTTTTTAATGCGTTCAAGCGCTGGTCTCTTTGCTGCAGTATACACTCCCCTACTGACCAAAACATGCCACCTGACTCAACCAAGGATCTCATGGGCATGCAGGGTGGCAATTGTTCAAATGATGATCCTCCCAGTTATTCTCTTTTTTTTTTTTTTTTTTTTTTTTTTTTTTTTTCCTCAACGGCAATTATCCCTGTATAAGTATCCTTCTTTCAGTCCCTTCAGAAACCGTTTAGTGATTTTATCTGGGCTAGACAAATACCCAGAATCCTCTTCTCGACCATGACAAGACCCTGGGCTAAAGGAGTAATGGGCATCTCATCTGAAAAAGTATTACTTTGCAGCTACTCTCACCCAAACTAAGGAATGGTGGATCGTTGCCTGAGATAAGAGATGGTTTGAATTAATAAGCTACATTAGGGAGGTCCCTTATTTCATTACTGGGGGACTGGGGTACCTAGGGTGGGCTCCAGTGCCATGTCTTCTTCCCTCCTCAGCATGACTGCCTCCATTAAGGCCTGGCAATTCCTTCAACCTCCTACAGCCAAATTAGCGATGTTGCCCTTTGGTAATCTTCCCCTACGTTACTTAAATGGATTCCCTTTATATACCTAGGTAACTGGGAGGCAGCAGGAATCCCAAAAATTTAACTGTTTGAGAATTGCTCCCTTCAATCCTTTGAGTCTTTATCTACTCACTACTCCCTAGAAATTTTATAAATACTTGAGGGTAAGACATGTACTATCTACCCACAATTGTGCGGCCAGAACAAATATTTGATTTTTTTTCCTCTTCGTCCAATCGTTCTCTCAAGGACACCTCCTTTTGCCTACAATATTCTTAATCTCCCTGATACGGATCAAAAACCCCCCATTGTGCTTAGGTGGGAAAAGGGACCTGGATTGGTATACAGCCTTTTTGATGGTGTGTCAGGTATTCAGGGGCAATAGACCTTACATCGGTGGGCCGATGCCATGGAGGCCTCCCAAGCTCTCCTCTCTGCTGTTGGCAGGGTACATAATGAGATCTCAGCAGTAATTAGCTCTGTGAGAATCAGGTACTCATGTACCCGGCCAGTGACCCAGTTGCCGTCCTATATATAACTGCTGTGGCCCATATTTCACCTACTAAGCCCCCTGCTCCTTATGTTAATCGGAGAGAACTGGTGGAGAAGGACAGAAAATGGCAGCTATTGATGGCCACCACAGAGGGACAGCTTTTGGGACAATATATTGTGCTGCACTGTGGTATATGGTTCTGATGGGACGGTATTTTGTGCTCAGGGGCAGAATGGTGATAGACATTACAGGGAAATTTCATGGTGGGCCGATGCCTAGAGAGCTGCCTGGGCCCCCCTCATGACTGGCCAGTGGAAGCTTTCAGGAATGTATTTTGTTCTGCTGGCGGCAGTAATTTGTGATGGACTGTGGTATTTGGCTCTGTTGGGGGTGGTATAATGTGCCACAATAAGGTATTGCTGGCCCTGCCTTCCATCAATTTGGACCCAACTACAAAACAAAATATAAAAAATAAAAAAATACTGCAGCACTCTGCAAACCAAATAAAGTACAAAAAAAGTATTATAATGCTATGCTTATTAAGTAAATTGAAGATTCTTGGCAAATACATTTTGTACAAAATTATTTGGGCCCGTCTGCCACACGTCAAGGCGATCTCTGTAAGACAGGAACCTAACACTAAATGCTACCTGTTATGTGCCATGACAGCCACCATAAAATTCAGGGAGTGTAGGTTACCACATGCATGCTGAGCCCACCTTAATTTGTAATTTTTGGTGCCCAAATGGCCTCCACTAAATCCAGGGAATGCAGGTACCAACATGCATGCCGAGCCCACTCCACACCTCTCCTGGTGCCAGATGGCCCCCAACTAATGCAACGAGAGTCCACCCTATACCTCTCCTGGTGCCAAAAGGCTTCCAGTGAGTGCTGGGAGAGCAGACTAAGCTTTATACTTAGACTAATTAAAATCAGTCTACAAAACAGGGCCACTTTTTGTATTTTTTTCCAGGGCCACTTTAAGTTCCCAGTCCGCACCTGTTTGTGCTATAGTATTGCTGACCCTGCCTACTTGTGTAGGCTCTGCTTTCTGTCAATTTGTACCCCCTTACAACATGGGGCACTTTTAGAACTTGTTTACAGAGCCACTTTAAGTTCCCAGTCCTCCCTAAAAGGTATCTAAAGGGGCAATCCATTGTGAAACGGCATTTAAAATACTCCTTTGTTGGTACCTTATTCCGGCACATATAGCTAAGCTCAAACCCTCTTATCGTCCCTTATATTGGAATTGTGGACATATTGTCAGCTACACAAGTTTGGTGGGCCTAGGGGACTTTCTCTCCGTCTCTAGCTTTATGTTTTTTAGGCTTGGCTGAACTGCCGCTCCACATAAGGACTGTATGCTTGACAGCCAGAGTAATGATTGCTGAACATTTGAAGTCCAGTTCCCCCTTGACCACTAGAGAACTAATGTCTTCTGTTCAATCAAATCATGAACTGGAGACATTATTTGCGTTCCGGTCCCATTCTTTCAGCAGTTTCTCACGTAAATGGGAAATTTTGAATCCGTTTCCTAAGGGCTCATTCAGACGACGACCATGTGTTGTCCGCAAAAATGCGGATCCGTTTTTTTGCGGACAGTTCAGCATGTCCGCAAAAAAACGGATTGCATTCCGTTTTTTTGCTGATCCATAGACTACAATAGGGTCATGTCCTGATTTTCACTGACAAGTATAGGACGTGTTTCATTTTTTTTGCTGAGCTGTGCAATAGAAGAAAAGGGCCCCATAGAAGTGAATGGGACAGCATCGAATCCACAAAAAAACGGATCCGTTTTTTTGCAGACAACATATGGTCGTGTGAATGGAGCCTTAATCTTGATTTCCCTGATTGCTTGGTGATGCATCACTTGATTTTACTTTATACTTTTTTTTTTTTAAGTGTGGAAATCCATCATTAAGCACATATGTGCCTCCTGTTATCTCTGTTCATATGTAGTTATGAATTTCTGAAAGATTCCGACTATCTAAAAGGACACGCAAATCCGTAGGTTATTTTGCTTATATCTATTTAGTGTTAAATAAAAAAAATTAAAGAAGGAAAAAAATGATTTGTGTATGTCCCTGTCTGACCCTCTGGGGCTATCAACTTTGGAGATGATGGAGGTCTCATAATCCCGTTCAGTGATTTAGGCCGCTATCTAAAAGTCACGTGGACAAGTGAAAACCTTACTTTTGAGACATTGTCTTTTTGTTGAGTGACACAAGCCCCTCCCCCTTCACATAATTAAACCCACCCCTGAAGATCTGCAGGATTTCTGCTTCACACACTGAATATGGGCATACCAGTGGTATAGGTGCATTGTGTGTGGCAGTTTAAGAACCTGGCCCCATCTTCCATTTTTCATCGCTTAATGAAGGAATAGGATATATTAACCTCAAATAGTTTATTTAAAAGCATCAGAATCTACAGAAAAATCACACGCGGCTGGTGAGCCTCCAGACAAAAAAATATATTTGTGTTACAACATGAAAATAGATCAACTGTAAACTGTATAGGTATCGTTTTCTTCATTAAAGCGGTTGTCCGGCTTAATGAAAAAAAATAAAAATAATGGCAGATATCAGTGAGTTAAAAAAAACAAAAACATTCACCTATTAAAATGCCCTTTCTAGCACTGCAGCTCCTGGTGGACCGCTCCTCGTTGCTTCCAGTCCTATGGGAACTGCCAGGAGCTGCAGCACTGGAATGAAAGGTGAGTAAGGTTTTTTTTTTATAAATTTTTTCTTTTAACTTCTCCCTGCAACTTTTTTTTATTTTTTTTATTTAATTGGGCTGGAGAACCCCTTTAACAATACAAACTTGGCTCAATGGTTTGCATTACGCTCTAAAGCCAAATAAGAGCAAAGCATCCTAGCATTGCCATTACATTTCAGAGCATCAAAAATTGTAAAAAGACGATCTTGAGTTGTCCTCTACTGTCTCCCTGTGAAAGGGAGCCTGTCATGTTGAAAATGGTGTCTGATCTTCAGGCAGCATGTTATAGAGCAAGAGGAGCTGAGCAGATTGATATATAGTGTTATGGGAAAAGATTCAGTATAACTTGTGTAACACCCCGGAGAAGTGTTACCACTCCGGCACCCTGCTACTGTCTTTAATGGTCTAATATCATGTCATCTTGCATATTTATTTCCAGGTATCTCAAAACTGTGCATTCCTAATAATGTTGTGTAACTGTTCATGTAATTTGCCTGGTTCACCAGCAGGTGGCAGCAAACACAGCACAGCTATAGTTAGATAGAATGGAACTCGCCATTTCATTCTCCCTTCACTTTGGTCAGAAGTGGGACAGTCCTGCTTGCTACCAGAAGGAGGTGAGGCAGTTCTAGTTTGTGCTGGTTCAGATTCCATGTTGGAGCTGCCAGTATTCTAACCTATTCCTTGGCTGAAGAGAAGTCTGACTAAAAAAGTGAAGTGCAGCGTAAAGAAGAAGCCAAGTTACCAAGCCTGCCAGTTTTATGCTAAAGCCTGCTGGAACTAAGACAAAGCCTGTAAAGTGTTTATTTAAAGTAAAGCTGCCATTGAACTTCATCTCAAGGTCTGGACTCAAGTTGTTCTTTCCAATCCCCCAATTATTCCCCCTATTTATTGCTTTGGAGCCAAAGCCTGGGGTCCAGCGGTATCCGGGTAGGAGCACCGTGACACACATAAAGCAACAGATAGGCCGCACTATACCACTCGGCATTCCTACACCTGGGTCGTGTTATAGAGAGGACCCTGGGGGGAGGCGTCTGTTGCACTTGTAATTGAATCCCTGCTCGTTCTATACGTAAGAGTCCAGTGGGCGGTCTCCTGTTCTTTTGTATACAGAGATAGGGCCGCCCACTGGACTCCGACGTACAGAAAGAGTAGGAGTTAATCTTTATTTTTTCCCGTGTGTGTATATATATATATATATATATATATATATATATATATATATATACACTGTATTAATCAGCTCAGCTCCTCCTGCTCTACTCAAGATGTTTGCAGAACAGACTCCATGTCCAACATGACAGGTTCCCCTTTAATGTCTTCTGGGCAATCTCCCACATCATCAATCTAGGTACCCACTGTGTACAACTGGGCAACCGAGAGGAGATGTTTTGGGCAGGTGGGACCAAATAGTCATTATGAAGTGTAATATATAGATTCTGTAACTTATAGGCTCTTGTACTTAGAAAGGAAGGAGGAATAGTAGGATATTTAAACTTTTGCAAATCTGATTGCAACAATCACATTTTTTTGAGAAAATTCTGGTCTCCTTTCATATGGTACATGACCCCGGAAATATCTGCCCTTGATCCAATATGGTGGCTTTCAAGATGACGGCCATGTTCCGGACATGGCCTAAAAGACAGGCCCCCTCATCCAATACTTGCTGGGGTATTCAGATATTAAATTTTTCCCTTTCGTTTCTGAAATAAAAGGGTGTCCTGAGATTTTTGACTTAGGACTGATTTTCATGTATTATGGGATGTATGAGTTTCATTTATTACATTACTCATGGAATAACCTCTGTGACGTTTCTGTACAGGCCTATGCTATTCTGATCGAGAGCTCCACATTTCCTGCACGGACATAGATTGTAAACATGCTTACTACTTGCAGTCAGCACTAGGGGGAGCTAAAGAGCTTACTGTGTACAGTGTTACTATTGAGTTGAATGCATATAATTATGCAGTAAATATTCACTTTAGTCACCTTTTTATACCCATACCATACATATAAGAGGGGGCAGAGAAGACTAATTGGGGCTTCTGACCCAGGAACAAAATGCAGAGGACAACTCAAGGAGTTCTATATCCTTTTTATGGTTGCTGAAAGCTCAAATCTGTCTTTGGTATTGCAATAAGTTGGTTTCCCTCCTTTGGCAATTACTACTTCCAATGCACCCCCATATCCCCCCCCACCCCCACCCCTCCCAGTGTGTACCATAGGCCATCTATGGGCCATTAAAAACATGAAGGTTTGTTATAGGAAATAAATGATGTCAAATCAGCACAGCGGCGCCCAGCGAATCACCTATACAAGATATCAATGGGGATCAACCCTCGAAACGTCTTATTTCTTGAAATAAATCCTCTTTTTACAAAAATAACTTTTTCTTTTCAAGAAAAAGAAAATAGAGACGTATTATACATGATCAGGTCAGACACGGTGTCCCGCGGTCAGGCCCTTTTCACGCTTGTGTTAGCATACCGTATGGTATTTGAACACAAGTCATTGATATAATTGGCGTTCTTTGAGCATATGTCATGCAGAGTGCCCCCTACAGGTGGGAAATGGCTGACATAAAGTACTAAACAGTACTAGCTTTCACTATTTTAAATAAACACCACCCCCTCCCTGGGATCTAAGCATAAGCAAGGCTATATGTCTATATGCCACCAATGTCTGACTGACAGGTTCGAGTGTATAGTTTTCCGCGCGGGTGCAATGCGTGACGTGAACGCATAGCACCCGCACTGAATTCAGACCCATTCATTTCTATGGGGCTGTGCACATGAGCAATGTATTTCACGCATCACTTCTGCGTTGCGTGAAAATCGCAGCATGTTCTATATTCTGCATTTTTCACGCAGCTCTGACCCCATAGAAGTGAATGGGGCTGCGTGAAAAACGCATTGCTTCCGCAAGCAAGTGCGGGTGCGATGCGTTTTTCACTGATGGTTGCTAGGAGATGTTGTTTGTAAACCTTCAGTTTTTTTTATCACGCGCGTGAAAAACGCATCAAAACGCATTGCACCCGCGCAATACAAACTGAACAACTGAGCGCAATCGCAGGCAAAACTGAATGGCTTTGCCTGCGAAATCGCACAGTTTTCACTGAACGCATCCGGACCTAATCCGGACACGCTCGTGTGAAAGAGGGCCTAAAGGCGCCGTCCCATTACAGACATCGGTGGCATATGGGGGCTCAACCGCTGTAACCTTATCACTCCACTAGAGGGCACACTGCATTATGCACTCCCAATTATGTCAACCCCCTTTGCATTCTAACACTCTCCAGTATTCGAACGCAAGTGTGAATTCAGCCTTAACATCACGACCAATGATTAACCTAAAAACTCAGCTTACAAAGACTTGTAGCGTTGTAAACACTGCCCAGTGACAACGCTATCCAATACGCCCATAATAAAGCTGAAACTGGGGTCCGGTGGAGTCTAAAAGGGAATATCCAAAAATATCTAAAAAGGCAGCGATCTCTCATACAATATCTAGCGACGGTCACAGGTGCATCACACGCGTACAGTTCATGAAAAAGCAATGCAATGTTGTACAATCACATAGGTAACGCGTCGGCCAACAAGCCAGTCGGCGTCGCTAATTTCACTGGATGCTTTTGATCCACTAGGACTTTATTTGTAAGCTGCGCCGTACGTTAGTTATCGCGTTTTCCGCCATTGGCTTTGAGAAGACAAGGTCCGGGTAGGTTGGCGTTCACTCTTTCATACTGTATATTAGCAGCGGAGAGTTCTGCGTCAGGTGGCTGCTAGAATAGCCCATGGGGTACATGATGTTTTCGGCAGCATAAGGCACGATATGATACGAGCACAACTCCTCATAGTGCAGCGACTGGGAACAACACCCTTTCACCATCAGCTTCACCCGTTTTCTAGCGTCTGCGTAGGCGCTCCTGCCGCCGGCGCTTCCCTTGCTGTAGTCATAGTTTTCTTTATCGGCTTCCAGGTTGATTTTCCTGAGCAGGTTATTGATCAGCACTGATCTCCGTAAGTAGATTTCTGGATCTTCGAGGAAGCGAAGCTTTTCTAGAGACAGTCTGAGGATGCAGGTCCGGTCTTCTGGAATTATCAGGTGCTGAAAAAATAAATATCACGTCAATGCAAATGTTCGGTAATCCGTAGACGCCATCATGGGGCTATAGGAGGGCATGTTGTATCACCAATGGCATATTAAAGATGTTTTCAGACAGGGTCGAGAGGAGAGGCAGGTGACGGGAGGATGCCAGATCCCAAAATGATGAAGATGGGGATTTAATGCACTAAGGATCGCATCAGAAACCATGAAGTGTAATAATCTCAAATGTGTGCAGAAGGACCTGCTGAGGAAAGGTCCTCAAGCGAGTGCGTGTTAGGCTCCTTGCAGAGGAGTGTGAGCGGATTAGGTCCTGATGCGTTCAGTGAAAAATTAGCAATTTCGCAAGCAGGTGCATTCAGTTTTGTTGCAATCGCATTCAGTTGTTCAGTTTTTATCGTGCGGGTGCAATGCGACTTGATCAAAAACGGAATGTTTACAAACAACATCTCTTGGCAACCATCAGTGAAAACGCATCGCATCTGCACTTGCTTGCGGATGCCATTTTCCCACAGCCCCATTCACTTCTATGGGGACAGCGTTGCATGATAATCGCAGAATATAGAACATGCTGCGATTTTCACACAACGCAAAAGTGATGCGTGAAAAACCATCGCTCATGTACACAGACCCATTCAAATTAATGGGTCCGGATTCCGTGCGAGCGCAATGCGTTCGCATCACGCATTGCATCCGTGCGGAATGCTCCCTCGTGTGAAAGGGGCCTTAGGGTACATTCACACAACTATATGTGTTTTGCGGTCTGCAAAAAATACGGATGGCGTCTGTGTTGCATCAGTTTTTTTTGCAGACCCATTGTAACAATGCCTATTCTTGTCCAGAAAATGGACACGACTAGGACATGTTCTCTTTTTTTGCTGGACTGCAAAACGGACATACTGATGCGAAGAGCACACGGTGTGCTGGCTGTATTTTTTGTGGACCCACTGAAAGGGTCAGCAAAATGCGGATCGGATGGGGAACGAAAATACGGTTGTGTGAATGAGACCTTACTAAAATGCCTTCACAGAAGAGAGTGGGGGCTGTACTGTGTACATTTCTGCAGTCTGGAGCCTGTATTTAGTCTGGGGTCTGCATTTAGGAAACCTGGGGTCTTTTTTTTTTTTTTTTAGGTCTGTATTTATTCTGAGGTGTCCGTTTATTTTGCAGTCTGGTCTGAGGTCTGTATCTAGTGTCAAGGCTGGTGTCTGTATTTTAGGTGTCTCCGGGGGTTACTCTGGGATCTGTTCTTGTTTGGTTTGGAATCTTTATAAATTTGCGGGTTTTGAAGCAGGATATCTGCACTACTTGTGACTGGAAGACAGTAGGTTAGCAGTGTTACACCCATAGCAAAACTTCAGTGCGAAGCCCCCGCTTCGTAATAAACAATACCCTCGGCCTCACACACTGTATCTGACTTCTGCATCAGAAAAAGTAAAACGGGTGCTTCAAAAATATGACGCTCACCCTGAACACATTTTTCAGTGTAATTACACCAGACCGCTGGCATGAATACACTGATAACATTTTCATTGTGTCAGATGGGTTTACCGTAATTATATTTGGTCATCTACAATTTCTATGAATCCCCTAATGAACCAATAATAATGGGGAAACGCATCCAAATTGACTTGATTTCTTTTCTGGAGGTCTCTGTAACTAATGACCAAACGTGTATTTGTATGTTAATATCACAGGGCACATCATTTTCACTTGGGATTTATTTGACTGTATTATACATTATCATGTATGGTGTTACTAGGTGACGATACTTTGTTTGGACATATTTATGTCATCTTTGCTATCCTGTATTTTTGTACTTCAATGATTTTCTTTCTTCTCCTACACGGAGACTTTTTTTTAGCGTAGCTTTCAAATTCTAACCTTTGTCTCCTTTGGGAACTTACTTTTGGAAAATACCCCTGGTAATCCTGATGTAAATTTTCTTCTTCTGCATATTTCCTCTTAAAGTAGGCTACTTTCGACGTTGTTGAAATGGGATTGTCTTTTTAGAGATGTGCCTGTGGTGGAAACAGAAAATGCTGTCAGCCGATCTGATGGAAATCCGGTCTGAGCCGATACAATATTCGCACACCGTATATTCTGCCTGGATAAGGCGAGTGGGCAGATTGCTGAGCTTCATGCGCCACCATTCTGCCGTACATGCTTTGCGCCACGTTTATTATGGGGTTAGGACACCTTTTGAGCCCTGAAGGTCATGGAATGGCATGGAAATACATATGGCTTAACCAGGGGCGTAGCTAAAGGCTCATGGGCCCTGGGGCAAAAGTTCAGCTTGGGCCCCCCTTCCCTCAGTGCTTTGTGTGTCTTCCTATGCGGCACAAGTGTCTTTGGGCCCCCTCAGGCTCCTGGACCCGGTAGCGACTGCTACCTCTGCATCCCCTATAGCTACGCCCCTGGACTTAACAGTGAAGTGCATGGCTTTAGAGGAATTGATGTGCGCCAAACTTTCGGTGCAAAACAAACTAGACAATAGGTGAAAGTGCCTAATTTTGGTGCCTAGTTTTAGCAAGTTTACAAACTCTAAATATTAGAAAGGAGTATTAAATGTGTCCCAGTAATCTTTTGGATTGGCGGGTGGCATACATAGAAGAGCAGGGACCAGGGGCATAGCTAACGCCTCATGGGCCCTGGTGCAAAAGTTCAGCTTGGGCCCCCTTCCCTCAGTGCTTTGGGTATCTTCTTATGCGACACAAGGGTCTTTGGGCCCCCTTAGGCTCCTGGGCCCGGTAGCGACTGCTACCTTTGCACCCCCTATAGCTACGCCCATGGCAGGGACCCCATAGTAAGGATCACACTGAGTCCCCTATTATGGTGCTGGGTTATGCCTGCTTTTCTGTGGCACAGCACCATTGTCATCTGAGCGTGGTCTGAAAAAAATCATTGTTTTTTCGATTGATGGGTGTCCCGGCGGTCAGACCCACACAGACACAGACACAAACATAACATACATGATAAGGTCGGGAAACCCTTGTTTGACTGCAGTCCTCAAATAAAACCACTAGAGGTCCTCAGCAGCCACAGAAAGAGGGGGGAAAAAGCTACTAAAAAGTAAAAGTGGAGAATGGATGGACATTAGATGTTGGATAGATAGACAGACAAGAACAACTTGACCTCCAAATTCCCCTGATCTCAATCCAACGGAGCATGTGTAGGATGTTTGGGAAAACAAGTCTAAGCCATAAAGGTGTCACCGCTTACAACTTACAGGATCTAACCGGGTTATGCCATGATTGATGTAAAAAATGAAAATCAGACGTCATATAGTAAATGAAAATCTCTTTCTAACAAAGCTAGACCCAGCCCTGTACCTCACACGGATCCAGAGATCTCCACATTAACTGCTCTGCTATATTTATATCAAGCTGGCAGCTCAGGGGGGGTGTCCTTTCTGTTGCAGCTCTTTCCCTGTAACTGCCACAGCTTGTAACAGAAGATATGGCTGGTGGCAGTTAAACATTTAAACTCAGCGCTGCGCTGGTGTGAAAGGTTTTTTGTGGCACAACCCATGTAAGGGACCATTCACACGACTATATTTCTGGGTTCTAGAGCACTGCTTTGGGGGCACGAGCCCAATATTAGGCTGGTATTATTATGGCTGATGAGTGTATATGACACGATATAGAGAAATAGAAGACTCAGGGCTGAGATCCTTGAGAAATCAATCTGTTTATCTTGGCTCTGGATTGAGAACTTGTGTTTCAGTATGGAGGCCAATCATGGCATTGTAAACAGCATACACAAGGCCATCTGTTATATGGCGCTCTATCCGTTATTTTACTATTAATATTATTACTATGGGGGGGGGGTGACATGAGGTTTTCCTGCATCAAATTATAAATGCTCAAATCACACAGTATGGCTGTAAGAAAATGGCAGCTCTGAGTTTAAAAGGCTCCAGGATTTTTATATTGATGGACAACCTCTTTAAGCATAGGGAAGGCAAGTCATTCTTAAAGGGAAACTGGGTGTATTTCCTTTTGATATTTGTTTCGAGTGTTCTATACATCTGAATGGGGTTTGTAAAAATATGTGCGCTCTCCGCAGAAACAAATGCATTTAATTGTATGGGACAGATTTTTAGTCACAAAAATTTCTTTCCACTAATCGGACTTGTGTGAACGTAGCCTTAAAGGGCATCTGTCGGCAGATGTGTACCTATGAAACTGGCTGACCTGTTACATAAGCAATGCGGGCACAAATGAACATGGGGCCAACACAGATGCCTTCAGCTGCCAAGCGCTCATGTAACAGGTCATAGGGACAAATCTGCTGACAGACGCCCTTTAAAGTGTATGTCCAACTTTGAGCAGAACTTTATCTACATGAAAAGTTACGGAACGGTAAAGACCCTGGAAGGGGTATTCCCATAATGAACATTTATCACCTATCCACAGGTTCCACCACTGGGATCCCCACCTGTCATGAGAATGGAGGATCTGTGTCCAGTGAGGAGGAACTTGAACAGAGCGACAGCGGCAGAGCCCTATTCAGTTCTGTAAGGCTGATTGAGATGAATGGAGCCGCAGTGCACATTTCGTTTAAACTCCTCCTCTCTGCAGGTGGACCCGTGCGGAGGGATGCGGGATCCCTATTCTCCTGATCAGTGGGAGTCCCATGGGTGGAACCCCCAGCAATTGGCCATTTATCACCTATCCTGAAGATAAGTGATGACTGGCAATTCTGGGGGTATGCCTTAAAACACTGGTGGCATAAGTTTGATTTCCAATCAAGTTATGCTCCCAATATTCTAACCATACCCATACCCATACCACATACATGTATCATACTACTAATATATAAAAGGCAGCCGTGTTTCTCACTTCTCTGATTGGCTGTAACGGTCACATGGTATAATCGCTTCAGGCCACTCAGCAGCAGGTTGAAGCAGCCATAGTGTTAACTGTAACTGATGAGACATGGCTTCTCAGCCTGCCTCTTATCTCCCTGCATATGCTACTATAATAAGCGTGCAGTTTTACATGGAAAGTAGATTTAGTGGAGCAGATTTGTTAAAACTCTCTAAATGAAAAACTGTTTGCTGCCCATAGCAAACAATCAGAGCACAGCTCATTTTACTACAATAGTTTAAAAATGAGTGCTGAGCTCTGATTGGTAGCTATAGCCAATTATAAAGTTGTTTTGTCTAAAAGAGTCCCCTACTTCATACTCCTCTTCCTCCTCTACTTCTCCAATACAGGAAAAGCAGAGAACTCAGCCAGTATGGGACGGTATAGAGTAGATTATGTTGGGCAAAGTGCGGCTCTCCAGCTGTTGCAGAACTACAACTCCCAGCATGCAAAGACTGTCTACAGCTATCAGCCTACTGCAGGGCATGGTGGGAGTTGTAGTTTTGCAACAGCTGGAGAGCCACACTTTGCCCATCACTGGTCTAGTAGAACGGTATTGAGTTAAGGACGCTCCCGGCAGAGTTAGGAGGTCAGTGTGTGGATACAGTTAGTATAACAGATATGGAGGGGGTGAGCAAAAAAATATAAAACTATTAAGGAAAACACAAAAATCATGTGGAAGAGGGTCCTCATCTCTATAAACTGTGATGTGAATCTGTATGGGGATGAATGATCGCACTAGCTATTGCACACTCCTATACAGAGGAGATGATTGCTGCATGTAAATGGAGCTCTCAGCTCTGCTCAGTAATCGCTGCCTGTGCATTGACCTGTGTAAAGGGGCCTTTAGGCTTTGTACATGAGCTGTATGTTTCGAGCCAGTGGCAGTACTGTATCCAGCCCTAGAGAGATTAGGGAAGCTTCTCCAAAAGCTTGATCCCCTTATTGGCTTTAAACATTCGACTTGAACTATGTCCGTCTGCATGAGCTCTTGTGGTTGGCTCTTGGCTCTCCATACACTGCACACTTCCAATGCCCTTTATACTAAAAAAAAACTGGTAACTAAACACATCTCATTAAATCTATACTGCATCAGAAATAACTTTTTTGTACACAAATGCAACATTTCTCCTTCTCACAGCGGCTATAGTCAGAGTCCTCAATGGTTGGCCAAAATCCCTGTCTCAAATCTGCCATGTGAACAGACCCTTACCTCTACAATTTGCAACTACAATTGCCAATCACATGGACTGCATAATATGGTCCTGGCAGTGGATACCACTGACTGCCACTGACCTGTACTGTTCATTACATCTTATTATAGCCATTTCCACCAGGCATCATTTCACAAATCAAGGGTTCCTCCTGAAGCCCTGGAATCACTGAAAATCTGATCTACAAGATCCAGTGGAGGACACTGCCTATATCTCCATAATTTTATAATGTGGTAATCGTGACCTATTGAAATACATAAACATTTTTTAGGGAATTAAGAAAACTTGCACCTACCCACAAGCTTACAAGGGATGTTCAGGTTACCGCTCCACTTTGCCACCACAATTACCAATCCTATGGTCTGCGCTCTGCAATGTTCACAGACCATAATACTGCATAGCACGGTCATAATACTAGACACCATTGAGCAGTACTGTTAATTATATCTCATAACCATTTCCACAAGATAACATTTCACAGATCGAGTGTTCATCCTGGAGCACTGGAATCACCGAAAATCTGATCTATAGCATCCAATGAAGGACGATTCCCTAACATATTTTAGGGAATTAAGAAAACTTGCACCTATCCACAAGCTTACAAGGGATGTTCAGGTTACCGCTCCAATGTGCAACCACAATTACCGGTCCTATGGTCTGCTCTCTGCAATGTTCACAGACCATAATACTGAAAATGGATACCGCTGACCTGTACTGTTCTTATATCTCATAACCATTTCCAAGGGGTATCATTTCACAGATTGAGGGTTCCTCCAGGAGCACTGGAATCACTAAAAATCTGATCTGTAGCATCCTATGGAGCACACTGCCTATATCACCATAATTTGATAATGTGGTATGTGTGAAATACGTTAACATTGTTTCAGAAAGTAAGAAAACTTTCATCTACCAACAAAATTACAAGGGATGTTCAGGGTTATACTAAAATAACCACAACCCAGCAGACTGTTGGACCTCGCTAATGATAGTGAAGTGTAACTAGAAGCTCCTGCACCCCAAACAAAATCTAGAACAGAGCCCCCACCCAACAGGTACCACTTATAATATTGGTGTCTTCTTAATTGGCTTTCATGCCTCCTCAGACACCCAGGCGATTGCTACCTCTACCCCCATATAGCTACGCCTCTGATAATATCGAAGGAAATTGCCATTCATGCCACCCCTTAATACTTGGCTCCAAAGGTGAAGATGGATCTGACACACTGAGACGCTCCACAGACCATTTGACATGAAGACGAGTAATACAACAAGTGACCCACCTGAAAGTTACAGTTCACGCCGCAGTACGACTCGGGCAGAAATCATCAATGATCCCTCTTAGCCATTTGCATAGCCAAGTAAACATTTCTTTAAAAGCTCGCCTGCTGAGAATAAAAATGAGGTGACTGTAGATACTATAATAAACCAGATAGGAAAATGGTGATGCAACCGTCCCCATGTGACAGGAGAATTACAGTAATGAGCTGTGAAGCTGATTTCTACCTGTGAACTAGCGTGGTTAATGACTGCTCGGTCACATGTGCTTGATGTGAATTATCTCTGTGAAAACAACGCTATCGTCGTAATTATTATTTTCCTTGGTCGATTGTCTCCTCAGAATATTACTATATCTCAGTGAAAATACTGCTACTAAGGTGAGCGTGTAAAGGAAGGTAATGGGTCATCACAAACCTCCCCCAGTTCCCACAACCTTTCTCTTTTCTTGTGGAAAAGTATGGTAGAGTAAGGCCCCTTGCAGACGAGCGTGTCTGGATTATGTCCGGATGCGTTCAGTAAAAACTGGGTGATTTCGTCATTCAGTTGTGTTTGCGATCGCGTTCAGTTGTTCAGTTTTTATCGCGCGGGTGCAATGCGATTTACTGCGTTTTGAACTCGCGTGCTAAAAAAACTGAATGTGTACAAACAACATCTCCTAGCAACCATCCGTGAAAATCGCAAGCAAGTGCGGATGCAATGAGATTTTCACGCAGCCCCATTCACTTCTATGGGGCCAGCGTTGCATGAAAATCGCAGAATATAGAACATGCTGTGATTTTCACGCAACACAAAAGTGATGCGTGAAAACCTCCATTCATATATACAGACCCATTAAAATGAATGGGTCCGGATTCCGTGTGGGCGCAATGCGTTCACATCACACATTGCACCAGCGCGGAATACTCGCTCGTCTGCAAGGGGCCTAAGTGAAGAGCTAGTCTCTGTCCACAAGGAGCAGGCCACCCTTTCCGGCATTAAAGGGGTTGGCCCATTTCAGACATTGATGGCATATCTCTAGGATACACTATTGATGTCAGACAGGTGGGGGTCCCACCTCTAGTACCTGCTCCTATCTCCCCCAAAGTGAAGGAGAGCACACCGCATGTGCGCAGCGTGCTCTCCATTCATTGCTATGGGAGTTCCAAAAATATTTGAGATAGAGTGTGCTTGTCTATTTTTGAAAGTCCCACAGAGGTGAATAAGGGGTGGCTCCTTCACTTCGGGGGGCTCCTTTCTATTGGCGACACCTTCACCTGCTAGGGATATGCCATCAATGTCTGAGATGAGACTACCCCTTTAATTTATTCTACCAATTAATCTTTCATGTATGTCGAGATTGGAGGTAGTCTTTTCTTTACAGTTTACACTTTCCTTTCAATGTTGGAACAAAGGCCATCAACCTCATGGGCTGGTTCAAAACAATGGGACCTCCCATGAGGAAAGGGGATTAAGTTAGTCAACCTATAAGGAGCTAACTGCTCTCTGATGTTTGCTGTTTGGTAGTGGAAAATGTGCTCATCTTAACGATGGAACATAGGCATCCAAGTGGTTAGGAGATTGGTGGTGTCCAGCAGTACCTGAAAGGGGCAAAATGTCTGATTCTCGAAGGAGAACCCAACACTCGAATGAAGATTAATGAGTCCTGAACTGAGGCCCAGCTATCAGCACCCAAGTGGTTAGGAGATTGGTGGTGTCCAGCAGTACCTGAAAGGGGCATAATGTCTGATTCTCAAAGGGGAACCCAACACTCGAATGAAGATTAATGAGTCCTGAACTGAGGCCCAGCTATCAGCACCCAAGTGGTTAGGAGATTGGTGTTGTCCAGCAGTACCTGAAAGGGGCTTCATTTTCATGTATTCTATGGGGTCCCATTTACTTTATGTAGGCCAGTGCTCCCTATGCCTTGAGTAGAGTATTATGTCTGATTCTCAAGGGGGAACCCAACACTAGAGGAAGACTAATGAGGCCTGAATTGAGACCCAGCTGTCCCCTCTATGGTCCGACGATATTCTGTGTTTTGAAAACTAAGACCCATATAGTTTGCCTAAAAATCCCAATGTTCACACAGGGTAACTACTTGCCATACAGGGGTATTCCAGTCAGAAGCATGTATTACCTATCCATTGCAAAGGTGATAAATGTTAAACCAGTGTGGGTTCCAACTGTTGGCACCATAACTGATTGTCAGAACCAGGGTCCCCAGTTAACCCCGGCCATAAGCGGAGTTTAATAAGAACACCATTGACCACGCATCCCGCTCCAATGCTGATGAAAACAGCCATCTTGGCAACTAGTGAGGATTCTAGTGGTCAGACCCCCGCCGATCTAGCATTTACACCTATTTGGTGGATAGGCAATACACGCTTTATTTTTCTGGAATATCCTTTTAAATCAATATCAATACTAGTTACACAACAGTAGTACAAGCGTCACAGATAGCAGATTACATACGTGGACCTGTATAAGCGTGCTGTGTGTATTTATAGAGCGGTTTTATTACATGACCAGGTTTGCTGAGGTTTTATCCATCCATTAACTTAGCAACCCTGGTGTGAACTGAATCTGCCAGCAGCTGTGCAAATGATGGGATCTTGATAAAAGCTCCCCATACCCAAGTGATAACGTCCTACTGAATGGAAGAAACCTATGATCCAGATTTAACCCATGGACCGGTTATTTTAATGGAGCGATGTGCACAATTATGCCGAATGACTTGCGTACCCTGTTCATAACCCTTTGTGAGCCTTTTTTAATCTGCTGGTACACAAGGGTTAATGTGAAACGGGGTATTCCTAGTCATCAAAGTTAAAGGGATATCATGGCTTCATCATAGAAAAAGTTTTCTTTTTCTAATATACTTTGTGTATCGAATCCTCACTTTTTTCAAGATCTATGCTTGCTGTCATTGAGTGATAAATCTTATTTCCACAGGCACTGTTCTAATGATGTTGCTTGCTTAAAGAGCATCTGTCAGCAGGTTTGTCCCTATGACACTGGCTGATCTGTTACATGTGCACTTGGCAGCTGAAGGCATCTGTGTTGGTCCCATGTTCATATGTGCCCACATTGCTGAGAAAAATGAAGTTTTAAAATATGCAACATGAGCCTCTAGGAGCAATGGGGGGTGTTGCCGTTGCACCTAGAGGCTCTGCTCTCTCTGAAACTGCCGCATCCTCTCCACGTTCATTGACTGGACCAGGCAGTGTAAATGTGATCACACCTGGCCGTGTCAATCAAAGTGCAGAGGGCCCGGCAGCTGCAGAGAGAGCAGAGCCTCTAGGTGTAATGGTAACGTTGCTCATAGTGGCTCATTTGCTTATATGTATGTATCTTAGGAATAGGCGGGAGAAATCTGAGGCGGATTCCCATTGCAGCGGAAGCATGAGGTACAATGGGAGGCAGAATACGCACTGTAATCTAATGTGGAATTTCCGCTGTGTGAACATGCCCTATGGAGCCATGCATCTGTGCAGTTTATTGTATGACCAGGGTAGACTTTAAATGACAACAAGCAGAGATCTAGATACAGAGAGTATACTGGAAAATGGTATAACGCTTATCATATAAAGGGCAGCAATGGTCTTGCAGGGGTCCTGGGTTCAAACCTGACCAACAACTGCATGGGGTTTGCGCGTTCTCCCTGCGTTCGCACAGGTTTCCTCCCAAACTCCATAGAACGACTGATGGGGAATCTAGATGGTGGGGACAGTGAGTGATGACGATGTCTGCAGAGCGTTGTGGAATATGTCGCTGCTACAGGAGCAAGATAAATTAAGAATATGCCTTGCTTTCTACATAATGATCTGCACACAGTCATGGACAAGTTTGTAATGCGTCCTGGAGTCAAAAGGAATTTTTTTCCCCCCTAAAATGAGGAAAACTGACTTTTACCTCATTGGGGTTTTAGCATTCCTCTGGATCAACAGGCTGAACTGGATGGACGGATGTCTTACAATCTATAAGGCTGGTTATATATGGGAATATCTCTCGGTAAGGCCTTATGACCATGTCCGTAATGAGATCAGCAAAACACCTTTATCTCTCTCCCGTCACTAGAAATGATTATTCTTCAATGAAGACCAGAATAGGACATGTTCTATAATTTGCAGAACAGATATACGGATGCAGACGGCATGTGGATAACATCCGTGTCCTGTCATTTTTTTTTATTTTATTTTTTGCAGATCCATGGAAATCTGCAAAAAATGGATGCAAAATACGGTCATGTGCATGAGCCCTAATACTGTGGGTGGAGAGGTGGTAAAGATCTGCTACACACCCCCAGCTCTGCCCAGTCCGGCAGACTGGCATTAATGATCGGACACGGCAGAACCCCCAGTGCCAATCCATTTTAGATAAAAAATAGAGAAAAGTACAGTAGATGAGCGACTTCAAGTCAGAATTTGCAGAATTTGGGTGATTATTTGTGGTGCAGAACCTCGTAGCAAAGGAGTCAACATGTCCCTGGAACTGAGACCCTCCAGCATTAGGAAGAAGGAGGGAGAGTTATTCTTTAACACCCAGGCATTCAACAGTTAAAATTACCCGTATTTCCAATCTGAGTGAAAACACCACAGATGACAGTGATCATCTCCCCCGATTAGAAGCGCCAATCTTTCCAATGCGATTGATCACGGGGTAGTTTTTGGGGCAGATTCATTATATGGAAAATCGCCCAGAGGTGAAATCCTTTGGTATAGTGCGAATAACTCCTGTGCATGAGGTTCAGCATAGCTGCTGCAGAACATCTTGGTTGTAAAAAAAAATATATGGAACTATCCAAAAAAGACAGAAATATTCAAGAGGTTCTGCAGCAGCTTCATTACTGCTGAAGGCAAATGATTAAAGATGCAAAAGGCAAAAAAGTAAAAAGAAAAATGATCACGTTTGGCTAATATGAAATCAGAGCATATTCTGCTGTCCATAGGATAACCCTGAATATATGGAAGCGTTCAAGAGGTTCTGCAGCAGTTAGCGCTTTACTGAGGGGTACATTTACTATACAGATGGGCATTAATCAAGCTGGGCATCTTCTGTGGCAACACAACTTGGGAAACTGCAATGCACTTGGTTCTAGATCAGGGATCAGCAACCTTTAGCACTCTGGCTGCTGTGATACTACAACCCCCAGCATGCACACTTGCTCGGCTGTTCTGATAACTCCCATAGAAGTGAAAGGAGGACTCTGGGAGTTGTAGTTTCAGAACAGCTGGGTAAGGATTAGTGACAAAGTACTGGTGGACACAGACCCGGTTTACCTGGTAATGTGGTCCCCTCGCAGCCGGCATCTAAGAGACCCGTCCTCTCATTGCTTCTTCCCAGGACTCTCACACGTGTCTCTAGATGCCACCAGCTCGCTCTCTCCCACCGAACAGCAGCTGCACGCCGTCCTCTCTCCGCCAGCTGATTGGTCCAGGGGGGGCGGAGCTGATGCTACAATGTTGCTAAGCTGCGGTTGGAACAGAGAGGTTGCTAAGCAACGGTGACGCTCAGAGCATCCCAAGAGCATCTTCAGCTGGGAGGATCTGACTGGAGGAGCAGGGGACATCATGCACATTGCTGTCAGAAGCTGTGTTAGTGAGAGAATAAAAATGCACCAAGGCATTAAAACAAGAGCGTGGGAGGTGTTTTCCCCAAAGGCTTTAAAGGATTTTTTTTTTTTCTCACAAGATATTCCCAGGTTTTGCCAAGTTTAACTTGGGCGCAGCCTTCGCAGCTGCTCATTACTGGCTTTAGATACAGAGAGCGTCTCAGTGAGTCACAGTCTTGGTGTCAGGAGCCTAAGCATTTATTTAGAAAGATTGTTAGCAGCCCTGTATAAATGAAGACTTGTCATTCCCAGACAGAATGGAGAGAGAGAACAATCTTAAACAGCACCTGTCAGCAAGATCAACCCTCTTAAATCTGGCATATTGCCTGGTAGAGTTCAACCTACTGATGAAAATGATACCTGCCTTGAGAAAATCGGCTGTGGCATTATAGAGAAAAAAAAGCCTTTTATTCTTTATGCAAGTGAAGGCCTTCGGTGCACCGAGGGGGTGGGGTTAGGCCTTCAGTGTAGCTCAGCTCCTCAGCTCTGGCCACGCCCCCTCGGGGCTCTGTAGCTGTCACTTGCATAAAGAATTAGTCTTTTTTTCTTTGTAACGCCACAACCGATTTTCACAAGACAGATATCATTTTGATCATCAGGATCAACCCTACCAGCCACAGCTGTCAGATCCTGCTGACTTGTGCTCTTTAACACCGTGGGAAGCAGACAAGAATACATGAGGAGGTATAAGGAACAGATCAGGAAAAAAAGCCAATGATCAGAAGATGGTAAAGCGAGCAGTCTGTTCGTTAAGTCTGTCCATAGATGTAAAACCAGCGACACCAGATAAGTATTTGTCATATTACCAGAAAAGCGCACATGCGATCATGCATTGCTGTGATGTGACTGGTGTCAGACTTGCAGGGACCACTCACATGATGGCTATATGGCTAAAATGGCCCATTTTGCATCTCGAATGGGCTCATTTTGCCTGTGTACTAGTTCTGCATGGTGACACACCACAGTCTGTCTATATTAAAGAGCTTTTGACAACCTATATGCTGCCATGGACTACCCCTTTAAGACGCGCTATTCTCCCCTGGAAGCAACAAGAGTTCCCATGCATGGGGAATCTACGTACCATACTACTAGTGATGCAAATGCCCATCCAACACCCATTGCCATTTTTCAATTCACTGACTGGAATGGGAGTAACTACAGTATTAGTGATTATGCAAAGAGGTATTTCCCAGGCAAAAGGAACCATCCCGCTAGCGCCACCTTGTGGAAGTGGCTCCCTATGAGTCAAAATCCGACTTTTTAACAAGCCTTGGGAGCCAAATATCCATTGTAATTGCACCCCACAGTGCAGCCGTGTTGGAGAGGGGGCGTTCTAGGGTATGACCTCGCTTTATGAACTTTGGGATTCCTACCAATCCTGAGAAGGAAAGGGCTGCAGCACTGTTATAGCAATGCGTCCTCTTCTGGAGCCAGAAACGCTCTGCATACCCTGCACAGGGAAAAACAATGAAGGGGTCACTTTGCTACATCAGTGCTGGGCCCCCTTTATTCTCAGGATCATTGGGGGTCCCAGAGGTTGGACCCCTACTGATTATAAACTGATGACCTATCCTAGCAACCAGGATTGGATTGGCCATTGACCTTACAGGAAAATTTCCCGTCTCGGTCTCATTCAGCATAAAAGGTGATGGTAGTAATGCAAAAGGGGGCTAATGAAAAACGATGAGCGACTGAAGCAAAGCGATGCTTTAATTCCAAAGTAGACTAGTAAGCGCTCTTGTGTTTGGACTGCCATGGTAGACATTTTCACCACGAGACATGATAGATTCTTTCTGCCAACTTCACTTGTTCACTGAGCAACCCAAAACATCACGCTATAGATTTGAGTGGGTTAAAACACGACTTTCTATGAGCATATGGACATCACAGAAGGGGGTCTCTCCTTGGGACCCTATACAATGAGCCAGTTGCTAGGCAAGGATGGCTCCCGCTTGGTCGCACGTTCACTTGAATGGCATTAACCCTAAATTTCCTATGTAGCGACCACTGCGATTGAAATGGACGAAGACCTACTCTAGTGACAAAGAAAGGGAAATATGACTCACGCCTAGAACTGTCCATGCCGAACACACAGCTAAAATTAAGGCTCAAAAAAGTTGATTTAGGATAGGATATGCCATCATTGTCAGATAGGTGCAGGTCTCACCTCTGGGATTTGCTCCTATAACCAGGATGGGGCTTACAAAGTGAACGGAGGTCATACACAAGAAGCCACCCTGCGTTTAATGCTATGGCAGTTCTGGTAATGCCATAGCAATGAATGGAGAAGTGGCCTCGCTTGCACAGCGTGCTCCACATTCATCTCTATGGGACAGCTCACTTGCCAATTTTCAGAAATTCCATAGCAGTGAAAGGCGAGCACACCGAGCGTGTGCGATGTGCTCTCCTTCATTTCGAGGACTCCATTCTGGAGATAGAGGGTCCCAGGGGTGAGACCAGCACCTACCTGACTTTGATGTCATATCCTTGTGATTCCTCCACGCTCCAGAAAATGACATCTATGCAAGGAAGGAGCTAGCCTAGATTTCAGGTGTAATGTGCCCCAGTTTTCTAGCACACATTTTGTAACAGTTGCGAGGGTGTTGAGAAATGGCAAAAATTGACATTTTGGTGAAAAATAGATGCAGCTCTTTCATATATTCCCCCCCAAGGTCTGTTTTTTTCAGATACAGCGACACTCGCAGGCAGAGTCTGGTATGGCAGCTCGTCCCCGATGAGTTACGTGGTTTTAAGCTGCAATACCAGGCACAGCCTGTAAGTGGCGCTGTTCGCGCAAAAGAACAACTTACTAAACTTGATTCCAATGGACGAAATTGCATGGGTACAATGTAAAAGTGACACATCTTGAATGTAGGAAGCAGCTCAAGGAGACTCATCCCATGTCAGTGAATTGATGCCTATTTTAAGGTGATCATAAAGAGACCTGGGAGCAGTCGCTGTTTATGCTATTTATTATAAAGTATATCCTTGGTTCTTTGAAATCAAAAAATGAAGCGGCTCATTCAGTAACCATGGAAACCGCTGCAAAAACGGCTCTGATGAAAACATGACTGTCTGGGGGTTGCTGTTCATCTTATGACTCATGCAAAATCAGTGCCCTTCCGTGTTAGGCCTAAACCGTACATTTGTTAAAGGGGTTATCCAAGAGTCAGACAGACCTCCCAGAGTGGCCGACCCACGGTGGAGATCGTACTTGGTCACCGCCGCTGGGTGCTGTGTGTGACGCCCCCTGTGCCGGGCGGCTCTTCCTGCTGCGCTGAGATCAACATCCGTCAACGAGGTGACACTTCTGAAAGTTTCTCCCATCTGCACACAGGATCTTTGATGCTCAGCCAGAGGGACCATTGGGTTCTTGGTCATGTCTCTTACCAAAGCCTTCTCCCCTTATTGATGAGGAGGGGGGGCAGCTCTAGGAAGTGTCCTGGTTGTTTCAAACTTCTTCCATTTAAGAATTATGGAGGCCAATGTGCTCCTGGAAACTTCGTCTGCAGCAAAAATGTTTTGTCCCCTTCAATCCTGTCTCTGAGCTTTACAGGCAGTTCTAATGACATGGTTTTTGCTCTGATATGTATTGTCAGCTGTGAGACCCTATATAGACAGAGCCGTGTCTTTCCAAATCATGGACCACAGGTGGACTCCAATCAAGGTGGAGAAACATCTTAAAGGTGATCAAGAGAAATGTCAAATGTCATATGAAAGGGTCTGGATACTTATGTCCATGTGAAATTTAGGTTTGTTTTTTTAAATTTGCAAAAATCTCTAACATTATTTTTATTCACTTTTTATAAAGATGTATTGAGTGCAGAATGATGGAGCAACATAACAAAATGTGAAAAAAAAACGCCAAAGGGTCTAAAGACTTTCCAAATGCCTTGTGTGTAGTGCATTACTCTAGATATATTACTTTTCTTCATGGAATGTCCCCTCTAAAAGGGTTTTCCAAGTGTTTAAACTGATAACCTATCCTAGGCTTAAGTCATCGGTGTGGGGTCCAACACCTGGTACACCCGCCAATAAGCTCGGCACTCCAGCCTTCCTGCGGCTTAACAAGCACAGCGCCATCCATTGTATAGGGGATGTGCTTGGTATTGCACCTCAGCCCCATTCACTTGGCTAGGACTGAGCTGCGCCTAGGTCATGCGATCCATGAACATGACATCACAGGCCTCTTCAAACATTGGATCGGTGGGGGTTTTAGGAGTTGGACCCCCACTGATCTGATATTGATGATTGTATCCGTATTATAAACGTGAGACATTTAGTTTTGGTTACAGAGTTAATACAGTAGTCGGATTTGTAAAGTATATTCTTTATTGCTTTCCATGCGGCTTGAAAATATAGAATCCAGTCTAAATCTGTATCAAAGACGTTCCAGGTGATTAAAAGTACTGGAGTAGAGACAACGCTTCATGCAGTAGTATGTGCAGTGCTATCAAACTACTATATGACGGTAGCCATTACTGGTCTGATGTCACCTATGTATATGCAATTAATGTGACCAGACCCTACGTCGCTCCGTCCACCACTAACTCCATTTCATACAGATATAGTTATTTTTTTTGCTATACAATATATTCTCGTGCCACTCAGGACAATGTTGTGCTTATATAGGTGAAAACTAGTCGTTGGGAAGTATTAAAGGGGTTCTATGTACCCGTCACCTCTCCTGACATGTCTGTTTTAGTAACTACTTGCATTCCCCATGTAATAACAATTCTAGAGAATTTGTTAATATAACTATGTTGTGCCATCCCTCCATTATTCCTACTAGAAGTTAAGAATGAATTGCCAGCTGTCTGCCATAAAGGTCCGGATGGGTGTTACCAGTTTGGGCTATGTCCCTGCACAGTCTGCCACCAGTAGCACGGATTGGGTGGTGTCAAACTGTGCAGGGACACGCCCTCAACTGGACCTTTACTGTAGGCTGCTGGCAATTCATTTAAAGGAATAATAGAGGAATGGCACAACACAGGCTTATATGAATAGATGCTCCAGAATTGTTATTACATGAGGAATGCAAATAGTCATTATAATCAGGAGAGGGGGTGGGTCCTTTTTTAATCATAGTCTGTATTCCAGTAGTCACACCGCTTTGCTTTATGCTGTGCTCCCGTCTAGGGAAGCCATCCTGATTCCAGCACTTGTGGGCAAAAGCTTTACAAAAAAAAATTCCTGCAACATTACAGCCTTTTTCTAGCATAGTTTTTAACCCCTCTCCCTCCCAACTAGAGGAACTACCTGCTCCCCGACATTCGGTTCCAATGCTGTGGGTCCACCACCGTCTTCACATATAAGCTTCCGGCATGGGCAGGATCATGTGTAACACTGCAGCCAATAAGTGGACACAGCAGTGACGTGTCCCCAAGTGTCCCAACACTGCTGAGTCAAGTGCTACTTGGGGACACATCAGTGCTGCAAGTGACCCTGTCCATGCTGAAAATTTACACGCGGTGACCTAAGCCCAGCGAAGAGCCCAAACCGAGCATCGAAGAGCAGGTAGTATATTTCCCTCGAGAGGTCCTGGGGGGGTATTAAAAATAAGCTAAGTGACATTGGACAATCCCTTTAATTTTGGTTGATCAGATTGCTTGTTATTATGGACAATAGGGCCAATCTGTCTGTCAAACTGTTTTGAAAAATGAGGTCAACGATTTAGTACATACCATTATAGCTACTATCATAAGTATACATATAATTATTGAATGCAGGCGACCAATCCAACATGGTATAAGAGTGGACTATCCTTACTTTCCTATTACAGGGGCCTATCATACAGTTCTCGACAGTAGATCGTTAGCTCCACCTTCCGAGATGTCCAGCCCTGTCAATCAAGCGGCAGGGGGAAGCTTCTTCATCTGCGGGGACGGCCCCTCGCAGGTGAAGAAGACTTGTTAATGAGATGAATCTATCCGCTCTTCGCTAATTGGCAGAGGTTCTCCCCGAAATATGGCAACCTGCAAATTCTTTGTCCAAAGCGATGTTCTTCTAGAAATCATAGTATGGTAAAATGATATCCTGCCTTTTGACTTTCTTCCCATGCCGTTTTGTACCCCTATAGTTCTATATCTCTGTGAGTCCCGATAGTTATACAGTTCATTAGGCTTCGAGGAGAGTATGCCATCGGCACACTTCTTGACCCTTCGAATCCTTCATTTCCAACCAGTGACTTTGCTCTTCTTCTCCACTGCTGTTCTGACCCAAGGAAATCCAACCGACCATCTCCTTTCTTTTCATGGTGCGTCGGTTATATATGGAAATCATCAGCGTGACGTCGGTAAGCTGAAATAAAGCCACTTGAAAAATGAAGGTTTCTTTGTAGACTGGGTTTGGTTGGCCTCTTCGTATGGATGTTTTACAACGCGATAGTTCGTGGCCGATGGCATTTAACAGGGAGAGTTTTCCATAGGTATCTGTAGAGACAAAAAAGATATATGGAGAGTCGATTATGAAGCCAAAACACTTAGAAGCCAGTGTAGATAGGACTCCTTTCTATGACCTCTAAATGCATGTGCCCTATTATGGCATATGAAAAGGGGGCACCCTTAGAGATTTCCTATTCCTTCGAGATCGATGATCATGAAGCATGTGATTCAGTGCCAAGTGTGATTTCATTCTTCCCTACAATTTGATGTCTATGTCATCTCTCCACTCCCCATGCAGACTCTGCAAGGATGTTCTCTACAATCTGCTCTCCTGGGAATAACTTTCTCTTCCTCCCGTTGATATCTCTCACAGACTTTGCTCTGAGCAGACTCACATTAACCCTGGGCTCACACCTGAGCGTTTCTGAGACGCGCGTTTTAGTCGCGCGTATTACAGCGCGTTTTTTTCAAATGGGAAACGCACATCATACGCGCGTTCGTGACTCTGGAAACCAATTGAAAAAGGCATATCTACACTTTAACGCGTGTTAAACGCGCATTTTACGCGCGTTCCTATTGAAGTCTATGGGTGCAAATGCGCGACAAAACGCCCCAAAGAAGCTCAAGAACTTAACAAGTGTCACTGTACTTTCACACAATTTTGTTTTATTTAACAGATAATGATGTAACTATTAAATTTCTAAATCCCTTCATTTACGAAATCTGTCTGTGTCAACCTGAAAAAAAAGCTGTAAAGTCATGGCTACTAGGGGGTCTCCCTTCCACTTAATTTGCAGTCCACTGCCTGTTGTCAGGCAAGATCCGTCCATAGAAACAGACATAGAAGAAAGCAGAGAGGAAGTGGGGGCATGTCCAAGCTAGCTGAGATTCTGAGCCTGATAAAAGAACTGCTTCTACACTGCTTCTGAAGATCACAGAAGCGCCCTGCTTTTCTGTTAGTGTGATTTCCATCACATTATCTGAGCTGAAAAACAAACATAGTGGGAAGTAAGGGAAAGGACATCGCAGCAGTAAAGTGCAGGCAGATTCCACAGAAGGGTGATGCTTGTGAGAGAAATGCATCTAGCTGTGCAGCTGAAGAGGGTAGAAATTAGGCTTAAAAAGGACATTAGTATTGTTATGTTTTACTGCTGATTCCTGCATCTCCCACCACGTGATAAACTACAAGTACTTATACCTTGTGTTCTACTGTAACATGTATGATATTATTGTTTGATACCTCTTGTACTTCATGCTTTCTGCATTATTGCCACTGAACTCTTGTGACAATTTCAATAAATACCCTTTTTGAAACTTAAAAAGGACATTAGGGAAGTCCAAAAAAGACCTAATCCTTCAGAGTTATCATTGTCCAAAGAAGTACTGCCATTATGTATTTCTTTTTAAAACTCAAATACACTTTAAGTTTTGGCACTCACTAACAGCTTATGGAGCTCAGATTCCGGGATTGGAATTACCGGCACATTCGAGTTTCAAGCTGATTTACAATATAGTCTGATTTATAATATAGACATACACATAAAGAGACTATCCGTTGAACACCATTCCTATGCACCGACAGCACCAATGCTTTACGTCTTTTTGTTTATCTTTTTCTATTTCAGTAGGAGGTGTCAGTTTGCCTGTGCCAAGAATTATTCGCTGAAAAAAGTGTGAAAACACTCCCTGTCTCACTTCCTCTGACACCTGTGATGAAAGGTCTAAAAAGGATATTCTAGTAATCTATGTGCAAAATTGGAAAATAGAGCTGTTATATTCAATAGTATTTATAAGGGCAACGCTTTTTTCATCTGAGCACAGAGTTAGTTTTTTTTTACCTTGTATATTTTGCTCCCATTTATAATTTTATAGGCTGTTTTTATGTCCGTATCTTACAAAGTCTTTGTCAGGTATGCACTGTCCTAGCACATGACGTGGGCGTAACTGCAAGAGGTTGAACTATCTCCACTCACTCAATCTTGCACTCGCCTTCCAATTTCGGACTGCACATTGAGCATAAATCACACCCCAAATACATGTCGCCACCACCCTGATCCATTATCACACAAGAGCACACCGACCCACACCTCTTTCAGGTATAACGCTTCAATAAGCTTTGAGGACTGATTATTAAAATCAGTGGCGGAACTACCTCTAAGGCCACTACGGGGCCCGCAGTCGCAGGAGACCCAGACCTTGCCTACCAGTCCACATGCACACAGTTATGATTGCTGTATGTCTGTGTGCACTGGAAGGCGAGGCCCAAGCCATATTGGATGACAAACACAGCAGCTGAATGAAGGGTGGATGCACGATGGAAGTGGGCCCTCCGTTCACTTGTGCAGGGTCGGACTGGCCCACCAGAGTACTAGGGGATCCTTCTGTGGGCCCAAGCTCTGATAATAATGGACACCTAATAAAACAGGACCCTTAAGGTCTGTTACACAGAAGGTGGGCCCTAAGAACCATTTCCTCTGGTGGGCCCAAGGGACTTCAGTCTGCCAATGACTTCATGGCCCCTTTCTGGAGATAGGTGCAGATCCAGGTCCCTACCTGATATTTATAGCATACCCTGGTGTCCCAGATAGGACAACCCCTTTAAATATGATAGTTTTCCATTGACGTTAGAGAAAGATCTGTCTCCATTGGGTAAACAATGTGCCTGTTACCTCCGTTACACAATATATCGGTTAGTTAACTGTCTACTTACCAGGCGGTCTGTTGATGGCAAGGTTGCGAAAATGACTTCCTTTGATCATCTGTACTGAAAGCCGCCCTGTTGTGGCATTATATGACAGCCCTACCAACAGCTCAGGCACGCCGCCGTGTGACAAGGACTGGCAGGAGGAGACACTGTCACTGCGAGACATGGCAGAAAAACTGTGCTGGGAGTCACCACTCTGAGAAAACAAAAAGCAATAAGAATATGGCTATAGTCACATTAAAAAGCAAGAAGAATGGTGGATATATTCATTTGTGCACATAAAAGGTACACTGTATATTTGTCCAAAAATTGTCCCATTTCTCAAGTGACTTCATGACATCAACCATCGTTAAGGGGTTGTGTAGGTGTCCTCTCCTGCCCAAGCTGACACTGGCATGGAGAGCTGCAACACTGTGGTGGGTGGTTGGGTTGCCAAATCAACTGCCCGGTATCCAGCGAGTATCATGCACATTTCCTTTTATAATTAATGGGACACACGCCCGATACTTATTGGCTGCTCTGACCACACAGACGACAGCCGGGACTCTCCATGCCCATTCTTAGATCTGGTGGAAGAGTAGACCTTCATCACCCCCCATAACACAATGGTTATAGTAACCAACCTGCCCTTGTATATACCTAAAGCGGTATTCCCATCTCAGACATTGATCTGTATCACTAGGAAATGGTATCAATGTCAGCGAGGTGCAGAGGCATTTCCGGTAGTCCCGTAGCTGTAAATGGAGAGGTGGCTGTGTGCATACACTGTGCGCTCTCCATTCACTGCTATGGGACGTCTAAAAATAGCTGAGTGCACTCTCCTTTACTTTGGGGGCCCCATTCTGGAGATAGGAGCGGCGTCTGCCCTACGCCTATCTCACACTGATGGCATATCCTAGTGTCTGAGATGAGAATACCCCTTAAAAAATGGCCACATCCAGTTATCTACACAGAAGAGAGGTGAGCCCATAGAAAAGATCAAAACGGACCTCTAATTATAGTGTTTGGTTTTACCATCCAGGACAGATGGGCCTAATGTTTGTTTCCCCCTCTTCATCCATTGCATGACCCTTGGGACAGTTACCTATCCTCTTGGCATGGAGAGCAGTCTTACACAGGTCCACAGCACAGAGTAACAAAGGGTATGAGATAAAAGTAGGCAGGACACCTTCTCTACAATATCTGCATGGTCTATATGGTATGTATGCCCTTGGATAGAGACATAACTTGAAGTACTGGAGCAAAAGCTATAGCCGGGGCCACCACCTCATCATGTATATGAGGAAATATCACTCTCAAAAGGACTACCTTATGATAGCAGAATCTCTTCCTGTATCTATGGGGGATACAAAAACATGGAGTACACTCATCTGTTTCCAGGCCTCACGGATGTAGCCTCCTGCCGTGCCTTAAAGGGGTTATCCCAGCCTAGAAATGCTCCCTCATATGCCTGGGCCCCTCACACTGATTCTACTTACCCGGCTACCCGCTCCCCACGCCGCTCCTGGTCCCAGCATGGTCACCACTGCTTCTCCCAGTGCGCCGGATGAAAACATCCCGTGTCGGGGAGGGGGGGATGCGAGCCAATGGCAGGCGGTGACAAGGATGAACCTCCCTAGCATCGTGGGTGACACTAGGGAGGCTCGTCCCCGTCATCGCTAGCCATTGCGGCAACTGTGCGGGGACTAGGAGCGGCATGGGGGGCCAGGTAAGTAGAATCAGTGTGAGGGGACCGGGCATATGGGGGGCATTGCCAGGCTCGGATAACCCCTTTAAGGTAATTTTACGTAGGCAGAGTTTTGGCTGTTAACGAGCACCAATTGACAATATGCAATGTTGATCAGCACTACAGGCCACAATCATTTGTGAGTATGGGAAAGAATGATCGTTAATATGATCATTCATTCATATACACCTTTCATTTGTCAGCAGCATGAACCCTAGGAGTTGAGATTACATGACAAAAAAGGGTTAGCTAGTTTGTTGGGTGACTGGCCGCATTACACAGGGCAATGACCTGGAACAAGCGCTGTTGATTCCTGATCGGTAAATGGTGCCTTATGTTACTTAACCAGGTAGACCCTTACCAGCGACACCCATACTTACACTTAAATTGCTCCTTGGTTCTAAAACCAGTGTCTTTCTGATTTCCTCATCTGGTTTAACCTTTTTTAAAGAAAACAACTTTTCACCCATCATTTTTTCACGAATCCTCTTGCGTACAGCATACAGGCGGATGCGAAGGGCATTGTTCGCCATTTCCTTGGGCTCCAGTTTGTTGAATGTAAAGGTCTCATTAAAGACTGGCTGGGGGCCTTTTTGGATAGCGCTCTTCCCTCTTTGCCTTTTGCTTGGAAGTAACACAACATGGACTTGCCAAGACTTCACTCCACTACGATCCTTATCTGGGAGATCTTTGGCTTCCACAATGGTCACGGTCAACTTTTGACTGGCAGCTTTGTAATGGAGCACAATATCTAGGTCTCCACATTTGGAAATCGGCTCGTGAATGGCGGGAGAAGCAAGGTTGTCCATTTGTTCCTGGAGGCAAAGGACATATTGTTTTAATATAGGTATCGATTAAGCAAATAATGTCATATTAAAAGGGTTGTTGGATTACTAAATAATATCCACCAAGCCAGCAATTGTCATAAAGTAATAAAATAATGTATACTCAGCCATTTCATCCCACGCTCCAATCCTTCTGCAGCTGCAGCCATAATGTCATGTTCTTGGCTGCAGCATTTATGTGTCTGTATACACCAGACACCACTGCAGTCAATCACAGGCCTCAGGAGAACGTAGTCCAAACCTGATCTTCTAACATGCCGATATGCTTGGACAACCATTTATTTTTTCGAGACTGATGCCCTATCCGCAGGATAGACTATCAATAGTTGATAAATGGGGTCCAACACCTCGCAGCCCTTCTAATCAGTTGTTTCGTAGTAGCTCTGGGGTACAGCTGGACATTTCAATCGGAGCAGCACTGCAGTAACCAGCTCCATTCACTACAATGAATGGAGCTGTGTAGTTCCAACTTCCAGCATTAGAACTACGGCAAACACCAGGGGTGTCGGGGGTCAGACCCCCACCGATTAGATATTCCAGGCATGTCCTGAGGATAGGACATCAATCCGGGACAAGCCTTTTCTGACATATCTAGAAATCTCAGAGCAGTGCCAAAAGTTTTGGTAGGTTAGTGGTGGTTTCAGTTGAAGGATTTGTTTCTATGACCCCCTATAGGGTGGGTTCACACTAGCGTTAGGGACTCCATTATGGCTTTCCGTTATAACATGGTTTTAACGGAAAATAACGGAATCCATATGACGAAAGGACGGATCCATTATGCTGCCCATAGACTTGCGTTATGACGGAATGCAAAACGGAAGCCTTTAAAAGGCATTCAGTTTGCTTTCCATCCTAATAGAAGTCTATGGGAATCAAAACGGATCCGTCTGGTTCCCGTTATGCAAGACGGAAAACAAAGTCCTGTCAACAGGATTTTGTTTTCCGTCTTGCATAACGGGACCCAGACTGATCCGTTATGCTTTCCCATAGACTTCTATTAGAATGAAAAGCCAATGGAATGCCTTTTAAAGGCTTCCATTTTGCATTCTGTCTGGGCACCCTGTTATTTTCCGTTATAAAGCCATAACGGAATCCCTAACGCTAGTGTGAACCCACCCTTAGTCAAGTTTGGGAAAAATTCCCCATTAAACAGCCTCTTGTAAGAGACAACTCTTTTCAAAACATGGCTCCTCCAGTGTGATCTTTGTTATGGGGTCCTTCTATACTGGGCATGCCACTGGGCAGTAACTTCTATGGAAGACCCTCAAGGTTGTCATCCAGCTTCACTACAAATGGACATAACCAAGGAACAACTTTTGAACCTGTTAATGAAAAAGGACGACTCAGAGACTCGTTCCATAGTGACGTCTTGATTTCAGGTGAATACACAGTTACGTCTTTTCAGTTACTATTACATAAATATTAATTTCCACTATTGTAACTGGAAAGCGGTGAATTACGCATCCTCTTCCAGCATTCCTCAGAGGCAAAAAATGATAATGTACAGTTCACGCTGGAACAAACATCTCTATTCCATGCCTATAAACCACTTAGTAATTTTTCTTTTATAATTACAACAGGGAAACAATTGAAGTGTATGCTAATGTAATATTATTCAAAATGTAAATGGACTAATCAGACAGTTGGGTGCTCAGTGTTATAATTATAGGGATGGGGGGTTATTACGCAGCAGACGGGGGGGAAAAAATCAATGGAAATGCAGAGCAGAACAAGCGAGCCTTGATTATAAAAAGAATTTATAGGTAGAAAATCATCTCCCTCTATGCTACAGAGTCGGAAAGTTTAACCGGCACCGGATTAATGATGTAATGGTTTCCATGGATAACGGTTAACTTTACTAAAAGTAGACTAAATAGGATTATGTGTGAGCATGATCTGAGGGCAGGCTGTTCAGTAAATGGAGACGGCGCGATGGTTCGTGTTCTGAAAGAGAAGTCCAGCTTAAAAGCTCATCTTTTCCAAGAAGACCTATCTGCCGTCTTTCGTGGCGTGTTATTCATAATGAATGAGATTAGATTAAATTCAACGAAAATAATACGGAGGAGCTATGGAAGGAAGAAGTATACAGAACGTGCTCATGGCGTCATGGAGGCTAGATTAATGGAATAGCGGCTCAGCTTTTCCGATCATGTCCATTTCGGGGGGGGTTTTTTTGTTTTTTTTTCATGCTTTGCTTTTCTTTTATGCCTTTAGGGTACATCCAAATGGGACGTTACTTGCTGTGGAAAATTCTGTGACGAATCTGGGAAAAAATCCAAAGGAGTTTTGTCGCAGATTTCACCCGATGCGTAGCAAAGTGTGATTTTGTTATGAGTGATTATCTGGCTGTTCAGATTCATAGCTGTCCATGTAATCCTGCTCTCTTAGGGCCACATGCTAAGGTTTCCTGATGAAGTTCTGGAAGCCAAGACCAGGAGTGAACTTCAAAAAGAGGAAAAGTCGTCTCTGTCCTTTATAGTTTCTCTCCTTTTAGGATCCATTCCTGATCTTGGCTTCCAAAACTGCGTGTAGAAACCTGCCCATGTGGCCGTACCATTACAGAGTGACTCACTGTATGGCTCACAGAAGGCAGTCTTGATGCCCTTATGGACAGGGACAGTCTTAATGAGGAAATCCTATAATACTGCCATATTACTCTGTGTCATTAGTTCAAAATTCCTTCACCCTGATCAATGTCTTGGTGTACAGGATGGGACCGTATTATGGACTTTACTCAGCAAAACTGTGTGCTGTATCAGCCAAGTGGATAAGATTTTTAAAAAAATCTCTACATACTGCCAATAATTGCCACAACAAAATTAGAACTTCCCCAGCACCTGGCAGCAGCACAATAGTGAGCATGTGCTGCTGTTGGGACTAACGGAAAACAGATTAACAAATTTGAATCTAATCTTCCCTGACATCCCACAGCAGCATATGCTCAGTATACCCCTTTAAACATAATCTGTTATATTTTGTTCTTTAATTCCTCACCATTTTAAAGATCTCTGTTTGCCAATTTGGAATGAAAAGAAAAAGTACATGAACAAGTAACATAACAGCTATATTTTTTTTCTTATGGAGTAACCAGACAAGGGTCTTACCTCCTGACTCCAACCCGATGAGTTATCCGTGGCGTTATCCTCCTCGTAGCCATTGTTGCTGAAGGCGGTCTCCATCTCCAGACTTCCCTCTGTCACCTGATGACTAGAGACGGAGGCAGCCTCTTGTCTGGCAGCGCTCTGACTCCTACCAGCCACTGACGCTGGGGTGGAGTGTATGGATAAATGGTCATCTTCATTGTAGGACTGGTAACTAAGAATATCCAAATCTAAACAGATGACATGACCGCAGTTATCCCATGAATTAACTTCACTTCAGTGATAATATAATGTGATGGGGGTGTGCCAAGGTTTAAAAGTAGAAAAATAAACCAAAAAATGTTGGTGTTGTGTCTAGCCTGTCTTTTTGAAAAGGAATAGTTCCTTTTCTTCATGTTTGCCGAGTGGGTGGCTCTTCCTGGTAGGATTCGAGGGCTGTGATAAGCCAATCGGATGTCTTTTCTCTTCCGAAGAGCCCAGGAACGCCCCCCTGATGTGCCCAGTCCGCCTAAATTTGAATCTGAAGAACACCTCCAGCAGCTAAAATTGCCTCCCAGAGGCAACGCTAACGACTCTGCACCCCCAGCTATCTCTGCTCTCTGCCCGGAATACATCCCCGATCTTCTTCTCGCTGGCCGCCGGAAATCTTGCGCAGGTGCAACAGCCTTAATAGTCTCACTGGGCATCCGCTGAGCCCAGTGACGTTTTTGGAGCGCTGTTGCCATCAGATTGCACAGGCAATCGCCGGCGCTGTGCCTGCGCGAGATTTCCAGCAGCCGGCAAGAAGAAGATCGGGGATGTATTCCGGGCAGAGAGTGGAGGTAGCCGGGGGGCGGAGCCGTTAGCCTCGCCTCTGGGAGACGATTTCAGCTGCTGGAGGCGTTCTTCAGATTCAAATTTAGGCGGTCTGGGCACATAAGGGGGGCGTTCCTGGGCTCCTTGGAAGAGAAAAAACGCCCCTCTGGGCTCCTTGGATCCTAATTTACATAATGGATAAAGCGTTTTTTAACAGAAAACTTTATTGCTCTAGGCTAAAGGGAAAAAAAATTGTGGATAGACAGGTGACAGTTTCCCTTTAAACAAGGGCTGTTGCTGGTATGGGGTTTGGCAGGTTAGATGGAGGAGTATTTCATAAAGACTCTCTATGAGTTCAGAAACCTCCTCAGTAATATAGTAAATAGAAGACATGGGTGAGGGGAGTGCAGCTGCAGCTTCTTTCTCTCTGTGTCTGTGACACTGCATGCTGTGAAAGAGGAGGAGCAGAAGAAAGACATCCGATTGGCCGATCACAGCCCTCGAATCCTACCAGGAAGAGCCACAAATTTCTTGTGCAGTCCAGTATATGTTCATTGCATTGGAAGTACTTTGATGGAGTGTATTTGGGTAGGAGTATTTGGTGCAGCAAAAATACTGAGAAACGCTAGTCTATAATGTTCTAGATGTTAAGTTACTCATAGGAGCTCTACCCGCAATCATAAATTATCTTTATTTAAGAGGGCCATGTTTGTACTTTATGGTATGGATAGTGGTATTGTCATACAGATATTGGTAAGGCTCTGTTCACACTAATAGGGTCCATTGGGAAGTCTGACAGCACAAAACTGCAAAATCAGCAGTTCTATTCTTGTACATAATAAAGAATCCCAATGGATCCCATTACTGTCAGTGGGGACCATCAGGATTCATAGGTGTCTGTTCCAAAATTAATCTGCGAAACCTAAAACTAGCATGAGGATAAGCTAGATGTGGAGATTCACTTTAAAGGGGATGTCCAGGTTCAGAGCAGAACCCAAACATAACCTATTTTTCTCACTCGTCTAAGTGGAGCATTGGAGCATTTCTTGCTCCGATGCTCCCCCTTGCCCTTCAAGGTCTGTTTTCTTTACTGCCGGTGACCTACCGGGCTTAACATAAGAGTGCTAGGCAGAGACTTCCACCTAGCAGTGATCCTAGGCAGCGATATAGACCGCCCATTTGTGCCGGTGACATCACCAGGATCACTGCTAGGCGGAGCCCTCCACCTAGAATAGTGAGGAGGTAAACAAAACAGACCTTGTCCTGCGCAATGTAGCACAGAGCAAGGGGGATCATCGGAGCATTTCCACTCAGACATGGTAAATGGGTGAAGAAGAGGTTGCCGTATATCCGATTCAGTTCTGTACCCAGACAACCTCTTTAAGACTTGTGTTTGGACATAGTTCTTATAGCTTAGGCATAAGTGGAAGCTAGTGTATATGGAGCCTTACAAAAACATGGGTACATATATCGTACAAGTAAAAAATATAAAAAAGCAAAGAGAGAAAAAAAAATTACTCTTAATACTTCAGTAACTACATGCACCACTTTCACAGCATCTAAAAAGGCATAAAAAGCCAAAGACACAAATCAAAAACATCAGCAATACTTAACAAACTATGTCAGAAAATGAAATGCACAAACAGAATTCACAAAATGAAAGAAGCATACCAAAAGATGAAAGGAAACGAAGATGAATAAAATAAGGTATAGACTAAAAAAAAGTAAAAAAAAAAAATGAGACTTCTCACGCTCCAAAAAAAAATGTCAAAATGCTGCAGATTCGAAGCAAAAATGTACCTTCACATTCAGAGGCCTCTGTGCTCAGCTCCTCGTGGTTTGATAGCAAGCAGCTGAACTTTTGCTTGCCCTCGGAGCCGGCCTGGGTTGCCTTTTCAGACACCATGGAGCGAAAGCTCTGAGAGCGAGACACTGATATCTGAAACTGCTTAAACACTTCTTCATCACTGTCTGAAGACGTAGTAAGTTCCTCATCTTCCCCATAACTGTTCACTAGGAAAGATAAAATACAGGGTCTAGACTTTCCTCTCACCCCAGTAAAAATCAGTCGAAAACCTGCATCCTATGGTGTCCAAGCTGCTCAAGATCGATGTACCTGTGGTCCTTTGGTTTGCCACTTGGTGACCATGTAAGAACCCACAGCTTGGTCTCCATCAGTTGCAGGGACCAGACTTATGTCCAGCATGGTCATACAAGGATCTATCAATATATGCTGTAGTGATCTTCAACGTATGGCTGTCCAACTATTGCAGAACTACTGCTCTCATGCTGGGGGTTGTAGTTTTGCACCAGATGAAGAGCCACAGGTTGGAGACCACTACTGTATACTATGATGATGATTCACGTAGCATCTGTTCAAGGGAGTTTGTCACCAGGAAGTTCACTGTTATACCAGGCAAATTGTCTTGCAGGGCTAGCTCCGCTAAATATACTTCTACCTTTCACTTAGCAGTCTGTGGATTCATTCTGGAGAAAAAACACTTTAAGCCATATGCAAATGAGCAGTTAAGTGCACAGAGGGCGGGACCAAACTCCTCTTGCTTCCTTTGCCAGCCTCACCCTCCTTCTTGATTGACAGGGCAAGGTTCCTGTGAAGTCATCTCCCCTGGTCCTGTCAATCAAGAAGGAGAGGGAACAGCTGGCAGAGGAAGCAGCAGGAGCAAGGGGGCACAGATTGGCTTGGGTCCGCCCTAGGTGCACTTAACTTCTCATTTGCATATTGATTGAAAGTACTTTTTTTTTAAGGTGCCGTTAATTCTGAATTAAATGGGTTGTGCCAAGTTTACAAGGTAACCCTATCCATATGATGGGGGATAACAAACTGATCAGTAGGGTTCCAAATGCAGGGGCCCCAACAGATCCTGAGAATGGTGGTCTCATTCCCCCGATCTGATGGAGTCATCATTCTCTATGGAACTGCTGGAATTTGCTGAGCGCTGTACTTTGCTACCTCCGGTAGTCCCACAGAAAATGAATGGAAAAGCAGGGCATATGCCCGCCCTGCCAGCCCATTGGAACGGGGGAACAGGACCCCCGTTCACTGAATCAGTGGGGGTCCTATTGGTCAGACCTCCACCGATCACTTAGTGTTCCCCTATCCTGTGGATAGAGCTACATTAATAGCTCATTGAGGCTCGGGGCACTAAATGTCTGTAATTTATAGTACATGTAACCTGATGGACATCGATCTGGTCTCAATTGTGTGTAGTCGAAAAGCACAAACCGTATCCAACGAGAATCTCTTGTTGCAAAGAAATCCATCAGAAATCAATAAATGATTCAGTATCTCAGCCCCTTCTCCTCCCCACCCCCACCCCTCTCCATGTATTATATTAGACTTTGGAGAACACTGAAGCCTCTTATCTCAGTAAAAGGAAGGCTACGCACAGCGCCTGAGCCACAAGTGCCATTTGATGTCCTTGAATGGGAAAAATGGAAGCACTTCAGAAGAGCATGCTCTCGCCAACATATACTATACATTGTATGGCGGTGGAGGACTCAAGAAAAAGGGAACAAACAATGGGAATGTAATGATGCAATTATGATTTGGAGAACTTGGGATGGAAGGGCAGAGTGACCAGTAGGCATACTCCACTCATGGGAATGGGGTAACAGCCACCCAGATGATTTACTCACCAATACCAAAAATCCAGTTCACCTCCCTAGCCACAGGTGGGTCTCAGTGGTAGCAGTTGCTTCTGTTCCTTTAGCCGCATCTACCTGACATTGATGGCATATCCTACCAAAACGCCATCAATGTCTGAGATGGGACAAACCCTTTAAGGAATAAACTTACTGAATTATTTAATGAGTTTGCTAGAATGAAAAAAAAAATCTTCATTCTGGAAGCCCTTCATGATGAACTGTCTGGATCACCAGATGATTAAAGGGCTACTGCCATGGCAGTCAGTAAAGGCAGAGTACAAGTATATGCCGTACTAATGATTATAGAGGTCCAAAAGCTAGGACGAAGAGCTTTTTTTTAAGATGTTCCCTGCACAGTGATGCTCCCAGACACCCACCATGCAGAGGACTACAACATAGCCCAATGAGGATAGGTTGATATATGTGCTGTGAACTCTGGTGTTTACTGGCATAGTCTGATCCCCGTCGACTATATTGCAAATTATGGCCAATGGATAGAGAAAGGCATTCATAGGGTGAATACGTCTAATAAACGAAATATCCACAGTTAGTGGGAAATGGTCGTCAGTGTCCTCCACGTGCTGCTGCATACCAGCCGCGTCACCCGCTCAGCTGACCAGTTTAAGACTTGATAAAGTGTTCAGTAGTGCCCCGAAACACGTTGTCTACAAATAAACTTAATATTGCTAAAAGATCAGTTGTGAAAGTGCGCCTCCTGCTGTCCATACTTTCGACTCATAAAGTCCAGCGTCCTCTCATTTCTACCATTGACTATAGCCGCCATCCGCTGGATCCCTATCAGATACCATTATAGGTAAGGAGGATCCGGCAGTGCGCGGCAGTGTCCAGCTATGCAGGATACAGTAAACACTAGTAGTCTGTTCGTCTGCCGGGCCGTGTACCGGAATTCGTGCTGCATATGTGATCCTACCCTTAGTAAGTACATACAGATAGTATTACTGAGCTTCCCGCCACCATCTGGGTACCAACTCCTGGAGATTTCAGCAGTCTGTAGTCATCGCCCGCATACACACAAGGACAACATTTACTGAAAATCATCTAATGAAAATCAGACATTGTTTTTGAATTGCGGTTCAAAAGAATAATTTATAAAATAAAATAAACTGTCCTGGACAAAAATGATGGTTTCCTTAACTTAATATTTTTTTGCCCAACCTTATGAGGCAATTACTGCAATTAAGCGATTTCTGTAACTCTCAATGAGACTTCTGCACCTGTCCACAGGTATTTTGGCCCACTCCTCGTGAGCACACTGCTCCAACTGTCTCAGGTTTGAAGGTGCCTTCTCCAGACTGCATGTTTTAGCTCCTTCCACAGATGTTCAATAGGATTTAGATCTGTGCCCATAGAAGGCCACTTCAGAATAGTCCAATGCTTTGCTCTTAGCCATTCTTGGATATTTTCAGCTGTGTGTTTTGGGTCATTATCCTGTTGGAGGACCCATGACCTCTGACTGAGACCAAGTCTTCTGACACTGGGCAGCACATTTTGCTCCAGAATAACTTGATAGTCTTAAGATTTAATTGTACTCTGCACAGATTCGAGACACCCTGTGCTACGCTCAGCAAAGCAGTCCCAAAACATAGCCAAGACTCTTCCATGTTTCACAGTTTTTCTTTGCATACTTAAATTTTGCATCTTCAAATATAGAGCTGATATGACTTGCCAAAAAGCTCCAGTTTTGTCTCATCTGTCCAAAGAACATTCTCCCAGAAGCTTTGTGGCTCGTCAATATGCATTTTGGCAAATTCAGTGGTTTCCTCCTCGGTCATCTTGCATTATGTCCACTTTGGCTAAGGCAGCGACAGATGGTGCGATCTGACACTGATGTACCTTGACCTTGGAGTTCACCTCTAATCTCTTTCGAAGTTGTTCTGGGCTTTTTGGTTACCATTTGTATTATCTTTCTCTTCAATTTGCCATCAATTTTCCTCTTGTGGCCATGTCCAGGGAGGTTGGCTACAGTCTTCTGAATAATCTGTGCAACTGTAGTAACAGGAACAAGCTGGTTGGAGATTGTTTTTAATATATTTTTCTAATCTGAGACAACTTTCTCCTTAGCTTTCTTTGGTTCACGTTCAGTGTGGTACTCACCATGATACCAAACAGCACAGTGACTACTTTTCACCCTTTAAATAGGCAGACTGACTGATTACAAGTTTGAAGACGCTTGCGGTGCTAATTACAGGACACGCCTTAGTTTAACATGTCTCTATGGTCAAATTATTTTCTAGGGTTAACATTATATTTTCCAGGCAGGTTTGAATAGTTGGTTTTTATAAATTATTCTGTTGAACCACAATTCAAATGTCTGATTTTCAGTACATTTTTATTTATTATTACTTTTGTCACTTTACGCTATTTCAGTTATAATTGTGGGATTTTCTTTCTTTAACAGAAGGGTACCAACAATTTTGTCCAAGTGTGTATGTAGATTATAGCCTGCCATAAAGTGACTGCTGTAAGTGTAATTTTGTATACACAGGGGAAAAGTATACTCAGATGTTGAGATAGACTTTAAAGCCCGTTTTATACCTACTAGACTGGATAAACACACTCATGGCAATGATGATGTGTAGGCAGCTGAAAATTAAGGTTAGGAAAATGCACTCCCACACAAGTCATTGCCTCATCATGTACGAAGAGAATGAAAACTGACAAAGAGACATAAGAATATCATAATCATGTCATTCCTACATACAGGTTATCATGCATGTGTATGCAGGGGCTGTTTTACAATAGAGATGTAGCAGAGCTGTATTTGCCTTTTAAAGGGGACCTGTCACCATTCCTGACAAGTCTGTTTTAGTGAATAATTGCATTCCACATAAAATTCTATTTCTGGAGCATCTTTCCTTATAATTGTATGTTGTGCCTTTCCTTTATTATTCCTACTATGTATTTTTTTTCATTGCTAAATGGGTGTTATCATTCCCCTTTAGAAAGGGATATTTCTCTGCCCAGTCTGCCAGTGGCAGCACTAATTGGATTCAATTGTATCTTCTGCATGATCTTTGTGTCGGTGCCATTACAGGTCTCTTTAAACAGTTGACCGACAGGAATGCTGGGAGTCGGACCCCCACCGATCTGATATTAATGGCCAATCCTCAGGAAAGGCCAAAAATTAGGGTGGCAAGACGCCTGGCTTTAGGATGAACAGTCTGGTTTCCTAGCTCCCTGTCCGTAGCAAGGCCTGGATGGATGCTGGGGTGTCTTCCTTTTCAGTGGCTCCATGCTCAGACAGCAGCATTGAGCATGAGCTACAACTACTGGCTGACTGACAGGCTTCTCTCACCCCCAGTCAGTCATTAGAAGCCAGCCAACTTGTCTCTGTGACTTACTTGAGGGGGAGAGAGACTCTGAGCCGGCCAGCAGCTCACCTTAAGGTCTCTCACACTTTTCACTTTTTTAGTTATTTATTTTTTCTTCTCCAGTACCATTACTGGGAGAGGGGGTTTGACTTAGTGGAGTTGTGGGCATAGTCTGTGTCCACCTTTTTGGGGTTTAGCACGTGGTCACCCTACCAACAATAAGAATATCTTGGACAATCCATTTTAAACTATCCAGGCACAGCGCCATACCATCAAGTGTGGTACTGCAGCCCTGTCCATTTGTTTTAACGTGAATTCCACGATTTGAGAATAAATCGGCTTAAACAGGTTAAGTGATAAAATATTAACTAAATCTGATTTAAATATAAGGTCAAACCACATACAAAATAAATAAATAATTTGAGCTGCAGTACCAGAGAAAGCCCCACACACATGTTCATGAAGGTCACAGTGCCATACATCGAAAGGGCTGCGCTAATCTTGGGGGTCCCATGGGTCTGACCCTCACCAAACACACATCAATGGCCTAGCCTAAAATAAAATGTTACGGACGACCTTTTGGATCCTCTTTGATTTGGACAATGCTCATGTGGTATGCAGCCACTGAGCACAGAAATAGTGTAAGTAACATGAGTCGTGCAGTTTCTTTTAGCATCTATATAGAGAGTTTACTCTCAAGGCTAAGTCAATAAACTCTAAATTCCCCATTTAGATCAATTAGGGAGAATACAGCGCACTGAAAAGGCGGCTTTCGAGAGGCCCAGTTGTACCGTGTAATCAGCGCTCAGTAAGTGAAGTGTATCTGTTTCCTCTGTTACATCATCATTGACAACCGCGTCTGCAATAAGTGTCCAGAATGGTTTCCATAGAAACAAAAAGCATTCAACTTTTCATTTGCGGCAACTTATCTTACAAGCTGCCATTGTAAATAATGGAAAATGGGCCAGTGAGCATGAAAGGTCTGTGGACAGAGCCGCCTATTAATCTACAGGGAATGGGATTATTGTGGAAGACAAAACATCACCTACAATGTAACGAGCAGAATATACAGAATTTTCTCATTAAATAAAAGCTAAATAAATTGCTCCATGTAGCAGTGGCAGGGAGATAAAATGGGTAACTATTAACCAAACCAACAGAAGGACTCGACGTTAATGAGAAATATATTTCAAAGGCAAAATTCAGTAAAAACTCCATTCTGATTACTCATTTAGGCAACTTAAAGCTCTCCAGATGTTGTAAAACTACAATTCCCATCATGTCCTTACAGCCACAGGGCATACAGAGACACAACTGCTGGAGAGCTAACTGTTTAAAGGGGTTGTTCAAGATTTTGATATTGATGGCCTATCCTCAGGACAGGTCATCAATATCAGATCCGCTGGGGTCTGACTCCCGACACCCCTGCTTAACAGCTATTTGAAGAGAGAGTGGCACTGCAGAAGCCTCTTCCTAGGCCTCACGTTTATCAGTCATATGGCCTAGGTGCATCTCAGTCCCATTCAAATGTATAGGTCATCCGTATCTGATTGGTGGGGGTCCAACTACTGGTACCCCCGCCAATGAGCTGTTTAAAGAAGCCTTGGCGCTCAATGGCCTAATGGGGCTGAACTGCAATACCAAGCACAGGCACTATACAATGAACCTGGTAAGCCATGAGGAGGCCACACCACCAGAGCTCCGGGACATCCTCAAACAGCTGATTGACAAGGCTGTTGGGTATCGGACACTTGTAGATCTGATATTGATGACCTATCCTGTGGATAGGTCATCAATATTAAACCCTCAGAAGACCCCTTTAAAGACCTTTTTTTATTAGGAGATTGTTTAAAGGGAACTTTTCACATAGTGTAATCTGCAGTCAGCAGGTTATAGAGCAGGAGGAGCTGAGCAGATTGATGTATAGTTCTGTGGGAAAAGATTCAGTAATTTATTCATTTACACTTCTGCTCATTCTATTCTTAGGAGTCGAGTGGGTGGTGAACACTGTCAATCGGTGATTAGGACCGCCCACTGGACTCCTTAGCCCAGAATGATCTGAAAATTAAATGAATGAATGACAAGTTTTACGGTATCTTTTCCCACAAAATTATATATCAATCTGCTCAGCTCCTCCTGCTCTATAACATGCCGCCGGCAGATTGCAATGTATTCTCAATGTGTTAGGTTACCTTAATAAAGTCATCCACTTTTCTAATGATAAGTGCTGTAGTTTGCTCAGCCATTATGTATTATATAGTACCCCTTCACAAGTATGGCAGACGATGAAATATATGAAAAGGCTGGGAACTGTCCTTTCTTATTTATGGTATATTCAAAGGATATGTGATAAATGCCTGACTGATCTGAGTTCCACCTTCAGCTGCCTCACCCATTGAGATAATGGGGGCCCATTTACCCCAGTGTTTAACTCTTTCCATAAACCCTCATAGACCTTAATCGGGAGAGATGCACAGAAGTGTTGCCATCTCTACTTTAATTTCCATGGGAAAAGCAGGTCATAGGACCTCCATTGTCCAAATAGGTGAGGGTACCAGATATCCTGATGGAAACAAGCAGTAACGATATTTTACTAACATTTCATGCTAGATCTTCACTTGCAGTCCTATGCAAATCCACATCAGAATCTATACAAACCTTCATTGACAAATGTATCAATGCAACATCTGACATAGAGCTCGTTCATATGTGTCTGGAGGTTAGGAACATTAACTGGTGGCACAAGGGATCATATTGTTTTTAGCACAAGTCATTTGCACCCTTTTTTACCAGAAAAATCATTACCCATCATTAAGACCGGGCTACTTTTAAACCATTTGACCTGTCTTACGGGACCTTTGCATGCAACCTTACTATGAGGCAGAAAACTGTGTAGAAATATTCAATTATGAGGATCCTCTGAACATTTTCTCACTTTTAGCTTCTATCTTTATTGGGGTCTATGCCTTCCTCGCTATTGTAACCTCAAGAGTATGTGCACTATTCTATATACTTCGTCGTGACAGAAGTCATGGCAGAAGATGGTACTGATGGGGATCAGGGCACTGGGAAGTTAACTGATCACTTGAATGATAGGGCCTTTAACTGTCTTCCAAACTCTAGGCCCCTTCAGCTCAAGCTTCAGTAATGGCTAGCTCCCCATTGACTTTAATGGAGCCCTCATGGTCAAGCCATTAGCACCTTCCAGGAGCATGGACCTCCACTGATGTAATCTTTCAGCATGTCTCTATGAAGCTATTCAGATAATCTTGAATGTTCAAATATCTGGATTTTTGTTTTCTAATGGATTGGATTGTGTATTGAAATGGGTTATCCAGAACAATTAAAGGGGTGAATCCCTCCAGTTGATCAGTGGGAGTGCAAGAAGTTGAACAATCTATTACTTATTGTCTATGCTAAGTATAGATCATCAATATTATGGCCAAGGACAACCCCTTTACTGTCTCTCTCTTCCCAATAAGACTATTAACACAAAGTCTAAGTAAAAAATACCTTCAATCTATCATATACATGGTTTTAGTGACTGTTCATTCCAGTGGTCCCGACCTTATTACCATGGGTGAACACCTGAAAAGCTTTGTCACTTCTGGTGGGGCTCCTATTCCTATCATTCTTTCTTCAGACTTGGTGTATGGCAAGGATGCCCAACTTGCGGCCCTCCAGTTGTTGCAAAACTACAACCCCCAGCATGCCTGGGCAACCTACAGCAGAGCATGGTGGGAGTTGTAGTTTTGCAACAGCTGGAGGGCTGCAGCTTGGGCATCCCTGTTGTATGGGGAAAAAACGTTCGATAATTCTTGCCCAGTGCTATTGTCAGGTCTGGATTTTTTCACTGCTTTACCAAACATCTTGGGGCAGCATAAAGTGGATCTACCCGATCTGTAACTGGTTGGGCAACACTTCTTTATTCATACTGTATGAGTTAGTTCTATGATATGCATGGCTTTCCAAGTAGGATATCAACGAGTTAAAGCTATGTCTAAAAATAGTATGTCCATTTTATGGCAATTATTGACTTTACACCAAAGCATCATTATGTGCTTTGAATCTGCAGCAGATAAACATTTTAGAGATAATTATTTGGAAAAATTGCTTTCCGTGATATAACTGTATAGACTAGAACATCAATTTCATAACCCCCAGGGGAGAAAAAAAAGGTGTTAAAGAAGAGTTTGGGTAGAAGAAGAATGATGAAGATCTTACCTGAATAGTTTCTTACCATTAGAAGTTCCTACAGAACTAAAAGTTGGTGTTTCAAGGTCCGACATAAGAGTTTTTATTTGATTATTTATATATTCTTCATCTTCTGGGATTGAGGAGAGTGATTCTAGCAAGAGGTTGTCCTCCACCTGGAATTCGGGGGTTGGCTCGGACATTTCAAAATGTGGAGTGTCTTCAGATGCCGTCATTGATTCTGGGCTGGGAGGATGCTGCTCTTCTAGGTTGATGGTTTCCTCTTCTTCAGTTGTCCAGGACTCCGCATCGGACGTATGAACTAGTGGTGGGTTCTCATACAAAAATCCTTCTTCCTCTTCTTCGTATTCTTCTTCTGGAAAGTCTTCAAGGTTGCAATCATATTCATTTAGTTCTGAGCTTTGGTCACTGACAGTTCTTGAGTCTGTTTTAATTAGACTTGCGGGTGGGTCAGATGCGCCTCCTCCGGTAATATGAACTGCTTCACACATGCGAGAAAACCAAGAAGAAACCGGCTGGAAGAAATTCTGGCCGGCCATGTCTAAAACCATGACCAGAATTTGCTCATCGGGTATTCAAATTTGCTTGATCTCCAAAATTTTAAGTCTGTGAGCTACAGAATAAGCATTATTGAAATTAGGGTGCTTTTTGTTTTAGGATGAGCAGATATAGAATATGTATGTGTCACATATGGTATAACATCCTATCATTATATACATATTGCCTATGCTGCACATTGCATTGCATTTTTTACATAATCCTGCCCTAAAATTTTATTTAAATAGTTTTTTCTTTTTAGATTAGCAAACATCTATCCACACATGTTTTCATACATGTTTAATCTAACAGATTTACAAAAAAAACTTTTCTGCTACTTTATTAGTAAGTAATCAGTTGTCTTCTACCGTGTCCTTTGTTTCCATCATTACCTCAAACCCATTAGACTTGGAAGGGATTGTCCCATGAAAAATATTAAACATTTTTCAAACCAGCACTTGGATCTGAATACTTTTGGTAAGTGCATATCATTAAAAATTGTGTATAGCCACTGAGCTATTCAATAAAATGTAGTTGTATAGTGCCACCTGCTGTTTGACCTTTTCCTTATTTCTCCATCCATCTCACTGAGGTGGTCGCACATGCTCGGTTTAAATCTTTAACTGTCATCAGCCCTATCTACGGTTAGAAGCGGTGGTAATTATAGAAGAAGAGTTGCAGAAGAAAGTACATGACCCCTGAGAAAGGACACACACACACACTGAGCTGCCAGCCCGAAATACATCCATGTGAGACATAGGGCTGGTTCTAGCTATGTTAGAAAAAAAAGATTATGTACTATATGATATCTTATCTTCATTTTTTAAATCAGTCATGGGATAACCCCTTTAAGCAGAACGGCCAACCCTTAGTAAATAATTTAATTTCCCATAATAAAAAAAAAAACTATTCTGAAGTTATTTAGCTTCAAACTCTACATTGTGCCATTCCCGCTATTCCTCCGAGAAATGTCAAATTATATTTCTCTGTATATACACTTGTAGAACAGAGCACCCACCCATATAAAACACGATCCACCATTCAATATAGGTAATGGAAACCGCTTATCTACTCCTCCTCCCTGCACAATGACCTCTGCACAGGTCACAGAGCATGCCCACATCATTTGTCCATAGAAGTCAATGAACATCTCCTCTTCATTGTGTCCTACGGTCCATGGCTGCTGTAAAGCATATATTTCTAAATGCTGAGGTCAGATGGCCATCCCTATAATTTTGCATGGAAAATAGAATGAAAAAAATTCTGAAACCTGAAATTAAAAACAGATCGGTAAAAAAGGAATATGTGTCACTATCTGGTCTTAACTGGTAAAAATATAATTGATACACCCCTTTTAAAGAGTTTCTTCAGGTATTATAAAAATACATGCATTCCTCAAACTTGGTGAAGAAAGATTGTTTCGTCAATACCATATTAAAGGGGTTGTCCAGTAATAAAGTATTAAAGGGGTTGTCCAGTAATAAAGTATTAAAGGGGTTATCCAGTAAGTAATATTGATGACTTATCCTGAGGATAGGTCATCAATATCAGATCAGCGGCGGCCTGACACCCGGGGCCAACAGCGATCAGCTGTTAAGAGCTCGGTTACTCGATGAGCGCCGTGGCCTCTTTCTAGGCCATGTGATGTCACTGTATATCGGTCACATGGCTTAGATGCATCTCAACCCCATTGAAGTGAATGGGGCTGAGCTGCAATACCAAGCACAGCCGGGAGCCAGCTGCACTCCCCAGAGCATGATGGCTCCCTGAAACAGCTGATCAGCGGGGGTGCCAGGACTTGGACCCCCGCCATTCTGATGATGACCTATCCAGAGAATAGGTCACCATTATCATTTCATGGATAAGCTCTTTAATGAAACCTTCTTTCTTCAACAGGTTTTGAAGAATGATTATATTTTTCATAATGCCCGGAAAACCCATTTCATTTTGCCCTTTATGATTCCTTTGGAAACATTTGGCTTGGTTTTTAAAATGTAGGGTGGGAAAATAAGCCTACATGTGTACTACCAGCTCTTTCTAGCTTTGGAATAAACACTGAAGTTTTTTAAGGTTCAGACTCCATTCTCAGTAGCATCAGGGAGTTAATTGCAATTTCATATCCAAAAACATAATGTGACCAAAAAGTTGGGGTGAAGAAGAATGTTCCCAGTGTTTATGGGTTTTATCGTTTCCACTTATGGGAGACGTTCCTGATTTTGGTTAAATGAAATACTATAGACGACAGATCCCTCTATGGTAATGAGAACCCGAGTCTTGTCCAGCTCACAATCAAGCAAACGAAAAGTAAAGTACAACAGACTCGATGCTTCTTGACGAACGTAAGTTATGGTGAAATACTCAGACGCCACAACAGCAAGACAATATAGATGTCAAAAGTCACAGAACTTGGAAAGCAAATTTAGTAGAAGTGACATTGATGTTAGTATCATTTACATTTCAACAACACAAAGCAGGTGAATAGAAAAGAAATTCTCCATAAGGGGCGGTTGTTAAACTTGACACACAAAAAGATTCATGCAGAGACACTAGATAGTGAAGAAGGTGTCGAAACAAGATTTGAAAAAGCCTTTATTCGATTAAACTAATCATACAATAGCACTGATACAAATTAACCAAATGCAATGGATTATCTTCTTACTGTTCCTTAAAGGGGTTGTCCAAGATTAGAAAAAACATGGCTGATCTCTCCCTAAAACAGCACCACACCTGTCAACACCTTGTGTGTAGCACTGCAGCATGGTAGCTCACTATTGACCATGGACTAGACCCTATAGGGAAATTTACCGGTGGGCCAATTTCAGACCACATGACACTAATAAAATTCAGGGCAGGAAATCAAGGAAACAAGAAATCCAACTTAATATGACCCAATTCATTCCCACCAGCATGAACTTGCAGCCTCAGCCTCCCTAGTCTAAACCCCAAAGCTGATCATGAGCCCTCATGGCCATCAGCTGGATACCTAATGATCTGATGATCTCAGTAGTAATTAATGCTAGGGTCATCAGGTACTTACGCCCTGGCCAGCGGCTGCAGGTACTCTCCTGAATTTAATTGTATCGCTGTCCCCAGGTCGGTGATAGTTGAATACTGCAGTGGGGCAGCAATATTTTGTGCTATACTGTTAATATCCAGCAGCACAACCATTAGGTCCAAATTGGATGTTCCATGAGGTGGTGGTTAGCCCAGCAGGCCCCTGATAATCAAGGATTTAGGAGAAATACTGCAGCACTCGATGTCTTCATTCTTTGCATTGAAGATATCGAGTGCTGCAGTATTTCTTCTAAATCCTTGTGCTATATTGTGGTATTTGGTTCTGCTGGGGTGGCATTTTGTGCTGCACTATGGTATTGCTGGCCCCAACCGTTGGCTGCCTCATACAGCTGATAGGTGGAGGGCCGGGCCCCTACCTATCTGATACTGATGACTAATTGTTAGGATAGGACATCAAAATCTATAACATGGAGAACCCCCTAAATTCCTATTAAGGGATATTAAGCTGTGGTGCCCTCCTCCATAAACGAAGACAAATAGGTGAACCACCGTAATGATGGTGAGAACCTTGGTGGATGCAACCAGGGCCGGGCCGACAGAGAGGCTGTCTGATTAATAACAAACGTACATATCTAAATGGCGGGGCGCACTTGGGCAGCTCAGCCTCTGTTGGTGGTGGACCTTGTCCCAGCCCTGGATGCAACCATTGGCCTCTATGTATATACCAGCTGCCGCTTATGAAGTTTATTATCATGATCACAGATGACTCTTCCCCATGAAATATTAACATGTTGAACAGTCTATGCCAAAGCGGCAGCCATATGCAATGGATTGGTGGGACATCCCCTTATCCCATGCTCACAAAAAGGGAAGAATCACATCATCACGAAGAGATTCTCCATCATATTGAAAGTCCATTCACCAGTCAAACCTTGAGCTTTCCCTTTTTTGCTCTTGTTGCACCCAAGCTCCGCTTCCTTCTGTGGCCAGCCCCTCTCTTTTGGATTTGCCACTGCCTGGCCCTGTCAATCATACCAGCCAGGGAGGGGCTGGCCACAGAAATGAGTGGAGTTTGGCTCTTGCAACAAGAGCAAAGGTGACATCCTCATGCACCAAAGACCCCAAAAGACCTAATCTGCATATTAAGACAAAGCATCAGATCAACAAAAGTAAAACAGCGTTTTAATCAGCAACAACTATGCGTCTATGCAAACAATTGGATAGGGAGGTCACTGGTAACAGATTCCTTTTCATTGATTCTCAGCTGAAGGTATAGATGAAGATAAAGGAACGACTTAAGGCCATTCCATGATATACCGTCTAGGTTCAATAAATGTGAACCTTGTAGACTGTCTGAGAAGAGAAGATGCTAATTACAATAACAAATGCAGAAAAACACTATGCACACTATCAATATACACAAAGCACACACAAAACGTTCCATATAGCTTCACTCACGTGTATCAGAAAGCATGCAGTGATATCTAAAGAAAATCAATGAAGACCAGGAACGTTTTAGGAGATAATTGTAAGACATTGTAACACGCGCTATGACATACATTTTTATATCACGCTTTCTTTTTGCTTTTCTCAAAGGATAATAGAAGACAGTTAGGGTAAGACCCCATTTCCAATGTTGTGTATAAAGGACTAGTATAAGAACTAAGATCAATGTTGAGTATAACAAACTCAGGCGAGACCCTAATAAAGTTACCAATCTTGAGTATAATAAACTAGGGCAGGGCTGGCCAACCTGCGGCTCTCCAGCTGTTGTAAAACTACAATTCCCACCATGCCCTGCTGTAGGCTGATAGCTGTAAGCAGTCTAGGCATGCTGGGAGTTGTAGTTTTTCAACAGCTGGAGAGCAGCAGGTTGGCCATTCCTGAACTAGGGTAATGGTCCAATACTGAGTATAAAGAACTTGGGAAAGAACCTCCTAATAAAGTTTTTAATACTGATTTTTGGCAATGCAAAACTTACCAAGTCCTTGCAGAACTCCAGATTTTTCTTTTGGCCGTTTTCTCCTCCCACGTTGGTCCAAACATGGGAAGTCCCCAATTTTTTCAAAGCACAACTTCTTATTTATAAGGAGGAAAAGAATTGCCAGAAGGACAATGAATACACCTACTGCAGACAGAAAACCAATGGCCTCCGGAGTGACTAGAAAAAAAAAAAGTCCATAATTTATTGATGGAGAGAGCTAGGAGACGGGAGATTGATTTTACCAAAATGTATGGTGGAGATTTAGAATTTTAGAATAATGGAAGGATACGTGAAATAAACCCATCTGTCCTGTGAGCCATCTTAGCCAAAGAGCTGAGCTGGTAGGGGTCAAGTGATGCACTCCAGGAACTGAGGAAATGGTCTTTTTGACACGGTTATGGGGGCAGAGTCCTTAATTTTGGCTTCTGGTTTGGCTCCTCAAGGCACCATTTAGTGATTGGAATAGAACCCACCTACTTTAATAACTCATTAAACAGATGATCTAATCGAAAGCCTACCATTGTCGTGGCATGAGATCAGTAAGAATGATGATCCTGAAAGTCTCCCGTGAATGGAAACGGTGACCAGATTGGTTCTTTAGATAAGTGTCTGTTGGACATATTTATCACCTCCTATCTCCTTTATTTCATAGAAGTAACATTATAGGGCCAATACATGGGGAGCTAGATGATTATAAAGTTGGTTTCAATTGCTGAAGGCTATCTTTGATAGCAGGAGAAGCCACACTAGTCGTCAAGCACATAGCTGTATCAAGCTTCCCTAGAAACCTTATAGGACCTTATTCTACCATGGTACTGCAGCACACAGAGGTTCTGCCATGTGCATGGGACCTAAAACAGATACTTATGGCCAGATTGTACCGTGATTATGACAACTCAATGACTTGCCACATATGCCATTATAACAGTCAAAAAATCAGCTAAAGGACTGTCTGAAAGTTGATTGATCAAGTGATAATCTGAAGATACAGCAGCAAATCACTTGTAACTCCCCAAGACACCCGCTTTGGGGTAGTGTAGGCTACTTGCCATGGTTGCACCCAGTAATTAAACATCTACAGAGCAACTGTATGCTAAACGGTGACCATCCCCCATGACAGGTCCCTTATCTAAAAGGGTGCTCCCCCAACAAACAACTTTGACTATTATAGACCAGTTCTTTAATTATTAGTGACAAGTAATAAGTAATTTGAGTAAACTGTAGGTAAATCCTCCCAAGTCATCTTCACCGCCCCACACCCACAGATTTACATCAACTCACAGGTCAACAGAGATTATGTAGTTAAACCCTTTAAATAAACAACCTTTTACACTCTGTTTTCCCTCCTATAAAATATGGATCACGAATAAGATCTCGTGCAAAGGTGAAGGCTGGACCTATTTTACTGCATAAACTACTTAGTTGTTTTTTTTAAATAGAAAATGTAACACAAAAGAAAAATTACATCGTTCTTGATGTACATAAACTTCCTGAAATATGAGTAGGACGGCCCCATACAAGTTATTGTACACGTGCAACCACATTTAACATCAAATGAAAAATAAAGTAACTTTGTTTAGATCTTAATTACAAATTTTTTATTGTTCTGTTTTATCTTTAGTAACAGAAACTAAGTAATATAATTCTGCAGCCCACCAGTCTCATACCATTTGCCCCTACTTTGTGCCAATGTACGTTTGGTAAGGGCCCATTCACATGTCCGTGAATAGGTCCGGATCTGTTCCTCAACATTGTGAAACAGATCCGGACCTATTCATTCTCTATGGGGCAGGAATGGATGCGGACAGCACACAGTGTGCTGTCGGCATCCGCATTTCCGGTGCGCGTCCCCGATCTTCCGGTCCGCGGCTCCTGAAAAATATAGAACATGTCCTATTCTTGTCCACAATTGCAGACAAGAATAGGCAGTTCTATATGGGTGCCGGTCGGGTGTATTGCGGATCCGAGTACACGTGTTACGGACGTGTGAATGGACCCTAAGACAGGTAAAAGTGAATATGACTGAGGGATCATCAGACTACACAGTTAGTTTGTTGACTGTTACCATGGCGATTCATTGTCTGCATAGGAGCTGAAGAAACAAAGGACATTTTTTTTTATTAAGACCTATTGCAAAGTAGCTTCATTTTTCCTTTTATATACATTTAGAGTATTAAAAATTGTTTAAGTGGATATAGCATGAAAATAAAGGTATTGTACAGATTCCCTACTAAAGCTAGAACTGTCGTGAAATCAAAAGCACTTGCTGGGGATGAACAGGACAAATGGCAAAACACAAACCTTCATAAGGTTCTGTTGTAAGGCTTCCTTATATTAGGTGAATAGATCAACAGACCATCCCTCTGCGCTCTTGATGTACCACCTGACTAGCCCGGGGGGGGGGGGTGTGTGCTTACACAGACATCGGGGCCTGCCAGCTACGGAAGCTCAGGAGATCTTAGGCAACTGTCAGCGTCTTACTGTGTAAGGGCCCATTCACACATCCGGATCCACAATACAGTGGGCTGGCACCCCTATAGAATTGCCTATTCTTGTCCGCTATTGTTGACAAGAATAGGGCATGTTCTATTTTTTTTCGGGGAGCTGCGGACCGGAAATCCTTTCCGTCACAATTGAGAATTAATGGTTCCGCACCCATTCCGCAGAATTGCGGAATGGATGCGGACCCATTCTACGGACGTGTGAATGAACCAAGATGCTGACAGTTCAATTCAGTACAATACAGAATGTATTGTACTGAATTGAAACAGGGATCAAACCCTGAAAAGGTGAAGTCCCACAGTGGGACAAATATAAAAAGTAAAAAAAAGTGTTTTTTTAATAATAAGTTTCAAGTAAAAAATAAAAAAAAGGCCCCCTCACCATAAAATAGTGTTTTAAAAAAATGAATAAATAAAAAACAGACATATTGTGTATCGCCGCGCCCTTAACCAAGTGCTCTATAAAAATGTCACATAATCTACCACCTTAGGTTAACGCCGTAAAAAAAAAAAAAATTTAAATTTTTTTGCTACCTTACATCACAAAAAGTGTAATTCCAAGCGTCATCTCATCCCGCAAAAAATGTGACCCTACCAAAGACAATCGCCCAAAAAATAAAAAAACTGGCTTTCAGAATATGGAAACACTAAAACATAATTTTTTTTGTTTCAAAAATGCTGTTATTGTGTAAAACTTAAATAACTAAATAAGAAAGTATAACACTCAGTTCACACTTTCGCATAAAACGCCGCGTTCGAACGCACATAAAAACGCACAACAGTACAGGAACCATGCATTCCAATGGGGGTGGTTCACACTTGCGCGTTTTTATGCGCGTTCGTAGGCGCCTATAAACGTCCGACGCATAAGCAAGTATGTTCGCGTTAATTCAGGCTTTTTTCGAGCGTTTGGTGCCAATATACTTCAATGGGAAACGCGATAGGCGTGTTGTTCGGGCGTTTGTGCAGCGTAAAACGCGCCTATGGATGCGCGTTTTACAAAGTTTGCAACATGCTGAATCAGCCACCATGGAATGTCACACCTCTAAAGCACTCAGATTGGCCAAACTATATCATAGGTCATTGGCCAACTATGCAGTCAATCACATAAACGCGCGTCAAACGCGCCTACACTATTTACCAAAACACTTGAAAAAAACGCCCGTAAACGCCCATCTTGAACGCGCATAAAACGCTAGGCTTCTAAACGCTCAGGTCTGAACCCAGTGTAAATGATATGTATTCCTAAGAACCGGCTGTATAAAAATATCACATGAACTAACTCCTCAGGTGAACGCCTTATAAAAAAAAAAAAAGCCATTTTTTGTCACCTTACATAACAAAAAGTGTAATACCAAGCGATCAAATAGTCATATGCACCCTAAAATAGTACCAATAAAACTATCATCTCATCCAGAAAAAAATGAGCCCCTACATAAGACAGTTGCCCAAAAATAAAAAATAAACTATGGCTTTCAGAATATGGATACACTAAAAATAATTTTTTTCAAAAAAGTTGTCATATTTGGTATTGTCGTGTCCGTAACAACCTGCTCTATAAAAATAGCACATGATCTAACCTGTCAGGTAAACATTGTAAGACACAAAAAATAAAACGGTACCAAAACAGCTATTTTTTGTTACCTTGCCTCACAAAAAGTGTAATGTAGAGCAAGCAAAAATCATATGTACCCTAAAATAGTACCAACAAAACTGCCACCTTATCCCGTAGTTTCCAAAATGGGGTCACTTTTTGGGAGTTTCTACACTAGGGGTGCAACAGGGGGTCTTCAAATGTGACATGGCAATTTAAGATTATCCCAGTGAAATCTGCCCTCCAAAAAACATATGGCGTTCCTTTCCTTCTGCGTTCTGCCGCGTGCCCGTGCAGCAGTTTACGACCACATATGGGGTGTTTCTGTAAACTACAGGATCAGGGTAATAAATATTGAGTTTTGTTTGGCTGTTAACCCTTGGTTTGTTACTGGAAAAAATTGATTAAAATGGAAAATCTGCCAAAAAAGTAAAGTTATAATATTTCATCTCCATTTTCCTTTAATTCGTGTGGAACACCTAAAAGGTTAACAAAGTTTGTAAAATCAGTTTTAAATACCTTGAGGGGTGTAGTTTCTAAAATGGTGCCATTTATGGGTGGTTTCTATTATGTAAGCTCCACAATGTTCAGACCTGAACTGGTCCTTAAAAATTGGGTTTTGGAAGTTTTCTAAAAAATTTTAAGATCTGCTTCTAAACTTCTAAGCCTTCTAACGTCCCAGAAAATGCAATTTACAAAATGATCCAAACATGAAGTAGGCATATGGAAAATGTAAAGTAGTAACTATTTAAGGAGGTATCAATGTTTTAAAAGCAGAGAAATTGAAATTTTGAAAATTGCTAATTTTTCCTAATTTTTGGTAAATTTTGACTCAAATTTACCACTGACATGAAGTACAATATGTGACGAGAAAACAGTCTCAGAATGGCTTGGATAAGTAAAAGCGTTTTAGACTTATCACCACATAAAGTGACACATGTCAGATTTGCAAAATTAGACTGGGTCCTGAAGGTGAAAAATGGCTGTGTCCTGAAAGGGTTAAGGAACAATAAATATAGAAAATGCACACAAAATATTCCAGGACTTCTTCTATTAAGCACCATCCCCTTGGTCCCGATTTGTCTTATATTGCAATTAAAACTGAGAAAATATATAAAGAAATCTATATGAAGAAATAATCAGCCATGTCTCCCCTCCTCCCTCTCACAGCCATGTACTAAGCTGTAAGACAAGTGGCTGGAGCAGGAGCCTCCCTGCTGTGTCCTGTCTGCAGTTAAGCCTTTCGGGAGCAGATGATCAGGAGATTATCCCGTGTTGCCTGCAGGATTTCCGTTTGTGTGCTGCGGACGGATGGCGAGGGCAACAATGTTTCTTGTTTTCTTTTAGCATTTATTTCTAGGTTTAATATTCCTTTAAATTCCGTCTGGTTGGAGCCATTAAGGAGTTATTTGTCAGCAAAGAAGGTGACAGTAAAATGAGCACACGGATAGCATCAGTGTCTGGCTCACCTCGATCAGATGACAGCGAAGTCGCATGAGAATACGTGTTTGCTCTGATTATTAACACCTACAGCGGCTGCTATTAATTTATAGCCAGGCTCTAAAATCACAAGTTACTTTGTCACAATGTGACATCCGTTCAGACAGCAGAAAGCAGCATTAGGCCTCATTCACACATACGTGGATTTTCACGGACCTGGCCTGCCGTCCTGCTGAGTGCACGAGCGCACAGCGTCATTGGTTGCTATGATGCCGTGCGCTTCATGCCGCCGCCGCTGTACAGTAATACACTCGTATAGTGCACGGCATCACAGCAACCAATGACGCCGTGCACTCAGCAGGACGGAAGATCCACATAACAATATAAAGTCCAGAATCCATTTAGATTGCAGAAGAAGTCTCATTGTGGTACCCTTAAGAGTCCATACAATGGGCTAAAGTGCTTAAACGTTGCTAAATGGAGGGAAATACAGGATGAAGCCATCCTTCTATTTGCGGGCGTCTCATAGTATCATGGAGGGATTACAGTACATGACACCCCCCACGCTCCATATACGACTGTGGCCAGGACATGGAGTATTTGAGCGCTTGGTGCAGACCTTTTGGTTCTCTGGTTATTGCTGAGAGGGAGAACTGTCAATAGACAGCCTACTCATACGGGCAGAGACCTAGTGGTAGTCGTTACTATATCAGTCTACGTATACAGTAATAATAAATAGTTTCATGCAGCACTCCTTGGGTACCCTTAGAGCACACCCTAAGCACAAGCTGAGGGCGGCTTGGTTTTAAGTAAGGGGGAATGTAAAACCCCCGAGTGGTGTTGCCACTCCTACACCCTGCTACTATCTCTAATGGTCTAACCTCATGTCATTTAATGCATATATTCCAGGTCCTCCACACTGTGCATTTCTAATGTTATGTAACTGTTCATGTAATGGGCCTGGTTCACCAGCAGGTGGCAGCAAACACGGCAGAGATGTACTTAGATAGAATGGAACTTAACATTCCATTCTAACCCCCTCTGTAGGGGAGAGGGCCAGTCCTACTTCCTGCAGGAAGGCTGGACTCCAGTTACTCTTTCAACCCTTAATTATTCTTAAACAAAGACCAGCGGGGAAGGGACCGGAAATAAAATGGGTCACAGCGAATTGATTTGCAGAGTCCTGCACCCACTACGGCGTGCCCCCGAAGCTGAGGATGCTCCCTCTACCGTTTGTTTGACAAGGCTGGACATCTTAGGTAGCCGGGGTCGGCAGTTATCCTGGACCTTGTGGGGGGCTGGAAGCTATATTAGCAGGCATCATCTGTTCATCACCGGATATGCCATAATCATCTGGACAGGTATCGCTGGTTCTACCACCCCCCCTCATTCATCTTTGTTTATTATCGTTATATTTCTGTACCTGATTTTCTTTACCCCCTGATGAACCCTTGTTGAGGGGGAAACGCGTTGGAATTTCAGGTGCCTTGAGGGCCATATAGGGGGACACAGGGATAGGTTCGGGGACGAGGGGTTGCCACCATCAGGTGATTCCCTCGGGCTGAGGGGTACTCAGGGACATAACAGGGACAGAGGTTCCTGTGCCCCATGTTAACATCCGTCCCCTGTGTAGTGAATAGACCTCTGGTATTGGTCCTAAGCGACTTATTGTTATTCTTAACGTGTTTTTGGGGTTGATTCAATTCTTTGATAGGGGTATGTCTCCCTTTTTTTTTGAGATATTTAATAAAAATTGTTTTTTAGGTCCTAGTTTTTCTTAAGTGGTTTTCAGGCGAATTTTCGGGACTTTACTTAGTACATATCTAATGTTTAGCGGTATTTGACACCCCATCACAGGTGCAGAATTCTGCTTAGTAGGACAAGTCAATTCTTCCAAATCTATTTTCTCATCTCTAGTCAGTATACATTATTTTATTAAAGGGGCTATCCAAACCCTATACTGACCCTCCCCCAATGCCCGGACACCTCCTATAGATTATACTTACCCCGCTCCCTTGTACCCGCGTAGTTCCTGATCCCTGCGCGGCCACTGCTGCATCCCCCTGTCGCGCGGATCTAAACATCCGACAATGTGGGAGAGAGGCAGCCAATAGCAGGCCGCTAAGGGGACGAGCCTCCCTAGAATTGTGGGTGACGCTAGGGAGGGTCGTCCCCGTTGCAGCCTGCTATTGGCTGCTCCCCAGTCGCCAGATGTTTTGATCTGCTCAACGTGGAGATGCAGCAGCGGCCATGCCAGGATCAGGAACGACGTGGGTCCCTGGGAGTGGGGTAAGTGCAACCTATATGAGGTGCCCAGGCATTGGGGTGGGAGGTCATTATAGGGGTCGGATTACCCCTTTAATTTATGATGCAGTACTTGCATGCTTGGGTGACATTTCTGAATAAGTAGGGAAACTCCTTCAAAGCGGAAGGTATTTTGTGCCTAGAAGTATCTGCAATGTAAATACTGGTATAGAGTAGCCAAATCTGTGAGTCCTCAGACGAATATATGTACCGTAAAGGACACGCCCCCTGTGCTGCAAGCTCGTAGCTATAGAAAAGAATTTCCTATGTGTGATATTCTATAATTAGCTGCTGGGTTCTTTATCACCAACCTCTGGAGTCCGCCTGTTTGTGCTTTCCCCCATGACACCGAGTCAAATAATCGTCTTTCCGCATCCTTACTTCATGCAAATGTTTGGTACAAAATGACAAAATATTATGCCTTATTCCCTCCACTAATTACACTTTCTATATGTGTGTGCCACAAGCTATTATTTTCCCCCTGGTACAAAAAGACATTTTTCATTACCGGATTGTAATGACTGTACTTGCACGGAGGGAGGGGGGCGGGGGGGGGGGTGGTTGCGTAGGAAGAGGTTCTTAAGGAAACCATACAGAGAAGGTAAGTCAGTGATTAGCAGAGAGGCTCGTTCAAATGTGCACACCCACTCGCACGCCCACACTTTGTGCTGCATTGTATTCGTTTCGCCAGGGTGGCTGGGCAGCGAGGCATCCAGAACCATCTGCAGTGCGATCGGTAATTAGCACATATCAAAGTGACAAAATAATCACTTTGGTGGCAGCGGAGGTACTGAAGAGCCCACTGTACATGGCAATAGAAGGTTCGGAACGCTGTGGTTTTCTGTAGACGTATATTATCCATGACACGTTCACATTTCAATCGCCGGCGCAGTTTTTTGGCGATTATTTGACGCAGCAGGTTCTCACTCGCTAAAAATAAGTTTTGATTACTTAAACATTGCCCCCCCTTCTGCAATTCAGTCTACAGAAATGCACAGCCTCCATGTGCTGCTCTACAGGCGCCACATCCATGAAGATATCTCCCCCAGGGGCCAATACTTGTAGGACAAAATATCTCCAAACATATGACAGGCCATATAAATACAGACTCAATGCACTGGAATCAGAATCCTATTAAGGGGGATAAGCTGCCATTAAATAGCGGTATAATATAGTTGAGCATGAAAACAAATTATTTTTCCAATTTACTTTCTGTTAGAAAATGCTTCAGTTGTGAGCTATTCCCTTTACTTCATTATAATGATGCCCCCTGGTGTTTAATCTGTATAGTAATGTACATGTCCATCTGCTGAGGTGGTCACACATGCTCAGTTCCATCTTTTAACCGCCACCAGCCAGATCTACCGTTGGAAACTATAAGGCCTAATTCACACGTCCGCAAAATGGATCCGCATCCCATCCGCATTTTTGCGGAAGGGTTGCAGACCCATTCATTTCAAAGGGGCAGGAATGGATGTGGACAGTACACTATGTGATGTCCGCATCCGTGTTTCCGCATCCGCGTTTCCGCAAAAAAATAGAACATGTCCTATTCTTGTCCGCAATTGCGGACAAGAAAAGGCATTCTCTATATAGTGCCAGCAATGTGCGGTCTGCAAAATGCGGAATGCACATTGCAGCCATCCGTGTTTTGCGGATCCGTGTTTCCGCAAAACACACTACGGACGTGTGAATTAGGCCTAACAGTTAGGCCTCTTGCACACGACAGTATTTTGCGGACCGTATACTGGCCGTTTTTTCAGTTCAGTATACTGACAGTATACTGAACCATTCACTTCAATGGGACCGCAAAAAATACTGAAGTGTCTCCGTATGCCTTCCGTTTCCGTTTTTCTGTTTTTCCGTTCCGTTTACATATAGAACATGTCCTATTCTTGTCCGCAAATCACGTTCAGTGGCTCCATTCAAGTCAATGGGTCTGCAAAAAAAACGGAAAGCATACGGAAGTGCATCCGTATGTCTTCCGTATCCGTTCTGTTTTTTGCGGAACCATCTATTGAAAATTTTAAGACCAGCCCAATTTTTTCTATGTTATTACTGTATACTGTATATGCCATACGGAAAAACAGAACCGAAACGGAAAAACAACGGAAGCAAAAAACGGAAAAACGGATCCGAAAAAGACAGACCCCAAAACACTGAAAAAGCCATACGGTCGTGTGCAAGAGGCCTTAGGCTTATTGCACATGACCGTATGGTTTTGCAGTCCGTTTTTTACAGATCCGTTGTTCTGTTTTTGTGATCCGTTGTGTTTCCGTTTCGGTTCTGTTTTTCCGTATGGCATATACAGTATACAGTAATTACATAGAAAAAAATTAGACTGGGCTTAAAATTTTCAATAGATGGTTCTGCAAAAACGGAACGGATACGGAAGACATATGGATGCATTTCCGTATGCGTTCCATTTTTTTTGCAGACCCATTGACTTGAATGGAGCCATGGACCGTGATTTGCGGGCAATAATAGGACATGTTCTATCTTTGCACGGAACGGAAATACGGAAACGGATGCACACGGAAACACTTCTGTTTTTTTTGCGGACCCATTGAAATAAATGGTTCCGTATACGGACCGTATACGGAACTCATAAAAACGGCCCGTACACCCGCAAAAAAAACTTTTGTGTGCATGAGGCCTTACAGGCAGAGAGCTGCAGCAGAAAGTGCATACCCCTTGAGCTGTAATAAGGAGAGAGCTGCAGCAGAAAAGAGACACAACCCTCATCTGTGATAGTGAGAGGGCACTCACCCTGAACTGTGATAGGGAGATAGCTGCAGCAGAAAGGGCACGGCCCTGAGCTGTGATAAGGAGAGAGCTGCAGCACAAAAGACACACACAATGAGCTGTGATACAAGATCACTGTAGAATAAAGGACACAAACATGAGCTGTGATAGGGAGAAAGATGTAGCATAAAAGACAAAACCCTGAACTGTGGTGGCGAGAGAGTTGCAACAGAAAGGACATACCCCCTGAGCTGTGATAGGAAGACAGCTGCAGCAGAAAGGACACAGCCCCTGAACTGTAATAAGCGGAGAGCCGCAGGAGAAAGAACACAAACCTGAGCTGTGATGGGGAGAAAGCTGCAGTCAGGGGTGGACTGGGAACTTAAAGTGGCCCTGGAAAAAATACTAAAAGTGGCCCCATTTTATAGTTGGGTCCAAATTGATGTAAGGCAGGGCCAGCAATACCACGTGTGGCACATTATACCACCCCCAACAGAGCCAAGTACAACAGTCCATCACAAAATACTGCCAGCAGCGCAAAATACATCCCCAAAAACTTCCACTGGCCGCCCCTGTGGGCATCGGCCTACCGGGAAATTTCCCTGTAAGGTCTATGGCCAGTCCACCCGTGGCTGCAGCATACAATACACAACCCTGAGCTGTGATAGGGAGAGAGCTGCAGTGGAAAGGACACACCCTTTAAACTGTGATTGGGTGACAGCTGCAGCAGAAAAGAGACACAACCCTCATCTGTGATAGTGAGAGGACTGCAGCAGAAAGGGCACTCTCCCAGAGCTACCAGCCTGAAGGGAACCTAGCACAGCAATTGGAGCAATACATTGGGAGATCTCTGGATCCATGGGAGGTACAGGGCTGGTTCTAAGTTTGTTAGGAGGGTATTGTCATGTACTATATAATGTCAGATTTTTTATATCTATCATGGTGATCAAGGGATCATGCACATGGCCACAATACTGAGATTTCCATTGGCAGCCATGGTTTTCTACAAGGAAGTTCAGGCTTGTCTAACTTATAGACGGCAGCAGATTTCTATACCGTATACAGGCGTAAGTCATCATTATTATAGTAAGGCGAGCTGTGCCAGCAAATTCCAACCTACACAACAACACATCATGTCTCTTCTGCATGCACCGACTGTCCGCCACATCTACTTAATCTGTTAATAGTTCCCGCTAATATTTTATGCATCCAATACAGCACACAAAGCGAGGCATGACTGGTGCTTAGTATTCACAGACGCGGTCATCGACATGAAGCGCCCGCTGCGGTTATTTAGCCGCTGTCTGATTCTTTAAGTCTTTTGATTATATACAACGAGCTGATGGAAAGCTGTGATAATTCACCAGCTCCACTCGGCCTCTTTTCTATGGTTCCCCCTCGACATAAGGCACACGTCGCCTTCTTCAGGGATTGCTCTGATGACTAAAGGGTCTATTCTTGCAGATAAGAAAGAGGCAAAGAGAGTAAAGGTGAACTACCACCCGGTAGCAAGGATTGTACAGTTACCCTGGGACCTAGACACCTTGGCCAAGGCAGAGTGGCTTGTTGGCACCCTGTTTAGCGCCCAGGCACATGCTCTACCAGCCCTCCTTTAGCTATGGCTCTGGTCTACCAGGATACCCTGCCAGCCAAGCAGATGCCCATTCATGTAGACAGCCCCTGAACAGGAGTGCAACTATGGAGGAGGGGGGCAGGTGGGCATATATAACTAATGAGGACTATAGAATCCGTATATAACTGAGGACTATAGAATCCATATATAACTAATAAGGACTATAGAATCCATATATAACTAATTAGGACTAATAGAATCCATATATAACTGAGGACTATAGAATCCATATATAACTGAGGACTATAGAATCCATATATAACTGAGGACTATAGAATCCATATGTAACTGATGAGGACTATAGAATCCATATGTAACTGATGAGGACTATATAATCCATATGTAACTGATGAGGACTATAGAATCCATATGTAACTGATGAGGACTATAGAATCCATATGTAACTAATGAGGACTATAGAATTCATATGTAACTGGTGAGGACTATAGAATCCATATATAACTGAGAACTATAGAATCTATTTGTAACTGATGAGGACTATAGAATCCATATATAACTGATAAGGACTATATAATCCATATGTAACTGATGAGGACTATAGAATCCATATGTAACTGGTGATGACTATAGAATCCATTTATAACTAATGAGGACTATAGAACCCATATATAACTGAGGACTATAGAATCCATATATAACTAATGAGGACTATAGAATCCATATGTAACTAATGAGGACTATAGAATACATATATTACTAATGAGGACTATGGAGTGCCTATAATATCTCCCTTGTGACAGTATGTACCAGCCATAAGTACTATGTGACAATAATACTCACCCGCACAAGACACGGCCCGGTATAAGGACTAAGCGTTTCCTAGGTCACTTCATAGCTTCATGCTTCGCACTGAGCCCAGCAGTCGTCCCTTACACCCATTTCCCTTCCTTCCTGTGTAATAAGCAGAGATTTGGCTGAGCTCCGCCGGCTGTAATGTTGGGGAGTGGTACTGTGCATGTCACACCAGTCACTGGGAATATTTGCATATGGGGTAGAAAAATGCAACCACCTAAGGAATGTCAGCGAACAGGTAAAGAACTGACCAGACGAGTTTTCTCCTTATTTCTAGTGTGAAAATAAGAGGCTGGCAGTCAGTGTATATGGCAGTGTATTGTGTACGGCAGTCAGTGTGTACGGTGTATTGTGTACGGCAGTCAGTGTGTACGGTGTATTGTGTACGGCAGTCAGTGTGTACGGTGTATTGTGTACGGCAGTCAGTGTGTACGGTGTATTGTGTACGGCAGTCAGTGTGTACGGTGTATTGTGTACGGCAGTCAGTGTATACGGCGGTGTATTGTGTACGGCAGTCAGTGTGTACGGTGTATTGTGTACGGCAGTCAGTGTGTACGGTGTATGTGTGGCAGTCACGGCAGTCAGTGTGTACGGTGTATTGTGTACGGCAGTCAGTGTGTACGGTGTATTGTGTACGGTAGTCAGTGTGTACGGTGTATTGTGTACGGCAGACAGTGTGTACGGTGTATTGTGTACGGCAGACAGTGTGTACGGTAGTCAGTGTGTACGGTGTATTGTGTACGGCAGTCAGTGTGTACGGTGTATTGTGTACGGCAGTCAGTGTATTGTGTATCTAGGCCATAATGGAGGAATTCTGCTATAACTGTACACACCCTATGATGACTGTGAAAACACTGTCAAATAACCCCAAAGCAAAACAGAGCAGCATATATGTAATGCAAAAAATAGCTAATTTTATTAAACAAATAATTTAATATAATATATATAAATAATAACAGCATAACATTCACAGGAAAAGATGCACCACAGGACTACAATTCAAAATACATAAAGATAAGAAACTCCTGAAAGTAACTGGAGAGATAAAAAAATCCCCAAATAATATAATAAATAAGTAAAGTGCAGTGTGCAATATTATAAATAAAGACATACAGGAGACAATCGTATGAAGTGTACAGACCAATGTAGTCCTGATCCCGACACGTGTTTCGCGGTCGCTTTCTCATCCCTCTACTTTATTCTTTTGGGATTTTTTTTATCTCTCCAGTTACTTTCAGGAGTTTCATATTTTGAATTGTAGTCCTGTGGCGGATCTTTTCATGTGAATGTTATGCTGCTATATATATATATATATATATATATATATATATATATATATATATATATACATTCTTTTAAATTATTTGTTTAATAAAAATTGGTATTTTTTGCATTACATATTGGCTACTCTGTTTTGCTTTGGGGTTATATAACTCTACATGTTCCAACTATGCATGTTAGAAATGCAAGTATCCAGATCAGTGGTGGTCTAATCCATAACCAGCACTGGTCCCACACAGTACAGCTTGCAGCACAAGGACCAGTATGGGACCTTTGGCAGGGGCTTTGGCTAAGGCCACGGATATATATAGCACAGATGATGCTCATGGGGCCCTAAGATAAAGGGGGGCCCCACCTATGCAGGACTCCCAAGGAGCTGCATTGTTTGCAAACAAGAGGGTGAATTGGCCGAAGGTTAATGGAGAGGGGGTGGAGGAGGAATCAGACCCTAGTCCGTCCTGTCCTGGGCGGCAAAACCCAACAACGCTATAATGAAGGTGCAGTTTGATCTTTGCTATGGGGTCCCCTCTCTTCTCTGTATGCCCCTGCATGAGACCTTGCTAGCCCAGCTCCTTGAAAGTTTGCTGTTCCTAAAGTCTGTCCATGGAATGTATTAGGTGGGCTTTCAATATTACGTTTAGGGGTTGTCCTACAAGAAAAATATTCAGCATTTTTTTCAAACCAACTTGTGAATCTGAATACTTTTGTAATTGCATGTAATGACAAATTTAGTATAGCCCCGGAGTTATTCACTGAAATCTATCTGTCAGGCACCACCTGCTGTTTGAGGTGTCGCACACGCTCAGTTCCATCCTTCAACTGCCATTTTGGGGCTGAAATGTACTTGGTGGTCTAGTCTGGGGGTCTGAATTCACGTTGGAATCTGGGCTTTGAATTAATCTTAGGACAATGTGTTTGGTGCCCGGAGGCAAAGAAGCCACAGGATCGAGGAGCGCGAAATACATGTTGAGGTCTAGTCTGGGGTCTGAACTCATTTTTTGGAGTCTGGTCTGGGGTCTGAATTAACTGACAAGTCTAGACTAATTTGGGGGTATGGGGACAGTGAAAGGGGTTTGCCAGGCTTTTAATATTGATGGCCTATCCTCAGACCAGACCACTAAATACATTTCGATCCCAGAATTATTTAAAGGGGTTCGCCAGGTCATCAATATCAGGTCGGTGGGGGTCCGACATTTGGCACACCCGCTGATCAGCTATATGAGGAGACGCCATGTGCAGTGTGCACTTTCTGTCTCCCTTCTCTCTCCCTGCTCACTGCTGCTTTGCCATAGACATAGCAGCAGCGAGCAGGAAGAGAGACGGGAGACGGCACGTACACACTGTGCACACCTTCCCATCATACAGTTGATCGGTGGGGGTGCTGGGTGTCGTACCCCTGCTGATCTGATATTGATGACCCGGCGGACCCCTTTAAATAATTCTGGGATCGAAATGTATTTAGTGGTCTGGTCTGGCGTCTGAATTAATATTAGGACCATGTGTCTGGTGCCCGAAGGCAAAGAGACCTCAGGAACGAGGAGCGGGAAATAAATGTTGAGGTCTAGTCATTTCTGAACTAATTTTTTGGGAGTTTGGTCTGGGGTCTGAAGTTACTGACAAGACTAGACTACTTTTGGGGTCTGGTCTTGGGACAGTTAAGAATTTTCTGATTTTTTTAATTGACAACCTATCCTCTTAATAGGTCATCAATATCTAATCGATGGCGGTCCGACACCCGGGACCCTGACGATCAGCAGTTTGAGAAAGCACCAGTGCTCGCAGTAGCGTTATGGGCTTCTAGTAGATTTCCAAGCGCAGCGCCGTACATTGTATAGTGGCTGTGCTTGGTATCCTGCTCAATGCCATACCTGAATGTGTCGTCACTGGCCTAGGGAAAGAAGCGAGAAGGCCATGGCACTACTGTGAGCTTTCTCAAACAGCTGAGCAACGATGGTCCTGGATGTTGGACCCCCACCGATCAGATACTGAAAATCTCAGTAAACCCCTTTAAGTAATTCTGGGTAAGATATGTATTTAATGGTCTGGTCTGGGGTCTGAATTAATGTTGAAATCTGGGTTCTGAATTAATCTTAGGGTAGGTAGATACATTTTGAGGCATGGTCTGAGGTGTAAATTTATGTTGTTGAAGTCCTATATCTCTGGGGGCACACGTCCACAAAATATATCCCTGGGACACCCTTGTGTGAGGAGATGATCTCACTGGGAGTGTTAAGTTTTTTTTTGCAAATGTTCTGCAAGCGTATGCTCTGGGGGGAACTTATTCAAAATGTAGTTTTGGGTCCCAGCAATTTCTAGTTAGTCCCCTGATCTGAGCATTTTATGTGAATGGAGTCACAGTCCTTGCTACTGATCAGTCAATGGGTCATCATTTTATGTGCAGAGCAATAAAAGTGTCCAATCGACTGGACGGAAATTGCTTTCACTGTCATTTTATGGTCTGCACGCCTGTATTTGCTTTCTGCTATTAATAAGGCCGACGCTCTGCCTCCTCCCCATCTGAGACCGTGCTTTATTCATTTATTTCAATGCCAATATGTAAGCGGTGCTTTCCATGGGAACCTTTGCTCTTGTCTTCTGCATCCTTTCACCGCACCGTATTGAGTGGTCAGTTACCCTGACAACAGGCGGCCTTCCGTGTAGTACGACCGTCTATTACACGTTATCTAGCAACCAATGGCCTCGGGCGGCGGCTCCCTTCTTTATCGCTCGGCACTGGGCAGTGTTGCTAAGGTCTCGGCGAGACGTATGTATTTATTCACTTATAGTAGTGGATTGCTTGGATTAGGTGTTTATGATTTCACGGATTTGTTTACGATCATTTATTTGAGATCTATAGCCCATACTGCAACTGTATTGCTGGACATATCTGATCCTTCGAGCATACAGTCCGAATCTGCAAGCACTATGCCTACTTTTTACTGACAGTCCCTGCAAGTTCAGGTCAAAATCGGTAGGGATCATGTAAGCCCTTCCTACAAGTGGGTGGTCCTGGGCAGGACGTACATGTCAGATTTACCAGCTAGAATAGATGTTAAAGGGGTTATTCAATGAAAACTATTCTACAGTTTTAAAACAAGCACCTGGATCTGAATACTTTTGTAATTGCAAGGAATTAAAAATTTAGCATAGCCACTGAGATATTCAATAAAATCTATCTGTATAGCGCCACCTGCTGTTTGTTTTTTTTCTTATTTCTTTGTCCTGCTCACTGAGATGGCCGCACATGCTCAGTTTCATTCTACAACCACCTCCTAAGTTGTGATAGGGAGATCATGGACACGCCCCCTTAGCTACAGCAGAGAAGACACTCCCCCTGAGCTGTCAGCTTGATATAAATCTAGCAGAGCAATGAATGTGGAGATCTCTGGATCCATGTGAGGTACAGGGCTGGTTCTAGCTTTGTTAGAAAGAGATTTTCATGTATTATATGATGTCTGATTTTCATTTTTTACATCAATCATAGGATAAACCCTTTAACTAGCTTGTTCAGCTGATACCTGTTCTTCATGCCTCCCAATTTCTAATGGAAACAACAAATCGGACATGCTGAGATTCAACGTGCCTTTTTTACACCAACACCTGCTGATGGCAAGAGTTAGGAAAATACTTACAAAGTTGCCAACATTCCTACATTTGCAGGGACTGTCTCTAGTGTTTAGATACAGTACCTTCAAATTCAGGCTGTCTTAGGTAGAAAATAAGCATTACTTACTAGTCGATCCCAGTGTGTTTGGGGCATTACTGGGGCAGGGCTTACACGCCTTCAATTTACCGACTACATTGTTCAGTACCAGACCTGGGGAATATGCAATTGTTATGTTTTATTCCAGCTTTGGCTGTTTATTCCAGCAAGAGGAGGACTAGTTGGCAGTGACGGGGCTAACCACTCTGTTCCTCCCCTCTTGGTAGGAGTGGACTGGTCCCGATTTCTGCCAGGAAGGGGAGTTCCAGTTCAGACAGCTAAGGAAGAGGAAGCACATGCCAGAGCTCCTACTCCTAGTAACCGTATCCAGTTCTCCTGTGAGATCAACACTGCATAGAGATCTTCAGAATCCAGAGCACTGCTTCCAGAAAGCACTAGCGAAATTAAAGCTTTAGGTCTCATGCACATGCCGCATTTTTTGCAGCTCGGATGAGGATCCATTCACTTCAATGGGGCCAGAAAAGACGCGGACAGCACTCCATGTCCTGTCCGCATCCGTACCTCAGTTCCACGGCCCGCAAAAAGAAAAAGCACTTAGCACTTATCCTATTCTTGTCTGTATCACGGACGAGGATGGGATTGGTCTATTGAGGACCAGACCTTCCGTTCCTCAACATGCGGAACGAATACAGCCTGTATCCGTGGTTTGTGGATCCGTGGTTTGTGGACCGCAAAACACGGTACGGCCGTGTGCATCAGGCCTTACAGACACTGCTGCAGGTGAAGGACTACGGCTGAGACACCCATCGCCTAGCTAATAACCATGCCAGACAAACTGTAAGCCTGTATCACAGTGGACACCTATATCCATGAGTGCCATTCTGGTGCCGGAATCTGCACTTTGTACTGAATACTGCTGGATGTGCCACAAGTTGTATTCTTCACTAAGTAAAGAGAGACTTTTATACTTTTACTTCTGGACTGATTTTTCAAACCACCTTTCCACCGAACCGATCCCCAGGGAGCGGCAGCCTGAGGGAGTACACAGTGACACAACACCTCATCAGAGCCACTATCACCCCCATCCTCTGCAACAACTCCTTAGGCGCTGGCTAAATTTTCAGATTCTGGGGGCCAAACTGTGGAGCATTACATGAGTGTCCAAAGCTAACGATCATGTGTGGGTAAAGGGAATTGCATGATGGGCAATCCCTGCAAATGCTGCACTTTCCAGGTAGCATTCATATTGAGTTGTATCTAATAGCTGGGGATACACAATAATTTTCACCGCTAGCAGCCCCAACATTGCACAAGGGGAAAAAGACTGCAGTATGGCTAATAAGGTAAGTACTCTCTAATAGACAAAGAAGCATTGACAACTTTTCAAGAAAGAACAATTTAAGGACCTTTGTATACGGGAATAATGCTCCCAGCGGCAGCTGATAAGGATGAAGCACGTGGTGCAGTGCTGCCATCTGGTGGAACAAGGAATGAATCACCTCAAACAAACAATTCCTTGTGCAGCCAACGACTGTCTGCTCGTACACCGAGCCACCTGTTCACCTTCTGCGGCGGAGCTTTGTATTTAGTCTTGGCAGCGACAATCCACCATAATTATTCACGTCCTTAGCACCTATAATTGTGTTTCATCATCCTTTCATCATCCGTGTGGTGCCAACTGCTGTGTTGCTATTTTCGCGGCGCGGCTTTGCTGTTGCCATGACGCCACGTAGACCAGAGAACAGCAGAGTGTTAGAAATTAGGAAAGACCAGGAACGATCCTATAGCTGTCATTTTTAACCCCTTCATGGCCCATACGCTGAACATCGCCATCTCCCAGACGTTAAGTCTTTGCTTTCCCGCTAAGCCGCAATACTTCAGTTAACGGGTGTGACAGTGCAGCTCTTTTTGGGTGGGTTCTAGATATATGGAACGAGGTACATACGATTATAAGCCTAGGTACCAACTCTCCCGCAACTCCTGAAAAAGGGAGAAACCTTCACGACGTTTGGAAGAGTTTCCAGCATGGAGGGCTGCTTTCTCCTGAAAGTGGTGCTAGAATTCAGCAAAGCCAAAGTACCTTAGAGGGGCGGGATGCTGCTCAAAAGGGGTTGAGTTTGGCTGAAACAGAAAGGGGCCTTAAAAGGGGGCGTGGTAATGGAAGGAAAAATTTGGTGATGCACTGAACATGTTGGCACCTCTCGCTTCCCACAAGCCAGTGTTCAAGTAGGTTTTTAAGTATTAGCTCGAGATGGTCTGTGGAGGTTCTCGCTCATCCCGGTCAGTAGTAGTAAGTCAGAGGAACAGGACTTGTATTTTCTGGCTCTCTCAGTTAGAATGACTTGTACAAGGAATCCCTGGAATTAAACACTAGAGGGATACTTGTCTGCCACTTACAAAGCTGTTCTAACAGCTCTCCTGAGGCATTTTAATTACACATAAAAGATTCAGCCATGCAAATGCAACCAACATCTTACCTTCATGAAGTCCTTGACCTCGTGTTGATTGTGATAAACAGATTATGATGACTGAAGCATGAGTCACCAGTATTTAAAGGGCATCTGTCAGCAGATTTGTACCTATGACACTGGCTGACCTGTTAGATGTGCTCCCTCTCCACGTTGATTGACAGGGCCAGAAAGGCAACGTTTTCACTGCCTAGTCCTGTCAATCAAAGAACAGAGGGCACAGCAGTTGCAGAGAGATCAGAGCCTCTAGGTGTAATGACAACGTCCCCACTGCTCCTAGAGGCTCATTTGCATATATTAAAACATCATATTTCTCAGCAATGCGGGCAACACAGATGTCTTCAGCTGCCAAGTGCACATGAAACAGGTCAGCCGGTGTCATAGGTACAGATCTGCTGACAGATGCCCTTTAAAGTCAGCGATTCCTTGTGCGAGTCATTCTATTTGTGAAAATCAGTGGGGTGACGAGCAAAACATCTTCAAGAGAAGATCCAACCAGCCCAGTTGCTCTGATATCTCAAAGAAATGTTTTTATAAGAAATTGGTTGCTCCTTTCCGTTGTGGAACAACTGATGATCAATTAAAACTTCTACAGCCCTATTCCATTACTATTGGTCGGGCCGGCCTTAGGGGTGTGCGACCGAGGTACATCGCCTGAAAGAGGCGTCACTGGTCTTGATGCCTATGTAATTTATGTATTTATGTATCTAAAACTTAAAAAAAAAAAGAAAGCAGTATGGGGTGTGAAACCTTGTGGGGCGTGGGTCAACTATACCCACAGGCGCCCAGTCATCTGACTGACAAAAGAGTACCCTCTTGGTATACAATGGGCAGGCAAATTGGCATAGCTTGTTTCGCACTTGAATGCCCATTTATCAGTGGAGTTTTCATAAGCCCTACCCATTCTGATCCCGGCACAGCCTGAATTTGCAGGGACTGTCTCTGAAAATTTTCAGAACTGGTGGCAATTCTGCATTAGGCAGTCATTTGTGTGCGATTTACATACGAATAATACTTCAGGGTGCCCATGACTGCAACGTGTGAATAATGGCAAATTACCCCTTGCAAAATCAGTGATCTACAATACAGACATGAACGGACGAGTGCTGATGAAAGTGCTTATCCGCTCAGGCCTGCTGAATAGATGGCCGAGGTAGATTCTAGGTAATAAAATGAATAAAATAAATGTGTGTGTGTGTGTGTATATATATATATATATATATATACATGATATATATCTATACATTCTTATCAGTAACGAAGATTTTATTAATATTTCGCGTAAGAAGCTTTTTACCCGGAAAATAAGTGATCAGGTAATGGTTCTCGCTGATGTGGACAGTGCCTCATCCAAGTGTCCTATTTGTGACATAGGGATTGTCCTCTCAGCCACTGGCACTCCATTTTTGCATTGTGGAACTTGGTGTGCGATCTAGTGCACTTTTTTCTATATATATATATGTGACGCGTAGATTTTATTAAGAAATCGCATCAGGGAGCCAGCGACACTCGGTGCAATGGTGATCAGGTAATGGTTCTTGCTGTGTGAAAGGCCTGCCAAGTGTCCTGTTTTTGACCCAAGTCCTTTTGCTCGCTACGACATGCGTCACCGTGTGACGTAGCCTAATGGTATGTTCAGGCGACAATTGTCGCTAGCGACAAAAAGTCGCACTATTGTCGTGCGACAATTTTTATAATGGGAGTCTATGGTGTCGCATGGCAGGCATGCTGCGACTGTGACACGACAGTCGGCAAAAATCCATCCGGGATGGATTTTTGGCGACTGTTGTGTCGCAGTCGCATGTTGCACGTGCGACACCACCATAGACTCCCATTATAAAAATTGACGCGACATTAATGTGACATCAATGTCGCGCTACAAATGTTGCAGTGTAGTGGTTCCAAATTGTCGCGCGACGTTTTGTCGCGTGACAATTGTCGTCGTGTGAACGTAGCCTAAATGTCCCTCTTTTTAACCTGGGAAAGAAGTGCAAAGATGCCTCAAGGCGCCTACCACAGCAGGCACATCTGCAGCAAGGGGCGGTAATTGTAGATGCACGCATGTCATGCCAGCTAGAAGAGCCGTATTACCTCCTTACGATCAAGGCTTTTATCAAGTAAAACGCGTTAGTCAATATCTCTCTAAACTCATTAGTGCGCCTGCCTGCCTGGCATCCTCTTGAAAGCTTTTCTCATCCCCGGGCCATGATTACCTGATGGTTTTACATTTCTCCCAAATCTAGTTATTTTCCACAGGAAGTTTCCCAAGTATTATCGCCGCTGCCCCTTAAAGGGGTTTTCCTGATTCAAAAACACATGGCCCCTTCCTACACAAACAGCACCACCCCTGTGCTCAGGTTGGGAATGGTATTGCAGCTAATTCCCATCCGCTTTAAGAGGTCACTAACTTTAAAAAAAAAAGTTTAGATCGTTGGTGTCTGAGGTCTGAGACACCCCCCACCGATCTCTAGGGCGAGGGGAGAGGAGCGTGCATATTGTGCTCTCTCCTCGCTGCTGAAGATGGGATCAAGAGGTCGATGGAGTTCTTTTCGTGCAGCGTGAAGAGAGCACTATGCGTATCCTAGAAATTTCGGGGGTCAACACTCAGACCCCACCAATCTAAACTTTTGATATATCTCTATGACATCTGACAACTCACGTGATCATCCCCTGACTGTTGCTTCTTGCAGGGCGATGTTGTCAGCTAATCTTCTCTCTCCTTGAAGTGATTTCACTAGAAGCTTCTGGGCCGTAAATAATATATAAGAGAACGGCAGATCTTGTGCCAGCCAGTTCTACGGGGAAGACGTCTTCTATTCACTTCCTTCCTTCCACGTTCAGGATGCGGCCAGGATTTCTCCTGACAGGCAGCAGTTTTACAGAAAGGAGGATATTTATATTACGTCTCAATGCCCTGACAACTTAAAGGGGTTTTGAAAGAATGGAAGGTGGCAAACCTCCCCACTTTACCGGACCTCCCCAGGTTCCCTGCGCTGGCATCCCCGCTCCTTTTTCTCCAGGCCTGCGATGTTCAAAAAAACACCACTGAAAACGCCAGCAAAAACCTATGTGTGAAAGCCGCCTTACAGACGGATGTTCCTGCCCATCTGCATCCCTACAATGCTGTCAGTTCCTACTTGCTCAGTGCGCGTGCTGCAGACCGCAAATTGCGGTCCACAATGCACGGGCACCAGCCGTGTGCACTCCACTTGTGCATGCGGACCCTCTGACTTAGGCCTCTTGCACACGACCGTATGGCTTTTTCAGCATTTTGCGGTCCGTTTTAAACGGATCCGTTTTTCCATTTTTTGTTTCCGTTGTGTTTCTGTTTTGGTTCAGTTTTTCCGTATGGCATATACAGTATACAGTAATTCCATAATTAGGCCCCGTTCACATGTCCACAATTCTGTTCCGCATTTTGCGGAACGGAATTGCGGACCCATTAATTTCAATGGGGGCAGACGATGTCCCGCCCAGGTCCGCAATTGCAGATCTGTTCTTCCGGGTCCGCAATCGCGTTCCCGAAAAAAATAGAACATGTCCTATTCTTGTCTGCAATTGCGGACAAGAAAAGGCATTTTCTATATAATGCCGGCGATGTGCGATCCGCAAATTGCGGAACGCACATCGCTGATGTCCGTGTTTTGCGGATCCATGGATCTGCAAAACACTTGCGGACGTGTGAATGAAGCCTTAAAATTGGGCTGGTCATAAAATTTTCAATAGATTGTTCAGCAAAAATGGAACGGATACGGAAGACATACGGATGCCTTTCCGTATGCTTTCCATTTTTTTTGCGGACCCATTGACTTGAATGGAGCCACTGAACGTGATTTGCAGACAAGAATAGGACATGTTCTATATTTAAACGGAACGGAAAAACGGAAACAGAAGGCATATGGAGACACTTCAGTAATTTTTGCGGTCCCATTGAAGTGAATGGTTCAGTATACTGTCAGTATACTTAACTGAAAAAACGGCCAGTATACGGTCCGCAAAATACTGTCGTGTGCAAGAGGCCTTAAATGGGTCCGCGATCCACAACATACAGTCAAAGATAGAACATATCTTTTTGCGGTGCGGAGGCACGGATTGGAAGCCCACAGAAGCGCTTCCAATCCGTGCCTCCGCACCGCAAAACGATAGATGAAGTCCTATCTTTGGTCGTATCTGGCAGATACAGACCCATTTACGGTCCGCAATACGGGCACTAAGCCAGTACGCTCGTGGGCATAAGCCCTAAGACACTGGTCCACAATACAAGCACGTCTAGGGCTCATGCACACGACCATTGTTGTTTTGCAGGCAGTTTTACACGGATCTGATGTTCAGCATCTGAGTTTTTGTTTTCTCTGATTTAAGTCCTTTTCCGTTCCGTTATTCCACAAAACATATCCGTATGGTTTCCATATGCGATCTGTTTTTTGTGGATCAGAAACAGTAACTTATTAATCCCCAAACACATGAGCACTATGGGCTGGGCATAGCATTTCTACAGTATGGAACCGCGAAATATGGATAAAATACGGATAGGTCCATGTGCATTCTGTATTTTTTGCGTACCCATTGACTTGAATGGGGCCTCGGACCGTGATTTGTGGACAATAATAGGACATGCACTACTTTTTTGCTGAACAGCCATGCGGATAAACGGAAACGGAATGCACACGGAGTAACTTCCGTATTTTGTACAGCCCCATTGAAGTGAATGGTTCCGCATACGGTCCTCACAAAACACTGGAAGCGTAAAGAAAATACGGTTTTGTGCATGAGCCTCAATGCAGCCATAATGCACTCGTGTGAACACGGCCTAAAGTCAGGTTTCTCACGTTACGTTTATCGTGGCGGTTTTCATGGTGTTTTACCAGCAGGATTTTTTTTTTTTTTAGCATTTTATTGCAGCCAGATGTCACTATAAAGTCTATGTTGACATTTAAAACGTACCACGTACAATGCTTTTTTCCTGCAGACTTCTCTACAGGACTTCAAAAACGCCAGGAAAAATTGTCATGTTGCATGTTTTAATTTTTTAAAACTGTTGACATTTTTCCACTTCCAATAACGCCAGAAAAGAACACCGTTTTAAAAAGCCTGTGAATCTGTGACCACTCATCACATGTCTGTTTCTAGTTGTATTCCCTATGAAATAGCAACTCTGGTGCATCACCTCTCAAAACTCTGCATTGTGCCGTTCCCCAGTTATTCCTCCTGGAAATGTGTATAAACCGATAACCGGGCATTACCATTCACCTTGTCAAGGAGATGTTCCAGGATTTTTATCTCTTTGGGAATATATTTTGTAAAACAGACATGTCTGGAGAGCTAACGGATCCATTTTTAGGCTACCTGCACATGTTGTATAAGACGCACGTGTGGAAAAACCGCAGCATAATTCAGTACAAGCAAAGTGTATGAGATCTGAGAAATCTCATGTACACGTTGTTTTTTTTTCATCTGTGTGAAAGAAATCTGCAGCATGACAATTTTTTGTGCGTTTTTTTTTTTGTGCGGATTTCACCCTTTGCAATAGAAGGCTGAAATCTGCTGCAAACACGCATCAAATCTGCACCAAAAACACAAGGTGGATTTGGTGTGGAAATGCAGAGAAATTTTTGCAGAATTTCCCCACGTGCAGTTAGTCTATGGAGGCTGTCTAGGCTTATGCAATGTTACAATGTAACTGTTAATTCCTGGCTATTTCCTAAAATTTCTGCTTGCTTTAAGAGAATGGAAACAACGTCTGAATACCTTTCCTGATCTGACGGGTTTTTTAAAGGTATAGATAAGACCTATCAGACTAGAGTTGAGGCCAGGAGAGATCTGAGAGGCTGACCTGTTCACCTCACAGAGGTTCGTCTAGACCAGGGGCAACCTCCGGCTGTTGTGAAACTACAAATCCCAGCATGCATGCTTGCTCTGCTCTTCTCAGAATTTACATAGAGAATAATGGAGCATGCTGGAGGTTGCTGACCCCTTGCCTAGCCTAAAACACTGTAACAAACTCTCAGCTTGCTATTGGCAGCTGTTTAAAGGGAATCCCTTCCAGCAACTTTTGGCATATGAAACTGACCTGGTCGGGATTGGACTGGGGGCTCCTTGGAACCATTACGTTCCCTTTAACTTTACCTTTGCAAAAGTTGCATTGTCTCCCTGTGCAGGATACGGCGGTGGATAGAAGGCTGCACACATCCAGCAGAAAATAATTTCTGCAAATACCTTCTGTTCACCCCGGTCCTGTCACGTGAGCGGCTCATCAAGCCGTGTAACGTGTCCCAAAGTGCACTGCCCTTATCTAGGCCACAGATGCATGCAGAGCACAGGCACATTAATATCCCACCGCCATATACACGGCTGGTAATTAGAGATGAGCGAATTTCCGCCTATGAAATTCGTTTGCTATTTGTTTACTGGTAAAAGCAGAATTGCGTAATGGATTCAGTTACCACGGACCACGCGCAATTCTATAATGGAATGCCTCGTTATGCAGAATTGCGTTAAGGTCCGTGGTAACGGAATCCATAACGCAATTCTGCTTTTACCAGCAAACGAATTTCAAAATATGAAAATCGCTCATCTCAACTGGTAATCATCTAATGCACCAATACTGTTCCTGTATAGATCCGCAAAAAGGATTTAGTGCCAATACGCAGAGCAGCACATTTACATGGCCACAAATATCAGTCAGCAGTGACAAGTTCTCCTTGATGTCACCTACAGCATTACCACCCTGAAGGTACGACTTCCGGTACCGCCAAAATAAGAGGTTTGGCAGGGCGGGGGTGCTCGGTGAGCGCTGTAGTCTTTATAGTATACCACGCACAGCGCCGTGCATTGTATAGTGGCTGTGCTTGGTATTGCAGGTCACTTAAAGGGGTTGTCTGAGGTCATCAATATCAGATCATTCAGCAGGGGTCCGACACACGGGACCCCCACTTATCATCTATTTGAAGGGGCCACGCCACTCCGCTGCCTCTTCCTAGGCCAGTAATGTCAAGTTGGACGCCTCTGTGTGGGTAAGCTGCAAGGAGGCAGTAGCGCCTCATCAGATCGCTGTGGCTTCATCGAAAAAGCTGATTGGTGGCGGGTGTCGTACCCCTACCGATCAGATCCTGATAATAGGTCAGGAGTAGTAAACACACAGAACACCCCTTTAAATGGGACAGTGCTGCAGAAAGGCCAAAAGACCGAAGAATGAGGAGTCACAGGCCAAGGAAGAGGACACAGTGGTCGCTGGGGTACTGCAGCCAGAAGTCAGACCCCTCACTGATCAGATATTGATGAACTATCCTCAGGAATCCTAGAAAACCCTATTTAACTATTTTTTATTCATGTTTCTTTCCCCTTATTACCTCACAGTCCAGTAACAAACACTGCGTTTTCCAAATGAACTGAGGGGCAGTCAAGGACTGAGAGCTTGAAAATATACCTTGGTCACATGGTAGAGGGTCAGCGCTAAGCGTCTATCCATTGTTTTCTACTCTTAAAGGGTTTGTCTTGGTTCATTGCTGAACCAGGACATATCTCCTTCTTCCCCCACTCAGCCCCTCTGACATAATTGTTTTATGCTCCGATGCTGTATCGCGCAGTGCAAGGGCTGTTTGTTTCTATTTTACATTGCTAGGCAGAGGCTCCCACCTAGCAGTGTTCCCGGTGACAGTGCCATCCACAGATCCCCCCCATAACAGTGCCATCCACAGATCCCCCCCCCCCCCCATAACAGTGCCATCCACAGATCCCCCCCCCCATAACAGTGCCATCCACAGATCCCCCCATAACAGTGCCATCCACAGATCCCCCCATAACAGTGCCATCCACAGATCCCCCCCCACCTCCATGACAGTGCCATCCACAGATCCCCCACAGATGTAATCTGTAAATTTAACTTTAAATGAGCGCTTATCTCTTTACTAGGGTATCTTACTCTCGGCTCCGGTAACAGGCAGTGCGGGCGGCACTCACTCACTGATGTCACGCTCCTGCGCCACCTAGTGGGAGGAGCAGGCACGTGACATCAGTAAGTGAGCGCCGCCCGCACTGCTGCCTGTTACCGGAGCTGAGAGTAAGATACCCTAGTAAAGAGATAAGCGCTCATTTAAAGTTACAGATTAGAGCCTGTGAGCGGCGGGGCCCTGTATACTCTAACCCCCAGGCAAGCGTCCCCGTCATCATGGGAACGCCTGGCTGGGGGTTAGAATATACCATCGGATCTAAGTATACCGGCATTTTGCCACCCCATTGGCAAGTGCCGCCCAAAGCAAATGCCTTGTTTGCCTCGTGATAGATACACCCCTGCACGTCTGTACAGTACTGTGCGACTGCGCTATAAAAATGAGTTCAATAAATAAAGATTATAAGTGTTTAGATCTTCTGTTATTTCAGTCCCGTTTTGTCTTCTTGCATTGTCACATTTTGTAAGCACTGAACTCTTTAAGTTAAAGGGATTCTGTCACCTCATTTTACCCTATAGAGCTGCAGACATGAACGGCTAGATTGCCGCTAGCATGTTCGCTATATACCTGTCCCATAGCTCTGTGTGCTTTTATTTTGTTTAAAAAATGATTTTATATATACGTAAATTAGCTTGTGAAGGTGCCCAAGGGGCTGTATTAACCGTTCTGGTGCCCAGCCACGCCCCCTGTGAAAGAGCCCAGCACCGCCTGCGTTCTCCGAATCTCCTCCTTCCTCTCAGTGAGATTTACAGCGATCTCACTGAGAGCAAGGAGCAGATTCGGCGGACCCAGGCAGTGCTGGGCTCCTTCACAGGGGGCGTGGCTGGACTCCGAGAAGATTAGTACAGCCCCTTGGGCACCTTGACAAGCTAATTTACGTATCAATAAAATCATTTTTAAACAAAATAAAAGCACACAGAACTATGGGAGAGGTATATTGCGGACAGAATCCCTTTAAGCTTTAATAAGTTTAGTCCTTGTAAGAGCTAAAGAAACCGCAGCCTTTCTTAAAGTGCTTTAAGCTTTAACTGCTGGAGAACAGAGTGTGTTGGGCATCTATCGGCAGAGAACGCTGGGATTAACATTTATTATCATGAGGGTCAAATCTTTGGGAACCCCACTGATTCTTAGAATGAATGATCTCTGCTTGCTTTAACAGAATGGAAACAAAGGCCCCATTCACACGTCCGCATTTTAGTCCGCATCTATTCCGCAATTCTGTGGAATAGATGCGGACCCATTCATTGTGAATAGGGCTGGACATAATGTGGAGAGCACACTATGTGCTCTCCGCTTCCGCATTTGCGGAGCCGCGGCCCCGAACTTCCGGGTTTTGGCCCGCAAAAGATAGAGCATGTTCTATTTTTGTCCGCAGCCTGCGGACAAGAATAGGCATCTCCATGGGGAGTGCCGGCATGGTGTGTTGCGGATCCGCAACACACCATGGACGTGTGAATGAGTTAAAGGTTATCAGTACAGGTAAGAGCTACCAGGCATCTGTGCCACTGCTCTGTACATCTCACAGAGGACCGCCTAGACTAAAACACAGTAACAAACACTCAGTTTGCTATTGAAACTGTTTAAAGGGAATCCATTTCAGCAACTTTTTGGCATATGAAACTGGATACGGTGTAATGCAGCGCCATGCCATTACGTTCACATGCCAAAAGCGGCTGGCAGTTTCCCTTTTCCCTTGCAAACGTTGCCCACTGTCTCCCTGTGCATGATATGACGATAACTGTGTTGATAATACTCACCTGTGTTCTTACCGACACTTCTACCAAGAAAACATCTACCGATTTGGGAACCTTTTCATCTATTCCAACCAATCTCTCTTTGCGCTTGTAGTCTCTGGCGCTCCACGGGTTCTTTGTATTACTTTTTCTAAAGTTTGTTACCACGGGCAGCCTCGAACCTGAGGCTAGCTTCCTTGACCCTGGGTTCAGACCGGAGCGTTCTTAAAACGCGCGTTTTAGTCGCGCGTATTTCAGCACGTTTTTGCAAATGGGAAACGCGCGTTCTTGTGATTGACTACTGTGGTGTCAATCACAAAACGCGCGACAAACGCCCCAAAAAAAGCTCAAGTACTTGTTTATGCGTCGGGCGTTTTACAGCGTGTTCAAACAGTGCAAACGCGCTGTAAAACGCTCAAGTGAGAACCAGAGCCATAGGAAAGCATTGGTTTTCATCTGTTGAGTGTTTTACAGCGCGTTTGAGCTCAGGTGTGAACTTAGGGTTATAGTGTGAGCTGCCTAAAACTCATCGGATATTCCATCTGGACTCCTTCACTTTCTCTCTAACACCTTGTCCCCTGGCGCTCCCTCTTTTAATCTCTCTCTATGAATTAGGGCTAATTCACAGCCCTCGGTTCCTTTTTGAATATTTTTACTCTAACGCTCCCCTTTTTTTCTTCACGTGCATGATATGACGATATAAAGCTGCACACATCCAGTGATGTCAGTCCTGTAAACCATCACCAGACCATACTGCAGAGAACAATCTCCGCAGATCCCTTCCTCCCCCCAACCCCCCCGGTCCGGACACGTGGGCGGCTCATCAAGACGTGTAACGTGTCCCAAAGTGCACTGCCCTATATCTAGGCCACAGATGCATGCAGAGCACAGGCACATTAATATCCCACCGCCATACACACGGCTGGTAATCATCTAATGTACCAACTCTGCTCCTGTATAGATCAGCAGGAAGGATTTAGTGCCAATACGCAGAGCAGCACATATACAAGGCCATAAATATCAGTCAGCAGTAACTAGTTCTCCTAGATGTCACCTTGGGCATTACCACTCTGAAGGTCCGACTTCCAGCACCCTGGAGGTCTGACAGGGCGTGGGTGCTGAGTGAGCACCGCAGCCTCTTTATAGTACACCAAGAACAGCGCCGTCTGTTGTATAGTGGCTGTGCTTGGTATTGCAGTTCAGTTCTATTCCCTTAAAGGGGTATTCCCATTCAGGACACTGGGGGCATATTGCTAGGAAATGCCCCCAATGCATGATAGGTGCAGGATCCCACCTCTGGGGGACCCGCAAAGTGACGGAGGGCACACCTCGCATGCATGGCCAGCCTCCATTTATTCCTAAAGGAGCTCTGAAAATAGCCGAGCTGGCTCGGATATTTCCGTCAGCCCCATAGAAGTGAATGGGGCGGCAGCTGCGCTTCCAATTCATTTCAATGGGACTTCAAAAAAGAGCTTTTTTCAGTTTTTTTCAGCCTTTTTTGGTGCTCCCATAGGAATGAATGGAGGGCGACCACGCATGCATGGTGCGTCCTCAGGCACTTTGCGGGCTTCATTCTAAGTATAGGTATAGGTCCCAGAGGTGGGACCCGCACCTATAAGACATTGGGGGGCATATCCCAGTGTCCTAGATAGGAATACCCCGCATACCTCCGTATTAAAAATGAAAAAGTAGGAAGAACACTGTCAGATACCTTCTGCTCTGCTGATTCAAACTTTAAGAATTAAAGGGGTATTCTGAACTTATCATCAGTGATGACTGACACGTCCATTGTGGGTTGTAACCAGGCTAGGCTCACACAATGTACAGCACGTGATCCAGGAACATAGCATCTGACCGCGCTGGTCTGGAAGGCAACTTTTAATAAGTATCAATGGAAAAGTTGTTCGTCTCAGAACACCCCTCAGAATACCCCTTTAAACCAGGCAATTCTGCTTATAACTATATAATAAGGGATTGTTATTTAATATATTCCCTGTAGGGTTTCTCCAAGAGTGAAAGTGATGATATTGCTAAGATATGCCATTAGTTTATCATCATGAGGGTCCGACCTTTAGGGCCCCCCATTGATCCTTAAAGTAAATGAGACGTAAAACTGGTTAAGTGCTGCAGACTCTCTTTTTTTTTTTTTAGCGGGGTCCCAGGTCGGACACCCCAAGATAAAAAATATGTCATGCACATGGTGGTGATGATGGGAATACTTATGATTATTAACTCTATTTGCTAAAAACAACCATGTAGGAGACTGCACTAAATAATTATATGGCACGTGGTGGGTTGTCAGAGAGACATAAAGGGGGTGTCTTACTATAAGCTATTGGATAACATAGGGCCCATATACTATTCCTGCACAGGGGCCCGGTGAACGCTGTTCTGACTAATGGACCATGTCTCTTCTGCCAGAGCCATAAACCGTCAGTGCAATATTGCTTTACAGTACCAATACATGACCTCTATCTGCACTACAGCTGTACAAGGCCCCATACAGAGCCAATACCATACAGCCAGGGGTGCACCTAGCCTTTCTGCTGAAACGCCCCCCCAATTTCTTAACCTAACCCCTTTGCCACAATGAAAGCGCTCATTGCCCATGGCCCTTGCACTTCCTCCCTCTTGCCCCTACCTGGTGCTGCCTGAGGCGATCGCCTTACCTGGCCTCATTGGTGGTGCACCCCTGGGTACAGCCACACCTATAAAGACGGGATATGCACGCCAGGTTTTATCATCTGTTTTTCAGCATCTATTTATTCTGAAATATGTTAAAAAATATACTAATGGGTAGAAACAGATGCTGCATTATCATACTTCAAAAACATGAAGCCCAAATATTCCTTTCTTATACAGCGGAGGTCAATGCAAGACGGATTGAAATGTAAAGCATCTGTTTCATCCATATTTTCATCTCCTTAGAAAAGAAAAACAGACGCTGAACATCACTGAACAATCTCACATTGGTAACACACAGTGGAGTCAGCTTATTATGACCGCCAGCTAATATCGCCAATATCCGCCGTGTGCAGCACAGACAATAGATAGAGGGGTTAGGGGTGACTCCATGAGGTCCAGGTAGGTGGTCACAGGTATCAGGAGCCACGCTGACTGCAGTGAGTCCCACATCTACTGGAGCGTGCGTGGAGGAGGATCTATAGAGAGAACAGGATGATCAGTGTGGTCCCACAGATGCTCCATTGGTATTAGGTCTAGAGAATTAGGAGGCCAGGGTAGTACTTGGAAGTCTTGAAGCCGACGCAGACGCAGCTTCATTAGCAGAGGTGCAGTGACCATCCATCTGCTTCGGAGCCCCATAGGCAGTAGGGTTCGATGAGCTGTTGTGTTAGACACTCGTCTGGTAGCCCCCTGTTTATTTTGGCGGTGAGCTGCTCCACTGTAGCGTGGCTATCCGCCCTCATGCACCTTCGTAGCCAACGCTCACCTCTCACCTCAGTGGCACATGGTGCCCTGCAGTTTCCACGTTGCTTATTTAAAAATGGTGCCATTTGTCCACTCACCGTGCACTTGTACCACAGCAGCACAAGAACAGTTCACACTGCGCAGTTTCTGAAATACTGCCACCCTTTCCCTGGAAGCCAAAAATCAACCCTTTTTGCAAATCTGATAAATCGCCCATTTTACCCATGACAGTAATGAGGGATATGTGTGCAAAAAGCCTATCACACACCTTAGATACCAACCAAGGCATCTCAGCACACCTTATATACCCACCAAGGCAACTACTGAGCACACCTTATATACCCACCAAGCCAGCTTAGCACAGGTGACTTTCTTCATGAGCTGACGCCACTGAAAGTAGGAAGTGGTCAGAATAATGGGACTCGACTGTGTAGAACCAGAAAGGGCCAATGTAATAGGGCCACCTACAGTACTGCTAATAAGAATGGAAGCTGTGCTATATGACCTCAATAGATACGTGCCAAAATTATGATGCCAAATAATATAAGCTGTAGTAATGGAGGGCCAAGCAAAGTGAATATGCAAAAAAAAAAAATATATATATATATATATATATATATACACCCTTGTGATGTGATGTCATCATGATGACATCACATTTGGGTGCTTATGTCTGGAGTAAAGCCAAGGATGGACTAGGAACTTAAAGTGGCTCTGGGGGGAAAAAAAACTAAGCGGCCCCATGTTGTAGGTGGGTCCAAACTGACAGAAGGCAGGGCCAACACATGTAGGCGGGACAACAATACCATAGTAAAGCACAAAATACCGCCCTAACAGAACTGAACATGGTGCAGCACAAATCAGGAGGGCACGAGGTGCATAAGTGCCTGATGCTCCTACATTAATTAATGCTTAGAGCATCAGATCATTATGTACCTGGCTGACGGCCATGAGGAGAGCTTTGGTTGCCCCATGGGCATCAGCCCACCAGGAAATTACCCTGTAGGGTCTATGGCCAGTCTACCCCTGGGAGTAACCCCCTCCAGAAAAGCACCTGAAATGTTTTTCCGACAAACCACCATTATTCTAGTACCATACTGTTGGCATCTTTTATTGTCGTGATGTGTTCTTTGTGCCACAGTCATGGTGTACCGCAGCAGAATAATGCGGAGGACAAGATTGCCAGTGAGCCTCCCTGCACGGTTGTTATTGCGGGAGGAGCTGCCAGGAAACCTTACCACAACTGCCCACGTGGTCAGTCCCATGCGGGAGTACGGCCGTGTCACCCTGCTTCATATTTGTGAAACGTTAACTGTGTCTCCCATTGGAGAAGGGTCTGTGTGTCCCTATGGGGCTGTGCTGCCATACTGCTGTACCGTTCTACTGCTATACTGCTCTACTGCCATAACATCAGTAAAGCTGGACTGTTTCTGAGGCATCTGCAACATTATTTGCAACTTACAGTATTTTGTGCCTGCATTGAACTCGTCTTACAGTGTCACTGAACTTTTATGATCTGTATCCATGTGCTGGAGGTGGCAAGATGGACCATGCCCACCGGCACTAATGCTGCTGATACAGGGGAGCCGCTTAACAAATGTTTTGTAAATGCAGAAGAGTGACACAGTGATAATATACTGCCATACAGAGTCCAGTGGAAATATACTGTCATACAGTGCCCAATGGGAATACTTTGTCATACAGTGTCCAGTGGTAATATACTGCCAAACAATGCCTAGTGGTAATATACTCCTATAGAGCAGTGTTTCCCAACCAGTGTGCCTCCAGCTGTTGCAAAACTACAACTCCAAGCATGCCCGGACAGCCTTTTGCTGTGCGGGCATGCTGGGAGTTGAAGTTTTGCAACAGTTGGAGGCACGCTGGTTGGGAAACACTGCTATAGAGTGCCCATTGTTAATATGCTGCCAAACAGTACCCAGTGGCTATATACTGCTATACAGTGCCAATGTTAATAAACTGCCATACAGTGTCCATCAGTAAAATACTGCCATACAATGGCTAGGCATAATATACTGTCATACAATTCCCATTGGTAGCATAAAGCGATATGATGTCCAGTAGTAAAATAGCGCAATAACAAGCCCAGTATAATATACTGCCATACAGTGTTCAGTAGTAATATACTGCCACACATTTCCCAGTGGAAATACAATGCAATGGAGAGTCTAGTAGTAAAATATTGCCATACAGAGTCCAGTAGTAATATACTGTTATACAGTGTCTATTGGTAATATATTGCCATACAGTTCCCAGTGATATTATACGGCCATACAGTGCCCATTAGTAATATACTGCAATACAGAGCCCAGTGGTAATATACTGCCATACAATGCCCAGTAGTAATATACTGCTGTACAGTAAACAGTAGTAATATACTGCCATACAGAGTCTAGTAGTAATATACTGCCATACAGAGCCTAGATGTAATATACTGCGATACACAGTCCAGTGGTAATATTCTGGCATAAACTGCCCAGTAGTAATATACTGCCATGGAGAGTCTAGTAGTAAAATATTGCCATACAAAGCCCAGTAGTAATATACAGCCATACAGAGCTCAGTAGTAATATACTGCCATACAGAGTCTAGTAGTAGTATCCTGCTATACAGAGTCCAGTGGTAATATACTGCCATACAGAGTCTAGTAGTAATATCCTGCTATACAGAGCTCAGTGGTAATACACTGCTATACAGAGCCCAGTGGTAATATACTGCCATAAACTGTATAGCAGTATATTACTACTGGGCAATGTCCTAACCAATACTTCTAACCAGTTAGCGTCACTAAAATGTCAGACTAATATCATAATGCTGCTGATACTATGCCCCAGCTTATGTGCCCATACCACGTTGTAGCCATTGATATGACTATCCCATGAACATACGGTTACCTCATCTGTGTATTTTCTGCTGAAACGAAGCTACATGGAGTGACCTACGAGCAGCTGCTGAATGCAGACAAAAGTAATAGCAGCTGTGCTCTCGAGTCTCTCCCAGCATGCGCTCCTGCTGGGACATCTACCGTTTTCACCTCTTCTTGTGAAGCGTCTCATAAATGTCATGTTTGAGATAGAATATTTTATTATATTTTTATTTGACACTCTTTGAGCAAAAGGGAACCTAAAAGGGTACCTGCATACACTGCAGATTTGTAATTAGAAATCCGCACCAAAAACGCACATAAATCCGCAACGTTTATCGCGTTTTTGATGCGTATGTTTATGCAGTTTTTGTTGTGGATTTTCGTGAAATCTGCTCTGAAAAACCGCACATAATTTGCATCGTGTGCAGCTAGCCTAAGGATGCACATATAGAGAGATGGCATAGCACAATAAAACTCACAGTACATGAGAGACGCGTAAAATTCAGGATATAACAGGCGCTGCACTGGTATCTGTATACCTTTTTTTTTTTTTATAATTTAAAAGTAAAAAATTTTAAATAAAAAAATTTATACTGATATCCCAAATTTTACACATGTCTCTCTGAATTGTGTTCTGACTCCTGGTGGATGTCTCTGGTGGGAAGGTGCAGTGGCCTGGGTCCACTCCGTCCGGGAGGGTTCTGCCATAACCCAGTGTCGTGCTCGGTGTGCACAGCAATTTCTGGTAAAGAGCTACATGTGAAGGGGGTGGGAGATTTACCATCTTATTGGTCACACTAGGGGGGCGTGCCCACATTTTTCTTTTTCAGTACCGTAATCATGGACAATGTATCACAATACAGAGTCAATGCTTAAACACAATGATGGCACAGAACAGGGGTAATGAGCATTGTGAAGTCAGGGAAAGATTGTTACACACAGTGAGGTCACAATATCATCAGGTGCACAGTGATGTCACAGAAAGGGAAACTTAACACAGTGATGATGATGTCACAGCTATTGGATAAATGTCACAGTGATGACAAACAGTATGGTATTGGGAAAATATTAGGTGATGTCACATTACAGGAATCATGCACACCGTAAAATCACAGAACATGTAAAATGGTCAGTCATACATTATAAACATAGTGACTTCACAATACACACAGGAGTGTCACAGAGAAGGGATAATACACAGTGATGTCACTGTACATGTATAATAAACACAGTGATGTCACAGTACAGAGATAATAAACACGGTGATGTCACAGTACAGGGATAATAAACACGGTGATGTCACAGCACAGAGATAATAAACACATTGATGTCACAGTACAGGGATAATAAACACAGTGATGTCACAGTACAGGGATAATAAACACAGTGATGTCACAGTACAGGGACAATAAACACAGTGATGTCACAGTACAGGGACAATAAACAGTGATGTCACAGTACAGGGACAATAAACAGTGATGTCACAGTACAGGGATAATAAACACAGTGATGTCACAGTACAGGGATAATAAACACAGTGATGTCACAGTACAGGGACAATAAACACAGTGATGTCACAGTACAGGGACAATAAACAGTGATGTCACAGTACAGGGATAATAAACACACTGATGTCACAGCACTGAGATAATAAACACAGTGATGTCACAGAACAGGGATAATACACAGTGATGTCACGGCACTGAGATAATAAACACAGTGATGTCACAGTACAGGGATAATACACACAGTGATGTCACAGTACAGGGATTATATATACTGATGTCACAGAACAGGGATAATACACAGTGATGTCACAGAACAGGGATATTAAATGGTGATGTCACAGCACAGAGATAATAAACACAGTGATGTCACAGTACAGGGATAATAAACACAGTGATGTCACAGTACAGGGATAATAAACACAGTGATGTCACAGTACAGAAATAATAACACAGTGATGTCACAGTACACAGATAATAAGCACAGTGATGTCACAGCACAGGGATAATAAACACAGTGATGTCACGGCACTGGGATAATAAACACAGTGATGTCACAGTACAGGAATAATATATACTGATGTCAGAGCACAGGGATAATAAACAGTGATGTCACAGTACAGAGATAATAAACACAGTGATGTCACAGTACAGAGATAATAAACACAGTGATGTCACAGTACAGAGATAATAAACACAGTGATGTCACAGTACAGAGATAATAAACACAGTGATGTCACAGTACAGAGATAATAAACACAGTGGTGTCACAGCACAGAGATAATAAACACAGTGATGTCACAGTACAGAGATAATAAACACAGTGATGTCACAGTACAGAGATAATAAACACAGCGATGTCACAGTACAGGGATAATAAACACAGTGATGTCACAGTACAGGGATAATAAACACAGTGATGTCACAGTACAGAGATTATTATCCCTGTATTGTGACATCACTGTGTTTATTATCTCTGTACTGTGACATCACTGTGTTTATTATCTCTGTACTGTGACACCACTGTGTTTATTATCTCTGTACTGTGACATCACTGTGTTTATTATCTCTGTACTGTGACATCACTGTGTACATTATCTCGTACTGTGACATCACTGTGTATATATCCTGTACTGTGACATCACTGTGTTTATTATCTCTGTACTATGACATCACTGTGTACATCATCCCTGTACTGTGACATCACTGTGTGTATTATCTCTGTACTGTGACATCACTGTGTCTATTATCTGCAGTACTGTGACATCACTGTGTTGATTATCTCTGTACTGTGACATCACTGTGTTTGTTATCCTGTACTGATGACATCACTGTGTTATCATTCTGTACTGTGACATCACTGTGTTGTTATCACTGCACTATGACATCACTGTGTTTATATCTGAACTGTAGCATCACTGTGTTTATTATCACTGTGACTATCACTGCGTACATTATCCCTGTACTGTGACATCACTGTGTATTATCTCTGTACTGTGACATCACTGTGTTTATTATCCCTGTACTGTGACATCACTGTGTATATTATCCCTGTACTGTGACATCACTGTGTGTATTATCTCTGTACTGTGACATCACTGTGTCTATTATCTCTGTACTGTGACATCACTGTGTTGATTATCTCTGTACTGTGACATCAATGTGTTTATTATCCCTGTATTGTGACATCACTGTGTTTATTAACACAGTGATGTCACAGTACAAAGATAATCAACACAGTGATGTCACAGTACAGAGATAATAGACACAGTGATGTCACAGTACAGGGATAATAAACACAGTGGTGTCACAGTACAGAGATAATAAACACAGTGATGTCACAGTACAGAGATAATAAACACAGTGATGTCACAGTACAGGGATAATAAACACAGTGATGTCACAGCACAGGGATAATAAACACAGTGATTTCACAGTAGTGGGACAATAAACAGAGTGATGTCACAGCACAGGGATTATATATACTGATGTCACATAACAGGGATAATACACACAGTGATGTCACAGAACAGGGATAATAAACACAGTGATGTCACAGTACAGAGATAATACACAGTGATGTCACAGTACAGGATAATAAACACAGTGATGTCACTGTACATGTATAATAAACACAGTGATGTCACAGTACAGAAATAATAAACACAGTGATGTCACAGTACAGGGATAATAAACACAGTGATGTCACAGTACAGGGATAATAAACACAGTGATGTCACAGTACAGAGATAATAACACAGTGATGTCACAGTACAGGGATAATAAACACAGTGATGTCACAGCACAAGAATAATAAACACAGTGATGCCACAGTTCAGGGATAATAAACACAGTGATGTCACAGTACAGTGATAATAAACACAGTGATGTCACAGTACAGAAATAATAACACAGTGATGTCACAGTACAGGGATTATACACAGTGATGTCACAGTACAGGATAATAAACACAGTGATGTCACTGTACATGTATAATAAACACAGTGATGTCACAGTACAGAGATAATACACAGTGATGTCACAGTACAGGATAATAAACACAGTGATGTCACTGTACATGTATAATAAACACAGTGATGTCACAGTACAGAAATAATAAACACAGTGATGTCACAGTATAGAGATAATAACACAGTGATGTCACAGTACAGGGATAATAAACACAGTGATGTCACAGTACAGGGATAATAAACACAGTGATGTCACAGTACAGGGATAATAAACACAGTGATGTCACAGTACAGAGATAATAAACACAGTGATGTCACAGTACAGGGATAATAACACAGTGATGTCACAGTACAGGGATAAAGGATACAGTGATGTCACAGTACAGGGATAATAAACACAGTGATGTCACAGTACAGGTATAATAAACACAGTGATGTCACAGTACAGAGATAATAAACACAGTGATGTCACAGTACAGAGATAATAAATACAGTGATGTCACAGTACAGGGATAATAAACACAGTGATGTCACAGTACAGGGATAATAACACAGTGATGTCACAGCACAGGGATAATAAACACAGTGACGTCACAGCACTGGGATAATACACAGTGATGTCACAGCACTGGGATAATAAACACAATATGATGCTTGTGTGAACAGAACCTATAGAATTCATTGAAACTGTAATAACCGTAACCTCAGGACACAGCATTGCAACTGCAGCTGTACAACACTGCAGTAGGCCTAATAAATAGCACCAATGTGTAACTTTTTGGACTGTTTCCTATTGAAGTCTATTGATTTGTTACCACCAGGCCACTCACAAAGCCAGATTGGCTCCTGGACTCGCTATGGTGGCTTATATAGTCTACAGTAGTGATGTCGGACTTCTGGCTGGAGTTCTAGTTTTAGAACCTCTGGAGAGCCAGAACATCCCTGGTATTCAATTGGTTTAAACTGTATGAGAATAAATACTCCATGTTGGTCTGCAGCGTTGGGTTTGAACCAGGGGCATCGCCTACACTGAGTTTGTAGGTCCTCCCTGTGTTTGCATGGGGCTCCCCTGTGTACTCTGCTTTCCTCCCACACTTCAAAAACATACTGATAGGTTCATTCTGAATTTAGATTGTCCCCAGAGCAGACAGGAATTGATGTGAGTGAGGACAAGCTATGAACAGCGCTGCAAAATATGTAAGTGCTACATAAATGGATAAAATAATAAAAAAAAGCGGCCACATCACGTACAGCATCAAATTCCCTAGCCTTGTCTACTAAGTGCCACAGCACTAATTTGTAACAGACGAATGAACAACACATTCCTTCCAAAGCTGTAATGTTCAATCAATATCGCTGACTATTTCATAACCTATCACCCAGGAGGGAAGGGGTGGGGGGCTGCCAACACCCTGGCACAAATATATTATCTGCCAGACCAGCTGTAGTTCCCTCAAACTTGAGAGTGCCCATGCCCATGCTTCTCAACCAACTCCATCTTCCATGGAATATGGTTAAAATGAGCAAAAGTATTAATACATATCCTTGTAAAAAAAATGATAAACGTGTTGATAGATGCAGCTGGCAGACATGTCTATAGACAATGGCGAATAAAGACCGAAGGGGACGTGTGTCTTCTCTCAGGTTAAAGTTGTATCATATTTATAAAGTGCTGAACAACATTGTACAAATATATCCTAGATACAAACAATTCTAAAGTCAGAAAAATGTTCATACATATCCCTCCAAAGGTAAATATATGATAGACACTAGAGATAGAGATAGATATAGATAGATAGATATTGAGAGAGAGATAGAGAGATAGATAGATAGATAGATAGATATTGAGAGAGAGGGAGAGATAGATAGATAGATATTGAGAGAGAGAGAGAGAGAGATAGATATTGAGAGAGATAGATAGATAGATATATATAGAGAGAGAGAGAGATAGATAGATATTGAGAGAGAGAGAGATAGATAGATTGATAGATATTGAGAGATAGATAGATTGATAGATATTGATAGATAGATATTGATAGATAGATAGATATTGATAGATAGATATTGAGAGATAGATAGATATTGAGAGATAGATATTGAGAGATAGATATTGAGAGATAGATATTGAGCGATAGATAGATAGATAGATATTGAGAGAGAGAGATATTGAGAGATAGATAGATAGATATTGAGAGATAGATAGATAGATAGATATTGAGAGAGAGAGAGATAGGCAGACAGACAGACAAACAGATAGATATTGAGATATATAGATGGATAGAGAGATATTGAGAGATGATATAAGATGGGTAATATCTAGACAAAGATAAATATTGGATATGAGATAGATAGATATTAGATAGAAAGATACGAGAGATAGCTGGATAGACAGATATTAGATATGTGATAGATATTTGATAGATGGGTATGAGACAGACAGCTAGACACACATACAGCAGTCAGATTCCTCCCTCTTGCACTAACCTCCCCATCCTCCTGCATAGCTTCCTATTACAGATCTGCCAGGAGGGGTTGGTACCTGCTTATCAAATGTAAACAAAATGACTGCACCATCCCCTTCCCTGCCAGTGTCCCCATCACATGAATACTCACTGTCTGTGGCCATGGTGCTTGGTGCAGAAGAAGTCTCCCCCTCCCCACTAGCCCAGCAGCAGCTTGCAGTGAGGAGCAGGGATGATGCTGAGAGGCTTCATATTACACAGGCAGCAGTGCAATGCTAGTGGAGATGATGCAGCTGGTCTCACTGCATGATGACCCTTCTCTGCTCCTCTCCCCATCACACACACTCTCCAGCTGCAGCCTCACCTCTTCCTGAGAGGTGCTACTGCTCAGGGCTAAGCAATGCACTGCAGATCTAGAGAAAGGAAGCCCCTGGAGAGGCAGCAGAGTGGATGCTGATCATCAATTATAAGCATATGCTGACTATTCATCATTTCATGTTGGCACAACCGCTGTCATAACACATTTCATTAGTTCATATCCTTCTGTCTGTTTTATGATGGCCATAGTAGGAATGATTTGTCACTCACTATACAACCATTAACATCATACTTGACAATTTTTTGAGAAGGGATCAGGGAGAATCCAAAAAGTGATGTAAGAAGCAGAGCAGAAAATGTTTTTTTTTATGCCATGACCATTTACCACAGATCAGATTGTCTAAAGTATAGACCAGAGCCCATAAACATACACAGACCGCAGTTCAGATCATCTAACTAATAAAGACCCCAGACCAGAAATCAGAGCCCCTAAACATACACAGACACCAGATCAGATCTGTCTAAATAATACAGACCCCAAACCAGACATCATTCAGAACTCTTAAAAATATACAGACCTAAGATCAGATGGTCTAAATAAGTAGAGACCTCAGACATCAGACGTCCTAAACATATATAGACTCCAGATCAGATTGTTTTAATAATACAGATCAGACATCAGAGCCTCTATACATACACAGACCCCAGACCAGACATCAGAGCTCTTTAACATATACAGATCCCAGACCAATATATTCTAAATAAATACAGACCCCAGACCAGACATCAGAGCTCCTAAACATACAAAGGTACCAGACCAGATCCTCCAAATAAATACAGACCCCAGACCAGACATCAGAGCTCCTAAACATACAAAGGTACCAGACCAGATTCTCCAAATAAATACAGACCCCAGACCAGACATCAGAGCTCCTAAACATACAAAGGTACCAGACCAGATCCTCCAAATAAATACAGACCCCAGACCAGACATCAGAGCTCCTAAACATACAAAGGTACCAGACCAGATCCTCCAAATAAATACAGACCCCAGACCAGACATCAGAGCTCCTAAACATACAAAGGTACCAGACCAGATTCTCCAAATAAATACAGACCCTAGACCAGACATCAGAGCTCCTAAACATAAAAAGGTACCAGACCAGATCCTCCAAATAAATACAGACCCCAGACCAGACATCAGAGCTCCTAGACATATAAAGGCCCCAGACCAGACATCAGAGCTCCTAAACCAGGCATGTCCAAACTCCGGCCCTCCAGATGTTGCAAAACTAAAACTCCCATCATTCCTGGACAACCTACAGCTATCAACCTACAGATGAGCATGATAGGAGTTGTAGTTCTGCAACACCTGGAGGGCCAGAGTTTGGACATGCCTGTCCTAAACATACAAAGGTACCAGACCAGATCCTCCAAGTTGTAGTTTTGCAACAGCTGGAGGATAGCAGGTTGGGCATGCTTTCTGTAAATAAATACAGACTCCAGACCTGACATCAGATCTCCTAAACATATACAGACCACAGACCAGATCCCCCAAATGAATAGAGACCCAAACCAGACAGCCTTAATAAATACAGACCAAATCACCAAATACAGATCCTAGACCAAACACCCTATCATCAGAGCAGTCATCAGAGCACCTAAACATATACAGACTCCTGACCAGATTCTCTAAATAAATAGACCCCAGACCAGACATCAGAGCTAAACATATTCCCACCCCAAATCCGTTCCTCTAAATAAATAGAGATCTTATACCCTCTAAATAAATACAGACCCCCAAACCAGACAGCTTGAATAAATACAAACTCCAGACCAGACATCAGAGCTCCTAAACACAGAAAGACCCCTGACCAAATCAGCTAAATAAATACAGACCCCAAACCAGACAGCCTTAAAGGGGTTATCCAACCCCTATAATGTCCCCTCTAATGCCCGGGCCCCTCATAAAAGTTGTACTTGCCCCGCGTCACATTGCTCCAGATGCCCGCACGGCCACCACTGCATCTCCCCGATAGCAGGCCGCGACGGGGACAAGCCTCCCTAGCGTCAGCCGCAATGCTAGGAAGGCTTGTCCCCATCGCGGCTTTCTGCTATTGGGGAGATGCAGCGGTGGCCATGCGGTATCAGGAGCAACGCTGGTGCTGGGGAGCAGGGTAAATACAACCTGTATTAGGGGACATTATAGGGGTTGGATAACCCTTTTTTTAATAAATACAGATCCCAGAACAGATGCCCTAAAGCAATACAGACTGCAGATCCGTCTCGTCAGATATTCGCCTCTCCTTGTACTTGCAGTTCTCTCCTCTCCAGGGTACCACCACCTTGTTTGGGGAGTGAGGATAACCACAGGAATGAAAAGAGGTGAACACTTAGAGAAGATGTGGAGAATCTGGGAAATGTGCCTGGTGTTCTGGGATATCTCCAATTTTTCTAGGAGTCATCAAGATATTCAGAGTTTTGCAAGAGTGATTGTAAAAGCTGGCATCTGTGGCACCAAAAATGTGCAGAGGCAATGATTATATTGAATCATTGTTAAATAGGCTGTCCGGGTGCTTAATCTTGGCGACCTATCCTCCGGATAGGGCATCAATGTCAGATCAGTGGGGATACACAGGATAGGTCATCCATTAAACACCCGGAAAAGCTCTTTAAAGGGAATATCACCATGGTTATGCTCCCATGTTCTGATGTCCTCGATATTCACAAGCTGCCGGTCCCAGGATGCTGATTGACAGCTTTCTCTCTAGGCACAGTAACTGGGAGAAAGCCATCAATCTGCAACAGGAGGATGGGGGGAGCTAGCTGCTCCTGAATACAAGGAGTCCAGGCTCACACAGTGCTTGGCTCGTTCTGCACCGGACAAACCGTGATTGCATGAAAACCATTGTGATTGACCACTGGATACGGGGTCACTGTCACTACTTAAGGTTGACCTCAGATGAGGCAGCATGAACCTAATGACATATTTCTTTTAAGACGTATCAGACGGTTGTAAGATTGTTATGATGATGTGTTTGATGATCCAGCGAGTCATTAACTCAGTGTAGAACACACTGAACATATGAATCAATAACCCTGAGTTACTGATAAGGTGGCTAACAATCACTGGAGCCGTTACTATTGATCACTGCAATTGAGGAACATTTTATTGGTAATTTTAAAACCATCCGATCCATTTATTTCACTAGTTTTCTAGTTAAAGAGGACTTGTCACTTCTCCTGACATGTCTGTTTTAGTACTTACTTACGTCTGCCATCTTTTTACAAAACTCTATGTTGTTCTATAAATCATACTCGAAGTTTCTGAATGAATTACAAGCACTTTGCAATGAAGATCCAGCTGGGTCTTACTAGTTAGGGAGTGTGTCCCTGCATAGTCTGACACTGGCAGCACTGATTTGGATAGTGTCAGACTGCGCAGGGACACCCACCCAGATGGATCCTTATTGCAGACTGCTGGCAAATCATTCATAGGATTTATTTCACTAGTTTTTTATTGCCCATCTTATAGAGGACCTGTCACCTCTCCTGACACTTACTTGTGCCATTAAATAACAATTCTGGAGCATCTTTTCATAAAACTCTGTTCTTCTATAAATCCCACTATAAGGTTCTGAATGAATTACTAGCTCTTTGCTCAAGGTGGTAACACCCTAATGGATCCTTTTTGCAGACCACTGGCAAATCATTCATAATATTTTGGTAGGAATAAAAGAGTAATAGAACAACATGGAGTTATATGAGTGATTGACAGCCTTCCCTCTATGCTGCTTCATGCAGTTATCGGTCAATCCTGCTCTATATCGCGCTGTCTGTAGATTGTACTGCGATTTCATGGTGACGCGTTCCTTGACAGGCATATGCTATATGTAATTGTGCATTCACTACTGCAACAAATGTGTATAAATTAAAAATTAAAAAACAATTTCTATTAAAGAAAAAGGACATTATTTACACACAGCCAGCAAGCAGACAATTATCGAGAATAAACTGCTTGTTCCCAATAATTGCCTGCTCATCAGTGGAGGTAAGAGCTCCGTTTACAAGCAGCAATCACCTCCACTGTATGGGGACGAGCGATGTCTACTGCCATCGCTCATCCTCATATTCCCTGCTTCTGAGAAGCAGATCCCTGTTCACACAGCACGATCTGCTGCCCAGAAATATGATCTAATGTGCTGCACAAAAGATCATTTCACCCAAAGAATTAGTGTTTTGCGGCTTAAAGAGGACCTTTCACGAAAAAAAAAAATGTCTAATCGTTATATTACCTTTTAGGGGACCTGCCCCTGAAGTCTTCACCATATATTTTTTTAAATGACCCCCCGTTCAGCCGCCTTTGTTCCCGATATGTTCTGCGCCTCATATGCAAATGAGGTGCAGAAAGTTATAGTAGGCGTCTCCTCGGATGTTCTGGTGGGCGTGCCTGGGCGTTTGTCCTCTCCCCCTGGCTGCGAGCGCATCCAATAGCAGCGCTCGGCTCTTAGCCAGGGAGAAGGAGCTCAAGCTCTCGCGAGAACTTGAGCTTGCTGAGTCCCGGAACCCGCGCCATCTTGGTACGCTCGCTACGCTCCTCTTCTGCGCTAGGGAATCCAAGATGGCGCGGGTTCCTGGACTCGGCAAGCTCAAGTTCTCGCGAGAACTTGAGCTCCTTCTCCCTGGCTAAGAGCCGAGCGCTGCTATTGGATGCGCTCGCAGCCAGGGGGAGAGGACAAACGCCCAGGCACGCCCACCAGAACATCCGAGGAGACGCCTACTATAACTTTCTGCGCCTCATTTGCATATGAGGCGCAGAACATATCGGGAACAAAGGCGGCCGAACGGGGGGTCATTAAAAAAAAATATATATGATGAAGACTTCAGGGGCAGGTCCCCTAAAAGGTAATATAACTATTACACATTTTTTTTTTGGGTGAAAGGTCCTCTTTAAGGCAGCATAGTTGCTCAGCATTAAGCACTGAGATCCTGGTTACAAATCCGACAAAGGGTGACATTTACACAGAATTTGTATGCTATTAAACCTGGCATACAGCCCGGTAGAGTTGATCCTGCTGGCTAAAATGATACCTTTCTTGTGAAAATCGGTTTGCAGAGTCCACAAGATTTTTATTCTTTATGCAAATGAGGGTCTCGGTGCACTGAGGGGCAGGGCTTAGCCCTTGGGTGCATCTCAGCTTTCCAAGTGCTGAGCCGCTGTGGGAGACCACAGATATAAGCCCTATGGTCATATGTCAACAATGCGGCGACACGTTCCATCTCAATTTGGTATTTTATAGCAGAGCATGGATTTCATTAAATAGTTGAATTAATAAAGAAAATAACCATTATTGATCCTCCAAGGTGTAAGTGCACACAGAAGTGCACCCACAGTGTATGCAACGACTAGTACTGAAAAGCACTTCAGTGTTGGGTAGGGTGGATCTTACACTGGAAGCCACACATTTCCAATTGGGAGGCAATACTGTATACATCTCAGGATGTTGGTTTTGATGGATTGCTTAAAGGGGTGTTCCAAGCTTCCGATATTGGTGACCTATCCACAAGATAGTAACATAGTATATAAGACCGAAAAAAGACATCTGTCCATCCAGTTCGGCCTGTTTCCTACAAGTTGATCCAGAGGAAGGCAAAAAACCCCTGTGAGGCAGAAGCCAATTTTCCTCACTTAAGGGGAAAAAAATTCCTTCCCGACTCCAATCAGGCAATCAGAATAACTCCCTGGATCAGCAACCCCTCTCTAGTAGCTGTAGCCTGTAATATTATTACACTCCAGAAATACATCCAGGACCCTAGTCCCACCAATAGGTCATTAATAACCTATTGGTGGGGTTTTGACACCCCGCTCTACTTGTGCTTACAGCCCCCAACACTGGAACTAGCAGTTTAAGGCCTCCTGCACATGAATGTGTGCGCCCCGTGGCCCGTGCAATGCACGAACACCGACCGTGGGGCAGCCGCAGCGGATTGCGGACCCTTTCACTTGAATGGGTCCACGATCCGTCCATTTCGCAAAAAGATAGGACATGTTCTATCTTTTTGCAGAACGAAAGTACGGGACCAAACCCCACGGAAGCACTCCGTAGTGCTTCCGTAGTGTTCCGTTCCGCATCTCCGGATTTGCGGACCCATTGAAGTGAATGGGTCCACATCCGTGATGCGGAATGCACACGGAACGGTGCCCGTGTACTGCGGGTCCGCAATACGGCAATGGGGCGCACACACATTCGTGTGCAGGAGGCCTAGATGAAGAAGGAAGAACAGCTCCGTTCAAAGTGTAGTAGCCGTGCTGAGTAAGGCCCCTTTCACACCTGCGTTCTTCTTTTCCGGCATAAAGATCCGTCGTCGGGTCTCTATGCCGGAAAAATCCTGATCAGGATCATCCCCATGCATTCTGAATGGAGAGAAATCCGTTCAGGATGCATCAGGATGTCTTCAGTTCAGGACCGGAACGTTTTTTGGACGCAGCAAATACCGCAGCATGCTGCGCTTTTTGTTCCGTCCAAAAATCCGGAACACTTGCCGCAAGGCCGGATCCGGAATTAATGCCCATTGAAAGGCATTAATCCGGATCCGACCTTAAGCTAAACGTCGTTTCGGCGCATCGCCGGATCCGACATTTAGCTTTTTCTAACTAGTTACCATGGCAGCCAGGACGCTAAAGTCCTGGTAACCATGGTAAAATGTAGCAGGGAGCGGGGGAGCGGCATACTTACATTCCGTGCGGCTCCCGGGACGCTCCAGGATGACGTCAGGGCGCCCCAGTGCATGGATCACGTGATCGCATGGATCACGTGATCCATGCGCATGAGGCGCTCTGGCGTCATTCAGAGCGCCCGGAGCCGCACGGAATGTAAGTATCCTCGCTCCTACTATGGCAACCAGGACGCTAGTAGTGTCCTGGCTGCCATAGTAACCTGAAAGCAATTCGAAGACTGATCAGGATCCTGATCAGTCTTCTAATGCTTCAGGCGACTTGCGTTCTGACGGATCCGGCGGGACGGAAGTGCCTGCCGGATCCTCAGAACGCAAGTGTGAAAGGACCCTAACTGCAGCTCCTATTGAAGTGAATGAGATAAACTGCAGTAACCCGGTATTGCCAATACACTTTGAACGGCGCTGTGCTAGCTCCAGTGCTGGGGATTACAGGGAACAACTGATCATGGGGGTTGCGGGGCGTTGGACGCTCACTCATTGGATGATCTATTCCGAGGATAGGGCATTAAGGTGAGCAGTCTGGAAAACACAGGGAGGTCTTTGTGGGGGTTTTTTACTGAAAGACAGAGTAAGATACTTGTTCAAAAGGGGTCTCTCCTTTAGTGTACACATTTATATGCCATGATCAGCATTTATTGCAGCCTTCAAATGGTGAAACAGTGGAGAGATGAGGTTCATCATATGTGCACCATTTGAAGGGAATCTGTCAGCAGATTTGTCCTTATGACACCTGGCTGACCCGTTACATGAGCGCTTGGCAGCTGAAGGCATCTGTGGTGGTCCCATGTTCCTATGTGCCCGCATTGCTTAGAAAAATGATAGTTTTTAAAAAATATATGTGAATGAGCCTGTAGGAGCAACGGGGGCATTGCCGCTACACCTAGAGGCTCTGCTCTCTCTAACTCCTGCACCCTCTGCATTTTTATTGATTGGGCCGGGTGCGATGATGTTTGCCCTGCCAATGAAAATGCAGAGGGTGCAGCAGTTGCAGAGAGAGCAGAGCCTCTAGGTGTAGCGGTGTAAAGTCGATGGTGGGGGCTGAGACACAGGAAGATATAGGCAATGTGAAACTTGGGGGCGCTCTCTCTTTCCCTGCCAACTCTGGACGAAGGAGCAAGCTAAGTTATATTATATGTGTGCTTTCTGTGAATGTATATAAATATAATATTCACAGTAAAACTTATATGTGCACATAGACTACAAATTTTTATGTAGTTGTATGCCATTTACAAGCGGGACTGTGGATCCCGTGGCTTGTACGCGTTTATGGATGTGTAAATTATATATATGTGTGTGTGTGTATATATCTAATATATAAAGCTGTGTGTATATGTCCGCTAAAGAAATCCGCACTGTCGCATTTACAATCACAAAATTTGGCACACAGGTACAGCAGGTGTCCGGGAAGGTTTTAGACCGGGTCTCTGCTCTCTAGCACGTACCATTCCTGAGATATTCCCCAAAAATGCAAATATGGCACATCACATTTTATATATAAGTATCTGCGAGGGTTGTATCTTACTCCTGGGATGTATGAAGGACTGGAGAGTGTGTATATGATACACAGAGTAAGTGGGTTATATAGGAAACAAAGACAACAGTCCATGAACAGAAAAAAAAGGGACAGAATACGGAGATAAAATAAAGCGCCAATTTCCAAGAGGCAAAATTCCCTTTATCACAGGGGTACAACCACCTTGTAATCCAAGAGTAGCGCTCGTGCTTGCAAACTACAGAAAGAAAGTGATGGACTACGTGCACTCCCGCGGTCTCGGCCGCCAGAGAGGCTGGTGCTTTTTCCTACATGAGCAAGCACTGCTGGATTGCAGGGTGGTCGTAACCCATGGAAGGAAGCAGTGTATAATGTGATGGAAAAATGAATCCAGCCAGCAAAGGAGGCAATATGGACAATCACCATACATTAGTAAGTGCCTTATATTAACTTTCTCTACATGATAAATGCTGTTTGCTTAAGGGAGACGACCCCTTCAATGGAGCAGAGTTGCACAGACTTGTTTTACAGCTGTTAGCTATTAGTGCATCCTAAGGGAGTGTGTGGGGATATTCTTATTAAATCCATTTCACACATAATTTTGATTATTTATTAATATTAAAGGTTGTCCAGGGTTGACTTCTTTTTTAACCCCAGAATCCCCCCCCCCCCTGCAGCTCAGTTCTGGCTCTGTGGGCCCCCAGCTATCTTTACTGTGCTTCAGTACGTGTACCACTAGCCTCAGCGGTGACGTGTCCCAAAGCAGCAAGTCCCTGATGGGTCGCATGCCGCTTGAGGAGACGTCACTGATGAGATCAGTCATTAGCGGCAGTGACCCATGTGATCCTGTTCATGGCAGACAATGCATGAGGAGGTTAAAGTGCAGTAAAAACAGCCGGGGACCCACTATGCCAGAACCGAGCATCAGGGATCAGGTGAGTATGGTTCCCCTCACAGGTCCTGGAGGACCCCTTTAAAACAACAACAAAAAATGCCAAATAAATAACATTTTATTACTTCCCCCCCCCTCCCCCTCCAAAAAAAAAAAACTGCAATCACCAGTAAAAAAATATATTACAGGCACCGTATATACAAATGTTTCTATGCCGTCCTGTACAGTTCTTCACTCTTCTGCTTGGCAGTCAAGATCATAAATCTTAGTCTATTCTTAGTCTCTTTGAAGGGTGAAGATCTGCAAAAAAAATAACATAAAATCACAGGGATGTTTATTACGGGCTCCGTTTAATCAATTATCACATTTCACACATGGAGTAAGATACTTATTATGAACATTTATTACTTTACATTTTCTTCATTCCTGGTATCTGCTCCTCACGTCTGCTTTAGTAAAAATGTGTATTCTCCATGAAATTCTGGAGCATCTTTTCTGAGCACTATCTTTCCTCGGTTATTCCCCACGGAAGCACTCCGTAGTGCTTCCGTGCCTCCGTTCCGCACCACACCTTCCGGATTGTGAACCCATTCAAGTGGTCGGGTCGCATCTGTGATGTGGTGCACAAACAGCAGGTGCCCGTATACTGCGGACCCACTGTGTGCAGGCCGCAATACGGGCATGGCCGGGTGCATGAGCCCTAAGAGGGACCCAACAAATCACAAGAACCAGGGTCCCTGTCCCCTGTATGGAAGAGTGGTCGAGCAGATGTGCCGACACTCCATTCATCTCCTTCGGACTGCCGGAGATGGATGAATGTTAAGGCGCCTTCACACGCGGAAGATTTTGTGGCAAAAAATTCTGCGGCTGAAAATCGGTTCCATTCATTTGAATGGGGCAGCAAGCACATGGATTTCTGCAAGCCCCATTGAGGTAAATGTAAAATTTTCAGCCGCGGAATATTCTGCCATAAAATCTGCCGCGTATGAAGGCACCCTAATACTCCACAAACTGCGGGAGAGGTGACCGGGTGGGTTCACATCCAAACTCTAATGCACAATGTGTCTGAGCTGCAATGTCGGAGCACTACAGCCTACCTGGGGACATGGACCCATGTGAGGGACCCGTCTATGTACAGTACTGTTATAGAAGTAGCTGGCAGTATCCAGTCATTACAGAGACTATAGTACTGGCCCCACCTTCACTGCTGGATGAAGACTCTTCCTCTGGAATCACTGGCATTTTCGCAGGTTCCGTCTCAGGTAATGGCATGTTAGCTGCAATTCAAATATATATCTTAAATATGAAAAGCTATAGTGAAATTTCTTTAATCTGACATCTAGAAATCCTAATAATCCAGCATTTGTTTCTAGCACAGAACACAATGATAATTTTAAAGCGTACAGAATATTTCATAACGTTTTTGACTTGTCATAGTGACTGCTGAGGGGGGGGGTCAAAGTGCTTTCATCCCATCGATTCCTGAAATGATGGGGCAGAAGGGCTCAGCCACTTCTCACTGGGCTCTCCTCCGAGCAGCACAAAGGCTCATAAAAAGTCTACGGGGAAGATTATCTTCCTAACCAAGTTTTCTAGCAGAATGGAATCTATGGCTGCTCTGAGCTGCCATGGATTTCAGATTGCCGGCTGATGCGCCTAAGATATGACTAGACCTGCCCCTCACCATAAAATCAGGCCTAGCTTCCGGCAGCGCGTAAAACGCAAGTCTATGATAAATGCTCAGGGTACATCCTCATAAAAAATTATAAATCTGCATTGGACTTTGCGGCAAATTCCCAGCAAAATATGCTTGTGTTCACTGTGGATTTTGGTGCGGAGTGAAAACCTTGAGAAACAACTGACACACTTCAGATTTAAAATCTACACGTCAATTTCTGTGCAGATTTTTTTGCACACCCACCTCCCATAGCTACGCGCCTGTATTTTACTCGATTCTTCTACAATATAAACCAGCGCCATTAAGACTCATTCACACGTCCGTGCTCAAATCCATGAGAAGGTGGTCAGTGATCCGTCCGTGAAGGATCCTTGTGTCCGTTTTTTTGCTGTCCGTATGCCATCTGTGTTTCACAGGCACTGTGCAGATGAAGAATTTTTAAAGCATCTCTTCCTAATGATCTGTGAAACACGGAAGGCATCTGTGGCTTTCACAGGCCCATAGACTATAATGGGCGTGATGGATCTGTGAACACGGACAAAATAAGAGCATGCATCCGTGCTAAAAACACGGACCTACGAACCGTGCTAAAACACTGATGTGTGAATATACACAGTAAAATGATGTGTGCTGTCTATGGAGAACAAGTACAGCCGCGTCTGTGGAACACTGACGTGTAAATGAAGCGCTATGCATTTACATCAGTCTTGGAAAACTTGGATCTATAAAGGCTCCATAAAAAAGGCAGTAAACACTGAAGCAGTTAGTAATCTTTGTCGAGAGGTTTTTCGGTTACTGCTCCCATTTTGGGTCTCAGCTGTGAAGGCATCACATGTCCCCCAGCAAATCAGTAACGTGACTTGACAGCGCATGACTCTAGAGCCAGCAATGAATGTGTATGCGGACTGACAAGCATACAGAAATGGCCATTAAAAAAAAAAATAATCACTTCTCTGTAAAAGACGTGTGTGTGTGTGCGTGTGTGTGTGTATATGTATATAATTAGGGCTGAACGATGTGGGAATTTTGTGCAATTGCAATTAGGGCCCTTAAAATTGCGATAACGATATGCGATGCGATATTTTAAAGGAATTGTGCTAGAGGTCTATTGAATTTTCAAGGCAAAAGCACACACAAATAACTGATAATGTGAAATGTAGTTATGCTTAGCTCAAGAACTAAAATGCAGTGTTTTTCAAAATAAAACATCTTTTACTAAATTAAATAACATATTTGCATTACTGCAACAGTACAGAATACAAAACTTGCCGTTTTCTCAATAGCGCTGCACAGAACAGATAAATAAAATAGATATAAGAACATGTGTTCATTAAAATAACAACTTGCCTCCAGCCCCTCCTCCCTCCCCGCACTGTAACTGATGTATCGCCGGCCGCGCTGTGCAGCATAGTGCGTCTTATAAAGCGAAAAATACGGTAATATAATTGCAGCATTTTTAGGTCGGCCTATTGGCTATTGCGATATGGCGATTGAATTGCTTTGGCAATATATTGTGCAGGCCTAATATATATATTTTTTTTATTAGTTCTCCTAGTCAGTACAGTATATAGAAGTATCAAAAGTCCATATTAAAAGGGATGTTATCTTGCAATATAAAACAGCGGGTCACCCTAAAGGGCCCTTTACACAGGCCGAGAATCTGCCAAATAATCGCTACCAAGGGGTTATGTAAATGCAGCGGTCTCCTTCACTGAGGAACAGGCGATTGCCAGGAAGGAATACCTTGTAAAGAGGCCTTAAAGGGCTTCTGTCACCCCCACTGATGTAATTTTCACTAGCTGACATTAGCTACTTGCTAATGTCAGCTGAGTTCAAACATATGTTTCCTAACTTTTTTCCTGTTTTCTATCTTCTAAAAAACTTACTTTTGTGATATGCAAATTATCTTCGCTACCAGCAAGTTGGGCGGGTACTTGCTGGTAGCCGCCGCATCTTCATGCCCTTGGAACGCCCCCTCTTCTTTTGATAGACAGGGCCAGCGCGCTCTCCTCCTCTCGCTGGCCCTGTCTGCAGCTGCAATCCCGCGCCGTATCGGTCTTTAGTCGGCGCAGGCGCTCTGAGTGAAGGACGCTCGCTTAGGCGCTCCGTCCTCAGTGCGCCTGCGCCGATGACGTCAGAGCTACACCCGGAAGAGAAGACGCCGGCATCCCTGGTAAGGAGCAGGCGATGCCGGCGTCTTTTCTTTCGGGTGTAGCTCTGATGTCATCTGCATAGGAGAGTGACGTCAGGGCGCCCTACACGCATGGATCACGTGATCGCATGGATCACGTGATCCATGCGCATGGGGCGCTCTGACGTCATTCTGGAGCGTCCCGGGAGCCGCACGGACTGTAAGTATACCGCTCCCCGCTCCTACTATGGCAACCAGGACACTAGTAGTGTCCTGGCTGCCATAGTAACCTGAAAGCAATTCGAAGACTGATCAGGATCCTGATCAGTCTTCTAATGCTTCAGGCGACTTGCGTTCTGACGGATCCGGCGGGACAGAAGTGCCTGCCGGATCCTCAGAACGCAAGTGTGAAAGGACCCTTAGGCCTCTTTCACATGGCAGGGAATGACAGGTATACATGTACCGATTGATTTTAGTGCGTTTATACATTAGTTATTTTCCACTCACCGTGGCTCAGTGAAAAAACATGCCCTACTTTGATCCATAATCTGGGCAGAACACGTCCACTGAAGTCTATGGGTCTGTGAAAACCACGGACACAACATGGGTGGCATCTGTTTTCTCTGTGGTTTTCACGGACCACTAGTAGGAGATGCTCTGGAAACTAATTTTCTGTCTAGAAGTGTATGTGAAATACGGATGACACACAGACACCATAGATCCTTAACTAGTGAGCCACTGACCATCATGTCACAGATGTCATCACGGGCACAGACGTATGAAAGAAGGCTTAACTTAGGGTGGCCATAGTTGGGTTCCATTTACATTCTTTACCTTATTAGCAGTCAGATTCAGCATTTTTGTGCACTTTTATTGGTTTTTAATATTTCTACTTTTTGTGTTGTTTGTACAACTTATTGATTCCATGAACTGTATAATTTTGATGCACGGAAGTGCAGCCCTTTCTATACGTGTGCCCGTGTTCATACTTAGCATATCGGTCTATGTACATTGGCACATATCTAGGGGGTACCCACTCCTGCACTTGGTTTGCAAGACGACATTGCACAATTTAAACTTACTTTAAATGCTAATACGGTCCTGCGATTTTCTCATCTTTGTGATGATTTATTCTCTTTTCTGACCCAACCAAGAGTAGAGTATTGTGGAGGCTCAGATGGCAAGCACTATGCAGTTTGTTAATGAGAAACTAGCTGAGATTTTATATTCACTTTGGATGTGAGTAGAGGAGAAAAGAACATATAGCTCAAAATCAATACAAGATAAGCAGAAAACTTTCTATGCAGATTGGCATTTGGACTTCTCAGCAGCAGAGGGTAGATGACATGCGCATGCATAACTAAGGGTACTTTTACACTTGCGGCAGGGCGGATCCGTCCTGCCACAAGTGCCCGTGCGCTGCCGTGCTGCCGCTCCGTCCCCTCTAGCTATAAGGGGGGGCGGAGCTACGGCGCAGCACGTCTGTGCACGGCCGGAGGTCGCCGTAGCTCAGCCCCATTATAGTCAATAGGGACGGAGCGGCAGGACGGATCCGGCAGGCTGAATAGCCTGCCGGATCCGTCCTGCCGCAAGTGTAAAAGTACCCTTACAAAGTCCAGCCATGCAGTTTTTTATAAAACAAAGCTCACCTTTCTTTGCGGCTTCTCGCGCAGCCCTCCTCCTGGCTCTCCTTAATCGTTCCCTTTCTGCTCTAGTGATTGGAATATGTATTTCAGCCACAGTGGATTTCATCGCCATCTCAACCTGCCGGTGACGTCTGGACCTGACCGCCTGTTTGTATGAATGGACAGAAATAATAAAAGTGACAGATGAGCATGTCCATACAGGACGGAAGTGTAGAGGATTGGATCTGCAGTCATGGATTTTCATGCAGTCCATCTATAACAATAATAGCACGATTCAAGTTTTCAACATATTTGTTTTAAAATTTGTGGCATGGCCGCACAGACGCTGACGGCGCGGGGATGCCATCCATGTGCTGTCCTCATTTTCTGTGGACCCCAATAATGCGAATGGGATGCGGAGTGAAAATACGGTGGTGTGCATAAAGCATTAGAGTAGACAAGAATTGATGATATGGTATAGTTATCCAGATACAGCTGAGCGGAGAAAGATGGGGTTATTTTGTTTTGGGGGGGGCTGATTAGGCGTGTCCTAATCATTATGTACAAATATATGAGGGAAAAGTTGGCCGAGTGCGATGCCTTGAAAACAGCTTCAGTAGGGTACTGGCTCTCCTTAAAAACACCATCTATGTATGGCAAGCCAGAATCCTACTCCGTACTGATGAGGGGCAAGCACCCCGAAACAGCTGTCTACAGATGGATATCTGACTTGGCTATATTCCCTTGTCAAATACCAAGGCTTGTTAACAAGTTGGAATTTGACTCATAGGGAGCCACTTCCACAAAGTGGCGCTAGCGAGCTGGTTCTCTTTTCCTGGGAGATACCCCTTGGCCTATTTTTATTTATTTTTTCCTATGAAGCATTGCAAACAAGTCTCCATATACAGCTGGTCTCTTTATAGGTAAGGCAGGGTGTTAGATCTCCTTAATCAGGATTAGAGTACATATGAAGTTTTATTCTGCCAGATTCTGCAAATGCACTGAAGGTGGAGCTCTAATGTAAAGTGCTCTCTGCATTGAGCTTCTTCACAGCCCCTCTTCTCTGAGTGACAGATGTAGGGGTCTCCTGTTGGTTGCTACAGGTATCACTGAAAGCAGAGGGGAGAGGCTGTAAAGCAGCCCAATGAATATAACAAGAGCAGATCACAGTGAAGCTCTGCCTCCGTGAACAAAAGGAGCAGAATCTGGCAGCATAAGACTTAATATTCACACTACTCCTGAATAAAAGCTTCACCCAAAGTATGTTTGTCCTGCTCTCCCCAGCCCTTACCTAGTGCTGTCAGCAGTTTTTGATACCATTGTATATGGAGGCAAACTACTGCAATCTGTGCTCTGACCATTGTGCAGTTATGTCTTACCTGTGTCACTGCAGTGTAGGTTTTAGATTTTATCTGTGCCAGATGTCTTGCTCTCTCTGACCCCTAAAATATAAAATTATTACAACAAAGAAACACAGATGAGTAAAAAGTCATTAGATTCCTTCTTCGCAATGCCTTCAGTATGGACGAGCCACTAAAACTTACCTCGGATTCTTGAGAAGTGCCTTCTTCCTCCTCATTAATTTTGGTTCTTGGTGCCTAACAAAAAAAAAAAACCTTTCCTTGAGATATATTACATTACCAATGTTTTCCGTAATGGCGAGCCAACCGTGTGACTAGAGATAAGCGGATTTCACATTTTGAAATTCGTTCACGCTTTGTATACTGGTAAAAGGTGAATTGTGTTATGGATTCTGTTACCACGGACTATAACGCAATTCTATGAAGGAATGCATAATGGAATGCATTCAGAGGCATTCAGTTATTCATTCCGTCATAATAGAAGTCTATAGGCTGCAAAACGGATCCGTCCCATTTCCATTATGCAGGGGAGTATGTCAGTGATTTCTAATACATTCCAGAACTGTAAAGGTTACATAGAATTATATTGATTTATGATGCTATGCGACCCCGGCAGTGCTGGGAGGTCAGTATGGGAGCTGCCACATACTCACGCTGCAAGTCCGAAAGGGGCCTAAGAGCCTTCCATAGGAGGTATACATGTATAGACATACAGTGGGTTACATCGCTTATAGGTTCCTATTGTAAAAGAAAAAAAAAGTGTGTGTGTGTTATATATATATATATATATATATATATATATATATATATATACATATATACACACACATACCCACACCTTTTTGTTTACTGTGTACCTCTGTGTGGAAGTGTAGTCTTCTACACTATCCCTGACAAAAAAGGTATATTATCATGTATTGACTCAGTGATGGCAAAAGGACACTTTTTTTGGGGCATACATTGGGTCACTGGGGGTATATGCCTCAGATATTCCACCTCCTGGAGGCCAAGTTTCCTAACTACACTGTGCAGGTGGCACACAGTCAAAAATATTGAGTTATTATTATTTTTTTTTGCTTACCGCTTTTTCCTGCTTCCAAAACTGATATTCTTCTACTACAGACTGCAGATTATCTGTAAAGTCCTCTTTTATCAAACTCAGAGCCTTATCTGGCTGGGATCTATTCGCAGAAAGATGACCTTTTGTTTTCTGGTAGTGCTCTTGAATATTCATGATTTCCTAAGGAAAAGAAAAAAAAATAAGTTCAAACCAGTACGGGAAAAAAATATCCACAGTCTATAGTCCATTGGTGCATAAAACGCTGCTCTTTGATTTCCCCTGCGCTGTATGCACCTAATTTATGACAAGGCCCATGTGTCCTAATAAATTAGGTGTATACGCCAACAGTCCATGCCTCTAAATTAAGTAGTTTACAACAGCCATTTATGCCGGTATCCAGGCATAAGTGTTAGCGAATTTACCGGGGCGAGCCCCCACCATTCCACAGTGTTGAGGACGGCATGAAAAAAAAACAACACATTTTGTAGCACGGGCATTTAAAAAGTTGGTGAATATTTTTTAAGCAATTGATCCCCCAATGAGCGGTAGGGATTCAGGCACGTGAGCTGCAGAAGTTAATCTCCCAATATATGCAACTGTATGCCACAGTTGTATAAGTCATGCACAGGTTGCCATAGGACTGCATAGGAGAGTGACTACAGGAAAGAAAAAAGGTACATTGCCGTATGCCAGCCTGACCGATGCTAAAATGACCCCCAGTGCATAAGCTGAACGTGCATCAAATGTGCTGTGTCCATAGGTTTACTAAGATATATCCATCTCCTACTGCTTCATAGAACAAAATGGAAGGAAACAAATATATAAAATATAACGTTACCTCCAAAGATTCTGACGTTATCAAGTCGGCTACTCTGTCTTTCTTTTCCATAAATTCCTCCCTGCTTTCTTCCGGTTTTATGCCCTTCTGTGGCTTGAAGGTAAGCTGCGGAAATGCAAAAAATTGTATCAAAGTGCATAAGAAATGTACAAAAAAAAAATATGGAGTGGTGGTCAAGCACGCACGGTATCTCTTCATTCAAACTCTATGGGACAGCCAGCAATAGCTGAGCGCTGTACTCGCCGCTCTTCAGAAGTCCCACAGACTTTGAATGGAATGGCACTGTGTGTGCTCGACCATCACGCTCTTCAGTGACTGACATTGTGGATAGCTGATACATTTCAATTTTAAGACAATCCCTGGTCCCAAAACGCCTACCTGTTTTGTAGACCAGTCAATACAGGTGACATGGCAAGTACTGACCCTCCCATAGTGAATGTATATGAATAAATGACTCCTGTCATTGGCTTAAAGAGTCAAAAGTCAAATGATCATTTACATCCACTTCCCCTGCTCCATTATCAATGCATAAGGCTCTGCACAAAACACATACCGCACAATGAACTATTTTGGAGTCTCACTGTACAGGAAAAAGCAGTCTGCGGTACTTACCTATACAGTTAAAGGGGTTGTCTCACCTCGGTCATTGGTGGCATATGGCTAGGATATGCCACTAATGTCTGATAGGCGCGGTTCCCAAAGGTGGCACCCAAAGTAAACAAGAGTGCAACGCACATGCGTGGTCGCTCTACATTCATTTCTATGTGCACGCCTCTTCATTTTGGGAGCTCTATTCTAGAGATGGGTGTGGGTCCCACTATCCCCCTATCAGACGTTGGTGGCATATCATATTGATCCTCCACGAATGTTTGAGGTGAGACAACCCCTTTAAGAACAAGTATTCTGGTGCATACCACCCTGATGAAGGCTTTTCTTGCCCTCTGTCGGGTGAATGGGGGGCCAGGGCCACATTTGGTGTATGAGTCAGGAGCTTTCGCAATGCATACACTGAATGTGTTTGCATAGTGTTACTATCGTAGAAAACTTAAGATACGTACGGTGATCATTACAATAACAGACACAGATGTTGATTTCCGACTATGGCAAAGCTTATAAGCACTGTCACCCAATTTTCTAAAGATCTTGAAAAGCAAAAGTTCACTAAACTCATTCTGTGTCAGTCTTTACTTTAGTTCTGCCATTTCATTAATAAATCAAAAAGGTAAGAGATTTTAAAAAATTGATTGTTAAAGGGGTTGTCTCATCATGACAACCTCTTTTTATACTGGAGCCAGCCTGGTGATCACCATGGGTCCCAACTTCAGAAACTGGATCATAACCGCTGAAGATCTGGTTCACCTGACATTTCTAGCACAGGCAGTAACATTACACAGTTTCCATTTAAATCAATGGGCTGTCTATATAATGCACAAATAGGGGAGGGCGTCTCTGGTATTTCAAAGTGTCAAATGCATCAATAATTCATGTTTGCTGGATCAATATTATCTGACTGTTGAGCGCTGATCATGAAGAAGACAAGTGTCCAGCACAACGTGCTGCTATTAATGCCAACGATGAAACCTCTGCACCGAACATCCCCTCCTGCTGACTTACCATGGTGGGCATCCCTGTGAAGTAAAAGGCCCGCATGAGGCGCAGCTGTCTGTAGATGTATACAGCGTCCAAATGCTGAGCGCTGATTAGTTCCTGATGTAACTGTTCTACATCAGTCCAGTTCTTCAGCGCTATACGTATCTGCAGGAGGTTCAAGGAAAGAAATCAAAGTCAATAAACCCTGAATTATTAAAAAAATAAATAAATATGCACCTCCCATGCCCATATATATTTTCTAAAAGTACTGCGACTTTGTTGCAGAATTGCATAAATGTGCATGGGTTTCCATGTAGCGGGCAAAACCCCGCCAACAGCTGCCGTGAGTCAGTTACACATCCACTAGGTGAAAACTCAACCTGACCCAAGCACAACAATTGTGGATAATAAAAGTTCAGCGTGTGCAGAGTTAATTCATGACTCTTAGGCTAGGTTCAGACGATGACAATTGTCGTGCGACAATTTTTATAATGGGAGTCTATGGTGTCACATTGTGACATGCGACATACTGCGACGCGACAGTCGCAAAAAATCCATTTAAGATGGGTTTTTCTGCGACTGTCGCGTCGCAGCATGTCGCATGTTGCAATGCGACACCATAGACTCCCATTATAAATAGTGCGACAAATGTTGCAGTAAAGTTGTGCCCTATTTGTCGCGTGACAGTTGTCTTCGTCTGAACCTAGCCTTAGGGCTCATACACACAGCCGTAAGCGTTTAGCGGTCTGCAAAAATAAGATCCTGGACGACTGCATGCCTCTTTCTTCCTTTTAACTTCAATAGAAAAGCCCTATACTTGATTGCACAACAGACAAGAATAGGACATGTTCTATTTTTTTGTGGGGCCGCGGAATGGACGTGCGGATGACGACAGTACACGACCCCATTGAAATGAATGGGTCAACATCCGATCTGCAAAAGCTAGATTTTTGTACTTTTTCCAACGGAAATTCCAGGGGGACTGAGACGAGGGCTGGCTGCGTCCAAAGTTTCAATTTCCCGATGGATTCGTTTGCCCATTGTGGAAGCGTACCGCATCAGTGACCGGGCCCCACCCTTCCAGGTTACTGCTCATTCTGCTGGGGCAGTGGGGGCCTCTTAGGCAGTACATCATGGGGCTACGGCCCTTCAGGTGTGCAAGGCGGCTACCTGGTCGTCTTTACACACCTTTTCCAAGTTTTACAGAGTACACACTTTGCATCCTCTGACGCTTCTCTGGGGCGTAGAGTATTGCAGACGGCGGTTCTCTGATTGGCCGAAGGGGTTCTTCGTTATGGCCCACCCCTGGGACTGCTCTGTAACGTCCCAAGGTGTGTCCCCCAATGATACGGATTTTTGTACTTACTGTAAAATCTGTTTCTCCTCGTTCATTGGGGCACACAGCTCCCACCCATTCTCTCAGGTTACGGGCCTCGTTGTGGCCCGAGTGATTCTGGGTTTGTACATTGGTTTTCCTGTTTTTTCTTTTGCTTCTCCTACTGCTTTTGAACAAACAGTTTTAGCCTAGTCCCTGTAGGAAAGGTATAGCTGGAGGGAGGAGCTCGCACCTTTTGTGCTTAGTGTCGCCTCCTAGTGGCAGTAGCTATATCCCCGGTCAGGCCTGTGTCCCTCAATGATACGAATGAGAAGATTGCAGATCGGATGTGGATATGGACTACAGCAATGTGCAGGAGTCCTTATGTATAAATCTTTATAAAATCAATGAGTTCTCAGAGTTTAAGGAAAAATATGTCCATACAACAAAGGGGACCAAGGTTAGAACCTGTATCTTTGAAGTGGCACTGTACTTTGGAAAAACATAGTGACAAAGATTTTTATTGGTGAGTGTCTGAGTGCTGAGACACCCGCCAGTCGCTAGAAGGAGGAGAGAGAAGAGCTCACATCGCACTCTCTCCTCACTGCAGGAGATGGGCCCGTAGACTTTCTATTGAGTCCGTCTTGCTTCCATCTCCTGCAGTGAAGAAAGAGGCGGCTATGTGAGCTCTTCTCTGTTCTCATTCTAGTGACCGCTGTGGGGCTCAAGCCTGGGACCCCTGCTGATCAAAACTTTTGATATCTCGCTATGGCATACAAGAAGTTTTTCCAAAGTACAGAGACACCTTAAAAGTGCTGTCTCATCTGGGACATTGGTGGCCAATCGTTAGGTGGGACTAGCACTTAGCTCAGGAATGGGACCTACGAAGTGAGAGAGGAGCTGCCCTCAATTCACTTTAATGGGACTAACGAAAACAGTTGAGCGCTGGTCCCATAGAAGTGAATGGAACGGCGGCCACGCTTGGACGGTGAGCTCTTCATTAATTTCTATTGGATTTCCAAAAACAGCCAAGCGTGCTCCCATAGAAATTAGAGAGCACGCCGCAGGGGCCCCTTCTGGATATATAGGTGCAGGTCCCAGAGGTGGAACCTGCGCCTATCTGACACTGGTGGCATATCCGACCAATGAGATGACCCTTTTAAGTACCGAGTGTGATAATGAAGAGCTGAGCTCCCTCTGGTGGACGAGACATGTCAGTGCATTAAGCTAATGCCCATTTATTTCAGGGGACATCATATGATGTCTCATTTCTGCACCGTGTGGATGTGCCGGCTGCTTCCCCCAGAGATTAGTTCATCGTTGGGAGACCTGTTATGTTGTAAAGTTGTCGTCAAAAACAAGACACTCTTTGTAACCAGAGGTGGTGCCTGGAAAGTCACACAAGCTATAATTAAAAGTAAAAGGATTATTCTCTTATGGCCGAGATAGCAATGACCAGAGTAGGTGCTGATTGGGGGCGGCTGGAGTTACAGAAACATCTGAACGGGCTTTCAGCCATTTCCATAACTCAGTAATAACCTGAGTAAGTGCCGGCCAGGAGTAGACCATGAGAGGCTGAGGTGGGAATAACCCTTTACTAAGGTTTTCTAGCAGCTGCAGCCAGCCTTCTTGCTGATGGTTTCCAGTAACCTTAGGCTACTTTCACACTGGCGTTTGGTGCGGATCCGTCTGGTATTTGCACAGAGGGATCCGCATCTATAATGCAAACGTTTGTATCCGTTCAGAACGGATCCGTTTGCATTAGTTAAAAGAAAAATGACAAAGTCTAAAACGGATCCGTCTTGAACACCATTGAAAGTCAATGGGGAACGGATCCGTTTTCAAATGCACCATTTTGTGTCATTCAAAACGGATCCGTCCCCATTGACTTACATTGTAAGTCAGGACGGATCCGTTTGGCTCAGTTTCGTCAGACGGACACCAAAACGCTGCAAGCAGCGTTTTGGTGTCCGATCCAGAGCGGAATGGAGGCGGAACTGCGCCAAACTGATGCATTCTGAACGGATCCTTATCCATTCAGAATGCATTGGGGCTGAACTGATCCGTTTGGGGCCGCTTGTGAGAGCCTTGAAACGGATCTCACAAACGGAATCCAAAACGCCAGTGTTAAAGTAGCCTTAGATAAATCTCCTGTAAGTGCAACAAAATTATGTTGCGGTTTGCATAGAAATTCATAAAACATAATAAATAAAACTCTTACCCCAGGCAATGAAAGCATGTAACAAAAAGTACAACAGGGATCATAATAATACCTTTTGTTTGGGCTGACACAGCTGAGTGTTATATAGACCATACATCAAGTACATGGCACCCACTCGAATCTGAAATGTGTAGGGTGGGAGGAAATAGGCTGAGACAACAGAAAACAATTCTCTTGTGAACCTGTTAGACTCCAGACTCCTCATTCCACCACTGCAAGACAATAAAGAAGATGTCATTAGTGTCCATGGACAAAAAGCTGAAAACAGAAACAATATAAAAAGGTCTACTGAACACAAGACTGCAGAACACTACAATAAGCTACAAGTTATGTACAGAACATTAACGGCTATGATAACAAATATGTAGAAAATAAATAAAAATACATTAAACAAATGGTGTAAATAAATAAATGGGGAGCTGTCTACAGGTCTAATTAGTGTATCTGGATGTGATCGCAATAGTGGGGAGCTGCTACAAGAGCCCTTATCCCTCTGATAGGTCTGCCTCCCATTCATTTCAATAGGAGCTGCATAATGCCAAGTGTCCAAACATGCACAAGCCAGAGTATTCCCATGTAACTCCCATTCAAGTGAATGGAGAGAGCTCAGACCATGCGTAGCCACCTCTCCATTCATTCTCCACCTGGATGTACTATTCTCCTCATCAGGTGACCAGGGCTTGGGGAGGCAGGTCCTAGGGGCGAGACCTGCAGATATCCTGCATTTTATGCCTGTGGTTAGGATTGAGCGAATCGATCCTCGAATCATAGATCCAAAGTAGATTTGTTCAAAAACATCCCTTTTAATGCCGTTTTCGTACAGCATTAAAATGTATTGGCTCCGCGGAGCCAAAGTTCGTCTTGCGAGACTTCGGTGAATGAGTACTGTATTCCCATCTGTGTGTTGAAAAACAATTTAAAATAGCAATCCGATGTGGGCTTTGGTCCCTAGGTACCAGCCAGTACCGAAACCCACTTTGGATTCCTTTTTTAAATACGCAGATAGGAATACCCTAGTAATTCACCGAAGTCTAGCGAGACAAAGTTTGGCTCCACGAGCAAAACGCTTGTTCATCGGGTAATCCGATCATTTGTGCGTACACACAAATCGTTGTTTGCCGGCAGCCCATTGTGCTGTGTAAAAGAATCTGCTGCCGGCAAGCGAGTTAGTATAGGGACGACTGATGACATTAGCGATCACTCCTCCCTATACTGTGGAGGAGATCTCTGCATGTAAATGCAGCGGTCTCCTCCAACAGCGAGCAGCAGATTTTTCAGGACGGAACGATTCTTCCTGACAATCTACTGTGCTGTCATGTGCGTAAAGGGACCTTTAGGCCTCATGCACACGACCGTTGTTTGTTTCCGCGTCCGTTCAGTTTTTTTCACGGATAGGATGCTTCCCTATTCATTTCAATGGGTCCGTCAAAAAATGCGGATGGTCAACCGTTTTTGTTCCGCATCCGTGGTCCGTGTTTACATTCCGTCAAAAAAATAGAGCATGTCCTATTTTGTTCACGTTTGCGGACAAGGATAGGCATTATTACAATGGATCTTCCAAAAAAAAACGGATCTGTCAAAAAAAAATGGTCTGTCATCCGTTTTTTTGGACGGACGCAAAATTTTCAGACGGAGCGGACGCGGAGGCAGGCAACGGTCGTGTGCATGTAGCCTTATTCGCACAGTCAGTGTTCGGTCAGTGATTTTGAGCCAAACTAAGGGTCCATTCACACGTCCGCAATTCCGTTCCGCATTTTGCGGAACGGAATTGCGGACCCATTAGTTTCAATGGGGACAGACGATGTCCCAGCCGGGTCTGCAATTGCGGATCCGCACTTCCGGGTCCGCAATCGCGTTCCCGAAAAAAATAGAACAAGTCCTATTCTTGTCCGCAATTGCGGACAAGAAAAGGCATTTTCTATGAGAGTGCCGGCGATGTGTGGTCCGCAAATTGCGGAACGCACATCGCCGATGTCCGTGTTTTGCAGATCCGTGAAACGCACACGGACGTGTAAATGGACCCTAAGTGCGACTCTAAACACAGAACGGGAGCAGATCTTTCCCTTTTACCTCATGGCTGTGTAGCCTCCAATCCTGGTTTTGGCTCATGATCACTGACCGAAATCACTCACCAAAACACTGAATGTGTGAATAAAGCTTTATACTGAATCTATATATCTGCTCAGCTCTTCCTCCTCTATAATATGCTGCCCACAGCTCAAACACCATGTTCAACATGATAGGTTACCTGTAAGTAGTGTTGAGCTAACTTGTGTCTCAAGTTCGGGTTATCGAATAATTCCATTATGGATTCTGCTATCACGGAATCCATAACGGAATTCTTAGATATCCTGAACCTTGTACGCCAAACTTGAGACACAAGTTCGCTCAACACTATCTTTAAGGCCCCTTTCACACAAGCGAGTTTTCCGCGCGGGTGCAATGCATGACGTGAACACATAGCGCCTGCACTGAATCCTGCCCCGATTAATTTCAATGGGTCTGTGTACATGAGCATTTTTCAACGCATCAGTTCTGCGTTGCGTGAAAAACGCAGCATGTTCTATATTCTGCGTTTTTCACGGAGCCCCGGCCCCATAGAAGTGAATGAGGCTTCAGTGAAAAACACATTGCATCTGCAAGCAAGTCTGGATGCGATGCCTTTTTCACTGATGGTTGCTAGGAGATGTTGTTTGCAAACCTTCAGTTTATCACGCGCGTGAAAAACGCATCAAAGCGCATTGCACTCGCGCAGACAAAATTGACTGAACTTGCTTGCAAAATGGTACGAGTTTCACTGAACGCATCCTGACATAATCCGTATCGTTCGTGTGAAAGGGGCCTAAGCCAGCCATACACATGAGATAACTGCCAGCTATTTATCTCAATCAGCCGAGCATGCACGTGTTGGGAATGCAGAAAAAAAGCCACTGTCAGACAAAGGGATCAGCTATAGTGTTCAGCGAACTTGTGTTTTAAGTTCTGCGTCCAAGGTTCGGGTTATCGAAGAATCCCGTTACGGATTCTACCACGGACCATAACGGAATTTGTAATCCATGACAGGATTCTTCGATAACCCGAACTTTGGACGCAGAACTTAAAAAAACAAGTTCGCTCAACACTAATCAGCTATAGTGTTGAACGAACTTGTGTTTCAAGTTTGGTGTATAAAGATCGGGTTATCTAAGAATTCCATTATGCATTCCGTTACCACGGACCATGTGGTAGCAGAATCCATAACGGAATTCTTAGATAACCCGAATTTTGTAGGCCGAACTTGAAACACAAGTTCATTCAACACTAATCAGCTATGCTAATAGCCAACATGCACGTTAGGCCGCATGCACGCGGCCATTGCCTGTATTACGGCCCACAAACAGCGGGTCCGCGGGCGCCGGCTGTGTGCTTCACTTGAATGGAGCCACAATCCGGTGCGGATCAAAGACCCATTTGAGTTGAATGGGTCTGGATCCATCGTGGCAGCTGCACGGATAGTGCCCGAGCACTGGAGGCCATAAATTGCAATCCCCAATGCATGGAACGGCCATGTGCATGAGACCTTCATTTGTATGGCCAGCTTTCCCACTTAGCCCTCGAGTGCCCTTCCAGCCATCCTGCTATAACAGATCCTCTTTAATACATTTATTTGTTTGGGAAAAAAATCTGCAAATCTCAGTGTAATGACTTACTAGAAAATGGTGTTGAATTTCATCTCTTTCCATATTGATAAGAATTCCTCATAACGCACAGTGTCTGTGGCCTGGAAGAGACCAAGGAAGGTCTCACAGTCTTCTTTAATTCCTGGAAAATTCATGCTATGGGCTCTCCAAAATGAAAGACTCTGAGAAAGAAAGAACTTGTGAGCTGAGAATTTGGGAGGTGTCACACCCAGGTTAAGCCAAAGCCAGAAGTGGATCCAGCAGGAAGGAGAAGTACAAGTCCTTCCTTTATACCTCTCATTCCTTCCAACCCACTTTCAGCTTTGACTCCAAAAACTTTATTCTTAAAGGGGTTGTTCTCCTTCCTGAACTTTTATTCAGCCCCACCAGCATGGCCAGACCACTGCTGGCTTCCGGCTCCATCTCTCTCCCTTTTGTGGATTTGATGTGGTTTTGCCGCAGATCTCACCCTTCATTGGAAAGGCAGGTCAGTTTCTGCACGGAAACAATCCTCAGAGTGTACATGGGATTTGTGTCATCTCATACACTTTGCTGGTACTGTACTACACTGCAGTTTTTCCGCACCGGAATCTGCGCGTAAAAAACGCATGTATTCAACAGCGGAAAAAGAACGCAGTTAGGGTCCATTCACACATCCGTTTTTACTCTCCGTTTCCGTTCCGAATTAAATCGGAACGTTTTTCTGGATCCATTAATTTCAATTGCCTCCGCAAAAATGCGGACACCAATCATGGTGCTGTCCGAATCACGGAATCCGTTCCGTTTCCGTTTTTTCCAGGATGCGGATCCTGAAAAAAAAATAAGCTTGTCCTACTTTCTGTCCGTTTTTCGGGTCCGTTGTCCATTCAAGTCAATGGATCCGCAAAAATGCGGATGACATGCACAAAACCATCCAAATGTCATCCGATTTTGCGGATCCGTTTACAGGAATCAAAAAAAAAATTTAACCCAGCCCTCTGTGTCATGTGCTTTCTGTTTTGAGACGGAAAAACGGAAACACGGAACGGATTTGGATGCACTTTAGTACAAAAACGGAAGGTTGTACAGAAAAACGGATCCGCAAAAAAACTGAACGTTTATCTGGAAAGGTAAAAATACTGACGTGTGAATGGACCCTTAAAGGGGTTATCAAATCCTATAAAATGCCTGCCCCCCCCATACGCCCGGCCCCTCACAGGGAATATACTTACTCCGGTTCTTGCGCTGCTGCTGCTTCTCCCCGTGCGTCAATGAAAACATCCGGTGTCAGAGTGAGCAGCCAATGGCAGACGGGGACGAGCCTCCCTAGCGTCACCCTCGATACCGGATGTTTTCATCCGCGGAGAGTGAAGCAATTCAGGTCCCAGACTTACTCGCTGTTTAACTTGTTTGGCGCAGGTCATGTGCCTGCTGCAGCCAATTACTTGTCAAGTGACCCTGTGATGTGGAGACTGAAGGAGCTCATACAACTTTGTATTGGGGTATAGTGATTGTCACTGTTGGGGGGGGGGGGCTATACTGGGGCTGGCACCGTATTGGGTATAGTGACTGTCACTGTCGGGGGCCCTGGGGCTGGCAGTGTATTGGGTATAGTGACTGTCACTGTCGGGGGCCCTGGGGCTGGCACTGTATTGGGTATAGTGACTGTCACTGTCGGGGGCACTGGGTCTGGCACCCTATTGGGTATAGTGATGGTCACTGTCAGGGGGCACTGGGGCTGGCACTGTATTGGGTATAGTAATGGTCACTGTCGGGGGACTGGGGCTGGCACCGTATTGGGTATGGTGACTGTCACTGTCAGGGGGGCACAGGGGCTGGCACTGTATTGGGTATAGTGATGGTCACTGTCAGGGGCACTGGGGCTGGCACTGTATTGGGTATAGTAATGGTCACTGTCGGGGGACTGGGGCTGGCACCGTATTGGGTATAGTGACTGTCACTGTCGGGGGCACTGAGGCTGGCATTGTATTCGGTATAGTGATGGTCACTGTCTGGGGCACTGAGGCTGGCACCGTATTGGGTATAGTGATGGTCACTGTCAGGGGGGCACAGGGGCTGGCACCATATTGGGTATAGTGATGGTCACTGTCGGGGGGAACTGGGTCTGGCACCCTATTGGGTATAGTGATTGTCACTGTCAGGGGGCACTGGGGCTGTCACTGTATTGGGTATGGTGACTCTCACTGTCGGGGGGCACAGGGGCTGGCACTGTATTGGGTATAGTGATGGTCACTGTCGGGGGCACTGGGGCTGTCACCGTATTGGGTATGGTGACTGTCACTGTCAGGGGGGTGTTGTGGCTGGCACTGTATTGGGTATAATGACTGTCAGGGGGCGCCATGACTGGCATGCTAGCAGCTATATGGGGCGCCGTTTTAGGTTGTCTATGTGTATTCGATATAATTCAGCCTGCCTGTGAGTGGTAACACATAGCTACACTGCTACACAACACGCATTAATATGTGGCAGTCAGGTGACGCGTTTCGAGCTCTGTTCACCTGGACTGACACTTACCGGACTCCGTAAGGTAGAGCGCGCAGGATTCTACGAAGCCTTGACGTCACCACGCCCTTCACTGTTCTACGGTGCGTATAACTAGTTGTACGTGCGCGCTCCCGTCCGCGGCGCCCTGCCCTATTTGTGCGCGCGCTAGCAGCTGTGGAGACGCAGTTTTCCCCCTTTATGTGTATAGTACACCCCGGTGCATATACAGCTGTATGTGAATGCACCTGGAGCAGACTGCTGGGGTGTCCTCTGTAGGCGGGGACTTTAGTTTGCAGTAGTGAGGGGGTGCCCTCTCACCTATAGGCCAGGGGTCTACAGCCATTTATCATGTGCAGGGATTGCACAGATGCATTCCCCTAGAAACACATACTGATAAGTGCATGTGATGCATGACGTCATAGATGCATATGAGGCCTCAGTATAGGACATGTCATCTGCGGTCATTGCATATAACCAACTGAATCCCCACCATAATCTTGTGAGAGAACCGGCTACACGGCTGCCATAGCTCCCTATTCACATGAGCAGGAGCTACGTGTATAGTGCGGCACTGTCCGCTTGGCTATTTCCACAGTTCTGACTCCCTTCGGCCTCTGCATCCATATGGCATAGGGTGGAGGACCCCATTCTATAGATTGAGTCCTATAGCATACCTCCTACAATGGCAGGGGTACAAGTAAAATGTTTTCATACTAGGCCATGCCTCTAACTCCGCCCAATGCATAACTATACACACCCAATCCCACCCAGTGCCCCCACATAGTACTTAGTACCCAGGGGCATAGCTAACGGCTCATGTGCCCTGGTGCAAGAGTTCAGCTTGGGCTTCCCTCAATGCTTTGTGTGTCGTCTTATGCGGCACAAGGGTCTTTGGGCCCCCTAAGGCTCCAGGGCCCGGTAGCAACTGCTACCTCTTCACCCCCTGTAGCCACCACAGTGGTAATGCTGCATTGTGTCCCTTTCGTAGGGACAATATTCCGCTTGTTACAAGTTATGTCCTAACCAGGGCTCGAGTCCAGGGGGAACGGGTGGGAACGGCGTTCCTGCACTTTTTTCACAGCAGGAACCCCGTTCCCTTTAAGGGCAAAATGACCAGGAAGCGGTGAAGACTTTGTACTCACCGCTTCCTGGTTATCGGCTGTCGGCTGTCAGGGCTGGCTGCACACAGTGTGAGGCGCTCTGTGACCTCACGCTGTGCGCAGCCTTCACAGCACAGCCGAGAACCAGGAAGAGAGGAGCGGCGGCGTCCAGGAGCAGGAGAGGGTAAGTGTTTTTTTTGTTTTAGATTTTATGGCTGGTGAGAGGCACTGACTGGGGGCTAATGGAGGGGGCACTGGGGGCTGATGGAGGGGTCACTGGGGGCTGATGGAGGGGCACTGGTGGCTGATGGAGGGGGCACTGGTGGCTGATGGAGGGGTCACTGGTGGCTGATGGAGGGGCACTGGTGGCTGATGGAGGGGTCACTGGGGGCTGATGGAGGGGTCACTGGTGGCTGATGGAGAGGGTCACTGGTGGCTGATGGAGGGGTCACTGGGGGCTGATGAAGGGGGCACTGGGGGCTGATTGACTGGTCACTGGGGGCTGGTGGAGAGGCACTGGGGGCTAATAGAGAGGCACTGGGGGCTGATGGAGGGGGTCACTAAGGGCTGATGGAGGGGGCACTGGGGGCTGATGGAGTGGGCACTGGGGGCTGATTGACTGGTCACTGGGGGCTGATTGACTGGTCACTGGGGGCTGATTGACTGGTCACTGGGGGCTGGTGGAGAGGCACTGGGGGCTGATGGAGGGGCACTGGGGGCTGATGGAGGGGCACTGGGGGCTGATGGAGGGGGCACTGGGGCTGGGGGGCACTGGGTGGTGGAGAGGCACTGGGGGCTGGTGGAGAGGTCTTATCTGAGGTCTGATTGGGGGTCATTCATATTGGGGTCTGAGCTGAGGTGTGATCTGGGGTCTTATTAACATTGGGCATCTTATTGGGGCTGTTAGCTGAGGTCTGATTAACATTGGGGGTCTGATTGGTGGTCTGACCTGAGGTGTAATAAAAAATATTTTTTTTCCTATTGTCCCCCTCTAAAACCTAGGTGCATCTTATAGGGCGAAAAATATGGTGCTTGCTCCTCCTCCTGACCTCCCCTGCCATTTGTGTACGCCGCGCGCCGTGACGTTACACGGAGGCACTTGGGTGAGTTCCCACACTTTTTTTCCCAGGACTTGACCCCTGGTCCTAACTATTAAATTTGTAGGGGCGCTACTGCTGGGACTCCCATCATCGTGCGAACAGGGGCCCATAGCCCCTGCAGCCCAGCTGAAATGAAAGGAGTGGCCGCTCCATTTATTTCTATGGGAGTTCAAGAGATCGGTGTGCGACCGACCGCTCCATTTATTTCAGGGGGAAATTAAACGCCCATGTGAATTGCCCTATTCATTAACATTAGCAGCTGATTCCAGCAGCACTTTACAGGAGTATTTACAAGACTTTTCCTTAGGGTGCTGGCACACGGTGCAGTTCTGACAAGCACTCAGGATGCAGTTTTCAATTTAGCCATTTAGCAGCCTCATTAAACCCTGGTGTTCTGCATCATGGGAATGATTTAATTTATTTCAGCTTCCTACAATAAAAAACTGCATCCTAACTGCATGTCAGAACAGCGCTGTGTGCCAGCGCCCTAACCCTGGGAACACACCTGAGCGTTTTTCAGCGCGTTCATACGCGCTAAAAAACGCTCAACATGTGAAAAGCCATGCATCCCTATGTGCATGGTTCACATGTCGGCGTTTTACAGCGCGGACGACTGCGCTGTAAAACGCCCCTACGCGATCGCGTCGGCTGCCCTGACTATCGCGCGGCAGCACGCGCGATCCAACCCATATTCTATTATGGGAGCGCGCATATGACGCGCACTTCCATTAAACAGCCACTTCGCGGCAGAAGCGCGTGGGTTTTTAGTTGAGGTTTCTCTGCTTCCCCATTGACTTCTACAAAATCCTCAATCAATTCTGCTTCCAAGTAGGGCTACTTTCACACTGGCGTTTAGGCTTTCCGTTTGTGAGATCCGTTCAGGGCTCTAACACTCGGTCCAAAACGGATCAGTTTTGCCCTAATGCATTCTGAATGGAAAAGGATCCGCTCAGAATGCATCAGTTTGCCTCCGATCCGTCTCCATTCCGCTATGGAGGCGGACACTAACACGTTTTTCTGTCCATGATGTGGTGTGGAGCAAGACAGATCCGCCCTGACACACAATGTAAGGGTACTTTCACATTTGCGGCATAGCTATCTGGCAGGCGAACAGCCTGCCGTTTACGCCTTGCCGAAAGTACCCGTGCGCTGCCGCTCCGTCCCCATTGACTATAATGGGGCAGGGAGGCAGAGCTACGGCAGTGCAAGGCCGGAGATCGCCGGACTAAAAGTACTGCCGTTCCAACTTTTTAGTCTGGCTATCTCCGGCCGTGCCATAGCTCCCCCCGCCCCGCCCCATTCCCCCCTGCCCCCCCCTTTCCACAGATCCCCCTTAAATGTCATCCACAGATCCCCCCCCCCCTTAAGTGTCATCAACAGATCCCCCCCCCCCCCTTTCCACAGGTCCCCCCTTAAATGTCATCCACAGATCCCCCTTTCCACAGATCCCCCCTTAAATGTCATCCACAGACCCCCTTAAGTGTCATCCACAGATCCCTCCTTATGTGTCATCCACAGACAGATCCCCCCCCTTAAGTCGGAATCAGGAGGCTCCATCCAGTGGCCGTGCCCCCACTTTCCACAGACCCCCTTTCCACAGATCCCCTTAAGTGTCATCCACAGATTCCCCCCCTTTCCACAGGTCCCCCGTTAAATGTCATCCACAGATCCCCCCTTAAGTGTCATCCACAGATCCCCCCCCCTTTCCACAGATCCCCCCTTAAATGTCATCCACAGATCCCTACCCACTTTCCACAGATCCTCTTAAGTGTCATCCACAGATCCCCTCTTAAGTGTCATCCACAGATCCCCCCTAAGTGTCATCCACAGATCCCTCCTTATGTGTCATCCACAGACAGATCCCCCTTAAGTCGGAAGCAGGAGGCTCCATCCAGTGGCCGTGCCCCCCTTTCCACAGATCCCCTTAAATGTCATCCACAGATCCCCCTTTCCACAGATCCCCCTTAAATGTCATCCACAGATCCCTACCCACTTTCCACAGATCCTCTTAAGTGTCATCCACAGATCCTCCTTATGTGTCATCCACAGACAGATCCCCCTTAAGTCGGAAGCAGGAGGCTCCATCCAGTGGCTGTGCCCCCCTTTCCACAGATCCCCCTTTCCACAGGTCCCCTTAAATGTCATCCACAGATCCCCCTTTCCACAGATCCCCTTAAATGTCATCCACAGATCCCTACCCGCTTTCCACAGATCCTCTTAAGTGTCATCCACAGATCCCCCTTTAATGTCATCCACAGATCCCCCTTAAATGTCATCCACAGCTCCCCTTAAGTGTCATCCACAGATTCCCCCTTAAATGTCATCCACAGATTCCCCTTAAATGTCATCACAGATCCCCCTTAAGTGTCATCCACAGATCCCCCCTTAAGTGTCATCCACAGATCCCCCTTTAATGTCATCCACAGATCCCCCTTAAGTGTCATCCACAGATCCCCCTTAAGTGTCATCTACAGATCCCCCATTTCTCACAGATCCCCCTTAAGTGTCATCCACAGATCCCCCTTAAATGTCATCCACAGATCCCCCTTAAATGTCATCCACAGCTCCCCCTTAAGTGTCATCCACAGATTCCCCCTTAAATGTCATCCACAGATCCCCCTTAAGTGTCATCCACAGATCCCCCTTAAGTGTCATCCACAGATCCCCCTTTAATGTCATCCACAGATCCCCCTTAAGTGTCATCCACAGATCCCCCTTAAGTGTCATCTACAGATCCCCCTTTCCACAGATCCCCCTTAAGTGTCATCCACAGAACCCCCTTAAGTGTCATCCACAGATTCCCCTTAAATGTCATCCACAGATCCCCCTTAAGTGTCATCCACAGATTCCCCTTAAGTGTCATCCACAGATCCCCCTTTCTCACAGATCCCCCTTAAATGTCATCCACAGATCCCCCTTAAGTGTCATCCACAGATCCCCCTTAAGTGTCATCCACAGATCCCCCTTAAGTGTCATCCACAGATCCCCCTTAAGTGTCATCCACAGATCCCCCTTAGTGTCATCCACAGATCCCTCTTAAGTGTCATCCACAGATCCCCTTAAGTGTCATCCACAGATCCCCCTTATGTGTCATCCACAGACAGATCCCCCTTAAGTCGGAAGCCAGAGGCTCCATCCAGTGGCCGTGCCCCCTTTCCACAGGTCCCCCTTAAATGTCATCCACAGATCCCCCTTAAGTGTCATCCACAGATCCTCCTTATGTGTCATCCACAGACAGATCCCCCTTAAGTCGGAAGCAGGAGGCTCCATCCAGTGGCTGTGCCCCCTTTCCACAGATCCCCCTTTCCACAGGTCCCCCTTAAATGTCATCCACAGATCCCCCTGTTCCACAGATCCCCCTTAAATGTCATCCACAGATCCCTACCCACTTTCCACAGATCCCCCTTAAGTGTCATCCACAGATCCCCCTTAAGTGTCATCTACAGATCCCCCTTTCCACAGATCCCCCTTAAGTGTCATCCACAGATCCCCCTTAAATGTCATCCACAGATTCCCCTTAAATGTCATCCACAGATCCCCCTTAAGTGTCATCCACAGATCCCCCTTAAGTGTCATCCACAGATCCCCCTTAAGTGTCATCCACAGATCCCCCTTAAGTGTCATCCACAGATCCCCCTTAAGTGTCATCCACAGATCCCCCTTAAGTGTCATCCACAGATCCCTCCTTATGTGTCATCCACAGACAGATCCCCCTTAAGTCGAAGCAGGAGGCTCCATCCAGTGACCGTGCCCCCTTTCCACAGATCCCCCTTAAATGTCATCCACAGATCCCCTTAAGTGTCATCCACAGATCCCTCCTTATGTGTCATCCACAGACAGATCCCCCTTAGAGTCGGAAGCAGGAGGCTCCATCCAGTGGCTGTGCCCCCCTTTCCACAGATCCCCCTTTCCACAGGTCCCCTTAAATGTCATCCACAGATCCCCCCTTTCCACAGATCCCCCTTAAATGTCATCCACAGATCCCACCACTCTTCCACAGATCCCCCTTAAGTGTCATCCACAGATCCCCCTTAAGTGTCATCTACAGATCCCCCTTTCCACAGATCCCCCTTAAGTGTCATCCACAGAAACCCCCTTAAGTGTCATCCACAGATTCCCCTTAAATGTCATCCACAGCTCCCCTTAAGTGTCATCCACAGATCCCCCTTAAATGTCATCCACAGATCCCCCTTTCCACAGATCCCCCTTAAGTGTCATCCACAGATCCCCCTTAAGTGTCATCCACAGATCCCCCTTAAGTGTCATCCACAGATCCCCCTTTCCACAGATCCCCTTAAGTGTCATCCACAGATCCCCTTAAGTGTCATCCACAGATCCCCCTTAAGTGTCATCCACAGATCCCCTCTTAAGTGTCATCCACAGATCCCTCCTTATGTGTCATCCACAGACAGATCCCCCCCTTAAGTCGGAAGCAGGAGGCTCCATCCAGTGGCCGTGCCCCCCTTTCCACAGATCCCCCCTTAAATGTCATCCACAGATTCCCCCCCCCTTAAGTGTCATCCACAGATCCCTCCTTATGTGTCATCCACAGACAGATCCCCGCATAAGTCGGAAGCAGGGGCTCCATCCAGTGGCCGCCCCCCTTTCCACAGATCCCCCTTAAATGTCATCCACAGATCCCCCTTAAGTGTCATCCACAGATCCCCCTTAAATGTCATCCACAGATCCCCCTTAAGTGTCATCCACAGATCCCCCCCCCTTTCCACAGATCCCCCCTTAAATGTCATCCACAGATCCCTACCCACTTTCCACAGATCCCCTCTTAAGTGTCATCCACAGATCCCCTCTTAAGTGTCATCCACAGATCCCTCCTTATGTGTCATCCACAGACAGATCTCCCCTTAAGTCGGAAGCAGGAGGCTCCATCCAGTGGCCGTGCCCCCCTTTCCACAGATCCCCCTTAAATGTCATCCACAGATCCCCCTTATCTCACAGGTCCCCCTTAAATGTCATCCACAGCTCCCCCCTTAAGTGTCATCCACAGATCCCTCCTTATGTGTCATCCACAGACAGATCCCCCCCTTAAGTCGGAAGCAGGAGGCTCCATCCAGTGGCTGTGCCCCCTTTCCACAGGTCCCCCTTAAATGTCATCCACAGATCCCCTCTTTCCACAGATCCCCCTTAAATGTCATCCACAGATCCCTACCCACTTTCCACAGATCCCTCTTAAGTGTCATCCACAGATCCCCTTAAGTGTCATCCACAGATCCCCCCTTTCCACAGGTCCCCCTTAAATGTCATCCACAGATCCCCCTTTCCACAGGTCCCCCTTAAATGTCATCCACAGCTCCCCCTTAAGTGTCATCCACAGATCCCCCTTAAGTGTCATCTACAGACCCCCTTTCCACAGATCCCCCTTAAGTGTCATCCACAGAAACCCCCCTTAAATGTCATCCACAGATTCCCCTTAAATGTCATCCACAGCTCCCCCTTAAGTGTCATCCACAGATCCCTCCTTATGTGTCATCCACAGACAGATCCCCCTTAAGTCGGAAGCAGGAGGCTCCATCCAGTGGCCGTGCCCCCCTTTCCACAGATCCCCCTTAAATGTCATCCACAGATTCCCCCTAAGTGTCATCCACAGATTCCCTCCCCTTAAATGTCATCCACAGATTCCCCCCTTAAGTGTCATCCACAGATCCCCCTTAAGTGTCATCCACAGATCCTCCCCCCCTTTCCACAGATCCCCCCTTAAATGTCATCCACAGATTCCTCCTTATGTGTCATCCACAGACAGATCCCCCCCTTAAGTCGGAAGCAGGAGGCTCCATCCAGTGGCCGTGCCGGGATACTGCAGCTCTAGTATGCAAGCAGGGCCATCACAAAGAGCCTTCTGCCTCCGACTCCATCCAATGTTTAGCTACTGATGCCATAAGTTGCCTGAAACAGATGATGGGTGCAGGGCCCGCACCAATCTAATATTAAGGATGAGGATAGGTCATCAACATTAAAAAACAGCACTAAGTGATGTTAATAAACCCTCATGCACTAGGTAACAGTAACTTAAAGGGGTTGTCTCACTTCAGTAATTGGCATTGATTGAGAAAGTTAATACAAGGCACTTACTAATGTATTGTGATTGACCATATTGCCTCCTTTGCTGGCTGGATTAATTTTTCCATCAAATTACACACTGCTCGTTTCCATGGTTACGACTACCCTGCAATCCAGCAGTGGTGGTCCTGCTTGCACACTGTAGGAAAAAGCACCAACCTATGCACACTCCCAAGGTCCCAGCCACCAGAGAGGCCGTCGCCTTTTCCTATAGTGTCCATGCACGACCACTGCTGCTGGATTGCAGGGTGGCTGTAACCATGGAAACGAGCAGTGTATAATGTAATGGAAAAATGAATCCACCCAGCAAAGGAGGCAATATGGACAATCACATTAGTAAGTGCCTTGTATTAACTCTCTTTATATGATAAATGCCATTTGCTGAAGTGAGACAACCCCTTTAAGAACACCAAGGAATATATATTTTACATTTGCCACTGATCCCCAAGTTGTGTTAATGGCCTATTAAAGGGCCCTAAGGAGTAGGAAGCTGTATGTAATAATGGCCTGTACACAGAATACGACTGGTTTCATCAGGTGGCTATATTAGGACTCAAAAATGACAACCGGTTAACCCCGGCCTACAAGTGTAGCAGTAGGGTGAGACGTCACAAAACTGCACAGAATTTTACCTTGAATTTCTGTGGTTTTGCGTTTCGTTGTTCGGCAATGCCGTTTAGCACTTGGTATCCATGACCTTCACCTGTCGGAGATACAGGGACAAAAACATCAAGGCAAAGTGCGACAAATCATGAAATGAAATGCTTGTTTAGGGTCCATTCACACGTCCATAAGTGTTTTGCGGATTCGCAAAACACGGAACGCACATGGCCGGCACTCTCATAGAAAATGCCTATTCTTGTCCGCAATTGCGGACAAGAATAGGACAGGTTACATTTTTTTGCGGAAGTGCAGATGCGAACAGCACACTGTATGCTGTCCGCATCTTTTGCGGCCCCATTGAAAATGAAGTTCTTTCATCCATGTGTTCAGTCTGAACTGGATGGACGTACGTCTTTTTTCGGCCTTACAAACTATGTTCCGTTCAGGTGCTCATATGGAGTTGCAATACGCAGTGGGGTCCCTATATCCATGTAGGACACTAGCCTGGCGACTGCCAGGTACAGTGGTCTCCAGATACAGTAGACATGGACCAAAGTACTACGTGCTCGGAGTTTCTCTGCAGGGACCAAGGGAGGTCTGAGTTGCACCATTTACTCCTAAGGGTCGTATAGGTGGAGAACAGAAATTAGCGGTAAACCACGTGCGGTTACTGCGGCTTGGCCGCACAGTGCTCATGAATTTTAGCATGTTGTAAGAGCATGGTAAAAAACATGGGGTAGACAGCACCACTTACTTCCAAACCGCTGGAGTTTTTTTAAACAGTGGCGGAGCCAGCAGTAGGATCCCAACCTCCGAATCCTTTTCTTGTGCAAGGCGTGTATAAAGATTCACCGCGGCACTCCAATTTTAAGCAAAAAACTCTACACTACGGTGCAAATAAGAGTTTTTTGCTGAAAATTGGAGTGCCACGGTGAATCTTTATACACATGTTGTAAGAGCAGTCAGTGACTATAATGCCTCATTCACACATCAGTGTTCGGTCAGTGATTTTGAGCCCAAATCAGGTGCTGCTCTAAACAGAACAGGTGCAGATCTCTCCATTATACTTTGTCTGTGGCGGCTCCGATCCTGGTTTTGGCTCACAATTACAGATGGAAATCACTGACGTGTGAATAAGGCTACATGCACACGACCGTATGCGTTTTGCGGATCCGCAAAAATAAATAAAAAAGACATCTTTATGCCATCTGTTTTTTTTTTTTTGCGGATCCATTGTAACAATGCCTAAAACGGACAAGAATTGGACATGTTCTATTTTTTTTGCGGGGCTACGGAACGGACATACTGATTGAATGGACCCATTAAAATCTGCAAAAAAAACCAAAACGGAACAGACACGGAAACAAACAACGTTCGTGTGCATGTAGCCTTAAACATGTGTTTTGCGGATCCACAAAAAATACAGATGATGTCCATATGGCATCCGTATTTTTTGTTTTGTTTTTTGCGGATCCATTGTAACAATGCCAAAACGGACAAGAATAGGACATGTTCTATCTTTTTTGCTAAGGAACGGACATACTAATGCGGATAGAATGGGTCCGCATCCTATCTGCAAAATAAACAGAAAGGACGTTCCTGTGAATGTAGCCTAAGGCTAAAGAGTACGGCCACGCAGTCAGATTGCCTGATGCAGTTTTGGCAGCAAAAACCTGGAGTGAATATAAAAAAAAAAAAAAAAAAAGTCTTGTCCTTCCTTTAGACTTTCTCTCCTTCTGTGATCCATTCTTGATTTTGGCTTTCAAAACTGCCTCAATTAACCTTACCGTGTGGTCGTACGCTAAGGTTACCTTCACAACTGGTAAAAAAAATCCCAACTGAAAACATGCAGATTACGTGCGGTTTTTCCGTGCATAATTTCATGCGGAAAAACCGCAGCGTAAGGGCTCATGCACACGAACGGTTTAGTCTGTCTCACCACAATGGGGCCGCAAAAGAAGCAGGTAGCACACCTTGTGTTGTCTGCCTCCGTATGTCCGTTCCGTGGCATCCGCAAAAGTATAGAACGTGTCCATTTCTTGTCCACATTACGGACAAGGATAGGAATGTTTTATAATGGCCCGAACATTTAGTTGAAGTCTGTTTTGTGGACTGCAAAAACGGCTATAGAATAGACAATCCCTTTAATTGTCCCTCTGGCCCTGTGCACGCGCCCTAATACAGTACCAGCAAAGTGTACAAGATTAGACAAATCTCATGTGCCCTTCGGGGTTTTTCTGCATGGAAATTGAACTGCTGTGCGGATTTTAAAGTATGCACCATATGTCAACTGTTCGTGGGGATTTTACCCTTTGCAATGCAAAGGGTGAGATTGGGGAAAACCGCAACAAAATCCGCAAGTAACACATGCAGAATCTGGTGAGGGAACGCAGAGACATTCGACGAAAATCCGCACAGAATTTCTGTTTCTCCCTTCCACTCCCGTGTGCGGGTACCCTAAATCTCCCATCCACAGATCTAAATGTACGTCTTTAATTGACACAATTAACGTAAGACAGATTGCTCGCCTGTGTGGCCTGGTCCACGTATAATGTTTATTGATGTCATAAAACAATACAGTTAGTGTTAGATCAAACCACAGACAGCAAAAAAGGGAAAAAAAAAAAAAACAATTTGCACAGTCTGCAACGTACAATCACACTGAGCAGATGCTGAGAGTAACAACTACGACAACCTCTAAATAAAAAAAAAAAATTCTAAAAAGAGGTTTTTACTAATTGAACTTCATAGGCAAAATTAGAAGATGGTAAAAGTGCTTAAAATCAAATACCAAGCAAACATGATGCATGATGCTGTTCTACTTTTTTTTTTTTTTTTTTTTTAAACCTTTATATATTTTTTTTTTATTTAAGTGAGCTTGAATTTCTACACCACGAGTGGGTGTTAAACATGTACATTTCATATGGTTACACACCTGCCATGGAGGCTTACGAGAACGAGCTTCAGAGCTGTCGTACAATCTGCTACATTAACATCTCTTACGAAAGAGTATATTTTTTTTTTGTACTTTTTTTTTCTCTATTTCAACTAGATATTTCTACCGGTAGATACCCACACTTTCAAAAAAGGTTGTGGCGATTACATCTCTAGCTTTTTCATTTTCTGCCGTAGCCACGGGGTTCCGCTGAGGAACAGGTGGAACAATGGTAATCAACGTCAGGCCTTGATGTGATATTTTTCTTTTTTTAGACAATATAAACTATAAAGAATACAACACAAAAAAAAATAAAAAAAATAAACTAAACATTAAAAATGCATCACATATATTGCATGAAGAACTTGCTGGTATTTTTTTGTTTTCTTAAGAAAATATATCTTGTGCGATCGTGACTACAATGCACCGCTGGCAAAGCATTGTTTTCTGTGCAGGATAACATGAGGAGGAGGTCAGGGCAACATGGAGACCGAGCATAATGGAATAACAAAGGAAGCCGCTGAGTCTGGATTTGTTTTTGTGAATTTTTGTCTTCCTTTTAGCATCAAAAATGAGGACAGAAGGTGCGCGCTGAGTTAATATATATTGTTAAGTAGTATATGTATTTGTATAAATGGAGCTGAAAGAGGTTCCTTCTGTAAATAAAATAAAAATGGTGGAGAAGACGGCCAAGTGGAGCAGAGATGGCGCTAACTGAAGTAATGCGGTATTGTAGACAGGTTTCTAATATCAGATCTAGAAAATATAAATACACTGCTTTGGGTGGTGGAGGTTTACAAGTGTCCAGAAGCGGAAGAAAGCGACGATCAGTTTACTTGATCAAGAGCTTTTAATAATTCCTCTCCCTGTAGCAGGTTCCGGTTTCCTTGGATGGGGGCGTTCACTTCGCAGTCGTAACTGGTCAGCTGAGGAAGTCTGGTGCCATCTGGCAACTGCCCAAGCATTCGACTGCCCATGTCTAGAAGAAAAAAAAAAAAAAAAAAGGGATAAAAGTAAGTATTCAAGAATCGGCAAAACAAAAACAAATTTTCAGTATACTTCCCTTATCAAATCCTCACTTCTTCCAAAAATCTCCACCTGTAATCTGTTAAAGAGCTGCAACTTTTATAAAATTGTACAACTTCATTGCACAATACATGTGCTTGATTTACTGAAACCACAAGGATTGGAGGGAAGCTCATTAAAGGGAATCTGTAACCAGAGTGCTGAGCTATCTGCAGTATTTCATGTGCAGTACTGCACATAAGTTCAGATCGCCATTTTTTTATTTTTCTACAGCCCCCCCTCCCATGTTGTCTGCACTCAAAAGCTGCAATGAAATACATAGTCCAGACTGCTGTGCTAACATAATGGAGAGCACATGCGCAGCAGTCCCGACAATGTATTTCAGTGCAGCTCTGACAGCAGAGCAATGGAGGGGGTGGGAGGAGAGATAGAAAATGAAACATAGCTTAGGCTACTTTCACACTCGCGTTTTGGGCGGATCCGTCATGGATCTGCAAATACGGATCCGTTACAGTAATACAACCGCATGTATCCGTCATGAACGGATCCGTTTGTATTATCTGTAACATAGCCAAGACGGATCAGTTAAACTCTATTGAAAGTCAATGGGAGACGGATCAGTTTTCTATTGTGTCAGAGAAAACGACTTACCTTGTGTGCCAGGATGGATCCGTTTGGCTCAGTTTCGTCAAGCGGACAGCAAAACGATGCGGGCAGCGTTTTGGTGTCAGCCTCCAGAGCGGAATGGAGACTGATCGTACGCAAACTGATGCATTCTGAGCGGATCCTTTTCCATTCAGAATGCATTAGGGCAAAACTGATCCGTTTTGGACCACTTGTGAGAGCCCTGAACGGATCTCAGAAACAGAAAGCCAAAACGCCAGCGTGAAAGTAGCCTTAGCTGCACTGCTAATCATGCAATACTTCAAATAATTGTTCAAGATCGTGGTGACAGATTCCCTTTAAAGGGGTTCTCTGGGGGGGGGGGGGGATGTTTTTAGCAAGTGCCCCCAAGTTTGCCTCTCAAAACAGATGATACATACTTTCCTGCTCCAGTCCCCAGAGTGTTTACATCCGGTGCCGCATGGTCACCTGCTCTGCTGCAGTCAATGTCTGCCTTCAGCAGAGAGATGGTCACAAGTAGCAAGTCAGTGCTGAAGACAGTCATTGGCTGCAGCAGAGCTATGATCATACCCATGCAGCGCCAGATGTCAACATTGAGAGGACCAGAACATGGACTGAGCAAAGCACCAAGGAAGACCAGAGTGGTGGGGAGCAGGTAAGTATGAATCTTCTGTTTTGAGAGGCAGGCTCAGGCACTTGCTAAAAGCCCAGTATTCCCGGAGAACCCCTTTAATGGAAAATATATTCAGTGTTATGTGTCATGCGGTATTGTTAGTGCCACGTATTTATGTGAGAATATTCTTTACAATGAAGCCATGACATTTCACTGTACCCAGCAGTAAGTCGCCTGTGTGATGAAATACCATAGAACATACCTGTGGACAACAGGAGAATTGTTCTCTGCTCGGCCCCAGATGGCCGGTCCTGGTCAGATCCTTTGACACGTTTCCATAACAGAGGTGTGCTCGGCCCTGGGTCAACATTTGTTTGAAACAGAGTCCCCTGAATTTAAAAAAAAAGGTAGTCACATCCGATTGTCTGCTCATAGGTACTAGGCAAGACTTACAGAAAACTATGCAAATAGTTCTCTGTACCAACTTGCCTATTTTTGCTACTTGAAATGAAAAGGCTTTCATGGGCAAATTTAAGAAAATAAGAACTTACAAGTCCCACTGCTTGAAACAACGGGCCATCGCTTTCAATTTTACGTTTTCTCTGGATATTATGCAACGCTATCATCTTTGGACTGATGTCCTCGTCCTGGACTGTAGATCTGGGGGAGGGGGGATGTTTATTAGCAGGTAACAAAAAAAGGTACGTCCACTCCACACAACACGGCAAAATATCAATTGTGTTGCGAATTTTGCAACAGGTCCACACATTTTACATGCAACTATTCCATGTTATGCATTGCAAGGATGAAATCCACATGAAGATCTGACTGGCATCCACAACGCAAGTCGCAAATTATATGTGGATATTTTTCCATATTATGCCGTGTATTTTCTGTCTGAATTTGCAGGTATTTCTGCTGTGTGGAAATGCAGCCTTATAACCAAGCATGGTACTAGCAATTTATCATCTCAGTTATCCCTAGTACTATTGCGCCTGCAGTATTAGCAGTGGGGGATAATAGGTCTTCTGTTATTTTAGCACATACCGTGCTATCTGCCTTTCATTTAAATGTCCGGGAAAACTCCTGTCAGCAGCAATTTTTAGATGAACGCAACGACATTTTTCCAGACAGGCTCTGTTCACATCACACTAAGGTTTGTCATGTACATCAGAAAAGACTCCTGGTGTATAAGGGCTCATGCACACGACCGTATGTATTTTGTAGTCCGCCAAAAAACAGATCCGCAAAAAATATGGATGCCGTACATGTGCATTCCATATTTTGCGGAACCGAACAGCTGGCCTCTAATAGAACAGTCCTATCCTTGTCTGTAATGCCGACAATAATAGGACATGTTCTATTTTTTAGCGGAACGGAAATACGGACACAGAATGCACACTGAGTCTTTTCCATTTTTTAGCCTCATATCATGCCTTACTTCTGATGTCCTACCACTGTCAACACCCCCACCCCTTTCCAAACCAAGCAGGTTCACCACAACATTAGTCATCTTAGCTGCAGCAGAACACTACACTACTGCCCAGCAACTTCTCAATATATTTGAACATGAGCACACATTACCTCATATGTAAAAATACATAATTTGTAGTCTAACTCAAAGACTATAATTTGTTAGCTGCGGACCAGGCAATTACCTTTTGCTTAGCGGACTTTGTATATTTGGAGTTCCTGGGCGGGATCGGTCTGTTTTTTCTGACATTTTGTCCGTCCTTACAGGAGAACTTGTGCGACTCCGGTTTCCACTGTACGGCGAGGGCGGGGCGCTAGGCACCTCTTTCATCACCTGGGAGGGCGAGTGGACAATGATGGTCTTGGGGTCGCTCATTGCCTCGGTGCTGATGGGTTTCAGATCGGTAGTGATGGGTGTGCTGGTTGGCTGAAACAGACTGGCTATGTGTCCTAAAGGCTGGGGGTGCGCAGATTCACTCTCCAAGGAGGAAAGCTGATCGAAGGTCCTCAGCTGGAAGTCATCATCCATTGGGATGTAAGGAGCCAACATTTCCAGATCCAAATCGGTTTCCTGAGTAGAGAGAAAGGAAATAATGGTCAATATATGATGAACAGCAATGGGACTCGTACACACAGGATGAGAAACATTGTTAGAGGAATAACCCTTCAGCATTAATTCACACTGGGTAGATTAGTGTACCAAATCCAGATGTTTTCAGCCAATATCAAAACTGGAATGTTAGAGGACAAAAAGTCAAAGGTACAGTATAGCCAACCACGTAGCTAGCCCATGTGCAGCTTCATTTTACACTGCACATGTACACACATACACACACACACACTTCTACCCATGTACACACACCTAGATTCTGCACTAGATGCTTCTACACATGGACACGCTTCACACTTACAACCCATAGTGGAGCTTACAGCTCAACCATGTACAGTCATGCCGACTCTCTACAGTACCCGTATCCAAATCCGTCCGCATTACATAATAAAGTGTGTGTCTACAGCACAGGCAATCAGAATACTTAGAGCGCTACAATAGCTCTGCTGGCAAACCACTAAGTAATATGTATATACCTGTGTGGAGAATGCCGTCTTCGATTCCGTGTCCATCGCAAAGAGTTTCTCCACCAAGTCCATCTTAAACTCCCTGGCAATTTCATCCTCCACATCAAAGCAATACTCTGCAGGTGTGCCGGGCTATGAGAAAGGAAAAAAAAATAAAAAGAGTTTTGACAAATTTCAAATATATATTTTTTCTGTTGGAGGCTATAGACTTTGTAATGCTTTAAATCATCTAAAAAATAAAATAACTAACGCAAATGGTCTTGGCCAATCGCTCAACGCACCATCCCAGTACATTGGGGTGAGCAGCAAGTTCTTGCATCATGTCACGCTAATACAATGTAGGAACTATGCATTCATTTCTAACAGGGGCTCAGTTATAATAAAATAAAATAAAAATTCAAATAAACCCCCCTCCCTTTACAAATTACTTTGGAGCGATTTTTATTATTATTGCATTGTACTTATTTTGAAAATCAATTGATCTTTATTAAAAAATGTTAAATCCCTGTCTCTATGCTGGCTTGAGTTTCTCTAGTAACAGGATCTGACTTTTCACTGTTCCGTCAGGCAGCTCAGCCGACGGGTCGTTAGCTCTGACCTCCTAGGGGCCCTTGCAGATGAGTGGATGCACTCTGTGTTATCCGCAGCGAGAATGAGAGCTAAGCTGTGCGGTGGACATCAGAGGCACGAAGCAGTAACATGATAGATACTGCTCCGTGCCTCTCTGTGACCTTTTTACTACAAAATCACTGTGACAACTTTATCTCACGGTGATTTTGTAGTAAAAAGGTCACAGGGAGGCACAGGGCAGTATCTATTATGTTACTGCTTCGTGCCTCTGATATCCACCGCACAGCTTGGCTCTCATTCTCGCTGCGGATAAGACGGAGTGCATCCGCTCGTCTGCAAGGGCCCTAAACACTCATTAGAGCACAGTTCTTACTGATAAAAATGTGGCTTAAATAAGTGTTTATGATTTTTTAGTAATTTAAAGATAAGATTTTTAGATGACCGGCACAAAGTATAAGTGCAATTCACACAGCTATACGAGCAGAATGGAGAGAAATCCATTCAGGATGCATCAGGATGTCTTCAGTTCAGTACTGAGACGTTTTTTGGCCGTAGCAAAATCCACAGCATGCTGTGGATTTTGCTCTGGCCAAAAATCCTGAAGGCATGCCGCAAGCACGGATCCGGAATTAATGCCCATTGAAAAGCAGGTATTCCTGCCCTTCACTAAACGACTTTTGGCTCAACATTGAAAAAATTATCAATAAGGTCTTCAATACAAAGGTTACGCTGTCTGTGAACATGGTATTATTCAATATGTTTAAAGGGGTTGTCCAAGTTATATTTATTGATGACCTATCCTCAGGATAGGTCATCAATATCAGATCAGCGGGGGTCCGACACCCAGCACCCCCGCCGATCAGCTGTTTGAAGAGAAGGCGAGCGCCGTGCCAGCGCTGCCTCCTCTTCATTGTTTACCTACTCGCCGTTGCATCTACAGCGGTGAGCAGGTGTAATTACACCCAAGCCGTTCCATTCATTTCAATGGGACGGCTCGTTCCTATACAAGTGTATACTACAGAGCCGTCCCATTGAAATCAATGGAACGGCTTGGGTGTAATTACACCTGCTCACCGCTGCAGATGCAACGGCGAGTAGGTAAACAATGACGAGGAGGCAGCGCTGGCACGGCGCTCGCCTTCTGTTCAAACAGCTGATCGGCGGGGGTGCCGGGTGTCGGACCCCCGCTGATCTGATATTGATGACCTATCCTGAGGATAGGTCATCAATAAATATAACTTGGACAACCCCTTTAACACAAATCAACAAGAGGTTAAATCAGACTTATGTGTATATTTTCTAAATGTGGCAAAGATACTCATCCTGAGAAACTGGCTACAAAAAGAACCACCATCAATAACAGAGTGGATGCCCGAATTCACTAAAGTAGCCGAATTTGAGAAGAAGAGATGGCATGCAGCGCATAAACCAGAGAAATACGACAAGATTTGGAATAAATGGACTGTTGCCGTGAAAAAATATGCTTTTTCTTTCCTAATTTAAGCAGGTACATGTATTACAGTTGTAAGCTGTTCCACCCATTTTCCCCTCCCCCCCCCACTCTATATCCTTTCTAGGAGGTTACTATTTATGCTTTTACATACCCTATGATTACACCACTTAATTTTTATTGTATCATTTTGTGTTTACTTTGTACACTGACTGATGTGAGTATTCCGATCTCAAAAGATTTGATTACAATTGTTGGATACTGTAATCATAAAAATTTTTATGAATAAAATCTTAATTTACAGAAAAGCATTAATCCGGATCCGGCTTTAGGCTAAACGTCGTTTCGGCGCATCACTGGATCCGACATTTAGCTTTTGTGAATGGTTACCATGGCAGCCAGGACGCTAAAGTCCCGGCTGCCATGGTAAAGTGTAGTGGGGAGCGGGGGAGAAGTATACTTACCGTCCGTGCGGGGCGCTCTGAAGTCATTGTGGAGCGCCCCGGGAGCCGCACGGACTGCAAGTATCTGCTCCCCTGGCTCCCCACTACTTACTATGGTAACCAGGACTTTAGTAGCGTCCTGGCTGCCTTGGTAACACTGAAAGCATTGTGAAGACTGATCAGTCTTCAAATGCTTTCAGTTGTCTTGCGTTGTGACGGATCCGGCGGGCATTTCCGGCAACGGAAGTGCACGCCTGATCCTCACAGCGCAAGTGTGAAAGAGGCTTAAGCCTTGGTGACAGAACGGCTCAATATTTTTTATAAAGACCAATTGAAAAAATGATTTATAGCCCAAAATGAGTAAAATGCATAAATTTTAAAAAAATGCCCCCGACGGTGTACAAAGCCTTTAAGGAATTAACAATATCCTAATGTTTTGTTTTCAAAGCTCCTTTGCAGACATATGTATGTGCATGGTTACAGACCGCAAATAAAACCTCTATGTAGTCTGATTTTGCAGTGGAGTGAATTCCTTTCCTATCTGTCCAGTCGTCTTGTTTACACTGGGTTAGCAAGAATAGACAGATGAGGGTGGCGCGGTGTCAGAAAAAATACATGGGGGACATGGTTTTGGACAGATTGTTAATTCCCCTTTAAACAGCTCTTGGCTGATCTCCCAAACCATTTTCTATCTAAACGCTAACCCTGGGTTCACACCTGAGCGTTTCTGAGACGCGCGTTTTACAGCGTGTTTTTGAAAATAGGAAACGCGCGTCGTACGCGCGTTCTTGTGATTGACTACTGTAGTGTCAATCACAATACGCGCAACAAACGCCCCCAAAAAAGCTCAAGTACTTGTTTATGCGTAGGGCGTTTTACAGCGCGTTCGAACGCGCTGTAAAACGCAAAAATGTGAACCAGTCCCATAGGGAAGCATTGGTTTGCATGTGTTGAGCGTTTTACAGCGCGTTCGAACGCGCTGTAAAACGCGCAAGTGTGAACTTAGGGTAAGCGTCTTTGCTCCTACAGTTTTGGCTGTACCTCCGTGGAGCTCTGGCTGCTGCTGATGTCGGATGGGCTGGACGGCTTGGAGAGCTGGGGTATGGTGAATGCCAGCTCCAGCTGTTCAGGACTTGATTCAATCTTTATCACCACCTCTCTGTTGAGTGCAGGATCAGCACTGCTGCGCAGAGGCTTCAGCTTCTCCGGTGCTGGGATGGGAGACACCAACATGATCTCTGGCGGCTTACTGGTTGGGTGGAGCATTACATCATTATACAATGGAACCTCCTCAAAGGGCTGCTCAGAATCTAATGGAGAAAAAAAAAAATAACTGATTTAGCAGACTCCTAATAAAGACATTACCAAAAAAATTGTACAATACACGGAATACCTACCGCTAGAACTGAAGTCCAACGCAATTATCTCATCGCCAGCATCTGGAGCAAGAACGGTCAGAGACTCTGGCTGCTCCTTCAATTCATCAAACAGACTGCTAGACATGTCTTCCTCTTTGTCCAGGTCAGTGAAGATGGGAGGCATCTTCATCTCGGCAGACTCGGCGGGCGCCAGAGTAGACTCTGTCTGGCCAACGGACAATATCAGGTCTTTCTCCACAATGCCACTAAATAAGAGAAGCAGTAGATCATGTAGACCATGAAAAAGACATCTTGTACAATGCATTGACAGCGACTGCGATTGGCTGCGCTCTCAGCCTGGGAGAAGCGCTGCCACGCCCGAGGCAAAACCTTTGTCACCGCCCCATACAAAAAGCCTCCTCATTTGCATATCAGGCGGCAGAAGAAACGGGGCAATTATAAAGCGATTCGGGGGTCGATTTTAATTCTTTTTTAAAAAGGAGGGCACATCAGTGGAAGGCGCCCAGCTAGGTAGGACATTTATTTCAATGCAGCAATATTGATGAAAGGTCCTCTTTAAAGGGGTATTCCCATCATTGTCATCATCATGCCCCCATTGTCTGATAGGTGCGGGTCCCACCTCTAGCACCTACAACGAGAATGGAGTGGGGAGAGCTGTGGCTGGAGGACCCTGTATTTCCCAGGGTCTGTCCACCACCAAGCGCTGCTCCCATAGAAGTGAATGGGAGCGCACCGCACACGCGCGGCCCACGCTCCCATTCATTTCTATGGGGCAGACGGAAATAGCTATTTTCGGCGGCCTTATAGAAATGAACCGTTGGCGGCTGCGCATGCGTAGTGCATTTCCCCGCTCCGTTCTCATTGTCGCTGTGGGTCCCAGAGCTGGGACTTGCACCTATCAGACAATGGGGGCATATCCTAGCAATATGCCCCCATTGTCTGTGATGAGAATATTGCTTTAAAGCTTCTCAGACAATTACATGAGCGGTCTGCAAAATATATACTACACTTAGACTGGTCCTGCACAGAAGATCAAAATCAGCCAGGAGAACAAAATACTCATTTCAGAAGGATCGGGAAATATCTAATATGTAACCCAATACATAGTGTCTGGCAGATGTAGAAAAAAATGAGAACACCACTGGATTTCAATATGTCTGATCCTTTATTGCCACAGGAGATAGAGTCTGGCAAGTGGCTAATTTCTCCCTCCCATGGAATAAAGATGCATGTAATGAGGGCACCAAGAGAGCCGGGAGTCAGCCCAGTAAGCATTTGGCTGTCATATATAATATGTGAACGGCCACCTTTACTGATGTAGCAGAACTGCCCTCAGCTGTTCCTTTTGTGAAGGTTAAGGCTACATTCACACAACCGTAGTGTTTTGCAGATACGCAAAACATGGATACCAGCCCGTGTGCATTCCGCAATTTGCAGACCGCACATGGCAGCCGCCGTCATAGAAAATGGCTATTCTTGTCCGATTGCAGACAAGAATAGGACATGCTCTATATTTTTTGCGTAGCCGCGGAACGGAACTATGGATGCGGACAGTACACGGTGTGCTGTCTGCATCTTTTGCAGCCCCATTGAAATGAATGGGTCCGCACCCGTTCCGCAAAACTAATGCGGTACAGTTACCTACAGTTCTATGGAAACCACATGAAATATCACAAGGACACACTCAGCCGGCCAAGTGAACAATGAGATAACATGACCTGATTGGTACTTACCTCAAGACGTAGTTGACGCACACAATGCACTGTGGCTGGGAGTTCTTTGTGTTGTATATTACGGTGGCTTGCGTTTCCACCCAGACATAGCCCCCTTGCTTGGCTAGCATTCTGTACTGTCCTGTAGTCACCTGTCCCTTGGTGAACACTGGGTGAAGAAGAGAAGAGCATGTCAGTGGAAAAAATCTCTGCAGCCGAGATATTCAGAAGGAGAAGAGCATCAGTAAATGTGGATTGAGGAACCTTCCAGATAAATCCTATTGTGCATGTTACTATAGAAGCTCTTCTGCAATCATGTCACAGGCCTAATTATCACATCATAGATTTTACTGTCCAGGTTCAACCAAAGTGTTTGCCACCTGTTCTGACAATGTGCAGGGCCGGAATAAATATATATATATATATATATATATATATATATATATATATATATATATATAAAAAAAATTCGGAATAAAAATCGAATTAAAGTATGAAATGCAGGGGCCCAAAAAATCACTTACTGTCGTGATGTGCCTTAGTCAGGTGGTCAGAGTCCAGCGCATGGTAATACTCATAGACTGACTGTCCGAGAAGCTCTTCTGGCTCATATCCAACCAGTTCTGTTACCCTGGTTTTAAAAAAAAAAAAAATCATTTTCCTATGATTATGATACATATTTACAGTAAAGTACATGTAAAAACATGAAAGATATCCTTATTACCCCCAATGTTTAAAGATTGTGTATTCTAGAATAACCGGTCTCAATAAAATGCCATATATTTTATCCTATTCGCTGCTTTGTCTCACTTGCTCGTTAAAAATATGCATACGTTCGGCTCAGGCACCTTAACCACCATGTTGGGTTTCCCTTAAAGAGGAGCTGTCACCTTTCCGAGCAGGTCTGTTTTATAATGACTTAGGTTCCTCATACAATTCTGGAGTAGTATTCTCATTGTTATCTTGTGTCATTCCTCTTTTGTTCCCACTAATATGCAAAATAAATGTGGAGCCCCAGTTATGGGTCTACAACACAGAGAAAGACAGATATCCCTCAAAGGAAGGAAAACCGAGCAAAGGGGTGTCCCCATTACAGAGATCACCAAATCCACCATATTAAGTGGCCCCTATGTCAATAGGCCCGCTCTTTTACAAGCTTTAAGGATGAGACGGGGAAGACCTAAGGGTACTTTCACACTAGCGTTTTGGATTCCGTTTGTGAGATCCATTTCAGGGCTCTCATAAACAGTCCAAAACGGATCAGTTAAGCCCCAATGCATTCTGAATGGATAAGGATCCATTGAGAGCCGAGATTTCCTGTAAACGCGCGCGCGTGTTCACAGAGAAGCGCGGCACGGCAGTTAGGCTACAGCCTGCCAGCGATGATCCATCGCTGGCAGGCTGTAGATGCGAATAAAATCGCATCAAACAGCAATATCAGACGCTGTTTTATGAACAGCGTCTGATATACCTGCTACCTGGTCCTCTGGTGGTCCCATTTGCTGGGATCGACCACCAGAGGACCAGGTAACTATGTAAAGTTGCACCAAACACTACACCCCCTCACCTATTAACCCCCTGATCACCCCCCTGTCATTGATCACACCCCTTGTAAGGCTCCATTCAGACGTCCATATGTGTTTTGCGGATCCGTGGATTCACGGATCCGCGGATCCTCAAAACACGGACACCGGCAATGTGCTTTCCGCATTTTGCAGATCCGCACATTGCCAGAACTATATAGAAAATGCTTTTTCTTGTCCGCAATTGCGGAGAAGAATAGGACATGTTCTATATTTTTGCGGAACGGAAGTGCAGACCCGGAAGCGCGGATCCGTAATTCCGGATCCGAGCGGGACAAAGTCTGTCCCCATAGAAATGAATGGGTCCGCAATTCCGTTCCGCAAACAGAATTTCGGACGTGTGAATGGGGCATAAGGGTCCCTTATCACGGCCAGTTAGTTAGCTACTTGTTAGGTAGTTAGCGCCCACCGCACCGCACCGCAGTCACTGATTTTGGCAGAGATTTTTTCATCCACATTGACCGATGCGAATGAAAAAATCTGTGCCGTTCATTTTTTTTTTTTTCAGCGCAGAGGATGAACGAAAAAAATCTCATTACCCGTATGCTCAATATACGGAGAATCGCAGAAACTCCTAATGCTGGCCATACTTGTAATGATTGTGGAGACCCTCAAATGCCAGGGCAGTACAAAACCCCACATGTGACCCCATTTTAGAAAGAAGACACCCCAAGGTATTCTGTGAGGGGTATGGCGAGTTCATGCAAAATTTTATTTTTGTCACAAGTTAGTGGAATATGAGACTGTAAAAAAAAAAATACAATTCCGCTAACTTGTGCCAATTTTTTTTTTCTGTGAACTCGCCATACCCTCACGGATTACCTTGGGGTGTCTTCTTTCAAAATGGGGTCACATGTGGGGTATTTATACTGCCCTGGCATTTTAGGGGTCCTAAAGCGTGAGAATCCAAATGCGTAAAAATGGCCTGTGAAATCCTAAAGGTACTCATTAGTTTTAGGCCCTTTAGCATCTTGGCTACAAAAGTATCACACATGGTATCGCCGTACTCAGGAGAAGTAGGGCAATGTGTTTAGGGTGTATTTTATATATACCCATACTTTGTGTGAGAAATAGCTCTGTAAACGACAACTTTTAATTTTTTTATACAAAGTTGACAATTTACAGAGATATTTCTCTCACCCAGCATGGGTATATGTAAAAATACACCCCAAAACACATTGCCCTACTTCTTCTGAGTACGGCGATACCACATGAGTGACACTTTTTGCAGCCTGGGTGGCAAAGGGGCCCTAAAACCAATGAGTACCTTTAGGATTTCACAGGCCATTTTTATGCATTTGGATTCTCACACTTTAGGGGCCCCTAAAATGCCAGGTGAGTATAAATACCCCACATGTGACCCCATTTTGGAAAGAAGACACCCCAAGGTATTCCGTGAGGGGCATGGTGAGTCCACAGAATTTTTATTTTTTGGCACAAGTCAGCGGAAATAGTTTTTTTTTTTTTTTTTTTATTTTGTTTTTTACAAAGTCTCATATTCCACTAACTTGTGACAAAAAACCACGATTACTTACCGGTAATTGGATTTTCCAGTTAGCCTCCACAACGGCACTGAGCTGGAGGGTACCCCGCCTCCCCAGGGACAGGAAACAACGTGGAGAACTGACCTTTAAGAGCCTCCTCCCCTTTGCCTTCTCCAGTTAATATTCGAGGACCAAGGGTGATGCTGAACCAAAAATTTATTTCGTAACATTTATAAAAAGGAACATACACAAACAAAAACATCTTGTCCAACCGGACACAAGTAATGTCAGAATTGAGAACAAAACAAGCAGTATCAAACAAGGAAGTAACGGGTGGGAAAAAAACCCAGTGCCGTTGTGGAGGCTAACTGGAAAATCCAATTACCGGTAAGTAATCGTGGTTTTTCCATACGCCTCCCCAACGGCACTGAGCTGGAGGATTAGCAGAGGAATACTACTTCATTAGGGTGGGACTACTGCAGACAGTACTTTTGTCCAAATGAGAGATCTCTGCTGGAATCAATATCCAGCCTATAATGCCTGAAAAAAGTGTTAGGACTTGACCATGTTGCTGCTTGGCAAATCTGGTTTAGGGAAACCGAGGCATATTCCGCCCACGATGTAGAGATTGCTCTAGTAGAATGTGCAGTCAAACATGATGGTGGAGGCGGTCTTTTTCTTTATATGCTTTTACAATAGCCATCCTGATCCAACGAGAAATGGTGGTTTTGGAAACTCCTTTGCCTTTGTTGGTACCTTGAAACTGGACAAATAGGCGGTCCGTTCTTCTAACAGATTTTGTGGCTTCTAAGTAGGATAGAACACATCTCCTTACATCCAAGTTGTGAAACTTAGCCTCTCTGTCTGTTCTGCCCTGTGGATAAAAAGAAGGCAGTGAAATTTCCTGGTTACAGTGGAATTTGGAATGAACTTTTGGTAAAAGGAAGGCTCGTGTCTCAAGATGATCCTGTCTTCCAGGATCGTAAGATAGGGTGGCCTGCAGGATAAGGCCTGAATTTCCCCTACCCTTCTGGCAGAGGTAATAGCCACAAGAAAGGCGGTTTTGTAGGATAGAAGGCTGAGAGAAATATTAGAGACAGGCTCGAAAGGATGATCCATTAAAACAGAGAGGACTAAGTTTAGATCCCACGGGGGATTGTGGACTTCACAGTAGGTCTTAGTCTGGTGGCGCCCTTAAAAACCGTTTGACTAAGGGAGCATCTGCAATTTTCTGGTCAAGAAAGGTACTAAGGGCCGCTACCTGCACTTTAAGTGTACTGACTTTGAGACCGTTATCCAGACCTTTTGCAGGAACCCCAGGATTACATTCAGGTCTGGTGTTTTAGATGGATCTCTGGAGGACTGTGAAAAATTCAGAAAAGCATTCCAGACTCTTTGATATATTTTTGAAGTAACTGGTTTGCGACTGCTAAGAATAGTGTTAATTACAGCTTCGGAAAGACCTTTGGATTTTAAGATGTTGCGTTCAGCCGCCACGCCGTCAGATTTAGCTGATAAACTCTGGGGTGTAGGACTGGACCCTGAAGGAGGAGATCTGGGATCTGAGGTAGGTGCCAGAAATCCCCCTGGAGATTCTCAGAAGGTACGGAAACCAAGTCCTTTTCGGCCAGTAGGGTGCAATGAAGATGACGTCGCATTTCTCTTCTATTATCTTTGCCAGAGACCTGGGGATTAGGGATATCGGCGGGAACAGCGTAAAGGAGACCCCTCGGCCAAGGGGCAGAGAAGGCGTCCACTTTCAATGGGCTGTCCTGATAGGAGAGGGAAAAGAACTGACTGGTTTGGGCGTTTGCCTTGGATGCAAATAGGTCCAGGATTGGAGTTCCCCATCTCCTGGTTAGGTCCATGAAGATCTTTTTGTTTAGGGACCATTCCCCCGACTTCAGCTGACTCCTGCTGAGGTAGTCTGCTATGGCATTTTCTTTTCCCTTTAAATGAACTGCAGAAATGGATAAAATCTGTTTTTGAGCCCAGGAAAATAGACGATCTGCTGTCAGACTTAAAATCCTGCTTCTTGTCCCCCTGCTTGTTTATATAAGCAACTGTTGTGGTGTTGTCCGAGAGGATCCTCACATTCTTGAGATGTACCGCGGACTTGAGGGATTTTAGGGCCAGGAGAACCGTTTGAAGCTCTTTTACGTTTGAGGAAAGATGAAGTTGGCTGGAATTCCATCTGCCCTGTACAATCTGATCCCCACTGTGAGCTCCCCAACCTGTTCCGCTGGCGTCTGTTGTGATTACCACTGTTTCTGCTGGTCTCCAAAGCACCCCCCGATTTAGATGACCCTGTTTCTGCCACCACTTCAGCGACCTTTTTACCTGGGAGGGAAGAGATACCTTTTTGTCCAAAGATAGGGGACTTCTGTTCCAGGATGACAGGAGGAAATTTTGAAGTGGACGGCTGTGGGTTTGGGCCCATCTGACTGCAGGAATGGTGGACGTCATTAGTCCCAAAATGACCATAATCTGTCTGAAGGATACTCTCTGTAGGCGGCTGAAACAATAGACTTTGTTGATTAAATTCTGGATCTTGGGTCTTGGTAGGAATGAAGACATCTGTTTTGAGTCCAGGAGGATACCTAGGAAGACTTTCTCCTGGGTCGGAATAATGTCTGATTTTTCTAGGTTTATCTTCCAACCCAGAGAGGAGAGAGTGCCCATTACCAGAGAGAGGTTCCTCTGAAGCGTTTCTGGGGATGGAGCTACAAGTAGGAAGTCGTCCAAATACGGAATGAAGACAACTTCTCGCTGGTGAAGGTAAGCAGAGACTTCGGCCATTATCTTTGTGAAGATTCGAGGAGCGGATGAAAGGCCAAATGGAAGGACCTGAAACTGTAGATGAATTAGCTGATGTTGAAAGTATAGAGCAAATCGAAGGTACTTCTGGTGACTCGGGTAGATTGGGACGTGATAATAAGCATCTGCCAAGTCCAGGGATACCATGAAGCAGTTCTGAAACAAGAGATTTATGGTGGAGTTTATTGTCTCCATCTTGAATTTTTGTACGTTACATGATGGTTCAGGTCCTTTAGGTTTATGATCGCTCTGTGAGATCCATTGGGTTTTTTCACTAGAAAAACCGGAGAATAGAAACCGTCGCCTTTTGGTCTGGAGGAACCGGAATGACGGCGGCTTTTTCCAGAAGAGTCTGCACCTGGGATTCCAGGAGAATCTGATCTGAATCTTGCAACTTTTTGTTTATTAGGAATCTTTTGGAGGAGGAGAGCAGAATTCTATTCTGTACCCTGACCTTACTAGATCTAGTACCCAAGGTGAGCTGGTAATTTTTTCCCAGGCTGATACAAAATTTAGAAGTCTGCCTCCCACTGGATATCTGGCGTCATTGTCCAGGTTGCTTAGAGGTCTTATCAGGGTTTAACAGGAAGCCTCTTCCTCTACCTTTAGAGAACTGCCAAGTGCCTGACCCTTCTTTTCTTTTTTGATCCGGTCTATTTTTCTTTTGAACACGAAAGGAACGGGCGGTTTTGAAAGGATTTTTGTTCTGAAGGAAAACCCTTTTTACGGTCAGATGCCTTGTCCAGTATGTCATCTAGAACCGATCCAAATAATCTGTCCCCTTCGCAAGGAATATTACACAGTCTATTCTTTGATGTATTATCCCCTGACCAGGATCTTAACCATACTGTTCTTCTAGCCGCATTAGACAGGGCTGCGGACCTAGCAGATAATTTCACTAAATCAGCCGAGGCGTCTGAAAGGAAACTCGTAGCCTGTCTTAGGATAGGGAGAGAGGCTAGGATATCCTCGTACGGGGAGCCAGCCGTCAAATGCTCTTCTAGTTGTGAGAGCCAAAGAGCCAAGGTTCTGGCAGTGCAAGTGGCCGCAATACTTGGCCTTAACATAGAGGCACATGTATCCCAAGATTTTTTCAAAATGGATTCGCACTTTTTGTCCATAGGATCTCTTAGGAGACCAATATCCTCAAAGGGAAGGGAAGATTTTTGGATATTCTGGCCACAGGTGCATCCACCCTGGGTGTTTTGTCCCAGTGGATTGAATCAGAGTCACTAAAGGGATACTTCCTTTTAAAGACTCTGGACATCCCTGATCTTTTCTCAGGGTCTTTCCACTCATCTGCTATTAACTTTTTGATGTTACCATGCACAGGAAAAACTCTTCTTTTTTATCCGCCAGCCCCTGAACATCTGGTCTTGAACCGATTGCGGTTCCCTGGCCTGCTCAATGTTCATTGCTGCACGTATCATTTTTAACAGGGAGTCCGTCTCCTCAAGAGAGCATAGGGGTCTACCCGAATCGTCGTCTGAGGAGGAAGAGTCCGAGTTTGAGGATAACTCGCCCTCATCAGAGAGATGATCCAGAACTTGGGGAGCCTCTGATACAATATTAGAGGTGGATGGAGCTGGTTGAAGAGCAGAAAACTTTGACTCTACAGCAGAACTGACTTCCTCCTTAATAATGGATCGAAGGTTTTCCACTAAGGTTGGAGTTTCATCAGCCAGTAATTTTTCAATACATCTGGAACAAAGCGGTTTTTTGTAGTCTCCCGCTAGGTGTTTTTTACAGACACTGCATCTCTTTTTAGATGAAGGTTCCACAGACTTTCCCCTTTTTCCCTAAAAAGAAGGAAAAAAGGGAAGGGCTTCACAATGGAGCTACAAATGATAATATAGAAGAGGGAACCTTCACCAAAATAATCCCCGTGCCTATTAGGGAATATTGTGTATCAACAGAAAAAACATATAGAGATGCTCCAGGAGGAGGCTTACCGGGCTGGGGGGCCTGGGAGGCTCAGACGAGGTCTCTGGAGGATTAGACATGCTGCTCCGGTGAGAAAAAACGCTGCACGCCAGCTCCAGAGGGAAGCCGGCACATTTAAATCTTACTTCCGGGTCACGTGACCCGCTCCTGCCTCGTCATCGGGCCACGTGACCTTTCCCGCGAGACTTCGCCCCCGGAAGTCTCGCGGATGCCGAAAGCCTCCGCATAGCTCCGAGGAGCTAGAAGCCCGGGGCTGCCTGGGAACCCATCAGGACTTATGCCGAGACTCCGGAAGGGCCCCTATCTTTGCCCCGCGACCCGGAGCCTCGCAGCCGCCTTCCCCAGCATCCGGGGGGATCGATGGGGGCTGCGCTATCCTTAAGGTGCAAAGAGCAGGAGAGAATCCCCGCTCCGTTCTCCACTTCATCCCGAGGGACAGGAAACAACTGGAGAAGGCAAAGGGGAGGAGGCTCTTAAAGGTCAGTTCTCCACGTTGTTTCCTGTCCCTGGGGAGGCGGGGTACCCTCCAGCTCAGTGCCGTTGGGGAGGCGTATGGAAAAATAAAATTTTACATGAACTCACCATACCCCTCACAGAATACCTTGGGGTGTCTTCTTTCCAAAATGGGGTCATATGTGGGGTATTTATACTGTCCTGGCATTTTAGGGGCCCCTAAAGCGTGAGAAGAAGTCTGGAATCCAAATGCGTAAAAATGCCCTGTGAAATCTTAAAGGTACTCATTGGTTTAGGGCCCTTGCGCACCCAGGCTGCAAAAAGTGGCACACATGTGGTATCGCCGTACTCAGGAGAAGTAGGGCAATGTGTTTTGGGGTGTATTTTTATATATACTCATACTTTGTGTGAAAAATATCTCTGTAAACGACAACTTTTAAAAAATTTTATACAAAGTTGACAATTTACAGAGATATTTCTCTCACCCAACATGGGTATATGTAAAAATACACCCCAAAACACATTGCCCTACTTCTCCTGAGTACGGCGATACCACATAAGTAAGACTTTTTGCAGCCTGGGTGCGCAAAGGGCCCAAATTCCAACGAGTACCTTTAGGTTTTACATGGCGGCTCACAATTAGCCTCGCCCAAAATGCCAGAACAGTAAACTCACCCCACAAATGACCCCATTTCGAAAGTAGACACCCCAAGGTATTCACTGAGGGGCATAGTGAGTCCGTCTGAGATTTTATTTTTTTGCCAGAAGTTATCAGAAATTGAAACTTTTTTTTTTTTCTTCTCAGAAAGTGTCATTTTCCGCTAACTTGTGAAAAAATGAAATGATACATGAACTCACCATGCCCCTCCGCGAATACTTTGGGGTGTCTTCTTTCTAAAATGGTGTCATTTGGGGGTATTTATACTTTCCTGGCATTCTAGCACCTGAAGAAACATGACAGGCGCTCAGAAAGTCAGAGCTGCTTCAAAATGCCGAAATTCACTTTTTGCACCATAGTTTGTAAACGCTATAACTTTTACCCAAACCAATAAATATACACTTATTGGACTTTTTTTTTATCAAAGACATGTAGAACAATAAATTTAGAGAAAATTTATATAGAAATGTAGTTTTTTTGAAAAATTTTACAACAGAAAGTGAAAAATGTCATTTTTTTGCAAAAGTGTCGTTAAATTTGTATTAATGGCAAAAAAAGTAAAAATGTCAGCAACAATGAAATACCACCAAATGAAAGCTCTATTAGTGAGAAGAAAAGGAGGTAAAATTCATTTGGGTGGTAAGTTGCATGACGGAGCAATAAACGGTGAAAGTAGCGTAGTGCGGAATTGTAAAAAGTGGCCTGGTCATTAAGGGGGTTTAAGCTAGGGGGGCTGATGTGGAGACCAGCTAAAGAAAAGCTTGTAAAAAAGCGGGATCTTGACATAGGGGCCACTTAATATGGTGGATTTGGTGATCTCTGTAATGGGGACACCCCTTTGCTCGGTTTTCCTTCCTTTGAGGGATATCTGGCTTTCATTGTGTTGTAGACCCATAACTGGGGCTCCACATTTATTTAGCATATTGCTGTTTCCCAGGGAGCTTTGCACTTTGGATTGCTGTGTTGAGACTCTTAACTGAGGCTCCGCAGTGTTTTCTGTAGCTGCTCTCCCTGAGGTCAACTATTGTTTTGTTCTATTGTTGAATGAATTGCCAACAATTTAAAATAAAGGTCCAACTGGATGCTACTAGTTAGGGGTGTGCCCCAGCACAGTCTGCAATTATTCAATCAGTGCTGCTAGTGACAGACTGTGCAGGGACACCACCCCCAACTGGTAACACCCAGCTGGACCTTCATGGCAAATTGCTAGCAATCCATTCATAACTTCTAGCAGGAATAATAAAGGGATGACAACATAGAGCCATATGAATAGATGATCCAGAATTGTTACTACATGGGGAATGCAAGGAGTTACTAAAACAGACATGTCAGGAGTGAGGACAGCTCCTCTTTAACTACAGCTGCAGGAATTAACAACTACCAACAGAGGGCAGTGCTGTTCTACGAATCAGATTTCTGCACGGACACATGCATACTGTATCTAGCCAACTACAAAATAGGCCACATGGTCCATCCAGTCTGCCCTTCTATTATTTCTACATCTGATTTGTTGAGGCAATGCTTCCTTTCGGTACATACCTTTCATCACAGTAAGAGAACTTCATGTCAAGGCTGTGGCGGCTGAGAAAGGTTTTGCTGTCCAATGGAAATTCAATGTTTGATGGGTGGGGGATTGGCTCGCAGATCAGCACCATGCAAGTCATGGGTGGCTTCTTATATCCGCAATGGTTCTGGTTGTTGCAGGAATCATAGACGCGCATGTGCCCTGTGCAGTGAAGGACCTGATACAAGACATAAGGCACATGTTAGATCTTAAAGTGGACACTGATGTCAATAAAATGGTTCTCAGTACGTCTTAAAGGGAGTTTGTCACCTCCAAAATCAGTTGCTAAGTAAACATACTGTCAGAGTAGGTGCCCTGAAATAAACCCAAACCTTTTTTGTGAAAATCCAGCCCTTTAACCCTGAAAAATGCTTTTTTTATTCTTAGGCAAATAATGTTTTCCGTGCACCATAGGCGGAGAAACCCCATTTGGTGCACCTAGCCGCCACTGTGTCATTGCTACTGGCACTAAAATCTCAGGGACTGTCAATCAAACAAGAGGGAGAGACGCAGGGTTGCATTGTGGTGACGTGACTGTGCCCCAAATGGAGTGGCCCTCAGCTTTTCTGAGGATTACACAAATAGATTTTCTCAAGAAACATATGGTCTTTTTCAGGTCCTGTAACCTACATGGCGGTATGCTGCTCACTGTGAAACCGATTTTGTAGGTGACAGACTCCCTTTAACATCAAACATTATTAATTTTTATTCATGCGTTACCCTCTTCTCACCTTCCATGTGGCAGACTTTATATTGACCGTTCTTCCTCGACTGGTGAGCGTGCACTTCATTCGCAGGAAGAAACTCCGCTCGGTGATTTGTTCCTTCCCCTTTTTAGCTGGTCCTACAAGGTAACGTCAATTAAATCAGTTAATAATTCTAGGTCAGTGATGGCTAACATCCGGCACTCCAGATCTAGCGTGCCCTACTCATTTCTTTGGAGTTCTGCGCATAGCCAAGCATGTGTGCATCTTGGGAGTCGTAGTTTTACCACAGCTGGAGTGCCGGAGGTTAGCCATCACTGTCCTAGGTGAACATAGTACCCGTTAGGGACGACTAACAAAATAACACTTCACAGCTGGTCCAGCACCGTAGCTGTAGTGATGAACAGCATCTGTGATGTGACCATAGATATGTAATCGGCGTGGACAAAAACCCCATCACAGTCAACTTCCACATTCACCTTGGCCGAGTATGCAACTCATTTCAACAAAGGGGAAATAAGCGGTGAAGACAAAGCTCTGGATCTGCTGATAATGGGGAATGCAACAAGGTAAGTGTGCGTCTACACCTTAAGGCATCATGCACACAACCGTTGGTATTTTGCGGTCCGCAAACCGTGGATCCGCAAAACACGGAAGCTGCTCTGCGCTCCCTTCCGCAATTTGCGGAACGGAACGCGGCCCATTGTAGAAATGCCTATTCTTGTCCGCAAAACGGATAATAATAGGACATGCTCTATTTTTTTTTTGCGGGCGCACGGAACGGAGCAACGGATGCGGACAGCACACGGAGTGCTGTCCGCATCTTTTGCGGCCCCATTGAAGTGTGCGGCTCGGACTCGAACCACAACAACGGCCGTGTGCATGAGGCCTAGGTGGCATTTTTGTGCACCTTTGTGGTTTGTAGTGGCGTGTTTTGCACCTGCGGTTTGTGGTGTGTTTTTGCGGTAAAAACACTAGCTCAGGATAGGAGCTGAAGGTCTAAAGCCCCCTACACACATGTCCAGCTATCCGGCTCAGTTGCCCTCCAGCGTGAGGTAGAAAGTGCCTGAGGGGAGCTGAGCCAGAACTGATCCCACAGTTTTGCATAGGATTGTGCACATACATCCGATGCATCAGTTGGGATGCCGGATGTCAAATAGCGCCGGACAGAAAAACGCTGCATGTACGGACGCCGGATCTGTGCACTGATATATGTAAAGCTAGCCTAAGGGAAATATGTAGGTGTACTGAGTGAAGGTGAAGCTTGCCAGCTCCTTCATCACCTTCACTCAGTACGCCTGCCCCGAGGAAGGTTACGGCACAGGCGCGGGAAATCAGAAGCAGACGGGGCCAGCGGGAAGAGGAGAGTGTTCGCTAGCCCTGTCTATCAAGAGGAGATGGGGCGTGTCTAGAAGCAGAGGATGCGGCGGCTACCAGCAAGTACACACCCAACTTGCTGGTAGTGAAGAAATTTGCTTATTATAAAAGTATGATTTTTACAAGAAATAAGCCACAGACAAATGTAAGACAAGTACGATTGCAAATAGCTAATATCGGCTGATGAATATTGCGCAGTTGGGGGTGACAGAAGCCCCTTAAGGGGGAAAAAAATGCAAGCAGATTCTATTTTGCTTTTATAGTGAGCAAAAGAAAAAAAAACGTCGGACCAAATATGTGCGGAGGCCCTCTGACAGGTTAAGATCTAACTCATCAGTTACCCGTTTCCCCCACCCAATAGCACAGGATTTAGGGTACTTTCACACTTGCGTTGCTGGATTCCGACAGGCAGTTCCGTTGACAGCAATCTGTATGCAAACGGACAGCATTTGTGGACGGATCCGGATCCATCTCACAAATGCATTGCAATAACTGATCCGTCTCTCTGGTTGTCATCTGGAAAGACGGATATGTTATTTATTTTTAAAGGTCTGTGCATGATCTGTCAATGTGGTACTCTGAATGCCGGATCCGGCACTAATACATTTCAATTTAAATTAATGCCGGACCCGGCATGCGTTCCGGAATTTTGGACGGTAATACTGCAGCATGCTGCGGTATTTTCTTGGTCCAAAAAACGTACAGTGACTGAACTGAAGACATCCTGATGCATCCTGAACGGATTTCTCGCCATTCAGAATGCATTAGGATAAAACTGATCAGTTCTTTTCCGGTATAGAGCCCCTAGGATGGAACTCTATGCCGGAAAAGAATAACGCTAGTGTGAAAGCACCCCAACAGTGGATCCTGTGTAATTGGAAGTTATCCGTTGGCCTAGAGGAAAACTTAATGTGTATGACCAGTGTCTGTTCACATTCTTCCATAATCCCCCACTTTTCAGAGTCTGACGCAACAAGGCAATCATAGGAATGTGCCTCGAGGAACTGGGTGTTCTGTTCCCAATTTCTGGCCTCTCTGAAGCTACAATCCTATTTCTCTCAGCTGGTAATGCATAAAGTTATCTGATATTCTGGATGGTGGAACGCTAATGTTTCTTAGGAAGCTTTACTGTATAGTCTTGTGGGAAGGCATTATCTAACTCTGATACATCCTGAACAAGACACGGGCGAGAAAAGACGACCTGCTTACAAGGGAGACCCCGTGAAGTCCTTCAGACTTCCTACAAGGCAGGATCGTCACTGTCCATACAGCAGAAGTGTTGGGAAGTGTTAGTTTTTTTTGCAGAAGACAGCGTCCAGAGCCGATGCATGTGTTGTGGGAACTGGACAAGGAGGATGCACTTTTACCAGTACGTACCATTCCTAAATGTCAGCATCTCCCTCAGCTCTTCATGGTCACAAGGGTGGGTGAAGTCAAATACACTGTGCCCAGTGAGCTCAAACTGCGGAGCAAGAGAAGAAAACAAAACATGAATAGAATCAAATTAAAAAGAGAATTAACAAAAAATGTATTTTTTATTTTTTTTATGAATCAAAATGAGAATACTTTTATATTTGTTTGGAATGGCACTCCTATTACAACAGGGGAAGGCGGGCACCGTTCTCTGCTTTATAGCTGGCAGTGGGCACAACTAGTGCACGCGCACATGACCATATGCTGTGCTGCACAACAGTGCCCATAGATATGAAGTTTTATTATATGGAAACTGTGTACATATTACAGAGGTAAAATCCCCCCATTCATCATTGTTTCTATGGGAGAATAACCCCCTAATAATCCTTGCCATATGCACATTAGGAGCGACGAGGATAAAAAGGTACGCAGACCCCTGAAAAACAAAATCTACGAAACCCATCCATACCTGTGTAAGCCCCATGCACTTGTTGACGTTTTCAGACAGGTATATCATGTCTCCTTCCTCCGTCAGGACCAAGACAAATCCTTCCAAGGCCTTCAGATAAAAGCAGTTGAGCTGCTTCTCCACTTCGGACTCGCTGTCCGCATCATCTGGAGGACACAGCGCATTATTAGGGCACGTGACGGAGTATCTCACCCCCAATACTAACATCCTATTCAGCTGCTCCCGAATTTAGTCTCATACACAGGCAGCGAACGCTGGGTGACAACCATTCCGCAGCCTCTAGGACTTGTCACACAGCTTTCCACGGACCCGGCATGGCATACCTTACACATGGCTGTGGAATGTAACATGAAGATGCGGAGTCTGCGGAAAGCCGAGTGGTGGAGATAGAGAGAGGTGTATTACGCCGTAGATAAAGGAGGCTACATAACCACAGGGGCTATCCACCCCCTGTAGATCCCCCGAAACTTCCAAGGCTCCTCATACAGGTTATGCTTACCCTGCTCCCCAACACCGGCGGCACTCCTGATGCAGGGTATAACCTGTATGAGGTTCCCAGGCAGTTGGGGGGGCATTATAGGGGTTGGATAACCCCTTTAAGATACCTTTTGAGCAGATGGAGCTTTGCTGTTCTCCAACGCAGCCCTAGATCTTTGGCAAAGAAATTCTGGCTCCGTACAGCCACCACTAGAGGGAGCTTATCGCATACTGTGTAATCACTGATTTTAATGTATTGGCCCTGGACGCTACCCATTTTGGATTTTAGGGCACAATTATTTTTTGGGTTGTCACCGCCTACCAGAGCCAAGCATTTTATTTTTCCGTCAACACAGCCACACAGGAGCTTGTTTTACGAAGGATGATTTGTATTTTTTAATGAAACATTTTGGGGCACATATAATGAATTGAGTGACTTCTCTTTTTGGGAGAGGGCGTATCGTGGGTTAATACGATTATGTCAATACCCGATTTATATAGCTTTCATGTTTTACTGCTTTTGCACAATAAACACTCTTGTTTTGGGTGATCACACCCTGAAAGCCAGAACATTTTTTGTATGATATTGTTGTGAAAGGGCTTATTTTCTGTTGGGCGATCTGTAGTTTTCATTGGTAACATTTCATTTCAATAACCGGTTAAAAAGCTTCTAGGCTCCTTCTAGCTGTGGCTGCGGGCAGCTAAAATTATTATCTATAAAAGGGGATTTGGTGCACTTTGTGAGAAAAACTGAGCTCTGGCCACTATAAAGTGATAGTAAAAAATGAATCAGCAAGGAACATCGCACGACATGGTGGTGTTCAGAAGGCGGACATTTTCTTTAATCTCCTATGTCTTCATACAGATTTATTATGTAAACCCAGCGCATTGAATGCATCCGAATAGGGATGAGCGAACATCTGTATTAGAAGTTTGCGTTCGGGTTCCGGTTACCACAGGATTGCGTTATAGATCCCGTGACCACAGACCATAACTTATGATCCGTGGTCACAGGATCCATAATGCAATCCTGTGGTAACCAGAACCAGAATGCAAACTTCTGAAACAGGAGTTTCGCTCGTCCCTACATCTGAACTGATCGATCCGGTACAGTTTGAGATGCCAAACCATACTAGTAATCAAGTGTACAATGTGGGAAAATGGGCAAAGATGGTCATACAAACCGGATTCCCAAAAAGTTGGGACACTAAACAAATTGTGAATAAAAACTGAATGCAATGATGTGGAGATGGCAAATGTCAATATTTCATTTGTAATAGAACGTAGATGACAGATCAAACGTTTAATCCGAGTGAATGTATCATTTTAAAGGAAAAATATGTTGATTCAAAATTTCACGGTGTCAACAAATCCCCAAAAAGTTGGGACAAGTAGCAATAAGAGGCTGGAAAAAGTAAATTTGAGCATAACGAAGAGCTGGAAGACCAATTACAGTTACTCACTTGCATCGAGGAGCCTTCTTATACGCAGATAGCTGATGGCGAGTCGCATTATGGAGGCTTTGTCAAGGTGGGAGCTGACATTGTGAGGCAACGGCAGCTGGTGGGACAGTTCATAGAAGACCTCGGACTCTTTACTTCGACGACACCGCGCTGCATCTCTGGATTTCTCCTTCCGACGCTCTGAACTGATCCTGCAAGTAGATTTCAGATGTTCAGCATGTATTCATGTGCTGTTGTAGAAATGCCTTAAAGGAGTTCTCCAGGAATTAAACTAATGAAAATACTTAAATATTATTTTATAATAAATATATTCACAAAAACCTTTTATTACTTAGAATGGCTTGTTTTGTCTAGGGAGAAATAAAATGGCCGCCATCCTATTAGTACACACAAAACCTGTCCTGATCACACAGCAGAACAAGTTACTTCACAACACTGAGGTAAAGAGCTGTCTCATCCTCCTCTCTGCTCTGCTTGTCAGGAATCATGATCCTGAATACAGATGAATCTCTGTGGGAATGGAGAACATGAGGAGACATGAGAGGAGGGTGAGGTGCGGTTAATGAGTAGCAGCACTTGTATGAAGTCTCCATTACCACAGCAACACATTACCTCAATCTGTCCTGTCTGTCCTCTCTGTACTACATGTCTCCTCATGAACTAAATTCCCCAGAGATTCGGCTTAAAGCTCTTATCATCTGTATTTCAGGATCATAATCCCTGACAAGTAGAGAGGAGAGGATGAGGCAGCTCTTTATCTCAGTGTTGTCCTCATGTGATCAGGACAGGTTTTGAGTGAACTAATGGGACAGCGGCCATTTTGTTTCCCTTGATGATTGCTCCCCAGACAAAACGATCCATTATAAATAATGAAATGCATTAGAGAATATATTAATAAAGTAATATTTAAGTATTTTCATTTTCTTAATTCCCGAAGAATCCTTTTAAGCCATGTACTTTATGAAAATCCATATATCCACACATCTACTATTACAACACAGTATGACGCGACTTTTTATTACATGCACAGTCTTCTGGATGACCAGGAAACTGACGCAGAGCATTTCTTTTGGCAATAATACGGCTTTGCAGCTTATTTACACAAAAAACTTTATGACATTTTGCATTTTTTATACTACTTATGCTAGTTTTGAAAAAGTGGGTGGGATCGTGGATGTGGTTAGCCTGTCAAGTGGATTTACCAGATTTATCAATTGCGCCTTTTTAAAAAGTCACAAAAATTGCTGCAGTCTTACTCCAGTAAAGAGGTAGCATGGAAAGTGTAGTAACAAAGTGTCAAAGACTTAAAAATGCACCAAACATTGTGCGACATTTGACAAATTAAGCGCCAATTACGGCAACGCAGACTGACTTTATACATTTTTCTCATGATACGCCTCTGATGGAAGAATATTAATGGCCTAATCAGTGGGGGTCCGACAGCCAGGACCACCACCAATCAGCTGTTTGATCGGCATATCAATTATAGCGCTGTACATTGAATAGTGGCAATGACTGGTATTGCAGCCTAAGGCTATTCATTTTAAGGCCAGGGACACACGTGATTGAAAATCTGCACAAAAACCACACGCATTTTGCTCAACTGAGAAGGATGAAATGCGCTGTATAAATTGACATCCTGCAGATTTTAAATCCACAATACCGCAGCTTTTCCGCTGCGTTTTTTTTTTTTTAGCCGCGTGGTAGATGGGAATTCAGAAATTCTCATCCAATTTGCTAATACTGTACAACACTGCGGATTTGCCACATGAAAATCCGCAGCAGCAAATACACAGCTAAGGCTGCTTTCACACTGGCGTTTTGGATTCCGTTTGCGAGATCCGTCTCAGGGATCTCACAAACGGTCCAAAACGGATCAGTTCAGCCCGAATGCATTCTGAATGGATAAAGGATCCGTTCAGAATGCATCAGTTCGGCTCCGTTCAGTCTCCATTCCGTTCTGGAGGCGGACACCAAAACGCAGCATGCAGCATTTTGGTGTCCGTCTGACGAAGCGGAGCCGAACGGATCCGTTTTGACTTACAATGTAAGTCAATGGGGACGGATCCGTTTTCAATGACACAATATGGTGCATTTGAAAACGGATCCGTTCCCCATTGACTTTCAATGTAATTCAAAACGGATCCGTTTTGACTTTGACAATTTTTTTTAAAGCTAATGCAAACGGATCCGTTCTGAACGGATATAGATGTTTGCATTATAGGTGCGGATCCGTCTGTGCAAATACCAGACGGATCAGCACCTAACGCCAGTGTGAAAGTAGCCTAATCCGTACAATTTTGACCCTGGCCCAAAGGGACTGAGCTGTGCCCAGGCCACGTAAAGGTGAGCATGACGTCGCCGGCCTAGGAAGGGACTGCAACACTCAGCAGAGCATCGCAGCCTCTTCAAAAGCAGCTGATTGACTGGGGTGCGGGAGTCGGACCCCCACCAATCTGACACTGATGACCTATACTGATACTTTGCTCCTGGAAACCCCTTTAACCACTTTTCTGTACTGATCACTGTATATATAAAGGTGGCCAAACATATTTAACTCTAGAAGAAAACTCATGACCTATACTTAGTTTTTCAGACTAAAAAAAAAATCAAAAAAATCTGAACAAAATATTTTTTTTTAGAAACTTACAAAAATGTGACCCATTACAAACACTTGGGCCTATAAAACCAGATTATATACCCAGAAGCAGCTACGGTGAGGACATTCACCTTGGGAAAAAAAAAAAAAGTGCAGACGTAAGAGGACTGCAGATCTACTCTCCCCTCCCCCAGTTTGTACCGTTATTTAGACATGAAGCCCTCGGCTTTCTGGAATTTCCTCCCAAGTTAAAGAGCAGCGAAGAGGCCGAGACGTACCGCACGGAAAGCAGGTCCTGACTGGTTACAAAATGGGGACGAGATGCGACGTATGGAAAGCAGATGCGCGGAGCCCGAGCGCTTCTTACCAAGAGTCGCAACGTGCCACATGTCCTGATAACGGACCATTAACTTCCATCATACAACCTTGTGCAAACCTCCAGCACATAGCAGCAGACGCTGACTAGAGAGTAAACAGAACGACTCCATAAAAGAGGCCACTGTGCCATTTAAAAGGGTTGTATGCTCTAGACACCCCCACCCCTCCATTTATTAGAAAGGTCCCCTGACAATAAGTTCATCCGCTCAGGTACTCCGGTGGCTGGGAACCCAAACGATCGGCTGTAATCTGTAGGGGAACCCTGCAATATTGCAATTGCCCTGCAGCGCCCCCGCAGGGGAGATGAGGAATTACACCGTTCCCATTCAAATCAGTAGGGTCTGTGTGACAGCTAGCCATGTCTGCTCCTCCAGAGGAAGAAACTCTTCATGACCAGTCTCTGCTATGGCTAATACATGAGGGGGGAACCTCTCTAGTAACTGCCCCGCCAGGAGCTTCTACAGGCAACCCGAACCCCTCTGTATGCAAGACACCTAACCTTCTGCGTACAGCAAGTTACAAGGGCGCCCTTCCCATAATGATGGGTTGCTATTGTGTGGGCTCGTATGCTGCAGAACCGTTCCCTCCAACTAAGGCTTCCAAAACGAGGTCATTTTTGGCAATTTCAAGAAGTCTGTGGAGCTCTCACCGATACATCAAAATCTAATTTTATTCTTCATTAAAGATTGGGCAGTTTGTGGATATTGCATATACAACGGAGTGGACTCAGAGGCCTCATGCCCACGACTGTATGTATTTTGCGGTCTGCAAAAAACGGATCCGCAAAAAATACAGCCCTATCCTTGTCCGTAATCCTGACATGATATGATATTTTTTTGCAGGACGGAAATACTGACATACGGAAAGCACACGGAGTACCTTCTGTTTTTTTTGCAGACCCACTGAACTGAATGGTTCCGCATACAGTCCGCAAAAAAAAAACAGAATGGACAAGGAAAGAAAAGACGTTCGTGTGCATGAGGCCAAAAACTGAGATTTTTCTTAATCCACTATGGACTTGCAGAATTGGCAAAGATCTCCGCACTGGCACATCTACATAGAGCGGCTCATACCCTGCCGAGTAAAGCACTGCAGGCAGTGCGAGAAATAGGTCACAGGCTGTACGTGGCACTGTGCAGAACCTAACCTGAAATCTCAGGGTCCAGACAGCATCCGAAAAATGACTGAGCGCTACAAGCACAGAGTGGAGGGGCAGTGACCAGTGCGATGCGAGCGGTTGTCAGCTCCTCGTTTTCCAGCTACTGCAAAACTACAACTCCCAGCATGCAGCTGAGGTTACTTAAAGGAGTTGTCGGAGCTTTTAATATTGATGACTTATCCTCAGGATAGGTCAATATCAGATCGGCGGTGGTCCGACGTTCGGCACCCCTGCGATCAGCTCACTGCCTGCTGCTGCTATGTCTATGCCAAAGCATAGGGCATCAATATCAAAAGCCCAGGCAACCCCTTTAAGACATACTGCAAGGCGATGCACAACTGCCAGCTACTTCTTTCAGGGTAACTTATCACTAAAAGGGGTTTTCTGGGGCTTAAATATTGATAACCCATCGGATTGCAGAGGGTCCGGCGCCCCAGTCGATCATCTGTTTGAGGGGGGAGTGCTCCGGTCCCTTCCTTGGCCTGTGACATGAAGTCCATCCGGCACATGGCCATTCTGCAGCTAGCCCCACCAACCTCAGTGTGATGACCTATGCTAAAGACCGACCATACCATCTAGGTTATGGAAAACCCCTTTAATGCCCATTCTCTTATTCCCTGAAGCCTCCATAGAACTGATGTTTTAGGAACCCTACATGGTCATACGTGCACTGTCCCCATGAATGACCTGCAAATAATAGGATATTGAAAGTTGCCGTTCACCATCACAGAAGGCCGTGAAGGTAGAGGGTGGAAGTGGCAACTGCTTCAGTCAAAAATAGCCCCTAAGGACCTGTCACCTCTACTGACATGGCTGGTTTAGTATATCCCCTGTGAACTTCTTTTAACACTGTGCGTTGTGCCATTCCGCCGTTATTCCTCTGAATATATATATAAATGACACAGGGAGGGCCAAAAAACGGACACACAGGCATGAAACACGGACTGATTTTTTCACTGACGCCAAACGGACATGGAAATGTGAACAAGGCCTAAATTCACCCTGGATACAAGCGACATACTTGCTTCTTCAAAAAGTACAAGTCACCGACGGTAGCTGTGGTTTCGAATGAGTTTTCTGAAAATGTTAACCACGTGTTACAGAGAAGATGCCCATCAGATAAGCTGCGCTGTACAGCCGGCAGCGAGATTGTAATCACCGGTGAACCTGAACTCAAACGCACTTTTAGTTTTAGTGCTTTAAAAAAAAAAAAAAAAAAAGCGGGCGGACGGAAGCAGAACAGGAGGACCTCTGTTCCTGGATATCACGGGTCGAATGGATTGTGAAATGTCTGATAAACACAATGAGACTCTAAAGCATTAGGTTCATGGCTATTGTCCAGCATACAAAGGTACAAGGGGCATCGAGCACTGGGGTGGCACGTTCTTCCGAGCCTCCTCTGAGAAGGAGTGGCGAACTACGCCACCCAACATGCCCCGAGCTGTAGTTTTGCAAAAGCTGGAGCCACAGCTTGGAGACCACTGTTTAAGATTCATTTCTAAGCATAGGACCCCGTGGTGCTCCTGGCCGCAGAGATTTTTGCAGTAAAACTGTACGGATGCTGTCGCGGGTGTGCGTGGCTCGGCCGCACACATTAAGCCTCACCATGGGGTCCTACCCCAAGAATTTATCGGTTCTTCATGTGAGCCACCAATCAGGCCGGGCCCAGGCGTGTCGTAAATCCACTGACAAATCTGCCAGGGTCGCAGATTAGGCTAGGTTCACACCTGAGCGTTTTACAGCGCGTTCCTACGCGCTGTAAAACGCTCAACGGGCGAAAACCCATGTTTCCCTATGGGCATGGTTCTCACCTGAGCGTTTTACAGCACGTACGAACGTGCTGTAAAACGCCCTACGCCCAAAGAAGTACAGGAGCTTCTTTGGGGCGTTTTGTCGCGCGTATTGTGATTGACGCCAGAGTGGTCAATCACACGAACGCGCGTACAACGCGCGTTTCCTATTTCCAAAAACGCACCTATCAAATACGCTCAAGTGTGAACCCAGCGTCATGCTGCGGATTTCACGATTTGTATTGCATCTGTGGTGACCATCTACTGCAGCACCATAAGCCCTCATGCACACATCCATATGTATTCTGCGGTCTGCAAACCTCAGATCCACAAAATGCAGATACCGCCCGTGTGCATGCCGCAACGTCTCTGTAGAAATACCTGCAATACGGACAAGAATAATGCATGATCTATCATTTGTGGAATGACATCCGTGTGCTGTCCGCATTTTTTATTTTTATTTTTTGCAGCCCTATAGAAATGAACGGGTCTGCGTGTGATCCGAAAAAAATTTGGATGTGCATGGTCGTGTGCATGAGGCCTTAGAATGACCATGAGCATGGTCGTGTGCATGAGGCCTTAGAATGACAAATCTGGGGAATGTGGATGAGGTTTGTAGCAGATTTGGGGTGCAGCACGTGTCCAGAGCCTTGTACTGCAGCACCCCGAGACATTGTGGTAACTAGGGATGAGCGTATCAACTTCGGATGAAACATCCAGAGTCGATTCGCATAAAACTTTGTTTGAATACTGTATGGAGCGAGCGCTCCGGACAGTATTAGAATGTATTGGCTCCTATGAGCCGAAATTATTACTTCGCGAATGTCCTGAGACTTTTCATAATAACTTCATAAATTAATTTCTACTGTAAAACATTTCCTGAACTCTGATTTACTTCCAAGGTACCACTTGGAACCGAACCAGAGTTCGGGAAATGGTTTTTTTACAGCAGAACTTAAATTTTATGAAGTTAAAGGGATTCTGTCAGCACTCTTCAGCCCTGTGAGCTAAACACATGCTCATGTCCAGGGTATCATTATGATTTCTAAGGTGGCCTTATAAAAAAGATTTGTGGCTTAATTTTGCTAAAAAAACAGGTTTTACGAACCTGTCAATCATAGAATTAAAGTGCCCAAGGAGAGGTCCGTGGATGCAGGGTGCCCGGCTGCACCTATCGCAGTTCGTGCCCAGCGCCGCCTTCCCAGCGTTCAGCCCAGCCTACTACTCCTCTGTGTCGCCCTCTCCTTCGGACCCCTCTGCCCTCCCCACCGGACCCCTCTGCCCTCCCCACCGGACCCAGTAATCCTTGTAAGGGTTTGCACATGTCATGGCGGCCGCAAGTGGCGATCACTTGGATGCTGGCAGCGTCTGACGTGTCATAACCTATTGAAGAGGGGAAGCATTATGGGGGCCCTATATACTGGCACATTATGGGGGGCACTATGGAGAACAGAGGAAGGAACACTATGGGGGCATCTACTGGGGGCCCTATGTACTGGCATGCATTATTGGGGGGCTCTATGGAGAAGTGGGGGGGGGGGAACACTATAGGGGCATCTACTGGGGGCTTTATGATGCGGCTCCGTCTGGCTCCTAGATTCCAAGGAAATTTGTCAAGCCCTGGTGTACATGAGCCGTTCACCAGATGGTTTTGTAAAGAACCAAAAACAACTCAGACAATATGGTTGACCCCATAATCATGGACATAAAAAAAACAAAAACAAAACTACTCTCAGAAACCAAAAATGTGCAGGAATCACTCTCAACAAAATCTGAAGCCTACAGAGCTAAAGCCAACTTGATAGCACTTCACAAACCGAGTAAGTGGTCGACCTACTATCATAACCACCAAACACATTGCAACCATATAAAGAAATGCTTAATAACGTCTCCACGTCAGACCTCGGCTCGCTCTGCTAATCTGCCAGAACATGCCTTGGACGTAGCCTTTGCAAGGTTGATAAAGCAGTCTTCTAATCTAGGACGTGTCTACCGGTTATGCAACCATATAGTCAATGAGTAACTGCAGTCCATAACATACTGTACGAGCTGACCGCATGACCACACTGCGTCTGCCATTCCCGGTTTTAGGGTGCTCGCTGCTTTGGAATACTCTACGGTGTACACGGCATTGATCCTTAGGGTGGGTACTGCCCACAAGTTCTTCAGAATATGGAGGGGAAAAAAATCATACTAGTTATTTTTAGAAATCTCTTACCCTGGGAGCCATAGTTATAGCACGTACAGCACACATCGTTAACTGTGCAGCGACCACCCCATGGAGGCCATGCAGCGACCACCCCATGGAGGCCATGCAGCGACCACCCCATGGAGGCCATGCAGCGACCACCCCATGGAGGCCATGCAGCGACCACCCCATGGAGGCCATGCAGCGACCACCCCATGGAGGCCATGCAGCGACCACCCCATGGAGGCCATGCAGCGACCACCCCATGGAGGCCATGCAGCGACCACCCATGGAGGCCATGCAGCGACCACCCATGGAGGCCATGCAGCGACCACCCCATGGAGGCCATGCAGCGACCACCCCATGGAGGCCATGCAGCGACCACCCCATGGAGGCCATGCAGCGACCACCCCATGGAGGCCATGCAGCGACCACCCCATGGAGGCCATGCAGCGACCACCCCATGGAGGCCATGCAGCGACCACCCCATGGAGGCCATGCAGCGACCCATGGAGGCCATGCGACCACCCATGGAGGCCATGCAGCGACCACCCCATGGAGGCCATGCAGCGACCACCCCATGGAGGCCATGCAGCGACCACCCCATGGAGGCCATGCAGCGACCACCCCATGGAGGCCATGCAGCGACCACCCCATGGAGGCCCTTTAAATGGCTGTAATATAGGAACAGACCAGGGTTATCAGATCAAGGCCTCATGCACACGGCTGTTGTTGTGGTCCGCCTCTGAGCCACATTTTTTGCAGCTCGGGCGCGGACCTATTCACTTGAATGGGGCCGAAAAAGATGCATCCGTTGCTCTGTTCCGTGACCCCGCAAAAAAAAATAGAGCATGTCCTATTCTTGTCCGTTTTGCGGATAAGAATAGGCATTTCTATAATGGGCCGCGTTCCGTTCTGCAAATTGCGGAACGGAACGTGGAGCAGCTTCCGTGTTTTGCGGATCCGCGGTTTGCGGACCGCAAAACACCAACGGTCGTGTGCATGTAGCCTAAGGCTACATGATGTCTTGCAGGTTTACGACATAAGAGTGCAATGCTGTACTGTGTGTTCAGTCACAATTCAGTCGTGCTCGACTCTTTGCGACCCCATGGACCACAGCACGCCAGGCCCCTGATACTGATACTGTCCAGCCATCTCATTCTCTGCCGTCCCCTTCTTCTGCCTTCGATCTTTCCCAGCTTCAGGGTCTTCTCCAATGACTCCTGCTTCTCATTATGTGTCCAAAGTATGATAGCGACTATCATCATGCTGCAACCTGTAAGGGGCCCCGGGGGTGACCCGACAGCCCTCTTGGATTTACATGCACACCCACATTCACGATCATTAGGTGGGATTGGCGGGGCAACACTTTCAACAAGTGGCCATGTACCCCCAGCATTAATGCAGTGCTACACTATGACTTTTGGAAGTGCAGGCGACATCTGCAGTCCACAGGGCTGCTTATAGCTCCGTGTAATCCTCCGGACTGCAAAGGAAGATCAGCAGCTGTACAAGAAGTCTCAGACTAAGGCCTCATGCACACGACCGTATGTGTTTTACGGTCCGCAAACCGTGGATGCGCAGACAACTGATGCTGCTCCGCGTTCCGTGGAATGTAAAGCGGCCCATCGTATAAATGCCTATTCTTGTCTGCAAGACGGACAAGAATAGGACAAGCTCTATTTTTTTTTTTGCAGGGCCACAGAACGGAGCAACGGATGCGGACAGCACACGGAGTACTGTCCGCATCTTTTGCGACCCCATTGAAGTGAATGGGTCCACGCCCGAGCCGCAAAATTTGCGGCTCGGACGCGGACCAAGCATACGGTCGTGTGAATGAGGCCTAACAGTAGCGCCTGTTACTCCGAGGGGCCCCCGAGCCAGAATATGGCTGTGTACACGTGAGAGATTAGTGCATGACCCAGTAACCTTTACACTACATATTCACAAGGACTCTAGATCACGCCCAAAGCCTGTGGATCACCGAGAACAAATAAACGCAGGTTATTAATTTGCAAAGAACAATAAATAGCAAGCAAAGAAAATCCAAACTACTGGACCCTTCCAGAGGAGAACCCTGGGTGCTTACAGCATATCTGCACAGCTAATGGGCTAGCTGCAAACAGTGCTGAAAACGTGCAAGAAATCTGCACCAAGGCCACACAAAAATGCACATAATCTGCACTATTTATTGCGCTTTTGGTGCATTTTTGTGCGGTTTTTAGTGCAGATTTTCTGCAGATCTCACCCATCCATTGAAAAGGGCCAAATCCGCACAAGAAAAAAAAAAACACAACACTTGAAATGCTGTAGATTTCAAAATCCGCACGGCAGGTCAATTTCCAAACCTAAGTAAAAAAGCAGAGTTTACAGGAGATTTATGTTGAGATTTTTCTGCACATATTGCGCACCGCGTGCATCCGGGTGCAGGTTTCTATGATACTTGTGGTTTTCGGTGCAGATTTGCCCCAAGTCTCATCCTTGCATTGGAGAGGGTGAAATCCACACAAAACATTGCACAAATCAATTTCTCACAGAAAATGCAAAAAAAAAAGAAATATGGAAGCCTTAGGGTATGTACACACGTGACAAACTAGAGCAAAAAACACAAGTATCACATGCGCAGCATTTCTGCTTCTAATCGGCAGCAGAAAAAAATAAAACGCACAACAGCTGCAGATTTTGATGTAGAAAAGCTGTAGATTAGAAGCAGTTTCATTTTTTTCCCTGGAAAGGTTAAAATCCGCAGTATAAATTGATAAATTGATACGCCGCAGAGAACTGCTGAAAGCTCACTCCCTTTGCTGGTACCGTACAACGCAGCAGATTTGCTGCCCCAAAATCCACCGCTAATTAGTCACGTGTGAACCCAGCCTTAGGGCTCACGCACACGAACGTATTTTTTTTTCCCTTCCCTTTTTTTTTTTTTTTTGCAGACCGTATGCGGAACCGTTCACGTCAATGGGTCCGCAAAAAAAAACGGAAATTACTCCGTGTGCATTCCATTTCCGCATGTCCGTATTTCCTGTCCTCAAAAAAATAGAACATGTCCTATTATTATTGTCCGCATTACGGTCAAGGATGGTACTGTTCTATGAAGGACCAGCTGTTCCATTCCGCAAAATACGGATGTCTTCCGTATTTTTTGCGGATCCGTTTTTTGTGGACCGCAAAATACATACGGTCGTGTGCATAAGCCCTTACGCTGCAGTTTTCTTACTTAGCCCGTCGATGAGATTTCTTAAAATCCCAGCCACTTTGCTGGTCCGACGCTACAGAAATCCGTGACAGCAAATTGGCAGCATTTCCGTTACGTGCGGACATAGCCTCAGAGAAGTTCTATGGACTTTGATGGCCTATCCTGGAGCTTGAGGTCTCTTGGCACCTCCACCAATCAGCTCTGATGTGTGCCGTGCCCCTTTACTGGTCCCCTGGCACAGCTCTGTACATTTTGTAACAGCTCTGCCAGGTTCTGTACCTCTCGGCAGCTCAAGAGAACAGGGACAGAGCTGCAATACCAGGCACAGCCACCAAACACATGGCGCCGTGCCAGGAAAGGAATACAAGTGACACGGCACCGATTAAAGCACCGCAGCCCCATCAGTCAGTATCTACTAAAGTGCAAGAAGTGAAATTGGGAATCCAGCCTTGGAAAACCTCTCTGATGCCAAGTTTAGGCCACACAACCGTATCAGCTTTGCGGTCTGAAAAACATGGATACCTTCTGAGTGCAATCCACAATACCATTATGGCTAGTCTTGTCTGCAAAACGGATAAGAATAGGACAGGTCCTATAATTTTCTGGGACGGATTTTATCCGCGTGCTTTTTTTTTTTTTTTTTTTTGCTGACCCACATAAATGGTCTGCGTGCAATCGGCAAAAAAAAAAAAAAAACACGGATCGGACGCGGATCCAAAATACGGTCGTGTGCATGAGGCCTTAAAGTGGTGCTATATACAGGGGCACCTTTAGACTCTCTTTTTTGCATGGTCGCTGCACTTCAGCCTCTGGGGGGATTTGACTATAGCGGTCAGATGTACAATGTGACGGTCACGGCTTTCTAGAAGTTGTAGTTCCTCCACCGCTGGTTTGGAGACAACTGTACTAGGTTGACGTAAATAATCACTAAAAAAAACCATTAGTCACGGTGACCGACATTTAGAGAGTATTGACGCCTCGGTATTTGCACAGATTCACATAGTTCACTGTTAGAACTGTAGAGACAAGTCAAAAAAAAAAAAATATCAAAAAAATCAAGATAAACCAGTAAAACTGGAGGCAGGCTGGGGGTAAGGTTTCAAGCACTAACTAAGTGGACAATACACCAAAGAATAAAAGTATGTGCGCTCAATTAAGGGCCACATCGAGTCGCTGTGCCCTAAGTGACTGACAGGAGTGACAAATGGGACATCAAAGTGTGACTTCTGATTTCAAGAAATTCTCATTAGCCTATAATTAAAAGGGTTCTCAGGGACTTTGCTATTGACGGCCTATCCTTAAGGTATCCATGTATATGGGACAGGCGGGTTACGTTGTGTGTATGTGGGGGAGGGGTGTCGACTCTACCCCAACAGACGTCAGGGAAAACAATTCATAAGTTGACTTTCTGCATGCCAGACACTTTACGCTCATGGGAGATGCAATGTCTGGAAGAGGTTTATTCTGCGCCCCCGAAGAGAGCACATGCATGTGTATGGGGAGGTCGAGAGAGAAGTGTCGCCAAACGTATGGCCACCTATAGGACAGGCTCTCTATCAGAATGGTCGCCATCCGACTTCCAGTACCCCCACCTGTCTCCTGAATGAAGGACCCTCCATGACAAGGACATCTGATAGTGGCTGTACCTGGTATTGCACTTCACTTTAAAGGGGTTTTCCAAGTCTTTAATACTGATGGGTGGGGGTCTGACACCCAGGACCCCCGCCGATCAGCTGTTTGAGATGGCAGTGACGCTCACAGTAGTGTCGCAGCCTTCTCCAGCTTTTCCTAGGCCAGGGACGTTCATTGGTCACATGGCCTAAGCGCAGGTTGACCCCATTGAAGTGAACGGGCCGCCAGACCAAGCACAGCCGCTATACAATGTACGTCCCTGTGCGCGGTGAGCACAGAGAAGGACGCGGCGCTCACAGGCGCATCTGTGCCTTCTCAACCAGCTGATTAAAACGGGTGCTGGGTGTCGGACCCCCACCAATCAGATGCTGATGACCTATCCAGAGGATAGTCATCAGTATTAAAGTCTCGGAAAACCCCTTTAAACACAGCCACTACCATATCTACATCACTGTGTCTGGTAAACAATAAATGGGATGTCAGCGGCCCCTCAGCCAGACCCCTGGGGTTGCCAGGAGCTGAACCCCCATCAATCCGGTATCGATGACCTATACTAAGGATAGGCCACTAACAGTAAAGTCTTGCCAACCATTTAGCGGCAGCACAGCTAGAAAAGACGTGTAAAAGAACTGCATCTGTTTCATGACTAGCAGACACTAATGTTCAGTACAGTTTACCTGGTCACAATGTATCAGTAAACAGAAAATCACAACATTTTAATAATAATAGAAAACAAGATCTCAGCACACACAGCAGAGCGGTACCATCCACCGTCCTGATGTACTGCACCCAGCCTGAATGCAATGCGGGACAGGCCATCTCAGGCTACTTTCACACTCGCTTTTGGCTTTCCATTTGTAAGATCCGTTCAGGGCTCTCACAAGCGGTCCAAAACCGATCAGTTTTTCCCTAATGCGTTCGGAATGGAAAAGGATCCACTCAGAATGCATCAGTTTGCTCCGTTCAGTCACCATTACGCTCTGGAGGCTGCCTGCAGAGTTTTTCTGTCCACCATGCGGTGCGGAGCGAGACATTGTGCGTCACGATGGATCCGTCTCGCTCCGCACCACATGGCAGACAGAAAAACGCTGCAGGCAGCCTCCAGAGCGGAATAGTGACTGAACGGAGGCAGACTGATGCATTCTGAGCGGATTCTCTGACACAATAGAAAACTGATCTGTTCCCCCACTGACTTTAAATGGAGTTCATGACGGATCCTCAAAAAACACTAGTGTGAAAGTAGCCTAATCTGCAAAGGCAGGTTATACCAGTCCAGTGGAATGACTCACTAATCGACAGGCTTCCCTGTATGAGTGTACCTGGAGATGCTGTCCGTCACTGGGAAGGGCCGTGCACTCGATTCTTCAGTCCAGAATGAGCAGGGATTTAAAGGATATCTACAGTTTCAGATGAATTTGCAGGATAAGTGTGCATACATGAGTAACAGCTCCATTTCTGACCGGTATGTGACTTGTGTCCTGCATTGTATTATTGTTCTTCGCTCTGTAGGCTCCATCTCTAATTCTCAGTTGTCTGTGAACTGGTGGGAGGAGATGGAGCGGTTATCGTGTCTGCCAGTAGACTACACATGGACACTCCTAACTCTCTCTCACACTAAGAATTCCTTGGAAGCACCATAGAGGACATTACAGAGAAGTACTGACAAGGATAGATGTAAGTAAAGCACTGCGGGGGTGAGAAATACCACTACTAGCTACTTCATCCTCTGTGTCCCTCTAACTGCAGCTAAGGGTAGCTACACCCTTGCATCTATCGGATCTGGCAGGTTGCCTGCTAGAGTTCACGGATCCAGCCTGGCCGGATACTGCCGTTCACCGCCAAAAAAGGTTGCTTGTAACAAAACTCAGCACTCATGCCGGAACCCAGTCAAATTCCGTTACAGTCAATGGCGTCCAGCAGTCAACGGCAGTATCCGCCTATCCGATAAACATAAGTGTGTATCTATCCTAACTCCTCCCCCATCCCCTCTCCATATACTTCTATGAGGGCTTACAACCTGATCCTTCAGCGAGTTGACGGTCCATCTTGGTCTCTTAAAAACACATTTAGCAAAGAAATCAGAGCGGCTGCTAATTTAGGAGAGGGAATGCAGATAAGAGAAGAAAGAGGTTCTTTTCTCTGATAAGACATATTACAAAGGCTTCTTATACTCGCCTGTGCGAGATATATATATAGTGAAGGCTGAGGAGTTCAGCCTGTATTTGCGGGAGGAGCATAGGCCACTACTTATTCCCGCCCCATCATGTCCTCCAGCCTCGGTACGTACGGCGGCCGTGCCCCACCTTCCCTCCCTACATTTTGTCTATTTCAATTGGGTATGCCCCCTCCAGGCCTACCCCGTCCTGGCTCTGGGCACACATCAGCCAGTTGATAGTTCTGGTCAGTCCATCTTTGCTCCAGGATGGTCATCGTCATCTCCTATACCTAGGCCGCAGCACCTAACATATATATATTCTGGCCAGCTCCTCCATGATATCATTTCTCCATGTTGGACATGACCCATTCCCGCCCTTCAGGTGTCTGTTCTTCCCTTGGTGCGCATGTACAATGGCATCGCCCGGGGACATGCTCTGATGCAATTATATGCACTGAACAGTTGGCATGACAGGAACGGGTGTAATTAAATGACAGAGTCGACACGCGAGCCATAAGTCAAAATGACTTCACAGGAGCCGTCCACGCGGAGCGACGTCAGGTCTAATCAGATGGAGAACGGCCCCCATCCCAGAAAAACAAAGCCCGGCTGCTCCCCATGAAAGGGGTTCCCTGTAAACACTACAGCTGCCGTGAAACTACAACTCCCAGCGTGCATACTTGCTTTGCTCTTCCGGGAATTGTAGTTTTACAACAGCTGGAGTGACCCCCGCTATAAACCACTGACTTTTGGAGCTTAGGTAATGACCTATTAAGCATTGGAAAAAGAAATCTCATCTGAGAAAGGATGGATGTATCGTCCTGGGTCATATGGACGCGCTCTGCGTCCTCTCCTTGTGCTTTCATGGATTCCCTCCGGTCGTGGTCATGCTTCTGGCATAGTAATTTGTTTTCTATGATATCGCACCCAGTGTATTGCTTTGCTTATGGAATGGAAACCGGGCTATAGGCACTACTGGGGCAGGGACCTTTAGGAGCGACATATACACGTGCAAATAGTGGGAGTAGGACCCCTACCGCTCAAAACCTCCCACATGTCACACGTCTTTTGAAATGCAGATGCCGTCAAAAATAGAAATCACACTGCCACACCGCAAGATGCCAGCTGCACCGTACTGAAGTGATCTCGCCTGGAGTGAGACGCCTATGTTTTCCAGGGCTTTCATCCTTTAGGCTACATGCACAGGACCATATGTGTTTTGTGGTCCGCATAAAACAAAAAATCAAATTTGGATGCCATCAGTTTTTTTTTTCTGTGGATCCATTGTAACAATGCCTAAGGGTCCTTTTACACTTGTGTTCTGAGGATCCGGCAGGCACTTCCGTCCCGCTGGATCCGTCGCAAGTCGCCTGAAGCATTAGAAGACTGATCAGGATCCTGATCAGTCTTCGAAATGCTTTGAGGTTACTATGGCAGCCAGGACGCTATTAAAGTCCTGGTTGCCATAGTAGTAGTGGGGAGCGGTATACTTACAGTCCGTGCGGCTCCCGGGGCGCTCCAGAATGGCGTCAGAACGCCCCATGGGCATGGATCACGTGATCCATGCGTGTAGGGTGCCCTGACATCACTCTGGAGCGCCCCGGGAGCCGCACGGATGGTAAGTATACTGCTCCCCCGCTCCCCACTACACTTTACCATGGCAACCAGGACTTTAGCGTCCTGGCTGCCATGGTAACCATTGAGAAAAAGCTAAACGTCGGATCCAGCGATGCGCCGAAACGACGTTTAGCTTAAGGCCGGATGCGGATTAATGCCTTTCAATGGGCATTAATTCCGGATCCGGCCTTGCGGCAAGTGTTCCGTATTTTTGGACGGAACAAAAAGCGCAGCATGCTGCGGTATTTGCTGCGTCCAAAAAACGTTCCGGTCCTGAACTGAAGACATCCTGAACGGATTTCTCTCCATTCAGAATGCATTGGGATAATCCTGATCGCCGAGGACGGAACTCTATGCCGGAAAACAAAAACGCCAGTGTGAAAGGACCCTAAAACAGACAAGAATAGGACATGTTCTATTTTTTTTTGTGGGACTACGGAACGGACATACGAATGCGGACAGCTCACGGTGTGCTGTCCGCATTTTTTGTGGACCTATTGAAATTAATGGGTTTGCATCCGATCAGCAAAAAAAAAAAAAAAACGGGACGGACACAAACAAACAATGTTCGTGTGCATGTAGCCTTAATCGATAAAAAAATATCGAGAAGGGAATCAGCATGAAGGTCACAGGACATGAAGGACTTGGCGGGTACTCACATCGGCTTCAATGTATATAAAAAGTGAAATTCCCAAACAATCCGCGCCTCCCCGATATCCTTCAAGTGTCGCGTAGAGCGGAGGAGCTGTTCACGTGGGATGGGGCTGCTCTCCAGCCCAGCGCTCTCTCTTTATGACCCCTCATCTGCTGTACATTAGTCTCAGCTACAAATGTAGGTTAGGAGGCAAAATACAAAGTACACGGGGAGCTCAGACGAGGGGACTACAATGGGACGGGCAGCCTATTCCTGCACAGGCCTCTGCCGGACCGGATCCAAATCGAAAACCAGAGAAAGAACTCTACACCCGCACCAATGCAATCTAAACCAATGCAATCTAAACCAATGCACCTCCATCATTTTCCAGATCTAGGACTTCGGCATTTTCCCCAGGAAGCTTCCTATTCCCCCCTTAAGACAACGTATCCCCTACCCACAGAAAACAGCAGCCCCCCATAGGGATCGGGAGACACTCATGCGTGTAGGCCTCTCCGTTCATCTCTCGTGCCCCCGTGATTAGCAGGGCCTCCTCTGGTCACAGCCTTGCTGATCATAAACTTATCAATTACCCAGTGGGTAGGGGATAAGATGTCTTAATGGGGACAACCCCTTTAAGAGAGGCCTTTTAAACTGGGCCATCGTGGGGAAATACTCCCAATTTATATAGACCCTGTGACAAATCCAGATTATATATTTTTTTGCAGTACTCAACTATAAGTCTATAGGTGCAATTCAAAATGTCTCTATGCAGCTGCAGCCATAAAGGGGTTGTCCAGGGTTAGAAAATCACGGCTGCCCCCGGGTGATCTCAGACAATCCTTGGGTGGGCAGGCATTTCCTGGGCGACACCACCAGACCAGCAGGGAACACGATTTGTGCTGATCGGTGAGGGGTTATGATGGTACTTTTTCTTTTATTATTATTTTTTCGATCCCACTGAATGGCTGCCTAACACTAATTTTTACCCCTGGACAACCCCTTTAAGTTGCCCATGCAAATTAGATTAATGTGAGCTGAGCCTGTCGACCATCCAATGTGCATGGATCAGGCAGCTGGATTTCAACATGTCTAACCAATTTGTCCTCAAACAGATGAGCCACTGCCAGACCTGTCTGGCAGGAGGTTTCTCCCCTCTCAGTACACATGCATGCTCAGCTGAGCCAAATATGCATGTGTATAGGGGGATCGGGAGAGATGGCTATGGGCTGAACAAGCGAGCTGCCAATAGCCGTCTGTAGGGCGGAGTGGGCACACAACCCCTTACTATGGAGCTGTGGTCTCCTTGTGCCGCCATGTTTCCTCCATACAGCCAGACGGACCGACACTGTACCATACGCCACTCACTTCTTATGATATAAAAAAAAACAGTCATGTTCCGCCAGACACCATATCGTGGAGACAGTTTCTCCTAGAACAGGGATCAGCAACCTTTGGCACGCCAGCTGCTGTGAAACTACAACTCCCAGCATGCACACTTGCTCAGCAGTTCTTCTATCGCCCACAGAAGTGAAGAGGATTCTGGGAGTTGTAGTTTCAGAACAGCTGGAGCGCCGGAGGTTGCTGATCCCCATTCCAGTGGTTGATGATGAAGAGACGCTGCCGGAGGGAAGCTTCTTAGGGTCGCCACGTGTTTATTAGCCCCAAATTGGCACTGCGGGGGGACATTTTATGGCCTATTAGCAAGTGCTCGTCAGAAATTCTTGTCCTGGTGACAGGTTCCCTTTAAAGCACGGCTTCCTTTTCCAAACACAAACCCTAAATTAGCCAGTAACGTTCCCCGCAGATACACAAGTCGCTACGAGTGGGTGACGGCAGACAGCCATGTATTTGCATTAGGAGGATTGGCGGATACGTGGAAAGCTTCTGCCATTGGAGACTGGAAAAATTCTGTTTAATTTTCCTGCACCGGACAGGACGCGAGTAAACCAACAAAACGAATATCACAAAGCTGCCGATCCCCTCAATAGGGGAGCCTGTGCGGCACGCGTCATGGAGGTAAGTGGCACCAGAAGTAGCAGGCAACTTTCTACAAGCCAAACCCATGGCTGTGTGAAAGTCACCAACGAGGCGTCCGTTACCGCTCCCTCAGGAATCGGCGTCCGGTTTCCTAGAATGGTACCTCTGCTTCAGCACGGGATAGGGAATATGTCTAATCGCTGGGACCCTCAGCGATGTCAAAAACAGGGGTCCCAGGGTCTCTTATGAGACTGGACCGGCCGGTAGTGCACATGTCCCAGCAGTCACCCCCCAGTGACAGGGGATAAGTGGGCATCGCCCTTTAACACTCAATTCATTTTCAGACCGTGCCCACTTGGGACTTCCGGCTGCTACGTGGGACCCCACCCAAGGCACTTCAATCATGGGAGATTAAAATAATCACCCGAAACGGAGCGGCATTGAGCATGCGCACCGCCACCCCATCTCTACAGGCGATCCAGAGATAGCCGGGTATAGTCCGGGCTATTTCCAGAACTTTCGCAGGGATGACTAAAGCAGCAGTTAGCATCTCGCGTGGTTTCTCTGTTATTCCTACAGGAAATATATGAATAAATTAGGTGGTGTCCCCTGACTGGACATTGATGGTGAATCGACACACCCCAACTGATAGGGCTCAATTATCAATGTATTCCTACATTTCTCGGAGGGATAACAGAGGAACAACTCAAAGTCCTAAAAAAAAAAAGATGCTCCAGAGTCTTTGCAATTGTGCACATTTTTCCCCCCCGAGGGTGTAGTCACACGTGGCATATTTGGCACAGAAGATTCTGCGACTGCCCATTTGAATGGGGCTTGCAGAAGTCCATGTGCTCTCTGCAATAAATCTGCCGTGTGTGAATTCGCCCTAAAAACTGACACGTCGCGAGAGCAGACAGGTAAGGCAATTTATGGTGCAAAGGAGAATCCAACTGCAAGGAATCATCATGGACACGGGCCCCTGACCTCCTCACAGCGCAGCCGCTTTATAGTCACAGGTTCCCTGGTTCTCCTGCATTACACAGAGCGCCTTACTGTCCCCTAAAGACCAGGGGGGCCTCTTGGAAAGCAAAACAACCCTGGTATGGCAATGTCAGACGTCTGCAACCTCCCGCATCCGGTTTCCTGATTAACCATTCACCTTACTAATTAGAACGACGGCGGTAAAGCGGCACTAAAGGGAAGCAGCAAGGGTCAAACAGCTAACCACTGCACTGTGACAACTGGTGGAGAGACCAAGCCAACCTGGTACGGCGCTGGCTGCAAACAGCTGGAGAACCAGAGGGTGGAGACCACCGCTATATAGCATACTGAGGACCAGGAGCCAAGAACCTCGTGTCACTGATGGCTCTTCATTAAAGCAGGAGGCGACGTTCCTGGCCAGAAAACGCCCTCAGCTATGCACAATCCTCAACTCATTCCAATATAAATCAGCAAGAGGGGAACACAAACTACCCCCTGTACTGAGGACCAAGGGACGAGCGTCACCAGTAGGGCTGCACGATATGGGAATTTTGTGCGATTGCGATTAGGGCCCTAAAAATTGCGATAACGATATGCGATGCGATATTTTAAGGGATTTGTGCTAGAGGTCTATCTGCTTGGATTTTCGAGGTAAAAGCACACACAGATGACTCATTATGTGAAATGTAGTTATGCTGAACTCAAGAACTGAAATGCGCAGTATTTTTCAAAATAAAATACATATTTACATTACTGCAAAAGTACAAAATACAAAACTTGCCATTTTCTTAATACACTGCACAGAACAGATAAATAAAATAGATATAAGAACAAGTGTTCATTAAAATAGCGACTTTCCACCAGCCCCTCCTCAGTCCCCGCACTGTAACTGATGTATCGCCGGCCGCGCTGTGCAGCATAGCGGCCGGAGATACAGTGTCACGTGTCACCATCGCTTTATAAGACGCACTGCCATTCCCCCCCCCCACTTTTGGGGGGAAAAAGTGTGTCTTATAAAGCAAAAAAATATGGTAATATAATTGCAGCATTTTTGGGTCAGCAAATTGCGATTGCGATATGGCGATTAATTGCGATTGCTTTCGCGATATATTGTGCAGGCCTAGTCACCAGTATAAAAAAATAATAATCCTTGACTCGTCCTCAAGATGCAATAAGAAATGGCTAAAAGGCATTCTAAACATCCACATCTTGGCGCCAGTAGTGAAACTACGACTCCCACCATGCTCTATTCCTTTCTATGGAGTTCTGAGTACAGCCAAGCAAACGTACATCTTGGGAGTTGTAGTTTTACCACCGCTGGAGTGCCGGAGGTTAGCCATCACAGGCCTAGGTTAACAGGGGATACATTATTTTGGAGTAAGCCTTAAAGGGATATCACATCCACTATCTCTTGCCGTACACCCCATTAGGGCCTCCTGCGGATGTCATAGAGGGAGGTTCTGTATGTTACACTGGAGAGTATAGAGCAGCTCCCTCTATGGCAGACTTCAAGCAACCATGACATGGTCTCCGCACGATTTACTAGGTGCCGTGTAATACTACATTTCCCCTGTAGTGGTCGCCACAGGGAGGGTGCGTCCCTGCGCACAGATTTCCTTGGAGAAAACGGTTCTATTGCACACGGACATATGGCTTATTCAGTATTTTGCAGTCAGCAAAAAACGGACCCGCAAAAATACGGATGACGTCCGTGTGCATTCCGCTTTTTGCAGACGGAACATCTGGCCCCTGGTAGAACAGTCCTATCCTCATCCGTTATGCAGACAATAGGACATGTTCTATCTCTGAACAGAACGGAAATACGAAAACGGAATGCATACAGAGAACATTTGATTTTTTTGCGGACCCGTTGAAATGAATGGTTCCGTATACGGAATGCAAAAAACGTCCCGTAAACTGATAAAATAAACGTTTGTGTGCATGAGCCCTTGGGGTTATAAACGAGAGGCTCCCCTATGAAGCTACATTCTTAGGATGTGTTCACAAGCCGCAGTAAAATCACGTTGCGCCATCGGGTCATTTTACAGACATTGCGGGAAAGCAGCAATTTGACGGCTATATGCAAATTTTTTACCGAAAACTTTGGACCTAAGCAGTGCAGCCGTCCGCAGGGTCCTGGGCTATGCTCTGCAGCTGACATTCAATCATAGAAATACCAGTAACACAATGAAATCGCCAACCGTCACATGGCGGCACCAAGGTCAGCGCTGAGATATGAACACAGTTCTGCATAAAGGAGAAGTACCAGACATTTCCAGGATGAAGGGGTTTCCAAAAACTATTAGGAAACGATCGCTCACGTCAGGGGCCGCACCGGAAAGTAAAATAAACGTATCACTGGCGGTGGTGATCCGCAAACTGCTTCTCTCCAGCAAGTCCTGACCATGCATGTCGTGAACCTTCAAGTCCCTGCATGCCACAAGCAGCAGATTGCCAGCTGCTGAGCTACTACAACTCCCAGCATGCACCTGAATGGCCAGCATTGTATATGCTCTCAATGGGCTTCCCGGGGTCCCAGGTTCAAGGCCCCTTTTCCCCGCCAAAACTTCCTGACAGGTTGGTTTCCTATGAAACTGCCCCCGGCAGGTGCCTAAAAGATCGGGAAAGACTACGCCGAATCCCGCTGGGAACAGGGGCGGCCGGAAACCTGTGTACCGCGCCGCGGCACGTGTTACAGCTATCTGAACAACAGGAAAAAAAGAAATAACGCCGTCCTATGTACCCGAAACCTCGAGGGCATGAATGTGGGGCACACAACAGATTTCAGGAACCCGCCCATTATTACAGGGGTTCACAAAATATCCATCCATGAAAAGATTAATACAATAACGAGGCAACGTACAACTCTCACCCCACCCCCACCCCATATCGGGGTCTGGAAATAGTAGGTGTGGGGGAGGGGTGCAAGGTAGGAATTACCCCTAAGAAGTAAGGACGAGAAAATATATAGAAAAAAAAGTGCAACCAAGTGAAAAACCTAAGAAAAGTGAGTCAGTGCGATCAGAGTCATAAGGGGGGCTCTGCTCCTGGGGGAAAATACCGCCATACAACAGCATGCAGGGGCCCTTGGCCTTACCAACCCCCTTCGGCTTTGACTTGCACAAGTTCAACCATCAGATCAGTAAAATCAATAGGTTTCCCCATTTCTGTCACTGACACGAAACCAATCGGAACCCTGCTTTTCAGAATATTTATAAAGGGGTCCCCAGAATCCCCCCCCCCAATAAAATCAATAGGGTTCCCATTCCTGTCATTGACAGGGAACCAATCAGAATCCCTCATTCCAGGATATAAATAAAGGGGGTCCCTAGAATCACCCACCCCCACTAAAATCAATCGTTTGCCCATTTCTGTCACTGACAGGGAACCAATCAGAACCCTTCCTTTTAAGATATTAATAAAGGGGGTCCCCAGAATCACCCCACCCCTCCCTCGTCAAATAAAGAATCGGGTGCAACCTTTGGTGCAAACTCTCACAAACGTAAATACCATCAACTCAGCTTTCCCAGACTCCGGAACGAATGTGCCTGCAGGAAAGCAGGGTGACAACCATCACATCCCCAGATCAATCCTGCAGCCCTTCTGGTTGTCACTCAGCTTTCCCAGGCACAGATCTCACTAAAGGGAACAACAGAGCAATTCACAGAAGTGCAAAAAGGGCCTAGATCTCCTCAGCGGCGCCCCCTAGCGGCAGACACACGCTGGGGGGTACAGAGCACCCCTCCACAGGGGGTAGGTCACCGGGAGCACTCACCGCTTCTTGTCGGTGCCTACTGTTCCCTCCATGCCAGCCGGGGCAAGGAGGTTCCCGGAGCTGCGTCAGACGGTGGGGTCGGTGGTGGTGCGGCCGGTCACTGAGGCCTGGACTTGACGGCTGGAGACTGTTATAATCCACTCAGGAAACAAAAGCCCAAGGAAGCGGCGGCCGGTAAGTGATTGTCCTGTGGCGGAGCTAGGCCGCTGCTGACGCAGTACGTCGCCGGTACGTAGTTCTCACGCTCTGCTCTCCTCACCGGTCTTTCTCTGACTCTTCTTTTTTTTTTTTCCCCCTTCTACGCAAACAAAACGCTCCGGCTGCGCCTGCGTCACCAGGTGGGTGTGGTTCTCCGAGCCCTCTCCTGACGTCAGAAGAATCCACCAATCAGAACGATCGAAAGTCGAGCCCCCAGCTCTCTCTTTTTTTTTTTTTTCCTCGTCACGCCCACTCCGTGAAGTCAGCTGATATCGGAAGGAGGGGGGTGTGACCGTGCGGAGAGGTCACCAGAGTGCGTAGCGATTAACCCACTTATGCCCGGCTGGTTACTTCAGCCTGGGGAGGGCCATTAAACTTAAACAGGATTTATTTAGAAATCATGGTATTTTGGGACTACCTATTAAAGAAAATAATTGTTTCGGCCAAGTCACATGACCCAACGCATTTGCCACCTGGCTGTGAGAGGACAGTCACCATCAAATCGCTGTGACTGTGACCTGTGACCGAAAATCCGATGGGCTTGGAGCCCGTCGCAGTTGCGGGTCCGAAGCGCCAAAAATCTGGTTGTGACAAGCCCAAGACGGCACCCGGTTGGTCGCAATTTCCGATAGTCGTGCAGGGAACCAGCAGGGTCGGTTGCGGCAGCGTGCACTGTCATGGGGTTTGACGCGGTAACACCACGTTGCGATTTTATGTCAAATGACTATGTTGTCGTGTAGCCCTGGGGTGCGCTTTGCAGCCTAGGCACGCCATAAAATAGTCGCGCAACAGCAAGTTGCTTATACGTAGCATGTCATTTGCTTTCGAGCAACTGAAGTCGGCGTATATGTTTTGCGGATATGCAAAACACGGATATCGACTGTGCATGCGCGTGCTGCATTTTCCCCTTACAGATATCCCACCCGATGTTGGAAATGCCTATTCGTGTCTGCAAAATGAATAAGGATAGGACGCGTTCTTTTTTTTTTTTTTTTACTGGGCCGCAGAACGGACATACGGAGGCGGACAAGAGCCTGTATTCACCCAGGGGCCTAGGAGGAGGAATTTTTGAAGTTAGCAGACAGCAGAGATGAGCTGCTACAGAGAGTAGGATGCTCTGCAAAAGACAGGAGCTGTCCCTAGAAGAAGTCATCATGGTGGTCTGGACCAGAGGAGGAGAAAGCAAAGGACAACAAGACATGGCATCAGCCAGAGTCGTCACCTTCAAGCTAGGGCTACACCACATTTGCGATCATGCAATATAAGATCACGTTGCAAATTTTGTAAGTTACCGCGACCATGAGGCGACAGATGGTAGAAATCCAGACCTGCTGAATTTCAGCCTGACCACCATTGCTATCATTAGTTGTCGTTTTAGCAGCACGACATTGCGATCCTTGTTTTGCACGGCCAACGTTGTCGTGTAACCCTAGCCTGAAAGGGGTTGTCCCGTTGCTCCTAGAGGCTCATTTGCATAAAATAAAACCTCATTTTTCTCAGCAATGCGGGCACATATGAACATGGGACCAACACAGACGCCTTCAGCTGCCAAGTGCACATGTAACAGGTCAGCCAGTGTCATAGGGACAAATCTACCGACCGATGCCCTTTATTAGAGATGCAATGAAGATGCAGCAGCGCTTCTCATCCGAAGATGAATCCCGTGTCCCTTCCGTGGATCAGTACTCCGCACAATGAAAAAGCCAAGCCCTTTAAAGCAGTCACAGGCAGATTTATTTGCAGTCGTGCCGTAGGAATAACAGATCACTGTCCTGGAGATCAGCGCGGGTGTTTACACAGCCGAGCAAAAGGGTAACGACGATTGTATGACCATTTTTAGACACGGGAATTTGTTTTCCTCCATGCACGGTAACATTTTCTTTGCCTTAGTTGAGTCAACAGGGTGATCTACATAGCTGATATCTGGTCTTTGAATTGGAAAGCACAGATGGGTCACCTCTAGAGAGGAGCTTGTTCATCAGAATGGGTTATTGAGCAACGATGGGCTGTCCCCGATTCTCAGGAGACATCTCGTCCCTGGCTCTGTCAATCTTGCACCTGTGCAGCTGCACCCGCGCAAGCGCAGAGGCTCTTCTTGCAGAGCAGCGTCTGTTCATGCCCCTCTACCCGGAAGTGTAGCAATGCATGCACAGTTGCTGCTCCGGTAGCTTGGAGCAGCAACACAGGTGTGAGATTGTCAAGGCCAGGCGAGATGTCCGGCCCTGTTAATCAAGCGGCAGGGGGGGGGGGGGTCTCATGAGCAGCAGGGATAGCTCCTCTTTCTGACAAATCGACATGCTCATCGCTAATCCCCTCATTGCTTAAGGCCAAGAGACGTAGAGCCCCCCATACCTACCATGTGCCAGTTATCATACTTTTGTCTTTGCATGTGGCAGAAGGGTTTTTGGCCATCTCAGGCACCAGGAGGTGGTCTGACAGGTACCTGCACCTATGGCTACGTACCTGTTGGGACCTCCAGACGGGAACCAGACACCAGTTTCCCATACATGCCAACTTCTCACATTGGGTTGACATGCCCCTTTCAGCTGGCCACACCTGCTTTTACATATACCAAACCAAATTTTTGAAGTGTCCTACCCTCTCAAAGCCCATTTGGCCGCCGAGGCTAAGACTGATGTCGCAGCATCCTGGCGCCACATACATTTAAAGTTCACAGAGAAAGCAGCTTTCCATGTGGTGCCCACGAGATTTGTCAGCTCCTACAGGGGTCTAGGAAGTTCCCCCTTTTTCCGGTTGCCTTACAGAGGTTGGCGAGTATGCAATTTTCTCTAGCCTTCAACTTACCTAAGTATTAGGCCCCTTTCACACGAGCGAGTTTTCCCGTGCGGATGCAATACGTGACGTGAACGCATAGCACCCGCACTGAATCCTGACTCATTCATTTCAATGTGTCTGTGTACACGAGAGTTGTTTTTAACGCATCACTTCTGCGTTGTGTGAAAATCGCAGCATGTTCTATATTCTGCGTTTTTCACGCAGCCCTGGCCCCATAGAAGTGAATGGGGCTGCGTTAAAAATGCATTGCATCCGCAGGCAAGTGCAGGTGCATTGCGTTTTTCACTGATGGTTGCTAGGAGATGTTGTTTGTAAACCTTCATTTTTTTATCACGCGCGTGAAAAACACATCAAAACACATTGCACCCGCACGGAAAAAACTGAACAACTTAACGTAATCGCAGACAAAACTGACTGAACTTGCTTCCAAAATGGTGCGAGTTTCCCTGAACGCATCCGGAGCCAATCCGTCACGCTCGTGTGAAAGAGGCCTTACTGCTTTACCTCTGATTTAGAACCTGTTCTCTAATTGCCTGATGATTTAGGGCCCCATGGTGTCCTGTGGTACCAACCTTACACCTTGATGTCAAGCATATTACCTCTCAGTTCCTGTTGTCCAGCATTACTTGCTTGAAGGGGGTGTCCAGGATCCTTTGGCTTTGAGTTATCCCTCCTAGAATGGCTGACCTAATACAAGAATCATACTCACCTGGGCCCTGACACTCCGGTCATGTGTCCTGGCTGCAGTAGGCAACCTTCTGGTCCATGTGGTTGAGAGAAAATCGGTACATTTAAATAGCTCCAGTGGAATATTTTTTATATTCTCTACTTTTTATTATATATTTTGTATTTTTAACCACAAGGGCCTCATGGGGACATTTGGACCAGGATTTATTTCTCATTTTTATTGTGGGGATCTACCGTAATTTAATTTGGTATACACATTATTGCTTAAGTTTTATATAATTGTATACGAGTATATACGTTATTACGGTACATGAAAAGGGATTTTTTTTTTGGTGAGCCAGTTATTTTTTATTTTATATCTGAATGTCTGAAATACATTTCTTATACAGTGCCAATATCTTATCATATGTGCATGAGAAAAATGTGATCTTTCTCAATGTGACTTTTTATATCTTCTGTAGCAACAGGAAATAAGCTTTTATCAGGAGAAAAAATCGTTTCCAAATTTATGATTTCACGTTACTCAGAAAACAAAAGCAGAAAAGACGTTTGACTTACAGCCGCTGATGATCAAGAACTGGAACCAGTCATCGGTTTCACTTCAGCACATGTTCTGCTGAACTACAGAGCGTTGTTTGTATATGTGTGTGTGTATATATATATTGTATATACAGAGAGAGAGAGAGAGATGGGCAACTTTTATACCTACTTATTGCTGTATATCCAAATAAAGCAGAGGGAGACCAGCTTCCAAAAAAACCCGTGGGAACTTTTATTAATTCAGTGCCTTAAAAACCAAAAAGACAGTCCATGTCTGCACGTTTCGAATCTGGTATTGGTGATTCTTATTCAGTGGCGTACATATAGGGGTCGCAGTTGCGACCGGGCCCGGCACCCCAGGGGGCCCGGCCGCCTGCGGACCCTTGGCCCCAGCCCCCAGCTGCTGCGCTAAGTAATGCTGACAGACAGTTTGACAATACTGCCGCTTGCCGCGGTCAGGAGCGAGCACGGCGTCAATTCCCGCTAGACCTGTGAACTCCTGGGTGCCTGCGGCAGGTCTCTCGGGAACATGCGGAAGCGCGCGCGAACTCACGTGACGTGAGCGTTGAGCCAGCAGCAGACGAGACCTGACGCGGGAGACGGAGAGTCACGAGTCAGGACTCACGAGGAGCCAGCCCAGCAGCCGGACAGGAGGAGCCAGTGCCGCCCCACAGTGCAGCCGGTAAGGAAAGTTGGTGAATGCAGCAGAGCACTCAGAAGGTGACCTGAGATCTGCTGTATGGGGGGTTTGGGTGGGAGAGATGAGCTGGTGGTTAAAGCAATCCTTGTTGAGGGCCCTGGCAGATGAACTGTGGGGGGGGGGCTGGCTGGAGAGAGATGAGCTGGTGGTTAAAGCAACCCTAGAGGGCCCTGGCAGATGACCTGGGGGTGGGGAGAGGAGATGACCTGGTGTGTGGGGGGAGAGGAGACGACCTGGTGTGGGAGGGGGGAGAGGAGACGACCTGGTGTGGGGGAGAGGAGACGACCTGGTGGGGGGAGAAGATGACCTGGTGTGGGGGGAGAGGAGATGACCTGGTGTGGGGGGGGGAGAGGAGATGACCTGGCGTGGGGGGGGGGGGAGAGGAGATGACCTGGTGGGGGGGAGATGACCTGGTGGGGGGAGAGGAGATGACCTGATGTGGGGGGAGGAGAGAGGATAAGACCTGGTGGAAAGGGGAGAGGAGATAGGAGAAGACCTGGTGGGGGGGGGGGGAGATGAGCTGGTGGTTAAAGGCTTGAGGGCCCTGGCAGATGAGCTGGTGGTTAAAGCAATTCGTGCAGAGGTAGAGCTTGGCAGGACAGCAAGATTGTGCGGTACAGTCTGACTTTGGATGACAGTGGTACTATTGGGAGGCATGTTGGGTGAATGGTAGAGGAGGTAGTGGCGGTTGAGGGGGGGGGGGGCCATGGATTGGTTTCGCACCGGGCCCCATGGATTGTGTGTATGCCTCTGTTCTTATTCATGATGTTATTTGGATGTTTACCTTGACGCACAGGCTCCCGGCGTTTTCCATGCCTCCTTCAAGTCTATAGCCAGGTGAGCGCACCGTTCTCGTTTTTTTCGACTACTTATTGGTGTACAGCTGAACAAATGTTCTACGCATACACAGGCAGTTTTTGATGTTTTTTGTTTTTTATAAAATTGCCTTCCAAAACTATCAGTGTGACCATTACCAGACCACCAGATCATCTAACTTATGGTAGGTTCAGATTTACTACATGCAATCTGAAATTCTATCAGTCAGAAACAGTCAGAAATGGAGATTGCAGACTCCCATAGAGCTCTGTGGTTTTCTGAATTCATTGGAACCATGAAGGTCCAAGTGTTGCAGTTGCTACATGGACCGTAAAATTTTACCATTTTTGTAATTGTTCCTACTAAGGCTACTTTCACACCAGTGTTTTTTGCGGCTCCGTCATGGATCTGCAAAAACGCTTCCGTTACAATAATACAACCGCATGCATCCGTCATGAACGGATCCGGTTGTATTATGTCTTATATAGCCAAGACAGATCCGTCATGAACACCAGAGAAAACTGACCCGTCCCCATTGACTTACATTGTGCATCAGGATGGATCCGTCTTGCTCCGCACCACATAGCAGGCATAAAAACGCTGCTCGCAGTGTTATTCCGTCCGCGGTGAGGACGCAACCAAATGGAATGGAATGCATTTTGGTGCATTCTGTTTCGTTCAGTTCAGTTTTGTCCCTATTGACAATGAATGGGAACAAAACGGAAGCGTTTTCATCCGGTATTGAGATCCTATGATGGATCTCAATAGCGTAATTGAAAACGCAGATGTGAAAGTAGCCTAAGCATGCAACTGTATTTTAGTAAATATGACAGTTTGCAGTCTTTTGCTGAAGAGCAATGATCCAGATTTTTAAGCCAGTCACATCTTTGTCACCTTCAAGATAGAATTATCCTCTCTTGGCCTATCACAACTTACTTCCTCTGCCATGCATGGACGGGGCAATACACTAGATCTAGTCTTCTTCGGTCACTGCTCAGTCTCAAACTTTAGTAACTTATCCTTCCCACTCTCTGACCACAATCTACTTTTTATTTACCATTAAGACCTCTCACTTTTCTCAGGACAATCCTACTTTTCACACTTACACACCATTAACTGCCAGCAACTTATTAACACCCTACAACTAGCTCTTACCCCAATCTCTTCCCTCTTCTGTCCAGACTTGGCTGCCAATCATTACAACCAGACCCTCAAGACCCTAGATGAAGTTGCTCCAATATCAATCCGACCTTCCCGACACAGAACCCGGCAACCCTGGCACACACCTGAAACACGTTTTCCCCAGCGCTGCTCCAGATGTGCAGAACGCTTATGGAGAAAATCGCCAATATCAGCAGACTTCCTCCATTCTAAATTTATGCTCAAAACATACAATTCGGCTCTCAACATTGCCAAACAAAAGTACTTCACCTTTCTCATCTCCTCACTCTCAAATAACCCAAAACGACTCTTCGACACTTTTCACTCCCTTCTAAGCCCTAAAGTTCCAGAAACTGTTATTGACCACATGCTCTCTCTCCTTTTTCAACCCTATAATGGAGGAAGAAGTCTCCAGGCTTCTCTCTTCCACTTGACCCACGACCTGTAGCAGTGATCCTATTCCATCACATCTCCTCCAGTCCCTCTCCCCGGCTGTCATAACTCATCTAACTACAATCTTTAACCTCTCTCTCTCTCTCTTCTGGTATCTTTCCTTCCTCCTTCAAACACTCTATTATAACCCCACTACTAAAGAAACCATCTCTTGACCCGACCTGTGCTGCTAACTACCGAACTGTTTCTAACCTCCCCTTCATCTCTAAACTTCTTAAACGTTTTGTCTACTCTCGCCTAACAAGCTATCTCTCTGCAAACTCTCTTCTTGACCCCTTACAATCTTCCTTTCACCCTCTTCACTCTACAGAAACTGCCCTTACTAAAGTGTCCAACAATCTGCTAACAGCAAAAAGAAATGGTGATTATTCTCTACTAATTCTGCTGGATCTCTCTGCAGCGTTTGATACAGTAGACCATAAACTCCTCCTCACCATGCTCCACTCAATTGGCCTTAAGGACACTGCTCTCTCTTGGTTCTCTTCCTATCTCTCTGGCTGCTCATTTAGTGTATCATTCGCTGGCTCTTCTTCTTCTCCTCTTCCTCTTGATGTTGGGGTTCCTTAGGGCTCAGTACTAGGTCCTCTACTCTTCTCCCTCTAAACAGCCCCCATCGGACAGACTATCAGTAGATTTGGCTTTCGATACCATCTCTATGCTGGCGACACCCAACTATAAACTTAATCCCCTGACATCACCCCTGCGTTACTCCAAAACACCAGTAATTGTCTGGCAGCTGTCTCTAATATCATGTCCTCTCGGTATCTAAAACTGAACCTCTCAAAAACTGAACTTCTTGTCTTTCCCCCATCTACTAACCCACCTAAACGTGATATTTCAATTTCGGTCTGCAGCACTATCAGAACTCCTGTGCAACATGCCCGCTGTCTTGGGGCCACATTTGACTCTTATTTTTCCTTTGTTCCCCATATTCAATCACTTACATGATCTTGTTGTCTGCACCTCAAGAATATCGACAGAATCCGCCTTTTTCTTACGGTGGAAACGGCAAAAACCCTTGTTGCCCTGATTCATTCTCTTCTTGACTACTGCAACGTATTACTAATCGGTCTCCCTGTCACTAAACTCTCCACCCTTCAGTCTGTTCTAAATGCTGCAGCCAGACTCATCTATCCATCCACCCGCTACACTGATGCTACTAGTCTGTGCCAGTCACTTCACTGGTTGCCCATCCACCACAGAATACAGTTCAAACTTCTCACCCTCACCCACAAAGCTCTCCACAGTGCTGTACCTCCATATATCTCCTCCCTCATCTCCATCTATTATCCTACTCGTGCTCTCCGTTCTGTTAGTGACATAAGATTTAAACCTCCATAATTCGGACCTCTCACTCCCGTCTTCAAGACTTTTCTTGAGCTGCACCTACTCTCTGGAATACTCTTCCCCGTAATATTAGGTCAATTCACAACTTCTCCACCTTCAAACATGCCTTAAAACACATCTTTTCAGGCAGGCTTATCAAGCTACCTAAAATGACTTTTCCAAGACTAAACCTCTCCCCCACCAACTCCTCTGGCCTAAACTCGATTCTCTAGTAGTCCCAAACCTGAAGCAGATCGGCCGGCCCCACTACTGTCAGTTTAATAATGGCTCGAATCCTACTTATCACAATCAACTACCTTATGTGTCACCCCCCATTCCTCATAGATTGTAAGCTCTTGCGAGCAGGGCCCTGATTCCTATTGTTTCAGTTGTATATTAGCTAGTTACTTTTGTTTTATACATGAACCCTATGAATTTGTAAAGCGCTGCGGAATATGGTGGCGCTATATAAATAAATGTTATTATTATTATTATTATTAGGTATATTCTGCACGGCCGGCGCATTTTAGGAGCTCTGCTGAACTATTAGGAGTGTGTTTGTGCATAAGCCAGCAGAATTATGAATGCAGCTCTGGATAATAAGGCTGTGACAATGGTTCAGCGCAAGACAGGTAATGTAACTTGAAGGTACTACATTTATCATGTAGATAATATTTAAAGGAAACGTATCAAAAAATATTTTCTGACAGTTTAAACCAGATAGTAACATACAACATCCTTTGTTTCTAATCTGTTTTTATTTTCTGATTACAGATGTATTTCTTCTGTTTCCTGAACATAAATATGGGGGCGGCCATCTTGCCTGAGCTGTTCCTAACAGCATTTAGCATTTGCAGCATTTAAAGCCTTAAGAAAATTGCTTTACGGCAGCCCCATGGGCCATAGACACAATGGACAGGAGGGGATCTCACTGACTTCTATGGAAGAGTTTTCTAGGCATGATGTGTGACCTGTGCAGAGGTCGTTGTACAAGGAAAGAGTAGATAAGATGTGACAATCACCCAGTGGATCCTGTCTTATCTATACACAGAGGTGGTATCATTACAGGCAGGATTAGAACTAGTTAACTGCAGTAAAGTGATCTGTACAGACCAAGAATTGGCATCTGATATTCGGCCTAGTGGCCTGTACGAAAACTACAGAATTTTACAGGTTTTGTTTAAATATAGATATTGATATAGAAAATTAAAAATAACATCAACAAAAATTCTTTAAAATATGTTAAACAAAAAAGTGTGATTTAAACAATAGGAGATCTTCTGATGACACATTCCCTTTAACAATGTCCAAATGTGAACCCTTTAAATGGCGTGCAGCAAAACTCATCTCTGAACCTAAGATTTGGGGAAATGTTTCAGATTTCGATTTCTAATCCATGGTATGGCTGGACTATAAATTCTCAGGTATCTGATATTGGGAAATTCATGACACATACCAAATTCTGGGTTTACTGATTTTCTTAAGCAAAGTATTGTCATGGACGTTCCCGTGACAGGTGGCAGGAGATCGGTGAGATCGGCAACACCTGGTTTGATCTGACAGGTTTCCTTGTGGATGAATAGGTGTCTGTTGTTTCTGGTTATGGCCACACCACTTCCCTCAGGTGTTGCTAATGTGGTCATTGAACCTTCCTTATTTATAGTTGCCTCTTCCACTATGCTATGCGGTTTATAGCTTCAGTTACAGTTTTGGAAAGCTGGTGTGTGAATTTCGGCGGAGTTCCTGGTGCTTCCATTACTCCTTTGAAGTTAAGTTTTTCCTTTCCCTTTTTGTATTTTGTTTGAGTTCTGTGTGTTGCATTTCCCTATCATATGTATTAAGGCCTGAGGGAGACTCCTCAGTTTGTCCTTCCTTTTGGAGGAACAAGTTGTCTCAGTCCTGACATTAGTACCAGGGTCCTATAGGGTGAGTTAGGACACTAGGTATTCCTGTGTATGAACTCACCTACCTCTGGGGTCTGTTCATACTGGTAGTTAGTCAGGACTTTGATTAGGGTTTTACTAGGAGGTGTCCATCTCCTTTCCCTCACCCCTTTCCCTCCTATGTTCGGTGTAGTGTTTCCCTCCCACACCCAAACGTGACAAGTATGTAGCAAGTACAAAATTTCCATGTTTTCACTCGGATTATGCAAGGCTTGATAAACAGGAAGTCTAAGAACATAAAAGCTGATGTACTGAGAGTAATTTACTAAGCACATCACTTTTGGACTCAAGGTTAAATCACATCTCTTTTCCTTTACACTATTTGTCATAAATCTCCAAGTACACAATCCCCTTATATAATTATTACTAAGTAGGGCTTAGGAATGACCTAAAGGGGTCAATATTACTGTGTGGGGAGCAAATAAGGCACTATTACTGCATGAGGTATAATTCAGGGAACTATCTATTGGGCCTTAATATTATTTTAGGACATTATCTACCTGCCACCATTATTTTGGAGTCATTATCTGTGTGCCATTATTATTAATTTCTAAAGTACAGTACTTGAGGGCATTTTGCAACACAGCAGGCACAGTAAAGATGTCAAGACACCTTCATGGCTGGAAGAAGTCATCATGATGGCCTGGGCTGGATAAAGGACAAAAGGGAAAGTGAATGTCTGTAATCAGAGAAGATGTTAAAGGGCGTCATTTATCAATCTGAAATACGCCTAAATTAGGTGTATCTCAGGCGGTTAGTTGCGCCGCTATGTGCGACTTCGCCCCACTCCCGTCATTGTGGGCGTTGCGTGGGAAGGGGGCAGGCCCGTCTCATTCACCATTTTCTACACCTGTTTTAGGTGTAGAAAAAAGGTCTAAATGTAAGACAGCAGGGAAGCCATCTTATATTTAAAAGCTTAAGTTATGGAGAGGTCGGCGCCTCTTCATAACTTTGGTGGATCCTCGTCTAAAACGGATCCTGCGTCTAAAACGCCTGCCTTAATAAATGTGCCCCAAAGTGTCTAAAAATTTCCTTTAAATAGCATTGTTTTTAGAATATGTAGATACAGTGCCTTGCAAAAGTATCCCCCCCCCCCTTGACTTTTTTCATGTTTTGTTACATGACAGCCTTACGTTCAATATTTTGTTAATCTGAATTGTATGTGATGGATCAGAACACAATAGTCTAAGTTGTTGAAGTGAAATGAGAAAATGATATAAACAAAACTATTGTTTAGAAATACAAAACAGAAAATTGGCATGTGCGTATGTATTCACCCCCTTTGTTAGGATGCCCATAAAAACCTCTGGTGCAGCCAATTACCTTCAGAAGTCAGATAATTAGTGAAGTGATGTCACCTGTGTGCAATCTAAGTGTCACCTGATCTGTCATTACATATACACACCTTTTTTGAAAGGCCCCAGAGGCTGCAACACCTAAGCAAAAAGCATCACTAACCAAACACTGCCATGAAGACCAAGGAACTCTCCAAACAAGTAAGAGACAATGTTGTTGAGAAGTACAAGTCAGGGTTAGGTTATAAAAAGATATCCAAATCTTTGATGAACACCATCAAATCTATCACCAAATGGAAAGAACATGGCACAACAGCAAACCTGCCAAGAGACGGCCGCCCATAAAAACTCACGGACCGGGGAAGGAGGGCATCAGAGAGTCAGCACAGAGACCTAAGGTAACCCTGGAGGAGCCGCAGAGTTCCACAGCAGAGACCGGAGGATCTGTACATAGGAGGACAATAAGCCATACGCTCCATAGAGTTGGGCTTTATGGCAGAGTGGCCAGAAGAAAGCCATTACTTTCAGCAAAAAACAAAAAGGCAGTTGTGAGTTTGTGAAAAAAGCCTGTAGGACACTCCCAAAATGTATGGAGGAAGGTCCTCTGGTCTGATGAGACTAAAATTGAACTTTTTGGCCATCAAAGAAAACGTTATGTCTGGCGCAAACCCAACACATCACATCACCCAAAGAACACCATCCCCACAGTGAGACATGGCGGTGGCAGCATCATGGGGGGATGGAACTGGGAAACTGGTCAGAGTTGAGGGAAAGATGGATGGTGCTAAATACAGAGATATTCTTGAGCAGAACCTGTACCACTCTGTGCGTGATCTGAGGCTAGGACTGAGGTTCACCTTCCAGCAGGACAATGACCCCAAACACACGGCTAAAGCAACACTTGAGTGGTATAAGGGAAAACATGTAAATCTGTTGGAATGGCCGAGTCAAAGCTTGGATCTCAATCCAATAGAAAATCTGTGGTCAGACTTAAAGATTGCTGTTCACAAGCGCAAACCATCCAACCTGAAGGAGCCGGAGCAGCAAGGAGGAAAGGGCAAAAATCCCAGTGGTAAGATGTGGTAAGCTCATAGAGACTTATCCAAAGAGACTTGGAGCTGTGATTGCCGCAAAAGGTGGCTCTACAAAGCATTGACTTTTTAAATAGTTATGCACAATGACTTTTTCTGTTATTTTGTCATATTTGTTGTTTGCTTCACAATAAAAAAATAAAAATAAAAATAAAAAAAACATCTTCAAAGTTGTGGGCGTGTCCTGTAAATTAAATGATGCAAATCCTCCAAAACACGAAAAAAGTCAAAGTGGGTGAATACTTGTGCAAGGCACTGTATCTGAAGATAACAAGGGGCCACTTATTTTAACCTTTGCACTGGGCCTACCAATGTGTTAGAACAGTCCTGATCATGTGTGCTATGGAATTCCTTGTTTGGCCACAGTATCAGACATTTGCAAAAAAAAAAAAAACACTTGTGGATAATATATGAATGCATAATTCATCATCACCTCCAAGATGCAGCCTTGAAGGCAAGGTAGAAGCTGTTGGAAGCCTAGAAGAAGCTGTATACTTACACAACCAAAGACATTGACGATACAAATTACCAACAAGGAAATGATTGCGTGACTTGATTGTTGTAAATTATATATTATGCAAGAGAAATAAACGATTAAAGGGGACTTTATTGCATCAGAATGGTTACCGACATTGCTGCCTCACCTTTTTTGGAAATGGTGTTGTGGCTCATTTACAGGCGCCGATGGGGCCGGCAATTACGGTAATACACCAATACTACAAAATTTCAATACTGTGCCATGTGATAATCCATCATACAACACCAAAATAGTCAGACACACATACAAATAATAATGAATTTTATTAGATATCATATAAAAACATGATCGTACAACACATAATAAAAGAGTACAATGGTAAACGCAATAAGGATGTGGAATGAATAGTCCCACAGACTCAAAATACGTAATGGCTCACGGGAGTAAAGCACTATTCAAATATTTACGTAACAGTGACAATGCTTACTCACCGATCCCTATCACCCACATTCACCGATATACCTAAAATGGGTAACAGGCAACACATATTAAGGGATTATAATCCACTCTAGCGGAAAATGTCATCATTAAAAAGCCTGAACACTCCTATATGTATATAAATAGGAGGGAGAAAAGAGAGCCATGCCGTACCTGTGAGTGAGGGATGCTACCCCGACGTACGTTTCGCCATTTGCTTCTTCCTGGAGGACATTGACGATACAAATTGCCAACAAGATAATGATTGCATGACTTGATTGTTGTAAATGATATATTATGCAAGAGAAATAAACGATTAAAGGGGACTTTATTGCATCAGAATGGTTACCGACATTGCTGCCTCACCTGGTTTGGAAATGGTGTTGTGGCTCATTTATAGGCACCGATGGAGCAGGCAATTGTCAAGAAGAGACCGTTCCTTCCCAATAATTGCCTGCTGATCAGTGGAGAAAAGAGCTGCATTTACATGAAGCATTCTCCTCCACTGCATGGGACGAGCGATGGCTACTGCCTTCACTTGTCCTCATACAGATTCATTGTTTCTGGGCAGCAGATTGCTGCTCACACAACACAGTCTGCTGCCCAGAAACGATGCATGAAAGATCATTTCACCCGATGAACGAGTGTTTTGCTTGTTCATCGGGTGATTGGCAGCACATTTACGCGTGAATGAGCATTCGTAATATTGTCCATTCCCAATAGGCTGCCCAACAATTGTGCGAAGTAAATCCGCCTTTAGTTTCTTCATATTTGCACTGGCATCCATTGCCAATAAAGGCTAACAAGCTTCATTTGGAAGTTTTCAAGGCAGAGTGTGCTCTACTGGTGTAGGGTCCTTTACTGGTGGGTTCATTATTGTATTTACAGCACCTCCGGGGCAATTGCGGTTACAATATTTATGAATACCAGAACAGTTTTACACCCTAGACCACTGGACAGAGGAACTTGAAGCTTTTGGGTCCAATGCAAAGTCTGTTACAGAGTCCTCCACCTCCCAAGTGCCATTTATAGTACTAGTGACCCCTTCAGGCCTGGGTGCAGATTCTACCTCTACAACCTCTATAGCTACACCCTGATACTGGACACCATCGAATGGGTGACCAAGAATTTAGATACTCACCGCTGGTGACTGTCTTAGGCACCAAAGCTTTGGAGACCACGTATGGAATCACTAAACCAATGACTTCAGTACAAGATAGACATCACTAAACTGGGCATACCTGATGGTTGACACATGGTGCCTAGGTACCAGCTGCATGGAGATTGCATGTTCTCCTCTAGTCTGGATGGGTGCCCTCTAGGCCTATAGCTTTCCCTATTGCTTCAGTTTGGGTCTTGGCCATCTCTATCCTTGTGTTTGTGTGGTAGAGCGAATAGATTGTATGTTCTATTATGATAGGTCTCCATCCTAAAGTACGGTCAAGTTTCTGAATCATTATGGTCATTCAACAAATTTTATTAAACCCCCTCCCTAAAGAAATCCAACACACTGACACTTTTATCTGGTGGATTTTTCCATGGCTATTTTACAGCAAACGGTTTTATGCTCCAGAATGAGATGCTTGAGTTTCATCCAAACTGCTGCAGCCAAGTGGATAATTTAATATCTTAAGATTTCATCAGAGGAAGTGAAGATGCCAATAATGAATTGCAAAATGTTAACTGCTACTCTGAAACGACCATTTCCCTGCCTTTAATGGCAATGCTTATGTTACCATGCATGGCTTTTCTTTAAATCTCTATAGTTTTATTGCAAAAGCTGTGAGGGAAGCCTTTAGTAATAGGGAAATCTAACCGTTAGTAAATGCACTCAAGGGTTCTCCTTGATTTTCATATTGATGGCCTAACCTCAGGATTGATTATCAATATGAGATCAGTGGGGGTGCGGCTCCCACACTCCCCGCCAGTCTGAAGTATAGTACTTGAGGGTATTTTGCAACACAGCAGGCACAGTAATGGTGCAGCAACAGGCATTGCACTAGGGATAATAGTAGGATTTAGAGTTTGTATAGAGGGTGTGGATAGATGAGGTGGTGTTATAAAAACCTAAAAGCCAAAGAAATTTGTATATCAAATGATTCATATTTGGAATAAGTCATCATGATTGTAACGAGGAGCCGGTGACGCGTGCTTCCTTCGCAGCACCACCGGCAACCTGCGCAAGGAGAGGGGCAAGGACGTAGCCTGCGTCCCCGTCTCCATGGGAGCAGGCGAGCAGTAGGGGAGTCGAGCACCGATAACGATGATCGGTGCTTGGCTGAGTTGGGCTGCTGTGAGTCATGTGACGCTGGCCATGTCATGTGACTCTCCAGCAGGCCTATTTAAACAGGCAGCCTGCTGGCCACAGGCTGCCTGTGATTAAGGTCTTCATACGCTCCTGTATTCCTGTCATTGCTCTCCTGTATCCTGACCTCAGCTTTGCTTGTTTGACCTCACTCCTGCTCATCCCCTGTTGCTTGTCGTGATCTCCTGGTACTGACTTCCGGCTTGTGTTTAGACTCGCTCTTGTTTGCTCCCTGGTACTGACTTGACTTTCTAGTATTGACTTCGGCTAGTTTGGCTTGCTTTGTGTTCTGTTCGTCCTGTCTTTTGTTGCCTGCACTTACTTAAGTTAGGGACTGTCGTCCAGTTGCGCCCTGTTACCTAGGACGGTTCGTGCAAGTAGGTAGGAGCAGTGGCGTGGGTGGCAGTCAGGGGTGCATGCTTTCCTACCTCTGTCCATGACAATGATGGCCTGGATTGGATAGAAAAGAAATAAAAAAGTTCACAGGAGCTCTGGTGAGAGCCGCTCCCTCCTCACAGCTTTCCAAGCACAGCGCCATCCATTGGATAGCGGCTGTGCTTGGTAGAGCAGCACAGCCCCATTCACTTGAATGGGACTGAGCAGCACCTAGGCCACATGACTGATGAACATGACATCACTGGCTCTCCGAGCACCACGGCCTCTTCATACAGCTGATCGGCAGGGATGCCAGGAGTGGAACCGCCACTGATCTGATATTGATGACCTATCTTACAATATGCATCGCCGTCGGTATGCATTTATTGACATCAATTACTTTTTATTATATCAGACGGAAACTTCTATGTTTAAAGGGTTGTCCCAGTATTTAAATTGTCCATGGGCGATTGGCCATAGACCCTACAGGAGTTTTCACCCGAGTTTTCCTTCCCACTGCCATTTCAGTAAAAAAGGATCTGATGCTCTCAGCATTAATTAATGCTAGAAGTATCAGGTACTCATTCACCTGACTGATACTGTCCTCAGGACAGTAATAAAGTTGAATACTGCAGTGGGGGCAGCAGTATTTTGTGTTGCACTGTAGTATTTGTTTCTGCCGGAGCGGTATTTTGCTCTGCACTGCAATATTGCCCCCCACACTTCTGTTGGCCTTGCCTTCTTGTGTTGCCCTGTCTTTTGTCAATCTGGACCTGTCTACAATATTGGGGCCACTTTTAAGGTTTTTTTTTTTCCAAGGCCGCTTTAAGTTCCCAGTCCACCCCTGAAAGTGTCACTAACTTTTCACAATAATTATAGATACATATCAAAAGTTTAGATCGATCCCTAGTAGGAAGGGAGAAAAGAACGCACATGGCACGCTCTCTCTCCTCACTGCACAATACGGGCTCCATAGAAGTCTATGGACCAGTCTCGATTCAGTTTTCAGCAGCGAGCAGACAGAACGCACTATGAGCCCAATTCTCTCCCCTCGTACTAGGTATCAGTGAGGGTCTCAGCACTCACACCCCCACCAATCTAAACTTTTGATATGTCTCTACGTCATATCAAAAGTTTTATGAAAAGTTAGTGACCCTTTAATACTGATAGCCTATCCTCAGGATAGGTCATAAGTATCTGATCGATAGGGGGTCCGACTTCCGGCACCACCGGCAATCAGTTGGTTGAAGAGGCAGAGTTGCTTCAGTGAGTGCCATAGCCTCTTTCTAAGCAAGTGACGTCACATTCATCTGTTACATGTCTAGTTCCTTTTAAGTTAATGGGGCTGAGCTGCAATACCAAGCACAGCCGCTATCCAACTAGGGTTAGGCAACGGAACTCACCGCAGCTTCTTCAAACTGATCGGCAGGGATGATGAATGTCAGACCCCACCAACGAGATACTGATGACCTATATTGAGGATAGGCTATCAGTATTGAACACTTGGTAAACACCTTAATTAGTCAGCTAATACTTGGCCAGCTTAAGGTAGAACCTGTGAGACTGGCAGGTACATGAAACCGATGCTCTGTTCCATACGCCTAACCACACCACGTAGGCTGGCACAAGTCCACTGCTCCCCTGCCCTACATAATATGCTTTCCACGTACTTGGCTCTCAGCACAGATCACATCTTGCATCATGTAAAAAGTTGTTGTTAAAGTGTAATACACATAATTACTGTCTCTTCTGAAGATGTTCTGTGCCAAATCAAAAATATATGTAAAGGTGCTGATATAGGGTTGGACTATGGGGCACATTTATTAACACCGCCGTTTAAGACGCCAGTCTTAATAAAGGCCCATAGCTGGTGGTGATTCTGTAGAAGTTATGAAGAGGCGCAGGCTTCTCCATAACTTCGGTGCATCCAGCACCAGTTCTAAATGTAAGCCAGCTTCCTTGCTGTTTTACATTTAGACATTTTTCTACACCTGAAACAGGTTGGCCCGTCCCCTTCTCTACTCATACCACACAAACTTTTTTTGACCTTGTGTGAGCGGTTAGTTGCACCGCCATCTGCGTCTGAAATACGCCTAATATCTGCGTATTTCAGCATAATAAATGACCCCCTATGACTACATGCACAGGCTGAACCCTTTACATCTGCACTGTGTTCCCACAGCTCTAAGGGTACTTTCACACTCGTGGCAAAGTGATCCGGCAAGCAGTTCCATCGCCAGAACTGCCTGCCGGATCCGTCAATCTGCATGCAAACGGATCTGGCTACGGATCCTTCTTACAAATGCATTGCAAGAACGGATCTATCTCTCTGCTTGTCATGCGGAGAGACGGATCCGTCATATATTTTTTTTCACGTTTTTACCGGTCTGCGCATGCTGCGGTATTATCTCCGTCCTGAAATGTCAAAAAGACTGAACTAATGACATCCTGATGCATCCTGAACATATTTCTCTCCATTCAGAATGCATTAGGATAAAACTGATCAGTTCTTTTCTGGTATAGAGCCCAGACGACGGAATTCTATGTCAGAAAAGATAAATAAAAGTCTGAAAGGCTAAGGTGGACATCCTATTACAGATCCAATCTGTAATAAGGCTGTGTGCACAAGGTCTTTCATCAATGGAAATGATGGCCATAGCCTCAAGCATCAACTGATTGCAGGAAAAGAGTATGAGACAGCCCGATTCTGTCGGCGATTGTCGGGAAGGAAGCATTCCCTCCCGGCAATCGCCTGCTCGCTAGCGGTGCAGACTATAACATGAAGCAATCTCTTTCTCAGCATGGGGAGGAGCGATCGGTATACCATCATTCGTCCCCATGGTGTCCAGTTGTTTGCAGGCAGCAGATCGTGATTAGACACCACGATCTGCTGCTTGCAAACAATTTTTTTTTAAAGATTTGGTTTGCCCAATGAAAGAGCGTTTGCTCGTTCTTCGGGTAATCGGCGGCATTATTACACTGCCACATCAACGCTAGTTTAGCTATGATTGGCCATACAATAGTCTGGTGTAATGCAGGCTTTAGGATCTTGAAATTATTTGCAGCCCTGTAGGTAATTACAAAGCTGAACTGCAAGTTAATACATCAAAGATAATGAACAGGTGCCAGTCTTGAGTCCCCTGGAGAAGGATGTGGAGAAGGTCCATGGTGACACTCCAACGCCTCTTCCCAATCTCAGTTTCACTCTCTTCATTTGCTAATGAAAGGCTTGGTAGCTGAATCCACATGTCTGTGCATTGTGTTTTATTTGTGAGAGCCACAGGACGCTAATAATCCCATCGTGTAATGATCAGGGTCAGATTAAAGTCCGCAGGGGCTCTTCTTTGGGACCAGGACCACAACTATAGAAGAAGTGGCCACACATGTATACAGCCCTTGCCTTAGAAGTCTGTGTGAATTAGGGATACAGGCATGGCCACCTCTTCATCCTCTTCTTTGCTGGGGCATCAAATGGCCTTCAAAGAGGGTGGAGGCCCAGGGTACACACTTCATATGACTTCCCTTGAATCCTGCCCCGAAATGATAATGGAATCTACCATGCAGCCATAAAACACGATTTTCAACGAGACACTGCAAAGACGAAAGACACCAGTGTCCTCATGGTATGTATGAGTCCTCATTTACATTAGGACCATTTAGTATAAATGAAGACGTTTAGGGATATAGCTGTACGGGGAGCAGAGGTGACAGTTGCACTTGTGTCCTGGTGCTGGAGGGGGCCAAGTTGCCCATCAAGCGTATATGAAGGCACTAGTATGATAGATGGTGGAGAAGCATGACCACGTAATGCAGGGGCTCATTGAACCTACAGAGCCACAGCCTATCTATCCTCCATTATCAGTGTACATATGGCTTTGACCCACGTACAGTTCACTGAAAATTTAGGCCCAGTTTATTTCTTTCTAAAAAGTTACCCATCTACCTAGATTTTAAAGGGCATCTGTCAGCAGATTTGTCCCTATGACACCGGCTGACCTGTTACATGTGCGCTTGGCAGTTGAGGGCACCTGTGTTAGTCCCATGTTCATATGTGCCCGCATTGCTGAAAAAAATGACGTTTTATTATATGCAAAAGAGTCTCTAGGAGCAACGGGGGCGTTGCCATTACACCTAGAGGCTCTGATCTCTCTGCAACTGCTGCGCCCTCTGCCCTTTGATTGACAGGGCCAGGCAGTGTAAATGTCATCACACCTGTCTCAGCCAATTAAAGTGCAGAGGTTGCGGCAGTTACAGAGAGAGCGGAGTCTCTAGAATTAATAGCAACGCCCCCTTTGCTCCTAGAGGCTCATTTGCATATATTAAAACATCATTTTTCTCAGCAATTCGGACACATATGAACATGGGACCAACACAGATGTCTTCAGCTGCCGAGTGCACATGTAACAGGTCAGACAGTGTCATAGGGACAAAACTGCTGACAGATGCCCTTTAAATTCCACTTTTTTTCTAGTTAGGATACGGCCACATGGTCGGTTTCTGCATGCAGTTTTGCAAAAAATCAGAATCAGAAGTGGAACATAAAAGGAGAGAAAGTATAAAGGACAGATACGACTTCTCTTTTTTTTTTATTCATTCCTAGTTTTGACTTCTAAAACTGCATGAGGAAATGGCCATACCCTTAGGGGTGTAGGTACAGTTGGCTTTAACCTCTCGAAGATGATGCCAGAGTCCTCACGTCCTACTGACGTCTCAAAGCTTTATAGTGGGAAATACCCAAAACAGGATGGAGCACTGCTCATGTGGTGTGCGTTGCTCATCTTCCTGTTAGCTGTACACTTTCTTATCATATTTGCTGGCTTGATACAGTCATGTGGGCACATGTACATGTAATGAATAATGAGTCGAATTATATAATTTATCACTCATTTTTGTATCTCTTTTGACCCAATTAGTTATAAAAGTTCTGGTGGACTCCACCTTGTATTATATGGATGCCCATTTATCTGCATGCAAATGCTTGGCTGGCTGTGGCTTCCCCTGCCGAAATCTTCTGTTTCCGGAAGTGCAGGAGCATGACCAGCTGATGGCCCCAAAGCGTGATCTAAAGAGATAGCGTGAACACTTGGGCAGTGGAGGAGGCAGACCACGCGACTACAGGCGCTGAACGCCTTCTTATGTTCCATACATGTAAAATAGTACATTTTCATGCAAAATTGGGAGCTCATTGCAAAGAAATATTTACAGCTTCCATTGGAGTGAATGGTAACTGTATATATAAACTCCTATGCACTGAGCTCCCTCTAGTGGTGGCCTCAGGCAGACCGTTTTTATAAATACACTATATGGGGAGCATTATCAATGTATTTATGCCAGTCGCCTGATGTAAATACGGAAATTCAGAAAGAGCGCCATATTTATGAAGCATCTGTTCCACTTTTCCCGACATAGAAGTCAGATAAAGCAGGTGAGGCAGAGAGCGAAATTTTTTTGTTTTACTACAATATTTAATTAAAATTTATTCCACGTGAGAATTAAACGTAATCTTAAATTAATCAGAAATCTGGAGTTATGCTTTGCTGTTCGCAATGCCTTGGAATTTTTGACTTGTGCGTACTGGGAAATGGTTGGGGTGGGGGGTGGTGGCCCGTAATTTTGCTCTGGGGCCCTCTGAGATCTGTCTACGCCCCTGCATTGGTTGTGTACGGAAACTAATTTAGGTCTGTGGCTTCATAACCTATTAAATAATGAAGAGAAGTTATGGGACTGAAGCAATGATCAATAAACTTGAATTATATATATATATAGTTTTTATTTCTGGTGTTAATTATTGTATACTAGAGATCTCTTGAAGAAAGTCAAAAAAACACATAAAGCAGCAAAGAAATTGCCCAGCGTTCAGGCATTAGAACAGAAGGGAGAAGGAGGAGAGCATTGAGGCCAGACTGCGTTTCTCGGATGGTGATTACTGATCTGTGTTCTGGTCATGCTCTTGAAGTCTTAATAACCTGCTGTTTTCAATGGTCCAATGCAGGGATAGTCAACCGCCGGCACTCCAGCTGTTGTGAAACTACAACTCCCAGCATTCATACTTCCTCTGCTCGTCTCAGAACTCTCATAGAAATGAAAGGGGTTGTCTCACTTCAGCAAATTACATTTATCATGTAGAGAAAGTTAATACAAGGCGCTTACTAATGTATTGGGATTCTCCATATTGCTTGCTTTGCTGGCTGGATTTATGTTTTCATCACTTTATACAATGCTCGTTTCCATGGTTACGACCACCATTAGTGGTGGTCGTGCTTACACACTGTAGGAAAAAGTGCCGGCCTCTCTGGTGGCCAAGACCAAGGGATCGCATACAGGCTAGTGCTTTTTCCTATAGTGCGCAAGCACGGCCACCGCTGATGGATTACAGGGTGGTCGTAACCATGGAAACAAGCAGTGTATAATATGATGAAAAAATGAATCCAGCCAGCAAAGGAAGCAATATGGATAATAACAATACATTAGTAAGCGCCTTGTATTAACTTTCTCTACATGCCTCTTGCTGAAGTGAGACAACCTCTTTAATAAAGCATACTGGGAATTGTAGTTTCACAACAGCAGGAGTGCTGAAGGTTGCTGACCCCTGGTCTAATGTATAATTTTTAAAGGGTTTTTCCTAGGTTCACAATATTGATGGTCATTCATAGGATAAGCCAGGCCATCACTATCAGATTGGTTGGATCCTACTCCTGCGACCCCGAATGATCAGCTGAAGGGCTGCCGTGCTCATGTGGTAATTAGATGTAAAAAATCAGGAGGCTGCAGAATATTCCCAAGCATCTCCACCCCTTTAAACAGCTAATCAGCAGAGGTGCAGAGTCCTATCCACAACGATCTGATATTGATGGCCTATCCTAAGGACAAGTCATCAATATTCTCAAATCAGAAAACCCCTGGGCATCTGTCAGCAGATTTGTCCCTATGACACTGGCTGACCTGTTACATGTGCGCTTGGCAGCTGAAGACATCTGTGTTGGTCCCATGTTCATATGTGCCCTCATTTCTGAGAAAAACAATGTTTTAATATATGCAAATGAGCCTCTAGGAGCAATGGGGGCGTTACCATTACACCTTGAGGCTCTGCTCTCTCTGCACCCTCTGCATGTTGATTGACCGGACCAGGTGTGATGAGGTTTTAGATAGACAGATTTTACAATAGATTGGATGCCAGTGCCTCTGTTCTCCCTTTGTTTTGCCAGTTTTCAGAATCTTCTGTATGTTGGTGCCACTTCTCATACAGGTCCGGTCGGTGCTGCCATACAGTATATAGGGTACATATAGGTGTTCAGTACATTATTTTATTACAGTGCCATGAACATTGCAGGTAATTCAGTGAAGAAACAAGTTTTACTGCTTTAAAATAAATAAGGAAACAGGACAAAACAGTAAGAACTGTCTGATACAATGTGTATTGTGTGAGCTCACGTCTGCTCTTCATATCATGTGGATATTTGTATACGTCGCTCCCTCTCCAGGGCGTGTGATGCGGCGGGCACACAAAGGCCCCATATTCTATCGCTGCTGCCTGACTGAACATGTCTAACGCAACAATGAATGGTAGAGGCAGTACTGGAATAAAACGTCAGGAGCTTACAGGCTGATATTAAAGGGTTTGTTCAAGGCCGGGACAACGTGTCGGACATCCCCATGGGTTCTGGCTACTATTGCTGCGCAGATACATTAAATAGAATGGGGCTGACGTGCAGTACCGCGCACAACCAATGGACAGGTGTGGCACTGTTTTTGCAAGAAAGGAGTCAAGTTTTTGTAATTTTGTGCAACGGCAGAACATACATGGTTCTCGTTAACACTCCTATGACTTGTTTGCTGTTCTTACCTCCTGTTGTCAACGCCACGAACCCCCAACAGTAATGATAGATTTCTGCCCAATAGAAAATACAGTAGTGTCTCCCCTTTCTACCTCATATTCCCCATGCACACTTTCCTCTTGTAGTCACAGCAGTGTCCGCCCCATACCCCAGCAGAAAAGCATTATGCATCCACTTCATTGAGCTGTCACAACAGTAGTCAGTAGTGCATCACCCCTTTCCTTTATTAGTTAAAGCAGTACCCCCTGTACTCATCGCCATTCCTTGCCTTCTGCAATAATCACAACAGTGCGCTCCCCATCCCTCAGTACTCAGAATACCACCTTGCTCCATTTGTATAGATAGTGCCTCCTCCCTTTCCCTCAGTAGTCGCAGCAGTACTCCCCTATTCATCTCCATTCCTTTACCTTCTGCAGTGGTCACAGCAGTGCGCTCCCCATCCCTCAGTACTCAGAATACCACCTTGCTCCATTTGTATAGATAGTGCCTCCTCCCTTTCCCTCAATAGTAGCAGCAGTACTCCCCTATCCATCCCCATTCCTTTGCCTTCTGCAATAATCACAGCAGTGCGCTCCCCATCCCTCAGTACTTAGAATACCACCTTGTTCCATTTGTATGGATAGTGCCTCCTCCCTTTCCCTCAATAGTAGCAGCAGTACTCCCCTATCTATCCCCATTCCTTTACCTTCTGCAGTGGTCACAGCAGTGCGCTCCCATCCCTCAGTACTCAGAATACCACCTTGCTCCATTTGTATAGATAGTGCCTCCTCCCTTTCCCTCAATAGTAGCAGCAGTACTCCCCTATCCATCCCCATTCCTTTACCTTCTGCAGTGGTCACAGCAGTGTGCTCCCCATCCCTCAGTACTCACAATACTTCCTTGCTCCAATTATATCAATGCTGCATCCCCCTTTCACTCATTAGTCACAGCATATCCCATTTCCCTACCCCAAGTACTCACTGCCTTGTCCCATTTACCTCAGTCGTGCATCCCCCATTCCTTCAATAGTCACAGCAGTATGACTCCCCCACTACTCAACCCATGCCCCCCCCCCCTCAAAACTCACAATAGGACTTTCCCCCATGGACTTACCTTCCACGTCACCTCTGGTCATCTGACTTCTGCAGAAATTAAAGCCAAGTTGTCATGCTCTTGTCTGCCATTAGAATTGTGCATAGTATGAACTTCAGCCATGTATAAATATAATTTCTATGGTTTGCCATTTCTAGTAGGCGTCATCACCTATCTGGGTCATATTAATTATAATAGGAGTTTATCCTTTGGTAAATTCTACACTAACGTATTAAATTAAAATCCTTAAAGGGGTTGTCCAGAGTATTGTGTTTTAACTCCCCCCCTCCCACCACCACCAGTGGTACCTGTGAAGTGAAACATACTTACCTGCTCTACCACCCCATTCTGGCTCTGTGGATCCTGGGCGGTCTTCACTGCACTATGGGTCTTCGCCTGTCTTTTGCACAGACGAGGTCATGTGCACTGCTGCAGCCAATGACTGTCCTCAGGACGGCGGCTCTCTGTCCCATCGTTCACCCTCAGGTCTCCGGCTATCCTGCAATCAGTATTGATCATCAAAATCAGATCAGTGGGGCGGGTGGGGGGCTGGCTGGGGCCAACACCCGGGATCCCCTCTGATCAGCTGTTACAAGAAACCGCCATGTGACGTCACCCTACATTGGTCACATGGGCTAGTTGCACCTCTGTCCCATTGAAGTGAATGCTACATACCATCATAATAGCATTCAGCGAGAGTCAGTGATGTCATCACTACTCGACACGTGATACCATTCAGCTAACCCCAAAATGGCTGCCCCAGCTATAATTGCTTGTTTTTTGCTTCAGAAGCAAAAGCTAAAATAGGGACGTCTCCTCTACACTGATTTGGGATGAATTCTATTATTTTTTTTAATTGTGCAGAAATTTCCTCATTTCCTCTTTTTATTCTTTATTTTTGTTTTACATGCTTTTGGGAAATAAAAATGCAGTGAAAAACACCACAGGACGTCAGCAGTCATTTCAGTATGAGAGTGAGACTTGTATTTCCTTGATGTTGAGGTCATGAACGATAACATCTAACAAACAGATCCAGGAAATGAGCAATAATAAAACCCGACATAGATTTCTGGCTGATTTTTATATATTTCTCTTTTCTGTTCTTTTTATTTGTGTAGTCAGTTTCATGCAAGATGTTCCCACCTTTAAAGAGGAGCTGTCACCTCTTCTGACACGTCTGTTTTAGTAACTACTTGCATTCCCCATGTAATAACAAATCCGAAGCATCTATTCTTATTACTCTATGATGTGCCATTCCTTTATTACTCCTGCTAGAAGTTTATGAATGAATTACTATCAGTTTGCAATGAAGGTCCAGATGGGGGTGTGTCCCTGCACAGCCTGACACTATGGAATCAATACGGCCAGTGTCAGACTGTGCTTACAGATAAAACCCAACTGGACCTTCATTGCAAACTGCTAGCAAAGCCTTCATAGCTTCTAGTAGGAATAATAAAGGACATCACAGAGTCATAGGAGTAGAAGCCCCAGAATTGTTATTACATGGATAATGCAAGTAGTCACTAAAACAGACATGTCAGGAGAGGGAAGAGGTCATCTTTAAAGAGCATCTGTTAGCAGATTTGTACCTATGAAATTGACTTTAGCAGGCCAGGGTCAGGTGTGATGACATTTTCACTCCCTGATCCTGTCAATCACAGCACAGAGGGCGCAGCAGTTGCAGAGAGAGCAGAGCCTCTAGGTGTAATGGTAACGCCCCCGTTGCACCTAGAGACTCATTTGCATGTAATAAAACGTCATTTTCTCAGCAATACAGGCACAAATGAACATGGGACCAACACAGATACCTTCAGCTGCCAAGTGCACATGTAACAGGTCAGCCAGTGTCATAGGGACAAATCTGCTGACAGATGCCCTTTAACATCCCAGACTCCCTCATAGCTCATTATACTGTATGCTATTAAACGATGGCCCCCCCCCCCCCCAAAAAAAAAAAAAAATTAAGTACTGCTTATGAAGATGCTGACGTTCTCGAGTGTCCTGCTCAATTGGACTTTTTGTAGCTGTAGAGGGCGCAGAGGTGTCAGCTGCATTTGGTCCCTGGTACCCAAAGGCTCATCTTCCAGATACAAAGTCCCAGTATTATGAATGGCACGTGGTAGGTGAAGCATAGTGGCCGGCAGTCCAGAATTTGCCAGGACTGTACTGAGTTTTCAGAGACAATCTGTGCAAATTTGCCCCTAAAATGGATGGGCTGTATGTAAAACCCTAAGAGGGCGTTCCTGGGTGGGTTTGTGCTGTGCTCGGGACAAGGCTTAAATGCCCCGAATTTACCAACAAAAATGTTGGTAACTATGATGAGGGGGCCTCTTATAAATTTTGTATCGAGGCCCAGGAGCTACAATTTACATCTCTGGCCACTGTCCAGTAGTCAGTGCAGGTGCCGAAAATTGGGGATATTTATGAAACTAATTAAATAAATTTAAAAAACTGCCTTTGTTGCCCATAGCAACCAATCAGAGCGCAGCTTTCATTTCTTACAGAGGGGTTGAAAGATGAAAGCTGCGCTGTGATTGGTTGCTATGGGCAACAAAGCCCCTGGGAGCATAATCAGGACATCTGTCTAAAAGAACCAATCACAGCACAGCTTTCATTTTTCAAGTCCTCTGCGAGAAATGAAAGCTGCGCTCTGACTGGTTAGTATGGGCAACGAAGGCAGTCTTCTTTTAGACAGACGCCATGATTGTGCCCCCAAGGGCTTTGTTGCCCATAGCAACCAATCACAGCGCAGCTTTCATCTTTCAAACCCTCTAATAGAAATAAAAGCTGCTCTCTGATTGGTTGCTATGGGCAACGAAGGCAGTTTTCCTTTTAGACAGTTTTATTAATGTTTTCTGTGACTTTTTTTCACGCTGCGCAGAGTCCCTACAGTCCCTTATTATGGTCTCGTAGGCACTACTCCATGTGCCGCCGTAAGGGGCTCGTTAGAAAGTCTATTGATGATGAAACCTTGGCAGGACATGAAAGCGTTTGTGGCTCCACAACAATGGCCGACTCGATCCATTACCAGCAGCCATGGTTATTAATTGGAGGGATGGAATATTTTTATGCTCGACTGACTAGATAGGATAGGACAATGCTGGACATATGTAGCATAGTAATGACATAGATTGTAGTGTGTGAGAATACTGTCCTGCCAACAAGTTTGACCGGCAGACATGTTGTTGTTATGCAAAAGGAAGCTTTTGGGGGTGGGGAACCTTCTACAACTCATAATTCCTGCAAATGTCTCTTCTGGTAATGTAGAAGTTAAACCTGACCTCCGTCAGAATAGCAGAACCTGAAAAAAATATTATTTATGCACCTATGGGGGAGATTTATCAAACTGGGGGAAAACTGACTTAGGCTACTTTTACATTAGCGGCAGGGGAGTCCGTCAGGCTGTTCTGGCTGGTGAACAGCCTGTCGGATCCGTCCTGCTACTAGTTCACTTGTGCCCCGAACTGCCGCTCCGTCCCCATTGACGTAATGAAGTAAATGGGTGCGTGTGCTGTCCGTGGAAAATGCGGACAGCACACATCAGTGAAAAACAGAAATGTGAACGAGACCTAAAGGTGCTGGTCCACTACATTTTTTGGGCTTTTAAAAATCACCTTGAAATTTGTTTCAGGGGTGGTGTTTTTCAGTCACACTGGGGGCATTTTTTGTGCTATTTTCTCGATTTTTTTATTTTTTTCCAATAGAGAAGTCTATGGTAAAACACCTGAAAAAATGTCACACCTACAGCATGCTGCAATTTGAAAAAAATAAAAATACGGGGCAAAAAAAAAAATCTAAGTGGAATGTTTCAGTTGTGTTTTATCTTTCACTGTTGCTCAGTATCTAACATCTGGATTCAGTGTTTTTCATTGCAAAAAACACAATGAAAACCACTGCAAAAATGGCACTAAAAATTGCAGCATTTTTGCAAGAGAGGTATAGCGTGACACAGGCCTAAAACACATAGTAGTAAATGTGGGGCAAAAGCAGGTGCATGTTTTTTGGCACAGGTGCATGTTTTTTGGCACCAATTCTGTGTTTTGTCTAGTGCATAGCCAAAAAGGGCGATGCATGACACGGGGATTCTCTCGTTGAATCCCAGTGTCATGCTCCACCCCCTCAGGTCCTGCCGTGGCAGCTGGTTACCTACAAAAGGCCCCCAGATCTGTCATATACAAGAGCCTATTAGTTTTACATTGACAGTCATACTACACTGCAGAACAGGCACACATGCGATAAAAGACTCAGATTTTTTTTAAAGAACTAAATGTAACAAAACTGTAACAAAACAACTGTGACAAAATTTTAAATAATGTGTTCAGGAGAATAAAACACAAACAAAAACAAATAAAAATATCACATGAAGTGTAAATGACCCTACTGGAGGGCTGAAATGTCACATATAATTAGATTTACTGTAATTCTTTACTTATCTATCAAAGTCTGATGTGAGGTTGCCACCTCCAGGATCCCCACCTCCAGACCATGGAGTATATAGCGGCAGCGCCATATCAGGAAAACTGTTCTGCTGCATGAAGTGTGATCGTTGGGCTGCCCTGTTGGACCCAGGAAGATAAAGTTACGTAATATACGGTGACACTGCCGGGAGCTCAGCAGAGCCTCTAGGTGTAATGGTAATGCCCCCGTTGCTCTTAGAGACTTATTTGCATATATTAAAACATCATTTTTCTCAGCAATGCGGGCACATATGACCATGGGACCAACACGATATCTTCAGCTGCCAAGTGCTCATGTAACAGGTCAGCCAGTGTCATAGGTATAAATCTGCTGACAGGCGCCCTTTAAATTCCGGTTTAGGCCCCTTGCACACGACAGTATTTTGCGGACCGTATACTGGTAGTTTTTTCAGTTCAGTATACTGACAGTATACTGAACCATTCACTTCAATGGGTCTGCAAAAAATATTGAAGTGTCTCCGTATGCCTTCCGTTTCCGTTTTTCCATTCCATTTAAATATAGTCTATGTCCTATTCTTGTCCGCAAATCACGATTAGTGGCTCCATTCAAGTCAATGGGTCCGCAAAAAAACCGGAAAGCATACGGAAAGGCATCCGTATGCGTTCCGTTTTTGTTAAACAATCTATTGAAAATTTAAAGCCTAGCCCAATTTTAATTATGGAATTACTGTATACTGTATATGCCATATGGAAAAACGGAACGGAAAAACGGAACCAAAACGTAAACACAACGGAAACGAAAAACAGATCTGATAAAAACGGACTGCAAAATGCTGAAAAAGCCATACGGTCGTGTGCAAGAGGCCTTTCTGAGTATCTTTGCATAAGTATGCATATAGAGGTAGCTGTCAGTCAGTGAGAAGGACTGTCCTACACAACAAATTTTTGCTCATTCCTATTTTTCACCAGATCCCCTCCCAGAAGACGCCAGTGTTTTTGTGCCTGGACTGTCCAGGAAACAACTTCAACACTGGGACAGGTCCAGCTCTGTGCTGTTCAAGAAGGTGCGGTCTGATGAGACAATGGGCAAGGAACATGATGGAAAGTCATTAATATAGCCAGTGTGTGTATGAAAACATCTGTACTGTTAATTAATGGCAATAATGAGGAAACTCATCTACTGCGGAAATGGCTAATACCTGCCTGGCCAAACAATGCTTAGTTATTTTAAGTTGTCGTGCTATTTGTAAAGATACAGATTTGGAAATTCTCCTGCTCGGTTCCAATGGGATGGAAGAGTAAATCTAGAGCACATCTCCATCGGAGGCAAAGGTTTAGGGGGATCCTCTATAGCAGGGATCAGCAACCTTCGGCACTCCAGCTGTTGTGAAACTACAACTCCCAGCATGCTCCTTCCAATTGTGTGGGAGTTTAGAGAACAGCAACAGTTTAGATTCAACATCATTAATCATAGCCTAGCAGCCTATCCATACTGTTCCCACACTCTTTTCCTTTTCTTCCACAAGGACTGGCAGAACTGCTGGTGACTTGGTGGGCAGGGCGACAGACAGCCCTTGCCAATTTACCAGTTTTAGAACTGGGAAGCTGTGTACGGTAGAGGCGCTGTTGGGTGGGACCCACAATACTGACGGTTTCCAGAGCAGGTAGGACACCAATTGCCAACACAGTAGCACAACAACCTCCCCGCAGCCTTCCAAGTATGGTGCCATACATTGCATAATGGCTGTGCTTGGTATTGTAGCTCAGGACCATTCATTTGAATGGGGCTGAGCTGTGGCTAGACCATGTGACCCATGAACGTGACATCGCTAGCCTAGAAAGTGGCCACTGCCTCTTCAAACAGCTGATCGGTGAAAGGGGATGATATCGATTAAAGGGTCCAGGTTTTATTTAATCAAAGCAAGAAATGGTATTAAACAGAAAAATAACATTTACTCAACCATTAAATGCCTTGAGGCTCCAGCACCAACACTCTTGTGGTCCCCACTGGACCTGCAGTAATGACATCACATCCATCATTCACATGGCACAGTCACGACATCCATGCTGGGATAACATACTTATGTTAACCTGCCTTTAAATTTATTACATTATTAGGGTTCATACCAATCTCCATTGTGCTCTTTGAGAAAAGGTGGACACTGCAGTTTTTGGAAATGTTCTTGCATCCATCCCCTGACTGGTACTTTTCACAACAACCTACACCCGCCAGTTCACCATCAATGACTGCCAGAAAATCTCACAGGAGAAAAAAGGATCAGGAAGGTTGAAATCCGAATTGCCAATCTTTAATTGCTGTCTCTATCTTAAAGGGAGGCAGCATGTTACAGAGCAGGAGGAGCTGAGCAGATTAATATATAGTTTTGTGGGAAATGATTGGGTATAACTCGTAATTGATTCAATTAAACCTGTTCTTTTATGCTTAGGAGTCATCTGGGCGGTTCCACTCAGTGATTGACAGCTGACAGCCTTCCTTGTATACTTAGTCATGCAATCACTGAGTAGGACCGCCCACATGACTCCAATGCATAGACAGAGCAGAGATGTGTAACGCCCCAGAGTGGCATTACCACTTCTGTACCCCACTTATGTCTTTATTGATTACCATCATGTCATCCTATGTATTTATTTCAGGTCCTATACACTGTGCATATTTACAACAACTGTTATTGTTCATGTAATTTACCTGGTTCACCAGAAGGTGGCAGTAAGCATGGCAGAGCTACATTTACAGAGGATGGAACCCTTCTTTCTATTCTTATTCTCTCTCTAAGGCATGGAGGAGACTAGGTAGTTACAGTCAGTTGCAGTTTGCCCCCTGCCAAGGGATAGTGCAGCAGGTGCACGTCCCTGTTGGACGTGCCTTGCCCAAGCCAGCTAGAGCACCTTCACCTCTGCTGGATATGGAGACCACAGCTTGAAGCCTCTGAAGCTAGGAGGAGTTTTCCCTGAACAAATCTAGAGTCAGACTACAGAGAGAAGTTGCAGCATACAGCTAAAGCAAAGTTATTTAGTCAGCCTGTCAGCACAGCAGAGCCAGAGAGCAACTGACGTAGCAGAGTTGAGTTTATTTGCCTGCCAGAGTTAATGCTACAGCCTGGTGGGAACCAAGGCAAAGCCTGAAACTGTTGGAGAAACGTTTATTCAAGTAAGGCTGGATTCACACGTGAACTGTCCGTGGTCACCTGGGCTGTATTCCTGCTTAGAGTCATTGGTTGCTGTGACGCCGTGCGCTCTCTTCCGCTGCTGCAGTACAGTAATACACTCATATAGATCATACCAGTGTATTACTGTACAGCAGCAGCAGCAGGAAGCGCACGGCGTCATAGCAACCAATGACGCCGTGTGCTCCTGCTCTAAGCAGGAATCCAGCCTAGGTTACCACGGACAATTCACGTGTTAAACGGACGTGTTAATCCAGCCTTAAGCTGTTATTGAACTTCATCACAAGATCTGGACTCAATTAATTTTTTCAAATCCCTCAATTATTCACCCTATTTGCTTTGCTACGGATAACAATGCCCGGGATCCAGTCATATCTAGGTAGGAGCACCGTGACACATGCACAATACATTAAGGGACATTACAGGCTACCCTACACCACTCTGGCATTCCTACACCTGGGTACCATCTACCAGTTCACTAAAAATGGGCCCTGTGCCCCTGTTGCTTCACTGCAACTGGCATCACGAAAAAACATTTACTTTAAGGGACCCTTGGCCCTTGTCGTGCGTCACAGATGTATATGAATAAATCACAAGTTTTTCAGAATCTTTTCCCAGAAAACTATATATCAATCTGCTCCGCTCCTCCTGCTCTACAACATGTTGCCGTGGTGACAGTTTCCTTTTAAGTGAGGGCCCCCTTCTATGACATCCATAAGCAGAGGGGTTGTCCTGATTTGATTATAAAATTCATTCACGCTTCGTTTACTGGTAAAAGGTGAATTGCGTTATGGATTCCGTTACCACGGACCATAACGCAATTCTATGACGGAATACATAATTGGGAAGGTAGGTCCTAGAGGCCTTCCGTTATTCATTCCGTCATAATAGAAGTCTATGGGCTGCAAAATGGATCCGTCCCGTTTCCGTTATGCAGGAGAGGACTCCCCTGCATAACGGAAACGGGATAGATCTGTTTTGCAGCCCATAGACTTCGATTATGACGGAATAAATAACGGAAGGCCTCTAGGACCTACCTTCCCATTTTGTACCCTACTGTACATTCTGTCAATGTAATTCTGACATCAAGGCTGTCATGACACCTGACATCAGATCACAACCCCCAAGGATGGCTCCAAAATCAGAGCTCTATAAAACATCATGTCAGAGGAGATTCAGGTCACGGAGTATGGACACATCCGTATTGCCACATATCAGATCCTTCCTGACAATTTTTTATACACTTTACCATAAATTGCTGCACAAACAAACCAGGAAAAGGAAGTATCAAAGGTCATAATGTATTGACTGTATGACCGCAGACTAGGTTTTCCCTAATCTTTTGTCTACAGGGTCTGAGTGACATGAAAAAGAGAAACTGCAAACCTGACAATATTTGCCCAGGACTATCCGTGCCGTAACCCAACCCATGCTGCTGTTATGGGACCCATGGGGGGGGGGGGACCCTACCTCAAGTTTTCCCATCCTCATGGCTGGCGTGGACTACATTATGTGGTTCTCTACCGGTAGTCAGGGGCGTAGCTACAGCGGGTGCAGAGGTAGCAGTCGGGCCCAGGAGCCTGAGGGGGCCCGAAGACCCTTGTGCTGCATAAGAAGACACCGTATTATAGAAAGTGCATGCTGGTTAAGTTACACCTCTGGATGGAGGGAAGGGGTTAGGTAAAAAAAAATTGGCATGGGTGGAGGGGCTGTTCCAATTTTCGTCTCAGGCAGCAGGAAGGCTATGTGCTTCCCTGGCCACAAAGCCCTGAGGGAAGGGGGCCCCAACCTGAACTCTAGCACCAGGGCCCATGAGCCTTTAGCTACGCCCTTGCCGGTAGTGGAACGTTAGTAAATAAAGGAGAAGGAAACCAATGTTGTATCACTATTCTCTGTATTAGCTTTAATGATTTGAACAGGAGTGGGTTCCTTGTCCTCTATGGCGGTAAAGGGATTGGCCTATAAGAAAAAAACATTAATCATTTATCCACAGGGTAATTGATAAGTGCTTGATCACTGAGAGATCGATCACTGGAACCCCCACCTATCCACCATGTCCTATGTTTCCTATTTGGAGTGGTGGTCATGCAGGCACACTACCATTACAATCAATGGTCCACTAATATCATAAGATTACACCAGTTTTCTGGTGTGAAAAAGTCATAATCTGCATGTTTGTGACTTTTTCTACGGCACTTGTGCAAACATTTGAGTGAACACATTCCCCCTAGAATTTAGCTCTATTAGAGTTGCAAGGGTGCAGTACCCATGAGGAAGAACAGGAATATTAGATCTTAACTCATAGCCAACCTAGATCATCATGCAGGGTCGTAGCTAAAGGCTCATGTGACCTGGTGCAAGAGTTCAGCTTGTGCTCCTCTTCCCTCAGTGCTTTGTGGCCAGGGGCAGGGAAGCACATAATCTTCATGCTGCCTGAGGCAAAAATTGAAACGGCACCCACCCCCCCTTCCAAATTCTTGACCTAACCCCTTCCCTCCAGCCACAGGAGTAAATTGACCAGCATGCACTTTCTATAATGGTGTCTTCTTATGTGTCACAAAAGTCTTTGTGCTCCAGGGTCCAGTAGCGACCGTTACCTCTGCACCCCCTATAACTATGCCCCCGCTATCATGCATGATAGATAAGATGACCCCATCCTTACCCTTGACCACCGAGGAGACTAGTCATTAACAGCTAACTAGTCATTATCACTAACCCAAACCACCCTAGAATATAATTGTTACCGCTATTGTCAGCATAGATGCACTTATAAATACACGCATATAATGAGCCCCATCCAACCCTTGGGAGATAGCTAGATATTCAGCCGCCAAATGTATAGCTCAGAGGTGAAGCACCTAGGCCCCTGTGCACAGTCTCCCTCATCTTCCATGTGTCATTTTCTGTAATCGAGGGGCCTTTGTGCCCCCGTGGCACCGAGATCCGGTAGTCACGGCTGTTGCTGCACCTCCTAATGCAATTCTAAAGTAAGTGATACCTAATCAGATTAGAACAAGTCTGTTCAAAATGTATCTTGTTTTATATTCTAAAGAATCTCAGTGGAAATAACAGAAGTGACTTGTTTATACATAGACTTGAGGACTGCAGAATATCACAATGACAGTGAGATCAATAAAATACGTACAGGACGTTATTCAGATCCAGGGCGCAGCTTTTCTCATTTGTCTCGCAGTGCACTCCCTTTTACATTCGTTCTGTAGGCACCAAGGTTATTCTGATGAATCCATTTTACATCATTCACAGCACGCAGCTTAGGCTACTTTCACACTTGCGCTTTCCCTTTCCGCTATCGAAATCCGTTATAGGATCTCAACAGCGGAGGAAAATGCTTCCGTTTTGTCCCCATTCATTGTCAATGGGGACAAAACAACAGAACGAAACGGAGTGCACCAGAATGCATTCTGTTCCTTTTGGTTGCGTTCCCATCGCGGACAGAATACGCGATGTGGTGCAGAGCAAGACGTCCTGACACACAATGTAAGTCAATGGGGACAGATCCGTTTTCTCTGACACAATAGAAAATGGAGTTCATGACGGATCCGTCATTGCTATGTTAAAGATAATACAACCGGATCTATTCATAATGGAAGCAGATGGTTGTATTATCAGAACGGAAGTGTTTTTGCTGCAGGTGTGAAAGTAGCCTTACAGGGGTTGTCTCAGTGGCAAATGGCAATTATCATGTAGAGAAAGTTAATACCAAGCACTTACTGATGTATTGTGGCTGGGACCGTGGTAGCTCACATAGGCTGGTGCTTTTTTTTTATAATAGTGTGCAAGCACGACCACCACTGTTGGATTGCAGCGTGGTCGTTACCATGGAAACGAGCAGTGTATAATGTGATGGAAAAATGAATCCAGCCAGCGAAGGAGACAATATGAACAATCACAATACATTAGTAAGCGCCTTACATTGACTTTGTCTACATGATAAAATGCCACTTGCTGAAGTAAGACAACCCCTTTAAGCCTGTATTAGACAGGCAGACTATGCAGGCGATTGTCGGGAAGAAAGCGGTCCTTCCTTACAATCGCCTGCTCGTTAGCTGCTATTACAGGCACCAACCTCTGTGCCTTTAATAGACTTTGTAACCATCAAACCTTATACTTTGTCTGTAACTACCAAGAGTTGTGCCTCTAAGTAAAGATTATTCAGGTTCACTGCTACATGTCTGCCTTTTTACTGTACCATCCTTGAGTACGGCCCCATAAAAGTTCAAGGGCCCTACACAAAATTAACCCTTTACAGACTGCTTTCCTTGTCCCAATTAACCTCTTCTGCAGAAGGAAAAGTGATGCACGGCTGACAAAGCTGCTCATCCTGGCACCTTCCACCAGTGCCACCTTTACAGAGAAAATTAGACCCTGCAGACCCACGTTTGAAGGCAGTCACCAGGCACAATGCCTTGTAGGGCTAGCTTACCTGATTGTAATGATAACTTTCACTTAGTGATCCGTTGCTTCATTCTGGAGAAAAAGTACTTTTAATCCATATGCAAATAGGCAGGTGCACCTTTGGTCCACCAACTTCCTCTACCAGCCTCTCCCTTTCCTTTTTGATTGACAGGCCCTATGTTCCTGCTTAGTCATCTTCCATGGTCTTGCCAATCAAGAAGGAGAGGGAAGGGCTGGCAGATGAAGCAGAAGAAGCAAGGGTGCACTGGGTGGCTTGGGCCTGCTCTCTGTGCACTTAACTGCTTATTTGCATATGGATTACCAGTACTTTCTCTCCAGAATGAAGCAGCACATCTCTAAGTGAAAGGTACCTTTAGATTCAGCTGAGCTAGCCCTACAAGTGAATTTCCTGGTGACAGACTCCCTTTAAAGGGAACCTGTAATCAACTTTATGCGGACCTCACTGTGGGCAGCATAAAATAGTGACAGAAATGCTGATTTCAGCAGTGTGTCACTCATGAGCTAAAGGTAAGTGGTTGCCGAGAACCAGCATCATAATCATTGCAGCCCAGGCCTTGAAAAGAGTCCAATCTACCTGAGAAGAGTCCTGGTTATTCCTAATCTCCTGCTCTCTCGCCCATCTGCTGATGATTGGCAGTTCTCTCCTAGAGAGAAAGGGAGACAACTAGGTAGAAGCCTGTCAGTCATCAGCAGGAGGGCAGGGAGAGCAGGAATTCATGAATAACCAGGACTCTTCTCAGGGGGTCAGGACTCTTTTCCAGGCCCAGTCTGCAATGATTGTGATGTTGGTTCTCGGCAACCACTTACTTTTAACTTTTGAATGACAGACTGCTGAAATCAGCTCACCTGTCTCTACTTTATAACGCTGTTAGTATGGGCAGCAGAAAGTTGATGACAGGTTCCCTTTAAAGCGTATCTGATTAGCGAACCTTTAATATGTGATATCAAAGGTTTTGATTGGTGGGGAGACCCCCACTGATCCCTAAATCGAGGAGTAAGAACTGCTCACACAGAGCGTGGTCTCTCCTCGCTGCTGAAGACAGGCTCCATGAGAATGCTTCTTTGTCCTTGTATTAGCGATTGGCAAAGGTCTCAGCATTAAGACCCCCCCACCGATCAAAACATTTGATAAGTCACTATGACTTTGCTAGAGCACAGGTGCTGTCCACATCTAATAATCCAACAAAGACAGGCAAGTACTCAATCTGATAGAAAATAAAAGGAATCATTATTTGTGCAGCACCTTGACAGCTCACGTCCAAAGTGTATATGAGGTAAGTCCACATAGTTTCCAAGTTGATTTAAGCAGTAACACGCAGAACAGTCATTAAACCTACATTAATCCACCATTGCATTCTATAATAGATATCATGTACGTATTTCCCATTGCACCCTCGCCAAAGAAAATACTGATCAGCACGTCGGCTCAATTCTCACAAAGCATGACCTATCCTACCTCAGGATAGGTCATTAGTATCTGATCGTTGGGGTCCGACACTGATTAGCTGTTAGAGAAGGCATCGGCGCTCCTGGGAGCATCATGTCCTTCTCGCAAGCTTACCAAGGACAGCGCGCTCAGCCCCTCAATGCAGATGTTGTCCTTGGTCGGATTGGAACCTAGGACCCCAGATCTGCAAGGCACCAGTGCTAACCACTGAGCCACCATGCTGCCCATTCATTCTTCTCAGGAATGCAGGCACATATGAACATGGGACCAACACAGATGCCTTCAGCTGCCAAGTGCACATGTAACAGGCCAGCCAGTGTCATAGGGACAAAACTGCTGACAGATGGCCTTTCTTTCTGGATAGCATACATTCAGGAGTGGATAGAAAAAAAAAGTGTGGCTATAGGTTCAGGCTACACAGGGTTTGTTAGTAGTCTGTTACTATGGAGATACATAGTTCTGCATAGGAGGCTGTAGGCAGCAGTTTTAAGTCAAAACTATTTGACGTAAAACTTCGATAAAGCAAATTTGATAAAGAAAAATTGCTTTGTTTTTTTTTCTGATGCTTTACAAAAACATAAAAAAAAAAGCTAACCATAGCCTTTAAGATGAAAAATGAATTGTCTTCAGTTTGCACCAAAATTAGGTATACAATATTATTGGTTAATTCTGACAATTCTTCTGAGATTGTTAAGGGCTTTCCCAATTTGGAGCCTTGTTTGCAGAGAACATTTCCTTTCGGTGGACCTCTACATAATAACAATGGAATCTAATCTTGGACAATAGGAGTTAAAAACAATGTATACCGTGGCTTCAAAATATGTTCTTCAACGCCCCTTTGAACTTAAGGAACCCGACTGGAAATCAAAGCCCTGAAGCTAACGCATTTTACATTGTATGCAAGAGAAGGAAAAAACATTGCAGAAGAGTCTAGAGGTCAGGAAGTGTGCACATCTGCAGACAATCCCAGCCTCTTCTGACCTACAGCACACATGTCTTCTACTTGAATTCTGAGAAAGTTGTGTGAAATAGTAACTACAAATTGCCAGTGAGGGGAAATTGCTTAAGATTTTTCTTCCTACTGTAACATCAACATGTAACATTTTTTAGCGTAGAAAGTGATTTTAGACCCATTTTAGGCCATTTCATCAAGTCAACCTCTTTTGTTAAACACATCTTCTCCGGTAAGCAAATTGGGCATGTCCATCTCCTGGAACCACCAGAGGATATGCTGATATCACCAGCTGACATTTAGGGTCCATTCTGATGTCCGTGTGTTTTTTGTGAATCCACGGATCTGCAAAGCACGGACACCGGCAATGTGCATTCCGCATTTTGCGGACCACACATCGCCGGCACTCATAAAAAATGCCTTTTCTTGTCCGTGATAGGACGTGTTCATTTTTTTACAGGAACGCAATTGCGGACCCGGAAGTGCGGATGCGGGTGGGACATAGTGTGTCCCCATAGAAATGAATGGGCCCGCAATTCTGTTCCGCAAAATGAGGAACAGAATTGCGGACGTGTGAATAGAGCCTTAGTGTAGCCATGAATTCTTGCCCTTCAAGGGGAATGTATAATGTCATTGCATCAATTCAAATAAACAGATGGCCGTATAATACAGTGATCCCTCAAGTTACAATATTAATTGGTTCTGGGACGACCATTGTATTTTGAAACCATTATAACTTGAGCCCATAACTCTATGGAAAACCAGCAATTGGTTTCAAAGCCTTGGTTCTCAAGATAAGAAAAAGTGAAGTTTTTAGAAAAATAAGTAGATATCCCAAAACAGATAAACCAAATTCTTACATATAACAGTCAGAAATAGATGCTGGAAGCTGAAAATCCCTTTCTATGGTGAGAGCTTCTTTATAGAGTCTTTTTTACCAGAATAATAAATTGAAGCCGCAGATCACCTGGTGTCCAAAGAAGCAGCTCATCCTGGCACAGACGGGCAATACAGAACACAAAATACTGCAGAGGAACTACTAGGCAACCCATACGTTTTTTTCGCCAGAAAAATGGCCATCTTGATTGGTTGGATCAGAGTCTGAGACATTGCATGTTGAGTCTGTTTCAGCTTATGATGGGTCAGAAAAGACCATTGTATTTTGAAAATATTGTATCCTGAGGCCACTGTTTCTTGATCACTGTACACGGATGAGCGAAGTCCACTACAGCAGAGGCATCACTCTAAAGGTGGATTTAGATGGGGCAATATTCGGGCAGATTATCAGGAACTAACATTCCTACGACTGCTTAATCCCCACAATCTGCCCTTGTAAAGGTGCAGCCGATCAACCAAGGAACTAGCGAAATGCTCGTTCATTGGGTGAAACTGTTGTCATTTCTTGCAAGTAAATTTGCATTTCTGGGCAGCAGATCATGGTGTCTACAATAAGTAGCACTCTGCTGTCCAGAAACAATGCACTCACTCTTAGTGCTCATGCACGCGACCGTTCCGTGCATTGGGGACGGGCAACATCAGTGCGGCGGCCAGGACGGATCGAGACCCTTTCAATTTGAATGGGTCCGTGATCCGTCCGCACCGTACAAAATTGAACATGTTCTATTTCTTTGGGGTGCGGAACCACGGACGGAAACACTACGGAAGCACTCTGTGGGCTCTCGATCTGTGCTTCCGTTCCGCACCACACCGCATCTCCCGGATTGCGGACCCATTTAAGCGGGGTGCACATGGCCGGTGCCCGTGTATTGTGGACCTGCTGTATGCCGGGCAACGGCCGTGTGCATGAGCCCTTATACTGTGGAGGTGATCTCTGCATGTAAGTGCATTGCTTCACCTCCACTTAACAAGTAGCCTACTGATGGGAAGTAACACTTCGCTATTGATTCGTGTAAATCTACCTTAAAGGGATTTAAAGAGGTTTTAAAGGGGTTGTCCTCAGGATAGATCATCAATATCATATCGGTGGAGGTCTGACAACTGACGAGAAGGCTGCGCTTGTGCGTGTAATTACAAGAAGCAGTCCAATTCACTTCTATTGGATGGTTCCTTCGTACTCAATAAAGGGAAGGCAGTACTCAAACGAGCTCAAGGTCTTTTTTAAACCTACCCGTTGTCGAGCTTGCGGCAAGAAATGTTTGAACTTGGGTGTAAAAGCATCCATATCCATTGATCTCCTCAATGCAAAACCTGTAACAAGGCCCCCACTTACCGGTGTCTTCTTACGTGTCAGAAGGGTCTTTAAGCCCCTTCAGGACCTGGGTGTGACTGCCACCCCTGCACCACTCATAGCTACACCATTGTTTCTTAGTTTCTCTGCTCTGTAGAAGTACTGTATAGAAAGAAATCGATGTATATCCAACGCCGGAGTGTATGTTGCCACTTCTGATACGATGATCCACCGCCACATACCTGACAAAAGTAAGCATTGAAAGTAAGCAGTGTTTTTGTTCCAGAAAACACAGTCATGCATTTTAGGATACAAAAATGATGTTCTGCTTTGGCTCCGATCTCTAATAAAGATGTCAATGGTCTCTGGGAAATATGACCAGGACTCTGCTATGTAAGAAGACCCATGTGCTGTGTAATGTCACTGGCTGGGTTTGACATGCTATCATAGTTTACAACTGTATCCCTGTCGAGAAATCGGCACAATGATCTATATAGCAAATACTGGGCATTACAACCCTGTGATGTGGCAAATGCACCTAAACGCGAGTCGATGGAAATTGTTACTTGGAAGAAGTTGATGTGTCGCCTTTATGTTAAGTGTATTGATTAACCACTTAAAGAACTGCCGCCAAAAAATGTATTCTCTGACCCGCTAGAAAGGTACATAATGTAATCTGTAGTGAAGGTAATCTTTTTACCAGTGACTGTACTTGTTAATTATCTTCGCCCTTCTGATCCTCAGCTGTGTCATGTGACCAGCAATCAGACATTCCATATAACCCAGCATCTTGTGTATGGACAGGTAACCAGTTTCTCTATGTATTCTTATGGGAGCCTTATTCTCAGTCTCATAGGAATGAATAGGGAAGTAAGTGACTTCCTGTCCTGTGTCAGTTGAAGATCAGAGAGTTGATCACCTGATATAGCCGAGGATCAGAAGGGAGGTGATCACTCACAAATACAGTCACTGGTAAGAAGATTACCTTCACTACAATGTACATCATGCACCTTTCTAACAGGTCAGAGAATAACATTTTTTTTGTGAGAATGCACCTTTCAGAACTGGCCAATTTTTGTTTTTGCATTTAAATGTTTTCCTTTCCACCCTCCAAAAGCTAGAACTTTTTCAAATCTTCATTTACATAGCTGTACGAGGGCTTTCCTGACATGTCTGTTTTAGTAACTACTTGCATGCCCCATGTAATACCAATTTTGGAGCAGTTATTCTTATGACTCTATGTTGTGCCATTCCTATATTACTCCTGCTGTTAGTTTACAATTAAATTGCGAGCAGTCTGCAGTAAAGGTACTGCTGGGAGTAACCAGGCGTGTCTGACTATGTCCAATCAGTGCTGATGGTATCAGACTGCAAGCTTTACTGCAAGCTGCTGCTAATTCATTCATAAACTTCTAGTAGAAATAATATTCAGAAATTGATTTAGCCCTAAGAGGCGACAACATGGGCGTAGCTATAGGGGGTGCAGAGGTAGCAGTCGCTACCGGGCCCAGGAGCCTGAGGGGGCCCAAAGACCCTTGTGCTGCATAAGAAGACACACAAAGCACTGAGGGAAAGGGGGCCCAAGCAGAACTCTTGCACCAGGGCCCATGAGCCATTAGCTACACCCCTGGGCGACAAGCATTCTTTACAGTAAGGGCTGTGAATCTCTGGAATAGCCGCAGGAGCTGGTCAAAGCTTCAAAAAAGGTTTAGATGACTTATTTCAAAATAACATTGAGGCTTATGACAATGTATAGAAATCATGTTTTACATACCATTTCCCTTTGGCTTAACCCCTCCTTAAAAGGAAGATGGACATTTATCCAGGGATTTGCTCTGATTGCCACATCTGGAGTCAAGGAAGGATTTTTTTTTTCCCTCATAGGTTCTTTTTTTTTTGTCTTCCCCTAGGTCAGTGATGGGCAACGTGCGGCTCTCCAGCTGTTGCAGAACTACAACTCCCAGCATGCAAAGCCTGTCTATAGCTATCAGCCTACTGCAGGGCATGGTGGGAGTTGTAGTTTAGCAACAGCTGGAGAGCCGCACGTTGTCCATCACTGCCCTAGGTCAATACAGCAGAATTACAGGTAGGACTTGATGGATTTTGTCTTTTTCCCACCTTAACAACTGTAACTACTGTATGTAATGACACAACATAGAGTCATATAAATAGATGCTCCAGAATTGTTATTACATGGGAAATGCAGGTAGACATGTCAGGAGAGGTGACTGGCTCTCTTTAAGCTTTTCTACTTAAAAAATAAAATAACTTTTGAAAAAAATGAACATTTTCTTTTCTTTCTTTGGACTTGTTCACTAAGTGGTGATGGGGGACTTAAGCGACCACCAGATTATCGTTTAACTATTTGAGTGCTGTCACTAAAATATAACTTTTATTGAGATAATAAAGATAGGGGTATTTTTATCTCATACTATACAAATAAAAACATTAGTCATCCTAGGCCATACAGTGGATATAAAAAGTCTACACACCGCTGTTGAAATGTCGGGTTTCTGTGCTGTAAAAAAATGAGACAAAGATAAATCATTTCAGAACTTTTTCCACCTTTAATTGACCTATAAACTGTACAACTCAATTGAAAAGCAAACTGAAATCATTTAGGAAGAGGGAAGAAAAAATATAAAAATAAAATAATATGGTTGCATAAGTGTGCACACCCTTAAACTAATACTTTGTTGAAGCACCTTTTGATTTTATTACAGCACTCAGTCATTTTGGGTATGAGTCTATCAGCATGGCACATTTTGACTTGGCAAGATTTGCCCATTCTTCTTTGCAAAAACACTCCAAATCTGTAAGATTGCGATGGCATCTCCTGTGCACAGCCCTCTTCAAATCACCCCACAGATTTTCAATCGAATTCAGGTCTGGGCTCTAGCTGGGCCTTTCCAAAACCTTAATCTTCTTCTGGTGAAGCCATTCCTTTGTTGATTTGGATGTATGCTTTGGGTCGTTTTAATACTGAAAGATGAAGTTTCTCTTCATGTTCAGCTTTCTAGCAGAAGCCTGAAGGTTTTGTGCCAATATTGACTGGAATTTGGGACTGTTCATAATTCCCTCTATCTTAACTAAGGCCCCAGTTGCAGCTAAATAAAAACAGGGGCCTGATGCTGCCACCGCCATGCTTCACTGTGGGGATGGTGTTCTTTTGGTGATGTGCAGTGTTCTTTTTGCACCAAACATATCTTTTGGAATTATGGCCAAATAGTTCAACCATGGTTTCATCAGACCATAACACCTTTTCCCACATGCTTTTGGGAGACTTCAGATGTGTTTTTGCAGTAGCCTGGTTTGGATGTTTTTCTTTGTAAGAAAAGGCTTTCGTCCTGCCACTCTACCCCATAGCCCAGACATATGAAGAATACGGGAGATTGTTGTCACATGTACCACACAGCCAGTACTTGCCAGATATTCTTGCAGCTCCTTTAATGTTGCTGTAGGCCTCTTGGTTGCCTCCCAGACCAGTTTTCTTCTCGTCTTTTCATCAATTTTGGAGGGACGTCCAGTTCTTGGTAATGTCACTGTTGTGCCATATTTTCTCCCCTTGATGATGACGGTCTTCACTGTGTTCCATGGTATATCTAATGCCTTGGAAATTCTTTTGTACCCTTCTCCTGACTAATACCTTTTAACAATGAGATCCCTCTGATGCTTTGGAAGCTCTCAGTGGACCATGGCTTTTGCTGTGGGATGCGACTAAGAAAATTTCAGGAAAGACCAACTAGAGCAGCTGAACTTTATTTGGGGTTAATCAGAGGCACTGTAAAAGATGGCACGTGTATGCTGACTCCTATTTAACAGGATTTTGAATGTGATTGCTTAATTATGAGCTACTTTTCCAGTTATTATTTTAGTTTTTCTTGTTTTCTTCCCTCCACCTAAAAGATTTTAGTTTGTTTTTCAATTCAGTGGTACAGTTTATAGATCACATTAAAGGTGGAAAATGTTCTTAAATGATTTATCTTTGTCTCATTTATTTACAGCACAGAAACCTGACATTTTAACAGGGGTGTGTAGACTTATTTATATCTACTGTATTTAAGTATATTGTCAGTAACTCAGACCACATTAGGACCGTATATATGTGAGCAGAGCAAATAATTAGCTAAAGCTATTGGGGGTGAAACCGTTATGCTGTGCACTCTAAATGCCCCCACTTGTAGTTCCCTAGCAATAGCAAACTAGGGTGCAGGTGTCTGGACTCAACCAGACCCCTAGAATCTTGCCCCTTAACCATACACAAAGGCTACAACTGCATACTGCTTCCTATCATACACGCTCGACGTGTTTCTTTAATTGCCTGTTTTATACAACTAAATCATCAGGAGAACATTTGGAAACTGATAGAGCGAAAACAAACAAACAGATTCTGCACGCTCTAGTACATGGCGTGAAGCCACGTAGCCTGCGGTGTTGGGATGGCCGTAACGCGGCCACTCAGCGCCGCTACTAAAGAAAAGACCATACCTCCTGGGCTGGCACACACGTCGTGTGAGCCAATGAATCAAGGGCACTGCCGAGCTTCGGCGCGCCCCCGTCCCGCCTATTAACATCGCTGAAGGAGGCGCAGGAGATAAGTGTACGATAGTATTGGAGTGAATATGCGGCGGTTCAAAATAAACCCAGGACATACCCTTACATCAGCATCATGTGATAAGTGGATAATCTCCCACAAGATGCCCCACTACTGGATATGACTGCAGAAGGCCCCAACTGTCTTTAAGGACCTCCCGTACCTCCCTGTGCGCTGCATCAAAGGTACCGATGACTATCATCATAGAGTGCTCGCTGGTAGTAGCTTTAGGGTGTAAAAGACTCTCCCTGTTGCATGCCGCCGCATGGTGATATGCTTTTATGAGAGGTTCTGTTGATATCCTGACTAAACCTAGTCGTCAGATCATTAGCAGCAATCCTAAAATCTGCCCATTCAGAACAATTCCTCCTTGCCCTAAGATATTGGCCTTTAGGAATGCCACACTTAGTGGGAATGGATGGCCACTATCCCCTTTAAGTAACGTATTGGTGGTCTTGGGCTTTCTATACATGTTCGTTTTAATTCTCCTGTCCGGGCCGATCTTAATGGAGAGGTCGAGAAATGTAAGTTTGGTGTCATGAATTTCGCTGGTAAAACACAGACCTAAGTCATTCTGATTCAGGGCAGATACGAAATCCTTGAAGGCAGAGACGGTGTCCTCCCATAAGATAAACACATTGTCGATGAACCTCAGCCACAGTGTAATGGATGAGGTCCACCGACCCATGCTCTATTCGAAGACAACCTCTCTTTCCTAGCAGCCCAGGTAGAGATTTACGAAACTGGGAGCACAGGGACTGCCCATCGCGACTCCCCTGAGCTGGTGTAAGACCTGTCTGTTAAACAGGAAGATGTTATTCTTTAGGATGAAGGTGAGCAACTTGATAACAAAGTTGTTGTGTGATCTCAGATGTGGCCCCCCTTTCCACCAGGAATGCCCTCACAGCCTCGCATCCCCTTTCATGTGGGATGGAGCTGTAGAGGTCTTCCACATCAAGACTGGCAAGAAGTGTACCACTTTCACACACCACATCATTCAAGCACCTCAACACATCCATCGAGTCCCTTATGTATGAAGTTAGACTCAATACAAATGGGCGTAGGATCACATCAACATAGTTGATTATCTTTTCTGTTAGACTGCCAACCCCAGACACTATAGGTCTGCCTTTGAGGGGGATTTACCCCTTTATGTATCGTTGTTGCTAACCAGACCTTCCCTTTTCGCTTTACTAAGCATCTCTGCCAATCTCTTTTTTAGGCTATCAGTCGGGTTGGAGTTCAATTTTGCGTAACAAGATTTGTCGTTCAGAATCTGTAGGCACATCTCCCTATATGCTTCCCTATCGAGGACAACTACGTTCCCTCCTTTGCCGAGGGTTTGATAATGATCTCTGTCATTTTGTAACACTTTCAGAGCCTCGGATTCATCAAACGGTATGTTCGACTCCTGCTCAATTTAATGGAACATGTGATTAACGATGCTTCCAGACCTGGGAGAAGCCAAGGACTGTAGTGACCTGTTCTGCAAGTCTTTTTGACCTTCAGACAAGGGCAGCTTTGGATTCTAGAATGCCACATACAGGAAGGTTTTAACCTCTACAAGCATGTCTACCAACTATAAATGGGCTGTCCCTCTATCTAACTCCACAGATGCCATGGTTGCTATTGACATCTAAGGGGTTAAAAAAACGAGATTGGCACCATTGCCGATCCTGGCCACTGACAGCTCGTATCCAGCACCTTCAATGTATGGTAAAAGCTCAGCGCAGCCCATTTCACACAAACCATTAAAAGGGTATTCTGGTTTTGTGAAGTTATCATAGAGGACTATTAGATCAGTGGGAATCCTACCTCTAGTACCCCCACTGATTACAAGAACGGGGACCCCGCAGAGCCATCGCCCATCATGTATGGAGCAAGCTCAGTGCATGTGCCCATTCCATACAACCGCTTAAAAGGGTTTTTACTGGGATAACTATTAGATTGGTGAGGTCCTATTGCTGGTAACCCTCAACTGATCACAAGAAGAGGGACCCTGTATCCTGTGGAGCCGCCCCCCCCCCGGAATAAATAGAGTGGCCAGCTGGGCATGATCATAGCTGCTTCATTCATTTCCATGGAAGTGTAGGAGATAGCGGAGTGCTCCCATTCTCATGATTTGGTGGGGGTCCCAGCGGTAGGTCCAGAATACCCCTTTAACGCTTAAAATGTATATGTACGTGATATATAATTAAGGTTTTAAAGAGTTTGTATGAGATTAAAACAACATGGCTGCTTTCTTCCAGAAATGGCGTCACTCTTGGGCTGTATCTAGTATCGGAGCCCAGCTTTATTTAAGTGGCTTGCAACACCAGATACAGCCAAAATGATAAGTTCCTAGAACAAGGCGGCCATGTCGCTCAGTTCAGTGTATTATTTAGCAGATTGTTGCCCCTGCACCTCTGAACGGTGAACAATAGCTGGCTGCTGTGTTTCTGCCCTCAGTAGCACTCAGCTCATAAACATGCAAGTCTCAAACAATTACCTGTCCGTTGTATTCTTTGATTTGTGCCATATTTTTAGCCATTTTTGGTTTTTTCTTATTATGAAGTTGTGTGGTTTCTTGTGCAATCGTCATGTGCTTCCCGCTTCCCAAAAAGGAGGATCTGACAGAAGTCCAGGTTTGAGTGCTGACAGTAGGGTAATGGAGGCAATAGGAAAATAACAAATAGCAATCTGGACTCCTTGTCAGCGGTACTACTCATGTATTACTGCAGATAATGGTCCAAGATCATAGTGACACATACCCTTTAAAGCAAGACTGTGTAACTTAGAGAGGCAGAACCTCCTTCAGCACATGTAGCTCCATATACTTACTGCAGATGGTGAACACCCAAAGACTGGCAAATCCATGGTTAGGAAGTAACCTAAATAACACAGATTTAAGAATGCACAAATAATGTAAAAGAAAACAAAATGCATTTATGACTTATATAAAAGGAAATATTTCCTTAATTTATTTTTATTTGCTTAAAATCTTCCCTGGGGTTAGCGCACACTTTCTTCCTGTTTAAAGTGTACAGACAGTATAGCAGGGTTCAGGGGCAGACTGTAAAATTAAAGTGGCCCTGGAAAATAAAATCCTAAAAGTGGCCCCATGTTGTAGGTGGGTCCAAATTGACAGAAGGTGGGACAACTGAAGTAGGCCGGGCAAGCAATACCATAGTGCAGTACAAAATAACACCCCAGCAAAATACCACAGTGCAGCACAAATATACTGCCGCCTGCTGATAGTATAAAACCACGTCATCTTCCTGAGGACGGCAATACTGTTGAATTAAGGAGAGCACCTGTGTCCGCTGGCCAGGTGCATAAGTGCCTAATACCCCTCCATGAATAATTGGATCATTAAGTACCTGTCTGGTGACCAAGAGGAGGGCTTTGATGGCCCTTTGGGCATTGTCCCACCAGGATATTTCCCTGTAGGGTCTGTGGCCAGTCCACCCATGGCAGGGTGTGTTGCTCGATGGCAGCTGACATGAATGCTAATTAAGAGATATCCTAGACTATTACGCTGGGTTCACACTTGAGCGTACTTGATACGCGCGTTTTAGTCACGCATATTACAGTGCGTGATTGACCACTCTGGCGTCAATCACAATACGCGCGACAAACGCCCCAAAAAAAAGCTCAAGTACTTGTTTATGCGTCGGGCGTTTTTCAGCACGTTCGAACGCGCTGTAAAACGCGAAAATGTGAACCAGTCCCATAGGGAAGCATTGGCTTGCATCGGTTATGCATTTTACAGCGCGTTCGAACGCGCAAGTGTGAACTGAGGGTTACAGTTTCCAGGAAGTAACACAGTACTGTCCCTCCCTCAGAGACCATTAAGTGACAGAGGAGCTGTATACAAAGCCTTATCTGTATATACAGGGTATATGCTTACTATTCTGGCCTGTCCTCTAATGATAATGAGTTGACTCTTCTCACATATCCCAGTCTATACAGCAAAGCTAAAAAGCGAGCAACAGTAAACAGGAAATTGTGACTGCTCTAGTGACCAGTGAGAAAACTGAATATTTCAAGACTGTCTATGCAATTATTAATAATAAAAGTTATAAAAATATATAATAAATTACTGTTTTAAACATGCAATTTCCTAATCATACATTTCTTTAACAAACAAAACAAGAAAATCCAACACAAGAATAAGTGTCTGGAGTAAAAAGTTTCCATTACGTGTCCAGATGGTGAACTTTCATCCACTTGATTTCAGTGTTTATAATGCGGAGAGACTACAAGACTGTAATTTTATAAACTCAGCTTCTTTTTGAACTTGATCACATATAAAAAAAAAAGTGGTGTAAACTACAGTCTGGATCATTTATCTCGGGTTAATTGCACAACTTTAACAACCTGAAACAACACAGACTGTGGCAAAGATGATCAAAATAAACAAGCTTTTCCTATTCGAATTGAAAGCAGTTTGCCTCAACATACCAAGCCCTTTGGGAGAGACATTCCGGTCATCAACCAGCGTGACCAGGAAAATAATTCCTACCGGCCACACATCTTCCTTGCAGTGGCAGGGCTGAAGTATTACAAATGGCAAACATTTTCTCATGGGACTCAAAGCGAAGGGATAGTTGCGTGGCTGTGGAGACTCCCTGAGGAGCTCGATCCCAACACCAAATGCACACTAGGGTCGATTTCGAAAGAAGCCAATTTGACTATTTGTATATTTCTGGAGTGTGGGAGGAGTACCCGGAGGTAACCCAGGCAAACAGGGGAATAACATACAAAACCCAATGCAAATGTTGTCCCTAGTTCAAACCCGGGATCTAAATACTGTAAGGCACCAATGCTAACCACTGAGCCACCCTTCTGCCCAGTTGGATTGCATGCCATCTATTTCAATGAATGGGTAACTATGTAAGGCTACTTTCACAATAGCGTGTTTGCTGGATCCGGTAGGGTTCAGAAAAAACGTTTCCGCTACTGATAATACAACCATCGGTTGTATTATATTTAACATTGCCAAGACGGATCCGTCATAAAACTCCACTAAAAGTCAACCGGGGACGGATACGTTTTCTATTGTGTCCGATTTTGCTCCACATCCCAGGACGGAAAAGAAACCGCAGCATGCTGCGGTTTTTCTCTCCGGTATAAGAATGGAACGGAATGCATTTTGGAGCGCTCCGTTCTGCTCAGTTACGTTTTGTCCCCATTGACAATGAATAGGGATAAAACTGAAGCGTTTTTTTTTTTTCCGGTATTGAGACCCTATGACGGATCTCAATACCGGAAAATATTAACGCTAGTGTAAAAGTAGCCTTAGTGATGGATATGCCAAGTTCTAATGACTGTTGGCAGCACATATCTGAATATCATGTAGACTGGTGCTTGAGAGTTTGTGAACCCTTCAGTATTTTCTATATTTCTGCATACATTTGACCTAAAACTACATCAGTTTTACACAAGTCCTGAAGGAAGATAAAGATCTCTAAATCAAACAAATGAGTCAAAAATATTAGACTTGGCCATGTATTTATAGAGGAAAGGGTTCCCATATCAGATGTCTGTGAATGGCAAGTATGTGAACCTTTAGGATTAGCAGATAATTTGAAGAAGACATTAGAGTCAAGGGTTTTCAATCAGTGGAATGACATCAGGTGTGAGCGAGGGATCCATTTTATTTAAAGAACAGGGCGGGCGATCTATCAAAGTCTGATCTTTACAATATGTTTGTGGAAGTGTATCATAGCACATGCTCATGTTCAGGGTCTCATTATGATTCCTAATGTGGCCTTATAAACGAGATCTGTGGCTTAATTTTGCAAAAAAACTGGTTTTACTATCCTGTCAATCATAGAAATAAGGTGCCCAAGGGGAGGTCCAGTGATGCAGGGTGCCCGGCTGCACCCATCGAAGGTCGTGCCCAGCGCAGCCTTCCCAGAGTTCTGTGCCGCCTCTCCCTCCCTCCCCCTCCTCCCGCTGTGAGATGCCGCGCGTGTGCACAGGCTCAGCCTGATGCGCCCGAATGGACTGCTGGCAACGGCTTCTTCTAGCGTAGTGCGCATGCGCCGGCACTTCGCTAGAAGAAGCCGATCCAAGCAGTCCGTACGGGCGCATCAGGCTGAGCCTGTGCACACGCGCGGCATCTCACAGCGGGAGGAGGGGGAGGGAGGGAGAGGCGGCAGAGAACTCTGGGAAGGCTGCGCTGGGCACGAACGGCGATGGCTGCAGCCGGGCACCCTGCATCCCCGGACCTCCCCTTGGGCACCTTATTTCTATGATTGACAGAATAGTAAAACCAGTTTTTTTGCAAAATTAAGCCACAGATCTCGTTTATAAGGCCACATTAGGAATCATAATGAGACCCTGAACATGAGCATGTGTTTAGCTCACAGGGCTGAAGAGTGCTGACAGAATCCCTTTAACAACAATAATGTCCATAGCAGGATTGCATGGAGAAAGCTGCTACTCTCCAAAAAGAACATTGCTGACCATCTGCAGTTTGCTAAAGATCAAATAGACAAGATAGAAGGCTACTGGAACAATGTCTTGTGGACATACAAGACCAAAATAGAACTTCTGGATTAAATGAGAAGCATTGTGTTTGAAGAAAGGAAAACCATTGCATTTCAGCATAAAAACTTCATCCCATCTGTGAAACACGGTGGTGGTAGTATCATGGTTTGAGCCTGTTTTGCTGCATCTGGGCCAGGACGGTTTGCCATCATTGATGGGACAATACATTCTTAATTACACCATCAAGTTCTAAAGGAAAATGTTAGGACATCTGTCCATGAGCTGAGTGTCAAGAGTAGGGCTGAAACAATTATGATTAAATCCTCGTCATGTGACCACGGAGCGGTAGCAAAGCGCTTGCTATTACTCACTGCTCTGTGGTCACACGCCGGCCCGCACTGCGCTGCTCTGTACTATATCCTGACACATCGTCAGGTCCAGGGGCGTAGCTAGAAATGACTGGGCCCCACAGCAAATTTTTGTATTGGGCCCCCCCCTACCCGTGCATTTCGCTCCCCCTCTATAATGTGCCAGCCATATAGCCCCCCTATAATGTGCCAGTAGTCAGCCATATAGCCCCCCCAGCCCCCCTATAATGTGCCAGTAGCCAGCCATATAACCCCCCTATAATGTGCCAGTAGTCAGCCATATAACCCCCCCTATAATGTGCCAGTAGTCAGCCATATAACCCCCCTATAATGTGCCAGTAGTCAGCCATATAACCCCCCTATAATGTGCCAGTAGTTAGCCATATAACCCCCCCTATAATGTGCCAGTAGTCAGCCATATAACCCCCTATAATGTGCCAGTAGTCAGCCATATAAACCCACCCTATAATGTGCCAGTAGTCAGCCATATAAACCCACCCTATAATGTGCCAGTAGTCAGCCATATAACCCTCCTATAATGTGCCAGTAGTCAGCCATATAACCCCCCTATAATGTGGCAGTAGTCAGCCATATAACCCCCTATAATGTGGCAGTAGTCAGCCATATAACCCCCTATAATGTGCCAGTAGCCAGCCATATAGCACCAGATGCCCCCATAGTGCTCCTCTCCCCATAGTGCCCCCTATAATGTGCCAATATCAAGTGCCTCTGTCTTCCTCCATCCCAATATCATAGTGCCATCCTCTCCCCCTGCCCCCTAATGTGTGTGCCAATATGAAGTGCCTATCTCTCTCCCCCCATTTGCCAATATCATAGTGCCAATAGCCCCCTCCTCCCCTGTGGCAGTAAAGTAAAAGTCCAGTATTTAAAAAATAAAAAAAATAAAAAAAACCACACATATACTTGCCTCCATGTTAGGCAAGCCTCATTTATCCTGTCTTTCAGAAAAAGTTTGTAAGGGGAATGGAACCTGTGACCATTAGGATGAAAGGCAAGACACATATCCACAAGACCATATGAGCTGCATAGCCTGGTAGCTAAAAAAAAATAAGACCTCTAGATAAGGAGAACTTTGATAGTGTATCTATACACATTACAGCTGCCCGAACACACCAAGCTCTGCTACATCCATATACAATGTGCTGGTGCAGCTGTAATGTGTATGGATACACTATCAAAGTTCTCCACATCTAGAGGTCACATTTTTTTTTTTTTTTTAGCTATCTGACTAGGCAGCAGATATAGCCTAGTGGTAAAGTGTCTTGCCTTTGAACCTGATGGTCGCAGGTTCGATCCCCAGGGCAAGCTTTTCTGAAAGAAAGAAGAAATACATTTTAAATAAATAGACAAGGGCGAGAGGACACTGCGATCGGGAGAGGAGTGAGGACACGTGCTGATTACCCAGGGGAGGAGAGAAGTGAGGACAAACACGTGCTTGCCGGGCCCCCTGTAAGCCCGGACCCCGAAGCAGCTGCTTCCCCTGCTTCCCCGGTAGTTACGCCCCTGGTCAGGTCATAGTGCACGTAAGCGTGCACTATGACCCGACGCTGTGTGACGTCAGGACGACAGTGCAGCGCGCTGAGAAGATGAGGGGATGTGGAGCAGTGCCCCTACAGGAAAGGTAGGGGGCTAAGAGGGGGAGATGGTGGCACTGGGGGGCAAGCTGGTGGCACTGGGGGGCAGCTGATGGAACTAAGAGGGCAGCTGATGGTACTGGGGGGCAGCTGATGGCACTGGGGGGCAGCTGATGGCACTGGGGGGGCAGCTGATGGCACTGGGGGGGCAGCTGATGGCACTGGGGGGCAGCTGATGGCACTGGGGGGGCAGCTGATGGCACTGGGGGGGCAGCTGATGGCACTGGGGGGCAGCTGATGGCACTCGGAGGCAAGCTGGTGGCACTGAGGGGGCAGCTGATGGCACTGGGGTTGCAGCTCATGGCACTGAGGGGGCAGCTGATGGCACTGGAGGATAGCTGATGAGTTTTTATAAAGAAAAACATTATTTTAATTCGTTTTTTATTAGAGTACTCGATTAATTGTTGGAATAATCGATAGAATACTCAATTACAAAAATAGTCGATAGTTGCAGCCCCAGTCAAGAGAACATGGGTTACGCAGCAAGACAATGACCCTAAGTGCACAAGTCGTTCTACCAAATGATGGTTAAAAAAGAAGAATGGTAAAGTTTTGGAATGGCCAAGAAAAAGTCTTGACCTTAATCCAATAGAAATGTTGTGGAAGGACCTGAAGCAACCAGTTCATGGGAGGAAATCCTGGAACATAGCAGGCTGAAGCTGTTTTGCATGGAGGAATGGGCTAAAATTCCTCCATGCTGATGTGCAGGACTACTCAACAATTAGCGGAAACGTTTAGCTGCACTTATTGCTGTGCAAGGGAGTCTCAAGAGATACTGAAAGCAAAGCTTCACATACTTTTGACACTCACAGACATGTGAAATTGGATCATATTCCTCAATAAATAAATGAATATGTCTAACATATTGAATCATTTGTTTGATTTGATTATCTTTATCTACTTTTAGACAATCTAGATGTATGCAGAAATATAGAAAGTTTTGAAGGGTTCATAAACTTTAAAGCAACACTATGTCTGGTTTGGATGAACATGAATGTTCATTTGAATGGGGGAAGTAGGACAAGTGGCTTCCAGACACCATTTCACTGCTTATGTGAGGTAGCTAAGCCTTGCCGTTTCATGTGCTACTTAAAGGAGTAGCCTGGTTTATAAAACTCATTTTCAAATAAACCGCTTGTGAATTTGGGACCTCCATCAATTAGCCAAACTGGAATGTGGCTAAAAACAGTGCTTCCCATTTTGGAGTACCTATCACTGTGTAATACTTTATTTCCCCTCCGGAGGGGCTGAAGAGGAATTAAACACTTGCTTTTTCTAAAGATTACTTACAGCTGATTCCTAGGGGCCCCAGGAATGGCACAACATATGATGGCCTTATAATCAGGGGACCTTTTTTTTTTAACTAAAATGAATTTTCTAAAGTGGAGAACTCATCATCAAAGTTTTTTTGCCCAAGCAAATTAAGTGAAAGAAATTACACAACACATTCATTCTTATAAATATATTTCTAAAAGTCAAAATATTTCAATACAATAAGCAACTTAAAATATGTTTTCTTGTTTCTGTTTTACATTTCATTTCTGAGAATATATTTTAAAAACTCAAGAACGTATTGCATTTATACGTGCATTCATAAGTCACTCCATCGTATAAATGATGTACACCTGCCGATAAAGCACCTGGTATTTCAGGCTTTGGCTCATCACTTTGAAAGATCAGTACGTTTTATGCTATGGCTAAATGACCTACTGGATACCACCATGGATGACATGACCAAGAACCATGATGGACCGTCATATTGATGAATCAACATGGATGCTAGCTCAAGGGAATGGCCCATCATGATTTTGAGACCTCTCACCCACAGAAGCAACTTGGAGCCACCAAAGTTGCCAATTTAGCCACAGCCTTACATCGATGGGAGAGGTTATAGCTAAGTCATATTACTTCAAGTGTGCCCACTAAGGACTTCTCCAAGTGTTCATTTTATGAACCTCCTAGCTTATCTAGCAACAGTACGTACAGTAGAAAGACTTCTTAATCTCACATTATTTGTGCATTTTTGGTTCTTTATAGTCTTTGAATGTATGAATGAAATACAATAAAAAAAGGAAGCATCGAAAATTGGAAAACATCAAGGAATTGGCTTGTCCCACACATTGTGCTCTTATGTAACTGCTCTAGTTTCACGGCCCGGCATCAACCATCAGCGTCATGCCAAAAACTGTCTTTTCTTTCCTCTTTGTTCTTCGGTTCCAGATACAAACTAAGCTTGGCAGATATTTTCTGGTCTCAGAGTGGTCCAGGTTTTTGGTCATTTGATGTGAGATGGCCAACCTTTGCTACCTTCACAAACCAACAGGACATCGTTATTGTCAGTATTCTCTATGTCAGTCTCTTTCGGCTTGTAACAATTCTATCCTTTTTATCCGTTTCAGCTGCTTCCACCGTTCTTACATGTACTGAGTTTTTCCATTCTCAACAGGTTTCTTGTGCTGGGCCTGTAGCTAACCCATTGCACACTTGCTACAGGATGGAAGTGACCGGTTGGGCTGAAATTGTTTCTCCTAAAGCCAAATATCAAACACAAGGATGCACCGTGTTGCCTTCGCACAAAGCATTTTAAGCATTCACATACACAGCTCTGAAGCAGAGCCTGAAGTTATAGCCTGCAGCGTAAATCTCCTTTAAGTGGCTTGCAAGCACAGCTTAGATGATTTGAGATTTAGCAAGAATGTGAAGTCTAATGCTCTGGAGAAATTCACTCTTCCACCATCACTAATGTGTCAAAGCTTTCTGTTTTCAAACACCAAGAGATGCTTTAAATTCAGGACATATAGATATAGATATAGTACCAGCGTGATAAAAAATTCATCTTCTCAGGCTGCACTAAACCTACAAAAGGCACATAAGCCATGTTCTTGGAGAAAACCACCTCTTCCTATCTTCTTATTTCATTGCAGCATCCGGGCATTTCCATCCAACGACATGCTCTGGGATTCTGGCGCCGTGTATGAGAAATGTCTGAACTCATCCTGATTAATCATTGGGATTAGCTTCTCATCGATAGGGGTTAATACTGCTTCCTCTTTAATGAACTCAGGGTCAAAGTTACTCACGTCTTCTCTGCATTTCTGTGGACCGAAAGGGAAACATTAATAATAAAAATAATCATATCTACTGTATGTAGCCTAAAGCAGTTATACAAAGTGTTATGTAGGTCTGTACATAACTATGTACCTATTCTCAAATGGTTATGTACGTATTTTATATAGTTCTTTACATTAAATACTAGTGGCTACATCCTGAAAAATAGGAAGCTTTGTTGCATGCGCTCTATGTAAATTACCATGCAGGAGTCATTAAGGTGGAGCCACTTGGCAGATGACATCTCTGAGGATGGGATGTGTCATCTCCACCCTGTTGTAATGCCCAAGCATGCACCATTGCCTCCTAGTTCCTTTGCATGTGCATTGAAACTGGGTGTATGTCTGACAGGTGGCTTTTGATGCATGCTTCCACCAAGAATCCTCTTCTTACTTGTGGCTTTTGGTACGAGTGCAGGAAAGCCGGGTGTACTTCCACTAAGAATCTTCTTATGACAGGCAGCTTCTGGTGCATGCTCCGTAGGCAATAGAAGTTAGTCGAGTACACCCGGCTTTACTGCCTGTGCCATGTCCCCTTTTGGGCCACAGTGGTCAAGTAAACAACTGAGCAACCATGGAGTATTTAATGGCCACAATCCATATGGGTCTTGCTAGTAGAGTAGAAGGGGGTTCTTGATTGGGGGAAGTAGCATACAGAAAGCAAAGGAGGCCTCCCAGCAAAAATCTAATTTGGGCCTCCTGTTGGTGTTGGACCATGCCATCCTAACCAGGGGCAAACACAGATCTTATAGGGTCCAAAAGCAAAACTTAGTATAGGCCCTGCTCAGTTTCCCAGTATCTGTGCATTAAACACTACTGGGCATCAATTAACACAAAGCACAACTCTCCAGATTTCTGTCAAAGTAATTTTTTTTTTATGTGTAAGACATTTTAAATAATACAAAGTAATAAAAAATTGCCCTCTTCCTCACCCACTTCTATGTTGAAAAAAGTGCAAAAGATCTTTCATAAATATGGCGTTCATACTGAACACAATGTTTCTCAACGTATTTATACCTGGTGTAAATACATTGATAAATGTTGTTATGGATGTAAATCCTCTAGTTCCCTTCAGTAAATGATAAAGCTGGCTACCGTCAGCCACCACTATGGGGAGATCTTTGCATAGGAATTTATACAGCTACCACTGACAATAATGGAAGCTATAAATAATTGTAATGGGCTGTGGGTGTGGACCAACTGTACCAACTAACTAGTTTAATTTTAGGCTAGTCCTAAACGTATTATCCTGACGATTCCCTGGTTTTATCTGTTTAACCTCTATACAATGATCTGGACTTCGCTGCAGGGGATCCACCAGGCTGCTACCTCTTGGAATAGTCCTAGTGTAATTGGCAGCTTACTCACTGGGGTCAGAGAAACTGGTGTGAATCATCAAGGGCGTATGTAATACTCATAGTTAATAAACAGGCAGAGGTCAGGTCAGGCAGTTTTTGTAAAAATCCATAAAACTAATCTGAGGTCAGGGCAGGCAGCAAAGGTTCAATTCGGTAGACAAGCTAAGGTCAGAGCAGGCAGCAGAGAATCAGAGTCAGTAAACAGGCAGAAGTTTGGTACACAGGTCTACAGTCAGAATAGCACACCTTCACTGGTTCAACTAGGAAACTGAGCTCAGGCAAGTGGGTGAGAGGGCCGTCCAGCATTTATAGCAGAAACTGATCAGAAACAGCCATGCAGCTGCAGCACAGAGCAAAAGACAGGAGGGGAGTGGTGGTGATGCCAAAAATGGGAGTAGTATAAATTCAATAAATAATGTTCTTAATAAAAGTAGTTGAACACGCGCTGCCCATGTAACAATAGTCTATTTGCACTTGACTTCCTCTAATGGTGGCTGTCAGAAAATGCAGTGAATCTACAGGAGAAGCAGTTCAGTTCTGGGGCCTCCCTTTCACTCAGGGGCGTGGCTATAGGGGGTGCGGAGGTAGCAATCGCTACCGGGTGCAAGAGCCTGAGGGGGCCCAAAGACCCTTGTGCCGCATAAGACACCAGTATTATAAAAAGTGCATGCTGGTCAAGTTACACCTCTGGCTGGAGGGAAGAGGTTAGGTCAAGAATTTGGCGGGCGGGGAAGGGGGGCCGTTTCAATTTTTGCCTCAGCAGACGAAGACTATGTGCTTCCCTGCCCCTGGCCACAAAGCACTGTGGGAAGGGGGCCCAAACTGAACTCTTCCACCAGGGCCCATGAGCCTTTAGCTACGCCCCTGCTTCCACTGAGCCCCATGGCAGTCATTTGGTCTTCCTCCATGATAGGTATGCCACTGATCCCAACTAATTACAATCCAACGTTTGTTGCCTCCACCTTCCCCCCACTGTCGTAATGAAGGGTGGTGTGACTTTGCTTTAATTTGGCACTTACCAAAAGATATTATTAGAAGATAGTCTACCTTAAAGCCTGTCTACATATGTAATTTCCCAGGCTAACTGCTGCTTCCATCATAAAATCTAGACATGAAAATTCTGGCTGTCATATACTTACAATCCTCGGCCTAAATGGAGGTTCAATTTCTTTTTTGTTCAGTTGATCCCAGTTAATGTCTTTAAAAAACGGGTGCCATAGGATGGCTTTCTCTCCTCCCAGTGCCAAGCTCCCCAGCCTTTTACTAGGTTTTTTCTTCATGAACTGTAACATAAAAAAAGAAAGAAATGAGTCCAGCGAGAAGCTAAAGTCACACAAATATTATTTATAGGTCACGTCTGGTCCCCATCTTGCAGCCAGTGCAATGAGTCACGTTGAACAGGAAATCTGTGCAGATTAATATGTACTGTCATTTTGTGGGGGAAAAAAAATTCAGTATAACTTGTATTTTATACATTTATTTCATTCTGGACTTTGGACCGCCCAATGGACTCCTAAGGCCAGAAATAGAAGGATTGATATAAACAATATACAAATTTTACGGACAAAAACTGCAGCATGTCCCATGAAAAATATTCTACATTTTTTAAATCAACACCTGGATCTTAATAACCTTGTAACTGCAGGTAATTAAAAATGTATTATAGCTACTGAGTAATTCAATGAAATGTATCTGTAGCGCCACCTGCTGTTTGCTCTTTTTCTAATTTCTCTGTCCTGCTCTCCGAGACGGAAGCACATGCTCAGATCCATCCTTGTACTGCCACTAGCTGCAGCAGAAACAACACGCCACCCTGGATCCATGTGAGGTACAGGGCTGGTTCTAGCTTTGTTAGAAAGAGGTTTTCATATCCTAGATTATGTATGATTTTCATTTTTTACATTATTCTTGGGATAACTCTCTTAAGAGCCCTGTAGGCTGACCTAAGAAACTCTGTGCATTCTTGCCCCTCCTTCTTCCTTTGCCAGACCCTCCCTTTCCTTCTTGATTAACAGGGCTAGGAAGGAGAACTATACAAGAGCTTGGCCCTACCAACAAGGGAGGGACTGGCATAGGAAGTAGGAGGAGTAAGGGTGTATATGGTAGCTTGGGCCGCCCTCAGTGCACTTAACCGCTCATTTACATATGGATTTAAAGTACTTATTCTCCAGAATGATGCATAAAATCGATAAGTAAAAGCTATCCTTACATTCAGCTGAGCTAACCCTTCAAGGCATAGTGCTTGGTATAACAGTGACTTTCCTGGTCACAGCCTCCCTTAAAATACATGGTAGATATTAAATATGTAGAAAAGGAATAAAAAGAAGGCAAAAACGAGTTTTTTTTTTCAATTTATTACATTCTTTTCTGTAAGTTTTATAAACATTTGTATTAGTATTTGTAAAAATGTTATGATGAAGCATTTACTTGTAACATCTAAAACTTATAAGAACAAAGCTTTCCTCTCACTCCTCATTTTCAGCACTTTTCGTCAGTGTCAGACTCTCCGGGCAGCAATCCAAGCCCTTACTGTAAAGACTACTGTGCCAGGCACGTTGATATTTTCAGCAGCTGCATGTCTTACTGTAGCTGACCTTCTGTGAAGGACATCAGTCGTCAGGAGATTGCCACCATTAATAATGTCCTAACAAAGTTGTCAATTCGAGACAGATGCTGCCATCAATTCTGGTGAACAAAAAGAAAAAAATATTCCGGCCTTTCTTCTAAATGACTGATGTATATCTAGGTCAGAGACTGTAGTGGACTGGCTGATACCTTGTAAGGTTTGGAAGGCAACAGATAATGTCAAATGCTACTGCAAACTAACAAGCTCTTAGCTTGCATTTGCAAAAGTCCAATATCTGATATGTAGGGAATTTCCATGGTTGGGTTGCTGTTTTAGGTTAGGCTTGTAGGCTCAACTTAAAGGACCTTGTTAGGCGAAGTTCACACCAGCGGTCAGCCTTTCCGTTCTCCTGCTCCGTTATATATAATGGGATCCGTTAAGTTTCCACTCAGAGGAAGATTTTTGAAGCAGAGACAAAAGTTGCGCACGCAGAACTTTTGTCTTTGCTTCAAAAATCTTCCTCTGAGCGGAAACCTAATGGATCCTATTATAGTCTATGGGGTCCGTAGGCTCAGTTATGTGCCGAATCCGTCCTTTCCGTTGTCCTGCTCCTATAACAGAGCAGGAGAACGGAAAGGCTGAACACTGATGTGAGCTCAGCCTTACCAAACCCTAGTCTGCACCTATGTGGTCCCCCTTCCCCAACATACACTAAGGTGTAGCTTTACCAATCCAGTCCTTGGAGTGAGCAGACCCTTTCCTGGCTGGTTCCATCCTCTTTGCTATCGGGTGGCAAGAACCTGGACTGCACAACCTGCCACCCAGGACAAAAGGGCATTGTATGTTTCCCTCACCACATCCTTCTGTCCTGGGTGGCACTCTTAATCGCAGAGCTATTTTAATCCTCACTCTTCTATACATTCTACTGTTGATGTACGAAGTGCCAAGACAGCCCTGGCATCCCTGTCTAACACCAAAACACCAAGAACCTCCCAAATCGACCTCTTTTTGTCCTCATTAAAAAAAAAAACAAGATAGAAGGCTCCTAAGTGGTCTTAATCCATGAGGCTCCCAGTTCTGCTGATTATAGAGGACCATAAGAAATAATTTTTATTAGTCTGGCCCCATAAAAAATCTAAGATGCCCTGCTAGTCCATCTCTGATGCCAGTCAGGCTTGCATTGGCACATCTCCAGAAGAAGAAATTCCACCCCGGAGTGCTGAATACTGGTTCTGTTACTGCTTTAGCAGGTGGGGAAAGTAAGCGACACATTTATAACCAGTTCCAGAAATTAAATAAATTTGATATTTATGGCACTAGTTAATAAATTCACAAGATGCAGAGAAAAAAAAAAAAAGAATTCTCTGTTTGTGCTTAGGCTCCTAAAAATGACAGCGTGTTATCCGACCTATCTATGCCTCTGTTATTTCTATCTTTCGTTCTTTCTCTCTCTCGATCTATCTCTCTAATCTATCCATCTCTATCCATCTCATCTCTGTAACTAATCTATTTTAGATTGTGAGCCCCATTGGGAACGCTTAATGCTAATGTCTGTAAAGCTCTGCTGAATATAGTAGCGCTATATAAGTGCATAAAAAAAATCTCTGTACCTATCTAATCTCTATGTAACCTATATGTATATTTTTCTCTGTTATTTCTATCTAGCCTCTATATCCAATATATCTTTTGCTCTATCTCCCTCTATGTAATCTATTTCTGTACTTATCCATCTATTGAATCTATATCAATCTATCCAATATCTCTCTAATTTCTAATATCTATCTAATCTCCATCCAATATCTATATACGGTATAGGTATATATATATATATATATATATATATATATATATATTTATATAAAATCTCAAATCTATCTAATAACCTATTTTATCATATCTCCCTCTATCTCATATCTCTATTGATATCTATACAGTATGTATGTATATATTTATCTATCTCATCTATCTATGTATCCATCTATCTATCTATCTATCTATCTATCTAATCAATCTCTATCTATCTATCTATCTATCTATCTATCTATCTATCTATCTATCTATCTATCTATCTATCTATCTCATCTATCTCATCTATCTATCAATCTATCTATCTATCTATCTAATCAATCTCATCTATCTATCTATCTATCTATCTATCTAATATCTATCTATCTATCTCTCTCTATCCATCTCTCTGTCTCTCTATTCAATTATAATGTAAATCCTTTGTAAAAAAAAAACAACCAAAAAAAAACAAAACATTTTTTTCCTCCACAGGAAGTAAGTGAGACCAAGCAACACAATGGAATTTTACACACTTAGAGGGATCTTGGGGAGTGGTGAGAAGACACATTATTTCCTCATCTAGTGTAAAAACAGAGGTAGCTAGGAACGGTGAGAACTGTCCAGAGACCAAAATAACTTGGATCCCATGCAATTCCCACCGCTGCTATATTTTACACTATTTACACTAATAATAATTGTCAACCCCCCCGACATGGCAGATCATCATTGTATGCTACATGCTCATATCACATATGTGTCTGTACACTGTATGAGGCGGGCATGACTAGACAGTATAGGGATTACTAAATAATTGGTGCAGAGATTTAGATTCTTTAATAGACATTTAAATATATGATTGCGTGTCTTTCTATGATTGTTTCTCATCTTGTAAACGACAATTAAAGCTCCAAGCAGACAATCTCTCAAAGAGCACTGTTTAGTTCGAAAACGTCATAAACTGAGCTTTAAGGCGTATTCCCATCTCAGACATAGATGGCATATCGCTGGGGTAAGCCATCTGTGTCAGATAGGTGCGGGTCCCACTAATCTCTCCAGGATGGGGGCTCTGAAGTGAACAGAGGGCAGGTGGCTGCACACGTATGACCACCCTCCGTTCACTGCTATGGGAGTTTCCAAAAACAGCTCAACAACGGCTCAGCTATTTCCAACAGTTCCACAGCAGTGAATGGAGCAGTGGCTGTGACCACCACTACTGAACCTAAAATCAGAGGAGAAAACACCTCAAAACAGCCGTCTACAGATGGATATTTGGCTTAGCTACTTTCCCTCGGCTTGTTAAAAAGTTGGATTTTGACTCATAGGGAGCCACTTTCACAAGGTGGTGTTAGCGAGATGGTTCTCTTTCCTAGGGAGATACCTATTTGCATATTATTTTCCCATGGAGCATTTCCAATAAGTCTCCATACCATGGATCAGTTCCAGTAAGTCTCTATACAGGACTAGTCTCTTTAAAGGCTATGTACACTAGAGATGAGCGAACTCCCCTGCATAACTGAAACGGAACGGATCCGTTTTGCAGCCCATAGACTTTTATTATGATGGCATGAATAACAGAATGCCTCTAAAGGCATTCCGTCATTAAATTGCGTTATGGTCCGTGGTAACGGAATCCATAACGCCATTCTGCTTTTACCACAAAACGAAGTACTTCTCTAAAAGAACAGGGAGTCAGATCGTGTCTCCTCATCAATGGTCTTCATGCTTCAGAAAGGGAAAGAATTTTGCTGAATGGATGGAAATGCCATTTTGTGTTTATGACTGAGAAAACGCAGATTCTTGGCATGCCAACATCTCATGAACATGTGAGTAATGGAAGACATAAGTAAGAGACTTACAGCCTGCAGAATTCCCACAGCATCCTGGGAAAGCCACGCTGGATAGCTGACTTCGTCATTCAAAATAGCTTCAAAAAGATCATCTTCATTCTCGGCCTCAAAGGGAGCGTGACCACATAGCATCTCATACAGGAGAACTCCCATGGCCCACCAGTCCACCGGGGGCCCATACTGCATCTCTTGTAGTATCTGCATACAAACAGAACATGGCCATCAAAACAATAGTTGACGTTGGCCACACATACGCAATGCTTGTTCAATGGGAACAATTTCTTCCAATGGAAAACGTCAACTAAACCAAGAGGCTGCAAAGCACTGAGTGAGGTTTCTGCTGTGAAATTATCAGTGGGACGGACATGTGTTATATATCATGGCTTATGGGACTACTATGGTCGGTATGGTACAGTACCATGGCCAGGATCTTCAACGTGCAAGTATCCAGGCCCAATGATATTTAAATGGCTAGATGATGAAGATCACTGGTGCACCAGAGGATCCTCAAACATGTTAAGGAGGCATCTGATGCACAGAAGGGAATTTTTTTTTTTTTCATTAACAACCTATTCATCATTAGGATCTGTATTCCAATGACGAGAGCAAAGTTGCAATTAATTTAAAGGGGGTGAATAATATTTGTGTAAAAAGAACCAGGAAGGGTTAAAACTAAAAAATAGTGATTATGTACCTCACTGTTCCCCTTCAGTTGTCGTTTCAATACTACTCCCATCCCTACAGCTCTGCACTTGCCGGTGCCACATCGACGCACAGGAAATGGCTATAAATGACCGCTCAACCAATCAACTGCTCATGTGGGTCACTGCTGCAGCCAGTAATTGGCTGTGCCGGCGTTTCCAGCCATTTCCTGTATATCTCAAGACATGACCAAGAAATGGAGAGCAGCAGGATCGGCAGGGTGAGTATTTTTTTTTGTAGAGTTTTGCAGGACCCTTTAAGGACGAGGGTAGGCCTTCAAAATTACTTCCACTGGTGAACTCATGATAGCTCAGTAAAAAACTAGTTACATAATTAGCCCATTTAAGAATGCCAGCTTGGCATTCACTCTCTTGGCATTCCGCGGTTGTTCACTCTTTTACTATTGAAGGCCTCCATCAATATCTGATTGGCGGAGATTCTATACGCGGCACTCCAGCTGATCAGCTATTTTAGAGTAGCTCTGGTGCTGGAAATACACCTCTGTCCACTGTGCAGTAGAAAGAGCTTGTAACTGCAGCATTGCCCCCATTCAATTCAGTGGAAGCAGTGCTGCAGTTACCAGCTCCGACCATTACACAATGGATAGAGCTGTGTATTCCCTGCTCTGGCTTCTGTGCCAAAGCTACTCTGAAACAACTGATCGGCGGGGGTGAAGTGTGTTGGACCCCAGCCGATCAGATATTGATGGCCTATCCTATAAAATCTAACAAGCCTGATCTGAGAGTCGGGGCACACCATACATTTTCATCTAATGTACGTATGGCCACCTTTAGTCTACTACAGATTTTTGGTACCTCTGGTGCAATGTAATCAGGAGTCCCGCAAAACGTTGATGTTGTGTATCCTTCACGGATCCCCTCTTTGCACATCCCGAAATCAGCCAACTTGCAATGACCTTCATGATCTAGCAGAACATTGTCCAGCTTCAGATCCCTGTAATAAATGAAAGCAATTATAAACCCCCTGACTACTAACGAGCCATCCAGTGTTGAAGCGTCCTAGAAGAAACTGTCTAAAGGCACAAAAATGTTAAAAGTCTTTTTGCTTCCAATCCAAAAACCACAAATGTTCACATTTCCATAAAGAACTTTTAGGTAGTAGAGTGGTGTATGTGTGTTAATAAATGTGTTGTGGTTACGAAGGTCTGGGCAGTAATGGCACAAGACGTGCAGAATACTACAACTTGTTCTAAACTCACTACCTAATGGATTATACATACTATTAAAGCCTCGGGATACAAGTAAAAAGAGATTTTATAATTTTAGTACATATAGCTCGTAGCTCTGAGAGAGCATTTTAGGGCATCTCCTACTCCCCCATACACATGTCAGCTCTGTTCTGCTGAGTGTGCATATTTTGTCTATGGTAATAAGGGAATAAGCCGCTGCCCGACATCTCTGGTGGTGGCTTATCTCCTCTAAGAACAAAAGGATCGGGGATTGAAATACAACATGCCGATCCTTTGTCCCCCATCATCGTCTATTGAGGTAGTCATCAGGTCCCCATACACGTAAGATTTTCTTATGACCATGAAAGCCTTTATGGACTTGATGCACAATAGTAATTGAGCAACCTGCCTAATTTTCAATGCGTGGCTGCAGAACTAGGCCAAGTTTCTTTTCCGGAGTCTTGAAAAGTTGCGGTAAACGGTAAAGAAACCTTTGAGCTGCAATGGGTTAACCCCCCTTTAGTGGCAGCTTAGGAGCGGAGGTGGCTTGTCGTGAGTTATGTGACATTTCTCATCCCCTTGTATAATGGCTCCCAGTCAGTCTATGGTATTCTGGTTTGTGGTCACTGGTATATTGGGCATATCTCCCAGACATAAACCCAGTGCTAAAAGCTCGAGACACACTGGGTTGCATTGCGGCTCTGACCTTGGCCCGAGCACAAAGGATCCTTTTTCCGTCCATAAGCAGCATTCCAGGAAAATCTCTCTCACACCTCACCAGTTTCTCATCAATCATTTTTTCCTTAGCAACACGACTTCATTTTCTTTGCAAAGCTGGGTGTAACATGAAATTGCTGCCTCATGCAAAAAAAAAAAATAGCGTGCCCATTAGTCACGCCGATTGCCTCAGCTGCCTTGTGGCTGCTTGTCCTCATGGGATATGTAGTTTAGCAGATGCTGGAGTCTCCATTATTTTACAATGCAGAAGAGGTTCTGTAGAAGTTGCACCCGGGATGTGGTGCCTAAGGGGATCCATAGAAGATGACGCTAGCATTATAAATGGCACTTGGCAGGTGGGTGACCCTATTATAGATGTTTACTGACCAGGAGCTTTAGGTTACAATTCTAAATACTACACTACACCCTGCTCCCCGGGTCAAATATTGTTTTCTGAAATTATGGAGCCTATGGGATGTCCTAAACCTAACATTGGCAGAGACTGCAATTGCTACCAGCCTCTGGAGTGCCCCCATAACCCTTCAAACTAAGATGAAAGCAGCACTGTATGGGATTACTGCAGAGATGCAATGACACATCATATCAGTTCACAATCATAATGCCATGGTAGATGGCATGCCCTCATCATACAAATGAATAGTTTAGGATTATAATGTATATAGATGAATGAGGTCATACTCTGCGGTAAAACAATGGTGAGTTGACAATGGGTCCAGTTATACCTTTTGCACTTGGCCTATAATGATGTAGGAAATGCAATATTCCATAAAAGTAGACTCAATGAGACCGAAAAACCCAAGATCCAGTGCTAGGACCAGGCCACCATCTTTCTTTTGAAGCAACTACAACTAGAAGTGGTGGTTGCACACATCAATATATGTGCAATGATCCTTCTACTGGATGTTGTCAGGGAAGGAGGAAAATCTGAAGCTATTTAGAAGGCCAGGGAACTGTTTCTTGATGCAGCTTTGGAAGCCAAAATCGGTAGTGGATAATAAAAGGAGAGAAAGAATAAAGGACACATACGACTTTTCCCCTTTTTTAATTCACTTCTGGTTTTGGCTTCCAAAACTCCATGCATAAATCTGACCATGTGGCCGTATCCTACTATCCTCAACTTGGAAAACGAAGAGGCACACCAACTATCTGAGCACTTCTGCTTCTTTGATTTAGCAGGTCTTAACACCTAGACCTCACTATTCAGACCTTCTGACAAGTTCGTATAAACTTTGAACTGTTTGGCTTTTGCAGTTTGCATGCATTAAAATACATAGCAAGCTGCTCAATTCCGTTCTGTGATAAATCCATCAGACAGCTCTCTGATGGCTCGGTCTGCACCCCATCTTGGACAATAGATCATAATTCAGCTTAAATGATCATTCAGGAGCGGCTGGAGACCAAGCCATAAGAGAGCTGGTCTGATGGGTTTAGAAATTCTGCAGCTTGCTTTGTACTGCAAAACATGTAAGCTCCAGAGGCCAAATGCTTCAACATTTTTTGAATATTTTTTAATCCATAATACATGCAATTCAATAAAATCAAAATGTTGATCCATAAGGTATCCATGGTCTTTAAATTCCAAAATGTTGAAGGATTGGATACAGTAAACTGCAATTTTCAGTCACTCCGTGAAATAAGGATGCTCTTTTTTTAAATACACCTTTCCTCAATCTTGCATCATGGTTTGCCAGCATTTTGGCTGCTATAGTTGACAGCAGAACTGGCAGAGGAAGCTGAGGCTGAGAAAACATCCTGTGTCTAAAGCCAAAGAGATGCCTCTGCTTGAGAGCAATCATACCAGTATGGGAAAAAAAAAAAAAACATTCCACAGGTAAGAGTATTCGGGAAATGGATCAAGGTGGTGGGGCTTGTAGGTATGAGAGCTTTTAATATATTCCCTCATCTTTTGCCAGGAGGCATCATCTGATCTACCACAGCTAGGAGGACTTCTTCTAAATGTCCTAATACACTACACTATTCATTCACATTCTAAGGTAACAGAATTTATTAAGTGGCAAATTAGGGTGCGAATTGATTTAGGGGGTCTGCATCCAAAATTATTTAGGGGGGTCTGCCCTTAGGATCTGGTTTGGGAGTCTGCATTTATTTAGGGGGTTGGAGTCTGGTTTGAGGGTCTGTATTTCTTTAAAAGGGTCTGCTCAGGGGTCTATTCTTTAGTCTGTATTTGTTTAGGGAGGGGGCTGGTCTGAGGATCATAATAGTTTAGGGGCTCTGCATTTATTTAGGGGGTCTGTTTTGAGATCTTTGGGGGGGTTTCTGGTCTGGGGACTGTAGTCGTTTAGAAGCTATGCATTTTTTTAGGGTGTCTGTTTTGGGATCTTTATTTGGGGTGAGGTTCTGGTATGTGGAATGTAATCATTTTGGGATCATGGTTTATGCATTTGTTTAAGGGGGTTGTATTTATTCTGGGGGTTTATCTAGGGGCCACATTTATTTGTGTGGCAATAGAGGGTTGAGATGACTGTAGAAACATGGAGCCAAAGATGTCTGTCCGGTAAACTCTGCAATCATCAGGAGAAGTTGTCACGACAGTCTGGGCCAGATGGAGAAGAAAAGGAAAGAGAACATCTCCAGTTGGAGGAAATGTCACTTGTGAGTCACTGGATTTATAGAGGAGCTGTCACCAATCCTGGCCTGTCTGTTACAGTGAATTCTGGTAGTCCACAAAAAGTCTCCATGCAGCTTAGGACCAACTGACAACTGGGTGTTACCATTCCCCTACATGATGTGATACTAGGATACTGCAAGGAGAATGGTAACAGTCAGTTGTTAATGCTAGCATGGAAAGGTGATGGTGAGGAAAGTAGGGTGGGGGTGGCAGGGCATATGGTCTACTTACTCCGCCACTGCAGGTGTCTTCAGTAAAATATAGGCACCTTTTATGGCTACCTCCGTTTTATAACTGGAACGAGGTCTGTTTTCCTGCAATTCTCATTCTACACTAGATACATTACATTTCTAGATGTTTTCTTCTTATCTAGGCTATGGAAGCGAGCCATCGCCTGCAGTCTGTTAGGACTGTGTGAATGGAGCGTAGCATGAAATGTAAGATATGCAGTTGGTTTGGAAAACGAAATCATCACAGATGGAGCCATAAAGGATGGGATAAAAGAGTATTACTTGGTTATGTAACAATGATATAAATAGCGAGTCGACATCTACTGATCTAAGTCTTACAGAAATCTTAAGCAGCTGAAAACCTGGATGTCAGTAATTCATTAGCCACAGTAAACATGTGCGACCCCAGTTTAGATGCTAGTAAATACGTTATCGTTAAATATGAATGACCGGCAATAGACAAATGCAGGATTTCGGGACAGGGTGACAAAATCCATAACGCAAAGATGTTGTGCCAGAGGCAACGAGCTTTCGCCAATTAACTCATTTATGCAAGTAACATAATAGATGCAGTGACCATAAAAACAAAGACTCATATCCAGTATAATCTATAACCCATCCAGGGCACTATAGACTGCATTGTCCGGCGTAACTATAGGCAGTCTTTTCCAGGACTATATTTTTTTAGTAGGTGGGGGCTGGTCTGGGGGCACTGTAGTAATTTAGGGGCTCTGGTTATGGTCAGTGGAACTGTAGAAGTTTTTGGGGGGATAACTGTCCCAGAGCTCTATAGACTCCATTGTCAGATGCACCTATAGGCAGTCCTTTGCCAGGTAAACAGTGCCCACCCTATTAAAGGGGTTGTCTCCCTGTAGAAAATGGCATGTAGTCCATATTGCCTCCTTTGCATTTTTCCATCACATTATACACTGCTCCTTTCCAGGGGTTACAGCCACTGCTGCAGCGCAGATACGAGGTGGTTGGGACAGGATCTGCTGCGCATGCATGCCTATGCACGCCGCCACGGTCTCGGCCACTGGAGAGGCCAGACACTGCTTCCTATAGTGTGTAAGCACGACCACCGCTAATGTAATGAAGGGTGGTCGTAACCCCTGGAAAAGCGCAGTGTATAATGTGATGAAAAAATGAATCCAGCCAGCAAAGGAAGCAATATGGACAATCACAATACATTAGTAAGTGCCTTGTATTAACTTTTTCTACATGATAAATACCATTTGCTGAAGTGAGACGACCCCTTTAATACCTCACTCACCTCCTTCATGTTTCCACTCAATCTGGGAAGAGCCGATGTGTGAGCAGCCAATTGGAAAACCTGTAGCTGCGCTATATATCGCTGCAGATACAGTCTGCATTCAGTTTCATCAATCCCAGCATGTGCACGACACTAGTGATGCCAATGCATCAAATTCCTCTGCAGTGTCATGCATATGGCCGGTATCCGTATTTTGCGGATCCAGAGCAGCGACTGTTCGTGAACAGATATCATAAAGTGTAGCAGTGCAGACACAGCCAATGCTCCGGGTAGCGGAAGCAGAGCCTCTGCGCTTACGCTGCTACTCAGAGCAGTGGCGCAGGAGTGAGCTTGTCAGGGCTGACTGAGATGTCTGGCCCTGTCAATCAAGAGGCAGGGGGAGCTTCTTCACCAGCGTCATCTCTAGCTGCCACCATTCTGAGGCCAAGTTCACACTTCAGTTATTTGGTCAGTTATTGCGAGCGAAAACTTGGTGCGGGTAAAAAATACAGAGCAAGAGCATATCTTTCCATTACACCTGATCTCTGAGTAGGCGTCACTCCTGGTTTTGACTCACAATTACTGATGGAAATAACCAACCAAATAACTGAAGTGTGAACTTGGTCTAAGGGTGCCTGGACACGCTGCAGAATTTGTTGCAGAAATCAGTTTCATGCACCTGAATGGGGCTTACAGAAATCCATGTGCTTTCAGCCCCATTCAAATGAATGAACTGATTTACAGTCGCGGAATTTTCTGGAACAAATTCCTCAGCATGTGAAGGCGTCCTTAGAAAGACAGCCCCCCCCCCAAAAAAAACAGGACTACCACTGCAACATTCACAAGAAGTGTCATCCAGCTTTACTACAGTCTGAAAGTAAAGTTGCTTAGATACGCAGTGATACAGAACACAACATAATGACATGAATCTGCAGTCCAATTATTAGTACGATGAGGGTGACAACACTTGTGACAGATGTAATGATGACCATACTGCCCCCCCCCCAAAAAAAAAAAAGCAAATAATTCTATAAAACAACTTATTGGAAGGTCAAAGTTGGCAGAAATTTCTGGACAGTCCGTAAAAAAATGGACACTTTTTTCCTGTGTTTGTAACCCCCCCAAAGAAAAAAAAAAAAAAAACAGATGTGTCCGTGATCTTTCTGAGGCTGGTGGGACTAGATTATTTTGGTGGTAATTATCATCATTTTACAGCTCACAGTAAAAGCTGGTAATGAGCTACAGACCTGTATTACTCTATATCATTCATTATGGTTTCCCAGTTTGTCCGTAAAAAATGTTGGCTGTCCGTGATTTTGGGATAAGTTGTCCAGAAAAAAAGAAAAACTTGGGCTGGCAACCCTGCGGAAAAGTCTTTACCTCGACCTATAATTAATCAGTTCTGACGGCAGATGAATAGGCTGCAGCCTCAGATTTGTCAGCGCATGATGAGAGTTGTCCTTTCACAGCATCTAAAGAGCACCGTGCTGCACACCACTGCTCTGTACCGCAGCCACCACATTCCCATCTTTAGCAATAAGAAGCTACAGCCTGTCTTTGCCAAACCACATTAAAAAATCTGCTGTAGAATCTAACCTCTGACAAACATGGGGCTTCTCGGCAGTGATGGGACAGATCCGGGCGCCAGACCTGCTCATATGACATGTCACAGATTAAGTAAACCCATCACAGGCTCGAGCAGCAGAGCCAGGCTGCCATCAGATTGCCAGTCATACAATTCAGGAGAAAACATCTAAGCTAGGCCTCATGCACAGTCACGACCGTTGTTTTGGTCCGTGTCCGAGCCGCATATTTTGCGGCTCGGGTGCGGACCAATTCACTTAAATGGGGCCGCAAAAGATGCAGACAGCACTTCGTGTGCTGTCCGCATCCGTTGCTCCGTTCCGTGGCCCCGCAAAAAAAATAGAGCATGTCCTATTCTTGTCCGTTTTGCGGACAAGAATAAGCATTTCTACACGTGTTTTGCGGATACACGGTTTGCGGACCGCAAAACACATATGGTCATGTGAATGAGGCCTTAGGGTGGGTTCACATCAGCATTATGGATTATGTTATGGCTTTCCGTTATAATGGAAAATAACGGAATCCATAAGACGGAAGTCAAAACGGAAGCCTTTAAGAGGCATTCCGTTTTGATCTGTCATAATAGAAGTCTATGGGAATCATAACGGAATCCATCCTTACTAACAATGCATTCAAGTCTTTTCAAAGATGTGAAGGAATTTCTGGAGAAATGTCATCTTAGCAGCTCTGGGAGCCAACGTCACGAGCGCTCACTTCCTGCAGTGTGAACTAGGCTGTTACTCATTTAGAGGAGGCTTTCTCCATAGTTTATGACTTTTTGCGGGTTTTTTTTTTTTTTTTTTTGCATTCTTGACTTTTTTACATGTGTTATGGCATTTTATTTGCAGAGGACATGCACCAACTCCAGAAGCGTTTTTTTTTTTTCCGTTGAGAATTTTTTTTAAATAAAGCATGTTGCAGCAATGGTGTTTTTACAGGTGTTTTTTCTACTCTACTATAGGGGGGGGGGTGGGGTGGAAACGTAAAAAAAAAGACACAATTCACTTAAGTGTTAAAAAAAAGTGTCACTAAAAAAGCTGTTAAATAATGCATAGGACATACAAAATAAAGCCATACAGAATTCATGTGAAGGACGTTGGAGGCTATGTAACCTTAGGGGGCAGTTTTTTTTATTATTGTATTGCACTCATTTTGAGCTAAAAATTTTTTTAATTAGTCTTTATTAAAAATGTTGAGCCCTTTTCTCTGTACAGTCTTGAGATTCTCTAGTAGCAGGCTCTGTATTTGTACTCCGTAAGGCAGCTCAGCTGATGGCTCTTTATCTCTGACCTTATAAACACTCATCATAGCTCAATACTTATCTTACTGATAAGAATGTGGCTTAAATAAGTGTTTATGACCTCTTAGTAATATAGATATAAGGGTTATTAGATGAGCGGCACAAAGCGAAAATACCATTCATATAGCTAGACAAACAGTTAACCCTGGCTGAATATTTTTTAAAAGACCAATTTAAAAAATTAATTTTAGCCCAAAATTAGTAAAATGCAATCCTAAAATAATAAACAAAAAATAAATAAATAATAACCGCCCTCAAAAGGTGTACATAGACTTTAAAGAGCATTTTCTCCCCAAAATAAAAAAGGGCCTATGGGTCATTTGATTATTTCTGAGTTATTTTCAAAGGGTTATCTCCATCACAGACATTGATGGCAGGTCTGGGACTTACACATATCTCTTGAATGGAAAACAGAAGAGACCATTTTTCTAATCTCATAAACCGCTTTCGCTATTCTGATTTTTTCTTGTAAGAAGAAGTACCGCTACTTGGCAGGCTGGAGACTCCAGACAAGAGGAGCCCGATAATCTTGCTTTTATTGAAGACACTTATGATTGTGCATTCATTCATGTCGTCTAGTACCCGAGGTGCAGCTTTCTAAGAACCGTGTCATAATATCCTGATTAAGATCACGGGATTTAATGTGCTAGTCTCTGACGTCTGCATGCTTAAGGCAAGACTTGTTTGGCTCGATACCGTGTGCTACAAGTTCATACACATTGGCAAATCCACAGGATTCATGACAGTGCCAACCAAGTGCAAAAATATGCACGTACAGTGGTAGAGGAGGTCACAAGGGGCAGTAATTGCCACATGGTTTTGCAGCGATATGACTATGCTGTGCGCATATGCCCATATATTACAGAACATTAGTATCCCCCCACGCACCCAGCCTTATTGCGGATCTGCAAAACTATGAGCATGTTGCCCCCCCTCTTGAGAAAAGTCCTATTCTTGTCAGCAAAGGGACGTGTTCTGTTTTTTTGCGGGGCCGCGGAACGGACTTACGAATGGGAACAGCTGTCTGAACCTTTAGCGGCCTCATTGAGACATTGATGCAAAAAAAAAAAAAAAGAAAAGAGGATCGGATGCGGTCCAAAACTATGGACGTGTGCATGAGGCCAACTCCAGAGCCAAGGCTCACCATGGAGTATTGAGCAGGTTCTTAGGCTCACCTTCTGCACCACAAAGCTAATTAGAAAGACCCCTTTTTATGCAATTTCCATTGTGGTCTCCACTCTGGCCATGGGAAGAGGATCCTAGGAGCAATTAAATGGGTTATCCACAGGGTAGGTAATAAATGTTGCATGGCTGGGGATACAACCTCTGGGAACCACAACAACCCTGGGCATGGAGGGCAACCTTAAGTGCCCTCTGTAAATAGAGCGGTAGTGCAGATTCATGCGATTTGGTCCTTATAGGGCATCTGTCGGCAGATTTGTCCCTATGACACTGGCTGACCTGTTAGATGTGCACTTGGCAGCTGAAGGCATCTGTGTTGGTCCCATGTTAATATGTGCCCGCATTGCTGAGAAAAATGATGTTTCAATATATGCAAATGAGCCTCTAGGAGCAACGGGGGCGTTGCCATTACACCTAGAGGCTCTGCTCTCTCTGCAACTGCCCCTCCCTCTGCACTTTGACAGGACCGGGCAGTGAAAACATCATCACAACTGGTCCTGTCAATCAAAGTGCAGAGGGCACAGCAGTTGCAGAGAGAGCAGAGCCTCTAGGAGTAATGGCAACACTCCTGTTGCTCCTAGAGGTTAATTTGCATATATTAAAACATCATTTTTCAGAGGCCTTCAGCTGCCAAGCGCAGATGCAACAGGTCAGCCAGTTTCTGCTGACAGGTGCCCTTCAAAGTGGCTGCCCCTCAAAAAATATTCGACTTTTTTTTTAAGCCGGACAACCTCCTTAGTGAGGACTTGTCACATCCTTACAGGCAGAAATACAACTGCCTTATACCTAGGGGCCAAACGAGGAAGGCTTAGATAAAAAAAAAAAAATACGGATGTAGTCCGTGTGCCGTCCGAGCCATTGACTACAATGCGTGGTCCGCATTTTGCAGACATATTCTATCTTTTTGCTGAACGGACATATGGATGAGCCATGTGCTTTCCGCATCCGTATGTCTGTGCCGCAAAAGGGTAGAACATGTCCTATACTTGGCAACAGACCTACTGAAGTCAATGGGTCTGCAAAAAATCTGTATGTAACACGGATGGTATGCGTATTTTGCGGACCACAAAATACATACAGTCGTGTGCACAGCGCAACTTTCACTTTTCGTCTCTGCTCCGATCCCTGTTCATTGTGCAGAAAATGCACCGAAGGAACCTCCAGTAAAGTCATGTCGTCTGGTTGTTCCGTGAAGCCCTGGTATAATGCTATCAAGTCCGTGACATTCACAAACTTCTATTAGCCATGAGCGTAAATCAGTAAATCACTCATCTGCTGTTCTCCAATCTACAAAATACCATGTCTGGTATTAAGAGGTCACCTTGGCAATTCCACCCCACCCCACGGTGCATCTGGAAATCCAGCCTAATTCCTCTCTGTTCTCCAGCACTATTAAACAGATGGTGCAATATGTACTGGATCAGGGTAACTCATAGGTGTGATGTCATGAGATCAGTGATTCATTTCCTTTACTCCGCTTGTTATCGTGCACGCTCCCCTCCCCCACTATCCCAGATACAGACTCAGCTATCCCATCTCCCTGTCCTGGGCATCTCTCTGTGGTCAGATCTAGCTAAATACTCTTCTTGGATAAGGTTTCTGGACTTTCGGCTTCACAAGTGCTCGGAGATGTGACCGAGGACACAACAAACGTCCCTGATCTGCTGGACGGTGCAGCTGTTGGCCCTTTACGCAAATACACTTCAGGTCATCAGACTGGCACAGTGTGTGCAAAGCTCGCCATCAGCTGCGTGTGTTTGTGTACGCTCACCCTTCCCCTAATCTATCCCCCCTTTCTTCATTAAAGGGGTATTCCGGTTGTTAGAAGTTATCCCCTATCCACAGGAGAGGGAATAACTATTAGGACCCCCACCGATCAAGAGAAAGGGGGCCTGTACTCCCTGCAGCCCCCCAGAAATGAATGGGACTGTCGGGCATGCATGTGGCCGCTCCATTTATTTCTATATGCATGCCCGACCAAACGCTACGTTCACGGGACCTCCGCTCTCATGATCGTGGTAGGACCCCCACCGATCTGATAGTTATCCCCTATCCTGTGGATAGGGGATAACTTCTAACAATGGGAATACCCCTTTAAATTGCAAAGAGAGTTGTCTGGTTTAGACAAATTCTCTCTGAGAAATGGTTTCCCCAGAGTATAGGTGACCAAAGGGTGCTAGATCCTACAGCGATCAGTGGAGAATGTTAAAGAGGACCTGTCTCCACTCCTGACATGTCTGTCTAGGCAAATAATTGTATTCCACATGGAATTACAATTCTGGAGTACCTATTCTTTTGACTCTATGTTGTACCGTTCTTCTCTTATTACTGCTAGAATTTTACAGATAAAGGTACAGATGGGTGTTACCAGTTAAAGCTATGTCCCTTGACTATGTTCCCCCCCCCATCTGGACATTCACAGCAAATAGCTAACAATTCATTCAGCACTTCTAGCAGGAATAATAAAGGAATGGCACAGTAGAGAGTCATAAGAATAGATGCTCCGGAATGGTTATTACATGAGGAACGCAAGTGGTTACTAAAACAGACATGTCAGGAGAGGTGAGGGCTCCTCTTTAACCGCAAGTATTCAAATCCCCTGCAGCACCACCGCAGGAGAAAGAAGGTACTACACGGTTCCCATTGAAATGAATGGTCTTTGTAAGCCACCGATGGACCTGGTCCAACAGGGTGAGAGAAAGTGATGCTCGGACTCATAAATGTCCTGAATATGGGGGACCCCTGCTCAGAATAAGGATTTCTAAACCAGACAATCCCTTTAAAGCACCACTCCAGTACATTGTGAAAAATCAGCCTTTACTTGGCATTTATATGTGTCGCCATGTTAGGGTCCGGCTACGCGGCGTGTAGCTGACATGTGTCGCACAAGAGAGTTATCAAATTTGGAGTAAAGGAAAACTGGCTTAGTTTGCCACAGCAACCAATAAGATTGATCCTTTCATTTTCCAAAGGTGCTGTAAAAGATGAAAGCTGGAATCTGATTGGTTGCTATCGGCAACTAAGCCAGTTTTCCTTGGACTCCAAAGAAAGTGAGTCCGCTGTATAGCACTTACCCCTCAGTACATACATGTAGTGGGCGGTGCACACAGCTAAGCCCCTCCCACAGAGGTGAAATAGAGAAAACGACGCGTCATGAAGCCTGAGAGACGTAAACCTGAGGTGATTTTACATCTTAACTTTATCCAAACCCCATGATAACTGGTGTGCTGTTAGTATCCTGCAGGGGAGTAGTCCTCATTGTCAAACTACATGATTCTGTCATGTCTTATACCATTCTCAGGACAGCCCTGCTCTGTAGTTACGGTAGCGCAGGCTTTGGCCTAGCAGGGGCTGACAGGGATCTCTGTAATGGCGCCATTCAGGTGAATGAAACTTTGGAAGCAGGTACAGAACCATAACATTGGCCAAATAATACATTTTTAGAGTTTTTCTGCGCTTTAAATTGGTCATAGACAATCTAATGTGTGGACTGCACGGCGCTCCGCCAATGTCTCGCGTCTCTGCGGTTTCCCTCTGAGGTAAATAGTGACCACGCAGGAGAAAACTGAGAGAATTAGATGAAAAATCACCATTTTAACAGATTTCTGAATTTGTATCCGGTCTAGACAATCCTCTGAGCCCCACTGCCTGGACTCAGTATACCTGCATTTCCCATTGTGTGTGGGCACAAAAATATATAATGAGGGGCAATAGGGGGGCATTATTTATACCGAGGGGACACTATGTGGGCAATTATTTGGGGGCAATAAGGAGACATTAATTATATTTGGGGGCACTAGAGGGCAATTATTCATACTGAAGAAAACTATGGGGCCATTATTAATACTATGTGACACTATGGGGCTATTATTAATTATGGGGGGCACTATAGGGTCATTATTCATACTGGGGGGTACTATACTGCTATTATTAATACTGGAGGGCACTATAGGGCGATTATTAATACTACGGGGACACTATGGGGCCATTATTAATATTGGGGGACACTATGGGGCCATTATTAATACTGGGGGGAACTATGGGGCTGTTATTAATACTGGGGGACACTATGGGGCTATTATTAATACTGGGGGGCACTATAGGCCATTATTAATACTATGGGACTAAATAATAGGGAAACACTATGGGGCCATTATTAATACTAGGGGACACTATGGGGCTATTATTTATAATGGGGGGCACTATAGGGCCATTAGTAATACTAGGGGACACTATGGGGCTATTATTTATAATGGGGGGCACTATAGGGCCATTAGTAATACTAGGGGACACTATGGGGCTATTATTTATAATGGGGGGCACTATAGGGCCATTAGTAATACTAGGGGACACTATGGGGCTATTTATAATGGGGGGCACTATAGGGCCATTAGTAATACTAGAGGACACTATGGGGCTATTATTTATAATGGGGGGCACTATAGGGCCATTAGTAATACTAGGGGACACTATGGGGCTATTTATTTATTTTTTTAACAAATTTTATTAAGATTCAAGTCTTCATCTCTACAAAACATATAATTATTAACATCTTTTTTCACCCCTTTTTTGTGTGGATTCTTGTGCGGAAAAACTGCAGCGTAAGTGGAGGTTTTTAAAATCTCATTTACTTAGCCGGTACTGGGTTACGCTGCAGATTTTCTGCACGAATATCCGTACGTAATACGCACCTCGTGTATATACCCTTATTTCTATACATCTTTGCAGCTCCTGGATGTAAACAAGAACGTTCCCAATCACAGCAAGCAGTGATCTTGAAAACGGTGAAGAACTAAAGCAAAAAGTATATCAGAAATCTGCAATCCTTTTCTCATCCTGTAATAATGAGGATATGGGCTGTCAGTGACATCAGAGACGATAATACATGTGTGGGGTGGGAGGAGAGCTTCATACTTGCTAAGGGAACATATTGTAAGTTTCCCACTGCCAAGTACGGAGGGGCTCAAGCATCAATCATTGTGAGCCATTAAGGGGTCCCTGCAGTTTCTGCATGGCACTGTGACATTTGTATCATAGGCCCCAGGGTGCCGAGATCCCAACAATTGCTGAAAGAAGGCGACAGAAGTGCTGAGCTAAGCATTGAACCCCTCTGGTTGTGATCGAGGGTCTCCTGAGAGAGGCAGGGCTAGGTGCACATGGATGACCCCCACCTGGAAAGGCAGGGTTATCAGGGGTGTACTTACCATGGGCCAGACCACACCACTGCTATGGGACGCTGAACTCCCTTTTCTGCTTCACGACATAAATCAAAGCCACTTTCCTGCAGCCACCACTAGGGGGAGCTCAGGAAATACAGCTTCCATGGAGTTCAAAGGAGCATGTGTATATTCCTATGCACTGAGGTCCCCATATTGCGGGCCACAGGCAGCCACTTATCAGGTACTGAAGGGAAGCAGAGGACATTGTGGCCCTGAGGGTTATCCGTGTGCAGACTTTCTATGAGACCTTTCTATAGACTTCTCCCCCCTCACTGTCATGCCTGGGTTTTAGCTCCAATCGAATCCTTTTAGGCCTCCTGCAGACAAACATATCCGTTTTGCAGTCTGCAAATAGCGGATCCGTAAGATACGGATGGGGTCCATATGCTTCCCGCAATTTTCACTGCCCAGAAGCCCATTTTGTGACAAGAATAGGACAGCTTCTATAATCTGGGGCCCATCCTCACGGATGTCATCTGTGTGCTGTCCATTTATTTATTTTTTTGCAACAGACCAAAAATACAGTCGTGTGCATGAGGCATTGGGGAGATTTTATTGAGCACATTAAGCTTTATCACAGAGGTCATCATGAGGCGGCAGGAGTCTCCTATAATGTACTAATCCACTAATAAACTCTCCTTCTATGAATATTACCCTCAGGACGGGGCAGTAACAGCTTTGATTGTATAAAGACTAGAGATGAAGATTTCGGTCACACCGGTTGTAGCTGTAAATTTATATGCGTACATCTGGGGAGAGCGAGATGATGCAGCATATGTAGAAACGGCGCCTCATGTCACTGTGGGCTCCATCCCAGGGAATAATCAATGGTCATGTGTGCAAGAATGGCACATCGCTGTATTCTGGTCCGTCTGGAAACCAGGCACTGTAAATGAATCTAATACAGGAAAAACTGCTCCCCTCATGTTCTAGGAACTCAGCTAAGCTGCTTGGGGCTTGTGTGACAACAAGATTGTTGACCGTTTCCAATGACAACCAGAGGAATTGCTTTGGACTATACTATGCAACACCCTGCAAGCCATTACTACCGATACTGATCAGATGATATCTGCAGAATACCTCATAAATGTCTGATAGGTAAAGGTCCCAGATGTAGGACCACCATCTATCAAACATTTATGATATGCTATAAATGTCAATGGTTGTTGGAATATCCCTTAATTTACTGCAACCAAACTGCAAAGGGGTTGTCCAGCCTTTAGTAAGCAAATCCTATCCTTAGCATAAACTGATCGGCAGAGACCTGACATATCAGCCTTTTGGTATAGCTCCATCGCTGGAAGCACCATCAGCATTGTAGTGGAGGGAGCTCGTTCCCTATGGAAGCGGCGCTGTAGTAACGATCTCCCTGCACTACAACGCCGACAGTGCTGTGTAGTTCTGGCACTGGCTTCCGGCTATGGAGCTACACAGAACAGCTCATGCGTCAGCTTGATGGCCTATACTGAGGATAGGCTTTACTTACTAAAGGCTGTTCATTTTCGGGGGAACGTTCCTGCCAGACCACTCCCTCTGGTTCATGGCTGTACCTATGGAGAGAAGCATACTTGTCTGCTCCTGACCACTGAGTTCGGGCTCCTGCAATCCCCTGCCCAGTGGCGTACCTACAATAGAGGAATAGAGGAAGACCACGTGACTGCTATGGGGCTTTGTAGGTGGCTTTGTATAAGAGAAGCAAATTTATCAATGTATTTTTGCCAGTTTTATGGTGTAAAACCATTAAATATACGGTGTTCAGAATGAGCACCATGTATTGGAAGAACCTGTCCCACTTTTTCAAACATAAAATAAAGTGCGTGAGGCCAAAAGGCAACAATTTTTTATTACGATTTGGATTTAATTAAAATGTCCTCCACTTGATTAAAAAAAACTAATGTAAAATGGTACAAAATCTGGAGCGTTGCACATGTTCTGCATTGCCTGGGACTGATTGACACACGTACACTGGAAAACTAGTGCCCATACTAAGTTTTGCTATGGGGCCCTATGAGATCTGTGTCCGCCCCTGCCTGATCTCAGCTGGCAGCCAGTGACTGGCATCGGTGATGATGTGTTCCCAAGTGATGATCCAGCAGTATGTTGACACGTCAGTCATTGGCTGTGGAAATAGATGAGGACTAGATGGTGAAAACAGCCCAGGAGCAGAGTGATGGGGAGCAGGGCATCTCCACTGATTAAAATTTGCCTACTTAAAGAATAAAAAACATGGACATCCCTTTAAAACGATGTACTAAATGTGATCTGAAGATCTGAAAAAAAAAAAAAAAATGCTTCGCTGTGGTTTCATACTTGTATCCGCTTGTTTTGCTATTGTCTGAATGGTTTGAGTCATGCGATATGTGTGACTTAAGACAACAATAAAGACCTCCAAATGTTGCAACCGCCTGCAATTCTTGGGTCACACAATACATAAAGTCGTGGCCAAAAGTTTTGAGAATGACACAAATATTAGTTTTCACAAAGTTTGCTGCTAAACTGCTTTTAGATCTTTGTTTCAGTTGTTTCTGTGATGTAGTGAAATATAATTACACGCACTTCATACGTTTCAAAGGTTTTTATCGACAATTACATTACATTTATGCAAAGAGTCAATATTTGCAGTGTTGGCCCTTCTTTTTCAGGACCTCTGCAATTCGACTGGGCATGCTCTCAATCAACTTCTGGGCCAATTCCTGACTGATAGCGACTCATTCTTTCATAATCACTTCTTGGAGTTTGTCAGAATTAGTGGGTTTTGTCCACCCGCCTCTTGAGGATTGACCACAAGTTCTCAATGGGATTAAGATCTGGGGAGTTTCCAGGCCATGGACCCAAAATGTCAACTTTTTGTTCCCCCCGAGCCACTTAGTTATCAATTTTGCCTTATGACACGGTGCCCCATCGTGCTGGAAAATGCATTGTTCTTCACCAATCTGTTGTTGGATTGTTGGAAGAAGTTGCTGTTGGAGGGTGTCTTGGTACCATTCTTTATTCATGGCTGTGTTTTTGGGCAAATTGTGAGTGAGCCCACTCCCTTGGATGAGAAGCAACCCCACACATGAATGGTCTCAGGATGCTTTACTGTTGGCATGACACAGGACTGATGGTAGCGCTCACCTTTTCTTCTCCGGACAAGCCTTTTTCCTGATGCCCCAAACAATCGGAAAGAGGCTTCATCGGAGAATATGACTTTGCCCCAGTCCTCAGCAGTCCATTCACCATACTTTCTGCAGAAGATCAATCTGTCCCTGATGTTTTTTTTGGAGAGAAGTGGCTTCTTTGCTGCCCTTCTTGACACCAGGCCGTCTTCCAAAAGTCTTCGCCTCACTGTGCGTGCAGATGCGCTCACACCTGCCTGCTGCCATTCCTGAGAAAGCTCTGCACTGGTGGCACTCCGATCCCGCAGCTGAATCCTCTTTAGGAGACGATCCTGGTGCTTGCTGGACTTTCTTGGACGCCCTGAAGCCTTCTTAACAAGAATTGAACCTCTTTCCTTGAAGTTCTTGATGATCCTATAAATTGTTGATTGAGGTGCAATCTTAGTAGCCACAATATCCTTGCCTGTGAAGCCATTTTTATGCAACGCAATGATGGCTGCACACGTTTCTTTGCAGGTCACCATGGTTAACAATGGAAGAACAATGATTTCAAGCATCGGCCTCCTTTTAACATGTCAAGTCTGCCATTTTAACCCAATCAGCCTGACATAATGATCTCCAGCCTTGTGCTCGTCAACATTCTCCCCTGAGTTAACAAGACGATTACTGAAATGATCTCAGCAGGTCCTTTAATGACAGCAATGAAATGCAGTGGAAAGGTTTTTTTGGGATTAAGTTAAGTTTCATGGCAAAGAAGGACTATGCAATTCATCTGATCACTCTTCATAACATTCTGGAGTATATGCAAATTGCTATTATAAAAACTTAAGCAGAAACTTTTCCAATTTCCAATATTTATGTAATTCTCAAAACTTTTGGCCACGACTGTACATGTGTCTCGCTCCAACAGACCAAAAACCTATGTCTTGCCCCCAGCCGACCTCACTGGCTGAATATCTTCTCCTAAGGATATGCTTTGTGTGTGCATTCTACATTAGGTATCTACAGATTTCACTTCATTCTGCTTGTTTTTTACATATTTATTTTCCTCCTGGCAGGAATGACCAGCAGGACTCCAGAAGGGACGGGGTGGAGTTTCCTCCCGGGAAGCATACAATTACCGGGCTGCACAGAGACCCTGTGCTGTCATCAGAAGAATAAAAGTAGCAAAATGAAACAAGCAAATTAATGTTTCTAATCGGTAGTTTTGGAAAAAATACAGCTATAAAGGTAGGGATTACGCTGCATTTTGCATTTCTTTTAGTGAAAGGAGTTTTCTGGGAGTAGAACAGTGATGACTTCTCCTCAGGACAGATCATCAATATTCTATTCCCAAAAAGTCCCTATGAAGCAAATTTGTAATTAAAATGTTCCCAATGGTTCTTGCAGGCATGTCCAAACTGCGGCCCTCCAGCCCTGCAGCCACAGTTTGGACATGTCTGGGTGCTGAGGCCACTTTCCTAGCACTGCTGCCACTTCATCCTTTAGATCGGTGGGGGTCACTGCATTTTCTTCCCTGTCAACTGGGCAACTGCATTTTCCTAGGACAGACAGCCACTTTATTTAAAAGATAAAGAAAGGGGGAGAGGAATAAACATGCACCTTCTGTCCCAGGTTGTTAAGAGTGTAGTGTAGTTAAAGGGGTTTTCTGAGAATTTTTTAAACTGATGTTGAAATCCTCTGGATAGATTGTTAGTATCTGATCAATCAAGGTCCAACACCTGGGACCCCCAGTGATCAGCTGTTTGAGAAGACACCAGCTTTCGCAGTAGCAGCATGGATTTCTCCAGCTTAGTCTAGGCCATATGACATCACGTTCATCGGTCACAAGGCCTAGGAGCAGCTCAGCCCTATAGAAGTGAATGAGGCTGAGCGCAATACTCAGCACAGCCACTATACAATGTACGGCGCTGTGCTTGGTGTGGTGAGAGAAGGCCGCAGAGCACCAGTGCCTTTTCAAACAGCGGGCTGGGTGGGGTGGGGTCCTGGGTGTTGGAGCCCCACAATCAGATACCGATGATCTATCATCTCAGAAAACCCCTCTCATCTAGCCTAAGGCCGACCATACACATAAGATTCAGCTAGCAGCTATCACTCCCGGTATCCTCATAAACATGAATGCTTGGCTGTCTGGCTGAGCAAGATGGCGTTCCCAGTAATAAGTGGCGGAGGAAAACTCCTCAGGCAGTGGCTTATCTCCCCAAGAGCAAAAAAATCTGGCAGTTAAAATCCCAATCCTTATCTTTCCCAACATCTGCCGTCAGGGGAGAGTCAGTAGGCCCCCCATACACATTAGATGCTTGGCCGGTCCTGGCCAAATCGTGGTCTTCAGCCGGCCAGCTTAAAAAGTCCTTTTACATGGAGCTATGGTCATAACGAACGACGATCAATGATATAGCAAGACACCTTATGCTCGTTTACAGGTATACTGCCTGATAAAAATATATAAGTATTTATATATAGGGATGAACAAGATAGTTTGTTCCACATACAGCTTGCACATCGTCCTCAGAACTTCCCGTTTACACAGGCAGATGTGCGGCCAACAACAACGATTTGTAGATCTGTAAAATGCGTCCCTCTGATGAAATAAATATGTATGCTCAGCTCTGCAGAAATATCCCTCATCATGACATAAGCACAGGGTAGCAGCTTTTAATCCAGAGCTGCTCTTCCTATTGTACATCTGGCAATCTTATGTATGTTACTCCCATACTCCTGTGCCTCACTTGGTGAAGTGTATGTGGTGCAGAGACTCGGGAGAAGGACGCAAAGGATAAGAGGATTGTAGTGGCTATGATGAGGGTAATAGAACTCACAGTTCATGGTGCCTGGTTCTCCCTTGGAACGTGCAGTGACTGAAGGGCGCACCCCTTCTTCCATCGAGGCACACCCTGGTGTTGGGGCTCCTGCCTGGCAGTAGTTGGGGTGCCCTTGAGGGTGAAGAGTTTGGCTGGGTGCAAAGCAGGAGTAAAGAGGCCAATGGATGGTGTAATCAATAACCATGGCCACTGACTGCAATAAAGAAAGTCTTTCTTTACCGGATTGATGATAGGAGCAGTAGTACGTGTACCAGCAAAAGGTACAGTTCCGAAGTATCTCACAGCGATCATTTTTCTAAATAGCTGTGTATAGGCAGCAACAATGAAGGTGGTAGTAGTACTCCCTCTCTCTTAAGACATTTTGCTGTCTCACCAAGGTACTGTACTTATTAAAACCTTTTGCAAAACCTGGGCCGAGGGGTGCAGATATAATATGTGGATGAGCAGTCCGTCCCAAAGTGTGGCAGATGCTGGAGCAATATTCCCTTTCCGTAGCAGTAAAGTCTTTGTCATTTGAGCAGTACCTTACTGACGTCATCTTGCATGGCTTTGTTGGTTCTGGACTTTCTTGCTTACCTCCTTCTCTCAGGGGTACTCTGGTGGTAAAGTTGCTTCTATGGCAGCTGCAGTCTCAGAGACGGATATTGTCTGGACTTGGGTTTGGTCTGTAGGAACTTATTCACATATACATCCTTCCTGTAGCTCTGCTCAGACTAGAGTCCCTGCTAACTAACCAGGGGATGGACCCAGTCTATCACCCTGGCAACCTAACCAGTCTGCCAATATTAACCATTTGGTTGCCTATACAACAAATCACTACATTTAACCTGGTAAAATTAAATTAACCCTTTGCAGTCATCCACTGGGGCACTGCATATAGGTCAAGGAATTCCTATCATGAAGTATGAATTGCCACATGACAGCCCACATGCACCCTAGAGATTAAGAGTCCGTCTGAAGAAATGGGTGTTTTTTTTTTTTTGTCTTCAGACAAAAGCAAATGACAGTGCTGTGTGCAATATGCTTCAGTAACTCTGCTTGCACAATGTAGCTGTATGCAAAAAGGGAACATGAACAGACGTAAATGTAAATTATAGAAAGCAATGACAAAACTAGTTTAACCAGTGGCGTACCTAATATGCAGACCATGCAACTGCTATGGAGGATGGGGACCGACAATGACCTGCTTCTCCTGTCACACAGAGTCACTGCATTTTCTGCCAGTAGAGGGAGATCAGTGTAAAGAGATAATGTACAGCTTCCATTGAAAAGAATGGGAACTGCATACATTCCTATGCACTGAGCTCCCCCTAGTGGTGGCTACAGGCAGGCAGTTTCATCATGTATGGCATGACGGGAAAATAAGAGATTTCTCAGTGTATCTGTACTAACTGTCTGGTGTAAATACATTGGGGAATATGGTGCTCAGAATGAGTGCAATATTTATAAAGCACCTGTTTTAGTTTATCGGACATAGAAGCTGGGGAGGCAAAGGGCGAATTTTTTTTTCATGAAAATTTCTTCCACTTCATAAAAAAAAATTGAAAATTTATCTGAAATCGGGGACGTTGCGCTTTGCATTCTGCATTGCCTGGGAGTATTTGAAGCACACTTCCTGAACCCCTACTCAGCACGTGCTTGGTTTATTAGGCTTAGTCATTGTGGATTACATGGAGTTTTACATTTCACGGCCCTCCATTATCCCTCCTTAGAACATGTCCTTTCCTGCAACACAACAAGAGAAGAAAGTTCTGGCTGGTTACCTGGCGTGGATATAATCCAGATCATTTACAGTTATTCCTAATCTTCGGCTTTATCTATTTACAAAGAGGGAGTACTACTCGGCAGAAGTAACCCGCAGACCAGTCAGACTGGTTTATTTCATGGGCAAGTGAGGTTTACAGGGGTGATACACGAATGATACATAGGGATAACTGACAGGGGCAACGTACGGAGGTCTGTCCTAATAGTTGTCACCCAAGTACAAACCCAGACTTGGCATGTTGATTCAAATAGAGCACAGCTTACTTCCTCTCCTACTGTTTTGTGTGTCAGTATTCAATTAAATTCTTGCATGATATTCATGAAAGAAGCAGTCCTGGATGACCTGTACTATCAGTCTTCACTACAGATGAAGGTCTGAAAACATATTTTCTTCTTTGCCATAGGATTGGTCATAAATGTTAAATCACTGGGGACCACACTGCTGGGACCCTCACTGGTTGCGGGGTATAGTCGAGATTTTGGGGACCGCACTGCTGGGACCCTCACTGATCACTGGGGATAGGCGAGGTTTTGTGGGCCGCACTGCTGGGACCCTCACTGATCACTGGTATGGGGGATTTTAAGGGTTGCCCTGCTGGGACCCTCACTGATCACTGGTATGGGGGATTTTAAGGGTTGCCCTGCTGGGACCCTCACTGATCACTGTGTAAGAAGGATTTTTGGGACTCTGCTGCTGGGACCCTCACTGATCACTATGGAGGATTGGAGGATTTTGGGGGGCACACTGTTCACTAGGTATGGAGTGCTCCGGAGACCGCACTGCTGGGACCCTCACTGATCACTGGGGATAGGCGGGGTTTTGTGACCCTCACTGATCACTGGTATGGGGGATTTTAAGGGTTGCCCTGCTGGGACCCTCACTAATCACTGTGTAAGAAGGATTTTTGGGACTCTGCTGGGACCCTCACTGATCACTACATATGGAGGATTTTGGAGGGCACACTGTTCACTAGGTATGGAGTGCTCCGGAGACCGCACTGCTGGTATCCTCACTGTTCACTAGGTGTGGGGGGTTTTGGGGACTGCACTGCTGGACGCTCACTGACCACTACATATAAGGGCTTTTGGGGACTGCACTGCTGGGACTCTCACTGACCACTACATATAAGGGCTTTTGGAGACTGCACTGCTGGACCCTCACTGACCACTACATATAAGGGCTTTTGGGGTCTGCAATCCTGGGACCCCCACTGTTCACTAGGTATGGGGGTTTTGGGGACTGCACTGCTGGGACTCTCACTGATCAGTAGGTATTGGGGGGTTGTGAGTCTACTGAGAAGTTTGAATGGAGTAGTGGTTGGGTGGGAGCATTGCTATGCTCGACTGCCCCTCCATACAAACACCTCACTACTTGTAGGAAGGAATGGGGGATTTGTGATGCCCCTACTAGTGATCATGGGGGTCCCAGCAGTGATGGATAGTAATTCATTCTGCAATCTAGCATTATAACACCAGACCGCAATGCAATGACTGACCACACCATAACAACTGCACGATATAACACAATATGATCAGCTTCTACAGCATGACCACTGCTCCATCTTACTAAGATTCTTCTTATATGGTCACTAAGCGCTGATCTTATGGAAGCCATAACACAGTGATGTGTACGGTCACTGGCTGGTCCTCTACGTCCTTCTACACCTGATCCTGCACATTCTAGTCCCATACAAGTGACACACATGGAATGTGTTTGCTCGTAGTCATCCATGCGTCCCATCAAGTTAAATATATTCCCTCTGCTGGATGTCACTGGATGTATTCATAGACCAACAGAACAAGTCCTGTAAGTCAGGGAGCAAGAAAACAACCTCAGCTAAACCCTTCTGACATTCAGCAATTTCTCGCTAAGGTTTTGCTGAGATTTTCTTTAAAACAAAAAAACCATAGCAAAATAAAAATTAAAAAATGCATGTAAACCTTCCTTGAAATCCTGGCTACCCCCACTTTTCCTCCTCCCTAGCACCAGGTCCAGAATGGCCGATAGTAATGTCCCATCAAGGCTTACTATAGTATGATCAGCGCTTCTACAGTACAGTGAGTGACACCGCTAGTCTCCAGGGCGGCATGGAGATCCAGGGTGGTCACCCACTTCCTCTACCATCTTGTTGCTAAGCAACAACCTGAAACATTCCTACCATGTCTACACAGCTCCCAAATGAATAGTTACAATGGGCAATACATTTACGGCATTTCATAGACTTCTCCTTGAGAATACATTGCTGTTTATAAGAGGCGCGCTGTCTTAGAACATTTTTTCTCACAGTCTGAAACATTGCAAGTTACCGTAATTAGTTTCCCATAAACAGAAGCCTAATTATAGGAAGCTCCTGACACAGTTGTTACTTGTAGACACCTCCTCGCCAATGTCATTGTCATGTCTATATAATAATCCCAGTAAAGGGCATCGTTTCCCAGCATCTGTCCTCAAGTACCCCCCAAACTTCTACTGTGCAAAGGGATGCAGCAAGTGCACTGTACTCACCTGCAGCGCACAAAGACGCAATACCGGGAAAGCAGCAACCTCACCAGGTATGTACTCTGCCAATTACAGAGATAAATGGTGATGCCAACAGATGACACTAAATCTCATGGAGGTTATCAATAGGCAGAACATATTGGTGGTCACTGATTATCCAGAAATACACCTTTATTAGGCTACATTCACACGACCGTAGTGTATTACGGATCCGCAAATTGCGGATCCGCAATACACCCAGCCGCACCCCCCATAGAAATGCCTATTCTTGTCCGCAGGCTGCGGACAAGAATAGGACATGTTCTATCTTTTGCGGAGCCGCGGACCGGAAGTTCGGGGCCGCGCTCCGCAAATGCGGAAGCGGAGAGCACTTAGTGTGCTCTCCGCACCTCGTCCGGCCCCATAGACAGTGAATGGGTCCGCACCCGTTCCGCAGAATTGCGGAACGGACGCGGACACATTCACGGTCGTGTGAATGTAGCCTTAGGCGTAGTTCTGGAGCAGATTGCGGTGCAAAGGTTATGCGACTTTTCCCAGCTCACATGTCTAAAAAGTGGGTGCGCCGTGGCGTGGCGGGCAGGCCTGTCTCATTCATCATTTTCTGCGCCTGTTTTAGGCGTACAAAATGGTCTAAATGTAAGACGCCAAGGAAGCTTGCTTACATTTAGACTGGCGCTGTATGCGCCGAAGTTATGTAGAGGCCGGCGCCTCTTCTTAACTTCGCCAGACCTGCCGCCAGATATAGGGTGACCCCCATTGTGTTTGGTCCTAACCTGTTACATTCTCTGGGTCAGTATGATTATATTTATATAGTTTTTGTTGTGTTTTAACACTGGAAAAAAATAAAAACTTTGAAAAAAATAATTTTTTTCTTATTACCATATTTTGACCCCTGTAACTTTTTTTAATCACTACAGAGCTTTGTGGGGGGCTCATTTTTTGCAGGTCGATCTGTAGTTTTTATTGATACCAATTTGGGATTGTGTACAACTTTTTATTACATTTTTTGGGGGAGGTGAAGCAACAAAAAAGATTTGATTCGGCCATTTTGATTTTTCTTTCCCATTATGCCATTTCTATATCAGATCAATATTTTTATATTTTTATCACACAGGCATTTTAAACTTTTTTTTTAAGTCATCCTAGATCACTATAATAAGGAATCATTAGGCTTCACACAAGTGAGTTCCACGCATTGGATTTGCAGCGTGTCTGTTGGAGCTCCTGTCCTGACCTCCCAGCACTGCTGGGGTCGCATAGCATCGTGTTGATTTATAATGCTATGTAACCCTTAGAGGTCTGGAATGTATTGGATAACACTGACAGAATGCTGTCAGTGTTTTCCAATACATTCCAGAACTGTAAGGTTTACATAGCATTATAAATCAACACGATGCTATGCGACCCCGGCAGTGCTCCAGAGTTCAGAATAGGTGCTCTCGAAAACACACATGTGGAACGCACTTGTGTGAAAGGGGCCTAATATTGCTTCTCCAATACACTGCAACGACTTACTATGTTGTTACGGAGCCCTTCTACCTGATAGCCACCTTTCATCTGGTGGTGCCAGAGGCACTGATTCTTTTCTTTTTGGAAACAGCCGATTTGCATGTAAAAATAAAAGTCATATCCAAGGTCACAAACCACGTGACTGATACCTACAGAAAAGAGCCATGTGGATAAAACTACGTGGCTATAAAAAGCTGAAAAAATACATCTGTACCGTTGTTCTGCAGGCCAGCATAGGACTGCACTACTCCCCCGCACTCCTGTAGGCGAATCCCTAGATAAGAGGCATTATCTGTCTGGCCAGGTTAGATTAGTCAGCCTCGCATGGTGCTTGGAGTGAGGTGAAATGACAATCTAATGAGCCTGACGCCTGCATTAAAACCTTACAATTCATCTCGATACCATAAAAGACAAAGTAAACCAGAATTTTTAGGGAGTTGTCCATTTTGGAAATCCCTTTTTGTTAGGACGGTTCCCTGAAAAAAAAAAGGTTTGATCCCTAAGCACAGCGCCATCCATTGTATAGTGGGTGTTATGGCTAACCTCCGGCACTCCAGCAGCGGTAAAACTACAACTCCCAAGATGCACACTTGCTTGGCTGCTCTTAGAACTCCATAGAAATGAATGGAGCATGCTGGGAGTTGTAGTTTTATCACAGTGGAAGTGCCGGAGGATAGCCATCACTGGCTGTGCCTAGGCCATGTGACCAATGAACATGACGGGCCTACGAATAGGACGCAGCATCCACCAGAGCATGGATGTTCTATTTTTTTGCACTGTGGACGGATCACAGATCCATTCAAGTTGAATGGGTCCGGATCCATCAAGGCAGCCGCACGGATATTGTCCGTGCATCGGGGACCGCAAATTGCGGCCCCCAATGCACGAAATGGCCGAACAACAGGACCCCCCTCTAATATACTGAATGTATACAGTCATTCATAACATCCCCTCCAAATATTAGATTTTTTCTTTTTTTTATTATCTACCACCACCTGACACTGTGTCTGGTATTGCAGCTTTGCCGTAATGCCATACACAACCTGCGGTCAAACGTGGTGGTGTTTTTGGAGGCTGCCCACCCTCGTCCTCTGAGTGTGCTATGGTGGAAAGGGATATCATTATTCTTATTTTATTCGTTTATATAGCGCTGTCTCTATTTGGGCTCACAATCTAAATTCCCAATTAACCTATCAGTCTGGGAGGAAACCAGAGTACCTGATGGAAACCCACACCAACACGAAGAGAACATACCAACTCCACGCAGATGTTGTCCATGGTCAGTTGACCCCGGCGCTGTAACAGTGCTAACAGCAAAGCCACCGTACTGCGGACAGTGGAGTTCCTTACCTGTAAATCACTCCTTTCTCATGGAGGAACATGAGGGCCGATGTGATTTCAGCGCTGTAGAAACAAGCCCTAGCTTCATCAAATCGTCGAGATTTCTGTATGTGAAACATCAGGTCACCCCCATTCACAAACTCCATCACAAAAAACAATCGGTCCTTTGGGTGAGAAGAGAAAGAAAAATCTTGTAAATATTAAAAACAGCCCCACATAGGCATTTTAAAGGTTTTAGCTATACAATAGTTAAAGGGATATTCTGATTTCAGAACCAAAAAGTTCATTTTGGAGATATCAAGTTATACAGTTTTTCAATATACTTTCTGTATCAACTCGTCATGATTTTCAGGATCTCTGCTTGCTGTTATTCAATAGCAACCTGCAATATCTCTGTCCAGATCATTGGATGGACTCAAGTCGAAGGTTCATTACACGGCAGTTATCAGAGCTGTGTCTTGTAATGAGCTGCACATCTGTGTGTCAATCACATGACCAGGACAGGGTACTGCAATTAAAGTATGAAGGTTCTAATGGAATGACAGAAAGCAGAGATCTTAAAAAGCACAAATGATACAGATAGTATATTGGAAAATTGTATAACGTTACATAACCAAGATGAACATTTTAAAAATTTTATTTTCGAAAAACTGGAATATCCCTTAAAGCCTTTTTACATAAGATAGGGCAACTTTAATACACCAGGAAAAATTGTATTATGCCTATTGCAGGACCTGAGTGGGATGGGTCTATGTTTGATGCTCTGTGGCTTTCTGTATCACGCGTTGCTCCCCTAAGGCCATGCACCACGTATGACGCATTGTACTAGTTCCATGGAGTGAAACCCCTACCTGACACTCACCATACATGTTCACCGAAAATTGGCTAAATATGGCGCCGGCTCAGGAACTGAGAGGATACTTGCAGGCAGTGTCCACGATAAGAGATAACTCCAATCATATACAATTAACCCCTCAGATATTGTGGACATTTGATAGGTCATTTAGAGGGAGGTGGCTCCGTCCCATGATGAGATTGTGGAAGTCGTTCAGTTAGTGTGGAAGCCTGGACCCTTTTGAAGGCTCCCAGGCCTGTCATTGTACATTTCCCACTGAGGGATCACATGTTCAAACCCCCAAAAGGGGGGGGGGGGGCTTCAGGACAAGAATAAAGTACAAAAAAAACTAAAGAATATAATAACTAAACTAAAAAATGAACTAAAGAATTAACTTAAATCACTCCTTTTCTCATTTTACAAATAAAAAGAAATAATTGGCATCACCACACCCGAACCTTTCAAATATAAAAGTATAGTCACTTTGCCATCCCCCACCCAAAATGTAATAAAAAGTGAACAAAAACTCATTCATAACCCAAAATGGTAATAAAAAGGAAAGCTCGCCTGCAAAAAAGAAAAGAGTCCTTACATAGCTGCAAAGATAGCAATACAAAAAAGTTATGGATGCCAGAAAACGTTGATGCAAAGAAAAATCTTGAAAAGATTAAGAAGTATTAAAACATGACAAAAACGATATAAATCTGGTATTGCTGTAATGGCACTGACCCGCAGAATAAAGGTAAAGTCTCATTTTTTATAGCAAAGCAGGGAGGAAAAAACAAAGATGCAAAAAAAGGCAGGGTTAAGAGTATATTAGAACGTGTAGCAATAACTCCTTTTTTTTTTTTACTGATATTTATAATCTTTTGGACAACCCCTTTAATAAGCTGAGTTTCTACGGCAATATGTACATATCACAGCACAGCTCCGCGTTACATCACCGCTGCTTGTAACATAAAACCCCGGGTTATAGGATACGACTGGTTCCACTGAAACGTGCCTTTCATTTAACAGAAGCCATATTAGGTGCTACACAGTAAGAGTCTAGGAATGTGCAGGTCTCGTCATGTGCTTGGGCCTTAGCCAACAACACGATGTGAAACAACCGACTTCATCAGCTGCAGATTCATTAGTAAACTTCTTAGTAGCAATAACTGAGGAATTATGCAAAAAAGATGCTCCCGAATCATTATAGCTTGGGTAATATATTTAGAAAAACAGACGTGTCAGGAGTGGAGCATGCTTACCAAAACTGTAATTGGTAAATATGGGGCATGTAAGACCTGCCCACGGAACGCCCCCAAACCCATCCTGGACCAGTCATTGATTGGTGGTGCTAACATAGGTCTCGCCCATTTTCAGACCAGGAAAATCCGAACTTGTTGTGACGGTCTCTAAAAATTCGGGACCGTTGGCAAATACGGTGGTGACAGTTCCTCATTATTGAACTTTACTGCGCTCTTGAGGCTTAAAGGGAATCTGTCACCACAATTCTGCATTAATATCTACAGCGATACATGAGGAGCACTGCACATAAGGAGTCCAGATTGCCAGGTTTTTTTTCCTACTGTCATCAATCAATGCTGCACAGAAATACACGGTCCGCACTGCTGTGCTGTGCCGACATAATGGAGAGTGTATATTCAGTTGGATCACAAAATGGCGCAAAAAAACACCTCAGTGGGCACTCATGCGGAGAATAAAATCTCTTCTTCTTTATTGCATGTTCTTTTAGCCAGGTAAAAACAATGCGTTTCGGGGGTCTAGGGCAGGCATGGCCAACCTGCGGCTCTCCAGCTGTTGTAAAACTACAACTCCCACCATGCCCTGCTGTAGGCTGATAGCTGTAGACTGTCCGTGCATGATGGGAGTTGTAGTTTTTCAACAGCTGGTGAGCCTCAGGTTGGCCATCCCTGGTCTAGGGCTTCAATGAAAATGAAACCCATATGAAGCCTTTTTTTAACCTGAAGAAGGGGGCCCTAGGCCCCGAAACGCGTTGTTTTTACCTGGCTAAAAGAACATGCAATAAAGAAGAAGAGATTTTATTCACCGCATGTGTGGCCGGTGAGGTGTTTTTTTGCGCCATTTTGTGATCCAGCCGAATATACACTACGAATCCCTTTGGAGAAGATTGGGCTCTATCTCCTGGAGTCTCTGGATACAGCGACAGCATCCGCCAGACCTTGCAAATGCACGGTAGAGTTGTGCCTATCTCTAGCACAACTCGAGAAGGTGAGCCGCCATTCTGTTCGCTCTAACCATTCTCTCTAAGTTGTGAACATACTACCCTATGGTGCGCACTATATTTTTGCTCTTCTAGCAAAAGTTGCCCGATCACAGAAACAACATAATGGAGAGGACCCCAGTGCGCATGCACAGCAGTCCTGACAATGTATTTCAGGACAACATTAAACGCTGACAGCGGGGAGCAGTAGGAAAATAAAAAATAGTGATCTGGACTCCTTGTCAGTGGTACTACTCATGTATTACTGCAGATAATAGTCCAGGATTGTGGTAACAGATTCCAAGAGGCTGTCTCATCATGGCAACAAATGGCTAAGATCCAGCTTTTGAAACCCCCCGGGGTATAGATAGTACAGTTGGGGATAGCTGTACCTAGCCGCAGCAGTGGTGATACAGTATTACAAGCCCATGGTCACGCTCTTAAACGAATGGGTGACCATGTAATTCACAGACAGGCCGAGTCCTCCAGAGGTGCTTATTGTTAGTGGATGTCCGTTGTGGCTAATAATGAGGGGTTCCACATGCGGATTATATTACCTCCTCATCTCATGCACTTGCAGTACACAATGTATGACATGTTCAGTATGAAACACATGAAGCAAATGTTACGCGACTTGACATACGAGGTCAAGTTGTTGCCTTTTATCCTATTATTTTGGGTGTGGAGGGGGGGGGGGGGGAGAGTCGTATCCATCACAAGACACCAGAGTAAAAATACTTTACCTCACATTCCAAACTTCAGCCCTGGAACACTGAACATCTATTTCTGACGCCAGGAGACTCACGCACTTCAAAACACACCAAAGACTAATGCAGTGCTATGGAGAGTAACTTTCAGTCGGCCAAGCTCTATTAGGGACCTGGACTCTTTGACCACCAATCTATTAAAAAGACAAGTTCTCATAGGACCACTATAATGTAATTTTTTTTGTGTCTTTCAACCCAAAATGTGCAGCAGAGAACACAGCCAGAACACTGGACTTAGGCAACCGCAAGACGCCCAAAGTCTAAACTGCACAGCTCTTAGTGGAAACCTGTTGTAGGGGAGAAATGGAGCAAATCCATAGTAATATACAATGCACTGGGAGTCTTCAGACCCTTTCACTTTTTTCACAATAAAAACCTAGTTTTTTTTTTTTCACAGCCACATCTGTTCCGTGTGTCCGCAAATTTTGTAGGTTGTGTTTCCGTGTGTCTTCCGTTTATTTTGCGGATCGGCAAGTGCCCTGGTTTCCAAGCAACTATCTGCATAAAAAAACGGATGCGGATGACAAACAGATGGCTTCCGTTGGTCATCTGCATTTTTTGCGGACCCATTGACTTCTATGGGTCCGCAAACCATTTTTTGCGGACAAGAATAGGACATGCCATATTTTTTTTGCGGACATGAAATGCGGACAGCGGACGCGGACAGGCAACGGAAGAGGCATCCGCATTTTTAACTGATCCTTAGAAATGAATGGGAAACGATCGGCTCCGCAAAAAAAACAGAACAGAGGCCGCAAAAAACCACTGCCGTGTGTATGTAGGCTAAAAGACACATGAAAGCCACCTGGAGTTTTCACAAAAAAAAGAAAAAGAAAAACGCCTAAAGGACTTTCAGGATGTGAGAAAAAAAATTCTCTGGTCTGATGAAACCAAGATTAAACTTTTTGCGGCCCCCAATGCACGGAACGGATGCGCAACGTTCATGTGCAAGAGGCCGTAGGGTAAGACACAGAGAGTAGATGAGATGACAGAGACACTTTTCATATGTTGTGTCATCTTTTTCCATAAATACGGACATATCTGACATTTTCTGTCTGAAGTTAGGGGTGTGGACAGTCAGAACTTTTCTGACCTTTTCATTCATGGCACCGCAACTGGCATAAGAGTTTATTTATTTTATTCATTTATATAGCACTTACATATTCCGCAGCGCTGTACAGAGACCGCAATCAGTCACATTAGCCTCAGATGAACAACACTATGGTCCATATAGTCCATTATTTGACCTTATATTTTATATACAGAGATCCTCAAGAATATACTATACAGAACTGTATTTGCCATTAGGCACCTGAGGCAGGTGTCTAGGGCAGCAGAATTTTGAAGGCAGCACTATATGCATAGGGTAGCATGCGATGTAAACACTGCCCTAATACTATATAGCTTCATCAACTTATAATATATAATGCCATAATAATGCATATGTCTTCATATGGAATATTCACCAACATGGAGTATTACCTTTGTTACTTCCAATTCAAAAGGTAGGTACACTTTGTGCAAAAATTTGTTTTTATCAGTGAATCTAAAAAAGCAACTATGCAAAGAGTCTTGAACAAAAAAATCCTACCATTTAGTGTATGCAGCTCTATGCATATCTACATATGCCCCTGGTTACAGACTACAAATGAATCCTGTGTGTAGATTCATCCTGCAGCCATAGTCCTTTTTATGTCATCACTTCTTTCTAATCAACAGAAAAGGGGCAGAAGGGATTAAAGGTTGAGCCGAGGATGCACGTGTCCTCAGTGGGCTTATAAACGGCTGCTAGACACCCCTGGCGGCAGCTTATCTCCTTTCAGAACAAAGACCTGGGGGTGTTGAATTTCAAAATACCAGACCCTTTTTTACCCCCTAACATCTGCCATCGGGGGAGAGTTGAAAAATCGCCATGCTCCAACATGCCACCGGCAGATACTCAGACCAGTTCACACTCGACAGGTAGTGATAATCACTGCATGACTTTTATATTGTGAAGTACTGTGGCTGCTTCTGGTTCTGGCACCAGAACTCCTGCAAACAGCTGATTAGTGGGGGTGCCATGAATTGGACGACCGGCGATCTGATTACCCCGGAGAACCCCTTTAATTATTACATATATAGGCAGATTTGCCATTCGGGACTCTGGAAAAGCTTTATGACGACCACCATACCTATCGTGTGATATGTGGCATAGCCACATATCAAAAGTTTTGATCAGTAAGGGTCCAGATGCCAAGACCCCCAACAATCACTAAAATGCGTCTGAAGAAGGGCTAAGCTGAGAGTTGTGCTCCCTGGTTTCTGTCGGTCTCTCTTTCTCATTAGAGAGCAGAGTCAGCAGTGTACAGATTCACAGAAAGTATGGACTTTGTGTTCAGCTCTCTGAGCAGTCGGTGTATGGTTTTATACAAAGGGGCGCAACCCTGAGCTGGGTGCTTCTGCCTCTCATTTTAGCGATCGTTAGGGCATTCAGTTTATGATGCTTTAATTTCACCAGAATATGAAACCCCAAGGTTACTGAAGCCTTGAGAATACATTAATATCTAATATTCTATAAATATTCTATCTATATATACATACATCTATATATTCCATACGTGTGCCTGCCGTGCCCTTAAATCACCTCCTCTACTGATCCATGGGATTAATGCAGCCATATCCAACTGGCTGAAAACTCTGCTAAGTGCTAAGTAGGTCCAAGGTTGACTCCTCAGGCATTTGCATAAGATGATCCAGCAGACCTCTTGCCTCTTGATTCCTATACATCAAGGTGAAGTCACGGCCTTGGAAACCCCATGATCTATGCTGTACACAAGTTTGGAAATCTGACTCTCGTCTTGAAACAGGTGGGGCACATGTGGTTTACAGTTACTCCATGTACGTTCTATAGGGTCAGGCACAGGGAACACGAGCACAGGGGGTAGACTCATTCTGACAGATTCTTTGCAGATTTATCTGTGTAATAATATAGTGTAACCATCACCCACTGAAAGGAACTGGACTCCAGTTGTCTTACTGACCATCAGAGGTATACATTCAACTCCATAGAGAAGTTCAAGCTAGGGTCTATTATGGTGCCACCCAGGACAGAAGGTCTCTTCAATGGCACTCGAGCCAATCCCCCATCCCGTTGTTTGCTGAGATTGCAGTTTCTCTGGAGAGAGGAATCCTGCAGAGGTTCTCACCACCCAAGAGCAAATGCTATGGGACAAACCAGGGCTCTGTACCCTCTGTCCAAGGGTCCATTAGCAGACACATAGTTTACCTCAACAGTAGTACGCCCTTGCTGACCATAAGACCCCATTCGCACAACCGTACTTTTGGTCCGCATCTGATCCACATTTTTTACAGAATAGATGCAGCCCCATTCAATGTGTCCGCAAAAAATCTGTATGTCTGTTCTGCAGCCCCGTAAAAAAGCTAGAACGTGTTCTATTCTTGTCAATTTTGAGGACAATAGGCATTGTTACAATGGTTGTGCAAAAAAAACGTATGCAACACGGAAGTCACACAGATGTCATCCGTATTTTTTGCAGATCCGTATTTTGCGGATCACAAAATACATACGGTCCTGTGAATGCACCCGTGCAATTTTCAAATTAGTTTCCATAACGAGAATATAGCCCAACCTTCATGGGCTTGCTGGCGCTCAATATCTCAATGTGAAGGTGGTCCAAGACCTCTCACTGTATTGTGAGATTATAACAAACCGGACAGCTTCACCCCATTAATCTGAGTATATTTAGATTTATCATATTTGGATCAGATTTGTACTATACTTTTTTTTTTATGCCCATCCCTGAATAGCATGTCCGTCTTTTTTTAGACCAAGCTCATTGCCAGAGTCATTAAAATAACGTATGTAGAGACCTGCACTGAACCCGTATAACAGAAACGTAGGTTATGTACGAAATGGCACGTAGAATGGTTGAAGGAAACTTGTGGAGAACACTCTGCAACTTAGCGACTGCTGCCGACTATGGGTCACATGTGTCATTTGATGCTATTGCGTCCCCTGCTGGACATTTATCAGTATGGCTATACTGTATATGGCTCGAATAGTTAAACTTTGGATTTGAAGAAAAAAACAAAAACAATTCAATAGAAGCCAAAGTATAACCTTTCTGCTAAATATACGTAGTCTGTATGTAATAAAACACGACTGAGCTCTAGAAAAAGTAATAAGTTCCTAAAGCAACTTACAGCACACATCTCTTAAAAAGACTAGTGGTATCTAAAGTATCCATGGAAGAGATGGATAGAGATTGTGCTAAAATAAAAATAAATAAAAAAAGTTTCCCCCATCAATCTGCACTCAATACACGATAATGAGAAAGTGAAAACAAAATTTAAGAAATGTTTGCAAATTTACTAAAAAGGAAAAACTAAATGGACATGAGGATTCATTTGCTTTACTGCGACACTTTAAATTTATCTCCGGGGCCTCCCATTTCTCTTTATCATGTTTCTACACCTTGATTGGAGTCTACATGTGGTATATTCAGTTGACTGGACATGATTTGGAAACACACTGCCCTGTCTATATAAGATCTCACAGCTGACAGTGCATATCAGAGCAAAAATCAAGTCATGAGGAGGAAAGAACTGCCTGTACAGCTCAGAGACAGGATTGTGTGGAAGCCCAGACCTGTCGAAGGGGACAAAAAATATCTTCTCCGCTGAAAGCTCCCAAAATCACAGTAACCAACACTCTTCCTAGAGCTGTCCATCCCAGCAAACTAAGTAATCGGGGGGAAAAGGCCTTGGTAAGAGAGGTGACCAAGAAACCAATGGTCACTCTGGCTGAGCTCCAAAGATTCTGTGTGCAGATGGGAGAAACTTCCAGAACGTCAACCATCACTGCAGCCTCCACCAATCTGGACTTTATGGCAGAGTGGCCATAATGAAGCCTCCAGTCAGTAAAAAAACACATAAAAACAGTCTGGAGTTTGCAAAAAAGCACCTAAAAACTCTCAGACTGTGAGAAACAAGACTCTCTGGTCTGATGAAACTAAGATAGAACTTTTTGGCATCAATTTTAAGCGTCTTGTTTGGAGAAAACCATGCACATCCCCATACTATCCCTACAGTGAAGCATGGTGGTGGCAGCATCATGCTGTGGGGGTGTTTTTCAGCAGCTGGGACAGGGATACTGGTCAGGGTTGAGGGAAGGTTGAATGATGCAAAGTACACAAAACATTCTTAACCCGTTCGCTACCAACGCCGTACATGTATGGCGCTGGAGCAATGTGTAAACATGACGCCCTCTTGCAGGGCACCATGGCCATCAGACCTGCAGCTAATTACTGTGAATTGCAATAATGCCGATCGCGGTAATTAAATGCTTTAGATGCCGTGACCAAGTGAGGTCACGGCATCTAAATGCGCAAAAACCTGGAAGCTTGCGCTTCCTGGCTTCCCACCGATGCCCGTGTGGCCAAATAGGGCATCGGTATTTGCGCTGAACACTTTCAGCCTCGCTGATTAGGCTGAAAGTGTTCATGCTGCAATTCTTATTCTTATAAAATCATCACAAAATATTTTTAAAAAAGTTTAAAAACATATAAAAAATATAAAAGTTTAAATCGCCCCCTTTCCGTATAATTAAAAAATAACTACCTAAATAACAATAAATATAAACATCATGGGACCGAAAAAACCCATACTATTAAAATAGAATAAAAAATTCCAATATGGCGAATGGCATAACTGAAAAAAGGGTCAAAATGGCCGATTTGCAATTTTTTTATTGCTTCTCTTACCCCAAAAAATTTAATAAAATGTGATCAAAAGGTCACGCACACTCCAAAATAATATCAATAAAAAATACAGATTGTTCTGCAAAAAATTTAGACATAAGTATAAAAAATAATAATTTATCAAAGTTTAAATTTATTTTTACACTATTTAAACATAAGGAACCTATATATATGGGGCATCGTTATAATCGTACTGACCCAGAGAATGAAGGGCATGGGTCAGTTTTTCCATAAACGAAACGCCGTGGGAACAAAACCCATAAACCGGTTGAGGAATTGCGTTTTTTCCCCAATTCCATCCCATTTGGAATTTTTTTACGGCTTCCCACTACATTTTATGCCATAATTAGAAAGTGCAACTGGCATTAGAAAGTACAACTTGTCCCGCAAATAATAAGCAATCATACAGCAATGTAACTGGAAATATAAAAAAGTTATGGCTCACGGAAAATAGGGAAGAAAAATTAAAAGCAAAAATGAAAAAACCTCCGCTAGCCTAAGGGTTAATGAAGACCTGATCTAGAGTGCTCTGGACCCCAGACTGGGCCGAAGGCAGGACAATGACCCTAAGAACACAATCAAGACAACACAGGAGTGGCTTAAGGACAACTGTATGAATGTCCTTGAGTGGCCCAGCCAGAGCCCTGACTTGAACCCAATCGAACATCTCTGCAGAGACCTGAATATAGTTGTCCACCAACGGTCCCATCCAACCTGACAGAGATTGAGAAGATCTGCAGAGAAGAGCAGAAAATCTCCAAATCCAGGTGTACAAACCTTGTGGCATCATCCCCAAGAAGACTGGAGGCTGTAATCGCTGCTAAAGGGGCTTCAAAAAAGTAAATCCTTATGTCAGTGCAAGATTTTAGTTTTTCCTTTTCAATAAATTAGAAAAGATTTCTAACATTTTGTTTTCACTTTGTCATTATGGGGTATTGAGTGCCGAATGATGGGAAAAAACTTGATTTTTTTACTTTAGCACAAGGCCGTACAGTAACAAAATGTGAAAAAAATGAAAGGGCCTGAATGCACTGTATCTATCTGATGCACCATGGCACACATTTCAAGAACACATGACCAAGGCTTGTTGTGGTGTTGATGTACTGTACTGTACATACATTTTAGTCATACAGGTTGGGGCTTATCATTAGGGGTTAGAAAGCCCACTGTGTAGTTAGTTACACCATTTTACTTGCCTATACACCATAACTACTCCTGCTACTTTCCCAACACCAACATTTTTTGTAGGTATTTGGGAAAACAGACCATGGATTTCAAGTTGCACAATGTGACTAATTTGCTAGTGCTTTTTTGCACTAAATTCCTTGATAAATGTACACTACACTGTAATACTGGCGTACAAAGGGGCCCATCTGTGTAAATGGTAAAACATTTTCATCCTTGTTTAAGAACCTGGCGGCCTTCCTGCCTATGGAATGAGGTTTGCTACCTATGGAATAGATGGAAATGGGGCATGGAGAACTCACCGTAGTCTGGAAGCAGCAGAAGAGCTGTGTAAGGAACGGATGATTAGAAGCCAGGGCCAGGATGCGCTTCTCAGTCATAGTACATTCCACGTCATCATCTTGAAGAATCACATCCTTCTTTAGCACCTTCACTGCAAAGAGGTTCTCTCCGTCTCTCGATTTGGCAAGCATTACCTGAGCATAAAAGAGATCAATGAGTGCAAAGCTAACAGTCAGGGGTATCAGCTCAAAACATTGAATGGGTTCTTTGCTTTGGACAATCATTACCTGAATAAGCTGATAACAAAGTGTTTCTTTGCTGGGACCTCCAGTGATCATCTATGACCTACAGAGAAGCCTGATGCGAATTATAAAATTTCCCTGCAGCGTCACCACTGGGGAAACTAAGCATTACAAAGTTTAGATTTAAAGGGGTTGTCTCATCACAGACAATGGGGGCATATTGCTAGGATATGCCCCCATTGCCTTATAGGTGCGGGTCCCACCACAGAACGGAGCCCCCGCCTATTTCTGTCAAGCCCATAGAAGTGAATGGGAGCGGTGGCCGGTCATAAGTGGTACGCTCCCATTCACTTCTATGGGGAGCGCACTTGGGAGTGGCCGGACCGGAGTCCTCCAGCCACCACTTTGCGGGGCTCTGTTCCAGTTATACAGCGCCTATGACAATGGGGGCACACCTAGCAATGTGCCCCTATTGTCTGAGATGAGACAACCCCTTTAAATCAATGAGTTGTCGGTGTAATGTAGGACAGGACAGGTCCTCCACAGCAAGACACACTCTTTGTAACTATTCTCCATCTGTAATCATTGACCCAGGCTGCATCTTAACCAGATTATGAGCAAATTATGAGACCAATAATCAGGCTAATATTCTGAGATGAGGTTTATATAAACTTGTTCCCAATAACTGGACTTTCCAGAAAGTGTCGGTGATCACCGGGTTCATTAGGTGAGCCTGTTGTTCTGCCAGCACAAAATAATCATCATTCCCGAGCAGCAGATCCTCCTGTCTAATCAACAATCAGAAGGAATAATGATTTTCTATAGGGACAAGCGATCACTGCATCAATCACTTGTCCCCATACAGCGGAGGTGATTGCTGATCATCAGGCAGTTATTGGGAACGTACAGTTCATTCCTGACAATTGCCTTCTAAATCAGACCTTAACAACTTCTATCAAAAACAAGTACAACCAATTACATCAGGAAAGAGGCGCTTAAGGGCCTATTAGACTGCACGATTATGGGTGGGAGCGCTTGTTTGCGATAATTGGCTCGTATAATCGAGCAGCCGATTAGCCGCTCGTTCATCGGCTGATAGGCATCTTTTATCAGGATGAAATATACCCGATGTTCGGCAGCACATCTTCCTGTGTAATCAGGAATGTACTGCCGATAATGTATAGAACAGAATGAGGGAGGCAGGACTGCGGTAGCAATGGTACCTCCAGCATTCTGTGTAATCAGGCCGGTGCATACGAACACTGATAGATGCGTTCTCGTCCAGTATAACAGGCAGTGTAATGGCACCTTTAATCTATTGCTATCTCAGGAGGGGAGGCAGCTTGCAGCAGCAGCAGCAGCAATCTCCTGCCATTGGCTGTAATAGGAGATCAAGCAAACAAAATCCCACCGCAGGTTTAATTATGGAAATCTTACAGTTGACAAAGAAGTAATGGAGATAATTTTTTTGCTTGTGCTATAGAACAGTCTTGCTCAACGGCAGACCAAAAAAAATGTATTAGAGCCCCATAACCAACAGATACTGCCATCCCTTGTGGCAGAGGGGTCTTGATCAACCTGGATCAGGGGTGACTGCAACCCCCCAGATCTGTAAGTCAAAGTTATGCCAGTGGCTCAATGGTAATTTCTGACCATCAGTATATTCTTAAAAATGAAAGGTGTTGAAAGAGATTAGAAAAAAAGGAGTCTGCTCCAGAAGAGCACCACACTTTTTCATGGTGGTGTTTGGTATTGCAGCTCATTTGAATTCATTTGAATGCAACACAAGACAGAACCCAGGGACAGGTGGGGTGAGGCTTCTTGAAAAAAACAAAAAACAGTCCACGCATGGTTTTGGAGCCAGGGGGCTCATAGGATACGTACTGTAGGTCTATATTATGGCTAGCATGCTGTGACCTGACAGATTGCAGCATGAGATGCTGACATGTTATACCAATAAAATGTTAATATGACCGTAAAACGTACGGAATACCAACCTTTCCAAAGCTACCTTTTCCCAGAACACGTATAAAGGTGAAATCCTCAATCCCAAATTTGTACTGTGAGGACGTGTTGGACAGAGAATCTTCTTCACAGCCGTTTTCTGATCTGGCAGGGCTGCTGTCTGATTGCTATGAAATACAATGAAATACTTGACTATTCTATATAATTGTTACAATTTTTCACACAATTCTAATGGGAGAGAAAAATCTGCATATGGATTTAATACGGGTATTTGCGTAAATCCTAGTCTAATATACTTTTAATTATGCACTTCTAACATTGTTGCACTAACTGAAGGTACATTGCACCTTAAAGGGGTTATCCAGGAATTTGAAATTGATGGCCTATACTCAAGATAGATCATCAATATCAGCTTTGGTGAGCGCTGCAATCTCCTCACAGCTCATCAAGCACAGAGCTGTACAGTGTATAGTGGCTGTACTTAGTACTGCAGCTAAGCCCTATTGGACTGAGCTATGCCTAGGCTATGTGACCAATGAACGATGACGTCACTGGCCTAAGAGGCTTAAGTGGTCATGGAGCGATGCTGCCCCTTCGAACAGCTGATCGACGGGGGTCCGACTGAGGATAGGTCATCAGTATGAAATTCCCAGACAACCCCTTTGAAGAAGAAATCATATACAAAATGTAAAGCTGACCATACACTTTAATGTCAGCCAATGTGTGTGTGGGAGCTTCCCAACTTACTACCCTAACTGTAGATGTTGGGGAGCTGAAGGCATCTGTGTTGGTCCCATGTCCATATGTGCCCGCATTGCTGAGAAAAATGTTTTCATATATGCAAATGAGCCTCTACGAGCAACGGGGGCGTTACTATTACACCTACAGGCTCAGCTCTCTCTGCACTTTCATTGACAGGACCAACCAGATAGTGTAAATGTGATCACGCCTGGCCCTGTCAATCAAAGTGCAGAGGACGCAGCAGTTGCAGAGAGAGAGCAGAGCCTCTAGGTGTAATGGTAACGCCCCCGTTGCTCCTAGAGGCTCATTTGTATATATTAAAACAACATTTTCTCAGCAATGCAGGCACATATGAACATGGGACCAACACAGACGCCTTCAGCTGCCAAGTGCACATGTAACAGGTCAGCCAGTGTCATAGGTGCAAATCTGCTGACAGATGGGCTTTAAGTAAACAAGCACACTCTACCAAGTCAAGCATGCATGTGTATGGGAGAATCGGGGAGAGAGCTGATGGATGAACGAGTGTGCCAACAGGTATCTAAGATGTATGGCCGGCTTCAAGGGTCACTGAGTTTTTATTAAACTTCTGATATGTCATAGGCATTTATCAAAGGTTTTGTTTGGTGGGGCTCCTAGTGCTCCTAGATCTCCACCGATCGCTAGAATAAGGAGAGAGAAGCGCTCAAATATCCCGCTGTCTCTTCGCTGCAGGAGAGGAAGTAAGATGGACTCAATAAACAGTCTATGGCTAATCTCAACTCTGCCCCTGGCAGTGAGAAGAGAAAGGGAGTTGTGTGAGTGCTTCTCTCTCCTCTTTCTAGCGATCTAGGGGGGTCTCGGCACTCAGGCCTCCACCGATCAAAGCCTTTGATATGAAAACTCGGTGACCATTTAAGTATCTCTGACACAAGTTACTTCTTGAGCTGTGATAAACACTCATTGCTAAAATGGCTGTATCGATATTGGTGCCATCTAGTGGTGAAATGTCAAATAACGTCACACTTATATCCGGCCACAAGCCGCATATCCATTGAAATAAACTACTAAAACTTTAATATGGCTGTAAGATTAGCCGTGTAATCTGTGCATGTTACAATATAAATCAAGTCCTTGTTTGTTCTTTATGGGAGAGGGGGGCTACTAGGACAAAACGTACTATAGAGAACAAGCAGGATTTGTGCAGCTAAAAGGGTTTTCCGAAATGTAAATACTGATGACCCGATTGGTGCAGGACTGAGGACTGGCACCCCTGCCAATCAGCTGTTTGAGAAGTCACCAGCGACCCTGTGAGGGCCGCGGCCTTGTGAGTGCTCACTCAGCACATCGCAGTACATTGTATAGCGGCTGTTTTTGGTATCACGCTCAGCCCCATTGACTTTTATGAGACTGAGCTGCATCTAGGCCACGTGACTGATGAATGTTACGTCACCGGCCTAGAGAAAGCTGCGAGAATGCAACAGCACTCAGAAGAGTCCTGGTGCCTTCTGAAACAGCTGATCGGCTGATCAGATACTATAGGATAGATCATCAGTATTTAAAAAGTCTCGGAAAACCCCTTTAATAAACAGAGGGTGATTACACTTTTAATCTATAACTGCACAAACCATATACATTACTGAATGCCACACAAACTTTGTTTTCAGGTGGAATTTTCCTGCAATTTACAGTAAAACTAGAGTAAACTGCAAATAACCAGCTACTTCCACGGTTCCAACCTGCTTAATTTGGAATTTGCAGAATGTCAACAAACCTATCATATACTGCCACCTTGTGGTGACTTTCAGAACTGCCGTCAGTTTACCATGTTAAAAAAAAGCAAAAAAAAAAAAGCTAAAAGAAGTATCCCAAGAGGTGTCCCACAGGATATGACATACAGTATATGTCTGATAGATAAGGATATCACCTCAGGAATCCACACGTCAAGAACCCTGTTTACTTCTACGTGAGTTACAGACACAAATATGCCTGAGCACAGCCGCTGTGCTGCGAACTGCCAGAGGAAATACCAAAGGGACCTCACGTTTTTAGTTGTCACGATCAACAGGAGTCCTAGATGTCAAACCCTAACCATTCATAATGTTATGGAATATTCCATTATGAGCCATAACATTACAATATGGCAAATTACCCTTAAAGAGGACCTGCAACCTTTGCTGACATATCTGTCTCACCAACTACTTGCATTCTTCATGTAAGAATAATTCTGGAGCATCCATTCTTACGACCCTATGATGTGCCATTCCTTTATTACTCCTGCTAGAATTTATGAATGAATTACTAGCCGTTTGCAATGAATATCCAGCTGGGCGTTACCACTTGGGGGGGGGGGTCCTTTGCACAGTCTGACACTATCTAATCAGCACTGACAGTGTTTAGACTGTGCAGGGACACGCCCTCAACTAATAACACCCTTCTGGACCTTCATTGCTAACTGCTAGTAATTCATTTATAAAATTCAAGTGGGAATAATGGAGGAATGGCACAACATGGTGTCATAAGAATAGATGCTCCAGAATTGTTATTACATGGGGGATGAAAGTATTTGATATAACAGACAGGAGAAGTGACAGCTCCACTTTAAGTGAAAATTCCTTTTCATGCCATACAGACTATTATTTCAAACATGACACCCCCCCACAATCACAAGACGGAAGGGGCTCCTAGAAAGAACGTCAGCTTCCTTCTGCTTTCTGGAGCACAGCCAAGGAGATGTTAGAGTCCTACTGACACCAGAGACAAGTCATAAGATGCTTACAGGCCTTCCTTGAAGACACAGGGCTAGTTTCACCTATCGCTAAAATTTCCGTTTTGTGTGGAATTTCCCTTTGAAGCTTTAAAGAGCACCTCCGCCCACTACAGTATAAATATGGCCTTGTAATCATCCCGTAATGCCCTTCTCATGGTCCTAAAATAACACATACAGGCTGTTTTCATGACAGTATATTTCTTCAGTTGTTAACCCTTTTATTTACGTGACCTCTTACCCGTGTGACAGCAATGTTCCCGGGCTGCAGACCCATTCCTGCCAGCGCATTGGCCAGCTCTACCGAATTCACCCCACAGTTATGAGCCACGCTGGCCTCGCATCTCTTGTGCACATTCATCTTGCATACTAAAAGAAAAAAAAAACAACAGGAGCGTCTATTAATTCAGGATGACGTTGCATTCCGGTAATATGGCTGCAGGAATTGTCACATCTGGTCAGAGAGCTCAATGCAGGAAGATTGAGGGGAATACAAAGCATTGTTCCGGACAATAAGACATCATTCTCTCCCCAGAGTTTATTCTGTGCGATAGGAAGTTTGTGAAATGAGGCCATTATGCACAGACAACAATAAAATGCTGACGCAGTCACTTCCAGCGGGTGACACGGGGGGCGAACAGACATTTAATATCTAACAAGCAATGCTCAAGTCGTTTAGGGCTGTTTTAACCTATTGTTGGCACAGTATAAAGCTGGCAAAGTACAAAGGTAGAAGATTTTTCTTTTTCTTAAGTTTAAAAAAAAGGTCCATTAGGGTTTTTGTAAATAAAAATAAAAAATCATTTACATTGAGCTATAAAAAAAAATCCCCAGATACCACACCCATTGCAGAATAGTTCTGTGGAATTTCATAGACATAAGTGAAATCTGCATGTGGGCCTCAGATTGATTTTGGGAACATTGACTGAGGGTAAATGATGAGGGTTGTGTTTGCGCAGTGGTTAACAAACCCAGCCACGCACAGCAAGTCATAACTGAAAAGGGGTATCCCATTATTGATGTAAAAAAAAATCAGACATCATATGGTACATGACAATCTCTTACTAACAAAGCTAGAACCAGCCCTGTACCTCACATGGATCCAGAGATCTCCCCATTCATTGCTTCAATTGCTCTGTAAATTCTCTTCAGGCAACTAAGGGGGTGTGTCCTTCCTCAGTGTGATATGTTGTCCTTTCTGCTGCAGCTCTCTGCCTATCACAGCTCAGGGTGTGTGTCCTTTCTCAGGGGGCACATCCTTTCGGCTGCAGCTCCCTACCTGTAACTGACGCAGCTTCTCACAGTAGATATGGCCGGTGGGAGTTAAAGGATGGAACTGAGCATGTGCGACCACCTCAGAGATGTTACTCAGGTGGATGGAGAAATAAGGAAAAGAGCAAACAGCAGGTGGTGCTGTACAGACCAATTTTAATGACTGGCTTAGTGGCTATACTAAACGTTTAATTACCTGCAGTTACAAAAGTATCCAAATCCAGGCGCTGGTTTGCAAAATGTAAAACAGAACAGGATATGCGCTCTCTTTTTTTCGGGGCCACAGAACTGTGATGCGGACATCACATGTTGTGCCGTTCACGTCCTTTGCGGCCTTATTGAAATGAACGGGCCTGCACCTGTGCCTCAAAATTGCGGAACAGATGCGGTACCCAGAAACACAGTCGTGTTAATTGACCCTTAGGTAAAGAGGAGAGCGCTCCAGTTCTGGAGGAGTCAATGAAACAAAGCATTTCATAGTCTCCTTTTATAAGGGTTAAACAGAGTTAGAAAAAACATGGCGGTTTTTGTCCAAGAACGGTGTCACACTTGTGCACAGTTTGCTATGGTATTTGGTATTGCAGCTCAGCCACTTGCTCTTTAGTGGAGCTGAGAGGGAAGGTCCCAAATCTCAGCCGTGTGTGATATTTCACGTCTTGTTCTGCATTCTCTGCAGATATTGAACAGGAGGTTTGCGGCATGTACGTGACCCATGAATCTTTAAAAAGCCCTTTCTCCAAAAAAGAACAGAAAATCACCAGTAAACATGAGCACGAACTGTCTGATCGTAGGAAAGCTGGGTAACAATAGAGTCACCATCACAACTCTAGCAATTATTGGTACTCTGCTTTCCCAGACTCGTGAATTTTAAAACAGATGTAATGTAAGGTCACATCCTCTGTCCCCTACAGTTGCATATCTAGAAATTTTTGCTAGTCAGAACTTTTGGGTGACACTATCTGTAAGAGTTGTAATGGCAGCCATATGATAAAATGCGTTGTGCCATGTTAGGAACTTATCCCTTCCCTACAGGATAAGGGATTAGCATCTGATTAGTGGGGTTCAACTGCTGGGACCCTTACCTGAATCGAGTGGCAGGTCGCGAATGACCGAGGCTGCTCTCTTCATTGTCTATGGGACTCCCGGGGATAGCTGGTGCACTGTATTCAGCTATCGCTGGCATTCCAATACAGACTGAATGCACTGTCAGTGTGCATGCGTGACCCCCACTCCATTAACTTCGGGAACACATTCTTACAATCGGTGCAGGTCCCAGCAGTCGGACCACCACATATCAGATACCCATCACCTATCCTGGATCGTGGATAAGTGATAAGTTCTTATGGTAAGACAACCCCTTTGAAGGGAGCATGTCAGCAGGAACATTCCTACGCAACCCAGCCCACTGCCAGGTAGGGTATGCTCACCTGGATAAAATGCTGACTTTTTTAGTAAATCCAATGTTCCTTCTCTAAGAAACCTTACCTTTAATCAACTTGCAAATTAGATGTTAAGTGCACCAAGGGCATGCCGTTGCCCTTGTGCATCCAAGCTCTGCTCCTTTCTCTGCCCAGACTGTTGATCGACAGGGCCAGGCATTAGGCAGGTCACCTTGCCTGGCCCTGCCATTGGCGTCTGAACAGTACACTTGTTTTAGCCACAACAGAGCCAAAGAAACTGTACTGATTATGTGCAGATGTTAAATCGAACACTGCATGCACGAGAATTCAGGCCCGGCGAGATTATATTCCTAATGACTGGCCCTTTCAAGCAATCGTCCGACAGGGGGGCTGGGCACAGAAAGGAGAGGGGCTTGGGTGCACCGATGCCAGCGAGCACAACTTCGGTGCATTTAACAATGAATTTGCAGATGGATTAAAAAGTCAAGAATGGAGACACGGATTTACTAAAGAAAGGTAGCATTTTACTCAGGAGAGTACACCCTACTTGCAGTGGAATGGACCATAATGTCATTGTGAACATACCTTATACAAATAAGAAAACTTAAAAAGGGCTGTCCAGACTACAGACACTGATACCCTATCCTCCAGATAGGTCATTAATATGAGATTGGTGGGGGTCTGACACCCGGCACTTCCACAGATCAGCTGTTTAAGGCTGCTGCGGCGCCAGTCATTATACAGTGTATGGAGCCCGAGGCAGGCAGCTCCGTACACTGTGTAGTAGCCGTGATAGGGTATTGCAGATCAGCTACAATTCAAATGAATGGAGCTGAGCCTCGGGACGTTGGGACCAGAAACTACACAGTGTGTGGAGCCTTCTGTTGGCGTCTGCCACCACAGCAGGCCAAAATAGCTGATCGGTGGGAGGGCTAGATATCAGACCCCACCGATCTGATACTGATGACCTATTCTGAAGACAGGTCATCAATATCTGTAGCCTGTGCAGCCCCTTTAAGGAACTACAAACATTTCCAGTATTTTGGAAGTAATATAATAAATAGAGATGAGCGAATCTCATATTTTAAAATTCGTTCACGCCTCGTTTGGTGGTAAAAGCAGAATTGCGTTATGGATTCCGTTACCACGGACCATAACGCAATTCTATGACGGGATGCATAACGGAATGCCTTTAGAGTCCTCTCCTGCATTACGGAAACGGGACGGATCCGTTATGCAGGCCATAGACTTCTATTATGACGGAATGATTAACGGAAAGCCTCTAAAGGCATTCCGTTATGCATTACGTCATAGAACTGCGCTATGGTCCGTGGTGACGGAATCCATAACGCAATTCTGCTTTTACCACCAAACGAAGCGTGAACAGATTTAATAACCTGAAATTCGCTCATCTCTAATAATAATAATAATAAAAAACTACAAACAAACGTTCTATCAAATTGTATCATCGTACTGAACATTACAGCGGCACCAGTAGTTATCCTGTAGTCATCACTTACTTTTACACTGTAATCCTTGCCTCATGAGACCCCATAATAACGACCCACAATGATTACAGAACGTTAACACCTTATAATTGTGGTCGCGGAACTTGTGAGGTAAATTGATCCCAAATCTCTGTTCAAAGATCTAAAAGTAAAACAGATTGTTACAATTGCGCTGTGATTACCTGACACAGGATTGCATGGGTGATACATTGTAACTACATGCAGCCCTATGACAGTAGGACTAATTCAATCGGGGGATTTTAGTCTAACAATAATCTACATCAATAACAATAGGGGATACATTTTACGCCCTGCACGTGAGATGCACAGTTGTGTCCCCCAGCGCAGCGTGCCTTGGTTCATCGACAGGGAATTGACCTATGATGATGAATCTGGCTTCAGCTAAGAACAATGTTAGCCCGGATGCCAGTGGCGAAAAATGTTGATAGATGAGCCGCGCTTGGCATGACTCTGAAGCCCCACCCATTTTTCCCAACAAATTCATATTCACGGGAAAAAGGTGTAACGAGGGATTCATAAATATGGTATTTGGTCTGAAGGCCATATTTTTCAATGGGTTAATTCAAGAAAACAATAAATACATCAACTATATATATTGTTCGAATGTATCTATTCACTGACAGCAGGCAAAGATCTTGAAAACAGAGGAACTGAAACACTAAAGCAAGTTAGACAGTTTTTCAATTTAAAAGTTACCAGAACCCCTTAAAGAGAGTGTATCACCTATATGTGTTTATTAATTTAAATGATATTCATTTTATAATCTTTTATATTTTCTAATTTTTATGCTATTTTCTGTACATAATTATGACGCAGCCATCTTTCCTGAGCTGTTGTTCACAACATTTAGGCACAATAGATAGGAAATGACTCGTTTACTTCTGTGAGAAAGCGCTGTGGGCATGCTTAGGGAACTTTCGCACTTTCACCTATGGAAATTAATGCCGGATCCGGCATTACGGCAAGTGTTCCCGTGTTTTGGACGGAGATAAAACCGCAGCATGCTGCACTATTATCTCTGTCCAAAACACCGTACACTGAAACGACTGAACTGAAGACATCCTGAACAGATTTCTCTCCATTCAGAATGCATTAGGATAAAACTAAAGTGTTTTTTTTTTTTTTCGGTATTGAGCCCCGATGACGGAGCTCAATGCCGGAAAAGAAAAACGCCAGTGTGAAAGTCCCCTAAGTGACCTATACAGAAGTCATTGTGCAGGGAAGGCAGTAGATGAGCTCAGACTGGAACCCTCTTAAAAGAAAATTCATCACCTATATTTTTTTTTACTAATTAAAAACAGATAGTGATACACATTATTTTTATAACCTGTTTTTATTTTCCAATTGTAGATTTTTTAAATCCTATTTCCTGTACATAATTATGGGGCGGCCATCTTGCCACTTTACGGCAGCCACATGGACCATAGGCACAAAATACAGAAAATGACTCACCGACTTCTGTGTGAAAGTACTGTGAGACTGCTGAGAGAGGTCATTGTGCAGGGAAGGGAGTATATACGCCGTTACATCTCCTATTGTGAATGGGAGCATCTGTGTTACCTATATATTCTGCAGGTTTTACCTTTCATTGTAATCCTGTCAGTGATGATCATAAGATGACTGCTGAAAAGTGATCTCCACAAAACAGGAAGTCTACGTCTATTATGAGACTCAGTAGCCAGTGACTGGCAGCAGCAGTGCATGTGATCATAGACGGGATGTCAGACAACGAGGACAGGACCCTCAGCGCTTATTTATTTTACACACATTGTAGGGTCAATTACCTTTGGTTTGGGGTTCCTACTTCAGCAAATGGCAATTATCATGTCGAGAAAGTTAATACAAGGCACTTACTAATGTATTGTGATTCTCCATATTGCCTCCTTTGCTGGCTGGATTCATTTTTCCATAGCATTATACACTGCTCATATCCAGAGGTTACAACCACCCTGTAATCCAGCAGTGATGGCCGTGCTTGCACACTGTAGAAAAACGCGCTGACCTCTCTAGCGGCTTGGACGGTGGGAGTGCACATAGGGACGCATGCGCTTCAGCTCCCATCCCAGCCACCTCCTATCTGCACAGCAATGGTGGCCGTATCCCTGGAAACGAGCAGTTCCATAATGCTATGGAAAAAGGAATCCAGCCAGCAAAGGCGGCAATATGGACAATCACAATACATTAGTAAGTGCCTTGTATTCACTTTGTCTACATGATAAATGCCATTTGCTGAAGTGAGACAACCCCTTTAACGTCACCCATATCTGAGCAGCGCTGTAATATATCTTCTCCTGGTAACACAATTCAAGCATTCATAATACGACTTCTACTACAGATATACCGGTAAGTGTAATGCATGTCATTAGGTACTTGGGGATTTTGGACTTTTCTTAAAGACCGAGACACAGGATGTGGTTTTGCACAAAAATATCTAGAGACGGTGGCAGCACAGTTAAAAATAATAGTAATACGTCACCTTTTTTTCCACTTTAGCTGAATTGGTCATGCAAACACAAGCTGTGACGATCAACTGGTGGCAGCGCTTGTGAACCACACATGTGCAAACTGGCGAGAGGAAAGAGATGTGAGTGCCAAATTTATATCACATATGCATCTATATATATATTTCACAGTGGAAAACAAAACAAAAAATTAATTACCCCAACAAAAATAGAACTCATACAATGCCCTGAGCTGTGGGAGTTGTAGTCCGGAGAGCCACAGGACTTCTTTTAAACCATGTTTCTCAAATACAGCCCTCCACTTAGATTTTCACAATATAGGTCATGAAAGTCTGCTGGACAATTCACTTGCATGGGAAGAGCTGTTGTAATTATACTGCACTGCCGCTGCAAGGGAGACGGCGTGCAGGTAAAAACTGTAGAGGATGCAGCGTTCGCACAAGCACCGTCCACAACACCTTGAAACAGTGGACCAGCAGGTATTCTGGGAGTTGGCCCACCCACGACCTGTGATATTGATGATCTATCCTGAGGATAGGTCATCAGTATTATTCCACTGCACAACCCCTTTAAGGAGGACTTGTAACCTCTCCTGACATGTTTGTTTTAGCAACTACTTGCATTCCCCATGTAATAAGAATTATGCAGCATCTATTCTTAGGACTCTATGATTTGCCATTCCTCTATAATTCATCCAAGAAGTTTATGAATGACTTGCCAGCAGTCTGCAATAAAGCTCCAGTTGGGGGTGTATAGTCTGACACTATCCACTATCCGGACCCTATTATAGTCAATGGAGCATTCTGGTAACATCTGGTAATGCCGCTTCCTGAGAACTCCAGCAGAGTGCGCCACAAATGTGAAAGTAGCCTTAAAAGGTCCTCTTGACAATAGACTCTCAATACTAAACATCTGGTTTAATTAGTGTCAGAACATCAGTAGGGGTCCTCTACAGAAGATTCTGGGGTGGGAATTCTGAGATAAAAAGACATAATAAAAGAGGCTCTGTCACCAGGATTAACCCTATCAAACCAGTAACCACATTCTAACCACAAATTCCATACTGCCTAGTAGGACTCATCATGCTGATTAAAAAGATACTTTTCTTATGTCTGTACGAGAAATCTGTTTTTTTATTCATATGCAAATGAGAAGTTTGAGCACCAGGAGGTGGGGCTGAATTGTTTGAGCACTACTTTGTAACACCCCCTGCGTTATTGTTTTAATCAGCATGATGAGCCCTACCAGCCAGTGTCTCTGGTTTAATAGATCTATCAAATATGGTGGCTCACCCTTCTTAGCAGTATGGAGAGGTGCTAGTGGTCGATTAGTCTCACCCTAGACCACAGAAAAATTGTACATATAATTGATTCGACCAGGTCGAATCAATCATATGTACAATTTTTCTCTGATTTAATAGAGTTGATCCTGGTGACAGAGCCTCTTTAAGACTTATAGAATTATGTGCTAATTAATTTAATATATTGTTTTAGTGGTCAGAAATCAAAATGTCATGCATATACATAGAATCTAGCATTCAGGCTGCCTGCGGCCACCACTAGGGGGGGCTTCCTGTGTTCTGTTTTATTACTGTATAACATTGAGCAATATAAAACTAAGCTTGGGTTGTGGATCAAAGCTGTGTCTTACTTTATCAAAGAAAAAAAAAACATCAAGCTGAGAGTGCTTGGTCTTAGGCCTCATGCAGACGACCGGTTTCTTATGCTGTCCGCAAAAAGGGGTTTCGTTGTTCAGTGATCCATGTCCGTTTTTGCCTTCCGTTGTGTTTCCGTGTGTCTTCCGTTTTTTTTTAGCGGACATGACCCAAAAGATTTTACCAAAAGACAGGCTGACAATGTTTCCCAAGTGCCTGCCAAGGGATCCGCAAAAAAAACGGACACGGAACGCGGATGACACACGGATGGCCATCCGCATTTTTCACGGACCCATTGACTTGAATGGGTCCATGAACCGTTTTTCACGGACAAGAATAGGACAGGTTATATTTTTTTGACGGACTGGAATCACGGACACGGAGGACAAACGGTGCATTTGCCGAGGTTTCCACGGACCCATTGAAAACCAATGGGTCCGCAGAAAATCATGAAAAACGGAGCAACGGACACGGAATCAAACAACGGTCGTGTGCATGGGGCCTTGGGTGAACATTACCTAGAGGGGGCAATCCGCAGATGGACCTGTGCCGAAGTAACACTGCATTTATTTCTATTTTTTTTTACGTGTAAGTTTTCTTTAAGGGTAAGAAGTAAAGAATGCTAGGAGTTGTTGTCATGCGGTTTCCCCAATATGTTCTAAGCAAAACCACATCCATTTAAACCTTCTGTAGAGGTCACTAATTATTTTAATCACAAAAAAATAGTGGCTTCTGTTCTGAGTGTCAAGTCCAGTGCTCTCACAATGAGACTTACACATCATCTATCCTTTATATTAGAAGCCAAAATGGGCAACAAGAAGAGGAGAGGCACTCATAGGGTGATATGTATGTTAAAAAGGGGGTCGTTTAGGATGATTAGGCTCACCTTATGTGGTTGTGCGAACGTAGGCACAACCCTAGTGTACGCAGGTAATAGTAGGAGGTCGGTGCTGCCAGTGTCGTCTAATCCTCGCTTGGACTGGTTGCCAGCCCTTGAGAGGCAAACGTTTATATTGGAGAGGATGGAGCCCGCGTGGAGGTTCACACCCTTAGTGGAGACGCTAAATCGGTGCAACTGAACAACCAGGTAAGTATCGGATTAGAACTTTTCTTTATTCAAGGTCAACCTTGAATAAAGAAAAGTTCTAATTCAATACCTACCTGGTCCTTCAGTTGCGCCGATTTAGGGTCTCCACTAAGGGTGTGAACCTTCACGCGGGCGCCATCCTCTCCAATATTATATTAGAAGCCAGGAGGTGCAGGTCAGGGAACACCAAGGTGACTAATCTTTTAGGTTATGCACAGTAAGGAGTTCACATCTCCTTATAAAACACACCCTACATTCTGAAGCCCTTGAAAAGGAATACAACAGTCTTGAGGCTGACTAGAAGATCTCTCTTTTCAAAGACGTTGTGCAGCTGCTGGGAGGTGTAAGAGGGTGGTAGCACCCACCGTACATGGTTATGTGGTTGACTGTGTTTGGTTTTCTATTTTAATATTTTTTGCATTCAAATTGTAATTCTTTCCATGTTGGGGCAGACTGATTGGGCTGAAGGGTTAATAAGGCCTCTTTGTAGTTCAAAAGTATTCTCAGTATCTTTCAAGAATCTGCCAAGTAATGCTTTAAAATGGCGGTTCTTCACATGGTATCCAGTTGGAGAGGGATGTGACTTCGTGGCCAACAGCTGTATCAGTGTCCTGCCCCTCAGACTGCCCGAAACGGTACCAAAGCACTGACTTTGAGGTGGTGCTTGCATAAGCCCTGCCCCTTTCCTGGTACGGTTCGGCAAAGACTGGGCTGCTGGAAAGTAAGCTGGAAAGTAACAAAATTGTCCTCAGCAAAGGGGGTCTTGAGAGATATCGCTGGGTAGTGGTGCTGCTGAAGACCAAGCGTAAAGCACTCTTGGTAGAATGGTGGACTAAGCCAAGCAGCCGATCCTATCTGTAACCCGCATGTATGTAGCCGCCTCAGAGGGCTGCCCTCTAGTAATCACTGAAATTCTTTGTAGCCAGAATTGGTAAATGTCATGATATTGAGCCTCTGTAAAGTAAAGCCTGTTTAAGTCCTGCCTGGTTATTGCAAGCACCTAATCAGAACTAGAACTTGAGGAAGCACTTCTGAAGAACCTCAACCTGCTGAGGGGCTCCTACAAAGGTTATGGCGCCGGGTGGAAAATGCACCTCAGAAAACTTTGTCTCTAAGTGAGTTCCTAAATCAGTGATTGATATGAAGGTCCTAATTAAAGGGAATTTACATTCACCTTCAATGTAGTACAGCTGTCTAGGCTCGGACCACTCTCCCAACGTCTCCCCTTTAAACTGCTAGTGGGACACAAGTCCAAAGATGGACCTGTTCATTTTCAGAATGATCTTCTGCAGCAGGTAGGGTGTGCATACTAGTGTTTACTGACTAGGGTATGTACTATAAAGGTACACAATATGGCTGCTGCGGGGCCTCTGGAGAGAGGGACATAGTCCTATTGGTCCCAACTCCTTTGCTATTAGGCAGTAATAATAAGTGCAGGAATTCCCCTCCATAGAAACTGCATAGTTTGCATGCAAGGAGATGGGGAATCAGAGCAAGGATTACGTGTAACCAGCTCAGACTGGCATCAAAACCAGGCGAAGGATGCCCATTATGCTGTGCTTACATCCGTGTTACCTGACAAGCTTGCTCCTTGCCCATATTCTACCCAGTGATTTGCATATTTTACTGTTTACTGGACAACGGTTGTTGGCATGCCCTAAAGATGACCGCAAACAAGGAAACCACCTGTAGGTGGAGCTCTGCCAACAGGCTACAGAATAATTGTAATTGTGTCTCCTCATTAGTCTCATACAGTAAGTCTATTTCTATAATATCCTACATACCCATTACCATATGACCACCACAAATCCTCCTGCATTGTGCAAAAAATGTCCACCCTTTTTTTAAAGGAGGTTGCAAAAGATGAGAAAAATATAGGTGCTTTCTTACAAAAATGGCACCAATGCTCTCCACAGGTTCTATGTGGTATTGCAGCTCAATCCCATTCACTTTATTAGTACTGACCTGCAATACCAGGCACAACTCATGGACAGGAGCGGCACTGTTTATGGAAGAAGGCAGGATTTTTTTTTTTTATCCTGAACATGCCCTTTAGGTTTAACATTCTGTGCTTATTATTTAGTTATTTCTTATTGATTTCCTCACCTTTCATAGCACTGACATATTGCAAAGCGCTTTTCACGACACAATCATCACTATTTTTATTATTTTGTTAAAGGGGCTGTCTGAGTTATGAAAAATATATATAGCACTGTAAATCTGATGGGCAGCAATATATAACTAAGCTAAGCAAGTTTTAGGCAAAAAAAATTCTATTTTCTTCATTTCCCTTTTTCTCTTCTGCCCTTTGTTTACCTGCAATGACAACAATCTCTGCTTCTCCCCTGCTCTGCAAAGGGAGTGAATAAGTGCTGCCCTGAGTGACATGTCTGCCTGCTGGAATATTTGGCAGCATGTTATATGTGTAGGACTACAAGTCCCAGCTGTACAATGACACTGCTAATACACACAGAATCTTCCCCCTACCTGTTCTTGTGCAATGCTCTGCAGATTTCCTCTAGTCTGTCAGCTCCTGTGCCCAGTATTTGTCTTCTCACTGCCTGCAGCTACTCAGTAAAGACTGCAGCCCTGAGTCTGTGCTGCTGAAGGGGTTACAGTTTTTCCTGAAGAATCCAGGGAGAGAGCAGACACAGCAGCAGAGTGCAGGGGGCGTGGCCAGCACAGTGACCTCTCGTGTACAGACACATATCTCCTTTCTCAGGCTTGTGCACGAAACATCACAGAGCAGGGAAAGAAGCTGACATCACAGGTCATGTGACCCTCCGTGAAGTCTAAGAAAGCAGCAACTGTAGATGCAGTAAAGCCTTTACATTCGATTAGTTAGAAACATACAAAGAACAAAAAAATAACTTGGACAACCCCTTTAATATATTATTATGGTGGTATTAGTTTTTTTTTCAACTGATACAGATTCTAAATCCCCTGTATAGATCTTAACCTGAAATATAAACTTCTTGTGACAGCCATTGGGGACACATAGGAGCTAAATGAATACTGTTCAACAATAAGTGAATGCTCTTATGCGTTTATCTGTACTGAGAAACTTGAGAAAAATCAGAAAGTTGAAAAAAGAATACTGTTCAACAAATAAATTGTATTTAGTAAGCGCCCCCTAATGCTGGCTGCAGGCAGCAAGGATTTGACACAGATGAAACCTAGAGAAGAACTCCAGGACTAGCTCTCTTTTTTTAGATGTCGCTGAATACATTTTATAGATCTGACAATTGATTTGTTTTTATAGGCTATTTCGCTGCTGAAGCGTTATACTGTACATCTTCTACAATAACTTTTAGCTAGAAGGGTGGGAAGTGTTCAGCAGTATTGGAATGGTTGGCTGAGCAAAAAACTGGAGTGTAAAGAATGGTGGAGGAACAGAGGCAAGGAGAATGTGATAGCATGAGTTAATGACATCATTAGAAATAAGAGAGGGGTAGGATTACGTCTCCATCAGATTACACTGAGGCTTGTAGCTGGCCATAGCTCTTCTGAACGGAGCAAAATAAAAACTTGGTCACTTTTTATACTACAAATGTGCAATTATGCCCCTATGCATTCTGCAAGAGAGTGCTGGAGGAGGGTGTAATTCTTAAATAGTGGAATTATGTTAGACAGTTTATTACAAGGGCAAAGGGATGTTAAAGGGGTTGACTCATCGCGCCATTACTAAGGCGAGATGAGACGAACCCTGACTACCAGCGGGCCGATGCTCTGCTGTTTCAGTAGGTCTCATTGCAACGCATGGATACTACGGAAACAGCACAGGACAGGAGGCTATGCTGGTGCACTGCAATGGGAGCTACTAAAATAGTGGAGTGCTGGCCTGTTCCGCCGATTCCTGGCCACCTGGTGGTCGGGACTTAGTTTTATTTCGCCTTAGTTACCGCAAAATGAGACAAACCCTTTAAGGAGAGATGTACAGGATGTCACATTACCTTGACACTGGTATCCCTGCTTGCCAAACACTCCCCTGTAATATAAAACAGACAAAATGTTACACGCAGGAGACCATGACATCACCGTTAGACAATATTCACATAGGTCTTCTACTTAAAGGGTGTGTCAACCTTTGCAGACCTATGTGTTTCCATATTTACTGTAGCAACAGATAGACGGGAGTATAACTACAGAATCAGACTACACTCGGATAAGTCTGTAGTCTGCTACCTCGGAGACACATAGGTTTGCATGGGAGCCGTTAACGTCAGTATATTTCTATGAAGACCATTTGCAATACACATATATACAACAAAAACTCTGTATTTATAGTGGTTACTTTGACTTAAAGTGTAATTGTCATTTTATTTTTTATTTTCTAGTTTATTAGAGCTAGGCAAGTATACCTGAGTTAGTCTGTCAATGATTGTCAAAAGATCTGTAATAACCTTATAATAACAGCTTTCATTAATGTCCCCTGTCCCTTTCCACTGGAGGACCATTGCTAGGGCTTGTCTGTCTTCCTTTTAGTATAAACAGAAGACAGAGGGGCGGTCCTTCACACTGCATGGCTGCATTAGGCTTCAGAGTGCGGAGGCGTGTCTCTCAGCAATCCAATCTGATTGGCTGACAGGAAGCTTCTGGCTACAGCAAGTGTGTATGTGAAGTGAGGGAAGGCAGTTTTGGCAGAGGAGCCATCTTGAGAACATACTCATATTGTAGAGGGTAAAACAGCTGTAACTAAGGGGAAAACTCGAGGAAAACAGTGGTATGTGAAGAAACTAAAGATTGCTTTATGCATAAAGCTGCAGCAGCAGTAACATATGCTGAAATAGATTTTTTGATGAAAACATGACATTTACCCTTTAAAATAAGATGCACTAAAATGCAGGCTTCATTTGTGTCACCTTCCGAACCCCTGATATTTAGTTTTCAGCCTGCTCCTAGTTGCAGATATTTCTCTTGTGTGTCCCTCCCAGTAACACATGCTGGATCCATGCATCCAGGATGCTGTTTTCCCTACAAACTAACTAGGACTACTGCAAATGGTTAACTAAAGCTAAAAGGGTTAATGCAATTAACGGAGTTGAATGCTGTTATTTATCAGTGTTTTATATGTACTTAATAGCAATGTATAGGCAACCAAACAGTTAACAAATTGGAAGACTGTTTAGATTACCGGAGTGATTGACCAAGTCTGCCCCGGTTAGTTCAGAGAGTCCAGTTTGAGCAGAGCAGTCCAAAAATTGCAGAAAGGGTTAACAAGAACCAAATTGCATGTATGTGGTTACTTTGGAGAGATTGCAAAGTGTACTTAGACAGGGGGCCCCGAGTTCTACAGCTACCATCATTGTTGCTGCCTATATGCTGCTATCTGGAGAAGATTACACAGTGAAATATATTTTAGAATGGTGCCTTTTGCTGCTATATGTACTACTGCTCCTATCATCAACTCAGTAAAGAAAGACTTGATGTATTGCAACAAACAGGGCTGGATACTGACTCCACCATACATCCTCCAGCCCTAAGGCTAGGTCTACCCGACGACAAGTCGCGCGACAAGTAGGGCACAACTACACTGCAACATTTGTTGCGCGACATTTTGTTGCACGACAATTTTTATAATGGTAGTTTATGATGTCACATTCCGACATGCTGCGACGCGACAGACGCAGAAAAATCCATCTTGAATGGATTTTTTCCGACTGTCGTGTCGCAGTACGTCGCATGTTGCAATGCGACACCATAGACTCCCATTATAAAAATTGTCACGCGACATTAATGCGACAAATGTCGTCATGTAGACCTAGCCTTACACCTGCTCCTAACACCAAGAGCACCCCACCTGACACCAGGCAGGAGCTTCAGAAAGCCTTGAGGGAAGAAAGGGTGTGTCTTCCTATCACTGCACAGCCCCAGGGATTGATGGGGTGGAGACTGCCACCATGAACTGCGAGTACAACTACCACTTTCACAGCCATCATCACTCCTCCCATTCTCTGCTCTCCACTCCCAGGTTGCTGCACTAGTGTGTGATATCCACCCTATCTATAACCCCTTGGATGTTTACCCCCTCTCCACTCCCTGATATACTGTGTAGAAAATCTTCACTCTCCCTGCTGCTATCTACCAACACTGAGAAAAGGCAGAGTGGAGTAGAGAGAGGAGTCAGAAACAGGAGCAGCGCTTTGATGGATGGATGTTAGACTCAGCAGCTCAAAATGGCAGGAAATGTTTATTGAAAACTATTTTGGAAAATAAACATTAAAAAAAAAAAACTGTGTAAAGGTGTTCTTACCCATTAACATTAGATATCATAGTATCTCCATAACTATTTTCTACAAGGGTATGCCCTACACTGAAAGGTAAAGATACCCTAACCTGTATTTCTGGTTGTCAGTACAGCTTATAATTAAAAATCGGTACTACTAATTAAGGTATAAAAGAAAAACAATACTCCTCATAATACATTGTAAATATCACACCAGTTCACATTTCTGTCACAATTACCAAATAAATTCTTTACAGTGCGAGCAGTACGTTGGCTGGCGCAGATAAGTCGCCATAAACTTGTGTCCATTAACCTGGTGCACCCTTCTTCTCATAGCCCTCTGTCGTTTCCTTGTAAAGTGCCTCAGTAGCCGACCATCCCGCATTGTTCCTACAAATTAAAGGGAAATAAAAAATCAAAAGTAAAATAGCGAGAAAAAAAATACCCAAAACAAAAACACCTGGATGTGCCAACCAGTTACCCATCACTGATGTACAGGATAATAGCTGAATACCTTGAAATATTTCTCTATGGTCTTTTGTACTATTCACCTTTTTTGAGCATTTTAACAATGAACGTATTACGTTACATTTTATAACACTTATTCCAAGATAGAGACAGTGCTCCGAACTATGCTTTTTCAATTGCATTAATTTTATTCTTCCAGCCAATTAGTGCAGGTTGCAGAATGTTCTGTGGCCAAAAATATACTCACACTCCCTGGCTTCTTCTAGGCCTTTCTCTGCACTGTGTCCTGACTACGTACAGCGTCAGATCGTAGTGCACGTAAGCGTGCACTATGACCCGACGCTTTATGACGTCAGGTCACAGTGCTGAGCGTGCCAGAAGAAAAGCAGGGAGCAGTCAGTGCTTGATCTGCAGGGTTGCAGCGCTGTCTGAAGCAAGCAAGATAAGTTTTTTTTTTTTTTTTTTTTATGTCTTATCTGAGGTTTGATGGGGGTCTGATCTATGGTCAGATGGGGGGGGTCCGATCTGAGCAGAGTGGATTTGATTTAAATCCCGTTTTAAATCACTAGTCAGTAAGGCTAGATTTAAATCATAGTTTTCTACATAAAGACTTACTTATTCTTGCTGGTATAACTTATAATATGCAAGTAGATGAAGATTTTTAGAACAACAACTTTTCATATTAGTTTTTTTTATCCCCAGTTTAATAGGTTAATCGTTCATATTTGGACAACTTTTTCTTGTACTTAGGAAGGAGAAAAAATATTGTTTCTATTCTATTCACTGAACTTCTTTAAACTTAGCACCGAAGGGGTTGTTTCTGGATTCATAGGTTTGTAGAAGTTAGGATTAAGGTCTTTTTCTCAACTCTGTTCATATTATAAACTTTTTGCTGTGAAGAAGAGGCCTGTGATCTCTGCTGAAGTAAACCAAGCATCTGTGATGGAGGTTGTTGTTCCGATCCGAATCTGATGGAGCTTGGAGTGTAATGACTGTCTGATATGAGGTCTGATGGAGCTTGGAGTGTAATGACTGTCTCATATGAGGTCGGATGGAGCTTGGAGTGTAATGACTGTCTGATATGAGGTCTGATGGAGCTTGGAGTGTAATGACTGTCTGATATGAGGTCTGATGGAGCTTGGGGGTCTGATTTGGGGGTCCGATGAGGATGGGGGTCTGATCTGAGGTTTGATAAAATATATATTTTTTTCTCATGTTCCTCCTCTAAATCCTGGGTGCGTCTTATAGTCTGGTGCATCTTATAGTCTAGAATAAAGTTTATGTAATTGAAAAAGCATAGCTTGTAGCGCTGTTTCTATCTTGGAAGATTCGTGTGCACTTCATCCCAACGTGGGAAAGGGAAAGTAGACGAGCACCCAATAAAAGCCTGAAAAAGAAAGAGTGGGCTGTTGTCACCTATTAAAGAGCATTTTATAACAATGCTTTAAAATCTTAGATATTTGAAACACAACAATTTTTATATATCAGTATTCGCCAGTTTGCTAATACAAAGCTTTGAATTGGGTTGCATTCACATTTTCCTACGACCCCTGCTGCTTTAGTGTCTGCAAAAGAACATGTGCTATTGACATTTATTGTGGAAGACTAATTTCTTTGCCAGTAGGCAGTAAGTTGCAATCTGTAGGAAGGATCCCCAACTTTACATGCAGCATAAAGGACTAGTATCCTCTTACATGGAGGAGAAACCATTGGGCCAGCTAATGGAACCAATTCCAAGATGCAACTGCAATCTCTGCTGCTCATATATCTAGATAATGCCACAATACCAATGATATCCCACAGGGAAACACAACAATGTCACAATACTGGGATAATAGACAAAGTGATGGCACAGTACTGGGATAATAAACAGTGATGTCACAGTACTGGGATAAAGGATACAGTGATGTCACAGCACAGGATAATAAACACAGTGATGTCACAGTACAGGGATAAAGGATACAGTGATGTCACAGTACAGAGATAATAAACACAGTGATGTCACAGTACAGGGATAATAAACACAGTGATGTCACAGTACAGCGATAATAAACACAGTGATGTCACAGTACAGGGATAATAAACACAGTAATGTCACAGTACAGGGATAAAGGATACAGTGATGTCACAGTACAGAGATAATAAACACAGTGATGTCACAGTACAGGGATAAAGGATACAGCGATGTCACAGTACAGAGATAATAAACACAGTGATGTCACAGTACAGAGATAATAAACACAATGATGTCACAGTACAGGGATAATAAACACAGTGATGTCACAGTACAGGGATAATAAACACAGTAATGTCACAGTACAGAGATAATAAACACAGTGATGTCACAGTACAGGGATAATAAACACAGTGATGACACAGTACAGGGATAATAAACACAGTGATGTCACAGTACAGGGATAAAGGATACAGTGATGTCACAGTACAGAGATAATAAACACAGTGATGTCACAGTACAGAGATAATAAACACAGTGATGTCACAGTACAGAGATAATAAACACAGTGATGTCAAAGTACAGAGATAATAAACACAGCAATGTCACAGTACAGGGATAATAAACACAGCGATGTCACAGTACAGAGATAATAAACACAGTGATGTCACAGTACAGAGATAATAAACACAGTGATGTCACAGTACAGGGATAATAAACACAGTGATGACACAGTACAGGGATAATAAACACAGTGATGTCACAGTACAGGGATAATAAACACAGTGATGTCACAGTACAGAGATAATAAACACAGTGATGTCACAGTACAGAGATAATAAACACAGTGATGTCACAGTACAGAGATAATAAACACAGTGATGTCACAGTACAGGGATAATAAACACAGTGATGTCACAGTACAGGGATAATAAACACAGTGATGTCACAGTACAGGGATAATAAACACAGTGATGACACAGTACAGGGATAATAAACACAGTGATGTCACAGTACAGGGATAATAGGATACAGTGATGTCACAGTACAGAGATAATAAACACAGTGATGTCACAGTACAGGGATAATAAACACAGTGATGTCACAGTACAGGGATAATAAACACAGTGATGTCACAGTACAGGGATAATAAACACAGTGATGTCACAGTACAGGGATAATAAACACAGTGATGTCACAGTACAGGGATAATAAACACAGTGATGACACAGTACAGGGATAATAGGATACAGTGATGTCACAGTACAGGGATAATAAACACAGTGATGTCACAGTACAGGGATAATAAACACAGTGATGACACAGTACAGGGATAATAAACACAGTGATGTCACAGTACAGAGATAATAAACACAGTGATGTCACAGTACAGGGATAATAAACACAGTGATGACACAGTACAGGGATAATAGGATACAGTGATGTCACAGTACAGAGATAATAAACACAGTGATGTCACAGTACAGGGATAATAAACACAGTGATGACACAGTACAGGGATAAAGGATACAGTGATGTCACAGTACAGAGATAATAAACACAGTGATGTCACAGTACAGGGATAATAAACACAGTGATGTCACAGTACAGGGATAATAAACACAGTGATGTCACAGTACAGAGATAATAAACACAGTGATGTCACAGTACAGAGATAATAAACACAGTGATGTCACAGTACAGAGATAATAAACACAGTGATGTCACAGTACAGAGATAATAAACACAGTGATGTCACAGTACAGGGATAATAAACACAGTGATGTCACAGTACAGAGATAATAAACACAGTGATGTCACAGTACAGGGATAATAAACACAGTGATGTCACAGTACAGGGATAATAAACACAGTGATGTCACAGTACAGGGATAATAAACACAGTGATGTCACAGTACAGGGATAATAAACACAGTGATGTCACAGTACAGGGATAATAAACACAGTGATGTCACAGTACAGAGATAATAAACACAGTGATGTCACAGTACAGAGATAATAAACACAGTGATGTCACAGTACAGAGATAATAAACACAGTGATGTCACAGTACAGAGATAATAAACACAGTGATGTCACAGTACAGAGATAATAAACACAGTGATGTCACAGTACAGGGATAATAAACACAGTGATGTCACAGTACAGGGATAATAAACACAGTGATGTCACAGTACAGAGATAATAAACACAGTGATGTCACAGTACAGGGATAATAAACACAGTGATGTCACAGTACAGGGATAATAAACACAGTGATGTCACAGTACAGAGATAATAAACACAGTGATGTCACAGTACAGAGATAATAAACACAGTGATGTCACAGTACAGGGATAATAAACACAGTGATGTCACAGTACAGGGATAATAAGACACAGTGATGTCACAGTACAGAGATAATAAACACAGTGATGTCACAGTACAGGGATAATAAACACAGTGATGTCACAGTACAGGGATAATAAACACAGTGATGTCACAGTACAGAGATAATAAACACAGTGATGTCACAGTACAGGGATAATAAACACAGTGATGTCACAGTACAGGGATAATAAACACAGTGATGTCACAGTACAGAGATAATAAACACAGTGATGTCACAGTACAGAGATAATAAACACAGTGATGTCACAGTACAGGGATAATAAACACAGTGATGTCACAGTACAGGGATAATAAACACAGTGATGTCACAGTACAGGGATAATAAACACAGTGATGTCACAGTACAGGGATAATAAACACAGTGATGTCACAGTACAGGGATAATAAACACAGTGATGTCACAGTACAGGGATAATAAACACAGTGATGTCACAGTACAGAGATAATAAACACAGTGATGTCACAGTACAGGGATAATAAACACAGTGATGTCACAGTACAGGGATAATAAACACAGTGATGTCACAGTACAGGGATAATAAACACAGTGATGTCACAGTACAGGGATAATAAACACAGTGATGTCACAGTACAGGGATAATAAACACAGTGATGTCACAGTACAGGGATAATAAACACAGTGATGTCACAGTACAGAGATAATAAACACAGTGATGTCACAGTACAGGGATAATAAACACAGTGATGTCACAGTACAGGGATAATAAACACAGTGATGTCACAGTACAGAGATAATAAACACAGTGATGTCACAGTACAGAGATAATAAACACAGTGATGTCACAGTACAGGGATAATAAACACAGTGATGTCACAGTACAGAGATAATAGACACAGTGATGTCACAGTACAGAGATAATAAACACAGTGATGTCACAGTACAGGGATAATAAACACAGTGATGTCACAGTACAGAGATAATAAACACAGTGATGTCACAGTACAGAGATAATAAACACAGTGATGTCACAGTACAGGGATAATAAACACAGTGATGTCACAGTACAGGGATAATAAACACAGTGATGTCACAGTACAGGGATAATAAACACAGTGATGTCACAGTACAGGGATAATAAACACAGTGATGTCACAGTACAGGGATAATAAACACAGTGATGTCACAGTACAGGGATAATAAACACAGTGATGTCACAGTACAGAGATAATAAACACAGTGATGTCACAGTACAGAGATAATAAACACAGTGATGTCACAGTACAGGGATAATAAACACAGTGATGTCACAGTACAGAGATAATAAACACAGTGATGTCACAGTACAGAGATAATAAACACAGTGATGTCACAGTACAGAGATAATAAACACAGTGATGTCACAGTACAGGGATAATAAACACAGTGATGTCACAGTACAGGGATAATAAACACAGTGATGTCACAGTACAGAGATAATAAACACAGTGATGTCACAGTACAGAGATAATAAACACAGTGATGTCACAGTACAGGGATAATAAACACAGTGATGTCACAGTACAGGGATAATAAACACAGTGATGTCACAGTACAGGGATAATAAACACAGTGATGTCACAGTACAGGGATAATAAACACAGTGATGTCACAGTACAGGGATAATAAACACAGTGATGACACAGTACAGGGATAATAAACACAGTGATGTCACAGTACAGAGATAATAAACACAGTGATGTCACAGTACAGGGATAATAAACACAGTGATGACACAGTACAGGGATAAAGGATACAGTGATGTCACAGTACAGAGATAATACACAGTGATGTCACAGTACAGGGATAATAAACACAGTGATGTCACAGTACAGGGATAATAAACACAGTGATGTCACAGTACAGGGATAATAGGACACAGTGATGTCACAGTACAGAGATAATAAACACAGTGATGTCACAGTACAGAGATAATACACAGTGATGTCACAGTACAGGGATAATAAACACAGTGATGACACAGCACAGAGATAATAAACACAGCGATGACACAGTACAGAGATAATAAACACAGTGATGACACAGTACAGGGATAATAAACACAGTGATGTCACAGTACAGGGATAATAAACACAGTGATGACAGTACAGAGATAATAAACACAGTGATGTCACAGTACAGGGATAATAAACACAGTGATGACACAGTACAGGGATAAAGGATACAGTGATGTCACAGTACAGAGATAATACACAGTGATGTCACAGTACAGGGATAATAAACACAGTGATGTCACAGTACAGAGATAGTAAACACAGTGATGTCACAGTACAGGGATAATAAACACAGTGATGACACAGTACAGGGATAATAAACACAGTGATGTCACAGTACAGGGATAAAGGATACAGTGATGTCACAGTACAGGGATAATAAACACAGTGATGTCACAGTACAGAGATAATACACAGTGATGTCACAGTACAGGGATAATAAACACAGTGATGTCACAGTACAGGGATAATAAACACAGTGATGTCACAGTACAGAGATAATAAACACAGTGATGTCAAAGTACAGAGATAATAAACACAGTGATGTCACAGTACAGGGATAAAGGATACAGTGATGTCACAGTACAGAGATAATAAACACAGTGATGTCACAGTACAGAGATAATAAACACAGTGATGTCACAGTACAGAGATAATAAACACAGTGATGTCAAAGTACAGAGATAATAAACACAGTGATGTCACAGTACAGGGATAATACACAGTGATGTCACAGTACAGGCGTAATAAACACAGTGATGTCACAGTACAGGGATAATAAACACAGTGATGTCACAGTACAGGGATAATACACAGTGATGTCACAGTACAGGGATAATAAACACAGCGATGTCACAGTACAGAGATAATAAACACAGTGATGTCACAGTACAGAGATAATAAACACAGTGATGTCACAGTACAGAGATAATAAACACAGTGATGTCACAGTACAGAGATAATAAACACAGTGATGTCACAGTACAGGGATAATAAACACAGTGATGTCACAGTACAGGGATAATAAACACAGTGATGTCACAGTACAGAGATAATAAACACAGTGATGTCACAGTACAGAGATAATAAACACAGTGATGTCACAGTACAGGGATAATAAACACAGTGATGTCACAGTACAGGGATAATAAACACAGTGATGTCACAGTACAGGGATAATAAACACAGTGATGTCACAGTACAGGGATAATAAACACAGTGATGTCACAGTACAGGGATAATACACAGTGATGTCACAGTACAGGGATAATAAACACAGCGATGTCACAGTACAGGGATAATAAACACAGCGATGTCACAGTACAGGGATAATAAACACAGCGATGTCACAGTACAGATATAATAAACACAGTGATGTCACAGTACAGAGATAATAAACACAGTGATGTCACAGTACAGAGATAATAAACACAGTGATGTCACAGTACAGAGATAATAAACACAGTGATGTCACAGTACAGAGATAATAAACACAGTGATGTCAAAGTACAGAGATAATAAACACAGTGATGTCATAGCACAGGGATAATAAACACAGTGATGTCACAGTACAGGGATAATAAACAGTGATGTCACAGTACAGAGATAATAAACACAGTGATGTCATAGCACAGACGTAATGACCAAAGTACATTAACATGAATAAAAGTTAGTGATGTCACAGTGTAGGGATGATGTACGCAATGACATCAAATTATAGAACAGAAGGATAACAAACATAGTGATGTCACAGCTCATGTAAATGTGATGTAACAGAAGAAGGACAATAAAGACAGCATCTGTTTCAAGCCTGCATCTGTTGTCTAAGGGCGTTGCATGGTACTAAGTGACTAACCATTGCCGGTCTCTCCTTAGAATAAGCCGTCAGTGAACATTCCTGATCAAAACCTGTAAACCTCTGACAAAACTCACTAATACAGGTGAAGCTTTCTCGTGCCTCCATGATGCCTCCAGTCTAATAAATGGCGACCACCTTCCATTGTGGGCTGCAGAGTTAGGCTTGTCCGCCAGGGGAACAGCCTGCTGGCCCGTACTAACACTTGCACATGTGTGCTGCTGGAAGTCGCCCCGGCCCCCCATTCACTAAAATGGGGATGGGCCAAAAATCCGACTGCAGCACGGCAAACATGCCGAGAGGTGGCCGGACAAAAACAGCAGCCTGGCGGACAAGCCTAACGCAAGTGTGAAAGAACCCTTAGGGGCCATTTTTTTGTGGTGACTTCAGCTTCTCATATCTAACAGGGTGTATTGCATGTGTCCGCCTATAGAAACATAAAATTACCATTCTCACAAGAAAGCAGCCCATGACACATTAGTAATTCTGCATGCTGAACAGTGACTATGTGGTCAGTGTATAACACAGGAAGAGTGGGGGGCAGCTTCTTTATCGCCTGTGATGAAAAAACTCTCACACTTCCGTTAATAAGTTATAAAAAACCTATAAGACAGTAAAGGGTATATGTTCAGAAGCTTGAACTGGAGACACTTAAAGAAGCACTCCACAAACATTTTTTATTTTCCTTGACCTGTTAGAAAGGTACATGATGTACATTGTAGTGAAGGTAATCTTCTTACCAGTGACTGTATTTGTGAGTTATAACCTCCCTTCTGATCCTCAGCTGTGTCATGTGACACAGAACAGGAAGTCACTTACTTACTCTCCATATCTTATGTGTGGACAGGAAGACAGTTTCTCTATGAATTCTTATAGGAGACCCAAGGTCAGTCTCATAGGAATCAATAGAGGGGTAACTGACTTCGGACCTATTCATTTCAATGGGGCTGCAAAAGATGCGGACAGCACACCATTCTGCGGCCCTGCAAAAAATATAGAACATGTTCTATTCTTGTCCGCAATTTCAGTCAAGAATGGGCATTTTCTATGATAGTGGCGGCCATGTGCGGTCCGCAAATTGTCGAACGCACGCCGGTCGGTATCCATGTTTTGTGCTCATGTGAATTTAGCCTAATAAGGACTTCATAGAGCTTCACTATGGCTCTATGCCCTGTGTACTCATGAGCAGGGTATGAATATAGGTGCTAATCTCAAAACCGCTGCTTCCAGTATTTGTATACTGTACAGGACAAAATGCAAGCAGCAAAAATTATTTAAAAAAAATATATACTATGTTCTTATTGATTTGCACAAGATGCCTTTCCACGGGTCTACAATCAGGGCCATTATTGGGAAGGAGCATTCCTAGAAATTTGCAAACGCCCATTCATTGAGTTATACGGACACCAAAATCATTGTTTCAGGACAGAAGGTTCTGTGTGGGCAGGGACCTGCTGCCCAGAAATCATGAATCTGCATGGGGATAAACGATCACAGCAACAATCGCTCATCTTCATACAGTGGAGATAATTTCTACATGTAAATGCAGCTCTCACCACCTCTACTGAGCAGATAGTTATCGGAAAAACCAACAGTCCCCCTCGCTCATGGCCTCTAGCAACAACATGAAAACCATACAGATAAGCAGGCAGTTTGGTGTCTGAACACAGACTGCAAAGCGTAAAGCTTCACCACAAGCCACAGAGAGCAAATTGTTCTCAAGAACTTAATAGACACCATAAAATGACTCTTACCTTCTGTGAAGCTACCGATGAGGGTTATTGACACATATACTTTGCCGTCGGGTTCCAAGTCAATCTGAAAAAAAACAAATAAAAGTAATGACTATTTACATGCAATAGTGCTAATTGCCTATTGTTAGCAATATATACAGACCCCCCACACTGCTGTCACCTTCTGCAGATAATGGACATGTACCATTCTCATACATAACAGTTCAATCACAGGTCACTGCTTATGCTAAAGCTGCCCAAAGTCAGTGGATCTCAGTAAAATCATTGGGATCTGTCGGCATTTTAAAGCAGCCACACAATATCTCAGTCAAACCCAAAAATTTCGTCGGGACGGGCTGACCTTCCTCTATTGGTGGTTTGTTCTTTGGAAGATAATCCTCATAGGTGTCTGATAGCCACTTATCTTATATTCCTTGAGAACAAAGGGTCGGGCATGTTAAAATTCAGCACCCACAACCCTTTCTTCCCTAAAAAAAGACGAATGAACGTTGGCCGAGGATTCATACACATCTGATGGTTGGTCAGTGCCACCGAAATCAGATAGTTTAGCCGACCTAAGTCTAATGTGTATGACAACCTTTACCATGGTAGAAATTAATATGTATGTTGGGTCAACAGCTACCTTATGTATACGACTAGCTTAAAGGCTATAGACACCTTTGGGGGTATTTTGGGGATAAAAATATATATATTTTTTTCAATTGGTCTTTATTAAAGGGGTTTTTTCACTTCAGCAAAGACATTTATCACCAGTGCTGTGGAGTCGGTAGATAAATGCTCCGACTCCAACTCCCTGACTCCGAATCCTCTGTATTTAATATAGTAGAGTAGAATCCCATAGTCATGTTTAAAGTTTAAGCTAACAATCTGAGTTTACAAGTTTTTATAGCCTTAGCTGAATGACAGCCGTTTTTCAAATGGTTTACAGCTTCAGTCTTGAACTATTGACTATCCATTCCCTTCACTTATTCAAGTGCCTCTAGTCCTGCAAAAAACATATTTACTTAATCAGTTATCAGCGAGAGGCTCGGTTAACCATGGGCGTTGCGTTCCCTGTAACAGCGGAACACAACACAATGGAAAGTATAAGTATTGCTGCTCCTTAACTGTGCGTTGCGAGCCATATAGTGAAGCAAATGAAAAACATGCTTCTTCACGGTCACTTAACGTGTTCGTTTTTGCGGTAACGTGACACACTGCATGCATTGGCCTTTATAACTTTTTGTGAATTGGGACATTTAAACTTTTTTTTTTTATTCCAATTTAAATTGAGTAGGAGTGGGAGTCGGAGTCAGTTCATTTTTTGCCGACTCAGACTCCAGAGCCCTGTTTATCACGTAGAGAAAGTGAATACAAAGCACTTACTAATGTATTGTTATTCTCCATATTGCTTTTCTTTTCTGGCTGGATTAATTTTTCCATCAAATTAAACACTGCTCGTTTCCATGCTTATGACCACCCTGCAATCCATCAGTGGCAGTCATGCTTGCACACTATAGTAAAATGCGCCGGCCTCTCTAGTGGCTGGGAAAGCAGGAGTGCTTATAGGCAAGCATACGCAGCAGTTCCCATCCTGGACCACCTGATATCTGCGCTGAAGCGGTGGTCGTAACTAGAGATGAGCGAACTTCAAAAATTAGTTCGGCGTTCGGGTAGGGGTAATCGCCGCATCCCGTTATGGATTCCACTACCGCGGACTATCCCGGCATATGGAATCCATAAGGGGCGGCTTCCACGAACCCGAACTTTGGAAAAGCCGAAGGACCTGGGGTGACGTCACCATCATGTGATCAGTGCAGGGGGCGTGGCTCAGCACTGGAAAAAGCGATTTTTGCACTAAATGACCAAATGGATGGGGGTATGAATAGTATATTTTACAATAAATTGTGGAGACTGATGTAGTGATGTAAAAATCTCGGCAGCTAACATCCAGGTGACAGAATCCCTTTAATTTTCTCTACATGATACTTGTCATTTGCTGAAGTGAGACAACCCCCTAAGGATTTTCACAGGTTTTACAGTTTTTCCTCTACACCTTTTACTTCCAGTGCATCTGCAGGTTGTTGTGGTAGCTACAGAAACTAGAATTTTGGAAATAACCCAAGGCCTTATATCACAGCTAAGCCCTGACTGCAATAATAATATTTTATAGGAGCTGTTTAGGAGGAGGGCTCCCTTAACAATAATAGAACCGATTGCTCACGAGATATGAAGAACCTTTGCTAGATTTCAACATTTGCATATCAAAAATCCACTTGAGATCCTAGGACCTCTGTGCATCCGGCTGCCTTAAAGAATCAATATTGAGTTCCTGGCACCTACAGGGCAGCTTACAAATGTTAAGTTGAAGAAACATCAATGATTGCATATAGAAATGTTTATTACACCATCCAAGAATTCAAAAAAACTAGACACCAATTTCCGTCTACGCAAATGATTAGAAACTATTACATTATGAAGCCAACAAGGTTTTCTGAAGTTGATGGCAAAGTCCTTTAACCAATAGTAAGGTAGGACATATAATACTTGTGCAACAAATACCAAGGTGTCAAAATCAGTGTAGAGGTGTAGAGGATAGGGGAATGTCCTATCATGTGCTCTTGGTGTGGATGCCAAGCCCTTAAACATGCGCATCACACAAAGAAATGTCTCAGAACCTGTTGGGTGACTTTTTGATCTTCATTCCTGACGATCCAATAGTTAAAGTAATGCACCCTAACATAACACAGCCATTTTATTAGTTTGGTTGTGTACAATCTAATATTTGTCAACCTCTCGCTCCATAACCACGCAGGTACTGGTTTCAAAACTAGGTGAGAGCTGGCAATAACATCAACCAAGCAGCATACAGCTCCTTGTTCAGCACTGGTCTCTACCAAAAGAAGTCCATATAGGTGGGAAAGGGACCTCGTCCATCATCCATCGTCTGTGCTGAAGCAGATGTAGTCAGCGCTCTACTACCATTCCCCAGTGGTGGTAAATTCCACCAAGGACAGGCTGGTCACCAGGTCAACTTCCAAGTCAGCATAGCCACCAGGAGTCATGGATTTGTTCATGTCCTACCTTAAAACCCCTTAACGCATAATGCCATACATGTTCGGCCTCTGCAGTGAGCCCGGTCCATAAACGGCGGGTGCTTAACGGTGGGTAACGTACAGCCGGCACCCGGCCACAATGACAGGAAACAGTGATCATGCCGCCCTCGTCACTCAACCCCTCAGGTGCCGCGTTCAATGCTGATCAAAAGATCCGATGTACTAGCTATCTAAGGGGGCTAATAGTTATTAGATAAAAAGTGAAAACAAGTTTCAAAAAAATAAAAGAACACCAATATATTAAAAGTTTAAATTACCCCTATCCCAATTTTACATATAAAAATATATAAACAATAAAAACTGTTTGAACTGTTAAAAATTTTTTTTATTTCCTGTGCAGTAAACATTCTAATGGAAAAAAAAGAAAAACATGCGATTCGTCATTTTGCAGTCATCTTGTCCCCCAAAAAATTGAATAACAGTGATCAAAAAGTTCTACATACCACAAAAATGATACAAATAAAAACTAGAGTTTGTTACGCAAAAAACAAGCCCTTATACACCTCTGTAGACAAAAGTATAAAAAAAAGTTATGGCTGACAGAATGTAGCAATGCAAAGAAAGATTTGATTTTTTTTTAAAGGTTTTAATTCTTTTAAAAGTTATTAAACAAAATAAAAACTATACAAGTTTGGTATCACCACAGAATGAGCATGTCAGGTTACTTTTAGTGAACAGTGAACGCTGTCAAAAACCCAAAAACTTTGGCAAAACTTTTTTTTTTCTTTCAATTTTACCCCACAATGAAATTGTTTTCCGGTTTTTCAATACAAGACATGGTGAATTAAATGGTGGCATTAAAAAAATATGTATATGTGAACAGAAAAATAAAAAAGTTATGGCTATTAGAACGTGGGAAGGTAAAATCCAAAATGCAAAAATGAAAACAGACCGGGTCTTTAAGGGGGGAGCTATCGGCTGAAGACTGGTGTAAATTGTATTTGTTTTATGGATTAGGTCAACCACCTAGCAAGAGCTTAACGGTCTAGGACTGTGATGCTCAACTGGGAAGCGAGGAGACACATACAACCCTATGGCAAAACTATCTAGCGCAGCAGCCTTTCTAAGAAATGTGATCCATCATCTGTTAGTTGAGTGCTCTGCCCAAACACAAAGGACAGAAGAGTACCTCTCTTACAGGGGCACTGTGGTATCTTTCCCATCTCCAGGAGTTGTGTGGTGTGCATGTATATATAGGTATCTCTTTTAGGGTCCATTCACACGTCCGTCGTTTAGTTCCGCATCTGATCCCGATTTTTCGGACTAGTCACGGAATAGTTGAGGACAGAATTCGGACCTATTGATTTTCAATGGGTCTATAAAATATGCGGACAGCACAAAGAGTGCTGTCCGCATAATTTTCTCAGTACATAGTGTCCGTAAAAAAATAAAACATGTCCTATTCTAGTCCGAAAATTGTGGTCCGTTGTGCAATGCAAAGTCAATGGATCCGCAAAAATCGGAAGACATTCGGATAACTAATCCGTATGTCATCCGAAAAAAAGAAAGAACTTCTTGTTTTTTATTAAGTCCAGCCCGCAGAGACTTTGTTATTCTTTTATCAGTTTTTTTTGGCGGATCCGCAAAAAACGGATGACAAACGGAAAGAATTCTTGGAAAATAGGATCCGCAAAAAACGGTCCTATTTTCGGATTATAGAAAACAACGGACGTGTGAATGGACCCTAATACGTCTGTGGTATGTGTACCCTTTATGTCTATTTTGCAGTTTAGGATTTGTTTTAAAAATCCAGACTTGTTTTTAGCTAAACAAAATACAAGGAGCCACAAATACAGCTGTTTCAAAGCTATGTAAAAAAAAAAAGAAAAAAAAAAGAAAAAGTCACAAAAGTGTGCATGTATCTGTCCTTTCACCAGGCCCTATGTGAATGTGGTGTGCGGCTCTGCGGCATTTTTGGCCCTCACTAATAAGTTGACCACTACTGGTCTACAAGGCCACATGGTGGATGGTGTACTTTCGTGCTATAGTTTTTATTTAGCAGGCATGGTGTCCTATAATATGAATGCCGCTTATCACGACTCCATGGGGGGAATTTATCCAACTGCACTCCAGAATTCTGGCTTCCAAATGTTGCAAAACAGGGTCGCACCACTCACTCCAGTATTGAAAAGTGGGTGGGAAAGTGGGTATGGTTAGCCTGTAGAGGGCGTTTAAAGGGCACCCGTCAGCAGATTTGTATCGGTGAGGCCTCGTCCACATTTCCGTGTCAGTGTCACATCCGTGGAAAAAAGCATACGTGTTTCATCCATGAAGGATCCGTGGTTGGTATGTGTGTCCGTTTTTACCATTCGTGTGTCATCCGTAATTCACTAATGTTGTTCAGCTGAAAACTAATTTCCAAAGAATCTCTTGTCAGACTTCAGTGAAAAACAGACGCACCATGGATGCCATACGTGTTGTGTCCGTGATTTTCATGGACCACAGACTTCAATGGGTGTGCGTGGTCCGCATCACGGATTAAAGTAGTGCATGCCTCCGTGATTTTTTTACTGACCCATGGTCAGTAAAAAATACTGAGATGTGAACAGACACATTTAAATCAATGGATACCTGAGCTGAGAAAATGCGGACAGCACACGTCAGTGAAAAATGGAAATGTGAACGAGGCTTGAAACTATCTGACCTGCTGCATGTGCGCTTGGCAGCTGAAGGCATCTGTGTTGGTCCCATGTTCATATGTGCCCACATTGCTGAGAAAAATGATGTTTTAATATATGCAAATGAGCCTCTAGGAGCAACGGGGGCGTTACCATTACACCTAGAGGCTCTGCTGCACCCTCTGCACTTTGATTGACAGGGTCAGGCGTGATGAAGTTTCCACTTCTCCGATGCTTGGCCCTGAAATATTACACATGTGCTGGTGGAGAAAATATCTCGGAGCAGTCCCCATCCTGAGATCTTCACTGCACATGCCGCCTATGGTACTGCTGCTGGCGCATGAGCTAGATTTCAGGGCCAAGCATCAGAGCAGTGAGGATGCCTGGCCCTGTCAATCTCACTGGGAGGGAGAGGCAATGGAGAGAGGTAGATATAAAATGGTGCTGTGAAGAGCTAGGCTAGCCCCTCTGTGTTCCGAGCACCTCATTATATAATTAAAAATAAGAATTTCTCTGCATTGATAATAGCTCTTCCAGAGAAAATGGGCTCATTTAATCACCATGATCAGTCCTATACCAGGGAGCCTGGTTTAAGAAGGTTAATCATGGTGACAGACGCTCTATAAACCAGATTTATCAACTGAGAATTCTTAAAAAGTTGTCACACAAATTGTCACAATCTTACTCCAGTAAAGGGAAGGCTTAGAAAATGAAGGAACATCTCAAGACAGAAGTGGTAGACTTAAAGGGGTTCTCCAGGAATTAATAAAATTAAAATACTTAAATATTACGTTATTATAAGTATTTTCCCAATTACCTTTCATTAGTTATAATGGCTCATTTTGTCTAGGGAACAATCATTAGGAGAAGTAAAATGGCAGCTGTCCTATTAGTGCACACAAAACCTGTCCTAATCACACAGGAGGACGTTACTAGTTCACAACACTGAGGTAAAGAGCTGCCTCATCCTCCTCTCTGCTCGTCAGGGAGTATGATCCTGGATACAGATTATAAGACCCTCAGATGAATCTCTGTGGGAATGGAGTTCATGAGGAGACATAAAGTACAGAGAGGAGGTGGGGGTGGCTGATGAGCAGCAGCTCCTGTATGCAGTCTCTATTACCACAGTCTGTCCTGTCCATCCTCTCTGTACTTCACCTCCTCATGAACCCCATTCCTACAGAGATTCAGCTGAAGATCTTATCATCTGTATTCAGGATCATACTCCCTGACAAGTAGAGCAAAGAGTGCACCACAGAGCAAATTTACATATTAATGAAAAGGTATTTTTCTCAAGAATGTAGAAACAGAGGAACATAAATGAGGTATTGAGCATGCAAAAGGATCAACCCTACCAGGTATTAGGTCTAGTTTAATAGGGTTGATCCTGCTGACCAATCCTCTTCAAGCCTTCTCCAACATAACAAGGATTTTTTGGCAAGAGGAGGGCAGACAAGTTTTGGCTGAGAGTTGATCTCAATAAGAAAAGGTTCTACAACATTGTACCCAGGCCATTTATTTAGGGATGTCCCGATACTGATACTAGTATCGGTATCGGGACCGATACCGGCATTTTCACGAGTCCTTGTACTCGTAAAAATGCCGCCGATACCACTGCCGATACCGGAAGTTCCGGTTCGGCAGCGACTATATTCGGTTTCATTACCCCTAACTTACTGTGCCCGTGATTACTAACTATTAATGCGCAGTCCCTCCATGCTCCTGCCCCGCACGCCTTCTGTAATCATAAAGTGGGCGGAGGCGGCAGGCGGACATGAGGCGCATGGAGGAATCGGGCAGCTTGAGTCTCAGTTCCTCCATGCGCCTCATGTCCCGCCTGCCCGCTCGCCCACTTTATGATTACAGAAGGCGCAGGCAGGAGCATGGAGGACTGCGATAATAGTTAGTAATCACGGGCACAGTAAGTTAGGGTAATGAAACTAGAATATAGCAGCTGCGGGGCCGGTGTATGAGTCAAGATGCACCGGCCCCGCAAGTGTAATCTGGATGACACTAATGGGGGATCTGTGGATTACATGTATATAGCATAAGATGCTATATATGTGTCATCCACATAGCCCCTAACAGTGTCATCCACAGATCCCCATTACAGCCTCATACACAGATCCCCCATAAGTGATGTCCACAGGTTCCCCCATAACAGTGATGTCCACAGGTCCCCTCCCATAACAGTGATGTCCACAGGTCCCTCCCCCATAACGGTGACGTCCACAGGTCCCCCCATAACGGTGACGTCCACAGGTCCCCCCATAACGGTGACGTCCACAGGTCCCCCTCATAACGGTGACGTCCACAGGTCCCCCCATAACGGTGACGTCCACAGGTCCCCCTCATAACGGTGACGTCCACAGGTCCCCCATAACGGGTGATGTCCACAGGTCCCCCATAACGGTGACGTCCACAGGTCCCCCATAACGGTGACGTCCACAGGTCCCCCATAACAGTAGCGTCATCCACAGATCCCCCATAACAGTGCGTCATCCACAGATCCCCCCCATAACACTGTGTTATCCACAGATCCCCCATAACAGTGCGTCATCCACAGATCCCTCATAACGGTGACATCCACAGATCCTCCATAACAGTGTGTCCTCCACAGATCCCCCAAAAACAGATCCCCCTGGAGGCACATTGATTTGAAAACGCTATTATATTCCCATTTATTAATTTATTAACACTTGTACAAAAGAAAAGAAAAGCCGTTGTCCACAGCAACCAAATTCCAACTTTAATTGTTTTCGTTGCTATCAGTAACTGCGCCGCTGTTTATATGAGGTATCGGTAATTGGTATCGGCGAGTACTTAAATAAAAGTATCGGTACTCGTACTCGGTCTTAAAAAAATGGTATCGGGACATCCCTACATTTATTATACCGTCCACCACAAGGAATCATTTATAGAGATGCAATCTGCTCTGTAGCATTATCCCCCATGTATCTGTCATACAACAGGCACTTTCATTAGGAGCTCATGATCTTACCATGTGTTTGAACTTTGGACAAGCTCCATAAACACACAAATGTCAAGTGAACATTCTCCCTGCATATTTTCTTGGCTACGCTAAAATGTGTAATCAGATATTATTACCTTTTTACTCTGACTATACGAGAAGGTCGGATAAGAGAGTCCACCGTGTAATCATCCTTACACAACCATAGCCCTCCATAGGCAATCAGTGTCAGAGTGGGGTTTCTTGGGCCCACCAGAGGTATTTACTTTTGGAGCCCAACCTCTATATCAGGGGTAGGCAACCTCCGTCACTCCAGCTGTTGTAAAACTACAACTCCCAGCAGGCATACTTGCTCTGTTCCTCCCAGTACCAAATCTGCCTTCGGATTGCCATCTTAAAATGTTTTTAAAGACGCAGATGTGATTACCAAATTAATTCACCTGTCTCGCATGACATCGGGTGAAATTAATTCTGCCTACACGGAGTCAATACATTTTAATGTTGTACGGAGACAGCATTAAATCCGAAGTGTTTGAACGAATCGTCTACGGAGCTCTGATCTTAAGCTCGATTCGCGCAACACTAGTTATGATAATGGTATCTTAACAGGGCATAGAGAGGGGGCATATTTATTGGAAGATCCTCAGATTACTGAAATTTATCTCCACAATGAGCAGCAATTATACTGATCATACAGAAATTGGTAAGGCGCCTATTCACACTCCTGCAGTCATGCCCACCAGAGACGCCCGCACTTCTTCCTATGGTGTGCAAGCACGACCACTGCTGTTGGATTGCAGGATGGTCGTCACCCTCTGGATATGAGCAGTGTATAATGTGATGAAAAAATGAATTAACTCAGCAAATAAGGCAATATGGACAATCACAATACATTAGTAAGTACCTTTATCTACCTGACAAATGCCATTTGGTAAAGCAAGACAAGCCCTTTAATTTATAACTTCTAGCAGGCATAATAAAGGAACAATACAACATAGAGTCATAAGAATAGATGATTCAGGATTGTTTTTACATGGGGAATACAAGTAGTTACTAAAACAGACATGTCAGGACAGACTCGCTTCCAGTGAATGCAGTCTACCCCACAACCTGCTAAATCTATACAGTGAACCTTTAAAATTATTGCATTAATAAACTTAATTGCTCTGAGTTTTAGCTGGCACCATTGTACATGGCCTACCTACCCATGCTATTGGCCCCGGGGCTGCATGATAAACGCACGCCGGTTGGATTTACTTTCACACTAGCGTTGTGAGGATCCGGCAGGCAGTTCCGTTGCTAGAACTGCCTGCCGGATCCGAAAATCCGTATGCAAACGGATATCATTTGTTTCCGGATCAGTCTGACAAATGCGTTGAAATACCGGATCCGTCTCTCCGGTGTCATTCGGAAACAACAGATCCGGCATTTATTTTTTTCACATTTATAAAGGTTTGCGCATGTCCATTAATACATTTAAATGGAAATTAATGCCAGATTCAGCAATCCGGCGAGGGTTCGGGAATTTTGGCCAGAGAAAATACCACAGCATGCTGCCGTATTTTCTCCAGCCAAATACCGTAAAAGGGACGGGACGGAAGACATCCTGATGCATACTGAACAGATTGCTTTCCATTCAGAATCCATTAGGACAAAACTGATGCGTTTTTTTCCGGTATTGAACCCATATGACGGAACTCAATACCGGAAAAAAATAACACTAGTGTGAAAGTACCCTTAGAAAACCACTTTCCTGTTGGAGAGCATAAAAGGAGATTCCATCATGGTGAGATATTTCAATCAGTGATAAAATAGAACCCAGTGTGACGTCGGAGGAAGCTTCTGTTCCCACCATGGGTAAAGGCACGGCCTACCACCTGTTACTGCTAAGGCCGATAGGCTACATGCCTGAATGCCGAAATATCTGGTGATTGGCATACAAATCAAAAATATGGAAGCAAAAGTATGGATCCTCCAGTGGGACCAGGCTTAGATACCATAGTTGGCCCCAAAGGTCTAGAAGAAAAAAAATATATAAAATACTTGACTGACTTTGGAGTCAATAACCCGCCACTAGCGTCTATTAGTTTGATTCACAACCCATTAGACCTTATTGATGATATAGGGGTTGGGCCTTGAGAATAATTTTCTCAGGTGGGCCAAGGAACCCCAGTCCAACAGAAGTTCAGCTTTTAAATAGGAGTATTTTTTAAAGGAGGCTTGAAGTAGATTTCCAGTGTGTTTATGCACAGAATTTGATAGCTGAAGTGTAATGTGACCTTCTTTATAAAAGATTTTTTTCAGGGAGGAGTTTGCAGGAAATATGTATAAATATCACAGACTAATACCATCTAAAACATAGGCCTTGAATATCAATATGTAAAAGAACAACCTATATGTAACAAAAAAGTTAAGAAAACAAATTACGGTATATTATGAACAGAAAAAGGGGGGATAAATAGGCATAGGAACTGGATGATGGCCATGAGGGGTTCTAGTCCTGAGTCTCACCCTATACTCGGTATCCTGCCTACAAACCGAATAGCCATCCCGATAGGGGCGATCCCGTATCAGGCACCTCCTGTACACCCTAGGATGGCCCTAATAGATGGATGGAAGACCAACTAATATAAGTTGGTATAAAGTAATCAATAGCCAAAAATCTAAAAATTACAGAGGATACCAAAATAATATCTAATATCACAGTGCTATGCATCCTTGCTTGATTGTGATATACATATATACTTGTGTGCCCACAAATTAAATGACTCAGGAAGGGTTCAATGGCCCATAGAGAATTGAAGCAGCTGACATCCAAGATGAGAGTACGAGTAGTTGTTGCGTCCGCGCTGGTGTAGCACATCTTTATATAGAAAGGCGCCTTCTTTATACCTACCGCCAAAGATACGGCGTATCTTGTGTGAGTGGTGGTCACGTGAGTCCAGGCAGGAGATGTTTGTGCCGAAGCACGGAAGCCTGTAGGAGTATTGGTCACATGGGGAGCAAAAGAGGTCAAATGACATATGTCAGGATGCACAACCCTTCCATAAATAGAATTAATGAATATATAAAAGAGCAGACGAGAAGGGGGCGAGGTAAGTGCCAAATCATTTATGAGGAAGAATGGTAAAGAATAATTATAATACAGGTTGGAAACTAAATAAGGATATTGGCAAATAGATGAAAACTACCTAAGAGTAAGAGGTATAGGGTTATTTTTGAGGGCCGACTTGAAAAAAGGGAGGGGGCTGAGGCCTCCCAAAAAGTATCAGTATTAGAATAGATAAAAGTAAAAATAAAGAGTTTGCCTCCATAAGAGATGCCAGGCTGGTCTAGTTAGATAAAGCAGGCAAATTCAACACATTGACTAAGACCATAAGGTGTTATAGTGTTAAGTTTGTAAATCCATCGTGACTCCTTTTGTTTCAGGAGTCGGTCATGGTCACCACCTCTGATAGAGAGTTTGATTGTTTCAATCATGGAGAAACATACTGATTTAATGTTGCCAGCATGGCAGGACCATATAGGTCTCGCCAGTGGTTTATCTCGCTTGTTGCAAATGTCACCAATATGTTCCAGGATCCTTTTCTTAAATGTTCTACAGGTCTTCACATTAGTGTTTGTTGTGGATCAGTCATGGAAAACACTTCAGTTACAATAATACAACCGCATGCATCGGTCATGAACGGATCCGGTTGTATTATGTCTTCTTTAGCCATGACAGAGCCGTCTTGAACACAATTGAAAGTCAATGGGGGATGGATCGTTTTCTATTGTGTCAGAGAAAACGGATCCGTCCCCATTGACTTACATTGTGAGTCAGGAAGAATCCTTCTTGCTCCACACCACTTGAAGCGTTATTCTGTCCGCGATGGGGACGCAAACAAACGGAACGGAATGCATTTTGGTGCACTCTGTTCCGTTCAGTTCCGTTTTGTCCCCATTGACAATGAATAGGGACAAAACTGAAGCGTTTTCTTCCGCTATTGAGATCCTATGACGGATCTTAATAGCGGAATTGAAAATGCTAATGTGAAAGTAGCCCAAGTCCGCATTCACATTGCGCCAAATAGATAACTCCAATGGTATTGCAATTAGCAAAGTAGCGGGCTCTATACACCTTTTCAGAGCTATTGGTAAAGGTGTTTTCCCAGCTTTCTATTGGATAGCCAGGTGCTCTTGTCACGGGTGTCAAGGCGAAATATGTATATTTTCCATGAACATGTTACATTTTATGTGATTTTATGTCATCTTGTGTATGCTTACTAGCATTTAACACTATTGCTAATAGAAGGAGACTTTGTCACTTGGGTGTCTATATTTAAAGCTACGCTAACACGAGATGTGAAAATGACTGCTAAAACCGTGTTCACACTAGGTGAATTGTGTGATCATGACAGACAATCTAGGAATAGAAGTCTGCAGACCTATGATTCATAAGGAAGTGGATTGTAAGGGATTTTTTTTAAAGAATCTTCCGAGGTGTTCGTACATAAAAGACAGATTTAGACGACACAGAAATCAGTGGACTCAATCACAGAAGCAGAGGCTGCGGCACAGCTTTCATACAACAGTCCCCATCCCCTATTATTCTTACCACACCCTTCAAAGTAATCCTGATTAAAGAAGAGCTGTCACCTCTCCTAACATGTCTGTTTTGGTAACTACTTGTTTTCCCCATGTAATAACCTTTCTGGAGCATCTTTTAAAGAAAATCTGTCTCACATGCCAGATGTCAATACATTCTAATGGTGCTGCTCCTATTTCCATAGGTAGCCCCAATGTGGGGAAATTAGGGTTTTATTTTATGCCAATTAGCCCCTGGGTGCAACAAGGGCAGTGCTGTTGCACCTTGCTGCACATGAGGCTCTGCTTCTAGAGATGAGCGAACTTCAAAAATTAGTTTGGCGTTCGCTCCTCTCTATCTGCTTCTTTTCCTTCCCAGCCGGGCCCTAACCACTTTGACTGACAGGGTCAGGCAGTGAAGATGTACTTATGCCTGGCACTGAAGTCTCTGTTGGGCACAAGCGCAGTACAGTGCAGAAGCTCACGGCCAATAGATCCTGTACTGCGTCTGCACTGAACTGCATCAGCAGTAAAGGTTGCATTTTTTATGGCAGTGTCGAAGTTTGACCTTCGCCGATTATCAAAAGTTGCCTTCTCTGATGAGTTACGTTTTTCTGCTTCCTGAAATGGATGGTATGTCAGGTGATAAGCATCCGAGAACAAATACCCTGCAACCATTGCTGGAAGAACAGAAGCGGGGCGGGTGGTGGCAGCGTTATGGTCTGGGGAATGTTTTTGTGGCATTCTCTGGGCCCACTCATCCATGTGGAAGGCACTCTCAACTGATTTGGGTATAAATCCATCCTTGCAGATCATGTACACACATGCATGCTGATACCTAAGGCGGATGGGATCTTCCACCCGGAAGACAATGCGACATGTCACACAGCTAGAAATGTCCGACATTGGTTGGAAGAGCATGACCAAGACTTCCAAGCACTACCATGGCCCCCTAATTCCCCAGACATGAACCCAATGGACCAACTGTGAGATCGTTGTGTTTGCTCTATGGATCCTCCCTCCTCGCCTTGTCCAGCAGCTGTGGGATGGTCTGCAGACAGCTTGGCTCCAAATACCTGTGACCACCTATCAGGACCTTATTGAGTCCTGGTGGTCATAATAATTTGACTCAACTGTGTGTGCGGTAAATATAAAATTCAGTTTTATCAGTCTTGTGCCTGTAAAATAAAAATGAAGAAGCTTTTCAAAATTCCCTACTGTTTTGTATGCAGCATCAAGGCAAACCTGAGTGTCTACATGGTTACAGACTACAAACAGTAGTCATTTGTTAAACCACTCCCCCATCCTCTCTTTTTTAAACTGTGTACATTGGTCTGCAATGGAGCTGTGTACACAAGTGGCAGGATATTTTTAATTAAGACTTTTTTGCACTTAAGCAACAAAAAAATAAACTTATAAATCAGATTCCATTCTCTGTATATAAACAGTTCCACAAATCCTTCATGCTGGTAGAATTACACTGAAAATTTCCCTTAGAAACTGTAGCACAGGTCCCATCCTGTTCTGCCAGGCTCACAAAGTGCAGGTTAGGTAAACACACAGGTCACGTCTCAGGTGAGTCCAAAGCCATGCTTTGTTCTTCACTCCTGAGCTCTGTGCACACCCTGACAATCCCTCTTCCTTCCTACATGTGACAGATTTACATCCTTTGATAATTATACACATTTAGGGCTGTATTGCATTAAAAGATTTTGCAGGCGAAATGTTCCTTCCCTGCAATCGCCTGCTCATTAGTGGAGGAGACCGCTGCTATTACATGCACACTGTATGGGGAGGAGCGATTGCCAATATCATTGCTTGTCCCCATACTGAATCATTGTTCTCTTGTTCATTGGGTAATCGGCACTAGTATAACACTGCCAGATCATCACTAAAGAGTGTTCCTATGAACGCTTATTAGTGATTATCTGGCCGATCATCGGCCAATGTAATACAGCCTTTAGGCTACTTTCACACTAGCGGCAGCCTTCTCCAGCAGGCTGTTCTGGCGGGCGAACAGCCTGCCGGATCCGTGCTGCCGCTAGTGCACAAGTGCCGCCAGAGGTCCACTCCAGCCCTATTGACTATAATGGGAACGGGCCAGAGTTCCGGCGGCAGCATGGCAAACATGCCGAGAGGCGGGCGGAATAAAAACTGCGATATGTCCTAGTTTTATTCCGGCTGCCTCTTGGCGAAACAGGCTGCAGCTAGTGTGAAAGTAGCCTTAGTTAGTGTATATTCAGCTGATAAAGACCAGAAATAAAAATTTTTCCATGCAGTACTACAGTCAACTGGGCTTCTTTAAAGGGGTTGTCCGGGTTCAGGGCTCAACCTGGACATACCCACAATTTCACCCAGGCAGCCCCCTGTTATGAGCATCGGAGCAATTCATGCTCCTATGCTCTCCCTTGCCCTTGCAAGGCAAGTCCTTTTTTATGTCTATAATAGCACACTGCTGGGCAGAGGCTTCCATCTAGCAGTGTTCCTGGTGACATCACCAGCTCTGATGGGCGGGCTTTAGCGCTGCCCTAGCATCAAATGCTCTGATGCTCATAACAGGGAGCTGCCTGGGCGAAAATGTGGGTCTGTCCGGGTACAGCTCTTAACCCAGACAACCGGTTTAATGGGATGTCCAGTTTAAAAAAAAAAAGGTTTGTATCCTATTAGCATAGTATCCAACAGTCCTGAATTCCAAGGGACTGTCCCTAATTCTCAGATACAGTCCCTGCAAATTCTGTCTGTCCCAGGACAAAAACAAGTGGGGTTTATGCAGTCCACATCCATAAGTGGGAGTTCCTGAACCAGTTTGAGGGCATTCTTAGGGGTGAGGTTTACATGCTCCAAGTTTACCAATTGCAATGTTACCAGGTACATACTAGGGACATCTCTAGCTTTTATTTCTTAAACTGTTCTGGAAAATGAAAGCCCTTAGGCTTAGCCCAAAGTCAAACTGTGCGACTGACAAAGTGGCTCCTCACATAATAGCCACTGGTTCAGCCAGATATTGTTCACCTTTAAGCCATGGTCACTAGTTCAAGATTTTGTCAGGATTTAGGAGCAGCGGTAATACAAAAACATTAGACAAGTTATACCTCAGTTATACCTCAGCATGCTGAGGAACGAAATCCACATAGAATAATGAACACACTGCAGACATTAAAATCCACAATATGTAGATTCTACTCAGGAACGTTGAGGATAAGCTCCACCATATTACAATGGTTTTAATTTGCATGCAGATTTGATGGCCAATCTGTGGCAGAAATCCAAGTTTCAGCTTCTAATTTCTTTTTACGGAAGCAAATGTGGATCCTCTGTGTCTAAAGAATAGATTTAGCTTGGGGTACCTCCTAAGGGCATTATCTAAGTGACCCCCTAATAGTCACCCTTTGGTACAGGGATGTGGACTCCACTGCAGGGTAATCACCAGGCCGCTACCTCTCTGAAGTAGTCTCCATTCAGTCGCTGCTGACCCACGGGGGTCAAGAGACAATGGTGCGAGAACACAGAAGAGAGCGGCAAAAATGTCAGTCCGAGAGTCAGGGCAGCCATCTTGGGGTCAGTACGGTGAAAGATCAAATCCAGAGATCAGGTAGCAGTGAGTACTTGGAAAACAAGAATAGCACACATTTTCAAGACACTAGAGTGCTAGAGTACTTCTCCCAAAGGAGAAGGTGCCTTAAATACCCTAAGGTGGCCAGCCATTGGCTAGGGAGAACTAAGGTATCCACACGCTGGCCCTTTATAAACCAGAGAGAGCACATGTGCGCACCCTACAAGAAGAGAGAGGCAGAACCAGCAGGAAGAAAGCCACAGCTCTCCTATACACAAACGTTCGTCTTGCCCGAGCATCTGTTTTGATAGAGAGAATGGAGAACGTCACTGCCAGACATCTCTGGTGGGGACTTATCTTCCACAGGACAAAATAATTGGACATTGTAATTCAATGCCCTCAATCCTTCTCTCTTCATGAAAGATTCAGGAGCCCCTCGTACACATTAGGTTGGCAGCACGGCCCCACAGGATTGGCTGACAATATTCTAATGTGTAGGGGACCTTGATGCAAACCTGTGTCGAGTGAATATAACCTGAGGAATTTATTCACCTCAATCCTGACATCTACAAGAAAATTAATATTACAGGACTATACATTATACAATGGAGTAAAACCACTTTAATAAACCCATAAGACCGTACGTCACTTGTCCCACAATCGAGATTTATCTGCAGAATAGGACATACTGGTAAATGTATGATCGCTGGGACACCCACTGATCACTAAAACAGGGTTTCCAGATCCCTTTTTCCTTCTCACCACATGACCAAGGACTTGGAATGGAGTGGCAGTGGAGCATACTCTATTCAAAGTCTATGGGATTTACCTAGACAATGTACAGAGCCATAGACCATACTTCTAATGTTAGTCTAGTACTACAGTGTCTTCTCCAGTGACTTTTACAACCATGTAATATAATATAGGCAAACACATGTAAAAGGGTCAAACTTTCAAGTTAAAAGCAATTAAGCTAAAGCAGTGATAAGCCGGTAATTATAACATTGGGACGGCACATGCATAAACTCGTCTAGACCTCCTGCTCTTTACAGACAGGGTCTCTTAGCAAAATTACATGATATTCAGTACTCATTAGTCAAGTGCATGCTACGACTGGGTGTAAAGCATTCTGTAGATACTCCCTCCCAGCCTGCATTATAAAGGCCTACTACCCTGGATGAATCATAGCCCAGAGAGTTTCTGTCAAGGAGAACAGACACGCTTAAGGATCAACTCTTCAGTTCCCATGCTTCAGTCTACTAGTCATGATTATACTCCCAAGTTGGGACATGTCACTGCTTTGCTCAACAAAGGAAAGAAAGGAAAAACATCTGCTGAATGTATCCACACGAGCCATGCTTTTCATCAACAGGATAAACATGGACGTTAAGTAAATTATATTGGGGAACATTATAAGAAGTGGGGCGTAAGGAATAGGCCTCAAAGATTTTCTTGACTGGCTTTTAATGCCACGATATCATATGCAAATAAAGAAAAAACTTGAGCAATCTTCAGCACAAGTCCCGTTAGCAGCTGGTAAGGCGTAGTTATGCCAATGGTTAGGGCGTCAGATGACACAGGTTTGTGATACCTCTGTCCGTACGCACAAACAAAAATGGTTGTGCGTACGAAAAAGGAGGCTCCAGATTAGGACATAGACAAGAACTAAATGTTGTTCAGAACTGTGCCAGACCTCAACCAGGACTGTGCCAGACCTCAACCAGGACTGTGCCAGACCTCAACCAGGACTGTGCCAGACCTCAACCAGGACTGTGCCAGACCTCAACCAGGACTGTGCCAGACCTCAACCAGGACTGTGCCAGAACTCTGCTGTAAAAATGCATCTTATGAAACTCTTTTTTCACTACTTTAATAAAAATGTGTGATATTCAGTTCCACCAAATGCTGAAATATATACAGTATATGTTAGTCATGAGGTGGTGCAAATGAACGAAGGGGGACATTTATGAAGTCTGGTACGCCAGTTTTCTGGCCTTACAATGTTGCATATGCTGATACATGCAAATTTTTGTCACTTTTACTATGTTTGCAGACCAGATCACTTTTTAAGTCTTATTTATCTTCTGCGACATTCACAAAAGTCACAAAAATGTCGCAACTCTATGCCAGGCAAGCCCGAGGCTTATTCAATATAATATAGGCTATGATATATTCAATATGATATCATGACTACTGTTCACCACTTCATAAATTAGGCGCAATGGCACAAACCGAAGGCAAAAGAAAAGAGAGGGAAGGCAGCGCCACATGTGTGGGGTCAGTAAACATGGGGGAGTGACAAGTGCAGTTGTTGTGTTTACCCTTTTGTGTTGTGAGTAGTCACAACAGCTGTGTATCACCATGCTGGTTGTGGGTCCCGACCAGCAGAACGGGATGCTTGGGCTGCAGCCGCGATCGTCCTGCCCGCGCAACAGTCAGTAGCGGGGAGCGTAACAGATATATAGGAAGAAGAGATAGATCGCTGGTATGGTGCTGTCCAAAAAATCTTCATACAGGAGTAGGCTTTATGGCTTCAGCAGGCTTTAATATAACAAGTCGACGTGTTTCAAGGGCGAAGAGCCCTCTTCATCAGGACAATTACAGAGTAAAAGTATATCATGCCATTTAAAACATTTTTGGCGCTCTGACCTAGGGGGAGGGGAGATCAGGGGGCAGGTGCGGGCGTGTTTAATGTAAAGAGATTCAGCATTTGTTCTCATGTCAGCGGACTGCTGTATCCACTGTTCAGTATACCATGTTACATAATGTCTATTCAATACAAGAGGTTGCTACTAGGTGTGGGCTTCTCATGTAGCGATTTTAGTATTAAGATCAGAAATAAAAGAAGATACAAATCACTTAGAATGTGTCTCTTGTCTCTGGTGCGCCGTATTGAGCGATTGCTTGTATTAAATCTATTGTGCTATTAGATCACAAGATGCAATTTTGAATGGGAGCAGGGGCCGCGCGTTCGCAGTGCGCTCCCATTCACTTGTATGTGAGCAGCACTTGGTGGTGGACGGACCCCGGGAAAACTGGGGTCCTCCAGCCACAGTTCTCCCCACTCCATTCTCGTTAGAGGTGCGGGTCCCAGAGGTGGCACCCGCACATATCAGGCAATGGGGGCATATCCTAGCGATATGCCCCCATTGTATGTGATGGGAACACCCCTTTAAGTCTTAAAAACAAATATAGAGAATAATAAATAGATAGAGCGATAGAATAATGGTGGCCCCCCATATGCTGTACAGATGTGCCACTGCGGCTAGGAGTAATGGCCTGAGTGTTAGCCTGGAGATGCGGGGGAGTGCAGCGCTAGTCCGGTCAGTAGTTGGTGGGTAGGGTCAGGTGCTCAGGCGTCACGTGATTGCGGACTGAAAAGGACGTACTCATAGGGGGATCATGCATCTGAAAGGGTCTCTAGGCTGGGGCGTAATGGTGGCAAGCAGAGTATTGTGGATAGCATATGGTAGAACTGTCTGTATCCATATGTGTGTGAGGATCATGTCAGAGTAGGATGAACATATATGGAGGCATGTATGGGGTAAATTAATATCTAGCAGAGGGATTGTTGTAGAAGGATGAATGGAGATATACACTCATGGTTATTTAATGTACTGTATTGTGTGATTAAATTAATGTTGTCAAAGGTTTTTTCTTTTCATTTGCTAGGTTTCAGGCTTTCTTTCTGGGAGGTTTGCGCACATCTGTTGTAGGCGTCTAGTATTACGTTTTTTGGGTAGTTTTTTTCCCCTAAATCTTTCATTAAGAATTTTGGCCTGTCTATTGTAGTCTTTGTTTGTCGTGAAGTTGCGTCTGAAATAATCATCTATGGGACCTAGCCTGGGTAAGGTTATTTAACACAAATATTATCTAACAAATGCCCAGACGGGCAGTAAACCTATCTTGACCCAGGTTATTATAAAACGTCACTTTTATTTGACATGCACTAAAAGTTAAAGTGTGAGATGAATGCAACTTTAATAAACCAAAAAATATTCATTAAAAGTACAGTCGACACTCCACCTATGGATAGGGGTGTTATTCAGAGAGAGAGAGAGGGTAGGGAAATGTGCACAATCTCCCACCCTATCACTGCTAGATATAGCATACTATGATGTCACTGTTTGCAGAGCAAGTTGCTAATAAGGTATATCCGACACCTTTGCCGTATTTTGTGGTGAAGACTTGTGTACCTTCACACCACTGTCAGATTAACACAGCCACCATTAGCATGTGTCTAAACTGACATTGATTTTTGGTACCCGGACCCGAACTTTGCCGGAGAAGTTTGGGTTCGAGTTCGGTATTTGGGCATTTAATAAAGCTTGTTGAAAGGCTGCAGGTCAGCCAATCAACAAGCTTTTAAGCTGTGTGTCCTTAGAAGCCATCACAGCCATGCCTACTAATGGCATGGCTGTGATTGGCCGATGCATCATGTGACCCAGCCTCTATATAAGCAGCATCACGTGTAGCAACACCGCCCATCAGTTTTCAGTAGTAAAGGGACAGAAAGCAGGCAGCTGAAGTGAGGGACAGTGTTAGTGCGATTTTTTTGTGGGTGCAATACACTATCTTTGCACCCCTGACACAGAAAGGTAATCATAAATCTGGCTGTTAATTCTGTGGGTGACCTACAGCAAATTTTTTTGTGGGTGCAATGCAACATTGTACTTTGTACCCCTGACACACAAATATAATAGTTAATCAGTCTGTTAGTTAGGTGCACGTCATATACCTATTTATTGCATGAAGTACACCTGCACTTCATACGTGACAGGGAAAATAATATAGTTAATCCATCTGTTAGTTCAGTGGGTGACCTCAAAGAATGAGGAGAGCATCAAATAAGGGACGTGGCCCTGGTCGTTGTGAGGCTGGTGTTGGTGGAGCTCCTGTTGCAGGGAGAGGACGTGGTCGATCTGTGCCAACTACACGCCCAAATGAAACACCTTCCTCAGGTGCACATAGGCGACAGGACGCTCAGCGTCATTTTGTAGGCCCGAATACCGATGTACGAATGGTGAGGCCAGAACGAGTAGAGGCGGTAGTAGATTGGGTGGCTGACAGTGCCTCCAGTTCCTTCACATTGTCTTCCACCCGGTCCCCTGCCGAAAGCACAGAGTTGGCACCTGCAGCCCATTGGCATCTGTCTTTCACCTCACCCCTTTGCAAATCAGCCAAGCAGTCAGAGTCCCAAGTCATGCAGCAGTCTCTTATGCTTTTTGATGACTCTGCTGGTGGGGTTTCCGTAGGCCATCCACACAGCCCTGTTCCAGAAGTGGAAGAGATTGAGTGCACTGATGCCCAACCACTTATGTTTCAGGATGTGGACATGGGAGGACCACCGCAGCATGTCTCTGATGATGACGAAACACAGGTGCCAACTGTTGCGGCTTTCTGCCGTGTGCAGACCGGCAAGGAGGGCAGGGTTGAAGAGTGGGTGAAAGATGATGTGGAGGATGATGAGGTCCTAGACCCCACATGGAATCAAGGTCATGCGAGTGACGTGTGCAGTTCGGAAGAAGAGGTGGTGGTCACACAGCGCCAGCCTCACAGCAAAAGAGGGAGCAGGGTGCAAAAGCAGAGTGTCCGTCCCCTAGCCAGTACACCTGCTACTGCCCACCACTCCCAGGGACTGAGCACACCAAAGCCAGCTCTAAGGAGTTCCCTGGCGTGGCAGTTTTTCAGACAATGTGCGGACGACAAAACGCGAGTGGTTTGCACGATGTGCAATCAGAACCTGAAGCGAGGCATAAATGTTCTAAACCTGAGCACAACCTGAATGACCGGGCATCTAAATGCAAAGCACGAGCTGCAGTGGAGTAAACACCTCAAAAATCACAAAAGATATCAGGCTCCTCCTGGTCCCTCTTCTGCTGCAATCTCGGCCTCTTCCTCCCCCTCTGGAGTGACAGTAGCAGCTGCCACCCCGCAAACAGAGGATGTTGCAGCAACGCAACCATCTCTGTCACCGTCACCAAGCATCTCCACAATGTCCCATGGAAGCGTTCAGCTGTCCATCTCCCAAACACTGGAGAGAAAGAGGAAGTACCCCCCTACCCACCCGCGATCCCTGGCCCTGAATGCCAGCATTTCAAAATTCCTGGCCTTTGAAATGCTGTCATTCCGTTTGGTGGAGATGTAAACTTTTAAAAAACTTATGGTGGTGGCTGTCCCACAGTACGTGGTTCCCAGCAGCCACTACTTTTCTAGACGAGCCATCCCTGCCCTGCACAACCAGGTGGCATACAAAATTAGGTGTGAACTGCGTAACGCCATCTGTGGCAAGGTCCACATAACCACCGATACATGGACCAGTAAACACAGGCAGGGACGTTATTTCTCCCTAACTGCACACTGGGTAAATGCAGTGGCGGCTGGGCCTGAGGCGGATAGCAGTTTGGCGCATGTCCTTCCACCACCGAGGATTGCAGGGCGTTTCTCTTTGCCTCCTGTTGCCTTCCTCCTCTACTGCCTCCTCATCCGGTCAGCGTAACACCTTCACCACCAACTTCAGCACAGCCAAGGGGAAGCGACAGCAAGCAGTTTTGAAACTCTATTTTGGGGGAAAAAACCCACACCGCGCAGGAGCTGTGGACGGGCATGGAGCAACAGACCGATGAGTGTGCATGTGCTGAATTTGGTGGTGCAGAGGTTTCTGAAAAATGACCTCGATATGTCAGAGCTGCTGCAGAAAGTGCGGTCCGGCAGCTGCTCGCCTGTCTGCGCTACAGCGCAACTTTGGCATTCCCGCTTGCCGCCTCATATGCGACGTGCCCACAAGGGGGAACTCCAACTTGCACATGCTGGAGAGACTGTGCGAGCAGCAGCAGGCAATAGTGGAGTTTCAGCTGCAGCACACACAAGTGAGTCGCTCTGCGGAACAGCACCACTTCACCACCAACGAGTGGGCCTCCATGCGGGAAGTGTGTGCCATGTTGCGCTGTTTCGAGTACTCCACAAACATGGCCAGTGCCGATGACGCAGTCCTCAGCGTTACTATCCCACTTATATGTCTCCTTAAAAACGCTTCGGGCGATGATGGAAGAGGATGTGGCACAGGAGGAAGAGGGATCATTTCCAGTGGCTCGGAGGGTGGGTTCTCTCACCAACAAAGGCCAAGTACACAATTGTCTAGGCACAGCACAGTTCTGGAGGATGATGAGGAGGAGGAACTATGTTTACAGCAGGATGGCACCCAAAGCAGCTTATGGGCATCACTGGAGCGTGGCTGGGGGGAAGCAGAGGACACAGACGATACACCTCCCACAGAGGACAGCTTGTCGTTGCCTCTGGGCAGCCTGGCACACATGAGCGACTACATGCTGCGGTGCCTGCACAACAACCGCCGAGTTGCCCACATTCTAACCAGTGCATATTACTGGGTGGCCACCCTGCTGGAACCCCACTACAAGGATAACGTGCCTTCCTTCATTCTGTCACTGGAGCATGATCGGAAGATGCGCGAGTACAAGCGCACGCTGGTAGACACGCTGCTCATGGCATTCCCAACTGACACCGAGGGCTCAGTGGAAGCACAAGGCGAAGGCAGAGGAGGAGGAAGAAGTCACCAACGCAGCTGGGGCACCTCCAGGCCCTCAGAAGGGAGGGTTAGCATGGCCGAAATGCTGAAAATATATGTCAGCACACCACAACAACACCAGCACCACCAGCTGATATGGAACGTCTTAGCAGGAGGCAGCATTTCAGCAACATGGTGGAACAGTACGTGTGCACACGCCTACACGTACTGACTGATAGGTCTGCCCCATTCAACTTTTGGGTCTCCAAATTGGGCACATAGCCTGAGCTTGCCCTTTACACCTTGGAGGTGCTGGCCTGCCCTGCATCAAGTGTATTTTCCGAATGTGTGTTTAGCACGGCAAGGGGGGTGATCACAGACAAGCGCCGCTGCCTGTCCACAGCCAATGTGGACAAGCTCACGTTCATTAAAATGAACCAGGCATGGATCCCACAGGACTTGTCCGTACCTTGTGCTAAGTAGACAAGTATTCCGGCCGCACCCAGCCATTATTATACTCCAGCGCACATTCTCTTTATTTTCTTTTTTTTATAATTCCCAATGTTTTGGGGTCTTCCCAAATTTAAAAAAATAAAATAAGTGTTGGCTACCTTCTCCTCCTCCTAAACCACCGCTTCCACCTACACCGCCACGTCCACCGCCTCCTCAACCTCCTACTCCACTTTAACCTCCGCCTCCTAGTTCAAGATCATTATTTTTTACTTTTTAAAATTCTATGTTATTTTAATTCATTTCCCTATCCACATTTGTTTGCAGGGCAACTTTTTTACAGCCATTTTAGTGCCCCAAAGTTCAGGTCCCTATTTACTTCAATGGGGTTCGGGATCAGGATCAAGTTCAGGTCCCGAACCCGAACTTTGCGGCGAAGTTCGGCCGAACCCGGTGAACCCGAACTTCCAGGTGTTCGCTCAACCCTAGTCTTAAGCTGGCAATATGCTTCAGACAACTCCTTGACTCCGCCATGATCATGCAAGTACATATATTTTTTTTCAATGGGTAAATAACACTAAGCCAGCAGCAGACTAGCAGAGGCTTATCTTGCAAGAGAACAAAGGATTGAGCGCGTACCTGGTGTCTCTTCCCCCATCACCACAACCAAACATCAGCCATCGGGGGGAGTTGGAAGACACCCATACACATTAGTCAGCCATTCGCGTCACAATCAGCGGGTTTGGACACCTTTTATCTAATGTGTAAGGCCAGCTTGTTCTATAGACCTTTGCATTTCAGCTACTTCATAATTTTATTGCACATCCATTACTGCTATTATATATGTTCTCCTAATAACCAAGCGCAGATCCCCTCCTGAATATGGGCCAAAATAAACCGTAATCTCAGCTCCAGATACAAACAATAGCTACACCCGTTTGTGCAATCATAACCTTTATACGGCTGTCACCTGCATGTCCCACACACAGCAGTTTCCACCCGTCAGCTGCTACCTGGGTTAGACACAGTCATTGTAATAAGACTATAATAACAATATTCAGTCACATTACTAGCTGTAAACAAAATATTACATGCTCTAACAGAAAAAAAAAAGATCATGAAATCAGTCCCCAAATATTGGGGTTACCCCACACTGTAGCATTATTACCCCAGCAGGCACAGAGTGTGTCCAGCAGTGCATGGAGGCCATATGGCTCCACATGTATGGAGATATTTTCCCCTAGAAAGAATAACATTTTTTGTGTGTTAAATTCGTGCAGAATCCTTATAAAACCTCTATATGAATGGAAGGCATTTGGAAGTCAGTTAGGCTGGGTTCACACGTGACTGATTAGCTGTGGATTTTCGGCAACAGAAAATCTGCAGCATTTCTGCTTCTAATCTGCAGCAGAAAAAAATGCACCAAAGGGTGTGTACACACAGATTAAATGCAGAGTCATTCTTCACATTGAAAAAGGGGGAAATCCGCAATGAAATCCGCAGTATAAATGGACATGCTGCAGATTTCAAATCCACAATACTGCAGCTTTTCTGCAGCATGTGGATGAGAATTCTGAAATTCTCATCCACTTTGCTGGTACTGTAGAACGCTGCAAATTTGCTGCACAAAACAAAGGGTTATTGCCATCTGGAGACTTACATGTCCACAGGATAAGCTATACCTGTCTGAAAGCTGCGGGTCCTCTAGATTTTGCTGACATTTCAAACTCATTTCAGCTATTCATAAAGTGATAGCAAAGAATACATAAAGGAATTATATTTACTGTTGAATTCTTTTTTTTGTTATTTTACTTGAAAAACTAAGTAACAATAAAAAAACTCCCTGTGACCATGCAAAATCCATGTCGTTCTATTACACACTTGCCTCAGGAAACCTGAATTTTCCCTGGTGCTGTCTTACTTCCTTGTGGTTACAACAGAACTGCTGGAAAATGAACAGGTAAGGAACGCAGAGAGTACTACTAAATAGCAGAAGTTCTTAAAGTGACTTTCAAGGAGTTACCATCAACCTTCAGGTGTCCTTGTGTATTCCTTTCTTAAATGACTTCATATTACAGCCTGTAGACACTTCATATAAAAGTTTGATTATGGTCCGTCATTGGTTTCCAACCTAGTAGCTCACCAACTTTTGCAGAAGTACATCTTCCATGCGTCACACAGTTGGCCACTCACAGCTCGGCTGCAGGATAACTGTATGGGCAATTTGCGGCTTCTCTTGATCTCCAGGGGGTCAAACAACCCAGACCTGGTTTCTTCCCCTCATGGCAGTGTATAAATTCATTCCATTTCCCAAAAACTCTATGGTCGCAAATCATTTTTTAGGCATCAACCATAACGCATTATACCTGAGTAGTGGCTAGAAATGTGACGACCAGTACTATAATCACTGCATGTGCTCAGTAAGGGCATGGCTATAGCGGGTACACCGGGGTCAAGTAGGGAGTCCAAAGTTCCCTCAACCTCGAAGACATTAGCATTTTAAATGTCTCAGGGAAGGCGGGGGCACGTTATATATTTTACACTGAGGGTCGAGGAGCCCCTCTGACACTCTGTTTGCCTATTAGCTTCCTCTCATGTTGACAAATGAATTTAGTACCTGCCCCAAAGGATTATTATCCCAAAGTAGGACTAGAAAAAGGGCAATTTCAAGGACCAAGAAGGAGTATTTGGAAATTAAATACACATTCTTTGAAATGAAAATGACAGGAAGATGTGGGAATTAAAGTAGGTTTTCACATGGCCACAACCCCAGGCGTGTTCATTTTGCAATCTTCAATTATCTTGACTTTCAGGTGAATGGGCTGAGCGGCTGCTTCACATTCTATATTTGTGACAGCTGATTTACAATAACAGTAAGGTGTGACTGTCGGACAGCTGTGTGTGTAAATGTGACTCATTTTGTTGTGTATCAGGGATGCACCCGTCATACACAGGTACTGTAAGCTACATGAGGAGATGAGCATTACTACAGATTTACTTCTCAGGTTATAGCAACCATTTTGAAGTCCCCTGTTGCCCAATGTGTTACTCTTGCGTCCCTCTCAAGACCTTGACACTGTTAGGTAACACAAGGAGTCCCAATGGTTCTGAAATGTGGGCTCATAGGCTTTCCATATGACACATGGTTCCTCCTTCTGGCACCAGATCATGCTCGAGAAGCAGTGCTGCATTATAAGACTGGAAAAAATATCTCTATGTCCATCTACATAATGTAAAGCACAGAATATGAGACATGTACAGAACATGGCAGGAAAAGTGATGCTTCATTTCAAATGCCCTCTATGTACCATAATGAATTATGTTAAGTGGACCAAACCATTTGCACATGGAAAAATGAAAAAATTTATAGTGAGTGTATGTGTATATATATATATATATACACACGGCAGCTCTGAACTGCGGACTGTAGCAGGATGCGCCTAATTTATGATGAGGGGTGCAGCTCGCATAAATTGGGTGCATCCTCCGGCACAGCAGTGCATATCAAGACAGGGCAGAAAGCTCCAGTCTTGATAGATCTCCTCAATAATCTGCATCATCTGCAGGTACTCTAAAGGAGGCAATTACTGCCCTAGTGTCTTAATAGTCGCCTGACGGTACACTTGCATCCAGCAACTGCTTGTGTTGAAGGAAACAGAGTGTTGAAAGTTTTACGACTAGTGTCACCGTTTTCTTCTATGGATACATGCATTTAATTGAACTACATAGGCTGAGCACCACCTGTAGAGCAAGGTTGGAGTGCTGCTCCAGTGAAATGGCTTTAGCTTACATGGCATCGCCCACTTTTAATTCTGGAGGTGTCTAAATAATACCACCCAACAGTGCCAAAATACAGTACACACCCTGTCCACATAATGCATCCATATAGCGAACACTAAAAACCGTAATACAAAGCCTGTACCACAGCTCTATATGGTGCAAGATATAAGAGTTAAAATCCACTTGTTCACTTTATTGGTGCTCTGATACCTCCTCCAGTATAACACGGACCAGGTAAATACACCATTTTGATATACAAGCCCTTCTTTTAGATGGCTTGAACGACTCGTTCATCCATTGAACTTATAAGTCCATGTATAGTTTCTGCTTGTGTGGCCTCCAGAGAGGCTGTTTTGAGGTATACTGAAGGCCGCTGTCATAGATCTCCTTTTTAAGGATGCTCCACAGGTTCTCAATAGGATTGAGGTCAGGAGGCCAAACCATGATTTTATCCCCTTCTATGCCCATGGCAATCAAGGAGTCAATGGCGTTTTTTGCAAGGATGGTTTGAATAAACTGTTTTGAATAAAAAAACATATTCAGGAAGGCACAATTCTTCTTTTTATACCATAGCAGAAAATGTTCAGGTAGGAACTCCACATATCATTTACAGTTCATTTTGACACCCTCAGAGACCCTAAAGGGACCTACCATCTCAAATTCCCAATATTCCAGACCAAATCATCACTCCACCATCTCCCTGCTGACACTGTGGTCTGGTAGGAACAGGGTGGCCATTCATCAGCCACCCAGAACTGCATCCATCAGCACCATCCAGTGTAGCACGGCATTCAAAGGTGAACAAAACTGTTTGAAAATAAGTCTTTATGTTTTTCGGAGCCCAAAGCAAACACTTCTGTTTGTAAACTTTGGTTAAGGATGGCCGAACTACAAGTTTATGCACAACATCCTATAGAGGATCCTGCATCAAGAGGTCTGTGCCACTTAATAACTTTCCATAATAAGCCTTCATTAGATCATAGATCAAGGGGTGCTTTTTGGCAGCTGGATCCCGCCACCTGCTGGTGCGGAGCTGTGGCGCCAGCGGTCGCCAGGCAGTGCCGTGGCAAACTTAGAGTAGGTCCAACTCTAAGTGGCAACCTTGACGCGGTAAGTGGGCTTATGTCTTTTGATCAAAATGTACACTAATGCCTCTTATACAGTATGCAGTATAGGGGGCCATACACTAAATATTACGCTGAGAAGCGATGTTAATTGTGCTGAGAAGCAGTTATAGATCAAACCAAAGCTTGTGGATGTGCAATCTAATTCTCTTTTCTTTTTTTGAATCTTCATCAGATCATATTTGCCTGTGATGTCAATCATATATCTCTTCACAGTTTAATAATGATCTCCCTTAAGTTTTTGTGAAATATCAACTGTTTTCATATCTTTTGCAATATATTGAACTATTTCACTCTTTTCACCATCAGAATGGTCTTTCTTCCTCCCCATATTCCATGAGAACTGGCACTCAGGCCTCATACACACAACCATATGTTGGATCTGCATCCAATTTGCATTTTTTTTAAATCCTAGGCTTTACATTTAGACTTCCAGAATATAATTCATTGCCTTATTAGACCCTTAGGCTTATTTCACCCAAGGGATAAGAAATAAGTCAGGGTCTATTCAGGGAAAACTGCACACAAGTTGAATCAGTTTTGTCTGTGATTGTGTTCAGTGTTTCAGTTTTTTCCAGGCAGATGCAATCATGTTTTTGATCTGTTTTTCACGTGCTTGAAGAAAAACTGAAGAATAAACATCTACATCTCAGCGACCATTTGTGAAAAATGCATGCCACCTGGATGCCTTCCGTTTTTCGCACAGCCCCATTAATTTTATTTGGAGCCACAGCTGCCTGAAAAACGGATAATAAAGAACATGCTGCATTATCCCAAATGCAGAGATGATCAGCGATAAACGATGCTCTTGTACACAGACCCATTGAAATGAATAGGTCAGGATTCCATTTGGATGCTGTGTGTTTGCTTTACACATGGCATCCAGACGGAAAACTCACTTGTGTGACAGAGGCCTTAAAGTTCTTGATTTCAGTGATGTAAGGACCCTTAGAAGGAAAGTTAAATAGATGGTCTTTTCATTAAAGAGAAAGTCTCAACCACTTGCCTACCTGCATCAGTTATTAGCAATAAAACAAAGACTCATGGCAAATCCTACTGGTAATCCTATTAATCTTCATTCCCACATTGCCTGTTTAAGATTGGGTCCAACCACTGGGTCCCCAAAGCGGCCATGGAAGCAGCCCCAAGCACACCGACAATCTGGACCACGGAGGGTCTATCTAACTGCAAATCAAGTGAATGGCACTGAGCTACAATACCAGAAACATCCCATGGAAGAGATTGTGCGGAGTCTGGTAAAACTATGAAGGGCTCTATCATTCTCCTAATTAGTGGGGTCCCAGTGGTTGGACCTCTACCAGTCCTACACTGATGGCCTATCCTGGTAACATTGCCCCAATTCATGAAAACCAATTCCCAGCTCTACCAACGACACACAAATTATCAACTTGGTCAAGATTACACTATTATATTAGTTTCCATCTACTGGTTACCAGAGTAAAACAAAACCTGCCGTATCTACCCTTTAGTCAAGTGGAAAAAAGTGGTTTTAGTTTGGTAGCCGATAAAAGGTCACACACTTCCTGACAACCCCTGATGCAAGCAGAACGGCTCTACAAACTTAGATTCTCCACTGTCATTAGACTACTTGGAAAACAAAACCTTGTCATTGTAAGCGATTCTGTGAAAAGATTGATTCTGTTACTGGTATATTGTGTTAGAGCTAATGCTAAATAGCAATTTGCAAGACTAAATTAGATTAAATGCGCATTAGAACCTTTTAAGTGCCAGATGGGACATAAGAACCTAACCAGAAAATGAGACGCTTCCTATGGTGGGACAGCAGTAGATATTAGCACGTCGGTTTCTTTTGAGAAGGTGATTTCCTCGATAGCTATTTGGACCCGACTGTTATTAAAGGGGTCTAGTTTATTAAAATAATTATGTGCAGTGCCCCAATATGGGTTAGTTCAGACAGGCGTATTACACACCTAACACCATCTTGAGCCTTCAAAGGTCAATTGAACCAAAGGCGCTTCTTTTTGCCAATTTGCTCTACAGGGTTTTTTTTTTTTTACCACTGACGAAAACACTGTAGAAACTAAATGCATTTTTTAGGGTTTTCTTTAAAACAAATGTGTTAATGAGGACATTTCAGGCATTTTCCCCTATAGAGGAGATGTAAAAAATACCTAAAAAACTTAATTGCTTCAACAAGCTGTGTTTAAAACACATGCCGCAAATTGAGAAGAAAACACAGACAGTAAAAAGAGTAGAAGAGACTTAAAAACGCATAAACATAGAACTTTAACACCAAGGGGCTCGAAACGCGTCAAAATTCTTTGTTTTAATTTTTAATTTGGCATAAAAATAATTTTGCTGTGCTGGATTTCAAGTTTATTCTACTGTTACAGGATGTCACAGCATCTTTTCAAGGCCTGTGATTGATCCACCTGATGGAAGTAACTTGGGTTGTCAGAGCCGATCAATTTGGTTGGTATAGTGATAAAAACAAAACAAAAAAAATACACTTGCATATCTTGTCTTCCACAGACTTTTAGAGAACATTTGGAGCTGGAAGTTTTTTTTAGGAAAAAGGGGGGGCGCGAGGCTCCGTAAAGGGGGGCTCCAGGTCACAGGAGATGAACGCTTCCACTGTGGAAGCGTTCATCTCCATAGTGATCTGTATCGCCGTCCCCTGGACAGCAATACAGATCGCTGTGCTGTGCGGCAGTGGAGGGAGAGGCGTCTCCCTCCCCTGCTCCTCTGATAGGCTGCCGGCACAAGGCCCGCAGCCTATCAGAGCGGTTCAGGCAGCGCGATGATGTCATCGCGCCGCCTGAGCAGAGTGCAGAGCGGGACACAGGCCGGAAGAGGCCTGCATCCAGCACTTCCAGGAAGGTAAGTATATGGGGGGTTAATGGAGCCTGCACATGATTGGGGAGGGGGTTAATGGAGCCTGCACATGATTGGGGGAGGGGGTTAATGGAGCCTGCACATGATTGGGGAGGGGTTAATGGAGCCTGCACATGATTGGGGGAGGGGGTTAATGGAGCCTGCACATGATTGGGGGAGGGGGTTAATGGAGCCTGCACATGATTGGGGAGGGGTTAATGGAGCCTGCACATGATTGGGGGAGGGGGTTAATGGAGCCTGCACATGATTTGGGGAGGGGGTTAATGGAGCCTGCACATGATTGGGGGAGGGGGTTAATGGAGCCTGCACATGATTGGGGAGGGGTTAATGGAGCTTGCACATGATTTGGGGAGGGGGTTAATGGAGCCTGCACATGATTGGGGGGAGGGGGTTAATGGAGCCTGCACATGATTGGGGGGAGGGGGTTAATGGACCCTGCACATGATTGGGGAGGGGGGAAACCTGGACCCTGCACATGATTGGGGAGGGGGGTTAATGGAGCCTGCACATGATAGGGGGGGGGGCGCGAAATGTTTTCTTCTTCCTAGGGGGGGCATGACAGAAAATAATTGAGAAGCACTGCACTAAGGCGACAGTAAAAATGCTTAAGTGCCAAATAAGCCACCAAAAAACTATATGTAAATCCACCCAAGAAAAGATATTTTGCTCACAGACTTCTGCTGTTTATCAAGGCACGATTAAAAAACTAAACTAAAGAAGAGACACGAGTGACACTTATGGTTAGAGGAGTTTTATGCAGTATAGACATGGCATAGCAGTTATGTAGACCACTGGATTCTAACATAGGGGTCAGTGTCAAGCCACCAGTAATGTTTGCCTGGAACCTGGACACTGGAGACCCCCAGGTCAACAATCTATGGGACTTCTTTATCAAAAGTGTTCGAAAGAAAAAATGCCCTTCTTGCCTGCAGCAACAGATCAAAATGCAGCTTTCATTTCATAAACTGCTCAGGGAAGATGAACGCTTCATTGTGAACAGCTGAAACAGGGCTAAAGGCCAGTTTTTGGGTCAGCTTTGACCCTCTGGACATGAACTAAAAGGAAATAAGAATGGATTTGCCAGGTAAGTATAGTCCTAGCAAATCCCCCACTTATCAACATTGTATTTATCTTATATTACTCTTTCATCGCAACGTCTACATAAAACACAGTCGTGACCCATATTGTCTTCTATTGTCTTACAGTTTGATCCCCTCTGCAATGCATTACAATACATTGTGTATTGTAATGCATTGCATGACGGCTTGTATGCTGAAAGCCTGCCTGTGAGACCCAGACCCAGTCACGTCCACCAGCGCTGTACATGTATGGCGTGGGTCCTTAAGGGGTTAAGCAATGTGTCACCAACATTTTTTTTTTGCCATTAAAAAACAGACACCACACATATCCATTTTTTGCAATCTGTTTTTATTTTCTGATTACAGATTTTTTTATTCTATTTCCTGAACATAATTATGGAGGCATTAATCTTGTCTGAGCTGCCTAACAGCCCCTAGAAAGCATTTTACGGCAGCCCCATGGGCCATAGACACAATGGTCAGGAGGGAACCTCACTGACTTCTATGGAAGAGTCTTCTAGGCATGCTGTGTGACCTGTGCAGAGGTCATTGTACAAGCAAGGAGTAGATAAGCTTTGACAATCTCCTATTGTGAATGAAAGATACTGTGTTATCTATTATACAGAGGTGATATAACAAGGCTGTAATGATAAGCAGTAACTGCAATAAATTTATCTGTACAGACCAAGAAGTGGAGCCTATTATGGCGGCTTTACACGGCCCAATGGTCGGACAGATTATCAGGGAGGAGAGTTCCTACGACTGCTCATTTAAGACAATCTGCCCGTCTAAAGGTGCAAATAAAACGCTCGTTCATCGGGTGAAACTGTCTTTCCTGCAGGTATGTAAATTATCGTTTCTAGGCAGCAGATCATGCTCGTTCTCATACCGTGAAAGCTGCCAGTTGTCAGGAAGTAACGCTTCCTTCCCAATAATCAACTGCTCCTCACCCTGTGTACTAGATGCCGTGCCTATGTAAACAATTCAGGAGCCTCTACATTGTGCGGCTTTGAATTGACAATAAGCTATCAATGTTAAGGGGGTTCTCCAGGATTTTACTATTGATTGCCTTATCTCGGGATAAGGTTGGGGTGGTCCGACACACCGTACAGCCGCAGATTAGCTGTTTTGCAGTAGCTCTCCACTACAGCGCCGGAGCTACCCCAAAACAGTTGATCGACAGGGGTGTGGGGGTATCAACGGATAGGCCATCAACAGTGAAATCTTTGAGAACCCCTTTAAACCTGGAAGCAGGAAAATGCAGCAATGTACCATTCAAATACACATCTATACTCGTTGCTTCTGTGTGTAACAGATTAGAAGAGCAATTATAGAAGTGCATATGGAAGTTTTACACACATAACAGCAATGCAGACACCAGACGGCACACAACCATTTCACTCTGGTCAATCTCGATAAATAGTATGTCGTCATACAATAAACCAAGAGAAAAAGTGAATAAAGTATGTGGTTATATCAAAAACATTGTGTGTACATTTGTATCCAGAGCAGTCAGTTTCATTATAGTATTAGGACATCATTTAGAGCCTGAAAAAGCTCATTTATTTCCGTAGAATAACATGAGGCGAGACACAGAGAATCTAGACGGTGGGAGATCATTTGGCCATTGCTACACAATGCTGGAAATCATGAATTTTTCTACAAGAAATAGCAAGTACTTATGGGAAATGACAAGGTTCACTTTGACTTGCTTACAAGATGCTAGCAGGAAGTTGTACATAGCACGTTCTTTATTATTAGCATTATTTTGCACTTGTTCTGTTGCTTCTCCCCCGGCTCATTGCATGGAGCCAACAAAAAGCAAAACACTAATGCTGCATAGACAGATCTGTAGAGTTCAAACAGTTCATCGGTACGTTCTTCATTGTTAGGCTACTTTCACACTAGCGTTAATGTTTTCCGGTATTGAGATCTTTCATAGGGTCTCAATACCGGAAAAAAAAGCTTCCATTTTGTCCCAATTCATTGTCAATAGGGACAAAACGTAACTGAACAGAACGAAATGTTCCAAAATGCATTCCGTTCTCATACCGGAGAGCAGCATGCTGCGGTTTGCCTTCTGTCCTGGGATGCGGAGCAAGTCGGATCCGTTTTCTCTGACACAATAGAAAATAGATCCGTCCCCCATAGGCTTTCAATGGAGTTCATAACAGATCCGTCTTGGGTATGTTAAAGATAATACAACCGGATCCGATCCGTTTATATCACAGATGCAGGCAGTTGTATTATCAGTAACTGAAGCGTTTTTGCTGAACCCTGCCAGATCCAGCAAAAACGCTAGTGTGAAAGCAACCTAAAAGGGGAGCCTAAAAGAGGTAGTAGCCTAAAATGACCTTTGATAATTGCTAGATCGGAGGGGTCTGGTTGCAAGACGACAGGACAGCTAGGAATTGTCCTAATGGACCATGCATCCGGCTGCTCAATTCAAAGTCTATGGCACAGAGAGAAACTGCTGAGTGCGGAGCTCGGCTGTTTTCAGCAGTGCCATAGACTTTGCATACTCTGCAAATGAAGATGTGCAAATTCAGTTAGCTGTTCTCTGTCCCTTAAGACACATTTGCAAACTAATTCAATGTATTATAAATGCAAATTACGGTAATTCTCCCATTGCATTTTATGTAATGTGGTCCAAATTGGCCAATCAGGAAAAATTCCATGGATCTGTTCACTGGACCAAATATGTGTATTCTTCTGTGATGGTCAAGAACGGATTAAAAGGGATGTCCAGCATTAGTAAAACATGGCTGCTTTCTACTTAAAATAGTACCACACCTGTCCACAGGTAGTATTACAGCTCAGTGCCACTGAAATGAATACCAGGCAGCTCATGGCCAACTGTGGGGCTGGAAGAAGATAGTTGTGATGGTCTTCTCCTGGAGAACCCCTTTAAGGATAAAAGGTATGTAAAGAAACACAGGCCCAAGCCGGCAACCACAGTCTTAAAGGGGTTTTACGGGAGCACAATATTGATGACCTATCCTTAAGATCGGTCATAAATATCTGATCGGTGGAAATCCTATTCCTGGCACCCCTGCAGATCAGCTGTGAGCACTGTGGCCTCTTCTTAGGCCTGTGAGATCACATACATAGGTCATCTGGCCTACATGCAGTTCAGTCCCATTCAAGTGTATAGGCCTGGGCTGCAGTACCAAGCACAGCCGCTATACAATGTACGGCGCTGTGCTGAGTGTACTGTGAGTAGGCCGCAGCACTTGTCAGAGCTCCACAGCCTCTTTCACAGAACTTATCAGATACTGATGACCTAGTCACTTCTGAATTCGCACAACCACGGCCTCTCCTTAGCATAAGCCATGAATGTGCGAGCAGTGGTGCTCTGAACAACGAGACCCTCACTCATTAGCATTAGGGGCCACAGACCATTGAAATTTTTCATTGAACTTGACTGAGTTGCAGTAACAGACACAATCACACTGTATGGACTCTTCATTCTGCTGATCTTGGTAGGTCATCAATCACATCTACACACCCAGTCAACCAGCTCTCCAAGGTTCTTGAACGCCAACTTAGATACCTACACGTGGAATGATACATCTCCTGCTCCCAAACTAGACAGATCAGGGGAGCGGGAAAGCCAGCTGGTCCCCTGTGGTTGCATTCATAGAAATCATTACAAGTTTTCAGAAAGATACTGTACAACTCACTGACTTTTTTTTTTAGTTTTCATTTTAGAAAAATACATTTCAATGTAAATAAATGCGAGATCCTGCATTCCGGCAACTGATGCGGCATTTTGGATGGCAATAATACCGCAGCATGCTACGGTATTATCTCCATCCAAAACACCGTTCAGTGACTGAACAGAAGACATCCTGATGCATCCTGAACGGATTTCTCTCCATTCAGAATGCATTGGGATACAACTGATCAGTTATTTTCCGGTATTGAGCCCCTTTGATGGAACTTAATGCCAGAAAAGAAAAACGCTAGTGTGAAAGTACCCTTAGGAGGTGTCACTATCTGTTTTAATGGCAGATAAATAGAAATTTTAAAAATTGCAAATTTTTCCAAATTTTTGGTAAATTTGTTATTTTTTTATAAATAAAAATGAAATATTTTGACTCAAATTTACCACTTGAAGTACAATATGTGATGAGAAAACAATCTCAGAATGGCTTGGATAAGTAAAAGCGTTTTAAAGTTATCACCACATAATGTCAGATTAGCAAAAAATGGCCTGGTCCTTAAGGTGAAAAATGGCAGGGTCCTGAAGGGGTTAAAGAAAACATGTCACTAAAAACTTTATCTGCCAGTTAAAACCAGATAAAGACACACCTCCTTTTTTCTTATCTGTTTTTATTTTCTGATTACAGATTTTTCTATTCCATATCCAGAACATGATTATGGGGGCGGCCATATTGCCTGAGCTGTTCTTAACAGATTTAGAAAGCATTAAGACAATAGTTGGTCCATAGACACAATGGTCAGGAGCCGATCTCACTGACGTCTATGGGAGAGTATTCTGGGCATGCTTTGTGACCTGTGCAGAGGTCATTGTACAAGGAAAGAATAGATAAGGCCTGTATTACACAAACAGATTATCTCATTGGTCAGACGGCCAATTACACACAAAGATATTTTGTTATACACACAATTGGTATGATTGGACAGATATTGGTCAGATAATCTGTTGGTGTAATACAGTCCTAAGCTTTGACACTCACCAAATGTGAATGGTGGACCCTGTGTTATCTATACACAGAGGTGATACCATTACAGGCAGGATGAGAATGGCAGATAAGCAGGTAACTGAGAAAATATCGCAGCATGCTGTGGTATTTTCTCCGTCCAAAATTCCGGAACACTTGCCGGAATTCCGGATCCGGCATTCATTTTCATTGCATTAAAATTACCGCATTGACGGATCCGGTCTTTAAAAATGTGAAAAAGATAAATACCAGATCTGTTTTTCCGGATGACAACCGGAGAGACGGATCTGGTATGGAGATGCATTTTTGATACGGATCCGCATCTGGATCCGTCTACAAATGGTATCCGTTTGCATACAGATTGCCGGATCCGGCAAGAACTGCCTGCCAACAACGCAAGTGTGAAAGTACCCTAAGAAAATTACTTTATATGTAAAATCAAAAAGGAGTTATCCTGCCAAGTGACTGTGTAACCCAAATTCCTGTGTTTACAGGTTCAAGTGACATATCACTGTGCAAAGACTGTTCCAATACACGCATTTATAATGATCTGAAGAGAAGCCTGACAGAAAAACACCATCTGCAAGTATAGTTCACACAACCATATTTTTCTAATTACTTCTTTCTTCCATGCCAAAGCACCCCCATTGTTTTGGTGTTAAATAAGCCAATGTAAAGAGGAATATTTCTCATCTTGTGTCCTGTGTGCTGAGCTTCCCCTCCAGTAAGGATAGATTTACAGCGTCTTTTACAATTATTGTCAGGGGGCCAGCTGAAATGCGCTACCTCCCCATTTACTCTATGACCTGCACGAGAACATGGCCAGAAATGAATGGATACAGATTTATCTCAGTGCAATCATCATCTGGCGACATGGATCAGCTTTTATAATGTGTATGGCATCCTTACTGCACCTCACAGCACATGTCATGAGATATAAAATGAGGACTGGGCATGAGAATTTCAACATCATCATATAAGTTGCTGTCAGAAGTGCATGATATTAACCTTTTTAACTTTTCTCATTGAAATACATATGCATGCATCTTTAAAGGGAGGTCAGGGCCATGCTTTGGCTGACAGCCATATTTTTTTTGATCAGTTTTAATTAAAGTCTGTCTTATCTCCATATGCAATTAAATGCAACGTAAGATGGAGTTACATGTGGCAAATTTTCAGCCCAATTATCGAGTGTTAGTACAAACGCTCAATCCTGATAATTGACCTATGTAAAAGTGCTGCTGATCATCCGATGAATGAGCAAAATGCTTGTGCATCAGATGCAATCGCCGTTCGTGTGGACACCTATATCACTGTTTCGGAGCAGCAGATCATACAGTACAAACAGGGATCTGCTGCCCAGAAACAATGAATATGTATGAGGACTAGTGATACAGAGGAGATGATTGCTGCATGGCAAGCAAGCAGTCAATTATCAGGAAGGAATGGTAGCTTTGCAATAACTGCCTGCTCAGTCTGCGCATGGAAATGCACCTTGCGCAATTTGCGGACCGCACATCGCCGGCACTCTCATAGAAAATGCCTTTTCTTGTCCGCAATTGCGGACAAGAATAGGACATGTTCTATTTTTTTCGGGAACGCAATTGCGGACCCGGCCGGGACATCGTCTGTCCCCATTGAAATTAATGGGTCTGCAATTCCGTTCCGCAAATGCGGAACAGAATTGCGGACGTGTGAATGGAGCCTTATACTGATGACCTATCTTCAGGATAGTGAAACAAATAATGTGTAGAGCAGCACTTTTGTACCTTCTAGACTCCTTTAGACAAGAAACAGCCCATCCAGAACACCAGATCCACGGTGCTCCATAGGTAAATATTCAAATAGGTGTTGATGGCAGCATTTTCATCCAAAGATCCTTAGTTAGTTAATCCATGAAAACATGTACAACAAGGTGCATAAAAAGCAGCAATGTTTCAACTACCACCTAGTCTTTGTCAACTCTTGATTCCCATTATTAAATAACCACAGACAACGGTTCGGATTTTAATCAGCCACAGCAGCCGTTTTATTAAATAAAATAAATAACATAATAAAAGTTAAATAACCAACCTAACATCCCTTAACCACAGACGAGGGAGGACCTAGAAGCCCCGATAACACCACAAAATCCAAATAAACTGGCGACTTCATCTTGCCCCCAGCCGTTAAACGCCAGCTCGGAGGCACCAACTGATGGACGCCTAATTCCTGCATGAGAGTCCAGCCCCTCCCATTCTCAAGCACCACCATATTCACCAACTTCAAGGACCTCCCCACCTCCCGACTGCTGCGACTAATACAATGTCAGCCTACCCCCATCCCACCCAACATTACTACAAGAACTGCCCCCACTGTCCCCCCATATTCATTTATTGATCTTGTCTATATTCCCTTTTTTTTTATATACATTTAATATATATATATATATATATATATATATATATATTACACACACACACACACACACCTATACCACCTCGCTTAGCTAACTCTAAGCTCCCATAGGGTGGGGCCCTTAGTTCGTCCCTACTTATCCTGAAGACCGCTCAGCCCCAATAAACAACTTCTGGTACATTTGCGAAAAACCCTGCCGCCCTTCCCAGTCCCTTTTGCAATTGGGACTGTTGGCAAGTATGTATCAACTGATGCAGATGTTGGGTAATTAAGATAAACTGATGTATTTTTAAGGCCCCATGGACACAACTGTATAAGGATCTTGTAAAAAGGTGCACATAGAATTCTATAGGTCTACACTAGATATTTTTAAATTCGTTCACGCTTCGTTTACTGGTAAAAGGTGAACTGCATTATGGATTCCGTTACCACGGACCATAACGCAATTCTATGATGGAATGCATAATTCCGTTATGCATTCCGTCATAGAATTGCATTAAGGTCCGTGGTAACGGATTCCATAACGCAATTCACCTTTTACCAGTAAACGAAGCGTGAATGAATTTCATAACCTGAAATTCGCTCATCTCTAGTCTACACTACACCATAGGGACTGCGGCTGTGCATGGTCCTCTGTGTAAGTTTTTGTGTCAAAGCTAGCCAGATGCTGCTACAACTGTGAAACCATACTGTAACAATGGAGCTCAAAAGCAAAGACATATTAAGCAATCCATTTTGCTAAGGTAGAATGCACCATTTTAAATGGGTTTTCCAAGATTTTTTAACTGATGATATATCCCCTAGATAGGTCTTCAGTATCTGATTAGTAGACGTCTGACAACAGGGACCCCCACCAATCAGCTGATTAGGTCCTTAGTTAAAAAATCTCGGAAGAACCCTTTAATGCTAATGTAATATCTGGAGCCATAGGGAAACAGTTGAGGAGGTGAATCTGAGGTTGTTACCTCTCTTGGATACAGGGATCCTAACAGATTTATGATGTCAGTTTTTTAAAGCAAGAAAGTGCCGAAATGTGCAGAAAGCTTTAGAAACATGAAGCGTCAGCAAGACAGGCCAAGCAACTTTCTACACCCAAAGGAGATGTACACAAGAGATAATAAAATCATCTGCAAGCACTGTTAGAATAATAACGTTCCTGCTCCTCTGTCTGAGGAGGGGTTTTCGCATTAGTTAAAGGGGAACTTCACTTTTGGGAAGTTGAGGTTTATAGAATGGACTATAGGAGTGCTGTCGCCTCCAATATCAGTTTCAAAGTAGGCATACCAGCCTGTAGGGTAGGTGCGCCGAAAAATAACCATGCCTTTCCTGTGAAAAAAATTGTATGCAAATACAACTAATAGCTTTTGGATGCAACACAGACGGGTCCACTCTGTTTGGTATATCTCTATCACTGCTACTGGCCTTGATATCTCAGGGACTGTCAATCAAATAAGAGCAGGAGGCTCTGGGCAGCATTAAAAGGGCTGTGCAGGGGTTTTATATTGATGACCGATACACAGGATAGGTCATCAATATCAGATCGGCGGAGGTCCGACACCCCCTGCCGATCAGCTGTTTGAAGAGGAGGTGATGCTTCATGCATTTTGTGGTGACAGGTTCCCTTTAATATATTGTAATGACGAATTTTAAGGTAGTTTCACTAGTCTGTCATCTACAAAATCAGTTTCAAAGTACACATACCACCAAGTAGGGTAGGTGCCTCTAGACATAACTTGTGTTGAGCGAACTTGTTTTTTAAGTTCTGCGTCCAGTTTGGGTTATCGAAGAATCCCGTTATGGATTCCAAATTCTGTTATGGTCCATGGTAGCGGAATCCATAATGGGATTCTTCGATAACCTGAACCTGAACTTTGGATGCAGAACTTAAAAAACATGTTCGCTGAACAATAGACATAACAATAACTTTCTTGTGCAAATCTGGTCCTTGACCCTAGGTACAAACCTAAGCGTTTTACAGCACGTTTAAACGCGCTGTAAAACTCACATGTGAAAAGCCATGCTTCTCTATGGGCATGGTTCACATTTGGGCGTTTTACAGCGCGTTTGAACGCGCTGGAAAACGCCCAACGCTGTCGCTTCTACTTGAGCTTCTTTAGGGCATTTTTGCGCGTGTTTCCGTCCATAGGATTGTATTAGAACGCGCAAAGATGAAGAAATGCGCGTTTTCTGTTCCAAAAACGTTGCCGGGTCGTTCTCCGACGACGCATCCGCAAGAGCAACACTCCACATACCATTGCTGCCACTTGCGTTTGTCTCCTAAACTCCATAGAAATCCACCAAATTAACCACACCAAACTCCAACAGTACAACACTCTCAAACTCACCTAATCAATAAAAATCTCAATTTGGCAAACATTCAACACCTTTCATATAGGTAGGCCTGCATTTTTAGTGGATCTTGCACCTGTCAATCACAAAAACGCGCGAAAAACGCGCGTTCATTAATGACAAAAACGCGCATACAATCGCGCGTTTGTCGCACGCCTGCAAAACGCTTAGGTGTGTTCCCAGCCTTATTCCTGATAAATGCTGCTTAATATTTTATACATATAAGATTTTCTTGTACCACAGCTGTGGATAATCCTTTGGCGCACCACGGCTCTGCCTTATCTTGAAGATAGGTCATCAATATAAAACCCCTGCACAATCCCTTTTAGCCGTGGTGCACGAAAATCTTATACTGTGTGTATAAAATACAAAGAAGCATTTCTCAAGATTATAGGACAAGATTTTCACAAGAAAGGTATTGTTATGTTTAGAGACACCTACCTACTTGGTGGTATGTGTACTTTGAAACTGATTTTGTAGATAACAGACTACCTTAGAAAGAGAATTCGTCATTACAACCTATTAAAGGGAACCTGTCACCACAAAACGCAGTGCAATCTGCTGGCAGCATGTTATAGAGCAGGAGGCGCTGAGCAGACTGATATATGTTTTATATTTATCTCACTGTAAGTAATGCCAGAATATTTGGTATCATGACAAAAGAGCACCATAAAAGACTTACTGCTGATATTTTGATAGGAAGAAATACACTTAAAGGGGTTGTGTCATTTCATACACTGGGGCCATATCACTAGAAGATCTGGAATAATATGCCTCCAACATAGGAGATGGGTCAACGCATAAATATTTGAAGGCTTTGAATGTAATACGCCTTGAAGCAAAACTGAATATCACCCTTTGTATTCAGTAAATCTCTGACCACCTTCTTTCTTTTCTGTTACAGTATTTTAGCAGAACATCAATGAACAAACTGCCGAATGACCCAAAAGACAAATTACAGTAGTCACACATGGGGGTTTCAATAGATTTTTTTTTATGAAGATGACCAAACCCATGCCAATAACTGAGAACATATGACTTCTTATTTCAACCCTGGCTGACAATAGTGCAATCAATATTAATTAGGTAAGTAGTAGTCTGCAGCTATTGCACTTCTGAGTCTTGTACGGTATTTTCTTTACTATTACAAGTTCTGCGTCCAGATATGCCACACAATGCTCAATATCTGAGCATGATACTCGCCATTCGGAGAATGGCTGAGCTTTATTTTCAGAGAGGTCACTGTAAACTTCTTGGAAGTATGGACAAATTGGGCAGATTTACTGATCCTATAGAAGGTGTAGACTTAGACCTGCACCAGATTTACCACAGTCGATCAGGCTGGATGATATGTTTGGTGCGTGGGTAGCCACTTTTGTCTGTCTCTATACCAATTATTGTTTGCTTTAGTTTAAAGACAGAATTTTACACCAGAATAGTGGTGCAATTTGGGGGCTGAAGGGCACATACTGCGCCACACCCATTTCCAATGAAACCACAATTATTTTCCAACAAGCCACATCCAGTTGTTAGGCTAGGCTCTGATACATTTAGGGACAATCTAGGTGGTAAAGAAGCCATTGTTTCAAAAATTGACCCACTTTACTAGAGGAACTTCTTATCACTAGAGCGTTGAATTGCCGCATCTGCAGTTTCCTACTGGTCTCTCTATTCTCTTGCACAAATTAGGAGCCTGGCCCCTTGCAATTATAGCCCTTTAAGTGGACAGGTCATTGACTTCCAATAGGTCAACATGGTCAGCTCCCTATGGTCATTCTAATAATTTAATTGACTGATGAAAAGAAAGGGAAGGTGGAATGGTACTTAACTGCATCGAAAGGTTGTATGTTATCGGCACTCCACTTTAGAATACACCTTTTAAAAAGATATCCCTAACGCCTTTTTCACATGAGCGAGTTTTCTGCGCGGGTGCGATGCGTGAAGTGAACACATAGAGCCCGCACTAAATCCTGACCCATTCATTTCAATGGGTCTGTGTACATAAGCGTTTTTTTTTTTTTGCACGCATCAGTTCTGCGTTGCGTGAAAAACGCAGCATGTTCTATATTCTGCGTTTTTCACGCAGCCTCGGCCCCATAGACGTGAATGGGGCTTCAGTGAAAAACCCATTGCATCCGGAAGCAAGTGTGGATGCGGTACGTTTTTCACCACTGATGGTCGCTAAGTGATGTTGTTTGTAAACCTTCAGTTTTTTATCACGCGCGTGGAAAACGCTTCAAATCGCATTGCACCCGTGCGGAAAAAAATAAATAACTGAACGCAATCGCAGAATAAACTGACTGAACTTACTTGCAAAATGTTGCGCGTTTCCCTGAACGCTGCCGGATCTAATCAGTCACGCTTGTGTGAAAGAGGCCTAAGAGTTAACCTGACCGCAGTAAAGGCTTCATTTTTCAATGAAAGTGGTTGCCCAGCCATTAATATTGATGACCTATCGTTAGGATAGGTCATCATTATCTGATAGACAGGAGTCCAACACCCACCTCCCCTGCCGATCAGCTGTTTGAAGAGGAGGCAGCGCCGCCTAATACAAGTACTCGCGCCATTCAAGTGTTGGATCCCCACCGATCAGATATTGATGACCTATTCTTAAAACATACAGGGAAAAAAAGGGGGTTATGCAGCAGCACTCTGCAAACACAAATAATGTACAACAATGCCATAGAAAACATTCTGGTGCTAATGCTACCTTAATTTTGCAAATGAGATTCTTGGCAAATTATTTTGTACAAAATTATTTGAGCCTGTCTGCCAAACATCACGGCGATCTCGATTAGACGGTTTCCTAACATTAATTCTACCTGTTATGCCACATAACGGCCACATAAAATCCAGCGAGTGCAGGTTCCACATGCATGCTGGGTCCACTCTGCTTTTTACCATTTATGGTGCCATAACAGCCTCCATTGAATCCAGGGATGCAGGTACCAGCATGCATGCTGAGCCCACTCCATACCTCTCCTGGTGCTAAAATGGCTAATAATAGATACAAATGAGAGCAGGCTACAGCTTTATACTTACTCTAATTAAAATCAGCCTATAGGGCAGACAGGCTAGTAAGGGGTGCAAGACTGAATGGAGTCAGCCACACCTCCAATACAAACTGCAAAGAAAAAGGGGGTCCGTCAGCACATCCCTATGCGCAGGTGCACGCTGCCATGGCTTGAAACATACAGGAAAAAAGTGTAAATTACTCTTACCGGTAATTGGGTTTTCCAATAACCTCCACAACGGCACTGACAGGAGGGTGTCCCCGCCCCCCAGGACAGGAAACAACGTAGGAGCATCGCTTTAAAAGGCCTCCTCCCCCTTCTACTCACCAGTCAATAAAGAGTACTCGGAGAAGATGCAATAGGAGAAATTTATAATAAATGTTAGACATCAAATTACATCATTTGACCAGAAATCAGAAATCACGGATACGGAAAAACTAAATCCCTTATTAAATGGGCGGGAAAAAAATCAGTGCCGTTGTGGAGGTTATTGGAAAACCCAATTACCGGTAAGAGTAATTTACACTTTTCCCCGGCACCTCCACAACGGCACTGACAGGAGGATTAACAAAGTAATCATTTAGGGTGGGACAACGGCAGAAAGAATTCTACGCCCAAAGGCAAGGTCCAGGTTCCTCTGGACATCCAGCCTGTAGTGATTAAAGAAAGTCATGGGATTTGCCCAAGTGGCTGCTTTACAAATCTGCTCCAGAGATACCGAAGCAGACTCTGCCCAGGATGATGACACTGCCCTGGTGGAATGGGCTTTCAATCCTACAGGCGGTGGACGGTCATTTTTAATGTAAGCAGTAGAAATGGTATCTCGAATCCATCTGGCTATGGAGGATTTGCTGGCTGCCTTTCCCTTGTTGACTCCTTGGTGTTGAATAAAGAGTTGATCTGTCATCCTAAAGGTCTCTGTTGCTTTCAGATAGGCTAGGACCGATCTCCGGACATCCAGATTGTGGAACTTTTTCTCCTTTTCAGAGGAAGGATGAGGGCAAAAGAAGGTAATGACACTTCCTGGTCGCAATGGAAGGATGAAACCACCTTTGGCAGGAACGAGGGGCAGTGTTTTAAGATTATGCGGTCATCCATAATAGATAAATATGGAGGTTTGCAAGAAAAAGCTTGTATTTCACCAACTCTCCTGGCAGTAGTTATAGCCACTAAAAACACCGTCTTGTATGTCAGTAGCTTTAAGGAGATTTTTTCCAGTGGTTCAAATGGAGGATCCATTAAGACTGCAAGAACTAAGCTGAGATCCCAAGGTGGCATCATGGACCGAACAGCAGGAAGCTTTCTGGTGGCTCCTTTAATGAACCGTTTTATGAGTGGAGAGTCCGCTAATTTGAGGTCTAGAAAGGCGCTGAGGGCAGAAACCTGAACTTTTAAGGTGGAAGGACGGAGACCTTTATTTAGGCCCAGCTGCAGGAACTGTAATATTTCAGGAATATTAGGCAGAAGGGAATTTTTTGAAAAATTTTGAAAGGCCTTCCAGGTTCTAAGATATATTCTGGATGTAATAGGCTTACGGCTTAACAGGAGAGTAGAAATTACTTCCTCTGATAAGCCCTTTCTTCTCAGAGCCGACCGTTCAACTTCCAAGCCGTCAGGTTCAGCTGTTTTAGGTTCGGATGCCAAATGGGGCCCTGGAGAAGAAGGTCCGGGTTCTGTGGTAATGTCCAGCAAATTCCCTCGGATAGTTTCAGTAGCAGGGGAAACCAGGTTCTCCTTGGCCAATGGGGTGCGATGAGAATAACCTGAGCTTGTTCTTCTTGCACCTTCATTAGAGTTCTTGGAATTTGGCTGAAAGGAGGGAAGGCATACATTAGACAGTCTGGCCAAGGGTGAGCTAGGGCATCTAACCAAAGGGGATGACCGTGTCCTGACAGAGAACAGAAATCCCTGGTCTGCCTGTTTTCGCTTGTGGCGAACAGATCTATCTTCGGATAGCCCCATTTCTTGCAAATTAAATTGAAGACTTGGGGATTTAGACGCCACTCTCCTTCTTTGATAGTTCTCCGGCTTAGGAAATCTGCTACCAGGTTTTGGTCTCCTTTCACATGGACTGCCGAGAGAGATAACAGATTTTTCTCTGCCCATAAAAAAATGACACGAGCTACCGCAGCCAGAGCGCGACTTCTTGTTCCTCCTTGCCTGTTGAGGTAGGCTACCGCAGTAGTGTTGTCGGACAATACTCTTACGTGTTTTGAACAAGAGGGCGTGTGAAGCGAGGTTAGGACTTTGAAAATGGCCATGAGCTCTTTTAAGTTTGAAGAGGAGCTTAACATATCTGGATCCCATTCGCCCTGAATGAATCTCCTTCCTGAATGGCCTCCCCATCCTGAACCACTGGCATCTGTGGTAATCAGCATAACGTCTTTTTGCCTCCAATAGACTCCTGAGTCTAGGTGTTTTTGAATCTGCCACCATCTTAGAGAATCTTTTACTCGTGCAGGAACTAACACCTTTCTTTCTAAAGCAGAGATCGTGCCGTCCCAGGAGGCGAGAAGAAATGATTGAAGCACCCGAGTGTGACTCTGGGCCCACCTGACTGATGGAATTGTGGAGGTTAATAGGCCCAGGATCATCATAATGTTCCTGAGGGTGGCCTTTCTCTGAGAGCAGAACCGAGAGACTTCCAGCATAATTTTTTCTTTCTTGTCCCGAGGAAGAAAGGACATCAGAAGATGGGAGTCTAATAGGACACCCAGAAACACCTTCCTTTTTGAGGAGCCAAATCCGACTTTTTAGATTTACAATCCACCCTAGTTTGATGAAACAGGATTGAATCTGGGACAGATGGAGCTGGAGCATCTCTTCCGAACTTGCGGCAACTAGAAAATCGTCCAGGTAAGGTATTATTATAATCTCCTGGAGATGGAGGTATTTTGTGACGTCTGACATTATCTTGGAGAATACCCTCGGGGCTGATGCCAGCCCGAAAGGAAGTGCCCTGAATTGAAAATGCCGAAGTTCGTCCCCCAAGAAGACTGCGATTCTGAGATATTTTTGATGGGGTGGATAGATTGGGACATGATAATATGCATCCTGTAAATCTATTGTGGCCATGAAACAGTCTTGGGGAAGGAGATTTATTGTTGATTTTATGGTTTCCATTTTGAATTTTTGTAAACTATTGATTTGTTCAGGGACTTTAGGTTTATAATGAGACGGAAGGATCCATTGGGTTTTGGGACCAAGAAAACAGGGGAGTAAACTCCTGCCCCGCACTGGTCGTCTGGAACTGGAAGTAAGACCTCTTTTGAATTAGGAGGAAATCTCTGATTGTAGATAAAGTTGCTTTTCTTTTTGGGAAAGCTTTTTGTTTATAGTGAAATGATCCTGAGGGAGAGGGAAAACTCTAACTTTAGACCCGATCTTAAGGTGTTTAGAACCCACGGGGAGGAATGGATGGTCTCCCAGGCCGGAACAAAGTGCCTCAATCTGCCCCCTACAGGCCTTCTGGCGTCATTGGGTGGAGCGAGAAGGATTTTCGGGATTAAGCAGGAACCCCCTACCACGGCCTCTGGAGGACTGCCATTTCCTTGAATTTTCTCTTTTCTTTGGATCTGTACGAGGCTTCCTTTGGTTCTGAAAGGACCTCCTCTGGTGGTAGTATCTATTTTCAAGAGGGAACCCTTTTTCTTGTCGGATGCTCTTTCTAAAATGTCATCCAACCCGGATCCAAACAGTCTGTCTCCTTCACAAGGTATGGAGCACAGGCGACTTTTGGAGCCTGCGTCACCCGACCATGATCGAAGCCAGACTGTTCTTCTAGCCGCATTAGAGAGTGCGGCGGACCTAGCTGAGAGTCTGACCAGGTCAGCAGAGGCATCCGATAAAAAGTTTAAGGCTTTTTTAGCATAGGGAGGGATGCTAAGATTTCCTCTCTGGGGGTACCTGCAGCAATATGTTCTTCAAGTTGATCTAGCCAGACCGAGAGCGATCTGGCCGTACAGGTGGAAGCAATGCTAGGACGTAGCATTGCTGTACTAGTCTCCCAGGACTTTTTAATATACTTTCGGACTTCTTGTCCATAGGATCCTTTAACAGGCCCATATCTTCAAATGGGAGGGAGGATTTTTAGAAATTCGGGCAACTGGAGCGTCCACCCTAGGAGTTTTATCCCATAAATCGGTCTCGCTTTCTTCAAAGGGGTACTTCCTTTTGAAGGAATTAGAGACTGCTACTCTTTTTCAGGATCCTTCCACTCCCTTGCAATTAAGGCTTTCAGGTTATTGTGGATTGGAAAACCCTTCTACGCTTTTCACCTAGACCCTGAAACATGTGGTCTTGAATAGAGTGGACCTCCTTAACATCCTCTATATGCATAGTGGCACGAATAGTCTTTAGAAGACTGTCAGTCTCTTCAGGAAGGAAAAGTGGTTTACCCGAACCGTCATCAGAAGAGGCTGAATCAGAAACTGAGAACACTTCGCCCTCGTCTAATTCAAGGGGAACGTCCGAGGTATGTGATCTCTGGTAAGTGGATGGCCCTGGTGACTGGGAAGCCATTTTAAGGACAACAGCTGAATTAACCTCTTCCTTTATGATTGCACGCATGGAATCCAGCAAAGATGGAGATTCCTCAGACACAACTTTCTCTGTGCATTTTTACATAAAGCCTTCTTATCCTTGGAAGCGAAGGACTTTCTGCAGATAGCGCATTTCCTGCGGCCTGCTTCGCTGCTTGGCTTGTGAGTCATGGTCTCAGTGCCCTAAGGAAACATAAGGAGCAACAGGACCATGAGCCACCATACTATAATAGGGCCACCACCTCACCGCTGTGCAGCACAAGTACCAAAAATAGTGTACTGTCACTTTAAATATATATAAAAGAAATTCTTCTCCCAGGGAGGAGGCTTACCGGGCTATGGGCTTGAGAAGGCTCACCAGGCTTTCTGGCAGAATCATCTCCCGGTGCAAGCATTCTGTAAACTTGACACTACTGAGAGGCAGCAACTCACAGTAATGGCGCTGAAATGCAGGCTGCTTGAATGGCAACGCCGACATGCGCGCCTCCACTATATCCGGAAGCACCTGAGATCTCGCGAGATTCTCTTGCCCAAGGAGAATCTCGCCTGGTGGCCGAAATCCCGCGCGATTACGCGTGCTGGAACACAGAACCCGGGGATGCCTGCAAGCAGGACTTACTCCTAGAGGGAAGCAGGAGCCGCAAACGCCACTCCGGGAGGCTCCCCTCCTGCACCAGCTCTCCCAAACATGGGGAAACACACCAGGCTGGGCGCGGAAGATATCCCCTGCACTGCAGGAGCGCTCCTAGGTCCCGAGGACAGGAAACAACGACTGGTGAGTAGAAGGGGGAGGAGGCCTTTTAAAGCGATGCTCCTACGTTGTTTCCTGTCCTGGGGGCGGGGACACCCTCCTGTCAGTGCCGTTGTGGAGGTGCCGGGGAAAAAGGGGGTTATGCAGCAGCACTCTGCAAACACAAATAATGTACAACAATGCCATAGAAAACATTCTGGTGCTAATGCTACCTTAATTTTGCAAATGAGATGCTTGGCAAATAATTTTGTACAAAATTATTTGAGCGCATCTGCCAAATGTCACGGCGATCTTGATTAGACGGGTTCCTAACACTAAATCCTACCTGTTATGCGACATAACTGCCACATAAAATCCAGGTAGTGAAGGTTCCACATGCATGCTGGGTCCACTCTGCTTTTCACCATTTTTGGTGCCATAACAGCTGTCATTAATATTAATGGCTGGACGACCCCTTTAAGTATTACACAGTGCCTACTCAAATCAGTGGGTTGTCAGTTTAGTGCAGGACAGGTCTTCCAGAGTGAGAGACTCTTTGCACTCTAACCACTTTCCATTCTTTCCCATAAATGAGGAACCTGAAGAGGGAATTCACCTCCATTAAAAGGGGTTGTATCAAGTTTAAAAGGTTTCCTAATTTGATTGGTGGGGGGGTCTGAATCTGGGACCCCCACCAATCCTAACAATGGCTCCCAAGATCTCTGTGGGGGAGCCATTCAGGCCCTAGAAATACAGCGCACCTGGGGGTTTAAATATCTCTAAATTGGGGTTATTGCCGATTACAGACATTTGCCCAGGAGGTGATGGCGCTCACTGCGCTCTGCAGCGGGCGCCATTTTTAAAGAACGGACTCCCGCCGTATGCATGTCGGATATCCTCAAGGGGATAAGTAGAACTGTGCTAAATAAAATTTACGTGGCACTATACTTTGAGATAAATTTTGACATGTCATAATGACATTTGAAAAGTTTTAATCAGTGGGGGTCCAAATGCTGAGACCCCTGCCGATCGCTAGAACAAGAAGAGCTCAATTAGTGAGCTCTTTCACCTTACTACAGGAGACAGAAGCGAAACGAACTGAGCAGAAAGTCTATGGGCCAGTCTGAATTAGTCTTCTGAAGCAAGAAGCGAGAGCACTTTTTTATCCTCATTCTAGCGATCAGCAGGGGTCTCAGCACTCGGACCTCCAGCGATCAAAACTTTTGATATAACGCTATGACATATCAAAACTTTTCTCAAACAACTAATCTCAGGGGTTCATGTTCCAGGGGAAGGGACCCATACAATGTGGCTCGGTGAAAGAGATATATCCATAGAAAGCTATGTCGGTGCTCAATTCCTGTAGATCATCTGGCTAGTAGAAAAGAGTGACATGTAAGTAAGCAATCCCCCCCACAGTGATTGCTCCCAAGACAGGATCTGAATTTTAGCAGTGCATATTAGGATAATTATTTGTAAGAATATAATCCCTTGAAAGGTGGCAAGGGGATGTATGTATAATACCATCGTATGACACATTGACAGAGTTATAACCAAGGAAAATCCAAATGTCCAACAAATTAAGTTACTTCAACTCAATTTGGCTTTCGTCCCTATATGAGGTACATACTTCACATGGAGTGCTTCCAGAATAGAGCAAAACACTATCTGAGGTTTTCTCTCCTGGGTATTAAATCATAATACAATATAAACATATAACAAGCTGTCTCTTCAGAATTTCTGAACAGTTATTGACCAGGCTATAGTAGATGCCAGGAAACTGCTACTTGATATAATGGAACCTATGAGAGATGTTGACTCCAACCCTTAGGGTATGTACAACACCAGCCACATACACTGCAGATTTTCCATCTGGATTTTGTGGGCAGAAAATTCACAGTGCATTACAATACCAATAAAAGGGTGGATGAGATTTTATTAAATCTTGTATCCATACAAGATCTGACCAGAAATTGATCTTTGATTCTGAATGATTTTAAAATCGCGGCATTTATGTTGTGAATTGTCACCGTGGTTTCCACCACTTCCCAACTCCTTCATAGTAGTCTCTGGAAGAGAGGGGGTTGTGGCATGTGAATCGCACTGCCAAAATTCTTTTCTGATACCGCCCCATCCCTTTTAAGAGGACCCACTTCTTTTTATGTGTCATCCCACCCCTTTTATGCAGCACGCCACCCCCTCTATGTACATTTGTGAGATGGGGCTGGATCTAACGACAGTGCATCATACGCACCACCTACATTTAAAGTAATGGAAGGCTACTTTGCGGGAGTAAGCAGCCCTCCAGTCAAAGTCCGTGAGATTTGCCAACTCTTCATGGAGTCTAGGTCTTCTCCTTTTCTAGGAGCCACATGGACAATCCAGGAGACTAGGCAAGTATTTCCATTGCAATGCATAGGGTAAAATCCGAAACAAATCCATGAAAAAAAAATCCTCATGTAAAATGTAGATTTTGGCATAAATTGCATAGTGAACTCATAAATGTTTTTTTTCTAAGTTCATGGCTACAACTCCTTACAGGGTAGGTTTAATTTTGGTGGATATATAAAAAAAAATTAATTATCTGGCTTCCATTGCTCTGGTTCCTCTTTTGGCCACCACATCAAATTGCTGGTGAGTAGAGATGAGCGAACTTTAAAAAAAAGTTCGGCGTTCGGGTTGTGGTAACTCGCGCATCCCGTTATGGATTCCACTACCGCGGACTATCGCCGCATATGGAATCCATAAGGGGCGGCTTCCACCAACCCGAACTGTTGAACAGCCGAAGGACCTGGGGTGATGTCACTGTCATGTGATCAGTGCAGGGGGCGTGGCTCAGCACGGGATCAAATCCAGTGCTGAGCCACGCCCCCTGCACTGATCACATGACGGTGACGTCACCCCAGGTCCTTTGGCTTTTCCAAAGTTCGGGTTCGTGGAAGCCGCCCCTTATGGATTCCATATGCCGGGATAGTCCGCGGTAGTGGAATCCATAACGGGATGCGGCGATTACCCCAACCCGAACGCCGAACTAATTTTTGAAGTTCGCTCATCTCTACTGGTAAGACTTGTCACTAGCTGGGCCAACCCTTTCCATTCACTAGGCTTTACAGTGTGACTTATACCATCTTAGAATACCACTTTTCTGTACTGTATCTGGAGGGAAGCGGTAGTCTGGAAATCATGGTGATATCAATTAAAATCGACAGCACTATTGTACAGAAGGAAGGCTATTCAGACTTGACTTCAGACTTCACATCACTGTCGCTTTAAGAATTTTTTGCAGACCACCTCATAATTACTGATCCATTAAGTGCGAAACGCCAGACCCAAGAGTATTAAGTATGCAAAGCTTGTAAAAAAGGAAGTGTGTAGGTGATTTACTGACACTTTCCCTGTGGGGGATGTAGATAGTATAAAAAGTTGCATGTTGTTTTTGCACAAAGTCATATTTATACAAACAAGTAAAAAGCAATGTAAAAAAAAAAAAGCTTTATTTTTAAAAGGTATGCAAATACAGCTCCAGGCTAGAACTACTATGATTTCAGGTCATCCCATTTGTGAGTCAAACATTGTGATGAGCCTCTCAATAGACCCAATTTAGCATACTGTTACACATAAGCAGAGGTTCAATTAGGGTTTCTGCCCGTCAACAAATTTTACTAATGTTGGATGTACAATGCCCGGCCTGGTAGGCAATTATCGGGAAGGACCCTTTCACTTTTTCTACATTTTGTTATGTTGCTGCCTTATGTTAAAATAAAAAATAGTTAAAAGTTTTCCCCATCATTCTGCGCTCAATACCCTATAATGAGAAAGTGAAAACAGAAGGTTTGAAACCTTTGCTAATTTATTGATGCATAATATAATAAATCGATTATGAATAAAAAACTAAAATCTTGCACTGACATAAGTATTAAGACCCATCACTCAGGACTTAGGCTACTTTCACATTAGCATTTTCAATTTTGCTATTGAGATCCATCATAGGATCTCAATAGCAGATGAAAACGCTTCAGTTTTGTCCACATTCCTGAACAATCCTGACTCTTCCTAGAGCTGGTCACCCCACCAAACTAAGTAATTGGATGAAAATGGCCTTGTAAGATCAAGAACCCAAAAGTCATTCTGTCTGAGCTCCAAAGATCCTGTGTGCAAATGAGAGAAACTTCCAGAAGGTCAACCATCACTGCAGAACTCCACCAAGCTGGGCTTTACGGCAGAGTGGCCAGAAAGAAGCCTCTCCTCAGTAAAAGACTTGAACCAAATTGAAAATCCCTGGAGATGAAAATAGCTGTCCACAGACAGTCCCCATCCAACCTAAAAGATCTGCAAAAAATGTCATTAAATCCCCAAATCCATCTGTGCAAACCTTGTGGCATCATACCCAAGAAGACTGGAGGCTGTTATCACTGCCAAATGGGTTTCAACTAAGGCTACTTTCACACTAGCGTCTTTTGCGGATCTGTCGTGGATCTGCAAAAGCGCTTCCGCTACCATATTACAACCGCATGCATCTGTCATGAACGGATCCGGTTGTATTATGTCTTCTATAGCCGTGACGGATCCGTCATGAACACCATTGAAAGTCAATGGGGGACAGATCCGTTTTCTATTGTGTCGGACGCGGAACACAACAACTGTCGTGTCCATGAGGCCTTAAGCCATGCAAGACTGATGAAGTGGAACCAGATAGCACATGTACATGACTGTCAGAGAATTTCGTGCAGACCCTCAGCCTCTATCTAGCAAGAACATGTTGCGGTCTCTGTGTAGAGCTATTAAATTAGGTATTCTGATCTTTACAGGTTTTAAAGGGGTTGTGCAGTGGCTTAATATTCATGACCTATCCTCTGGACAGGTCATCAATATCAGATCGACCCCCATCCCCCCGCCCACCAAATAGGTGTTTGAAGGGATCACGGCACTCGTGCGAGCACTGCTTCCGCTTCAAAATTACCAATGCGTCATCTCCTTTGCAGTGGCGGCGCAGTATAATTACAAGTGTTGATCCCCTTTGAAGTTATTTTTTCCTTTAGTCTATAAGTTATGTTAAATATTTGAAGTGTACTTATGTACAGACATTTTCCATTCATTGGCACTAAAGCATATATTATTGTCTTATATCCCTTATAAACATCAGTTCTTATCTGTGCTCTGAAATAAGGATATCTTCTGAAAATACATGTTATTGATTATAAGCAGCAAATCAATACTGTGATTAAAATATTGTTCATATACCTGGAATTCGAACTCTTCCAGTTTGCATCAACATCCTTTAAAATAATAATTTCTGACGTCAGATGTAATTTTATAAATGTATTTATTTTACCTTTATTGCTCCTATATCTTGTGGTCACACGACCATGTCCATAGAGCGCTGATTTCTGTAATGTTATGTCCATGGGCGTGTCAAGGCAGGAACAGGGGCAGTGATAGGGGAACATCTATGTAACTAGCTGGGTGGGAGGAGTTATAAACTAACTGGGTGGTGCTGTGGCAGAGGAAGGAGAGGTGCATCATGGGTTTGGTTGGATACAGCAACAGGAAGTGCCACATACAGGATGGGAACAGACCAGAGGGATTGGTTTACATGCTGAAAAACGGGTCAGGAAAGTCCAAATAGAAAAAAAAAAAAAGATGTACATGAGGTAGGCAACTAAATGGTCGCATCTGTTAAAAACCGTAGTAAATCAAGAAAATCCCCTTTAATGGTTTGTCTGCTTTTTAAAATTAATTTGTAAAAACCCTTGTATGGTCTTCTGAGTTAATAGATGGGGGTTTTCATTCAGGACCGCTGTAAGGAGCATCTCACTCTAGAGGACCCATGTGTAATGCCTCATTTCTCCTCACTTTCTTCTCATTCACTTCTATGGGGCTGTGCGCGATACCAAGCACAACCACTATACAATGTACGGCGCTGTGCTTGGTAAGCAGAGAGAAGGCCACGGTGATCACAGGAGCACCGGTGCCTTCTCTAACAGCTGATTAGCGGTGGTCCCGGGTGTCAGACCCCACTGATCAGATACTGTAGACCTATCCTAAGGATAGGTCATGAGTAGTAAAATCCTGGAAAACCCCTTTCACTTTAATTGACTATGCTGCTATAGGAGGTACACTGCTATGACATGAGGGTATGGAGTACTGTTGTGAAGCCGTTGCCCCTGTGGAAAACGCATGGAATTTTGACGCGGATTCCACAAACGTAATTTTCAGCGTGCTAATATAAGAGTGGGTACATACTATTATGTAACCAAAATTATGATACATTATTGTATACTCAGTATAATGGTGGCCACAGAGGAACATAAGAAAACATGAGCTTCATAATAGCAACACACACAAACAAGAAACTCTACAACTGATCTGGAGGCATAATAATAACCATAGGAACATGAGAAAACAGTGCAAGTGAAAGCTTGGCTCAGGCTGAAAAACTGACATCTGGATCAACCGGTTGAGTCTTTCAAAGACTGTTTCATCTCGCTGAACAAAAATATTGTTTGTGTCACAGAGGAATAAACAGACATCTGCCAAACACTGTGCACACCTGAGGACAGGGCCCAGGCAGAACGTCCATTCTGAGCACTTATGGCAAGCGAGGAAGGTAGAGCAGACACAGTGGTATTACATCTAACAGCTAGAGGAGAGACTGGGCGAGTCTAGTACAGTGGTGTCCAACTGTAATACCCAGATGATGTCTAGGCCTGTGGGGAGTTGTAGCCCCACAACCACTGGAGATCCACAGGCTTCATACCACGGGATAGATACGCTGCAGATTTGCAGTGTTGTACAGTACCAACAATGTGGATATGATTTTAAGAAATCTCATCCACCTGTTCAAAAAATATATATACAAGTACATAAATATATATAAAAGATCTGCAGCATAAATAGACCTGCAATGTAGATTTTAATTCTGCAACATGACAATTTATGCCGCAGATTTCCAGTGTGGATTTCACCCATGGGAATACATATGGAGAAATCCACAGACAAAGCTTGCGGATTTGCTGTGGTTTTTGTACCCAAACTATAAATCTGCTACAAATCCACAGAAACAATTGACAGTTTCTGCATGGAGAAAAAAAAAAAAAACGCAACGTGTACATTAGATTTGTCAAATCATTCACTTTGCTGCTACTGTATTACACAGTGGTTTTTCCCCATGAAAAACGGCACGTAATCCAGAACATGTGCAGTTACCCTAAGGGGGGGGGGGCTTCCTAGGCAGCGGATTTCCACTGTGAAAATTCAACAGCAGATTTTGCTTTGTTTCTACGGCAGAATACTGCAAACCCACAGAAACCTGCATTTGTTACATGAGGATTTTGCTGTGGATGTGCCACAGATTTCACCCTCTGCATTGCAACAGATAAAATCAGCAACATAATGGACATTCTGCAGATTTAAAATCTGTTCTATTTACACTGTGGATTTTTTTTTTACGCAGCGTGTGGATGAGATTTTTAAAATCTCATCCACATTGCTGGCACTGTAAAATGCTGTGGATTTGCAGCACGCAATCCATGGCGGCAAATCCACCCAGTGGACTTACCCTAATACAGCAGTTGTTTACTCGGTGTCCCATTAGCTGGTAAGGTTTAAGAGCTTATACCGGGAGTTGTTTAGCAAGTCTTAGGAGCTCTGCATCTGCCCTCTTCTTCCTTTTTGGGGGATGTTCATAGAGCATGAAATGGAACATGTCACAATTTTATTTGGTGAGAGAAAACATATGGTAAGGAAACATGATATGGACCCATAGTTTCCTATGGGCATTAGATTGCTCATGTGTACAAAACATACATAGTTAAGCCATGCAACCGTATAATACTGTATATGCCAGTAGACTTTTTTCATTAAAAAAAAGGATCGGCTTTAGGCCTTATGCACACCCCCATTGCCTGTTTTGCTTTCCGCCAATCCACAAAACACGGTTACCGACCGTGTGCATTCCATATTTTGCGGAATGGAACGTCCAGTCCATAATGCCTCTGCAAAAATGAAAGGTAGAATCTGGTCGCTACGGACGAATGCTCAACTTCACCTTGCCATAGTTTCAATAAATCCTCCATATAAGTGATTCAGTCTGAACCGCAGACATTGGGGATCACAATCAGACCAAGCTAAATGTGGAGCAGTTTTCCATAGCATCCAAATCCCAGCTCTCATTTCAGAAAGGACTACTGAAAAATAAAAGCAGCAACCTGATTGGTTGCGAAAGCTAATTAGTCAACTTTAGTCTTGCTCCAGTTTTCCTAAATCTCCCCCATCACGTTCCTCACATTATGGTATGCAACACGAGCAGAGATGCAAACATACAGTAAGGCTGGGTTCAGACCTGAGCGTTTGAGACGCGCGTTTTACCGCGCGTTTTTGGCAATAGTAAACGCGCATTTTACGTGCGTTGGTGTGATTGACTGCAGTGTTGGCTTCTCTTCAAACTGTGCCTAGCACCTGGGGTTTGGCCTTTCCAGCATGTTGCAAATTCATAAACGCGCGTTCGAACGCGTTTTCATTGTCAAAAAAGCGCAAAATACAAGCGGTGCGTGTTCCCATTGAAGTCTATGGGCCAAAACACGCGACAAACGCCCCAAAAAAAGCTCAAGTACTTGTTTATGCGTCGGGCTATTTTTCAGCGCGTTCGAACGCGCTGTAAAACGTGAAAATGTGAACCAGTCCCATAGGGAAGCATTGGTTTGCATCGGTTACCCTCAGTTCACACTTGCGCGTTTTACAGCGCGTTCGAACGCGCTGTAAAACGCATAACCGATGCAAACCAATGCTGTAAAACGCTCAACACATGAAAACCAATGCTTCCCTATGGCCCTGGTTCTCACTTGAGCGTTTTACAGCGCGTTTGAACGCGCTGAAAAACGCCCTACGCTCAAAAAAGGTCTTGAGCTTCTTTGGGGCGTTTTGTCGCACGTATTGTGATTGACGCCACAGTAGTCAATCACACGAACGCGCGCACGACTATTTCCAAAAACGCGCTGTAATACACGCGACAGAAACACGTGTATCAAATACACACAAGTCTGAACCCAGCCTTAGGCTGGGTTTAGACTTGAGCGTTTTACAGCGCGTTCCTACGCGCTGTAAAACGCTCAACAGGCGAAAACCCATGTTTCCCTATGGGCATGGTTGTCATCTGAGCGTTTTACAGCATGTACGAACGCGCTGTAAAACGCCCTACGCCCAAAGAAGTACAGGAGCTTCTTTGGGGCGTTTTGCGCGCGTATTGTGAATGACGCAAAAATGCGCTGTAATACGCGCGGAAAAAAACGCACGTAAAACAAGCGTATCAAATACGCTCAAGTGTGAACCCAGCCTCATATCTCTTTAGCTCAAGTATGACAGAGATATAACCCTCAATTCTACACAAGCTCCAGAACTGCTGTAATGGACCTAATACTATAATGTATAGGCTATGTATTGTACAAAGGTCACTTCCTATGTGTAAAGAGACGGAAAAAAATGATTATAATGTTTATTTCCTTTTCCCTGGCCTTTACAGCAAGTCTAAGTGGATTTATGTTACAACGCGATAGAGGTTTACAAATATTACAAATTTCTGACTCCAAACTTCTGCAGTAGATGATACTGAAAATTCACTCAATGAGACAAGTTTTTCATCTGCAAAGTCATTAAAGGGCTTCTGTCACCCCCACTGACGAATTTTCACTAGCTGACATTAGCTACTTGCTAATGTCAGCTGAGTTCAAACATATGTTTCCTAACTTTTTTTCTGTTTTCAATCTTCTAAAAAACTTACTTTTGTGATATGTAAATTAGCTTCGCTACCAGCAAGTTGGGCGGGTACTTGCTGGTAGCCGCCGCATCTTCATGCCCTTGGAACGCCTCTTCTTTTGATAGACAGGCCAGCGCGCTTCTCCTCCCGCTGGCCCTGTCTGCAGCCAATCCGCGCCTGCGCCGTATCGGTCTTTAGTCGGCGCAGGCGCTCTGAGTGAGGACGCCGCTTAGGCGCTCCGTCCTCAGTGCGCCTGCGCCGATGGCGTCAGCGCTACACCCGGAAGAAAAGACGCCATCGCCTGCTCCCAGGGATGCCGGCGTCTTCTCTTCCGGGTGTAGCGCTGACGTCATCGGGCGCAGGCGCACTGAGGACGGAGCGCCTAAGCGAGCGTCCTCACTCAGAGCGCCTGCGCCGACTAAAGACCGATACGGCGCAGGCGCGGATTGCAGCTGCAGACAGGGCCAGCGGGAGGAGGAGAGCGCGCTGGCCCTGTCTATCAAAAGAAGAGGGGGCGTTCCAAGGGCATGAAGATGCGGCGGCTACCAGCAAGTACCCGCTCAACTTGCTGGTAGCGAAGCTAATTTACATGTCACAAAAGTACGTTTTTTAGAAGATTGAAAACAGAAAAAGTTAGGAAACATATGTTTGAACTCAGCTGACATTAGCAAGTAGCTAATGTCAGCTAGTGAAAATTCGTCAGTGGGGGTGACAGAAGCCCTTTAAGTACTGTCTGCCTACTGTTTTATAATGGTCGCTTACCATTTCCTGCACTATACTATGTAAGGGGTTTTCTAGGAGAAAAATATTGATGACCTATCCTCTGGATAAATCACCAATATCTGATCAGTTGGTGGTCCAACGCCAGAACCCTTGCCAATCAGCTGTTTAAAGAGGCCACCGTGCTCCGATGAGCAATGTGGTTTCTTCCTAGGCCAGTGATGGCATGTTAATCGTTCACATGGTCAATTACAGCTCAGTCCCATTCAAATGAATCTGCCTGGGCAGCAATAACAATCACAACCACTATACAATGCAGAGTGCTGTGCTTGGTATGCTGTCTTCTGAGTGCTGCAACCCTTCCAAACAGCTGACCTGGGGGGGGGGGGGGGGTTCTGGGAGTCGGACCCCACCAGTCTGATATCAATGACCAATCCTGAGGACAGGTCATCAATATTGTAAGCCTGGGTTTATAATAAAAGGTAACACCACCCAAAAACATAATCCCCTTAGTTTTGTTCAGTTGGGTGCACATCACTGCACCTGAAATAGTGGACTGTTCAGTGGGCGCATTAGCACTCACAGTGTTGAACTGTTGTGAGGGATCACCTTCATCATTAACAAGGTCTAACAGGTTATTTGTGGACAAACCCATGAGAAAAACATCTTCTGGCAAACGACTGCCGGTCACATCCAACTGAAGTTGTCTTCTGCTGGATCTTTTAGGTCAGTAACCCTGGATTCACACCTGAGCGTTTCTGAGATGCACGTTTTTGTCGCGCGTATTACAGCGTGTCATACGCGCGTTCGTGACTCTGGAGACCAATTGAAAAAGGCATATCTACACTTTAACGCATGTCAAACGCGCGTTTTACGCGCGTTCCCATTGAAGTCTATGGGTGCAAACGCGCGACAAAACGCCCCAAAGAAGCTCAAGAACTTCTTTGAGCGTAGGGCGTTTTACAGCGCGTTCAAACGCGCTGTAAAACGCTCAGGTGAGAACCATGCCCATAGGGAAACATGAGTTTTCTCCTGTTGAGCGTTTTACAGCGCGTTCGAACGCGCTGTAAAACGCGCAAGTGTGAACTGAGGGTTAAAGGGCATCTGTCAGCAGATCTGTTCCTAAGACACCGGCTGACGTGTTGCATCTGCGCTTGGAAGCTGAAGACATCTGTGTTGGTCCCATGTTCATATGTGCCCCTATTGCTGAGAAATATGAGGTTTTATTATATGCAAATGAGACTCTAGGAGCAACGGGGTGTTGATGTTACTGCTAGAGGCTCTGCTCTCTCTGCAACTGCTGCACCCTCTGCACTTTGATTGACTTTAGGACAAGTCAGGGCCAAGCGTGATTACGATTACACTGCCTGTCCTGTCAATCAAAGTGCAGGGGGCGCAGCAGTTGCAGAAATAGCAGAGCCTCTAGGTGTAACGCCAATGCCCCCATTGATCCTAGAAGCTCATTTGCATATATCATACCTTCATTTTTCTCAGCAATCCGGGCACATATGAACATGGGACAAACACAGATATATATAGAGAGAGAGAGAGAGCGGAGAGAGAGAGAAAGAGAGCATTCGCTAAAATTGCTAACCAAAAAACATTAAACCAATTACTAACCAAGAACCAATAAAATCAACAATACAAAACTGTTTAAGGCAAGTTTCACACTTGCGTCTATACCTCTGACAGGCTGATCCTGCAGGAGAAGCCAACTGGAGATGTCTGTATCCAGCATTGCCGGATGCTACCTGACACCCGCCATCCCCACTCACTATACTGGGGACCAGCGGAGATCCGGCTGCAACCCGACAAACATGCTGAGAAGCGTCCGGACGAAAACCACTGCACGCAACGATATTTGTCCGGCTGCAACTCTGCATATTTGAACGGGGCCGGGCGGAGATACGGTTCCTTCCGGCAATGCCAGATCCAACCTGCCAAATCCCTTTACTGCAAGTGTAAAACAGGCAGTAGAGTAACTTCCACTCAAAACATTTTCCAATAGATCACAAAGAATCCATGAGAACCCAAGAGTGATAATTTGCCATTTTATTATGCTCACCCAGAACAATATTTTCTTTGGGTGGAGATCGTCTGTAAAAATATAATAAAAGGCAACCTGAAACCAGGGTCTGATATAGACTAGAATAATACGTCAGTAAATACTGGTCTTTTATTACTGTCTCATAATACAGTAATTGACAATATATATACACTCCATTATTCAGTTTACATGTTTGGTCATGAACAGAGGAAATAGCTGAGGAGGCAGGAATATGAATAGATATTGTGGTTTGGCTTCATAGAGAGGTCTAATGAGCCTTGTAGTCAGGCTCGGGCTGGCCCACAGGGGAACAGCTGAATCCATCGGTGGTCTCCTGAGCAAGGTGGGCCAGCAGTCCCCCACCTCCTGCACAAGTGGCACAGTAGACTGACTGCAGTACATACAGATATGCATACAGCACTTCAACCAGCCTATGTTCATATAAAACAGTGTATTATTATAGCTGTATCAGGTGGCTGAGATGACTTGTAGGTACAGAGGCCGGCAGCCAGTATCCTCTTTCATTTCTCTCCTGTCTTCCCAATGTCACTGCAGGGACCCCATAATCAATCATCTTTTAGCGTCTTGCCTCTGAGTGAGCAGATGATATTTCCATGTAGCTGTACAGTGTACACTGGAAATTTGCATTTTATATGACTTTCTACCCTACTTTTTATTACATAATAGACATAGAATCTTCCATAAGTTACTGGCTATAGGTAACTGAATACTTTGGGACTAGAGCTACCTGCCTATGTTATGGATAACGCACAGTTTTTCCAAATGGATTTTCGGAAAAACCACAATGCAATAGAGTAAAAGCAAAGTGAATGAGATTAGACAAATCTTACGTACACTTTGGTTTTTTTTTTCCCCCCAAATGGAAACTGACCTGCCGTGCAGATTTAGAAATCCACAGCAGGTCCATTGTTTGTGTGATTATTGTGTGCCGATGCAATACAAAAGGTGAGTTCTGCGATTTAAAAAAAAAAGTATGAAATCAGCAACAAGACCCTGAAGTAAAATCTGCGGTTTTGGGTGCGAATTTAGTGCAAAAAAGCACTGTGGGGATTCGCTCTGGTAGATAGGACCAGCGGGTGCAGTACAGAGGCAACGTTCAAGCTTGTAAATTAAATGTCCGTGTTTTATTCACACAACAAAAAGAGCATCACAAAAACAGGTGGCTTGGTGTTTGTTCACACACACAAAAGTCCATAAACGGAAGAGTCACCTTAGCTCCTTGGTGTTAGCAAGTCCATAGACAGGCTTTTTCAGGCAGCCTGTTCGGTTTCACAGGGGTCTGAGCCCTCCAGCTTGGCTCCAGCCGCAGGTCCCAAAAAGCAGCCCTCAGCTCCCAGCACTATTAGCAGCTCCAGGACAATCACACACTCAGACACAGCTGATGGCTGTGTTTTATACCCAGCCGAAAACATGGACTGGACCGTGGGGAGCAGCCACCCACCCTACTCTTTAGCTGCTCCCAGTAAGAGCCGGCCCGGATCGGCTTTGCAGCCATGCTATTTAAACAGAGTCAAGCAGCACTAGCTGCTGCAGACCAAAAACCCGGCTCTTACCTCACCGAGGCCAGCAACCTCGGTGACACGTACCTGCCATCGCATATGACACCTTGCACCTTACCACATACCCCCCTTTGTTCAACCCTGAGGGGTGAACACACGTGAGGCAGTGGACGCGGGACAGGGCATCTGCGTTGCCCTGCAAGCGGCCTGCCCTGTGTTCCACGGAGAACTTGAAATTTTGAAGAGATAGGAACCACCTGGTGACCCGAGCATTCCTCTCCTTGGCCTGACTCATCCATTTGAGGGGGAATGGTCGGTCACCAGACGGAACCTCCTCCTAACAGGTAGTAGCGGAGAGATTCGAGTGCCCACTTGATAGCCAGGCACTCCCTCTCCACTATACTATATCTGGACTCGGCGGGACTGAGCTTACGGCTCAGGAAGACAACGGGATGTTCTTCCCGTTGACCTCCTGCGACAGTACCGCACCGAGGCCTACCTCCGAGGCGTCGGTCTGTACGACAAACTCCTTGTTGAAGTCGGGTGTCACCAAAACCGGGGACCCACACAGGGCCGACTTCAACGCGGAGAAAGCCTCCTCCGCCTTCTCACTCCAGCTAACCCTCCCAGACTTTCGCCCCTTCAACAGGTCTGTCAATGGCGCTGCTATTGTGGCAAAGTGGGGCACAAACCTCATGTAGTAACCTACAATCCCCAGGAACGACTTTACCTGCCTGGTGGTGACCGGTCGGGGCCAGTTACGAATGGCCTCTACCTTGGTTACCTGAGGTTTGATGACTCCCGCCCAATTACATATCCCAGATATTTTGTCTCCTCTAACCCTATGGAGCACTTCTTTGGGTTAGCGGTCAGTCCGGCTTTCCTCAGGGCATCCACTACCGCCTGCACCTTGGGTAAATGGCTTTCCCAGTCGGTGCTGTGGATGACTACATCATCTAAGTAGGCCGAGGCGTACCGACGATGTGGTCGCAGCACTATGTCCATTAACCTTTGGAAAGTGGCGGGGCGCCATGCAGGCCAAAGGGTAACACCTTGTAGTGATACAGGCCCTGCGGGTAACAAATGCGGTTTTTCCTTAGCCGACTCCGTTAAGGGTACCTGCCAGTACCCTTTAGTGAGGTCCAGCACAGAAAAATAACGGGCTTGTCCTAAACTTTCAACCAGCTCGTCTACTCGGGGCATGGGATACGCGTCAAACTTGGACACTTCATTTAATTTGCGAAAATCGTTGCAGAACCGCAACGTCCCATCCGGCTTGGGTATCAGGACTATGGGACTGGCCCACTCACTTTTCGACTCCTCAATGACATCGAGCTTCAACATTACTTGCACTTCCTCCGCGATGGCCCGTCGCCGAGCCTCGGGTACCCGGTATGGTTTTAACCGGATCTTGGCCTGAGGCTCAGTGACGATGTCATGTTGGATGAGAGACGTGCGGCCAGGGAGGTCCGAGAACACATCCGTGTTCCGACTGATGAACTCCCTGACTTCCTGAACTTGTTTGGAAGACAGGCTGTCTGCAATTTTACCGTGGTTACTGCTTCACAGGCCTCGAACTGTGGGGCTGGACCCTTTCACCTAGAAGCCCTGGCCGGGGCTGTGGTCGTCGGCCGCGTCCCTATCTTTCCACGGCTTAAGTAAATTCACGTGGTACACCTGCTCCGGCTTGCGCCGCCCTGGCTGGTGTACTTTGTAATTTACTTCCCTACCTTCTCGATCACCTCATAGGGGCCCTGCCACCTAGCTAGGAATTTGCTGTCAAGGGTGGGTACCAGAACCAAAACCCGATCTCCCGGATTGAAGTCCCGTACCCGAGCCTGACGATTGTACACCCTACTCTGGGCTTGTTGCGCTGCCTCCATATGCTCCCGGACCAAGGGCAACACCCTTTCCATTCGTTCCTGCATCTGGGCGACATACTCAATGACACTTTTGTGGGGGACAGGCTGTTGTTCCCATGCCTCCTTGGCGATATCCAACAGGCCCCGAGGGTGTCTGCCATAAAGCAGTTCGAAGGGCGAGAACCCAGTAGAGGCCTGGGGTACCTCTCGCACTGCGAACATGAGATAGGGCAGAAGCAGGTCCCAGTCCTTCCCATCTCTAGACACCACCCTCTTTAACATATTTTTAGAGTTTGGTTAAACCTCTCAACAAGACCGTCTGTTTGCGGATGGTAAACGGACGTCCGTAACTGCTTTATACGCAACAATTTACACAGTTCCCTCATTACTTTGGACATAAAGGGTCCCCTGGTCTGTCAGAACCTCTTTTGGCAGGCCCACACGGGAAAACATCTCCATTAACTCTTTGGCAATGAGCCTAGCTGAGGTATGTCGCAGAGGCACCGCCTCCGGATACCGAGTGGCATAGTCGAGAACTACCAGAATGTGTTGGTGGCCCCTGGCAGACTTTGGTACAGGCCCAATTAAATCCATAGCGATTCGCTCAAACGGTACTTCAATAATTGGCAGAGGTACCAGAGGACTACGGAAATGAGGCTGGGGGCTAGTTATCTGACAGGTTGGACAGGACTTACAATAATTTTCTACCTCCTTGAACACACTGGGCCAATAAAACCGCTGCAGTATGCGGTCCTGGGTTTTCTGCCACCCCAGGTGTCCCCCAAGAACATGTTGGTGGGCAAGCTCCATGACAAGCTTGCGATATGCTGTGGGCACCACCAACTGTTCAACCGGTTCACCTCGGATTTGGTTCACTCGATACAACATATCCCGCAGAACAATAAATCGTGGGAACATTAACTCAGCCCCTGGTTTCTGGGGTTTACCATCAATTTCCAGCACATTCTCCCAGGCCCTGGTTAGGGTTTGGTCCCGGTGTTGTGCGGTCCCAAAATTTTCCCCGGAGACATTGAGGTCTGCCAACTCAGGTCCCGGTGGCAAGTCCAGTATACTCCGCAGGCCGTACAAGGGCAGCCCTTACCAGGGAGACTAGACTCCCGGAGTCCAGCAGAGCCACCGCCAGAGAGTCTCCCACCTCTACCTGACACAGGTGGTTATGGTCCTGCACCTCACGGGTGCCAGTTGCGCACAGCTTCCGTGCATACAGGGAGTGACGACCCCCGTAGTTCATATCCATCGGCTCATCCCGATGCGGACAGTCGGCCCGGATGTGGCCTGGCTCCTGACACCTCCAGCATACCACGGGAGGCGGATCCGCAGGGGGTACATGCCGTGCAGGTCTCTCTGTCGCCGGTCGTCGGAGCTGGGGTGGAGGCCTCCGGGTTTGACTTGCCCTTCCCAGCAAGACTCCCCTGCAGGTTTCTGGTGGCCTCGTAACGCTCCACCAGGTCGACCATCTCCAGGGCACTTACCGGAGATGCCTGGCCGACCCAGTGCTGGAGGGGATAAGGCAGGGCCCTCCAAAAGATGTCCGCCAACAGGCGATCCAACATGACAGTGGGACTCAGTAGATCGGGCTGCAGCCACTTTTGCAGCCTGTGCAGCAGATCGTAGTACTGCGGCCTAGCGGGCTCAGTCGTTTTAAAGTCCCACTGGTGGACTCTTTGAGCGCGGACCAGCACGTTCACCCCCAGTCTGGCCAGGATCTCTCCTTTCATGGTGTCATAATCGGCCGCTTGGTCGTCCGCCAAGTCGAAAAACACCTGCTGGGGTCCGGAAGCCAGGAACGGAGCGACCACCTCAGCCCACTGGTCGCGGGGCAGCTTCTCCCTCACGGCCACTTTTTCGAAGACTGCCAGGTAGGTCTCAGCATCGTCCTCGGGGTCATCTTGGGAATCGCCGCACGGACCGCTTCCGGGCATCATGGGCACGGTGAGAGGCTCCAGTCGCTTGCAACGCCATTACATGTTGCAACAGCAGCTGGTTTGTCTCCTGCTGCTGCTTGTTGGCCTCCCGCTGCTGTAAATTGGCCTCCACGAGAGCTTTTACAACTGCCTCCATTTTGTCAGGGTTCACGGGTTGAAACTTTGCCGGCTTGACATATGACATTAACTTTTGCTCAGCAAAACAAACAAAGTTCGGCGTTCACGCCAGCCTCACTGCGCATGCCCGCATCCGACACCAAATGTGGGGATTCGCTCTGGTAGATAGGACCAGCGGGTGCAGTACAGAGGCAACGTTCAAGCTTGTAAATTAAATGTCCGTGTTTTATTCACACAACAAAAGAGCATCACAAAACAGGTGGCTTGGTGTTTGTTCACACACACAAAAGTCCATAAACGGAAGAGTCACCTTAGCTCCTTGGTGTTAGCAAGTCCATAGACAGGCTTTTTCAGGCAGCCTGTTCGGTTTCACAGGGTCTGAGCCCTCCAGCTTGGCTCCAGCCGCAGGTCCCAAAAAGCAGCCCTCAGCTCCCAGCACTATTAGCAGCTCCAGGACAATCACACACTCAGACACAGCTGATGGCTGTGTTTTATACCCAGCCGAAAACATGGACTGGACCGTGGGGAGCAGCCACCCACCCTACTCTTTAGCTGCTCCCAGTAAGAGCCGGCCCGGATCGGCTTTGCAGCCATGCTATTTAAACAGAGTCAAGCAGCACTAGCTGCTGCAGACCAAAAACCCCGGCTCTTACCTCACCGAGGCCAGCAACCTCGGTGACACGTACCTGCCATCGCATATGACACCTTGCACCTTACCACAGCACATAAATCCGTACAACAGTCTGTGTGCAGGTAGCCTATAGTTCAAATGCAAAATTAACCCTATCATTGACTCTGTTAAGTATATAAATCATTTGTGAGATCTTTGAGATGTCGCCAAGGCTTTCCCGATTACACATGATAAGATCCAATATATGTGAATGCGGCTGCCTGCTCATATCTGATCTGTTGATGATCTAATACACGGTATCTCAATCTGTGGTACGTGTACTCCACGGGGCACACATCATGTCTATAACTCTATACATTGGGGAAGATTAACTAATCCTAAAGATAGCGTAAACGTAGATCATTGAGACCTGCACTAGATACATCACAGGGGCTCAGGCTGGATGATAAATGTGGTGCAGGGAGAGACACTTTTGTCTAATTATAGGGGTTAAAGGGATTTTCCAAGATTTTGATACTGAATGTCCATCCTTAGGATAGTTCATCAGTATCTGATCGGTGGGGGTCCGACAACCGGGACCCCTGCCGATCACCTGTGTGCGATGGCACTGACGCTTCTGTGAGCGCCACGGCCTTCTCGCAGCTTACCAAGCACAGCGCTGTACATTGGCTTGGTATCTCGCTCAGCCCCACTGGTAAGCTGCGTGAAGGCCGCGGCGCTCACCGGAGCGCCGATGCCTTATCAAGCTGCTGGTCGGCAGGGTCCCAGGTGTTGGACCCCCACCGATCAGATACTGATGACCTATACACAGGATAGGTAATCAGTATCAAAATATCGGAAACCCCCTTTAACTTAGGGTACTTTAACACTTGCAGCAGGACGGATCCGGCAGGCTATTCAGATCACATAATTTATCTGAGTACTGTACTTATCTCAGGAACGTTAACAAACACTGATCAAATATGTATGGGGGCTGTCAAAGCCAGGCAAGAGGACCTACTATAGATATCAACAGAAAAAAGTTCCATTCAGATTCATATTTACGTGTTTGGTCAGCCTACATAGTAGCTGCCCCCGCTGTACGTAGGTGGCAGGCATAGGTTTCGTATATTTCACAACCAACGCAATTCAAAAATGTAGGTCAAGCTATGAGCTTCATAATGAAGTTAATCTGCTTCTGTAAACTTGCAACATACATGGTTGAACAACATAGACGTATAACTGCTCACTTACAAGATAGCACCTCTCTACTGTATAGGTGACATACCCGATTCTTAAAGGGGTACAGCTACACCTACACAGGTGTTTTCTGCCAATTAAAACCAGAGAGCAACACATATCCTTTTTTTCAATCTGTTTTTACTTTCTGATTTTACATTCTTTTAATTCTATTTCCTGAACATGATTATGGGGGCGGCCATCTTGTCTGATCTGTTATAAACAGCATTTAGAGAATTGCTTTACAGCAGCCACTTGGGCCACAGACACATTGGTCAGAGGGGGACCTCAATAACTTCTATAGGAGAGTCTTCTAGGCATGCTCCGTGACCTGTGCAGAAGTCATTGTATAAGCAAGGAGTAAATAAGCTTTGACAATCACCAATTGTGAATGGTGGATGATGTGTTATCTATACACAGAGGTGCTATCTGTCATTGTAATCCTGCCTGCAATGATAAACAGATTGTACTGCAGTAAAGTGATCTGTACAGACAGAAAAAGTGACGCCTAATATAACTGAATTAGGGGTAAGTTACAGAAATTGTGCTTGAATTTAGAAAAAATCTAGAGCGCTCTATTTTCGCAGCACAAAATGTCGCGTGCACTATATATATTACATATAGTACAAGTGCCATTTCAACCAAACATAGCAGTCTAATTTTTAAAGTTCAGAATGTTATTTATTTAGTTCTTTATTTGGCATTAATGGCAGCCAAGTTGCCCCTGCCTTTGTTCCTTTCTCAGTCTCAGATCTGCTCCCCTCCCCCCACCTCCATTAGACCCTCATCAGACCCATCAGACCCCCCTAGCCTCAGATCTGCCCCATCAGACCCTCCCTAGCCTCAGATAAGTCCCCATCAGACCCTCCCTAACCTCAGCTCAGCCCCCATCAGACCCTCCCGAGCTTCAGCTCAGCCCCCATCAGACCCTCCCGAGCTTCAGCTCAGCCCCCATCAGACCCTCCCTAACCTCAGCTCAGCCCCCATCAGACCCTCCCGAGCCTCAGCTCAGCCCCCATCAGACCCTCCCGAGCCTCAGCTCAGCCCCCATCAGACCCTCCCTAGCCTCAGCTCAGCCCCCATCAGACCCTCCCTAGCCTCAGCTCAGCCCCCATCAGACCCTCCCTAGCCTCAGATTAGACCCCACCAGACCCCTCTGCCTCAGATCAGACCTTCCCCACTCTCAAAATAAATAAATAAACAAATCTCCAGCTCCGGACGGCGCTGCCACTTGGCAGATTCACTTACCCTCCCTGGTCTTCTTCCCGCTGCGCTGTACTGTGATCTGACAGCGCAAAGCGTCAGGTCATAGTGCGCATCTACGTGTACTATGTCAAGACGCTGTATGTGTCAGGGCACAGAGCGGGGCCGGAAGAAGACCAGACAGTGCAGTGCTGTTCTCACCTCCCTTGCCTCCCATATAAGCATTTTCACTATCTGTTCTGGCAGGGGGCCACATGAATTGAACCCAGGGGCCGTATGCAGCTCTCGGGCCAGAGGCTCCCCACCCCTGCTCTAAGGGATCAGTCGGGCCCCAATTTCCAATTTGGGTCATATCCTATCCATATACCATAAATGTTAAAAAATACTGATATAGCATTTTTACTCATTATGAATGGGATCAAAAGAAAAAAGTGCTCTCCTACGAACAGAGAATCTCAATAGAAATCACAGCTATCTCCATATCCGTTATCTGATATATGTAGATATACGGAAATGTCACTTGGGCCAATTTCACACCAGCATTATACAGGCACATAACGCTTGTGTGAAATAGGCCTTAAGCTCTGAGATAGAGATACCATTGGGACACCAAAGAGGTATGCGGCGTGGATATGGTGGGCCTGGGTGATGGTGTGGCACAGATATGTTGGGCTTTGTTGTGATCTGCCATATGGGGGGAGGTCGGGTAACCCCCACACATACTTTGTTGTCAGCCAAAATGAGCGTGTTCAGCTTTTACATTAACCTTATGCATATGGGCTCCTTTATAAGTTTACAACGAACGCAAATAATACGGTGGTCCCTCAAGTTACAATATTAATTGGCTCCAGGACGACTATTGTATGTTGAAACAATTGTAAGTTGAGTAATTAGTTCCAAAGCCTCAATATGCCATCCAAGATAAGAGAAAAGGAAGATTTACTAAAAATAAGCAGATAACTAAGGCCCCTTTCACATCTGCGTTTTTCCTTTCCGTCCTAGAGTTCCGTCCTCGGGGCTCTAGGACGGAAAGATACTGATCAGGATTATCCTAATGCATCCTGAATGGAGAGAAATCCGTTCAGGATGCATCAGGATGTCTTCCGTTCAGTATGTGAATGTTTTTTGGACGTTGACAAAACCGCAGCATGCTGCCAAAAATCCGGAAGACATGCCGTAACGCCGGATCCGGAATTAATGCCCATTGAAGTGCATTGATCCGGATCCGGAATGAAGCTAAACGTCGTTTCGGCGCATCGCCGGATCCGACATTTAGCTCTGCGGATGCGCAGCAGCAGTTCCGATCGGGGCCCCAGTGTAAGCTGGGGCTCCAATCGGTTACCATGGCAGCCAGGAGGCTACTGAAGTCCTGGCTGCCATGGTAAGTACTCCGCAGCAGTGTACTTACCTGTGCTGCGACCTCCGGGCGCTCCTTCATGACGCCACAGGTCCGGGCAGCGCATTGTTCTATGCGCCACGGAGACCTGTGACATAATGAAGGAGCGGCCGCAGTGCAGGTAAGTACACTGCTGCGGAGTACCATGGCAGCCAGGACTTCAATAGCGTCCTGGCTGCCATGGTAACCTGAAAGCATTTCGAAGACTGATCAGGATCCTGATCAGTCTTCAAATGTTTCAGGCGACTTGCGTTCTGACGGATCCTCAGAACGCAAGTGTGAAAGAGGCCTAACACAGATAAAACGAGTCCTTACATATATCAGTCAGGAATAGCTGCTAACTAGTAACTAATCCGGCTATTTTACCAGAAAAGTGGCCTTGATTGGTTGGATCAGAGTCTGAGACATTGTATGTTGAGTCTTGTTTCAACTTACGATGGGTCAGAAAAGGCCATTTTATGTTGAAAATATTGTATCCTGATCACTGTATATCGCTTATATTGGAAAACGTTGTTAAACCTATTAGTAAGTCATTTGTAACACGTTCTGATGTTGAATAAAAAGGCTGATGGGAGATGGTAAACAAAGGTATCAAGTTCCCAGGAAAAAAGATGAAGGTGCATGTCTTGTGATTCACATGAATCAGAACGTCTTTTGCACCCGCAGATTTATTACCAGTAATGGAAAAGAAAAGTGGAGCAGTCGTCCTTAACAATCAATAAGATGTTTTGCACGGCCATATTTTTTGCATTCATTTAATATTCCTCTTCCCTTCACAGAATAAGGGTCCACGCGCATCTCCCATGCTGACAGTGGTTCTCCTGACCTGAACTGATTTCCTCATAGTCATTTATGATACAGTCATTTTATATCTGATCACAGGTCTATTGTAGTGTACTCACATGATGACCTGAATACACTGCAACAGTCGTGTGGGAGGCGTATTCCTTCTGATACAGTCAGTTCAGGTCAGGAAAGCCGCAGTTGGCATAGTAGATCCCGCTGACACATGGTCCGCGTTTCCCGGGCCGATCACGGTCATGTGCATGAGCCCTAATGTTGTCAGCAATAAAGCATGATATCACGCAGCAATTTATCACGATGTACAGTAATCACTGTGTGTGATATTACCATGGAGCCCTGGCCTTAAAGGGGTTCTCCAGGCTTTTAATACTGACTACTTATTCTCAGGATAGGTCATCAATATGAGATCGATGGGGTCCAAAACCCCCGGCACCCCGCCGATCAGCTTTATGAAGAGAAGGCATGCGGTGTGCACGTGCCATCTCCCTTCGCTCTTCCTGCTCGACACTACTATGTCTATGGTGAGCAGGAAGAGAAAAGGGAGACTTCACACGCACACTGCTCGCGCCTTCCCTTCATACAGCTGATCTGTGGGGATTCCGGCTGTCGGACCCCCACCGATCTCATATTGATGACCTATCCTGAGGATAGGTCATCAATATTAAAAGCCCAGAGAATCCCTTTCAAGGGGTTATCAGCATGCCAGAGACCAGGGGAGAGCCTGGAGAACATTACGGAGGCTGGTTTCACATGTACGTTATCAGTGCCGTTTTACTGCACTTTTACGAGTTTTGTTTTTTTACATTTCTGGCTTCGTTTTAAAAAAACGCTGCATGATGTAGTCCTTGCCATTTTTTTCAAGCATTTTGACACCCTTTCTATAGGGAAAAGGCCCATAAAGAAAACAGTAGTGGTAAGACAAGCTGGTCTGGATTTACTAATGATTCTGCGCCTAAAATCTGTCTATAAGGGTCCTTTCACACTTGCGTTCTGAGGATCCGTCAGAACGCAAGTCGCCTGAAGCATTAGAAGACTGATCAGGATCCTGATCAGTCTTCGAAATGCTTTCAGATTACTATGGCAGCCAGGACGCTATTAAAGTCCTGGTTGCCATAGTAGTAGTGGGGAGCGGGGAAGCGGTATACTTACAGTCCGTGCGGCTCCCGGGGCGCTCCAGAATGACGTCAGAGCGCCCCATGTGCATGGATCACGTGATCCATGCGATCACGTGATCCATGTGTGTAGGGCGCCTTGATGTCACTCTGGAGCGCCCCGGGAGCCGCACGGATGGCAAGTATACTGCTCCCCCGCTCCCCACTACACTTTACCATGGCAACCAGGACTTTAGCGTCCTGGCTGCCATGGTAACCATTGAGAAAAAGCTAAACGTCGGATCAGGCGATGCGCCGAAACTACGTTTAGCTTAAGGCTGGATCCGGATTAATGCCTTTCAATGTGCATTAATTCCGGATCCGGCCTTGCGGCAAGTGTTCTGGATTTTGGGACGGAACAAAAAGCGCAGCATGCTGCGGTATTTGGTGCGTCCGAAAAGCGTTCCGGTCCTGAACTGAAGACATCCTGATGCATCCTGAACGGATTTCTCTCCATTCAGAATGCATGGGGATAAAACTGATCAGGATTTTTCCGGCATAGAGCGCCGAGGACGGAACTCTATGCCGGAAAACAAAAATGCCAGTGTGAAAGGACCCTAAAATGGTATAAATTGGTGAAATTTGGTGCAACTAGGATTTCTACCCTCCCCCTCCTCCCACTTGCTTGAAAAGGGGTGGGGCTTATCAGAAAGGGGGCAGGGCTTTGTGGGAAATAGTGGATAGCCTAAAATGTGCCATTTTGCACAAAAATTGCACCAGAATTCTGGTGTAATATATTTTTCCCAAAAGTTCCAATTTCACACTTCAGTTATTTCCAAAAGTTATTGGATCAAAAACACAGAACAGGAGGAAATCTTTCTATTACGCCTCATTCCCAGGTCAGTGATTTCCATTAGAGATTTTGAACCAAAACCAGGTGCGGCTCTAAACACAGAACAGGTGCAAATCCCTTATACCTCACAATCACTGATGGAAATCACTGACCAAATGCTGATGTGTGAATGAGGCTTAATACTGTATCCTTTTGTAGCTTTACTACTTGTTTTTGCTCACAATCACTAAAGGAAAAAACTGATGACATTACTTAGGCTACTTTCACACTTGCGTTGGTGCGGATCCGTCTGTTATTTGCACAGACGGATCTGCACCTATAATGCAAACGTTTGTATCCGTTCAGAACGGATCCATTTGCATTAGGTTTAAAGAAAGATGTCAAAGTCAAAACGGATCCGTTTTGAATTACATTGAAAGTCAACGGGGAACGGATCCGTTTTCAAATGCACCATATTGTGTCATTGAAAACGGATCCGTCCCCATTGACTTACACTGTGTGTCAGGACGGATCCGTTCGGCTCTGCATTGTCAGACGGACACCAAAATGCTGCAAGCTGCGTTTTGGTGTCCACCTCCAGAACGGAATAGAAGCGGAACGGAGCAGAACTGATGCATTCTGAACGAATCCTTATCCATTCAGAATGCATTGGGGCTTAACTGATCCGTTTTGGACCGTTTGTGAGAGACCTGAAACGGATCTCACAGACGGAATCCAAAACGCTAGTGTGAAGGTAGCCTTAAGTGTGAACTCAGCCTAAGCCTCCTAAGGAGGTCCTTATGTCAATTATAAAGTGGAGCAGAATACAGCTTGAGGCTCAACAGGAAAGAATTGAAGTTTATTTCATGTTGTCATGTACCACAAGGCTGACAAGGATGACCTAGAGATTAGAAATCTGATATCCACACAGTATCAACATGACCGATCACCCCACGCAGAGAAAACAATCAGATATTTAATAGAAAATACTTCCTCTCGGGCAAAAATTGTGACTTTGATTATTTTATTTTATTATTTTCACTATTCCCACTTTGAAAATACGAGAACAATTTTGTTAAATACCACCATTACAGTGATAATGTCATTTTAAAAATAATTTCTTTTTGGACTAAGGGCTTGGCTGTACGGCGACAAGCAAGTGGTGCGACATCTCATTTGCCAGCCGGGTCGCAACGTGACACACTGCAACAGTCGCAAAAAATCCAGACATGTCTAATCTAGTGTCAAAGGTCACCTGCAACTTTTTCTCCATTGACTTTAATGTCAGTCCCGCGCGACACAAGACTCGGTTGTATTTTCAGAGCCAAATCACAGTTCCCAAAAAGTTGCATGACAGCAAGTTGCAGACAAGTCGCACATATTTTTGCGTTGCTCGACTTTTGAAGATCAGTAGGCCGATCTTCAAGTCATGTCTAATTATTATTAACCCATTCCTCACTGGAAGAAAAGAAAAAAAACACAGAGCATGCTATACATATCAGCGAACGTTTTGGGCCACTACTGACTTACCCAGCCTTCAAAGGAGTCTGTGGGTCCGCAGTTTCTGAGCAGCTCCTGAAAACTGAGGTTGCAATTAGCCACAAAGTCATCATAGCCGATTGGGGTGTCGTGGAAAACGGCCAACTCCATCTTGCTCCCCTCACTTATAGTGACACAGAACTCTTCGTTGAAGGTGGGCTTATTAGTTCTGTGCTTGACGGTGGTCTTCCCAATGGTGCACTCATCCACATTGATGGTGATGTAGGGATCCAGCAAAGAAGAGCCTTTCTTGAAAACCGAGTGCCTCAGAGACCACCTGGTTGCCTGCAGACCCACTGCTTCACCTATCTTCAGTTTTAAATTGCCATTGAACCTCATGGTCCCAGCCATAGACCCGGTGGATGACCCTCCTGGGACAGGTGAAGGAGATCAGGGGCCTGATTTTGGATGCAGGTTGCTGTCAGTGCGTTGCTGTAGCTGCTGCAGATCTTCCCCTGTCCATGCCAGAGCCCCCAGCACCGAGGCACCTGCATGCAGTATCTGTACACAGTCTCTGATCCTCTCACACACAGGCTGGGCACACACAAAAAAGAAAAAAAAAAGTTTCTCTCACCCCTCCCTGGGTTGGCACTTGGATTAGGAGTGGGCGCAGTCCTCTTCCCTTCCTTACTAACCAGCCCTGGCACAGGGATCCTCTGCAGCAAGCCGCGCACTGACCAGAGCCCTTCTGCTGCCTGCTGAGCGATCAACCAGGAAGCCTGTCCCCGAAACTGCGGGTGCAACACTGCCCCTAGCGGCCTCCTCTGCACACTGCAGGCAGCGCTGGCAATAAAAGCCTCAACAAGCTTTTTTTTTTTCTTTCTTCTGCACATAGAAGTCCTTGTGTCGCCCTCTACTGTTCCATTGTAAAACTTCTACCCAGGAATTGCTTAATAAGTCAGACTGCCAGTACAGCCCCTAGAAGAGCAGTCACCCAGCTTTCCCACAGCCCTGAATGACCCCCTGTGCCCTGCCAAATGGTATAGGGAGTGTAATGACACCATATTTACCAACCAGCTTTCCTAGAGACAAATATAAATAAGGGCTCATGCGCATGACCGTATGTATTTTGCATTCTGCGGTGGCGGTGTTTTTTGTCTACATCCGATTCGCATTTTTTGCGGATCGGATGTAGACTCATTCACTTCAATAGGGCCACAAAAAATGCAGACATCACACCATGTGTTGTTCACATACGTGTGTCAGTTACCCGACCCGCAAACAAAACCAAAAAATAGAATATGTCTTATTCTTGTCCGTTTTACGGACAAGGATAGGACAGTTCTATAAAGGAGAGGACGTTCCGCAAAATGCAGAAGGCATATTGTTGGTATCCGTGTTTTGCAGATACGCAAATTTGGGGACAGCAAAAACAGCTACGGCTGTGTGCATGAACCCTGACTCTGCTTTTCACGCTCAATCTCGTTTGTGCCCCCCACACAGTAATTATACCCACATTGTGCCCCCTCACAGTAGTTATACCCCCATTGTGCATTGTGCCCCCTCATAGTAGTTATACCCACATTGTGCCCCCTCACAGTAGTAATGCCCAGTGTTACAATATGGGGTCATGATTTGAAGCTTCTGGGCCCTAAGAGTACAGCCACACCGCGATCTTGGTCTGTCAACAGGTGTCGCACCCAAGTATCGTAGTGCGGCAGGGCAGCCATAGAAGTGAATAGGGTTGCAGCGCTTGTCGTACAATTGCCGCAACCGCATATTCACAAAAAATCCAACCCTGCTGGATTTTTTTGCAATTTTGGGTTTGTTGCAACCATGGGAGCCGCACTTATCCCATTCATTTCTATGGCAACTCTGCTATACTGTGATACTTGGTCGTGACATGTGTCAGATGACCAAGACCACCATGTAGCCTTACCCCAATACAAAATTTAGAATAGGGCACTCTAAAATTATTTGTTTTACAACAATGCAGTTCTAATGTGGCAGAGGAGCATTTGTGCCCTTTAAAAACAAGAGCCTTGCTGTGAATTATATTTTTGCCCTCTATACACCAGTGTCATGCCCACATATTGCAGAGTAGAAGTGCTGCCATAGGAGTGAATGGGGTCACAGTGAATGAGGGACACTTATGGTTCATTGTGTGAAAGATCCATTTTTCCTGCATATCTATGCACTTCAATAGTTTAATCTTATGAAATGGCGCAAAAATAATCTGAATATAGAATATAGAAATTTCTAAAATCCCAACAATCCAAAACAATGAAATAATATGCAAGACGGGTGCAAATATACAGAGAGGAACCAGACAAACACTTTCTGGGTCAATATTGTGAATGTTATACTGAAAATCTATACCTCAGATGAAAAGGCCGTAATTAAATTTACCGGTAATTCTGTTTCCTTAAATCCACCATGATGGCTACAGATGAGACTGACCCCTTAACCTCTGTAGGGGCAGGAATACATAGAGATAGAGAGTTTAAAAGCCCCCACCCACTCTCACCCTTCAGTGTTTACCAATTACCAAAGCGGGTGTTATCAAGTGTATTTAATAAATAAATATATATATATATATATATATAATGAAAGTAAGGCAGCACTCCGTTCAAGTGTAAAAATGGATCCCTTTATTCACCTCTTGGAACGTTTCAATCGCTCATTGCGATCTTTCTCAAGATCGCAATGAGCGATTGAAACGTTGCTAGAGGTGAATAAAGGGATCAATTTTTACACTTGAACGGAGTGCTGCCTTACTTTAATTCTACAATTATTGGCCCATGTCCAAGGGCAACAGGATTTGCACCCGCTGTTTATTTTTGGAGTGCTGCTACAATTTTTTTTTTTCACCTATATACACATATATATATATTTATTTATTTATTTCATAGTATTAATTTCATACTATAGATTATATTTTATGGGAGGGAATATATGAGCCGTCATGGTGGATTCAAGGAAACAGAATTTCCGGTAAGTTTAATTACAGTCTTTCCATTTCATCCAGTATGACGCTACGGATGAGAACTAACGCTGTAGGGGGGTTACTGCTTGCAACACTTTTTGGCCAAAGGCCAAAACCGCAGAAGCAGAAATATTTAGGCGAGTGTTTTATGAAATTATTGATACTAGACCAAATCGCCGCCTTGCATATCTGGTCAAGAGACACCCCAGCTTTCTCTGCCCAAGAAGAGGCCATAGCTCTAGCAGAATGGGCCTTTATTCCAGTAGGACAAGTTTGACCCATTTAGGGAGTAGCAGCAAGAAATAGTGTTTTTTATCCAACGCCCTATGGATGCTCTGGAGAGCTTTTTACCTTTTTTTCCCCTCCAAACTGTATTAAAAGATTATCATCTTTCCTGAAAACTTCTGTGGCCCTTAGGTAGTAAATAATGGTTTCCCTTACATCGAGGAGGTGAAAAATGTTTCTTCCGTGGGATCTTTCGGGTCACTACAGAAGGATGGTAAAATAATTTCCTGGTCTCCTTGGAAATTTGAAACTACCTTAGGAAGGAAGCCCGGGTCTAATTTTAATACAATCCTGTCAGGGAAGATGGGAAGATAAGGTTCTCTACATGAAAGGGCCTGAATCTCTCCTAGGCGCCTAGAAGAAGTTATTGCTATTAACAAGGCCATCTTAAAAGAAAGGTGTTTTATGGAGATGTCTACTATTGCAGCAAATGGTGATTTTGTCCACCCATTAAGGACTAAGTTTAGGTCCCATTGAGGAATCTTATGTTTTAATGACGGTCTAAGTCTGGACGCGGCTCTTATAAACCTTCTAACCCATCTATGATCGGCTACATTGGTGTCGTAGAATGCTCCTAGGGCTGATATCTGTACTTTCAAAGTACTTGGCCTAAGGCCTAAGTCTAGGCCCCTTTGAAGGAATTCTAAGATATTTTGTATGCAGGGAGAGGATATATCTAGAGAGGCTTCTCCCAACCACAAACAGTACTTTTTCCAGATCTTTAAATAAATGGCGGCAGTAACCTTCTTTCTGCTGGCTTTTAATGTATTGATAACTTTATCCGAGAGACCTTTACTTCTTAAGATCTTTCAGGATCCAGGCTGATAGTTTGAAGAGACCTGGATTTTGATGTAGAATTGGCCCCTGTGAAAGAATGTCCTCCTGGAAAGGTATCAGCCAGGGATCTTCCAAAGCTAACTTCTTTAGGATGGAGAACCAGCTTCTCTTGAGCCAATAGGGGAGGTTATCAATATTAGCGTCACCGGGTCTGTTAAAACCTTCTGCAGAACCCAGGAAATTAACACCCAAGGAGGGAACGCATATGCCAGGTTCCAAGTCCATTTTATTGAGAAGGCATCTTCCGACCATGGCTTTTCTCCAGGATCTAGGGAGCAAAAGCGCTTGACCTTTGTGTTTCTTTTTGAGGCAAATCGGTCTATTTGCGGTTGGCCCCATCTGGTTGATATCCTTTGAAGTATCTCTGGATTCAAGGACCATTCTCCTGGGTCCAGAGTCTTTCTGCTTAGAAATAGTGATGAGCGGGAGGTGCCATATTCGATTTCGCGATATTTCGCGAATATTCGATTGAATATTCGTCATATATTCGTCGAAATCGAATATTCGTCATGATTTTATATATTGTGAATTTTACGCGAATATATATTCGCGTCGCGAATGAAACTTAGATCTGAGTTCCTAATGGTTAACTTGTATTACTAGAATTGACAAAGATAACGAATATCACACGAATATAGCACTATATTCTCAATCTTCGTTATATTCTAGCAATACAACCATTAGGAACTTAGCTCTAAGATTAATTCGCAATGTGAGTATATGTTCGCCTCGCGAATGAAACTTAGAGCTGACCGAGTTCCTAATGGTTGTATTGCTGGAATATAACGAAGATTGAGAATATAGTGCTATATTCGTGAATTCGAGATATTCTCAACCTTCGTTCTATTCTAGCAATACATACAACCATTAGGAACCCAGCTCTAAGTTTCATTCGCAATGCGATTAATATAACCTGTATTAATCGCATTGCGATTACAACTTAGATCTGAGTTCCTAATGGTTGTATTGCTAGAATATAACGAAGATTGAGAATATAGTGCTATATTCGTGAATTCGAGATATTCTCAATCTTCGTTCTATTCTAGCAATACATCCATTAGGAACAGCTCTAAGATCAATTCGCAATGCGAGTATATGTTCGCCTCGCGAATGAAACTTAGAGCTGACCGAGTTCCTAATGGTTGTATTGCTGGAATATAACGAAGATTGAGAATATAGTGCTATATTCGTGAATTCGAGATATTCTCAATCTTCGTTCTATTCCAGCAATACAACCATTAGAAACTCGGCTCTAAGTTTTATTCGCGAGGCGAACATATACTCGCATTGCGAATTGATCTTAGAGCTGTTCCTAATGGATGTATTGCTAGAATAGAACGAAGATTGAGAATATCTCGAATTCACGAATATAGCACTATATTCTCAATCTTCGTTATATTCTAGCAATACCACTATTAGGAACTCAGCTAGCTCTAAGTTTCATTCGCGAGGCGAACATATACTCGCGTTGCGAATTGATCTTAGAGCTAAGTTCCTAATGGATGTATTGCTAGAATAGAACGAAGATTGAGAATATCTCGAATTCACGAATATAGCACTATATTCTCAATCTTCGTTATATTCTAGCAATACCACTATTAGGAACTCAGCTAGCTCTAAGTTTCATTCGCGAAGCGAACATATACTCGCGTTGCGAATCGATCTTAGAGTTAAGTTCCTAATGGTTGTATTGCTAGAATAGAATGAATATTGCAATGCGAATAATTCAGGTTATATTAATCGCATTGCGATTACAACTTAGTCAAATTTGTGAGATCGTGATTCTCACATCCGACAGTACATTTTAGCATGGAGGCGTTCCCATGCACATGCAGAAGCGGCAACGGGCAATGACTGAAGCGGGCAGGGAGCCAGGAATCCTCCGGACAGGTAAGAACAGCTTTTGGGAAGTGGGAACTGGGAAGACAACCAGAGAGCAACAAGAATTAACAACTAAAAAAAAACAAAAAAAAAAAAAACGAATATTCGAAATTGCGAATATATAGCGATATATTCGCAATATTCGCGAATTATCGAAGTTGCGATATTCGCGATAAAAATTCGAAATTCGAATATTCGCGCTCAACACTACTTAGAAAATCTGCCTCTGAATTTTCTGATCCTTTCAGATGAATGGCTGTACTAGATAGGACATTTTCTTCTGCCCAGGAAAATATTCCTCTTGCTAGTGATTTCAACTTTTGGTACCTTGTGCCCCCTTGATGTTTTTAGATAAGAGACTGCTGTCATGTTGTCCGACAATATCTTTAGGTGCTTTTTGTTTAATAGGCTCTGATTTAGTTTTAGAGTTTCCCAGACCTCTCTTAATTCTTTGTAGTTTGATGATTCGTTCCTTATTTCTTCTGGCCACTTTCCTTGCTAATTTGAGGAGCCTACTTTTGCTCCCCATCCAATCTCGCTTGCATCTGTCACTATCTGTATTTCTAGTTCTTTCAGCCAGATTACTCCCCTGGATAAATTTGTTTCTTTCTTCCACCAATTTAAATCTGATTTTATAAGGTGTGGAATTTGTATTTCCTTGTCTAAGGACGACTGTTCTTTGTTCCAACTGCCTAATATCCAGGTTTGCATAGCTCTGGTGTGAGCTTGGCACCATGCAACTGTTGTTATGCAGGAGGTCATGAAGCTTAGAATGCTCATGGCGTTCCTGATCGAGCAGCAGTCCTGGGCTTGGAATTTTTCTATTTTTTCCTTGTCTCTTATTTTTTCTTGAGGCAGAGATGATGTTTGTGAGACCGAGTCTAACATTACTTCTAAAAATCTCCTGTTTGGTGATGGCATTAGGTAAGATTTTTTTGTATTTATCACCCAACCCAAATCCGATTTTTTTTTTTGCAGAAAATAATGTGTTTGTGTGACTGCCTCTGTCTCCGAGTTTCCTACTAGGAGAAGTCGTCTAGGTAAGGGAAGATTACTAGACCTTCCTGTCTGAGGGAAGCCAACATTTCCACTACAAGTTTTGTGAAGACCCTTGGTGCCGAGGAAATCCCGAATGGAAGGGGCAGAATTAAAAATGGTGCAATATGTGCCCCGAGCCCTCTAGTGCAAACCAAAGATATTTTTGTGAGCTCTGATGGATGGGTATATGGTAGTAGGCATCTGAGATCCACGGATGTCATGTAGGCCTGCATTTTTATTAGGGGAACAATGGATAAGATTGATTCCATTTTGAACTTTCTGTATGTTATAGACTTGTTTAGAACTCTTAGGTTTATGATGGTTCGAAATGAGCCATCTGTTTTTAGTACAAGGAAAAGCCTTGAGTAAAAGCCTTGCCTTTTACTACTCCCGATTTTTCTAAATCCTGTATCCCTTGCCAAATCTTTGATCGAGTGGTCAGACTATGAGAAGTTATTTGAAATTTCCTTGGGGGTTTGAAGCAAACTCTATTTTGTATCCATTTTTTACAATATCTATTGCCCAAGGGTTTGATGTTACAGATTCCCATTGGGTAAAAAAAAAATTAAACTTCCCCCCTCAATCTGGCGTCATTGTTTTTCACTTTGTTTGTTTTGGGGGTTGAGGAGGAAACCTCTACCTTTGGCCCTCTTCTGATAACTCCAGCGCCCAGTTTTTCCTTTTCTCCAGTATGACCTGAATTGTTGACTGTAGGGACAAAAAAAAGTTATTTTTTGTTTTTCAGGAAACCCTTTCTTTTTGTCTGTCTCCTTTTCTGGGATCTTATCTAGTACAGGCCCGAACACATATTCTCCTGAGAACGCTATGGAGCATAATTTTGACTTGGAGGTTCTGTCACCCCCCCAGGATTTCATCCAAAGTGCATGCCGAGCTGAATTTAAAAAAGCGGCATCTTTAGCTGCAAATCTAACAGATTCCGCAGAAGAGTCTGCCAGGAATGCCGTGGCGGATTTCAGAAGGGGGATAGAATGTAGGATTTCTTCTCTAGGGTTTTTATTTCTTACAGGGTTTTCTAGCTCATTAAGACAGAAGTACATGGCTCTAGCAACAGATGTAGCCTCAATATTTGTTTTCACCCTGAACATGGACGCTTCCCAACATTTTCTTAGAAGGGCATCCTCTTTTCGTTCTATCGGGTCACAGACCGGGGTGGGTCTTCAAATGGCAGAGAAGTTATCTTCACAACCTTTGCCACTTGTATGTCTATTTTGTGTGTTTCGTTAAAGATTGCTTCTGCAGAATCAAAAAGAAGCCTTTTTCTAAATTCTCTAGAGAACCCCAGTCTCCTTTCAGAATCCACCAAAGACCATTTCCTTAATATTTTAATTGATGGGGAAAACAGTGGCTCTTTTTGTACATAATCCCCCAAATATTTCATCCTGCAACGATCTCGGTTTTTGGATGTCTTCAATCCCCATGGTCTCTCTCACTGTCTTAAGTAGTTCCTCCATCTCTTCTGAGGAAAATAAGTATTTTTTATCATCTTCCACCTCTATCTACCTCTCCTTCTGACAATTGATCATCCTCAAAATCCTGTCTAGAAACAGACGCCCCCTCGTCCATGTCCTCAACATCATAGGAGGATGGAACGGATAACCTTGGCTTTTTAGCAGGAGGTGTGGTTTGAAGGGGAGTAAGGGAGGCCAGTGAGGATCTAATTTCATCCGGAATCATGGATTTTACTTCCATCAGGATAGACGGTTGCTCTTCTTTCAGAAGGTCACCAATACAAGACTTGCATAGTTTCTTTTTATATCCCTCAGGTAATTTTTTTGAACAATTGACACACTTGTTATATTTTGGTTTATATTTTGCTTCTTTAACTCCCTGGTAAAAGAAGAGCAACCTAGAATCAGCGCAGATATACAGTCAGACGCAAGGAAATTAAAATGCACGTTCCTCACAGGGAAACTCACGGATGGAGTAGCCGAAGGTGGGTCTGCGCAGTCCCAGGAGCTTCAGGAGCTGACATTCTTGCTGGAATCAGGGCAGACACTGTTTTTAAATCACCTTGCTATTTTCATGCCTTGTGGCATCTGACGTCATCCCTGCGCCTGCATGATGACGCGCTTCCCTTCTCCCAGCTCTGCCCCCTTCCAGACCTTGCCAGGAATCCAGGAGGTGTATCTGGCTACGCCCCCAGTCGGCGTGCGGCGTGGCGCTCTGGCAGGTCTGCTTTCAGACCAAAGGAAAGGGAGACCATACAGCCCTGAGTAAAAACAGGTACACGGACGAGATTCACGCTGATCTCCTCAGCCCAGCTTTGGTATAAGCTGCGGGAGGGCTGAGGAGAAGATTGGTAAGCCAATCTATTTATATAATGAAAGAAATAAGTTGTAAAGAAAAAAATAAAATAAATTAACTCTTCTACTCCCCTTAAGGAGTCCTCTCTGTGTAGTGCCCCGTAGGGACAGGAAAACACTGAAGGGTGAGAGTGGGGGCTTTTAAACTCTCTATCTTTGTGTATTCCTGCCCCTACAGAGGTCAAGGTGTCAATCTCATCCATAGCTGTCATGGTGGATGAAATGGAAAAGACTGACATTTAAGGAGCAAAGAGGGACAGAGGGACTTGGGTCAAAAAGAGGATATGTCGCTCCGAAAGAGAGACACTTGGGAGGTCTGCGTTTGCTGCGACTGCGACATGTGAATCGCAAAAGATCCAACACTGCTGGATTTTTTGTAATTCGTTTGTCATAGTTGCAGCAAAAGTGCTAATCGTCGGTGATCCCATTTATTTCTACGACAGCCCTGCTACACTGACCAAAATTGCTGTGTAGACATTTCTCTCCTTTTATGATCCACTCCTGAGTTTGGCTTCCAAAACTGCATCAGGAAACCTGACTGCGCAACCGTTCTCGAAGGATGAATTCACATACGTGGTATATTTGTTGCAGAAATTTATGGGACTAAAAATCAATTCCGCTCATCTGAATGAGGTTGTTTTGCCAGAAAGCATATGGATTTTTGAAAGCCCCAGTCAAATAAATAGGACAGCTGCAGAAATTTCTGCAACAAATCTGCTGTCGCTGAATGGCTGCTGTCAGAACGGCTCCCAGCAGTGGCCCGGCTTTCCTTCAATCCTGCAGCTCCCCCTACAATAATACAGACACACGAGATGTAAAAGAGAGAACATCACATGTACTATACGCACAAGAGTTGCCACCATCCCACTGGGCAAGACACACACGGTAGAAGAAGCAAAGGACAATGCTGCACTGTGCAATTTTAAAGGCTACATGCAGAGAGCCCCTGAGGAGCCGGAGCAGAGAATGGGAGTGGTAGTGGATCTGGCTATTACAATCTATCACAGTGGATTCCTCAGACCATGCAGCAAAAGGGCACACCCTAATTCTGGGGCTCCTGTCTGATGGTAATCGGGGTGCCAATGATGTCAGGTGTTTGGATGGGTGCAAGGCAGGGTGTAGAGAGTGCATTGTCTGGGGTATGATACAGAAATCAGTAACCAGGTCAGATTTAACAGAATAAACGTCTCAGTTTAGCGCAAAATAGCAGTCGTAGTACATCCAACGATAGCAAAACACAGCTTAAAATGTACACAGTGCAATTCTTCCCAGACAACGATGTATGGATTCGAGCAAGGATGGGCGTTATGTCCCTCTTCCCTATCTATCTTTCTCAAGTCTCTTCCAGTGGAACTTATAGTGTGCAATAGTACTTGTGTAATGGTGGCTGTAGTGTCCACTGCTGGATGCAGGATTTTTAGTGATACGACTGGCCAAGTCATGTCCAGTGTGAAGGATGTCTCAACGGTGTCCCTCACGGGTGGCAACACTTGCACTTAATATGGCATTTTTACTGTTAAAAATGTATCATTCTCCCTACACATTTTTGGCATTAAAACGTTGCAAATAGTGTTGAGCGAACTTGCGTTTTAAGTTCGGTGTCCAAAATTCAAGTTCGGGTTTTCAAAGAATCCCATCATGGATTCTGAATTCCGTTATGGTCCGTGGTAGCGGAATCCAAAACGGGATTCTTCGATAACCCGAACCTTGTACGCCAAACTTAAAACTCAAGTTCGCCTAACACTAGTTGCAAACCCTGTGCTTGTGACCTTTTTAACACCACTTGCCACAAATTTTGTCACAAGTGGCATTTCTATGCAGGCCTTGCCACTTTCCGAAAAAGCAGGTATGCACCTCTTCGTAAATTAGATACATCCTCAGGCCATAGTTAGGTTTCTGCATGCAGTTTTGGAAGGCGTAATCAAGAGTGAATCATAAGGCTAGGGGTACAGAGCGACACTGGTCATAGTCAGGATCGCAGAGTAGTGGTCATCCCATAGAAAGTAATGGGATCACCGCGCCAGTCGCTAGAAATCCAGCAGTGTTGCATTTCTTGCGACTCTCACAGTGATCTCATTCATTTCTATGGGATCACCGCTACTCTGCTATAGCTGTCGCACGACCAGTGTTACCGTGTAGCCCTAGCCTAAAAGAAGAGAAAGTATAAGGCCTGTTTCACACAAGTGAGTCCATTGCGGGAATCACGCTCCGTTTGTGAGCGTGATCCTCCATTCTGGACTTGCAGGAGCGCAGGGCATTATCATGATTTATAATGCTGTGTGCCTCTGCTTTACCTTACACCTACAGAATCATAGTGTCAGCTTGATGTTACAATTATTCTGTAGGAATAAGGTCAAGCAGAGACACACAGAATTATAAATCATGATAATGCCCTGCGCACCTGCAAGTCCAGAATGGAGGATCACTCACAAACGGAGCGTGATTCCCGCAATGGACTCGCTCGTGTGAAACAGCCCTAAAAGACAGATGCAACTTTTCATTTTTTTTTCACTCCTGATTTTAGCATCCAAAACTGCATCAGGAAACCTGGCCGTGTGATCATACCCTTAGGCCACCTGCACACGTGTGCGGGTGAACGCACATAAGATCAGCATGAGTTTCGGTGTGGATTTATGTGCGTTTCTGCACCAAATTCTGCAGTTTATAATTGCAGATTTTGGTGCAAGTTAAATGGGGTTTTGCCACAGATCTCACCCTTCAATTGAAAAGGGTAAAATCCTCACACAAAAAAATCCTCACAAAAAAATCTGACTGGTTGCTAAGGGCAACTAAGCCACTTTTCCTTTACACCAGTTTTAATAAATCTGTTCCCATGTGCTTGCTGCCCCATTGAAATGAATGGAACTGATTTTTGAACCGCGGCAGCTGTTTGCTTGCGGCTAAGCTCCATTTAATCGAGCTGAGCCACAAGCTGGTCCGTGGCCCATAAAGTTAACAACCACAGCAGTTTCCTGCCACAGTATATGCAGCGTATTTTGACAGTGTCAAAATCCACCAATGTGAATGTTTTCTTAAGAACATATACAAGTTTTTTTTTCATTTATTCCTGTTTTTTGTTTCAAAAACTGAATAAAAAACAGTGCAGTTGTGATGCAGTTGAATACCGAGTGCCTACATCAACAAACACGCATTCACAATGCAGTTATAGAATTTAGCCAGTGTGTGGCAGCACCCTTACCTGGATTTTTATAGCTGCAATGCTTTTGATTTGTAAGGCACTCACTGCAAAAATGCAAACACCTGTGCCACCAACATGCAGGAGGAACAGTCATTTTGCACTTTTCAAGATATATGAAGCAACATGAAAACAGCGAAAAACAAAGGTAAATGAGGAACTATGAGGTTGTAAAGTCTATACAGTGTTATATTCAGTTCCTGTAAGAAAACGAAAGCAAATAAAAACCACAGAAACTGTGTGTGAAATGGAAGCGACATGGGGAATACACATGGATGAAGTGGAACTGGTACCGGGTTAAAATAAGACTATTCACTTCTAGATTTAAAGGGGTTATCCAAAATGTCCCCCATAAGCCCGTGCCCCTCACACCATCACCGCCTGCCATTGGCTACGTCTCCCCCCCCCCCCGACACCAGATGTTTTCATCCGCCCACGGGGATAAGCAGCAGCGGCGGTGCGGGGACCAGGAGCGGCACAGGAAGAGGGGTGCCAGATAAGAATATGCAGTGTAAGGCCTCTTTCAGATGGGTGTCCCGGATTTGCTCCGGATGCATTGCGGTAAACCTGCAATTTCAGTCAGTTTTGAATGCAATTGCGTTGTTTCCGCGCGAGTGCAATGCATTTTGCACGCGCGTGATTAAAAACTGAATGTGGTACCCAGATCCGAACTTCTGCACTGAAGTTCGGGTTTGGGTTCAGTGTTGTATAGATTTTATTATTTTTCCTTATAGCATGGTTATAAAGGAAAATAATAGCATTCTTAATACAGAATGCTTACTTAAATGTGACTTTAAGGGGTTAAAACATAAAAATAATTAACTCACCTCATCCACTTGATCGCGCAGCCGGCATTGTCTTCTTTCTTCTTCTTTCAGGACCTGCAAAAGTTGGCACATTTTAGGAAGCATTCTGTATTAAGAATGCTATTATTTTCCTTTATAGCCATGTTAATAAGGGAAAATAATACAGTAAATTGACTTTAATCAATTTACTAACATCATCTCCTAGCAACCATGTGTGAAGGTGGGCGCTGTGTATGGCAGCGTCAGGTGGGCGCTGTGTATGGCAGTGTCAGGTGGGCGCTGTGTATGGCAGCATCAGGTGGGCGAGTGTATGGCAGCGTCAGGTGGGCGCTGTGTATGGCAGCGTCAGGTGGGCGCAGTGTATGGCAGTGTCAGGTGGGCGCTGTGTATGGCAGCGACAGGTGGGCGCTGTGTATGGCAGTGTCAGGTGGGCGCTGTGTATGGCAGTGTCAGGTGGGCGCTGTGTATGGCAGCGTCAGGTGGGCGCAGTGTATGGCAGTGTCAGGTGGGCGCTGTGTATGGCAGTGTCAGGTGGGCGCTGTGTATGGCAGCGACAGGTGGGGGCAGTGTATGGCAGCGTCAGGTGGGCGCAGTGTATGGCAGCGTCAGGTGGGCGCAGTGTATGGCAGCGTCAGGTGGGCGCTGTGTATGGCAGCGACAGGTGGGGGCAGTGTATGATGTTGGATAAATGTAAAATTGTTTACATTTATTTCTGCATGGGAGACTTGCAATGGTTTCCCTGCAGAAATATCAGCCTCGTAACATTATGTGGGCCTATGCATTATATATGTGAATTACCGCAAAATTCGTACTCCTCCTCGGCTAAAAATACTCCTCAAAATTGTTAAGAGGAGTATTTTTACTCCTCTGGAAAAAATGTAGTGCGACCTCTGGTCTACATATTAATCAGCAGCGGCAGGCAGCCCCAGCTTTCTGCTGACAAGCGCGCTGCCTACCGCTTCAATAGGAAGAGCAGAGCTACACAGACATACAGAAGGTGGCGGGATGATCTTGATCATCTCACCACTTAACTTGCCCGGCAGTGATGCTGGCGAATGGCGCTGCCGTCTTTCAGTGGGCGGCGGGACCCGCCTCTTGATACATGTGGTACGGTGCCTGCGCTTCCTTCTTATTCCCTGCTCTGCACACAGGCTGCGTACTCACAGAGCCCTGCTCGCCCATATTCTAGAGTCTGCAGAGCGCGGCGGCAGTCTTTTACTGTGCTCCTGAGTGTGCAGACGTGCTGGTGGTGCTGCTGTGTCCCCCATTAAACAGAAGCTGCCTGTGACTCAGTAGTGGATATCACAGGCTGCCGCTAGCCCCCCAAGACAGTATAAAATATAGGTAAATCTATAATTTGATAAAAATATACCGGTAATTTCACATTTTACTGCATTCCCCTCTGGAAATTACAACGCCTAGTATGCCCTGTGAGATGAAAACCTTCAGGACCTGCTGGGAGTTGTAGTTTTCCTGCAACATGCTCTAATTTTATATCACAATTATGATTTTTTAGTAATAACCTGTAGGATACCTAGGTTTTAAGTAAAAAAAAAATGCAGATTTCCCATAATAAAGTCATATAAAATTATAAATAACAGAAAAAAAGAAAAACAGACATATATTAGGTATCGCTGCGTCTGTAACAACCTGCTTAATGAAAATATGACACGATTCCCTCAGGTGAATGCTATAAAAAAACAAAATAAAAACAGTGCCAAAACAAAGTCTAATGCCAAGCAATCTAAAAATCGTATGTACTCCAAAATGGTACCAATCAAACTACCAATTTTTCACTGTGTAAAACTTAAAGGGATTGTCTTATCTCAGACTATGGGGGCACATGGCTTGTCTTATAGATGGGGGTCCCACCTATATCAGTAACGGAGCCCCGCAAGCTGGTGGCTGGAGGACTCCGGTCTGGCCACCACCAAGCGCTCTCCCCATAGAAGTGAATAGGAGCGCATCGTGCATGACCAGCCACCGCTCCCCTTCACTTCTATGGGCCTGACGGAAATAGCTGAGCCAGCGCGCGGCTATTTGTGGTGGCCCCATAGAAAATAAATGGAGGGCGGCTGCGTATGCGCAGCACGCTCTCAACCACTTTCAGGTTTGTGCGACCCGCACCTATAAGACAATGAGGGCATATCCTAGAAATATGCCCCCATTGTCTGAGATGAGACAATCCCTTTAATAGAAATAAAAAAAGACATATTAGACATCGCTACGTCTGTAACGACCTGCTCTATAAAAATGACACAAACTGTCCACTCAGGTAAATGCCACAAAAAATAAAGAGAAACAGCCATTTTTTGGTCCCTTTGCCCCAAAAAAAGGTAATATTGAACGATCAAAAAATCATACGCGCCCAAAAAATGCAACAATAAATATGTCAACTCTTCCTTCAAAAAAGGAGCCCCTACACAAGATCATTGGCAAAAAAATAAAAAATATATGGTTTTCAGATATGGAAACATGATTTAAAAAAAAAAATGCTTTATTATGTAAAAAAAAAAAAAAAAGATAGACATATTGTCAGAGTGTAGTTCACTGTGACACAGGTTACCGTATTGCTCACTTTAGTATCTCTTGGGCTTAATGGCTGCGGTGGATGCCGTGTAGAAATATTACCTGATTACCACGAACGAAACGCTCATTCATCGGGTACCGTAATTCGATTGTTTGTGGGCACATAAAAATGATCATTTACTGAAAGTAGACTGTGCTGTGTAATCACGATCTGCTGCCGGCAAGCAACTAGTCAGTATGGGGAAGAACATTGACAGTAGTGATCACTGCTCCCCATACAATGGAGATCACCACATGGAAATACAGCAGGGGTGGCCAACCTGTGGCTCTTGAGCCACATGTGGCTCTTTGCTTCTTCAAGTGCGGCTCTTGGTGTGGCGCTGGGAAGCAGTCAGGCTGGCTCACTCTCCACCCCATGCTCAGATATTTTTTCCTGATCAGACACCGTTGCTACTTTGCAGCTCTAGCTCATTCTCCACTACGTCCTGATGCACACAGTGTGAGAACATAGTACGTGAAGACATGCACTATGACCTGATGCTGGGCTCATCAGGTCATAGTGGAGAGCGTGCTAGACCTGTAAAGTAGCAGCTGCCTGAACAGGAGACCAGTGCCTGATCAGGAGAGGGAAGAGATTTTTTTTAAATTATAGAACTGAGCATGGGGGAGGGGTCCTGATCTGGGCAATGGAGGTCTGATCTGAGCATGGGGGGTCCTGATCTGAGCAATGGGGGTCTGATCTGAGCATGGCGGTCACATCTAAGCATGGGGGAGTCTTGTGTAAGCATGGGTTGGTCAGGTCTGAGCATGGGGGGCAGATCTGAGAATGGGGGGGATCTGAGCACTGAGGGTCTGACACTGGGAGTCTGATTTGTGTTGTCTGATACGAGCAATGGGGGTCTGATTTGGAGGTCTGATGAGGTTTGGGGATCTTATTTTAGGTCAGATGAGAATTGGGGATCCGATTTAGGAGTCTGATCTGAGGTCTGGTGAAAAATATATTTTTTCTTTTTTTTCTCTTCTAATGAAAAATAAGATTTTTTTTTTTTTATCAGGCCTCAGATCAGATGAAAAATCATTTTTTTTCTCTTATTTTTCTTTGTTACAACCTAGGTGCATCTTTTAGGCTGAAAAATACGGTGACTGTGTAAATGTATAGCTTGTGGCTCCTGGTAATCATCCTTTTTTTTTTTTGGCTCACCGTGTCTGTAAGGTTGGCCACCCCTGAAATACAGCGTTCTCCTCCGTTAAAGAGCAGGCAGTTGTCGGGAAGGAACGCTTCCTTCCCAACAATCTCCTGCCTTGTCTCCCTGTGTAAAGGGACCTTAACACTCAGTTCACACTTTCGCGTAAAACGCCGCTTTCGAACGCGCAAAAAAACGCACAACAGTACAGGAACCATGCATTCCAATGGAGGTGGTTCACACTTGCGCGTTTTAATGCGCGCCTACACGCCAGTCTTGAACGCACCAAAAACGCTAGGCTTCAAAACGCTCAGGTCTGAACCCAGTGTAACAGATTAGGTTATCAACTACAATGAGCTGCTTAACAAGAAACAATTTGATATAGAGAAGTGCACAATACTATTCTGTTTTGCACACTGTATTGTGTGCTAAACTGCAAATATTCATGTGCATGAGCCTGAAAAATAAAAAAGTAATATTTCTTTTTGGTAGCTGTAGGGTGGGCCCCTAGAATAATTTCCACTGGTGGGCCCTAGGCACCCCAGTCCGACACTGTGAGGAGGTCTGCTGGGGCAGTATATTATGCTGTACTGTAGTATTCAGTTCTGCTGGGGCAGTATGTTGTGCTGCAGAACCATATACCAAAGTGTAGCATACTATATTGCCCCTCTATGTTTTTTTCTAGCCCCGCGTATTTGAGTTGGCAATATCTTCTGTCAAGTTGGGACCACTTTTATATTTTTTCCAGGGCCACTTTCATGGAATCTATATATGTACAGGAAAGAATTAAAAAAAAAGAAAACATTCAGTGATATATTAGGATAGTTCAGTCTGCTGGGCTTAGTCTGCAAGGCTGAAAATTAGTTTCCAGAGCATCTCCTACCGGATGGACCATGAAAATGTGCATGAGGGATCTGTAATCACTGACAAAAATAGTGCATGATTCTGTGGTGTCATCACAGACACACATTCAGTGGAAAACCACTAATGCATGAATACACACAATATACGGATACATGAGTGCATGGGCACACTGGCTATAGACCCTACAGGGAAATTTCCAGGTGGGCCGATGCCCAGCGGGTCACCCAAGTTCTCCTCTTGGACACCAGCCAGATACATAAAGATCTGAAGCTCTCAGCATTAATTAATGTAAGAGCATTGGCACTTATGCACCTGGCCAACAGCGTCAGATGCCCTCCTGAATTCAACTGTATTGCTGTCCTCAGGACGATGATACAGCTTCATATTGTAGTGTGGGCAGCAGTATTCTGTGCTGCACTATGGTATTTGGGTTTCCAGAGGCAGTATTTTGTGCTGCACATTTGTATTTGGTTCTGCTGGGAAGGTATTTTGTGCTGCACTTTGGTATCTGGTTCTGCTGGGAAGGTATTTTGTGCTGCACTTTGGTATCTGGTTCTGCTGGGAAGGTATTTTGTGCTGCACTTTGGTATCTGGTTCTGCTGGGAAGGTATTTTGTGCTGCACTTTGGTATCTGGCTCTGCTGGGGCGGTATTTTGTTCTGCACTATGGTATTGTTGGGTCCGGCTACTTCTGTTGCCCCACCTTCTGTCAATTTTGATCCGCTTACAATATGGGGCCACTTTTAGGTTTTTCCCAGGGCCACTTTAAGTTCCCAGTTCGCCCCTGCATGAGTGGTCCGTGGAGACCATGGGCAGCACACTTCCATGTTTCACTGATGAGTACAAGTTTTTACCATGCTGCACAAGTCAGATTTTTTTAAGGGGTTTTCTGGGATTACTATGGTTTATAACAGATATAGTTATATAGTTGCTTACATCATGTTCATTTTTTTTCTTCAATTTGACCAATTTCCACCATGTAAACCAATCCCTCTGGTTTGTTTCCATCCTGTATGTAGCACTTCCTGTTGCTGTTTCCAACCAAACCCATGATGCACCTCTCCTTCCTCTGCCGCAGCTCTAGCCTTACGCTTAACAATGCTCACCTGTCAACCCTTTCTAGCTCTCCTATATCCTTTATTGTATTGGAGCTCAAAACTGAATCCCAGATTCAAGATATGGCCTTATAAGGAATTTCTAAAGGTGTAAAATTATATTGGGATCACAGTTTTTTCTCCCTTTTTATACATCTGATGATATTATTATTTTGCAGCTGCTGCCTGATATTGAGTACTGCTGCTTATTGATCATGCACACAACCATATATATTTCGCAGTCCACAAACAACAAATCTGCAAAAAAATATGGATAATGTCCATGTGCATTCCTTTTTTTTTCAGAACAGAACAGCTGGCCCCAAATAGAACAGTACTATCCGTGTCCGTAATGTGGACAATAATAGGTCAAGTTCTATTTTTTTTCAGAACGGACATACGGAAACAGAATCCACACGGGGTAACTTCCGTATTTTGCGGACCAATCTCTTGGTCTGTGGTCACGTTCGATTCCATTTAATGTACATGCAGTAATATGATTACTACAGCCTTAGTGCAATATTTTCCATTTATTAACATTAAAATTCATCTGCCACTTTCTTGTCCATGCTGCCAGTTTATCTAGGCCTTTCTGCAATATCTTACAATCCAACATGATTTTAAAAATCCGACACAGTCATCAGCAAAAACTGGCACTTTACTCTCAATTCCTAGATATTTCTGCAATACAATATTAAGATTTGTGGTGGTCCCAGCCTTCGAGCGCCAAGCCGTCTGTTGCACCCCATTCAGCAGGCACAGCAGATGAGCTCCATGTTACTGCACAGATTGCACACCTCTAAAGCCAGCTAAAGAACCAGATAATGAAATAACACTTCCCCTTTAATTAACAAGGACCAGGATGATTACGTCCTTGTAAAGTAGCCTTGTTTAGTGCTGCACAGATTCAGCTCTTCACTAAACACAGAAGGCTAAATATTTGGAAAGAACATTATGAGTAATCTCATCGGACCTTGCAGAGTTTACTTTGGCTTCCTCTCTACTCCGTATGCTTTCTGTCTCTGTAAAACAATTCAATTAGCATTTATTAAATGGTTATTATTTTAAGTGCAGTTACACTATGTTCCTAATTCAAAACAGAAAAAATCGTGCCACGGGATCTATAATTTCTCCATAGACAGAATGACCTTGCGTTTAAGGAGATTTGCAAAAGGCACAACTTTATGTTGTCAGAATAATACCTTTTCTCCTGAAATTGATGAAGCGCCGAGGTTCTCCAGTCTGCCCCATCCTGTTTTTGTCTTATAGGTGTCATTATGAAGAATCACAGTGATTTATGAAAAATACACCCATAATATACAAGAAGAACAAACATAGGTGTTCTTAAAGGGCTTTTCCTCCTAAAATACAAATTCCAAAAGTGTCCTCTGGAGTAAGATCACACTAGGACCTGCTTCTGGCACCACAGAAAACAGCTGATTTAGGCCTCATGCACACGACCGTAGGTGTTTTGCGGTCCGCAATCCACGGATCCGCAAAACACGGAAGCTGTTCCTCGTTCCGTTCCGCAATTCCGGAACGCGGCCCATTGTAGAAATGCCTATTCTTGTCCGCAAAACAGACAAGAATAGGACATGCTATATTTTTTTTGCGGGGCCACGGAACGGAGCAAAGGACGTGGACAGCACACGGAGTGCTGCCCGCATCTTTTGCGACCCCATTGAAGTGAATGGGTCTGCGCCTGAGCCACAAAATATGCGGCTCGGACACGGACCCAAAATACGTTTGTGTGCATGAGGCCTTACCTGTGAGAAGCTGCGTCCAGGTAGATAATGTAGTATCAACTACTTCAGCCCCGGCTGATTTCCCCGTTTTTGTGATTTCATTTTTCACTTCCTGCTTTCCCGGAACCATAACTTTTTTTTTTTTTTCCTATTCATATAGTCATATCAGTGCTTTTTTTGCAGGTTAAGTTTTACTTTCTATTGGCACCATTTAATATTGCATGAAATGTCTTTGGAAGCTGGGAAAAAGTTCAAATGGGTGTAATTGAAAAAAAAAAAAATGCAATTCTGCCATGGTTTTATAGGTATTGTTTTTATGGTATTCCCTATGTGGTAAACCTGATATGGCAGCTTTATTTTGCAGGTCAGTACGATTACAGTGATACCACATTTATATAATTATTTTTATGTTTTAATTTGTGTGTTTTACTTCTTGATCACCTCTTAGTCAATTTTTGGGGAGGTGAAGCAATGTAAAAACTGCAAATCGGCCATTTTGATTTTTTTTCTGTTACATTTTAGGACGTGGAGATTGAAATTATCATTATTGTTGTCACTGTGTGACTGGGGGCTTGCTGCAGCCTTCTATTGTGTGAACTGTGGCCTGTGAATGTGTGTACACCCCGTGTCTGCATCACAGTGCAGTTCTTAATGCTGTTGCTGTGCAGGCTGGCTGCAGGTTCTCTTGTGTACTGGCTGCAGGCTTTTACATGTGTATGCTGGTTGCTTGGGTATGTGTGCTGGCTGCTGCCTTTCATGTTTGAACATTGGCCTGTTTATGTGGATACTCTTTCACTTGGTTGGTATCTGGTTGGTTTGGTGTTAACTTTCCCTGTTCTTTATGGGTGTGTCTGCTAGGTGGTCAGATGACCTCATTACCCTGCTAAATGATGCTGTGAGCTGTGGGTTTGAGGTTCTGTCTGTCTCCAGCTTTGCTGGGTGCAGGAACTATGCACCTGACCTGGGGTTATTCCATCTGCCCTGCCTGTGTGGCCACCTAGTAAGACATACTGCCATGTTCTAGTGAGGGTCCTACCGGCAAGCAAAGACAAAGACATGACAGTGAGCTGAAAACTGGATCAGCAGGTAAGGGACCAGTGACAGGAAATACCACTGGACGAAGTGCACAGGTTTTACTTGGAGCCAAACCCAGAGGGCAGAGACTTGGTGAGCCCTCTTTGTCACAGAGCCCCAGATGGTGGGGATGAATTTAGCTAAGGCTCACTGGTTGTAACTCCAGGATGGTCCCGCTGGCCACCAGTAAGACAACAAGGTCACCTTGTCTGGTTCAGTGTCTTGTTTGTGACCGTCGTGTGTTGTCCTGCATGGGGTCCAGACATCTGCTTGTCCATGCAGCTCTGCTTGTGACTGCTATGTGTCGTTCTGCATGGGGTCCAGACTTCTGCCTTTCTGTGCCTTCGGGGAGAGGGCTCCTGGTTTTTCCGGAGGGAGGACATATAGTCTGTATGTGGGCAGCTTTGTCTGAGACTGCCATGTGTCGTTCTGCATGGGGTCCAGGCATCTGCTTGTCCAGCTGTTTGGTCAGCTCTGCCTGAGACTGCCATTAGTCGTGCTGCATGGGGTTCAGGCATCTGCTTGTCTGCCTGTTTGGGCAGCTCTGCCTGAGACCGCCATGCAACCATTCCGCATGGGGTCCAGGCAGCTACTTGTGTGCTGTTTCCTATTGATTTTGCCTGTACTGTGTTGTGTGCAGTTTGTTTGGGTTCCAGTGCATGTGCCTGAGTTCCAGTCCTTGTTTGTCACGGACGTACCGAGACATACGGACGTCCCCACAGCAGCGAGTGGCCAGAGATCTTTGAGACTGGCAACACGTGGTTTGATTTGACATGTTTACTTTGTGGATCAATAGGCGTCTGTGTTGTTTCTGGTACTGGCCACACCCTTAACCTCCGGGTGTTGCTATTGTGGTCATTTACCTTTCCCTATTTATAGTTGTTTCTCCCACAATGCTGTGCGGTTTATAGCTTCAGTTCCACTGTGGATAGCTTGTGTTTGGATCTCGGCTGAGTCCCTTGTGCTGATATAGTTTCTTGGAAGTTAAATGTTACCTTTCCCTTTGTATTTTGGTTTTTCTCTGTTTTGCATTTCTCTGTTGTTTTGTATTAGGCCTTAGGAAGACTCCCGTTCATCCTTCCTTTTGGAGCAACAGGATGTCTCATTCCTGTCACTAGTACCAGGGTCCTTTAGGATTAGATAGGACTTTAGGTAAGGCTAAGTGCACGGGGACCAACCTGGAGGTGCAACCAGCGAGGCCAAGTTCATCCTCACCATCTAGAGCTCTGCCCTCTGGGTTTGGCCCCAAGTAAAACCGATGTACTTGGTCCAGTGGTATTTCCTGTCACTGGTCCCTTAGCTGCTTATCCAGTTTCCAGCTCACTGTCATGTCTTTGTCTTTGCTTGCCTCGTGTTTGTTTTTTTTAGATGTTCTAGTGGTTGGTAGGACCCTCGCTAGAACATGACAAATTTTTTTTTTTTTTACTTTTCTTCTTTTTTAAAACTTTTTTTCATGTGTCCCCTAGGGGACATTACATTTGCTCATTAAATCATTTCCAGCATAGACTGCATTTATTTAAGAATGCAGATTATGTGAGACTCAATATATTCCAATATATTCCTATGGGGCACTGTCATACCCTTCCCCTTCCCCTAGTTTCAGGGACCAAGCAATTGGTAAATTCATAATGTAATCCAATAACTGTGCTCTACAATGTCAAAACTATACATGCCTTTAAGATGTCGCAAATGTCGCAGACCTCTAAAGTAAATTTAGGCATATTCCTGGGGCCCATGTCTGGTGGCACTATCTAATCCTGCACATGTATATCCTAAATACTGTGAATCTGGTGATTATGAACATTATATAGTTTGCAGTCCACTGCCAAGACTGTAGCATACACAAATGTACATTACATAGGTTGCATGCTATACAGGCCTATTAAAAGTTCGGTAGGATAAATTGTGAGCTGCAGGAACAGGGTGCAGTGCCAGAAATATTTCTAGCTAGAAGTTAGAACCATGTATGTACTCAAAGCAGTTTACAGTTTGGCTATGACTTGTATACACTTTATTTGTGATTTATTTCATTTGAATTTTGACCAAATATCTGGAGGAAATGTCTCACCTTGCTCTCCCTACATGGAAGATATCTAGAGCTATGTTAATGCCTGTATAACACTTCTGTCAAAATTACACTCATGTATGGATTATGTCATCCTTAGAAATCGGCTGCAGCATTCATGCACACAATGTGGAGACTCTTGAGTTATATACTTGGCTGCTCTTTGATATACAGTATCCATAAGTATTATATATAGATATGGATATATATATAAAAATTGTACATACACTACTCACAAAAACTTAGGGATATTTGGCTTGCGGGTGAAATTTCAGGATGAACCTAAAATGCACTCTAACCGTTACAGGTGATCTTAATGTGACCTTCTCTAAACTTTTGGATGCACTGTTAAGTGTTTCAGTACTTTTTGCACAACTTGCTGTTCTCTAACAGGAGCTTAACGGCAAAATTCACAACAGGTGTTTGATCCATAAATTGCTAAATGAATCCCATTGAAGACCTATGAGATCAGCTGAGTCGCCATGTAGAGGCTCATAACTCTGTACCCCAGAACCTCAATGATCTGAGGGCCGCCCATCAAGAAGAGTGGGATGCCATGCCTCAGCAGACAATAAGGAGACTTGTGAACAGCAGGAGACGTCGTTGTCAAACTGTAATTGATGGTCAGAGCCACATGACCAGTTATTGAGACAGTGACATTTTGTGGAGGTATACCCAGCACTGGCATTGGCTTTTGTTTAAATAAATAGTTTGAGATGAGGAAATCACCATTGCTGCTTTCCTTAAATGCCTGACTTTCATGACATATTACCACTGTAGAGTGAACTTTTTTCAGTGCTTACACTGACAGGTTTATTGACTTCCTATGAAAATTGGCCTTAGGCGGAGCATTCTGGCCTAACTGCAGGTCTACTGAAACAAATTCACAGAATCAGGGTCTGTGATACCGTGAGTCTGGGTCTGTAGACCTGCAATCAAGCTGGGGTGGTCAACTGGGGGCACAGACTGGTCTTTGGTTAACTTAGTTTCAAATGGGACTAATGCAGCAGGATTTTATATTGCATCCTTATGAAAATCTGTTGTGTTCTGTCTGGGTGATCTGAATCTAAAAATGCAGTAGGATCAGTGGCGTAACTAGAAATGACTTGGCCCCACAGCAAATTTTTGAATGGGGCCCCCTCCCCCAGTAAGTTTTTCACAACCCCTTCCTTTCATGCCGCCCCCTTTCCTGTGGCTACTAAAGATCGCTCTCTCAGACCAGGCCCGGCAGCTGTTCCATCCGTTTTCTACACTGTCTATACTGCCACTGTATATAATTTCATTGTGTAATAATGTTGAGGGGCCCTGACAAAATCTTTCAGTACTTCTTCTCCTCTTTAATGGGCCCCTTCTGGGTCAGGGCCCCAAAGCAGCCGCTTCCCCTATAGTTACGCCCCACCCTGAGTAGGATCACATAAATCCTAATTGCTTATGCGTTTGTTAGATAATCCTCCTTCTCAGTGCGGTTGTGCAGGGGAAGTGGCTTGTGTAAGGAAAGGGGGGAAGCAGGGTTTATTTAGGCATATTATATTTGCGTTTGCGTACTGTTAATTATTATGCCATTTTTATGTTTGTTCCACTGTTTACACGTCATGTAATGTTTGTGTTGCTGTAATGGTTTGCAATCTTATGTATAAGAACGTAGACTGTAATATTTGATTTTGCCACTAGATATCTCTGTTGCAGCAGATAACAATAAAAAATATATAAGGTTCTGGTAGAAGAATGTAGGAGTATTGTTTGGCTAAAGCCACATGGTCTGCTAGGGGAGCCGATATATAAGAGCTGTTTGGTGCCAGTAAGGTAGTTGGCATTGCTGCATATTACCGAGGCAGGGAGTTCCTGGTGCAGAGTATGACTGAGAGAAGGACAGAGCTGCAGAGAGAGGCTTCCATAGAGAGCTGCGAGAGTGCCTCAGGGAGCTGTATGTCAGAGAGCATAAGGGATGCAGCTTGAGAAAGACGGGTCCAAGCCAGGCCTGTGTGGAGACAGAGCGAAAATTCCACAAGTTAGGAGCAGGTCAGAGGCTCCTAACGCATTCGGAGCTGGGCCAGAGGAGGAGATAGAGGACTGCATAGCTGAGTACAGTGCAAGTTGCTGATAGCTGGCAGGCAGGGCAAGAGCTGCCAATTCAAGAGGAATCTAGGGATTGATGGCTGTGCTGGTGTAGGGGTATTGCAAAGAGGCGGCCACTGATTGAGTGCATGTCTGAGCCAGGCTGGCGAGAGTACCACCAGAGACTTACTATATTGAGTAGCGGGTCACTGTGTAAGTGAGAGGCTGACCTGCTGCAGGTGGACGAACCATCACCAGCTCCACTACCAAGGCCCAATAGACCACTATCATCACAAATATCCCGCTATTTTTCTTGGGCTATTATAAGAACTGTGCCTCTTAAAGCTCCAAACTTATACCTGGACCTGTGCTAGTGGACAGTTATCATCAAGTTATTATTGGACTGTAACTGCCAAGCATCTGTGCCTGATTGTAGTAACAGCTGTTATTCCTGTGCCTCGTCATTTCAGTAAAGCTAGCTTGTGTGCCCATGTGTGTGCTATGCCGTTCCTCAGCTAGGATAACAACCAATGACCCCCATTCGTCTATCACCCTATCCACTAACTTGTGAAAATGGCACCTGTCAAGGGGTAGAATATATTAAGCAGCAAGGGAACATTAAGAAGGTAGACTACTGTGCCTCAAGGAGGTACTACACATTGGCATACAGAGTTCCTATGGTAACCAACCAAGTCTACAATAAGTAGTACACCCCTGAGGTCACAGTCCCTGAATTCAGAGCTATTGTTTGGAACCATACACAAATCATCCAAAAGATTAAACGTGAATGGCCCCAGGAGAGGACTACCGGTGAACCATCAATACGGTCATTGATGCGCGTGTATAATAAAGGCTAGACAGTCTGGTCCAATCCCACAGAAGAGAAACTGCAGCAGATACTGTTGAAACAGAAAACATGTCAGACCATACAGTACATCACAGATTGCTGCATATAGGACTGCAATGCCACAGATTGCTCAGAGAGCTCATGCTGACCCCCATCCTTTCTTGTAACGTGTTTGGGTAAACTCGACTGGAAATCAAGTCACCAAAGACATCATTTGGTGCGAAACTTTACCAGATCAAAGAAAGGTGCAACTTCTGTATTGGGATCTCTTATAGTGACAACACGTAAAGAACTCCTTTCTGAAGTGTTATAGAGATGAACAGAAGACCTCATTCTCTCTGCTGGGTGAGCACGAGGAATGCTGCAGTGTCAGACGCCTCCTCCAGCAGAGAGAACGGGCTTTCTTTTCAGCTCTATAAGACTTGAAAAAGAAGTTCTTTACTCTGAAACATGTTGTACCCACAGGAAGGAGTTGCACCTACCATAAATTTCTCGCCACATGATGTCTCCGGTAACTTCTTGTAGTCGACTCCACTTCCAGTCGAGTTCACCTATCTGGTTACAGTACTCTTCTCCTCCTGGTGGCTGGCCCCCATTTGGTGAGGAGGTGACACATCGGCAGCACCAACCATTTTTACCACATTTACAAGTCTTGTGATAAAGCTGAGCACAACCCAGTGGGCTGAGTTTTGGTTCATCTAACATTTTTACAGTATGAGTTCCTGTTCTTGTTTTGCCAAAATTCCTGTCCATTCTCCAAAGTGCGTAAAAAGAGCTTGTGAGCTTCAGGAATTGGACCGTGGAACAATGGAAAAAGGTGATCTGATGAATATTTTACATCATATGGATGGCTGGGTGCATTGCATAGCTTGGAGAGAGGTGGCAACAGGATGCACTACGAGTAGAAGGCAAGCTGTGGTGGAAGTATGGTGCTCTCGACAATGTTCTGCTAAGAAACTTTGAGTCTTGACATTTACGTGAATGTAACTTTGACATGTGCCACCTCTCTGGACATTGTTGCAAACCAAGAACCCCCTTCATGTTCCTAATGGCGGTGACCTCTATCAGCAAGATAATGATGCCTGCCGCAGTGCAAATATTTTTCATAAATGGTTTCAGGACCATGACAAAGGTGTGGACTTGGCTGGTAACATCTTGGCACCAGATACCGCAGAGGTCTTGTCTAATGCATGTCTGGATGGGTGTTTTGGTAGAAATAGGCGTGAACTACACAATATTAATCAAGGGGTTTTAACGCTATGTCTGATTGGTGTACCTACCACCTTATAATGGTTTCCATTGGTACTTTTCAGGACTTATTATCTAGACAAGTTCAGGCCGATTAATAGAAAATAGGAGAGATAGCTAGAGTTGAGGGAACTTGTGTTTTAAGTTCGGCGTCCAAAGTTCGGGTTGGGGTTATCGAAGCTTCCCATTATGGATTCCGCTACCACGGACCATAGCGGCATTTGGAATCCATAAGGGGAATCTTCAATGAACCCGAACCTTGGACAACACGAAGGACCTGGGGTGACGTCACCGTCATGTGATCAGTGCAGGGGGCGTGGCTCAGTCCTGGATTAGATAAGAGGTGGTAGCCTACGACCTCTTATCCAATCCAGTACTGAGCCATGCCCCCTGCACTGATCACATGACGGTGACGTCACCCCAGGTCCTTCACCCCGTGTTCCAAATGTTGTTATGGACCGTGGTAGCGGAATCCATAACGGGATGCTTCGAGAACCCGAACCCGAACTTTGGACGCCGAACTTAAAACAGAAGTTCGCTCAACTCTAGAGATAGCCACTCTGTATATTTCAAAAATGGGTCATCGTGATTGTATTAGTCTGATTTATCCCCTCCCGTCTTGTACTATTTATTTTAAAAAAAATTCTGTTTAAGATTGTTTTTCTTACAAACTCATCCCTGGCAACCGCTGACATGAAGGCAGTAATTGGCATTGTGAAGTACAAATACCGTATAAAAACATGGAGGGACGGCTTCATGTGTTTGCTGTCTGCTGCGGAGGGGTCTGCACTTACAATTCTGTTTGAGAAACAAAATATTTGTTTCCATTGTGATTCTTGGCCGAGCTTCTTACAGATCCCCACAGCACAGTTTTTCCAAACAAGGATGCGGCTTACATTAGTGAAAGGTAATATTTCAAGCCTTTCATTATGCTCAGTAGGAAACATACAAATTCCGTTAGTGGAAAATTATTAGGCACAAATTGTTTCTGGATTGAAAATAAAAATTGTTCTTATGACACCATTTTCCAAGTTTATGCCGATCTGATAACATGAGACAGTAAACTGGCATATATGATAAAATAATACGTTTCTGCTGAGCCCTTTATCTCTCCACATCTCCCTCTTCCTTCCTAACATTTTCCATATTTTGGAAAAAGCCATATATATATTTTTGTTTGTTTGTTTACTATATAAAAAATTTGTGCGACTTTTTTCAGTGATACATAGAACATTTATTTTTATGTCATTTTAGTTTATAATTTTTATTTTTTATAGCTGTTGTTTGTTTCCGTGTCCGTTCCGTTTTTTTGCAGATAGGATGCGGACCCATTCATTTTAATGGGTTCGCAAAAAATGGGGACAGCACACCGTGTGCTCTCCACATCTCTGCAATCCGTAGCCCTGCAAAAAAAATAGAACATGTCCTATTCTTGTCCGTTTTAGGCATTGTTACAATGGATCCACCCCAAAAAACGGATGGCATACGGATGTCATCCGTGTTTTTCTTTTTTTTTTTTTTTGCAGATACGCAATTTGCAGACCGCAAAACACATACAGTTGTGTGCATGCAGCCTATGGCATACTTCCTGACCGGCTGAGATGCGGCAGGACAGTCCCAGATTTTGAGCGATGTCCTGGGAAGCCTGCTATATGTCTGGATGTGTGCATATTCCACTGTATCTGCATCTTTAGCACCAAAGCTTGTATGGGACCACTGTATGGTCACTATGGTGATACTATTGGTTGAATTGATCTTTGTCCTAGTTATACGTGCTCATGATATGGAGGTATTGTTTGGTCCTCTCATAGTGGTCTTATATGGTAAGTGAATGACTGAATTATTCAGAGGTATACTATCATATACATATATTACAGTTTATGACAGGAGTGGGGGGGTTAGAGGCATGGCTTTAATGGGTCGTCCCACAAAAAATATTCTACAGTTTTTAAACCAGCAGCTGGATCTGAATACTTTTGTAATTGTGTGTAATTAAAAATGTATTATAGCTACTGAGTAATTGAATGAAATCTCTCTCTATATATATATATATATATATATATATATATATACGCTTGAGAAAGGCTCAGTCTGAGCCGAAACGTCGCACTGCCCACATGGGTGAATAAAACTCGGTTTGTTTGCTTTTTACAATTTTGGAGTGCTGCCTTTTTTCCCCTGGTATACATATTTTGAGACTGGCTGGTCTCTGTGAGGCGTGCACCTGCCTTTTTGAACCTGATACGGTGCTGCCACTATTTTCCCTATATATATATATATATATATATATATATATATATATATATATATATATTTATATAGCGCCACCTGCTGTTCTTTTTCTAATTTCTTTGTGCTGCTCGCTGAGATAAACGCACATGCTCAGTTGCATCCTTCAACTGCCCCTAGTTGCAGCGGACAGGACACACCCCCTGAGAAAGGACGTGCCCCCTAAGCTGTCAGCTTTAAATAAATCTTGCACAACAATAGGAGCAATGAATGTACAGCTCTCTGGATCCATGTGAGGTACAGGGCTGGTTCTAGCTTTGTTAGAAAGATGTTGTCATACACTAGATCAGGCATGCTCAACCTGCGGCTCTCCAGCTGTTGCAAAACTACAACTCCCATCATTCCCTGACAGCCTACAGCTATTATCCTACAGAAGGGCATCATGGGAGTTGTAGTTTTACAACAGCTGGAGGGTCGCAGGTTGAGCATCCCTGCACTAGATTATGTATGATTTTTTTTTTTTACATTAATTATGGGATAACCCCTTTAATGTAAAAAAAACAACAACTTGCAGTTGCGCACTGCATGCATTAGGGTATCAGAAGCAGAATTTGGTGCCAGAATCGAGACCAAATCTGCACTCAAAGTGTTCCCCAGCAGTTCACATGACTGAGGATTTTTTGCTGTGTTGTTTTAATACTTATTTCACGTACTTCAAGAATTTAAAGGTCCATTCTTGGCATAGTTAATACGTGAACTCCTCGCAAAGTTGCAGTGGGAACCTGCTCGCGGTTTAGCACCATTCAATAGAGTAGAGCAGTATTTCCCAACCAGTGTGCCTCCAGCTGTTGCAAAACTACAACTCCCAGCATGCCAGGCTGTGCGGACATGCTGGGAGTTGTAGTTTTACAACAGCTGGAGGCACACTGGTTGGGAAACACTGGAGTAGAGAATGGATAGAGGATCCATATGAAAACCAGTGGCAGAAAGCACAGCACAGCAGTTTCTGCTGTCAGATACGCGGCAGATTTTAGCACAGACAAAATCCTCTGTGTGAACATACCCTTAGGAGCTGTTTCCCTTTGCATTTTGTGACTGTTATTAACGCTGGGTTCAGACCTGAGCGTTTCTGAGACGCACGTTTTCCCGCGTTTTTGTGCGCGTCTTTGGCAATAGTAAACGTGCGTTTAACGCGCGTTTGTGTGATTGATTGCAATGTTGTCCAATGACCAAATATCCCTGTCTATATGAAGTTTGGCCAATCAGAGCTGGGGTTTGGCCTTTCCAGCATGTTGCAAATTCATAAACTTCATAAGCGTTTGAACGTGTCAGTGTCAAACATTCAGTGTCAAAAACACGCAAAATACAAGCGTTGCGCATTCCCATTGAAGTCTATGGGCCAAAACGCGCGACAAACGCCCCCAAAAAAGCTCAAGTACTTGTTTATGCATCGGGCGTTTTTCAGCACGTTCGAACGCGCTGTAAAACGCGAAAATGTGAACCAGTCCCATAGGGAAGCATTGGTTTGCATCGGTTATGCGTTTTACAGCGTGTTCGAACGCGCTGTAAAACGCGCAAGTGTGAACTGAGGGTTAGTGTGGTAAAGGTAAAGAATGGGGACATCTGCTTAGACTCCACCAGTGTAACCTGTGAAGTTAGGGCCTGGTTGTGATAGCAAAACCCTAAAGTCACACTATGATACACTATTCAAAAGATACACATAATTGAACAGATATTACACACAATAGTCACTACATATTACAGTGGCTCAGTGGTTAGCACTGGTGCCTTGGGTTCGAATCCGACCAAGGGCAACATCTGCATGGAGTTTGCATGTTCTCCCTGTGTTTGTGTGGGTTTCCTCCGGGTACTCCGGTTTCCTCCCACACTCCAAAGAAATACTGATGATAATGTCTGTAAAGCGCTGCAGAATATAGTAGCGCTATATAAGTGCATAAAATAAATAAATAAACATTTTGTAGCCATTTTACCTAAAAAAAAATAAATAAATAAAAAGTTGTTGTGAACTGAAGTGCAATTACACAATATTACCACTAGGTGGAAACCTTAGCTCACAGTTTGCTGTACTGGCATAGCAGTTTAGCTCTTCTGCCCCCTGCAAAATCAAGGTTTGACTAATAAAAGTTCAAATCAAACCTTAGAGAGAACATGTTGTAATTTTATTAAGCAATTTAATTTGATTCTGTTTAGTACAACCGGCACCATCCGTAACTTGAGTAACCAATTCCTGGCAAAGAAAAGTTGAGAAAAAAATTGATTCATGTCACAGTTGAGACAAAAATACACCTCCCAGAAGAGGAAATAGAGAGCTGATGCTGTCGAGTATTGTGGGAGAAATAACAATACCAGATATAAAGCAGTATATAAGATTTATATTGTTGTGGAATTAAAGCAGTCAGAGAAATTTTACAAAAATTGGCGCATAGAAAAACTATTTTTTGCCCATCACAACACACCAGTTATTTTTTTATTTTATTTTTTGTTTTGCAGCAATGACACCCACACACGTACAGTTATGTTCAACCATAGTGGTCAATTGTGCCGTTTTGATGAAATTCCTATTTGCATGCTGGTTTATGTAGATTTAGAGCATGTTGCATTATACAAATGTGGACGGTTTCCTGAACCTGATGTTCATTGTGGACCATATTACTCCTAGAAAGAACAGATTTTTGTAGTTGATCACTGCCTCACATATGTGATTTTTTTTACATATTTTTTCATTTTATATTTTACAATTATTATTATTATTATTATTATAAATGCCAGTTTTCAGCTGGACAAAAAGTTCTACATGCAAGACGTTTTGTCCAGCAGAAAGCTGGCATTTATACTGGAAAGCGTCCAGATCTCTGTCAGATGTCAGTAGGGATCTGGCGGTGCATGGCCAGCAATGCCAGATCCTCTGCTGGAACAGACTATTGGAGTTCATTAATAGACATGTAAACTTAGCCTTACCTAACAGCTCCCACTCCCTTAGGACTCTTTCACACGGGCGTTCCGGATTTGCTCTGGATGCGTCCCGGGTGCATTGTTTTTCAGCGTGATTGCAATGCATTTTGCAAACTGAATGTGGTACCCAGACACAAACTTTTTCAATGAAGTTCGGGTTTGGGTTCGGTGTTGTGTAGATATTATTATTTTCCCTTATAACATGGTTATAAAGGAAAATAGCATTCTTAATACAGAATGCTTACTTAAATGTGGCTTAAGGGGTTAAAAAAAAATCAACTCACCTCATCCACTTGATCATGCAGCCGGGCATCGTCTTCTCTCTTCTTCTGTTGAGGACCTGCAAAAGGACCTTTGATGACATCATTGCGCTCACCACGTGGTGACGTCAGCGCAGGTCCTGCTGAATGAAGATAGAAGGAATCTATCTTTTTTCAGCAGGACCTGCGCTGACGTCACCGCGCTCACCACGTGGGGAGTGCAATTATGTCATCAAAGGTCCTTTTGCAGGTCCTCAAAGAAGAAGAAAAAAGACGATGCCTGACTGCGCGATAAGTTGGATGAGGTGAGTTAATTTTTTTCAATTTTTTAAGCATTCTGTATAAAGAGTGCTATTATTTTCCATTATAACCAAGTTATAAGGGAAAATAATACAGTAAGGCTACATGCACACGACCGTTGCCTGCCTCCGCGTCCGCTCCTCCTTGAAATTTTGCGTCCGTCAAAAAAAACGGATGACGAACCGTTTTTTTTGACGGACCGTTTTTTTTGACGGATCCATTGTAAAAATGCCTATCCTTGTCCGCAAACGTGAAAAAAATTGGACATGCACTATTTTTTTGACGGAATGAAAACACGGATCACGGATGCGGAACACAAACGGTTGACCATCCGCATTTTTTGACGGACCCATTGAAATGAATGGGGAAGCATCCAATCCGTGAAAAAAAACGTAACGGACACGGAAACTGTAACGGACCGTTTCTGCAGACAAGGGGTAAAAACCGTTTAGGCGATCGGCCCCCTTTACAGAGATATAGGCCCAGCTACTGCAGAACACCAAACTCCCGAACTGGATACAAAATAGCACTCCAACTCCCGTACTGGAACCTCCCAAATAGCTGCTAGCAGACGAACAGGAAAAGCAGACAATCAGCTTACACTCCTGGCAATCAGTCTCTAACAGCATACAGTGAATCCCCCCAAGAACGAGACGAGGCTCCGTATTGATGGTAAACAGGAATTCTAACATTTTATTAAGGGCTACCTGCCCGGTATTTATCCAGAGCTCCCACCTGGTGGACACTCCCCTAGAGGACCAGAAGGAAGACTGCGACACGGGATACAGCAGCCAATCACACACATTGGGACAATACAGACACCCCAGCATATCCCTCCCTCTGCCTGTGATACCATCACCCTACATGGGTAATGCAATCATCACAGGCAGACGAATACACAATGTCTTCTGTCCTGGAGACAATTGAGGAGTCATTCAATTATCTCTCAGGACAAAGGGAAATCGCCAATACACATGTGGGGACAATAGGACAGACATCACTATTCAATACACAATGTCCCACCCTTTACAATACACACAGACATTTCAGAGACAAGACTCCATTATGCACATGGGGACACAGAACAAGCATTACTGTTAAAATACACCAGGTAAGACACATTACATTAAAACTATACATTTAACATATCCCCAGATAGCTCAGGTCTGAGCGCACATTATTAAGTGAATGGCGCTCAGACCACACGAATACAGTTTAATCGCCATGGAGCCAAAGTCTTTACAGTCAGTTTCATACGAATGGGCTCCATGGGATTCCTATCTGGGGTATAACACATTCAACCAAAACTACCGAACCCCAGGCAGAAAAGCACGAATTAAGCTTTTCTGCAGGTAAAAAGATGTCTTTTAACAGGGGGCCATAGTCCAAAGGCAGCAGGCGAGCAACCAGGTTTCTCCAATGCAATGTGGCGAGATTGGTCTCGTCACATCTCTCCCTTTTTCCAAACAGACTAACAGGGTATCTGACCTCCTGCCGGTCAGTGCCCTTGTTAGTCCAGCAGCCCACCCACAAAACACAATCAACAGCACAGCCCACCCACAATAAATAGTTACTGCAACTGGGTAGAGGAGAAGCTTGTCCATGTCCAGGTGCCTCACCACGGCTGTGCTGGGTACGGGTACGCTGACTTGGTGGGGTGCTGCATGGGCAGAGACCCGCGTCACTCTGCCCTGTTGCCAGCGCTACTGGGAGGGTAGCCTGGTTGAAGCCTGGTTGCTGGAGGGGAGACCGACTGTCTCCCCTTTAGATATACAGTCCTGCTGCTGGAGACCGACTGTCTCCCCTTTGGTTACACAGCTCTGCTGCTGGGGAAAGGAGACTGAGCTCTCTATTCCCTGCCCATTAATGATCCGCCGCTGGGGAGAGGTGGTAGTAAGCTCCTCTCCCATACATACCTTCCTCCTCAGTGGAGGGAGACCGACTGTCTCTCCTCCCAATACAGAGTCCTGCTGCTGGAGAAAGGAGACTGGGCTCTCTGTTCCCTGCTGGTTACTCTGCCGCTGGGGACTGGAGACCGGGCTCCCAATTCCCAACAAATAATACTGCCGCTGGGGAATGGAGACCGGGCTCCCAATTCCCGAAAAATCACGCTGCTGCTGTGGGGCAGGAACAACTACCTCTGCCCCCTGTAGCTCAGCCTGCCGCTGGGGAATGGAGCTCAGGCTCCCAATTCCCTGTAATATCTCCCGCTGGGGAATGGAGCTCAGGCTCCCAATTCCCTGCAATACCGGTGGAGAGACCTCGGTCCCATCTCCACCTCCCGCCTGGGGTTCCTCCCAGTAAATTTCAATAATATCTTCCCAGCGGAATGGGTCTGGAACTGGATCTGTCACCTTGCTGTCCTGCTGAGCCTTCCCAATGGAGTGGAAGAGATCTCGGTAGTCCTGCTCCAGTTCCCACTCCAGGGTTGCTAGGTGAGCCAGGTCTTGCTCTACCTCATGGGGGTCATCCCCGTCATGCCTAGCCTCCCTCTCGTAGAAAATGTCCTGAAGTCTGTTCTGCGCAGGACTCCCGAGTCAGGCTCTGCAAAGGACTCCCATAACAAGCCAGAACCATCAAACTCCTCTCCCTCTGGCTTGTCATGCTCGGCTGTCCAGGGTATATACTGTGCCATATACCACCAGAGCGCCTGGTAGGCATCCTCCAGCCATAGCTCCTGCCATACCCGGTGCTCTAGTTCCTTCACCCATTCATCCAGGGGCTGCTCTCCCAGAAAGGGCAGCCGCAGGGCCACTTGCTTCTGCCACCGCTGCTCTTCACTGGGGAGACTCTCACCCCGCTGGTATTGTACATTGTCCAGGGCCTGGTACCAGATGCCTTTCCTTAATGCATCCCGGCCATCCAGGTCCTCCTCCTCGTATGACACTGCTGGTTCCATTCTGGTGCTTTTAGGGTCGCTGTACTGGGACATGCGTTGCCCCCACTTGTAAATCCAAGGAAATGGTGTCTCCTGTAGCTGTCCTTCTGGCTGTAGGAACGATCCCGCTGCTCGCCACCAGTTGTAACGGACCGTTTCTGCAGACAAGGGGTAAAAACCGTTTAGGCGATCGGCCCCTTTACAGAGATATAGGCCCAGCTACTGCAGAACACCAAACTCCCGAACTGGATACAAAATAGCACTCCAACTCCCGTACTGGAACCTTCCCAAATAGCTGCTAGCAGACGAACAGGAAAAGCAGACAATCAGCTTACACTCCTGGCAATCAGTCTCTAACAGCATACAGTGAATCCCCCAAGAACGAGACGAGGCTCCGTATTGATGGTAAACAGGAATTCTAACATTTTATTAAGGGCTACCTGCCCGGTATTTATCCAGAGCTCCCACCTGGTGGACACTCCCTAGAGGACCAGAAGGAAGACTGCGACACGGGATACAGCAGCCAATCACACACATTGGGACAATACAGACACCCCCAGCATATCCCTCCCTCTGCCTGTGATACCATCACCCTACATGGGTAATGCAATCATCACAGGCAGACGAATACACAATGTCTTCTGTCCTGGAGACAATTGAGGAGTCATTCAATTATCTCTCAGGACAAAGGGAAATCGCCAATACACATGTGGGGACAATAGGACAGACATCACTATTCAATACACAATGTCCCACCCTTTACAATACACACAGACATTTCAGAGACAAGACTCCATTATGCACATGGGGACACAGAACAAGCATTACTGTTAAAATACACCAGGTAAGACACATTACATTAAAACTATACATTTAACATATCCCCAGATAGCTCAGGTCTGAGCGCACATTATTAAGTGAATGGCGCTCAGACCACACGAATACAGTTTAATCGCCATGGAGCCAAAGTCTTTACAGTCAGTTTCATACGAATGGGCTCCATGGGATTCCTATCTGGGGTATAACACATTCAACCAAAACTACCGAACCCCAGGCAGAAAAGCACGAATTAAGCTTTTCTGCAGGTAAAAAAAGATGTCTTTTAACAGGGGGCCATAGTCCAAAGGCAGCAGGCGAGCAACCAGGTTTCTCCAATGCAATGTGGCGAGATTGGTCTCGTCACAGAAACAAACAACGGTCGTGTGCATGGGGCCTAAATTGACTTTTATCAATTTACTTACATCTTCTTCTTGCAACCATGCGTGGAAACCGCATTGCATCCGCACTTGCTTGCGGATGCTATGCGATTTTCACGCAGCCCCATTCACTTCTATGGGGCCTGCGTTGCGAGAATTACGCAGAATATAGAACATGCTGCGATTTTCACTCAAATTACAAGTGATGCATGAAAATTACCGCTCATGTGCACAGCCCCATTGAAGTGAATGGGTCCGGATTCAGTGCGGGTGCAATGCGTTCACGTCATGCATTGCACCCGCGCGGAAAACTTGCTCGTGTGAAAGGGGCCTTAGAAATTAAGAAAAAAATTGAAGTCAATTGGAAAAAAGTGATCCTCTTTATCTGACCTTCCTCCAAAACCTTACATTTTTATTAATTTTAATATTAGAATTGATATGTTTTTGTTTTTATTTTCCCACTGCTCTGTAGAGATCTGTTGTGCAGATGTAAAATAATAGGTATAATAATAATTCCCACAGCAATCCTGAAGCCCTAAATTTCCTCTTTTACAGTCAAATCCTTCAGCAGTTGTTGACCCTCTCGACCCTTTCACCATAGCATCCACTGCCCTCTCCTCAACACCCCGTGGAGAAATTTACACTCTGCAATCAAACCAGCAATTGACAGAATAATGGAAGTACCAGACTTTCGGCATGCCTTCACAGCAGAGGTAGCTTAAGTCATTAACCACTTGTTGTTCTGTCTGTCTTTTTCATGATGGTCTATGGTGAGCTATTTGTTGTGATAAAACATCTTGATCTTTGCAGTTCTGCTCCTCTGGAAATCCTAAATGTTGTTTAAGGTTCCAGCCATCATGTACAATTATTGCTCTTTAATTGCCTTCCATTGCCTATGTAATTTGCCTGTAAATACAATGCCTAGCGCAATCGCCAAAGAGATTACATCTGTTTCACATATATCATCCATCGCCACCCATTGTGCCCTGAGCTACTCCATGCTATGCTAGCCAGGCTACCAGTTTATAGATTTTTTTCTCCCTTTGTTCCCTTTAGAAAAGTTGAAAGATCTTAAAAGGATTTTTGTTTCATGATGGTTTAAGTTAATGAACCCTAGCAGCTGTTATGTGAAGGAAGGTCAGTTCTCCTGGGGAGACGGTACTGGTCTGCACACCTCCTAGCCAGGCAAGTGACATTAACTCATTGCTTAGTATGTGCTGACAATATGTTCCCAATAATTAGTTGAAAATTAGTTAGGAGATCATGAATCCCTTAAACACACCCCATGGTGAGATTAGAACCAAACAGGTTGGGGACAATCAAAAGGCAGGGGTGGGTCCTGTTGTTCCATGGTCAGATCCTTGGCATATTATGTTGAAGAAGAGAGGAGGAGAATAGATTAGAGAAATATCATGGGTTTCAACTAGAAGATGGTTTAAATTCACAGTTGAGTTTGGGCCTGGTAGGTTTTATGATACTACCTACCGTATCATCCTGTCTATTCCCTAGATCAGGAATCAGCAAACTTTGGCACTCCAGCTGTTGTGAAACTACAGTTCCAGTTAGAACTGGAACAGTTAGAAGAGAAGAGCAAGTATGCATGCTGGGAGTCATAGTTTTACAACAGCTAAAGTGCCGGAGGTTGACTACCCCTGCCCTAAATACATGGCAAAAAATTATTCTTGACTGGGTCATACACAGAAAATCTAAAATATTGAGAACAATACATATACATATAATTTACTAGCATTTCAAAGAGTGACGGCTCAGCAGCTCTCTGTCTATATAATGATTGCAGCAGCTCTCTCTACCCCTATACTTGCGGTAAGTCACAGCATAATATGAAGTAGTAGTCAGCAGATGAATTACAGCCAGCCAATCAGATACATGCAAACAAAAGCTACTTTCACACTTGCTTTGTTGTTTTCCGGTATTGAGATAAACTTTAGTTAGTTATTAAGAGGACAAGGATTCCACATGGAGATAAATGCTACTGTGAGTGGCGGGGCGCCCCTGCCGGGAGTTGCTGGACTCCGCCCCCTCCTCCTACCCTGCTGATACATCGCACGCCGTGCGATGTATCAGCATTAGCGATGGGAAAATGGTTGCATTCTCCCCATAAGATGCACTGCCTTTTCCCCCCCACTTTTTTTTTTTGGGGGGGTGGGTGTTAACCCTCAGACATGGTATTCAGCTAGTTCCCTCAGGTTCTCCAGATCCGGGTGTTTAAATTACAGCGGCAGCTGTAGATGAGCGCTTCCATTCCATAGTTTAGCTCCTTAGGCCCCTTGCAGATGAGCGTGACAGATTAGGTCCGGATGCGTTTTGGATGCGTTCATTCAGTTTTGTCTGCTATTGCGTTTAACATGCGTGATAAAAAACTGAAAGTTTACAAACAACATCTCTTAGCAACCATCAGTGAAAGATGCACTGCGTCCGCACTTGCTTGCAGATGTGATGCAATTTTCACGCAGCCCTATTCACTTCTATGGGGCCTTAGAACTTCTATAGAACATGCTGCGATTTTCACGCAGTGCACAAGTGATGCGTGAAAAACAACTCTCATGTCCACAGACCCATTGAAATAAATGGGTCCGGATTTAGTGTATGAAAGGGTCCTTAGGCTTTTTAAAAGTTGGGTGATATGTGTGTAGTGTATATATGGTATATTTATGTATGTGTACCATGTATATAGTGTATTTATGTGTGTTGCATATATTTAGTGTATGTATCTGTAAACATGTGTCGTGATGCTACCTATCCACCGTTCAGTAGGGAACCTGTTGTTAAAAATTTGAATCTCATCCCTGGTTACACTACCTGATGGAGCAAGCAATTGTCGGGAAGGAAGTGTTCCTTCCTGACAATTGCCTGCTTTCTATACAAGTTCATTGTTTCTGGTTAGCTTACACACCACAATTTACTGCCCAGAAAAGATAACTGAGGTGTCCACTCCAATAATCATGTCATTCGATGAATGAGCATTTTGCTCCTTCATTGGGTGATCTGAATCAATATCTGCAATATCATATACAATCAGTGGACAAATCTGGCAGTGTTTGTCTTCTCATGGACAACCTAGACTAAGTCCAGTGGTCTACAAGATGAGGTTCTTCGGCTGTAGTGGTCTACAAGATGAGGTTCTTCGGCTGTAGTGGTCTACAAGATGAGGTTCTTCGGCTGTAGTGGTCTACAAGATGAGGTTCTTCGGCTGTAGTGGTCTACAAGATGAGGTTCTTCGGCTGTAGTGGTCTACAAGATGAGGTTCTTCGGCTGTAGTGGTCTACAAGATGAGGTTCTTTGGCTGTTGAAAAACTACAACTTCTAGCATGCATTAACATATGCAGGTTGTAAAAACTGTCAAAGTGAAAGAGTAATACTGGCCTGCAAGGATAGATTGTCCATAGACCTCACATCACTGCCTACCTATTAACATAGTGGGTTAAAACTGTGACAGACCTGACTGGCCGTCGGCACAGTGCATAAGGATCCCACTTGACAAATTGTCAACCGAACAGGTCTACTACAGTATTAGTATATGGTAGTTGGGCAGGTACATAAAGACCTTAGGCTCCCAGAGGCGGAATGTCATAAGCTCCTGACATTACAGCTGATGCCATGACATTCATTGCAGAGACAAAATCCATGCCTACTTGTGTTGGCCCCATCTGCCGTCAGTTTAGACCCACCTACAACATGGGACCACTTTTAGATTTTCTTTCCAGGACCACTCTAAGCCCCCAGTCCTCCTCTGCTGGCCTGGAAACCCAGAGCTTCGAACTCAGGTCCCTCACTTGATGTCCTAATTTACCGACAGGTCACCTTATGGTATTGTTGGGTGTCAATAGAAGGTAGTGCAAGGTAAGGCAAGCATTAGCTCCATGACTAGGGAGGGTGGTCATTCTGGAAGCTGGGTGCCAGGTTTTATGGGAGCTGTTATAATGACCATAAGACATTTTTTCTTTACTGGTGATTGAATTTAAGGTCTTTAAAACCTTGTAAATTATTTCTTATTTTCCTTATCTACACAGAACACAGTATGTGCCAGCTCCTTTTTAATTGCATAGACTTTATAGGAGAAATAACAGTGTGGTCTAGCGGCCCATCTTCTGCAGTGTGGGATTTCCACAGCTTGTTCTTACACTGCCCATAAACCATGATCCACATCCCACAATTGCAGTTTAACCCCGTTCGGTCTTGCAATGATTTACATTTTGCCTAATGTAAATTAACCACTGAAAGCTTTGTTTGGGAATTAATTAGGTGGCTATAGAGCCTGCAGCAACGTTCCCTGGCAGCCTGCTCCTTGTAGGTCCCCAGCATTTCCAATTCAAAACACCTAGTAACATAAAAAAGTATAATCAGTATAATCTTTCAATAAAACAAATAATAGAACCTGTCTCAGAGTGAAATCCAATCCCCCAGGGCATGGCTCTGCGAATGTAAAGCCTTTTCACTGCACTAAAACAATTATTCCAGATATATAATATATTGAGATAATTTTACAATATTATTAAATGTGTGGAATTACTCAAGGAATTGTCTGCAGGGGTGTTTCATAAAAGTAGGCTTATGTACAATATGCAAATATGGAGGTGAAATATACTGGTTGTTATATAGCAGGATGGGATTTAATTACCGTACGTGTGACACGATGGTGACAGCACACTGTGTGCCTAGCTCAGAATGCATTACAGTGGTGAGTCCCTGATGCCATACCTTCTGTTGGTACCCCGCCATATCATTCACAGCCGTACAGTGTAAACTATACAGTTTCTAGTTCTAAGACAAATACCACCTGGTGCCCAATTAACAGTGCCTTATTGTGGCCAAATAATACTTTCACATCTACAGTGCCTGATTTGAATAAAGCAGTGGTCGAGCATACGCACTTCTGCTCCATTCAAACTCTATGAGACTGACGGAGCGAGCTGAGCACTGTACTTGGCTCGCTCTCTGTCAGTCCAATAGACAGTGAATGGAGCAGTAGTGTGCATGCGTCACCACCACTCTATTCAAACAGTGTTCCTTAATCAGTGGGGGCACCAGTGTTCAGAACCCCACCGAATCCAGTTATCATCCCTTAGCCAGTGGGTAGGGAGTAATTGTCCTGTTTTTTTTGTTTTTTTAAGAAATCTTATTCTTTGCATTATAAAAGATATCTAACGTTCAATTGCACTGTGTTTCAAGTCTGAACTTTTTCTTAAAGACTTTTTCTTGCTATCAGAGAATGAAAACTCCTCTCGACCTACTCACAGAACAGAATAAAGACCTTTTGTACAGGTTCTTAAAGGGGTTATCCGGGAATTTGATATTGATGGCCTATCCTTAGGATAGGTCATCAATAGTGTTGAGCAAATCGAAGTATCCGAAGTGGACTTCGAAAATTTAATTCACCGCAAAGCCGAATTCGCTTATGCTTCATGGTAATCAATTTTCCCTGAAATGGTGTAAAAAAACAAAAAACAAAAAACATGATCAACTCATTTGTTTGAGCGTGAAGAGGCCGCCACACCCATCTTGATTTTTTTAACCCCTGAAAGGTCTCATTTTTCATCTCAGATGCCACAATCATCGATAAACACGACCTCTGGGGGGTTCAATGACTGGGGGCAGTGCAATCGACGATCCTCGTCATTGCGCCCGCTATTTACAAAGAAATGCGCTTTGTGACAAAGTAATCTTTGTGAAATTCGGTGGAGCAGGCGATTCAAAGTTTTTATAACTTCGCTCTTCTCTAGTCCTCAATATCAGATTGGTGTGGGCCAGACTCCTGGTAGCCCTGCCGATGAGCTGTTTGAAGAGGCCCTGCACCACTTCACAGCTTACCAAGCACAGTGCCATCCATTGGATAGCGGCTATGTTTGGTATTGCAGCCCAGGTCCATTTACTTCACGTGACCAATGTATGGTGACATCACTGGCCTAGAAAGATGCCGAAGGGCCACTGCTTCTTCAAACAGGTGATCGGTGGGGGTACTAGGAGTTGGACCCCCACAATCTGATATTGATGACCTATACTGAGGATAAGCCATGAATATCAAAGTCCTGGGTGACCCCTTTAAAGAAAGGCCAAAAAGGGCCCCTCATTGTAGAATCCTAAATTTGGACTAGGCCACAGGCCATAATAGTGGTTAAGGATATTTTAGCTCCACCCATTTCATCTTCAGATTGGAACGGAGCCAGATTTAATTCCCCGAACACACAACTATTTCCACTTGTTATATTTACCGCATGGAGCAGTCTCCGGAGATTGTGTCGGAGTAGAGGCAACGACAATTCTTGTCATTACTTTCCTCTCCAGTTTTACGGTTCTGCTCGCGGAGCCTTTCTAGGTGCTAAATGTTGATATGGAGAACAACTCCTCGGATATATGGAACTTGATTCCCTGAATGGAACAGTCAGCAACATAAAGTTTTATGCTTATGGCGTTTTCTTACGATTTATAAGGTAATATGTTTTTAATGAAAGATTAGCTCTAAGCCCCTTTTATTGCCATTAATATTACCCACTTATATATTCCACTCTCCAAATTGTGCAGCTGTGACACAAACCTACGCTCCGCTGCGCTTATCGGCACATGTCTGGATACATTGTTTAATAATGTAGCCAAGTCTCTTGCTCATAATTTGCTCCGTTATCATTATTTTTATGACATTATTATTATTTTAATATATTTTTTACATAAGATATATACCGTACATAGAGTGTTTTTCGATTTTTTTTTTTTTAAAACCATAGGAAAATGTTATGCTTACATAACTCACAAGTCTTCAACGCATCCCCCTAGGGAATGAAAATTACTATGTTAACATGAGTTACTGCAAAAGGCCCTGGAACATTCAAATGACTTTTCTTGCCTATGTGGCTTCAAAGACGATCTCTATTGGCCCATAAAAAAAACAGAGAACAAATAAGGGGCCTCTTAGTCAAATTTATATGCCATGCCCAGTGTGTACGGAGACACATATAATCTGCAAAATGTCAGCTTCAAAGATCCACAGAGAGCGGTGTTAAAGCTGACCCCTGACCTGACCAGCACTCCATTTAAGCTTTTACAGCTGTTTTGAATAACTGCATTTTTTATTTTGCAGAAGACGAAGACCCCCCTATTTCCCAAATTACATCTTTATAAAACATGACTATTGTTGTCACGTATCCTATACCTATTATATCAAATAATCAGCGGTCAGGAGCTGGGTTATATGAGGCAGTGGTGGTGGCGAGTGGGAGTCTAACACTTAATTGTAGGGCTTTATATGCTGAAGAAAAAAAAAAAAAAAAAAGATTATGGTATTTGAAAAAGCACAGAAGTCGTGTTTCTTTTGACAATTCACAGAGGAAGTACTTTATTTGGATGATTTCTCTTCCTAAAGAAAGAACGTGAGCCAAAACAAATACGCCGCGAGATCCGGTACAACCAATCCTGGTACGTGTGAGTCAGTAATTGCGAGATCTCTGTAGAATACTACGTACCTAAAAAAAATAAAATAATAAAAATTACACAAAGTGATGCATCAGGGACACAGGGATTTATTAATAATACATGGCCGCTGAATATAGTTACCTGTAATAAATTAATAAACCAACTATTATTCTTGCAAAGCACTCGGCATTGTGGCTTCTAATGGATCAGCAATGGAAATGGTTGAAGTAGTATAAAAATTTATTGGGCCTTTGACGCAGACCAGCGCCTGTTTCCAAAAATATGGTTTCCTATTTCAGTATCCATGTCGGCTCAAGTCTCCCCGGCTTCAACCTTGCTTGTCTGCTGGGATTTCGTTGAAATTTGATCATATGATACAACTGCTTAGCCACTTACAGGTGTGGAGCCCCTTAGCAGTTGTAGGCCCCTAGACACAGGGCTAGTAGACTATCCGTGCCTATAATAAGTAGTGTTACTTGGATTTGTATATTAATCATATTTTCTGTTATTTGAATACTCATAAGGAACATTTCTTTTCTCTGATAACAGAACATAAGAACGGCAGGAAGAGGTTGAGTTTTTGCCCTCATTAATTAACATAACAGATTTCTGACAAGTTGTACAGATTCTGACTGTGAAGTGATCTATAATTCATTATGTGCAGTAATGGAGGCTTGTAGAATACATTGCAGGTCATTTACAATGACACATATGATTCACATCCAGATTAAATGAGAGCTGTGATCTCATTGCTTTATTATTGATGCATGTGGTAGAAGAATACCGTAGGGCACCCTGGGTGTGGGCTAAAGATATAGGTTATTCTGCCATGCAGCGGTGGACATACTATACGGGCAACCTATGCAGCTGCCAAGTGCCTACTGCTACTAATATTGCTACTACTGTTCGTTAGACTGAATAAAAGGGACTAGTGGATAGGCAGACCAGTGAGGGGTTATCTGGAGGTGAGGGAGGTGCTGTATGATTAGCACCCCCTTGCTGATCAAATTTGTGATGACAAAGATAGGGGCTCCTATGCTGCCCTGCGCAGGGGCTCTGTGTTGTCTGTCAACCCATGCATCGATGAGCAAGACCAAGTTCATTTCTATGGAGTTCTGAGAACAGCCAAGCAATGGAGCATCTTGGGAGTTGTAGTTTTACCACAGCTGGAGTTCCGGAGGTTAGCCATCACGGCAATAGAACTTTCATAAACTATATGGATTAGAAAAAATCTAGCCTTTTTTGCGTGAGCTCCGCATCTAGGCATCAATAAGGGACCACGACTGTGATTAATAGTCATTTGTTTATTTTTAGCTTTCTCTTTTATGCAAATGTGTATGTTTAAATAAATTGTCTCTTGGATTTTACTGTGAGCCAGCCATAGGTGTATGATTATCTGTTTAACCCTCAGTTCACACTTGTGCGTTCGAACGCGCTGTAAAACGCTCAACAGGAGAAAACTCATGTTTCCCTATGGGCATGGTTCTCACCTGAGCGTTTTACAGCGCGTTTGAACGCGCTGTAAAACGCCCTACTCTCAAAGAAGTTCTTGAGCTTCTTTGGCGCGTTTTGTCGCGCGTTTGCACCCATAGACTTCAATGGGAACGCGCGTTTAACACGCATTAAAGTGTAGATATGCCTTTTTCAATTGGTCTCCAGAGTCACGAACTTGTGTATGACGCGCGTTTCCTATTTCCGTTAAACGCGCGTCTCAGAAACGCTCAGGTGTGAACCCAGGGTGAGGCTTCTTTTAAATTAGCATTAGGATCATCCGGCCGCTTCTCGGCACGTTTGTTGTGCTGCGGCCGCATCTCCGACCCGTCCCCGTTATAGTAAATGTGTGCAAACGTTAGTATGGAGCCGGCAGGCCGTTAGGACAATCCTAACGCCAGTGTGAAAGAAGCCTAAGTGGTTATATCAGGCTGTGCACCAGTATATATCCTAGTGAGCTTCCCCCTCTTTATTCCTTTTAAATTCATTAAAACCTTGTGTAAAGCGGTAGAACGAGGATGTCATAAAAATTCAAATACCAGATTTGCAAACCAGCATTGCTTTACTTATTGCTGCACATACTTTAACAAATTAAATTGAACATTTCAATGCCACAATGAGAAACAGTAAAATTAGAGATATAGAACACATCTCGCGTATGCATCTAGATGCTCAGGTGCTTGGCTTCTTTAACAGTCTCTGGAGTTCTTCACACAACAGTCTCTTTACACAATTATAAAAATGCAGACTCTGATTTCACACATGACAGTAAGCAGGTTAGGTAATGGTGGTAGTACTACCACAGAACCAATTGCACTGGCAGACCAGAGGCAAAAACCAGAGAGCGGAGAGCCAGTGAGCCCCGTTCTTCACAGAGCCCCTGGTGGGGGGGATGAACTGGGCTGAGGGCTCACTGGTCGCACCTCCAAGAAGTTCCCGGTAACTTGGCCCCTACCTGCAGAGAACCAGGCCCACTTCCGGTGCTTCACAAATCTCTTCTCCTTTAAACCAGTTTTCTCATGTAGTTCCCTCCAGCACAGGCTATACTTGGGAATCAATTAGATCATCAGAATTTATTAGGACCAGTTTGAAAATGGAGCCATCATACCTTTCATGGCTCTGTTAGGAAATAAAGAGCACTTGAATAGAGCCTAATGCAACCTAAATAAGCAATAAGTGTTATCACCTCCATGCATCTCCCTTGTAAATTGAATATATCCCCTGGTGATCATCTGATCTCTGTGGGTCCAGCTTCAGAAACCCCTGGAGATCAGCTATTTTCCCTGAAAACGCATTTACAAATGTATTATTGCATCTTGGCCATATAACCAAATGGCCGACCATGAAATACATGAATGGTCCTCTAGAGTGAGAGACTATTTGGATAATAGAGGGGTTCTTCTAAACCACGGACCCCCTATAGGACATTTATATGCTCTAACAGGGTGATACCTCTCATTGTCACCTCTCACCTTAATCTGTATTGCTAAAAAAAGTGGTGTAAGTTGGAACTATCAGTATTTGAGCAGGTGGAGGATTACTATAAACCCGTATAGAGTGTTCATGGAACAATTAAGGGTGGCATTCTCCTTCCATTAAAGGGATTGACTACTTCAAACAATCTCTTTTCCTTAGAATGGTCCACTGACAATAAGCTGTTCACACAGTGTTTTTCTGCTTGGACTCCAAATATTCAGCTTGTTCCTCCATTGCTTCCTTTTTGTACCAGAAGGGCTAGAGCAAAGTTTCATTCTGTCTGATGTTACTCCACAGTCTTTCTATACTTGTCGTGTTGTGCAGTTACATTTCAAGCTATGCCCCTATTTGTTTTTGCGAATTGAATAATTTGTCAAAACTGCATTCACCTTCATGTTATCAATGTGCCATCTAATTGAGTCAGCATAAGACGCAGGCGTTTCAGCAGATATTTTGCTTATGGAGACCTGGAATTGATCGGAAACATGTGGGCGTTTTTGAAATTTCTTTGAAACAAAGTAGCTGCACATTTGAAGTCAGCATAAAAGTCCTGGGTGTTTAACATGCAGTACCTCGTACACGGAGCAGAGGGTGTGGAGGCCTTCCTCTGGGAAATCTATAGGAAATGCGCCAGTCTCGCTGCCTCTGCTGAATTTTCTGATGATCTATACTGACCACAGCATGAACGTCAAAGTCAAAACACTGCAGAGTCCAAAGAAAGCATTCTTAAGAGATCGGCCCTCAAGATTTGGAAACCATTTACATATTTTCTCTTCAGTACATTAACATTTTTCCAGGTAGAACTGTCAATAAAACTCCTGCCTGAAAATGACACTGCTTTAGAAAGTACTCTATGCGGAGGGCTTTTATGAGGTTGTTCCAAAAGGGCATTACTGCTAATTTGACATTTAAATCCTGACCATTTAAATCATTTAAACATACACAAATAGGGGAAATACGCCTAAGAACAAATTTAGATCTAAAAAAAAAAACTGTTTTTCAGTTCAATGCACACACCGTAAGAACTTTATAATTTAAAGAGTAACTAAACTTTTGAATACATTTTTGTTAAACTGTCTCTAATGCCCTAATAACACTTTTTATAATTTAGTTTATTCATGTTTTTGTATTTTTACACTTTTCCCTACCTAAAGCGCACGTTTCGCTGTGCGCTTACAGTAAAATCTACTTCTCTGCCAGGATTAGCTGAGCGGCCCCATTGAGAAAAATGTCAACTCTGTATTCCTTACACCGCTGAGCAGTCAATGGTGTACAGAGAAGTAGATTTTAAACGCGCAGCGAAACATGCGCATTAGCTAGGGAAAAGTGTAATAAAAATACAAAAAACAATAATAAACTATAATACAAAAAGTGTTATTAGGGCATTAGCGACAGGTTAACAAAAAGTTTAGTTGCACTTTAAGGATAAATCTTGGTATTTTAAAGAGAATATCCATTAATATATAATGATGACCTATCCTCAGGATAGATCATCATGATCTGATAGGTGGGAATCTGACACCCGGCACCCTCGCCGATCAGCTGTTACAGGGAGTCTCTGAACTGGTAAGTGCAGCCGGCTTCCAGCATCTCTCCCAAGCACAGCGCTGTACATAGTACAGCAGCCCAGCTCCATTCACTTCAGTAGGATTAAGCTGTATCTAGGCCATGTGACTGCGGTACAGTGACATGACATAGCCTAGGAAGAGGCTGCGGCAATCACAAAGTGCTCAACCTCTTCTAACAACTGATCGGCAGGGGTCCAACACCGCTGATCTGATATTGATGACTAGTGTTGATTAAATTGAAGCATCTGGAGTGATTTGATTCGCAACAAATTTCTTCGCACTTTGTGGTAACTAATCAATTTTTCCTGAAATGGGGGTTACAAAGTAAAACCAAGAAGCCTGGGAATGCAAGATCACCCATAATGCCGCGGAGACAGCAAATTAGCAGCTAGCCAGACCCTGTGATGTCACAGCCCTTTAAAAGCCTCATCCCATGTGGTCTCCACCATTTCACTGTGACCTGAGCATAGGGAGAGACGTGACAAGTGCTAGGGACAGTGTTGCAAAAAGCTTTTAATTGTGGAATATTGGATAGGGAGACTGCAGGGACAGTATAAGGAGATTTTAGGGAGAGTTTTTACACACTGTAGGGAGAGCATAGGGAGACTGCAGGGACTGTAATCTGAAGCTGAAGGGATCTATAGGAGACAGCGCAGTTTTCATCAATCCCTGTGTAGGGCACAGAGCTTTCTAATTAAACACTGTCCACCTCGTTTAATAGATTAGCAATTCTATTAGGCCTTGATTCTCAAATTGGGGTGAAAAACCTGTCTACTTCTACTGTTATTGGGGTGTCCACCTTGTTTAACAGATAAGCAATTCTGTTAGGCTTTGATTTTCAAATTGGGGTGAAGAAGCACAGTAACTGTTTCACTACCAGAAAGGACTAGCTATGCATGTTGCTGCAATGCACGTTGATGTACACCAATATACACTCTCCCTGCATGCCGGGATATAGCTGATTTAGTGCGCTTTGTGACGAATTAATTCAGAATAAAGCAAATTTTTTGAAAAAAAATGAGCGAATCGTCCAAATCAAATTTTCGAAAACTTCCTTTTACTGAAGACAGGTAATCAATATTTATTACCGGATAACCCCTTTAAAGCCTCTTTACGCTGCCCAATGGAGCAGACGATTGTTGGGAAGGAAACGTTCCTTCCTAGCAATTATCTGCCTGTCAGTGAAAAAGAAAGCTGCACTTAAATGCAGTCATCTCCTCCTCAGTATGGGGAGCAGTGATCACTAATGACATCGCTCATCCCCATACAGAATCATTGTTTGCCGGCAGAGAGTGTATTTATACAGCACGATCTGCGGCCGTCAAACTGCAATTTAGGTAACCGCACAAACAATCATATTACCAGATATGTGCGGCATCTTTACACCACCAGATAATGCTATGAACGCTCGTTAGCGATTATTTGGCTTATGCTCCGCCAGTGTAAAGGGGCCTTTAGTATCAAAGAAAGGATCTACTAGACCCCTGATACCTAACCAGGAGCACCTCCACCTCCCTAAATATTCCCACAATGCTTTGGAATGGCAATACTTGTTATTTCACTGCCAATAATGACTGGGAATGCACCGGAGAAGAAAATGTTTAGGTCAATTGCTTTTGTTTTTATATTAAAAATGGTGGCACCCACATAGGCACCAAAAAATCCAAGGTGGATTTTTTCAAGAATTAAAGGTATATTATGAATATAAGATTTGTGCTCATATGTAGTTATTTTGTGTGGTTTAGTAATAGGCTGTGAAAAATACCTCTTTGAAAGGACCAAGGGCATTTAAAATATAATCATGACCAATAAATAATACACCTAGGGTGGTAAATCAATATTTTTACAATGTAGACATCCAATTATTTGATTTATTTTACCTGGGTCCTATTTGCTCTTTAAGGGATTCTCTTGGACCCTGCATGCTATCCAATTTGGGGCTGTTTGGCCTGCTCTGCCCAGCATTGGAATGGGTTCTTGGGCCCACCAGAGGAAAATATTCTGCCGTCCCAATTTCTATCTAAGCAGAACACATGCATGTTCATTTGTAATTGCACCGTAAATGTTCTTGTCATCGTTGTGAGCCAATCAGTAAGAAAAAGTTTTTTTAAGACTTATGTTTGCCATGGCCAAAGCATGAATCAACAAGGACACATGGGGAGATAATACTGTGAAAATATATAATCTACTTTTGGGTTAAGCATAAAAAAACACTGCCCTTACTTGCAGAGTGCAATTACAAGGAGTTTATATTCCACCCCGTGAACACCATATTGAGGTAGTTTGAGAGTTGTTGACTTTTGGGCATAGGTCCTGAGTTTATTCAGGGGATTACCTGAGTCTTTGGAATCCTGGAGCTCCTTAAACAGTGGCTGTGTGCAACTAGCGTTCCAGCCAATTGGCAGGCAATTAAAGAGAAAAGAACCAGAACAGTAATTAGACAGCCCCAATTCCTTTTAAAACCAGACGCTAAACTGGAAGAACGCTTCAAACGATACTTTATATTAACAAGACCAACAGAAGCAGCTTCTGTGGGTATGTGTCCAACAAAGCAAGTTTGTAGTCAGTCAACAGGCAAAGTCTAGCATTTTTTTCTGAAAGGGCGGGGAACACTTTTCAATTTAATTTAAGCCTATCTTCTACACCAGACACAGACTATGTATAGCCCACCATGTATATGTGCTGTATTTATTCTGGGGATGGACCCAGTAGAGGGTGGAGGCAGAACCCTTCTACCAGTAGTCTACAACTTGTGTTGGTTCAGTTGTTCTACATCTCCCTGTTTGCTGTAAAAGCTAGAGAGCTACATGTTGAAGGCTAGTTCTGTATATACTGGTACCAATAGTATTTAGCCATCAGTACTGTTGCAGTGTTAGGTAGCCTGGTTGTTCTGTACACTTGTGCCGGACAAAGCTATTGTGATGCCCCTACCTGGCCGGCGTGCATCTCTGTTCTATTCCTAACATAGCAGGCAGGCACGTTCTCCAGTGAACAATGCTGCCGGCGTCTCATTGTCAGTTAACCTGGCTGGCCTTGCGTGTGCTAGAGTGCCGGACAATCAGAAGTGACGCCAGGATGTTAGGTGTCAAGGCGTCACGACCCATATGATTTGGACATCCCATGTGATCAATGGGGTATCCTATTTAAACAGGCAACTGCTGGCCACAGTTGCTTGTGATTAAGGTGTCTTTTCCTCATATATCCTATTTTGAACCTCGGCATTATTTTGACTATTGCCCCTTTGCCTGACGATTTGGATCTGACAAGACTTCCTGGTGTGACCTTCTGGCTTGGTACATTTCTGTTTTCCAGTTTCTGATTTGGCTTTAGATTGGATTCTCCTGGTATCGACTTAGGCTTGTACAACTCTGCTATCTTCAGTTTTGGTTTGGTTCTGTTTCTCCCACCCAACAAATATGTTATCTGCTCTGTGTATCTGTCACTATGTTTATTATTTTGGTCCTTTTTACTGTTCCCTGTATGCCCCTGCACCTGGTTAGGAAGGGACCGCCTTCCAGTTGTGGGCCGTCACCTAGGGAAGTTTGTGCAAGTAGGTAGGGACAGTGGTACAGGTGAAGTTCAGGGCTTTACTGATCCCTATCGTGACAGCTATGTTCAGTTTTGTGTTGTGGCTTTCATAGATATTATAGACATCTGCAGTACCCTACTGAATTAAAATAAGGTCCATTGGGGTGTCCATCAATTTGCCTGCACAAATAGTGCTGCATGCATTGCTCTTTTTGCCATTAAATCTGACAGACTTACCTGATAAAGCATCAAATGGCAGTGTGAACAGAGCCTACCGATAATACTCAGCCACATTGCAGCTGATCAGTCGTCCATTGGATCATTCATACAAACAATCCCACCAGCAACATGCCAGACTAAACTGGTTGACCAGAGCCCCTGGTCCTTGAGCACAATGGCAAATGATCAGCTAAATTTGGACCATGATGCCATAAACATGCAGTTTCAGTTGACAGATGAAATTTTCCAGCGATTACATTTTCAGCAGACAAGAGTCTGCCGTCGACCATTGCAAACTTATTCCCACTTGTTTTTCAGATGACAATTGGCCATTCTGGCTGACCTTTATCTCATGTATGGCCAGCCTAAGAAAAGCTTTCCTCAGACTTTGCGGATAGACATGAAGCATTAGTAAAGGAGTTGTATGGCTTGAGCCCTAAATGTGTTCTAAGATTAGCATCTCCTTCATAATTTTGCAGTGCAGCCTTCAATCTGACAATGAGCCCTCAGGCCTAAAAGCTTCTGTGCCCCTGCTCTACACACATCACACATATAGGATACTATAATGGCCACTGCCTCACACTGTTTTATTTAGTAATATAAGACTACTCCTCCAGGATTCTTGGTGTGAAGAGGAAGGGAGGTTCCAGACATTATAATCACCATTTTCCTACCCACCACAGCTGAGAACAGGTGACCTGGATATTTAGGCAGGGCAATTACATTGACTGAATTTTAAAATTCTTCTTAAATATATCAACCTAATTGAAAGCAGAGGGGATGTTGCATGTGGTGTTAACTCCTGTAACACTTTATTAAACTGGCTTTCTCATGTTTACCTTAGTGATATGTGAAGTCCTTCCAAATAAGCTGAATTCATTACTTAAAAATGGCATATCGTATACTATGAAAGTTTGGTAGTGCATATACAACTGTGGCTGTGCATTGTTATCATTTAAAATCCTCACCACAAGACAACATCAGCTCGAAGTTTCTTTGGTGTAAAACTGGTCATAAACCTTTAATAGCTGTGGATCGAATGCTCATTTGACTGACAGCTATTCCTCCCGACTGTTATGCAAGCGGGTGTGGACCCACTGCGCCACTGACTGGCTGTTCTCTGGAGGGGCATAACTAAGCAACTACCTAGTCTTCACTAGAGCCTCAATTGGTGAGGATAGGCTTGGGCTGTTAGGGTTGTCCCCGAGTCAGTGGCAGCCGACCAGGTGGTCAGAGTACTTGGTGCAAGCACCGAGGGGACGTGCGTGGCCAGGAGGTTCAGAGTCTGGAAAGGGGGCAATCAAGCGAAGTCAGAAAACAAAGTCCAAGGTGAGAGGCAGGTGGTAAACAAAGAAAGTCCATAAACAAGACTGGAGGTCAGGGGCAGGAGGCAAACCGTCAAAGTCCATAAACGAAGTCTGAGGTCAGAGGCAGGCGGCAAACAGGCAAAGTCCATAAAAGTAGTCTGAGGTCAGAGGAAGGCGGCAAACAGACAAAGTCCAGGAGTTCAATAAGCAAGGTCCGGTACACAGTGAAGCAGGCAGGAGAAACACCTTTGCACTTGGAGATAGACATGCTAAAACCATGAGGTTGCTCAGGCATCTTCCTGTAGTAGGAAGCGCCTTTAAATACCTGTTGCAATGCAGCCATAGGCTGGTGAGACAAAGGGCGTATATGTGTTGCCTCATAGGTAGGACAGACACACCCACACAAGTTCAAACACCAGTGCAAGTCTCCAGCAGGAGGGAAACTCTGGCATGGAACACAGATAGCATAGTTAAGTTACCTGCTGCCCGCGTTTGTCAGCATGGCGGCAGGAGGAAAAAGAGGGAACCCGGCATCCGTGCCCGCAGTTAGGGGCAGCGGCGGCCACACGACAGCTCCAACACCGACAGCTCCATACACATGCATACTTGATTTGATTGAGTATGCATGTGTTTTTAATAGGGGGAAGGGAAGCCTCTGCTAGATACCTCTCACCATGGTTTATCTCCCATGAAGATAAATGATCTGGCATTTTGAAATTCAACGTTCTCAATCCTTTCTTCCCTCAACATCATCTGCCAGGGGAGAGTCATCACAATCCCATAACTAGTAGTGGTTAGTTGGTTAGTCTCACCAAAATTGGTAGCTTCAGCTGCCCTTGATCCTAGTGTATGGACCATAGCAACCGTTGTAGCAGCTATAGGACCCAGCAGTGCACATCTGATCTTGCACATACCGGGGAGAATGTATCATTGCTATGCACCAGTTTTCTGGTATAAACAATGCACACATTTTGGGGCAATTCTTGTTGTGCCTCAAAATTTGGGACTTTTCCCCTTTTTGCAATACCCTTACCACTTTTATGAAAAGTGGAAGGGGGTCTGAGTGAGAGGAGGTGGGCCACGGCAGGATCCCTGTAGCCCAACACATGTACCCTTATGTGCACCAGCTAACGACCCTGTGCCTCCCCTCTTGGTAAGAGTGGGCTGGTCCTGTTTCCTGCAAAAAGCGACCAGAGTGAGGAAAGGAAGCACAAGCCTGAGCTACTGCCCCTGTTACAGATTATCCAGAGTGATTACTTATTCTACACTCCTCAAGTGAAGTTCTGAGAAGTTTGTCAACATAGTGAACTGCTACAGTATAAGCAGCATCTCCAGACACTGCTGCAAGGTGAGGGACTACAGCAAAGACACCCATTACCCAGAAGGTTACTAGGCCAGTATGACCTAAGTGCTTAACAGAAGCCAATCTGACGTCATCTGTCACGGCGCAGTGAGGTAGAAACACTCCACACTGAACACAGAAGGGAAAAGGTACTAGGCCTGGAAACTAGCGAAAGGGAAATGGTCACACCTAGTGGGTCCCTACGCAGAGCCCTGACTACTATTAGTATGAACAGACCTAGATGGTAGGAATGTTCATACGCAGGAACCTAAGCCCTATCTCACCCTAACAGGGCCCTGCAGATAGTGAGGACAACAGATGGCCTATTCCTTCCCAGATGAAGAAATAGGAGACCCTCAGGCCTAATACCAGAAGGAAGGGGACAACAACAAACAAATAAGGAGAAACACTTAACTTTTGAAAGTATGTGGACGAGCAGGAACTCAGAGAGAACCAACACCAGCTCTTCCACAAACAAGGATCTATCAACCGCATAGCATGATGGGTGAGGCCACACTAAATAGAGGAGAAGTAATGACCACTTAAGCTGCACCTGAGACAAGAGGTGTGGTCATCTCCAGCAACAACACAGAAAAGTGAAATTAAAGACGCTGTCAATCACGTGCAGCCAGTCTCCTCGATCTTCTAGTCCCTGTCACAAGCGGGACCATGACACCATCATCTTTACTGGTGGCAGAACATTGCACTTAATCTGCTGCCACTGAATGTATTTGGAATTCTATGTTGCAAGACTTTTAAATCTGGCTTCATTCTTTAATATTACATTTCCACTGCACCGACCCTAGGGAACAACGGCCTGAGGGAGTACACCATGACAGAACACTGCATCAGGGCCACTACCACTCCTAACCACTGCATTGGCTCCTCCAGGGCTTGGTGGACATAGACCTTTAGAGAATGCACAATAATTATTAAGAGCATGCCCATTCTTATTTATTCTGAGCTATCATACACCAGCATGTTTCTTTATTGAGACTGGTGTAAAAAAAACATCTTGGTAAATCCCATAAAATAACTTATGGATAACCAACCTGTTTAATTAAATTTGTGTACCCATTTGAACTTTGCAATAGGGACGTTCATCCCCCTCCAATGCAGCGTGAAATAAGATGGTGACATTCACTCCTGGAGGTAAAGCTGGGGAAATCATGAGCAACTACGGTTCATTTTCTAACAATAACTAGAGCTGTCATGCAGCTGAGACTAACACATCATTACACAGAAGCAGTCAGTTTTCTTGCATCATATATATACTTATCCTTATTAAGTGAGGACAAGTAACTAAGCGCTTTTCCTATTTCGATGTGTTCCCTCGTTGATTGTCATTCTGCACCTGCGTGGATTTAAAAAGTGCAATTTGTTTTAAGCTCACAAAAGGCCAGGAACACCTTAAGTCATTGTTTTCAAGGGCTGTTTAATATTTCTATAAGTGTATCGTATTACACGGCTAAATAATGGATCATTTGGCATTAGTTCAATGGAACCATGAGCACAATATTACAGATATGCTCCTCATCATGTCTTGGTGGCGAACAGTGATTCTCATTATGTTGTCTATAGTATGCGATACAATACCCGTAATAAATGATTACTCAAATCTCCTAGGGAGAAGAGACAAAAAGTGCTAGCAGGGTATGATATAAAATACCTGTTCCTTGATTCAGTTTTGGCATTACTTTAACAAAAAAATGGGATAAATAAAGTTTTCAGTTGCTATTATCTTAGACCTGTGGTGAAACTAAGACTCCCAGCATGCACACTTGCTAGGCTGTTCACAGAACTCCTGTAAAAGTGAATGGAGCATACTGGGAGTTGTAGTTTCATAACAGCTGGAGTGCCAAAGGTTGCTCACCCCTGTCTTGGACAATCCAGAAGTTGAATTTGCTAGTTTTATAGGAGGCAACGACCTGTCCATATCAAGTAAGTAGACAGGGCAAGGATGACAAGTTGGAGGCTGTAAACTAATCACATAAGCAGTATATTATGGCAGCTTCTTTAAAGTTCGTCAAGAAATGTGATTAATTCCAAATTAATTAATCACGAATCATGATAAATCAGGTATACCCAGGCCAATCTGCCTAATCATATTCTTCCCACTCGGTGGCCCAATCTCAGTGTAAAGGCTTGGAAGTTAAACTGCAGGGAGAGTGTAGGAGACTGATGTACTACAGACTCTGCTACAATTTATCGCCGTGTATATAACTGCGCAGTGCACCAATATTCAAGTAGTGGCCCCAGGACAGACTGGAGAGGGAGGCAGCAGTGGCAGTAACAGTGACAGTAGTGGCCCCATGACAGAGTGGGAAGGGTGGCAGCAGTGGCACTAACAGCGACAATAGTGGCCCCATGACAGAGTAAGGAGGGTGGCAGCAGCATTGGCAGTACTAGTGACAATAGTGGCCCCATGACAGAGTGGGGAGGGTGGCAGCAGCAGCAGTGGCAGTAGCAGAGACAATAGTGGCCTCATGACAGAGTAAGGAGGGTAGCAGTGGCAGTAACAGTGACAATAGTGGCCCCATGACAAAGTGGGGGGTCAGCAGCTGTGGCATACTGCATGAGATGGTGGCACATCACAGTAGTAGCAGAACAACAGCAGTGTGATAGAAAGGGCCACTGGTATGCATATCCTTGTAAAAATGTACATATTGGTAGGCCAAGAAGCCCCGTTGTAGGAATGGCAGTAGAGGCAGCAGGCAGTATCAGAATGGTGGCAGCAGCATGTGGCCAGAAGTAATGGCACATTTTGCACAATATTCCAGTGTGCCAATACAGTACAGTATGATCAATAGTGGCACCGGTGTCTGGAAATCCTGGTTGATCCATGCCTGATTTATCTTTATGATGGTTAGTCTCTCAACATTTTGGGAGGAAAGGCAAGCTCTATTAGGGGTAACTATGCACCCCACCGCACTGAACACCCGCTCTGATGCCACACTACTGGCTGGGCAGGAAAGCATGCCCATGGCAAACTCAGACAGTTGCGGCCATAGTTCAAATTTGCATGCCCGGTAGCCCTGGGGATCTTGGATAATGGGTGACAGGGTACAGTCCAAGTATGCCATCAAGTGCTGGTTGAGGTTCTGCTGCAAGTCCTGCTGCTACTGCTGGGTGGTTTCTTCAAAAGGCAGCTGAAGAATACTGCTTGTCAGAGGCTCCCAGTCAGACCCTTGTTAGGATGGACGATGGCGCTCGAAGGCAGCAACCAACCGACTACACAGCATGTCCCTGTAGTACTCCATTTTTGCATCCTTCTCAGAAGGTCTAAAAAATGCACTCATTTTTGACCAGTATCGAAGGTCTAACAATGTGTATAGCCGGTAGTCATCTCTCTGCTGAATCCTGACAATGCGGCTGTCACTGCAAACACGAAAACATTTGTCTCATCTTCGTTGTCTTCGTCGTCGCCCTCCAGCTCCTCATGCTCCTCCTGCTCTTCTCCTGTCACTTGGGCAGATAAACCACCTAGCTATGTATAAAATTCCTGGATATTTATGTCCTCCTCCTTATCCTCCCAGGGCTCAGGTGGCCGTGAGATGTAGGCGCCATGTCTTCTGTCAATCTTATTTCTCCCCATACCCTCCAGGATGTGAAGGAGTGGAATGACATAATTCATCTCGTAGTTCTGCCGACTGACAAATAAAGTGGCCTCCTCAAGCGGCCTGAGCAAATGGCAAAGTGTTACGCATGAGCTGCCACTCGCTAACGTGGAAGTTACACCAGGGAGTAAACCTGTCTGTCTGCTGCGTTAAGAAATCGATGACTGCCTTCCTCTGCTTATACAGGCAGTCTAACATATGTAGCGTGGAGTTCCAATAGGTGGAAACGTTGCATATCAGGTGATGTTGGGGAAGAGCATTTTGCCTTTGCAGCTCAAGGAAGGTGTGTTTTGCATGGTAAGAGTGGATGAAGCACATGGACCGTTTCCTGGACATTTTAAACAGATTTTGCAGTTCAGTGGAAGACTTGAGGAATTGGGTGACAACGAGATTGAAGACGTGCGCCATGCAGGGAGCATGGGTCAGCCCTCCCTGTTGCAGCGCAGACAAAATGTTCTTCCCATTATCAATAACCATGGTTCCTGTCTCCAGTTGGCGAGAAGACAGCCAGTGTTCAATTTCTTTATTGATGATGCAATTCCTCCCCGGTGTGGCTCCATTCAGCCAGGCTGACCAGCTGCAAAACCGCGTGACAACAACTAGCTTTGCATACGTGATATGATGGAGGATCACTGTGAACTGTACCTAGAGGGGGTGGTGGTGAGGACAAGGTGGAGGATGTGGAGGCAGAGGAGGACATTTGGGCAGAAATCTCATGATTATAATGCAGAGACGGCATTGCCATCATCTGGCCAAGTTGCTGGTGTGTCTGGCCCGGAACGACATTTACCCAGTGGGCTGTGAATGACATATATTGTCCTTGATCATAGTTATAACTCCATACATCTGTGCTGGCATGAACTCTACCAGATACCAAGAGGCCCAAGGACTGGCTCACCTTCTGCTCAACATATGTGTACAGGGCTGGTACAGCTTTTTTGGAAAAGTAATGTTGGTCTGGGACTCTCCACATTGGGTGGGCACAAGCCATCAGTCCTCTGAAATGTGCAGAGTCAACTACATGGAAAAGGAGGGACTGTAGTACTAGCAACTTGGCCAGGTGCACGTTCAGCTTCTGCGCCATTGGATGAGTACTGTAACAGTGGCTCCCGGGCGCTGTGTTCAGCAGTGATCTGCGGCCAGTGCTTCCCATGCACCGCTGCAGTCCTGGGCTCTGTCTGTGTAGGTAATGTTGTTCTGGGATCCGCTTTACACTTTCCACTCATCCCTGGCCACAGCATGCTTGCTGCTTGTTTTCTGCAGCACGTTCTTAAGGGCCGGCATGCATCACTTCCTGGGCTTTATGGGTTAGGTCATGTGACCTCACTGACCAATCCTAGCCCTCCTGCGCATATATAAGTGGCTCAGCCCCCTTCCCAGATGCCTCAGTGTCAAGGTCCTTGTGTCCTGCTAAGGTTCCTCCTCATGGTCGAGTCTACCCACTCTCACTTCCCGAGACCCAAGCGATGTCTGATTACATCAAGGAAAATCTCGAGAGCGGGTTTATCCGGAAATCTACTTCACCAGCCAATGCCGGGTTTTTCTTTGTGCAGAAGAAAGATGGATCCCTACGGCCCTGTATCGAGGTCGAATAAGGTCACAGTCAAGAATCGATATCCTCTTCCGCTAATCTCCGAACTCTTTGACAGAATCCAGGGAGCTAAAGTCTTCACAAAATTCGAACTGCGTGGCGCATACAACCTTATCCTCATTCGAAAGGGCGATGAGTGGAAGACTGCTTTCAACACTCGTGGTGAACACTACGAGTATCTCGTCATGCCCTTCGGTCTGTTCAATGCTCCCGTGGTATTCCAGGAGTTGGTTAACGATATCTTCCGGGAACTGCTCTATGTTTGTGTGATAGTGTACCTGGACAATATACTGATCTATTCTCCAGATTTAAGCACTTACCGGAAGCATGTACGTTTAGTTTTACAGTGGTTGAGAGAAAATCGACTTTATGCCAAATTCGAGAAATGCATCTTTGAAAAATCTACCGTACCGTTCCTCGGATACATCATCTCGGATGCCGGTTTGCAGATGGATCCTGAAAAATTGAATGCAGTAATGGACTGGCCCTGCCCACAGGGTCTTCGTGCTATATAGTGCTTTCTTGGATTTGCTAATTTCTATCGTCAGTTCATCCTGAATTTTTCATCTCTTTTTCACCTCGGCTGCTGAACTTGCTAAACTGTTTATGAGACACATATTCCGCTTGCATGGTCTACCTTGGCATATTGTTTCCGATCACGGAGTGCAGTTTACCTCTAAGCTCTGGAGAGTTCTCTGCCGGCTGCTCGAAATTGAGCTGGACTTCTCTTTCGGTTTTCCTCCCCAGACCATTGGGCAAGTAGAGCGGGTCAATCAAATATTAGAGAACTATTTCTGGCATTTTGTTTCAGCCCAACACGACAACTGTGTACAATTGCTACCTTGGGCTGAATTCTCCTATAACAACCACTCTAGTGAGTCTACTGGATCCTCTCCGTTCTTTGCCGTTTATGGACAACACCCTCGTACTCCTCTCCCTGTTCCTACATCTTCTGGGGTACCAGCTACGGGTTCCTCTTGTAGGGATTTTTTGAAGATTTTACGTGACACCAAGGACTGCATTAACAAAGTGGTGACCCACATGAAAGCAAATGCAGACAAGAGAAGAAGAAAACTGCCTCAGTTCTCGTCTAGAAACAAGGTTCTCTTCTAAAAACATCCGCTTAAGGGTTCCCAGTTTCAAGTTTGCTCCTAGGTTCCTTGGACCCTTTAAAGTATTGAGGAGGATCAGCAGCAAAGTGACATACAAGTAACGTCTGCCTCTCTCTCTCTGCATTTCCTAATGCCTTCCAACAGAGGCGCAGCTAACGGTTTATGGTCCCTGGTGCAAGAGTTCAGCTTGGGCCCCCCTTCCCTCAGTGCTTTGTGTGTCTTCTTATGCGGCACAAGGATCTTTGGGCCCCCCTCAAGCTCCTGGGCCCGGTAGCAACTGCTACCTCTTCATCCCCTATAGCTACGCCCATACCTTCCACGTGTCATTACTAAAGTAGTCCTTAATCGCTTCTCCACAGTTCCTTCTACTCCAACTCCGGTGTCTGAAGATTCTTAAGAGATATTTGAGGTCAAAGACATCCTGGACATCAAGAAGCGTGGCAAGAAAACCTGCTATCTTGTGGACTGGAAGGGCTTTGGTCCTGAGGAGAGGTCTCGGGAACCAGAGGAGAACATTCATGCTCCGAGCTTGATTGAAAAGTTTCTGTCTTGTCGTGGACTCAAGAAGAGAGGGCGTAAGGGGGGGGGGGGGGCGCCAGTACTGTAACAGCGGCTGCTGTGCGCCAATGTTCCCCTGCTTTCCGCCGTGGTCCTGGGCACCCTGTTCAGCGGTGATCTGCGGCCAGTGCTTCCCATTCACCGCTGCAGTCCTGGGCTCTGTCTGTGTAGGTACTGTTGTTCTGGGATCCGCTTCACAGTTTTTCTCAGCCCTTGCCACAGCATGCTTGCTGCTTGTTTCCTGCCGCACTTCCTTAAGGGCCAGAGCACGTCACTTCCTGGAGTTTATGGGTTAGGTCATGCGACCTTGCTGACCAATCCTAGCCCTCCTGCACATATATAAGTGTCTCAGCTCCCTTCCCAGATGCCTCAGTGTTAAGGTCCTTGTGTCCTGCTAAGGTTCCTGATTTCCACTGGTGTTCCTGTGTTTCTGACTTGTACCTGTATTCCTGGACTCTGCTACCTGTTAAATCCCTGCCTGCTTGCCCTAACTCTCCTGTTGTCGAACCGGATTGCCTGACCAGTACCTGTGCCGTCTGCCCTGACTACGCCTCTGCCTCATCCTTCGGTCCTGCACCTCTAGTAACTTTCTCAGGTACCTCCTGGTCAGCCTGGACCAGCTGCCTCGTGTGCCTATCCTCTTCAAGAGGTAGCGACCTGGTGTTCCCCTTGGGAAAGTCTATCCCCACCATCAGGGGATTCTGTGAAGATCAAGGGGTTCACTTAGACAACACCCTTAGGCCCCTTTCACACAAGCGTGACAGGTTAGGTCCCACCGATTCCTTGCTGTGTGTATCCAGAGTCGGACTGGTGTACCTAGGGCCCACCAGTAAAATTTATTTTGGGGGGGCCCACCGTACGGAAAAGTCTATATCCTCCATTGGGGTACTGTGAAGATCGAGGGTTCACTTAGACAACACTCTTAGGCCCCTTTCACACGAACGTGATGGATTAGGTCCCACCGATTCCTGGCTGTGTGTATGATTGTATCTGTTGTCATTTGAGATGATTGTGAAGAGCCAGTCAATCATTCCAGTACAGCTGGATTGTTGGTCAAAACACTTCCCCTGGATGACAGTGCCAGCTCTGGCCTGCTGCTACCACCACCCCCCTTCTTCTGCTCCTACTTGTGCCGGCTACAGCATAATTTTTGCCACTGCCCATTCCTTTCCTGGCCCAGGCAACTGTCTGTTAGCCATAGTGTACAACAACTGTAGCGCAAACAGAACAGATTAACTATGAATGTCAGTGCACTTGACAGTGATGCACACAATTATATATTTTACCTGCCTTTTAATACTCAGACACAGTCACTGTTTCGCTAAAAGAATGGATTTACTATGAATGTCAGTGCACTGCACAGAGATGCACACGACGATATATTACACCTGCTTTAAATACTGAGGCACAATAATTGTATCCCTAACAGAATAGATTAACTATGAATGTCAGTGCACTGCACAGTGATGCACACAGCAATACACTCTCCCTGCACTCTCCCTCTCCAATGCTGTTCTTGACAACTATTTGCAGCAGCACTGTCCTTGGCACATGAGCGCTTACCACGTCTCTCCCTATGCCCAGCTCCCAGTACAATGGCGGAGACTGCGCGGGATGAGGCTTTTATAGGGCTGTGACAGGGGATGGCTCCCTGCGGATTGGCTGGCTGCACTGCATTATGAGTGATCTTATGTTCCTGGGTTTGTCTCCTCTACACGTACTTTCAGTTTCTAACAAGTGCACTCGCCATTTCAATATTGTGATTCGTTACCACAAAGTGCAAGGAAATTCGGATTAGTTTAGAATTAAACTTTCTTAAACTTCGTGCCGAATTCTGCTTCGAGTGCTTTGCTTCACTCAACACTAATTACAACCTTAGGAGGATAGTTACAGTATATGGGGCTAGAACATTGTTACAATATTATTGTGCTTTACATGGTGTAGAAATAGAATAATCCACAAAAATCCTTTACTGAACACTTTTCTCCAAGTGCAAAAAAAAAACAACATATCCAACACATTGGTCAGGTCTAGAGGATTTTAAACTTATTATGAACTAAACTAGGCTAACTGGGCAAGAGTATTGATGCCCGTCCCTCTAGAGCAGGGATCAGCAATTTTCGGCACTCCAGCTGTGGTGAAATTATGACTCCCAGCAGGCACACCTCCTTGTCTGTTCTCAGACCTCCCAAAGGAGTGAATGAAGCATGCTGGGAGTCGTAGTTTCACAACAGCTGAAGTGCCAGCGGTTGCTGATCCCTGCTCTAGAGGATTCCTAGCAGCAAGAGTCTCATAATCAACTTTTTTGAGGAACAAAAGGGATTACCCAACCAAGCTCCTTAAAGAGGTTGTCCACTTTTTTAATATTAATGAAGGATCCGCCGATCAGCTATTTGAAGAGAAAGCAGCACAAGTACGAGCTCTTTTATTCATTGTTTATTACATCTCAGGCATCCCATTCACTTCTATGGGACGACTCTTTCCTGTTCAAATGAAAAGTAAGGAGTCATCCTATAAAAGTGAATGAGACATCTGAGATGTAAGTACACTCATCACCGCTGCGATGTCGACGTAGAGAAAGTAAACAGTGAAAAGAAGGCAGTGCTTCTGCGAGCGCTGCTTTCTATTCAAACAGCTGATCAGTGGGGTTGTCAGGAAATTACCCCCTGCCTATCTGATATTGATGACCTATCCTGAGGATAGTGAAACAAGTAGTGCAGGAACAGCACACACCGGTCCGTAGTCCTAATGGAAAGATGCAAAAGCCCCGCACCAGCCGTGGATCCAATCAGCCCAAAAATACATAGAAATCAAAATAGCGGTGGCAACATCTCCCATAACTTCATCTTTATTGAGGACTTCACAGCATACCAAATTAAGCAACGTTTCGGCAGTGCAACAGCCTTTGTCAAGCATAAAACAATATAAAATCTGTGCATATAAATACTAAAACCCGGTCCACCCACAATTGTCAATGCCAATCAGGATTCACCCTAAACACGCCCATATCTCTCACTACCTATCCTCACATCCTAAGTGGATAGGTCATCAATATTAAAAAAGTGGACAACCCCTTTAGATGACAGACATTTAAACTCACTATTTTGGCTTGTAGACAGATGATTAGAGGACTCCTTTTAGTGATAAAGTATGATAGTCTTAGTATAGAGTGTAGAGTTAGGGACACATTTATTAGGATCGGCATTTTAGACCCTGGTTTTAATAAAGCCCTAAGCCGGCAGTGGTTCCTCCAAAGTTATGAAGAGGCACAGGCCTCTCCATAACTTCGGCACATCCAGCGTCAGTACTAAATGTAACTCAACTCAAACAAAACAATAGTTGATCTCAGGGAGAGCAGCTACAGAAAACACTGTGGAGCCCCATTTAAGAGTCTCAACACAGCAATTCAAAGTGCAAAGCTCCCTGGGAAACAGTAATATGCTAAATAAATGTAGAGCTCCAGTATTGGGTCTACAACACAGTGAAAGCCAGATATCCCTCAAAGGAAGGAGAACCGAGCAAAGGGGTGTCCTATTAAAGACATCACCAAATCCACCATATTAAGTGGCCCCTATGTCAAGATCCTTCTTTTCTACAAGCTTTAAGGATGTGACAGGGAAGACCTAAGCCAGTTATCCATCCACAGACAGCTGTTTCGGGGTGTTGCCCCTCATCAGTGTGGTGTAGGATTCTGGCTAACCGGGAGCAATGCCTTGGAGACTACTCAATTACTAAATGTAAGACAGTTTTCTAGCTGACTGACATTTAGACCTACCGGCCCGTCCCCTTCCCGCCCAAGCCACACCCACTTATTTAGATCTGGCGTGAGTGGGGAAAAGTGGCAGATTGCGATGCAACTAGCTGTTGCGACGCAATTTGCGCCTGAAATATGCCTAATTTAGGCATATTTCAGAATGGTAACTGACCCAAATGTAGTCTAGTATGAGGAGACGCTACAGGAGAGACGTGTATGCTGAGAGCTCCTGGATGGACTAGGCCCAAGCTCACAGAACCTCTGTCTCTGAGTCTACAGCTGCCTGAGAAGCAACTCTACTACTAAAATACCTTATAAGGAAAGAAAACAGACATCCTAGAAGGTCTATAACCCACAAGGTTGTGCACTGGACTCAGGCCACAAGGTTTTGTGCATGTCTATGGCTGAAAGACTTTGCTGCTGTGAGGGGAAATATTGCTAATGTATCCCCCATACTTTGACACAGATTGGCCACCCGTAGCTAAATTTCTGCACCCCTCGGTTCAGTAATTGCAAAAGAAGTTAATATGAACCTAATTGCATGCCTATGGTTCTGCTGAAGGACTGTAAAGAGATCTTTAGTGAGTAAGAGAAACTACCATCTACAAACTACTACAAACTACCATCATTGCTGCTTCTACACTGCACTGTGATCTACCTTGGAACAGTGCTTTTTCCTATTATATGTACTTCTGCTCCTATCATCAACAAAGCAAAAAAAAGACCTAATCTATTGCAATCAACAGGCCTAGTTATCGTCTCCACCCATTCGTCAGCCGACTGCTTCCGCACTCCTGCCTTGCACCCAGCTAAACCTACTCCACCAATGATACCCCAACTACCACCAGGCAGCAGTCCCAATACTAAGGAGTTCCCCGAAGGAAGAACCCTGAATGGTGCACCCTCCATTTGTTGGACTGCCCCAGAGTGCTCCAGATAGAGGACTGCCACTGGGAACTGTGAGTACAACTACTATTCTCAGGATCACAACCACCACTACCATCCTCTCTCCTCCACGCACTCCCCTGCATCTCACTGCACATAATTACTGACCATACTGTATACCCTACAGAAAATGAAGGCATTGCATAGAGGGAACACGTTCAATGAGTGACTGTGGAAATATGATACTCTTCTGACACAATTAATTTCCCAAAAATCTTTAGTAATCATACACAATGAAATTATTCCACACATTTCCTGAAATGCGTGGCCCCTACACCCACCTACCCTAAGAAAAATTACTATCCACAGGCCTACATTTCATATTCACTTAATTTTACTCTAGTCAGATTAAATTTGTGTATACCTAGTAATGAAATTGGATCCCAGCCTGATATAGCAAGCATTTTTGCTTTGCTATTCATGTCTCAAATATAAGGTCTCCAGAGAAGCATTTTTTCTCAGTGATATATTCAACGCTTCAAACAGGAAGCAACAGTCTAGTCAGTATCTCCTCAACTGAGGCCTAAAGTTTCTCGTGCCATCTAATTTTTATAATCGTACGAGTAGAACTTCAATTCAGATTTTCGTAGATGTCTTCATTCAGAGCCGTATTGCTCCCGTTGAATGAATAACACCTCATCCAGAGACCTGGATTTTCTGAGGTAACATTATTTGGAGAGAAATATGATTTACTTCAGGTTTTAGGGGGGGAAAGTCATCACTGCGCTTTCATTTGTCATTTTATTCGCTAATGGTAGCCCATAAAAATACCTCAGATATAAAATGGGCCCTTTTATTTGCTTCAAAAGAAAGCCGAGTTTAAATCTGATGCTGGAGCGGTCTCAGCTATGTGACATTTACCTCAGTAAAGGCTGGTTAAGTCATGCATTTATAAGTAGTCCCTCCATCAGGGCTAACACAAAGCAGATGTTCTGTGTTGCTTTGGCAGGGGAATCCATTTAACCCTATCAATACTAAAGTGCTTTCCAGACATTATGGCATTCGCTACCACGTATACCTGTGAATTTTCATCCTAGGTCTCATTCACACTGGCTTATTTTACGTCCATATGAGTTCAAAAAGGCATGAGGTGCAGATACCGGGCCCGTTGCGAAATCTGTAACAGCCCTCTTACTATGTGTCCTTCATAGTACTGGTATGTGCAGAGGTGACTTTGGGTCCCCTTAGGCACCAGGGCCCAGGTAGTGCAACTGCTATTTGTGTAGCTATGTCCCTCTAAATTCTGTGTGTGTATATATTTTATTGTGTAAATAAGTAGAAAATTATGGATAACTATGCATTTGCTCTAGAATTTGAGGCAGTGCAAGAGGGGGTGGGGGTCAGCCATGGCATGACAGATTTACTATAATTTCTGCCAGAAACTGGTGTAAATTATAGCTCAATCTTACGCCAGCTCATAGCTGCCATGGATTTGATTTTCTGGCGCATTATCGTTTGTTTCTGCAATATGGAAATGAAATCTGTGCAAAAAAATGAAAATACATACCTTGAGCCTCCTGTTCCTCACCCATTAGGAGCCAGAAAGGAGAGCTGGTCTGATAGGAGTACATCCAAATAGGACGGATACACCACCACAGTGGATTTGTATGTGGCACATCCTCAGTGTTTTATAGTACCAGCAAAAATCTCATTCACCCGCTCCGTTAAAGGTCTGCAGAGTAAATTGACTTGTGGTGTGGATTTAAAATCTGCAGCATATCAATTTATGCTGTGAACTTTCACCACAGTTTTTAACCTTTGCAACGGAGAAGCTGAAATCTGCAGCAAAATATGCAAAAAAAATCCACATCAAACATACGTTCATTACAGGCTGTGGACACCTTTGGGAAATTTTTATGGTTGCATCTTATTCATTTTGGGCTAAAATCATTTTTCAATGGGTCTTTATTAAAAATGATAAGCAGTTTTTGTGATGCATGTGGTTAAAAATCAGTCTATTTGCACATTGTCTCTCCTGAGTTCCGTCAGCTGACTGCATATGTAAGCCTTCTCTCTTATCTCCTGACTTCATAAACACTCATTTAATGCATGTTCTTATCAGTCTGATGAGAGTTTACCTATAAGTGTTAGGAGATTAGAGATAAGGCTTCACATGAGCCCTCAACTGATGGAACTCAGGAGAGACAGTCTACATATAGACAGATTTTTAACCACATGTATCACAAAAATTACTGAATATTTTTAATATAGACCAATTGAAAAACTAGAAAAACGCAATCATAAAAATTTTCCCCAAAGGTGTCCATAGGCTTTAAAGTTTTAATTTCTGATTATTTAATAAATAACCCCTAAAAGCCACCTAAAAGTCCCCAGTATTGGCTATTGTTACCTGAGATAAAATCAGGTTGCTATGCTCCTTCCGTCTACCAGATGAGGACGGAGCACGCTGCGTGCACTGGGAACTGATAGTGAGTCAACATTGTAAGGGAATGTATAAAAAGCCAGGTTCTTCCTGACAGGAGATAACAGTGCTGGGCTGTGTATGTGAACTTCTCCACATGCCTGTGCTTGGCAGACACTCCCTTAGCAGTGCTGGACAATGTGGCTGCTCAGTGTATAAATGAAAGCCTTATCTGATAAGAGGAGAGCTTGTAGAAGGACTACAGGCTTCAGCCAGACCTGGGAACTTCACTGCAAGACCCCCCTATACAGAGCTGGTCTTCACTAACTTCACTGCAGGCGTCCTATGGATTAGCCTCAGGGCTGAGGGCGGCCATTTTAACAAAATAGTGAAGTTGTAGTTTTATGCAGACTGGTTGCTAAGGGCTGAATCTTATTAAATAAGGGGTAAGTAAGTCTAAAAGTTATTGATTCAGGAATATTATCATATTAGTAACTACATATATGAAAACTGAAATTAGGGTCTAAATGTGACAGTTATCCTTTAAGGATTTTCCTATACAAATGGTAGACATATATTACGTAGGCCTCCATTAATCTAGATGACTGCCATGTACCTATCATGCTACATTTCCCTTGCAGAGGGCACTGGTGGTAAAATGTGACTGGCTGCAGCTTTTTAGCGGTTGAGTTGGGAGCTAGAGTCACAGTGGTCAGGGTCTCCCATTTTATTTAGAATAATTTTTATTGATTTTCAAGAAGTATTTCAATTTACAAAACGTTCAAAAGGTGTTGTATATCAGATTCCACATTTTCCTATTAATGTAAACTGTTGTATAAGAAGTAGGAAATAAAGGGAAAAGGCGTTGTAAGTTCACGTCCACTCCAATAACACTATAACACATTTGTGAAAGTATAACTTTGCAAGCATTACACTGAAAGTGGAATTAAGTATGCTTTTGTAAGCATAAACAAGAGAAAGGATAGAAAGGGTTATAAGTAAAGTCCAAGTTCCAAATAGTTAAACACGATTTGAAATATGAATTTAGAATCGTTATTTGACCGTCCGACCAGTCCTCTATTCATTCTGGTTTGTCGTCCTGGCTGGCGTTTAGCCTATGCTTTGTAAAGGAAAATGTGATGTCCATGCCATCCATTTATTTTCCATGTTGTTCCTTTTGCCTTTTATTGTCGCGTACAGTAGTTAGTTTATACAGTTTTTGGATACTGTTTCGATGATATCTCCAATTTTAGGTATGGCGTTTGATTTCCATTGTCTCGCTATTAGCGTGCGGTATGCGATGAAAACATGTATAATTGGCGTTCTTGGTGCGGGTTCAGTGTTCTCAATTCCCAAGTTCAACAGACATAGTTCGGGAGTTATTTTGGATTGTTTTCTTGCAACTAGGGTTATCAATTCTTGCATGTCTTCCTTAATTTTAGTCAACTGTGGGCAGGACCAGAAGATATGGAGTAAGGTGCCTTGTTGATTGCACCTCCTCCAGCACATATCTGAGCAGGCGTGATAAAATTTGTGTACTTGTGTCGGTGTGTAGTACCACCTAGATACAATCTTGAAGTACTGTTCCCTGTGATTGGTACAGGTAGTAGCCTTCTTCAATGTTAAAGTTGCTTTGTGCCATTGATTCAATTGAATTGATTTGTTTAGGTCCTTTTCCTATTTCTGGTGATGGGCCATTGATTTTTGTTCTATATCATCATTTGCCATGTCATACGCTGTTTTGAGTTTTCTTATTTGTTGGTAGTTAGGTAGAGACTTCAGGAGGGTTGACAAATGTTGAGGGATGTAAATTTCCATGTGGGGATATTTATCCCAAATGAGTTTTAAGGCATTATAGGCGGGTCTATCCACATCAGTTAAGTTGAATTTGTTTTGGAGATCAGTAAAGTCCATAATTTTTTTATCTCCTATTATATCATGCAATTTGAGAGAGATTAAGGCAATATCAATTTTTTCCATGTTCGGTTGTCCGCCGTTTGTTTTGACATGTGCGCTCCATGCTGCTAACGATGCCTTAACAGTGGGCATATATGATTTTGGCAGATCCATGAATTTGTTAGCGTTTACTATCAGGTGTTGCCAACTGGTGGTAGGGTTAGTGTTCGATTCAATTTGTACCCAGAGTTTTGGGAATTCTTTGCTAAAAATCCAATCTATTGATTGTGATAGGAGGATAGAGTTGTGGTAGGCTGACAGATTGGGTAAGGCGATGCCTCCATGTTGTATTTTTCTGTACAGTATATTAGCTACTAGCCTTGGTTTTTGGTTCTTCCAGACAAAATTGGATGCTTGTGATTGTAGCTTCCTTAGAACGGTGTTTGATAGTAGGATTGGTATAGTCCTAAATTTATACAGGATTTTAGGTAGAATAATCATTTTATATAATATCAGCCGGCCAAACCAGCTCCATTCATGGGATAACAGCGTATCAAGCTCTTTCTGTAATTTAGTGATCAGCGTGAGGAAATTTTCTTTTATCAATATTTGTCTTTCTGGTGCAATTTCGATTCCTAGAAATGTTATGGACTTGGGGTTCCATATGAGGGTCTCCCATTTTAAAAGGGTGCGTATGTAGGGACACAACCCCTTTAAGCAGTTTAATGCTCACAATAGACTAAAAACCAGTTTGCCATTGTAAGGTTAGTTTACTGTTTGGGCAGAGGTTTTTATGACTTTTTTTAGGTTCTGTATTTCTTTTAAATGTTTCTAATGAATATGAGAAATACAGTTTCATTCTAAGAATTATTTACTTCTATGTTTCACATCTTAAATTGTAACGTGAGGTAGTAACGTTCCTCTGAGTGTAGCCTTTCAAACAGCTGTAATAATCATGAAAGAACTTTATTTCCTTTCGCCTTTGCATTTGTGGACAGTCGTGGGCCGCTAATCCCGATAATGTGAAAACCATGTGGACAAGTATCTGAAAACTGTGACATCATCAAATCGGTACGACTGGATTTCACTGTTATGTTGTCTATACATATTATTATCTTTTTTAAAGACAGCTTATGAGAAAAACAACCACAGGTTTATCCTTGAGCATTCAGGATAAAGAAACATTTCAGACAAGAGAAGGGTTAATACCATAGTCTCATAGATCAAGAGAATAAATAGTAACTTCCCTAAAAGAACCCAGACGTATAGATTATTTCCTATTTCAAGTTTTCTCTATTTTAATATTATCTTTTAGACAATTTGGGGTGTATATATTATTTTAGTTAAACGGTTTCTCCAAGACTGGGAAGCAATCCCTTTTGATATGTGCAGGCTGGGTGCAAGGGTTAAAAAAAAAAGAACAGACCTATCTCCAGCAGTCCAATGCTAAGTTTCCTTCTCCTCTGCTTCTGGTCCCCACTAGACCAGAAGTGTGACATGAACATCACTAGCCTAAAAAATACCCTTACAATGCAATAAGACCCCCAATCAGACCTCAGATCAGACATTAAATAAATGAACTTTCCTCTCCTCTTACGGACACCGCCGCCACTCCTGCAATCCAGTGCTCTTGCTGCCGCAATGTGCTGTGACACGACGAGTACACCAACAGCAGGAGAAGACCAGAAAGTGGCGAGTACAGAGCCCACACATGGAGCGCTGCATTCACCGCTCCCTTGTCCTCCTGTACTAATGAGTGCTTCCATAATGGTAGTGCTCATTAGTATTCGTCCCATAAGATGGACTGACATTTTCCCCCCACAGGAATATTTTATTGTTATGGTGGATGCAAAAGTTATTTGAAAGAACAATCATTATGAGTGGCTAGGCATCTTTGACTAGCTTATTAAATGTTAACTCTTGAACAACATGTTGAGGACCTCCGCCATACATGTACAGCGGAAGTCCGGTCTCTAAACATGGCGCCCACTCGCACGTGCAGGGGGCGCAATAGCCGAGGGGTTTCTGGTATTTTAAATAGCAGAGACCCTCAGCACATGTATGCGATCAGCCATAAGGTTGATCGCATACATTCTCCCTTTCAGATGCCGTGGTCAAATGTGACCACGGCATCAGAGCAGTCCGGAAGTGGAAGCTACACGTTTCCACTCCGGTAACAGCATTCCCTGGCTGAGATTGGGGAACCTGTTACATTGATATAATGGACCGAAGCCTCAAGCAGGCTTTAGAGTCTATTGGATGAATATACCAATACAGGCCACTAGGTGACAGCACTGTATTGTTATATTGAAAATTAAGTGTTCCATGATGGCCACCCAGGGTGACTTAAAAAAAAGTAAAAAGTTTTTACAAATATAAAAAAAATTAATATAAAAGTTTAAATCACTCCCCTTTCCTTAAAATAAAAATACTTAACCAATATAAAAATAAACATCATGGGCATCGCTGCATGCGAAAATGCCCATACAATTAAAATATAACAATATTAATGGCATACTGCAAATTATGTAACGGGACAAAAATAAAAACAGCCAATTTGCCATATTTTGTCACTTCAACTCCCCAATAATTTTTTTATAAAAAGTGATCAAAAAGTCGCACACACTTCAAATTGGTATCACTGAAAAGTACATTTAGCCCCACAAAAAACGAGCTCTCACACAGCCCAGTACACATAACTACAAAAAATTACATGGGTTAGAATATGGTGATAATTTTTTTTTTTCAAAGGTTTTAATTTTTTTTCAGTATTAAAACGCAAGAAAAATTATACATGGTATGCAACGGTAAATGGTGCCATTAGAAAGTACAACTTGTCCTGCAAAAAATAAGCCCTCATAAGGCTATGTGAATGGAAAAATAAAAAAGTTAGGACTATGGTAAGGCGGGGAGTGAAAAACGAAAACGCAAAAATTGAATATCTCAGGGTCCTCTAAGGGTTAATTTTCCTGTATATTTATAGTCTGTTTTTTTCTGATACAGAGCTTCAAATTCATTGCATGGATTTAAAGGGGTTCTCAAGACCGGGAACCCTTTTCAATATTGTCAGGCAGGGATTAAAAAGAAAAGACTTAGGCCTCTTGCACACAACCGTGTGCTGGCCAGGCCGATGCTGCGGACGGCACATTGCGTTCCACAATGCACGGGCACCAACCGTAGGGCAGCCGCAGGCGGATCGCGGACCCATTCACTTGAATAGGGTCCGCAATCCGTCCGTTACGCAAAAAGATAGAACAAGTTCTATTTTTTTGCGGAAAGGAAGCACGGAACCCCAAGTAAGCACTCTGTAGTGCTTCCGTGCGGTTCCGTTCTGCACCGCATCTCCGGATTTGCAGACCCATTCAAGTGAATAGGTCCGCATCCGTGATGCGGAATGCACACGTTCGGTGCCCCATGTATTGCGGGCCCGCCGTAGTCATGATAACATCCATAACAACGTAGTCAGTGGTTCATCCATGAAGATGTCTCTGAGGGATCCATGTTTGGTCCATGTGTCCTTTTTTTGGCCTTTGCGTGTCATCTTTATTCTAGGCTGAAAATTAGTTTTTTACAGAGCATCTCCTACCATGGTACGTGGAAATCACTGACAGAACATGGATGCCATGTCAGCGATTTTCACAAACCGTATAATTTAATGTGCGTGATGGATCCGTAATTATGGACAGAAATAATGCATGCTTCTAAGGTGTCCTGGCGGAACCACTGATGTGTGATTACACGCATTAAAGTCAATGAATACGTGAGTGGTCCTGCATACATCCCCAAATCACTGACATGTGAAAGAGGCCTTGCCTGTCACCGGCACTGTGGTTCCAGAGCAGAGATCCCTTCTGCTCTTCGTCCTCACTGGACCTGAAGTTTGACTTGCTGTCTACATGCCCATCACTGCTGATTTCAACCAATGACCTTCACAGTGGCAGCAATCCTATCTAGCGGGTACCGGAAGCGGAGGAGAATATCAGGAACCTGTTTTCATATGAGCAAGCAGGGTGCAAGGCTTAAAAAAATAAAGACCAGAAAGTACGGACACCAGCTAGGGACCTATAAAGCACCTGAATGGGAGCAGCAGGGGATCATTAAGGTGGGTATTAACTTGCACCATTCTGGGCATTTTAAACAAAATTGTAAACAAAAACCATCCCAAGCCGCCAGCAGTACCCGAGAGCAGGCGGCTTGGGATGGTTTTTGTAGGTGACAGGTTCCCTTTAAGTGGCCAGACAACCTTTTTCGTAAAACAGTATTCAGACACAATCTAACCATTCGGTTCCTTGTCTATGCAGACAAAAATATTGAACGGGTTTTCCAGGAGTGAAATATTGATGACCTATCCAACTTTTGGCACTCTCACCGGTCAGCTGTTTGAAGGTGCCTGGGCAAGTGATGCAGCCTCTTGCTTGGCCTGTGAAGTCACATCCATTGGTCACATGGCAGCTTAGTCCCATTCAAATGATTGGGATTAAATTGCATTACCAAGTGTAGCCACTATACGATGTACGCCGCTGTGCTTGGTATACTATGAAGAAGCCAGGAGCCATGGCCCCTTCAAACAGCTGATTGGTGGGGATGCTGGGAGTCGGACCTCCAGCGATCTGATATCAATTACCTAAATAGTCATGCTGCAGATTTAAAAATACGCATCATCAGTCAATTTTTGTTGCAGCATGTGCATAAGATTTCTTACCGTAAAGTGCCATCGATTTTCCACACGCACTGGGTGGCACCAAATCCATAGCATATCTGCTATGTGAGATTTTAGCAAAATAATGTCATGGTTCAAGATTTGTCATTTGTGCAAGTGATTCCAGGCACATTGTAACAAGTCCATCAGCATGCAAACAGCAGCATTGGCAGATAACAGGCCGGTGTTAACACTCTAGATTACGGTATTTTCAGAGCTTCGGTTATTTTCTGTTTTACGCCTGATCTCGTAAGTCAAGATAAAGAGAAATCACCGTGTAATCTCCCCCCAGCAGTCAGCAGGTTACATAAGACCTCTAGAAACCAAAATGCCTTTTCTTTCCCAAACCTCATGCACCTTGCCAAAATATAATCTTTTGAAACTCAATATACTGACAGGCTTGGCCAACCTCCCTATAGCTTCTGATTAAACACTTTTTTAGTCTCAACCTCTTTCAGGACAGAGAAAATTTGATTTCTATTTGTGCAGAACAGTACAGTCTTGGCACCGGTTAAAGTATGGCTGAAATCTTTAAAAAAGTGTGTGTTTTTCATAGTTGACAGTGCACAGTTTTTCACATTAAGTCAGAATAATTGTTTTTTAGTTACTGTTTCACACTTTAGCACTCAATCAAATATTTATCTTCACAACCAAGTGTCACTGCAGCCCCTTTTAATAAGCTAATCGATGGGGTGCTGAACATTGGCCCACCACTGATCTGATAGTGAAAAGCTATCCGAAAGATAGGCTATCAATATTGTAATACAGAAAAACCTCTTCAAATACTAAAACTCAGTTTGTCTGCTACCACCACTAGGGGGAGCTAACTGCACGTGGATTTATACAGTAAGCTGGAGAAGCTCATAGCCCAGCCTCCTCTTATCAGGGTCTCTACAGCACTTCCATGTATTGACAATATGGTAGGTACTCCACTGGTAGCTGTGGATATGCCATAAATGCCCAGATGGGAATAACCCCATTGGGTTTATTGTAGCTATTTATTTTTTATTTATAAAACCTGATGGCCATATTGGAGACACGTGTATCCTTCCTTTATCTCCTGCATAGTCAATACAGCATGGTGTGTGCACTTCATGACAGCTGAAATGAATGGGAGTAAATTGACTGACAAATCTCATAGATTTTCACAGTCTCTAAAAAGTGTTGGGAGCACAGCGCCCTCCCCAGAGACCAGGGATTTGCATACGGATCCTTATCTGTGTATATAGTGTATGGTGTTGTAATCCTACATTACCCAGGCCTCCACTAGTACGACAGAGCTGTCATTACCTTCATTAATTGTCATTCATGAGATGACGCCACTCGTCATCCTCTGCCTGTACTTACAGCAAAGCTACAGAGAACAGGAAATGTCAGCTTATTGTTACTGCTCTAGGGGCCAGTGTGAAAATTGCAATATTTCATTTTTTTAAATCTGATTAGACACATAAATAATATATTTAAAAATGTTTATAATAAAAACCTGATTTAAATAATCCAGAACGTGATTTTAAGATGATGCATTCAATTTCACATGACGTTCCTCCTTTTGAGAGTTTGGACACAACCCATTTAATAAAAACAATAATAATAATTAAGGTTGAGCAAATCAAAGTATCTGAAATGGACTTTTCAGGGAAAATTTGATTCGCCGCGAAGCTGAATTTCCTTCTGCTTCCTGGTAATAAATCAATTTTCCCCTAAATGGCATAAAAACAAACAAAAAAAAAACATACCTCATCCATTTGAGTACAAAGAGGTCACTGCAGCCATCTTGATTAAAGATCCTGCGTGAAATCTTGTGTTCGGTGACGTAAGACGTCACCACATCGGCCAGTGTGATGATGACATCACGCATCATGTGAGATTTTGCGCAGGGTCTTCAATCAAGATGGCCACAGCGCCCTCTTCACACTCAAATGGATGAGGTGAGTATTTATTTTTTTAACCCCTGATCCAATGCCGCCATCGGCGATGAACCGCGGCATCTGAGTGGTTCAATGACAGGGGCGAGAATAAGGACTTCACATTGAATCCTGTACTGTATGGGCAACCAGTGCAATGACTGGCACAGGGCAGAGGCATCAGAGTGGCGGTTAGACAGATAAGTGACCCTGGCTGCTGCATTAAGGATAGATTGGAGAGGGGAGAGTCTGGTGAGGGGGAGGCCAATTAGCAAAGAGTTACAGTAATCAAGATGGGAAGTTATCAGGGCAACAGTGACGGTTTTTGTTGTTTCCTCAATAAGAAGTGGGCAAATTGTAGAGATGTTTTTGAAGTGCAGGCGGCATGAGCAACCAATTGATTTAATATAGGGGGTGAAGGAAAAATCAGTGTCAAACATAACACTGAAACAGCGGGCAGAATCACAGGATGACAGCTATTGCAACCCCTAGCAATCAGCTGTAATCTATAGAGTGTTGAAACTAGTTACAGAGTGCCAGATCATTCAGATATATTTATAGTTACTATAGGAGAGGATCCTGAATGGGTGACCCTCTTAACTAGACAACTGTCTATGTAATAGGTGCAAATTATGCAAAAGTGATTACATATATGGATGAAAGGGAAGCTCGAGTCTGGGCAGAAGTCCCATGCAATCCTGGTGAACCCATCACATCACCAATTAAACCTTATACTGCAATTGCTACAGATGCTAATGGTGTGTGTGAGTGTGTGTATATATATATATTATTTTAAAGCCAGCATAAAGAAATCTCTGTTCTCATGATGTCTTGTCATACATTTCCCAAATGTATTCTTTTTAAATTCTCGGATAGTTTGGCTTGTCCTCAGATCATTATATGTAAATAGGAAATGGTACAAGAAGTCTCCCAATTTTTAAAGGCCCTGGTCCTGTTCATACACTTATTTTATCCTGCAGCCATTCCACAGACCACACTTCATTTATAAGAAACACATTGAGTACAAATCATTGCCATAAGAATTCTGCCTGTGTGTGTGTTTCATTCAATCAAGGGGCCAGAAAAACAACTTTATCCCGTAATATTTTGGAACAAAAGAAAATTGACCATAACACAATCCTGCATAAGTTCCAGGTACTAACCACTTCCATGTGATAAAACCCCTAAATAAAACACTGTGTTGTAAATTGCAAAACATTTGTAACAGGAATCTAATCTTCAATAATTTCCTCCTGGTGAGCTGAGGAACGGTATCCTGAGTGATATATTATAAGGTTGCATTTGCTCTTTTGCTGTATTGTTATTATTTATCAATTGAATTAAATGGCTCTCAGTATTTTATGCAGAGTTAAGTGGTTTATGAAGAATACAGCTGGGTAGACTTTAGGTAATATACAAGTTATCGATGAGGCATAACAGTAAATGTAACTGTGTCGATTTTGTGATTTAAAGAGGACGTTTCACCATTCCAGACATCAGGGTTGCGCCTAGACTTTCTTCTGCCTGAGACGAAAACTGAAATGGCACCCAGCGCCCTCCCTCCCTAATGCCAATTTCTTAACCTAACCCCTTCCCTTCAGCCCATGGCCCTTCAGCTGCCCCCCTCTTGCCCTACCTGGTGCTGCCTGAGGCGATCGCCTCACCTGGCCTCATTGGTGGTGCACCCCTGCCTGACAGGCCTATTTTAATAGCTTCACGCATTCCCCATGTAATACCAATTCTGGAGCATCTATTCTTATGGCTCTATGTTGTGCTATTCCTTTATTTTTTCTACTAGAAGTTATGAATGAATTGCTAGCAGTCTGCAGTAAGGGTACAGAGAGGTGGTAACCAGTTGGGGGTGTGTACCTGCACAGTCTGACTCTATCTAATCAGTGCTGCCATTTTCAGACTGTGCAGGTACACCTCCCCCCAACAGGTTACTACCCCTCTGTACCCTTACTGCAGACTGCTAGCAATTTATTCATAACTTCTAGTAGAAATAATAAAAGAAGGCCCAACATAGAGCCATAAGAGTAGATGCTCCAGAATGATTACATTGGGACTGCATGAAGCTATTAAAACAGGAATGTCAGGAGAGGGGAGAGGTCCTCTTTAAAGGAGTTGTAAGAAAAAAAAGCTGTCTGTTTTCTTCCAGAAAGAGCATCACACTTGTCTACCGGCTATGAGTGGTACTGCAGCTCAGTTATATTCAAACAAATGGGACTGAGCTGCAAGAGTACACAACCCATCAACATGTGTGATGCGGTTTATGGAACAAAGCAATCATGTTCTTCTACTCTAAATATACTTTAGTATACTTTCTTTTTGTATTGTACTCACATCATAATGTGAGGTTTGAGGTGGCCGCAACGCTACGCTGGGTCTCCCAGATACTGTCAAGGTGTCACCATGTGTTGCTGCTTTCTGGAGGGGATGGTAAGGCATGGTGCACGCCAGTGGGAAATAAGTCCAGAGAGTCAGGGTCTGACTGAAGGCAATGCACTGAGCTAGCTTTACCAGTATCCTCCCAGGGAGAATACAGTTCTGTGCTGAGGAAAGGCCTGAACTAGCTGTCCCTCTCAGAAGGCTGATACCCTGGCCAAAGGGCTGGTGGCCAAAGTTCTGCAGCTCAGTCATGGAGAAGAGTATACCCATCTCAGTCTCTCCTTCTGGTAACTCATGTAGTCTGGCAGAGTCTCTCAAACTAAACATTGGTCCCTAGTGGTCTCTGATTGCTGTACATTTATACAGTTTCTAATTGGTCCAGAGCGTTCTAGTGGGAGGAGTGAAGCTGGAGACGCAAAGCCTAACAGAAACAATGTTGCAGTTCACATCTGTCATAGACTTGTATTGTGCCTCAATACAAGTACATGGAAATGTAAGCAGTTTCCAGATGCAAACAACTGTATGACGGATCTAAACCAGACAGTTTAAAGTTCACTGTGTCTGTTTTTTTCCTCCAAACTTAGCTCTGCATAGTCCCTTATGGTGACTGTGGAAAATGATGAGCTTCTCAGTGTACATGCTGGAAAGTCCCATTATCTTCCAGTATTAGCTGTACCAGCTCATTAACAGCTCTGCATAGCACATCACTGATGTGCTAAGCCATGCTTTAGCAGAGCAGGCACAGGCAGGAGCAGAGATGGGCTATGTAAGCATCTGCCCTGCGCTGGCTGCAGTCTGCTGATAGCCTGCCTCACCACATGCTTTTGCAGAGTGGAGTGGACACAGGCAGGAGCTCACATAGCACATTGCTGCTCGTGCCTGTACCCTCTCCGTTAAGGCCTGTCATAGCATAGCAGCCATGTGCTATGCAATGCTTTTAGTGAGCGAAGCTGGTACAGGCAGGAGCAGCGATGTGTGTGCTCTGGTCTGTAGATCGCTCAGTGCGGCCCCAGTGAAATCCGTACTTACTAAACACCTCTGCAGACATGTCAGTGATGTACAAGTGTACGGATTCCATAGCGCGATAGGCACCTGAGCTTCAGTAAAAAAAAAAAAAGTATATTGCAAACATTATTGCAATCACATTGAGATTACATTTTCATGTAACAGAGCAAATAGCTACATGGAGCGTCTATACTTTTCCCTTGTTAGACCAAACAGGAAAGAAGTAATTATCATTTTTGTACATTGCTGTGAAAAATTGGTATATAAATAATAGAAAAAAATAAACTATTATATTATAGTGCTATTCTTCCCTAGAAGCAATGCATGAATACCTATGTGAAATGGTGCCTTATGTGAGCACCATGCAACAGCAGGAGCGTAGTGTTAAAAATTAAAGTAGCTGGTAAAAATTAAAATTATAACCTGCAATTGTATAACTCTATAAAAATACATAAATTAGGAGCTGCCCAAATTCACAGCAATTCCATCCCCTTTGAACCCTTACAGAGGAGAGGAATGATGTGGCAGCGGCTCTGTGCGTCTACTCAATCTAGTAATCAGTGACCGGGTGAGGGAGACAGCAGTGGCTGTCCCCTACCCATCAGACACTAATGACATATCCCAGTAATAAAATCTATTTTCCAACTATTTACTTCTCTACACCTGAATGTACAAAGAAATAATTGTAACGGAGAAGAACCAGTTATTAAAAAAAAATAAAAAATACCCTGAAAACGCCATCAGGCAATTTACTAGTAAATATCCACTTTGTACCTTGGCTATTATATATAATTAGGATGTGCAGTCCATGATTACCAGAGCATAAACACCATGTGAATGGGTCATCATGAATGAAAGAAAAAATCTCATTCCTTATCTATTTGTTCCTTTAATGACCACAGGTGTTCGACAGGTGGCCAACAGCCAGTGAAACGCAACGTGGACTGCTGGCCTGAGACAGCAGATGTGTAATGCGATTTCACAAAGAGCCAGTCCCAGCAATAGGACATAAATATACGTGGTCACAGGTTTGAGCTGGATGTTGCTACATGATGTCTGGATGATAGGGCTACTTCTGGTAGAAGAACAGCCTGCTGGAGCAGAGCCTGTAGGTGTAATGGTAACGCCCTCGTTGCTCCTAGAGGCTCATTTGCATATAATAAAACATCATTTTTCTCAGTAATACGGGCACATATGAACATGGGACCAACACAGATATCTTCAGCTGCCAAGTGTACATGTAACAGATCAGCCAGTGTCATGGGTACAAATCTGCTGATAGATGCCCTTTAATTAGAGCCAACTGCAGCGCCATGTGGTCATAAGAGCATTTGGTCCACAAAATGGACCAAAGTAGTGCATGTTTCTGTTCAGGGGCGTAGCTAACGGCTCATGGACCCTGGTGCAAGAGTTCAGCTTGGGCCCCCCTTCCCTCAGTGCTTTGGTAGCGACTGCTACCTCTGCACCCCCTATAGCTATGCCCATGTCTTTGTTGTTTTCACACTGACCAAGGATATGCAAAGGATATGTGAATAAACACACTAAAATCGATGAATTTTACATGTGGAAAATACATGTGAATAATCTGTAACCTACAGTATGTGTATTGCGTTTTCTGCCAATGTATGGAGAGTACATGCGATCTGTAGCATCCTAATAAATATTTTATCGAAGGAAACTATTTTCCTTCCAAGAATCCACATGATAAAAAAAAAACCTGGAGAAATTATTATTTTTTTGTCTTATTGAACAGTGTTTTATTCTTCTGTTCCACATATGTACCTGTAACTCGAGCAGCCGAGAAACATGTCACAAGGTGGTAAAATAAAGTATTGTATTAATGGAGCCTGGAATTTCTTTAGGGAGCACATCTGGAATTATACTCAAAAACATGTCCTACTTTTAAAAATGGAAAACAAAGCGTATGTTTGTGTTCCCAGCCCAAAATCTCTGCTAATAACTTGCAACACATATGGGTCAATATGCAAATACAATCGTAGTATTGTTTTATTATTCTCACCATTGCTGCCCATTACACTGCAGGATGACTGCCTTCCTTTTACACTTTGCATAGTGTTCTTTTTAACTATGCTGTGAAAATAATTAAAAGTTTTATTATTTCATCCTTTTTCTACTAGATGTCACACAATTATGTTGAGGGATTTTTACATTGGCTCTAACAAGGCACTTTGGGGTTAATTAATTAAACACGAAAAAGTCCTTTGGAATCACTTTCTAGCCAGTGTGGCCCAGAAGTCATTAATGTATATAATGGCCATAAATGGCTTAAACTATTTTGTTCACATTAAATAATTTCTGCCAGTAAGCTAGTAGGTAGTGGAATGAATATATTATATTGACATTAAAAAATAGTTGCCAGGTTTTTGCTCCTGATTTCAATGTGCCTCACCTGTACAAGTTATGTAGTTAAAAAAACTGTGTAGCGGTAACTCATGGTTAAAGGGGTGGTCCACTTTTTATGTTGATGACTTATCCTTTAGGATAGTGGAAACAGTAGATGTAGAGCAGCACCCACGGACCTTCAAACGACTACACCGGAATGCATCAGCCAAACCACGGCCGCAGATCCTCAGCAGCCCACCGAATAGTACAAACAGACAGATGACGGCAGCATCATCAGTGACTTCTTTATTGGACGGACTTCACAGAAAGTATGCCATAAAAACAGACAGCAACGTTTCGGCTGCTAAATAGCTTGACAAAGGCTATGTATTAGCCGAAACATTGCTGTCTGTTTTTGCTGTCTGAATGGAGATGAGCGCTGTGTTCTCGTCAAACATCTTTTTGTTGGAATGCCAGGAGTTTTTTCAATGCTGAGCTTCTCCACTCTACTCCTCCCTCCAGAAAGTTCAAGTTCAGCTAGAAACTGTATATAAGGAGAGTAGAGTTGAGCGAACTTGTATTTTAAGTTCGGCGTCCAATGTTCGGGTTGGGGTTATCGTAGCATCCCGTTATGGATTCTGCTACCGCGGACCATAACGGCATTTGGAATCCATAAGGGGCTGCTTCAATGAACCCGAACCTTGGACAACACTAAGGACCTGGGCTGACGTCACCGTCATGTAATCAGTGTAGGGGGCGTGGCTCAGCACTGGATTGGATAAGAGGTGATCCAGTACTGAGCCACGTCCCCTGCACTAATCACATGATGGTCACACCATGTCCGTAGTGTTGTCCAAGGTTCGCGTTCATTGAAGAATCCCCTTATGGATTCCAAATGCCGTTATGGTCCGTGGTAGCGGAATCCATAACGGGATTCTTCGATAACCCCAACCCGAACTTTGGACGCCGAACTTAAAATACAAGTTCGCTCAACTCTAAAGGAGAGCAGTCAGAGCCCATAGTGTTCTGCAGCGCCATACCTTACCATCCCTTCCGGAGAGCAACAACACGTGGTGACACTGCAAAACATAAACTAAGACTACCTGAAGATGTCACAATGACGTGCATTTATTCCTCACAGATTTTTGAATGGGAAAAAAGGGCAGTGTAAGGCCACTTTTAGGCCTCATGCACACGACCGTTGTTTATTTCTGCGTCCGTTCCGTTTTTTTTCACGGATAGGATGCTTCCCCATTCATTTGAATGGGTCAGTCAAAAAATGCGGATGGTCAACCGTTTTTGTACCGCATCCGTGGTCCGTGTTTACATTCCGTCAAAAAAATAGACCATGTCCTATTTTTTTCACGTTTGCGGACAAGGATAGGCATTATTACAATGGATCTGCCATCCATAAAAACAAATCCGCCCAAAAAAAAACGGTTTGTCATCCTTTTTTTGGGCGGACGCAAAATTTGCGGACGGAACGGACGCGGAAACAAACAACGGTCGTGTGCATGAGGCCTTACACAGTCATTGTTTGATCAGTGATTTCCATCAGTGATTGTGAGCTAAAACCAGGAGTGGAGTATAATGAAAAGATTTCACCTGTGTTTTTGACTTGCACCTGGTTTTGGCTCACGAGCACCGGTGGAAATCACTGAAGTGTGAACTAGGCATTACAGTACCATGCAAAATAAATGTGGCGCCCCAGTATTGGGTCTACAACACAATGAAAGCCAGATATCCCTCAAAGGAAGAAAAACCGAGCATTACAGTACCAGCAAGGTCAATGAGATTTGGCGCCCCCTGGGGGGCGTAGTGAATATAAGTTGCACCCTTTCTTCCTTTGGGGCACTCCCTGGTGTTGGGGCTCCTCCCTGGTGGTAGTTGAGGTTCTCTTGGTGTTTAGTGGGTGTTTGGCTGGGTGTAAGGCTGGGTTCAGACTTGAGCGTATTTGAGCGTTTTTTGTCGCGCGTATTACAGCGCATTTTTGGAAATAGAAAACGCGTGTTGTACGCGCGTTCCTGTGATTGACTATTCTGGTGTCAATCACAATACGCGCGACAAAACGCCCCAAAGAAGCTCCTGTACTTCTTTGGGCGTAGGGCGTTTTACAGCGCGTTCGTACGCGCTGTAAGACGCTCAGGTGAGAACCATGCCCATAGGGATGGATGGGTTTTCGCCTGTTGAGGTCAAGTCTGAACCCAGCCTTAAGCAGGAGCAGGAGTGCAGGTGCACGAACGGCAGAGTATGGAGGCAACGATCAGGCTTGTTGGTTATAATAAATAAAGTCTATTTACTGATATGATGAGGAGAGCTGGTTTTAGTCTTATTTTTTTTAGTCACATTTACTACTTAAAGTAAGGCTTCATGCACACTTGGTCCGCAGAAAATCACGAAAAACGGCGAAACGGACACGGAATCAAACAACGGTCGTGTGCATGAGGCCTAAGCCTGTTTTGGAGGCTTTGCACCTCGGTCGACTATTTCGATTTTTTAAAACTATTTCAGACCTATATTTTCCACCTAAATGTGTCTCAAAAAATTGCAAGGTTTTTTTTCATTAAAAGATGCACTTTCCTGGAGACGTGTGACTTTTTCGCCGCATGCAACTTTTTTCATGTGCAAATAAGATTAGACATCTAAGTGAATAGGAACCTGCCTAAGGCCCCTTGCAGACGAGCGTGTGTCATACTGCGAGTCCGCAGCGCAGCTCCTGGCCTGAACTCCCAGCACTGCCATGGTCACATAGCACCATATTGATTTATGATGCTGTGTAACCCTTAGGCCTCATGCACACGAACGTATTTCCTTTCCGTGTCTGTTCATTTCAATGGCTCCGCAAAAAAAACGGAAGTTACTCCGTGTGCATTCTGTTTCCATATGTCCGTATTTTTACATCCTATTATTGTCTGCATTACGGTCAAGCATAGTACTGTTCTATTATGGGCGAGCTGTTCCATTCCGCAAAATACGGAATGCACATGGACGTCATCCGTATTTTTGTGGATCCGTTTTTTTGCGGACCGCAAATTACATACGGTCATGTGCACGAGGCCTTACAGTTATGGAATGTATTGGATATCACTGACAGTATTATGTTCATGTTATCCATTACATTCCAGACCTCTAAGGCCCCTTTAACACGGTCGAGTTTTCCGCGCGGGTGCAATGCGTGAAGAGGACGCATTGCACCCGCACTGAATCCGGACCCATTCATTTCTATGGGGCTGTGCACATGAGCGGTGATTTTCACGCATCACTTCTGCGTTGCGTGAAAATCGCAGCATGCTCTATATTGTGCGTTTTTCACGCAACGCAGGCCCCATAGAAGTGAGCAGGGCTGCGGGAAAATCACAAGCATCCCCAAGCAAGTGCGGATGCAGTGCGATTGTCCCGCATGGTTGCTTAGCAACGGGACCAGATCTTTATTATTTTCCCTTATAACATGGTTATAAGGGGAAATAATAGCATTCTTAATAAAGAATGCTTAGTAAAATGAAGAAGAAGGGGTTAAAAATAATAAAAGTTAACTTACCTTAGCTACTTGATCGTGTAGTTGCGATCTGTCCTCTCTTTCCCAGCATCAGCTAACAACTAAAGGACCTGCGATGACGTCACATCACATGGTCCAATCACATGGTCCATCTTACCATTTTTGCGGAACGGAACAGCTGGCCCCTGATAGAACAGTACTATCCTTGTCCGTTAGGGCTCATTAACACGACCATATTTTGTTTCCGTGTCCGTTCCGTTTTTTTTTTTTTTTGCTGATAGGATGCAGACTCATTCATTTCAACGGGTCCGCAAAAAATGCGGACAGCACACCATGTGCTGTCTGCATCAGTATGTCCGTTCCGTAGCCCCGCCAAAAAAATAGAGCATGTCCTATTTTTTTCTAGTTTGCGGACAAGGATAGGCAGAAATAACGGATCCGCAAAAAAACAGATGAAATACGGAGGTCATCTGTTTTTGATTTGCGGACCGCAAAACACATTCGGTCGTGTGCATGAGGCCTTAGGCAGACAATAATAGTACATGTTCTATCTTTGAACGGAAATACGGAAATACGGCAACGGAAGGCGTACGGGATGTAAACGGGAAAAAAAAATCCATTCATGTGCAAGAGGCCTTATTCTGCTCTGTTGTTTTTACAGAAAAACATAGAAAAAAAATCCCAGTGACAGTTTTATATATATATTTTAAGTAACATTTGTAGGTAATTTGTATAAAATCTACCACAGGCTATACGTGCAGCAGTTTTCCATAGCAACAAGACCTCCAATTTTTAGTAGTTATATAAAGGGCTCTCTCGCTTCTCTTCATAAATAAGTGCAGGCAAATAGCAGTTGCCCATAGCAACCAATCAGCTTGCGGCTTATGTTTTCTAACCTGCACTGAAGAAATAAAAGACAGCATGTGATTGGTTGCTGTGGGCCCCTGCTCCATGGTCCTGGCCTGGTAATTTCCTCAGGACAAACACCTGAAGTCACACAGGAAGGGAGTGTCTACACTGCCCTGGTGTGCTCAGCTCAGGACTGTGGAGAACCTACTGGAGCCAAACAACCTCCATATAAAAGACTGCAAACACAAAAGTGACAAACTGTGAGTATTTCTGTGCATAATGCTGCATTGTGGCTTTTTACTAATCCTGTGAAGCCAGGAGGTTTTGCATGCCTTTCCATGTGCTGTGTCTGTAGTAGTTTATTTAATGTTGCCATTTTTAGGATGCATCCACACAATGTGGTCCTATTGCTTTTTTTTTTTGTTGTTGTTGCTGCAGTTTCTGTGAGGCAGGGGCTACACAGCGACATTACATGTCATGACTGTCAATGGTGTTGCAGCTGGATAATTGCAGAAATCCAACACTGTTGGATTTTTGGGTGTAAATCACACGTTGCCTTGCTATCATAGACCACAATGCAAGTTGCGTGCGACTTTTCTGCCATTTGGTTGTTGCACAAATGTTTTTCTGCCACACAACAGTTGCTCTGTAGCCACAGTCTAAGGGCTCTTTCACACGAGCGGATCCCGTGAGTGGAATCCGCTGCGTGAAAGAGAGCCAAGCCCCGTTCCGGACAGCAGAGACACGGAGCACGAACATGATTGATAATGCTCCGTGCCTCTCTGTGACCTTTTACTACAAAATCACAGTGACCATTTTATCTCACTTTTTTTTTGTAAAAAGATCACAGAGAGGCAAAACAAGTATAGGACATGTTCTAATTTTTTGTTTGTGGGGCTGTGGAACGTAGCAACAGATGCAGACGGCGCACAGAGTTAAAGTGAATGGGTCTGCATCCGAACCGCAAAAAATGTGGCTTGGATGCAGACTAAAACAACGGTCGCGTGCATGAGGCCTAAGAGAGCTGAAAGTCACCTTTGCATTTTGCAAAAGTAATATTATATTTGACTATTCAGATCCCGCTCACACAATGCTGTCATTACCCGCACAGATTTTCTATAGGATTTCCTCCTTGACTTCAGCTGCTGTATTCTGCCTGTTTGGAGTTTTTACATGCTACAGTTTTCCATACAGAGGATTTCAATAAAGTTTTAGTAGAACTTTTTTTTTTTATGCAATCACAAATATAGCAAAAACTGGATGTACTTCAGGGAGACAGCTGAGCTATTACCTGTTCATGGGGAAAGTATCCTGGGGATTTTGTTTGTGGCTTTACTTTATTGAGATACCATAAAGCTATGTTCACACATTTCAGTCATATTGGGGTGGATTTACCGATCCTATAGATGGCATGAGCTTAGTGATGGCTAACCTCCGGCACTCCAGCTGTGGAGAAACTATGACTCCCAGCATGCTCCATTCATTTCTATGGAGTTCTGAGCAAAGCCAAGCAAGTGTACATCTTGGGAGTTGTAGTTTTTGCCACAGCTGGCGTAACGGAGGTTAACCATCACAGGCTTAGGGCTCATGCACACGACCGTGGCTTGGTTCCGCATCCAAGCTGCATTTTTTGCGGCTTGGATGCGGACCCATTCACTCTAATGGGGCCACAAAAGATGAGGACAGCACTCCGTGTGCTGTCTGCAGCCGTTGCTCCCTTCCGTAGCCCTGCAAAAAAAATATAACATGTCCTATTCTTGTCCATTTTGCGGACAAGAATAGGCAGTTATATTAATGGCTGTCCGTGCCGTTCCGCAAATTGCAGAACGCACACGGACGCCATCTGTGTTTTGCGGACCGCAAAACACACAACGGTCGTGTGCATGAGGCCTTATGGTCTTTTTAAATAGACGGGTTGGGGCACATTTATCAAGCTCGCTTTTTTTTTTTTTTTTTGAGTAAAAAATAAATAAAAACACAGGTGTATTGGCAACTCTTGTCTTTAAAGAGGTTTCGGTAAGTTACAGTAAAAAAAAAAAAAACACACACAAAATCACTCCAATAGGGGAGTAGCGTAGGAAATGCTTTAAAAAAAGGGGGCAATTTCCAATGGGTCTACAACAGTTTTTTATATGACGCCTGCCAGATCCTCTACTTCACTGCTTGATTCCCAATGACTGCAACGAGGTCCAGCAGTTATCCAACTCATTTCCAACATAAATGCTAGGTTTTGGCTGGACAAAAACCATAGCATGCAATGTTTTTTTTGTCCGGCCGGCATCTGTGCCGGATCAGGCAGATGGATCTCTGAAATGGAAATGTGAACGCAGTCTTAGGCCTCATGCACACGGTCGTTGTTCTGGTCCGCGTCCGAGCCGCATATTTTGCGGCTCGGCCGCAGACCCATTCACTTCAATGAGGCCGCAAAAGATGCGGACAGCACTCCGTGTGCTGTCCGCATCCGTTGCTCCGTTCCGTGTCCCCGCAAAAAAAATAGAGCATGTTCTATTCTTGTCCGTTTTGCGGACAAGGATAGGCATTTCTATAATGGGCCGCTATGTGGAACGGAACGCGGAGCAGCTTCCGTGTTTTGCGGATCCACGGTTTTCAGACCGCAAAACACCAACTGTCGTGTGCATGTAGCCTTAAAGTCACAAACAGTGACTTTGCCACTTCAAGACCATTGCACCTAAATTTAGATGCAGTTGGTGTTTTTATGCTGCCATTTTAAAAAAAATGGGTGGGGTGTGGGCACAAGTAGGCAGGCTGTAGGCAGGAGCTCCGTGGCCCAACTAATTTACCAACGTCTGGCTGGAGTAGAGTTCTCTTCTAGCGCATGGACAGCAGAAGATTTAACAGACTTGTTGCATCCTCCTTTTTACTGAGATGAGATGGTGAAATGATGGTCTTTAGTATTGATGAATGAAGTTTTGAAAAAATCGGTCGACTTGCCGAACTTTGACAAGATATTCGATTTGTCACGAATCATTATAAACGAGGTAAACATGTATGTCAAGGTGGCCGAGGGAATGTACGGAGTGGGCTGCTGCATTGAGCCCACTCTATACACAGCAGGTGCTGTATCATACAGCAGACATCCGGCCGCATTGACTGCGAATGACGATTAGAGTGAATAGGGCAAGGGATCAAAAGATCGCAGGTTCTAGCCCCCAAAGGGAGTTTAAAGTTGTGACTGTAATTCGAAAATATTCATAGATTACTATTATACACTGTATAACCTCCGTCCTGATGAGACAGCGGCAGAGGCCGTAGACAGGGAGATGCGGATCGGGGAATTTTTACAACGCCTTAACTTACCTGCTATCTCGAAATCCTCTAAATGCGAGTTGTTGGCCCCTGTAACACTGAGTGAAATTCAGCGTGTTCTTAAATCGACACATAAAAGGAAGAGTCCAGGCCCAGATGGCCTCACAGTCGCCTATTATAAAAGATTTTTGCCAGTTTTGGGTGAGCGATTGGTGGCCTTTTTTTAATGCGTTACTGGAAGGCACCCCTTTGACTAGACAGGCACTGGAAGCGCATATCATTGTACTACTGAAGCCGGGTAAAGATACAGAAATCCCCTCTAGCTACCGACCAATCTCGCTGTTGAACGCAGATATCAAACTGTGGGCGAAACTCCTGGCCTCCAGGATCTTCTCCCTCCGGCCGAAGTTGGTATCACCAGAACAATTGGGTTTTGTGGGGAGTAGGGAGTGCAGGGACAGCACTTTCTGAGTCCTCATGACGCATCAACACGCTCTGAAACACGGAGAGAAACTGGTCTAACTAAGCACTGATGCTGAAAAGGCTTTCAACAGGGTGGACTGGACTTTTATGAAAGCCACCCTGTCGAAATTTGGCCTTCCTCCGCAGTTTAAAACGGAGGTGATGTCCTTGTACTCTTGCCCCTCAGCAAAGGTGCAGGTGAATGGTGTCCTTTCCCCTACATTTACAATAACAAATGGGACGAGGCAGGGTTGTTCTCTCTCGCCCACTTTATTTATTCTCTGCCTGGAGACACTTATTCAAGCTCTGAGGCAGGACCCAGAGATAAGAGGACTGGTCACAGGATCTGACACTCATACTGTGGCCGCATTTGTGGACGATATGTTATTGTTCTTGACCAAGGCTACTTTCACACTGGCGTTTTTGGATCCGCTTGTGAGATCCGTTTCAGGGCTCTCACAAGCGGTCCAAAACTGATCAGTTTTGCCCCAATGCATTCTGAATGGATAAGGATCCGTTCAGAATGCATCAGTTTGGCTCCGTTCAGTCTCTATTCCGCTCTGGAGGTGGATACCAAAACGCTGCTTGCAGCGTTTTGGTGTCCGTCTGATGGAACTGAGCCAAACGGATCCGTCCTGACATACAATGTAAGTCAATGGGGACGGATCCGTTTTCAATGACACAATATGACACAACAGAAAACCTCTCACCATGGTAAGATGGACCATGTGATTGGACCATGTGATGTGACGTCATCGCAGGTCCTTTAGTTCTTAGCTGATGCTGGAAAAGAGAAGACAGATCGCAACTACGCGATCAAGTAGCTAAGGTAAGTTCAATGCTTGCGATTTACCCGCAGCCCTATTCACTTCTATGGGGCCTGCGTTGCGTGAAAAACGCACAATATAGAGCATGCTGCGATTTTCACACAACGCAGAAGTGATGCGTGAAAATCAGCGCTCATGTGCACAGCCCCATAGAAATGAATGGGTCCGGATTCAGTGCAGGTGCAATGCGTCCTCCTCACGCATTGCACCCGCGCAGGAGACTCGCCCGTGTGAAAGGGGTCTATATAAACTTATTGTCTCGCTGATGCTCAGTAATTCGTCAAAGCGTAGGCCTATGACGGGTGATCTGGCCATATGTGATAAATTCTATGATTTTAATTTTTTAACACAATCCAAGGATATTGTTCTTGTAATGTTGACGATATGTTACTTTATATGCTATTAGATGCATTGTATCTTAACCTGAAACTTTAAATAAAGATTGGTTAAAAAATAAATAGTTGTGACTGTAAAAGTAAGAAAAAAATATCTAAGTTTAAATCACCCCCTTTCCCAATTTGACATATAAAAATATGTAAAAAAAAAAATGATGTATTGACTCATTCGAAAAATTAAAATTTTATGTGCGCTGATTGCCGTAATGGAAAGAAAATTAAAAACACACAATTCCCATTTTTTTGTCAATATTCCCCCCAAAATATTGAATAACAGTGATCAGAAAGTCATACGTACCACAAAAATGTTAATAATAAAATCAAAACAAGCCTTCATCAGCTCTGTAGACAAAAAAAGTTATGGCAATCAGAAAATGGTGATGCAAAGAAAATGTTTAGATTTTTATTTTTTCCCTCAAAGGTTTTTATTTATTAAAAGGTAGTAGATAAAAAATGTATGTTTTGTATCGCCGAATTCGTATTAAGATGCAGAATAAGAACATTATGATATCTTTAGTGTACAGTGAATACCGTGATGTAAAAACCCCCAAAACCTTGGCGGAACTGTTTTTCTAATAACAGACATGGTAAATTGAATGGTGCTCCTTAATAGTACAACTTATCCCCCCAAATGTCCTCATATGGCTATATAAATGGAAAATTAAAAAAGTCATGGCTATTGGAAGGTTGGGAGGAGAAAACGAAAATGCAAAACCAAAAGTGGGCTCCGTACTATATGCTCTGAAAATACAAATGATGAAGAACTTCCAAAAACAGACTGAGAATAAATATAAAAATGCATACATTAAAAATATTAATGGCTCTGTTCTGTCACATGGAAAACTACTGAAATAACAGAAATTATTTTTAACACTGTAAACATGAATCCCTTTAGAAAAAGAATGATTTGCAAATTTCACGTTTAAAATCATAGATAGTCTTTCGGTTAATACCAGGTGGGCCGAACTTGGTGGATGGATCAAACATGGCCGCAGGATTATTGCCATAAGGGAACGGAGCCTGAAAACTTGTATCTGCATAATATGTTAGCCTAACAGGGACTGTTGCTGGTTAGGTGCATGGGAGTATATGCAAAGTATTGCTGTTTTGGCCTTGAAATCTCCTGAAAATGCCCCTTTTTGTATGAAGAATATATAAAGGGGCCACATGGGGCCAATAGTTGACCACTATATACATTTTACCTAATAATTCAGGTTAGGCCTCATGCACACGGCCGTGCGCAGACCGTGGTATCCCGGCCTGGAATCCAGCTGACAGCAGGAGCGCACGGCGTCATTGGTTGCTATGACGCCGTGCGCTCATGCCGCCGCTGGACTACAGTAATACACTCTTGTATTACTGTAGTCCAGCGGCGGCATGAAGCGCACGGCGTCATAGCAACCAATGACGCCGTGCGTTCCTGCTGTCAGCTGGATTCCAGGCCGGGATACCACGGTCTGCGCACGGCCGTGTTCATGAGGCCTTATACTTACCTGTAACCCTTGCATCCTGAAACTACATATGAAGAGTACCTCGTGGTGCAGCAAGTGACCAGCAGTTGGATCCAACAAACTGTGAAAAGAGGAGAGAAAAAGGAGGCATTCCCGGAGGGACACAATAAAGTCAACTGTATGGAAAGGGAGGGACTGCAGTACCAGCAACTTGGCCAGGTGCACGTTCAGCTTCTGCACCATTGATGAGTACACGCATACTGTTGTATTTTTGCAATCGCTTCGGTGATCGATTGCTGTCGAAACAAGTAACCAGGAGGAGGAGGAGAATCAGGAGCAATAGACGACATTGAAGTCAATTGGAGGGCACGACAGCTTCCTTCTGCTGACTTTGTTGGGCCCTGGCTGCTGGAGAGGGGGTTCTGCTGGTGGGAGATTCAACAGTTCCTTTTGGAGGTCCCAGGCAACTGTCTGTTGGCCATAGTGTACAGTAACTGTATCATTAATGTAACGGATTAACTATGAATGTCGCAGCAGTTGAACAAAATGCACGCAACAATATATTAGACCCCCTTTTAATACTGAGGCACAGTAATTCTATGTATAAACTAACAGATTAATGGGAATTGTGCCAACAGTGGAACATGATGCAGACAGCAATATATTAGACCGCCCTTTAGTACTGAGGCACAGTAATTCTATATATAAACTAAGAGATTAAATGAGATTGTGGCAGCGGTTCAACAAGAAACACATGGCAATTACACTCGACCTGCACTGTCCCTGCAGTCTCCCGTGGGATGAGGTTTTTTATAGTGCTGTGACATCACAGGGGATGGCTATCTGCTGATTGGCTAGCTGCATGGCATTATGGGTCTTACTGCATTCCTGGGCTTCTTTCTTTCACTTTGTAACGTGCAGCAGCCATTTGTAGAAACAAATCTAATTTGTCACCACGAAGTGCAAGGAAATTCGGGTTTGCAGCGAATCTAAACTTCGGATCAAATTCCACTTCGTATGCTTCAATTTGCTCAAAACAAGTCTATAGTAAATAACCCCCAACGTCTTCAATCATGCTGGAGATTCCAAGACATTTACACCTTGAATATCTCTTTCCCGGGTCAGGATTTAGATTCTAGTAGTTTTTATCCTCTCGCTGTACACATGCGCTTCCTCTGTAATATATATAAGTATATAGAACACATAATACCATTAGACATACCAGTTGGATTTCACCTGATCTATAAACAATTGCATTACAATCCTGCACCACTATGAAGAATTCTTACACGTGTAATGTTCATTTTTATTTATCGGTGGATGCCTCATTTCTTGCTACAACTCTGACCTGACTTCCCAGATCTGCCATGCATTTTTCATGTTATTGCTATGAGCTGGCGATTACTCATGCTTTCTTTTTATATTTTGTTTTATCGCCTCTCTGTGGGGACGGCCTGTCATGAGGACTTCTGCTGGCCGGGAGCATCTGATATCTTCATGTGTTGATGTATTCCAGCAGCTGCTACTGGAATTTATCAACATGGCAGATTCTCAGACATTTAAGCAAATAGTATCTACAGCAGACCCCAAGCCGCACAAAGTAATAGTGCAATAGTCCAGATGGGATAGTACTTCTCCTGTCCTACAGACAAGAGCTTATAGGTAGTGACATAGTACATGAAGACGGCAGTCTGGTGCCTTAACTAGTTTGTCTCCAGGTCAATCCGTCACAGAAAGTTATTTACAGCGCTCAAGATGTACATACAATATGATCTTGCAAATGGGAAACTCCATGGAAAATGCATTGTGAAAAGTAGGGCTGTAAGGCTGACCAATATATTTTCCATGGATTTTAGACACTACGTCAAGTGAGACAAAAAAATGGTCCTGCTCTCGTCTCCAACTGTCTCATTGGGTCCACTAATATTTAGATATTGGCTTGTCCTAGAACGTGTCCATGAAAAAGGATTTTTTTATTTTTTTTTGCAGGGAGTTGGTAACCAGGGACCACTATTACCCAAACACACCGGTGCTGGGCCTTGCCATGATCTGCATCTTCTCATGTTCCAGAATAGGGTGGTTTAAAGGGGTTTTCAAGGATTATGTAACTGATGACCTAGACTGAAGCGACATTGAACAGCCAACACGCATACAGGGGCTCTCTAACTAACAAATAAATTAACCAAGTCTTGATTTGTAGTAAAAGAGGGGGGGAGACCACAGCTTTATTACAAAAAAACAGGAGGACCTTGTCTACCCTTAAATAGCACTTTCTTCGTCACCACGGATGCCTCGTCCCCGTGGCCACGGTGAGCATGTTTTTGTGGAAACTTCGGGTGACTGCCACTTCTCCGTCTTCTTTTTAGACAAGGTCCTCCCTCCGCCAGCTGTGACATCTGAAAATACAGGTATTATGAGCCAACTGAGAAATAACAACAAAAAAAGCATATTCAACATATCCATCACAGATTCAGAGAAAAAACAACAAACAAGGAGGGAGGGTGGGAAACTTTTCGCTGGCCGAGCGCACACGAAGAGGAGGAGGAGTTAAACCTTTTATATACCCCCTCTTGAGGCGCGCTCGGTTCCCCGACTTAACCTATTCTTAATCCCTGAGCACTTCAGTCAATGGCCCCCACGCTTATACAGCATGGGAGCCACACTCCTCTGAACAGCTAATCAGAATCTGATTTGTGGGGGGTCCGACACCCGGGACCCCACGATCGGCTGTTTGAAAAGGCACAGGCACTTGCAGTAGAGCCACTGCCTTCTCTAGCTTTTCCTAGGCCATGTGACGTCACGTTCATTGGTCACCTTGCCTAGGTGCAGCTCAGCCCCATTGAAGAAAATGGGGCTGAGCTACGATGGCAAGCACAACAGCATCAAATGGCTGTGCTTGATGAGCTAAGAGAAGACCGCAGCACTACTGTGAGTGCCAGAGCCTTCTCAAACACCTGATCCGCAGGGGTCCTGGGTGCCGGACCCTACTAATCAAATTCTGATGACTTATCTGGAGGACGGGTCATCGGTTAAAAAATCCAGAAAAACCTCTTTAAAAAGCAAATCCAAAAAAATTTCCTTTTAAGGTACCTGCACACGAGTGCAGAAAATCTGCACAAATTTTCGTGCAGTTTTCTGTGCATTTCCACACCAAAAACCACATATTAAACATGTGATTTTTGGTGAAGATTTGATGCTGTTTTGTTGCAGGCCTCACCCTTCTGTTGAAAGGTGAAATCTGCATAAAGCCATGCAGCATTCCACGGACGAGTGTTATACGTGTTCTCCACGGACAGCACACATCCCAATTCTTTGTAATATGTGAATTCACACATCGGTGTTTTAGCACGATCGGTGTTTTTAGCATGGATGCACGCTCTATTTTGTCTGTGTACACGGATCCATCACGCCCATTGTAATCTATGCCATCTGTGTTGCATCCGTGTTTCATGGATCATTAGGAAGAGATGCTTTGAAAAATATTTTTCAGCTGTTCAGTGTCAGTGAAACACGGATGGCACACGGACAGCAAAAAACGGACACACGGACCCAACAGTCTCAGACAGCTTCACAATCCGCATGGTAGGTCAAGTTCCACATGTAAGGGCTCTTTCACACTTGCGTTCTGAGGATCCGGCAGGCACTTCCGTCCCGCCGGATCCATCAGAATGCAAGTCGCCTGAAAGCATTTGAAGACTGATCAGCTAAACGTCGGATCCGGCGATGTGCCGAAACGACGTTTAGCTTAAATCCGGATTAATGCACTTCAATGGGCATTAATTCCGGGGTTACAGCATGTCTTCTGGATTTTTAGAAGGAGACAAATCCGCAGCATGCTGCGGTTTTGTCAACGTCCAAAAAACGTTCACATAATGAAGGTAAGACATCCTGATGCATCCTGAACGGATTTCTCTCCATTCAGAATGCATTAGGATAATCCTGATCAGTATCTTTCCGTCCTAGGGTCCCGAGGACGGAACACTAGGACGGAAAGCAAAAACGCAGATGTGAAATGGGCCTAAGAAAAAAGCAAAGTGTACACGCCTCGTCATATATTAGTCACAACCTTTGGCAGTCTGTGCGGCTTAACAGAAATCTATGGCAGCTCTGAGTTTCCGGTCTTCATTTGCACCAAAAAAACTGATGAAATTGAAGATAAATTTGTTGCAGCTGCTGTTCACGCCCCCTCCCACCCTTGCCGTATCTACTTTCATAAAAGTAGCCAGGATGGAGTAAAAACCCACTTATGGCAATATTTTGTTGTAATGGCGTCTAAAAAGTCGCAAACACAAAGTTTGCACCAGAAATCAGGTGAAGGGAGATAACTCTCCCCCATTGCCTTTAGAATAATGCATAACTTCATGACTCTACCATTTCTTCTACGCAACAAGTGGTGCTTGGTGTTTTGGGTGCAGATATGTGATCAGCCAAAAGCCAGTACATAAGTAAATCAGTAACTCCTGCTTACCTAATTTGTAAGGGTGGCAGAATTTTTTTTAAGGGAAATATTGACCCATGCAAGAATTTTTAAGGGACTTTGGGGAGAATGTATCACTTGCACTCCTTTTTAATGTCATTTCCAGCTTGCTGAGCGCTGATTTTATATTTGGCGTACAAGCAATGCGGCTGCACTGTGTCAATGATAGTATGTCAGAAAATTACCTTGAATTTTTTTGCAACTGGCTGCACATCATAAATGGGCCGTAAAAATGATCTACTTGCCGAAACTGTCCTACTTTTCAAAGTGGAATGGGTTTGCGTAGCTGACAAAAAAAATGCAAGATTGTGCATAGAAAGTTGCTTGTAACATCATTTGTGACTTTTTCTGGCATAACAGTCATGATGACTGCCCCCTTGGATTTTAAAGATGTAATTATATAGCTGTCATCCATATTATTAATTAATATGCAGAGGAGAAGCTTGAAACTACTGGTCCCCAGTGTAAAAAAAAAAATCTGTACCTATCATGTGACTGGTGTCTGATTATGTGGCACAGAGGCCTACTGCTACCTCTACTCCCTCTATAGTTAAAGGGGTTCCTACTACTGGGACCCTCAATTATCATGAGAACAGGGACCCCATACCCCCTGGGAACTCCAAATTGCACAAAATGAATGGAACGGTAAGCTGAGCATTCACACTGCTGCTCCATTTCCAGTATCTCTATAGGAGTTCGAGACAGCAGCATAAAGTTGCATTTACACGAGCCAATATTCATTCAGATTATTGGGAACGAATGTTCCTGCAAATGGATTGTTCCCGACAGTCTGCCCATGTAAATGTGCCATGAAACACTCATTCATCGGGTGATCCTGTTGTTCATGCAGGCACCACCAATCATAGTTTCTGTGGTCTAAACAGCGATCTGCTGCTCAGAAACCATGAATCTGTATTAGAACATGTAAATGAAGCGGTCTCCTTTACTGAACGAACATTCCTTCCCGACAATCGGTTGCAGAATCGTCCCATCTAAATCCTCCTTAAAGCGCTCGACTATTTCCGGAACTCCCATAGAGATGAGTGGAGCAACAGTTTGCACGCCCAACTTGCCGCTCTGTTCATTTCGAAGGGCATTGAGGGGTATGAGTTTTTCTTAATCAGTGGTAGGAACCGCACAGATATAATAACTATCTCCTATCCTGTGGAAAAGGGATTAACTTTTAACAACCAGAATAACCCCTTTTAATACTTGGTAAGTCATTAGTATCTGATCGGTGGGGCTCCGACACCTGGGATCCCTTGCCGATCAGCTGTTTGAGAGGGCAGTGGTTGCGCTGTGTCCTCCTCTCAGCTCACCAAGCACAGCTCTATACATTGTATATTGGTTGTGCTTGGTATCGCAGCTCAGCACCATTCACTTAAATAGGGCTGAGCTGCAGCTAGGTCTTGTGACCGATGAACGTGTCATCACATGGCCTAGGGAAAGCTGAGAGAAGGCGCTACTGCAAGCTCTGGTACCTTCTCAAACAACTAATCACGGGGATCCTGGGTGTCGGACCCCCACTGGTCATCAGTATTAAGATTTCAGAAAACCCCTTTAAGCCACTGTAAATATGAGGCCCCTGTATAAGAAGCTATACAAGAATAAAATAGCATTACTATCCCATGCCAAAGGTGGAACCTAAGCAGCTAAGGGTACTTTCACACTTGTGTTCGTGTGATCCGGCAAGCAGTTCCGTCGTCTGAGCTGCCTGCCAGGTCCGCCGATCAATGTGTCAACTGACAGCATTTGTAGACGGATCCGGGTGCGGATCCGTCTACAAATGCATTGCAAGAATGGATCCGTCTCTCCGCTTGTCATGCGGATGGACGGATCTGTCTTGCAGTCTTCTAAACAGTTTTTCCGGTCTGCGCAGAAGAACGGATCCGTCCGTCAGTTGTTTGGCAATGCTGGATCCGGCACTAATGCAAGTCAATGGGAATTAATGCTGATTCCGGCGACTGATCAGGCATTTTAGCATGCTGCGGTATTATGTCTGCCGAAAACGCCTGACAGTGACTGAACGGAAGGCATACTGATGCAAACTAAACGGATTTCTATCCATTCAAAATGCATGGGGATATGCCTGATCAGTTCTTTTCCGGCATAGAGCCCTTTTGACGGTGTGAAAGTACCTTAACCTTATGATGATACTCTTGGGCAGTAGATCCTGCTGCTAGACAATGGAGACACTTGAAGCAGGTTGCATACTTGCATACTTTAGCCTAAATATCATCTAATGCCTTTATAGAAATACATTATATCTACAGCACACAGTCTGGCCTTGTCATGTTGGGTAAGAATAGGATGTCATTACTATGCGTGCTATACCTACATGCATACAATGGAGATAGCTATATCTGTCAGGCTTATACAATGCGTGTTTGTGGTAGTTTTCCATTTTTAGGGAATCGGAGAAGAATAAATGATAAAGGTTTACTCCAGTTATTACAAGTTATACCCTGCAGGGTCCCCGTTCTTGTAATCTGTGGGGGTCCCAGCACTAGGACCCTCACCGATCATATAGTTATCCCACATCCTGTGGATAGGGGATAACATATAACATCCTGAATACCCTTTAATTATTCCCACCTCACTGGGATTATACAGTGAGGGGAATATTTCAAAGGCAAGGTTTACATGTCATGCTCTGAACCCGGCCACTGATGTGTTCTGTAAAGTACGGCTACATGTTGGCACTGGTCGCGGCTGCAGATTGCAGGGCTTTTGCATGGTAGCGGTGAACCCATAAGAACAAATGGGGTTGCAGAGAAAGTCACATTTGTGCCACGACTGCAACCCCTGAATTACAAAACAATCCAGCTTGATTTTTTGTTGTTCAGGGGTCACAGTCTCGGTATCCGTGCAACTTCCGTTGCGACCCCATTAATTTCTATGTGATGCCCCTGCAATCCTGGCTTCGACCACTGTCACTGTGTAGCCGTAGCCTTCACGTGGGATCCAGATCCCGAACAATATACTGTACATGACAGCTGTGGAAAGGTTAGTGATTGAGACTTTTCCAGCGATAATACATTATCAAGTGGGCAAGATTTTGTATATTGAATTTTTACTGTTCTGTAAGTTGCTCTTTTAAGAAATGGAGTTTGTTGATTTTAATTTAGCGCAGATTTTCCTTTTGCAGAGTGGACACATAAAACAACATATGACGTTTTACATCAGTAAATATCCTAGAGAAATGTAACAGAAACTCCTAGTTCCGTGCCAAACTGTAAGCCGTCAGCATTGAGTGTTTTTCATTATTTTATGTGATTAAGCAAAATTCAATTACTTCTTGAACTTTTGAAATATCCTTCGTTTATCTAAACCTCTGGAATTTTGGAATATATTTCGTAATGAGCTGACAAAGGGCGCTTCTTGGGGGGCACAAACTGTATGACCTGTGAAGCTTGGGGTGCCAGTGGGCACTATGAACAATGCGGTTTCCAAGGGTCCATATGCTGTCCGTTCTCTTGTGTATAAGTGGTTTGAAGGGGCTCTTCCCATTAATAACATCACTTATCCAGTCTTTGTTCTGCATTGATTGCTGGGGTCTGACTACCACTGATGAGAATGAAGGTCCCATGGGTGAAAGAAGTGGTAGTACATATGTGTAACCACCATTCCATTCACTTCTATGGAACTGCCAAAGACACCCATGCTTTGTACACAGCAGTCCCATTGAAGTCAAAGGAGTAGTTGTTGTGTGAAATTGGAGGTGCAGCGTACTCAAGTTAGGGTTCAATAGTGTTCCTGGGTGTTGTAGTGCAGTTATGACCACTAACCTGGGACAGGCCGACTCTCTGGTTCTTCTGCAAGGACAGGTAGTTATAGGTAGAGTTCGTGACGCCAGTGCCAATTAACGGTGGCACACCGTTTGTTGATAGTAGGAATATCTGAGGAACCACGTTGCAATAAAACAGAACCTGAACTTTACTGAAGCTTTGGTAATCATACATAGACATGGATGGAAGCGCAGTTCCTTAGAAGACGGTTGGTTTAGCAGGTTAAAGGTTACGGTTCATATATGGCAGTCTCTTACATAGCAAGGTGATTTACAGAGGGTAAAACACAGGACTCTTGCAGTACAGGCGGCTTGCACTCTCTACCTGACTGATCCTGGAACAGGGAAACTATCCTCCAAGGCCCCAATGCCCTAAATCTGGCGTATATCCTTGGGAACACGATAATTAAGTACCTCCTCTGGTATCTGTAGTACCTCTTGCTTTCCTGAACTTTGCTCTGCCTTTCCTCAGCTTCTTTAGGCTGGTTACAGTGATGATCCTGCTTTACTTATCCCTTTGGTAGGTACGGACTCAAGAGAGGAACCTTTTCCTTGGATCTGGAACCCGGTTACAGGGACTGCAATGCCCTCTCCTAGTCTGCAGGCTCCAGGCCTGCACTGCCTTCTCAGGCTCATGGCCTGGACTCCACTCCACAGGCTCAAGGCCTGGACTAGACTGACTTTCCCTGACTGAGCCTGAATATATAAACTAGGGCTCCCTAGCTCCCTCTATTGACTTAGAGCTGGAATGACATCCCTAGCAGGCCTGCACATGGCAATATAACAGTAACAGGGAAGTACATAGCATTACATTACATTGTATTTTATGAAGATGACTTATACCAACCTCCCCATAAATGAGGGGAACGACAGCACTTAAGTGACCCTTCTGTAGTGTCGGGCATCACAACTCCCGTACACTACAGAGGCACATAGAGGTATTGGAGGCACATGGAGGTATACTAAAGGACTTATAGACCTCATCAAAATAGAGCTGTAATGGAGCCATTTGCATGAGCACTAGAATTCAGGTCACATTTTCAGCATTAAAAAAAATGTTGCAAGGTAATAATAAATTTGGCACCAGAAGTTGGCCTACAGTGTAGCTGCACCTCTTTCTTTGGAAGTTCGCATGGGGGTTGAGAGGCATGGTCATGGACTTTTGCTTAGGGGTATGACCACATGGCACGTGGCCTCGCTACCGTTGGGTACCACGCGGCCGTTCAGGCCACAACAGGCTTTCTGGCCAGTATTGTGGGTGCCGAGCAGCAATTAACAATGTGGACAGACTAAACCATGTGGTCCCCCTTAGTTTAATTATAGCCTGTATCGCTGTGTGGAACCCAACCGCACCACAGCCATGTCGCATCCACGACACTGCAGTGTGGTAATACCCTACGGGTACATGCACACGACCTTGCGGTGCCTATTCCTGACCCCAAAGCGGGACTGCGGAACAAAAATAGTGATGTGGACAGCACACATTGAAATGAATGGGTCTGCATCCAAAAACATGGTTGTGTGAATGGGGCCTAAAAGTGATGTCCACTAAATCCACACCCACTTTTGCACTTCAAATCTCAAAGTAGTGCCACAAAGTGCAGAAGTCAAAATGTCATGAAATTTTGCGCAATATGTCATGTGCAACATCACTTTTTCGCTCCAACAAACTGGCACCCCAGGTTTAATAAATGTCCGCAGACTCCCCACAGTGCATTTTTTTTTTTTTTTGTCTTTTTAGGTGTTTTTGGTCCCATTACTGCCTTCTTTTGCCATGAACTAGAGGTGCTATCTGCAGATATGGTTGACAAATAAGGACTCATGGAAGTTACTCCATGTGCATTCCGTTTTTGTTTGTCCGCATGGCCATTCTGCAAAAAAGTAGTGCATGTCCTATTATTGTCCACAAATCACGGTCCGAGGCCCCATTCAAGTCAATGGGTCCGCAAAAAATACGGAACGCACACGGAACACATCCGTATGTCATGCATATTTCATCCATATTTTGCGGATCCATACTGTAGAAATGCTATGCCCAGCCCATATTGCTCATGTGTTTGGTGATTAATAAGTTACTGTTTCCGATCCGCAAAAAACGGATCTCATACGGAAACCATACGGATATGTTTTGTGGAATAACGGAACGGAAGAGGACCTAAATCGGAGAAAAAAAAACTCAGATGTGGAACAACGGATCCGTGAAAAACAACAATGGTCGTGTGCATGAGCCTTAAGGCTTACTGTTCTGTAACACATGGGTTTCTCTATACATACAAAAAGTTACTATTTCCTGAAAACACCACTAGGTTTCTTGTGCATCTGACTGGTTTCTATCAACCATCATAGATTAAAGTAGAAAAAAATGAGTCTAATATTAACCAGGAAACGTTCCTAGGGACCTGGGCTTTCTCAGCCGGATGGTAAGAATACAATAATATGAGACAGCCAGAAGGAAGTCCTGGGTGGTTCACCTAATCTGTAATTATGGGAATAGTTTGATAAACTGCAGGCTGATGAGCGCACAGTAGAACAATAATCGCGTGGACTGTATTTTCAACTAAAACACGGATAATGGTGGTAGTCATTCTTGCAACTTACAGAACATCAGATGGATCTACCTGACATCTAATAACGTAGTTGTAGAGTTGAGCCACGGTGGAACAGCAGTTAATTTTATAGAGTGCTCATTTTGATGTTATTAACATCGAGAGGTCTGGGTCACTGTGACCTTCTTAGAAAAACATCTAAAGTAATAAAATCCACTAAAACATTATTTATATGACCCAATATATGAAATGACTTCTAAAGCACAAATAATGTGGGCCTAGTAAAATGTCATAGATATGAAGTATTTACAAGCTTTATAGGTTCCTAATGATCTGTTATTTTTGGAATGAGTTAATTACCATTGCAGATAATTCTGTCAATCTACAATATACCTTTTTGGCTAGAAGACCTCATCATACTAATAGAAAAGTATGTTGTGTATTTGAAATTGTACTAAGATTTTTGTCTACAGCTTGCAATACATGCAGTATCCCAGACCTGGGGGAATCGGCAATGTTTTATATTTATTGTTACGTAATGAGATGTTTATGCATATGTTTGGGCTGTTCCATTCCAGTAGAGAAGGTATCATTGGCAGGAAGAGGGCTAACCACCCTATTTCTTCTCTCTTGGTAGGAGTGAGCTGCTTCTTCTTTCTTCCAGGAGGGGGAGTTTCTGAGAGTTAGTGGAAGGGAGAGGAAGCACATGCCTGAGCTCCTGCTCCTAGGGACCGTATCCAGTTCACTTGTGAAGCCAGTTATATTTTGCACTTGCTAGAGAGAGACTCTTTCACACCGGCATTCCAGATTTGCTCTGCGATTGCGTTGGGTTGTTCAGTTTTTTTCTGCGCGAGTGCAATGCATTTTGAACGCGCATGAGAAAAAACTGAATGTGGTACCCAGACCCGAACTTCTTCAATGAAGTTTGGGTTAAGTGTTGTGCAGATTTTATTATTTTCCCTTATAGCATGGTTATAATGGGAAATAATAACATTCTTAATACAAAATGCTTACTTAAATGTGGCTTAAAGGGGTTAAAGAATAAATTAAATCACCCCATCCAGTTTATCGCACAGCCAGGCATCATCTTCTTTGAGGACCCGCAAAAGGACCTTTGATGACGTAATCGCGCTCACCACGTGGTGAGCATGGTTACGTCAGCACAGGTCCTGCTGAATTCAGCAGGACCTGCGCTGACGTCACCACGTAGTGACCGCGATTACATCATCAAAGGTCCTTGTGCAGGTCCTCAGAGAAGAAGAAAGATGATGATGCCCGGCTGCGTGATCAATTGGATGGGGTGAGTTCATTTTTTATTTATTTTTTAATCAATTTACTTACATCTTCTCCTAGCAATCATGCGTGAAAATCGCATTGCATCCGCACTCGCTTGCGGATGCTATGCTATTTTCACGCAGCCCCATTAATTTCTATGGGGGCTGCGTTGCGTGAAAAAAGGAGAATATAGAACATGCTGCGATTTTCATGCAACACACAAGTGATGCATGAAAATTACCGCTCATGTACACAGCCTCATTGAAGTGAATGGGTCCGGATTCAGTACGGGTGCAATGCTTTCACGTCACGCATTGTGAAAGGGGCCTTATACTTTTACTTTTGACCTGATTCTTCAAACCACCTTTCCATTGTACCGATCCCCAAGGAGCAACGGGCTGAAGAAGTACACAGTGACACACCTCATCAGCGCCACTATCACTCCCATCCTCTGCACTAGCTCTTAAAGGCACACTACATACACATTAGATAAACGTTAGCCAAATGTGCCAATTCTGGCTGCCCTGTAGGCCTCCACAACAAGTAGAGATTGGAGAAAGAAGACTCATGCTTGATGAGTTTCTACTTGCCTGATCCATTGTTCCTCAGGGAGATGGAGGCTGCCAGAGACCTTTTTGTACTGAAGAAACCAACAGCGTTTGCATGTTTAAGGGGTGTGTTTGCAACAGTGGCTGACAGAAGGGGGGATGAGATGGGTAGTGGAGAAAGATGGGGTATATAAGGGAGCATTTTTTATTTTCTTCCTATTGGTTGGCATCATTCTTAATACTGTCTAATTTTTGACAGGGCAAATGTAGACTAGACAGGTTAAAAACGTGCAACGTTTATCACAGTGGCTGATGCTGGATGATAAATCTGGAGCACCTTTACACTGTCTAGTCTAAAGCTCACCGTACACATTCAATAGCTGTCTGCAGACGCACAGCTATCTCTCCCAACTCCCTCCCGGCTTTCCCATACACACACATGTTCCGCCAAACGTCTCTGTGTATGCTATGGGGAGAGCAGAGGAAACTGCTGCCAGACAGTTCTGGTGGCAGCTTATCTCCCTAAAGAACAAAAGGATGGGGCAAAAATATTAATTTCACTCAGTCTTTGTCTCCTCAAACATCATCTGTCGGGGAAGAGTCAGAAGCACCCCACACACTTTAGAGTGTCAACCAAACCCGTCTTTCTCGGTGGGTTTGGCAGACAAAAGTATAATGTGTATGGCCAGTTTATGTTTATGCCATTTATTAGTTGACTTACTTTACACCAGAATTGTGATGCATTTTTTTGGCTCAGATTGGCACATTTTATGACCCTCCCCTCCCCTTTAAGCCATGTCTGTTTCCAGGCAAGCCATGCCCCATTGTCAAAAGATGAAAAGCATGCCACTTGAAGAGGACCTTTCACTGGTCCACAGTTTATTAGGCAAAGCTATGTAAATGGAGAGCAGCACCCAGGGATGTCCCTGCACTTACTTGTATCCCTGGGTGCCGCTCCGTTCGTCCTCTGTAGCCCCCGGTACCGGCGCTCGTGCTTCTCCAATTTTGCCTGGGGCGGAGACTTCTTCTTTTGCCCTGAGCGTCTCCTTCTCCCAGGGCTGGAGCGCTGGCCAATCGCAGCGCTCAGCTCATATCCTGAATATGAGCTGAGCGCTGCGGGCAAAAGAAGAAGTCTCCGCCCCAGGCAAAATTGGAGAAGCACGAGCGCCGGTACCGGGGGGTACAGAGGACGAACGGAGCGGCACCCAGGGATACAAGTAAGTGCAGGGACATCCCTGGGTGCTGCTCTCCATGTACATAGCTTTGCCTAATAAACTATGGACCAGTGAAAGGTCCTCTTTAAATGTGATGCAAAGCATGTATACCAGAATACTGCTGCATTTTGATTAGTAAACCTCCTCCATACTGTCTATTATGATTTGTTGATTGTGATCCCTAAGGCATATCATGTTCATGCCCCATAGCTGAAAATGCCAGTGCAAACTGAACCAACAAATTAAAGTGAAATTAATATTATTATTTAATTTTTTTTTTTTTTAAGGAGTAATAAAGACCTTGTTAACACAATGTAACACAACACAAGTAAATCATAGCCAGGAATCTTTCTGGCATTTCATGCTGCTTGTGGTTCGGGAGCATGAAGCTTCTAATGGGTTCCCTTTAACCTCTTCGTAGTGGCCTGCAATCCACAATCTGCGGTATACGGACATAACCAGTCTTTTATTCATACTTTTTTCCAATCCAATGCCAAAGATAATTTTTCAGTTCTGAGAACTGTGTTTTACCACCCAAAAAAAATCTATGATAAAGATAAGTAGATGCAAAGATTTTCCGCACATTCAAGAGAAAGTTCAGAAGGTTGAATGTTAGCTTTTAATATACTACAAACCATTTAAAATTTTGCTATTACAATTTGAACCAATTTCAGTGAAAAGGGGGAATGATTTAATTTGTGCAACCCTAAATAGAAAATTGTCAGCCAAAATATTTTTTTCTAAAACATTCCGAGAACTGCTTATAATGTCCTTGTCAAACAACTTTCCTATTCATATAAACTATTTACTATTCATTTATTTCTTTAGTGGCAAACACCTTTACATTAGAGATCAATATTGTAAAATATATTATTCCAGATTTGCTAATAAGATTAACCCATGCATTAAAGGAAAAGACTCCAGTTAATACTGTATGTGCGTGTGGTTATGGTCATGGCTTTAGCCCTTCGCTAAGCAAGGGGTCATATTGTGGGTATTTTCTCTACATTCACTGCCTAGTTTAAATAACACTAACGTTTTGTGTTATGAGGTTATTGAAGTTTTTAGTGTTTAGATTCTATTGTATTAAAGGTGTTTTTCTATTTTCAGATGCTTAATATAGCAAAGTTTGCTTCCTTCTCGATATCTCGTTTGCTAAACATCATAGCACATGTAAAAAGAAAAACATTACTTATATAACAGCTGTTGCTGACCGCCAATGTTCCCCTACTCAGCGCCGTGGTCCCTGGCTCCACGTCTGCTGCATTACAGGGCAGGTAGCTGCGATGATTTGTTGCCGGTGTCTTCCCATTCACCACCACGGTCCTGGGCTCTGTCCTTCTTGGAATCCGCTCCATGGTTTCCTTCCAGCCTGTTCCCTGTAAGGGCCGGTGTGTAACTTTCTGTTCTTTAAAGGTTTTGTACATGTGATCTGTTTGACCAATCCCACCCATGCTGCACCTATATAAGTGGTCTAGCCCCCTTCCCAGGTGCCTGAGCCTCAAAGGTCCTTGTGTCCATGCAAAGGTAGAATTTGTCTGTGCTTGAGTTCCTGTGTTCCTGACCCGTGCTTGTCTTCTGGATTCCGCTACCTGTCTGATCCTTGCCCGCTACATCTTGACTCTTGTCTCTTTAAAGGGGTTATCTGACCTTTGTAACTGATGACCTATCCACTGGATAGGACATCAGCACCTGATCTATGGGGGTCCACCCCTGCAGATCAGATGCTGATGACCTATCCAGAGAATAGGTCATCAGTTACAAAGAGATAGATAACCCCTTTAAACCCTTCTGTCTTTCAGAAGCACATTGGATAGCATTTGGTGTAGAAATTGGCTGTGAGGGTTAAAATTGATGAAGATCATGGCTGTACCACAGGAATGGGTCTATGGATACTTATGAGACCCATTTCATGCTCACCGACTCTACTACAGCCTGATGTCCACTAGTTCAGGGTGGGGTAGTACTGCTATTTTTTTAATAGTGTATAGCAATAAGTATCTGTATTTTTAACCATTATACTTAGGCTGAATGCATTTCATATTATCGGACTGTGTACTTCCCTAGTTGCCTTTTCTTACAATCATGATTCATCTTAACAAAGACGAGTCCTTTATTTCTTATTCCAGAGTAAAATGTGTTTAAAAGAAATGATAATGAAATTCTAGGTGACGCCTCGGGAACATGTGGCATCAGTCTTGAAGACTTCATGGCTGAAGCCACTGAGGTTAAAATGACAATATATCAGCTTTGTTTTCATTACTGTGACCTTGTTCAAAGCCGCTCTAGGAATGGGTCCTGTCATCCTTTGACCCAACGAAGACAACATAATAACCGACAACTGTTACTAAAGGATAATACATGAGATTGTGGAGTCTAAATGTCTTCTGAACAAGTATGGTTTCATGCTGGGCTGTCTCCTCTTGACATGCCGTAGAACGTCTGAATAAACATATAGAAACTCAGCTTAGACAATGTCTTTGCTTTCAACTTGCCAAATTTGTAGTATAAATAAAGGTTTTCCACAAATGTTTTGATTACAATTTCATTAGAAATGTTGCTAAAATTCAAACTATTAAATGGAACCATATTGGCAAAACAGTATATTCGTACCATAGGCCTGGTTCATATGGCAGAGATGTGTGCACTGAGCCTGTACTTAGGCACGCAGAGTTCCTACAGCTCCTTGTACTGCTGTATGGTGCTTCCTTATGGCACTGTACTACATAGACATAAAAGCCCTTTAATTGGAGGCATACAGAGATCCAGCATGGCTCTATACACCTCTTGAAGGATGTTAAAGGCCATAACATGTTTGTGTGCATAAGCTCCATGTCTGTATCCACACAATGTCATTTCTTGTAGTTACCAGTGTAGTGTGAATTTGTAGTGTCGCATGTGCAATGTGCCAGCCCGCAGGGGAGGTGTGGGATAGTCATGATAGGAGCAGTAATGGTAAGGGTGATCGTAGTCCTCATGGTGGCTAATCCTTACACCATCATCTCCCCTGGCCACTTGTAGAATGACGGAAGAAGCGCAACTCTTCTTCCTCTTGGGCCACATCCTGGACTTTGTGGTCTCCTGCCTGGTGGTGCTTGGGGTGCCCTTGATGTCAGATGAACAGTGGGGTGCAAGGCAAGAGAACAGAGGCCCAGGGTGGATATGAAGGCTGGCTTTTTTATAGTAAAATAAAGTCTCTCTTGTCAAAGGGGTTATCCAGGAATGGATAATGATGACTTAGCCTGGGGATAGGTCATCGTTATCAGATTGGTGGGAGTCCGAGTCCTGGCACTGGTGAGTGCAGCTGGCTCCCAGCATCTCTTAAAGTACAGCGCCGTACATATTACAACGGCTATGCTTGGTATTGCAACTCATCCCCATCCACTTCTATGCGGCTGAGGCTATGTGACCGATGTATGGCAACGTCACATGGCCCATGAAGAGGCCATGGCTCTCGCAGAGCGGCACTCTCTTCTAACAGCTCAACCCCTTTAATTCATCCCCAAGTGAAATGAGATGCTTCTGATTTGCATGTCCATGTAATAACTCCTTAAAGACTTTAACGACTATCGGACTAGACAAAAACTAACTTCCTCAACAGCAAAAAAACATTTGTGTCTTCTGTACCAAAGGGGTAAAATATTATATCCGCTGCCTCAAAAATGATGTGTGTCCTGGTGAGGAACGCTGAAAATCTCTATTTCAGCAACAAGTAAGGCTTTGAAACCATGCCCAGAACTGACTAAGAAATCCACCCTGATGAACTGTGATAGAAGGAAGAGCAAACTGTACAATTTGCCTTGCAGAACATTTTTTCCCTCTTGGTAGGGATTTTGAGACCAGCGTGATTGTAACCCAGAACCTTATTTATCCTGCAGTAATTCCTAAATGTGATCTGAAATTTCAGACGCTTTGTTTCTGCAGAGAAAATTGTTTCCAATAGTACACGTATTACAAGTACTTTGGGCCAATTATATACGTGTTGAATCACAGCAGACAAATCGATTTAACTCCTCACTCGTGTATGTGGCATGAAGAACCTATTAGGCTGCAGTTCAGCTTCAATGATGCACTTTTTTTTAATTTTCTGTGCTCTAAGATTCTTGTTGAGTTGCATAAAGTACATTGAGCTGACTGTACAGTACTGGTTAAAGGAAAATAAGGGAAACGGTCATCAAGCAGGCTAGCTGATTGTGATGAATGTTTTATTTTTATTTACAGCACCCGGTTTAAAAAAAAAAAAGAGAACTCCTTGTGTTGAAAATGCAGTCATCATGTTACAGAGCAGAAGGGACTGAATAGATAAAAAAAATGTGTAGAAATTCATTCAAACCTCTGCTTTTTTAGTGTGTAGGAGTGCTATCAGGAATTTCAGGGACCCATATAGGCAACCCCCCGGGTCTTTCTCACATTCATAGCCAGTTATGTCGAGTCATTTTGTCATACATATCATTAACATTTTAATTTCTATCAACTCTTATGGGTTAGGCTGTTTACCAATCATTATAAAAAAATATTCACAATATTGTAAGGGTTATGATTACAGGTAGAGATGAGCGAAGCGACTTCAGATGCTACATCCGAAGTCGGTTTGCTAAAAAATGTGTTATAATACTGTACGGAGATTCATCGAATCTCAATACAGTATTAGAGAGACGAATCTCCGTACAGTACTAGAGTGTATGAGCTCTGATGAGCTGAAGTCTGTTAGTCACGAAGTCGCGCGTGTGGAATAACTTTGGTAATTGATTATTACAGTGAAAAACCTTGGAACCGAACTCTGCTTCGGTTCAATGGTACCACTCGGAACCGAAGCGAGTTCGGTTCCAAGTTTTGAAGTGGTTTTGCACTGCAATAATCAATTACCGAATTTATTCAACAAAGTCTCGCGCGACTTTGTGAATAACTTTCTTCGGCTCATGGGCTCCGTACAGTAGCTTCCAAAGCCCACTTCGCTTATCTCTAATGACAGGGTAACAAATACTGTCTTTTAAATTTTAATTGCACATATGTTACAAAAACAAATTTGTTATAATTGCTTTGGCTCCTTTATTTTATTTTTTTTAGTAACATTAACGTTGCAGAAAACTGTAATTTACTGTAAAAGAAAGTTGGAATATTAAAGTTAAATTTTTGCTGCCATAACTAGGGAAATGGCTAAACAGATCTCTTTGGGGAATTGATCCCCAGACCTTCTGTATAGGACTTGCTGCTACTCTATAGGTCTCCTCTGTTCTAAGAGAAGCAGTTTCTGTGCCTACTAAGCTAAAACAGTTATACTATTTAATTTATTTAATATTGTGCCCTTGAAGAAAACTGTAAAATCCTATCCTTACAGCAGGGTAGGGGCTCATAGCTGGTGTAGGTTTGGAAATCTGGTGCATAGACTGCTTGTGCTTGAAAATGCTCCAAATTTATTAAGAGGTCTGTGCCTCCTAATATATTTGACACATTCATTTTTAACCACAGAAAATTCAGTCCCTCCAATACAGCAGGTCTATAGTGCATTGGTAGATCTACTGCCTGCCATATATTGTCTTTGGTTCAAATCCCAACAGTGACCTGTAAAATAATTTCTGTTGTAAAAGTCTATGGGGAAATGTATTTCCCTAATCGGTTTTCTGATGAAAAAAGTCACAAACCCCATGTTTGCGACTTTTTAAACACCACTAAATTTAGTAATTTGTATGCCATCCTCCCCACTTTATGCGAAGAGTGTGGGGCCAATGGTTCTGGCACAGTTATCTTTTTTTTATACCAGTTTTCTGGAGTAAATGAACACTAAAACCTACAGCAGCTTCGAGGTTCCAGTTTAGGTACATGGACTGCTGGAGGATGCTGGACTAATTTACAAAGACGTAGCACAGGGGATATCAAGCGAAACATGTCAGGGGGCAGAGTTTAGCTGGTGTTTTTACTAAGGCTGCTTGATGTGGCTTGGCCCGGGTCCCTCATCTACTTTGGGCCCATGACTGCAGTACCACCAGTACTGCCTGGTGGTAGCACTTTCTGTATAGGCACCATACGATATTTTGTATTTATATGGATACCGCACAGTGTATCCTATGTGTCATGCAGTAATGAGGTGTTGAAGGACATTTGCTGGACACTGCATACATAACACAGGAATATTTTTGTGAATACAGAGGGATACAAGGTCTAAAACTTTAGTCACAGCTGTCTTTTGTCTTAGAAATGCGAGAGGTATAAAAAGAAATAGTTTAGTGGAAAATTCAGCTCTGCTATATCTGCACATTGATGTAAAAAGACAGCAAATGAAATGGAGTGATGGATATAACTAACTGCATGAACCTCTTGGTGGTATAGTTGAGCATCAAATCACTACCACAGCTGCAAACAGTTATGTGTGAATACAGTGAATTCAAAAAGTTTTCAAGTCCTTTCACTTTCACACATTTTGTTATCTTGCGGCTAGCGTTGAATGTATTGAAGTCCATGAGGCAATGATTACAGCCTCCAATCTTCTTGGATATGATTCAACAAGGTTTGCACACCTGGATTTGGTGATTTTCTGCCATTCTTCTCGGTTCATCCTCTCAAGCTCTATCATTTTGGATAGGGACAGTCGGTGGACAGCCATTTTTTTAGGTCTCTCCAGAGATGTTCAATTGGGTTTAAGTAATGGCTCTGGCTGGGCCCCTCAAGAACATTCACAGATTTGTCCCTAAGCTACTCCTGTGTTGTGTTGATTGTGTGCTTACGGTCATTGTCTTGTTGGAAGGTGAACATTCAGCCCTGTCCAGTACAGGGCACTCTCGATCAGGTTTTTAGAAAGAATATCTCTGTACTTGGCTCCATTCAGCTTTCCCTAAACCCTGTCTAGTCTCTCACCACCATGCTTCACTATAGGGATGATATTGGGCAGGTGATGAGCAGTGACTGGTTTCTCCAGACAGGACACTTAGAATTTAGACCAAAAAGATCAATCTTGGTTTCATTAGACCAGAGAATCTTGTTTTTTTTTAGGTGCTATCTCCTCAGGATAGATCATCAATATCAGAACGTCGGGGGTCTGGTTCCTGGCACCCCGACTGATTAGCTCTTTGAAGAGTTAGCAGCGCAATTGCAAGTGCAGCGCTTTAAAATTACCTGTGCATCGTCTCGCTTGTAGAGGTCGTGCAGTGTAATTACATCTGCTTGTCCCATTCTGTGTGTAATTACAACTGCTTGTACAGCGCACAGATAATTTTGAAGAGGAAGCAGCGCTTGCACGAGCACCGCTACCTCTTCCAACAGCTAATCAATGAGGGTGCCAGGAATCAGCACCCGATGATCTGATATTGATGACCTATCCTGAGGAGAAGTCATCAATATCTTTGCACAACCCCTTTAAAATCAACACACTAGATTCCAAAACTTATTGGTATGGTTTTTCATTATTCATTTTATGCAGTTGTTTGCAAATGTCACCTCTTGGGGGCAGTACTACATCAGTCAGATAGTAATATTTGCTATAGTATGATGTCAGAAAGTTCATGTTAAAGTTGTGATTTCTTCCTGCTCTAATTTTTGCATTCTTTTCTAAATTCTTCTAAATAAAATAGGGAATGTTACTGACAATTTAGCTGAAATGATCTAGGCTCTACTATATTTACTGCCATTTATCTATGAAGCACCTTCACCTTCTGCAGTAGAACTAGCAGTAAGGCTCTATTCATATTTTGTCTTTACTTCATTATCGGCGTGTGCACCAGGAAAGCTCCAGCGCGCAAGCGACATGTGTCTATAGGCCAACGTGTACCCAGTATATGCCACAAGAATGTTCGCTTGACATAAACTGGGCTGCTATATGTCAGGAAAGCTTTTTATTTTTACTGTACAGGAAAGTGTAGTGTGCTGTACTTTCCTATACAAAAAAAAAAGTTTTATTGCAATGCTAGAGGTATGCCACTGAATGCCTGTAAAGTGGCATACATCAGAGGCTTCTGTTGGAGTTTTATATTAAGGGACAACTCTCAATTTGAATGTGCTACTTTGTAGCTGCACTTAAAGGGGACTTTCTGGTCTTAGGCCAGTCTTGCAAGCAAATTCACTGCGGGAAATGTAGCATTATGTCCATACAGTTCATTACAACTGATGGCAAGCACGAACTCACAGCATTATAAATTGCCTTGAGATCCTGTCACAGAAGCAAGAGTTCAGGCTGGCAAATCGCGCTCCCACACAGAGCATATTTCCTGCAGTCAACTCCCTCGTCTGAGACTGGCCGTAAGCTAGGGTGGCTACGTAGCGACTTGTGGCTTCAAGACATTAGGGTGGCAAATATCGTGCTGCCAATCTCCCCTAATGAATGTGGTCGCTGAGTGGGTTTTTGCGACTGTCATGTTGAAGTTGTAACAAGTTCTACAGTTTAGCTTTAGCGTCATGTAAATGAATCTTAAATTTTGAATAGTGGAACTTTAGCCAGGTTAGAATTTGCTTTGGCAGAGTTTTACTAATCCTAAAACTTACGTAGGCTTAGGCCTCTATCACATCTGCCGCAGGGTGTTCCATCTGGAAGACAATCCAGAGATCGGCCAAAGAAAAACCGCCGCATGGAGTTGATGCAGTTTTCGATCCAAAGCCAGAAATGGTTGGAAGGAAAGAAGGAATATCATGGAAGTATTTATACTTCTCCTTCCTGTTGGATCCACTTCTGGCTTTGGCTAAAAAGCTGCATCAAAACCTCCTACAAAGTATGGCATATACACTTTTTTTTTTGGAATTTTTTTTTTGTTTGTTTTTTAGATTATGGGGGTCATTTAGTATGACTTCCTGCAGCAATTTTGGCCGTAAAAAAGTATCATAGGCCTGTCTTGTGACTTTTTAAATGCTCGTGCGCTTAAATTTAAGCACACGCAGACTTTTTGCCATTTTTAGCGCTTATCAAGACCCAGCAAATTCACTGTCATGTTATCACAAATTCCCGGCACAAATGAGGATTGAAATGTACTCCAGTCAGGGGGTCTTGGACTGCTGGAGGACTGTGTCTCATAATAAACTATACATAAATGAACAATGACCCTTTTCGTAGGTGATGAGCGTATTTTGTTAAATATGCCTCATTTACCAATAGTCCTTGTGGACCAAATAACGCTCTATTTTTTACCCGCTAAATTATAATAAAACGTAGCATTTAATTTTCACACTTAGAATTTCTCTTGAGGTATGAGAGTGCTATTTAAAATATTGCAGCATAGCCTACAGTCTTGTCAGCATTATAATAGAAACTATGGTTTACTGCCTATTTAAGCAGTGACTTCACCAATCTCTCCTGGTTGTGTGCATACACCAGATTTAACTGTCAGTTTATAACCAGTATCTCTTGTTGCCTGCCTAAGGCCTCATGCACACGACCGTTGGTGTTTTGCGGTCCGCAAACCGCGGATCCGCGAAACACGGAAGCTGCTCCACGTTCAGTTCCGCAATTTGCTTAACGGAACGCGGCCCATTGTAGAAATGCCTATTCTTGTCCGCAAAACGGACAAGAATAGGACATGCTCTATTTCTTTAGCGGGGCCACGGAACGGAGCAACGGATGCGGACAGCACACAGAGTGCTGTCCGCATCTTTTGCGGACCACAACAATGGTCGTGTGCATGAGGCCTAACTTGGGCCTGACTAAGCTTGCACTAAAAACACCAGCTGAACGCTGCCCCCCGACATGTTTCGCCAGAAGCAAATAGCTCAGTTAGGCAGGCAACAAGAGTTACTGGTTATAAACTGACAGTTAAACCTGGTGTATGTAAGGTTTCTAAAAATGCTTCTGTATGGATGAAAGATATGGCTGGCCAATCCACCTCTAAGTATAGAAGGTGCATTGGAAATATTCCCTCTCATAGTGGCAGTGTCTCTCAGCCATGAGCCCAGTACCTTGCTGTCTAACTGTAGTGCACCGTCTTTCAGACTGTGGACCTTCTAATCTTTCTGGAGCGCTTTAGATAAAGTTGCTTCATTAGCTTGAAATTTCTGAGATGATGGTTCTCTGAGCTGAGGCCTAGTAGTGAGGAGGAAACACATGTAGCTCTTCTCAGTAGCTCTGCTTCTTTTTAGACTCCAGTAGGAACTGTCTCTAGGGGCGGACCCATGTCCATCTCTTAGCATCCTAAAGGGCTAAGTTAAGGTTATTAACCATGACCTATCCATACATTCCCATTGAGTAAGCATATATAGTAAATCAAGACATTTCAGTTAACCAGATAAAAACTCAATAATTATCACTTTTGCAGTGACCCAGTTGTGGGGTAGTGCAATAGTGACATGTCAGAGGGTTTGGATAACTGTGGGTCTTTGGAACAAAGGGGCAGACGTGCCCTTGGGTTAGGTGTGTACAGGCTTATAGGATTTCTACAAACCAGTGTACCATTTGTTCTTCAAGGAGAGACAAAAAGTTTTGGCCAAATCATTTTGACCATGTATTCCAGCCAGGGTCCAACATGGACTACCCCTGTGCAAGAACTTTATGTGGGTCCCTTGCTGTCTGACGGCTGATCATAGAGAACTCTTATCTTTCTCTAACACTGGGTTCAGACCTGGGCGTTCGTGCAGCGCGTTTAATTCGCGCGTTTTTAACGCGCGAATTAAATCGCACTGCACAAAATAGGAATCGCGCATTTAACGCGCGTCCCTATTAAACTCTGTTTATGGGGACACGCGTTAAACGGGCCAAAAAACGCAAACATACTTGCTTTTGCGTCAGACGTTTTTACGCGCATCCGAACGCGCATAAAAATGCGCTAGTGTGAACCAGGCCCATAGGAATGCATGGTTACTGTACAGTTGTGCGTTTTTATGCGCGTTCGAACGCGCGTAAAAACGCTAACGTGTGAACTGAGGGTAATAGTTACTGTGAGACATGAACTTTACTAGCTCATACTCTGATATCCTAATCTACGAAACTTTAGGAAGCTTCTACCTGCTTTTAAGGTGAATTGAACCACTACTGGTTACAACTCAAAACTTTACCCCTGGCAATATGTCTGCGTCTGCAGACTCCCACCAAGTAGAACCTCTAACATGTCATTATGTACTTCGATCTGCCATGTCATTTACTAGTGAATGATTCCATTACAAAATGTTCCTAATAAATGCCCCTTATTGTTTGACCACAAGGTAATTTACGAGCAATAGGAATGGCATAAGGGTGCAGTCTGAAGTCAACATGTTTGACTTGGATTCCAGACATGATGGCCTATCTACTAGTGAGCCAAACCAATACATGCCTGGAATCCAGAGAGCAGCACGTATTTTACATCACACTGAATTATTCTGTTCTGAGCTGCCATAAAAAATAATTATGCTGTGACATTACGCTGATATTAACTTCCGCACTTTGAAGTGTGACATTTGAGCAGCTGTGACAAGCTATAAGCCTGTCCTTCATGTTTTTTTTTAGTGCCCTAAGATGCTATAATGCCACAAGGACAAATAGAAAAAATGTCCCCTTGCTACTAAATGATACAACGTAAAAAAAAAAAATCATCATATACTCGCATGTTTCTCCCTGCCATTCTCACTGCTGCAACTCTCGTCGTCCTCCCGGTGTTTGTATACAAGCGTCAGTGAGATATAGAGGTGAATGTTATGTGACTGCTACAGCCAATCACTGTCCTCGGCTGTGTTCTGCCATACATCGATGAGAAGAGTGATTGGCTGCAGCAGCCATATACCAAATACCTCTACGTTATTGCTGATGCAGCATCCTGGCGCCACATACAGTTAGAGTTCATGGAGACCTTGACAGCGTCCAGGAGGTCTCCCCTTTTTTACGGGAGCCTTCCAGTTGCTCTGAGAGAGTATGCTGTAACTTGTATTAAGTAATGAAATGTGAAAAAGTAAATGCTCAGCTAGAATGATTTCAGGGCTCATATAAACGCAGTACCCAATTTTATACAACAAAGGACAGGCCGGACCTTGGGCTAGAAGCCTGAGGGAAGCCTGCATGACTGGGTTTGGAGGAAATGGGGGAACTTGGCAGGCATGGGGAGTAGTTGGTGGGAGGGGTGAAGTGGGCCAGAAGGCAGGAAAGGGGCCATTTTGTATGGGCACAGAATAATTTGTGCAATTTGTGGGCGTTTTCCCTCAGAAGTTAACAATACTGTACTCCTAAAGGGGTGTGGGGCTGTATGAACTGGACCTCCATATATCTCTGTACCACAAAATTGGGGCATGCTCCATCAAATTCTGTTTTTTCATTTTTTTGTGACGTATCTTGTGTATGCGGTTTTTGCTGGGAAAAAATGCCACTTCCAGATGGTTGCTGAGAGTCTACACAGGATATATGAAATGCAGGAAAACCTTTTTTTTAAATTTGGTAACCTTTTTCTTTTTTTTTTTTTTTTTTAAACACAGCATGTTGAAGCAATTTTGTTTTTTTTCAGGTGTTTTTCCATCTTCTCTATAGGTAAAAAAAAAAACTGAACAAAAGCTGCCCATAGATTTATTTTGAAAAAAAAGGCTAAAACAACACTTTTTTTTTTAAATGCCAGAACAACTGTATATGTACAGGAAACATTATTGTCGTTACAGTGATGAATTTAGCTCTGGCATTTTTTCACCTGTAAAAAAAAAAAATGCTAGAATAAGCGCATGTGTTTTTTTTGGCACCTGTGCAATCAGTTTTGATGTGTTAGAAAAACACATCAAAATGAAGTGCACTCGCGTGGAAAAAACTGAAACACTGAACAAAACTGACTGAGTCTACTTTCACACTCGCGTTTTGGCTTTCCGTTTGTGAGATCCGTTCAGGGCTCTCACAAGCGGTCCAAAACGGATCAGTTTGCATTCTGAATAGAAAAGGATCCGCTAAGAATGCATCAGTTTGCAACAGTTCAGTCTCCATTCCGCTTTGGAGATGGACACCAAACTGCTGCTTACTGTGTTTTGGCGTCCGTCTGATGAAACTGCTCCAATCTGGCACAATAGAAAACCCGTCCATCTCCCATTGACTTTCAATGGTATTCAAGATGGATCTGTCTTAGTTATATTACAGATAATACAAACGGATCCGTTCTGAATGGATGCAGGCGGCTGCATTATCTGAACGGACCCGTCCATGAGGGATCCGCACAAAACGCGAGTGTGAAAGTAACTTGCTTGCGAAATAGTGCTAGTTTCACTGAACGTATCCTGAATGCACCCTGACACAATCCGTATGGTTCGTGTGAAAGAGGCCTAAGGTTAACATAGCATCATAAATCAATATAATGCTATGCGACCCCCAGGAGTGCTGGGAGGTCAGGACGGGCGCTGTCGCATACTCACACAGCGAGTCAGAGTGTGGAACTTGCTCATTTGAAAGGGGCCATAGGGACAAATACTTCTGCACGGGCTGATTCACACGACTGTGAAAGGCCCAGGAAACATGGGCTGTGTGCCTGCCACATCTACCGAGGCTCCCCTGACCTGAACTGACTACATCATAGTTCCTATTGTATCACGGGTCTATTGTACTGTACTCATGATGAGGTGAGTACAGTACAATGGATCTACAATCACATACTGTATGAACTGAGTTCAGTGAGTTCAGTCAGGGGAATGCAGTCGGCGCAGGAGATGCGACTGACACACGGATCATGTTTCCTGGACCAATCACGGTCATGTGAATCAGCCCTAATACAGCGATATAAAGAGGCGTTATATGGTGGTACAAAGAAGTGCCTATGGCTCATAAGAAGGAGCCACGAGGACTCTGTGTGCCTCTGTTTATGGTCTGTGCACCCAACCCTGCTTAGAGGCTTTAAAGAGCTATATCTGCTGTTAATATATTGCTTGGCAACCAGCAAAATGCACGCTCCCAGTATACATTGTATACCTGATACTGGATACATAGGGTTTGTATAGCGACACACAATAACCGTGTACACAAACAGAAATGGTGTGTGTAGTCAGCAGCCATAGTAACCAATCATGGGAAACCTCTAAAGGAAATCTAATGTAATCTGCTGGAATGATCCTCGAATAAGCCAATACATGAAGTCATGTAATAAAATTTGTACATCATAATGTTTCCATGAAAATGCTGGTCTGTCGTCGGCCTAATCGTTAATTGCGATTGTGTCATTAATTGCCTAAAAGATTATCCACTTGTCTAAATCCGACTTTGTCCTTATAGCAAAGGTCCGTGCAGTGATCTGTCTCGGGCCTAGTTCACACTTAAGTGTTTTGGTCAGTGATTTCTATCAGTGGTTGTGGCCAAACCAGGGGTGGGTCAAAAATACAGAACAGGTGCATGTCTTTCCATTATGACTTATCTCTGTGTAGCTTCACTACTGGTTTTGGCTCACAATCGCTGATGGAAATCCCTGACCAAATACTGAAGTGTAAACTAGGCCTCATACTGACACACAGTATAATGTATTAGCATACAGGAGTATGCTAATACATTATAAGGGCTTATGCACATGAACGTGTGCCGACCAGGACCGCATTGTGGCCCACAAACAGCAGGACCACAATATAGGGCACCGAACGTTTTTGTACCGTATCACGGATTCTGCAATCCAGAGGGTGTGGAATGGAGGCACGGAACCGCACACAAGCACTCCATGCCTCCGCACCACAAAAAATTATTTTTTTGCGGTGCGGATAAATCACAGACCCATTCAAGTTGAATGGTTCTGCATCCCTCTGTGGAAATTGCACGGATGATGCAATGCATTGGGGACTGTGCATGAGCCCTAAATGTGAAATAAAACAGTAATCCCATAGTGGAAATGTTATGAATGGAATAAAAAAAAATCACAGCCCCCCCCCCCATAAAATCACTATTATTTGCTGTAAAAATACATTTTGTGCGCACATGAAATAAAAAAATAAATACACATATTAGGTATCCACATGACCAGAATTTAATTATCAGGTTATGTAGTGTGAAGCATGAACGGCTTAAAAATGAACTAAGGTGCCAAAATAGCTTTTTTTTCCTTCTTCTATATTTCCACAGCAAAAAAAATAGTGTATAAATTACACCATACTTTATATGTATTCCCTACAAATAATAATATTTCTGTGGCATGATACAAAGCCTCAGACAGACACATGAGTGAAAAAATAAAAACGTTATGGCTGCTGTAATGCAGAGAGGCAATAAGGAAAAAAAAATGTTTCAAGTCATTAAAGGGGGTTTTTGCTTATACTATATGATGAGCTATCCAATATCAGATGGCCATTAAGGGGAACACAATATCAGTGCCATTGCATTGATGTTTGCAGTATTTTTTTAAGTCAGCTTGGTAGCTACGGAGTCGTTTCAGAGGCTTTTAATAAAAAGTGGGCACATGGCCATAAAAATAAACCCGGGGGCAGGTGGGAGGGTCATTATGATGCCTCTAGACTACCAAAGCATTTGGTAAAGGGTCTGAGGTCCTTTGATGCTGGTTGGAGTTGTCTGAAATCTGACAAAAATGTTTGTAAGCATTCAAATCAATGATCTATTGATGTTAAAGAGCTTTTCCAAGACTTTCCAAGACTTAGATATTAATGACGGGTCAATTTCAGATCAGTAGGGGAAACGCTACACCCCCAGTGATCAGCTGCTACAGTGGATGGAGATAGAGACAGAGGGCTCCTTAAGATTGGAGCAGAAAAGTGGCAAATGAAGCTTAACACAGATAAATGTAAAGTTATGTCCATGGGAAGGGGAAGTACATGTCTCTGGTAAATACTAAATGGGAAGCCATTGGATAACACTGACATGGAAAAGGACTGGGGAACTAAACTTATATGTGGCAATCAGTGTCAGGCAGCTGCTGCTACAGCTAATAACATAATGAGGTGCTTCAAAAGGAGCATAGATACATGATGTGAACTAGGGGTGGGCGATAGGGCCGAAAATCTATATTGCGATATATTTTTAAGCATGTGCAATATATATTGCAAATTCAATATATTATTTTCTATATTTGGCACTCCAGGCCCTGGCCAGTGCAGCACTGTGCAGACTGCGGAGTTGGGAGGCCATGGAGAGGTAAGTGGGCTCTGTTGTCATATCGCGGTCTGGTGATCTATATCGTTGCACAAATTCATATTGTGCATATTGCATATCGCTTATATCTCCAACCCCTAACGTGAACACAGTTCTGACACTTTTTGGCCCCTTTCACACAGGCAGATTTCTGTCTCTTGCCAAGCATTGATTAACAATACATGTTAATTGGTGCTTGTTTTGTGCCCATACAGTTTTTAGTTGTCACCAACACATCTCCTGTTTACATGGGGCAATGTGCTGCTGACAAACAATGATAAAGTATGTGATCACCCGAGCAGTCAGTGATTACCAGAAGAATAGGTGATGCCACCAACCCTTCTACCTAATGTGGGTAATATGGAGTATGGAGACCTCCTGTATATACTAAGCAGTGGTTCAAATATATTGGGGAAATTTATCAAGACCCACACTCAAGAATTTTGTCTTAAAAAAGTCACACAACATAGGGTTGTGACTTTTGAAGGCACTTGTAAAAATGCAATTGCTAAAATTTTTCACACCACTCACTCCAGTTTTGAAGTGGCCATGGTTAGCTGTGCTAATGAGTTTAACTACAGATATATGACTGACTTTTTTAAAAAGTTGCAAAAAAGTCCCAAAGCCGCTCCTTTAGGGGTAGGGGGAAACTGGATCAGCATTTCTAGACAAAAGTGTTTGTTTTAAAGCTGAGTCCCATCTAAGGTTACTTTCACACTGGCGGTATCTCCTGCTGGAACAGCCTGCCCGGTACATGCTGGCGAAAGTCCACCATGCTGGCGGAAGTCCGCTCACCATAATGTACCGAGATGCAGCACAGTGACATGTGCGCGCCTGCCATCGCGCGCCTGGACACACATAGGTGTGTGTATTTAGCTTTTATGTGTGTATTTAGCTTTTACATTTTTTTCTTTTTTATGTGCCAACTATGGGGAACATGAGGGGGGGGGGGTTGACATTTTTAAACTTGTAGAGTTGCTTTCAGATATCTAAGAACTCTCTTAAAGAGGACCTGTCACCACTCCTGACATGCCTGTTTTAATAGCATCATGCATTCCCAATTTAATAACAATTCTGGAGCATCTACTCTTATGGCTCTATGTTGTGCCATTCCTTTAATATTTCTACTAGAAGTTATGAATGAATTGCTAGCAGTCTGCAGTAAGGGTACAGAGGGGTGGTAACCAGTTGGGGGGAGGGGTGTCCCTGCAAACTCTGACTCTATCCAATCAGTGCTGCCATTTTTAGACTTTGCAGGTACATACCCCAAACTTGTTACCACCCCTCTCTGTACCCTTACTGCAGACTGCTAGCATTTAGTTCATAACTTCTAGTAGAAATAATAAAGGAATGGCACAACATAAAGCCATAAGACTAGATGCTCCAGAATTGTTGTTACACGGGAATGCATGAAGCTATTAAAACAGGCCTGCAAAACACGGCACGTTTGTGTTCAAGAGGCCTAACTCTGGAAGTGTCTTGACCATGTAAGATAACCGTTGAGCTGGGATGCCTTTGTTTGATGTAGTTGATCTTCTGATTTGAGGTTGATCTGGTACTTCTGTTTCTTCAGTTGAAGACTCTAACCAGATTTCTGTATGTTCGTTCTGGTTGCTTTTGGATTGTAACTGAAGTTGTTCTTGTTTAAGATGAACTATTGGTGCAACGTCATGAAACTTGAATGACTTATAACTCTCATCAATCACTACATCTCTACTCATTATTATCTTGTTGATCTGTGGGTGAAGGATTCTGTAATCTTGTAGCCTACCGGGATACCTTGGCATGCGATTCCCATTTGGTACATTTTTCTTTGGGAACATATACAAATGCCCTACTTCCAAATATTCTAATGTGGTGTAGTTTGGGCTTCTTCTTGTTCCATTGTTCATTTGGAGTTTTCTCGGTAGCTTTACTTAGTAGTCTATTTTAAATATAGCAATCTGTCATGATTGCTTCCGCCCAATATGTTGTTGGTAGATCTGCCTCAAACGGCATACTTCAGCTTTCACAGAGTCACAAGTAGGTCATAATTTTCTGGAGAACCGCTGAGTGACTGTGTGGCTACATGGAAATCTTTTATTTCTTCTTCAATACCTTGCAGACACTCAACAATTTCTAAAGTATTTCCTATATAGTCCTGCATATTCTGGTCCTTGCTTAACTTAGACTTGTACAGTTTTCTCATTATATACAGCTTGTTGCTGAGATTCATTCTTTCATGCACTTTCTGTAGCTCCTTCCACATCTCTTTTGCAGTTTCACATTTACATATCTGCACAATCTGATCATCATGTATAATGAGGGAGATAGTAGCGAAGGTGGCGTAAAGATGCTAGTTGCAACTAAAGTAGCAGTGGCATTTAAATGCCAAATCCATGGAGTAGTGGAGTGATAAATTCCCCCTTTATGCTCTCATCAGAGGGGCAATATGAAGACCCTTGACCCCAATGCAAAATACATAACAGGACCTCTGTACTACCACGTGTCATTTATAATACTGGTTGTCCTATGTGTCAAAGGGACCGTGGGGCACCAGGTCATGAATATAACTGCTGCCTTTGTACCCCCTGTTCTCATTCTGCCCAACACCCCTGTACACAAACCAGAAGTCCTATATAAAAACATTAGGGACCTAGAGTTCTTTGTCCTTTTCCAGTCTGGTTACAAAAACTTCTAGGTCCTCCTGTTTCCTCCGCTCTCTGCGGGGTATTATTTATGGATACAAGTCCAGAATATTAGAAATAGTAATGATAGCTCTTATCATGAACTAAAAGGCAAGCAATAAAGAACCTGGTCCTCCAACATTGTTGCAAAAACAAAAATACTAATTCATCCTGTCATCGAGTCTATCTTTAGCGTAATGCTTTAATGAACTCATCCCTCATGCGACAGGCTCTTTTAGCAAAACATGTTTGTAATCTTGCTCCTCAGCTGCGCAAATCAATCACCCATTTCTCTAATCCACCATTCAACGTCTGTGGAATTTAATACATTTTCATCAGATCAGAGAAAGGTCTTGGCAAAACTGCAGGAATATGGTCGCCGAAGCATGGGTAAAAAGAAAAAAAAAAGAAAATTAAGAAAATGTTATTTCTTTGTTAGCAGAGCTGACAAAAAAAAACCTTCAAAGCCCCTGTCATTCCCCCCCCAAAAAAAAAAAAAAACGCAAATTAAATGGATTACACAACTTTTTGCAATGATATAGTTATTTATTTGAAAGTGCCACATGTAGAGGGGTTACACATACAGAATATAAAAAATACAAATATGATAAACATGAACCTATTAACAGACTGGTACAGAGGGGGAGAGGACCCTGCCCACGAGAGCTTACAATTGTGTTTTTGCATGTGGTGTTCCAAAAATTAAGATAGGAACTGACTGTCATGAATCTCTTCAGGTTACAGAGCCACGGTCAGTCTGGGAGAGGCAGCCAACAAATCAGCCCGTAGCGTCCAATCATGAAGTGTGCTCATGGCACAAGCAAATTTTGTATCCGTGTCCAATCCGCATTTTATTGTGGATAGCACACTGACCCTTCATTTCTAAGGGTCCGCCAAAAACTGGACAGCATACAGATGCTATAAGAGATGAGTGAAGCAACTTGGGATGCTACATCCGAAATCACTTCGCCAAAAAATTGTTATAATGCTGTACAGAGATCCTTCTCCGTACAGCATTAGAATGTACTGCCTCAGATGAGGCGAAGTCCGTTATTCACGAAGTCGCGCATTGAATAACTTAATTAAATGTATTTGATTATTACTAGAGATGAGCGAACTTTAAAAAAAAGTTCGGCGTTCGGGTTGTGGTAATCGCCGCATCCCGTTATGGATTCCACTACCGCGGACTATCGCGGCATATGGAATCCATAAGGGGCGGCTTCCACCAACCCGAACTGTTGAACAGCCAAAAGACCAGTGCTGAGCCACGCCCCCTGCACTGATCACATGACGGTGACGTCACCCCAGGTCCTTCGGCTGTTCAACAGTTCGGGTTGGTGGAAGCCGCCCCTTATGGATTCCATATGCCGCGATAGTCCGCGGTAGTGGAATCCATAACGGGATGCGGCGATTACCACAACCCGAACGCCGAACTTTTTTTTAAAGTTCGCTCATCTTTAATTATTACAGTGAAAAACCTTGGAATAGAACTCTGCTTTGGTTCCAAGGTACCACTTGGAACCGAACCCGAGTTCGTTTCCAAGTTTTTCAAGTGGTTTTTCACTGTAATCAATTACCAAAGTTATTTAACGAAGTCTGCAGTGGCGGGGACCCGATGGCAGAGAAGGCAAGCCTGATGCCTTCCATAGGCATCGGGGCTTGCCTTCTACAGCATAAAAGCTGACAGCCAATGCATTACAATACAGAATGTATTGTAAAACATTGCAGAGGGGATCAAACCCCAGAAGTTGAAGTCCAATAGTGAGACAAAAATAAAAAGTAAAACAAAGTGTTTTTCATATAAAAAAAAAAGTTTCAAGTAAAATTTCCCGAATTAAAACACATGACATTGTAAAAAAAAAATATTGCCGCGACTGTAACGACTGGCTCTATAAAAATATTACATGATCCACCCCCTCACCTGAACACCGTAGAAAAAATAACAATCATTTTTTTTGCCCCCTTGCATTACAAAAAGTGAAACACCAAGAAATTAAAAAGGCGTATACCCCCCAAAATAGTACCAATCAAACCGTCACCTCATCTCGCAAAAATTGAGCCCCTACATAAAATAATCGGGCAAAAAAAAAAAAAAAAACTATGGCTCTCAGACATGTTTTAGCTCACACTAAAACATGTTTTTTTTTTGTTTCAAATGCTTTTATTGTGTTAAAAGTGAAAAAAATAAAAAAGTAGACATATTGGGTATGGCCGTCTCCGTAACAACCTGCTGTGTAAAAATATCACATGACCTAACCCCTAAAAAAAAAAAACTGTCAAAAAAGCTATTTTTTGTCACCTTAAATCACAAAAAACTGTAATACAAAGCGATCAAAAAGTCATATGCACCCTAAAAGTGTACCAATCAAAGCATCATCTCAATCTGAAAAAAATTAGACCCTATATAAGACAGTCACCAAAAAATAAAAAAAAACTATGACTTTCAGATTTTGGAGACACTAAAAAAAATTATTTTTTTAAAAAAATGCTTTATTATGTAAAACTGAAACAAACAACCCAAAAAATATTTGGTATTGTTGTGTCCATAACAACCTGCTCTATAAAAATAACACATGATCTAACCTGTTGGATGAACATTGCAAAAAACAAAAAATAAAAACTGTGCCAAAACAGCAATTTTTTGTTACCTTACCTCATAAAAAGTGTAATATCGCCTAAGTCTTGCGCATGTGCGGTGCTCTCCTTGGTTAAGCACGATCCTGTCTCCGGCTGCCGCTGTTAGCCGGGTTTCAGCGGCACACTGCGCATGTGCAAGACCTGTGCGATCCCGGCCGCACTGCAGGCTGTCAATCTGACTTGAAGCAAGGAAGCCACTTGACTTCAAGCTGACTGGCAAGATAGCGCTGATGGCATCGTTTTTTGAATCTATGGAGCATCAGACTACCAAATCAAAGATATGATTATTATTAACAGACTGGGGGCTACTATGAGGTAATGCTGGTGATTTTAATTGCGTTTTTGAGGCGACAGGTTCTCTTTAAAGTGAAAAATGGCAGGGTCCTGAAGGGGTTAAATTTGCACTTAAAGGCTTGAACTATACGCAAGATGGTGCAAAGACTGCAACTGAGCCTTAGGGCTCATGCACACGACCGTTGCTGTTTTGCGGTCCGTTTTTCACGGATCCGTTGTTCAATATCTGAGGTTTTTTTCCTCTAATTTAAGTCCTCTTCCGTTCCGTTATTGCACAAAACCTATCCGTATTGTTTCCGTATTTGATCAGTTTTTTGCGGATCGTATACTGAAACAGTAACTTTATTAATCACCAACCACATGAGGAATATGTGCTGGGCACAGCATTTCTACAGTATGGATCCACAAAATACGGATGAAATACGGATGACATACGGATGTGCTCCGTGTGCTTTCCGTATTTTTTGCGGACCCATTGACTTGAATGGGGCCTCGGACTGTGATTTGTGGACAATAATAGGACATGCACTACTTTTTTGCGGAACGGCCATGCGGACAAACTGAAACGGAATGCACACGGAGTAACTTCCGTATATTCTACAGCCCCATTGAAGTAAATAGTTCCGCATACGGTCGTCAAAAAAACCTGAACGGAAGCGGAAAGAAATAACGGTCATGTGCATGAGCCCTTAGTTTTTCTCCAATAGTAAACACCGTTGTGAGATTTTATGCAATGGTTTCCCACAGAAAACATTATGCAGCCCAAGCATTACTAAGAAATTAGATTACCAGACCTAGAGCCTGGGATTGTGAGTGGGAGTGAATGAATATCTTCTATGTACACTCCAGAATATCCCTCTCCAACTCAGTGCAAAACTTGAACTAGATTCAGATGTAGAAGAAGAAAACTTTCCTTTGCTTGTTTAGGTTCCACTGCTGCCACTGGTAGGCCATAGACTACAAATAACTATAGGTGACTGGTTTGTGTACGGCCTCATTCAGACAGCAGCATTTGTAATCCAAAACCAGTAGATTTAAAAGGAAAAAAGTTGAATGGAAGATCTTTGCATCTTCCATGTTATGGATCTCCTCCTGGTTTTAGCTTACAAATACTAATGAAAAATACTGAGGGAATACTGACCATGTGAAAGTGGCCTAAGGAAGAGTATACAGTACTACATAGTACTTACAGCACTTTGTTTAGAAATCCTAAATATCTGCAGATTATGGCAGCCAAAATCCTTAGGAATATTGGGGTAAAATTTAAGAAAGTTCTACTCTAGTGTTTTGGTTTTAGAAAAGCTGTCTATTTTGGTGCACATCCCATTTAGCAGAAATATTTGTGTGTTTTCTCTCTTTACTTTCACCCGACTTTTTTTTAAAAGTGGCTGGGACCTCCATGGCCATATATACATGTAATATGTGCACTAGATTTCATTATCTGGCACAAAGATTATTAAGTTGCCTTGGAATTAATTTTGGCACAGCGAATACTTGCTTTTTTTTTTTTTATTAAGACTGGTGTAAGAAACACCAGCTTTAAAAATAAAAATCCCCTATTTTCAAAAATAAACACTATTTCCATGGTATTATACAGGACTGTAAGGCTTCATACATACAACCGCGGTGCTGCTTTGGTCGTGTCGTGGACCGCAAAACATGTCCTATCTTTCACTGCATCTTGTAGATCGTGGACTGATTTGAAATCAATGGTTTTTCTAAACAGATGATAATTATTATTAAAGCGCCATTCATTCCATTACGCTGTACATATTGTAAGGGGTATACATACATAATACAGACAATTGCGCTAAGCATGAACAAGACAAGTTACAGACTGGTAGAGAAGGAGAGAGGGCCCTGCCCGTGAGGGCTTACAATATACATGGTAGATTTTTGGTAATGTCCACAGATAACAAATGGTACCTTTCTTTGGCTTTTCTGCGACTGTAATGCTCCAGAAACGAATTTTGAAGGCATATGCAAATGAGGATCGCAAGTGCCCAGGGTTGTTGTCTATCCCTGCAAGTGCCCAGGCCCCCTGGAATTACTCTTCGATATCTGCTGCTCTGTTTAGCTGTTAGCCAGCTCAGTATTGTCCTAATGTCACTCTCCTCTGCTCTTCAAATTCCATACCATCAGATCGTCAAGAACTTCAAGCAGAGAGGTTCAATTAATGTAAAGTGACAGGACTGTCTCCAAAAGAGGATTCAGCTATGGGATTGGGTCAGCACCAGTGCAGAACTTGCGAAGGAATGGCAGCAGGCTTGTGTGAGTGCATCTGCACGTACATTGAAGTGATGGCTTTGAGGGAGGCCTGGAGGAAGGCCTGGTGTCAGGAAGGGCAAGAAAGAAGCCACGCCCCATGCACTGATCACATGACGGTGACGTCACCCCAGGTCCTTCGGCTGTTCAACAGTTCGGGTTCGTGGAAGCCGCCCCTTATGGATTCCATATGCGGCGGTAGTGGAATCCATAACGGGATGCGGCGATAACCACAACCCGAACGCCGAACTTTTTTTTAAAGTTCGCTCATCTCTACCTGTGATCAATCCTCAAAAAGAAGGTAGACGAACAAAAACACAGAAATTCTGATAAACTGAAAAAGAAGGGTTAACACTGGAAATACTGAGTTTTTGCATAAACTTGATGTACTTGCCAATAAAAGTTAAACTTATAAAAAGGCTAATTTCACGCGAGTGTATTAAGTGCAAGAAATACTCTCTGTGTGTGAAAGGTATTTCCTGTAGTGAATGGTGCTCCTATGGTATGGACCCACAGCACTATAATGATTTATAATGCTGTGTATTCCTGCCCAATATTAACTCTAATGAATTGTACTAGCATAATGGCATCAGTAGCAGCATAGCATGGAACAGACAAGGCAGTAGATGTGTGTGCAGCTGTGTTGTGGTAGTGGTGGCTGTGCAGCGATAATGGTAATGGTCCATGGCAGTAGGGGTAAGGGAAGTGCAGCAGGGGATGTAGCAGCTGTGGTGGCAGCAGCAGCCATACTGTACAGAACATGATGGTAGGCAGGCAGACAATGGCAGTGGCTTGATGGGGCTGGTGATAAATAGCTCATATCAGCCATATCCGATCTCTTCATCGACCTCAGCCAACAGAGTTTGAAAATCCTTATGGATCCACTTCTTATTTATTTTGACAAAAGTGATGTTTTATACCCTAGAAGATGACAACTTTGATGTGTTGACACCACCTGCCAAGCTAAAAACCATCTCTAAGATGACACTTACAAGAGATATCTGGCCAAAAGTTCAACTGAGGGCATAGAGAAGAATAACATTTTGGGGAAGGCGCGGAACTGTGCATCTGTGAAACACTGTAGGGGTTGTATCATTGTTTGAGCCTGTTTTGCTGCATTTGGGCAAAGATGGCTTGCCATAACTGTTGTCTTGTTGCATGACTTTCATTCTCTTGAGATTCTGCTCAAGGACAGATGTCCTGACATTTTCCTTTAGAAAACTTGCTTTTATTCATTGTTTCATCATTGATGGCAAACCATCTTTGCCCAAATGAAGCAAAACAGGCTCAAACCATGATACAACCACTACAGTGTTTTACAGATGAGATGAGGTTTTATGCTGGAATGTAGTGTTTTCCCTTCTCTAGACATAATGCTTCTCATTTAATCCAAATAGTTTTATTTTGGTCTCATCTGTCCACAAAACATTCTTCCAGTAGCCTTCTAGCTTGTCCAGGTGATATTTATTAAACTGCAGACGGGCAGCAAAGTTATTTTTTGAGAACAGCGACTTTCTCCTTGCAATTGTTGTTTAGAGTCCTCCTCAAGGTGGAATCATGAATATTAACATGAGCTAATGTGAGAAAGGCCTTCATTTGCTTAGAGGTTAACTTTGATGCCTTTGTGACCTTGCAGACTCTTACACTCCTTGCTCTTGGCATGATATTTGTTGGTCAACCACATCTGGTGGCATAGTAATGGTTTTGATTTTCCTCTTTGTACACAATTTGTTTGATTGTGGATTACTAAAGTGCAAACTCTTAACAGATGGTTTAATAACCTTTTCCAGTCTGATGAGCATCAACAACTCTTCTTCTGAGGTCCTCAAAAATGTATTTTATTCATGATACACTACCAACAAAGTGTTGTGAAGATCAGACTTTGATATATCTCTGTTCCTTAAAAAAAATACATTGCATTCCCATTGAAAACACCTGACTCTAATTTCACCTTCAAGATTTGCATGCTTTTGCCACTCAAACATGTGATATTGTATCATTTTCCCCAGTAAATAAATGACCAAGTCTAGCATTTTTCCAATGCATTTGCTTGATTTGGTTATCTTTATCTGTCTTTAGGAGTTATGTTAAAATACTGCTCTAGTTTTAGGTCAAATTATTGCCGAAATATAGAAAATATCTAAGGGTTTACAAACTGTCAACTGTCACTGTATTTAGTATTATCATACCGACCCATAGAATAAAAGTAGAAGGCAGAATTGTTTTTTTCCCATTACCGCCTCTTTTTTTTTAAACTCGTTTTATTGAATAATAACAAGTAGAGCATTGTACAAGGCAAGTAGTTTAGTACATAGCAATGTATACAAGAAAAATCATATAGGAATGACAAAATAGCTCGGACACATTAGAGGCGAGTAAATCAAGGTGAAAAAGCCTCAAGGTTTCAATAGCACAAAGTGTAAACCAGCACTCATAAACCAGCATTGAGGAGTCCATAAGAAAACAGTGACAGTGCCACATGAGATGCGGCTCCAAAGAATGGCAAAACCCCTAGTCAGCAGAGTGCATGTTGTCACAGTTAGAGGAGAGGCGCACCATGCACCCCAGATTTTGTCAAATTTTTGGGGGCAACCTCTACGGGGTATACATTATCCTCTCAAAAGGTATAACAGAGTTAACTAGTATTTTCCACTGACTAACCGTGGGAGGTCTGTCCGCCATCCAAAAAGGTAAGGTCATAGAGTGAGCGTGTGTCATCCTCCCCTACTCCTAAAAGGCAAATCTTAGGGCATGTGGAAAGTGTACCCGGAACTAGGGTGGACAGGATATTTATCACAGATACCCAGAACGGTTTTATATAGCTACAATCCCAAATGAAATGCCAAAAATCTGCGTACTGATGTGAACATCTATGGCAACCGGTGTCGGGCAGTCTACCCATCTTACACAATCGGGACGGTGTAATGTAACATCCGTGTGTGATAAATAGCTGGATCAATCTGTTAGTGAGAGATGGAGATACCAACGTGGGTGCTAGCAATGCTTCGTTCCAGTCGTCTGCTGATAAATCAGGTATATTCTCTCTCCATTTGCTTTCAGAACCCAGGGGAGAGTTCGACATGCCCAGGTGTAACATATGAGTTTATAGGGCAAAAATTAGCCCCCTCGGCCCCTGTGTTCTGAAAATGCCAATGAGTGGATACGTGGAGACAGCACGTTTAAGTTCCCTGAGTTGGGTCTGGATAGCATGACGTAGCTGCAGATACCTAAAGAAATGTGGGTGTAGTACTCCAATCCTAGTCTGTAGTTGTGAGAAGGAGAACAGGATGCCATTTTCATATAAATCCCTCAAACAGTGTATCCCATGACCCTTCCACACAACTTCCCCTTCACAGTGCAGCAAATGAGGGAACATCGGGTTGCCCCACAGCGGGATGTCATCTGGCAAGTCATTATACTGATTCAACTTCGCTGCCCTCCATACTTGATGTGCCAACCTGTGTATCTGCAGAAGATTACCTGACACTGAGGAGATCCCTTCCAGCACTGGCCAGAGACTGAGGAGTTGGAGGTGTGTCTGCAAATAATACTCCGAGTTAGGAAGGGGATCCTGAGTTACCCAAGGTACCAAATAGCGTAGCTGACCGGCAATAAAGTACAAAAATAGGTCTGGCAGAGCCGCGCTAGCCACACTATCCCACCATAGGTGGGACCTTACCTAGCTTACACAATGGTTATATCTGAGTTTCATATCCATCTTGCTGTTGTCATCCTCCCACCAACACTTGTAAGTCAATTTTGTAGGAGTAGTTGCAGTACTGCCTCATGTACTTTAGAGTTCAACAGCAAAGGTTCTGAAAGATCATGAGGGTAGATGCTGTATGTCCGAGAATCAATTTTGTAAAGTCAGCAGGAGGAAAGGGCTTTGCTTTGTGGCAAACATCAGTGTTTATTTCATCTTTTAGTCACTTGATCTACAGAATTCTTTAGTGATGTCACCAGTTAGTTAAATATTTCAACCCCAGGAGACCTTACAGATTTATGATAGCAGTTTGTGGGGAACTGAAGTTTACAGCAGAATTGTGCACAAACTATACAGACTACTTCTTTTGTAGTCCTGAGATCAATGCAAAAAATTAATTCCCCATAGTCAAGTCTCCTTACATACCAAGAGAATGGCTCCTTGGCTTGAGAATTAGCATGACCCAAAATAACAAGAGACGACAAGCACAGTTCAGACATATGGCTCATACCTTACATACAATTATGTCTGCACGACAAGTGATTACTATGTTCTTTAGAATGGAAAAATGGGATGGGAGGTTTTTCTCTGAAGCTGAACTCATCAACCTTTTTCTTGACCCTGGCAAGGCACAATCACTGCATTAAGCTGTCAACTCGTCTCTAAGTCTATAATTCCACGTCTTTCCTGTGAATTCACAGAAATTTTATGCTGTAACCTTCCAAGCTTGACTTTCCCTAAGGAACCATACACATAGCACATTCATTTAACTGGACTCTGCCAGTGGAGAGTTTTGACCTTAGTGAAAGGTTGTCCTTGTGAAAAAGAATTATTCCTTATACAGGCTTGTATATAAAGCATCATAAAATCTATCTTCAAAGGGCATGTAATGAACCTAGACCTCGTTGGACTCTAAGGAATAGTGCTTGACTTGAATCTGGACTACTGTTTTTATGCAAAAGGGAAAAAAATTACAGGAATTTTACCGAGCAGACAGAGGTCTACACGATTCCTACATTCTGCAGAGCAAAACCCTTGTAACTCAAGAATGGAATTGTCTGACTACAAAGAGAAAGTTCCTTGACTCTTTTTAGACCTCCCTGGGGTCCCTTTAAGAGCCTACACAAAGTTGCAGGTGGGACAAACATTTCATGGACATTTATATGGTTCCTTTCAAAACTGCCCAATAGAGCTCATAAGAGGTTTTTATTTTGGGCCCCCCTCCACATCCTTACACCCCCACCGATAAAAACAGAAGAGATATATAAAATTGGAAATGATTTACAGTCTGCTCTCTGATGGCTCGAAAAATGCATCAATGTGTAAGGGCGAACGTACAATTAACTTTTTAAAGCTCTCTATTTGAGGCTGTAATTCTAGAGATTTAGAACACAAGATCTCTGTCCGATTCCCTTCAGGCCTATAAAGTTTACTATACTTTTGTAGTTTTGCTGAGGCAAAAACGTGTTAAAAAATAAACATTTTCCCTATAGCAGTTTGCTGGAAAATGTGTGCTCACACCTATGGTTAAAAGACAAGGTTGTGTTTTTTCGAGGAGCTTGGCAGAAAGCAGGACTTACTGGGGACTTAAGATAGTGTGGAAATAGACTCCTTTCTGTTTTTTCTTAGATTGAACATTCACTGAAGTCTCCTCATACAGTGCTGTATGGGTTCTAGTACTGCAACCATATTGTATCTGAGAAATATAATATGATCTTATATTAGTTAGAAGCCCCAGAATGGCAATTCAAGATAATCAAGGATTCACGATATAAACCAAGGCTAAACAAATTAAAGGAGTTATGCCATGATTGATGTAGAAAAAGGAAATCTCTTTCTAACAAAGCTAGAACCAGCCCATGTACCTCACATGGATCCAGAGATCTCCCCATTCATTGCTCTGCTAGATTTATATCAAGCTGACAGCTCAAGGGGAGTGTCCTTTCTGCTGCAGCTAATGGGGCGTGTCCATGCTCTCCCTATCACCGCTCAGGAGGCAGTTGAAGGATGAAACTGAGCATGTGCGGCCATCTCAGCGAGCAGGACAAAGAAATAAGAAAAAAACATACAGCAGGTGGCGCCATACAGATACATTTTATTGAAATAATACATTTTTAATTACATGCAATTACAAAAGTATTCAGATCCAGGTGCTGATTTGAAAACTGTAGAATATTTTTCATGGAACAACCACTTTAATAAGATATCTTTGTATAACTACAGCAGAATCCCACCAAAGTTCATCTTCTCACATGAAGTATTTCAAGAGAACCTGTAACCTCTCATACCCCCCAACCTCCATCAGCATCAAACCAGACCCCCATCAGACATAAAAAACAAAAACAAACAAAAAAGAAACCACTTACCTCGTTTGCTCAGACGGCACTCTGCTGATCCAGGACTCGCAGCTCCCTGATCTTCTTCCAGCCTGCGCTGCACTGTGACCTGATATTGCACAGCGTCAGGTCATAGTGAGCACCTATGTGCACTACATTCTGACGCTGTATGCAGTCAGGACACCGTGCAGAGCGGGGCTGGAAGAAGATTAGGGAGGGTGATTACAGGCGGCGCAGCACTTCCCTCTCTGCCTCCTGCATACTAATGACCGCCTGCATAATGGAGGAAGACACTAGCATTCGGACTATAAAACACATTGCCATTTTCCTCTTACTCTTGGGAGGAAAAAGTGCGTCTTATAGTCAGAAAAAGGCGATACTTGCATTCCCAATGTAATAGCAGTTCTGGAGAAGCTATTCTTTCATAGTTCCTGCTAGAAGGTATAAATGAATTAGTGGCAGTTTGCAGTGAAGGTCCACATGGTAGTTACCACTTGGGAGCATATCGCTGCACAGTCTGACACTATGCAATCAATGTTGCCAGTGTCAGACTCTGCAGGGGCACACCCCCAACTGGTAAAACCCATCTGCAATGCAAGTAGCTAGTAAACCGACATGTTAGGTGTTGTGACAGGTCCTCTTTCAGTTTTGGTCTGTGAGCTAGTACCTGCAGTAATTTGCAAAAATATAGGGACTATGAAATTTTGTGTCTTGGAGAGTTCATTTAACACACTAGAACAATAAAAGACACGGTTTCTGTAATATATTCTGTAATCTACATTGTGAGCAGGGCTGGATTATAGAGAGGGTAAAGGGGCAGTAGTGACGAATGATCTAGGGCAGTGGTGGCGAACCTATGGCACGGGTGCCTGAGGTGGCACTCGGAGCTTTCACTGTGGGCACCCGCAGGGAGCGCTATGAACAGCACAGGCAGCGCACTGAATGTAGGCAGCTATTATAGCTAAATGATAAAGTACATGGAAGATGTACTATACTGGTATTCAGGGTAAATTGCTGTGTTGGCACTTTGCAATAAATAAGTTTGTTTTGCGTTGGCGTTTGGGCACTCGGTCTGTAAAAGGTTTGCCATCACTGATCTAGGGCCTCTGTCCTCTGCAGGATAATTCAAGACATGGTCTAACTACGAGTGTCTGGTGCTCCGAGTATTTAGTGTTACTCTTACTCATGCAGTATGTAGAGGTTTTATTACTGTGAATTGAAAGGTGATCTTATCTAAGCACCATGTGTAGCTCTTTTTTGCCATTGCTGTGGTATCATTTTGTACACTGTATAGTGGTATTATTTGGACACTGCACAATCGTAATTTGGTGTGATTGTACAGTTTGCAGTTATACTGTAGGGTGGATCTTCCCACCCTTTCTCCCCCCCACCCCTCAAAATATTACTCCCCACACTTTTAGTTGCAAGTTGCATTTACTGTTAAAACGTTAAATCATCCATTTGAATTGTAAGTTGCAAAGTCGACATGCTAAGTTAATTTGAACTGCAGAATTTTCCACTAGATCTTCCAATAAAAGTAGTTTGGCACAGTGGAATAAAATTCATGCCTGACCTGTAATTTAGGCAACGTAGCATAAAAGGAGTTACTTTTTATGAACATAATAAAAGGACAGTGTGTGAGCATCTGGAAAGTAAGAGAGACTGAATATGGGTTCACTTATATTATATATCCATTGGGCTCACACAAAACTATATAGTCATTGTCTATCCGAATATCATTTCTAAAGTCGCCCATCATTCTCAGCTGCTGTGCACAGATTTTTTTTTTACGTGAGGACCCTTTACTCCATAGAGAGGTAGCAGTGGCAACCAGGATCTCATGGCTGAGGGGCCAAAAGGCTCTTCTGCCACATAAGATACCAGTGTTATTAGTGGTACATGGGAGATAGTCCAGTTTGCACTGGGACACAGGAGCTTTAAAGGGGGTTGTCTGGGTTATTCAAAAAGCTCTCCAAAGGCAGCAATCGCGATAATAAAGAAGATATACCCATCCATCCCTCTCCATTTCCAGTGTAACCTCTCTGTCCTCTTTGGGCTTTGTTTACTTGGTTGCAGCAGTGACGTGCCCATATACACCACATGACCACTGCAGCCAATCACCGGCCTCAGTGGTCTTGTGCTGTATACTACTGGGGTCAGTGATTGGTTGCAGCAGTCACAGGGGTACACAGGCATGTTACTGGTGCAGACAAGGAAATATATCCGAGCATGGAGAACCGATGTGGTGGCACTGGAAGCCATATGTTCACAATTACTGTTCAGGATCATGCGTCATGCTTGTGTACAGAGTAATCTGGTTTTGGCAAAGAGAACAACTTCCTCCATCTGCTGGATCACCCATGAAATACTGACAATACCACAGATTCTCGGGCAGCTTTCTGCAGATGATGTATGGATGATATGAGGCAGTGGAGTCCCGGGGCGGGTCCTTTCTCTGCCCCCCCCCCCCCAATACTTTAAAAAAAGTACCCCCTCACAGTAGTATTGCCCTCATTGTACAACCTTCACAGTAGTTTTGTACAGATGTGTGCCCCCTCACAGTAGTTATGCCCTCTCTGTGCCCCCTTCACAATAATAATCCCCATTGTGCCCCCATCATAGTAATAATTCCCATTGTGCCCCCTTTATAGTAATAATGCCCACTGTGCCCCTTAATAGTAGTAATGCCCACTGTACTAGTAATGCGCTACAGAACATACAGGGTCATACAGCGCCACATACCTCTTACATCCAGTGCCTTCTCTTTTCTGATGTAGATATTCTTTTTCCTCTTCTTTTCCTGTTAGACCAGACCGCCATGGTGACTTTTTTCAGATGCGCCTCGTCTCTTCAGAGTTTAACAAACAGACATCTTACTTTCCTACTTTTCCATCATCCCCCCACCTTCACAACAACCCATCCTGCTACCTCCAATACTGTGTCCACTGTGCTCCCCAATACTTTCCTGCAGAAACAGTCCTCCTGAAAATACTGGTACCACACTGACTGCGTCAGTACAAAAACACCCCTTTATATTGTACACTAGTAATAAAAAAAAAACACCTTCCTTTCAGATCAGACCCCCATATAAAACCCTAAATGAGATCCCCCAATCTCAGATACAGATTAGACCTCCATGTAAGACCCTGACCCAATATCTGACCTCAGATAAGACCCCCACTAGACATCCAGACCCACATGTCAGACCTCAGACCAGACCCCCATATCAAACCTCCAGACCCCCATTAGACCTCCAGACCCCCATTAGACCTCCAGACCCCCATTAGACCTCGCAAGACCCCCCCCCGTCAGACCTCTAGACCCCCAGTCAGAACTCTAGACCCCCCCAATCAGACCTCTAGAACCCCCCCCCAGTCAGACCTCTAGACCCCCAGTCAGACCTCTAATAGTAAAAAAAAAAAAAAAAGGCAGTGCCAAAATATCAGTGCCTTGAGAATGTCCGATATGGGAGCAACTCCAGGATACTGAATAATTGTATGTAGAGTTAGGGTACGTTCACACGACGACAATTGTCGCGCGACAAAAAGTCGCACTATTGTCGCGCGACAATTTTTATAATGGGAGTCTATGGTGTCGCACTGCGACATGCGACATGCTGCGACTGCGACGCGACAGTCGCATGACGTGAGTTCTTTTCGGATTTTCTGTCGCAAGCCGCATGTCGCATGCGATATTTCGCCCATTGAATTCAATAGGAATCACGTGCGACTGCGACTTATATGCGACAGTCATGCGACAGAATGTTGTTTGGGTGTCTGGTTTGTGACCCAGACACAAGTTTATAAAAAGGAGTCATGGTCCCTTGTAATTTCACATGGCCTTTTTCTTTTGTGGAGGAAGCTTCCATCTCAGAAGAAATGTTTGTCGCGCGACAAAACAAGCCAAAAAAGTCGCACGACACTCATGCAACTGCGTGTCGCCGCAAAGTCGCATCTAAAAATTGTCGCGCGACAATAGTGCGACTTTTTGTCGCGCGACAATTGTCGTCGTCTGAACATACCCTTAGGCTAGGTGCACCCAATGATCAGAGTCTATGCTCAGTGTACAAACTCGGAAATTCTTTGTTTTCATGAAATGTCCTCATGGGCTATAATTGGATAGATGCTAATAGATTTACAGTACAGGGACTCGCTGTATCCATTTTGCAGTCTGCAAACTACGGATCTGCAAAATATGGATACCAGCCATGTGCATGCCGCATTTTTCTACTAGAACTGGCTGCTTTTCTATGCAAAATGGACAAAAATAGGACATGTATATTTTGCGAAAAAGGCCACACGGATGACGCATAGAAATGAATAGGTTTTTGCAAATCACACATGGACCATTTCATGTGCATGAGGCCTAACTTTCCATAAACTATACTGAAAAGCATAGTCGACTATACTTTTAAATACAACTGTATGCCAAAAAATCTAAATCCTGAGCTGCAGTTTCTGCTTATCTGGGCCATATAAATATGGAACCGAGTTTATATTTCAGATGCCCCATTGGGACATTCTGAGATAATCCAGTAGAGAGTGGTTATGAAAGACATGTCCATCTCTCCGGAGGATCCCACGTGTCCATGCATTACATGGATTGGACAGTATGCAATGCTTCACTTCCACTGTGGGTGGCGCTGTAGAAATATTAACCACTTAAACAATTTCCCCTGCAGATTATCGCTGATCTCTGCGGGTTCTTAGGCTGCCTGTAATCAGCTTATATTGGGGGATGCTTCTAATAAAGGATTTTCCAGAGGACAATTCCTTTAAATAAATGACACATCTACCTGCTGATTGGCCCTATGTCTACCTATATCAGAAATTCCCACCATACAGAATAACAAATATTTCTAGGTTACAAATCGCTTGAGAATCTATTTTATATAAATTCTATTCAGTTTAGTGTCAGATGAGTAAAATTTATGGGGCGTTCTCAGTCTTTATTCTTCCGATATTTCATAATTCAGGAAAGTGACCCAGGACCCATGGACAGAAAAGAATAATATTTGTATTGGATTAAATGCGAAAACCCTGATACACTCAGAAAATAATTCTTGATGAGAGGATGTTGTCATTAATTCTTTTGGAAACTTGCATTGCTTCATATTTTCAGAATGTAGAAACCACTAATTTTTTTGTCTGGATAAAAGTCCCAAAAACAAAGCCTTGTCTGGAATATATTATTTCATGGTATGAACGCCGGGGGAGGAGGGATCTGATCGTGGGGTGAATCTATGGATGCAGAAAGCCAAGAACCTGTCAGAGGTATTCAGATTGCCAAAACACATAAATGTTTTAAACATTACCCCTGCCTCATCCCGTGTCCGCTGGATAGAGGGAACGCCAGGGTTATTTTACAGGTGAGGCTACGGTCCACAGAGAGAGATACCCGAGGAGCCCATTGCACAAATGCCAGCAGAGCTAGTGAAAGCTGAAACACTACACGTCTAAGTACAGCAACCGGTGCACTGGAAATAATTCTTTAAGAAACTAGTGGAATGTGTGTTGTCACTGGCACATAGGTGTGACCGGCTGTGAATGGGGGGAAGGGAGACTTAAAAAAAAAGACAAATGTATGTCTCATATTATGACTTCAGTTGTATGGAGCTGTGATACAGAACCCTTTCCAGCAGCCTACTGGACCTCTGATTTCATGGGGGTGCATACAAACCTTTTTTTTTGTTTCTTATATCTTATAGCGTAGAGATAGTCTCACCTAGAAGAATCACTACTGAGCCATAGACCATAGGGGCTCTGTGTGCATTAAGTAGAGAAAAAGGAATAGGAACTCCTGTAAATGGTCTCTATCCAAGCAAAATGGATTAGTAAATGACTAGACAATTTTTTTTAAATATACCCGCCCCTCTGATTCTGCCCCTTACATTAAAGGGGTTGGCCACAATCTGCTACTAGCTCCACGTGTGCTGGAAAAGCACATACATGCAGCTAGTAACATGCATTATTAAAGGGGTATTCTGGTTGTTCGAAGCTATCCCTAATCAAGGGGCGGATTGGCCATAGACCCTACAGGGTAATTTCCCGGTGGGCTGATGCCCAGGGGGCCACCCAAGCCCCCCTCTCTTCAGCTGGCCAGGTACATAATGAGCTCTCAGCGGTAATTAATGCTGTGAGAATCAGGTACTTATGTCCCCGGCCAGGGACCGCACATCTCCTCCTGAATTTAACTGCTGTGGCCGGCACCTCACCTCCTAAGCCCCCTCTTCAATATCTTAATCAGAGACAACTGGAAGAGGAGGAGAACAGAAAATGGCAGCTATTGATGGCCAACACAGAGGGACAGCTTTTGGGGCAATATATTGTGCAGCATTGTGATGTATGGTATTTTGCACTATGGTAATGCTATGGTATTCCTCCTACTTATGTTGCCCCACCTCGGGTCAGACACTCAGTTTAGACACTTCTACAACATGGGGCCACTTTTAGGTTCTTTTTCCAGGGCAACTTTAAGTTCCAAAATCGCCCCTGCCCTAATCTACAGGATAGGGGAGAAATATTAGATTGGTGGGGGTCCTACTGCTGGGACTTCCCCTCCCACTGATCTTGAGAATGGAGACCCCTGGCATCTCCCTGAAATGAACAGAGCAGAAACTCCCGTAAAGGGGAATGGAGTGGCAGTGCACATGCTCGACCTGCCCGTAATAAGTGAGGGCCCCAGTGATAGGACACCCCAATCTAATAGTTATTCCCTATCCTGTGGATAGGGAATAACTTCTAACCACTGGAATACCCCTTCAAGCCATTGGTGTGGATGTCTGCTCACCTGCTTCCCAGTACTAAACTCTGAAAATGGCTGATGAGGGTCTGGGGATGGACTGTAAATGTGCTAGTTCCCCTGTGTAAGTAGAGCGGACAAGTTGTGGCTATAGCATATGAATGAGACCTTTTCTCCCCTGCAACAATCCAGTAAGCTGTAGGTTTTATGGACTGCCCAAAATAAATGTTTTTGGAAACTGTGCCACTTCTGCCGATGCCTGTGCATTGCAGAACACAATTTGTGGTCCGCAGCATTGGCGCTGAGCCGATACTGTCGTGTGCATGAGCCCTAAATGCAGGACTGGTGCAAAGATTTTTGCCACCCTAAGCAAATCTTATTTTGCCGCCCCCCCCCTGACTCCACCTATTGACCACACCCTTTGACCCGCCCCTTTTTTGTCTGCCACCTATTTATACAGTTTGTACCCTTTATTTTGGTAAGGCCACGTTTTCTCCCTCCAGCTCCACCACAGATCCCTCCTCCACAGATCCCCATAAGTGTCATCTACCACAGATCCACGCCCAGTGCCCCCTCCTAGCTAATTTATTTACTTCACTCGCCTCTGTGTAATTGCAAAGAAGCGCCTTAATCTCGCACACTGGCAGAGCGGGGTGCGCTGGAAGACGGCGCATGCACACTTCGCTCGACGATGCCTCTGCCAGTGCAAGATTATGGCGCTTCTCTGCAATTACACAGAGGCAAGTGAAGTAAATAAATTAGCTGGGAGGCGGCGCTGTGGGCCGGGGGCAGTATACAGCGCGGCTCCGGCGCCCCTAAGTACTCGGGGGCAATTGCAGCCGCCTGAGGTACTATATAGAGCGCTCGGGCGGCTGCAGCATGAGGGGGGCCGGCACTTCCTGTCTAGTCCACCTATAGGACGCGCCGGTGTTCCGTTATATTTCCCTACCCTCGTCACTTCCTGTTGTGACGCAGCCGCACCGGACATGACGTTCCGGGTTTGGAAGGAGGTGTGTCTCGCCATGCAGGCCCACACGACGGGGTAGGGAAATTTCATGCCGGAGTTGTTGAGAACGGGCCACCTAATGCCCTTGCGCCTTATCGCTCAGCTGGACACCAGCTGACACTGCGCATGCACCGAGGGTAGGGAAAAAATCACGGGCCAGTGCGCCTGCGCGAGGGTAGGCAAAAATTACGGGCCAGTGCGCAAGCACGGCTAACTACTCAGCGCCGGCGCACTGGTTCGTAATCTTTCCTTACCCTCGGCGCATGCGCAGTGTCGGACGGTGTTCCGTCATATTTCCCTACCCTCGTCACTTCCTGTTGTGACGCAGCCGCACCGGACATGACGTTCCGGGTTTGGAAGGAGGTGTGTCTCGCCGTGCAGGCATACACGACGGGGTAGGGAAATTTCATGCCAGAGTTGTTGAGAATCGGCCCGCTAATGCGCTTGCGCCTTACCTCATCTTAGGTGCGGAACATACACATAACTTAACGGAAAACCACTGTCCCATTTAATTTTCTCATTAAACAATATTAATGGTCAAAGTCTAATACATTCCTTATTTGTGCTTGCACATATATCTGTAAGATTGTTTAACATCCCCAGAGAAAAAAGAATATATAAAAAAAAAATCAAATTAAAGCTACGGAAAATATGACAAGGTTATTCCATGTCCAGAATTCATTTAGCAGCCTGATTAATCTAGCAGCCATCATGGAATCCTTACAAAATGCTAAGTCTTTTATGGAGAAAGTTTTTCAAAGAATTTGTCTTCATCATGGAGGAATATTGGGTCTGTAACTACAAATAAAGCAGGATTCCAAGATCGACAGCGCAAAAGATACCATAAGAAAAAAAGATTATACAAATACTGCGAAATGTATGGTACGTCAGGAGCTTAAGCAGAACCAGCTGCAGAAAATATTCTAGAATTTGATAGACTCTAAATGAAGCCTTCAGACAAAACTAGAATAGGAAAAAACATGAGAAATAAACCCAAATAAATAAAACCTAAAAACAAACCACATGGTCACGTCATGTAAATCCACTTTCAAGCTCTTATTAAACGGTATGTGTGTATGTGTGTGTGTGTGTGTGTGTGTATATATATATATATATATATATATATATATATATATATATATATATATATATATATATATATATATATATAAAATATCTATCGTAATCACAACTTGAAAAAAGGCAGCACTCACCTGCATAAGAAATTAAGAAGCACGGACGCAGCCTGGACTCGGCTGTGAAAACTTGAAGAAAGGAGTGAAGTCCAGCTTCTAAAATGAAGAGCTTTACTTCATGCAGTAAAAACTTTCCAAAACAAGACTAGGTACACAGTCTACGCATTTCGGACCACACAATTCCGGTCCTTACTCATGACAATAGTACCGCTTTCCCCTACTCCTTATATATCACCGTCACACCTATCCATATGGATTTTAGTGTCATGTGATCCTCATTGTGGGGCAATTAATAAAACCTCCCAAAGAATGTAACACATTATGTACAGAAAAAATAAGAAAAAAGAAAAAATATACATATGAACATATATTCCACCAAAAGTCAATAAAAATGTTTGTATTTGCATAAACAGCAAGAGCATCAATAGTATTGTAGGACTAAATCATATTTTTTTATTAAGACCGGTGGGATTGTGTGTTCCGAAACTCGTAGACCATGTACCTCGTCTTGTCCTAGAAAGTTTTTAAAGCATGAAATAGGGCTCTTCATTTTAGAAGCTGGACTTCACTCCTTTCTTTATATCTATAGATATCACTGGCAGCTAACACACACGTAATCTGTATATGAAGGTGGTTCACGACCTACACAAAGTTGTTCTATAACATGGCACGGTCAGGAGCCATGGCTCGGAGGACCATGGTAGAAATTGCAGGAAGGATGCAGCAGAGGGTGTATTTATTAAGACAAAGGGGATTACTAATTTAATGCAATTAGGATGACGCATACAGAACCAATGTGATTTCTGTGTAGCAGTACCCTATGTAAGAATATGGGGGCTGCAGGTTGCTCCCAACCTGGTCACAGCATGAATTTTTAATTAATATCCAGAGTTTTACTTTAAAAGGGATAGACCACAAACAACATTTATCCCCTATGCCTGCTGGGGGTCCCCTGGGTGATTGGAGCAGTAGTGTGTTTGCGACCACCTTTACATTCACTGTCTATGGGACTACGGAGTACAGCTCTCAGCATCCATCCCATAGAAGTGATTGGCATAGTGCCCACGCATACCCACTACCGCTCTATTCAGACAGGGGGCACTTGTTCTTGTGATCGCCAGTTGGACAGCTGTGATTAGGTGATAAATATATTTTAAATAGCTCTTTCTTTTAGAAACCACACCATGCTTGTCCATGGGTTGTGTCTAGTATAGTGGCTCAGTCCCATGCAAATGAATGTAGCTGACCTGCAACACCAGACTGTCCTGCTGTTTCTGGGAACGTAAAAGCAAAATGTTTTTCTAACCCGAAAAACTCCTTTAAGGAATCCCATTGAAGGGACATGTTTGTTTCAGTAAATAATTGTACTCCCAATGAAATAATAACTCTATGCTCTATCATTGCTTTATTCCTCCTAGGATTTGTGAATACATTTACAACCAGGTGGTACCATTTCAGGGACGGTGTCCCTACACAGCCAGACATTGCCGAATTAGTGCTGTCAGTGTCCAAATATGTAGGAACACACCCCTTTAATAAAGGGAAGGGTAACTACCAGTTGTCGCTTTATTCATATTGTTATCTTGGCAACCTGTGTCCGCCACTGTCCCACTTTTTCGGACAAAAGCAGTCGTCACCTAACTTCTCAACTAAACGAAATTATTGATCAGCCTCCCTATTTAGCTGGGCTTCTTGTCCCACCCCCTATGCCTTTTTGCCTGATTCCCTGGTGCTTTGCAGTCATGTCTCTGACCCCCGTGGGTCAGCTGCCATCTACACCAAGACTACTCCAGGAGGTAGCAGCCTGGTTGGTTTCCTGCAGCAAAGTCCAGATCCCTGTACAGGGGTTAGCGGGTGAATACCAGGGAACCGCCAGGAAAACACCCTTCGCTTTAGTCCAAAGTCAAACTGGTTAGTAGGCACACCCACTGCCTGTTACACATATATTTCTAAGAGGAATAACAGTGGATCAGCACAATGTGAAGATCTGAGAGAAGATGCTCCAGATTTGTTTAATGGGAAATGCGTATTTTCTAAAACAGACATCGGGAGAGCTCTTAACAAAGTACTCTAATGAAAACTAGCAGCAGATGTTTGGAGAAATGAAATGCACTCTGTGCCTCACGCCTCAGTCATATCCTTACAGAAATGATTGAATTCTCTAGGGTGAATAAGAATAAGATGGCTGCATCCACACTATAGCATAATGCATATTGTAGTTCCTCTGAAAGTATTACAGATTTATTTTAGCATGAATTCGTTCTGGTGAAAGGCACGGAGCTAGACTGAGTTTAACATTTGAGTCTTTTTTATTTATATTTATTTTATTTTCCCTCCTGGAAAAATTGCTTCACCAGCCACTGTCCTGACCACAAGGTCACTCATCCTTCGCGGCAGGATTAGTCACTCGGAGACAAATAAACAAAGCTATTGTGGTTTTATGGAACAAATGTAGTTCTCCACAAGAACAAATCCATTCTTCTAGATAAAGATCCCGTTGTGGTCTGTGTGATCTATGGGAGTTCCAAAATGTATTTCAGTCCTCAAGAGGGCAAATATGTCCCATTTACAAATATTGTTTATTCAGTAAAATATAGAAGCATAGGGTATCCGTCCACATTGGGTCCAAACTTCAACAAAAGGCATTGAGAGGGTAAAATACCAGTAATGTCGCAAGTTCTGCCACTTTCTAATATACATTGAGTTTCATTTGCTTGCCATTTTCACAAATCTCTGTTTGCTGTCCACGAAAGAAGCTAATCTTGTTAGTATTCAAAGATATACCAACTTAAAATATACCACTGTGCAGGCCAAAGAAGCCTTAGAACTAGCTTAGTAATCAGAATTCTTCCTTCTAGACAAGTGTATAGATCTCTATTCAGACCCTGGGTTCACATGTGACTGAAAATCCACTGGAAAAATCTGCTGCAGTTTTTGCTGCAAAAACCGCAAGTATTATATGTGATTTTTGCCACAGAAAAGCCAAGGGACTTCAACCTCACCATTGCAAAAGAAGAGATCCGCAGCATAAATTGGCATGCTTCAGATTTCAAATCTGCACCACAGGTCAATTTACTTTGGGATTTTTGTGTGCAGTGTGTGAATGAGAATTCAGAAATGCTCATCCGCCTTGTTGGTACTAGAGTTGTTTCGGTACCAAAATTTTGATTCGGTATCGATACCATAAAAAAAGTATTGCGATACTCAATACCACGCAAAAAAAAGCCGCGTGCATTCCTCATTTTATGGAACGTCCGGCCAATAATACAACAGTCCGATCCTATTTTTTGGGGGGACAAGGAGACTAAAATAAAATGGCGAATTGTGCAGTTTTTCTTTTCTTTTTTTTTCTTTTATGGGTGTTCACCGCTTAAAAGAGGAATTTTTTAATAGTTTGGACTTGAGACGTAGCGATATGTAATAATTTATTTATTGTTTATATATTTTATATGTAAAATTGGGAAAGGGGGTGATTTATACTTAATATTTTGGTGTACTTTTTTAACTTTTTTTTTTTTTTACAGTTTATTTATTAACTATTTCCCCCTTAGGGGCTAGAACCTGGGATCTTTTCATCCTATTCACCCTAATAGAGCACTATTAGGGTGAATAGGATCTCACCCTCTCCCTGCTGCACAGTACACACAGCAGCAGGGAGCTGACTATGGCAGCCAGGACTTCAGTAGCGTGAGGTGGAGGAGGTGAGGGGACCCTGTGGCCACTGCCACCAATGCTTTTAATACTGGGGGTAGGAAGGAATGGGGGATGGGGGCGCACTGGCCACCAATGTATTTAATACTGGGGAAAGGGGGGACACTGGCCAATGTCTTTAATACTGGGGAGGGGTGGGGCGCACTGGCCACCAATGAGGAGTGACGTTTACTATACAAATGAAGGCAGAAGAAACTCATTGCCGGCACCTGAGGGGTTAACTGCCGCTGATCGCAGTGCCCGATCACAGGCAGGTGCCGGCAATGAGTTTCTTCTGCCTGCATCTGTATAGTAAACGTCACTCCTCATTGGTGGCCAGTGACCCCGCCTCCTCTCGCTCTATTGGTGGAAGCAGCACAGGGGGAGGGAGAGACTGCCTCCTTCTCCCTGTGCTGCCGAGGAGAACATGGCCGCGCTGAGAGCGGCGCAGCCACGCTCTCCAGTATCGATAAAATACTAATCCTGGTATCGAGCTCGATACCAGAGAAAAGTATCGATTGGGTATCGAAACTTCAATACCCGAAACAACCCTAGTTGGTACTGTACAACGCTGCGGATTTGCCACACGAAAATCCGCGACAGCAAATCTGCAGCTAATTAGGCCCCATTCACATGACTGTATTTTCGGTCTGCATCTGATCTGCATTCTTCATGGATTTCAGATGGACCCATTGATTTCTATGGGTCTGACAAAAAAAGAAAGCAGACAGTACACAGTGTGTCCTTTCCACAGTCCTGCAAAAAGAGAAATGCGTACAAGAATAAGCACTGTTACAATGTGTCCAAAAAAAATAAAAGCAACACGGATGTGAAATGGATCTCATCCGTATTTTTTGCGTATCGCAAAATACATACTGTTGTGTGAATACACCCTCAGTCACAATTCAACCTGGCTTAAAGTATACATGTGTGGAAACAAACATATCTGTGGAGATTTACCAAGCCCCTATGCCTTTATTGTGACGTCAAAAAGTTGTCAATTTTTGCTAAAGCCCGAAAGCTACACCAGATCCTAGTTGCTGTGCGCTTCTTAATAATTTTGGCATATCTCACACCATCGCAAACTACATCAAGACTGGTGATAAAAATGCCAGTATATTTCTAATATTTTATTAGTAAATCAAAACCCTATTTTAGGGGGAAAAAGACACTCATTTTTAAACCAGAAGATTTTTATTTACAGAGTTATAAAGAGAGATATAACAATGTGAGACATTCAGCGCAAATAGAACATTCTTAGCAGCTTTATATTGTTATTTAGAATTACCATTTATATTGATCTGGGACACAAAATGCTTTTACCAGCAGATACAGTCTGTAGGGACATTATGTGCATCAGTCATCATATAGTTAATAATAATAATATCTAACAAAGCTGGGTCTGCCCTGTACCTCACATGGATCCAGAGATCTCCACATTCATTGCTCTGCTAGATTTATTTTAAGCTGGCAGCCCAGGGGATGTGTCCTTTTTTTCAGGGCGGGTGTACTTTGTGCTGCAGCTCTCTCCCTATAACTGTCACAGTGTTTAACAGTGGAAGTGACAGGTGAAGGATGGAGCTGAGCATGTGCATCCGCCTCTGCAAGGTGGACAGAGAAATAAGGATAAGAACAAACAGCAGGTGAAGCTATAGACATACATGTCATTGATTAACACAGTGGATATATTACATTTGTAATTAAATGCAGTTACTAGGGATGAGCATAAAACTTCGGTCCAATACTGTACGGCGCAAGCGTTCCGCACAGTATTAGAATGTATTGGCTCAGATGAGCCGAAGTTATTACTTCAGGGAGTCCCGCGTGACTTCGCGTAATATCTTCATAGATTCATTTTTACTGTAAAAAAAAAACATTTCCTGAACTCGGGTTCGGTTCCAAGGTACCACTTGGAACTGAACCTGAGTTTGGGAAATGGGTTTTTTACAGTAAAAATTAATCTATGAAGTTATTATGCAAAGTCACGCGAGACTCCCTGAAGTAATAACTTCGGCTCATCTGAGCCAATACATTCTAATACTGTACGGAGCGCTCTCTCCATACAGAATTGGACCGAAGTTTTATGCAAATTGACTTCGGATGTTTTATCCGAAGTCGATTCGCTCATCCTTAGCAGTTACCAAAGTATTCAGATCTAGGTATTGGTTTGGAAAATGTAGAATATTTTTCGTGGGACAACCCTTTTAACAAATCTTGAGGCTGAAAGTGAGCAAACATGTTGAGATTTTATATCCCGTGTAACAAAAAGTAGAGTGCTTTGTATTTGTGTATAATGAAAAGAAATATGTTTCAAAATGTATAATTATATCCAAGAATAGAAATTCTATATAAAAACACAGGTAGATGTCAATCCACTGGTACGTTATATATAACTCTTTACTGATTATATAATTTCTCTCCTATGTATATTGTTGTTGTTTTTTTTTTTTGTAAGATCTTAAAGGGGTTGTCCCGCCATGATATTGATAAGTAGCTGATCAGTATGAGTCAGAACACTAGGACCTTCCACAACCATGAGAATGGGGGTCCTGGAGTCCCCCCAAGTGAATGGCATAATTGTCACATGGGCCACAGACACAATAGACTGGAGTGGACTCATTGACGTTTATGGGAGAGTTTCTTAGGCATGCGTCCTGTGCAGAGGTCAGGAGGAAGCTGATAAGCTGCGACATTATCTATTGTGAATGGTGGATCCTGTGTGTTTGTGTATGTATGTATATGTGTATATATATATATATATATATGATCCACCATCCACAATAGGTGAATCTATCTATCCATCAATCACTGTAAAAGGCACCTATTATTAGGCTTAGTGGCCAGTGCAATTTCTGTTTTTAATATAGAGATATGGGAAATTAAAAATAACATGTATCACCTGAAAACTTGATTTCCACAATTGGTCATTTTCTGATGACACATTCCCTTTAATGAGAGCATAAGGCACTATTTCTCACTGCTAACTTTGGGCTTGATCTGCAGCGCACCTCCGATAAGCAGGAGCAGATCGTACAATGTCATGGTTTATCTCTGCAGTTGGGAAGGTTTACTGAAGAGATTAATCCCTTTATTTTGTGTTAATTCCCTTTCTGGACACTTCAGCAGAATAGAGTACAAACTCTGTAGTGACTCAGTGACGACGGACTTAGAAGTAATTAGAAGCGCTTCCCCAATACAAATGACAAATGTTAAAGCTAATCTAAGACCATAAACTGTTTGTTAATGGTGCGGACGGATTGCAAAACAAAAACCAACTTAGAATTTACAATGAGGCTTAAAATTAAGCTGAATATTTAGCAATAGGGTTACCTAATGGTGTGAACATCTCAGCCAGCCTTAAAGGGGTTGTCCAGGATTTTAGTATTGATGGCCTATCCTCAAGATGGTTCATCAGTATCTGATTGGTGGGAGTCTGACACCCGGCACCCCCACCGATCAACTGTTTCAAGAGTCCACTGCAACTGGTGGCCTCCTCATAGCTTACCAAGCACATGCCGTACATTGTATAGAGGCTGTGCTCAGTGTTGAAGCCCTGGCCCATTCACTTGAATGGAACTGAGCTGCATACAGGTCATGTGCATAGATGCGCCACCTCCTCTTCAAACAGCTGATCTTCGGGGGTCCCGGGTGTCTGTCCCCCACTGATCAGATATTGATGATCTATCCAGAGGATAGGTTATCAGTATAAACAAGCTGCACAATCCCTTTAAATAAAAGCACCCACTACAATACTTGATTTACCAGAACACCGGTAGAGGGGCTCATTTCCTACGCCTTACTCCCTTATAACCAGTTTGTATTTATTTTACTCTTTACAGACATCATCATTGCTCGCTGTCTCCAGTGAAGCTCACAATCTAAGTTCCCTATGTCTTTGGTGTGTGCGAGGTTGCAAACATAAAATAAATATAAAAAATAACTACATGTATAAAACCAATATAATTTTTAAAAAAGAGAAAGTTAATGAAGACACTTAATTAAAAAAACAAGAATATTCTTTACAACAGTGGCTTGCAACCAGCACCTGTTGTGAGACTACAACTCCCGTCATAACCTGACAGTAGTTGGTGGGATATGCTGAGAGTTGCAAATCCACTGCATGTAGCCAGCCACAGTTTGCAAAGGATTGACAGAACCCATATAATTTACATTTTTCAGTGAAACGAGGAGGTATATCTAAGGGTAGGGTGACGTATGTCACGGGCAGGATAGCAGAGTAGTGGTGATCCCATAGAAATTAATAGGATCGCTGCACGAGTCCCAAAGAAAATCCAGATGCTAGTGTAGCGATCCCATTCATTTCTAGGAGATTACCGCTACTCTGCTATCCTTGCCACCATAGATGTTGTGCGACCAGTGTCGCCATACCCTCAGGATGGGTTTTCACGCTGTGGTTTGGATGCATTTTTGGAGCCACAGGTAAAACCTCCCAGCGGCTCCAAAAATGCATCAAAACTGTAGAGTGAAAACCCAACCTCCTGGCTAAGCTTCTGCAGTATTCCACACTTGACTCTCCCTTTTAGCCCTCCCTTTAATGAACGGAATTACCACTCCCCCATATTTTAGGCTATGACAAGTTTACTTTCCCAGAAGACCCGTGGTGTGGATGAGAGTCGTGCTTTCAACATAAACTGTTTCTCAACCAATTTCCCCCTGAAACTGGATATCCTTGGCTGTAAATCGTTGCGCATTCTGTTCAAATGTAAACTCCGGCGTGATCCTCTCATTCATTGTAAGCCCAGTTCACGGCAATTAGTGTTAAACTGCAGGCACCAATACAAATACCAAGAACAACCAGCCCACAGGCCTGGGAACACAAGAGAAAACAAACACAAATTAGTACTTGTGGAAGGAATCAATTTTCACTGTGTGAGAACAGCCCATCATTCAGGCTTCGGTTCAGATGATTTGCGGGTTGGGGAAAACAGGTCGGCGATGGCTATTATTATGTGCAATTGTTCAAAAAACCTTCTGCATGCTAACAGCACAAAGCAGGTTCATGCAGGTTGTTGTGAAAACTGCTTAAAGTGACTGTCCCATTACTAGAACTTATTCCCTATAAGTGTCTAATCGGCAGGGGTCAGACTGCTGGGGCCCCCCAAAGACCACTAGAATGGGGACCCATGTTCCCCCGTCTGAATCGCACGACGGACAGTCATGTGCTCTGCTGCTCCACCCAATCTATGCGGCTGCAGGAGGTCGTGGAGCACAAGCGCTCAGCTATCTCCACAAGTCTCATAGGGTTGAATAGCGCGGGGGCGACACGCGTGTCTGCTGCTCCATTTACACTGGATAGGATAAGAACACGGGCCCCAGTAGTAGGACCTCTGCCGATCAGACACTTAACCTTATAGTGGATAGGCAATAAGTTGTTGTAAACCCCATTAAAACATAAGACTGTACATAAATGACCAAGACCTGTATCCGCCCTGTGATATATGCACAGAAATGCATGTGGATGTGTCCTATAGGAGAGGAGGTTATTTGCAGCCTTATGTTCAAGATGCATTTCTGAACTTAAAGGGAATCTGTCAACAGGTAATGGTACCCGATCTGACAGAAACCCTGATTCTAGCGGTGTGTCACTTAAGCCTCATTCACACGTCAGTGTTCCACAGATGTGTGCTGTACGTGTTCTCAATGTACAGCACCCGTCGCTATTCATTTTAATGTGTGTATTCACACATCAGTGTTTTAGCATGATCCGTTTTTTTTTTTTTTAGCACGGATGCATGCTTTATTTTGTCCGTGTTCACGGATGCATGCCATTTTAGTCTATGGGTCCGTAAAAACCACAGATGCCATCCATGTTTCACGGATCATTAGGAGAGATGCTTTGAAAATTATTTTTCAGCTGTTCAGTGTCAATGGAACACTGAGGACACACGGACCCGTCACGGATCCATCATGGACATCTTCCCGGAGGCATCACTGACCACCTTTTCAAAGATTTGAGCACGGACGTGTGAATGAGGCTTTACCTGTTTTATTGCAGTAAAAAAAATTGTGTACTAGTTAAGTTGAAGCTGAGCGTGGAGTACTCATAGCGGCTCCCCTTGTCCCCGCAAAACTGGTTGATAGCTTTTTCCCCTATTACTGAGCATAGAGAGAAAGCTGTTAATCTACAGCAGATGGGCGGGGGCACCAGTACCGCATGAAATGCGAGGACTTTACAGCTTGCACATCACTGAGCGGCCTCCTGACTATAGAAAATGCAACAATGCACTTTTACAGAGAGTGCAAGTAAAGCTAAATTAGGATATGTTTCCATGTGGTCATTCTGCTGCAGATACCATTATCACTATTCCATGGCATCTACAGTGTTAGGCCTCATGCACACAACTGTATTTCCCCCCCCCCCCCAATCTTATCCACATAAGATCCACATTTCAACGGGGCTGCAAAAAATGCAGGCAGCACACCATGTGCGGTCTACATGTCTGCTCCGCAAAAAAATATAAAAATCTCCTATTCTTCTCTGTTTAGCGGACAAGAATAGGCTTTTTGACAATGGGGCCCGTGGAAATTGTGGGATGCACATGGCTGTATCTGTATCAGCAAAATACATATGGTTGTGTGCAATAGGCCTTAAAATGGTTGGGATTGGAGTTAATTCCGTTTCCAATGGGGCTGCAACAATTACTCGACTGAATTGAGTAACTTGACACAAAAAAATACTCAATGCAAATTTTTGGCATCGAGGATTCGTTTGTCTAGTGACCACGGAGCGTAAGCGAAGCGCTTGCTGTTACTCGCGCTCCGTGGTCACCTGCCGGCCCACGCTGCTTTGTACTGTATCATGACACATCGTCAGGTCGTAGTGCACGTAAGCTCGCACTATGACCCGACGCTGTGTGACATCAGGACTACAGTGCAGCGCACGGAGAAGAAGACGGAGGAGCTGTGGAGCGGCACCCCTACAGGATAGGTAAGTGTTAAACTGGGACTGATGGCTAGGAGCGGAGATGGTGGCACTGGGCGAGCTGAGGCCATGGAGGATTGCTGGCATGGGAGAGTGATGGCACTGGGGGGGGGGGGACCTTTTATAAAGGAAAACGTTCTTTTATTAGTTATTTCTTATTAGAGTACTCCATTAATCGTTGAATTAATCAATAGAATACTTGATTACTAAAATAATCGATAGCTGCAGCCCTAGTTTCCAACCATTACTGCAGGAGCCGGCCTCAGTGAGTGCTGGGCTCCCATGGCGTTCGGGTCGGCTGATATGGGTGAGGTGCATACTGATCACTCGTCAGTGAAATAAATTTAACTGATTAATCGCCCAGACCTACTTATACAATGACACTATGGCACATGACATTTTACAGAAGTCCACCACGATGGGTACTGCCTCAGTGGGCTAGCACAAATCATGCCTATGTAGGTTGAAGATCTGTGGGGATGTCTTCACACAGAACGGCTAGAAATGTCTGAAATAGATGATTTTGACCATCTTGGGCGGCGACTGTTTAGAAAGGATACATGATGGTTTGTAAGGGCCAATGGCAGACGGTTGTTTGTTAAAAATGTAATGTGTCAAGTGTTTTTGGCCCGGTTTGTCAACTAAAAATACAAGTGTATGGCGTGTAAGGCAAACGTATAAAAAAAATTACATCAAATCCATTTGTTCTCTGTAATTTAGGCTAAAGGACTGTCAGCAGGGTAGAGCAATGCTACAAAGAATTTGTTCTTGTACCAAGGCCAATAAAGGGGTCTGCCTCAACAACAAGGCTGAGAAAATTAGAGACAAGAAGCCTTCGGCCTCCATTAGTGGACAGGACACTGTAGGACATTACATAAACATGCAGCTTGGGAATATGCCCACCAAGTTATACTGGCATATTAGAAACAGAGGTTATACAGAACACACAACAGGAAGAAGAAATCCACATACCCCAAGTTTCTGCCGGGATAAGAAGTCTTCAAAGCTTAGCTTCAAGTAAAATATCCCAGGAAACACAAACAGCAGACACGTTGAAGTGGTGGATCCTAAACAGGCGAGAGAAATATCTTCTGAACTGCATTTCTCCAAAAATACAATAGACTTCACGTGTCTGTATAATGCAACTTACAACTGCCTGGGATGAGCATAATGGGCATAATTCTGTGCTGATGGGGTATTTAAGCCCACTACTTCAGTTTAAATGGGAACCACACAGATCTCCTAAGAGGAACCCGTCATGTTGGCAGGGTACTATGCACAATATATGCTTATAGTGAATCTCCACCTCATATCATTATGTTAGTTTTAGGTCCAGAATTCTGTGCTGAATGACATCTTCATATAACGGTCAGGGCTCCTTTTATTTCTGATAAACAGAGTTTTAGTTTCTGGATGCCATGTGTTAGTAGAGATGGAAAACATAAGATGCTGGCTGCCTGCAGACACCACTAGGGGGAGCTCAGGTGCTGCCAGAATGTTATTTTACATCTAGTAAAGTGAATTGGGCTCTGTTGACATCTGCATCATGAATGAAAACCATGCCACAGAGCCGGGTCTGTCATGTAGCTGAACTCAACCACTGATCGGGTTTCATCATAAGGTCTATTGTTTTTCCAGAAAAAAATAGATCTGCATACTATGCATTTTTCCTGTCAAATGTGAATTAGAGTTGAGCGAAGCGAGCTTAGGCTGTTACATCCGAAGTCGCTTCATTCAAACTTTGGATTAATGCTGTACAGTATTACAATGTATGGGCTCTGATGAGGCGAAGGTAGTTATTTGTTAACTTTGGTACCTCGGAACAGAAGCAGAGTTCGGTTTCAAGTTTTAAAGTGGTTTTCCACTTAAAAAATCAATTACCGAAATTATTCAACGAAGTCATGCTTGACTTCGCGAATAACTCATCGGAGCCCATACATTCTAATACTGTAGGGAGACGGATTAGTTCCATAGGGACACATGTGCTGACAGATGCCCTTTTAAGAAAAGTAGTAAAACATGTAAAAGTGGGGCAGGTGCCATAGCAATCAATCGGGTGGATGCTTTAATTTTCCAAAATGCCACTGAAGAATAATTTGAAAACCGGTTTCTATTGTCGCCTCTACCAATCTGTATACGTCTGCTTTAGTAAATGCTTTACTATTCCCTTTGTACACGCCCGACACTGGCCAATCATTGCTGACAATGTCAGACTGTGTAGTGAGAGACACCTCATTGACAAGGGGAATGGTATCGCCTAGTTGTCAATTTATTCATACGTTGCCAGGAGGAATTAAAGAGGATCATTGCACTGCATGGTACAAGAAGAGATTTAGAAATATTTCATGGTGATTATAATTATTTACTAAAACAGCTTAGAGGTCTCCTTTAACAATATACAGATGTAGTGAAGAAGAGATCAGCGTGGGTTTTCGGTAACTTACCAACCACGCCAAATACATTCCTTATGTCCGGAACATATATGGCCAGAAGTACAATAATTATATTAAGGAACAAAGTCACTATTGTGTGACGGAGGTAGGAGAATCGATGGTTGGAGAAGAACATCATCATCAAAGCCTTTCTTGCCTAAAAAAATAAAAAGGCAATTAATAATAATTTTTCAAAGGTTTCCAATACAAATAAAATGACTGAGTTACGTACAGGAAAATGAATGAGTGGCACGGTCAGCAGCACGGAAAGCAGGATGAGGAGCCGGACGGTTATAATCAGGATATCACTTGGCAGGAATCTGCTGTAACTTTGTAATAGTTCAGACTCCACTTTGTCTGCAATGACATAAGCGCACATTATACTAGGTAGTCACTGGCACTGCTTTGGCCTCTTCCTCGTCCATTGTTGGTCCGTGTGTTGGTTTCTTGCACTCCCTGTGTTATCTATAGTCCACGTGCACTGCTAGGGTGATTTCCAGGGGGATTTTGAGAGCATCTTCTACAAAGGGTTAGTAAAAACCACCGACAGAACACAAATGCCATCCGTGTTGTGCCTGTGGTTTTCACTGAGCCATAGACTTCAATGGATGTGTTTGGTCCGCATCACAGACCGAAGTAGTGCGTGTCTCCATTGTTTTCCAGGGGAGTGTAAATAGGCACATTAAAATAAATGGATACGTGCTCTATCCGAGGACAAAACGGACAGCACACATCCGCGATTTACTTAGGTGTAGCATCACCAGTGCACAGCTCTACTTTAATAGACAATCAAGGACTGCTTAGCTTCGGATGCACTTGGCAGCTTAGACATCACTAGGATTGGATGGAAATAAAAATTAAGTGAAAATACACTGGGGGCATTTATTATGACACTGTCCTAAAAGAATTGCACACCTCGACGTTTCTACGCTGCCCTCGCGACCGCGGAGGTTTGGAGGTGTGGAGGAGGAAAGCCATCCACCCCAGCAAATTCACTGATTTATCCCAGCTTCCTGGTGTAAATGATGATTAGGGGTTGGAGTAGATTTCGGTCTAGGAGGATGCACCCAACAAGGTCTGCGCCTCGTCATAATTTAAGCACATGCTCCGGCAGTGCAGTGGTTATCAAAGACTGGCATAAAATGTGTCGGAACTAACAGAATAAAGTGATCACTTTCTAGAGCGACTGGGGTACAGCACAGGGTTTAGCCACCAAGAAGTGTCTGTGTGTGTGTGTGTGTGGGGGCATTGTAGGGAAAGAATTCCCTAGTCCATGACTTACAGGCTACTCCAGTCGTCCTGTAAGGAAAATATCACATGTACATATTCAGTCCGGGAAACAGGCTCCATGTGAAAGCAGTATATCCCGGCTGAACACTGCTGTGGGTTCCTGCCAGATCTCAGATCTACTGAACTGTAAATCTACTGAACAGATTTCTGTTTAAGTGCACGGACTGCCAGAGGATGTGCCTGCTTTATCACGAGGACTGCACCTCATTATAAGTTAGGCGCATCCTCCAGCAGCGCAGAGGATATCAAGACCAGAGCATAAATCTCTCCCGTGTGTGGGGACCTTTACAATCCTCTATTATAAAATCAGTACTGCGTTTTAGCTAGTAAAAAACATGGCCATATTTTCTTGCCGATTTGCATTTCTATTTATAAAAAATACACTGATACAATCTTAGGATAATTGTAGACATACTTTATCGCTAAACAGAGGTGCCAAAGTTCAATAGAATAACAGACAGAAAATAAGGAAATCTTGACTATGCCAGCAAATATTGCAGCGAGTACCTACCATAAAAAGTAAGGTAACCAAACAGCGCGGAAATAAAATAGATAAGAAAGCTTAGAGAGATTCCAAGGTTAGTGACATTCTGCATCCGGCTCTTGGAGGGGCTGGTAAAAAAGGACAAAAAAAATGTATTTGAAAGGAAAGGTCTCATCCCTTCTGCTGAGCTTCCAATACAAGGATATCATCTAACACAATGCATTACTTAGATATACACTTGGCCGGGCTGGAAAATGGTACACAGCCGTGACCTATTAAATTCATGCTGTACGTGCTTTCCTTCCCAGCTCCACATAAGAAAATCACAATCATTTGTCCAATTATCCATATCAAAGCAATATCGTGTTCATCCTCTCTTCTGACATCTGTTTTAGTAAAATAGCAATTTTCTTATAACTCTGCTGTCCCTCCTTTATTCCACATGGCAATGTATAAATAATTGACAACTGAGCATTAGCATTTCCCTCGTCAATAGAGTGCATCCTAACACTGCCACTGTCTGCACTGGATGGAAAGTATCAGAATGTGTAGTGCAGGGATCAGCAACCTTCAGCACTCCAGCTGCTATGAAACTACAACTCCCAGCATGCACACTTACTCGGCTGTTCATGTACCTCCTATAGAAGTGAAAGGAGGATTCTGGGAGTTGTAGTTTCTAAACAGCTGGAGTGCCGGAGGGTGCAGGGGTACACCCCATCGATGAGGGAATGGTAACATTCAGCTGTCAATGTAATTTTACATTTCCAGGAGGAAGAACAGAGGAATGGCATAAAACTGTGTTCTGATTAAAAAAACTGATGCTCCAGAAAGCAGTATTTGTTAAAATGGCAACACGTGGTTTTATAACCTTATGGTTTTCTACCATATTTGTTCTCACAAACAAAATCCAGTTATTTTCGTTCTCAAAAACATCCACTTAGGATAAACTGTAAGGCAATTTATGGAATGATATCAAGGAGTCTAGTCGGCGAGTAAACTAGCAGTAGATCACGGACTTACTCACCTCTTAAGCTCACAGTAAATGGGCAAAACAGATGTATGGCAGAGAAATGAGAAAGCCATGGTGGGTAGTGCAAATGAGCTCTGAAACGCAAGACAAGAATAAAAAATGCTGCCAACGAAAAGAATAATGAATCGCATGAATAAAATTACAGTGAGACGGTCCTCAGTACACAGAGGAAACGGCTATTTGCTGAAATGAATGTAGTCCATTTAGGTACCCAAAGACTGGTATTCTGTGGTCCATAAAAAAAGCGCCTCCCACCACAGTGCACAGGAGGACAGCCAAGGACTGGGTTTCTACTGAGCCTACTGGTATAACATAAGCTAATAATGGTAGTGGCTGAAAATAAACATGACGACACCGAGCTGCTCTTGGGGACAGGCTGTACAGTGGTCCCTCAAGTTACAATATAAATTGGTTGCAGGACGACCATTGTAAGTTGAGTAATTGGTTCCAAAGCCCCAAAATGTCATCCAAGATGAGAGAAAATGAAGATTTTTAGAAAAATAAGCAGATAACTAAGAGAGATAAAATGAGTCCTCACATATAACGGTCAGGAATAGCTGCTAACTAGTAACTAATCCGGCTATTTTACCAGAGAAGTGACCTTGATTGGTTGGATCGGAGTCTGAGACATTGCATGTCTGTTTCAACTTACAATGGATCAGAAAAGACCATTGTATGCTGAAACTAATGAATCCCGAGGCCATTGTATCCTGAGGGATCACTGTATATACATTCTACCTGTACGGAGTTACAGGGGTTGGCCAGTTTATGGGGAACTTGACTAGACCTGTCCAGCAGCAGCCTCCATAGAATAACACTGCGCATGGCTTGGTTAACTGGTGCATGCGCAGTGCCTCCACAATGGAGGTCGCTGATGGTCAGGTCTAGTCACATTCCCCTCCATCAGCAGCCATATTGGGGGAAGAATCAATTATGTTTACACAGGAGCCGGCTGTCAGCAAAAGGGACCGGTGCTGCCATGAAGGGGACAGCAATGGAAATGTTCTTCTAACAGCCTTTTAGTAAGCTGACATTTCTAAAAGTTACCATAAACTAGTCAACCCCTTTAAAAGGAACCCATCATGTTCAACATTTTATCTGAGCAGAAAGCAGGTTATAGACCAGAATGAGCTGAGCATATTGAGATATACTTTTATGGGAAAAGATTCAGTAACAATTGTAATTTTTCCATTTATATTCCTGCTCATTCTGCGCTTTGGAGTCCAGAGGCGGTCCTATCAGTGATTGACAGCCTTCCCTCTATGACTGTGTATACAGAGAGCTGTCAATCACTGATAGGACTGCCTCCGGGACTTCACAGCCTAGAAAGAGCTGGAATTTAAATGGCAAAATTACAAGTTAGGCTAAATATTTTTACCATAACACTACACATCAATCTGCTCAGCTCCTCCTGCTCTATAATATGCTGCCTGCAGATTACTTTGCATTTTCATGGTGACAGGCTCCCTTTAAGCTAGCCATAGACATGCCATAGCCGTCAGAAGAACACTCATTCATCTGACTCCACCACAAACATGGAGGCTTATTCCCCTCGTTCAGGCCGTGGGCTTACCTCACCAGGGTCGGCTTACACGGTCTGTTGGCTGACCCCACCATGATCGTCTGGTTTGGTTTTGCTCCCTCTTTAGTGCATGAGCGCAGTGAAGTGGAATATGAATGGAGCAGTGGGCACATGTCCTGCTGCTCCATTCAATATCTATAGTAATATGCTAAATAAATGTGGAACCCCAGTATTGGGTCTACAACACAATGAAAGCCAGATATCCCTTAAAGGAAGGAAAACCAAACAAAGGGGTGTCTCCATCACAGAGATCATCAAATCATTCAATATCTATGGGACTGACTGACACAGCCATGCTTTGAGCTCCGTTGCTTCCGTCAGTCCCTCAGACATTGAATAGACTGGCAGGGCACACACACTCAACCACCAATCCATTCAAACACATCCTCACTGCACGTCCACACAGCTCGGATCCCCGTTCTCTGTGGTGATGCCCACAGTGATCAGACATTATATCATAATACATTTTCTTCGATGGCTAATTCCTTTAAGATCTTCTAGCAAAGCTGATTAACTCAATAATGAGGCATACACAATAGTACTGTGAACTTATACAAATATTCCTTTTATCTGGCAGCAACTGAACACAGACACTGGACCCGTCTCTTCCAAACATCAAGAGCACGTGAAGGCATTGCTTCCAGTCCTTTGACAACCTGTTGCCAGAGGATCAGAAGGTCGTAGTGGATGGAGTTATCCAAGAAGCTTTAGCATCAAAAGGTAAGCAAGTAACTTCAAGTGGCTATACTATGAACCTTGTCTGCTAGTCAATAATTTTTTGACTAGATAAGCACTTTAAGAAACCTTATTTTTTGAGAAACTGAAGGGGTTGTGCAGTGCTACGATAATGATGACCTATCCTCAGGATGGGTCACCAATATCAGATCGGTTGGGTTCCGATTCCTGGCATTCCCACTGATCAGACGTTTGAAGGGTCAGCGGCGCTCGTGCATCCTCTTCCAAATTACCTGCGCGTTGTCTCCTTTGTAGAGGCGGCACAGGGTACAACTGCTCGTCCCACCATAGTGTGGCATTGGTCAGCAAGAGTCACAGATATGAGGTCTGTTACTCTGTTATGACTAGGGCTAAACAAAATGTTCAAACAATACGAAACAATGTACGAAAATAAACGATTAAGAAGGTAACTTCCTGAGCTGCAACAAATTGCAACTTTAAGACTATAAAAAGGGAAAATAAGTTGTAAAAATAGCAAGACCAAAGAAAAACAAACAATTTCACACTTGGCCTATCTTGATGTGACACAATCTGTGCAGTTACCATGCACAGGTAGCTGTATCCCAGATAATGACCAAGGGCAGACACTTAACTTTGTTGTGCTTGTAACCCAATACCGCTATAAAAGCCAATGGGTAAATCAAGCTTGACAAGAACAAGCATCCTTGGATTACATTTTTAAATGTCCCCAACATTTTAAATCCCACCCGTCGGTCATCCCTGGTGTAACCCAACTCTCCCATGGGGCCTATTATCCCCTTGAATGGTGCCAGCTTTTGAAGATCAGAGGGTCTCTGATCCTTCTGACTCCATATCAGTCCCATCAATATTGTTATGCCAAGGGCCTCTTAAAATGATCTATTGGAGGGAAATACAGTGATTAAGTTTCTTCATTCACCAGAACTCCTACTAGATCACAGTTATACATGAGTAAGCTGCAGAGAACAAAACTCTCGAATGTAAAGGCTCTGCTGCACCCTTATTGTATGATTTTTGGGAGAAAGCATTGGGAAAAATCTGCTGCAAATGGTTCAAAGAAAAAGTGTAGCAGTTGCCCTATGGGAGCGAATCAAGTCTTCTAAGAAGTTTTTTTTTTTTTTCTGGACAAACATATATCGAGGACCTATCCATAGGATAGGTCATTAATATAAGATGCAGGTAAGTATGAACCACCTATTTATGGAGGCAGGCTGCGGGCATTAAAGTCTTTATTCCCAGAGAACCCCCTTTAAATGTACATTTCTTATCTATTTGCATCTCAAATGTACAGACATCACATATAACTTGTAAACTCACCTCTTTGGAAAATTCAAAAAGTTTTGGTTTACATTCTGAACTGTTTGAAATCTATGAAACAAAAAGATAAAATATTACAATTAGGTCGAGCAGGAATAATTATCGCAATATGTAATTTACCCAACATAGCACCTCTCCAGAAAGAGTTGAATGGTGGCTGGACGTCATCAGAATAGTGGTCTGCAAAGTGGTCTCATTGGAGGAGCACTAAGTGGGGATTTATTTAGCCCCTGTGCAAGAATAGTGGATCCAAAAAGTCAGAAGTAGTTGTACAAGAAAAACATTAGCATTTTAGTGCCCTTTTATGACATGGTCCCCACTGTTCAAAAATTGTGTGGGAGGAGCGGGGTGCAAGGAGCAAATTCAGGTGCACAGACCTGCTAACATGCGAGGAAGTAGAGCCCAACGGGGACCAGAAAGGGTAACCCTAATTGCCATGAGTCCAGATGCTGAAAACCTTGGTGTTCAGCTGATAGCAGAGTTGGGTACAGCGTCGCATGCAGTTTATGTTCCCGCTTCCAGTGACTCCTGACAACTCTATGACAAACAAGTGTCCAGAATTCAGTCAGACAGTCAAGGATTGTAGGTACACCGTACTTCTGTCCTGTTAAAAGAATTCAGTCACAGATCACTTGTGTACTATGGACCCCAACCCCAGACTGTACAGGTTGGCACAGGAAGAAATTGCTGCGTTCAATGGGCTGTTTAAATGCCTAAGCAGTTCTCTGTTCTGCACTAATGAAGGGCGATCACCCTGAACCAGCTGTCTGAAGACGAGTGTCTGGCGGGTTTCTATAATCCTAAATTATGTTACAAGTCCTGTTTTAAAAGGTTGGACACTTACTTATGAGATACCTGTCTTTCAACAGGCGGTGCCAGGGCTTTTTACATTTCAGGCAGAATACTGAATCTCCTTAAAGAGACCAGTCCTGTGTTGACACTTACTGGAAGTACCCCATGGTATGGAGATTTACTGGCAATGCTCCATGGGAAACAAGTATGCAAAGAGGTATCTCCCAAGAAAGAACCATCTCACCAGCGCCACCTATTGGAAGTGGCTCCCTATAAGTCTATAAGTCAAGATCCGACTTTCCAAAAAGTCTTGAGATTCGACAAAGGAACACAGCCAAGCCTGATATCCATCTGTAGACAGCTGTTTCGGGGTTCTTGCCTCTAACTAAGCCGTTTCCAACTCATCACACTCAGCCAGCCAGAATCGTACTCTATACTGATGAGGGGCAAGCACCTAAAACAGCTGTCTACGGATGGATTTCTGGTTTGGCTATATTCCCTTGTGAAATCCCAAAGCTTGCTGGAAAATCGGATCTTGACTCCAAGGGAGCCACATCCAACTGGTGGCACTGCAGAGGTGGTTATCTTCCTTGGGAGATACATCTTTGCATTTTTCTTATAGAAGAGAGAGGTAATTTACTTACATTTTTCCCAAAGGAGCATTGCATGGCTTATAACACTCCTTATGGTGATGGGGAAAGAGAAGGAGAGCATTATGGGTAGGACGGCACAGAAATGTGTAGATGTACTGAATAGTGGCTGCTCACTTTGCGTTATTAATCTCATGGCACTACAGCCAGTAGCCATGGGTGAAGGGTTGCCTCTGCTGCTGCTCACTGTCCTTCCAGTCCAGGGTAGTGGCCAGAAGTGTTGCCGAATAGGTCAGTGAGAAAAAAAAAAATGGGAGCTGATGAAAGCGCTGCTAAGGAGGACAGCCCAGAGTAAAATTCGATGCTTGCTTTACTGGTGAAAAAAAAACTATGCGTTTCGGAATTGTACTGATCCCATCGTCAGGTAAAATTTAGTCCGATTTGTCTTGGCTGTGCTCCTTGGCATCCTTTTTTTTTTTTCTTCTCACTGATCTAGTGATATGCCTACTAGGTGCCCTTCATAAGAAGAAATGGTAGAGAACAGAGCCATGGATCAAGGGAAAACAACAAGTGATGTATTATAGGGGCACTGTGCCTGGCAAATTTTGTATAGGCATTGCAGTAGCAGTAACTACTGTTTGGCCAATGTGAAACCATTTTATATTTTATGCTATGCAGAATCACGTTATGGATCATTCTGTGTGGCGGGTCAACTGTAAAATCTGTGTTGATCCTTAAAGGGGTTATCTTACGACTAATGTAAAAAATGAAAATCAGATATCATATGGTACATGACAATCTCCTTCTAACAAAGCTAGAACCAGCCCTGTACCTCACATGGATCCAGAGATCTTCCCATTTATTGCTCTGCTAGATATAGCTCAAGGAGAGTGTCTTTTCTGCTGCAGCAAAGGGGGCGTGTCCATGTTCTCTTTTACAGCTAAGGGGGCGTGTCCATGCTCTCTATCACAGCTAAGGGGGCATGTCTCAGCTCTCCCTATCACGGCTCAGGAGGCAGTTGAAGGATGACACTGAGCATGTGCGGCCATCTCAGCGAGCAGGTCAAAAATCTAAAAAGGAACAAACAGCAGGTGGCGCTATACAGATACATTATATTGAATATCTCCGTGGCTATGCTAAATTTTTAATTATATACAATTACAAAAGTATTCAGATCCAGGTGCCGGTTTGAAAACTGTAGAATATTCTTCGTTGGACAACCTACAGTGGAGGAAATAATTATTTGACCCCTCACTGATTTTGTAAGTTTGTCCAATGACAAAGAAATGAAAAGTCTCAGAACAGTATCATTTCAATGGTAGGTTTATTGTAACAGTGGCAGATAGCACATCAAAAGGAAAATCGAAAAAATAATTTTAAATAAAAGATAGCAACTGATTTGCATTTCATTGAGTGAAATAAGTATTTGAACCCCTACCAACCATTAAGAGTTCTGGCTCCCACAGAGTGGTTAGACACTTCTACTCAATTAGTCACCCTCATTAAGGACACCTGTCTTAACTAGTCACCTGTATAATAGACACCTGTCCACAGAATCAATCAATCAAGCAGACTCCAAACTCTCCAACATGGGAAAGACCAAAGAGCTGTCCAAGGATGTCAGAGACAAAATTGTAGACCTGCACAAGGCTGGAATGGGCTACAAAACCATTAGCAAGAAGCTGGGAGAGAAGGTGACAACTGTTGGTGCGATTGTTCGAAAATGGAAGGAGCACAAAATGACCATCAATCGACCTCGCTCTGGGGCTCCACGCAAGATCTCACCTCGTGGGGTGTCAATGGTTTTGAGAAAGGTGAAAAAGCATCCTAGAACTACACGGGAGGAGTTAGTTAATGACCTCAAATTAGCAGGGACCACAGTCACCAAGAAAACCATTGGAAACACATTACACCGCAATGGATTAAAATCCTGCAGGGCTCGCAAGGTCCCCCTGCTCAGGAAGGCACATGTGCAGGCCCATCTGAAGTTTGCCAATGAACACCTGAATGATTCAGAGAGTGACTGGGAGAAGGTGCTGTGGTCTGATGAGACCAAAATAGAGCTCTTTGGCATTAACTCAACTCGCTGTGTTTGGAGGAAGAAAAATGCTGCCTATGACCCCAAAACACCGTCCCCACCGTCAAGCATGGGGGTGGAAACATTTTGCTTTGGGGGTGTTTTTCTGCTAAGGGCACAGGACAACTTATTCGCATTACCGGGAAAATGGACGGAGCCATGTATCGTGAAATCCTGAGCGACAACCTCCTTCCCTCTGCCAGGAAACTGAAAATGGGTCGTGGATGGGTGTTCCAGCACGACAATGACCCAAAACATACAGCAAAGGCAACAAAGGAGTGGCTCAAGAAGAAGCACATTAAGGTCATGGAGTGGCCTAGTCAGTCTCCGGACCTTAATCCAATCGAAAACCTATGGAGGGAGCTCAAGCTCAGAGTTGCACAGAGACAGCCTCGAAACCTTAGGGATTTAGAGATGATCTGCAAAGAGGAGTGGACCAACATTCCTCCTAAAATGTGCGCAAACTTGGTCATCAATTACAAGAAACGTTTGACCTCTGTGCTTGCAAACAAGGGTTTTTCCACCAAGTATTAAGTCTTTTTTTGTTAGAGGGTTCAAATACTTATTTCACTCAATGAAATGCAAATCAGTTGCTATCTTTTATTTAAAGTTATTTTTTCGATTTTCCTTTTGATGTGCTATCTGCCACTGTTACAATAAACCTACCATTGAAATGATACTGTTCTGAGACTTTTCATTTCTTTGTCATTGGACAAACTTACAAAATCAGTGAGGGGTCAAATAATTATTTCCTCCACTGTATTTAACAAAACTACCATTCTGCTTGGACATAGCAATGTGAAATAGCTAGAGCATGGTGCCACTTGGTAGGATTGATGTTTTGGCGACAATGTGTTGTGGGCACTACAAATCTGAGCAATTCAGGAGGTCATTGTTAAATCTGGTGTTCCCTAGAGAACAAGATATTGAGTTTTAAAATCAGGGTTGGGTTTGGAGGAGTAGGGTTTACATCTGATTGGCTGGGGAACATGCTTCTATGCTTCCTTGGCTGAAGTTCCGGATAGCAGCTAGTTGTCCCTGTGGCCCCTTGTTATAATACCGTCAAAGTGGGTCGACGGCAGCTGAGTTGTCAATGTTTCTGATGGATTGGGTTAACCATGGTCCTGTCGCCGTCAGTTCCAATTTCAATTCCTCAATCTGCCAATCTACAGGCACAATCTTACCTCTGTGTATGCCAAAGTATGATTCACAGGAAGAGGGCATGGAATGTACCATTTTTTAATCACAACCTAAAAACCAAACAGATAGATATTAGGATCTGGAAGGTGTGGTTAGAAATATAAAAGAGACCACAATCAATATTTCAACCTAAGTCATAACCTGCACAGATATATCAGAGGCAATGCATGTGAACACATGGAAGTTCCACGTATACGTTTATCTGATCAGATGCAGCAGTACTAAAAAAGTGAGCAACATTGCATGCCAACAGGCAAGACTGCTTGCAGTGGCTCATCTGATCATATATACCCAGTCTTGCAGCCATTAACATTCAATACAGAAGCATACATTTTCAGTGCAGATTACACCTGTTGAGTCATGTACCGCCATGCCCCTGCTGCCAGTGCTTAGAAAGTTCCCGGCTGTTATTTTGTATATGGCACTAGATCACCTTGAAATGACTAATTCACCTGCCTCTTCAGTTAATTTATATTTGGAAGGATGCCATATCGGTACCCCCCGGCTGCTCAAGGCCACATGACAAGTTATTGAGACATTGGCATTTTGTGGGGTTATACCAGCCACTGGTGTCGGCTTTTGTTTCAATAAATTGTTTGAGATCAGGAAATCATTATTGCTGATTCTACTTAAATGCCCAATATTAATGATATAAAATTGCCCTAAAGTTGTACATAGCCTTTAAATCAAATTTTTTATGTTTTTAAGTAATTTTTGTAGATATTTTTAATTTCCCATGTCAATATCTATGTTTAAAACAAAAAAACATAAAATCCTACAGTTTTCGCGCTGGGCACTAATCCTAATAGGCGCCACTTTACTGCAGTTATCTCCTTATCATTACAGCCAGGATTAGAAATCACAGTGTATAGATAAGACAGGATCCGCTATTCACAATAGGCGATCATCAAAGCTTATCTACTCCTTGCTTGTCTAATGACCTCTGCACAGGTCACACAGCATGCCTAGAAGACTCTCCCATAGAGGTCAGAGGTCCCCTCCAGACCATTGTGTCTATGGCCCATGGGGCTGCCGTAAAGCAATTCTTTAAATGCTGATGACAACAGCACAAGCAAGATGGCCGCCCTCCTAATCATGTTCAGGAAATAGAACAAATTAATCTGTAATCAGAAAATAAAAACTGATTAAAAAAAAACATAGGCGCCAAACCCTCAAAAAGCTGTGAAATCTTGTGCCACCATGATGCGCCCCAAACTTTGTTTTTCTTTTTCTGCTAGTTTTCTGGCATACAGGAGAAAATAAATGCCCCCCCCCCCCCATCAAGTTGTTGAACTCAAATGTGGTTTAATAATAATATAAATCCACATGCAGTATGTGAAGGGACGAGGTAGGGGATATTCTATAAAATATAATACTAAAAAGTAACTCTAAGGCCTTAATACACCTTGCCACCATCCCTATAGAGATGCCTATACTTGTCCGCAATTGCGTGCAAGAATAGGACATGCTCTATATTTTGTCCGAAAAAATGAATGGATCCGCACCCGTTCCGCAAATTTGCGGAACGGGTGCGGATGAAGATTGCGGACGTGTGGATTAGGCCTAAGAGTAGGTATTATGAAACTAATCAGCCCAGATTTTCTGACCTATGGTGGACATTCACGTATGGCTTGTGAAATAACACACAAGCCAACACAAGAATAAATCAAGACACGTGTGTGAATCTAAGGATCCTTGTGGAAAAGAGTACTGAAATGGAAATCATCATGCAACACCACAAAAATACACAGAGGACACAATTATTCCAATTTAGAACAGCCAGCAATATTTAGAGCCAGTAGAGAAGTACATCCATCCTTCCTTCCTTACAGCTGAGGCAGGAGGAACCGTCAAGATGAGCGCTGCGACCATCATTGCGAGTCTTGGTGGTCCAGCCCGTTTCTCTGGGGTCATGGATATACCAGATTTTTGGCATGTCCATAGAATTTTTTTAGCGATCTACAAAACGGTTTACTGATTGATTGCTTGGTAAATAATGAAATCTGAAAAATTTGGCTTTTGTCATGTTCCCCGAGGTGTGGGCTGAACAGCGCAAGCAAAATTTCATCCTGGCAACGATAACTCGGTTCCTTCAAGGTCTTGAAAAATCTCCATCCACACGCTGTACAGATGTAAACAATTCTCTTCTACTCACACAAACACCAGACCTTTTGCTTATACGTCTGCGTAATTATATTACAAAAGTCGGAAAAAAAAACCTGATGTAGAAGAGGGGGTGTTGTGGTTTTTGAATAATGTTGAAATTCTAAGCGTATTGTTTTCAAGTCCTCTCTTTTTTTTCAGCTTGTAAAAAAATATTATGCTGGAGACGACAGAGGTATAGAAAACATATTTAGATTTCTCTTGGAACAGCTTTTTTTCTTTGGAAGCTCATCCTATTGAAATATGGGCTCCCAATTGAAACTGGGCCTACAAAAAAAAATAAAAAATCTACAAACCAGGCTGCAAAACACCCTGCCTGAACCTCAGCCACCTTCTAGTGATTCAACCAGACACAAAGTGACATGTGAACGTCCTAATAGTATCCGCACTGAGGCTCCACGTCTGAGTCAGCCATCTAATCTGGCTGGGAAGCGGACATGGCATGCTACGTCCTACTGTGTCTAATTCTTTTCTGGAGAACCACCCGGCAGGAAGGGTGGCCCAATCCTCCAGATGTGCAAGTGCACTCTTTGTATCAGATATGACTTCATAAAAATCACTGTGCAGGAATATATTACACGTAATTAAAACCATATTGAAAAGCTAAGAGGATAGCACCATAAATGACCCATTGTGGTTGTATTCCTCCACAGCTGCACATCGTGCTCACTGTATTCCCAGTTACACTATGGTTTATACACAGTAGCAAGCAGTACCCAGTATAAATGTGCAGGGATCTACTCCTCTGATTTTCCTTTTTTTCAGACAGGAGTGTGAGAGAGGTAATTTAGAAATGGCAGCTGAAAATCTAAAAAATAAAATAAATAAATAAAAAAAATAAAAAATAATAAAATTGACCTAATCTCTATGTCCTTCAGTGCTGGAATCCATTCTTTAAGATGACCCTCCACATTAGATTGTCAGCTGAACCTGCCAATTTGAGCAGGGATGACCAACCATCTAATGTGTAGGGGGTGTCCAGACATTCCCCCAAATGCTGATGTCTGAGAAAAGAAGGATTGGACTGATGGAATACAACATGCCCAGTCCTTAGGTTCTCAGGGGAAATAAGTCACTGCCAAAGGGGTCTTGCAACACTTTTTTTTTACCTTTTCCCCAGGCACAACACTTGCATGCTTGGCATGTGCATCAAAGGGTTGGGAGGGACAGCCGTCAGCCAAATGAGCATTCGGCTGACCTCTATTAAAAGTGCATAGCCAGTGGCTTCCCTATCTAACCATTTGCATAGACACATAGCTGTGGTTCACCTGATTAAAAAGCTGCTTTCCTTTTCTTGATCTGAGGCTCCATTCCCAGGTTATGTTAATTTTTTGCTATTATGTAAATTAGGCCTTTAGTGCAATGAGGGCGTTGCCATTGTTTGTGTTGCACACAACCTCCGCCCATTTCTGTGCCCAGGCCCTCCCTAGTTGCTTTGTCACTGCCTGGTCCTGTCAATCAAAGCAGTGAGGAAGGGGCTGACCACAGGAAGGAGTGGAGCTTGGGTGCTGGCTCCTTAATTGCACCAAAGGCCTAATTTTCATACTAAGAAAAATATAACTCTGGACTGGAGACTCCGATCAACAAAAGAAAAACAGCGTTTTAATCAGGTGAACAACAGCTATGTGTCTATGCAAACAGTTGGGAGGTCGCTGGCACACATTTCTTATAGAGGGAGTCTGTCAGCAAGATTTTCTGTAATAATCTAGCATAATGGTGGGTATGGCTTCAAAAAATATAAAGTATTAAAACGCTACCTTTATTGTGCAAACTCATTGCTGCATCGGCCCTAAAGTCACTTTTAATCCAATATGCAAGTGCACTAAGGGTGGGCCCTAGCCATTATCTCCAATTTAACAAAAAAAAAAAAGGGCATTAGGACTTGCTTGTTTAAAACGCTGGTTTGTGTCTGCTCCTAGGTGCCCACTGATACCGATCTAACATGCCCGAGTAATGTAAATTACTCTCTGATCACTTGGTGGAAAGTTTACACCAGAATTCTGGTATGGAAAAGTCGCAAATGTTGCATGGTGAAATTAGAGAGTTTTTGGCCCTAATGCCACTTTTCAGAAGAGGTATGAAAAGGGAGTATTGCAAGGGTGGGCTAGAAGGCCAGACACATGTCTATTCACACCATTCAACCTAGGGCAGCCAGAGGATGCAAAAAATTCACGACAACATAAATTTGTTGCACTCTGGCAGGGCAGAGGGAATCAAGACCAGTGCGTACTTTTTTTTTTTTTTTTTTTACAGATGTATCACTACACATCTACCAATGCTCCTTCAGGATGGTTGGGGGGGCAATAGAGATGATGAATTCTTCAGATCCAAAAACGAGTGTGCATGAAGAACTAAGATCCAAGTACATACTTTTACATGGATTTTACAAAACCTCTTCTTTTTATGTACAGACACAACTCACACAATTAAATTGGGAGAAGCCCGCTGCATCGTCCCCTCGTACAATTTCACACCTCAGATCACAGCATTCAGGCCATCAAATGGGTGCTACACGGCTCGTTTTAAAAGGTGACACAGTTGGGTACGACCCAAGTCAGAACTTTCCCCTTCTATTTTTGCAAGGTATGAAATTGTATTTGTCCTCTACGGGTATATTAAAATCTAAAGACTTCCTAAAACTTGATTATGAAAATTTATTTGTGCGTATTATTTCTCTCCTCAAACCACCGTGACCTAAAACTCAATCCAAGACGTGTAGGTGATAAAAATACATTAGGAGAAAAGGGGGGAAAAATTTCCATTCAGCACGGACTCATTAAAGAAGTGAAAAGGGAGTACGTCATTTCGGCCACTTAAGCCCCCCGAAAGAGTTATTTTAAGGACTTACCACAATGGCAAAGTAGACCATAAAGAAAAATGACAAACTACTTGTGTAGCCAAGAAAGCCTGTAAAATAACAGTAAAATAAAAAGCAATTTATATGGAACCTGATCTTAATGCAGAGCTAAGGTTTTACATTTCTGGCATGTTTTATTTTACAGTGCGTGGTATCTGGAGCTTAAAGCTCAAAATAACAGCCTTTCCCAGTGCCTGTCACAGATCATTCATGTCGTTTTTGTAGGGCCGAATTAGGACGAGCTTTACCACTAATGGAATGCCATAAGTAAAAGCTGCCCTTTAATGTTCTCCTGTAAAGATTTTATTTTTGTACAGCAGACAACATACTACTGCAACCTAAGTAATGGCTTAACAAGCCAGGCCCCCTGACTGAATCAAATTAAAATATCCCATATGAAATAGGGTCTAATGACTTTCTACTGGGGCCCCTTTCCTTTGCTATCCATTGCCAGCCTATTAAGAGGGGACTGTTTCCCCCTCATCCGTAGATTTTTTTTTTTTCCTTACCTATTTTGGGGAGCAGCGCCAATGGGAGTACAACGCACACAGCTATAATTATTAACAGCAATCTACCATCCAGGTACCAGGCCCTGAAACACAGATTTATACATTTTACTACTTGATAGTTAAAACAAGCACAGCCCCTATATGCGTAAAAGGGGTCGTCTCACTTCAGCAAGTGGCATTGATCATGTAGAGAAAGTTAATACAAGGCACTTACTAATGTATTGTGATTGGCCATATTGCCTCCTTTGCTGCCCATTTTTCCATCATATGATACACTGCTTGTTTCCATGGTTATGACCACCTTGCAATCCAGCAGAGGTGGTCGTGCTCGAACACTATAGGAAAGAGTGCCGGTCTCTCTGGTGGTTGGGACCCTGGAAGCGCGCACAGGCACGTATGTGCAGCAGCTCCCGTCCCAACGACCACCTCGTATCTGCGCTACAGAGGAAACGAGCAGTGTAATGGGAAAATGAGTCTGTAAGATAATAGGCATGCTGTCCAGCGTATTTCCTGAAACTGGCATACATTCTTTTCCCACATGTCGAGATGCTTTGAAAGCCCAATTCACACATATTGCATTATCATTTCTTGTGGCATATCCATCGAACGTCAGTCAGATCTGAACAAATCCTAAAGTTTCCGTGTGTGGCGAACGTGAATTGGAGCATTTTCTTTGCTGTCTGGTGTGGTAATGTAAAGACAACACATTTCCCGTGATAAAAGCGGTTTTTAATGGGGAAAGTCTTTATAAAATATCCTAATGCTTGCCTACTGGAAACACTCACCCACTGTGGTCACCGGCCAAGAACCCAGCGATGGCGGCTGGTAACTCCGATTTGATAATGAACAGATAGGATGACATTGCTGCAATAAATGCAAAAATTAAATGGGTTAAGGTACAGTCAACATTTCACATAAGAGTTTATAGAGACATTAGGGAGCATGAATAGTAACTTCTATTGGTGTAAAATTACAGCAAACAATGGTACACATAGAGCGTGGACACAATTATTCTTCCCCTTTCTCAAATATGACATAAAATGTACAAAGGTGAATTTTCACACCAAGATATTTTCAGGTTATCTCAGTTTGCAGTTTTTGATGCATTTTTTGTGGCCAGTTTGGTTTAGGTTCAACATCTGCAGTATTTTGTCCGTCAGTATACCAGTATCCATGGGGAAACCTGATGGACACCATTATAGCCTGTGGAATCCATCAAGCGCTGGTGGTGTCTAGAATATGCCCGGTGTATAACTGTAGTCCAGCGGCGGCATGAAGCGCACAGCGTATTAGGATTCCTAAGGTGGCCTTATAAAATCTATTTGTGGCTTTATTTTGCTAAAAAACAAGTTTTACTAACCTGTCAATCACTGATTTAAGGTGCCCAAGGGGGAGGTCCGTTGATCCATGGTGCCCAGCCGCACCCTTCGCCGTTTGGTGCCTTGCACCTCTGCGCAGCCTCTCCCTCCCCCTCCTCCCGCTTCCAGATCCCGCGCGTGTGAAAGGGGCCTTACCGATACGTTTTTACATCCTCTCTCCGAGCTTCACAATAGGATCCATTATGCTTTACTCTAATGTAAGAGCATTTTAATTCTGTTTTCCTAAAAGCCATATTCATTAGAAGTTTAAGGAAAGGAGAAACCTGAGAATGTTATTTTATGTGAAATGTGACTTATTTGAATGTTAAATTCCTGATACCTACTGGAAGGTCAAGTAAAAGCAGTTGCTGGGTCAATGGAAAAAATGAGATATTCCTGAATAATGGAGAATCTCTCACGCTTGGAAATATCCCACTGCCATATGGGGCCTCCGGAATATAGCACCTCTGCCAGCGTCCTCGTCGCTCTGGTGTGGGGAGCAGATCAGCTAACTAAATAATATAGAGTTACAGGTGATTATGAGCAGGAATAACTGGACTCCCTTCCCTGGGACCTCACACTCAACTCTTACCCAACTGGCAATACATAAAACAAAACCTAAGGAAGTGATCGTAGAAAATAATCATATTGCACAATTGTGGCACTTCGCGAAAAATAAAATAAAAAACTAGACATGTGAACCTAGCCTTAATGTGTCCCTCCAGTTGCAATCTCCCACTCAATTCAACATTGTTAGTAGAAAGACTCTACAGTACATCGGACGGTATGGTTACGGTGCCAACAGGAACAACCCCAGAGAGTATCTGCCTTTCCACACTTGGTGTCAGATCAGGTCGGAGGCCGTAATTTGAGGGACACTTAAAGGAGTTAACCTGTGGATAGGTCATCAGCAACTGATCAGTGGGGCTCCTGTGACAACCGGGGCCTTCTTACTGCTTACGCTAGACCAGTGACGTCACAACCATAGGTCACGTGGCCTGGGCAGCCCCATTCCATTGATACCCAAAGGATAGGTTATCAGTTACAAAGAGTCTGATAACACCTTTATGGATGCGACCGCTCAGTATGATCGCTGTGTTCAGCCAAGCTATGCTCACCCGTGGCAAACTCTTGCTCCCTTTGGTTGCTGTGGGTGGTCATGGCTCGGCCTGCCACACCGTGGGGTCACACCCTAAGAGAACACCTCTGTGTACCTGCCCTATTAGGGTATAAACATGTAATTGGCATAGCAAGGGGTCCCTCCATATAGCCTTTGGATGGCAATTCAACTGAATGACTGCATGTGCCCTGTAGTGGCCGCTGCAGGGGAAATAAACCAGAGGCGTCTCCCCCTGAAAATCAGCTGTTTGCTGGCAGTCTCAGCACCCTAAAGGCCCTCACATTAAATGGGCTGTCTGTTATGAGACAACCCCTTCCAAGCCCTCACCATTTATCAAGGTCTTAATTGTCTGCTACATTCTCAGCCACAAGATTTTATTTTACATTTTTTTTTTTGAGGGGGGTTATTCTGTGCTTTGCATTTTCTTAAAGTTCACTTCCCTTGAATTTCCACAATTCACTAATCTACTTTTCATCCTGTACGCTGTGTTTGTAGCCGGGGTACTAGAGGGAATGTGGAGTGTTTACACTGAATTAAGGAGACAATCAGACTTTCAGCACTTGGGGGGAGACTGTCAGCTACTTAGAGGATTAATTAGGCATCACTAAACAAACAGATGCACTATGGGAGGAAGTCGCCTGTTTATCCTGCAGCTTTGGGATTCTTTCATTTATATAATAAACATTTGTAGGGCAAGTACGGTGAGGACAGAATGTGTCAGATTCTCTCCTTCTCCGCAAAGTAATGGGCTTCCTATGACAGATATATTCTATGGGCGAGGGACCCTAGCAGTGAAAGACGCCCAGGAAAGATGCCATGCACAACTTACCTTGGAAGTGTGCCTAATATACTGGAAACCATGGCAAGGTAGGAGTTTAGCTAAGGCCTCATGATCCGGCGCCCATACAGTATGAGTCCATTAGATGCTCCACTACGAAAGTATTCCCTCTCCGAAGTACTGCTTCATCTGGAGCATCCAGTGCTATATGGCAACATACTCCAGCTCTGTCATACAGAACTGCAAAAAATCCTTTAGATATTGTACAGTTTTTACTTGTATGAAATCGTTATTTTTAATCCTATTCAGCTATCCCTGGGAAAGCAAAAGGAATCTATTCTACTCTGAACACTACAATAAAGAGGACCCGTCACCTCTCCTGACATGTCTCAGTAACTACTTGCATTCCCCATGTAATAACAATTGTGGAGCATCTATTCTTATAACTCTATGATGTGCCATTCCTTTATTATTCCTACTAGAAATTAAGAATGAATTGCTAACAGTTTGCAGTGAAGGTCCAGCTGGTTGTTACCAGTTGTGGGTGTGTCCCTGCACGGTCATCCCTGTCTGACATTATCCATTCAGTGCTGCCAGTGTCAGACTGTGCTGGGACACACCGATAGCAATTCATTCATAACTTCTAGCAGGGATAACAGAGGAATGGCACAACACAGAGTCATAAGAATAGATTCTCCAGAATTGTTAATACATGGGGAATGCAAGGAATCACTAAAACAGACATTTCAGGAGAGGGGACATTAACCCCGTTCCCGACCAGCCGCTGTAAATATACAGCAGCTGTCGGGTCTTTAAAGACAGCCGCCCAAACAGGTGTAGGGTGGGTGCCTGCTGTTTTATGCAGAGTACTGACTTCTAACCCCATAGATGCCACGGTTAATGGTAATAGTATCTTAGCAGTCTTTTCCCCGGAGCTCTGTGCTGCTGGGGACCAAGCGCTGAGATTGCGGGAGCCGTTTGGTTGCTATGACTGCTTCAGGCCTTCTGAAGGCTCCAGGGCCTGCCATAGTGAAGTTCCTATCAGGCTCTGAACACAGTGAATCTCCCATAGGCTGCAGTGGTAAATTATTGCAGTTTATTGGAGAAGCAATCAGATGATCGTATGTTAAAGTTCCCTAGGAGACTTAAAATAAGTGAAAAAAAAAAGTTTGTAAAAATATCAAAAAGTCATACACACTCCAAAATAATATCAATGAAAAATACAGATCGCCCCACAAAAAAAATGAGCTTCCATTCAGCTCCGTAGTTGTAAATATAAAAATTATGGGGGTCTGAATATAGCGATGCAAAGTGTCATGTCTTTATTTTGTAAGTATTAAAACACAGTAAAAACTATATAAATGTGGTATCCTTGTAATCGTATTGACTGCATAGCAAACACGGTAAAAATAAAACCCATAAAAGTGGCAGAATTTTTTTATTTTTTTTTCCAGTTTCACCCTTTTTGTAAATTGTTTTCAGCTTCCCACTACATCCTATGCAATATGAAATGGTGCCATTAGAAAGCACAACTTATCCTGAAAAAAAACCAAGTCCTCAAACGACTATGTGAACGAAAAAATAAAAAAGTTTTTGGGAAGGGAGGAAAAAAAAACGATGATGCAAAAACAGAAAAAAAATTGCTTGGCGAGAAAAAGGGTTAAAGAGGTTTTCTCACTGCAGACCACTAGGATAGTAAATCAGTGTCTGATTGCAGGGAGTCCCACCACTGTGTCTTATGAAAAAAAAAAAAAAAAACTGGGAAGCCAAAGTGGCACAGTGCTAGCACCATTATGTCGGTCAGATTTACCAATCTGACACAGATACCAAAATCCCAGTAGTATGCTAGTTGTAGCGAGAATACTCCCTTACAAATGGACTAATGGGGTTCAGATCAGCGGGTGTCCGACTCCAGGCACCCCCACCAGTACACTGCGTATCGTCTCCCTTGCAGAGGTGGCACAGTGTAATTACAACGCCACCGCCTCTACAAGCGAGATGAGTGAAAAACTCGTATACACGTGCCGCTACAAAAAGCTGATCCGCGAGCGTGCTGGGAGTCAGACCCCCGCCAGTTTGATATTGATGACCTATCCTGCAGATGTCATCAGTATTTACCCACTCCACATCCCCTTTAATTAATGATCACACAAATAACACAATATTCAACCACAACAGTAATATATTACGTCCTTAGTGGCCAATTATGCATTCTCCCTATTTATTACTTCTACAATATACAGTTAATAATATATTTCCCTGTTTTCGGTGCTAAAAAAAAAAAATAAAAAAAAAAATATTTCTTCATTTAGAAATATCACAATTCATATATGCATGCTGAACCGTGCTCTCTCATGTTCTTTTCAGTGGCACCTCCACATCTCTGTCCAGCAGATGGCAGTGTGGTACCACATCTACAGGACAGGCATAGCCCTAATTAGCTCACTGACAATGTATGTCTCTCCCTCTTTCATCACACAATCAAGTGCATTTCCAAAGTAAAGCATCAAGTTTCCTCCGCCTGATCATAGCTATCCAAAGCTGTGACAGCAGGGGTGATTTACTATCACAAGTTCAAAAGTGCACAGAAGAAGTAACTCATAGCAACCTGTCGCACGGCACTTTTTGTCCTACGCTACTGATAAGTGTCGGAAATATTCCTACACGTTCATTGGTTGCAATGGTGAGACTAAACCCGTCAGACAAATGTTTTGTTAAGCTACTTTTGTTGTTTTCCAGTATTGAGAGGCGGCAGAGGATCTCAATCCCGTAAAAAAAAAAAACGTTTTTCATTTAGTCGTCATGCATACTGTATGGAAAGAGATCCGTCCAGGATGTCTTCCGTTCTGGCAGCACTGCGTTTTGTGTCCGGTCATAAAAACGGGAAAAAACAGATCTAGCACTGAGAACAATGTAAGGCCTCATGCACACGACCGTTGTTTGATTCCATGTCCGTTGAGCAGTTTTTCGTGCTTTTCTGCGGACCCATTGATTTTCAATGGGTCCGTGGAAAACTCGTCAAATGCACAGTTTGTCCTCCGCGTCCGTGATTACTGTCCGTCTCAAAAATATAACCTGTCCTATTCTTGTCGGCGAAAAACAGTTAGCGGACCCATTCAAGTCAATAGGACCGTTAAAAAATGAAGAGGCACATCCGACTGTCATCCGCGTCCGTGACCTGCATATATATTCCATTATCCTGGTTGGAGATATTACAATTACCCTTTTATTTTTCCTTCATTTTTTTTCTGGTGGACCACGGAAACACAACGGAACCAAAAACGGACACTGATCACGGAACAACGGAACCCCATTTTACGGACCGCTAAAAACAACTGTCGTGTTCATGAGGCCTAAGTCAATGGTGACAGATCCAGTTTTTTAGAAGCCTAAAAAAAAAAAACATTTAGTAATGGATCCGTTTTTTGTCCGTTTTGATTTCACACAACCGCATCCTAACGGAACAGATGCATCCTGATTTGCAAAATCAAAACGGATCTGTTTAATTCCAGTATTGAGATCCTCTGCCGGATCTCTATTCCAGAATTAACAATGCGAGTGTGAAAGTAGCCTTACTAAACTAAGGCCCCGATGTTACAGTACATGCCCTGCTTAAAGTTTTACATGGCAGTCGCATGATCTGCCGCTAGGGTAGTTATGCCCCTGAGTTTTATGGGTTTTGTTTTCACTGCGTTGCCTATGCGGTAAAACTGACCTGTTACCTTAATTAGCCAGGTCATTGCGATTACAGGGATACCACATTTATATAGTTTTTCTTGAGTTTTAACTCAAGAAAAAACCTTAGAAAAAAAAAAATGTCATTGCCATATTCTGACCCCTATGACTTTTCTATGGAGCTGTGTGTGGGCTCATTTTTTGCAGGCCGATCTGTAGTTTTTATCGCGACCATCTTGGAGTGTGTGTGACTTTTTGATCACTTTTTATAAAATTTTGTTAAAGTGAAACGACGAAAAAATGGCAAATCAGCCATTCTGAATTTTTTTTTTCAGTTACATCGTTCACCATACAGGATAAATACCCTTTATATTTAATAGTTCTTTTTTTTTTTTTTTAAACATTTAAACTTTTTTTTTAATTCATCCTAAGTGACTATAATAAGCAAGAATTAGATTGCTTCTACAATACATTGCATTGAATTGCTGATTTCCCATGTTCTTATGGAGCCCTGCCACCTGTAGGGCTCCATGGGAACCATAACTTTAAGAGCCCTGGATTCTTCAGAGAGACCAGGGCTTTCAGAGACAACCAATTGTTTCAGGACCTGGGAGCGCAGCGCTCCCAGGATTTCCTCTCTCGGATGCCGTGGTCACATTTGATCACAACATCTGAGCGGTAAGATGTCGCCGATCACAGATATTAGCCCTGGGTGTCTGCTGTGTGAAACAGCAGACTTCTAGCAGCCATTTTGAAAGCGATGACTTTTGTTGTACATGTACTGGTTGTCAAAGGGTTAAAGTGTACCTTTAGTTATAAACAAGTTTTCAGAAATGAGTAGTACAGGTGAGATTAAGAAACTTTGTAATATATCTCATTAAAGAATTAGGTTTCCTCCTGGGTTTTTCATGCTGTTTTTCCTCTCTTTCCCTTCACTCGGCCTCTTATCTCTATTAGATCCTGTCTTGGTCTCCACTAGCGCACACAAAAATCTATGGAAGCATATGGAGGCTAGCAAGTAATTTATTACCTCATCTAAACAGTGACAGAGCCTTACCTTACTAGATACAGTAGAGACAAAAGTCCTAAGTATAGCAAAGCTGCAGTTTGTGTGCATTAAGCAGCCTCCTCTCTCCACAGACATGTTAAAAGCTCAAAGAAAACTGGTAGAAGCAGATTTTCTTTAATAGGATATACTACAAAGTTTCTTATATTCACTTGTATTATTCATTTATAGAAAATTATTTTATAACTGGATGTTCCCTTTAATACAATACGCAGTCCAGGGAATCCACTGCAAGCTAATTGTACTAATTGAAAGATAGTTTTCTACAATGATAAAATGTATCAGAAGAGGAATTATGAGTTCCTGGTGCATTAAGCTCATGGAAGATTGCCTAAACTGGATACAATTGTAGCCTTGAGAAGGGTCAGCCTCAGTAGTTCAATCACAACTGCTAGAAATAATTTTCAGAGCAGTAATGACATTATTATTACACCATAACAAATACACAAATTCAGCCCAAAACTGGATTCACGTAGAAATAGCACAGAAACAGAAAGGCAGCGAATACAACCTCTGCTGCAACCAAATAAAGCTTTAAAAACCAACATACACCCAAGGCTACACTACAGATCTTGTGGTCAACACAGCCAGACAGTGAAAGCTGAGAGTATCGGGTTTCCTATAGAGAAAGGTTGTGGGGGTAAGAAAAGGTCTGCAATGTATTTAACAAATTTAGCGAGTAAGGTGTTAATTGGGTGTCAGCGATTTTGCAAGGAGAGATTATTAACCCTATTCTTCTACCGGCAGAAACATAAGGTACATTATACAGATTCAGGGTAACGTGAAGGATTTGTGTCCAGTAATGATTAATAGGAGCCATGATTCAATAGGGTTAACAGCGCAGTGGCCATAAAGGAGCGTTGACTCAAAGGCAGACAAATTGCGCTAACCCAGCAGTTTACACTCCCGCGGTGACACAGGGGTACAGCCCTGGTCTGAAGTAAGGGCTATTTTAAACCCTGGCGTCACTAGCAGCGCGCAGGCTGTATATCAGTCATTAAGAAACGGAGTGGCAACATATCAAAACCAACGGAGCGGGAACATATAATCCTCGCCTGCTGAAATCCGCATTTTTCCTTACACATGTGTTGTAAGTGGTGCAGGAGTAACTTAACAGATTTCTGTAGGTTTAGAAAATCGAATTCTACATAACAGAAATATAGACGTCTAAAATCAAGGACGAGCAGTATTTCAATGCACCGAAAAGTAAAAGCAGGGTGTCAACAAGGGGTTGTGTTGCAATTTTTTTTTACCCCAAACAGTAGGTGTGAATGTACCCCAACTATGACTAGGGCAAAACTGCGGCATGCACCACAAAACAAGCACAATTTAGCAGTGCAGTGCCGCTCTAGTCCCTTCATGGTTTTTCCAGAAACAGCGCCACTCTTGTCCTGGGGTTGTGTTTGCTATTGCAGGTCAGCCTTGGTCAACAGGGCTAAAATGCAACACCAGACACAGCCCAGGGATAAGATTATATTCACATGTAGCAGAAGAGATGCAGTTTTAACCACACATAAACTGCTGCTGAATATACCATACCAGATAAGCCTGTATTAGACAGGAAGATCAGCAAATGATTGTCCCTCCCGGCAATCACTTGCTCGCTAGCGAAGGAGATTGCTGCTGTTAAATGCAGTGATCTCTTCTGCAGCATGAGGAGCAGCAATCACTATGCCATCGCTCATCCCCATGCTGTCTAGTGGTTTGCCGGCGGCAGATTGCTATTAGACAGCACAATCTGCTGCCGGCAAGCGCTGATTTTTAAGCATGCTTAAAAATCAGCATTGACCCATGAACGAGCGTTCGCTTGTTCATCAGGAAATCAGCGGCAGTATTACACTCCAAGATGATCGCTAACGAGTGTTCATGCAAAATATTGGCCAGTGTAAAACGGCCTTTAGTCCGCTCTTTACACATGCTGACCTGAATTAAATGCTTCATAGTAATTTATGACAGTCAGTCTTTATCTGATCTTACATGATAATGTGAGTACACTGCAATAGCCATACGATCAGATATAAACTGATTGTATCATTGAACTCGTAATATGATGCAGTCAGGGGAGCCATGGTCGGTCTGGGAGATGCGGCCAATACATGGACCAATCACGGTCGTGTGAATCAGCCATAAAACTAAGTCCTCAGGAGCGGCTCTGTGCAGCTCTTCTCTGCCGTGGGTAATAGAAAGCAGGGACTCCCTCATATGCGTTAATAGTACATATGGACAAGAGTTCAATCTTATGACGGGTATGTCAAGTATTACCACCACTGTGTGCATCGCTATCTCGCCATCGCTCCACATTAGACGTCCACCAGCGGGATTAAAGGAAAAGCACCTCCTGGACTCGCACAATTCCACTTTTGGTAGCTTACAAATTGGGAATGGAAGGAGGTTTCTTAAGGATAGTGTTGAGAAACTGCTATAAACAATGAGTTTCAGAACATGTGTTTATACAGCGGAACTAATGGAAGCGTGCATGGTCTGGGAGATTTGCCTTTTCCGTCTCCATCGAAAGGAGCCAGAAACTAAATGCCAGCTGTAAAGGTGTTTGGCTTCCTTTTTGTTACAAGCGTTCATAACTGGTATTACATGGTCTACTGAATTTGCACTTAAAGTTACAGATTTGTCCAAATGGAGGATCAAGAAGGGTGTATATAACTGAGGGTGACAATGTATACAATTCTCTAACAATTAATACTGCAACTTTGTAAAAACTTTGCCCCCTCACCTAGAGAATCCAATAAGTGGGGCGCAGATGGAAGGCAGTATGACTGCAGGATCATTTGATTGTAATCTGTAACCATGGGAGACACATAGGATTGCACAGGAGATGTAGAAAGAAAATTATAGGAAATTTGCAAATAGGGCTGAAACAATTACTCGATGGAATCAAGTAACTCAAATTAAAAAAAAATCATCTGCAAATTTGTAGCATCGAGGATTCGTTTGTGTCATGTGACCACGGGGCGTGAGTGAAGTGCTTGCTACTACTCACCGCTCCGTAGTCACCCGCCGGCCCGCACCATGCTGCATTGTCCTCCTGACACATCGTGTGTGACGTCAGGAAAGAAGTGCAGCGCGCGGAGAAGATGGACGAGCTGTGGAGAGGCACCCCTACAGGAGAGGTAAGTATTTTATTTCACTGGCGCTGGGGACATGACTAGAAGGGGAGATAGTAGCACTGGGGGGCAGCTGGTGGCACTGGGGGGGGGGGGGAGCTGATGGGTTTTTATAAAGAAAAACGTTCTTTTAAGTAGTTTTTTGTTATTGGAGTACTTGATTAATCGTTGGATTAATTGATAGAATACTCAATTACAAAAATAGTCAATAGCTGCAGCCCTAATTGCAAACGTTCTTTATTTTTCATTTTAAAAAACAAAACAAAATAATTGTATGGTGGACATACCCTTTTAATTGTCATATGTGAAATGGTTTGCAAATTATTTTCAGCTATTTCCTATTTCCATATTTGATAGAAGGAAACCAAATTACCATTGCAGCACTGCAACCCACGTGGGCTGTCACCACGCGTTTCCTGAATATCAAATGCATCAAAAAAAAAAAAAGGAAAAGAAAGCTGTTCCTCCGCCACCAGCAGGAAGGTTGGAATCCTATAAATCAATGTTTGACCTTTTAAACAGACCTTGGGACATAACCTAGGGTTATAGCCAAACCAGTGCCTCATCTGCAGACAGCTGTTTGGGAGATTGTCCCTCATTAGGTCAGAACAGAAAGAAGTTACTTAGCTGGGTGAGAAGCCTTTGTAAGCCACTTTTCTCTTCTCTGATGAGGGGCACCCAAAAAAGATGTTTTCAGATGAGTTACTAGCTTAGTTAAAATCCTAAATTATGTATCTAGGACTGTTTAAAAGGTGAAATATTGGCTTACAGGACAGCTGGCTTCCAAATGCTGGCGGCAGAGGCACATCTTTCTTTTCTTCTTTGGAAAGAGAACTAACTTGCACACCTTTTTTCCAGAGGAGAACTACATGGCCTATAAGACTCCTCATGCCTATTAGAATCTCTCCACAATGAGAAATTGTTACCCCCAGATTACTTACTTATCAAGTAATTTATCTCCAATTTCCATATCAAAGCAGATTAAATAGCAGTGTGATGACTCTTACAAGAACTAGGATGGTGGCCATATTGTTTTTAACCCCGCTTTCCCAGAAAAAAAAAAACCTGAATATGGTTTTTGACAATTTGACAGATGAGCAGATCCCAATGGTAAAATGGTTTCAGCACTTAAAATACACAAAGGATGGAATCTAACTGATAAATTGTAGTCCTCTGAGACAGAACTAGGAAAATAGGCTACAAAATATCAGGCCCGTCTGTGCCATCTCCATGTGGCTTTTGCAACTGATGTATTTACGTGTCGTAAAGCGTAACCAAATGGCCGGGCACTAGGACATATTGCTTCTGCAAGGTCAAGTGACCACATGACCTAGGATCCATTATGCAACATCTGCTCTGAGAAACAAGCCTGGATTGATGATGTCTGACTTCATCATGTCTACTACGGGACGGAGGAAAGATCTCTCAGGGGAGGGAAAAGCAGACTTACTGTTAAGAGAAGAAGACCTATTAGAAGATATGCACAACTGCATAAAATATATATAATTCCTGCTCTGAAAAGCTGCGCTGGAATCTCTACAGCTCAGTGTAGCACATTGTGCTATACAACCAGTTGTTATAAGACCCAGCTTCCCTATGATGACACTGATGTAACAGACCTGCCATTCCAGCCTCTTATTTTTCCTGTGCTGAGATATATTTAATATTTCTTGTAAGCATCTCAAAGGGTTTTAATATAATTTTCTGAAAATAGCACCCTCATGCCTTTTAAGTTAAAGTGGGCATGCAAATTAGATGAAAATCCACCGGAAAAAAAAGGGGGATCGGGGTTCACAGAACACTGGCTTTAGCTTGGTATTATTTACAGTACAGACGTACGAGAGGTTCTACAACCTTCCAACAAGAAACAGGGGAGCTTAAAGGAGTTGTCAGCTTTGGACGTTTCCAATGCTAAACTGTAATCTGTGGTGGAATTTAAAAGCAAACCAGGGGCGGACTGGCCATAGACCTTACAGGGAAATTTCCTCGTGGGCAGATGCCCAGGGGGCAGCCGAGCCCTCCTCACAGCCGCTGGCATGGTACATAATGATCTGGTGCTCTCAGCATTAATTGATGTAGGAGCATCAGATACTTATGCCACCTGGTCAGCATCCACAGATGCCCTCCTGAATGTAACTGTATCACCGTCCTCAGGATGGTGATACAGTTGAATACTGTGGCTTGGGGCTGCAGTATTACACAGCTCTGCATACAGTTTTTTTTTAACCCATTTATATAGCGCTGACATATTCCGTAGGATTTTACATTCTCATCACTTGCTGTCCCCAATGGGGCTCACAATCTAAGCTTCCTATCAGTATGTCTTTGGATTGTGGGGGGAAACCGGAGTACCTGGAAATGCGGGGAGAACATACAAACTCCATGCAGATGTTGTCCTAGGTCTGATTCGAACCCTGGACCCCAGTAATGCAAAGCATCAGTGCTAACTTAGTGGATACCATATTTTTCGCCATATAAGACGCACTTTTCCCCCCCAAAAGTGGGGGGAAAATGGCAGTGCGTCTTATAGGGTGAATACTACCATTTTCCTATAGCTAAAGCCGATACATCGCACAGCCTGCGATGTATCAGCATGGAAGGAGGAGGGGGCGGAGCCTGGCAACACGTGATGGATGGCCCGTCGCTACAGCGTGACTGCTGCCATAACATTTATAGTCTTAATCATGTCCCTTATTCCCTATAAGCCCAATACAGTAGCGCTCTGCTAACCTGCTATACCGATCCTCTAGCAGGCAGAGCGGTGCTGTGAACGTCCTCACTGACGCCATCTGCCCGCTCTTTTCACTTTATGAATGAAGCAGGAGGAGCAGGCAGATGACGTCAGTGAGGACGTTACACAGCAGCCTGCCGCTGCACCGCTCTGCCTGCTAGAGGATCGGTATAGCAGGTTAGCAGAGCGCTACTGTACTGGGCTTATAGGGAATAAGGGGACATGATAAAAGACTATAAATGTTATGAAAGCAGTCACGCTGTTAGCGGCGGGCCGCCCGTCAAGCAGTCACTATGGGCCAGATGTTTTAGAAAAGGGGGCATCTTTGGATGGCAATGTAATGGGGGCACCTGTGGATGACACTGTAATTGGGGTGATCTGTGGATGACACATATAGCATAAGATGCTATATATGTGTCATCCACAGATCCAATCCATTACAGTGTCATTCATAAATGCCCCTATCACAGTGCTATCCACAGATCCCCCCCCCCCTCACAGTGCTATCCACAGATCCCTCCATCACAGTGTCATCCACAGATCCCCCCATAACAGTGCCATCCACATCTCCCCCACATAATACTGTCATGCACAGACCACCATTACTTCAAAAGCACACCTTTTGGTTAAAAATATTTTTTTTCTTATTTTTCTCCTCAAAAACCCAGGTGCGTCTTATAGGGCAAAAAATACGGTAGTCCAAATAATACATGGAAGTGCTTGATCCTCACATGGCACAGACTCATTGTAGCCACTTCTTTTAGAAATGTATCACAGTCCTTGATAGAATTTACTAAATTTTCCTAAAACTAAACAACCCCTTTTAAAGTGGTTCTCTGGAATTAAGAAAATTAAAATACTTAAATATTACTTTATTATACATATATTCCCAAATACCTTTCATTAGCTATAATGGCTCAGTTTGTCTAGGTAACAATCAACAGGAGAAATAAAATGGCCGCCGTCCTATTAGTACACACAAAACCTGTCCTAATCACACAGGAGGACAAGTTACTTCAGAGCACTGAGCTAAAGAGCTGCCTCATCTTCCTCTCTGCTCGGCTTGTCATTGATTATGATCCTGAATACAGGTGATAAGAACTTCAGCTGAAGGAATGGAGTCCATGAGGAGACATAAAGTATAGAGAGGATGGACAGGACAGACTGTGGTAATGGACACTGCATACAAGTGTTGCTGCCCATTAGCCATACCTCACCCTCCTCTCTGTACTTCATGTCTCCTCGTCAACTCCATTCCTACGGAGATTGAGCTGAAGACTTTTCTGTATTCAGGATCATAATCCCTGACAAGTAGAGCATAGAGGACGAGAAGGCAGCTCTTTAGCTCAGTGCTCTGAAGTAACTTGTCTTGCTGTGTGATTAGGACAGGTTTTGTGTGCACTAATAGAACGGCGGACATTTTTTTTTGTCAGGCGATTGCTCCCCAGTCAAAACGAGCCATTATAAATAATAAAAGGTATTTGGGAATATATTTATAATAAAATAATATTTAATTATTATGTTCTTAATTCCTCAAGAACTCCTTTAAGCCTTGCGTCTTTACCATATGGATTTCAAATTTTAACATAATCAAGATGGAAGTGCTTGTATGTGTTTTATATACAGTTCATGTCACTTTACATATTCTTAAAAAAATTGATTTACAGTCTGGAATTGATAAGTTTGAATTTTAGCCACGCCAAGCATTATTTTAGGATTCCACTTCTAAAAGCAAATCTTACCTCCAATGTTCTGAATCAGGATTGTGCTCGCCACTAGGATCTGAACAGAAAAACAACAAATAATACACAATAAGAGGAACAGGCAATTATGTCTGGATAAAATGAAAGACTGATGGCAGTAACTGCAAATAAAATCCTGTGGTTATTTCCCCTACAACGTAACCCAAATGATCCTGCATTCTCAGTGCACAAATTGCATCTGGCTATTGCGGTCCTTACTGGAAATAACATTATAATTTATTCTGTACTCTAATTATATTGATGATTCAAAATATGTGGTGGGAAACAAATGCAGAATTGTTTTCCTAATGCAAAATGTTGTTTCTAAAATCACCAGTTAGAAATGTTTTTTGTTTTTTTTATCAAATTTATATGTTTGTGTCCACAAGAATAAAACCACAGGGCCCTTGGAATTAGACTTTGACGATTAGGAAAAAAAAAAAAAAGCTAGAAAATAATCGTACCTTCCCAGGCGAGCCAAACGCAAGTAGGCCCAGGTCCTCATATGATGTGACAGCTGTGAATAGAAGTGTTTGAGGTCAATTTTGGTTTATTTCAACTAAACACTCAATATACCCACTTCCCCTATTCGCCATGTGTAATATGACAATGACACAACAGCTACAGAAAATCCAGTAGAATTTTGGTTTCAGATTGTAAAATGCAAGTTACTTGTCCAATGTCATGTGTGAATGCGACTCATATACAACATATTGCACCCTAAAATAGCTCCATTTCAAGCAAGTGACACGTTACAGACACTTTTTTTTTGAGGCGCAACTAAAGTCGCTGTGTAACCCTAGCCTTTTATGTTACATTTTTTTTGTCCCCCTAGGGCATTTGAATATGGGATCAATAATCATGTATACCATAGACTAATAGTTTACCACTGAAATCTATGTAGACTCCCCATACTTCATATAAAGCCCCTCCTCAGGCTTGCAGAGCAATCAATTGGCACCCAGGTACGAAGGGGAACCCTTTCCCTCTGACTAACCTCTCAGATGGCGTGGTCCTGATCACTGCAGTGGGTGTCAGATGTATAACATTGGTTCGTCTGAGCCAGCTCCATACACACCTTGTGCACCTCGGAAGTACCGTTACATTCAGGTAGCAAAGTGGTTAAAAGAAGCCTGTCAGTAGTTTAGATCATGATAAACTGCTGACTGCACTAGCTAAGGGTTCAAAAGAGCTTTTATCAGGAGTAGTGTGAATATGAACTTTTATTCTGCTCCCGCAAGTGCCCTCTGCATTGAACGGCTTTACAGCACTTCCTCACTACAGGGAGTGACAGCTGTTGTGGTCTCCTGGTTGGATGTTACAGCTGTAACTCAGAGCAAAGGGGAGGGGCTGTGAAGCAGCTCAATGCAAAAAGCCACCACGAAGCTCCGCCTCCGGGGCATTTGCAGGAGCAAAATCTAGCAGTAAAAAAACCTCACATTCTCACAACTCCTGAAGAGGTATATTTGTAATGCTCTCCCTAGATCCAATCTAGTGCTGTCAGACTCTTAAATTAGGGTGCTTCACTAGAGTGCCCTTTACCAACTTTATCTACTATCTCTCTCACATACCGATTCCAGCATGTACACCTTGTTAGTCTTTAGAACCTAGGGTAACTGCACACTTAAATAGTATTAGGATCCCACTAATGTCATGGCTTCTGTTAATAAAGGTTCCAGAAGAGCTATGCCGGATTATTATTATTTTTTTAAATATATCCTGACAAATCTGTCAGGTTTCTCTTTGAGTTCCAGTATTTTTGACTGTAAGAATAGTTCTGCAGATGGAGCTATAATTGCTATAAACAGCAGAACTCAAGATGAAAAGCATCAGACCTAATAGAACCTAATCTCTGAAGGCGCTATACAACACTGTAATCTACACCCAGAAGGGGCCCAGAGCCCCGTTACTAATGGCAAACCCTGTACCTATACCATTGCCTAAAGTATTGTTTATGAGGCAAAGCAGCCAGTCTCTTCCTAGCCTAAAATGTCTGACCCTATTCCTTTTAAATAAGAGGTGACCATTTCAGCAATCTGAATACAATTATAAAATGGTCTTCTAGGCTGGATTCACACACATGTTGCGTTTTTCAATTGACATACATTTATTTTGCAAGTGCTTGTAGCATGTTTTTCTGCAGAGTGACCAACCCCTTCAATTTCACAAAGGATTATGCGAGCGCATGAGAGGGATAAAGACTTTGTAGATAACCTTTGGACAGGAGCATCATCGGAAGGAAATGTCTCAAGGATCACGAGTACAAAGCTCATGTTTTTCAAAGCTTTAAAAGTTTATAGCCTGACCAAAAAAGAAAAAAAAACACAGAGCTAACAGTAACATAACAGAGTTGTTTTCGTACGGTGCAAATCTAATGACTGATCCCCGGCACAGTCACATTTCTGTACTCTGATTACATGCATCATTTCTTCAGCCACTTGGTATCACAAAAACAATTGCTTTCAATATGCACAAATAGGAATATGGACATCAGAAAGAGGGGCTCCCTGCTCAGGACCTCCCCTCTATTAACCAGAACCCTTTACTGGACCCAGTGTGACAATGCATTAGAAGGACAGCTATTCATTTGAATGGCTGGCGCACATGGCTTTTCACATTGTGTTTGTGATTGTAAAAGCCATGTAGTGGGTAATAGGTAGGTAAAAAAGCTCAAAAACTGCACCATGCCCGTCCAAAAGGTATGGTATTGCAGCTCTGACCCATTGAATTGAATGAGGGTGGTGTCACATGGTCTTTTTCTGACATTTTGCCTTTTTTGGTGCCTTTTAGGCTAAATGCACACAATCAGGATTGAGTGCGGATTTTCTGCGCAGATTTGCGTGCGGAAAATCCGCACCGTAGGTCATGCAATTTGAAATTCTCAATGCACACGATGCTGATTATTTTATTTTTCCTGACCAGATTGCCGTCATTCACTTAGTAAAATCCGCACCCAATCGGCAACAATTGATGCGGGTTCACCGTACGGATTTGCCTTCGAACACCTGCGGATTTCAGTGTGGATTCTCTGCACATGAATCTTGAACGTGTGCATGTACCCTTAAGGGTGGGTTCACATATAGGTTTTTAGTGGCGCTTATCTGCATTTGGAGTCAGTCCAATTTTTTTGCTCCTGCGATTTCTGATGCATTTTTTGTTTTGCTGTAAAAACACCAGTCCAAATGTTAACTGAAGGTCTATGGGAAATATGAAACGCAGGACACACAGGTGTTTTTTTTTGTTTGTTTGTTTGCTACTGGCACTTATGTTAATTAGGTGGCTCTTAAAAGGTCCCTGGCCTTTTTGGAAAAATGACAGTGACTTTGTAAAGTGCTTAGCATTTTATTTTTCTGGCATTTTGAAAATGCCTCCTCTGAATGGAAAAAAACGCCTGAAAACAATGTGAATCACCACCACATATATTTACCAGCGCAAATTTGTGTGTAGGAACTTTATGCAGAACAGGACAAGTCCTCCAGAGCGAGAGACACTCTTTGTAACCGCTCTCCACTGTGAGAAGATTCCTGAACACAAGTCCGCCGCTACTAACTAAAATTACCGAATGGGTTATATCAAAATGGGTTTTCTAAACTGGACATTAGAGCATAATAATTAATAAGGAGCAAATGGCGGCAGTGCACTCTGCACAAGTACAGAATTGTCTGGAGGTCTCATAAAGTACCTATACACAATGTCATTCCAACAGTAGAGACTTTATGTTTTGCTGTATAGGCCCCATGAACACGACTCTAAGGGCCCATTCACACGACTGTATGGGCCTCGTGCCCATGCTGCGGACTGCAAATATTTGTCCGCAATATATGGGCACTGGCCGTGTACACTCTGTGCTGCGGATGTGGACCCACTGACTTGAATGGGTCCGCGATCCGCAATATACGACAAAAGGTAGGACATGGCAGAAGCTCGGAATTTAAAGCCCACGGAAGCGCTTCGGAGTGTTTCTGTTGGCTTCCGATCCATGCCTCCACTCTGCAAAAGATAGGAAATGTCCCATCTTTTGCCGTATCTTGCGGATCGCAGACCCATTCAAGTCAATGGGTTCAAACCGCACCACGGAGTGCACAAGACCAGTGTCTGTATATTGCGGACCTGCCATTTGCGGTATGCAATATGGGCATGGAGCCCTTACATTCGTGTGAATAAGCCCTAAGGTCTACATACCACGCAACCATAACAAGGCCAAAGCATGTCCTGGCAATCAGGACATTGTCACAGCATCATGGTTTTAATGGACTTGTACAAGCCATAGTAACTTACCTGTGTGAATGCACAAACAAAGCAACAGATGAATGGAGTAGGCAGCCAAGAGGGCGACTGTTAGCAGCAGGATACTAAGGGACAGAGAACAGGTAAGTTTGGTTTTTCGGGTATACAACATATAACAGAAACACATTAGGGAACTGCTCTATAAGCAATTATCTAATACAATAGTGGAGACTAATCCGAGAACAAGGTTCATGTAAGAAGTGGATGGAATGTAGGACTCATGTCAGATCAGCACAAGATGTTCCTACTCCAGTCATCAGATGGCTGACCAGCTTCCTCTTTCATTCCCTTCAACAACGGCTGACTCTTTATTAAAGGAAAGCAGAAATATCCTGAATATATACTGTATATTATAAGAACCCAATATACACCATTGCCATTACAGGACCTTGTTGTCTTTCTTGCCCAGTACTGAGATTTTGGTGGCACAGTGCCAGCCCCATTTACTACTATACCCAATAATGATGCCTTTAAAGGGGAACTAAACCCGGCGAAAACATAAATCGTACAAATACTGTAAATTTAATCCATAGTGCACACACAGCTATGTCTACAAGGTGCTGCTGTCATAAACAGTTTAGGAGAGATCTTGCAGAGAAAGCATTTGGGGGGAGATTTATCAAGATCGGTCTTGATGTAGTGTGAATATGAACTTTTATTCTGCTCCTGCAAGTTCCCTCTGCATTGAACAGCTTCAAAACCCTTCCCATCTACGTTGAGTGACAGCTGTTGTGGTCTCCTGGTTGGATGTTAAAGCTGTCACTCAGAGCAGAGGGGAGGGGCTGTGAAGCAGCTCAATGCAGAAAGCATGTCACCATGAAGCTCTGTCTCCTGGGCATTTGCAGGAGCAGAATCTAGCAGGAAAAAAAAAGTATATTCTCACAACTCCTGATTACAAAGGATCCACAAAAGGTATGTTTTGTAATGCTCTCCCTAGCTCCCACCTAGTGATGTCAGCACAAGATGTTCCTACACAAAGATCTTGCAGAAAAAGCATTTGGGGGGAGACTTATCAAGACCGGTCTTGATGTCCTCTGCGCTGCCGGAGGATGCGCCTAATTTATGACTAGGTGTGGGCCTCATGATAAATTAGGCGCATTCTCCAGCAGGCCATGCACCGTAATGAAATCTACAGCAGCTCTGAGCTGTTACGGTAACCCTAGGTACACACCTAAGCGTTTTACAGCGCGTTCAAACGCGCTGTAAAACGCACAACATGTGAAAATCCATGCTTCCCTATGGGCATGGTTCACATTTGGGCGTTTTACAGCGCGTTTGAACGCGCTGTAAAACGCCCCACGCCCAAACAAGTACATGAGCTTCTTTGGGGCGTTTTAACGCGCCTATGGACAATGATGCCATAGGGGAGAATCACTGAATCGCGCATATGACGCGCGTTTCTTAGTTACAAAAACGCGCATCCAAAAACGCGCGTCATACGCGCGATTCAGAAACGCCTAGGTGTGTTCCCAGCCTAAGGCATAACACAGTGTGGAGATACATTTCCCTGGCGGTATGTTTCCTACCTAGTCAGCTACGGCGGCAATGGTTTGACGCAAGTCCTTCCGGACTGAAATGTCACATGTGCAGCCGCATTCAAATAGTCTTGATTTGCATTTATACCTTTAGAGTATTAGAATTTCCTGATTTATGCTCCAGGGTGGGATCCCTATTCTAAGCACCCATTAGAAATTGCAGAGTCTGGACATGCTAAGAGTTGTAGTTCTGTCCTCTTTTTTTAAAAAAGACTATGCCTCCTGATTCCTCCAGCAGCGCCTGACAACAGTCCATTTTACAAGCATCTTTAAGCGGATGCCATCCATCTGAAGCAGACGTTGACATATATGTAGTATGCATGTCAAACGTAGCACAAACCGTGATGTGAACACAGCCTTACATGACTATCACTAGAGAAGATCTGATGGATTTCTAACAGATGGGGAAGGTTTCTGTTACAGAAGGTGTGACCCTTGTCTGGGTTATATTTGAGTTGAGAGGGGGATTTATCTTCATAGATTTAGTATTTTGCAATTTCTATTGCTCAACACCATGGTAACCCACGTTTCCCTGGACTCTGAAAGGCAAATCTGCCTAGCCATGGCACTTTTGAAAAGTTTTATTTTCTTGTGATTTTGTATTCTGCAGTCCACCACAGTTCCACATGGTGGTAGCCATGATTCTCGAGGAACATGAACAGCAAGTCTGCCTTGCTATGGCACTATTTAGGAGTGGGGAGTGGGTTTTATCTTGGTAAATTTAGTATTCTGTAGTCTACTATAGCTCCACATGGTGGCAACCAAATCTGTTTGCACAAAGTAATTAGGAGATTCCTTCCAACATAACTACACTTGCTGGTCAGACAGTGTGATCCAGACCTTACCCAGCCCCTTCCGTCTACCCTTCTTGGCTTATGTGCATCAGCACGAGAGAGAGAGAAGAAAGGGTAGAACCCATGGCTGCAGCCTGAGAGAACAAGTATATTTTTCATGGTCTGCAGTTGTGATATCTGATGAAAAAAGTGCAAATAACAGACAATTAAGAAGATTATGTTACAAAAAAAAACAACCAACAAAACGTATTTGGATTCTGGCTTTAGTTCCTCTTTAAGTTATGAAGGACATTACAATGGATGTCAAGATCTTCCCACTCAGTGGCCAACTCCTGTGATTTTGACATACATATTGTTGTAACAGCTTGTACATTTAAAGATGTAAAAAACGTAAATGCAAAATGCATAGAAATCTGCAATAAACTTTACAGGAAATAAGCAAAAACTGACCCTAGCAATTGCCTAATAGATTAGGGCTCATGCACACAACCGTGTGTCCTGTGCTGCAGACCGCAAGAGACGGTCTCCATCGCAAAAAATAGGACATGTTGTGAAAAGCCAGGGAAGCGCTTTGTAGTGCTTCCGATCTGTGCCTCCGCTCCACACCATATATTGCGGATTGCGGGCCCATTTAAGTGAATGAGTCCTCACCCATAATAAGGAATTCACTCGGTCAATGCCGTATATTGTGGACCCACAGTTTGCGGGCCGCAAAACAGGCACTGGGCACACTCAGTCGTGTCAATGAGCCCTAGTCGACAGAATGCTGTTTATAGCAGTCTGTATTCCACCAGCAAAACCCCCACCACCATTGTGCATCAATATTCTGGTGTCATAGTTTCTGCATTACAGTTGTGTAGAAACGATCTAAGCTCAATACTAGATGACAAATGCACCTAAATCCAATTATTCCGGTGTTGGACATGGCATACGACAAGCCAAGAATGCCACTTCCCATGATGGCGTTCATTAAGTTGAACACGGAAAGTCCGAAAGATGTTCCAGAGGCCGACCTTCTCTGTGGTCTCTGAAAGACAATGATTACAACAAGCTTAGCTTTATTTACTTTTACGAGGGGATGACCATGGCACATGACAAGAACAGCTTGTAATCTGCGGACAGCAGTCCAGAATCTGGAAATGTCTGTTGTTGGGTTCTGACAGTAACACCATAAAGCGGATTTCACACACAGGCTTTTTTTTGCATTAATAGGCAATTTTGCATTTTGTTGCATTTTTTTCTGCAGCTTTTTTTTTTATTTTTGTTTAAATCGCCATCTCCAGAGGTTGCATGTAAGTCTATGGATGATAAATGTGGTGCGGAGAGACACTTTTCTCTGACCCTATACTAGTGATGGGCAATGTGCGGCTCTCCAGCTGTTGCTAAACTACAACTCCCACCATGCCCTGCAGTTGGGTGATAGCTATAGACAGGCTTTGCATGCTGGGAGTTGTAGTTCTGCAACAGCTGGAGAGCCGCACGTTGCCCATCACTGCAGTCTATACCAACTATTGGCTGACTTACTTTGAGAGATTTTTATACCAGAATTGCGCAAATATTTAGGTGTAAAGTGTCGCCTCCTAGACCCTACTCTTTCCCACAAAACTCTAGCCCTTGTCGAGCATGTCGGGAAAAAATTGTAGAAACCCTAGATGCGCAAACTTTTTTTGGTGCAGAGACATTAGTAAAGGTGAGGGATTGTATTTTTCCCATACTGAGCTACAGAATAAGTGACAGGGGTACCGTATATACTTTGCTATAAAAAACGCAAGGCATAAAAAAAAAGCCATGAAAAAGTGACAGGTGGTAAAACTATATAGGGGAAAAAAAAAAAAACTGTTCTGTTTTACTCTCTGTGCCTCCAGTCTTCTTGTATGGGCGGGTATAGAGCCCTGTGCTCCCATTACAATCATGTGACGGGTGTAAAATGCTGACTATTTATATAAAGCAAATGGTCCCAACAAAGTGATGGTTACAAACAGAAGGAAAGTGTCCACCATGTAGAGGTAGGCGGCGAGGAGCTCAGCTGTACTGCTTATTGTCAGTAAAACTAAGTACAGATCTGTGACCTCTGCTCCTCCGGCTGTTGTGAATACTCTAGCATGCCCTGACAGCCTGCTGGGAGTTGTAGTTACATAACAGCTGGAAGCCAAGCACTGCAGATCAGATCTGATTTGTATTGGTCATCATATTATTCTGTGTCAAATATTAGGGTCCACCAGCACCACATACACCGCATAGGGGTCAAACTGACACCCGATGGGAAGGTGTCCAGACTGAGGTTCATCGTACACATGGGGCACCTTTTTTATACAAAGTAACAAACCATCAGAAATGGTTAGTCTGTGTAACACACAACATTTATTCCAATCCGTAATCATGAGCCAAATCCAGGGGTGGAGGCTACAGGGAGATAAGGTATAAGGGAAAGATCGGCTCCTGTTCTGTGTCTGTGACCTCCACCTGGTTTTGGCTCAGAATCACTGATGGAAATCTCTGTAGGATAATAGGTCGGCACTCCGGTAAGGTATTCGTGGTGCAAGCGCCCTAGGAGAGGCACTCCATTAAAACCGTGTAGAGAAGAAGACCGGCACTCACTTGCTTGAATGAATGTAGTGATGTATTGTCACATTATAATCTGGTGACGCGCTTCGGCTATGTTAGCCTTCCTCAGTCTGAAGAAGTCTAACACAGCTGAAACGCGTCACATAAGATTATAATGTGCTAATAAATCACTACATTCATTTAAGCAAGTGAGTGCCGGTCTTTTTTCTACAATGATGGAAATCACTGACTGTCAGAACGGCTGAGAGAAAAGTAACAAGCGCAAGCATAGAGTGATAAATGAAGAAACTATCAAGTCCATACAACACGTTTTGGGTGCTGCCCCTACCTTACAGAATGGATCAATCTCTGAGGAAGGCGCAGCATCCGAAACGCGTTACATATATGGCCTTTATTATTTTCATTTATGTTTTTAGTGCAAATAAAAACCTTTTTAACTGCAAAAGGAAGCGCTGGACAGTGCTCCAAACACTGATTGTGTGAAAGTGGCAGTCACATTTTGGACAATCACATATATTTTTTTTAAACACACACCGGCTGTCATAATTTTATACCAACACCGGCCAAGTCTGTATGAAACTGGTACATTGGATCAGTAATCTACAACCAGCTATTGCAAGACTACAACTCCCAGCATGTCTGGCCAGCCAAAGTTGTAGTTTTGCAATAGCCGGAGAGCCACCAAGCCCTCTTAGTGGTATGATCACACACAGACAGATGACAACTCACATTTCCCAGCAGTGGAGCGGACTCCTCCTGAGCAGACACATGGTGTCCATAATTTGTATTAACACTGTGTTCAGCGGGCTGCATGGTAATAAGCCGTGTACAGAGGTAATGTCATCAGGTCACTGATCACACAGCGGTAACATCCCGCTCCAGAACCGCAGCTCATCGCCTCCAGCTTCCTCCTTATTTACTCCAGGCGTCATGTGACCCCAGCATAGCACGGGGACGAGTCACGTGACTGCCGGCTTTGCCCTCAGTCGCGAAATGATGACGTGACCGCTAGCATGGCGCGCCAGCAGCAGCATGAGGTGAGGAAGAGCACTGCGGCTCTATGGCAGGCTGTGACACTACAAGTCCCAGCATGGCAAGTGAGGCGAGGACACACATGGACTTGTAGTTCCAGCCAGGCATTCTATATACATACATGTGTATATTTATCCGAGACTGCCCTATATTCTGCTCCAGAGCTGCATTCAAATGCCTGATGGTACTTAGTGGAAACAGTCAGCAAGTTTGTTGTCAGACACGCCCCCAAATAGCTGAGTGGTGCCCCTATCAAGCAGTGAGTGGACAGTAAAAAGGGGCTTGTTAGCTGGGCTGGACCGGTTCAAAATGGCGTTTAGTGAAGTCATTAAGTCCGGAGTAAAAGGCCGATTTTAGTAACATTACCTCCTACGTTGCAGTAGGATTAGGCTAACATATGGCGAGTCGCGAGTCATTTTTTTGTCTATATTACACCGTTTTCCAGGCATAAATGTTAGTAAATTTCCTAACGTCCCCGTCCCACCAGACTGCTGAACACGGCTTAAAACCGGCCATGTGACTAAATATTGTTGTACGGTTAGTCAAAAAGAAGGGTTTTGCAACTATTTTTACAACTAAAATTGTTGCGTCTTTTAACGATTCCAGGGATAGGTGAGCGCTGTACTCTGCCATCTCCAGAACTCCCAGAGTAATGAGTGGAGCCGCTGCGCACATTTCAGGGGGCTCCACTGGGTACGGGGCCCCGGTTCTCGTGATTGGTGGGGTCCCAGCGGTAGGATCCCCACCGATCTGATAGTTATCTCCTATCCTGTTAGACCTAACAACCAGAATACCCGTTTAAAGGGGTTGTCTCACCTCAGACATTGGGGGCATATCGCTGGATACACTGCCATTGTCACACCTCTGGGACCGCACCTGAGAACAGAGCCCACAAAGCAAAGAAGGGTGCATGCATGGCCGCCCTCCATTAATTTCTATGGGAGTACCGAAAATAGCCGAGCATCGCACTCTATTTTCTGCAGTCCCATTGAAATGAATGGAAAGCAATGGCTGCTGCTCCATTCACTTCTATGAGGCTGACAGAAATAGCCGAGCCCGTGCTATAGGAATGAATGGAGGGCAGCCACGCATGTGTGTTGTGCCCTCCTTCACTTTGCAGTCCCACATCTGGGACCTGCACCTATCAGACATTGGGGACATATCCTAGCGATTTACCCTCAATGTCTAGGGTGAGACAACCCCCAAAGCCACTAAGTTATTCAATAAAATGTATCTGTTTAGCGCCACCTGCTGTTTGTTTTTTTTCTTATTTCTGTGTCCTCCTCACTGAGATGGCCACTCATGCTCAGTTCTATCCTTCAACTGCCTCCTGAGCTGTGATAGGGAGAGCATGGACATGCCCCCTTTGGTGCAGCAGAGAGGACACGCCCCTTGAGCTGTCAGCTTAACCACTCCCGGACCGCCGTACGCAGGATTGCGTCCTGCGGGCGGCCGGGATCTTCTGAGTGGACGCATCGGCGCGTCCTCTCGCGAGACCCGTGAGTTCCTGTGAACGCGCGCGCGTTCACAGGAACGCGCGTCTGAGAGTTAGACTACAGCCTGCCAGCGATGATCAATCGCTGGCAGGCTGTAGATGCGATATAAATCGCATCAAACATGTATACCAGACGCTGTTTTGTGAACAGCGTCTGGTATACCTGCTACCTGGTCCTCTGGTGGTCCCATTTGCTGGGATCGACCACCAGAGGACCAGGTAACACAGTAAAGTTGCACCAAACACTACACTAACCCCCCACCCCCTCACCTATTAACCCCTTGATCACCCCATCTAGACCCCTGATCACCCCCTGTCATTGATCACACCCCTTGTAAGGCTCCATTCAGACGTCCATATGTGTTTTGCGGATCCGCGGATCCGATCCGCAGATCCTCAAAACACGGACACCGGCAATGTGCTTTCCGCATTTTGCAGATCCGCACATTGCCAGAACTATATAGAAAATGCTTTTCTTGTCCGCAGTTGCGGACAAGAATAGGACATGTTCTATATTTTTGCGGAACGGAAGTGCAGACCCGGAGCGCGGATCCGTAATTCCGGATCCGAGCGGGACAAAGTCTGTCCCCATAGAAATGAATGGGTCCGCAATTCCGTTCCGCAAACAGAATTGCGGACGTGTGAATGGGGCATAAGGGTCCCTTATCACCGCCAGTTAGTTAGCGCCCAGCCCACTGCACCGCAGTCACTGATTTTGGCAGAGATTTTTTCATCCACATTGACCGATGCGAATGAAAAAATCTGTGCCGTTCATTTTTATTTTTTTTTTCAGCGCAGAGGCTGAACGGAAAAAAAAAATCTCATTACCTAATGCTGGCCATACGTGTAATGATTGCGGAGACCCTCAAATGCCAGGGCAGTACAAAAACCCCACATGTGACCCCATTTTAGAAAGAAGACACCCCAAGGTATTCCGTGAGGGGTATGGCGAGTTCATGCAAAATTTTATTTTTTGTCACAAGTTAGTGGAATATGAGACTGTAAAAAAAAAAAAAAAGAATCTCCGCTAACTTGTGCCAAATTTTTTTCTGTGAACTCGCCATGCCCCTCACGGAATACCTTAGGGTGTCTTCTTCCACAATGGGGTCACATGTGGGTATTTATACTGCCCTGGCATTTTAGGAGTCCTAAAGCGTGAGAATCCAAATACGTAAAAATGGCCTGTGAAATCCTGAAGGTACTCATTGGTTTAGGGCCCTTTGCATCTTGGCTGCAAAAAGTGTCACTCATGTGGTATCGCCGTACTCAGGAGAAGTAGGGCAATGTGTTTTGAGGTGTATTTTTACATATACCCATGCTGGGTGTGAGAAATATCGCTGTAAGCGACAACTTTTAAATTTTTTATTCAAAGTTGCCAATTTACAGAGATATTTCTCTCACCCAGCATGGGTATATGTAAAATACACTCCAAAACACATCGCCCTACTTCTCCTGAGTACGGCGATGCCACATGTGTGACACTTTTTGCAGCCAAGATGCTCAAAGGGCCCAAATTCAACGAGTACCTTTTAGAAGGGCATTTTTACGCATTTTTCTTCTCACGCTTTAGGGCCCCTAAAATGCCAGGGCAGTATAAATACCCCACATGTGACCCCATTTTGGAAGAAGACACCCCAAGGTATTCGCTGAGGGGCATAATGAGTCCATGAAAATTTAACTTTTGTCAAAAGTTAGCGGAAAGGAGACTTTGTGAGAAAAAACAATAAAAAATCAATTTCCACTAACTTGTGCCAAAAAGAAAATCTTCTATGAACTCGCCATGGCCCTCATGGAATACCTTGGGGTGTCTTCTTTCCAAAATGGGGTCACATGTGGGGTATTTCTACTGCCCTGGCATTTTAGGGGCTCTAAAGCGTGAGAAGAAAAATGCGCAAAAATGCCCTCCTAAAAGTTACTCATTGGCTTTAGGGCCCCTTTGCGCATCTTGGCTGCAAAAAAGTGTCACTCATGTGGTATCGCCGTACTCAGGAGAAGTAGGGCAATGTGTTCTGGGGTGTATTTTTACATATACTCATGCTGGGTGAGAGAAATATCTCTGTAAATTGACAACTTTGAATAAAAAAATGTAAAAAGTTGTCGTTTACAGCGATATTTCTCACACGCAGCATGGGTATATGTAAAAATACACCCCAAACACATTGCCCTACTTCTCCTGAGTACGGCGATACCACATGAGTGACACTTTTGCAGCCAAGATGCGAAAGGCCCTAAAACCAATGAGTACCTTTAGGATTTCACAGGGCATTTTTATGCATTTGATTCTCACACTTTAGGGGCCCCTAAAATGCCAGGTGAGTATAAATACCCCACATGTGACCCCATTTTGGAAAGAAGACACCCCAAGGTATTCCGTGAGGGACATGGTGAGTCCACAGAATTTTTATTTTTTGGCACAAGTCAGCGGAAATTTATTTTTAATTTATTTTTTAATTTTGTTTTTTACAAAGTCTCATATTCCACTAACTTGTGACAAAAATAAAATTTTACATGAACTCACCATACCCCTCACAGAATACCTTGGGGTGTCTTCTTCCAAAATGGGGTCACATGTGGGTATTTATACTGTCCTGGCATTTTAGAGGCCCCTAAAGTGTGAGAAGAAGTCTGGAATCCAAATGCGTAAAAATGCCCTGTGAAATCCTAAAGGTACTCATTGGTTTTAGGGCCCTTTGCATCTTGGCTGCAAAAAGTGGCACACATGTGGTATCGCCGTACTCAGGAGAAGTAGGGCAATGTGTTTTGGGGTGTATTTTTATATATACCCATACTTTGTGTGAAAAATATCTCTGTAAACGACAACTTTTAAAAATTTTTATACAAAGTTGACAATTTACAGAGATATTTCTCTCACCCAACGTGGGTATATGTAAAAATACACCCTAAAACACATTGCCCTACTTCTCCTGAGTACGGCGATACCACATGAGTGACACTTTTTGCAGCCTGAGTGCGCAAAGGGCCCAAATTCCAACGAGTACCTTTAGGTTTTACATGGCGGCTCACAATTTAGCCCCGCCCAAAATGCCAGAACAGTAAACACACCCCACAAATGACCCCATTTCGGAAAGTAGACACCCCAAGGTATTCACTGAGGGGCATAGTGAGTCCGTGGGAGATTTTTTTTTTTGCCAGAAGTTATCAGAAATTTAAACTTTTTTTTTTTTCTCAGAAAGTGTCATTTTCCGCTAACTTGTGAAAAAAATGAAATGATACATGAACTCACCATGCCCCTCCGCGAATACTTTGGGGTGTCTTCTTTCTAAAATGGTGTCATTTGGGGGTATTTATACTATCCTGGCATTCTAGCACCTGAAGAAACATGACAGGCGCTCAGAAAGTCAGAGCTGCTTCAAAATGCCGAAATTCACTTTTTTGCACCATAGTTTGTAAACGCTATAACTTTTACCCAAACCAATAAATATACACTTATTGGACTTTTTTATCAAAGACATGTAGAACAATAAATTTAGAGAAAAATTTATATAGAAATGTAGTTTTTTTAAAAATTTTACAACAGAAAGTGAAAAATGTCATTTTTTTGCAAAAATTTCGGTAATTTTTGATTAATAGCAAAGAAAGTAAAAATGTCAGCAGCAATGAAATACCAGTAAATGAAAGCTCTATTAGTGAGAAGAAAAGGAGGTAAAATTCATTTGGGTGGTAAGTTGTATGACGGAGCAATAAACGGTGAAAGTAGTGTAGTGCGGAATTGTAAAAAGTGGCCTGGTCATTAAGGGTGTTTAAGCTAGGGGGGCTGAAGTGGTTAAAATAAATCTAGCAGAGCAATGAATGGGGAGATCTCGGGATCCATGTGAGGTCTAGATTTCACTTTTTACATCAATCATGGGAGAACCCCTTTAATAAATAACCCCCAGTGTATAGGCATGCTGTTGCTCTTGTGGCATGGGTTCTGGGGTCACTGACTGCATCTTATCCTTTAAGGCAGGGCTGGCCAACCTGTGGCGCTACCGTTGTTGTAAAACTACAATTCCCACTATGCCCTGTTGTAGGCTGATAGCTGTAAGAAGTCTAGGCATGCTGGGAGTTGTAGTTTTGCAGCCGTGGGTTGGCCATTCCTGCTTTAAGGGCTCATGCTGTTTTTGTGGTCCGCAAATTGTGTATCCACAAAACACGGATACCGCCTGTGTATGTTCTGCATTTTGCACAGCAGAATGTCCTCTCTATAGAACTGTCCTTTAAAAAGGACAAGAATAGGACACGTTCTAGTTTTTTGTGGGATGCGGACAGCACACAGGGTAGTCCGCATCTTTTGTGGCCCCACTGAAGTAAATAGGTCCGCATCCGACCCGTAAAAAATACGCTGGTGTGCATGAGCCCTAACAGTGATGTGTAATGTGTATGGGGACCAGAAGCCAGGATTCTATCACACTTTATCCTTTGTTCCTGATAAGCGGTGTCGGGCAGTGCCTTATCTCTCTGCATGTATGCTTGGCTGGTATGAAGAGAATTGTGAATTATAATGGATCAGTACTTTATGAGGTTGTTCCATATGGGACATTTATGGCATATCGCCAGGATATGCCATAAATGTCTGACTGGAGGGGGGGGGTCCCAACTCTGGGTCTCGTTCCTGTCTCCAGAATGAGGCCACAAGTGAACATAGAGCATACCATACATGTGCACTGTGCTCTCCATTCGCTGCTATGGGGAATTCCGAAAATAATCAGTGAGTTGATTTATTTATCTGCTGGAGTGCCCCTTTAAAGTGACTGTCAGAAGAGTATTCCTTAGTAATAAATGGCTGCCCTGATGTTATACTTCTGAGCTACAACCTGATGCGGTCACTCTCTGACTTTGGGCTCAGGCTACACCTAGACTTTGCTGTGCTGCAAGACTGATTATAACTATTTTGTGACCGCTGCAGTCCACAATGGTTCACTAAGTTACAGGCAACAATGTTTTAGTTTGGACGACAGCTGTAGCTACAAAAAGTCTATAGCCTGAGCCTTAGGGCTCATGCGCACAAAAGTGTGCAGCCTGTGCCCGTATTGCTGCCCGCCGTCACTTGAATGGGTCTGCAAGATGCGGAGCAGAAGCCCGTTGAAGCACTATAGAGCGCATCCGCGGGGATTCGGTCCGTGTCTCTGCACCACAAAAAAATTGGACATGTCGTATTTTCTTTTTTGCAGCGCGGGCCGTCTATTGCGGATTGTGGACCCATTCAAGGGAATTGGTCCGCATCCACAAACAGCAGCTGCACGGCTGGTGCCTGTGCTTTGTGGACTGCTATTTGTGGTCCACAGCACGTGCGCAGGCCGCACACATTCGTGTGCATGAGCCCTTACACTTCATTGTGTGCAGCGTCATGTGGACTCAAGCCAGCGGCATAAGTTTCTCATACAAGTGCCTTTTGTCATGATAATGGTGGCCGCGGTTGCACTGAGAAACTCGTACCGGCCCCTGGGTTTCCTGTGGAATCTGATTCCCTAGTGGCCTGGGCTACTTTAGGGAGAGGTCTCATGACACCCTGCCCTCTGGCTTTGACCCTTTGAATCATCTGGTTTCTAAGGAGTCCAGATGGGGCTTACTTCTACTGGACCCTTTGGCATCATATAGACCAGTTTAATTCACCTTCTAATTGTGCTTTGTGGAGGAAGCCTATTCAGGTTTACTGTAAAGGAAAAGCTATACATTAGGACAGTGGTTAAAAGCAGACAGTGTGTTGGGTCCTGGTGCTGTCTGTGTAATATACAGTCAGTAGAATGCATGCACCTGTGTAACTGTAGAGGTTTACCTCACATCCTAGAAGATACCTGCTTTTTATATCAATCACCATTCAATGGGATTTTCCAGTATAGAAATGGCCGCACATACAGTCACCCTCCAGTACAGTGGCCAGGAGGAAGGCATGCGGAGAGCTCGGCACACTGCCTGAGTTAGTTCCTTATCTCCAATAGAATGGAATGGACCAATGTCTAAAGTTAAAAAATAATACTCTTACAAATGTAAACTAATAGAAACTAAAGTTATCAAAAGTTCCCTGCCTTGTCTTTTTTTTTTTTTTTTTAGGGAAGGGGGAGGCTAGTGGTAGATGTTTGTCACAGTATTTCTCTCTTCCCCCAGGCTCATTAGACAGTGCTACCACTCGGCAGTTCTTCTAAACTCTATGTGGCTTCATCACCTTCGATAAATTAGTCTGGAACCGGTCCAAGCAGTGGTTTTGTGAGCCATTCACCTTCAGGACATTCCAGAAACTGAGTGGTTTAGCCATGATGGAAATAAAGGAGAATAGTGAGAACGCTGGATTGTTCTGTCCTAATCCCGCTGTCCGCGGCATGGTGAACCTGGACCGCGACGCCTTCAGTAAAACTATACAGGTCCCCGTCCTCAAAATAAGAAAAGAAATCATCAATAAAGTCATGAAAACTCTGAAGCACAAACTCATCCACCGGCCGCACCTCAAGAGAATCGGTGATGATCCAAAGGATGACAGCATCAAGAATGTTATGCTGGACCCCTTCATAGTCACGTCCGAGGACTCATTTGATGACCGCGATCGTGAGATTTTCAAGCAGTTGGACATCAGCCCCCAGGTTTTACAGGTCGATCTGCAGCTCACGTATGAGAATTTTAAGACAGACGAGATCTTAGAAGCTGTTTTACCTAAAGGACAAGATGTCACCTCCAGTTTCAGCCGCGTAGGACATATAGCGCATATGAATCTCCGGGATCACCAGCTTCCGTACAAGAACTTGATTGGTATGTATTATAGAGAACACACAGCAGTGGCGTACCTAGAAATAACTGGGCCCCACAGCAAATTTTTGAATGGGCCCCCCCTCCCCCAGTAACTTTTTTAAACACAACAATAGCTGATCTCAGGGAGACCAGCTACAAAAAACACCGCGGAGCCTCACTTAAGAGCTCTCAACACAGCAATCCGAAGTGCAAAGCTCCCTGGGAAACAGGAATATGCAAAACAAATGTGGAGCCCCAGTTATGGGTCTACAACACAATGAAAGCCAGATATCCCTCAAAGGAAGGAAAACCAAGCAAAGGGGTGTCTCCATTACAGAGATCACCAAATCCACCATATTAAGTGGCCCTATGTCAAGATCCGCTTTTACAAGCTTTAAGGATGTGACGGGGAAAACCTAAGCAAGGTATCCATCCACAGACAGCTGTTTCGGGGTGTTGCCCCTCATCAGTGTGGAGTAGGATTCTGGCTAACCGGGAGCAATGCCTCGGAGACTTTCTGTAGCTGGTCTCCCTGAGATCAGCTATTGTTGTGTTTGAGTAGTCTCCGAGGCATTGCTCCCGGTTAGCCAGAATCCTACTCCACACTGATGAGGGGCAACACCCCGAAACAGCTGTCTGTGGATGGATACCTTGCTTAGGTTTTCCCCGTCACATCCTTAAAGCTTGTAAAAAAGCGGGATCTTGACATAGGGGCCACTTAATATGGTGGATTTGGTGATCTCTGTAATGGAGACACCCCTTTGCTTGGTTTTCCTTCCTTTGAGGGATATCTGGCTTTCATTGTGTTGTAGACCCATAACTGGGGCTCCACATTTATTTTGCATATTCCAGTAACTTTTTTGCAACCCCTTCCTTTCGTGCCGCCCCCATTTTTGTGGCTAGTAAATATCGCTCTCTCAGACCAGGCCCGGCAGCTTTTCCATCCCTTTTCTACACTGTCTATACTGCCACTGGATATAATTTCATTGTGTAATACTGTTGGGGGGGCCCTGACAAAATCTTTTAGTCCTCCTCCTCCTGGATGGGCCCCTTCTGGGTCAGGGCCCCAAAGCAGCCGCTTCCCCTGCTTCCCCTCTAGTTACGCCCCTGACACACAACACATGTGCACCCTGTGCACCAGTCTAGCATCCCAGGAGGTGAGTACATGGGGCAAGTCTTGCTGTGAGGACTATTGTGACTGCCTGTTGAGGAATGGGTTTGCAGCATCACTAAAGGCTTTCTGGGTGTAAATAATGTAACGAGAATAATTTGCATTGAGTGATAATTTTTAAAATTTATTTTTTTGCTTGTTAGGTCAGGTGATACTGGATAAGAATCCTGGTCTTACGTCTGTTGTCAATAAAACCAACATAATTGACTCCACGTATAGGAACTTCCAGATGGAAGTGTTGGCTGGCGAGGAAAATATGATGACGAAGGTAATGTTATAATTATTATTGTAATATTCATGTCCATTCAGGGACACAAGCCTTGTTCTATTCCATGTCTGGCAAAGTCTAAACGTTTAACTGACAATTCGGAAAATAGAAGTAAGGTTGGCTGCTCACCGGGCAGAAAATCTGAAACAAAAACGCACATAAATTTTCACTGCGGCATTTGATGCAAATTTTCCGCTGATCTCAGCCTTCCATTGAAAAGGGTGAAATTCACACAGAAAAACACAAATATTGACCCCCCCCCCTATATCAGCGATCAATTCAGACCTGCGGTTTGCAGCACTTTCTGAAGTTTCTGACGGACCTCGGGGATCAGAAACTTAAAAATGCCTAAATGTTTAATTTTTAACCGTACGGACCGCTGTATGGAAGGGGTTAACAGGGAGGGAGCTCCCTCCCTCTCCCATCGGGGGCTACTGTGCCTTTGCAGCCCCCGATTCTTGATGGGATCACAGAGGGAGGGGGCCCCCCTCCCTCCCCATCACCCGCTGCTGTGTTCTGGCAGTGGGTGATGGTTACCATGGCAACATGATGCCTTCACAGGCGTCCTGCTTGCCATGGTAATGGTAACTCTGATCAGACTTCTGCTAAAGGCAGAAGTCTGATCAAGCTGTGTAAAGTAAAAAGTACAGTACATTATATAGTGTACTCTACTGTATTATACATACATCAGACCCACTGGATCTTCAAGAACCAAGTGGGTCTGGGTCAAAAAAATGTACAAAAAAAGTAAAAATAAAAACACACATTTATCAATGAATAAAAATTCAAAAAATAAAATACACTACACATATTGGGTATCGCCACGTCCGTAAAAACCTGCTCTATAAAAATATCACATGACCTAACCCCTCAGATGAACACCTTTAAAAAAATCCCAAAAAATGGTGTAAAAAAAAAGCAATTTTTTGTCACCTTACATCACAAAAAGTGTAATACCAAGCGATCAAAAAGGCGTATGCCTCCCAAAATAGTACCAATCAAACCGCCATCTCGCCCTGCAAAATATGAGCCCCTACATAGCAAAATCACCCGAAAAAATAAAAAGATATGGCTCTCAGACTATGGAGACATTAAAACATGATTTTATTTTATTTTTTTCAAAAAAGATATTGTTGTGTAAAACTTAAATAAATAAATCTAACTATGATCTAACCCCTCAGGTGAACACAGCAAAAAGAAAATATAAATACGATATCAAAGGCCATTTTTGTCACCTTACATCACAACAAGTGTATTAGCAAGCGACCAAAATGACATATGCACCCAAAGATAGTTCCAATCAAACCGCCATCTCATCCCGCAAAAAATGAGCCCCTACATAAGACAGTCGCCCAAATAATAAAAATAAATATGGCTTTCAGAATGTGGAGACACTAAAAAATATTTTTTTTCAAAAATGCTTTATTATGTAAAACTGAAACAAAACCCCCCAAAAAGTAGTCATATTTGGTATTGTCGCATCCGTAACAAGCTGCTCTACAGAAATAGCACACAATCTAACTTGTCAGTTTAACGATGTAAATAAGAAAAAATAAAAACAGTGCCAAAACAGCTATTTTTTTTTGCAAATTTTCCATTTTAATCCATTTTTCCAGTAACAAAGCAAGGGTTAACAGCCAAACAAAACTCAATATTTATTGCCCTGATTCTGTAGTTTGCAGAAACACCCCACATGTGGTCGTAAACTGCTGTATGGCCAAACGGCAGGGCGTAGAAGGAAGGGAACGCCATATGGTTTTTGGAAGGCAGATTTTGCTGGACTGGTTTTTTGACACCATGTCGCATTAGAAGCCCCCCTCATGCACCCCCAGAGTAGAAATTCCAAAAAAGTCACTTAATCTAAGATACTACACCCCTCAAGGTATTCAAAACTGATTTTACAAACTTTGTTAACCCTTTAGGTGTTTCACAAGAGTTATTGGCAAATAGAGATGAAATTTCAGAATTTAAATTTTTTGGGCAAATTTTCCATTTTAATCAATTTTTTTCAAGTAACAAAGCAAGGGTTAACAGCCAAACAACAGATGTCGCCAACAAACCCAACAGAAGCTTCCAAACACATGACTTCATCATATGGGCAGTCCAGAATTGTTTAAAGGCATTGTAATTTTAGTCATTCATGGAAAATTTCCAGTACACCCCACATGTAGATTCCGGCATGCACGGTGATTCAGAGAAGCTTCTGAGTGGTAACTTCAGGTGCATTAAAAGGATATCCGGCACTGCTTGGATATTTAGTGCAACGTCTTCCTTTTATTTACGTAGCAACAAGAAATGTACAAATACACTGTACAGCGGTAAAAATGACACGTTTCGGACCCTGGGGTCCTTAGTCGTAACAGTAGGCGAAGCAACTCTGTAGGTGTATATGTACACATTACACTGGTTAGAAACCGCCCCTCTCCAATCAGGTCAGGGAGGAACCAAACACAATTTGTAACTGCCTACATCTGAGCGCCTCACCTACTGGTCGTACTACAAGTGCATAACCAACACAATGATTTGAACATAAAAAGTAGTTGTGTGTCATGAATCAAATACAGTCACATTTTTATACCTGTCACACCAACAACAATCAGTATTAAAACCAAATATTAAACCGTAATAAAACTAGTAGTACTACAAGAACATGGCTGAAGTATCGCATTGTATGAACTGTTGTCTAGGCATACAGGTACATGAGCTCCTTGCGTAAGTTTAATCCACTAGGTACTCTAGTATTGTGTTAGGATCCAGTATGCTTCCCGCAATAAGATTTGTTTTTTGTGGTCACCACCCCGTATTGATTTTTTTAACCCCTTCTATAGCAAATACTTTGAAAGATTGTACCTTGCGGTTATGCACCGTAATAAAGTGTCTCGCTGCATTTGAAATATTGAGGGCTGAGGGACTAGTCACATAATTGAGATGTTCCAACACTCTAGTTTTTAGCTTACGAGATGTTCTGCCTACATACATTATATCACAGATAGTGCATATGATATATACAACGCCTTCACTGCTGCAATTAAAGGGCTTCTGTCACCCCCGATTTAGCAATTTTGAGTAGTGGACATTAGCTATTTGCTAATGTCCGCTGAGTTCATACATATTACTATTACCTCTCTCTGTGCTCTAAATTCTGTAAAAATCGCACTTTTATGTTATGCTAATTTCTTCACTACCAGCAAGTTGGGCGGTTACTTGCTGGTAGCCGCCGCATCCTCGGACTATAAACACGCCCCCTCCTCCACTTGATAGACAAGGCCAGCGAGCGCTCTCCTCCTCCCGCTGGCCCTGTCTTCCCATGAAATCCGGCGCCTGCGCCGTAACGGTCTTCATTCGGCGCAGGCGTTCTGAGTGAAGGACGGGCACTTGCCAGCTCCTTCACTCAGAACGCCTGTGCCGAATGAAGAAATTAGCATAACATAAAAGTGCGATTTTTACAGAATTTAGAGCACAGAGAGAGGTAATAGTAATATGTATGAACTCAGCGGACATTAGCAAATAGCTAATGTCCACTACTCAAAATTGCTAAATCGGGGGTGACAGAAGCCCTTTAATGTCATTTTTTATTTTAAATACCTCGGTGTGGTCTGCATTATGGAACTCTTTAATAGGGGTGGCATAACTGCAGGTTTTACATCTACACTGCTGCACCGTGTGAACCCTGTGTAACACATCCAGGTTTTAACTGAGTGTTTTTCTGAGGTATAGAGGGAGGGGGACAAGCGTGTAGTTATAGCAGGGGCTGCTATAACTACACGCTTGTCCCCCTCCCTCTATACCTCAGAAAAACAAATGTGACTGTATTTGATTCCATGACACACAACTAGTTTTTATGTTCAAATCATTGTGTTGGTTATGCACTTGTAGTACGACCAGTAGGTGAGGCGCTCAGATGTAGGCAGTTACAAATTGTGTTTGGTTCCTCCCTGCCATGATTGGAGAGGGGCGGTTTCTAACCAGTGTAATGTGTACATATACACCTACAGAGTTGCTTCGCCTACTGTTACGACTAAGGACCCCAGGGTCCGAAACGCGTTAATTTCCCCGCTGTACAATGTGTTTGTACTAGGGGTCGACCGATATAGATTTTTTAGAGCCGATACCGATATTCTGTGAACTTTCAGGCCGATAGCCGATATTTTATACCGATATTTTGCGCATTTTAATTTTTGGATTTTTTTTTTCTGTTACGGCGTCCGACGCTTTTTTAAAAACATTTTTTTTTAATAGTTTGGACTTTTTGGTCACGGCGATATGTTTTTTTATTTATTGTTTATATATTTTATATGTAAAATTGGAAAAGGGTTAATTTATACTTAATATTTTGGTGTTTTTTTACTATTTTAAATTTTTTAACTTTTTATTTTATTACTATTTCCCCCCCTAGGGGTTGAACCTGGGCTCTTTACATCCCTTGTCCTATTCACCCTAATAGAGATCTATCAGGGTGAATAGGATCTCACCCTCTCCCTGCTGCCCTGTGCTATGGGCACACAGCAGCAGGAACCATGGCAGCCAGGGCTTCAGTAGTAGCCATGGTAACTGATCGGAGCCCCAGCATTACACTGCTGGGGCTCCGATCAGAAGAGAGGAGGTGGGGGACCCTGTGGCCACTGCCACCAATGATATCAATACTGAAGGGATGGGGGAGGCTTAGGGGGATGGGGAGGGCGCACTGGCCACCAATGTTTTTATACTGTGGACAGGGGGGCTGAGGCGCACTGGCCACCAATGATAATAAGGTTTAAGATATTACAAGCACATTGCCCAGACCCTGCCTCTGATAGATGGCTGCGATCGCGGCAATTAACCCCTCAGGTGCCGCACCTGAGGGGTTAATTGCCGCGGATCGCAGCCATCTATCAGAGGCAGGGTCTGGGCAATGTGCTTGTAATATCTTAAACCTTATTATCATTGGTGGCCAGTGCGCCCTCAGCCCCGCCTCCTCTTCTCTCATTGGTGGCCAGTGCGCCCTCAGCCCCTCCTCCTCCTCTTCTCTCCACTGGCATTGCGGCACAGGGGGAAGGAGGGACTGCCTCCTTCTCCCCTGTGCTGCTGAGGGAACATGGCCGTGCTGAGAGCAGCGCGGCAATGTTCTGTGATAGCACAGTTATCGGTATATCGGCCTGGTTAGGGGCCGATACCGATAACTGTGCAAATCATCAATATCGGCCGATAATATCGGCCAAACCGATAATTGGTCGACCCCTAGTTTGTACATTTCTTGTTGCCACGTAAATAAAAGGAAGACATTGCACTAAATATCCAAGCAGTGCCGGATATCCTTTTTGTGCACCTATTGTAATCTTAGTGTATGTCAACTGTAGTTGTATTCTAGATGTAGCACCCTGACGCCTGGAAGTTCTACTGAACCAAGCTTGCAACACCAGAGATCCCTTTAGGCATCTAAGTTTACAATGACGCTAAATCGTTTTAGAACTGATGTGTGCACAGTCGCCTACCTCTAGCAGTCAGGTCTTGCGTCCAGTTTCTTACAGTGTCTTATCATTTCAGGTGAAAGAAAATGGCTTTACTTATGAATTTGATTTTTCCAAAGTCTACTGGAACTCGCGTCTCGCCACAGAACATGACCGCATCGCCGGGTTCCTGAAGAATGGTGATGTGGTGTTTGATGTGTTTGCTGGAGTGGGGCCATTCGCTATTCCTGCCGCTAGAAGAAACTGTATCGTCTATGCCAATGATTTGAACCCAGAATCCTACAAATGGCTCGTACATAACTGCAAATTGAATAAAGTGGACAAAAAGGTCCAGGCCTTCAACACTGATGGCCGAGAGTTTATCAGGACTGTGGTCAAGGAGGAGCTGTCAAAATACATCAAGGCCTTCTCTACAGAGAGGAAACACCGACTCCATGTTGTAATGAACTTGCCGGCGTTAGCGCTGGAATTCCTCGATACCTTCAGGCATCTCCTCCCCGAGGAGCCTCACAGTGAAGTCGTTTTACCGACTGTGCACTGCTATGGCTTCTCCAAAGACGACAACCCAGAGAAAGAAGTAAAAGACCGGGCAGAGGAGATGTTGGGAACAACCCTGAAGAATTACTCCATCCATCTTGTAAGGAAGGTTGCACCTAACAAGGAGATGATGTGCATCAGTTTTGAGTTGCCTGCTGAGGTTCTATTTGGAACCCAAACAAATAATGAAGGTGAGTAGTAAGTGTTCAGACTATGCACGTGTCTAATGACACTTGAAGTCTATGGGTCTATATTGTATCCTTGTATGCCTCTATTATAATGTGGTACAATTTTGTTTCCTCTGGGATTCTTTAAGTTCCATGCAATACCTATGGAATACGGTGCTGGACAGAGGCACCATATAGCGGCACAGTGTGCCTACAGTCTTGCAGTATGGCGTGTAGACGTAGACTCAATGTGTCACCATACAGGATCAGTGCACACGGCTCTGCCACGTGCATAGGCTTTTCAAGTGGCCTTGCATTTGTAAAAAGCAGAATAATTTTCTGTGGGGAAAATCATTCCACTCCTGTCTTGCAACGTATGACCCATTATTCACTTGAGTCCTTAAACGGAAACCGTCACCATGATTCTGGACATGGGAAGTGACCTCTCTATTCAATGCTATGGAACTTCCAAAAATAGCCGAGCGAGCACAATTGCAGTCGCCCCTCCTTTTACCTGTATAGGACTTCAGAAAATAGCCATGCCCATGCTCGGCTATTTTCAAAGGTCCCATAATGGTGAATAGAGAGCAAGTTGCTCAAGCACAGCCACCTTCCATTCACCATTATGAGACTTCTGAAAATAGCCAAGCATCAGTCCTTTACTGGTGAATGGAGGGACGACTTCCAAAAATAGATTGGAGTACCCCTTTAATTTCAGTACAAAAATGTGTATTCATGGCCATCAAGTGGTTAAAAAATAAATAAACCAGCTTATACTTGCCTCGCCAATCCAGTGTTGCCCAGGTCTCCGCTGCGCTCCACCTCCTGCTGACGTTTTGACACAGCAGGGAATGGTTGTGGCACGTAGTCAGCAGGAACCTGGGCACCGCCGGAACAGCAGTGGCGGAGGATCAGCAAGGTGAGTACAAGATGGTTAATTTTTTTTTTACCCATTTGATGGTCATAGGAACTGTAACTGTACTGGAGTGCCCCTTTAAAGTGACTGTCAGGGGGCCATTTCTCAATAATAAGTGGCTGCCCTGATGTTTTACTTCTGAGGTGAAACCTGATGCAGTAACTCTTACTTTAGGCTAAGGCCACACCTAGACTTTTCAGTGCTACAAGGCTGATTTTGACTATTAAAGGGGTTGTCTCGTCTCTCTGTTACTAAGGCGAGATGAGATAGTCCCGACCACCAGCCCCCGGGAAACAGCACGCCGGAGCGCGCTGTTTCAGTAGCTCCCATTGTAGTGCATTTCCGAGTTAGGGATAGCAAGCTGTGCTACACTGCTTCTGTAGCTCCCATGCACGGCGTGAGCGCTGCTGTTTCCTGGCCGGTGGTGGTCGAACTGTCTCATCTCACCTTAGTAACCGTGAGATGAGACAACCCCTTAAGGTGACTGCTGCAGTCCACAGGAGAGTACTAAGTTGCAAGCAACTTAAAGGGGTTTACTGCTTTCTCCAGATCACCTATCCTCAGGTCATCTATATCAGATCAGCAGGGCCCAACTTCTGGCACCCCCGCTGATCAGCTTTTTGAAGGGAATGCAGTGCTCGTGTGTAAAGCCCCTGAAGAGAAAGGGTCCGAGATGCAATACCACATGCAGCCTGTGGACAGGAGGAAGTAGAATTCAACATATTCTTCCTAAGAGATTGTCTCTAGGACCCACTTCTATCTTTAAAATGGGGCCCCTGAAGTGAAGGAGAGCACACTGCACATGGACGTTGTCCTCTCTTTTTACTGCTGTGGGACTTCTGTAAATAGCTGAGCGACCTGGGCTATTTTCAGTGGTTCTATAGCAGAAGAGAAAGTTGTGGAAGAGTGACCAACTCTTACTGCTATGGGACTGCTGGAAATGGCTGAGCCCCCGCTCAGCTATTTACGGAACTCCTATAGGGGTGAATAGAGGGTGGGCACACATGCGTGGCTGCTCTCCCTTTGGCTGTCCACATCTTTTGTGGCCCCGTTGAAGTGAATTTGTCTGCGGCTCGGATGCAGAACCAGCAACGTTCATGTGCATGAGCCCTTATTCTGTTCAGCAGTGCATCTGAAGAGGTTATGCCCTGCACATGCTCCCAGTGTAAGTTTGGTTCATTCTGCATACACTATGTTTTTGATGTAGACATAATTCTGTGTACATTTGTTTCCAGGTGAACCAGTCTCCAAACGTCCCCGAACAGATAAAGCCTGCAGCGTGGACAGTGAGGCTCAAGTATAGCTTCTTGGATCAAGGAGTTTTTTTTTTTTTTTTTTCAATATTCATTCCCAGATGATTACTAGCCTCGGTAGGGACTCTAGGTGCGTCATTCATTGCCTATTTTACCTTTTGATAAAAATAATAAGCCAAAGAAACAATATAGCTATTTACTGCTCCCATCAACAGTTCAGGCTAATCTCTTAATCTCTGATTGTTCACTCAACTTTACTACCATGTTTGTAAACTGTTGGAATACGTGTCTGCAGCCATTGACCATATGTGTACTGTGCCGTCCTGTCACTCTCTAGCTCTTGGGATACTTCTTTGGAGAGAATTTAGCATGTAGAGATGGAAGTTTCACTGAGTGACCTCATACTAATCCTCCAGGTACTGCTTTGTTCCCCATCATTATCATGTTAGTTTTTAGATCTGCTGGTATATGACTAGCATGTGACCCCCAACATAATGTGAACAAAGCTTAAACTGGTATTCTGGTTGGTTGACGTTATCCGCTATCCACAGGATAGGAGATAACTATTAGATTTGTGGGGGTCCTAGTTCTGGGACCCCAACTGGTGACGAGAACAGAGCTGCTAGGTGGACATGCGTGCAGCCACTCTATTCATTTCTATGGGAATTCCAGAGATAGCCAAGAGCTGTACTTGGGTGTCCCTGGAACTCCCATAAAAATGAATTGGCCAGCCGCACGCATGTGCGACCAGTCGCTCCATTGGGGTCCCAGCGCGAGGACCCCCACCGATCTAATAGTTATCTCCTATACACAACCAACCAGAATACCCCTTTAAGCTCTGTTCACATTACATTGGGGGTCACAAAATTTTAGCAACACACTTTGAAGGGGTTGCCAGAGAATTAAGGAAACTGTTGTAGAGTAAAAAATAAAGCAGACATCTGATTTCAGAAGTGTTACGTATGACTATGGTGCAGTTTTATGGCCTGATTATTACAATGCATTGGTTAGTATTTTGAACACCGTATCAGGAGTGGATGGAAAGAGAAGTACTATACATATTTCATATATTATGTGTGTGTGTATATATATATATATACACACACACACAGTATCTCACAAAAGTGCGTACACCCCTCACATTTTTGTAAATGTTTTACTTCTTTTCATGGGACAGCACTGAAGATCTGATACAATGTAAAGTAGTCAGTGTACGGCTTGTATAACTGTAAATTTGCTGTGCCCTCAAAATAACTCAACACACAGCCATTAATGTCTAAACCGCTGGCAACAAAAGTGAGTACACCCCTAAGTGAAAATGGCCAAATTGTGCCCAATTAGCCGTTTTACCTCCCTAGTGTCATGTGATTCGTTAGCGTTACAAGGTCTCAGGTGTGAATGGGGAGCAGGAGTGTTAAATTTGGTGTTATCGCCCTCACACTCTCAAACTGGTCACTGGAAGTAGGCATGGAGTTCACTTGAGCTTCACAGGTTGCCACTGGAATCCTCTTCCACTCCTCTATGAGGACATTACGGAGCTGGTGGATGTTAGAGACCTTGTGCTCCTCCACCTGCCCTTTGAGGATGCCCCACAGATGCTCAATAGGGTTTACATCTGGAGACATACTTGGCCAGTCAAGCACCTTAAGGCCTTATTCACACGTCCGCAATTCTGCTCCGCATTTTGCGGAACGGAATTGCGGACCCATTAGTTTCAATGGGGATGGCCGGGTCCGCACTTCCGGGTCCGCAATTGCGTTTCTGAAAAAAATAAAACATGTCCTATTCTTGTCCGCAATTGTGGACAAGAAAAGGCATTTTCTATGAGAGTGCCGGCGATGTGCGGTCCGCAAATTGCGGAACTCACATCGCCGATGTCCGTGTTTTGCGGATCCGTGGATCCGCAAAACACAACGGACGTGTGAATAAGGCCTTACACTCAGTTTCTTTAGCAAGGCAGTGATCATCTTGGAGGTGTTTGGTATACAGTATGTTGGAATACTGCTCTGCTTCAGTATGTCACAGTACATGTTGGCATTTATGGTTCCCTCAATGAACTGTAGCTCCCCACTGCCGGCAGCCCCAAACCATGACACTCTCACCATCATGCTTGACACCAAATAATTTTATCTTGGTCTCATCAGACCACAGGGCATGGTTCCAGTAATCCATGTCCTTAGTCTGCAGCAAACTGTTTGCAGGCTTTTGTGTGCATCATCTTTAGAAGAGACTTCCTTCTGGGATGACAGCCATGCAGATCAATTTGATGTGGTGTATGGTCTGAGCACTGACAGGCTGACCCCCCACCCTGTAACCTCTGCAGCAATGCTGGCAGCACTCATACAACCTCTGGATATGACGCTGAGCATGTGCACTCAACTTCTTTGGTCATCCATGGTGAAGCCTGTTGTGAGTGGAACCTGTCTTATTAATCTGCTGCAGCTCAGTGTCAGGGTGTTGGCGATATTCTTATAGCCTCGGCCATCTTTATGTAGAGCAACAATTCTTTTTTTTTTCAGATCCTCAGACAGTTCTTTGCCATGAGGAGCCAGGTTGAATTTCCAGTGACCAGTATGAGAGTGTGAGGGCGATAACACCAAATGTAACAGACCTGCTCCCCATTCACAACTGAGACCTTGTAACACTAATGAATCACATGACACCAGGGAGGGAAAATGGCGGTTTAGACATTAACGGCTGTGTGTTGAGTTATTTTGAGGGCACACCAAATTTACAGTTATACAAGCCGTACACTGACTACCGAACATTGTATCAGTGTCATAGCTTGTGTTGTCCTATGAAAAGATATAATAAAATATTTACAAAGATGTTAGGGGTTGACTCACTTTTGTGAGATACTGTGTGTGTGTGTGTATATATATATGGATGCAAAGGGTGAAATATGGTGCAGAAATACTGTACACTTATGTACAGAAAATCTGCAGCATGTCAGTTTATGTTGTGGACTTTCATTGTAGGTCATGTACATCATGTGGTGTGTGTGTGTATATATATATATATATATATATATATACATAATTACATGTACACACAAATTGGAAATCTGCAGCAGAAAAAAATCAATGTGTTTTGGTGGGGATTTTATTGCAAAAATGCTGCCAATTTGATGTACATGACCTACAATGAAAGTCCACAACATAAACTGACATGCTGCAGATTTTCTGTACATAGGTGTACAGTATTTCTGCACTAAAATCCAAGTTTCATGCAGTTTTGCACCATATTTCACCCTTTGCGTGGATTTTTCACCCTTTCCAATGCAAACAATTGACATGCTGCCGATTTCAAAATCTGTATCACATTTTTGGTGCAGAAAGTTTCTGTACTAATAACCGAAAATGATGCAAAAACGCAGCACACCATGTTTTTGTATCCTTTCCATCCCATAAAAAAGTGTGTGTGTATATATATATATATATATATATAATTATACACACACACTTTTTTTTAAGGCAGGGATGGGCAAACTGCGGCTCTCCAGCTGATGTAAAACTACAATTCCCACCATGCCCTGCTGTAGGCAGTCTTTGCATGCTGGGAGTTGTAGTTTTGCAACAGCTGGAGAGCCGCAGTTGTCCTATCCCTGTGCTAGGGGTTCCCAACCTGTGGCTCTTCAGCAGTTGTGAGATTACAACTACCAGCATGTCATGACAGCCAAGCCGTGTAATAAATGTGTGTTGGTTCCTGCCACAAAGATAGTTCTGATAAATAATGCTTAACATAGGAATATCCTTTACCTCTAGTCTTGGCATGCCGGAAACTACTGCATTAAATGAGTCTGTCATGTCATTTTTTTTACCAAAATAACTAACAGCATTGCCCCACGGAAGATTGCAAACACGATTCAAAGATACCTGTGTCTACTATATTCCATAAAAGCACTTTATTCTGATGAGAATCTGCTCCCAAAGGCCCAGCCAGTCGGGCTTTGCCCTGGGAGCTGTTTTTCAAATGAAAAAGACCACCTGCACACATTGCATTAGTGTATTACAGTCACACAGGGGGTAATTTATTATCAGATCATTTTTGGTGCAAAGGGGATTTGCGGCTGAATCTGCATTTTTTCCCTGCTCACGCCAAGTCTAAACTTATCTAAAGCTACACCAGGAATGGAGCTGGCGTAGATTGACAGTTGGTGGATGGCACCTCTACATAACTGCGGCGGATTTACCACCAGCTCAAGGGTTAAGACTGGCGTCTAAAACACCGGTCTTAATAAGTGACCCCAGGTATGTTTGGATTGTGTTTGCAGTCTTCTGTGGGGCAATGCTGTTAGTTATATTGGTGAAAATGACCACTTTTGTCTGGAAGGTGTTCGGTAAAATCTGCCCCATTTTGATAGCAAAAAAAAAAAAAAACTACATGTGGCCCTCATGTTTGTTTATCCTTACCAGTATTGATTTAGGGAAAAAAAAAACACTCGTACAGAAAACCACAAAACTAATAAAACTTGGCTTTATTGAAAAATAAACAGAAAATTTACACCTTCTTAAGAGAAATCCCCATGATATAAATGGAATTATTCATAGCTTCCATCAGACGTGACTTGTTATTTCAGTTGCTCTGGGCTGTACCATAAGAGCAAAAAAAAACTACATGCCCCGGGAAACACAGCTGTCTTTATTAACGTGCACAGCAACTTAGGTATGGTGCAGATGGCAGTCATTTTACCAGATTCACTTGTGTTAGATACTGATCCCGGGCCAGAGTCCTGTTCTGTCCGGCATGTCGGCTAATGTGGCAGCCAGAACAGCCCACTGAAAGCGTCCTGCAGTGCCCTATGGCATGCAAGAGAGGAAGTGTAGCCTCCGGCGAGATCCTGTGGGGAAGCGGCCCGTACATGGTTTAGATACCTAGAACAAAGGAGAACATTGTTTTAGCTACTAAGTATATAAATGAAATGCTAATTCATGTTACCGGGGCAGTCCAGATGTATACGATGCTGCCCGTACACTCTACATCCAGAAATATGGTTTAGGTTTAAGTTACAATCAGCTTCTGGGGAAGCATCTGATACATAAAACTGATTAAAAGCCCATTAGACTACTGTTATGCTTTCATTCTTAACATCTTGGCAGCACTGAGTCATTTACAGACAGACCTACAATTCTGGGGTAGCACCAAGAAACTAAAAACAGATGCATTTCTGGCAGGAGGAGGGGGGAGAAAACACAGGACCACCAGTAAAACACCTTGGATGGTTTAATGCTATCATGCTTGGAAAGGGGCATCCCAAACAGGAATTGAAATTATGATGTGTTAATACCCCTGTGGTTATGTTGCTTCACCTGCGTCTCATTGGGCCACATCCAAGATCCTGAAAGTGAAGTGACTGTAACCTGTGCACAGTGGGCCCGGCTCACACTGATATATACTGTACTGCAAGGAAAGTGTTTATAGACGACGCGTGTGCCCCTGACTGGTCACCCAAAAATGCTAATCTATCAGCACCATGGTATAGAACAGGAGGAGCCCAGCAGATTTACTGAATCTTTTCCTACAAAAATACACCAAACATGTAATTTCTACCTTTGCTTTTTCCACTACCTGAAAATACCTATAGGTTCAGGAGGGAAGTGTTATCAGTGATTGATGGCACCTCCCGCCTGTAGTGATAGGACTTCACAAGCGCCATAGACAACCAATATGTGTTACACCTTTCCCTGTCATTCATGAACGGCGCAGCAATTCTGCTGGTGCCTGAAACCTCCAATAACAAAGCTCTGTACAGCAAGGAGCTTAGTTACTGGCTGGTCGGGCAGGCTGCCGGATAAGGAGCAATATTGTGCTGTAACCAGACAGTAGGGAGGAGCGGTGGGCTCCGCCTGGGAACACCGGCAAACATGGCGGCAGTGGAGCTGAAGTGGTGGACAACTACAGCCCAGTGTGTGTATAGATATGTGTATATGATGGATGTAGTACCAGGTATAGTATTTGTGTTATGTATAGCTGTCTGTCGTGCAATGAATGGATGTGTGTAGTTTCAATACCATAAAAAAGTATTGCGATACTCGATACCATGCAAAAAAAATAAAACACCAAAAAAAGCCGCGTGCAATCCCGCATTTTATGGAACGTCCAGCTCGAACAGTCCGATCCTATTTTTTGGGGGGGGACAAGGCGACAAAAAAAATGGGAAATTGCGCAGTTTTCATTTTTTCTGTTCTGGCGTTCACCGCATAGGAGATTTTGTTAGTTTGGACTTTTGGGACGTGGCAATATATGAAATGTTTATTTGTTGTTTATATATTTTATATGTAAAATTGGAAAAGGGGGTGATTTAAACTTAATATGTGTTTTTTTTTTTTTTTACTGTTTATTTGTTAACCATTTCCCCCCTTAGGGTGAATAGGACAAGGGATAAAAAGATCCCAGGTTCTAGCCCCTAATAGAGCACTATTAGGGTGAATAGGACTTCACACTCTCCCTGCCGCCCTGTGCATAGTACACACAGCAGCAGGGAGCCAGGGCTTCAGTAGCATCATGGCAGCCATGGTAACCGATCGGAGCCATTGCCACCAATGAGAAGGCAGTGCTGACAGCAATATCACATAGCTGGCACCCTGCCTCTATCACAGGGCGCTGCGATCAGCCGCACCTGAGGGGTTAACCGCTGCTTATCGCAGCTCTGAAAGGGAGCTGCGATCAGCAGCAGTTAACCCCTCAGGTGCGGCTGATCGCAGCTCCCGGTGATAGAGACAGGTTGCCAGCTATGTGATATTGCCGCCTCCTGTATTTGTATTAGAAGTTAACTTTCATTGGTGGCGCAGTGTGCCCGTCTCTCCTCATTGACAGGGGCAGCACAGGGGGGAGGGAGAGACTGCTTCCTTCTCCCCTGTGCTGCTAAGGGAACTTAATACTAGACTGCGCAGTCCAGTATCGTATTGAAACCAGTACAAAAGTATCAATTGGGTATTGAAATTTCAATACCCGAAACAACCCTATATAGTACAGTGTGTAATGTATGTAGTGTGATATAGGATGTATGTGTGTAATGTTTGTAGTGCTGTGTGTGATGTATATAGTACAGTGTTTGATGTATGCAGTGCAGTATATGTTCTGTAGTGCAGTATATGGTCTGTGTGTAATGAATGTAGTGCAGTATATGTTCTGTGTGTAATGAATGTAGTGCAGTATATGTTCTGTGTGTAATGAATGTAGTGCAGTATATGATCTGTGTGTAATGTATGTAGTGCAGTACATGTTCTGTGTGTAATGAATGTAGTGCAGTACATGTTCTGTGTGTAATGTATGTAGTGCAGTATATGTTCTGTGTGTAATGAATGTAGTGCAGTACATGTTCTGTGTGTAATGTATGTAGTGCAGTACATGTTCTGTGTGTAATGTATGTAGTGCAGTATATGTTCTGTAGTGCAGTATATGTTCTGTGTGTAATGTATGTAGTGTAGTATATGTTCTGTGTGTAATGAATGTAGTGCAGTATATGATGTATGTAGTGCAGTATATGTTCTGTGTGTAATGAATGTAGTGCAGTATATGTTCTGTGTGTAATGAATGTAGTGCAGTATATGTTCTGTGTGTAATGAATGTAGTGCAGTATATGTTCTGTGTGTAATGAATGTAGTGCAGTATATGTTCTGTGTGTAATGAATGTAGTGCAGTATATGTTCTGTGTGTAATGAATGTAGTGCAGTATATGTTCTGTGTGTAATGAATGTAGTGCAGTATATGTTCTGTGTGTAATGAATGTAGTGCAGTATATGATGTATGTTCTGTGTGTAATGAATTTAGTGCAGTATATGATGAATATAGTGCAGTATATGATGTATGTAGTGCAGTACATGTTCTGTGTGTAATGTATGTTCTGTGTGTAATGTATGTAGTGTAGTATATGTTCTGTGTGTAATGAATGTAGTGTAGTATATGTTCTGTGTGTAATGAATGTAGTGCAGTATATGTTCTGTGTGTAATGAATGTAGTGCAGTATATGTTCTGTGTGTAATGAATGTAGTGTAGTATATGTTCTGTGTGTAATGAATGTAGTGCAGTATATGTTCTGTGTAATGAATGTAGTGCAGTATATGTTCTGTGTGTAATGAATGTAGTGCAGTATATGTTCTGTGTGTAATGAATGTAGTGCAGTATATGTTCTGTGTGTAATGTATGTAGTGCAGTATATGTTCTGTAGTGCAGTATATGTTCTGTGTGTAATGAATGTAGTGCAGTATATGTTCTGTGTGTAATGAATGTAGTGCAGTACATGTTCTGTGTGTAATGTATGTAGTGTAGTATATGATTATGTAGTGCAGTATATGTTCTGTGTGTAATGAATGTAGTGCAGTATATGTTCTGTGTGTAATGAATGTAGTGCAGTATATGTTCTGTGTGTAATGATGTATGTAGATGTCAGTGTATATGTTCTGTGTGTAATGTATGTAGTGTAGTATATGTTTTGTGTGTAATGAATGTGGTGCAGTATATGATGTATGTAGTGCAGTATATGTTCTGTGTGTAATGAATGTAGTGCAGTATATGTTCTGTGTGTAATGTATGTAGTGCAGTATATGTTCTGTGTGTAATGTATGTAGTGCAGTATATGTTCTGTGTGTAATGAATGTAGTGCAGTATATGTTCTGTGTGTAATGAATGTAGTGCAGTATATGATGTATGTAGTGTAGTATATGTTCTGTGTGTAATGTATGTAGTGCAGTATATGTTCTGTGTGTAATGAATGTAGTGTAGTATATGATGTATGTAGTGCAATACATGTTCTGTGTGTAATGAATGTAGTGTAGTATATGATGCATGTAGTGCAGTATATGTTCTGTGTGTAATGAATGTAGTGCAGTATATGTTCTGTGTGTAATGAATGTAGTGCAGTATATGTTCTGTGTGTAATGTATGTAGTGCAGTATATGTTCTGTGTGTAATGTATGTTCTGTGTGTAATGTATGTAGTGCAGTATATGTTCTGTGTGTAATGTATGTAGTGCAGTATATGTTCTGTAGTGCAGTATATGTTCTGTGTGTAATGTATGTAGTGCAGTATATGTTCTGTGTGTAATGTATGTAGTGCAGTATATGTTCTGTGTGTAAAGTGTGGAGTGCAGTATATGTTCTGTGTGTAATGAACGTAGGGCAGTATATGATGTATGTAGTGCAGTATATGTTCTGTGTGTAATGTATGTAGTGCAGTATATGTTCTGTGTGTAATGTATGTAGTGCAGTATATGTTCTGTGTGTAATGAATGTAGTGCAGTATATGATGTATGTAGTGCAGTATATGTTCTGTGTGTAAAGTGTGGAGTGCAGTATATGTTCTGTGTGTAATGAATGTAGTGCAGTATATGTTCTGTGTGTAATGAATGTAGTGCAGTATATGTTCTGTTTGTAATGAATGTAGTGCAGTATATGTTCTGTGTGTAATGAATGTAGTGCAGTATATGTTCTGTGTGTAATGAATGTAGTGTAGTATATGATGTATGTAGTGCAGTATATGTTCTGTGTGTAATGAATGTAGTGCAGTATATGTTCTGTGTGTAATGAATGTAGTGTAGTATATGATGTATGTAGTGTAGTAGATGATGTATGTAGTGCAGTATATGTTCTGTGTGTAATGTATGTAGTGCAGTATATGTTCTGTGTGTAATGTATGTAGTGCAGTATATGTTCTGTGTGTAGTATATGTATGTAGTGCAGTATATGTTCTGTGTGTAATGAATGTAGTGCAGTATATGTTCTGTGTGTAATGAATGTAGTGTAGTATATGTTGTGTGTGTAATGAATGTAGGGCAGTATATGATGTATGTAGTGCAGTATATGTTCTGTGTGTAATGTATGTAGTGCAGTATATGTTCTGTTTGTAATGTATGTTCTGTGTTTAATGAATGTAGTGTAGTATATGTTCTGTGTGTAATGTATGTAGTGCAGTATATGTTCTGTGTGTAAAGTGTGGAGTGCAGTACATGTTCTGTGTGTAATGTATGTAGTGCAGTATATGTTCTGTGTGTAATGAATGTAGTGCAGTATATGTTCTGTGTGTAATGTATGTAGTGCAGTACATGTTCTGTGTGTAATGAATGTAGTGTAGTATATGTTATGTAGTGCAGTATATGTCCTGTGTGTAATGAATGTAGTGTAGTATATGATTTATGTAGTGCAGTATATGTTCTGTGTGTAATGAATGTAGTGCAGTATATGTTCTGTGTGTAATGAATGTAGTGTAGTATATGATGTATGTAGTGCAGTATATGTTCTGTGTGTAATGTATGTAGTGCAGTATATGTTCTGTGTGTAATGTATGTAGTGCAGTATATGATCTGTGTGTAATGTATGTAGTGTAGTATATGTTCTGTGTGTAATGAATGTAGTGCAGTATATGTTCTGTGTGTAATGTATGTAGTGCAGTATATGTTCTGTGTGTAATGTATGTAGTGTAGTATATGTTCTGTGTGTAATGAATGTGGTGCAGTATATGATGTATGTAGTGCAGTATATGATCTGTGTGTAATGAATGTAGTGTAGTATATGTTCTGTGTGTAATGTATGTAGTGCAGTATATGATCTGTGTGTAATGAATGTAGTGCAGTATATGATGCACGTGTGTGATGTATGGCACATAACTGACCCGAACAGCCTGCATTGACTATGATGGAGTCCATTCAGTTTCTGTTCAGGATCCTGTCTCTTTCACCAGGCAACGTCCTGCATGTACAGCTTTTTTTTTTGTCAGGTCTGTTTGACAGAATCTTTGACAGAGGCCCCGAACTGAGCCTCCAACACAGATGTAAATAAGCCCTTAACTTTATGGAGGTGTATGTATTAGGCCCCATTCACATGACTGTATTTTTGGTCTGCAGCAGATCTGCAAGTTTTGCACAGAGGATGCGAACCCATTCATTTCAACGGGCCCGCAAAAAATGCAGACAGCACACTGTGTGCTGTCCGTCCCATAGTCCCAAAAGATCGAACATGTCCTATTCTTGCCAGGTTTGCTTACAAAAAGGCATTGTCACAATGGATCCACACAAAAAATGGATCCAATACGGATGTCACACAGATATTATCCGTATGTTTTGCTGTCCGCAATACATACGGTTGTGTAAACACACCCTTATTTATAGGGGGTTACTGCAACTTTCGTACTCCTTGGATAAAAATATTCCTGAAGAATAGTAAGAGGAGTAGTGTTTACTCTTCTGGCAAAAAAACGTAGTGTGATCTCTGGTTGCAGATATAATGGTAAAAATTACAGGTTTTACTGAATCTTTTCCACAAATTGATATATATAGAATACATATATTTCTCTATCAATCTCAATCTGCTCAGCTCCTCCTGCTCTATGTTGGTCGTAACGCCTGGAACCGAGCAGTGTATAATGTGATGGAAAAATGAATCCAGCCAGCAAAGGAGGCAATATGGAGAATCACAATACATTAGTAAGTGCCTGGTAGTTACATGGTAAATGCCACTTGCTGAAGTGAACCCTATTAACTCCTAAACTGGTAAAGACAGTGGAAACTGACATTCCCAGTGTGTCTGAGTAAATTTTGCCAAGATTGATATACATAACCCGTTTCCCAAAGAAACACCTGAGCTGAATTCAAAATGGCGGCTGAAAAGGATTCCTTTTCTAAAAAATGCAGCCTCCCTCCCAATCAATACTTCACACTTTGGAAGTAAATTTTCTTCAGATGATACCAGGTAAAAGCGTATGTCCAGATTTTAGCCTCACTCTGTATAATAGGAGAGATGCTGTCATCAATCATAGGATGCTGAAACACCAAGACATATAGTAGCTCTGTATGCAAGACTGTTCTGTCCATAGGAAACATATTTTCTAACAGACCCGGCTGCTTTTACCACTACAATCACTACCAAAAAGGTCACTGATCAGGAGGCATCATTTTAGGGTTTGGCAACACAAAGTTGTGTACAAATCATTGTAAGATCACTGCCACGACTTTAGCTGTTCTCTATGAGACACATACAAGCACATGTTTGGTATGGTATACAGTAAAAGGGGTTTTGGAAGATTTCCATACTGATGACCTATCGTCTGGCTAGGTCATCAGTATCCGATCAGTGGGGGTCCGACACCCAGCACCCCGCTGATCAGCTGTTTGAGAAGGCTCCGACACTCCTGTGAGTCACCGAGCACAGCGCCATACATTGTATAGTGGCTGTGCTTAGTATTGCGCTCAGCCCCATTCATTTTTTTGGGGCTGAGCTGCTCTTAGGCCAAGTGACCGATGAATGTGTTGTCAATGGCCTAGGAAAAGCTGGAGAAGGATGTGGTGCTACTGCTAGAGCCGCCGCATTCTCAAACAGCTGATCAGCGGGGGTCCCGGGTGTTAGACCCCCACTAATCAGATACTGATGACCTATCCTGAGGATAGGTCGGAAAACTCCTTTAACTTGCACAGGCCGTCCAATGTCTTTAGGTGTTGCACTGGTCCACAAGTAACACTAGAGAGACATTTCTAAGCCTAATTTCACAAAACCAGTCCTTCTAATGAACACATTTCCCAGTCTGAAAACTGCTTCTTTAACCCAAACTCATGGCATCATAATGATTCATGATGCTGTGAGTTCCTGCTTGTGTAACAGGAGTACAGAAGACCTGTGGTCAGACAGGAATTATCAGCATCACATGCCCAACCTGCAGCTGTTGCAAAACTACAACTCCCAGCATGCCTGGATAGCCTACAGCTATAAGGGCATGCTGGGATTTGTAGTTTTGCAGCAGCTGGGAGGGCCGCAGGTTGATCATCCCTGACTGTTAGAGGAGCAGCGTTCTGTCCGGAAAATGAGTGTTTCCCAGACTTACCATGCTCATGTAAAACGGTCTTAAGTAGCGATGAGTGAACGTGAAGTTTTGAAGTCTGGGTTGTGACTGAATCACGGACCATAACGGAATTCTATTAAGGAATGCACCACAGAAGCCTTTAAGAGGCATTTCGTCATGATAGAAGTCTATGGGCAGCATAACGGATCTGGACGGTTTCAGTTATGCAGGACAGGACTCCTGCATAACAGAATTCAGCCACAACCCCAACTTGAAAACGTAAAGTTTGTTCATCCCTAGTCTTAAGAGCACATCCAAACGGAATGTAAATTTCAAATCTGCACTGCTGGTTGTTTAAGCCACAGTCGCACGGATAAGGCTACTTTCACACTAGCGTTTTAGTTTTCCGGTATGGAGATCCGTCATAGGGGCTCAATACTGGAAAAAACGCTTCATTTTGTCCCTATTCATTGTCAATGGGGACAAAACGTAACTGACCAGAACGGAACGCTCCAAAATGCATTTCATTCAGTTTAGTTGCGTTCCCATACCAGAGAGCAAACCGCAGTATGCTGTAGTTTGCTTTCCGTCCTGGGATGCGGAGCAATCCGGCATAACCCCCAATGCAAGTCAATGTGGACGGATCCGTTTTTTTTCTGACACAATAGAAAACTGATCTGTACCCCATTGATTTTTATTTTTTTTTGTAAATTCTTTATTTATAAGTTTTCGAAGAAATATACATCGCATAAAAGAGTGATATGAAAATAGACAGTCATTACACAGTACAGTACATGTACGCAACTTGTAGCAGCCCATCTTATTGTAGATCACGGCTACTTAGGAGGCCTAAGCAGCAGCCTCAATAAACGAAGCCAGGAACTTGTGATATAACGTACGAAACATCGTGGAAAGAAAATAGAGTAAAAGAACAAAAAATATAAGTAGAAAGAAGAAAGAAGAAGGAGGAGAAGGAAGAGAAACAAGGGAACAGAGAAGAAGAGAAAAAAGGGGGGGGGGGAAAGGTGAGTACGGGTAGGAGGGGCAGGGGTGGGGTAGTGGGGATAATGCTCTTAATCTCTCCAACCAGACAGGTATTCCATTTAGTCATCACACCATTCTCGCTCCATAAGTCGCACCAAATGGGGAGACGTATAGATACCGAGATTGGATCGTAAAGCAGGTTAAACTCCAAATGTCGAGTTCCATGCACCCCAGATCTGTTGATACTTATCATGGGACCTCTGAAGCCAGCTGGTCATCTCCTCAAACTTAGAAATTTGACACACTTTCGTCCGCCATTCCTGAGCAGTAGGGGGTGAACTACTCAACCAGTGGAGAGGAATCAAGGATTTTGCCACTGCTATCAGATGAGTCACTAGGTTACTCCTAGAGGGAGTATAATGACCACACGGTTTAGCCAGTATCACCATCTCAGCCGTGAGTACCAGCTTCTCTTTCATAACCTGTTCAATCATTTCAGTTCCCCCATTGATTTTTAATGGAGTTCATGACGGCTCTGTCTTGCCAATGTTAAAGACAATACAAGCGGATCCGTTCATAACGGATGCAGATGGTTGTATTGCCAGTAACGGGAGCCTTTTAGCTGAACCCTGCCGGATCCAGCAAAGACGCTAGTGTGAAAGTAGCCTAAACTGTCAGATTTTAACTGATGTTTTTTTCACTGATGCCTTTTAGATGTTTAAAACGGTCCTAATCAATTGTATGGGGAATCTCGGTCAGTGAAAAGTGGTCAAAAAACTGCTGTGTGAATAACCCCATCGACTACCAGACAGGAAACCGCAACATTCTACATTTTTTTGTCTACAGCAGGCATGTCCAAACTCTGGCCCTCCAGGTGTTGCAGAACTACAACTCCCATCATGCTCTTCTGTAGGTTAATAGCTGTAGGTTGTCCAGGAATGATGGGAGTTGTAGTTTTGCAAAATCTGGAGGGCCGGAGTTTGGACATGCCTGGTCTACAGCTTTCAATCTATTGACGCTTAGTTGTGTCCGGCTCCTTTATAAAACAATGGGCGGGGTACAACTGAGCTATGTGAAGGGGGCCTCTACCATGGCATCCTACAAAAAATTAGGAGGGGCCCAAACTAATTTTAGCCCTAAAGTGGGTGTATCGCTTCAAAGTCCGATATTGTCAACACCTCTGTCCCTCACAAGGTCATGGTAATACACAGTTGTCAATTTATTCATGCATTTCTAGGAGCCATAATAGAGGAATGGTACAACTCACAGTTGATAGAAAATATGCTCCAGAATTGTTATTTTATGGAAATAAAAGCATTTACTATGACATGTCAGGAGAGGCGACAGCTTTTCTTTAGTCATTTTTTACATTTATTACCAAAAGCCTATCTCATGGACGCCCCCACTGAGTACATATAGAAGGCGACACCCCCAGAGAATAATTTCAGTAAATCTAGTAGGGACCTTCAGATATATTGTGTTGGGCAGTAATGTCATTCCTTTCAGTACACTAGTAGTACACTAGTATTTTACACTCCTGAAATAAAAGTGTAAAACTGTAATACAGTCAGCTTTAAACCCCAAAACTATCAGCCTGGAGCTTCTCACCAGGGTCTGAGTGCAAAAGACGGAAGCCACTCTTTACTAGCACAGACCACATACAATTTATATGTTTTACAGTCATAAACCTCAATACCAATTGTTCCTGTTCAATCTATCTTTATAGGAACCCTTATATTGTGTCCTGAAGTGAACCACTTCCTTATGCTTCATTTTTTATTTCTGAGGTGGATTAGAGGCTGCAAATGTCTAATATACTGGATGGAAAGAGGTCAACCATTATAATAAGATATATAATCTATTGCATCTTGTGGGAAAATACTGGGCATTTCCTTAGAGACCAAGGAACAGTGGGGATCAAATACTGAGTAAGCTAGTGCATGGAACTATGTAAGTGGTGATGGTAAAGGCAGTCATTTTCCATAAGACAAGCCTTCCGTTAGGGTATCAGTGTTTCATCAGTGGGGGATCTGACACTTGGGAACGTGGGGCCGGGCTGTAATTCCAGACACAAATACATGTACACGTGTCACTGTGTCTGGACGCACAGTGACGGGACCTCAGCACCCCGATAAGCTTTGTTTTGCTGATTAGTAGGTCCCTGGATCAGACACGCTGTCTTATTCTAGGACAGGCCGTCAGTTGGTGGTCCTAGGTAAACTGTTAAAATGGCCGCCTTTACAGTGTGCCCTCCCTCAGGACTATCACTCCTTATGTATATATCTACACATTACTGTGCATTAAGTACGTCCGATCTTGCCTGACTGCTCTGTTCCTTGGTTTCTAGTCATAGGGTACAGCCATGGCCGTGCATACCATGTCGGTACTATATAACAAATAATAATCTGGACTATTACACATGAATTTCTGTAGGTAATAGTCCAAGATCAGGGTGACAAATTTCCTTTAAATTTCACCCTACAACAATCCTTTTAGTTAAAATAAAATCTGCTTTGATTAATTTTACACTGGTGTGTACAGTCACCTATTCATTCAATTTATACTTTTACTTTCCAAGCAATATTCTTCAGGACGGAGATCAGCAAACAAACCTCGGTATGAGACGTCTATATGAACATACTAGAACCTGGGCATTATTTTAATAGATGATGAGAACCATGTGTGTCTTCAGGAAGCTCCCTTCCCTGTTCCTCCTACAATCACACTGGGATAAATTAGGATCATACGCACTGGTAGGTGTCTATACCGAGCTCCTACTGCAGATTACATTCCAGTCCTGCCATCAGATTAAAACAACATCTGCAGGAAAACCTACCTCAGCCATGATCAGTATAATACTGTACAGAGTTTCTGCCGGTATAACCAGTACATAATTAGAGTACTAAAAAGTCGGAAGCTACAACTCCCAGAGTGCTCCATTCACTTCTATGGGAGTTAGAAGAACAGCCGAGCATGTTTGCATGCTGGGAGTTGTAGTTTCACAGCAGCTGGCGTGCTGAAGGTTGTTGATCCCTGTAGTACACACTCAGTGTTTTTGGAGGGTTGGAGCTCCCTTGGTGTGGCTGGCCTGCAGCCCAGGTACCAGGGGATGTTCAGTAAGTTAATCTCCTGACCCTCGGAGAACGCACTGAAAAGTGCATCTTGTCCTAATCACGTTATCTCGGATAATAGCAGCGCTGGAGGCAGCCAGCTTCCTGAAATACATTGTCCTGAAGGGTTTTCTCCCTAAATGATTCCGGAATTCATTATCTTTCCATTTTAGTAATGAAAGGTTAATGATTATTTCTGGTAACCGTGATATCACTGGCAGGAAACATTCCTTCAGCAGTGAAAAGCTTCCGCTGTGGAGTTCTGGAAATGGAGCGTTTAAATGCATTCCCCAAGAATCAGGACACCTGGCTCCACATTTGTCATATTCCCAAATCTCTCCTCATCCCCCCACTCCATCCTGAGCCAGGCCAGCAGCTGTCACTGCTCTCAACACCCTGCACATTGTGCTAGTCCTGCACTGCTAGATGCAAGGAATCAATCATCCCTTGCAGAAACCCCAGAAGAAGCTGCAAGCAAGCGATTTCACATCCTTCACTAGGAGCCACGGCAAGGACACTGCAGTCTGCTGGATTCCTGTAAAGAGCGTTCCCTGCAGGACTAGTATGGATTACACTGGAGAGCTGGATCCACAAATAGATATATGACTAAGGCAGGAGTCACGTGCACTTGACCCTGAGATAGGAGAACATTCAGTGGGGGGCACTTTCGCTCCAGGGAGGGCTTTTAACAAGCTATAAATTAGCAGTTCACTATGTCAGCAAGCTAAGTCCAAAGCAAGATAACAAAGTCTGTATACACTGAATATTCAAGTGCAGGCCATGGTGTAAGGGCCACATTTTATATAAAGGGGTTGTCCGACATCTAATAAAAATCACTCAGCCCTGGCATGGGGACATCACTGAAAAGGTGAGTGTTGTTTTGAGCACTGTTCAGCCGCCCTCTTAATTTTATTGGATGTCAGGAGGCCTGTGGACACGCGGGGGTGGTCCGTGGCTATACTGGTAAACAGCCAGTGTTACAGACGGATACCCAGCACTTCTGGACACCAGTAGACCAGGAAGGAAGACGGCTCTGCTTTGACATTTTTTGTAGGACAGAGAATTGTTGCCTCTTGGTAAAGGAAGGAATTATAATTTAAGATATAATTGTACGCATGAAAGGAAAAGGATGACCGCCCATGTATCACACAGTATGTAGCAGTAGTACAAAATTATGAGGACTGGTTTCCCATGCCCATAACATGGCTGCATTTGTCGTGTCCCAGGGTTTATGGTGATCAACAGAAAACTGAAGGACTGGGTGTTCCAGATGGAAGAAGATGCAGCCATACGAAACCAGCTGAATTATTTAGCAACAAATGGATTATGACAATTGAGTAATGGTAGTAGTGTAACCATCACATAATATATTACTACTACAATACGTACATGAAATATTACCTAGTTTACATACTACACGACTACTAGAAATACTACATTAGATTATTCAAATTGTGAGCTGGGATCAACAAACTGCACCGTACAGCTACTGCATTACATCCTACATGCACATCATATATTACATAGTAAACTTAATATATATTGCATGTTGTTTATAAAAGGTCACTCAAATCTTAAAGGCCCTACCTGACTAAGGGTCCTTTCACACTTGCGTTCTGAGGATCCAGCAGGCACTTCCGTCCTGCCGGATCCGTCAGAACGCAAGTCGCCTGAAGCATTAGAAGACTGATCAGGATCCTGATCAGTCTTTGAAATGCTTTGAGGTTACTATGGCAGCCAGGACGCTATTAAAGTCCTGGTTGCCATAGTAAGAGCGGGGAGCGGTATGCTTACAGTCTGTGCGGCTCCCGGGGCGCTCCAGAATGACGTCAGAGCGCCCCATTCCCATGGATCACGTGATCCATGCGTGTAGGGCGCCCTGACGTCACTCTGGAGCGCCCCGGTAGCCGCATGGATGGTAAGTATACTGCTCCCCCCTACATTTTACCATGGCAACCAGGACTTTAGCGTCCTGGCTGCCATGGTAACAATCGAGAAAAAGCTAAACGTCGGATCCGGCGATGCGCCGAAACGACGTTTAGCTTAAGGCCGGATCCGGATTAATGCCTTTCAATGGGCATTAATTCCGGATCCGGCCTTGCGGCAAGTGTTCCGGATTTTTGGACGGAACAAAAAGCGCAGCATGCTGCGGTATTTGCTGCGTCTAAAAAACGTTCCGGTCCTGAACTGAAGACATCCTGATGCATCCTAAACGGATTTCTCTCCATTCAGAATGCATAGGGATGATCCTGATCAGGATTTTTCCGGCATAGAGCCCCGACGACGGATCTCTATGCCGGAAAACAAAAACGCCAGTGTGAAAGGACCCTAAGTCAATGTGACAAATGTCCAAACCAGAAGTTAGTTTCTGTTCACATTTGTATTGTAAACCAGCGACCATGATACTTTGTTTGAATTGACCGATACCAATGGTGTCCTGCGATTTGACGCTGCATGGAGCGCTGTTCGTCTTGTCAATTGTGATATCATTTGCAACAGAGCCTCCCACACAAATGTTAACAGACACCTATGCTCACATATATATCATTACAAATATAGCTGACATCTCCTTTAATGTTTCCAATTATTATAGTTCTCCAGTCGAGACGAGAACATCCACAGCACTACTATCTGAGAAAGCACAGCATGCTACAAAGTAAAGCATCAGACCAGGGGAGGATAATAAAGAGACGTCTTCTGCTTGTCTTCTTTTGGATCTACTCCTGGTTTTAGCTTCATTAATACTATCAAGTGTCCCATTCATAACAGTATGTGATAGTGATCATGTGTAATCACTCTTCTAAAAGTTCATAAGATGTTTCCCTAAGGGACTAACTACATTAGCATCTCACTCAGGGGCATAACTACTGCCACTAGGGCACAGCATACCCTACAATCTGACTCCTCTGTCCAGCACTGCGCCACTATAGGGCATCGGTGGACAAAGCATTCACAGTACTGGCAAGCCCCATAGCCAGGGAGGATTTCTGCTGGCTCCGTCCCCTTTCTGGCATCTGGACCTTCGGCAAATCAGAGGAGGAAGTGGCTGCCAAATAGGAACCATGGCTCTTCTGGTACAGGAGGGGGGAAGTAGAAGATTGCAGGACCAAAAGGAAGGGGCGGAGCAAGAGAAGCATGGAGGACAAGACTGCAGGGAAGTGAACTAAAGACAGGCTGCGATCAGAGGATGGAGAGAAAAACAGTAAGGAGGAAGGGGAGACCTGGTGACACTGAAAAGGGGAACACACTGGCTGTGACTGGAAGCCTAATACAATTATAGTGTCACATAGTAGTACCCCCCAAACACACAAGAACAATAATTGTATGACCATCCTAGATCTGCACTGCTGGTGACATCTACATGATCTGTACATTTACTGTTTTACACTCTTTTCTAAGCATTTTATGCCTCGTGCAACAAGGGATGTGGCATACTGAGCAAGGGTATGGTCTAAATGCATCTTTGCAGAATCTTTGGTGCATTTTAGGAGTGAAACTACGCCAACATATAGATATAAACTTAGACTACAGTTTTCTGGTGCATGGACAGAATTCTAGCATAAATGTGGCACAGGATTTATGTGGCACAGGATTTATGATACTCCAAATTTACAAAGATCCATGCACCAGAATAGTCTAATTTTAGGAGTGTGATTTGTATTCTTAGTCCAAAGTACTGCATTATTAGTAAATCTGGCCCTATGTGTCACAAAATAACAGCGCAAGAATTATTTTGATAGTCCAACAAAAAGTCGCTTATCCACCACAAGCACAAAATTGATAAAAAATGCCTGGTCTTTTAAGACACACCCATTGGTCATATATTTGTTTGTACAGTAGGAAATCATACAATTTTCTAATATTCCACTATTTGCAGTAGAACGGTATAGTACATGTGTCAGTCCTGTGTAATTTATCCATGGCCTAACTAAAATATGGCATAAGTGACACTTCAAATCATATAATCCCTGACATTCAGTAAGCAGCAGTGTTACATGACATACAAGTGCTGGGTGAACACACAGGACACCTCCATGTGATAAGTAAATAGGACTTGTGGTGGAATCATGATTTTTATTGTGGGTATTACAGTAACTACATTACTGCGTGTATTTACATGGCTACCTGTCTGTAGATGTTTTGTAAAATACCAGCCTGTCTCGAGGTGATGTTGTCATGTTGTTAATAAAGTTTAGTATTAAAAAAACAAAACAGGAAGTAATACTGTATATGTTCTGCTGCTCATTACACTACTATTCACCTGTTAGATACCTTGGCAGTTAATTGAAAGCCAGGTAACATTATACTTGTGAGGGTCACGTGACAGCTCACATGACTGACGCCATGTTTAGTCATATCCAGCTCAATTATGGATGGATTTTACAGGACTAACATGGGCCATAACATTTTTTTTTTGTAGGGAGAGACAACTGCATGGATAGACAACTGCAAGCAAAATTTGAAATAGATGTTTTTTAAAGAGTTGTATAAAATCCTATTCTGTGCATAAATAAATGTGATCATTAAAACCAGAATACCTTTTTAAGGGATTAAAAACTTTCAGTGGGCCATCTTATGTGTATGACTGCTTTCTCCTATTTGCTTGCATCAGGGTTAGGCTACACAGCGATCTTGGTTGCGACCAAGCATCGCAGTGCGATCATAGTGTAGATAAAAAAAAAAGACAAATGCAAAAAAACAACATAGTAAACTTTTAATAAAAGATGGACAACTCCTTTAAGTAATATCTGGATCAATAAAGAAAAGGAGAGAAAAATTACACCAATATAGTCTGAACTGCCAAAAAAGGGCATGTAAAATGTTTTATCCAGTGCTTTTAGAAATATGTTAGCTGTAAGTCAATAGGCAAACATAAAACGCACTATAAACAGCTGCAGCGTTTTTCCGAAGTGTATTGTTTGGGTCAATGGCATTTTTTGAAAATATAGCAGGCTCTGTGTGCCCCTTGTTAAAAAAACATATGCATACAGGCCTCACAGAAGAGTTCCCATTTATCTGCTTGGTGGGCATGTAATAGATTTCCTCTGCATCAGCTTCAATTTAAAAAGGGAATGTCTCAATCAGATAAATCTCTCAAAGGGCATATTCACATGCAGCAGAAATGTCTGCGATTGTCTCAATGGGGTTTGCAGAAATCCGTACATAAAGTATCCTAATCACAGACCAATTCTGGGTGCTGTATACATCTGCATCCTGCTGCATAGGGATGACTGCTCCTCCATAACGCAAGGGCTTGTAGCCACCTGTCTGGTCACCTCCAGCTGCTCGAGGACACACGTAAGCACGCTAATATGAAAATATAGGTATGCAAGAATGCAGCTTTGAATAGTGTAATAAATCATTACTGGGAATTCCTGTGCCAGAAACTAAAAATATAAAGGGCAAGGACATGCTGACCACGTACTCTTCTATTTATGGACAACTACAAGGTAGCTATACAGAAGCAGACGGACAGATAGACGGAGTCAGGGAGCACAGCTAGAAGGTTCCAGAGTAAATATATATAGACAGATACATGGATGAATGAAGGGCAGAACTGTGTATGTGTCTACAGAGAGCATAACCTATTGGAAGGATCCTTGCACTATCTTTCTACAAATATTATGGGCATACAACTACCACCATCATCATGATAAAGGTGATCCCATCGCAAAGAAAAACATATGGTACCAGCCAGATGCCAGGGAAATTATACAAGAGAGCATCTACAGACTGGCATAAGTACAAGCCAGAATCATGCAAGGGCAAAGAAAAAGACATATAGGTGTTAAACCTGATGGAATATTAGAAGTCACAATGTGCTTCAATTATATAATGATAAAAGAACTAACCTGGTCATTTCAGGTGTGTGTAATAGAGGCACTCCACTGAAACTCTATTAGAGTGGGTCTACAGTATAATAAAGTGGTGGCAAAGTGAAATTATGCTGTGGCAATACCCGCTGATGTGAGAGGCGATACTACCCTCTGACATCATGTCATCATGAGACAACCCCTTTAAACTAGAGCCCCCCAAAACATTGGCACAAACGAGTCTCTCAGACACAGGAGGCCATAAAATGCTGTAGTAGAAGAGCAATTCTGATAACTGGAGAAGGAGAATATTAAGGAATTACAGTGGCATGCAAAAGTTTGGGCGCCCCTGGTCAGAATTACTGTTACTGTGAACAATCAATCCCTTGGTGATAGGGCAATTTTTTAAGGTTTTTTTGTTTCTCTTAGCCTTCCCAAAGCCATAACTTTTTTATTATTCCATTCACATAGCCAAGAGGGCTTGTTTTTTGTGGGACAAGTTGTACTTTCTAATGGCACCATTTACAGTTGTACACAATGTAGTGTCAAGCAAAAAACAAAATTCTAAATAAGGTGGAATTATAAAAAAAAAAAAAAACACACAATTCCACCACAATTTTATTGGTTTTGTTTTTACAGAGTTTCGTATGAAGTACAACGGATAAATATTTTAATATTATGGGCATTTTTGCACAGGGCCATGGCCATGATGTTTATTTTAATTGTTTTTAAATCTTTATTTTAGGGAAAGGAGGGTAATTAGAATTTTTATATATTTTTTACACTTTTTAATAGTTCCTCTAGGGAACATGAACAAGTAATCATTAGATTGCTTCTACCATAGACTTCAATGCAGGCTCTCTATAGGAACTAATGTGCGGTAGCCTCATGTCACTCCGGAGGACCAAGGATGCTACACATTCCATCCATCCCTGCTGGTGCACGGCCAGGAGTGCGCTCTGGGTTTTTGACCTCACAGATGCTGTGGTCACATTTGACCACGTATCCGAGGAGTTAAATGTGTGCAATCGACGTTATCGTTTTAAACAGCAGGCACCTGGCGGATGTGGTGCCAGCTGCAGTCGAAACCGTGGCCCTCCACCACTTTGGGGGCTCCATTTAGGACATAGGTGCGGGTCCCAGTGGTGGAGCATAGTAAAGGAATGATGCTCATCTGCCGTGGACTTCCTTACGGCGCCTCATACGTCTTCCGGGTGGTTCTGTGATGTATGTGGTAAAGGCGCAGTAAGGAAGTCTGCAGCGGGCGAGCATCATTCCTTTACTACGCCTGCACCGTACACTGAACAGCACGGCACAGGCGTGAGATTTTCGTCAAAGTCAGAACCAGGCATGATGACATGAACACTGCCCCGCCCTGTCTTTCAAGGTGAGCAGGGCACGGCAGGAGGGAAAATGGAGCCTTTAAATGTAGGGGCAACACCCCCATGGCTCCTAGAGGTCCATTTGCATAAAAGTTCTTTTTTTCTCTAAAACAGAGGCACCTAGGAAAAAGAGACTAACACTGTTAGCTTCAGCACATGTCTAAGGTCAGCCAGTTTACTAAGCATGTTTCTAATGACAGAAGCCCTTTCAAGGGCAGAGATTTGTACCTATGACACTGGCTGACCTGTTACATGAGCACTTGGCAGCTGAAGGCATCTGTGTCGGTCCCATGTTTATATGTGCCCGCATTGCTGAAAAAAATGATATTTTAATATATGCAAATTAGCTTCTGGGAGCCATGGCGGCAGTGCAATTACTCCAAGAGGCTCTGCTCTCTCTGCAACTGCTGCACCATCTGCACTTTAATTGACAAGGGCAGCAGGTGTAATCACATGTACGCTGCCTGGCCCTGTCAATCAGTGGGAGTGTGTCACTGCACACTGATACTACCAAACTGTGTAAAGACACACCCTTTGACAACAGGAATAGTAACACCGAGTTGTCAATATATTCATTTTTCTCTAGGAGTAATAACAGAGGAATACCACAAAGCAGAGTTAGGCTACTCTCATACTCAAGTTTTGTACGGATCTGTTCAGATAATACAACCGTCTGCATCCGTTCAGAACGGATCCGTTTGTATTATCTTTAACATAGCCAAGACGGACCTGTCTTGAACACCATTGAAAGTCAATGGGAGATGGATCCGTTTTCTATTGTGCCAGATTATGTCAGTCAAAACGGATCCGTCCCCATTGACTTACATTGTGTGGCAGGATGTTTGGCTCAGTTTAATCAGACACCAAAACGCTGCAAGCAGCATTTTGGTGTCCGTCTCCAAAGCGGAATGGAGACTGAACTGATGCAAACTGATGCATTCTGAGAGGATCCTTTTCCATTCAGAATGCAAACTGATCCGTTTTGGACCGCTTGTGAGAGCCCTGAACGGATCTCACAAACGGAAAGGCAAAACACGAGTGTGAAGGTAGACTTAAAAGTAAAGATGCCCCAGAATTACTTCATGGGCAATACAAGTATCTACTAAAACAGACGTGTCAGGAGTGGCGACAGGTCCTCTTTAAGCTGAGCTACAAATAATTGAGATTTCAGAGTCGCGCCATGCTGCCTAGTGTCCCTCCAACAGCACAATCCACAAAGCACAGCCTGATACTGGTTTAGGAAGGCTGTGACAACTGCAGCTTGAAGCACAAGATGTACTTGTAGTAATTACTGCTTGACAAAATGATTCCAAGAAGCCCTCCTGACCTTCCGCTCAGGTCTGTGTCACTCATCAAGTTTTTGTCTGTTAAACACGATCCAGTTCTTCATGACATCCATTGTAGTGGTATTGCAGTTACTTCCTACAAATGTCACCAATCTGCTGCAGAAATCTAAACTCTTAAACATGTATATATATATATCTCGTATTCTCTCGCTCCTTCCCCTGCAGACCGGTCAGGATAAGATTCATCCAGCCTTACCACTGCACCTGTATACTCCTAGAAGTCGTCCTATGAGTAGAGATGAGCGAACTTCTGTTTTCAAGTTCGGGGCGCCTACAAATGGTGGATAAAGACTACACAGATGCACGTCCATTTTGACATATTAATCAAGTTGGTGCATTCACACTGTTATGCATTGGAAAGCTCCAGATGAATATTTCCAACATATTCAAAAGGTCCCCATTCAACCAATAGTATAACTTTTTTTGCTGTATAGAACAGCATAGCCAAGTATGATATTCCATACAGAGGCATCCAGTAAAAAGAATGTATGCTACAGAGTATACTTTATATGGGAACCTGTGGGTGGCAGACACCATGGAATACAGACTCACCCTGTACAACTGTCTGCCTTTTCTTTCCAACATACATCGTTTATCATGACTTCACCTCAGAACTCTGATTCAAAAAGTTGCAAAATAGGGCTTTTGCGACTTTTTGCATTCTCACACAACTCACTCCAGGTTGGTACTGTAAGTGGAAAAAAGTTGGCATGGTTCACTATGTTAATGAATTTCACTCCAGATTTATCATTAAGACTTTTTTTAAATTGCAATCTAACTCCAGTAGGAGGATAGTGCAGGAAAACTGGAGTGGATTTTCTCAACAAACGGTTTGGTTTAAGGATGTAACAAATTTATCAAACATGTGACATTTTATAGATGTGGCATAAAGTAAGCCAATACAGACTAAAGCAAAACTGACTTCAAATATTCCTCTCATGATAAATTCCCCCCAATGTGCACAGAGCCTATGACTACCTAAAATTGATATGCCAGTCAATATACACCCATTTGAAGGGATTTAATACTGCTGGCCTATCCTCAGGATATGTAATCAATATCAGATCAGCGGGGGTCTGGCACCTTAGATGAACACTGTGGCCTCCTCGTAGGTTATCCATTGTACAGCGGCGGTGCTTGGTATAGCAACTCAACTCTATGCACTTGAATGGGACTGAACTGTGTCTAGGCCACGTGATTAACGCATGTGACGACACTGGCCTAGGAAGAGGCCACAGCACTCACTGGAGCGCCATGGTCTCTTCAAACAGCTGATCAGCTGAAGTGCCTGTAGCCAGAATCATACCAATCTGATTGATGACCTATTCTGAGGATAGGCCATCAATATCAAAATCTCGGACAACCTCTTTTTAAGAGAAACCTCTTGTAAAATCACTAATGCTCTTATGACATGGCACTGTCTGCCTAGCAAAATTGCATTATAGACTTGCCATCATATACCTTGCAAAGCAAATCTATTTGCCAGCAGCACAACAAGAAACGCAACTTCAGTATCTACCATGCTGGGTCCAGTCATCCAACAAATTCCACAATGTGGGTAGACCACTGCCAAATAGTTCCCTGGCCAGATGTAATTCCCAATTATATCATGTAGGAGAGTAGCTACCAATAGCATGTGACCACCAAGACCAGAACAGTATTTGGAGATGGAAGAAATGTAATCTAATTTAATCAAGGGTATAAAACTAAACCAAATACTAAAAGTCATAAGGGGAATGGTCAAACTACAGATAAAAATCATGGCTGTTTTTTTTTTTCTGATTTGCTCTGCAAATTCTCAGCCGCTTGTATCTCGTGTTTACGGAGCAGGTTCTTGATTTCCTCCTTTTCATCACTTTTGCGGACTATTCACTACAGAAAGTGATGAATCCAGACACTGAGCCGTTCCTCAGCGACTATAAAATGGATCGGACGCTGATTTTGTGCCGGTGTAAATATGAATCTTGTTTAGAGGCACAAACCGCAGGAAATTGTACCAAATGAAAACCATGCTTCCTCCTCCTCATTTCCATTTTGAGGACTGCAATCTGTGGGGCTGGTTATATCCAAAGAATAATAAGGTTCAAATTTAAGTCTGAATAAAGGCTGCGGTTTCCTTGCAGGAGTAAAATGAAGAATGCTTTCATATGAGAATTCTTTCCAGGCAATATTTCACCGGCTTGATTTCATGTGCTATAAACACATAGGATGAGAATCCATATTGGAGGGTCTTATGAGGTGAATAAAACATGTTTGTCATCCACTAAACCTCGTTTCATTAACAGCTCATGTGTTGGATGAGAAAGTCCTTTAACATCTTTTGGTGATTAGCTAAGCTCGAGCCACACGTCAGAATTTCTAATTTCAGTTTTATGAAATGCACTTCATTCAAGAAATTATTCATATGTCAAGGCCACATATTACAGATCCACAATGTCACTTCATTTCTATGATTAACATTCATTCTCTTGGTTGGTAATAAAGTCCAAGGAAGGCTCTGAATTGAATATATATATATATATCTCATGTATTTCATTTTGGTTTCATTAATTTGATTAGGTAGAAAAGTTAAAAACTTTCCTGGGGTGGCCATATTGGAGAAATACACTTTCCTCCATCATCTTGTGTTTGCTTTATATCATTCCTTTTCCTCCATCAATCTGCATTCAATATCCATTCATTATAAGAAAAAGTGAAAACAGAAAGTTAGAAATCTTTGCTAATTTATTGAAAAGGAAAAACTAAAATCTTACATTGACATAAGTATTCACACCCTTTACTCAGGACTTAGTTGAAGCCCCTTTAGCAGCGATACCAGCCTCTGTTCTTCTTGGATATGATTCTACAAGGTTTGCACACCTGGATTTGGGGATTTTCTGCCATTTTTTTCTGCACATGCTCTCAACCTCTGTCAGGTTGGATGAGGACTGTCGGTGGACAGCCATTTTCGGGTCTCTCCAGAGACGTTCGCTTGGGTTCAAGTCATAGCTCTGGCTGGGCCACTCAAGGACATTCACAGAGTTGTCCCTAAGCCACTCCTGTGTTGTCTGCTGTGTGCTTAGGGTCATTGTCTTGTTGGAAGGAGAACCTTCAGCTCAGTCTGAGGTCCAGAGTACTCTGGATCAGCTTTTTACTAAGAATATATCTGTACTGTGCCCCATTCAGCTTTTTCTCAAGCCTGACCAGTCTCCCTGTCCCAGCCACTGAAAAACACCCCCACAGCATGAGGCTTCCACCACCATGCCTCACTGTAGGGATGGTATTGGGCACGTGATAGGCAGTGCCTGGTTTCCTCCAGACATGACGCTTAGAATTGAGGCCAAAGAGTTCAATCTTGGTTTTCTAAAACCAGATAATCTTGTTTCTCAGTCTGAGAGTTCTTTAGGTGCTTGTTTTGCAAACTCCAGATGCCTTTTGTGTGTCTTTTACTGAGGAGAGGCTTCTTTCTGACCACTCTGCCATAAATCCCAGATTGGTGGATTGCTGCAGTGATGGTTGACTTTCTGGAATTTTCTCCAATCTGAAAACAGGATCTTTGGAGCTCAGCCAGGGTGACATAGGGATCTTGGACACCCTCTCTTACCAATGCACTTTTCCTCTAATTACATTTTTTTGGGTGAAGAGGCTCTAGGAAGAGTACTGGTTGTTCCAAACTTTTTCTATTTAAAGGGGATTTCTGAGACTTTAAAACTCATGACTTTTTCTCTGGATAGGTCATCAGTATCTGATCGGTGAAGGTTAGTGATGATCGAGCACCAAAATATTCGGGTGTTCGGCCCGAACACAATTCTCTGAAGAGGGGAGGGTGCCTGGTCCATTGGAAAAGGTCAGAAAGTGACAGAAACACCACCGAAACTGATCGGGAACAGCATGGGGACGATGTCTGGATGCATCTTGGACTCCCAGGTTGCTGCTGGGAACCATGTTGTCCGAGTTGTACGCCACTTTTACAGACTAACAAAAGTACGCACAAAACCCCCCCAAAAAATCAAGTTTTCAAGAAATATTGTTAGGAAACATTCTTTCCTGTATATTCAATTGTTTATAAAGTGCAAGTGCTGCCAAAAATTACAAGCAAGAGGCTTGTATATCACATAAAGGAGGGCCTCATTCACAATGTGGTACAATTGTTCAGGTAGTGGGATTCCTACACTCATAAAGCCTCTGCACTAAGTGAAAGGGCTGCCAAAAATTACAAGGAATCGGCACTACAATACACCCTTTATTACACATACACACCCTTGAAAAATTATGATTGGTGGCCTGCTGGTAACACTCAAAAACATTATGAGCAAGGGCCTGCTGGTGACCCTCTAAAATATTACAGGCGAGGGCCTGCTGCTGAGCTGACCCTCTAAAACATTGTATGCGAGTGCCTGATGGTGAGCTAATGCTCTAAAACATTATATGCTAGTGCCTGCAGGTGAGCTGATGCTCTAAAACATTATATGCTAGTGCCTGCAGGTGAGCTGATGCTCTAAAACATTATATGCGAGTGCATGCTGTTCAGTTAACGCTCTAAAAAATATGCAAGTGCATGCTGTACAGCTGACGCTCTAAAACATTATATGCGAGTGCATGCTGTACAGCTGACCCTATAAAAAAATTTGAGTTGAGAGCCTGCAGTTGAGCCGATCCTATAAAAAAAATTAGAGTGGAGGGAATATATACAATCTGGATGAGGAGGAGGAGAAAACAAGATTCAACCATATACTTTTTTTTTGTGTTGGAAAAGGTGCATGGGAATACACTACAGTAGATTAAGTACATTATAAATGATAGATTGAAATTGCCTTTATGTTCATCATCAGCTCAGCTCTCCTCTGGTGGAGTTGAGAAGTCAGGGGCAATCCAGGCCTTGTTCATTTTTATCTGAGTCAACCTGTCAGCATTGCCAGTGGACAAGCGAATACGCGTATCTGTTATAATGCCACCAGCAGCACTAAATACACGCTCAGAAAAAACGCTGGTGGCAGGGCAGGCCAGCACCTCCAAGACATAGAGCGCAAGTTCGTGCCACGTGTCCAGCTTGGACACCCAGTAGTTGTAAGGCACTGAGGGATCTTTTAGGACGCTGACACGGTCTGCTATGTATTCCTTCACCATCTTCCAAAACTTTTCCCTCCTTGTATCACTAGGCCGCGCTTCAGGGTGAGGTTGCTGGCAGGGTGTCATGAAAGTGTCCCATGCCTTGGTGAGTGTCGCCCTGCCTTTGTTGGAACTGCTGTGTGTTCCCCTTGTCTCCCTTCCTTAGTTGCCTAAGGAAGTACGAACTCTGCTGTCCGCGTTGTCAGATGGAAAATTTTGGAGCAATCGCTCAACAAGTACTGGTATTGCCCCGTTTTACTCGTCCTCTCCACCACAGTAATAAAAGATGAGAAGTTCTCTTTGTAGCAGGGGTCTAAAATGCGTATAACGCGAAGGTCGCAGGAAAGGCAGCCCAAAATGAAGCCACCCTTGAGTGCCAGAGTATCAACAGGTAAGACATCGATGTTGACATCAGGATGACTCCATCTCCTCATCCTCTTCTGCCCATCCACGCTAGACAGATGGAATTAAAGTTCCATGGGTATTACCCTCTGTAGCAAAGGCAACTGTCTCCAGCTCCTTCATCCTCTTCATGGTCCAATTTGCCCTGAGAAGACGAACTGTGGGTGGTCTGGCTATCTCCCTGTGTAATGTCCTCCCCCATTTCCTCTTCTGCCACATCCAAAGCCTCCTCCTTAATTGTGAGGAGTGATCGTTTGAGTAGACACAGCAGTGGGATGGTTACGCTGATAATAGCATTATCGCCACTAACCATCTGTGTGGATTCATCAAAGAGGTTTGACATCAATGCCCACTCCTCGCTTGTGAATAGTGGTAGTTGACTCGAAAGGCGACGACCATGTTCCCGCTGGTATTCCACAACTGCCCTCTGCTGCTCACAAAGCCTGGCCAACATATAGAACGTAGAGTTCCAGTGCGTGCTCACATCGCACAACAGTCGGTGAGCTGGAAGCCGCAAGCGGACGACTTGAGGAAATGGGCACACACAAGTAGCTCTTGCAAATTGGGGTAGGTTTTGATAAACCGCTGAACCACTAAGTTTAAGACGTGGGCTAGGCATGGCATGTGTGTCAAGTTGCTGAGCTCCAAAGCCGCCACCAAGTTATGACCACTGTCAGACAGAACCTGTTTGTCCCCTAAGCAGATCAGCTTCAGCACAGCCTGTTGACGCTTAGCCACAGCAGTGCTACACTGCTTCCAGCTAGCGACTAATGGCTGACTGCTGCTGGAGGTGGAAGTGGAGGAGGAGGAGGTGAAGGAGGAGAAGTGGGGGTTAGAGCCAGTAACATAGCTGCTGGCGGAGACCCTGGGCGTGGGTAGCACCATCTCAGTGTACGACTCACTCCTAGCCTCTACAACATTCACCCGGTGTGCGGTCAGGGAAATGTAGTGTCCCTGGCCACCAGTACTTGTCCACTTGTCCATGTGTAAGTGCGTTGGTCAGGGCACAGGTGATGTTCTGGGACACATGCTGGTGTAAGGCAGGCACGGCACACCGTGAAAAATAGTGGCGACTGGGGACTGCGTACCGAGGGACGGCCGCAGACATCAGGCTGCGGAAGGCCTCAGTGTCCACAAGCCTAAATGGCAACATTTGAAGGGGCAGTAATTTTGAAACTTGAGCATTTAGTGCTATGCCCTGTGGGTGGGTATTTGCGCTTGCGTTCAAATGCCTGTGTTATCGACAATTGGACGCTGCGCTGGGACAGGAAAGTGGATGTCGTTGCTGACCGTTCATGCGAAGGTCCAGGTGCAGTGCGAGGGGCATCCGGGCCTGCGCCTTCGACAGGGGATTGGCCAGCAGTGCGTAACACAGGGGGGAGGCAGTGGTATGACCCACAGACCCAGATTGTGGACCCAGGCTTTCGGCCCACTTATTAGGGTGCTTGGATGCCATGTGGCGGATCATGCTGGTGGTGGTGAGGTTGCTAGTGTTCACGCCCGACTCATTTTGGTACGGCACAGGTTGCAAACTACCACTCTTTTGTAGTCTGCACTTTCCTCAAAAAAGCGCCATACTGCGAAACACAAGGCAAGGTAGATTTACGCATGGGGATGCTCGGTGTAACGGTTGTGGGCCTGTTTGGTGTGGGCCGACGTCTCCCTTTTGCAACCCTACTGCCTCTTCCAGACTGTTGCAGTGCTGCGGATCCCTCTCCGTCTGTACTGCTGTCCTCGCTCGGCTTTTCACCTTCCCATGTTGGGTTAGTGACCTCATCGTCCACCACCTCCCCTTTCACTTCCTCACTCTGCTCATCCTTCTGACTTGACCCAACCTCAACCTCAGTGATTGACAACTATGTCTCATCATCACCGTTATCTTCTTGAGACTGTGAAGGCTCAAGAGGTTGGGAATCAGGGCACAATATCTCGGGTGCCTCTTCAAGTGTAATGGGCGCGAGGGCCAAATCTAATAGTGGCGCTGGAAAGAGCTCCTCAGAATATCCGAGTGTGGGATCACTCGTTTGGCAAGCCTCTCCATGGTGGGAGGGAGGATGATCAGAGTGAGGATTCGTTTGACCAGACTCCTAGCTAGAGAGACTGGATGAGAGTGTGGTGCTTAACCGACTGGAAGCATTATCTTCAGCAATCCAACCGACCAACAGTTTGCACTGGTCCAACTTGGACAGTGTTGTCCTGCGCCGCCCAACTAAGTTGGACATAAAGCTAGGTACGGTGGATGTTTTTTTTTTTTTTTTTCTGGTGCACTGGCAGCAGGCACAGTTTCACTGCGCCCAGGGCCACGGCTTCTGCGTGCACCATCAGCATCATGCCCACTTTCCCTGCCCTTAGTGATCGCCTTCTTCATATTAATGGTTTTGTCACTAGATGTGGCGCAGATGTTTTACTGTCCGCTAAAGACCCAGTTTTCAGGTGCAGGACAGTATATGTCACAGAAACCCACAGAATATGGACAGTATATTAGGCCCAGATTATTGGAATTTGTAAAACAGACACTGTTTGCAGATGTTCTACAGTATTGGTTACAGAACACCACAGATTATGGACACTATTAGGCCTAGATTATTGGAATTTGTAATACAGACACTGTTTGCAGATGTTCTACAGTATTGGTTACAGAACACCACACACTATGGACACTAGATGTGGCCCAGATTATTAAAGACACAGTCTGCGGATGATGTACAGTATATGTCACTAATAGGTATAAAATAAAAATATCTTGCTGCTGTCAAACACACACAGTAGTCCTTAAAAGGATTATAGGGTCTTCGAAAAGCTTTTGGTAGTAAAAACAGCAAACGTCTCTCCCTGCACTATCTGTCCCTTCCCAAGCACTGTCCCAGAGACTGCAGGAGGTAAATAGATTGCTGCTCTAAAACACACACACAGTAGTCCTTAAAATAACTTTTGGGTCTTGGAAAAGCTTTCTCATAAGAAAAACTGTGAAATGCGCTCCCTACTCTGTCTTTCCCTTCCTACGCCTGAGCTGAACATGCGTCATCGGGTGCTATATAGCACCCAATGACGCGTTCCGGCCAGCCAATCACTGTAATGCCAGCAGCCAACATGGCTACTGGCATTACAGTGAAGGCAGTACTTACCTGCACCTTTATTGGCTGCTTAAAACCCGCAAAACGTGCGGGGAGGAGACTCGAGCATTGCGTTCAAGCACATGCGGTAGGCCGAGTAACGCCATGTGCCGAGCATAGCGATGCTCGAGCCAAACAGATATTCGGCCGAGCATGCTCGCTCATCACTAGTGAAGGTCTGACACCCAGGAGCCCCACTGATCTCCTGTTTGAGAATGCAGTAGCGCTTGGAGTAGTGCCGCGGCCTTCTATCAGTGTTTCTTAGGCCAGTGACGTCACGTTCATCAATCATGTGGCCTGGGTGCATTTCTGCCCCATAGAAGTGAATGGGGCTGAGCTGTGATACCAGCTATTATATAATATGCGGTGCTGTGCTTGGATAAGAGAAGGCCACGGCACTAACAGGAGCGCCGGTGCTTTCTCAAACAGCCACAATCCAGAGGATAGGTCCATCAGTATTATAGTCTTGGAAAACCCCTTTAAGATTTATGGAGGCCACTGTGCTCTTGGGAACTTTTTCTGCAGCAGAAATGTTTTTGTACCCTTCTTCAGATCTGTGCCTCACGATACTGTCTCTGAGCTCTACAGGCAGTTTTTTTTCCTCCTCATGGCTTAGTTTTTGATCTGATGCACTCTGAGTGGTTATATAGATAGGGCTGTGTCTTTCCAAATCATGTCCAATCAACTGAATTTACCACAGGTGGACTCCAGGCAAGGTGTAGCAACATTTCAAAGATGAACAATGTAGAGTTGTTTCGGTACCAAAATTTTGATTCGGTATCGATACCATGAAAAAGTATTGCGATACTCGATACCATGCAAAAAAAATAAATGCCAAAAAAAGCTGCGTGCATTCCTCATTTTATGGAATGTCCGGCCAATAATACAACAGTCCGATCCTATTTTTTGGGGGGACAAGGCGACTAAAATAAAATGGCGAATTGTGCAGTTTTTCTTTTCTTTTTTTTTTTCTTTTATGGGCGTTCACTGCTTAAAAGAGGATTTTTTTAATAGTTTGGACTTGAGACGTAGCGATATGTAATATTTTATTTATTATTTATATATTTTATATGTAAAATTGGTGCACTTTTTTAACTTTTTTTTACAGTTTATTTATTAACTATTTCCCCCTTAGGGGCTAGAACCTGGGATCTTTTCATCCTATTCACCCTGATAGAGCTATTAGCGTCCTGGTTGCCATGGTAACCGATCGGAGCCCCAGCATTACACTCCTGGACTCCGATCACTGCCACTGATGAGGAGGAGGTGAGGGGACCCTGTGGCCACTGCCAACAATGCTTTTAATACTGGGGGAGGGAGGAATGGGGGATGGGGGCGCACTGGCCACCAATGTATTTAATACTGGGGGAGGGAGGAATGGGGATGGGGGCACACTGGCCAATGTCTTTAATACTGGGGAGGGACGAACTGGCCACCAATGAGGAGTGACGTTTACTATACAAATGCAGGCAGAAGAAACTCATTGCCGGCACCTGCCTGAGACCGGGCGCTGCGATCAGCGGCAGTTAACCCCTCAGGTGCCACACCTGAGGAGTTAGTTGCCGCGGATCGCAGCGCCCGGTCACAGGCAGGTGCCGGCAATGAGTTTCTTCTGCCTGCATCTGTATAGTAAAAGACACTCCTCATTGGTGGCCAGTGACCCTGCCTCCTCTGCCCCTCTCACTCTATTGGTGGAAGCAGCACAGGGGAAGGGAGAGACTGCCTCCTTCTCCCTGTGCTGCCGAGGAGAACATGGCCGCGCTGAGAGCGGCGCAGCCACGCTCTCTGATATTGGGCTGTGCAGTAGCACAGCCCAGTATCGATAAAATACTAATCCTGGTATCGAGCTTGATACCAGAGAAAAGTATCGATTGGGTATCGAAACTTTGATACCCGAAACAACCCTAGAACAATGGGAATTGGAGGCTCCAGAGCTAAATTTCAAGTGCCATAACAAAGGGTCTAAATAGTTCTGTTCATGCTAAATATTTTTTTCCATTTTTTCCAATTAGCAAAAATTTCTAAAATTCTGTTCTCACTTTCTCATTATGGAGGATTGATGGGGGAAATTTGCACAAGGCCGCAATATAAAAAGTAAAAGGTTCTGAAGGCATTTTAAATGCATTGTATGTGAAAGTATAATAATAATGTTCATTAGATGATCAGCACAAAGTGAAAGTACGATTCACATAGCTAGACAGCTAACCCTGTGACAGAACGGCTGAAAATTTTTAAGAAAAAAAATATTTTTAGCCCAAAATTAGTAAAATTCAATCATAGAAAATTGCTCCCAAAGGTTACATAGTCTTTAAATATATTCAAAACTTTTTCAACGTTAACTAAATTTTGTGATCACAGACATTATTCCTTCCAGGTTAATTAGTTTGTAGAAAAGGGAATCAGAAATAGTGAAAGAAACAGTTTTTTTGTCTAATCAAAGTCTAAAAATGTGTCCATCCCCCGAGACATAATTATTTGAAGTAAAATAATCTGCATGAACATAGAAAAGACCTAAGACAACATTGTCTACTGAGAGGAAATATTTCCAAAAGTTATCTTATTTTTTTACTTTGTGTTTCTTTAGGTAAGTGGTTATCCACACATTACATTCAAATAAAACAACCAAAGACCCAAACTAAAAAAAAATAAAAAATATTTATAACATTTATTTTTTAGATAAATGTCTTATATGTGATATTATTCATTTTTTTCATGGAGGTAAACATTGGGTTTTCCAACTTTAAATCCCACCCTACAAAAAGAGTATTCTGTATAATTACATTTCCTACAGTGAATGTAATCTCCTGGGTATTCCTTCCAGACTAAACAGCTCCATTCAGCTGCCTTACGTCTGATTGTCGATGAAAGAAACTTGTTTGACAACTGCTTCGAGCAGAAACATATTTTTCCATGATTACATAAAAAAAAGTTTAAGGAGTTAAAAAAAAAAAAAGGGAAAAAAAATGAAAAAAAATGACACAGCCAGACTAGCATTCCAAGCGCTGAGGTTCATGTAAGATCGATGAGTTAATATTGAAGTTAAAAGCCAAAAAAAACAATTACTATGGATATTTTGCCGTCATGGCCAGCTTTTGAGGTTAATTTAGTGGTGTGCTCTAGCAGCAGCCAAGTTTTAATATAACTAACTGCACCATGCAAGCAGACTTCCTCTATGCTTCTTTCAACATTTTCCATATTCTGTGCATTTATCGCACTCCTGGGACCCCTTGCTATTACAGAGCCCACACTATGCCCCCAGGTGGGCGGAGGAGAAAATCTCTCCGCTTCATAAGCGGTCTACCTTTAATTTCCAACATCTAATAGCATTGACAGAGAAGTTCAGCTCAAACCCGCGTCCTACAGGGGGCAGCTCTGTGTTATTACTGCCATTGCATTGGTAGATATAAAATATTTTTCATGAGACGCTGTTGTTGGCTTTTCTTTATCATATTTTGTGATTTCTCATTGAGAAGAAAACTGACTTTTATATGTGTCTGCTATACTTAAAAGACAGCAACATGTGCGGCCACGACCTACAATCAGCATGGTTGATATGAGACAGGTATGATATCTGCTCACCGGTGGAAAGCAGATAGGTATCAACATACTTTCATTTATTACATAATTTCTCAATGAAAGAACAAATATTCCATTGGAAGAAAAGTCCAGAGCTGGACAGGCAATTATCTGGAAGGGAGCGTTCCTTCCTGAGAAGTGCCTGCTTGTCAGAGGAAGTGAGAGCAGCATTTACATGCAGCAATCCCCTCCACTGTATGTGGACAAAGATTGCTACTGCCATTACTCGACCATATACAGATTTATTGTTTCTGGGGGAGCAGATCGCTGTTCACACAGCACAATCTGCTACCCAGAGATGATGATTTATTTGTCAGCATAAATTATGAATTTAGGGTTTGCTTGTTCATCTGGTGACCGGTGGAACCTTTACATGGGCTAATTATTCTAGCTAGTTCTCCTGTTAATAGTCAAGTGTAAGGCTACATGCACACGACCGTTGGTGTTTTGCGGTCCACAAAACACGGAAGCTGCTCCGCGTTCGAACGCGGCCCATTATAGAAATGCCTATTCTTGTCCGCAAAACGGACAAGAATAGGACATGCTCTATTTTTTTTGCGGGGGCACGGAACGTAACAACGGATGCGGACAGCACATGGAGTGCTGTCCGCATCTTTTGCAGCCCCATTGAAGTGAATGGGTCCGCGCCCAAGCCGCAAAATATGCGGCTCGGACGCGGACCACAACAAAGGCTGTGTGCATGAGGCCTTAAGGCCTAAGTCACCCGTCCGCAAAATAGATCCGCATCCCATCCGCAATTTTGCGGAAGGGTTGCAGACCCATTCATTTCAAAGGGGCAGGAATGGATGTGGACAGCACACTATGTGATGTCCGCATCCGCGTGTCTGTAAAAAAATAGAACATGTCCTATTCTTGTCCGCAATTGTGGGCAAGAAAAGGCATTCTCTATATATTGCCAGCAATGTGCGGTCCGCAAAATGCGGAATGCACATTGCAGCCGTCCGTGTTTTGCGGATCCGTGTTTCCGCAAAACACACTACATACGTGTGAATTAGGCCTAAGGGACTCCTTTCAGTGGGACAATTTTCCCAATATGTTTTCTACAAGCAGACAGCACCCAGACTGAACACTGACCTACTATAATCAATGGGTCACTTCACATGAGCGATTTTCCACACAGTCTGCGCCGAGAAAATTGCTGCATGGACCATCCTGTTATGGGTTTCCTGCAAGACTCATATGGTCAAGTAAATGGGTCTTTTTAAAAACTTATCTATGTTCAAGGTCCAGTACACGGACAAGTTTCTTGTTGTCTGTCTGAACAAAACCTTAAATTAAAGGGTTTTTCCAATCTGGACATGGATTATAAACATCTGATATGGAACCTGCAGCCATCTCAAGAACAGAGTGCCCCCGATCCAGGGTTGCTGTGACACCAAATCCAAAATGAGAGAGAGCCAAAGGTCAGCACTTTCCTTCCTCTGTCCTTAGCATCACTGCATCCTGGCAGGATGTTTACATGCAGAACTTCCTGTTTTGATCAGCTTCCTGCTGAGTTTTCTAACCAATCCCAGCATGCTTTGCTCTGTAATGTGTCTCAAAGCTGGCACCGCCTGCCACACTGTTCTCTCTGCAGTATTTATGCTACACCCCCCCTCGATGTTAGTTAGGCAGAGTATTACAGAGAAAAGCATTCTGGGTTTGGTTAGAAAAAAATATGTAGTGTTTGTGGTGCTCTGGGCAGATAAAAAAAACGTCTTATTGTATAAAATAAAAAACGAACCATTGTTCATCTGTTACATACCCCATCACTCTGATAGGCCCCACCAGTCCTGCAGCAATGGCATCAACTACATTTTTAATATGTTCGCTGCAACCAATCACAACACTGCATAGGCATCATTTAAGAGAACCTGCCATGAAGCTGGTGCTGCCCTCACCGACATTGATTTCACTTCTCTGGTAATGTTCCATGGTTGTGCAGCAATTACTGTATAATCCCGGCAGAACAGGCAGAGAAGAGTCTGCATTATTCATGAGCTACCAATTCCTTCCACCCGTCTGCCGCTGATTGACAGTTCCTCCAACGGTAGCATGAACACAATGACAGGTTCCATTTCAACACTGGAGTGTTTTGCAATCCACTATCCTGATAACCAAACCTCCATCTTCACAACCCAGGAATCACAAGCAAACAACAACCACCCTCACTGACTTTGTCTGTGGCACTTTTTCTTCCAATAAACTAGCAGGCTTGTGCTAAAACCTCTGTAGTAGGGGTGGGCGATATGGCCTAAAATTTATATTGCGATATAATATGAAGCATATGTGATATATATCGCGATATAAATTTTCTATATTGGAGGGAGGGTTGTTAAACTTTTTTGTTTTTTTTTTCCTTCAACTTTTTATTTAATAACTATTTAGCCTCCTTAGGGGCTAGAACTCTTGTGCTATTCACCCTGATAGATCTCTGTCAGGGTAAATAGGACTTGACACTGTCCCTGCTGCCCTGTGCTCTGTGCACACGGCAGCAGGGAGCCCCCATGGCAGCCAGGACATCAGTAGTGTCCTGGCTGCCATGGTAACCGATCGGAGCCCCAGCATTACACTGCTGGGGCTCCGATCACAACTGCCACTGCCACCAATGATCGGGGGGGGGGCCCACTGTGCCACCAATGAGGAATAGAAACGTAGCCTGCATGTGACGGCCATATACCATACTGGGCCTCTGTGACTGCACTCTGCGATTCACCGCAATTAACCCCTCAGGTTCTGAGGGGTTAATTGCGGCGGATCGCAGCAGGCAGTCATAGAAGCGGGTATGGGATATGGCCGGCACATGCAGGCATATAGGACCTTTAATTAGGGGGCACATAGGGGGCACTTACTATTATGTCTGTGCGGGGCTCCGTTCGCCCGCTCTGGCCCCCGTCACATGGTGGGAACACCAGGGAGGAGACATCAGCTTCTCTCCCTGGGCGTTCCTTCTCCCTTGCCTGTGACGTTCTGCCACAGGCCACAGTCGCTCCCCTCCTCCTCTCTCATTGGCGGCTCTCAGTGGGGAGGGAGGGACTCCCTCCTTCTCCACTGTGCCGGCTCAGGAGAACATGGTCTGCGCCAAGAGCGGCGCATACCATGTTCTACCGCGATATGGCGATATAGACGAAATCGATATCGTGGCACAAATTCATATCGCATATCGTCTATATCGCCATATCGTCCCACCCCTACTCTGTAGCAGATAGGATTGTTTAAGGGAATCTTTGTTAGCTTTATTTGTATTTCTGATCACAAGAAAAAGAAGTTTGGAGGATATACAAATTAATCTAAAGTGCCCTGTAGGGTGTTTCTAATGTTTCAGCCCGCCTCCTCAGACAGCCCTCTTCTCCTGTTCACAGTACCTCCCCCATGCAATCCTAACTCTGTCCCTCTGTGACGTCAACTCTTGCAGTCTGTCACGATATTCCTGCTTTTGTAAGTTATCGGTATCGGCCAGTAAACTGCCAATACCACCGATAATCCACTACACGCGCGCACCTGTCCAAAGTCTCAGAGTCCGCCATGCCTTTGCACTGCCAGTGCCAACTATCGCGGGAGTACAGCAGAGACTATGCGTGTGGGCGTGCCTGCCTGGAATGCCCCCAAACGGGACTCCGTAGTCGATGCTACGGACGTCACCGATCCATCTGGAGGCGGGAAAGTGGTCAGTGCAGGCAAACAAAAGAGTGTCTGCTGCTGATTCTGACGGCTGAGACCGTATACAATCATACAGTCACTATACTGACTTGTGCTATGGTAATAAAATATGTGTGTCATATATATTCCCTACAAGTTGTCAAGTACACATCTTATATAGTATATATACCCCATCATATCATATACTATCATACATATACAGCCGTGTTATGTATTATATATATATACCTACTACATCATACACACATAATATAGTATGTAAATATAAATGTGTGTATGATGTAGTATGAGGTACAATACATATAACACTGTATATGTATAATGTATAATAGTATGAGCCCCTGAGGTATATAATGTAATGTGATATGAGGTATATAACACAAGTCACACAGTTTATGTTATGTATACTATTATCAGGTATATATATATATATATATATATATATATATATGGATGTATGATGTAGTATGAGCAAGGTATATACAGATAACACACACTGTGTATACATATTATGAGGTATATAAGGAGTGTATGATGTAGTATGAGGTTTAATATATATATATATATATATATATATATATATATATATATATATATATAGCATCTCTTTATTTAACAGCAGATTTGTGTAGGGTTTTTTTTTTTCTAAAAAAATGCACAGAATATCGGTATAAATTATCAGCTATCTGCCTGAAAGCCGGTATCGGCTCTAAAAAATCAATACCGGTCGATCCCTACTACTCATGCGCAGCCCAGCTGGCTTCATCACTGTGGAATCACCAGAAGTGAAATGACAGCCATCTCTGCGGTCCCACGGTGAAGCCAGGGGCACGAAGCATGCGCAGTACATACAGTGAGGCTGATGCCCACAGTATGCACTGGGGTGTACAGGGCCAGACAGACTGTCAGCAGGGAGGTGACATCACAGGTAGAGGGGGAGGGCATCAGCGGTGATGCACAGATTTAAGAGCACATGGGAAGGTACTGGAGCAGTAGAAGAGGTGCGCTTGGGCTCTTTGAAAGATTTGTGACACCCTGCTGGGTACTTTGACATTCATTTGTATATCCTACAAACTTAATTTTCTTGCAATCAGAAATGCACATAAACATAACATAAGGAATGCAATGAATGATGTCTGAGTGCACAACAGCACCTTAACATTAAATAGGCAAAATATTGGTGATAGATTCCCTATAAACCTTTAAGAGACAAATAATGGACAAGAGGATATTGTCCCAAAACCTCACTTCACATATATACTTTAAACATAATGGCAGTAGAACAGCAACAGTACATCCTACGCAGTATCGTATGACCGTCTTCTGCTAAAGTCATTGAAGCTGTTAAAGACTGAAACATTTACGGAGATTAGTTATAAAGGCTACAACTACATTTACCATCTAAAGCCAAAAATATTGTAGTCAAACACTTTCCCAGACCAACATAGAACAACGCCAAGAATTCTTCTGAGGATGAAGATTATCCATTGTTCCATAAAGCTGCAGACAAATAAATACCTTAAAGGGAATGTCATCGGAAAACGACCTATCGTTTATATCAAGTTATTATATTTAACATTTTCATAAAATTGTTGATTTTTTTCCCATGTCATCTATATTTAATTTAAAAAAAAAATCCTGCAATTTTCACTCTGGCCTCTGACCCTAATAATAGGCCTAAACTTCCTGGTCTGTAGAAATCACTTCAGTCACTTCTTAGTAGTCATCTCCTTATCATCACAAGCAGGATTACAATGGCACGTAACATACAATCAAACCATTCACAATAGTTTATGAACACAGCTCACCATCTCCCCTCCCTGCACAATGACCTCTGCACAAGTCACAGAGCATGCCCAGAAGTCATCTCCAGACTACAGTCTGGTCCATGTGGCTGCTGTAAAGCATGGCTGCTCCCATAATACTGGACAGCAAAATAGAATAAAATAAAAAATCTAGAAATTGGTTTTAATTAATAAAAACATGTAAGTGGTACATATCCTTTAAAGAAAACAGGCATATGACAATGCTTTCAAAGATTTACCACGTGGCCAAATGTGGGCTGCCAGAGACTAATGCAAAAGAGTACACAGAAAAGTGAGCACTGTCCTCTCCATGGAGCAGGAACAGTCAGAGACCGCTTATTAAGAAGAGATCGAGCTTGATACAGTCAATAACATCATTATCAACTCTATGGATAGTGTCGCCAAGAGTAAGTCTCACCACCAAAAACACAGGAAAAAGTACCCAGAACCAGTTGACCAAGTGGCAGCTGTTCTGATAAACCTTTGTGGAGAACAGGGGCTCCCTGGGCCCACCAGTGGAAAATATTCTCAGGCCTGACCTCTATATCACTAAAAAAGTCTAATAGGTTTTAATTCAAAGAAATAGACCCTAGTGGCAAATTACTATCTCCAACGGCAGCTCCAAATGTTTTTTTTTCCACCTGGACCTTTGGGCCCACTATGGAATCAGAGCCTGGGCCCACTGGAGGATCCTTAGGTACCCTGGTGGGCCAGTCCGACGCTGATGGAGAGTATGAAGTGCCTGCCTTGTTTTCTCCTCCCTTTTTCGTCTGCTGTCGGCAGTTTTGCTTGGCACAAGGAGGAGGGGGAGTGGGTGTCTCCATACAAATGGGGGTCACAGAGGCGGGACTTTCAGGAAATCAACTGCCGTTTTAGCAAAAAATGATCCCCAGTACATGATATGTTTGGAGGAGCAGACTAATTTACATAATTGCAACATTAATTGCACTTTGTTTCTTTCCTGCATCTCTGCTCTCCCTATGTGGCTCTTTTATGATGGAACCTGCAGAAAGCAGGAATCTCATCATTAAGGGGCATGGAGACTTTTGCAATAAACTATACATATGATTTTCGACTCTTCTGAGTAACAGATACTTCCTTTTCTGGTTCGGAAGAGCAGGTGATTGAATTAACCTTTTCCGCGTGTTTTGTCTATAATCCACATTAAAATGTTTAAAATGAGGGTTCAATAACCACCTAACATCTGGTGTGTGGCAGCTCAACAAATCCGACGTGGAGCATTGTAACTATGAAGAGGAGATTAGAGGTCCACCCAGGGGTTGATCAAGTATCAAAAGGTCAAGAGTCTTAAAAACAGATGGAAATGGTTAGATCACAGGCCCACCACAAATTCAGACCATAACCATACTGGATGAACATTTAGGTGCCTTGGTCTCAGAAACCATGGACGGGGGACAAAATCTACATACCTATGCTTATGAGATACTTTCATAGACAGCTGCTTAAACGGGGTTGTCAAGGATTTAGATACTGATGGTCTATCCTCAGATCAGCTGGGGCCTGACACCCGCTCCCCTGAAGATCAGCTGATCAGTTATAGCTCTTGAATTACCAGCTTCAACTCTGGACGGAACTGTGTAGTTCCAATACCGGGACTTCAATTAAACAGGTGATTGGCGGGGTGTTGGACTCCTGCCGACCCCATATTGATGGCCTCATCCTAAGGATAGGCCACTACTATCAAAATCCTACACAACCCCTTTAAAGAGGAGCTATCACCAGTCTTGAGATGTCTGTTTTAGTAACTACTTGCATTCTCCATGAAGTAGTAATTCTGGAGCATCTTTTCCTGGACCTCTAGAAATGTATGAATAAACAGACAACTGTATGATTCACGTTGTCAAATGGGTGTTTCTGTGACAGACTGTCCTCGTCAAAACTGACTCGACTGTGTGACACTGTGCAGGGACACGCCCCAATCTGGTCAAAACAAGTTGGCAATTCATTCATATCTAGCAGGAACTAAACAGCAACAGCACAATGCAGTTTTACAAAAAGGTGCTCTAAAATTGTTATTTTATGGGGAGCACCATCATTTACTAGACATCCCAGGAGTTATGCCAGATCCTCTTTAAAGAAGGCACATCGAAGATCGCAACTGTCTTGGCTTTTACTAAACGATCACGCTGTTGTTCATTTACTATAACAGACTAATTATACAGGATCCAAAGAAAGACTAGCAGAACTGAGAGGAAAAGAAATGACACACAATCACCACTGCCAATTCATTCCAGCTATGGATAATAAAATGGCTGCACAACATTTCACATACAACAGAGCTGGGAAATGGGGATCATTCTAAATTAAAGTGGTATTATACCTACTATAAATGAGTAAATGGAAGCTCTTTGTGCATATTTTTGATTCCGCAGATGGGTCCCTAACACTAATATACCGCCTCTCTTGGACTTACCTAAGCCTACAATTTTCAGGGCAGTGTAGGAACCAGCTACAATAATACTCTGCTCAGAAGACCCAGGCAGATGGGCATTGCTCAGTCTAAAAGAGGCGCCATCCTCAATATATACTACAAGAAAATTTAGACTAGCACATTCATAATCACAGGTGAATATCAATCAAGCAAACATGGTTGATAATAAAATGGCTGCACAACATTTCACACACAACAGAGCTGAGAAATGGGGATCATTCTAAATTAAAGTGGTATAATACCTACTATAAATGAAAAAATGGAAGCGCTTAGAGCATATTTTTGATCAAACGTGTGTCGGTCCAAGTCCAAGAGAGGCGGTTTGTTAGAGTTAGGTACCCATCTGCGGAAGCCACCTTGGCGCCTGGGAGATGGGCCCGACACACGTTTGATCAAAAATGTGCGCTTCCATTTTTTTTATTTAGAGTAGGTATTGTAACACTTTATTTTAGAATGATCCCCATTTCTCAGCTCTGTTGTATGTGAAATGATGTGCAGCCATTTTATTATCAACCATGTTTGCTTGATGAATATGCACCTGTGATTATGTATATGAATGTGCTAGTCTTAATTTTCTTGTAGTCATTCCAGCTATTGTCAGGGGTCTGACCATTGTGGCCAAGTAAAATGCCACCAATGTCTATCTTGAGACAATCCCTTTTAAATATGCCAAAAGACAGCACACTATAGAGGTGACCAAACTTTTTAATATCAGGTGACAGATGGGCAAAGGGGGATTCGAGAACAGATGGAAGGGAAGTCTTTCCTCTACAACAGTGATTCTTGAAGAAAATAAACACAGGTACAATGATCAGCAGATCACCGTGGATCTGCCTATTTTAATCCATGGCCAGCTACACGGCACTACATGCAGGCTATTCTAATAAATGGCCGTCCATGTAACCATGGGCGTAGCTATAAGGGGTGCAGAGGTAGCAGTCGCTACCGGGCCCAGGAGCTGGAGGGGGCCCAAAGACCCTTGTGCCACATAAGAAGACACACAAAGCACTGAGGGAAGGGGGGCCCAAGCTGAACTCTTGCACCAGGGCCCATGAGGGGTTAGCTACGTCCCTGCATGTAACGTATGGATGAGCCAGGTCCATCAGTGTGAAAAAAGTTCTCACAGAATATTCTGGTCCTCTCCCCACATTCATCTGCACAGGAACTGTCATGGTGAGAAGACCCCTTTGCTACTACCGAAACCCGTTTTCTATGCTGTTGACCAAAGCCTAACATTAGCCTGATACATGACCCTTTCAGAATCTCTTTTGGTTTGTGTTCAGAACATGGCCTCATCCATTTGAGTTCACACTGGACTCATCATTTTGTGGCAGTTTTATATCATCATCTAGCAAATGCAGACTGCAGAGGTTCCAAACAAAGACAATGCCACCATTACTCAAATGCCTAGACGAGGTGCTTTTATAAAGAGCCAATGTCTTGGACTTGTATTCCAAATGTAATACTTTTCATTTTAGTCAAAAATAAATGTATTTTTTTTTTACTCATGAATCATCCTTAAGAGGTCGGCAAACATCCTCACTAAAGAAGAGTCATCTTCCCCATAAAGTAATCTCGAGGGTAAAACTTCTGACATCTGTAAGCTATTTGGCCAACAATGGACTGATAGAGGCCACACTTTTTAGACATGGTTTTGTAACCCTTTCCAACATCATTAGCATCAGACATCTTCCCGATTGTTTCCTAAAGATTTACTTTGATCAGAGTGGATATTGTTTTCAGAAACCCTGCATACCGTGGAGAGGAGTCTGATGGTAACAACTGAAGGATGAAACTTGTTCGTTTTTGAAGCCATGAACTCAAAAAAGTTCCTGCTATTGATATCTTCTTATTGTACACATACTGGACCAGGACCAATCACCCGTACAACATGTGTCATTACCCTTGTAATTCTGGGAAGAGGGCAAGCAAACCAGCTCTTAACACACTCTGCCTCTAATGCCCCCAGATAGAAGGTGGCTATCCTATAATTCAATGTTCAACCTGATTTGAATACCCTCTTCCCAGAAGTCCAGAAAAGCATTGCCTATAAGACTCCCCGTCCCAATTAGGTGCTCTCCATAAGATGATATAGTATACCCTGAATCATTATTCTTGTAGTAACATAAAGCCCCTATACTATTCCCTAAATTGGGATTTCCTACAAATGTAGGCATAACTCCGACTGTAACAGAAAAGAATAGATGCCTGTCAGATATGGTTATGAACTGACAATTTCAGCTGATTTTTTAAGGAACAGACAGCATAAAATGGCTAATGTGTGCATAATTCACACTTACTAAATTAAATTTGCAATCTACTTACTACAATTTCATAGTTTATCCCAGTGGTGGCGAATCTATGGCAGGGTGTCAGAGGCGGCACTCATAGTCCTCTCTGTGGGCACACATGCCCTGGAAAAAGTCTATGGTGTACCAATATGCCTTAGACTAAAAGCTTACATTCAGCTGTGTGGAGAATGGTGAATTTAAAGCACACAGGGAAATGTGCGCTTTAGGGGGGAATATCTCTATTAAAAATTCAAAATCTATTAATAAAGTACATTAGAAAAAGTATTGTTAGGGCATTTGGGACATTTAACAAAAAACTTTATTTAAAGTTTAGTTACTCTTTAAGGCTACATTCACACGACCGTATGGGTTTTGCGGTCCGCAAATTGCGGACCCGCAAAATTGCGGACCCGCAAAACACAGATACCGGCCGTGTGAATGTAGCCGGCCCCATGATAGAAATGCCTATACTTGTCCGCGATCGTGGACAAGTATAGGACATGCTTTATCTTTTTTGCGGGGCCGCGGATCGGATCTACGAATGCGGACAGCCCACTGTGTGCTGTCCGCATCTTTTGCGGCCCCATTGAAATGAATGGGTCCGCACCCGTTCCGCAAAATTGCGGAACGGATGCGGAACCATTTATACGGTCGTGTGAATGTAGCCTAACTACACATGCTCTACACATATACACAGTCATATCCCTGTGTTTAACACCTCAGGTGACTGGAGAGACCAATCCTGGGCAGCAGCATTCTGTCCAGTGTTGTCACCTCTGCAGCCATGCACTGGTTACTGCACTTACTGGAGGTAATCAAGCAAGATGGAACATAAGGAGATGTGAGTGAATAGAGACACTGGTGACGCTAAACAGTAAATATATTGGGAATATTTGCGGATTTTGTTTTGCATTCCAGGCCTAAAAAAATAACTTTATAAATTCCCGGAGAACTCCTTTAAAGACTTCATTCAAAAGAACGGACCTTGGGCTTCCAGCTTTTATTATTATTTTTTAACTTTAGGGTGAAATGCGAGTTAATTGCAAGCAAAGTTTAGATTTCTGAGCTCCTTTAAAAATGTTTTCTTGTAGAAACCACAGAACGTGCTAAAATGTTTAGGGCTTATTTTACAAAGTGTAAGGTTGACTTACAAGCATTACTTACGTCACAGCAAGACTCTGCCCGTCCTACGTCCGACACATTGTTTACGAAACCAGATGTTCTGCAATTAACTATGTGTACATTTGACGCTCGCTTTACTATAGACAGCTTATGTCCGTGAATGATCCCATTCTGTAGACACATGTACAAACAGAAAAATACACTTACCCCATTCTACTCAGCACTTCTATTTCAGGGACTGCTGGGCCGTATGTTTCTATGTGAACAGGTTGATAACGATATAAAACTTCTTCCAGTCTTGGAACTGGCACAGAAGAAATATGCTGACCCTACAAATAAAAGAAAGAAAATAAATGCACATAATTGTTGTAAATGCTGAATCATGCAAATAACACAAAGGAACACAAGTTTTGTGGAATTATTATGCTGGGACAAGATGACTACTTATTTCAAGACCTCTTCCCATGGCTTCCAAAATATCACATTTTGGAAATCAACTCCTCTGTAAGCGTTTTTCTCAAAAGTACAACGTGGCTTTCAGCAGAATAGAGGGGAAAATTTAAGGGTTTGCCCGACTTTTATTAATTCACGTCCTATCTTTTGGATAGACCATCAGTAGCTGATCAGCAGGAGCACGACAAACTGCACCCTTTCAGATCATCTGTTCGGGCCCTGTACTGGGGGGAGCTTGTTTAAAGGGGGTTGCGTCACTTCAGCAAATAGAATTTATTATGTAGCGGAAGTTAATACAAGGCACATTATACACAGCTCTTTTCCATGGTTATGACCACCCCGTAATCCATCAGTGGTGGTCGTGCTTGCACACTATAGAAAAAAACAGTCCCAGTCGCCAGAGTGGCTGACGTTTTTTCCTATAGTGTGCAAGCACGACCACCACTGCTGGACTGCAGGGTGGTCGTAACCATGAAAACAAGTGTATAATGTGATAGAAAAATGAATCAAGCCAGCAAAGGAGGCAATATGGATAATCACAGTACATTAGTAAGTGCCTTGTATTAACTTTCTCTACATGATAAATGCCACTTGCTGAAATGAGAAAACCCTTCTAAGGTTGCATTCACATGACTGTATGTATTTTACAGTCTGCAAAACACAGATCTGCAAAAAATATGAGTGAGTGTGTTGCATCCATTTTTTTGCGCGGACCCACTGAAACAATGCCTATTCTTGTCTGCAAAATGGGCAAGAATAGGGCACTTCTTATATTTTTTTGTGGGATTGCCAAACGGACATCATAATGAACATGCAGATCAGATACAGAGCAAAAATACAGTCATGTGCATGGGGCCTAATACTGGGGTCATAGTCTGTCTAAGCTATAATAATTTTAAATCACACTGAGCTTAAAGGAAATATAGACCTTGTGTAGCTTTTTTTATTATTGCAATTTGCACTGAACTCCTTATGAGGTAAAAATCATTTTTTCAATTGCTCTTTATTAAAAATATGGAGTCTTTTTCTCTGTACAGAGCTGAGATGCTATTAGCAGGATCTGAATTTTATCTATGCTCCGTCAGGCAGGGAGCTCACAGCTCCTTATTTCTGATTTTACAAACACTTATTATAGCTCAGTTCTTATCTTACTGATATGAATGTGGCTTAAATAAGTGAAAGTAGGATTCACACAGCTACAAAAACAGTTAACCCTTTTTTTACAATATTTTTCAATAAAGACCAATTGAAAAAAAAAGATTTTTAGTCTGAAATGAGTAAAAAGCAATCATAAAAAAAGAACCCCTGGAAAGCTTTTAAGCTGGTTATCTACTAAAAAGGATGTTGAAGGCGTCAACCATGTCAATCAATGGACCAGCGCAGGCTTGGCAAAGTCTGAATATACCCAACCATTGAGCAATCATTAGCATAAGAGGTGGTAGACGGGAAGAATCATGTACAGTCAAATAAAGCAGAGTGCTGGTATGAAGCAAAGCACCAATATGCCAAATACATATATATATATATATATATATATATAAATAATCACTAATATCAGCCACCACCCCCAGCGTGACTTTGCCGCCTCCCCCCCCTAGTTCGTGTTGTAAGGTCTGCAGCACTAAAAGGGGCTATAAATTTACAAAAGTCTTTTCATGACAGACATAGTGGTGGCAATGGTTTATAGTGTAAAACCCGCCGACAGGTTCCCTTTAAAGGTAACTGTGAACACCCAAAATCTGCAAAGACTGAACATTTGTAGCAATTAAGAAATGAATTAACAGTATTCCACAAAAGTCCCTGAGACTGCGTTTTAATGACAGCCATTAATGATTTCCTGGAAGTATCAGCTTATAGGGTAATTAATCATACAGAAAAGACAACTAGGTGACATAATCCTACAGGAAATATGAAGTAAAAAAAAAAAAACATTTCTATGGTGGGGAGCATACTAACAGTAAGGGTAGGTGGCATACCGGTAGAGGGAAAAATGCTATTTTCTCTAAACCTTCATATCACATGTCACTGGGTCTGCCAATTACAATGTAGCAAGCCCTGCTAGTCCAATGCAACTATCAAATTACGGACTGAAATGAGTGGTTGCAAAGGTACTATACCTACTATACATGAAAAACGGAAGCTCTTTGCGCACATTTTTCATCAAGCGTGTGTCCCATCCACCAACTGCCTCTCCTGGGCCTAACCTAAGCCTCCAATGTTCAGGGCGGTGTAGAAAACAGCACTACTGGAGCACTACAAGTCGGCAGCATTAATACAGACTGAAGCACTACCGGGGGGGGGGGGGGGCATTCTAATACAAGGGGCACTACAGGGGGGTCATTAACACAGGCCTCAGCACATGTAAAAAGTGCTAAAGGGGCCATTACACATACTGGCACTACAGGGAGCATTATAATACAGAGAGTAAAGCAGGGAACATTATTATACAGAGAGTAAAGCAGGGAGCATTATAATACAGAGAGTAAAGCAGGGAGCATTATAATACAGGGGGCACTGCAGGGGAATTTATAAACACTAGGGGCACTACAGGGGGCTTTATAACTACTGGAGCTACCAGAGAGAGCCTTATAAATACCGAGACCACTATAGGAAGCATTATAACTACGGGCGGCACCGCAGAGGGCGATATAAATACTGGAGGCACTACAGGGAGCCTTATAAATAATGGGGTAACAATAGAGGTCATAATAACTAATGGGGACACTATAGGGGGCTTTATTACTACTGTGGGCTCTACAGAGGTGCCTTATAGAGAGGCTTTGTTACTGCTGTGGGCACTATAGGAGGGTCTTATTTCTACTGGGAGCACCATGGGAGTGTTATTACTACTGGTGGTACTGTGGGGTCATTATTATAGGGCACAATATGGAGGCCATTGCTACTAATGTGGGAAGCACCATTACTATTGAGAGTACTGTAGGGGCAGTATTATTATTCAAGGCAGTCGGTGAGCACTATTATTATTGGAGGGGGAACCTTTTGTATAGCACTATTATTTTTGCAGTATAGTGTTTGGGAGCACAGGGGAGCACAGCGGACACAGTATTGGGGGTAACAGCAGGATGACAATGTTGGGGCGCAAGAAGGGTGGGGATAATAGAGAAGTGAGGAATCCAAAATGTCTGTGTGGTAAACTCTGCAGAAACAAGACGCGGCTAAAAAAAGTTGTCATGGTGGTCTGGTCTGAATGAAGGAGGAAAGAGAATGTCTACTTCAGATGAGACAACTCTGGATGAAATAGGTATGTGGTTCTATATGCTATTAACAAAAATTTTGTATAGTATCATATCTGGCACATCCTGTTAACTGGAAAAAAAAATTCTATGTGTCGCCCAACCGAGTTTGAGACCACTGAGATATAGACAGACAGATAAGGTGAACACGAATAAGTATGTTTGCTTCCATATCGCGAGACATAACTTTAACCCTTTACAGACTCTGGTATTTTCAGCCTTGAGACAAGGTTACTGTTCTAAACCCCCTTTGGACATGGGAAACTATCAAATTACTGAACAACCAATAACGAGGAAAAAACATGCAGTGACAAGACGTGTTAGATAAACAATGTAGAGTGAATAAATGACATGATTGATTGCCTAATTGGCTTTGGCAAAGGCAGAGGTCATTCCTGTGACTTGCAGCCCTGCAGGGGGCACTCAATCACCAGGCTACCCCATAATGACATCACAAGTTCTCATGTCAAGTTTAGTGACTGTGTAAATTAAAAACATAGGAAACCAGTTAAGGCTCATATACCACAAAAACAGATATGCAGGCCCTAGGCAGGCCGACCAAAACTAACACACTGCGCCATAAGGTAAATGGGAATGTCATTAACGCGGCTCCATTTTCAACACAGTGAAACATTATATACCCCCAGAATATTTTCTTTTCCGGACACTGCAACCAAAAACTCATCTATCAACGATACTTTCTACTAACGGAGGGCAAATACGTCAGACAGCTGTACATGAAGCTGCACTTGTAGATATACAGGTAAAATTCTGCCTTGAGGCACTAATAAGGGGACTGCTTCTCTACATACTTTCATCCACACAGATATATATCCTACAACATGTACGCCTACACGGGTAACATTTCGGGGAAAAAACATTTAGATTTTCTGGAAAAATGTCTAAAGATTCTATTACACTTACAGATAATCGCTAAGATCACTGCTAACAAACGATCATATGAACTGGCAGTGTAATACTGCTGCCGATTACCTGATGAACAAGCGAAAGCTCATTCATAAGGTAATCTGAGTCTTTTAATATATTTAAAAATAATCGTTTCCCGGCAGCAGATCGTGGCACGTAATCAGCACTCTGCTGCCGGCAAACAATGAGTCTGAATAAGGACAAGCAACGGTATTAGCGATCTCTCCTCCCCATACTGTGGAGAAGATCACTGCATGTAATAGCAATAATCCCCTCCGCTAACAAGCAGGCAATTGCCAGGAAGGAACGCTTCCCTCCCAACAATCGCCTGCAGAATCTGTAGGTGTAATAGGGCCTTAATACAGTGTGCAGAGAAATAGGGGGAATAGGCAGTGAAAAGCAATAATGGCTATTCCTAACACATCTGGTTTTCTCCCCTCATAAAACATGGCAGCTTGGAATGACAAGAGGGAATAAGCTGCCACCAGATGCCTTCACTCAGGCTGGTTGTTAGGCTGCCCCCTTACACATTAGATCAGTGGTCAACTTCAAAGGGTATGGACACCTTTGGGGCAGTTTTTTATTAATTGCATTTTACCCATTTTGAGTTAAAAATCATTTTTGGAATTGGTCTTTTTTTAAAATTTGCAGCAATTTTTGTGATGCAGGGGTTAAATTTCAGTTTATTTGCAGACTGTCACTTTCTGTTTACTGGGATGACAGCTCATTTATAGCTCTTTTGCCTGACCTCATAAACACTCATTTAAGCCATAGTCTTATCAGTTTGGTAACAACTTAGCTATAATTTGTATTTATGAGGTCAGGATAGAAGGTCTATATAAGCCAGTCATCCGACACAAAAGTGATAGTCCGCAAATAGGCTGACATTTAAGGCCACCTTCACACTGGCGTTTAGGCTTTCCGATTGTGAGATCCATTCAGGGCTCTCACAAGTGATCCAAAACGGATCAGTTTTGCCCTAATACATTCTGAATGGAAAAGGATCCGCTCAGAATGCATCAGTTTGCCTCCGTTCAGTCTCCATTCTGCTCTGTCCGCGATGTGGTGCGGAGCCAAACGGATCAGTTTTCTCTGACACAATAGAAAACGGATCCGTCCCCTATTGACTTTCAATAGAGTTCATGACGTCTTGGCTATGTTACAGATAATACAAACGGATCCGTTCATGACTGATGCATGCGGTTGTATTATTGTAACGGATTCGTTTTTGCAGATCCATGACAAATCCACCCCAAAAAGCGAGTGTGAAAGTAGCCTAACCCATGTATTACAAAAACTGCTAAAGATTTTTCATAAAAAACTATTACAAAATGATTTTAGCCCAAAATGAGTAGATTGCAATAATGATAAAAATTGCCCCCAGGTGTTCATAGCCTTTAAAGAGGACCCGTCACCTCTCCTGATAGGTCTGTTTCAGTAACTACTTGCATTCTTCCTTGTAACGGTAATTCTGGAGCATCTATTCCTATGACTTTGTGATATGACATTCCTTTATTATTCCTGCTAGAAGTTATTAATGAAATACCAGCAGAATGTAATATAGGCGTACCTGAGTGTTACCAGTGGGGATGTGTCCGACTATCCAATCAGTACTGCCATTGTCAGACTGTGCAGAGACACCCCCCCCCCCCCAGATGGTAACACCCATCTGCACCTTCTTTGTAAACTATAAGCAATTAATTCAAACTTCTAACAGGAATAATAAAGGAATGGCACACATACAGTCATAAGAACAGATGCTCCAGAATTATTATTATATGGTGAATGCCAGTAGTTACTAAAACAGACTTGTCAGGAGAGGCAAAAGCTCCGCTTTAAAGTTTTTTTCCCCCAGGAATTCAATACTGATCAATTATCCTCAAGATGGGTCATCAATATCTGATCGGTGAGGACCCACTTCAGTGAGTGATGTCACACCTATTTGGTCACATGGCCTTTGTACAGCTCAGTCCCATTGAAGAGAATGGGAACAAAGCACAGCTGTTATACTATGTAGCATGCTGGGCTTGGTATACTGACCTTCGACCCAATGAAACTGATCATTAGGGGTCCCTGGAGGATAGATTATCAATACTGAATTTCCAGAAAACTTCCTTAATATGTATGATCAGCTTAAAGGCTCCCATATATATTTGTATATTTTGTATGGGGAGCTCCAGAATATCCCATAACAGATTATGTCAAAGAAGAGAAGGATCAGGCAAAAGTAATTTTTTTTACCCAATCCTTGTATTCTTCCAGGAGCGCCTGGCCGTAGCTTTCTCCCCTCTCCCCACTGACAACAACATGTACGTGTATGGAGGAGTCGGGAGAGATGGCCGTTGGCCCAAAGACCAGAAGACTGGTCTGTGGGGGAGATTTCATCCCGTGTCTCTATATGTTAGATTGTCCAGAATCGTAAACCGAACTCAGTGGAGTACATTTATCAAGACTGGTATTACCATATGCCCGTCTTGATACTTCTGTGCCGGAGTAAGATGAGTCTAAAATTAAGAGCCCTCCTGGGCACTTGTAGGAGCAGAACCTGGCAGACTAAAACCTCATATTCACATTTCTCCTGATGAGAGATCCACAAAAGGTATGTTTGTACTGCTCTCCCCAACCGCTACCCAGTGCTGTCAGCATTTCTGCATGGTAAAAACTGCTAACAGATTTCCTTTAAGATTTCCCATGTTGAAAAAAAAAAATATAAAAACTCCAGGTGTCTACATAAGTGGCACCCTACTACAAAGACACAATAAAAAAAAAAAAAAAAAAAAAAAAAAAGATTTGCCCATCCAGATCACACGGCTGTGTACTTTATTTTAGACCTTGTTACTTGTGTATGAGTGTTGAGAATTTTGTATACTTTGCAGATAGTTTGTAAACTATATCCTCCTGACAGCTGATAATCACCCATACGATGGTCACATTTCTCTGGGCGGCAATGTTTCTTGAGGCCGTGTGAAAAGCTCTAGACTTTTCTGTTAAATTTCTCACAAAGCCATTTTCCTCCTGTTTTTCTCACTAAGAAAATAATTACTGCACACTTTAGCATGCACAATGCTCAGGCACCTCCAAATAAAGCCCCTCAGAGAGCGCAGAGGACATAGAGTGGCTTTCACAGAAGGCCCGGCAGTTTAAAAAAAGAGCTGTACCTAACACAGATCAGAATTTTAGAACATCTCCTTCTGGAGGGGAATACTGCTGCTTCTTCATACAGAAGACGGTATCGTGGTGTTTAGACAATTGAAAAAAAATAATAAAACCCCTAAATCTGCAGGAAGACAGGCGGCGTTCAAACTGCAGCCAGCATGTGCCATTTTTTTTTTTTTACCAATAATGGAGAAGGGAACACCTGATGGTGGTGGGATTCATCCACATTTTTTGAAGATGTAGAGGAACGTGAATCTCAGATATGCAGCCGATATACCTAACTACTTTTGGAACTGGCATGGAGAACTGGAACCCATTTATGGACATTAACACCTTCAGGACAAAGGCACCAGCACAAGCACAAGCACAGGGGTTTTTCGAGATCAACAGAAAAAGAAGGGTCAAGGAGGAGAAATGCCATAGGAGAATCATGAGTCAAAACTAAATCTAATAAATACCCACAGACATAAGTGTACAACTGGTCACATGACGTCGGGGGGGGGGGGGGGTAATTCACTGCTGTAGTCAGTCAATGGCTGCAGCAGTGTCAAATGTTGACACAAGGACCCAAAAGCCGCAGCAAGGAGCCAGGACTCAGTGGCAGGGAGCCGGTAAGTATGCTTCCCCTTCAGGTGCAGCCATAAGGTGAGCGTCTGCCGAAAAAAAAACAGAAGATGAACCTACTTTTAAGGACAGATTTACCATGCATATTGGCAGCCATAATGAGTTCTTGGTTTTCCACAAGACAAATTATAGGTTTTCTAGACTAAATTTTGTGATGCATAAGTTAGCATTCAATTTATGGTATATACATAACAAGAATATACATAAAACTATTCTGTATTTTTTCATAGAGCCTGTTCACTGTTCATCAGTATTACCTTAGCCTTATAGTACTGTTACAGGGATACCAGGTCTATATAGTTTTTTTTTTTTGTAAATTCATAAAAAAAATATATATTCTATTTGTGGTTTTATATTTCAGTTACAATAAGCTCAATTATGTGTGTATATATGTATAACAGGACCTGTTCAACTGGGGAGAATATTGACGATTCAAACATCTGGTAAGGCAGACATATTGAGGAGAATACTCTGCTCCTTGTGAACACCGATGTAAGAATGGCAGCAATGATCGCCACCAATTTGCACAGCTAGACCTACCCCAGTGGCTTGTGGCGTAAAATACCCAAGTCTTCAGTAGACATAGACACACTATTCGAGGTTGTCGTCATATTGTATGTGAGGCCAGAAATGTGTCACTATGAAAAATAATCTAATGGACCAAAATACAATAATCCAGTATGTCTTAAAATCTGACACTTATTTCCAGCAGACAGCTGCAATATAATTGGGTATACCACAAGCAGAAGAATGAACCAATTAGAATCTCTCTCTTTTTATTCTGGGTAGCAATGTGGCCGAATAGGAGGTTTTGAGGTCCCCCCAAAAAATAAAAAATTTAGAAATATTAAAGGCATACTCGCCAACAATTGAGTGCAGCGTGCGAAGGGCGCAACTGAATTATTTCAGGGCATGGGCATGCCCCCTTTTTCTAGAGTACACCCCTTTTCCAGAAAGTCCTGCCCCTAGTTGTGATGTGTCATACTCCATCCGGCCACGAATGGGCGCTGGGGCTGCATCTAATGATGCTGCATAGGGTTAGAGCTCATGAGTTCCCAGAAAGCAGCCCCCCCCCATGACCTGTGTGGGAGACTTGCCAGGAAGTTGGCAGGTATGATTAAAGGGGGTTTTCCAGGACTTAAAAGGGTTCTCCAGGAATTAAGAAAATGAAAATATTGAAATGTTACTTTATTTTAAATATATTCCAAAATACCTTTCATTAGTGGCATATAATGGCTCATTTTGTCTAGGGAGCAATCATGAGGAGAAATAAAATAGCTGCCGTCCTATTAGTGCACACAAAACCTGTCCTAATCACACAGCAGGACAAGTTACTTTAAAACACTGAGGTAAAGAGCTCCTTCATCCTCCTCTCTGCTCTACTTGTCAGAGATTATGATTAGTGTTGAGCGAAGTCGCTTCGGACAAAACTTTGTTTGAGTGCTGTAAGAAGATCCGTCTCCATGCAGTATTCAAAAGTATGGGCTCTGACGAGGTGAAATTCATTATCCCCGAAGTCGCGCAAAACTTTGTTGAATATGTTTGGACATCAATTATTCAACTTGAAAACAATTTTAAGACTGGGACCTGAAGTCGGTTTTGGTACCTAGGTACCAGTAGGTACCGAAGCTGACTTCAGATACCAGTTTTAAAATTGCAGAGCAGAAGGGCAGCTCTTTAGCTCAGTGTTGTGAAGTAACTTGTCCTCCTGTGTGATTAGGACAGGTTTTGTGTGTTCTAACTTCTAATAGGACGGCGACCATTTTATTTCCCTTAATAATTGCTTCCTAGACAAAACAAGCCATTATAACTAGTGAAAGGTATTTGGAAATATTTTTATAGCAAAGTAATATTTAAAGAGAACCTTTCACCGGTCCAAAGTTTGTTAGGTAAAGCTATGTACATGCAGAGCGGCACCCACTGATGTCCCTGCACTTACTATTATCCCTGGGTGCCGCTCCGTTAGTCCGCTGTAGCCCCCGATACCGGCGCATGTGCTGCTGCTAATTTTGCTGTGGGAGGAGACATCCTCTTTTGCCCTGGGAGTCTCCTTCTCCCAGGCTGGAGAGCTGGCCAATCGCAGCGCTCAGCTCATATCCCGGGAGGTTGCAGGATATGAGCTGAGCGCTGCAATTGGCCAGGTCTCAAGCCTGGGAGAAGGAGACTCCCAGGGCAAAAGAGGATGTCTCCTCCCACAGCAAAATTAGCAGCAGCACATGCACCGGTACCGGGGGCTACAGCGGACAAACGGAGCAACACCCAGGGATAATAGTAAGCGCAGGGACATCCCTGGGTGCCGCTCTGCAAAGACATAGCTTTACCTAACAAACTTTGGACCGGTGAAAGGTCCTCTTTAAGTATTTTCATTTTCGTAATTCCTGGAGAACCCCTTTAAATACTGATGACCTATACTCAGAATAGAGAACAATTCCCAGCACCTCAGACGATCATCTGCTGTAACGGGCAACAACACTCGGATAAGCACTACGGCCTATTCCTTGGGATAACATCCATAGGTCACGTGGCCTTTCTGCAGCTCAGTTGCATTAAAGTGAATAAGGCCTCTTTCACACTTGCGTTGTGAGGATACGGCGTGCACTTCTGTCGCCTGAAATGCCCGCCGGATCCGTCACAACGCAAGACAACTGAAAGCATTTGAAGACTGATCAGTCTTCAAAATGCTTTCAGTGTTACTATGGCAGCCAGGACGCTACTAAAGTCCTGGTTGCCATAGTAAGTAGTGGGGAGCCAGGGGAGCAGATACTTACTGTCCGTACGGGTCCCGAGGCACTCCACAATGACATCAGAGCGCCCCACGCGCATTTATTACGTGATCCATGCGATCATGTGATCCATGCTCATGGGGCGCCCTGACGTCATTGTGGAGTGCCTCGGGACCCACACGGACGGTAAGTATACTTCTCCCCTGCCTCCCCACTACACTTTACCATGGCAGCCGGGACTTTAGCTTCCTGGCTGCCATGGTAACTATTCACAAAAGCTAAACGTCGGATCCGGCGATGCGCCGAAACGACGTTTAGCTTAATGCCGGATCTGGATTAATGCACTTCAATGGGCATTAATTCTGGATCCGGCGTTACGGCATGTCTTCCGGATTTTTGGACGGAGACAAATCCGCAGCATGCTACGGTTTTGTCAAGGTCCAAAAAACGTTCACATACTGAACGGAAGACATCCTGATGCATCCTGAACGGATTTCTCTCCATTCGGAATGCATTAGGATAAATACTGATCAGTATCTTTCCGTCCTAGAGCCCCGAGGACGGAACTCTAGGACGGAAAACAAAAGCGCCAGTGTGAAAGAGCCCTAAGACTGAGCCTCAACACCATGTACTGAAATTGATGGCCTATCCTGAGGTGCCTTTAAACAGTTGATTGGCAGGGGTGCTGGGAGATGGACCCCCACCGATCAGAAATTGATGGCCTATCCTGAGGTCCCTTTAAACAGTTGATTGACAGGGATGCTGGGAGATGGACCCCCACCGATCAGATATTGATGACCTATCCTGTGGTCTCTTTAAACAGTTGATTGGTGAGTGCGCTGGAGTCAGACCTACCCTGATTAAATAGTCATGACTTGTTCTGAGGTCCCTTTAAGTACCCGGCCCATTTTCTTTTTTTTTCTCCCCACGTTCCAATAGCAATAACTTTTTTTATTTTCTATTCATATAGTCATTTGAGGGCTTATTTTTTTTTGTGGGATTATTTGTATTTTTTAATAGCACTATTTAATTTACCATGTCTTGTATTGAAAAATTACTTTTTGGGGTTAAACTGAAAAAATTCCGACAAGGTTTTTTGGGGTTTCGATATTACAGTGTTCACTGTGCCCATAAAAATGACATGACATCCTTGTGCTGCTGCTCAATACGATTACAGCGATACCAAAAATATATATTTATTTTTTTATACTACTTTCAAAAGAAGTAAAAACCTTTAAAAAAAATTTCTTTGCATCACCATTTTCTGACAGCCAAAACTTTTTTATATTTCCGTCCACAAGAGCTGTATGAGGGCTTATTTTTTGCGGGATTAACTGTAGTTTTTATTGGTACCATTCTTGAGAAGCATACAACTTTTTAATCACTGTTATTCAATTTTTTTTTGGGGGGGGGGGGGGGAATAAGGCAACCAAAAATCATATGTTTTTATTTTTTTCCCAGTACAGTGCGCACTGAGCAGAATTTTTTTTATATTTTAATAGTTGAGACACATTCAGAAGTGGTAATACCCGTTATGTCAGTTTTTTCATTATTTCTATATTTTTATATGTAAAATTGGAAAAGGGAATGATTTAAACATTTAGGCCCCTTTCACACGGGCGAGTTTTCCGCGCGGGTGCAATGCGTGAGGAGGACGCATTGCACCCGCACTAAATCCGGACCCATTAATTTCTATGGGGCTGTGCACATGAGCGGTGATTTTCACGCATCACTTCTGCGTTGCGTGAAAATCGCAGCATGCTCTATACTGTGCGTTTTTCACGCAACGCAGGCCCCATAGAAGTGAATGAGGCTGTGGGAAAATCGCAAGCATCCGCAAGCAAGTGCGGATGCGTTGCGATTTTCCCGCATGGTTGCTTAGCAACGGGACCCGATCGCTATTATTTTCCCTTATAGCATGGTTATAAGGGGAAATAATAGCATTCTTAATAAAGAATGCATTGTTAAATGAAGAGGAAGGGGTTAAAAATAATAAAAGTTAACTTGCCTAGCCACTGATCGCGTAGTCGCGATCTCTCCTCTCTTTCCTGCATCTTCTAAGATCTACAGGACGTGTGACGACGTGACATCACATGGTCCAATCACATGGTCCATCACCATGGTAAGATGGACCATGTGATTGGACCATGTGATGTGACGCCATCACAGGTCCTGTAGATCTTAGAAGATACAGGGAAAGAGAGGAGAGATCGCGACTACGCGATCAAGTGGCTAAGGTAAGTTAACTTTTATTATTTTTAACCCCTTTCTCTTCATTTAACAATGCATTCTTTATTAAGAATGCTATTATTTCCCCTTATAACCATGTTATAAGGAAAATTATCAATTCACCAGAAGACCCGAAACCGGACTTCAGTGATGAAGTCCGGCTTCGGGTCTGGGTACCAAACATGGCGATTTTTCTCACGCGCGTGCAAAACGCGTTACAAACGTTTGCACCCGTGCGGGAACAAAGCGCATATTCCCACAACACACCCGCCTCTTATCCGGGCGTCAAACATGACGCCCGTGTGAAAGAGGCCTTAATGTTTTTGTTTTTTTTAATTGTTTAAAACTTTTTTTTTAGTCTTTTAACATTAACTTTTGCGCCTCTCCTTAGGAGGCTATAACCTGGGATCTTTTGATCCCTAGTCTCATTCACCTTAATAGAGATCTATTAGGATGAACGGCATTCTGGCACTCTACCTGCTGAGCGGTGCAGATTACCATGACAGGCCTAGGAAGCTTCAGCAGCTTCCAGGCTGTCATGGTAACCAATCTGAGCCCCGCCATTTTACTGTGGGGCTCCGATTGGTAGACAGAGGGAGCAGCATCCCTATGTCTAACCTCACAGAGTCCATGATTTTGGTAGAATGGGGCATCCGAAGGGTTAAATGACCAGTCTCGGCGTGATCGCCGATCCTGGTCATTGCAACTAGGTGTTATACAGCAGACAGCTGCGACATATAGAGCAGGCTCACCGCAGCAACCCGCTCCACACAAGCTCTCAGGCACTGTGACGTACGGGTATGTCACGGTGGTTAAAGGGGTTAAACAGCTAACAGGTTTGCAGAGAGTGTGCAAAAATGTTTTGCATACAGCAAAAAAACAGGGCACAGCGTGAGAGAAACCAAAAAAGGTTTAGGCGCAGGTAATATTTTGTTAGTCAAATCTATACAAAAAAAATAAAAAATCCCATTCGGCTTGAGCTGTTTACAATTCACATAGGAAAATAATGCAGGTCCGTCCTAGGTGACAAGAGTGCAGGCTTTCAGCTGCTGGAGGTAACTGCTTGGCTCAGCACGGAGGGGAGATGCATTGATTTTGTATTGGCCTGGCTTTTAAGAGACACGAGTTAAAGCCAATAAAGTGGTGCACAACCTATTTCAGAATTTAATGAGCCTTATCAAGTAGAAAAAAGCCCTGTGCACGGAAAGCTGCACTGTAATTACATTTCCCACTTTCACTGCTGCTAGAATAAAAAAAAAACTGCTCTCAGCACTTTGAGAAGTTTGAAGCATCCACAGGGCTGAACACGTCTAACAGAGGCCTCCATCCTGGGAAGGTCCATTATAATCTGGCGCTTGCTAAACACATTCGCTTGATTCTTCTGCATTGGATTCATTTATCATTAGCAGTATGGAACAGAGACAGGATAGTCACATACCACACAGGAGAAAATGCTAAAGAGGAGCCACCAGCTCTCCAGAAATCGCTGTTTTATTAAGTTATTGTATTCTCCATAAAATGACTAGCAACTTTTTTTTAAAAACTGATAAGAATATTGCTTAAATAAGCATTCATGAGGTCAAGAGATCAGAAATGAGAGCTACACATGAGCCTCCAGATGATGGGATTCAAAGAAAACAGAAAGTGACGGCCTGCAAACAGACTGATTTTTAACCATTGTATGTCAGAAACGGCTCAAGATTTTGAATAAAGACCAACAGAAAAAAACTATTTTTAGCTCAAAATTAGTAAAAAGTAATCATAAAAAATGCTCCTGAAGGTGTACATAGCCTTTAAAGGGGTTGATCACCTTTAGGAGGGCGGAGTTGGCACCTCTCTCTTCCCTCCTCTTCCCTCAGCAGACCTGCAAAGGGAAGCATACCTACCTGCGTCAGGTACTGGGTCCCACTGGTTCCCTCTGCTGATTCACTCAGCCCCCCCACTGTCAACAACTGGTTTGATGCCGCTATAGCCAACTGCTGGCCACAGCGGTGACCTGCTCCCCTTGCATCATGTGGCCAGCACGAGAGAAGGTCACCGCTGTGGCCAGCAGTTGGCTGCAGCAGTATCAAACCAGATGTTGACAGTGGGGAGGCTGAGTGAATCAGCAGAGGCCAAAGAGTGAAGGACCTTGGACCCTGCGCTCGGAAGCAGGTAGGTATCCTTCAGTTTGTTGGTCTGCACAAGAGGAGGAAGGAGTGACCGAGATCAGAAGCCATTTTCTCTTGAAAAAATATTGCACTTGTAGGACTTGCTTCACTTGTATAAAGCATTATAAGTAGGTCATTTTCTACTCAAAGGAACGTGTTAGGTCAGAAACAATGAGATGCCAGTAATTATTGATACAAATACTGGTTGGCATCCCATTTCATCCCCAACCAAAATTTATACCACAGTAGCCCAAATGTCCATATTCATCACCACCATTATGTCACACAGGGGTTGTAGTGGTTACTATTCTACAATACTGTCTAAGAGGAGGAAAAGGAAAAAAAAAAATCTGAAAAGTAACACAGACCCAGTAGTCGTGACGTCTACAGGTCTCCACTGAAAACTGGCCTGTGGTGAAATGCCAGAAATAAGAGCCGAAATGTCTGAGAAATGTCCTGGCGGAGGAAGGCTCGTCTGTATTTCAGCTGCTCTCAAGTCTGTTTAGTCAAATTCAGGCAAATGTCCAGAATGTATTCACTTGTGTGGCTTCTTGGCGTGAGTGTATAGTTTGGGTATTAAAAATGGTGTGGTTACGATTTCGTTAGACATCTCTAGTGCCTGTGTCAAAAAAAATATTCCAAAAAGAAGTTTAAATGGACGACTCCTGTAATGAGACTATAAAGGGTTGGTGGAAACACATAGCGGGGGCAGTAGTATAGAAGGAAGGCTGCGTTTAGTTAGACCGGCAGCGTGATCGCAGAGTCTATAGTACTGAAACCTCACACCCCGGGAATAAGTACACCTAGACACAACCGAACCATTTCTTTTTAATACAGGCTGTAATCCAAAGGTTTAGCTTCCACTTTGCCGCCATAATGTCACATTTTGCAGCCCTTTCCCATAACTAGCCGCACTTCACCCTCAATCATATCACCATGGCCCTTCTGAACATCAAAATGTACCAAGTGGACTATAATATCTAACATAGTGGACATAGATTTGGTGCCAATTATTTGCCCCTTCATGACCCCCCCCCAGGAATTAGCATTGGAAACTGTTTGGTCTCCTGAACCGGTTCAGCCCTGATTTTATCAAACTGTTTTTGTCTTTATTTCCGAGTAAAATACAACTTTTCTGTCAATTAACTTAAGACAAATTTATCAATAGTCTGCAACAGGCCAAAGTTATTTTTTGCTCAGCTTCATAAATCCAGTTGTTTGTGGCCGATTCTGTTGCTTTTGGCCTTATTTATCATAAGGGATTTTCTCAAAAATTGTCTCAACTGCACTTCACTCCTGACCTGCCTTAGCTGTGGAGGGTGAAAATAAGGGTACTTTCAGTGGGTGAACAGCCTGCCGGATCCGCCATGCCGCAAGTACCCGTGTGCTGCCGCTCCGTCCCCATTGACTATAATGGGGCAGGGGGGCAGAGCTACGGCGCAGCACGGCAGTGATCGCCGGACTAAAAAGTCGGACCTGCAGTACTTTTAGTCCGGCGATCTCCGGCCGTGCACTGCCGTGCTGCGCCGTAGCTCCGCCCCCCGCCCCATACAGACAAATTCGAAGACAAAATTCAAATTATTCCCTGTTGATAAATCAGGGCCTTCATGTTCGACAGCTGGCACAGGCTTTAATCAGACACCTGTGGATCTCCTGATCAGTTAAACAGGTTGTCTCACTTGAGCAACTAGCATTAATCATGTAGAGAAAGTTAGTACGAGGCACTTACTAATGCATTGTGATTCTCCATATTGCTTCCTTTGCTGGCTGGATTCATTTTTCCATCACATTATACACTGCTTGTTTCCATTGTTACGACCACCCTGCAATCCAGCAGCAGCGGCCATGCTTGCACTCTATAGGAAAAAGTACCGACCTATGTGCGCTCCCACGGTCCCGGCCAACAGAGAGGACAGTTTTTTTTCCATAATGTGCAAGAACGACCACCGCTGCTGTATCAGCTCTGGAGCTTATTCTTTCATGTTGCCATAGGTCTCAAATTTGACTCTCTAATTCTGCATTGTACATACAAAAATCGAAAAGCAAAAGGATCCTAGACGTCTGCCCTGTACACATACAGTAAAGATCTGGCGGTTCACATACACGCACAAGAGAATCCACTTTTCTTTTTTTTTACTTTTATTTACTTTTTTTACACTGCCACTTTAAGAACCCCCTTAAAATACTGTTGTACTGTTCCGTCGATAATTAAACCGGGGATGCTTCGCAGGCAGCAAATTAGTTCCAACTTACAAAAGCAGAATGTGGCCGAGAACTCTTAAGCCTTTTTGGAAATATCTGAGGAGGAGAGCAGCGTACCCCGTCCACCAGTTGCTAGAACAGATGTGGCTGTCAATCACACACATTTGCTCCAGCACATTCCACAGTTTACTAATTAATCTCCGGGCTCCATGCTTTTAGCGGCGGTGAGTCTGAAATCAAGGCTTGTTTATAACAGGGAAATGCTACTTTATTCTGTGCTGGATTATAAATGTGCAGAATTTCCATGTTGACAGAGATTTATTAGTCACTTTCATTTTTTCCCTCTTTCATTACTAATAACCCTTTAGGGCTCACGCACATGACAAAGTGGCATGAATGGATCCTGGATGACGGTTCACAGACCCGTACTTGCTGTACGTTGCCACATGGTGCCTCCAAGAGGCATTGTACTCCCCCCAGCAGCGGCTTCTGTGCAACAACATGCAGTAGAGGTACAGTATGGGCCCATATAGATGCCATATTATGGCTGCGTGCCTTCCATGCTAGAACCGAAAAGGACATACAGGGCGAAACTCCATGTCTGCTGCAACAAATGAACTATTAATAAGCAGCAAACTATAAAAAGTGATTGAGTAACTGCACAATTTTATGTTAATATGGTTTAGGGCCCTTTCACACTGGCGTTTTTGTTTTCCGGCATAGAGATCCGTCGTCGGGTCTCTATGCCGGAAAAATCCTGATCAGGATCATCCCCATGCATTCTGAATGGAGAGAAATCCGTTCAGGATGCATCAGGATGACTTCAGTTCAGGACCGGAACGTTTTTTGGACGCAGCAAATACCGCAGCATGCTGCGCTTTTTGTTCCGTCCAAAAATCCGGAACACTTGCCGCAAGGCCGGATCCGGAATTAATGCCCATTGAAAGGCATTAACTGATCCGACCTTAAGCTAAACGTCGCTTCGGCGCATTGCCGGATCCGACATTTAGCTTTTTCTGACTGGTTACCATGGCAGCCAGGACGCTAAAGTCCTGGTTACCATGGTAAATGTAGCAGGAGCGGGGAGCGGCATACTTACATTCCGTGCGGCTCCCGGGACGCTCCAGGATGATGTCAGGGCGCCCCAGTGCATAGATCACGTGATCGCATGGATTACGTGATCCATGCGCATGGGGCTCTCTGACGTCATTCTGGAGCGCCCCAGGAGCCGCACGAAATGTAAGTATGCCGCTCCCCCGCTCCCCGCTCCTACTATGGCAACCAGGACGCTAGTAGCGTCCTGGCTGCCATAGTAACCTGAAAGCAATTCGAAGACTGATCAGGATCCTGATCAGTCTTCTAATGCTTCAGGTGACTTGCGTTCTGACGGATCCGGCAGGACGGAAGTGCCTGCCGGATCCTCAGAACGCAAGTGTGAAAGGACCCTTATTTTATTGCAATTCCTCTTCTTTGCTATGAAAATATTAATTCAAGTCAATTTACACCTGAATAGATTATAAACCAAAAGCCAGCAGTCTGAGCGCCATTCAGAAACCACGGGCTGCTGCAAAAGGCAGACATTGTGTGCCAAGGGATCCACAGAGGATATCAGAGGATGTACCGGGGGACCTGCTCAATAGGGTTCCATGAAAATAATGCTTTTTTTTTCACAGTACAAACAATTACAGTTTTCCTTCCCAGGCAGGAAGTCGTCCATTCGCTTGCCATGGATGCAGAACGTTTTTAGACGGGATGAGAACTGAGGTAAAGCTACTAGGGGGGCTTTGGCCACGTGCGTACCTATGACACTGGCTGACCTGTTCCATGTGCGCTTGGCAGCTGAAGGCGTCTGTGTTGGTCCCAAGTTCATTGCTAATGCCAGCTAAACCTAACTAGCCTATTCTTACTTTTCTCAGTGCCTGCATTAACCTTAAAAATCAAACTTTTATAATATGCTAATGAGGCTCTAGGAGCAGGGGGGGCGTTGTAAGAATAGGCTAGTTAGGTTTAGCTGGCATTAGCACATCGCTAATGTCAGCTAACTTCATAGGGTTAAATCTGGTGACAGAAACCCTTTAATGGCGACTACAGTATTTAAGGTGTTGAATAGAGTAACGGGGGTCCCCCTGCTAACCCATCGGCCCCAAAGTGACGCAATCACTGGGTGATAATGGGCTGTCATAACAGTCAGGGGCCCTAACAAAGGCCATGGAGGAGATTTCTTTCCTTACAACAGGGTACTGAGACCCTCATGATCACTAGAACGAGAAGAGAGAAGCGCTCGCATATCGCACTCTCTGCTGGAGATGCACTCAATACAAAGTCTACGGGCCCTTCTCAATTCTGTGCTGTAAAGTAGGCCTGAAAATATTTGTTACACCTTACATTGAACTGGAATTTCCCCCAATCAAAAATAAATAAATAATAAAAGCTAAGTGATGAGTAACAGGAAGCCAAAAGTGAGAAATCCAACTATAAATATTGAGAAATATAACTTCTCTCTCAAAACATAAACCGTCATACCAGCTACATCAACAGGAAAAATTTAAATATGTCTCCTGGATGGCAACAATGAAAAAAAATGCTTCGTAATTAAAAAGATTATCCCGATAGTATTTTATATTTATTTTTTATTTCAAAGGCCCAGAATGCTTTTAAGAAGCACCAATTCCCTGCCAGTCCCCACTCTCTGGTCTCTCTTGACACCACTCAGCCGATCACTGGTCGCAGCATGTAAAAAAAAAAAAAAAAAGTATTGGCCCGACAACCCTAATAAAGGTGTCCAACCCCCAAGGTAAAATCAACGGAGGCCCAGAGTACGTTTAAAGTAACCTATATGCAAATATTTTATGTATTTTTTTTTCTATGTATTATTTATAAAAAAAACTGGTGGATGGTTTCTGGACAAATAAATTTAAGTCACTCCATGTATTTTACTTCCTTTCCTGATTCTTTAAAGGCTTCGGATACCTTCGGGGACAATTTATTTATTTATTTTTTATTATAATTGCATTGTACTCATTTTGAGCTAAATATAATTTTTGCATTTGATCTTGCATTTTTAGCAGTTTTTGACATGCAGGAGTTAAATCAGTGGCTATACTAAATGACTGGGTCATTTACAAACAGATATACAGTGGCATATATCTGGCGCAGATTCTGTCGCACTCTATGTTCAGCAGTATCTGCGACTTCTTCCCCGCTCATGCCAGGTCTAAAAAAAAAAAGGGTCGTAGCGGGTCGACCCGTCTCATTCATCATTTTCTATGGCTGGTTTAGCGCAGAAAATGGTCTAACCATAAGACAGCTTCCTTGCACCGAAGTAATGCACCTCTACATAACTTCACCAATCCACCGCCACCACAAGGGCTTACTAAAACGTCATTCTTAAGAATGTGCCCCTAAATTTTTTATTACATGGAACTGCAAAAATATTTAAGTCCTCATAGACTGTAAGCTCTTGCGAGCAGGGCCCTCATTCCTCTTGTTGTAATTATTGACCTGTTTTCTGCTATATTATTGATGACTCTGTAAATGACCCCCCTGATTGAAAAGCGCTGCAGAATATGTTGGTGCTATATAAGTAAAGATTATTATTATTATATCGAGGTGCTGGTGTGAAAACTGCTGAATATTTTTCGTGGGACAATCACTTTAACCCCTGAATCGCAAAAATTGCTGAAACTTTTTAAGACCAATAGCAAAAATAATTTTTAGCTCAAAATGAGTAGAAAGATTTTTTTTTTTAAATTGCCCCCGAAAGTGTTCATAGCCTTTAACTTCATCCTTTGTTTGGATTTTTAGCACAGCAAACATATTCACACCTAATATCATGAATATTACCGTTCCGAAAACATCTTCCTCTCACAGAAGCAATAAACTGACAATGACAACCTATCTATATAGGAAGTCCCATCATTTGCGTAGCCTGCTATAACTATTTTAGATTTAAAGAAGCACTCCTACAAAATAATTCTCTGGCCCATTAGTAAGGACCATGATGTAAATTGTATTGAAGGGAATTTTTCGTTGTGGGCTGCATTTCTTCTCCCCTCCCTTCTGGTCCTCAGCTGTCATGTGACCAACACTCTTAACAGGAAGTCAGATCCCCTATTCATTCCTATGAAAGCCTTGATGCCACTCTCATAGGAATGGAGAAAGTGACTTCCAGGCCACAAGTAAAAGACATTGTATCAGAGAGTCAGAGTGTCAGTGATACGACAGCTTTGGACCAGAAGGGAGTGGATAAATCACAAACACAGCCACTGGTAAAAACAATTTAAAATAAAATTGCCTTCACTACTATTTATATCATGTAGCTTTCTAATGGGTTAAAAAATATTTTTGAGGGAGTGCTTCTTTAATTTTCAATGGCATCGCCTTGCCAAAAGAAAAACGGCATACTAAAAAATGGTTTTCTATAAATATTGAGCAAGTGAACACAGAGGAGGCCGTGGCGCTCACAGGAATGCTGGTTCCTTCTTAAACAGCTGATCAGCAGGGCTCCCGGGTGTCGGACCCCTACCGATCAGATACTGATGACACAGAGGATAGGTCATCAGTATTAAAGTCTCAGAAAACCTTTTTAAACTGCATCCAGGGCTTCCATAAAGGCACAAGGCCTGAACACACAGCAGAAGGACCGAAGCCCAGGTCCTCCCAAGTGTATTGCAGATGCAGTACGAGTCCATATTTCCGATGAATGTCTCAGCCTGACCACAAGTTTTTGTGCCTAGGAATCTATACAGGCTCTATCCAATACAGAACACACAATATGCCCGTAATACTGTCATCATGGACCTGGCCTAATGGGTATTTTTCAGCATTTTCACTTGAGTTTTCAGGTTTTCTTCAGGCATCATAACATTTTTGACAGCACTATTCTTGCTTTAAAAATACAGAAACCTTGTAGAAAACCTGACTAATCCATTAGAAGTCCACGGGATCTGCTGGGATTTGTAGGTCTGGCAATCCTGGCACAACTCCATAATGAACAGCGTAACTGGGTTCTTTTATAAACATGTTTTCAGGCTCTAGCATTGGGGACATTGGCGCAGGCTGAAAACACAGCGCACTCATTACCATCTTTCTTAGTATTTGCCATCATTTTAACTTCTAGGGAATACCACCGTACAACGCCAACGATGAAGACCTAACGCTCGACCTCTGCAATGACCTCTGCCTACGTACTTGTGCAGTTTACTGGGCTGTAAATCCTTAAGACAGGTCAAACCTGTTCTTCTTGGCACAGCGCCCTTAAACTGAATACATGGAGATTACTAAAAGGGAATTCAGGCCGTTCTTGCACAATGGGCATGTTTCGTGTGCACAGCTAAATATAATCTTGCTTTCAAAATACGAATAAAAAGCTTTTAAATAAACAATTATTTCCCTATTACATCAGAGCGAGGGAATGAAGTTCTGAAACCATTGTTAGCAAAGTCCTTTCACTGGATGATATTTGATTTTCCACAGGGTGAGAGACTCCATAAACTATTCTGTACCATTACCAAGTCAGGCCTACACATGGAAATATAAAGGTGTTCACTAAAGAGTGAGGAGCTAAAAGACCATTTTTCTGTAATGGTCTTTTAGCTCCTCACTCTTTTAGTGAAAACCTTTATATTTCCATGTGTAGGCCTGAGAGAGATATAGACAGATACAGAGAGGGAGAGGGAGAGATAGTGACAGATATAGAGATATAGTCAGAGATAGAGAGAGATATAGACAGATACAGAGAATGAGAGACAGAGATAGTGACAGATATAGACAGAGATAGAGAGAGATATATTCAGAGATAGAGAGAGATATAGACAGAGACAGAGAGGGAGAGACAGAGATAGTGACAGATATAGACAGAGATATAGAGAGATATAGTCAGAGATAGAGAGAGACATAGACAGAGACAATGACAGATATAGAAAGAGACAGTGAGACATATAGACAGAGATAGATATGTAGACAGAGATACATACAGATGTAGACAGACAGTGAGAGATATAGACAAAGATAGAGAGAGATATAGATAGAGATAGACCTACAGACAGAGAGAGAGAGAGCTAGAGAAAAGCTCCCTTTAGACACGATGACAGCGCAGTAGATTTTTGGGAGGGAAGCGTTCCTTCCAGACAATCACCTGCTGATCAGGGGAGAAGATCGCTGCATTTATATGTGGTGATCTCCTCCACAGTATGGGGAGGAGCGATCACTAATGCCATTACTCGTCCCCATACTGACTTGTTGTTTGCTAGCAGCAGAGGCTACAGAGCACGATCTGCTACTGCAAGCAATAATTTTTGTGTGCGCATAAACGATCAGATTACCCAATTAATGAGTGTTTGACTCGGCCTTCTCCAGATTTTTCTAGACCAGTGACTGGTATTAGAATGTATTGGCTCCGATGAGTGGTACCTTGGAACCGAACCAGAGTTCGGGAAATGTTTTTTTACAGTATAAATCTATTTCTGAAGTTATGCGAAGTCTCGTGAGACTTCACAAAGCAATAACTTCGGCTCATCGGAGCCCATACATTCTAATACTGTACGGAGCTCCTGCTCCGTACAGTATTAGAACGAAATTTTAGGCGAATCGACTTCAGATGTTTCATCCGAAGTCGATACGCTCATCCCGAGTTACAGTACATGGCCTAGCTACAGCTCATCCCCCATTCATGTGAGTGGCACTGCTATACCAAACACAACCGCTGTACAATGGATGATGCTGTGCTTGGTGTCGCAACTTTTATCTGAGTTGCATTTTTCAAGGGCATCATTTTGGGGTGCATGTATCATATTGACTACATTTTTTAATACTTTCTGGGGGGGGGGGGGGATGTTAACAAAATAAAACTATCCTTTAATGGCATAACCATTACTTTTAGTCTCTGGGCCAGTACGATTATGGCAGTACCCAATTTATATAGATTTTTTAGTGTTTTGCTACTTTTCCACAAAAAAAAAACACCAAAAACCATCATGGCTCATATTTTTTAATGTCGGGCTGTACTCACAATTACTGATACTATTCTGGAGGTAACTAAGATGATGACTGCTATTTCTTCGATTTATTTCATGGAGACTAGGCGATCAAAAAAATAGCTATTGTGCCATTGATTTTTAGATTTTATTTTAAGGTGTTCACCATAAATAATGCATTATTTTCAAGGTACGGATTATTTCAACAATATCATTTCTGTAGTTTTGTACATTTTAAAAACATTATTAAATCATGCAATCTTCTCATCACTGTGCTGTCGATGTACAGAATAGCGCAAACTAACTGCCCACTGTACCATACATGTACGGTGAAGTTTACAACAGGGTTACAGTTTGCGGCATCATAATACAGGTATGTAACGTGTTAAACGTGAAGTTAAAGTTTGCTACATCTGTATACACCAAGGCAGAGGACCCATCAATTCCCAAAAATATATCAGGAGAGAGAATCCCTGTCATGCACTACTGACCTCATAAAAATAACAGTATGCAATAAGCTCCCCCTAGTGGCGGCTGCAGGCAATCTGAATTTTGGTAACACCTTCCTTTAAAACCTATAGACATCCTTAACTCTTTGAGAACATGGGGGTCAATTACTAAAAATGAGCATTTCACATGCTGGTCTCTGTAAAAAAAAAAATTATAATAATAATAATTGATTAAGAGGTGCAAGCCTCTGTCGCATCTTCTGGTGTCCCTGTACGAAAACCGAAACCTACTCCAGCCAGCAGCTGGAGCGGTGTATGCCAGTTTTTCTGGCGCACATGTCGTTAGCCCACACCCTGCCCACTTTTTGGAAAAATCTAAAAAGATGCTACTTTTGTCAAAACACAGCACTTCCGACAAAATCGGCTACTTTTCTATGACAAAAATACTAGCCATAGAACTTTAGTACATGACCCCCAATGGTTAGTCTAGGGATTTTTGAGCTCTGGTCATGATATCCCCAGGACTGTGACAAGGGGACATCCTCTGCGTGTGGAGGAAAGAAGGTTTGTACACAAACATAGAAAAGGATTCTTCACTGTAAGAGCAGTGAGACTATGGAACTCTCTGCCTGAGGAGGTGGTGATGGTGAGTACAATAAAGGAATTCAGGAGGGGCCTGGATGTATTTTTGGAGTGTAATAATATTACAGGCTACAGCTACTATAGAGGGGTCGCTGATCCAGGGAGTTATTCTGATGCCTGATTGGAGTCGGGAAGGAATTTTTTTCCCCTTAAGTGGGGAAAATTGGCTTCTGCCTCACACGGGTTTTTTGCCTTCCTCTGGATCAACTTGTAGGAAACAGGCCGAACCGGATGGACAAATGTCTTTTTTCGGTCCTATATACTATGTTACTATGTTACTGGTTGATGTAAAGACATATTAAGAAATGAATCTGCACAAAGGTGTTTTCTAGATAAGAAACATCCCGTTCAAAAGAAGACATTGCCTTTAAGCCCACCGCTTACATGACCCTTTTTGGTCCAGTGCACATGCTAGCCACATATCGGGTGCAATCTTTTGAATGTTAGCTAGCCACAGGAGAGAAAACCTTCTTATAAACTGAAGCCATTCTTTTTAGAACGAGAATGAAAGCTGGACAGTCATATGATATAAACTGCCAGAATAAGCACAGCTTTATATATGGCACTCAGAATCAGGGTCCATTCCATATATTTTCTCATTAAAAATAAAATAAAATTTAAAAAAGGACGAGCGGTTTTGAAATCCAATGTACAGGGAATATAAATCAGCTGAGTCCACACATCTCTAGCCCACCCACATTATTATTTCTCAGCTTTTCCCTCTGCAGGAAATTACCGCACACTAATAAAACATCAACAGAGATTTCACAAACCTGGAGCCGCTATAAACGAGACCTAGTGCGAGGAGCTAGCCAAAATCTACACGCTGTAGAGATTACATGATAGTTGCAGAGAGACCAGTCACATAGACTGGATTTCTGTTTATCCATGTTTGTGCAGCGTGTCCAGGTCCTTCAGTCTGAGCTCTTTCATTAAAGGGCATCTGTCATCAGATTCGTACCTATGAAACCTATGTGCGCTTCGCAGCTGAAGTCATTTGTGCTGGTCCCATGTTCACATGTGCCCGCATTGCTGAGAAAAATAAAGTTTTACTATATGCAAACAAGCCTCTAGGAGCAATGGGGGCGTTGCCATTACACCTAGAGGCTCTGCTCTCTCTGAAACTGTCGCACCCTCTCCATTTTTATTGACAGGGCCAGGCAGTGAAAACATCATCACACCTGTCTTAGCCAAAGTGCAGAGGGTGCAGTAGTTGCAGAGAGAGCAGAGCCTCTAGGTGTAATGGTAACGCCCTCGTTGCTCCTAGAGGCTCATTTGCATATATTTAAACATAACTTTTCTCAGTAATGCGGGCACATATGAACATGGGACCAACACAGATGTCTTCAGCTGCCAAGCACACATGTAACAGGTCAGCCAGTGTCATAGGGACAAGTCTGCTGACAGATGCCCTTTAAAGACATCGCTAAGATTAAAAACAGAGACAGGCACATCAGCGGTACTCAACTAAATAGCTTCTCATCTACAATACAGTGACACAGTCCTCAGGAAGCGCCATTCAGAGCTTATTCCTGCAAGGCACTATAGCTTCTGATATTTGAATTGGGCCACTGTCTTGCCATTAATAAAGATGTAGGACACACAATCTTGAAATTTACCCACAGCTCAGCCTTTAAAGGGAGTCTTTTACCCCGAAAACCCATTTTTCAACACACATCTTTCTCTGCAAAATTGCCCCCAGATTAAAAAGCTTCTTACCCTATTGCTGTACCTCTTACCGATCTTCAGAAAATCACTTTAATTGCAGATGTGAATGACAGTTGAAGGTGCCCAGTGGCGGCGTCATAACGACCGGTGCCCAGGCCGCACGCTCATCTTCATAACTTCAACTGTGATTGACATCTGCAATTAAAGTGATTTTCTGAGGTCGGTAGGAGGTACAGCAATAGAGTAAGAAGCTTTTTAATGTGGGGGAAATTTTGCAGAGAAAGATGTGAGTGTTGAAAAATGGGTTTTCGGGGTGAAAGACTCCCTTTAACACCGGAGGCACTGACTAAACTGTAAAGATCATGCTACCAAAAAGTATCAGTGTCATCAACAGCCACAAATCTGTGTATTATTTTCAGATTATAGTGAAATGATCTGACTGTTAGTCTTTAGAAGTAGTTAAAGGGGTTTTCTGGGATTGCAATGGTTTTTGACAGATATGCTCATGTAGTTGCTTACCTCATGTACATCTCTCCCATGCTTTTTTTTTTCCAATTTAGACTTTTCTGACCCATTTTAGCCATATAAACCAATGGATCTGGTTTGTTTCCATCCTGTATGTTGCACTTCTTGTTGTCCAACCAATCCCATGATGCACTTCTCCTTTCTCTGCCACCGCCCCTAACCCTGCCCAGCTAGTTTATAGCTCCTCCCACCCAGCTAGTTACAGAAACCCTCCTATCACTGCCCCGCCCATGGACATATCATCACAGGAAATAAGAAAGAGTTGCATGGACATGGTCATGTGACCACAGCTCAGCATGGAAGATAGAGGCAATAACGGCAAAAGAAACATTACAAAATTACAGCGACCTTCATAAATGATTATTTTAAAGGATGTTGATACAAACCAGAAAACCCCTCTAAGGTAGTGCCCACACATGGCAGAATTTTTACACTGTGGAATTCATCACAAATCTGTACCAAAATCTGTATGCATTATATGCCAATTTTGCTGCTGATTGTGCAGCAGGTTTAAAGGGGTTTTTCAGGAATTATTTAAAATTGCCGCAAGCAACTCGTTCTAGAATGTAAACAGGACAGGTTGCCTCCATTTGCAAAGAAGCCTAGGACAAGAGCAGGTGTGCGGGACTACTCTTCACACTGCCCTCCGGAGCCTGCATATACTCCACATCGGTGAGTGTTCCTGTCAGGCTGCAGAGTCTGATGCATACTGCACACAGGATTGCTGTATTACTATTGTAGACCAGGAACTTTTCTCTACAATAGATAGTAATGATGTGATCTTGCCTATATGTTCTTGAGGCTGAATGGCTGAGCAGCCCGACAGGAACATGGAACATGATTGCATGCTCCTTGTTCCTAACAGGCTGCTCAGCTATCGGGTTATATTGCACACAGGATTGCATCATTACCATCTAGAGTTCCTGTTCTGCAATAGGCAGTAATTGAGCAATCCAGTGAGCAGTCAGGATGAGCAGCCCGACAGGAATGCTCACCAATGAGGAGTACATGCAGGCACCGCAGTGAAGTGTGTAGAATGGCCACATATCCTCACCCTCCTAGGCAGCTCAGAAAATTTATGTCCAATTCACATTCTAGGTTGGGTTAAGTGCAGCCATTTTAAGTAATTCCCAGAGAACCTCTTTAAAAATGGACTCACACCTATACACTGAAAGCTAAAATCCGTGGTGAACATCTTTGACATCTGCGCAACATAACGAGCATATTGCAGTGTTTTGAATGCACCGCATGCTAATTTTTCCACTATATATATATATATAACGCTTTTAAAACACCATCCACATGCATTGAACCACAATCATTCTGTGGATTTGTGGTCTAGAATACACACTGCAAATCCACTGCATTAGAATTCACCCTAATACTTTTGGTAAGGATGTTTTTTTCATACGATAGTGCCAAAGACGTTTCTGTTGATCACCATGTATCCATTACCATTTTTAGGACCAGACATCGGTATCCACCATCTACATTTCTCATCTTCAAGCTCGATTTCCATGCCTTTGAAATCACCTCTGGAGGTGATGCTTGCATACAGGTGCTGCCTAACAAGTTCAGCACTTGCACAGCACAATTACAATGGAAACAATTTTAAGGATTCGTAATTTATTTCTATAAATAAGCTTAAAGGGGTTATCCAACCCCTATAATGACCCCCCAATGCACGGCCCCCTCGTATACATTATACAGAGATGCTCCCTGACACCCACGTCGCTCCAGGTACCTGCACGGCTGGCATTGCCTTACCAGCAATGCTAGGGAGGATCGTCCCTGTCGCGACCTGCTATTGGCTGCTCCCCCCGATGACGATGTTTTGATCCGCACGACTGGCAGATGCTGCAGCAGCCGTGCAGGGATCCGGAGTGACACAGGTGCCAGGGAGCAGATAAGTATAATGTATACGAGGGGCCCGAGCATTAGGGGGGTCAATATAGGTGATGAATAACCCCTTTAACCAGATGCAATGCCTATTATACCGGAAATCTCTGCCTGGTGGCGGCTGCAAGTAGCCAGGATTTGGATGTTTAACTTTCGAGCTGTGTAAAGGGAAGCAGAAGCTTTTGAGCTTGGTAAAGACCCATAACAGCACAGAAATTTGGACATATCTAGCCGGAAAAAATGTAACAGATGCAGCCAATGTTATCTTGACTGGCTTAACACAAGAAAATCACATTACAGTAAAATGAAAATGACCCGCTGTTGAAATCACTTTTTAATGTTTAACACATTTTTTTTATAATTTTTGATGATGTTATTTTACATTTTTTTGTTTAACTTTTTATATTTAAACCGAAACCAAAAATCCAGAAGTTTTTGCACTGGCCACTATGTCTAATAACTGGTGCCACTTCTTGGTTTATACAGATCACTTTGCTGCAGTTAAAGGAAACCTGTCATCACTTTCTAAGCTTATTTATCCACTCACTTTTCTAAAAATACTTTTTAATATTTTTATAATGATATTAAAATCAATTCTGAACGAACTATCAGTTCAGAGAAAAACCCTCCATGCTTCAGAGATGAGTCCAGCATTCTCGGACTCTCGGAGTGCAGTCCACTGTGAAGGAGCTCAGCACCACCCGCATCTTCCGAATCTCCTCCTTGCTCCCCGACGTTACAAAGTTAGAGCACCGTAATCTCGCGATACGCGAGCTAGCGCATGCACAGTTTTTGTTCCCTTAGGGTGATGCCAGAGCAGGGAAGAAACACTATGCCGACACTGTGCATGCGCTAGCTTGCGCATCGCCAGATTATGGCACTCTAACTTGGTAAACTCAGGGAGCAAGGCGGAGATTCAGAGGATGCGGGCGGTGCTAGGCTCCTTCAAAGTGAGCGTGGCTGGGCTCCTGAAACGTTAGTAACAGCCACTTGGGCTTTTTACTTGCCTCATTTACATATATATAAAAAATTACAATAAAAGTACAGAGAGCTATGGGTAATGGATATTGCGCATGTGCTAGCGGCGATCTAGCAGCGCATGTCCTCAGCTGTATACCCAAAATCCAGGCGACAGATTCCCTTTAACTCATTCTAATGCCTGTAATGATATCACCTCTGTGTATAGATAAGACAGGATCCACCATTCACAATAGGCGATTGTCACATCTCATCTATTCTTTCCCTGTACACAGGTCACAGATCATGCCTAGAAAACTTTCCCATGTAAGTCAATAGGGTACTAAAGCAATTTTTTTAATGCTGTATAAATGCTGTTAAGAACAGCTCATGCAATACAGCCGCCCCCATAATCACGTTCAGCAAGTAGAATAAAAAGTATCTAGAATCAGAAAATAAAAACAGATTAGAAAAAAGGAAGATGTGTTACTATTGGGTTTTAACTGGCAGATAAAACTTTTGGTGACACATTTCCTTTAAGTGACCGTCCTGGCATGCCTGGAGTCAAGATATTGCTGGCTACATCTAAAGGCACAGTTTAGGGGCTCTTTCACACTTGCGTTTTTGTTTTCCGGCATAGAGTTCCGTCGTTGGGTCTCTATGCCGGAAAAATCCTGATCAGTTTTATCCCCAGTTCAGGACCGGAACGTTTTTTGGCCAGAGAAAATACCGCAGCATGCTGCGCTTTTTGCTCCGGCCAAAAATCCTGAACACTTGCCGCAAGGCATTAATCCGGATCCGGCCTTAAGCTAAACGTTGTTTCGGCGTTTCAACGTTTAGCTTTTTCTGAATAGTTACCATGGCAGCCAGGACGCTAAAGTCCCGGCTGCCATGGTAAAGTGTAGTGGGGAGCAGTATACTTACCGTCCGTGCGGCTCCCGGGGCGCTACAGAGTGACGTCAGGGCGTCCCATGCGCATGGATCACCTGATCCATGCGCATGGGGTGCTCTGATGTCATTCTGGAGCGCCCCAGGAGCCGCACGCACTGTAAGTATACTGCTCCCCCGCTCCCCACTACTACTATGGCAACCAGGACTTTAAAAGCATCCTGGCTGCCATAGTAACACTGAAAGCATTTTGAAAACTGATCAGTCTTCAAATGCTTTCAGGTCACTTGCGTTGTTACGGATCCGGCGGGCATTTCAGGCGACGGAAGTGCACGCCGGATCCACACAACGCAAGTGTGAAAGAGGCCTGCTGTTGGCAGACAATAGATGAACAGACGGATGTGTTGGACAAGACTTAAAAAGATAGATGTTTGCTTACTCAAGATGAAGTGACCAGCTCTGTTATCCCTTACGGTCCATAAAAACCACAATATGCACATCTGGCCAATCCAATCATGCATTAAAATAGACTCTGCTTTAAACATTTAACACATAAATGACTTACCATTTTGATGCCAGTAGAAAATGTGACTGCTGGCTTTGACTTCTCTATCTGCACTTCAATCTGGGCGCTTTTGCCTTTGTGTTGAGCCAAGAGGATGGACGCAGGAAGGTGAGAAGTCTCCTGTAGTCATAAGGAGGGGAAATGAGTAAAATGTAATTAACATCTTTGCATTAATACTTGACAAGCATACGCAAACCGGATCTAACCAAAAATAAAACCTAGAAAACAGACATGGTTATACTGTGAAAATAACATAAGGTGAGAATATATAAGGTAAAAAATAACATAGAAAAAATAAATAAAGGGGTTGTCTCACTTCAGCAAATGGCCTTCATCACATAGACAAAGTTTATTCATTTTGCAATCACATTATACACTGCTGGCTTCCTGGGGCTACGAACAACCGGCAATCCAGCAGCGGTGGTCATGCTTGCACACTATAGGCACTGTCCTATCTGCGCTCCCGTCCACCAGAGAGGCCAGAGCCCTTTCCTATATTGTGCAAGCACGACCACTGCTGCTGAATTGCAGGATGATCATAACCACTGGAAACCAGCAGTGTATAATGCGATGGAAAAATGAATCCAGAAAGCAAAGGAGACAATATGAACAATCACAGTACATTAGTAAGTGCCTGGTATTAACTGCAATAATCCCCTGATAGCTCCTTCCTACCATAAAAATGATGATTTTGCGGGGGGGGGGGGGGGGGGGGTCTCTGCAGGGAAACATAGCATTACACAGAGGCTATTCAGAGTGGCTCAAGTCTGCAAGAAGGGGTCTTAAGTGAGATATTGGTCTTTGAGACAGACTTGACACCTATGAATACACTCCAGCGCTGTCATTAACATGTCGCATCTTCTGTCACTAAGCAGAGGCCTATAAATATTCGACTGGAGAGTTTAGAAGACTTCCTAAGTAATTACAAAGGGAAACTGTGTAAATCTGATACGCTCTGTTATGCCTAGTGCATGGCCTGGGGGAAGGGGGGCATGCCACATAGAACCGGTGTCCCTTGAATTCGAGTGCCATGCAGCGCCCCCTCCAGACCTGCAATAGTTACAACAGTGATACTTTATTTTATTTTAGTAAGGTCTAAAAGTCTTCAAAGAGTGACTGAAAGCTTACCATAGCCAAAAAGGAAACATTTGATTTTCCAAGTATTTTGCCACTTAAAAAAATATTTTTCACAACGTCAGATGCAAACGATGCAGCCAATAATCAGCTTGCCTTATAGACAATGGCTACAAAATGAAAATCAATTCTGCTCAACCCGAATCTTGCTGAAAGAGTAATTCTTAATTAACCAGAAAAAAAGATAAAATGGTAAAATAAGATTAAAGTGTCAGCACTTTCAAACTCGACATGGATGAATACTGACGGGTGTTAGTCACTGTTAAGTCTTCCAAAATGAAGAAGGCGATCTTTTACTATTTGTTTGGTAATTTGAGACTGAACAATTAAAACAGGATTTCGGCGACGTCAACCGACCGCCATGATAAAAAAATTGCCAATAGGAGGCTCCGTTAAATATTGTTTAATAAAACAGCATTCACACCAGGCTATACCAGAGCAACTGCTGCCAATAAAAGCAATGAAACAGGGATTTCATTGTTTTTATTCTACATTCCACCATATAAGAGAGATAAAATACGGTGAAGAGGAGTAGGTTTCAGGATAATCTCATAATGCAAAAAAGAAACTATTGTCTAAAGATGATGCCCATAAAGAGCTAATTTAGTGGGTCACTCGATACGGTCTTCAGAACTAGAAGCTGTATACTGTGCCTAGCATCCAGCTAGAAAGGACCTCTGGGAGGAGCGTTGTGAAAAGAGCACAATCTGTGAAATGCTCTCAGTGCATTAGGATTGCTGAGAACGCTCCCAGCAACGCTGATTGGCTGAGAGCATGTCACAGTGAGATCGTTTCACAATGCTCCTCATAAATGTCCTTTTCAGCTGAATACCCAGCAAAACCTGTTAATGCTGATTGAATATCAAGCAAACCGTATAGTCCTCAAAGTCTTATTTCTGTTCAAAGTGCGACTGCTTCAAAATATGTAAACATGAATTATTCAAATTAAAGGGCATCTGTCAGCAGATTTGTACCTATGACACCGGCTGACCTGTTACATGTGCACTTGGCAGCTGAAGGCATCTGTGTTGGTCCCATGTTCATATGTGCCCGCATTGCTGAGAAAAATGATGTTTTAATATATGCAAATGAACCTCTAGGTGCAACGGGGGCGTTACCATTACACCTAGAGGTTCTGCCCTCTCTGCACCTGCTGTGCCCTCTGTACTTTAATGGACAGGACCAGGCAGTGCAAATATAATCACTTTTGCCTGGCCTGTTAATTAAAGTGTAGAGGGCACGGCAGTTGCAGAGAGAGCAGAGCCTCTAGGTGTGAAGGGCAACGCTCAGGTTGCTCCTAGAGGCTCATTTGCATATAATAAAACATCATTTTTCTCAGCAATGCGGGCACATATGAACATGGGACCAACACAGATGCCTTCAGCTGCCCAGCGCACATGCAACAGGTCAGCCAGTGTCCTAGGTGCCCATTAAACTATCTGACATCAGTGCCTGAATATGCAAAGAGGTATTTTCCAAGAAAGACATGGGTGCCAATAGTTTAATAATACATATCACTAGCTGCATGCATGTGCTAGTCCCAGCACATGTGCAGCTAGTAATATAAAGTGGCCAAACCCTTTAATATGCATAATTAGCTGGAAAGTGTAATGTAATTATTAGATTAGTGTGCCTGGTGCCACTACAGGGGGCCCGCCTGCATGGACACTACTGACACATACGGACAAGCACTAGCTGCCTCATTTTTACATGCCCTACATTACACATAGAGGTAACAGAGCTGCTGCTGTAGCCTTCACTGGAGAACGGCAAACAGCATGTGCTCTGTTAGAAGCCTGGACGTCGCCAAGGATAGAAAGAGTTCGGTGAAGGGAATCCATTTTTATTGGCTTCCGTGGTGTAGGTTTCAGGACCACCGAAGCAAGGAAGACAGGAGAGATAGTGTCACAAGATCTCCATTGTACGAGTTCAATAAGACACAAAAAGCTTTTTATCTGGTAGAGTGGAGCCCAGTGGAACGGGTAATTGTAAAAGGGGTAAAACCGCACAGAGAGGAGACTACCAGCGTACTATTTTTAATTGTGTATACAAATGATCTGACTACTCAGCAGCTAATGCACCTTAAATCAATTAAAAGCAGAAGGAAAGGCATGACTGACCGGGGCGGCTGACGAGCTGCTTTCTCTCATTTCCATGCATTTACGCTTCTAAATATAAGTCCCAGCTGATATAATTACATTGAATACACGGGCTACAATTACTTCATGACAGCAGTATACTAAATTCCTGCATTATAGCTTTAGATAAGAAAACAGGACCGGGACACTGTGCCTACTGGTGGAGAGTAGTTCCTGGCCCACAGATATGCCAATATCTGCTTATTCCATTAGACTGTCGGCTGCTGGTTCCTCTGGAGATCAACTGCTATTGCGGGGACAACTTGTCAGCAAATCCACATTTTTGTAAGGAAAATATAATACCGTATGAAGCCCACAAATTAATTTTCTTTGTCTAGTAGAACAAAGTCCTAAGCAGGGGTAATCCCGTAATGGCTCTGTGCCCGTGCTGTGGACCGCAAATGCACAGCCACTGGCGGTGTGCAGTCTGTGCAGGGGATGCGAACCCATTGACTTTAATGGGTCCGTAATCCGCAACATACGGCCAAAGATAGTTCTATCTTTTTGTCGTGTGGAGGCACGGACCCCAAAGCCCATGAAAGTGTTTCATAGTGCCTCTGATCCGATCTTTTTGCGGAACGGACATACGGATGCAGAAAGCACATGGATGATTTTACATACAGTCACGTGCTTGAGGACCTTTTGTGGGTGCCATGTTACTGATCTATAGCACACAAATCAATAATAATTAGGCTGCATTCATATATATATACGGCAGCAGATCTGGCAGGCCGCTCCAGCAGACAGAGAAATTTCGGATTTCGCTGGGTACGGCATTGCGAAATTCTATAGCATGCAACGGTTTTTGGTCCGGTCAGTGGCCGGCATTTGTGCCGGATCAGCTTGCCACAGATGTAAACGCGGCCTAAGTCCTTCAAGTCATTGTTCATCGAGGGTGTTGACTAGAGATGAGCGAACTTCTATTTTTAGTTCGGCGTCCAAAGTTCGGGTTCGGGTTATCGTAGCATCCCTTTATGGATTCCATAACGGCATTTGGAATCCATAGGGGGCTGCTTCATTGAACCCGAATCTTGGACAACCCTAAGGACCTGGGGTGACGTCACCGTCATGTGATCAGTGCTGGGGGCGTGGCTCAGCACTGGATTGGATAAGAGGTGATCCGGTGCTGAGCCACACCCCCTGCACTGATCACATGACGGTGACGTCACCCCAGGTCCTTAGGGTTGTCCAAGGTTCGGGTTTAATGAAGCAGCCCCTTATGGATTCCAAATGCCGTTATGGAATCCATAACGGGATGCTACGATAACCCGAACTTTGGACGCCGAACTAAAAATAGAAGTTCGCTCATCTCTAGTGTTGACCAATTACATTCGTTGTTACTCAGCAGTACGTGTGAGGTCACGTGATATCAGCAGATCAAACCGATCTTTCTCCTTGAAAATATCCATGCATTGCTGGAATTATTGCATGTTAGATAATTCTGGAATTGAGCAAAACCATAAAAAATATATTAAAAAATATATTTACCAGCTGATCTAACAGCTCCTGCTTGTTCTTCCTTTTCATCCTCTGCTGGAGATGCTCTTCTTTCTGCAGAAGGATCTTCCGCTGCTCAGTCGCCTGCCTCTCCATTTCCAGAGCCTCCTCTAACTCTTCCTGCTCCCTGGTCTATGAACGAGATAAGGAGATTTACTTACAAAGCACAGTTCACATGGCAAGTAATAAGCACTATTACTGCTACATTACAGATCCAGCCATTACTTTTGTGATGACACGTTTAATTTTATACAGTTATTATTGATTTAGCAAGCTGACTGATCAGCTCTAACATAATAAAATCTGGCTGGTGATTAACCCCTTAGTGACCAGCCTGTTTTGGGCCTTACTGACCACGCGTTTTTCTTCCTTTTTTCATCGTCGCGTTCCAAGAGCTATAACGTTTTTATTTCTCCGTCTATATAGCTTTATGAGGGCTTGTTTTTTGCAGGACTAGTTGTAGTTTTTAATGGTGCCATTTTGGGGTGCATATAACTTTCTGATTAACTTTAATTAACTCTTTCTGGGAGGGAAAAACAGCAATACTTCCACTGCGTTTTTACATTATAAATTTTATGGTGTTCATTTTTCGGTATAAATAACATAATATCTTTATTCTCTGGGTCACTACGATTACAGTGATACCAAATATATATATATTTTTTTCCGTTTTACTACTTTTCTGCAATAAAACCCTTTTTTTAAAAAGAAAAAAATGTTTATGCATTGCCGCTTCCCAAGATCCATAACCTTTTTTATTTTTCTTTCTATGGAGTTGTGTGGGGGCTTGATTTTTGCGGGATGACTTGTATTTTTCATTGGTATCATTTTGGAGTAAATGGCGCTTTTTGATCGCTTGTTATTATGTTTTTTTCGGTGGACACTAAGAATAAATTAGCAAACTGTCTTTTTTTTTTTTATTTATTTTATCGGTGTTCACTGCATGAGATAATTTACGTGATATTTATGTAGTCCGGGTCATTACGGACACGGCAATACCAAACATATGGGGGAGATTTTTTTTGTTTACAATTTTTTTCATTGAAAAGCATATTTTCAATGGAAAAAAAGCGTCCATTTTTTAATGGGATTTTTTTGATTGAATAAATGTGTTCTTCCTTTACTTTTTTTTTTTTACCACTTAATAGTCCCATAAGGGGACTATAACAGACAATATTCTAATTGATTTTAAAATGCAATGCATTATCCCTATAGTGCATTGCATTTTAATATCAGTGCTATTCTGATATTGACCAGCAGGCTGTGCCAGAGAGGCGCAGCCTGCTGGAAATGACTCAAGGCTGGTCTGGGGCCTACACGAGCCCCCAGGCAGCCTTCACACACAACAGCACCCTGCGATTGCACTTGCGGGGTGCCGATGGTAGACACTGCCTTACATGCGGCAGGCGCCATTGCCCGCCACATGTAAAGTGTTAAACAGCCCGGATCGGCACTCCTGCCGATACGGGCTGTGAGAGCCGAGCCCCTGCTCCCCGTGCAGCACTTAGACAGGGCCGCCGTAAAAAAAAGAGGCGGGCCAGCCTAAGGCCCCCTAGTGAAAGCAGTAAAAAGGCGTATGGGTGGTCACTAAGGGGTTAAATATCTGGCAGAAGCTGCCGGCAACTACAATTAAAAGCTCATCAGGTCTAAAAAGATAGGAAATTGGTCTTTATATCTATAACCACAAACTCGTTTCTCTCTTCTGCCCGCTCCCTACAGGATTTATTATAACCGGCATATAATTTATACACATTTTTTAAAAAATTATGAAAATCGTGCATCCCCATTTGTCCTTTGCAGGCAGTACTTGCCTGTTTATACAGGGCAATGTCCTGCTGACAAAATTATTTTTTCTGCCACATAAACCAATGGATCGCTTGACAAACAACAGTTTTGCTACTTTGTTGGGTGATCAGCAGCACATTTGCACGGGGCAATTATCGTGAATGAGCGTTCGTCCGAATGTTTGTTCCCGATAATCTTCCTATGTAAGCACAGATATGTATGTGGTATAGTACTTACCATTTTGATTTTGTTTTTTTGAATTGTGTCCTTGTTTAGTTTTTGATATTGTTCAACTTTTCTTTTGGTGTTGTCCAGATCCACATTATTAGTCAGATTTAATACTGTCCAAGAGAGAGAAAAAGACATGGAGAAAACATTTTAAAGGGGTTACCCAGTAATTTGTATTGATCAACCAATCAGCTGTTTGAAGAGGCCGGGACGCTTTGTGAGCGCTTAGGCCTGTTCCTAGACCAGTGACGTCACGTGGCTCTGGCACAGCTCGGTCCCATTCAAAAGAACGGGCCTGAGCTGCAATACCAAGCACAGCCTCTATAATATACAGCGCTGTGAATCGTGAGCTGTGAGGAGGCCACAGCTTTCCGGTGAGCGCAGCGCCCTCTTCACACACCCGATTGACCGGGGGGTCAGATCTGATATTGATGACCTATCCTGAGCATAAGGCCATCTATATCAAATTCCTAGAGAACCCCTTTTATCATGTCAGGCTAACAAGGAGTTGTAGTATGGAGCCTTTTCTACTGTAATATCACTTCACTACTAGTCATGTTGACCTTTCAGCTAGCCATAAAGAACTGATAAGATGATAAAGCAAAGTACTTTCTGCGTTATATTATTAGCCCTTTTTACAATGAGAAGGACAGACTAATGGTCTCTAAGATTAAAGAGGACCTGTCCCCTCTCCTGACATGTCTGTTTTAGTAACTACTTGCATCCCCCGTGTAATAACAAGTCTGAAGCATCTATTCTTATGACTGTTTGTTGTGCCAGTCCTCTGTTATTACTGCTAGAAGGAATAATAAAGGAATGGCACAACAAAGATTCAGCGGAGGCTACAACAGACAGGCCACTGGTAATGAGAAAACTTTACTTCTAGAAAGCTGGTTGTTCTAGCTGGATAGCCCCTCTAATAGACGACCAAGCTATATTCCCATTAAAAGTCTCCAAACTTCCCCAACAGACCTACCTATTTCCTCAATTTCTTCCAAATAATCATTGTATTCGCTTAGAGATGGAAATTCTTCTTCACGCTTATTATATCTAGTGACAAGAATGGAGAAAATTAAATATAATTCAATAATTCAGCAACATCCCATCAGCCTAATGGATGTCTAATCAATATAAATCCAGTTTATTATATTTTTGTAATGTTAGGTGTCAGTACATAGTGCATGAAATAGAAAGCACTCCAGAATACATTTGCTACCTAGACTTCAGTACAAAATACGGTATAATTCCAGATGTACAGGGACTCATACCACTAATACTTACAACATGATATATTTTACATGTACTCAGGTTGTCTCTCACACAGTTATGCATATGTTAACAGATCTATGCATGTGTGGGTAACAGTAGACTTGCACTGCAGAGGGGTTTTCTGGGATTTTATAATATTAAAATCCCGGAAAACCCCTTTAAAGGGAACCTGACATCTCCATAATGCCCGCACCCTCCCCAGCAGTACCTTAAGTACCATTTTTACGGGCCAAGAATCCTATAATCGTTAGCGATTATCTGGCGGTGTAAAGGTGCTGCCGAAAACCTGATAAACTAGCAAAACGCTCGTTCGTCGGATAATTGTATCATTTGCCGGCAGCAGATAATCGTCTGTAAACAGCACTTTACTGCCTGAGAACAATGATTCTGTAAGGGGAGGAACAATGGCATTAGCGATCCCTCCTCCCCGTACTGTGGAGAAGATCGCTGATGCCTGCACAGTGAGCCCAGTTGTAATGTGCTGGGCTTCAGAGGCTCATTGCACAGGGGCAGACCCCCGAGAGTGAGTGTTGGAAACAAGATAACTTTAGTTTTAAGGTACTGCAGGCGGTTGGAGGACATTAAAAGGGGTTGTCCCACAAAAAATATTCTACAGTTTTCAAACCACCTAAAAAAAATTTAGCAGAGCCACTGAGATATTCAATATAATGTATCTGTATACCGCCACCTGCTGTATGTTTTTTTCTTATTTCTTTGTCCTGCTCGCTGAGATGGCCGCACATGCTCAGTTTCATCCTTCAACTGCCTCCTGAGCTGTGGTAGGGAGAGCATGGACACGCCCACTGAGCCGCAGCAGAAAAGACACGCCCCCTGAGCTGTCAGCTTAATATAAATCTAGCAGAGCAATGAATGAGGAGATCTCTGGATCCATGTGAGGTATAGGGCTGGTTCTAGCTTTGTTAGAAAGAGGCCCTCATGTACTGAATAATGTCTGATTTTCATTTTTTACATTAGTAATGGGATAAGCTCTTTAAGAGATGCCCTTAAGTAACTCCACAGCTTACATGTCCAGTCCTTTTTTGCCCACAGGTGGTAAGCCATTGCCAGAAACATCTGGTAACAGCTTGTTCCTCTTTACCCACGGAAATAAACGTACACACTAAAGCTAGCCATACACATCAGATTTATGGCCAAGTTCGCCAATTTTGTGAATTCGGCCAACGTGCATGGTATCCAGGGGGCCTATGTCAGGGGGAGATGAGGATCAGGCATGTTGGATTGGATTTCAACTGCCCAATCCTTTTGTTCTCGGGGAGCTAAGCCACTGACAGAAATGTCGACAGCAGCTTTCTTCCCAATCTCCATTCACTACATTTGCGTGCTCAGCCGAGGTATGGGAGGATGGGAAGAAATAGCTGTCAGCCATGTGGATATCCAGCTTTGGATACCCCACGTTAAAGGGATCCATTCTAGTGAAACTGCACACATCAGACTCACATTTTTAAGATCTTTTTGCGAATCTCCACTTCCTTATCAATTGTGGGGTCTTCAAAGAGCTGAACTCGAAAGTTGCTTTTCCGGAGGGGGGTATTGCATTCCTGACACGTGCCAGAACCACGAACAAAGAGGAGTTCAACGCAGCTTTCACATCTAGAAAAACGAGAGAAAGCAAAATAACACACACGTAAGAACAAAATGCCTAATTGTAATATGTATATCACATGACTACTGAAAAGGCACCCTGCTATTATGTGCTACAGACATACCAATCAAAAATTGGAAATTCAATAAAATTGTGGTTAAAATGCATTTGACAACTATAAAAAAATAAACACAGGGCACTTTCATTTCCTAAAGCCAAATGGGATATATGGTTAGAAAAAAACAAAAATAGATGATGAGAATAGTCACACCACTACAGAGTATCTCAGTAAGGGTCCATTCACATGTCCGCAAAATGGGTCCGCATCCATTCCGCAAATTTTGTGGAACGGGTGCTGACCCATTCATTTTCAATGGGGCCGCAAAAGATGCGGACAGCACACAGTGTGCTGTCCGCATCCGCACTTCCGCAAAAAAAATTTAAAAAAAATTTAACATGTCCTATTCTTGTCCGCAATTGGGGACAAGAATAGTCATTTTCTATGAGAGTGCCGGATCCGCAAAACATTTACGGACGTGTGAATGGACCCTAAGGTGTATCCTTGTTATTATGTTAATTACCTGATATAGGCCACACTATAAATTAGCAATTTGTCTAGGCCTACGGCCACACGGTCAGGCCCCTGCATGCCATTTTAGAAGATAAAATCAGGAGTGGATCATAAAAGGAGAGAAAGTATAAAGGACAGACACGACTTCTCTTTTTTGAATTCACTACTGGTTTCAGCTTCTAAGGCTGGGTTCACACGAGCGTGTCCGGATTAGGTCCGGATGCGTTGTGGATGCGTTCAGTGAAAACTGTGCGATTTCACAGGCAAAGCCATTCAGTTTTTCCTGCGATTGCGTTCAGTTGTTCAGTTTTTTCCGCGCGGGTGCAATGCGTTTTGATGCGTTTTTCACGCGCGTGATAAAAAACTGAAGGTTTACAAACAACATCTCCTAGCAACCATCAGTGAAAAACGCATCGCACCCGCACTTGCTTGCGGATGCAATGCGTTATTAACGCAGCCCCATTCACTTCTATGGGGCTGCGGATGCGTTTATAACGCATAGGATAGAGCATGCTGCGATTTACACGCGTTGCAGAAGTTATGCGTGAAAATAAACGCTCATGTACACAGCCCCATAGAAATGAATGGGTCAGGATTCAGTGCGGGTGCAATGCGTTCACATCACGCATTGCACCCGCGCGGAAATCACGCTCGTGTGAATGCAGCCTAAAACTGCATGCAAAAAACTGACCGTGTGGCCGTACCCTAATGGCGGACATATACTTCCCGATTGTCGGGAACGAACATTACTACACTTGTTCACTAAAATCTAGAGGCTCAGCTCTCTCTGCAACTGCTGCACCCTCTGCACTACTGGACCAGGCAGAGTAAAAACATCATCACATCTGGTCCTGTCAATCAAAATGCAGAGGGTGCAGCAGTTGCAGAGAGAGCAGAGCCTCCAGGTGTAATGGCAAAGCCCCCGTTGCTCCTAGAGGCTCATTTGCATATATTAAAACATCATTTTTCTCAGCAATGTGGGCACATATGAACATGGAACCAACATGGATGCCTTCCGCAGGTCAGCCAGTGTCATAGGTACAAATCTGCCGACACATGCCCTTTAAGGGGGTCTGGGTGGTGCACTCACAATTATAATTCGTACATTATTACTTTCCCAATCCTACCAAACTGTACAACAAAGCCCCCTGCACCTGTGCTGACCACAGCACACTGGATTACCTAACGTTACATAACTCTGCCTTTCATATGCTCACAATGACACAAAGCATGGCTTCCACAGACGACCAGTACGCAGATTAATCAGCAGAACACTTCAAAGTGAATGCACAGAGCACGCTTACAATGAGATTGACATGAAACAGGTGTGCACATGTTTGTTTTACAAGGTGTACGTTCTCTCTTTGTCATTTTTGCACGAATGAAGCATATAGACTGGCAGATGGACTGTCAGTAAATTCTCACTGCATGAAGCGAATCCACAGCGGATCTGGCTGGGTTGTGTGGCGGCATTGCTGCAAGAGTCAAAGAGGGACTCCGCTGCTTTCCACCTGTGCACTGCAAAGATTGAAAGCTTGGAGCACAAGCAGCAGCATACATTGGCATGCTCAGGGCTGACTCGTGCTGAGGGTTTTATTCCGCAATGTGAAATTGAGATTTCAGAAATCTCATCCACTTCGTTGCTACTGTAAATGCTGTGGGGTTTCTGCATGCCATTCCGCTGCAGAGAATCCGCAGCATTTATGCTACATGTGGCCATAACCCCAACGTTAACTGGACAATGTGAAACTGTATATAGCATACCCAGCGAAAAAGGGAATTGTAACGCCCAGCTGTCGATGTATGCAAATTTCTAGGAGGAATAACAAAGGATTGGTACAATGCAAAATTGTAAGAATTGCTATTTTGGCAACACATTACTGAAACAGACAAGTCAAAGGGGAGCGACACATACACTTTAGCATGGGTACAGAACGTCCGTCTGAATTCCTTTGAGGCTAAATACAAACGTTCAGGATTTATGTGCAGACAATCCGCACTGCAATCTGCAGGTGTTCGCAGGGAAGTCCGAGCGGTCAATCCGCATCAATTGGTGTGGATTTGGTGCGGATTTTCCTGTCCCCATTGAAGTGAATGGAGAAAACCCAGACAGGAAAAATAAAAAAAATTGACATGCTGTGGATTTCAAAATCCGTGCAGAAAAAAAATCTGCATCGTGTGCATGACAATTTCAAATTCTCATAGAATACAATACATATGACCTAGGGTGCGGATTTTCTGCAAATCCGCACGCAATCCTGATCGTGTGCATTTAGCCTTATGCCTCATGCAAGCTATCCTATGTATTTTGCAGTCCAGAAATTGCAGATCCGCTAAATATGGATACCGTCATGTTGCATCCACATTTTTTGCGGCCATCCATAAGTCCGTTCTGCAAAAAGATAGAATATGTCAATGGGTCCACATAGGAAAATGTGGACGGCACATGGACTAGATCTGTATTTTGCGGATCGGCGGTTTGCAGACAGCAAGACTGAAACGGTTGTGGGAATGTAGCCTAAGGCTCCATTCACAAGTCCGCAAAATGGGTCCTCATCCGTTCCGCAATTTTGCGGAAGGGTTGTGGACCCATTAATTTCCAATGGGGACGGAAAAGATGAGGATAGCACCAGCAATAGCGGACAAGAATAGGCATTTTCTATTATAGTGCAGGCCATGTGCACATGGCTGGTGTCTGTGTTTTGCGGATCCGCAAAACACTTACAGACGTGTGAAGGGACCCTAATACGATATTAACAGGATCCATAGGCTACATGCACATGCATTTTGTTTCCGTGTCCCTTCCGTTTTTTTTGCGGATAGGATGCGGACCCATTCATTTCAATGGGTCCGTAAAAAATGCTCACAGCACACCGTGTACTATCCGCATCCGTATGTCCGTTCCGTAGTCCTGCAATAAAAATAGAGCATGTCCTATTCTTGTCCGTTTTGCGGACAAGAATAGACATTATTACAATGGAAACGCAAAAAAAACGGATCCATAAAAAATACGGAACATCATTAGTTTTTTTTTTTTTGCGGACCACAAAAAACATACGGTCGTGTGATTGTAGCCATAGGTGCAGGATTACTGAGAATTCTGCAATATGTGAATGAACACTGGATATAGCCACGATAAAATAATGGTAACTGTGTGGTCTAGCTGAAATTTTGGACTATCAAAAGCATGATTAAAGGAATTCTACTACAAAAATCTTTCAGGCTGCAAGGTGGAGTTACACTTTAATCTAACCCTTCTGCAAACATCAATTGAAATGAGCTGTGGTATATTTTTACCTTTTTGCTGCATATCCAATGGTGGTGCCTACTGCGTGCACCTGGAGTCTGTGTAATTGGTTTTAACCCTCTCTACCGAATATTTTCTCCAATGTCACCATTGTGGTCACCCTGCTATTCCCATCCTTCAGCCTGAACACTATGTACAGAGATGGGACTGCAGGGAACAAACAGTAACTGGCTAAGTCACTGGAAAGCCGCCACCATCTTTATAAGGCCAGCATTTGGTGTAGAAGACGTTATGCACCTCAGCTTCTGATCTCCAAATGGACAAAGTCATGAAAACAGATGGCGAATAATGCTGCCTGCGAAACAAAACGTTCTGCCGAGTGCTGCTGATCCAGCAGGACTGGGACACGAATAGACGCAGAGGATCTGACCTGCAGGGCGAGTGCTAGTAACTACTGTAGTAATTGCACAGTATATATAACATCTGCAGAGATACAAGCAGGTGATGACTCCAGGCTGCGGCACAATAAGGCGACTTCATTTGTAAAGATGCCAATCAGACCAAACACCACCCCAAACAGCGGACCCTGATGGGAAATAAAACATATGGGCCTCATTTATCAAAACGGGTGAACCATAAACCAGTCAACAACCGGTCTCAGCGCAGGTTCTATTTCTTTCCTAAAGGACAAAGGAAGGATCACAAACACATGTTGCATACCCAGCGTGCATTTACTACAGGATCTCAGGATGACACCTTCGGATTTCTGCCGCTCATGTGCCACGGATCTGCACAGGGATCAACCACCATAAACGGAAAATCCTTTTATGCCTTTTCCATGTAAAATCCACAGAAATAAATCCCATTCTACACTTTATTGCTGATTTATTTATTTTTTTTCCTTTTTGCCACTGCAAACAAAAAGGAGCAAAGACAATTTCTGTAGCAAGTGGAAACCCTATTCACATGCACGTCAACAGATTTGAAACCTGACGTGTGAACGGTCCCTCAGACAATGAAGATCATTTAGAAAGTTTGGACCGACAACCTATGGGGTCCTCCCCTGATCTCCTGAAAGTAACAAATGGCACTTACCTTTCCACCGCTTTCTATTACTGCAGGACCAGGAAGCGGCTAGGTCACGTGACCGCTGTGGCCAATCACAGGCTTTGGTTGTCCCTGCGGTTAGAAAACTACCTCACTTCTATGAAGTACCTTTCAAGCCTCTGTGACAGCCAAGGACTGTGACTGACAGCCGCTTCATGGTCCTGTGGGGACAGAAATCAAAGGGACCCGGGAAAGGCAAGTGGTATTTGTAACTTTCAGAGGGGAAGATCCCAGGGGTTGTCAGCTCCAACTTTTTAAATTGTCTTGATTGAACATTTTCAACCATTTTGCTGTGGTAGAGTCCGTGCAACAACTGTATAAAACGGGTTGTCCTGCTGCTTCTCACATCAGAAGGCATATTGCTCCTGGTTGTGTCGGACCTCACTGCTCTCCCCCTCCCTCCTCTCAAAGTGGGAGATGTCAACATGGAGGACACAGGAAGTACACAGCAGATATGAGAGTGGATCTGGAGGAAAGCATCCATGTTCTCAAAGAGGGCAGACAATACAGGCTGTACTGCTGCCGAGTGTAGATAGGGAAAAAAGGGATCACAGGGCAGCCTGAGGGGGGATTGAATCCTCAGCACCAGTGTCTGTCAGCAGTGACCCCACATGGGCTGTAGAAAGAGAGAGTGCACTGATACAGGAGAGCTAGTGATGGCAGCCGCATTCTGGACACACATACCTCTGATCCAGCATGTATTATTGGGAGGGCAGACACTCCACCCACGAGGATAGTCTGAAATAGTGCTTAAAGGTGCATTTAGGCTAGGGCAGGGATGGGGAAACTGCGGCTCTCCAGCTGTTGCAAAACTACTAAGACTGCTTACAGCTATCAGCCTACAGCAGGGCATGGTGGGAATTGTAGTTTTACAACAGCTGGAGAGCCGCAGTTTGCCCATCCCTGGGCTAGAGCAAAATGGCGACACTGGTCACACGACCAGGCTTGCAGAGTAGTAATAATCCCTAAAAATGAATGGGATCGCCACAGCTGTTGCAAGAAATCCAGCAGTGTTGGATTTCTTGCAAGCACTACTCTGCGATCCTGGCCGCGATCGGTGTCGCCGTGTAGCCCTAGCCTTAGATGCTGCAAGGAGCAGCCGACTGTGGGGACAATCAGCTGCTCATTAAGTGGAGGTGAAGTGCTGCATTTACATGCAGCGATCACCTCCACAGTATGAGATGAGTGATGGCTGCTGCTTACAATAATCGGCCCGTGTAAATCCAGCTTTACTCGTAACCACTAACACATATGCCTATTTTACCCATATCAGGCTGGCAGGATTAGCAGTCAGACTTACAATCTTCCTGTCTCAAAGGGGCATTACCATTCACATAACACTAAAAGATGGCAAACGATTATGATCACTTGGAGAACACCCCCAAACACACACACCCCCGATCCCAAGAACAATTGGATTGCCCTTTGGCTTTCTCGATGTAACTCCCATCCACTCCCTTTCCATGGAGAGCATTTGAGGAACTTGCGCTTCCACAAAAGCAAACACGCAACGTGAGCGAATGTACAAATTCCAGCAGATAATACAGAAATATAACAGGAAAGGTAAGGGGACACTTTGGGGCTAATAATGGTCTATCATACTTCTTGACTGGAAGTCGGGATGACAGAGTTTAAGACAACTAGGTCACCTGCGTGATGTCATGACCCCTGGAGGCACAAAGATCACATAGACCGTACAGCTATGTGTGTGGTGGTCGTAGCTGTGAAAATAGAAATCAGGTCATACAGGGCAGTGTGTCACGATTTTTAAACTGGCCATATACCTCAGCATCTTGCAAGTTTTGTTTTTTTTTTCTTAAAGAAACCCTACCTAAAAAATTTTTAAAGGGAGTCTGCCACCAGGAAATTTACTGATAAACCTGGCACAATGTCGTGTAGGGCTAGCTCAGCTGAATGTAAAGATACCTTACACATCAGCAATCAGTTGCATCATTCTGGAGAAAAAGCACTTTTAATCCATATGCAAATGAGCAGTTAAGTGCACTGAGGGTGGGCCCAAGTCACTCTGTGCACTCTTGCTCCCCCTGCTTCCACTGACAGGTCCAGGTGGAATGAGTATACAGGAACCTGGCTCAACCAAGGAGAGGGAAGGGCTGGCAGAGGAGGCGTAAGATAGTGCAGATAGAGACCGGGGGCGAGGTAATGAAACTGGGGAAGGAGGGACTAGAACAGTTCAGAAGGAAATGTGTAAGGTAAAAAAATATACAAAAACCTCTTAATTGTATGTATACTAATGCCCGAAGCCTGACTAATAAAACTGGTGAATTGGAATTAGTGATGTGTGAGGAGGACTACGACATAGTGGGAATAACTGAGACATGGCTGGATGATAGCTATGACAGTGGGAATAACTGAGACATGGCTGGATGATAGCTATGACAGTGGGAATAACTGAGACATGGCTGGATGATAGCTATGACTGGGCGGTTCACGTACTGGGTTACAATCAATGGGTGCCGTTTTCATTAACAAAAAAAAAAACGGATCCAGCACCATTGGCTTACATTGATTTTTATGCCGGTTTGTTCTGTTTTTCAAACTAGAAACAAAATCACAGCTTGCAGCGGTTTTGTGTTTGTCACCAAAACGGAACGGATGCATACTTACTTATACAGCCTGATCAGTTTTGTCCCCAATGACAATGAAACAAAACTGAACCGTTTCATTCCGGTCTTGAGATCCTCTGCCAGATCTCAAAACTGGAAATGAAAAATGCAGATGTCAAAGTAGCCTGCCCTAAGGGAAATAGACGAGGCGGCAAATCATAATAAGTTCATCATTATGGGGCACTTCAACTACCCAGAGATAGACTGGGAAACTGAAACCTGTACATCTCATAAAGGAAACAGGTTCTTGGCAATAACCAAAGACAATTACTTTTCCCAACTGGTTCAGGACCAGACTAGAGGGACGGCCATACTGGACTTATTATTAACCAATAGACCTGACAGAACAACAGATGTGCAGGTTGGGGGGCACCTGGGAAATAGCGACCACAAAATAATAATCTTCCAATTGTCATTCAATTATCAAACTATCCTAAAGTCTAATTGTGAGAGGTACATACCTTATGGGAATAAAAGTGTGAGGAACAAGAAAAATCCAATGTGGATAAATAGAATTGGAAAGTAAGCAATAAATATTAAAAATAAAGCATTTAAATCACAAAAACAGGAGGATAGCGAGGAAGTATTGAAAAACTATAAGGAAAAAATAGAATATGTAAAAGACAAATAAAGGCAGCCAAACTGGAGATAGAGATTAATTGCCAAAGAGAGTAAAACTAACCCTAAAATGTTCTTAAATTATATAAATGGTAAAAAGTATAAGGCTACGTTCACACGACGACATTTGTCGCGCGACAAAAAGTCGCACTATTGTCGCGCGACAATTTTTATAATGGGAGTCTATGGTGTCGCATTGCGACAATGGACATGCTGCGACATGACAGTCGGAAAAAATCCATCCGGAATGGGTTTTTCTGCGACTTTCGCGTCGCAGCATGTTGCAATGCGACACCATAGACTCCCATTATAAAAATTGTCGCGCGACATTGTGTGTGAAGTTGTGCCCTATTTGTCATGCAACAAATGTCGTCGTGTGAACGTAGCCTAAATCTAAAAGTGCCGGCCCTCTATAGAGCAATGAGGGGGGAGTTCCAGAGAGCAATGAGGAGAAAGCAAGGCTATTAAATATTTTTTCTCCACTGTATTCACTGAGGACACTGAACTGTCAGATGAAATGCAGAATGTAAAAGTAAATTCCCCATTAAAAGTGCCCTGTCTGACCCAGGAAGAAGTACAGCGGCTTCCTAAAAAGATTAAAATAGACAAATTGCTGGGACCAGATGGCATACACCGCCGTCTCCTGAGGGAATTAAAGAGGACCTTTCATGAGATTATGGGTTACAAACTGGTATGCTTACCAAATAGGACAGCCTCTACAGATGCCAGCACTTTCTTTTCTAAAATACCCCTCTGTTCTGGTGCTGTGTTCCCCGCTGTTTTTGGCGCCACATATGTTAATTTAGAGTATCGTGCAGGGAGGAGGACACAGCAGAGTTTCTCAGGGGGCGTCTCCTTCTCCCTGGCTGTAGAGCGGTCCAATGGCAGCGCAGAGCGCCACAGCCAGGGAGAAAAAGCAGCTCACATTCTCCCTGGCTGTGACACTCTGTGGTCATCAATATCAGATCAGCTCCATGTGAGCCCTGCTTTCTCTTCATTACTCTACACTTCATCCTGGAAGTACTCGCTAAATTAAAGTGAATGGAGCGGGTGCTTGCAATTACACTACACCATCGCTCCACAGGAGACGAGACATAGTGTAATGACCAGGAAGCAGTGCTCACATGGAGCGCTGCCTCCTCGTCTCACAGCTGGGGGTGTAGGACCCCAGCCCAGTGTCGGACTGGGGTGCCTAGGGCCCACCAGTAAAATTTATTTTGGGGGCCCACTGTATGGATATATTCAAATATCATAAATAATCTAACAAGTTTTTTATATGAACACAGGCTGGTTGAGGTGCTGTACATGGAATATATGTATGTAGTGCCGTAAATCTACTGTGTTATGTGCCACTTGTGCAGGGGGTGGGAGACTAGGGTCCCACCTTGCTCAGGGGCCCACCAGGGGATTCCCCTGTACCCCTGTGGGCCAGTCCGAGCCTGCCCCCGCCAATCAGATATTGATGACCTATCCTGATGATAGGTCATCAATATTAATGGCTGGACAACCCCTTCAATAAGGCCTAAGACCATGCACAAAGTCAGGTATAGTTGTTCACTGGGACCCACACTGTTCAAGAGAACATGGGTGCCCTGTCCCCTTTGAATGAAGCAGAGGTTCAGCATGCACTCTGCCACGGTTTTTCCACATGGACTCTCGAGTGGAACTAGAGTTGTTTCGGTACCAAAATTTTGATTCGGTATCGATACCATAAAAAAGTATTGCAATACTCGATACCACGAAAAAAAAAAAAAAAAAAAGCCAAAAAAAGCCGCGTGCATTCCTCATTTTATGGAACGTCCGGCTCATAATACAACAGTCCTATCCTATTTTTAGGGGAGACAAGGCGACTAAAATAAAATGGCGAATTGTGCAGTTTTTCTTTTCTTTTTCTTTTATGGGCGTTCACCGCTTAAAAGAGGATTTTTTTAATAGTTTGGACTTGAGACGTAGCGATGTAATATTTTATTTATTGTTTATATATTTTATATGTAAAAGGGGGTGATTTATACTTAATATTTTGGTGCACTTTTTTAACAATGAGTTACTTCTGCCTGCATTTGTATAGTAAACTTACTCCTCATTGGTGACCAGTGACCACGCCTCCTCCTCCCGTCTCTCTTCATTGGCAGCGGCAGCACAGGGGGCGGGAGAGACTGCCTCCTTCTCCCCGTGCTGCTGAGGTAACATGGCCGCGCTGAGAGCGGCGCAGCCACGTTCTCTGATACTGGGCTGTGCAGTAGCGCAGCCCAGTATCCATAAAATAGCAATCCTGGTATCGAGCTCGATACCAGAGAAAAGTATCGATTGGGTATCGAAACTTCGATACCCGAAACAACCCTAAGTGGAACACCACAGGCTAATACAGTGCCACCAAAGTGTATGAGATTTCATTAGTTTTTTATCGTTCCATGCGGATATTGACCTGTGGTGCGTATTTTGAAATCTGCAGCATGTCAATTCTTTATGCGGTTCTTTTGTGCAGATTTCATCCTTTTCACTGCAAACCGCATCAAGTGGACACCAAAAATTGCAAGTAACACCTGCGGTTTTTGGTGCATATTTGGATCAGAAACACACAGAAATTTGTGCAGCCTTAGGCTGGGTTCACACGAGCGTGTCCGGATTAGGTCCGGATGCGTTGCGGATGCGTTCAGTGAAAACTGTGCGATTTCACAGGCAAAGCCATTCAGTTTTGCCTGCGATTGCGTTCAGTTGTTCAGTTTTTTCCGCGCGCGTGCAATGCGTTTTGACGCATTTTTCACGCACGTGATAAAAAACTTAAGGTTTACAAACAACATCTCCTAGCAACCATCAGTGAAAAACGCAACGCACCCGCACTTGCTTGCGGATGCAATGCATTTTTAACGCAGCCCCATTCACTTCTATGGGGCTAGGGCTGCGTGAAAAACGCAGAATAAAGAACATGCTGCGATTTTCACGCAACGCACAAGTGATGCGTGAAAAAAAAAGGCTCATGTACACAGCCCCATAGAAATGAATGGGTCAGGATTCAGTGCGGGTGCAATGCGTTCACATCACGCATTGCACCCGCGCGGAAATCACACTCAGTGGCAGTGTAGATTTATGCAGATTTTCTGAGCAAATTTTTATTTGTTTCTGTACCAAATCTGATCCCAAATCCCCACATGCTACTTCGAATTTTGATGCAGATTTGCCCTAGATCTCACCCACTGCAAAGGGTCAAATCCGCACTGAAAATCCGCACAAACAACTGATGTCCTGCAGAGGTCAAAATCCACACCACAGGTCAATTTCCGGGAGAAAATTTCCTGCACGGTAGGCATAAGATTTTAGAAATCGAATCCACCTAGGTGGTACAATATTCCACTGTGGATTTTTCCACACAAAAATCTGTATGTAATACATACCATGTGCATATACCCTTAAGATTCTCCACCTTAATGAGGTTTATATCCATACCTGTGGCCATCCTAGCAAAAAAAAAATGCAAGGAAACGGTCTTAAAACATCACTACAAAAAAAGTAGCGTTTGCATAATTTATATTATGATGATAAAGCCACTTATGTATTCACCGCAGCTCTGTTCCACAGCTGAGCCCGTCCCTACTGCTGCTTCTCTCTCTGTTGACTGGAAGTATGAAATTCCGTATGTCACGCGCACTTGCTGCAGCCATTCACTGCCCTCACAGGTCACATGATGCTTAGGACATGTCGCCACTGAGGCCAGTGAAGGGCTGCAGAGGTGCATGTCATGAGGGGCGGGAATGCACATTTCTGGTCCACAATGAACCAAAAGCAGCTGGATTGGAGGTAAGTGGTTTTGTTTCTTTAGACTGAGCACTTTCGGGGCCATAATGAAAACTGCTTCGGAGGTCGGACAACCCCCTTTAACCCTTTCATGACAAGGCCCAAAAGATTTTACCAAAAGACAGGCTGACAATTTTTGCCAAGTGCCAGCCAAGGGATCCGGAAATGCGGACGCGGAACGCGGATGACACATGGATGGCCATCCGCATTTTTTCACGGTCTCATTGACTTGAATGGGTCCGCAAACCATTTTTCGGACAAGAATAGGACAGGTTATATTTTTTTGACGGACTGGAATCACGGACCACGGACGCGGAGGACAAACAGCGGTCGTGTGCATGAGGCCTTTGACTACCAAAATAATTTTAGCGATTTTTTTTTACTTGACACATTATAGGACTTATTACAATGTTTTTTTTTAGAGTTTTTTTTTTCCTTTTTTAGGTTTAATTTGGAGGAAAACCCTTAATTATTATTAAAAAGTAATTTTTTAAATTATAGCTTTCTATTTTTTTTTGACAATCTTTATTTAAGTTTTCACAGGATAACGTCTCACAGCTAGAGAGCTCTTCTAACCGATAAATCTCCTGGACCTTTCCGATCCATTAGCTTTTTATTTCTTAAATATTAAAACGAACACAAAAAATAACTATTGCAATGGGTTCCCTATTTGTGACAATCGTTTTTATATATAACATGTATAGGTTTGAGCGAATGGGGCGACTATGGTGACGGTTTCTGTCAGCGACTGCATTTTTTTTTTTTAAAAAGACTTCTGTAGGACAGACTTTTTTTTACTTTTATTTTCACTGTTTCCACTGTAACTGGGGGATCCACAGGAGCACCAGTTACAGGGGAAAACAGCCCCTGTGGGGGCATGACAGACAGGCAGAGCTGATGAGGGTCTCATTAGACCCTGCAGCTCTGCTCCTCCCACTGCCTCAGACACACATGACCCCCGGGACTAACAGAGGAATCCTCTCCCCCATGCGCTCGTGCAGCACTGTGCTCCCGGCACAGGAGAAGGCAGAAGCGGTAATAAACAGCCGGGACCCGACCTACTCCTGCTAGATTGCAGAATGCCAGCACTGATCAACGCAGGTATTAAAGCACTGGCTGAACGTTTATATATGTGCTATCTGCACAGGGCATGTGCAGATAGCACGTATATAACCAGTAGACAGTCGGGAACGGATTAATATGGCATACGTGATTAGCAGATATGCACATGATAAACTCCCCCCAAAACAAAACATCTCCACACCTGGCCCAGGACACACATAGGGGAAGGTCAAAATCCAAGGGTTCTGTGAAACAGAAACAAGAAGGAAGTTTGTAAAAAAAAAAAAAAAAAATTCTTTAAACTTATCAGAAATGACACGGTTAATAGAGGAATGCTTGTGGTGGTCTCACATGGTCACCCAATGACTTCTGGTTATAAACCTACTTTGCTGTCTATCAGGAGCCCAGCGTCTGTTGTTTAAACCTGTTTTCTGCGTCTTTGAAGACTGCTGGTTCAGCTGCTAGGCTTCAAAACCATCCACGGCCACAAGGGCACGGCAGCTGAACCTGCAGACGGCACAGGGGCTGGAACGCACAGAAGATGCTGAGGCTGCCGGTGTGGTTTTCACGAGTGACGTTACTGCTGGCACCAGCCGGCGAGAGAGACTGACTTAAGCGACGAGGAATGCAGTCTGGATAGGGTAAAGCAGGTGTCCGAGAGAATATGACAAGTCAAGGGGCAAGAAGATGCTGTTCATATGGACTGAGCATCATTTGTGGCAATTTATCATGTTTTTTTTAGATTTTAACTTGAAATTTCAAAATAGGAAATTCTTTCATATCTTTTCATACACATATCTCTCTCCCGACCTCCATCAAACCAACTAAGATTAAAAATGTAAAAGAGTGGGGGGCACTCAAATCTCCGGGAAACCTAGACATATTAGGTATACTATACATACGGATTTATTACTCCTATTGAAACGAACAATGACTAAAACATGTTAATACATACAAACACAGGCTAAAATATTGGCCTAGGATCCGAAGAGATGTCTCCAAAAAGGCTAGTATCACATACAATACAATAGTTGCCTCAGATATAGACAGCACGTATGATGAGTTATGATAAAAATCACTTGTTCATCAATATTCATGTAGTGTTGACTAAATATCATTGGTGATATATATTTGAACTGGTTTCGGTACCATAACAATATTAGTATGGCGGCAATGAGCTCATGGTATTGGACTAGTCAGCATTTAGTATTCCATATGATGTACTAGGAAGCTGGAAAAAATCTAAATGGGGTGGAATTGGGAAAAAAACTCAATTACCACACTGCTTATGCATTTCATTTTTATGGCGTTTTATATACACATTCAAGTCACTTTATTATGACCGCCAGCTAATGTCTGCCATGTGCAGCACGGGCAGCAGCTAGACGGCCTGGGAGTGACTCCATAAGGTCCTGGTAGGTGGTCACAGGTAAGTGGAGCCATGCCGACTGCAGTGCATCCTGGAGCTGCTGGAGGGTGCGTAGGGGGGGGGTTCCATACAGGTAGGGTTGTTTCGGGTATCGAAGTTTCGATACCCAATCGATACTTTTCTCTGGTATCGAGTTCGATACCAGGATTAGTATTTTATCGATACTGGGCTGCGCTACCGCACAGCCCAGTATCAGAGAACGTGGCTGCGCCGCTCTCAGCGCGGCCATGTTCTCCTCGGCAGCAGAGGGAGAAGGAGGCATTCTCTCCCGCCCCCTGTGCTGCTTCCACCAATAGAGCGAGAGGGGCGGAGGAGGCGTGGTCACTGGCCACCAATGAGGAGTGACGTTTACTATACAGATGCAGGCAGAAGAAGCTCTTTGCCGGCACCTGCCTGTGACCGGGCGCTGCGATCCGCGGCAGTTAACCCCTCAGGTGCTGCATCTGAGGGGTTAACTGCCGCGGATCGCAGCGCCCGGTCACAGGCAGGTGCCGGCAATGAGCTTCTTCTGCCTGCATCTGTATAGTAAACGTCACTCCTCATTGGTGGCCAGTGTGCCCCTCCCCAGTATTAAAGACATTGGCCAATGTCCCCCCTTCCCCATTATTAAATACATTGGTGGCCAGTGCGCCCCCATCCCCATTCCTCCCTCCCCCCAGTATTAAAAGCATTGGTGGCAGTGGCCACAGGGTCCCCTCACCTCCTCCTCATTGGCGGCAGTGGCAGTGATCGGAGCCCCAGCAGTGTAATGCCGGGGCTCCGATAGGTTACCAAGGCAATCAGGACGCTACTGAAGTCCTGGCTGCCATAGTCAGCTCCCTGCTGCTGTGTGCACAGAGCACAGGGCAGCAGGGAGAGGGTGAGATCCTATTCACCCTGATAGAGCTCTATTAGGGTAAATAGGATGAAAAGATCCCAGGTTCTAGCCCCTAAGGGAGAAATAGTTAATAAATAAACTGTAAAAAACAAAAGTTTAAAAAGTACACCAAAATATTAAGTATAAATCACCCCCTTTCCCAATTTTACATATAAAATATTACATATCGCTACATCTCAAGTCCAAACTATTAAAAAAATCCTCTTTTAAGCGGTGAACGCCCATAAAAGAAGAAAAAAAAGAAAAGAAAAACTGCACAATTCGCCATTTTATTTTAGTCGCCTTGTCCCCCCAAAATATAGGATCGGACTGTTGTATTATTGGCCAGACGTTCCATAAAATGAGGAATGCACGCGGCTTTTTTTTTTTGCGTGGTATCGAATGGTATCGAGTATCGCAATACTTTTTTTGGTATCGATACCGAATCAAAATTTTGGTACCGAAACAACTCTACATCCAGGTAATCCCACAGATGCTCAAATCATGTTTTAATGTTTGACATATTTTTAAAGAATTCTTGCTGATGTTATTTTTCATTGTCCATGTTAATATCTATTTTTTAATAAAATGCTAAAATTCTGCAGTTTTCGCATTCCTAATAATAGGAGTTACTTCTTTGGTCTGTACAGATCACTTTACTCCAGTCACCTGCTTATCCTTACAGGCAGGATTCCAATGACAGATATCACCTAACTTTTGGCATTGTTCTTTTTCCCTTCCCTACTGCTGCATGTAATGGTATTTAGTCCTTTATTTTTGCTGGAATACGCGACGCAGGCCCCTGCTGGGACTCCTGCCGCAGATGTGCACGTTGCCTTAGGCTGCACATAGTGTTTCTGCACTTTTGTGTTTTTTTGTAGTGTTTTTTTTTTTCGGTGAAAATGTCAGGTTATTTAAATAGTTTTTGTGCCTTATGATACATAGGGCTTTATTTTTAGCTTATATTATTTGTTTTTTTTTTATTTTTTACACCTTGGAAAATGTAAAAAATATAAATAAATAATAATACTTTTTTTGTCAAAAGGACAACATGCAACAATTTCTTTTTAATGATGTCTCCTTTCCATAACAGTTGTTTTGACATATAGATAGTGTTGAGCGAACTTGTTTTTAAAGTTCTGCGTCCAAAGTTCGGGTTATCGAAGAATCCCGTTATGGACTCCAAATTCCGTTATGGTCCGTGGTAGCGGAATCCATAGGGGGATTCTTCGATAACCCCAACCCGAACTTTGGATGCAGAACTTAACACACAAGTTGGCTCAACACTACATATAGGACGTATTGGTTATGGTTGTCAGGCACTGGAGCTAGAAGGTGCAGTGCAGCATGCTCTGGCTTTTTTTTTTTTTATTATTATTATTATTTATTTTTTTTTTTTTATCAATTTAAAATGCTTTATTCCTGTACAGCTCTCCAGAAAAAGCAACATTACAGGAGGGCACATACTTTCATGTAGAAAAACGACACACATGCGAAAACTCCAAAATGCTCCAAAATGCATATGCATTCCGTTCCGTTTGGTTGCGTTCCCATACCAGAGAGCCGGATCCAGCAAAAACACTACTGTGAAAGTAGCTTAAAACCTCCATGTGCTAAAACAACTCGAAAAAACACTGAGCAAGTCAGGCTTTTTTTGCCCAAAAACACCAGGACAAAAACTGTGTGCGAAGGAGCCTCTACGACAGGCATGCTCAACCTGCGGCCCTCCAGCTGTTGCAAAACTACAACTCCCATCATTCCCTGACAGCCTACAGCTATCATCCTACAGAAGGGTATTGTGGGAGTTGTAGTTTTACAACAGCTGGAGGGCCACAGGTTGAGCATCCCTGCTCTACGAGTTTTCTTCTTCATGGTGGTTTTTTGGTCACACATTTTTGCCATGCATTTTTCAGACTTTTTTTTAATTTCCTAGTCAGAAGTCTATGGGGTAAAAAAAAAAAACAGACCCAGACCATGCAGCGATTTGAAAACGTGGTGAAACCAGAAAACACAAATGAGAAAAACACCACAAATAACACACTGCTAGTAGAAGGCATGATAATACCCTACTGGCTTTCAGCTGGCATCTAGTTAACCAGAAAAAAACTGCAAAATGGCGTCAAAAATACCAGTACAATGTGTTTCCATGGGTATCAGCTTCTGTAGGACTGACTCCATTGCACCATGCTGGGACTTTTAGTTCTACACACTGTATGGGGTCATAATGCGCCATGATGCGACTGCAACACGACCCAAGAAATACATACAAGTTAGATTTATTTTTCGACTATTGTAGTGGAAGCATGTCGCACTGTGACAACATGAAAAACACCGCACGATACCCTTTTGTGTTGCTTTTCTGTGACTCATGTCGCCGCGCAGCCGTACCCTGAGGTGAAAATACAGAAACATGTAAGAATGTATGTGTGAAGCGTCCCATGTGAACGCCATAGGGGATGTCACTTCAGTGTTTTCTGAAAAATGTGGCTTTTTGGAGCTGTTTTCCTTGTATTTTTGCACAACGTTGCCCTGTATTTTTCCATAATTTTACAGATATTTATGCACAATTTTGCGCACAGTTATCCAAGTATTTTTAAAAAAAAATTCTGGTATTTTTGAACAATTTTGCAAGTATTTATTGCAGTTTTCCAGGTATTTTGCATCGTTTTCCTCACATTTTTGCAGTTTTCCCGGTATTTCACACAAAAGCAGTGGTTGACACCCCTTATGGCGCAGGCATGGGACACTTCACACATATATTCTTACGTGGTTTTGTATTTGCACCTTCATACAACGTGATGTGGAACTACAAGTCCCAGCATGGAGTCAGTGGAACAGAAGCGAGGACACATGGCAGCACGCCACCAGGGATGGCGCTGACAGAAGCACGGCGCAGGACACGGCTGCCACTCACAGGGTATGGCCGCACACGTTCACCATCAGCTTCAGGGATGGGTTGCGGTATTTGGTGGTCTTGCATCTCGGGCAGCCCTGGTCATCCATCTCTTCTCATTACTCTCCACAGTTGACGCAGCGGAGCGCTGAGAACACTCTTCCCCCTCAGGAACTGCGCCGGGAAGGTTGGTTCCGCCGTTCAGTGTGTTCCGGGTCCCGGCGGCTTCACTCAGAAGATTTCTTTATGAGATTCGTGCAAAAATTAATAAAAATAGCTAAAAACCTACAGTATAATGTACGGTACATGTACATGTGACGAGAGGAAGTCGTGTTATTTTGCGGACTCAGTTTATTAACCCCTTATTACCGGACGCATTTTGAGCCAGGAGGTTGTCTAATATAAAAAGCGCCACTCTTTGTCTTTGCAGCTCAGTCTCGTTCAAGTGAATGCTGCAATACCAGGCGCAGACAGGAGAGGCGCTGTTTATAACGCAGAAATTGCAGGCTGGCCCTCCCATGTGCAATGGTTTTGAAGATTGCACTCCATAGGAGGGTCTACTCTTCGCGTTTTATGTCCAAAATAACCCCTTTCACGTGGTGGAGCTAAACCACTAACGGCCACCCGACAGGGATTCCAGCAGCCTCTGTCCAGACACCACGTCAAGAGCAGACATGTTCTTTCTTGGTATAGTCGTGGTGGCCTCAAACCACCGGCTGCACAGCCTCTCATTGAAAACAATGGAAGGAGGATTCCGCTTGACCACAAGTTTTTTGGTGTGGGATCCACAGCAAAATTCTGGCGTCAAAAGATTCTGTGTGAACGAGTGTTAGGGTGGCAGTCCACTTTTATTCACTGCTGCAAATGAAATCCACCTGGAAATTTTCCTATGAATGTAGTTGTGGAGGTCTGTGGACCACATCCGCGTTTTAGAACTGGGTCCCCAAAGTGAAGATAGAGCGCTCCACGCGTGTGCGGCGTAGTCTGCATCTACTTCTAAGGGACTTCCGAAAAGAGCCAGTGCTTAGCTGTGTTCGGAATTCGCATAGAAGTAAATGGAGAGTGGCTGCCCTTGCGCAGTGCACCCTTGTTCACATTCTACGGAGGTGGGACCTGCACCTATCCTAGCCAAATGTATGAGATGGGCCAGCCCCTCAAATGAGGTCCCAAATACAAGATTCTCTTTTATTAATTCCAAATATTTGGATAATGTTGGAAAATTTTCCAAAATTTGCCCTGGGGATTGTAGGTCACTAATCTCATCCTTGTGTTTGATTCTGTCTAAGGCCTCATGCACACGACTGTAGCAGGGTCCGAGCCCATATTGCGGCCCGCAAACAGAGGGTCCGCATTATACGGGCCCTGGCTGTGTGCGCACCGCATCACGGATGTGGACCCATTTACTTGAATGAGTCCGCAATCCGGAAGATATGGAGCGGTGTGGTGGTTTTTGTGGTGCGGACCATCGGATGCGGATCGCAGACCCCACTCAAGTGAATGGGTCCGCAGACGCCAGGCACACGGTTGGCGCCCGTGCATTGCGGATCGCAATTTGCAGTCCACAGCACAGGCAGGGCTGGCACACTCTTGAGTACATGAGGCCTAAAGGTGGGACGTTTAATTAGGTATTCAATGCGAGAACAGGCAAGCATGCCATAATCTCAGACAAGCAGCAAATGGTAAAACAGGCCGATCAACATAACACAGCAGATGAAGAAACAGGAAAGGTCAGCAACAGATTATCTGGCCACAAGCAGTGCGCCCGAACAGGCGAGTGTGTAGGTGTTTTCAGTGGGGAGAGTGCCTGGCCTCAGCTTATCTCATGGGAGAACAAAAGGATGGGAAGAAAAAAATCTATTTCACCCCATCCTTCTCGTCACAGACAGATTCTGGGACTTGGGAGCTCCCCATACAAGTTAGATTGTTGGTGAGTTCAGCTAAGAATAGTCTGTGTATGGGCCATTGCTATGACCAGTATGATATTTTTGTAAAAATGGTTATTACATAGACATGGCTGATGTCATATCACTGGGAGGTACAGTATATACTGCTCATGTAGGCATTCAGAAGCTTCACCCTAAAGTTCCATCACTTTTGCCGATTCTTTTTACACTGCATCTGCTAATGTAAAAGACCCTAAGAGTAGCACAGCATGGAGCACGATCATGTCAACACAGGACCCCGAGACTCCTTCCAGAGGACATGATACCAGTGTGAAGGGGAAATCATTCATCAAGTACCAGAGTGTTTAGTGCATAATGGGTTAACAATGTTATCTCGCAAACTGAACATTGGATGAATAAAGGCTGAGGCACTGGGGTGAGCATATGCAAAACCACAACACTCACAAATTGTTGGAGAACAGAAAATGTTAAAGTTTTCAGAGGGTGGAGCATAAGCTGAATACCTGTTTTTTGGCTGTTGAATGCTGGAGTTGAGTAGAAGGTTGTCACCTTGTACAGGTAAGGGCACTTTCACACTTGCATTGTTTGATTCCGGCAGGCAGTTCCGTTGCCTGAACTGCCTGTCATTTTTTCTGACTGATCAGGCATTTTTCAGACTGATCAGGTCTGAAAAATGCCTGATCAGTCAGAAAAATGCATTGCAATACCGGATCGATTTTTCCGGTGTCATCCAGCAAAATGGATCCAGTTTTTATCTTTTTCACAATTATTAAAGGTCTGCACATGTGCAGACCCGAATACCAGATCCGTCATTGCAGTATTTTTAATGCCGGATCCGGCACTAATGCATTGCAATAGAAATTAATGCCGATTCCGGCATGTGTTCCGGAACTTTGGACGGAGATAATACCGCAGCATGCTGCGTTATTATCTCCGGCCAAAACACCTGACAGTGACTGAACTGAAGACATCCTGATCCATCCTGAACTGATTTCTCTCTATTCAGAATGCATTAGGATATAACTGAAGCGTTTTTTTTCCGGTATTGAGCCACGAGGACAGAACTCAATGCCGGAAAAGTTTAACGCTAGAGTGACAGTACCCTAAGTACAGTAGATGAATGTGGTCATGGGGATATTGCTCATTTTTGTGAATTAAAATGAGTTACATTCATCTGCGTGGGTCTTTTTTTGTGTGTCATCTACCTGGATTTCTGCAAGACTGGGTTAGATGAAATATAAACCTGCCTTGTGTCATATAATAGAGATTCTGAATTAGGGACCAAGTCAGATGTCAGCCTCTAAGTGTACCATGTATTCATACAAAGCATTAAAAAGGTTATCCAGGAATATGTTATTGATGGCCTTATCCTCAGGATCAGATGAGCTGGGGTCCGACACCCAGCACCCTTGCAGATCAGCTGTTTAAAGAGAACGCTGCCCTCACTAGAGCTTCGGTAACTGCTGCTGCCTTCTCACAGCTTACCCAGCACAGCGCTGTCCATTGTATAGTGGCTGTGCTTGGTATTGCAGCTCAGCTCCATTCACTTCTTTGGGACTGAGCTGTGCAGAGGCCAAGTGATCGATGTACAGTGACGTCACTGGCCTAAGTAGAGGCCTAAGCGCTCATGGAGCACAGAGTCCTCTTCAAACAGCTCATGAGCGGGTGTGCCAGGAGTTAGACCCCCACTGATCTGAAGTTAGGCCATCAATATTGAATTCCTTGGTCAGAATAACATAAGAGTACATTGTACTACGTACCTAAACATACAATAAATATATATGTACCGAATATATTTATATTCTATGTTAAATATGTTTCAATGACAAATTATGCCCTATTCATTGGATAGGACATGACTGATCGATAGTGGGAGTCTGATTGCTGGGACCCTCATCAATCATAAGAATGGGGTCCTGTATCCCCTCCATATGAATGAACAGCAGTTAAGCATGTGGGCTTCCGCTTCATTCACCTCAATGGTAGTACCATAGAAAGGTGAGTACAGCTGAGTATTTGCCATCTCCAGCACCCTAGAGTTTGAATGGAGTGGTGGTGAGCAGGGCCCCCAAGTCCTTAGGGGCCCCCGGCGCCGGCCCGCTCGCCGCAAACAACCAACCCTAGCTACTTACTACTTTGCTGCTGTGCTGTGGCCGCCGGCCGACTAAAAGCGCACGGCCTGAAAGAGTGGGTGAGGAGGGGGCGGGGCCCGTGGCCGCTCTGAGCTCCGCTGCCTGGCCTGCCCGCAGTGGCTGGAGCGCGCCGCAGGCTCGTAGCTGCCGCACAGGCACGTCTTTATGTGACGTTGCCTTGCCACTGAGCTGAGTGAGCTCCGCCCCCAGAGAGAAGGAGCGACGAGCCATTGCCAAGGCCAACCAGTCAGACACACATCCCACCTGGCCCTGCCGGTCCCTCTCTGCTGAGCCAAGTGAAGTTCGGTAACCGTCTAGTAGTAACCTAACCTTACGGGGGGGAGGGGGCTTCACCTAGAACCGGCCCTGGTGGTGAGCATGTTCGACCATCACTCGATTCAAGCAGGGAAATTAGATATATAGTAAATAGTGATTCAAGTACTGCTCCGGTGTGAAATATGATTGCATAAGTATTTGTCATGTGAAAAGCGTCTACAAAGAGCATCTACCTCCCTCCATTGCATGGACTGCCCACTGACTTCAATTACCTGGACTTAAAAAGGACACGTAGCTCCTTAGCCCTGGAAAATGTATCCTGTTGAATGTCGGAGGGTGAAGTAAATTAGGTTATAGTGGAAATTCTTTATTCTACAGGATTTTAGGCCCCGCAGGACACTTTTGAAGGGGCCTCCAAGCATCTACAGGCATCTGTTCTTTTGCTGTTGTCACATTCACCCAAATGATCTGCTCAGTGTCAAACAATACACAGCATTGCTACATACTAATTACACCTATCCACTCCAGCAAAGGCTCCAGCATTGTATATACACATTTTATGTTTAATAGATTCAGCCTGACACAGAAAGATTCAATTTGAAGTCACCCAAAGGGGAGCGTACAGGCAAGTCCTCCATTGGATCTTGAGCTCTTCATGATATCTAGAACTTTTATTTATTGTGAAGGCTGACACTGGCCACACACTCTCTTCTCTCTCTCATATGAATTGCAAGCCTAAAATCACTTGATACTGGGATCAAACTAATTCCCTAATTTAATTTGGGGTCTACAATTGAATTTCCTCATATCTCAAACACACACTAAGGGTACTTTCACACTTGCATTGAACCATTCTGTCAGGCCCGACGGATCCGTTAAAACGTTTGAAAACAGATTTCATTTGCAAACGGATCCGTTTGCAGATCCGTTTGACAATTGTATTGAAATAACGGATCCGTCTTTCCGTTGTCATCCATAAAAACTGATCCGTTATTTATTATTTTACCATTTTTAAAGGTCTGTGCATGCGCAGAGTGGAAGAACGGATCCGTTAATGCGTCTTTTTTTCAATGTCGGCTCCGCCCTTAATACATTTCAATGGAAATTAATGGCAAATCCGTCATTCCATCAAGTGTTTCCGCAATTTTGGACGGATATAAAAATACAACATGCTGCGTCCAAAAAACGTGAAAGGACTAAACTGAAGACAAACTGATGCAAACTAGACGAATTGCTTTCCATTCAGAATGCATTAGGATAAAACTGATCAGTTTTTTTCCGTTATTGAGCCCCGAGGACGGAACTCAATGACGGAAAACTTTGACGCTAGTGTGAAAGTACCCTAAGCAGGGTTGCCAATCGTTCAGAAATTTCTGGAAAGTCCGTAAAAATAGATTACTTTTCCTGTGCCCATAAAAAAATCGACGTTTTCATGATTTTTTTGAGGCTGGTAGTACTTGACTAGATTATTTTGGTGGTAATTATAGTAATTTTACAGCTCACAGTAAATGCTGGTAATGAGTTCTTATCAGTATATTGAGCTGTAGACGTGTATTACCTATAATATTTATCATCCATTATGGTATCCAAGTTGTCCGTAAAAATGTTAGCTGTCCGTGATTTGGGGATAAGTTGTCTAGAAAAAATAAAAATACTTGTTGGCAACCCTGACAACTAAGGACTATTTTTTTCTTCCAGAAACAGTTCTGCACCTGTCTACAAGCTCAGGTCCATTCAATGAAAGGGGTTCTCAGAGACCGGGATCCCCTGTTAAAGGGAATGTGTCATCAGAAAATGACCTATTGGTTAAATGTCAGAAACAAAGGGAAGAAAAAACAGAGTGTTAAACACTGACAGTTTCCTAAGTAAGGAACCTGGATTAACTTGGCAGGGCACCAAAAGGATTTGGGAGTAGATGGAAGGAGTGAGAATGAAGAGAGGGTAAGTGAAGAGGCTGCCAGTGGTTGCACCTTACCCTATTGGAGAGGTAAAGTGAAATTGTAAAATAGCCCGATTTGATGTGTGAAAGTCAAACAAGTGATAGAAAGAAGAACCGCTCTAACTGCGCCAATCCCTAAGGTAAAGTAAATTAAAAAAAACTAAATCACTTGTTAAAATAGGTCAATAGTAGGCGGCTTGAATTAATAAAAGCATCATAATGATAAAATCGAAAAGTTAAAAGCAGACTCACTTCACCCAGGTGGGTAATGTGGGATAAGCACAATACACCCACATTGACACCTCTTGTGCCTGGGTCGCCTGTAGACGTCTCAGAAAGGACGGCAAACACTCTATGGAGTTTTCTGGAACCTTTCTTTATTCCAATAGCCAGGGTATGGGGAAGAGAAGCTCGATGCGTTTCGGGGTCAGAAGGAGGTCACTTGTTTGACTTTCACACGTCAAATCGGGCTATTTTACTATTGGCTAAATCCAATTTTTGTGTTACACATATTTTTATTAAATTTTTGATTGTTATTTTTAATTTTCCATGTCAATATCTATGTTTAAACAAACAAACAAAAAAATCCTGCAGTTTTCACATTGGCTACTAATCATAATAATAAGTGCCACTTTGTGGTCTGTACAGATCACTTTACTGCAGTTATCTACTTATCATTACGGGCAGGATTAGAATGACAGATATCACCTCTGTGTATAGATAACACAGGGTTCACCATTTACAATAGGTGATTGTCAAAGCTTATCTAGTCCTTCCTGACCTCTGCACAGGTCACAAAGCATGCCTAGAACACTCTCGCATAGAAGTCAATGAGGTCTCCTCCAGAGCATTGCATCTATGGCTCATGTGGCTGCCATAAAGCAATTATTTAAATACTTTCTAAATGCTGTTAAGAACAGCTCAGGCAAGATGGCCGCCCCCATAATCAAGTTCAAAAAATAGAATTAAAAAAATCTACAATCAGAAAAAAAAAACAGATTTAAAAAAAAGATATGTGTTGCTATCTGGTTTTAACCGGCAGAAAAAGTTTCAATGACACATTGCCTTTAAGAGCACTGGGGTGGGTGCAAAAGTGAAACATTTTCCCGGACTAAGCCCTGATATGTCTTTAATTGGGGGAAGTAACATGAAAGAAAAGTAGAAGAAAGCTGTGCATTTTTTTCTCCTTATGTCTTCACTTCAGCACTTATTTGGTTGGGTTTGAAATTAGAGCCATCGGAAGTTCACTTGGGAAAGTAGACTTTAAAGGGGTTATCCAAGTTCTATAATGCCCCACTTGCCCGGGCCCCTCACAGAGGTTGTGACACTTGGGAGGTTCGTCCACATGGCGGCCTGCTGGGACCCACACCTACAACGAAAATGAAGCGGGGACCGCTGTGGCTGAAAGACCCTGGATTTCCCGGGTCCGTCCACTTCCAAGTGCTGCTCCCATAAAGGTGAATGGGAGTGCACCGCGCATGCGTAGCCCATGCTCCTATTCATTTCTATGGGGTAGACGGAAATAGCAGAGCCAGAGCTCGGCTATTTTCGGCAGCCCCATAGAAATGAATGGAGGGCAGCTGCGCATGGGTAGTGCGCCCTCTGTTCATTTCCCTACTCCGTTCTCATTGTGGGACCCGCACCTATTAGACAATAGGGGCATATCCTAGCAATGTGCCCCCATTGTCTGAGATGGGAAAACCCCTTTAAGAGGTGATTTCACATCTGCGCTTTCCCTTTCCGCTATTGAGATCCACTTCCGTTCATTGTCAATAGGGACAAAACTGACCTGAACAAAATCGGATGCACCAGAATCCATTCCGTTCATTTGGTTGCCTCCCCATCGCGGACGGAATAATGCTGCAAGCAGAGTTTTTCTGTCCGCGATGTGGTGCTGAGCAAGACGGATCCATCATGACTCACAATGTAAGCCACTGGAGATGGATCTGTTTTCTCTGACACAAAAAAGAAACGGATCCGTCCCCCATTGACTTACAATAGTTTTATAGACAGATTAGTCTTGGCTATTTTAGAGATAATACAACTGGATCCGTTCAGAACGGAAGCAGACGGTTGTATTATTATGACGGAAGCGTTTTTGCTGATCCATCACGCTGGTGTAAAAGTAGCCTTACTCTTGCACCGTAAAGGACCTGTGATTACGATCTGTATCTGACAGTTTCACATATTAGATTATTTGATATTTGTGGTTGGGTGATACAGAGTATACAGTATATTTTAAGTCCATTGTTGTTACACATTATCATCGAGGTCTAATAGGTTATTTGTGACAAGTAATTGGCTATGGGTCAGAGCCTGTGCCCACCTGAAGATCCTCTAATCAGTGTTTCTCAACCAGTAGTTCAGGAACCACATATAACACTCACCTTAATGTGCCCCAGCGAGACAAGCTATGTCAACGCATTACTGAAGCTTGGCACCAGGATCAAAACCATATCACTGACCAGTATGTTGTCTGGTTTCAAGATAAAATTTGGCAAACCAATAGATTGCTAAAACAAGTGTTACTTATCAGCTAGATCCAGCAATGCCATCATGGTGACCACACATGACCGCTGTAGTCAATCACAGGCCTCAGCGGCTAACCACTGACACCAGTGATTGGCTACAGCAATCATTTGTTGTTGAGGTGACATCATCAGTACAGGAGGAAAACAAAGCTCAGCGGGGAGAACCAGGGTGACCCTGCAGGATCTGTACAGTAAGTGAATAATGCTTCTTTTATTTTTCTTTGCATTGTCCACCATTGCCCTGTTTTATTTTTTACCCCTTTAATACTGGTGTAAGAACCCTGCAGTTTGGTCAGATGTTTCCTATGCTTTATCCAATTTAAACCAAGTATGGCTTCACTCCAACTCTCAAATCTGAAAGTGGCTTGCTAGCTAAAAGAGTTGTGGACCTCTGCATTACTACATACTGTAGGTTACAGCAGGATCAAATTATGTGGAAATCACTGAAATTGTATAATTGACATTGAAATGTAGAAAATGCATTTTAACAGTTTGATGAACAGAATTATACTGTGGCTCTAAATAATTCATGTTCTCGTATGACTACATTAAAATCATGTACAGTAAATTGTTATGTACGTTCTAATAGATAAGTGAGCTGCAGAGCAGACAGTCAGTGTGTCTTTGCTAGCTGTATGGGATACAGAATCACAGGCAAGGTATCCTGTTTGACATTGGGCTATACCGCAATTAGTGGTTTAGCCTCATACCATTAATGTTAAAGGAGCAGGAAGGAAGCCTTACCATATTCACACAATGTGAGATGAAATTACGTTTCTCAGTGGAGGAAAAGAAGCTAGTATATGGCTGGTGGTCATTTTTCATTCTTCTTTAGAAAAGTATACACTGATCGGCCTATATAAAGACCTGATGACATGGTCACAGATACCCAAGGCTCATTGATGAGCATGGGAAATGAAGGCTAGCCTGCCAATTGTAGCTTACTGCACAGATGTCAGAACACAAGGAAATCACAGTTTGTAGTGTATGGGGTTGTGTAGTTGAAGACCTGTCAAAGTGCCCATGATAACCCCTGTCCCTGCCAAATTGCCTGTAATGGACACATATGCATCAGAACTGGACCATGGAACTATGGAAGAAGGTGGCCTAGTCTGCTGAATCTTGTTCTCGGTGCATGAGCAATCACTTATGGTACCAGGATGCACAATGAGAAGACAAGATGGCAGAGGCAATGTGACGTACTGGGCCATGTTCTGTGGGGAAGTCTTGGGTCCTGGCATTTATGTGAATGTTACCATGCCATGGTCAGGAGACAGATGAAGGTGCCACAATGCGTTATAGAGCAAATTGTCTCCTTCGTTTTTGTGATCAGTGATGCTTCTAGTAGGTCAGACATCTTCCATTCCCATATTGAGGGGGCATCAGTAACTATTAGGGCTTTTTGTTTTGCAATCAGGTAATAATTTGGCTGTGTGTGATTGTGACATATATACAGTATTTTTCTAATAATTGGAAGCATCCAATACTGGATATAGTCTCTGCGTGATGGATGACTAGGCCAGGATACCATACCAGGTACATTCAGCCATTTTATATGGTCAAATGATCAATGTACACACACTCCATCTGTCAGGAACTTACCTAGCCAAGCCAATCTGGGCTTTGGCTCAGCATCCAATCAAAAGGCTAGGTTTTGGATTTAAATTGGGCAATGAGTTATTGCCTGTGAATTTGTATGTGTCCTGGCTCCTGTGCATTGTGCTACTCTCAACTCGTGCATCTGAACTCCTGGCGAACTGACTTTGGCTTGTTTCTGGATCAACCTTTAGTCTGCTGATTCAACTCATATTGATTCTCCTGATGAACTGACCTAGGCTTGTTTCTGGATAAACCCCTTGTTTACAGTTTGACTGTATCTGTCTCTGATGGTTTTGACGCCTCTTGCCGACTTTAGTACCCTCCCCCACCAGTCATTCTGGTAGTTCTGAGCTCACACCTGTTTTCTGCTACCTTACTCCGTAGATGTAACCTGTGTCCCTAGCAGCTGAGTCCACCCCGCCTTGCAGCAGGGTCTGCTGAAAAACCTAGAGACAGCCTTAATTCATACTAAACAGAGTAGTTAAGGAAGGCTGATAGAAGTTTTTGAGTTTGCTGTCGGTGGTTCTGAATGGTGACCTATGTATTCCCTTACACCAACTAGAAACAGCTAGCAATCATCTTTGTTCACCAAAGCTGATATTAATCTTATAATGGAAAGTTGAATTGAAGGATCATAGCACTACAGAGCAGCAATACAACATTGCTAACAATGGAACTAATTACTAGACATGCCTCCTTATCAAAATCTGCAGAAATGCAGCTAGCCTGAATACAGGGCATCTGAATACATCTGAATGCTAAGCATAATTCACAAAGCTTCAGTAAGTACAGCTATTAAGGGTTTTCTTAAGTGTTTAAGAACGTAGTGAATAATTGTTCTTACCTAAGAAGTCATCTGAGAAGAAGCAGATCTTTGAATAGCTACAAAAATATATTAAATAACAAAGCAAAACTGTGCTAAATTTATAGTCTGTTGCTTATATAGCACCCTAATTTCTCTATATCAGACACACTGGGACTATTCAAGGAATGGGACTGAGCTGCCATACCAAGCACAGCCACTACCAAAAATACAGAGCTGTGTCTGGTAGACAATAAAGGGAATGCGGCGCTCATAAAAGAGGTCCTCCACTATGGACAGTGACAATTTATAGAAAGGCTCCCTTGACAATAATCAGAGCACAAAGTGTCCTCGTACTGATACCCCCAGTGATCAGTTGTAATCTGTGGGGAAACTTCTATTAACTCAGAATTCCCTAATAATCCCGAAAGTGTAATGGTTCATGCACAGTGGCTGCTCCAGCAGCGGAAGCAAAGCCTCTGCGCTTGTGCCGCTACTCAGAGCAGCGCCTCAGCTGTGAAATTGTCAGGGCCGCCTGAGATGTCCAGCCTTGTCAATTGAGCAGCAGGGGGAGTGTCCTGAGCTTTGGGGACACACCATCGTTTCAGTCATCTCTAGTCTACAGCAATGCTGTGTGCATGGACTACCTTTTTATTTCAAATAAAAATACATATTTTCATGTATATTTTCCACCATTTGTTCATTGTTTTTTACAAAGTGCATCTTTGGTGACAATATTTAAAGGGGTTGTCTCTCTTCAGCAAATTACATTTATCATGTACAGAAAGTTAATACAAGGCACTTACTAATGTACTGTGATTCTCCATATTGCCTCCTTTGCTGGCTGGATTCATTTTTCCATAACATTATACACTGCTCATATCCAGGGGTTATGACCACCCTGTAATCCAGTAATGGTGGACGTGCTTGCACACTATCGGAAAAAGCAGCAGCATATGTGTTCTGCCACGGTACAGGTCACCACTGAGGCTGAAGCTTTTTCCTGTAGTGTGCAAGCAAGTCCACCGCTGCTGCATTTCAGGGTGGTCATAACCCCTGGATATGAGCAGTATATAATGTGATGGAAAAATGAATCAAGCCAGCAAAGGAGGCAATATGGACAATCACAATACATTAGTAAATGCCTTGTACTAACTTTGTCTACATGATAAATGCCATTTGCTGAAGTGAGATAAACCCCTTTAATTTTCACCAACTAATTCTGAAAAGCTGATTTGATAGGCTGTGAAAGAAAATACTAACTAGTTCTCGATGGTGAGAACCCTGTCAATAAATGGGGGAGGAGGGTATGGGGACTGAATGCAATTACATCTGGATTTTCAGGTCTTGAGCAGAGTTGGGTTACATTCACCTGGGCCAGAAGTGGTGCAGCAGGAAGTATATAAAAATTCATCAAAAAAAAAAACCAAAACACATATAAGGCCTCTTTCACACTTGCGTTCTGAGGATCCGGCGGGCACTTCCGTCCCGCCGGATCCGTCAGAACGCAAGTCGCCTGAAAGCATTTGAAGACTGATCAGGATCCTGATCAGTCTTCGAAATGCTTTCAGGTTACCATGGCAGCCAGGACGCTACTGAAGTCCTGGCTGCCATGGTACTCCGCAGCAGTGTACTTACCTGCGCTGCGGCCGCCGGGCGCTCCTTCATGACTTCACAGGTCCCTGCGGAGCATAGATCAATGCGCCGTCCGGACCTGTGACGTCCTGAAGGAGCACCCGGAGGCCGCAGCGCAGGTAAGTACACTGCTGCGGAGTACTTACCATGGCAGCCAGGACTTCAGTAGCGTCCTGGCTGCCATGGTAACCGATCGGAGCCCAAGCTTACACTGGGGCCCCGATCGGAACTGCTGCTGCGCATGTGCAGAGCTAAAATGTCGGATCCGGTGATGCGCCGAAACGAAGTTTAGCTTAATTCCGGATCCGGATTAATGCACTTCAATGGGCATTAATTCCGGGTTGGGCGTTACGGCTTGTCTTCCGGATTTTTTTACGGAGACAAATCCGCAGCATGCTATGGTTTTGTCAACGTCCAAAAAACATTCACATACTGAACCTAAGACATCCTGATGCATCCTGAACGGATTTCTCTCCATTCAGAATGCATTAGGATAATCCTCATCAGTATCTTTCCGTCCTAGAGCCCCGAGGACAGAACTCTAGGACGGAAACGAACCACACAGATGTGAAAGAGGCCTAAGAACCACAAAGACTTCCTTTAATTACATTTTGGGGGGTCTCGGAATACCCTTGTAATGAAACCTGTGAGAAAACAGCAAAGAATAATGCAGGACATATGGAAGACTCTTTAAAAACTTCCATATACCTATACATTAATTACCTTGCATTAATTAATAAAGAGGTGGTTCCCCTGCTTAGGATCCTCTTACATAAGATAGGACAGGGAGCTGGTAAATAAGAATGCCTATTGAATAATGGAATGCAGATGCTCTAGACATATATTTGTAAAACACATTTGAATAAAAATAGAAAAAAATAAAATAAAAGCAAAAATGATGAACAAAAGACAAATTTACATAAATCAACAAACAATCCCAATAGTTAGTTATATCAATCCCAATAGTTAGTATATCAACTGCGGGCCCTGCAGTTATAAATATTGTGGATCCACACTATATGTATTAAAATCGCAATGGCATGAACATATATATATATATTTATATAGAGTCTGTATTGTGCTTACAGCATCTGTACCGTATCTGGAATTATATTGTATTCTCAAATTGAAGTATTTGTAGTTCACCAGATATAGTGTTTTTTAATATAACATCCTCAACTGCAGGGCCCGCAGTTTATATACTAACTGGAATAGTATTTATTGAGATTGTTTTTTTATTGGGATTGTTTATTGATTTATGTGAATTTGTCATTTTTTTTTCTATTTTTATTAAAATATATTTTACAAATATATGTCTAGAGCATCTGCCCTCCATTATTCATTAGCCTTTTATATCTGTAGGGACTAGAGATGAGCGAACTTTAAAAAAAAGTCTGTTGTTCGGCGTTCGGGTTGTGGTAAGTCGCGCATCCCGTTATGGATCCCACTATAGCGGCATATGGAATCCATAAGGGGCGGCTGCCACCAACCCGAACTGTTGAACAGCCGAAGGACCTGGGGTGACGTCACTGTCATGTGATCCGTGCAGGGGGCGTGGCTCAGCACGGGATACGTCACCCCAGGTCCTTCGGCTGTTCAACAGTTCGGGTTGGTGGCAGCCGCCCCTTATGGATTCCATATGCCGCTATAGTGGAATCCATAACGGGATGCGCGACTTACCACAACCCGAACGCCGAACACCGGACTTTTTTTTTAAGTTCGCTCATCTCTAGTAGGGACCAGATAAGTGCAGTCACTCGCAATATAAATTAGTCGTTTGTTAATCCATTTTTGATTTAGGTGAGCCGTCTACTTTTTTTTCTAAATAAGAATGGCACCCTGCTTGGGGAAGCTGACCCATCCATATACCGTAAATACATGGTTGGCCATTCCACTAAATGGTTAGCATGCAAAAACTACATTTTACCTGCAACAGCTTCTGAAGGACAAATGTAAGATGAACTGATCCTTAGGGTGATGCACTTTTGAGAAATGGTTGTCTCATATCACACATGTGGTTTTTGGTGCAGGTTTTGTTTCCATCCTGTATGTGGCACTTCTTGTTGCCACATTCAACCAACCCCATGATGCACTTCTCCTTCCTCTGCCACCGCTCCAGCCCCGCCCCTAACAACACCCAGCTAGTTTATAACTCCTCCCATCCAGCTTGTCACACAGACACTCCCCTATCATTGCCCCGCCCATGGACATAACATCACAGCTACATGGACATGGTCATGTTACCACAGTCCAGAACGGAAGATAGCAGCAATAACGGTAAAAGAAATGCATTACAAAATTACAGCTCCCTTCATGAATGATTATTTTAAAGGATATTGATGCAAATTAGGAAACCCCTTTAAGACAAAAGCAGCAATATTTTATTTTTACTATGCCTCTACCTTTGCTACTTCAAGTTAGAATCCTATACCGCAAGACAATACATAACACTGTAAACAAATCTGACCATGCGCTCAACTGTTGTCTGCCACGCTCATCAATTATGCAAAGGCCATGTTAATAAGACATATAAAATGCACCCAGGCATTGTCTCTGTGCATATCATCTTTTATTCAGATGTCACCATAGTAAAACCTTATGACGAAAGCAGTCACTACTTGCGGATAGACAGATGAGTGACGCGAGTTCAAATGCGAAAATAAATTTATAATGTAATAATATATTTATAGCATAAACATGGTGAAATCGAGATTACAGGGAAGTGGTGAGACCGATGAGACGAAACACAGTGTCTGCGTCAATATAAGCAGAATTAAATATTAATGGTATTTTCCATTTAATTTATATTACTAAAACTGGATGTGAGGCTGAGGTTATCGATCCATCCTGTGCCAATATTTCCAGAGCAGATTAGTAGGAAATGATTCAGCAAGGAATTGCGAGAGATTCAGGCTTTTTGTGCGGGAAGGATCTCGATTCCAAAGTCAACCTGTTGCCACTGCACACTGTAGACTGTGATAAAATTATGTATTTGCTAATACAATTTTTTTTTGTGATTTGAAGACAAAATCTTTGTAGTTTACCTCTCCTTCTGCCTACTAATTGCATAGTTGAGTTTATGGCAGTCTATAATCTGTGAATGAGCCACAGACTATAGACCTATGCCTCAAATCTACAGCTCCATTTTCCTCCCAGTTAGTATGTACTCTCGCTACAATTTCCCCCAAGGAAGGTAAAGTGACACCTTTCCAATTTTTGGCCACTAAGGTTCTAATAACGGTGAGTATATGGGATATTATGTTACATCCGAGCTGAGAAGGAAATCTAGACGCAGAGATAGTAAGCAACTTCAGGTCCCCATGAAACTGGCCCTTGAATTATCTTGCGCAACAAGTGGTCAATGGGGCACCCAAACCCCTGGATCCCCTCACACCACCACCAAATATGCATTAACATGCCCATAGTATGTGTGCAACACCAGAAGAGATTGGAAACTTGTGGGTAAATCTTAAAAAGTAGATAGGGCAGATAATACCATCTATACAATAACTTTTTTGTGGTTTCTAAGTGATTAACACATCTAGAAGAAGATGTACTTAAAGAATATACAAAAAACCACTAGTCGGAAAGAAAAGTGACACTTTAAAGAGGACCTTTCATGGGTCCAGACATTATGAAATAGCTAGCAGGTTATGTAAGGCATAGTGCAGGCATGTAATATCGCTTACTAGGCTGTCTGGGCACCGCTCCGTTCCCCCGCTGTGCCCCCCCACTGTTTACGTTTCCCGCCTGATATGCTAATGAATAGCATCGGTACAGGGAGGAGGAGACTGCCCTGTTTCTCAATGGGAGTCTCCTTCTCCCTGGCTGTAGCGCAGTCCAATCGCAGCAGGGAGCGTCACAGCCAGGAAGAAAAAAACCTCACCTTCTCCCTGGCTGTGACGCCCTCCGCTGTGATTGGACCGCGGCACAGCCAGGGAGAAGGAGACGACTATTGAGAAACAGGGCAGTCTCCTCCTCCCTGTACCGATGCTATTCATTAGCATACCAGGCGGGAAAAGTGAACGGGGGGCACAGCGGGCGAATGGAGCGGCGCCCAGACAACCTAGTAAGCGATATTACATGCCTGCACTATGCCCTACATAACCTGCTAGTTATTTCATAATGTCTGGACCCATGAAAGGTCCTCTTTAAACTGTCTTCCCATTTAATTTGGAAATAAAACAATTCTGAGCTACTAAGTACCTGGATTTCCCGACAACTTTTGGAGATGCCCTTGGTCAACAAAGCTGGGTTTGTAAAAAAGGATTCATATATGGTTGACTGAGAAATGTACGGAGCAAATTAGGTGGCGCAATTGAAGATAATTATAAAAATCCGTTTTTGGCATATTATAGGTGTCCATAATGTTAAAGAAGGGTAATAATATACCCCCTTTATGTTATCAATTTTTTAGGCCCTAGAAAAAAAATTGTAGGGCAATTACATTTAAAATTTGGTCACTAACATCTGCTTAAAGGGATTGTCCAGGATTTGTTTATTGATGGCCTATTCTGATGAGATCGGTGGGAGTCTGACAACCTGCACCCTGCCAATCAGTTGTTACTCCAGCACCGGAAGTCAGTGCCCAAACTACACAGCCAGGGGCGGATTGGCCATAGACCTTATAGGGAAATTTTCCTGTGGGATGATGCCCAAGGGGCCGCCTGGGCCCTTCTTATGGCCAGCTAGTGGAAGCTTTTGGGGATGTATTTTGTACTGCCGGGGCAGTAATTTTTGATGTACTGCAGTATTTGGCTCTGTTTGGGTGGTATAATGTGCCACAATATAGTATTGCTGTCTCTGTCTTCCATCAATTTGGACCCAAGTACAAAACAGGGGCCACTTTTAGTATTTTTCCAGGGCCACTTTAAGTTCCCAGTCCGCCCCTGTACACAGCCCTGCCCATTGTGTAGTGGACGGCGCTGGTCATGGGCGTAGCTATAGGGGGTGCAGAGGTAGCAGTCGCTACTGGGCCTAGGAGCCTGAGGGGGCCAAAAGACCCTTGTGCCGCATAAGAAGACACACAAAGCACTAAGAGAAGGTGGGCCCAAGCTGAAGTCATGCACCAGGGCCCATGAGCCGTTAGCTACGCCCCTGCCGCTGGTAATTGCAATGCTGCTCCCATTAGCTTCAATGCTGACTTCCAGTGCCAGAGATACAAGGTAAGGACATGCTGGCAGGGGTGCCGGGTGTCAGACCACCACCGATCTGATGTTGATGGTCTATCCCGTGGATAGGCCATCAATATCAAAATCCTGAAAACCCCTTTTAGGGTGCCTTCACACTTTTTGCAAATCAGTTCCACTAATCTAAACGAGTCTTACTGTTTAAACTCTGTGGCACACATGTGCTTGCTGCCAAAAGAGCCACATTCTTATGAATGAAACTATTTTTAAAATTTCAGAAGTTTCTGCAACAAAATTGGAAGGCACCCTTATAGATGTAAATGTGTAAACCCAGCTCAGCTGGAATTTAAAAAATAATTATGGCTGTCACTATGAGAATAGGTAATGTAATCATATAATATACAATAATTAACAAAAATAACATTACATGGTATCTAAATGTTTTCACTAATCTTTATTAAATCATATTTTAAATGTGCTAATAATAATGCCAATATTTGTAATAGATCTATTTTTTTTTTACTTTTCCATGCGAAATAGACACCTCAATTTCTCAGCTAAATGAAAAGTTAAAAAAAAATTAAAGTGTATCAGCACTTTTAAATTAGGATTTCATAAAGTTTAACTTCAACAACAAAAACAAGAGGCTCCAGTACATATCATGAACATTGACCAAACCCACTGATTTGGCAGGAACAGTCAACTAATGTGTGTTAACATTTTGCTCTGTCCAATTATCAGGAACTAGTGCTCATAAGAATGTACGTTCCCGATAATTGACTTGATAATCTGCTTGTCTAAAAGGGACCTTTTCCCCTCTCCTCACTGAAACACAAGTCACAAGTTCTTGACCAATCTCAGCATGCAAGGGGTAAGAGGAATAGCTGTTGGCAGAACGAGTATTATGTCTTATACATAATGGGATTATAAAGGAGAAAGGCTGTAATGTGGACTGGATGCTCCATACTGGGGATCATTACCCTCAAGTCCTCATGAATAAGAGTATCAGGCAGGGACATGCGAAGAATATCTGAGGATGGGTTGTCATTCTAACTTAAAGCAAAACCCTATCCAGAAATGTTTTATCACCTATTCACTGGAACGATGATGTTTTAGATCACAGGGTGTCTGGCTGGCAGGATCCCCACTAATCGCTAGAGAGGCGGAATCTCTTCTTCCCAATATCATCCTCTGTGATATGGTAGAATATATATCAAGCAATGGTTGACATGGGCACTGCTGTTCCATACAAACTTGCCATGACTATGTGGTTTGGGAAGGGGCATAGAACAGGTTCTTCTGTCCCAGAGATCGTAACATGTACCCAATTTTATGTTTGGGGGGGGGTTGCAAAATCCACTTAGGGATTCCAAAGCTTTCAATTTCTTCCCTTCTGCTCATTCTGGTAACCTCAACTTCTACAATGTTTGGTAACCTCAGCGTCTACAATGTTTCCCGAGCTTTCATTGTGTGGTACAGGAAGATACTGACAAATATTGAATAATGACATGTATCTCTCAAACGATACAGAATCCTCCACCAGGGGCGTATATAAGAATCCATCTCTGAATGCGCCAGATCTGGCACTACCATGATTTTCGTTGTTGTGCTCCTATGACAAAGTAGAACAGCTGAACGCCACTAGCGCAGATGTGAACAAAGCCTAATATACACCACAGCTACTGCAGAACATTATAATAGTGATGAGAACTACACGTTTCCCATTGCTGGCAGTAGTTCTAGGCTAGGGATGTCCCGATACCGATACCAGTATCGGTATCGGGACCGATACCGGCATTTTCACGAGTACTTGTACTCGTGAAAATGTCGCCGATACCGCTGCCGATACCGGAAGTTCCGGTCCGGCAGCTTAAACCTAATCTGCCCAGTCCCCCTCAGGTCAGGCGCTCAGTCCCTCCATGCTCCTCCAGCCCCGCCTGCCTTCTTCATTCATAAAAGTGGGCGGAGCGAGCAGGCGGGACATGAGGCGCATGGAGGAACTGAGAGCTCAAGCTGCCCGATTCCTCCAAGCACCTCACGTCCCTCCTGCGTGCTCCGCCCACTTTATGAATGTAGAAGGCGCGCTGGGCAGGAGGAGCATGGAGAGACTGAGCGCCTGACCGGAGGGAGACCGCATCAAAAGTTAGTCATTCCGGCCACTTAGTGTATGGGGGATCTCTGGATGACACTGTGGGGATCTCTGGATGACACTGTGGGGAATCTCTGGATGACACTGTGGGGATCTCTGATGACACTGTGGGGATCTCTGATGACACTGTGGGGATCTCGATGACACTGTGGGGGATCTCTGGATGACACTTGGGGATCTCTGATGACACTGTGGGGATCTCTGGATGACACTATGGGGATCTCTGGATGACACTGTAGGATCTCTGGATGACACTAATGGGGGATCTGTGGATGACACGTATATAGCATAATATGCTATATATGTGTTATCCACATAGCCCCTGACAGTGTCATCCAGAGATCCCCCACAGTGTCATCCAGAGATCCCCACAGTGTCATCCAGAGATCCCCACAGTGTCATCCAGAGATCCCCCACAGTGTCATCCAGAGATCCCCCACAGTGTCATCCAGAGATCCCCACAGTGTCATCCAGAGATCCCCCACAGTGTCATCCAGAGATCCCCCCATAGTGTCATCCAGAGATCCCCCATAGTGTCATCCAGAGATCCCCCATAGTGTCATCCAGAGATCCCCCATAGTGTCATCCAGAGATCCCCCCTATAGTGTCATCCAGAGATCCCCCCATAGTGTCATCCAGAGATCCCCCATAGTGTCATCCAGAGATCCCCCTATTAGTGTCATCCAGAGATCCCCCATTAGTGTTATCCAGAGATCCCCCATTAGTGTTATCCAGAGATCTCCCCATTAGTGTCATCCAGAGATCCCCCATTAGTGTCATCCACAGATCCCCATTAGTGTCATCCACAGATCCCCCATTAGTGTCATCCACAGATCCCCCATTAGTGTCATCCACAGATCCCCCATTAGTGTCATCCACAGATCCCCCATAACAGCGTCATCCACAGATCCCCCATAACAGCGTCACCCACAGATCCCCCATAACAGCGTCACCCACAGATCCCCTATAACAGCTGTCACCCACAGATCCCCATGCATCCACAGATACCCCATAACAGTGTCATCCACAGATCCCCCATAACAGTGTCATCCACAGATCCCCCATAACAGTGTCATCCACAGATCCCCATAACAGCGTCATCCACAGATCCCCCATAACAGCGTCATCCACAGATCCCCATAACAGATCCCCTGGAGGCACATTGGTTGGAAAACACTATTATATTCCCATTTATCAATTTATTAACACTTGTACAAAGGAAAAGAAAAGCCGTTGTCCATAGCAACCAAATTCCAGCTTTAATTTTTTTCATTGCTATCGGCAACTGCGCCGCTATTTATACGAGGTATCGGTAATTGGTATCGGCGAGTACTTAAATAAAAGTATCGGTACTCGTACTCGGTCTTAAAAAAATGGTATCGGGACATCCGACAGTGTACGGCCTCCAGTGCTCTCTGGATACAATGGGGCCGGCAGCCGGATGGCAATTCGATAACCTCTATCAATTCCGGATTCAGAGAGCTCCGGCAGGTTATTCTCTGCTGGAAGAGTTTGCTGGAACCACTGCTGGCAGTGTAAAACAGGTAAAAATGAATGGGCAATGCATGGAAGAGTAATAGAGGAGAGGACTATAACACCCAGCATGTCAAGGCTGTTATTATGGAACACAAGTTGACATTATAGGCCTAGGGAGAGGATATAAGAGGAGAGAACTATAACTCCCAGCATTCCCAGACTGTTATTGTAGGACATCAGTGAACATTACATGAAGGGTGATACAGTAGGACAAAACTACAACTCCCAGTATTAGGATATTATGGGCAATCCCAGGACACCACTCCTCCAGGCACACACAGAAGCTCCACCCTATGTAGTTTCACTGCATTTTCCTCTCCAAGGCCGAGCTTTATCGCCCTGCCTTGGTCACATGTTGATGACATAATCACAGGTCCTTCAGCTGTAAAACTACTGACTGTACTCAGTATGGCTGCCCTGATCACATACTGATGACATCATCGCAGGTCCTTCTGCACAGCTAGCTAGCTTTTCCCATCTAGCTTTGTAAGTGTAATTGGGGGGCGGGGCTTTTTTCAGGGGCCCTATAGCAGCCTCGTGGGCTGCCTCTATTAGAGGACGCCACTGTCCTCCGCATATCATTAGATACTAATACAAGGTGTCACTCATCAGGCCTGAAAGTTTAGTTAGATTGCAGATCCAGAACATAAAGTATTACAGAGAATGGAAAAACATTCTCACTTCTCACCTAATGATCTCACAATCCGCTCAGACATTCACTGCCCAGACTATATGTTGTAGTACACCTTCAGTACAATAAGTTAGGGCTCTTTTACGCTGGCTACAGATCAGGTTAATTTCAGGCTGGCGCCTCTACATTATGCAGGATTGTTAAAGCAGAATAAAGTAGAGACAGGTGAGTTGATTTCAGCAGTCTGTCATTTATAAGTAAAAAGTAAGTAGTTGCCGAGAACCAACATCACAATCATTGCAGACTGGGCCTGAAAAGAGTCACGGCCACCTGAGAAGAGTCCTGGTTATTCATGAATTCCTTCTCCCGCCCACCTGCTGATGACTGACAGTCTTCTACCTAGTTTTCTCCCTTTCTCTCTAGGAGAGAACTGCCAATCATCAGCAGATGGGCGAGAGAGCAGGAGATTAGGAATAACCAGGACTCTTCTCAGATGGCCGTGACTCTTTTCAAGGCCTGGGCTGCAATGATTATGATGCTGGTTACTTTTAGCTCATGCTAAAAGTACACACTACTGAAATCAGCATTTATGTCACTAATTTATACTGCCCTCAGTGAGGTCCGCATAAAGTTGATGACAGGTTCCCTTTAAGACCGGTGTCTTAAACGCTGGTCTTAATAAATGACCCCATATATTTTTGTGCTCTACTTCCTCAGTGGCCCCTATGGTGTGTAGACCTACTTACAATGTTTCTCAGTTTTTGAAACAATTCCGTCATCTTACAATTGCTTAATAATTTCCTTGATGTGTACTTGTGTTGTATATGCTGGCAATAATCTTCTGACCTATATATTAACATGCCCGTCTATACTTAAATGTGCAAACCCATGTCAAAAGTGTGTCTTTTGGTCATACACTTGGCCAGAATATTTCTTGGAGTAAATAACATTTGTCCTTCTGTGAACGCGGCTAACAAGCATTGGTCAGTCTCACATGGCTGTTATACATATACATTTTTGCACCCATAAGAGGGATGCAATACCTGGACTCCAGCACTACTGTAAGGGGGCGTAACTACTGTGTGGGGGGCACTAAGAGGGCATTCTGCCTGTGAGGAGGCCATAACTAGGGAGAGCACACAGTACTGTACGGACAGTACATGGAGAGAAACAGCTAAAAGGCCGCTCACCTGGGTAAACTGCGACCAGGACGTAACAACCTGAAAGGCCTATGCAGGTTATCGAGATGCGCTCACGATCCCTGCCGGGTACCAGTAGAAGTAGAGCAAACAGTAGCAGAAGAGGGACTTGACCGCGGGGGCACTAAGGGGGCTGGGCGAGATTGGGGATGTAGAGATAGGCATTTGGCGAAGTTAGAAGAGTGGCTTAGTGTAAAAAAATTGCTACAGTGTGCTAGGCACCTTACTTCTATTGTCGCTCCTTGGGGTTTTCAAGAGTTGGGAGGCGTGGCTATGGGTATTTAAAAATTAAACCTATTCCTAGTAACTAGAGTTGAGCGAACTTCTATTTTTAGTTCGGCGTCCAAAGTTCGGGTTCGGGTTATCGTAGCATCCCGTTATGGATTCCATTACCGCGGACCATAACGGCATTTGGAATCCATAGGGGCTGCTTCAATAAACCCGAACCTTGGACAACACTAAGGACCTGGGGTGACGTCACCATCATGTGATCAGTGCAGGGGGCGTGGCTCAGCACTGGATTGGATAAGAGGTGATCCAGTGCTGAGCCACGCCCCCTGCACTGATCACATGACAGTGACGTCACCCCAGGTCCTTAGAGTTGTCCAAGGTTCGGGTTCATTGAAGGAGCCCCTTATGGATTCCAAATGCCGTTATGGTCCGCGGTAGCAGAATCCATAACGGGATTCTTTAATAACCCCAACTTTGGACGCTGAACTAAAAATAGAAGTTCGCTCAACTCTACTAGTAACCTAATAATATAATTTCTCATAATAATATAATTTCAGTATCCTAATAATATAATTTCTTCAGATGCAAAAACCTAATACTGTAGTTTTCTGCAACATTCAAAATTAAAATGGGAATCAAGTCAGGAGAGTAAGGTGCAGCTCCTGGGACTTAATGCAAAAGGTAACAAGGCCACTGTATAATGTGCCATTTCTAAAACTTGTGTCTTCTTAGAAAACAGAGGGGCAGACCCCCCTTAGGCCCCAGGGCTGGGGAGTTAACAGCTACAGCCAGGATTCTGAATCAATCTTATTGTTCTTCCTCTGAAAGGAGCAGCCGGGCCTGGTGACTAGTTGTGATAAGGTCTGGAGAGCAGGCTCCGGCCAGGTGGAGGTGTGTGTATGTATGTACAGTCTGCGCCTGACCTCGCGCGATAGGTGGAAGAGGGAGGGGGGGGAGCGAACGCTTTGAGTGACGGTTGCCGCAGCAACGGCCGGTCTTGCATTCCAAAGTCCCCGCCCACCTCAGTTCCCCCAATGGTTCTCCCAGATCCAGGCCAGGACGTTCCTGCCAGAGTTTGCAGTTGTATAGTAGTCACATTGCTGCGATCCGTTTACACTTCTGGGGAGGGGGGAAGTAATGATCGCTGCGTGTCCGATGGAAACCTGATCAGACGGGAGGGGTGGACTTTTTTTTTTTTTTTAACAGAAGGGGGGAAAAATGTCTTCCCCTTCAAACGGGATCCCAAATGCAATAGAGATCAAGCAGGAAGATGCCTTGGACGCGACTCCTTTCTCTATGGAGCATGCACAGCAGCCCGGGACAGAGGAGGGGATCAAGAACGAACTTGTGAGCGGTGGCGGCGGGGGGGCCCCGTACACCCTAGCCTTCTCCCCGGAGCATGTCGCCTGCGTGTGCGAGGCTCTGCAGCAAGGTGGGGACCTGGACAGGCTGGCCCGGTTCCTGTGGTCGCTACCCCAGAGTGACCTGCTACGTGGCAACGAGAGTATCCTGAAAGCCCGGGCGCTGGTAGCTTTCCACCAGGGCAGGTACCAGGAGCTCTTCTCGGTGCTGGAGAGCCATAACTTTGAGCCGTCCAACCACGCCATGCTGCAGGACCTCTGGTACAAGGCTCGGTATAACGAGGCGGAAAAGGCCCGGGGGAGACCCCTGGGGGCGGTGGACAAGTACCGGCTGAGGAGGAAGTTCCCGCTGCCCCGGACCATCTGGGACGGAGAGGAGACCGTCTACTGCTTCAAGGAGAAGTCCCGCAACGCGCTCAAGGAGCTCTACAAGCACAACCGCTACCCGTCCCCCGCCGCCAAGAGGAACCTGGCCAAAATCACCGGCCTGTCCCTCACCCAGGTCAGCAACTGGTTCAAGAACCGCAGGCAGCGCGACCGCAACCCCTCCGAGGCGCAGTCCAAGAGGTGAGCACGAAACTTCTGCACTTTCTTCTATTGTGCCTGCTGCAATATGGCGCTGCTCTGCTGCTAACTTTTTTTTTTTTTTTTGCTTGCAAGAGATCCCATCCATGCAGCCTGTATCAGTAAAATAGAGGTGCCTAGGTGTCAGCTTTGGGAGAAAGGCTGGGGAAGGGGGTGTAAAACTTGTGGTATGATTTTGGTGGCCTGCCTGTCTCATTTTAATTTTGACAGAGTGAATGATTTACTTGAATTTGATGCAGCCGGGTAGAGAGCATGGCGGATCAGGCTGCAGTGTTTTGAAACCTGATTCTGAACTCATTCAGCTCGGGTTTCATTGAAATCCTAGATAGGAGACGACTCCTTCTGTGCCAATGCCCTTTGATCGCCTTTGCTCATTTGCATTGCCCTTTTTTTATGATCCTGCCGTTGCGTACAGATTCCTGCAGCTGCCATTTAACCTTTCCGGTAAGATCTGGCGGTTTAGGTAAGGATTGGTCATTTTCCCTTACGCGCTGGGTTTAGATTATCCGCAAGGCACTGCTTTAAACTAAAATAAATGACTTCTGCTGGGAAAGGGGGGGGGACGGAGAAGGGGCGCTGATTTGCAGCCAGAGGGGGCTGAGATTGCTGTAAGCCCCTATGACTGCACAGGAGAGTGTTGGAACAGATGTGAGCTTGTTCCTAGCTGCCACTCAGTAGTTTCTGCACAGAGGGGAAATCTAGTGGGGGCTGCACTTTTAACACCTTCATGCTAAGTTTGACTCCTTTTGTTACCTGGTTGTTGTCTTTTTTAAAAAACATTTGACCGCCAAATGGTTTACACTGCTTTAGTACAATGCAACAAATTAAAAGCCCACATATGTAGGTGGCGTCTCCTTCCTACTGTGCAGATTGCCATATGGTTCTAGCGCAGACCCATGTAAAAGCAGCCTAGCTCACATTATCGGATTGCAGTGGCCTGTAGAGCCACGAGTTCCAGGATGCCGAGACACTCTGCAGAGTTTTCTGTTATGCTGGGACTTGTAGTTTCAGAACAGCCAAGGAGCCACAGGACAGTACATAGGACGTGTTGTAAATCAGGCCACGGACGGTGGTCCGTGCAAATGTTCAGCACCATAGGCTACAGAGCATTGGTTTATCATATTCAACAAAAATGACTTCTAACGTGGCAGGCTCCATCATTTCCACAAATTCTTATTCTTCCCTTTCATTCTTGACATGTTTATTGATGTGCGTCTAGTATGACAAAGGTGGTCACATCTGACAGTGTGGCCTACCATGGTCTGAGGGATAGCAAGTCTTACAAAAGACACTACTGATTACTTGAAGGAGTTGTCCAAGAGTAAGACAAGACCTCCCAGAGTGGGCGACCTGCGGTGGAGATAATAGCTGGTCCCCACTGCTGGGTTCGGTCTCCGACACGCCTGGGCCGGCTCTTCTTATCCATGCAGACATGAAATCGACATCTGTCAAGGGAAATATGTGACATAACCACTGGTCACCTGATGCAAGGGGAGCCGGTCACTGCTGCAACCTGTGATTGGCTACAGTGATCACGTGTCCCCCGACTGAGGGAGTCGGCCCGGGAGACTAAGACACCGAAACCAAGTATCTCCATGGGCCAGCCACTCTTAGAGGGGAGTCTTACCCTAGGATAAAACCTTTAAGTGTTCCCATCTAGGATATGCTTTTACTTTACTGTAGGTTGGGATCTGACTCCTGGGCCCCTAAAAACTGGACAACCCTTGTGGCATGCATGCAATAAAGAATAGACCATTACTTCCCTAACAGATCCCACGCTGCCTCTTCAGGTCTCCAGGTGGGCTATGCTGACCCAACTACAGCAATGATGCCGCATCGGCAACACGTGACCGCTGCAGCCAATCACTGATCTCAGCGGTATGCTGTTTGAGCCAAGTGACTGGCAGCAGCAGCTGTGACGTCACATTTTGTCGAAGTGATGCCACCGCTGTAGCCGGGTCAACAGATCCGTGGCACGTGATAGCCCCTTGAAATTAAGCTGAGCACAGTTCCCTTGCATTGCAGGTGGCTGAGGATTTGCTCTACAGCAGGCATCCTCAAACTGCGGCCCTCCAGCTGTCGTAAAACTACAACTCCCACAATGCCCTGCTTTAGGCTGATACCTGTAGGCTGTTCGGGCATGCTGGGAGTTGTAGTTTGCTGGGTTGCTGGGGGTCCCAGAGGCGAGACCTTCACTGGTCATAAAGTGGGGGCATATCTTAGCTATATACCATCTTTACGAGATGGGAATACCCCTTCAAAGGCTACATTAAATAGGTCACGGGACAGGGTGATTTTTTTTTCCTATCCGCGATAGTCAAGTGGTGTCTGGCAGCTGCTTATCTCCACTGAAATAATACGCATGTTCGGCCTAGCTGTTTGAATGGGCGAATCAGGACTGAAAACAGTGATCTAAACAGTTGTTCCCGTGGCCGCCAGTTATCCTGTCCTTTGTCCAGAGATTGCTCTTATGTTTGAGAGCAAGGTACAGGGTTGTAACGTTGTCTGGGACGTCAAGACTTTGCAGGGGTTAGTTTGTTGTCTTCAGAAATCCCTTATCTCTACAGGTTTGTGACTGGTTTGGCCTGCCAGGTGGAGGTGACCTGTTCTTCCAACAGAACGTTCAGCCCTTCCCTGTTCTGTCTCTTTACGCCTCCCATTTGCAGAACTTAATGAGAGAAGTTGCCCTGAGGTGTTTTTATTCTTGAAAGGCGCGTACAGCAGTGAAATACTGCTGTGTGTTGTATTTGCAGTGTGATCTGGCGTTCCCCATACTTCTAGATAGTTATTCAGTGCTCTGTAGACAGGACATTCCCTAAACTTATCTTTACAGCTTGAATATGTTAGCAGGGTATGCTGTGAAGCCTTAGCATTTACACTGTAGGACAATGCACCTAAGGTGACTGGGTTGCCTTTATGAATGAGTGTCTAATCCAAAGGAGCTGCCCCATACCATAGACCAGGGGTGGACTGGCAACCTAAAGTGGCCCTGGAAAAAAATAGTGAAAGTGGCCCATCCAAAATGACAAAAGGTTAGAGCAGCACAAGTAAGCGTGCTCAGCTATATCATCTGCAGTTCAGGCCTAGACCTCATCCAGCCTGGGACCTGAGATGCCGGCATTCCTCTGCTGTTTGTACACATGCCTCATTGACCTCATAGTCAAGTGGCCTGTTTGCCGTGAGGGCGAATGGTGGGACAGAAAGCCATGGGTAATGGTGATACAGTTGAGTTCAGAGATTACTTGTGCTACCCGGCTTGGCTCGGAAGTACTTGATGTTCCCATCCTTAATTTATCATTGCATACCTGGCAGCCTGAGGGGGCCTCGAGTGGACCCCTTGGCATCAGCCTACCAAGAAATTTCCCGGTGGGGTCTATGACCAGTCTGCCCCTGCTATAAACTGGAATTGGGCAAGTGTGAGTGTGCATATAAACAGACACACGTATGCATCTTTTTTTTTTGTCCGTCCGAAACTCAGCTTTTATGCCGAAAATCAGTCTGATCACCGCTGGATCTCATTACAGTCAATGGAGATGTGAACAAGGTGTAAACAGTGACCGCGGCTATGACAGAGTGCTATTCAGCAACATAATGAAAATCAGTTGGATCGCAGCAACCCTAGAATTGCAAAAAAAAAATTATCCAAATGTTTCTGCAACTTCCTAGTCACATTGTGACCCCATTTTCTTACATTAAGCAATCTTTGGTTGGTCCTGACCAAAGTCGCCATCCCTGACGGAATTCCTCCTGGCCCCATTTACTATAATGGCGGCGGAGATCCGGGAGCAACCCAAAAATATGCTGAGAAGTGGCCGGACAGAGACCCCTGCCGGCTGCTTCTCTGTGAATTTGCCAGGTTGCGCCCGGATATCCACCAGTCCCCATTATAGTGAATGGGGCGGAACGGAATTACGGCAGTGATGGATCCTGCCGGAACAGCCTGTCGGATCTGCATCAACACAGATGTATAACAGGTCTAACCTCTGTAGCATGTGATGGAGCATGGCCCATTACAAGTCAAACAAGAAAACTAAAACCCTTCAAAGACATACGCCGACACACGGAAATACAATATCCATAAGATACCATTACCTCAGTATTACGGCTTTATACCAGAACCAGTATGGCATCATATGGCCGACTGCGTTAGTAGGTTTCAGGAAAATGGATAATGTGTATCAGTTGCTAATAAATTAAAAGATCTACAAGGTCAACAAAATCCTTTACTTCATGATGTGATGTTTTCAGCCGTATCAATAGGAATTTCTTTCCTGATATAGCATGCATGTTTCCATATACCCGCCATTGTAAATGTGCAAGTATATGTCATAGATCAACCCTTTACAGCTTGTAAAATATTCATGGGCTTTAAGTGTGCAGTTATGCCTCGCCTTCAGATATGACAGCCCCGCACAATGGATGCTTATGCATTTGCTGCTTGAGGTCTTAATTGTCCGGTTACAGGCATGAGCTGCAGAACGGTTTTTTGTAATTTGTGCTTGATGCGTGTGCTTTCCAAGGCGAGATAGCAATCTCCATATCCCCGGCTTACTGCATAGGGATGTGGGGGAAGGGAGGCTTGATGGATGGGCAAATGTAGACAGGTAACATTCCTTGTGCTGTCTAAACGAATGCTTCCTGGGTAAAGAAAACCTCCCCCCACTCCTCTGAACCTCTTTCCCATACATTCACACCTTTGGGGCATTCCTTCGTAGTATTCCAGGCCTTCTGTGAATTGCAAGCTTGTGTGATCAGGAAGTATATAATTACGCTGGACGTTTACTTTGGGTTTCGTTCACATGCACGTCGGAGGCAGCACGCTTTCCTCTCTTGCCTGGTGAAATGGTAACCTGACTGACCCTTTGATAGTCAATGGGGTTTGTCTAGTGCAGCTGGTTTCAGTTATATGTCAGATTTGGCACTTACTGTAGGTCATTTTCATTGTGTTGCTCCTATAAATGAGCCGAACCGAAATAACAGCGCTGTTGTGAACCCAGCAATTGGGAGCAATTATTTCAGGGAGAGATGGGAGGTTACCCTTCCAGGACTCCCATCTAATGGGGGAATACATGTGAGCAACCACAAGCCATAGACATACATGTCTGTCAACAGATGGTTGGGGGCCACACAGAATGGTATCAAGGGCCCTATGTGGCCCCCAGGCTGCAGGTTGTGCACCCCTGTCCTAAGGGTTGATTCACATGATCGTGCTCGGTCTGGGAAGCACAGCCTGTGTATCGGCCATGGCTCCTCTGACCTGAACTGACTACATCATGATGCCGTCAGTTCCTATCAGATCGGGGTGTATTGTACTGTGCTGACATGATGTGAGCATAGTACAGTAGACACACAATGTGATAGGAACTGACTGTCATAAATCGCTATAATGAAGTCAGTTTAGGTCAGGAGAGCCGCGGTCGGTCCGGGAGATGCAGCCTGCACATGGGCTGTGTTTACTAGGAGCAAGCGCTATTGTGTGAATCAGCCTTAAGGACTCATGCACCCGGCCTTATGTGTTTTGCAAATTGTGGATCCACAAAACATGGATCCCGGCCTTGTGCATGCTGCCGTTTTCTTTTTCACTTCAATAGAAATGTCCTATTCTTGTCCACAAAATGGACAAGAATAGGGCATGTTCCATCTTTTTTGCGGGGCCATAGAAAAGGACGCATGAATGAGTCCACATCTGATCCGCAGAAAATTTGTATAGTATGCAGACCAAACATTCGGTTGTGTGCTTGAGCCCTAAGGCAGAAGTTGGTCACCCCTTATTTTGGTGGCTGGTTAATAATTTCTTAGTAAAAAAGTGTCTCCTTTTCTGCAGTTGTAGATGAAGTAATTGATTGCTTAGAAAAGAACTTTTCTATTTTACAGCAATGCTCGGTACGGTATTTGTTTTGCTTGCTTAATAACTGCTCCCCGTTTACAAATGCCACCACTTAACTGCCATATATTTGCCAAATGGCCCTTCTGTGTTTGCTTCTTGCCACTTCACACAAGCTGAAGTGTCCATTAGTCTCCTCACAAGAGGGTTTCCCTGAACCACCTGTTTGCTTATACTTTTAAAGTTTTTTATTTTTACTGTCAATTCATGTCACTTCCATTTACATTGCAGTTTTGTTAATGATTTTTCTTTTTGTGTCCTTTACTTTAGTGAGTCTGATGGAAACCACAGCACTGAGGATGAATCAAGCAAAGGCCAAGATGACTTGTCTCCACATACTCTTCCCAACTCCGATGGGGTCTCCAACCTAAACCTTTCATCTCACCCAGATGCCGTGTATATGCAGCACATTGGAAATAAGATCTCCTTAGGTTCTTCTGGAGTGCTGTTAAATGGAAGTTTGGTATCTTCCAATACTTCACCTGTCTTTCTAAACGGCGGATCGTTTATCCAAGGACCCAACGGCGTGCTTCTAAATGGTATAAATGTGGCAAATTCACAAACGGTGACATTGAATTCTCCAAAAGTGACCTCTACCATTGTAAGCAATGGTGCCCAAAACTCGGACATCTTAGTGTCTTCCCCCGAGGAAGTCAAGGTTCTTCAAGCTGGTTTGACAGATTCTTCCTCAACGTACACTACAAATATGCAGCCTTCTTTCCCCGGGTTAATACCTGCTACAGAAGTCAAGAGTGAGACTATCCAGTCTGCTGCTTCTCAAGATGGCGGAACAGTTGTTACATTTACCACTCCCATACAGATAAACCCATATGGCATTGTCCAGATCCCCAGTTCAGGAACAAACGCCCAGCTCCTTAATGGAAGCATTGGATTCTCCACACTCCAGCTGCCTTCTGTCGCCATGTCTCAAGGTAAATGCTAGGTTTAGAACGCACGTACGTACATATGGATGTGCCGTCATCCTGGTACATTGTTTTCTAAAATGTTTTGTGGATTTTAATACCTCATTAATTTGGGTAGGCACCTTGTAAACACTGGACATTTAAAGAGGTTTATGGCCCTTTAAAAATTGCTGCTAAACTATGTAAAAATTGTAAAAAAAATATTTTAATATACTTCGAAATATGGTGCAGGAACAGAGCCTTTCTGTTGTCAAAGGATTGTATCCTAAGGATAGGTCACCACTATGAGGGTTTGACTCCTGGCGTCCCGACTGATCAGTTCTGAAACCTGAACTTCTCGGGCTCCATCCATTGTGCAGTGGACTGAGCTGCTCCCATGCGGTATGGGGGTGAACGTTCATTAAAGGGGTTACTGTGCTTTTTTTTCATTCCTTCAGAAATTTTCTTTCCTTTGGATTTGAAGGGGAGAAAAACAGCAGCCCCAATATCTCCATTTATATATATATTTAGCCATATTGGAAAAGGCAGATAATACCACTCTAAACGTAGCCGTGTGGTCGGACCATCCGTATTCTAACAGGGTCTGTTGAGGTGTCTCTCGATCATCACTGTGCCATCAGCATTGCAAAAACATATAACAAACTTGATTTATCTGCATTTCTCTGGTAGTATTTGCAGGATTATATAGCTGCAGGATTGCATATTGTGTGGTATTACAGGGTACAATTGCCTGTAGTGATGTATAAAGTAACGCCCCCCCCATACTTTATTTGCTCCCAGGGGCGTAACTATAGGAAGCAGGGGAAGCGGTTGCTTTGGGTCCCTGACCCAGAAGGGGCCCATCCAGGAGGAGGAGGACTAAGATTTTGTCAGGACCCCTCAACAGTATTACACAATGAAATTATATACAGTGGCAGTATAGACAGTGTAGAAAACGGATGGAACAGCTGCCGGGCCTGGTCTGAGAGAGCCATCTTTACTAGCCACAGGAAAGGGGGCGGCATGAAAGGAAGGGGTTGTGAAAAAATTACTGGGGGAGGGGGCCCAGTTCAAAAATTTGCTGTGGCGCCCAGTCATTTCTAGTTACGGCACTGTTTGCACCTCAGTGGTTGCCATTTTTTTTTTTTTAACATTAAGTGTATGGGTATATACTGTCTGCCATTTCATAAAGCAAAATGTAGCCTTGAAAGCTGTGCCCATTCCATGTTTGTGAAGTCATTGAGAACAACGGCAAAGCTGTGTCTATACTTTTATGTTGCAGCTGTTCTGCGGTATTAATAGCACCGCTACGTATGAGGTATAATTAAGTGGCCTTCGTAAACTTATTGGTTTGCAGCGGTCCTGCTTTAACAGCCCATGAGTGGGACTTCCAAATGGATATAGCCATCATTTGGTTAAATGTCTGCTGTATATATACCTCATGCTAATACAGAGAAAAGTGGCGCACTGTAGGCGCTGCTCATCTCTATCTGCAGAAGCAGCCTGTCACTGATTACGATGAGTGACAACCACGGATTGATACGTGGTGCTTCTTTATCAAGTTGTTCTTCAGCAGCTATGCTTTATATAGTAGTATGCTGCAGCTGCTGCAGAACATCATTAGACACATCCGAGGAGAGTTTCTTTTAAAAAGGATTACGTTTTGCAGGAGTGTAGGTAACAAATAATGTAGCCCCCAGCTGTGCATTATATAGAATATTATGTGCACTCTGCTTTTATATGGTCGTGGTACAGCTCTGTGACTTGTGCTATTCCTATAATATACGTAGTATTTTGTTACTATTAGACTCTCAAGGTGTGAACAGAGATTGCCGGTAATAATGTAAAATGTTGCTTCACATCACAGGTGATGCCGAGACTTTGTGCAGTCCATGGAGCCCCCAATTAGTGACGTTCTAGCTCTTAAAGAGGACCCGTCCCCTCTCCTGACATCTCTGTTGTAGCAGCCACTTGCATTCCCCATGTAATGTAACTATTCTGGAGCATTTGTTCTTATGATGTGCGATTTCTCTATTATTCCTGCTAAAAGTTAAAAATGAAGTACAAGCAGTTTGCAGTGAAGGTCCAGATGGGTTTTACTAATTGGGGATGTGACCCTGCACTAATTGACACCATCCAATCAGTGCAGCCAGTGTCAGACTGTAGAGGGACACACTCCCATCTGGTAGCACCGATCTGTACCTTTACTGCAAACTGCTAGCAAATCATTCATAGCTTCTATCAGGAATAATACAACAATGGCACATCATAGTCATATGAATAGATGCTCCAGAATTATTATTATATGTGCAATGTAGATAGTAACTAAAACAGATATGTCAGGAGAGGTGACAGCTCCTCTTTAAAGAGCACCTGTCAGCATGATCAACCCTATTAAACAGACATCCTGCTGTTAGGGTGCTTTCACACTTGCGTTCTGAGGATCCGGCAGGCACATCCGTCCCCCCGGATCCGTCAGAACGCAATTCGCCTGAAAGCATTTGAAGACTGATTAGGATCCTGATTAGTCTTCAAAATGCTTTAAGGTTACCATGGCAGCCAGGACGCTACTGAAGTCCTGGCTGCCATGGTAAGTACTCCGCAGCAGTGTACTTACCTGCGCTGCGGCTGCCGGGCGCTCCTTCATGACATCACAGGTCCCCTAAGGATGCTGTCACACAATTGTGGTTGTGCTGTATTTTAGGTTTGGCAAAAAAAAAACACTGTTTTTCCTTTGCTGGAAGAAAACACAGTATAATTGTATGTTTGATGCAGTAAATCTGCGCTGTGACATCATCATCCGAAGGGTTGATCATGCCGAATGAACGAACACTTATTGAAATCCATGGCCTCTCTTTTTTGAGAAATCTGCCGTTTTTCATATGCTAATTAGGTTTCAGTGCCCAAGCCCCCCAGAGCACTGCTTTGCCTTTGGCCCCTTAGCTCCCTCACCTTAAATGACAGGGCCTGGCATCCTCTCTGTCTGCCAGAACTGGTGAATGTTCCGTCTTTGCATATGCAGAACATGTCAGCCGGCCTTCCCAGATCCTGAGATCCAAATGTCATCAGCACATGCGCAGTTTGGATCTCAGCATCGTGGAAAGCTGATTGAGTTGTACTGAAAATGCTCTGATTGAAACATTCACTGTTGCATGCGTGGGATTAAAGGACCAGACAGGAGGACAGTGAGGATGCCGGTCCTTGTCTAATGAGGAGTTCCTAATGGGGAAAGGTGGTGCTGAAGTGGTGATCCAAGGGGCTAAGGCTACTTTTATATGTGCCTCTTTAATTCTGTCTTCGATTCCATCATAGCATCTCAATAGCGGAAGAAAACGCTTCGGGTTTGTCCCCATTCATTGTCAATGGGGACAGAACTGAACGAAATTGAGTGCACCAAAATGCATTCCGTTCCGTTTGGTTGCGTCCCCATTGCGGAAAAAAAAAATGCTGCAAGCAGCGTTTTTCTGTCCGCGATGTGGTGTGGAGCAAGACTGATCCATCCTGACACACAATGTACGCCAATAGGGGACGGATCCTTTTTCTCTGACACGATAGAAAACAGATCTGTCCATTGACTTTCAATGGTGTTCGTGACGGATCCGTCATGGCTGTATAAGACATAATACAACCGGATCCGTTCATGACGGATGCATGCGTTTGTAATATTGTAACAGAAGCGTTTTTGCAGATCCATGACGGATCCGCAAAAAACGCTAATGTGAGAGCCTAATTATGATAAACTAAACAGCATAGCGTTTAGTTCATGGCGACGTTGTCACGTGATGTCCCTTCCTCATAGAGTTTGTAAACCAGAAGGACCAATTATAGGTATGGGTACAGCGTACAATCAAGGTACAGACTAATGGCATAGACCAGTGATGGCTAACCTTGGCACTCCAGCTGTGGTAAAACTAAAACTCTCAAGATGCCCCCTTGTTTGGCTGCTCTCAGAACTTTATAGAAATAAATGGAGCACGCTGGGAGTTGTAGTTTCACCACAGCTGGAGTGCCAAGGTTAGCCATCACTGGCATAGACCCAGTAGCTTGTTCATTAAGTGTTGCCTTTGATGCGCAGCTGCATGAAATGCCTTTGGCAGGTTCTGGCCTCATGCACACGACCGTTGTTTGATTCCGTGTCCGTTGCTCCGTTTTTCGTGATTTTCTGCGGACCCATTGGTTTTCAATGGGTCCGTGGAAAACTCGGAAAATGCACCGTTTGTCCTCCGCATCCGTGGTCCGTGATTCCAGTCCGTCAAAAAAATATAACCTGTCCTATTCTTGTCTGTGAAAAACGGTTCACGGACCCATTCAAGTCAATGGGACCGTGAAAAAATGCGGATGGCCATCCGTGTGTCATCCGCGTTCCGCGTCCGTTTTTTTTGCGGATCCCTTGGCAGGCACTTGGCAAAAATTGTCAGCCTGTCTTTTGGTAAAATCTTTTGGGTCATGTCCGCTAAAAAAAAGGAAGACATACGGAAACACAACGGAAGGCAAAAACGGACACTGATCACTGAACAACGGAACCCCTTTTTGCGGACAGCATAAAAAAACGGTCGTGTGCATGAGGCCAAAAGGTAACTTAAAGGGGTTTTCTAATGGTACAAATACCCCCCACAATACCCGGGCCCCTCCTATAGCCGATACTTACCCGATCCCCGACACCCGCGTGACGGTGAGATGCAGTGGTGGGCGGTGGCCATGCAGGGATCCGGAGGGGCGGCGGGGGGGGGGAAACGGGTAAGTATCGTCTAACGCAATTATACAAAAAATTTTATTACATGTAGTTGCAAAAGTATTCAGATCCAGGTGCTGGTTTGAAAACTATAGAATATTTTTTCATGGGACAACAAACCCTTTAAATCATCAGTTCGCTGTCTTCATCAATGCAGAAGAACTGCTTTTGCATTCGGGCAGTTGCCAGGGAATCCCATGATGCCAAGAATGATGTCACAGGAATTCCCTGTGAGGAAGGCGCTCAGAGGCTTGCAGAGGAGATGCAATCTGTCTATATACAGATAAGTGGTAACTGTTACCACTAGGTCACTCTTATCAGTGATCTGTATACAGAGGACAGCAGGGATCACATCACGTACATAAATATAGCAAAATGTAAAGATACAAGGAGAAAAACTAAATGTCTATCGGGTTACTCTGCATATAGTCTCAAATAACAAAAGTAGGAATACTCACCACATCCATATTTTTTCCCGTTTCTGACCATATTTCTCTAAAAAAGACATACAAAATTAATTGCTATACACTATATTTTAATTAATAATAAAGTATTGTATGTCCTGCAAAAAAGGAACACAACATTTTAGGGTAGACTAATAAAAAAAAATAATCCCCTTTGAAATGTAGTGGCCATTGGGTACCACAGCTTCCCAATGATGTTGCTGATCACTGGGGAGGCAGGGACGCTGACCCTTTACTGATCTGATATTGATGGCCTATCCTGTGGATAGGTCATCAGAAGGCTGATCCCGGAAAAGCCCCTTTAAGGCTGCTTTCACATCTCCGCAAGTTTATTCAGTTTTCTATGTGATTGTGTTCATTGTTTGATGTTTTTCTGCATGGGAAACACTCAGTTTTTGACGCATTTTTCACACGTGATGAAAAACTGAAGGTTAACACTAAACCTCGCCTAGCGGCCATCATTAAAAAACACATTGCAGCTGCATGTCTTCCGTTTTTCACTCAAGAAGCCAGGACTATGTGAAAAAACGGACAATATAGAACATGCGATTTTTCCTGAATGCTGCGATGATCAATCATAAACGTTGCTAATGTGCACAGACCCATTGAAATCAATGGGTCAGGATTCAGTCCAGATGATATGTGTTCACTACATGCATCGCATTTGGATGGAAAACTCGCTTGTGTGAAAGAGGCCTAAGGGACTAGTAGCCGTTCCTAACCGTTGAATGTAGCATGCACTTGTTGAACACCACTATTACAGATGCATGTAAACGTTTCTGAAGATCATGGCAATAAGGTGACATTCCTATGTTCTGCCATTAATGGGATCTGATGGGAACCGAATTATGCTGTGTAAGAAAATGTGCATGCTATAAAATTAGACTGCCATCACATGGTGGACCAAAACCGCTGCACGCAATGCTTTCGTCAACATTAGGACAACTCTTTCTTGTTCCCCCTTCCCCCAGAGATCAGCTGTTGTCTCCAAGACAGCTGCAAGTGGCCACACAATTCCCCTGCAGATGATTGCACACCGCCTGTTTGAATGAATGGGAGACATGTGATCCCTGGTTGTATGGAGTCACACAGAGCAAGAGACACTCTTTCAAGTGGGACTTTTAGCGGTGGCTTGTCTTGATGGGACAACCCCTTCCGGTCTAAGTATTGATATCATGTGAGGTGTCAGGATGGCATGTAATCTGCTGTAGGCCATAGTTTATGGAGGTCTCACACTGATTCTACTTACCTGCTTCCTATCTGTTTAAGAAAGCGGTGGAAGTGGGACCAGCGTGGTTAAGGTGGTCCCTGCTCAGAATAAGCCTTGTAATGCCAATACAGTCCATAGAAATACTACAGACTTTATCAGTGTCATTTTCACTGGTGGAAGAGATGTCTTGTTCGTGGCATTTTAGATTTTTATTTTGTTTTTGGACGGGGTTCTCCTTTGATTCCTGTATTGCGTTCACTACTTGTTATGTGAAGCCTGGGCTACTGCAAGAGAGACGAAAAGGTGTCTGAATAATAAGTGACTAAAATCAAGAACATGGCAGCATTGAGGAGAATCGCCAGCCTGTAGACACGGGTTCTAGGTGCCTCTTTAAGTTGGCCAATGTGAGGAAGATAGATGATCTGCAAAACCAGGTAAGAGAATTATTTACACTGCTCCATTTTAAATGAAATAAAATATTGAATCATGATTGATTTTAACTTTCAATTAACCACCAAGTTTGATTTTTGCCAGGCTTATTGGGAGGTTTTGATTTAAAGATCAGACCTAGATGAGGTCAGCCAGATCTCCTCTTCTGCTCCTTTGCAGTAGCTCAGTCTACAGGACCTTGTGCCACAGACTTCACAGTGTGTAAGTATTTGACATGATTTTTTGCCTTCAAAAATTCTCACAACCGTAGTTCTTACTTTATTATGCCATATTGTCTTCCCACAGGTAACCTTGTGAGTGAGAAGTATCGTAGGCAATTCTACTGTACCCCTGAAGACCACGAGACAGCCCGCCCTAAAGTATCTTCTCAAAATCAAAGTGATTTTGAAACCAATGTCCAAACGAAACATCGGCAGAGCATTGTTGAAGAATCTCAGAAAGATTCTAAATTTAAAGGCAGGGAATTGAACAAAAGTGACCCAAAAAGCCCTCTGTTATCTTGTGCCTCTCTATGTGATGGTGCATCGGATGGCAGAGCATCCAGTTTGGAGCAGGTTCTTCCTGGATGTTCATCGGCAGAAGACCTTTACCTGCCAGAGAGAACCTCTTCTTCAGATAGTGAGGACCCTGTGCTCCTCCAGAGGCCAAAAAGAATATTAAAGAAAAAGTTCAGAAGACGCTCCTCGTTGGTAACTAAGTCTGCTCCTTGCTCGAATTTACAGCCCCTTCAGGGGATGAAGAAACAACCTGAAGAATCTCAGCAGAGAACACCGGATCAGCCTGCGGGATCGAGTTCACGCGTAGATCAAAGATTGAGAGATCTTTGTGAGCTGCAGAGTATGATGGCTACAGACTTGCGCGGCCTTCGCACTGAGATGGCCAATATTGGTCTGATACTTGGCAAGATGTTGGCGCTTTTAGAAAAATCTATGACTTCCAATGGAGATAAAACTGATGAAATGTAAAAAATTGCTGTACTGTTACTTTAGTAGAGTTTGAATACATTACAATGTTTGGAATCTGTTACTTTCTATTTTTGCACTTTTTTTATGTTACCAAATAAATATTGTTGTTGAGCCTGTTGGCTGATTGTATTGTGATATATCTATTGACTACTTTGATTTGATTCAACTTTATTGTCATTACACATGTATAAAGACAGGGTAACGAAATGCAGTTTGCATCTAATCAGAAGTGCAAAGAGCAGCAGGTGCAATAAAAACACGTTGTATACAGATAAGGGCAGTGTAGAAGGTAGGAATAGTTATGTACAAATACGTTATATATACAGGTGTTTATATTGCTATACAGAGAGCACATATGCAGATGTGCTGATGTATACATATATACAGATGGTTTGTTCTATATTGCTATACAAACGGGCAAATATACAGATGTACTATGAACAAGTGCCCCAAACTATAGCAGTAACCAATGTGAACTTACAGTGAATGTTGAGAATGAATGACAGTCATGATCATGGTCATTTAGGGTTAAAGTTAAGTGATATACAGTGTATTCCCTGGTATACTTTCTTCCTTACCTCAGCAGAAGTAACAGTTTCCCTACAAAATGCAAATGTAGGCTGGTTTTATTGGAAACCATTAGGAGAAAAAAATGTGTTTGCAGCATTGGATGCTGTGTGAGGAAAAGAGCTTTCCAGAATTCTGGTTTCCTTAAAGATACAGTATTTAACTATCGGCTAAGTTGGAGTTGGTATAGTAATATTTAAAGTGGTTATCCCATGATTCAGTGTAAAAATTGAAAATCGGACGTTCTATAGTACCTTTCTGCTGCAGCGCTCTCTCTGTAAATGTCACAGCTTCCAACAGTCGAAATGGCTGGTGGCAGTTGGAAGGATAGAACTGAGCATGGTGGACCAGTCAAGTGGACAGAGAGATAAGGAAAATAAAACAGCAGGTGGCGCTATACAGATACATTTTATTGAATAGCTCCGTAGCTATGCAAAAATTTTATTTACATGCAATTACAAAAGTATTCAGATCCGGGAGCTGGTTTCAAAAATGTAGATTAGTTTCCTTTTAACAACTATTTGGTGGTTGTAATGATTATAGGTCTATGTAGGTTAGGGTTAGTCAGAATCCTACATTTCATCTAACTATTATCCCATGCCTATGACTAGCTTAACTTGCATGGTGCTATAAGTCGGAGTGAGATGGTTTCTTGTTTCAGAGATAATTTTCTTTCAAGGGATAAAGAATTTGGTGGATATGTAACATGATAGAGGCAGATGTACTACTTTCATAATGAATGCACTGAAGTCTGTGTTGCAGAAGACAAGTTCCAGTTTACGTAAATGGCCGCTCCATGATTGCATATTCAATTACTACATTGTATTTAACTGCTTGCCAACGTTCCACTGATTATATATGTCCAGGTGGTCTGCACATATCTCTGCACGGACATTTTAAAATGTCCTCGCAGAGACTGCAGCCGCATGCTAATCGTGCAGCAGCTGGAGTGAGGAGCCCGCTGTCAGTGGCAGCAGGGTCCCCATAGAGAAGGCAGTGATGTGTCTCACCTTCCCTGCCTTCCCTATCGCTCTATTCACCACTCTGAACGAGCTCTGTGTGTAAAGATCAGGAAGCGGTGATGCTGTTTCTTGCTCCGGTCCCAGCAGTCCTGTGATCACCGGTGTCTGCGTGGGCTGCTGGGCTCTGCAATCAGACCTGTGCAACCTCGCTGGGGGCTGTATTCTCCCTGTACCTGGGACTAATGTCAGCCCCAGTTATAGGAGAAAGCAGCATTTAAAAAAAAACGTAAAGTTAAAAGGGTTCTTGTATGAACTTATGGGGGCTCAGTGTAAAATAAAAACAAGTAAAAAATAAATAGGCTAAATAAAAAATAAATAAAATAAAAACAATAATTAAAAAAATAACAAGGTAAAAATATCACACCGCAGCTTCTAGCCTAGTGACCATAACCCATGCATCCCTTATATCAAAATGATCGTTATGGAAAGGGGACATGAAAAAAAATTTAAGTTGCAAATTGTGATATTAAAGAAAAATGTCCAAAAAAATAGAATGAAAAAGGGCCTGGTCTTGAGCTGGTTAAAAAAATGGGTAATTGTGTATTTACAGCTGCTATTTGTCAATTTCCAGTTTATACGTATTCTATTAAAGGGTTATTCTCATCTCCTAAAGTGCACTTTATGGTCGGTGGGACCTCTGAGAATAAAGGGGCCCATGGTCATTATTTTCCACTGTAGGCGTTCTCCTCTTCTAACAGCACAGTGTAATCCATACATTGCACATCTGTAGTAATGGTGATCAGCTCTGCAGTATTAGTCTTCGGCTCAGTAGTAGCTCATTGGCATGCTGTGAACAGCTGTTTGGCATATATACACAGTTATATTGTATATTGAGTGTGTATATACTGCTCTTGTATATAGTAGACCAGCAATACTGCAGTGAGTGAACAAGTGCATTAAGTATTTACAGCATTTACTTACATTTTCAGGGACCACAGTAAGGCCTCATTCGCATATACGTGGACCACGGTCCGCGAAAACCCGACCTCTGAGTGCACGAGGGCACGGCGTCATTGGTTGCTATGACGCCTTGCGCTTCGTGCCACTGTAAGTAATACACTCGCAATAAGCAACCAATAACGCCGTGCACTCGGCAGGACGGGTTTTCACTGACCGTGGTCCACGTATGTGTGAAAGAGGTCTAAGGCTTCATGCACATGACCGCATCTTTTCATCCGTGTGCTATCCACATATTTTGCAGATAGCAGACTGACCCATTCATTTCTATGGGGCCACGCACACATACGTATTTTTTGAGGCTCCATGCGGTTGTTGCGCAAACTGGAGTACAGGTCCTATTGTCGCACGCATAGCAGAGAAGACATGGAACACTACATGCTTGTGTAAAGTATGGTTATTATATGTGTGGATAAAGCATTCAAAGTGCTGTGTCAGTGACACCCAGGAAGGTTGCAGAGGGTGCGTGATGTTTTTGTAAGACCATTGATACATGACATAAGATGTGGCCTATTTGATGGGCAGAGTGTACAGTACTAAACTTTTCTATGCCTAATGGATCCTAAGGTGTAAATCCTGTACTGTCAGGAATTAAAGGGATTGGACACCTCAAGTACAATGTATACCCATATGGGTATTTATGGCTTCACAGGATATTTCATAAATGACCGATAGGTGCACACCTATCTGGATAAAGGGGCCCTAGCTATAAACACTGATTGCAGAGGCAGCTGTACATGCAGAGTTCTGAAAATACCCAAGTGCTCTTACCCGAGCATGCACAGCCTCCTTGAGATGGGGCCCCGTTCGCCATACCTCTACGAGATATTTATTGCATGTTCTGTAGAAAAGCCATAAATGTCAAGATAGGGATACACCTTAAACCGATGTGGGGCGCATTTGAATCTAGGCAACTTAAAGAGGACTTCTCCTGACAAGTCTATTTTAATAACTAGTTGCATTACCCATGTAATACCAGCTTTTCATATCACTCTGTTGTACCATTCCTCTGTTATTCCTACTATACATTTATGTATAAATTGCTGGCTGGGTGCTAGCATTCTCCTTGTGGGAGGGATGTTTTCCTGCACAGTTTGCCTCTGTCGCCACTGATGGGACACCCCTAACTGGTAACACCCATTTGGTAATTCATTCATAAACTCTTAGAAGGAATAACATGGGAATATACAACCTAGAGTCCTACAATTGTTCCAGAATTTCATGTAGAATACAATTATTGACTATATCAGAAATGTCAGGAATTGTGCCAGGTCCTCTTTAAAATGGTTTTCCAGGACTTTAATATTGATGATATAATCCTCAGTATAGGTCCTCAGTATCTGATCAGTGGGGGGTACCAACACCCGGGACCCTCGCCAATCGCATGTTTGAGCGGCCTTCTCTGTATTTACCAAGCACAGCATTCTATATTCTATAGCGGCTGTGATTGGTATCGCGCTTTGCCTCATTCACTTAAATATGGCTGAGCTGTACCTAGGTCATGTGACTGATGAACGTGGCATCGCACGTCCTAGGAAAAGCTGAAAGAAGGCGCGCCTCTCCTGAGAGTGCCTCTGCCTTTTCAAACAGCTAATCAGCGGGGGGTCCCGGGAGTCGGATCCAGGGGTTCACCACCAATGAGCCCAGGTGAGGCAATTCCCTCAGACGGCAAGACCTAGAGACAAGTGGGGACAGTTGCAGGATAGGTCATAAAACCCTTTAAATATTTTTGGGATGTAGTCACTTTGCCAATTAACTGTTCACGTTTCTCTTTGCAGGAAATATTGGAAACCTCTCTGTTGTTCCTGGTACTTCAGAGGGAGGAACATTTACAAGTGACACCATCTCTAGCGGTGATCAAGGAAAAGTGTTCCTCAGCTCTCTCCCTCCCAGCACAGTCGTCTACACCGTTCCGCATTCTCTAAAGCAAGATGGCCTGGAACGAAGCCTCGTCTTTTCTCCGTTAATGCCGGTCAATCAAAGCACAGCACAAGTAAACATTAGCATGTCCTCTGATGAGACCCTGCAGTCTGTCGCGGCTTCCTTGGTGAACGGAACTCACGGGCAGAATTTTTCACTGGCGCCTACCTTAATAACTGCTTCTGGAAATCTTGCCTCTGTTACAGGGAACCAGTCGGCTTCTCTCAGCCAGCCTATTTCCACACATGCCGCCGCCACCACGACCAGTGTCACAGCCACAAGTAACGCAAACTTTGCACCTCTGCCGAACTGTCACTACATTGCTGCCCAAGACCTGTTGTCTGTGACCTCTGCACAGTCTAACCTTGGAGAACCCATTGCTGCCAGCGGCAATAATGCCAGCCTTCCTGCCACCCAGGCCCATCAGGATTTCAGCAGTCAGCACAACCTTGTTCTGCAACGTGTACCCGAATCCAAAGAGAATTACCTGCCCATTGAGCAGAACACCACAATCAGCGGGAGTGTTATGTTGTTGGATGCAAAATCCAAGTATGTCATTAGTGGTATGGTTAATATGGGCTGCGAAGAACTCGAAAGCGATAAGAAAGAGTTGGCCAAGCTTCAGAACGTTCAAATGGATGAGGACATGCAAGACATCTGATAAACGGTACACACGTCATGGCCGACAGGTGATTCTCTTTGACTTTTGGTTTCATTCATATTTGTTTAAACTAGAATTTTAGGAAATCGCACTGCTTTTTGTTTTTTTTGTCCCTGTACCACATTTAACCTTTTCATGAAAGATGGGTAAGCAAAGGGAACATCATTTGAAGTAATTTTTTTTATTGTATGTAATATTGGGTTTAAGGTTTAAAAAAAAAAAGAAGCATTACTGGTACTTATTTTTGGGAATATGCTGGAAAAATGTCGATCACAAAAAATAACGGAATCCTGTTTGTGGTTTGTATTGTTTTGTGTGTGTTTTTTTTTTTTTATGACCCAGAAGAATTGTAATCTACTTGACAATTTAATGAACTAGAACAGACCGATTTAGAATGTTACAGGTAGACGTAGGCTTCTTGTAATTCTCTTCTGCTATTTCACAAATTCTATTACTAACATTTACCAGCTCGGTTGTAAAAATTGATGGAAGATTACAGTCTAAGGTTCTTCAAGTGTGTTCTACATAAGCCTATGTAGTCCTAGTAGAGACCTATTATGTACTTCCAGATTTCTTTATTTTTTATTTTTTTTGGGGAAAAACGAATTATGCAAGTTTTTCAGTTTTTCTAAAATTACACACTACAAGTTTCTGAAAAGCGATCCCTATTATATTTTGTTGCAATTAATTTTTTTTTTATTGTCCAAATATAGCAATTTTTGTAAAGAAATTTCCAGGTGCCTTCTGGCCTATGAGCCATTTAACTGTAGCAAAGCACATTATAAAGAAATAGAGTAGATCAGTCAAATATATATATGTTTGTCTTCTTAAGACGTTAATGTATACTACAATTTTTCTGTTAAAATCCCCTTATCCTGAGGCTAAGGATACTTACTTTGTGGTGTAGTTCTAGTTTTTGAAACGTAAGCACATAGTGATATAGCCCTGATTACAAAGGGAAAGACAATCAGTTCTTCATCACGTATTGCCACGAACCCTGTTTGAAATGTCATCCCTAGAATTTAAAGCGAACCCGTCGGGTGACTTCTATTGGCCTATTTGAGGGCAGGATATCATGGACAGAGAGAAGCTGAGCTCTGTGATACATAGGCTTATATGATTTAGAGCAGGACAGGACTCCTAGGAGAGACGGTGAGAGTCCTGCTTTGCCTGACCACATAGGATGACTGACAGCTCTCTATAGGGGAGATTTATCAAAACTGGTGCAAAGTACAAACTGGCTTGGTTGCTACTAGCAACCAATTAGATTGATCCTTTCATTTTTCCAAAGGAGAACTGAGAAATGGAAAGTGGAGTCTGGTTGCTATGGGCAACTAAACAGTTTTCCCTTTTTCTCCAGTTTTGGTAAATCTCCCCTTGTGTATCAGTGTGTGCATATAGAAAGCGGTCAATCCCTGTGTGGGTGGGATAAACAGGACTCCTACAGTCTGCCCCAGGAGTCCTGTCATGATTTAGGCTACATGCACACGACTATCTGTTTTGCGATCTGTAAAATACAGATACCATCTGTGTGTATGCAGCAATTTTCTCACTCCCTTCCCACTGGCTATTCTTGCCTGCAAAACAGACAAGAATAGAACACGTTCTATATTTTGCAGAACGGCCACACAGATGCGGACAGGACACCGTTGAAATGAATGGGTCTGTGTACAATCCGCAAAAAAATGCGGATCGGACACACGCTCAAAATACGATTGTGTGCATGTAACCTTACTCTACGTTTTTACTTGGACATTCTGCTCTAAATGACTTAAAGGGGTTGTCTCACTTTGGGACGTTGCATATCATGTAGAGAAAGTTAATATAAGCCACTTACTAATGTATTGTGATTGTCCATATTGCCTCCTTTGCTGGCTGGATTCATTTTTCCATTACATTATACACTGCTTGTTTCCATAGTTACGACTACCCTGCAATCCATCAGTGGTGGTCGTGCATGGACACTATAGGAAAAGGCACTAGCCTATGTGCAGTGCCATGGTCCTGACCACCAGAGAGGCCGGCGCTTTTGCCTACAGTGTGCAAGCACGACCACCGCTGATGGATTGCAGGGTGGTCGTAACCATGGAAACGAGCAGTGTATAATGTGATAGAAAAATGAATCCAGCCAGCAAAGGAGGCAATATGGAGAATCACAATACATTAGTAAGTGCCTTGTATTGACTTCCTCTACATAATAAATGCCATTTGCTGATGTGAGACAACCCCTTTAAGACAGTGAAGCTTTCCTTCCTCTATCATATCCTGCTCTCGAATATGGCAGTAAAAAAATCACTTGACAACTTTACTTTAAACACTACATTTGTATGAATTGTTTTGCACTATTTTACCATTTTAACGTTAAAAAAATAATATTTTGGCATTTTTCACTTTTGCATGCAGTTTGCAGTAACAAATAATGATGTGCAAAATGCTATTTATTCTTAGGGTCTTTGCTTCCAACTAGTGAAAAATACATGCTTTTTTTTGTAAAAAAAAAAAATTTCAGTCATTGAACCTTACAACATTTTGTTAGCCTTCTGTTTACTTGTTTTGCATGTTTTACTTTTATTTTTTTTTCAAGGAGGGTTTGTAAACGTTACCAAAAATACAACTAAAGCAAGCAAAATATACAGGCTATACATTGTTGTCTAGTTTATAAAGTGGGAATTGGTGGCGTTTAGTTGTATTTTTTTAAATCTATTATTTAACTTATATGCATGTCTCATATCCGACCTTCTGTTCTGTTTTTTCAATCTGCTTCCTTGTGCATGTTGTTTTATTTTTTTTATTTATATTTGTTTCTTTTGTGCCTTATGATGATTTATGAGAACAGAACACAACTGAAATTTTTATGTAGTTTTTTTATTTTTCATCATCCATTTCTTGCTAATGGTACCAACCTCAAGTCAAAAACCATTTCTGTGCAGTTACCCAACCAAAGAGGTATCATATATAAATATGTATTTTTTTGTTTTCATTGTACTGTAATAGGGATTTATTCTTCCCGAGTTTTATTGTATTCTGAAATGATGTGAACTTATTTTTCTAAACACTATACTGAATAAACTTTTATATTTATACATTTGTTTCATGTCGGTTCAGATTCTTATAAAATCTGTGGCCTGTTGCACAGCAGTACTGCACCCCAATAGTGTTCATAACCTTAGCGTTTTGTAAATAGGTACAAGATGATAGACAGTCATTACTGTTATATGGGGTTTACTGCCTGGGCAAAAATGTAAGTACCACATATCTATATATGATCTGTGGAGCTATGTTCAGGCACTCCAGGCTAAAGGTGGCCACCAGGTAGATGTAGGTAGGTGGCTAAAGGTGCTTTCCGAGTGTCCCATTCGGTAACAGCCTGCCAGAATGCTGTCCAGCCCCATTAATTATAATGGTATCTGCCTGAAATTCGGCAACTATGCAGAGAATTGGACGCGGACAAATACCGTTTTGTCTGCCCAATTCCCTACATTCTATGCCAGAAAATCCTGCAGGAATGCTGTAACGGCAGTGTAAAAAAACAGGCCTAATACTGATGACTTATCCTCAGGACATCTGCCGATTAGCGTTTTCAAGAACAGAACAGCTTGCCGAGAACAGCTCTATCCATTGTATAGTGGCTGTGCTTGGTATTGCAGCTCAGCCCCATTCACTTTAATGAACCAAGCTGCTCCTAGACCAGGGAGGGGCAAACTGCGGCTCTCCAGCTGTTGTAAAACTACAATTCCCACCATGCCCTGCTGTAGGCTGATAGCTGTAAGCAGTCTTTGCATGCTGAGAGTTGTAGTTTTGCAACAGCTGGAGAGCCGCAGTTTGCCCATCCCTGCTAGTCAAAGCTTGGATCTCAATCTGTGGTCAGACCTAAAGATCGCTGTTCACAAGCGCAAACCATCCCCAACCTGAAGGAGCTGGAGCAGTTTTGCAAGAAGGAATGGGCAAAAATCCCAGTGGTAAGATGTGGGAAGCTCATAGAGACTTGTGATTTCCGCAAAAAGTGGCTCTACAAAGTATTGACTTTAGGGGGGTGAATAGTCATGCACATTGACTTTTTCTGTTATTTTGTCCTATTTGTTGTTTGCTTCACAATAAAAAAAAATAAAAATCATCTTCAAAGTAGTGGACATGTTCTGTAAATTATACGATGCAAATCCTCAAACAATCCATGTTAATTCCAGGTTGTGAGGCACCAAAACCCCAAAAAAGTCAAGGGGGTGAATACTTTTGCAAGGCACTGTATCCTGGCGATATGCCACCAGTGTCGGAGATGGGCCAACACCTTTACAAACTGCTACACTGGCTAAAAACATGTGAAGAGTAATGTATTAGATGTAAGAAGTTGTTTTCTCCTCCTGAATTTGATATTGCCATCTAGGTTTAGCTACTAGGGGTGCGGAAGGGAGGGGATCAATGAAATTGGGGGGAAAGGGGGCATTTTTTACACTACACTTTCATTCTGCATTCTTTGCAGTTTGCACTGTAATAGGTACTTTAATCATTTGACATATTTTCAACACTGCTTTGCTTCCATTATGAGGCATTGCCAAATGTAGTGACAAAAATGATATATGGGTGATTATTAGCAGCAGCAGTTCAAGGGCACCAGCGAGGAAGAGGAGGGCGATAAAACATCACTGCGAAACTCTTACTCAATTTTAAATATATTTTTGTCACAGTTTGTACAAGAACGAGAATAAAATAATGCAATTTGAACAGAACAGGAAAGAGGATTAGTAAGTACTGTATGTAGGTGAAGAATGATATGCGAGTGGGAAAGAGGAATAGAATAGAGATATATTTTGGTAGATTTGTCTGTTTTAGGGATGAGAATGATTTGAAGGAGTGGTGAGCACTATGTAAGTTCCTGTAATATCTATGGAAAATAACATCTTAGACGTCTTGCATCTTGTCCTCTGGACATGAACAACACATTTGAAAACCTCAATCCTGTGTGAGGTGCACAGAGAAGACTGGGAGGTATGGACCAGTTCTTGTAAGATGAGTGCGTCCACTGCCCTTCTACCATATTCTATTGCCAGGCAAAAAAAAAAATGCATTGACTAGGTCCATCCTCAGGAAGCCAAAAGTCAGGAATGTTAAGGGGATGCCAATCTACCTTTATTGACCATATGAATGTCCAAAGGATGTTATAAGAACTATACAGTACAGTTTACCTATATGCATACCAGCCTTGTAATGCGTATAATACATGTGTACAGACAGCCCTTTCCTTTAGCGCTGTCCAATGGATCATCGTGAAAACTTGTTGGGGAAGATTTATCAGAAACTTGTGCAAAGCAAAGGGGTAATACCCATATAGGTTTATGCTATAATGGGAAGCTGCTCTTTCTTTGCACCAGTTTGATAAACCTTCCCCTATATCTCAGAGGATGGAGGCTCTTCTAAACCAGTCAACACACTAATTGATCACAAAACAGGAAAAATGGCTTGGTGATGGTATGAGTGCTTTTTTTCATACCCTTGGAGTAACTAGAGGCATCGGATCTTGATAGTTGTGCTTATCTTAGTTGTAGTTGTGGAGGAAAGTCTATTCATGCAAATTTGGTGACTGATAACTAACGTAGCTGCCTCCTTGGTAGAGGTGGTAAACCATTAACCAGTGTGCCCATGCTGTACCCTGGCTTTCATCCAAAACGCTCAATCACGTTCCACATTACATCATCCAGATCTGCAAGGGTTTTTATGTGCCGCTGCAAGGATCTGTACACGCAGCATTTCCATGTGCAATGGACTTACTAGTCACACTAGTGCAGAAAATCCTAGGAACCAATAATTAATTAGACCTATAAACATTCAACGAGTAAAATGCTATCCTCAACACACTGATGCACATTTACTAAGCAGTTCAGGCCAGCTTTTGACTGTACAAAAAAGTTGCAAATGATGTTGCGCATGGCTCGCCAATGTAGTTTCTTTAAATTTATTAAGAAAAAAAAGCCTGAAAATGGTTCAAATTCTGGTGCAGTTCTGAATGTGGCAAATTTCTCAAAATTTGTGTTCCATTTAATAAATTTCCCAAATCACTCCAACTGCCATTGTTGTTTAAAGCCCATCTGTCAGCAGATTTGCACCTATAACACTGGCTGACGGGTTGCATGAAGACATCTGTGTTGGTCCCATGATCATATGTGCCGGCATTGCTGAGAAAAATTACGTTTTAAAGAGTAACTAAACCTTTACATAAACTTTTATGAATACTCTATTTTTATAGCAATGTACTATGCCAGGATTAGCTGAGCCGAGCGGGCTCCTGCTTCCGCCTGCTCCTCTGAGCTAAGAGAACTGCTGTCAGCTCTTAGCTTAGCGGAGCAGGCACAGGCAGGAGCCCGCTCGGCTCAGCTAATCCTGGCATAGTACATGGGTACAGAGTACATATGTGCTATGCCAAGAGTTAGTAATTGTCCAGGGAGTATGGGCAGGAGCAGCAATATGCGCTCCCTCCAGTACTCACAGCGCTGCTGCAGCCCCATTGATAAAATGTACTCCGCAGTGTACAGACAACAGAGTTGTAAGCGCACAGGGAATGGTGCGCTTTAGGCAGGGAAAAATTAAGTAAAAATGGAAAATTAATACATAAAGTATATAAGAGAGAGTTTTATTAGGGACAACATATTAAAAGTTTATGTAAAGGTTTAGTTGCTCTTTAATATATGAAAATGAGTTTTTAGGAGCCATTATACCTAGAGGCTCTGCTCTCTCTGCAACTGCTGCGTCCTCTGCACTTTGATTGGCAGGGCCAGATGTGATGATGCTTTCACTGCCTGGCCCTGTCAATTAAAGTGCAGAGAAAGCAGAGCCTTTAGGTGTAACGGCCACTCCCCCATTGCTCCTAGAGGCTCATTCGCATATATTAAAACATCATTTTTCTCAGCAATGTGGGCACATATGAACATGGGACCAACACCCAAGTGCACATGTAATCGGTCAGCCAGTTTCAAAGGGACATCTGCTGACAGATGCTCTTTAAGATACACCAGTCTTGACAAGTGGGTCAATGTTTGCCTCTACACAGCTTTCTTACATTGTATATAGATTAATGGTGAGTAAAAAAAAAAAAAGTTTTGCCCATACAAACTAATCAAGTCATAGCTTTAATTTCAAAGTAAATGCAAGAACCTAATTAGTTGCTATTAGCAGCACTGCCACCTTTCAGTGTAGAAATTCTTCTTGCATTTAACATGCAAGTTACCATTACTGCAGCTGTTACAAGACACCAAAATAATCTTAAAGGTGACCGGATAGAGCTTGTATGGGAAGGTCAAACAAAGGTTCTGTGCTCCAGGCTAGAAGATCCATATGAAGAAGATAATGTACAGCACACAGTTGTGTACTGGAGGTATTAAGATTTAACACGGTAAGTCACTTCAGTAATCTCTGATTCCTGTAGTACATTTGTATTTGTCGCTTTAGCTTCTGTTTGTGTCCGGTATGCCATCTGCTATTAATAGTAGCTGACTATGAATCAAAACAAACTTGACATAGTATCATAGTACTATTTCTCCTATGTGGTATAGGGGCCTTTAAGTCGCCTTAGGTACGTCCCATAGTTACCCCTGCATCTATTGGCTATCCTTAAAGGGGTTCTCCCATGACTCATGTAAAAAAATGAAAATCGGACATCATATAATACATGACAATCTTTTTCTAACAAAGCTAGAACCAGCCCTGTACCTCCCATGGATCCAGAGATCTCCGCATTCATTGCTTTGCTAGATTTATATCAAGCTGACAGCTCAAGGGGAGTTTTTTTTTGCTTCAGCTCAGGGGGCATGTCCATGCTCTCCCTATCACAGCTCAGGAGGCGTGTCCATGCTCTCCCTATCACAGCTCAGGAGGCGTGTCCATGCTTCCCTATCACAGCTCAGGAGGCGTGTCCATGCTCTCTCTATCACAGCTCAGGAGGCGTGTCCATGCTCTCTCTATCACAACTCAGGAGGCAGTTGAAGTATGAAACTGAGCATGTGCGTCCATCTCAGTGAGGAGGATGGAACGGTAACTGCTAACTAAACTTATCTTTCTTCCACAGGATGGTGCAAAGGGTTGATTTCCTAAAATGCCCAAAGAATCCTTTAAGCCCAGCCGCTCTACCATAACTCCTTTTGAACTGATGCCTAAGTGTCAAGAGAAAAAAATTTGCAATGATTTATTCTAAACGTGAATATTTGTCTTTTTGGGGTTTTTTCTTTTTTTAATTTTGCAATATTTCTGACATGTAACAATTGACAATTGTATGTCTGACAATTGTATGACATGGACTTTTTATGGTACGAAATACTTTAGGTTTTTGTTATTTAACCAAACAAATGTATGCCCCCCAAAAAAAAAAAAAGAAAAGTTAATTACTCAGTATTTGGAGTAAATGTATTCTGCGTGACATGGATCCATTGGCAGATCTGGACAAATCCCAGGAGCCGTGGTCATGTCACAGAAGATGGTCATGGTAAATCTAAATGGGTAACATATGCTCCAGGTTAATTTGTGGTCTGTTATTTGGGGGGAATGGATTCCTCCTAAATCTACTCAGGAAATCCTAATTGCAAGAAGAGTCCCAGGTGCCTCCAACTGAAGCGTAAGTGACTTTATTTGGATCGTGTAAGCCAAAAACGGCAAAGTCTAGGCATGGACACCTTTCTGCTGTTTTTGGCTTCTCTGCTGCCAAAGCAGGTTATACAGGTGAAATGCGAAAATTTTGAATATCGGGCAAAAGTTAATTTATTTCAGTAACGCAACTTAAAAGGTGAAACTAATATAGGCTCATTAGATGCAAAGCGAGATATTTCAAGCCTTTATTTGTTATAATTTGGATGATTATGGCTTACAGTTTATGAAAACCCCAAATTCACTATCTCAGAAAATTACAATATTGTGAAAAGGTTCAATATTCTAAGCTCAGTGTCACACTCTAGTCAGCTAATGAATCCATTACACCTGCAAAGAGTTCCTGAGCCTTTAACTTGTCTCTTAGTCTGGTTCAGTAGGAATTACAATCATGGGAAAGACTTCTGACCTGACAGTTGTGCAGAAAACCATCATTGACACCCTCCATAAAGAGGGAAAGCCTCAAAAGGTAATTGCAAAAGAAGTTGGATGTTCCCAAAGTGCTGTATCAAAGCACATTAATAGAAAGTTATGTGGAAGAAAAAGGTGCACAAGCAGCAGGGATGACCGCAGCCTGGAGAGGATTGTCAGGAAAAGGCCATTCAAAAGTGTTGGGGACTTTCACAAGGAGTGGACCAAGGCTGGAGTTAGTGCGTCAAGGGCCACCACACACAGACGGATCATGGACATGGGCTTCAAATGCCGTATTCCTCTTGTCAAGCCTCTCCTGAACAACAAACATCAAAAGCGTCTTACCTGGGCTAAAGAAAAAAAAAAAAGAACTGGTCTGTTGCTCAGTGGTCCAAAGTAGTCTTTTCTGATGAAAGCAACTTTTGCATCTCATTCGGAAACCAAGGACCCAGAGTCTGGAGGAAGAATAGAGAGGCACACAATGCAAGATGCTTGAAGTCCAGTGTGAAGTTTCCACAGTCAGTGATGGTTTGGAGAGCCATGTCATCTGCTGGGGCTGGTCCACTGTGCTTCATTAAGTCCAGTGTCAACGCAGCCGTCTACCAGGAGATTTTGGAGCACTTCATGCTTCCTTCCGCAGACGAGCTATATGGAGATGGTGACTTCATTTTCCAGCAGGACTTGGCACCTGCCCACAGTGCCAAAAGTACCAAAACCTGGTTCAATGACCATGGGATTACTGTGCTTGATTGGCCAACAAACTCGCCTGACCTGAACCCGATAGAGAATCTATGGGGCATTGCCAAGAGAACAATGCAGAAGAGCTGAAGGCTGCTATTGAAGCATCCTGGTCTTCCATAACACCTCAGCAGTGTCATGGCTGATAGCATCCATGCCACGCCGCACTGAGGCAGTAATTGATGCAAAAGGGGCCCAAACCAAGTACTGAGTACATATGCATGATTATACTTTTCAGAGGTCCTACATTTTTCTATTTAACATCCTTTTTTTATTGATTTCATGTCATCTAATTTTCTGAGATAGTGAATTTGGGGTTTTCATAAGCTGTAAGCCATAATCATCCAAATTATAACAAATAAAGGCTCGAAATATCTCGCTTTGCATGTAATGAGTCTATCTCATATATTAGTTTCACCTTTTAAGTTGCATTACTGAAATAAATGAACCTTTGCACGATAGTCAAATTTTTCGAGTTTCACCTGTACTTCACTTGGCAGTACTCTTCTTGCACAGAGGATGGACGTGGTGGCACAGGTGGGCTGGGAATGTTGTGTAATTCATTCATATTTTCGGTCGTTTTTTGATCCACCTCTTTTGAAGATCGCACTTGGACTTATTTTTCTATGGGGCCGCAAAAAATGCGGAGAGCACATAGATGTCATCCCTGTCCATGTCCGTGCTGCATATTATAGAACATGTCCTCTTCTTGGCCGTGGACAAGAATGGGCATTTTTATACTGGGGCCCGCGAAAAGTGTGAGATGCACACAGACCTCATTCATATTTTGCGGACCACAAAACGGATACGGTCGTGTGAATGTAACCTTAGATTGTCATTGTTTATTTTATTTTTTGCAAAACCATAGGACCCACATTGGATCGAAGTTGTTTTTCCCAAGGTAAGGCCTAGTTCACACTTCAGTTATTTGGTCATTGATTTCCGGAGAGATAAGGTATAATGCTCCTGTTGTGTTTTTGACCCACATCTGGTTTTGGTTCACAATCACTGACCAAATCGCTGAAATGTGAACTAGGCCTAAGGCCCATCAGTCAGCTGTACTTTGTGGGAGAACTTGGCAGCACTTCATAGCTGCTCCTCTCTCTGGGTAATAGGTGATGGGTATAAATCGGGGACCCACATCTAACTCAGAATTTCCTAATAGTGAATTTGAAAATGTGTTTTCTAAACCAAACAAGCCTCATTTCAAACTCCACCTATGACAACATAAATAATATTTCTTTAGGTTGAAAGGGTTCTCTCTGACCCATTTTCAGTTTTTTTTTTTAAACTGTACACTTTACTTCCCCTTATGTATTAGGTATCTCTCAAATGTTCCCGTTTTCTACACTTCCCTGCATTACTGGTATCAGTGCCGAGTGGAATTTTACAAGCTTCTAGCCCAGAGATCAGCAACCTTCTGCACTCCAGCAGCTGTGAAACTACAACTCCCAGCATGCCCCCTTATTCAGCTGTCTTTTGTAATTCCAATAGAAGTGAAAGGAGGATTCTGGGAGTTGTAGTTTCAGAACCGCTGGAATGTCTGAGGTTGCTGATCCCTGTTCTAGCAGGTGTTGTACATGGCTGTAGCTGCGCCTCTTCTCTACGGATTCTTCAGGTCTGCAGTGAACGTGATGACACCAGTACATTGCTCAGGCCAGAAGTAAAAAGTGGAAAGAGAGGAACGACACCTCACTGTAAAAAGAGATAGGCCGAAAAGGGAGTCACACTGCCGGATTGGAGATCGATAAATCGGCAGTGCACGAATGGTTAAGTATATCAGCAATGCTGGGGGGTTTTTTTTTCACAGGTTACAGCAATTTTTTTACACTGTCCCAGAGAACCCCTATAAATGTAACATAAAATATTGAATAACATTGACAAAACTGTGTTTTATTGCCTTTACAGTAAGTGTATGATTTTTACTATTTGCACCTATAGCTGCTTACACAATTCTGCATCTTGTTAGAAATAGAAATCATGTTAGAACCAGATTCTGACTTTAGCCATTTAGCCATTAATATGAATAGATCGTTCAAAAGCAGTGCAAGCCAACATTATTTAGTATTTAATGCAATGACTATTAAATGCCATATAACAGTGTTCCAAATATGGAGTTTTGCATTTTTACTAATATTTCCAAAACCCTCATTCTAACCTTTGGCAGCCTATAACAAGCTGACTCATGATTTAAATGCCCCAAAGCCAAACAAGTACAGGTAATAACATGACCATTGTTTTCGAGAGTTGATGGATGGGGATGCATACCATAGCTTGCATTGCTGTATACCGTATGTGCCTGCCCTAACTAGATTTTCCACATACTTCTCCTTCTGTTTTATGTGTCCGGTGAGTAGTATTCCCATTTACCAAACAATTAGTGGTCCATTCCCTCCCTCCCTCTAAGAATGTTAGAGACAGAAGTAGTTTTCATACACGGCAGATTTTGTTGCACAAATTTCTGCGACTAAAAATCTGTTCCGTTCATCTAAATGAGGCTTGCAAAAATTCATGCATTTGCTGCCAACACAACTTTATTCAGCAGAATAGAACTGATGTTAAGTTGCAGAAGTTTCTGCAACAGAATCTGCAGCGTGGGAATGCACCCTCGGTACAATAAAATACGCTACAGCATGACTGTGATTTCCTATACAATGGCTGTGTTGTACAACAATTATTCACCAAAAGTGCTGACCAAATTGTTGAATTACTGCTAACATTGATTGGGAATATGCATGCCTAGAAGAGTGTGGAGTGCTAGGACTTCCACGTCTTCAGTGGTGTTGTCATAGGCAATTGAAACTAACCACCAGCTTGGGAATGGTAGCTGAGCTGCAGTACCCCGGCACACCCACTACATGGGGGACCAAACCTTCTGCTTATGGCCCCATGCATTCTGTGTTTTCTTTTTCCAGCGCTAACAGGTGATGGTGCTGGGTGTTTGACCCTCTCTGATCTGATGTTGATGATCTATCCCATATCCTGAGGATAGGTCACCAATATCCACAGAATGGAAAAGCCCTTTAAGCTGGCCATACACATTTTATGTATATCAGCCAAATCCACCAATTATCTAATGTCCATTGGGACTCTCCCCAGACAGCAAATGTCATTGACTTTCAACATTGCCCGATCCTTTTGTTTTTTGGGATATTCTCTGCTACCAAAATTAATTGCTTCTATAGCTCTAAAATTCCCCATATGTAACTTGAAATCCCAGCATGGCTTCTGGTGTTAAAATATAACCTTTATTCTGTCCAAATGAAACATCCAGATACAGAGCAAGAATAATAAGCTTTAAGCATTTTGGCTACTTCATCTTAGTTATAATCCGGTTATGACTGAAGGGAAGGAGCCAAGACGCATAAAGCTTGTTAGTCTTGCTCTGTATCTGGATGTTTTATTTGAACAGAATAAAAAGTTATATTTTAACTTTGGATGCCATGCTGGGATTTCAAATGACATATAGGTTTTGTTAGTGCTATAGATTTAGAAGCAATGAATGTTGGTAGAGGCACATAGTAGTGAGTTTAAAAAAAGCAAATGAAGCACAAAATTGTTGAAAAATTGAAGCAGAGGACCGGGAAGTGGTGAATGCAGCACTCCCTGGGCTCTTTACTCACTGCTTCCTGGTCCTCTGCAGTCGGCTGTGCTGTGGCTGCGCCCAGCATGAGGGCGCGCTGGAGGTGAGGAGTGATGGCGTCCAGAGCCGGAGAAGTAAGTGGATTTTTTTATTTCTTTTATTTGCTCTGAGGTTGGGGGCTGATCTGAGGTCTGAATGGAGAGTCTTATTAACATTGGGGATCTGATCTGAGGTCTGATTGAGGGTCTTATTAACATTGGGGGTTTGATTGGGGCTGTGAGCTGATGTCTAATTAACATTGGGGGGTCTGATAAAAAAAAAAAAAATTCTTATTGTCCTCCTCTAAAACCTAGGTGCGTCCTATAAGGCGAAAACATACGGTAAATGTTTTTTTTACCGGACTCTGAAGGATGAAAAAGTATGGTGTGTTATGCACATTTGTATGCTTTTTTTTCCAACATATACGTCAAACGGATGTCAAAAACGTAACGTGGACTCCCCCTTATTTCCATAAATGAAAATGTACTGAAAATACTGCACATTCAATTCCAAATCAAAACAAGAACAACATTTCTCCAATTTGTGTTAATCCTTTACTTAAAGCAAAGGAAAAGGAATATTAGGCTCTTAAAAACATAGCAGTGCCAGCATTTTTCTTCATAAACTCAAAATTTTTATATGTAAACTGAAAAAGTGTGTAAGATTTTACTTTACTTTGAATTACTTTTGAACTACCATTTAGTGGCACAACCATTGCCTCTGAGAACTCACTGACATTTGTGTTGCATGGAGTCGACCAACTTCTGGCCCCTCTGAACAGTTCCTCCAGTACAGGACTATTGGACTACATTCCACAGATCAGCATTTTTGGCCTTAGCCTCATAAACCACATTTTTTATGTCACCCCACAAGTTCTCTATAGGCTTGAGGTCAGGGGATTGGTCTGTGCACTGCATTACTTCAATCCTGTTTGTCTGTAGCCAGTATGTCATTTCACTACTCAGAACTCACTGCCCAGGGGGTTATCTGACATTCTGCAGCTGCTTGACCCAAAAAGAATAATTTTGCTTTCATCACTCGAAAAAATTTTGCACCATTTTTCTTTGGGCCAGTCAATGCATCCCATTGCAAACTTTAACATATTCAGGACATGTCTTTTTTTCTAACAATGGGACTTTGTGGGGAGTACTTGCTGGTAACTTGGCTTCACGTAATCGTTTTCTGATTGTAGCAGTACTCACTAGTAACTTCAGTTCTTCTTTGATCTTTCTGGAGGTGATCATTGGCTGACCCCTTTGCCATTTTGGCTATTCTTTGATTCATTTGAACAGTAGTTCCCAGCTTTCTTCTGCATCTTTCAGATGTTGGTTGCCACTTCAAGACACTTGAGATCTTTGTAGCTGAGCAACCTACAATTTGCTGGACTTTTTTATATGTTTTTCCCTCTCCAATCAACTTTTTAATCAAAGTATGTTCTTTATCAGAACAATGTCTGGAACGACCCATTTTCCCCAGTATTGCAGAAGAAAATGCACAATAACCAACATGTACAACATTTGTCACCCTCCTACCTGAAATAAGGGCCACAATTGACACCGGTTATTCCACAGAATAAATTACTTAACCAATTTAATTCTTCATTGCTATTATTTTGAACAAGCCCCTTTAAATTAATGATTTAATTGCTCAGAATAAGCAGAATGCACATCCTAATTATTGGGGTTTTTTCTCTATTACTCTACTACTCTACAAGTAAATAATTTGCTGTGTAGAAATATATCTGCCATGTACGGAGGGTTCCCATGCATATGGACCTTTGACCTTACTGTAGGTGTGCCCCTCATACCCATACATGTTGCAAGGAATGAACAGTGAGCGATGTTTGTAATTCAACATACGCTATAGCTGTGATGGCTAACCTCTGGCACTCCAGCTGTGGTAAAACTACAACTCCCAAGATTTGCACTTTCTTGGCTGTTCTCAGAACTCCATAGAAATGAATGGAGCATGCTGGGAGTCGTAGTTTCACCACAGCTGGAGCACCGGAGGTTAGCCATCACTGCCCTATTGTGCTATAGACTAAATCTGCTAGACTGGAGTTCCATGAGCAAGAGGAAATACTCATCCACTATGTACATGCCTACGTTTAATAGTATTGTGTGAATCAACCTATAAAAAATAGACCCTCATGACAGGTTTTTGGCTCTGATGTCTGCTCCAAATGGGCTTGTCTTCTTGCAGAACTTTGGGGCACTCAGTTGCGTTAGGGGCCCATTTTTGTGCCAGAGCCTGGGTCCACTGGAGGATCCTTTGGTATTCAGGTGGGCCGGTTCAATCCTGAACAGCAGGCATTCACTCATACTGTGCCCAGTGGGATGCATCTAATTTCCTTATCTCACAATTAAATGTACAGAAAGACATCTGGCTTAAAGTATTGTAGTTTTGGGGATATGGAAGGAAAGCTGTGAACATACAGATTTTTTTTTGCATATATTCTAGTTGGATTCAAGCTGTCATCTTGGTGATGTAATGCAGTAACCACTGCCCAATTTAATTTCCCTAATTTGAAATGAGTGGCCTTCTGATAAAGGTGGAGCTAAATGACTGAGGTACCTTTGTGCCCCCCCAATTTGACAGTCTTCAGGAGCACAAATGCCTTTCATTCTTAACATTCATGGGGCTTGGGATGAGGGAAAATGTATTTCAGTTGAAAATTTAATTTTAAGAAACTTGAGAAGAATTGCTGTATTTTCCATTAAAGTTCACCACAAAAGTTGCTGCTTCCCTTGATTTATCCTCTAACTTTCCTGGAACACATAAAACGTCAAATAACTAACTCGTCTGGATCCTGATCTCAGGAGAATAGCTTCACTGTACGCAGCTAACAGCCTTTCTAAGGTAATGAATAAAATACTTTTTTTTTTTTTTAATTCATATGTTTAGTTTGTTAAGGGATCAGTAGGACAGATCGCTGAGAGTTGGCAGAAGGAGAGAGTTAAAAGGGAAGTCTATAAAAAAAGTCTATGTCCGGACAGAACAATTGAGCAGAAAGGGAAGGTGATGGGAGATGTAAAATTATACCTGCACACCAGACTTCAGACATTCCACTGCAAACAAAGAATCCTATTCACGGCCGAAGAAGACTGCATCCTGATATCCAGGGCCGGGAGAGCATCATTTTTACTCACTGGTTGAAATACCACACCAGTAGTTACCCAGACTTCTGAGCAAAGCAACACATAAAGAGATGCATTAAAATTATTTGGCCATTGCTCGCCCGGCTTGTGCCTGATCGTAAAACTGAAAGATTCAATCTGGTTCTGGATGACTAGATTTTCATACTAGTCCCGGTTTTGGGACAACCAAAATCTAAGACTTTGATATCTAAAGGTGTAAATTCATAGGACCCTTAGTGAGTTCCCCATCACCACCTCCTCTGGCAGAGCCCCGCATAGTCTCTTACAGTAAAGAATCCCTTTCTGTGTCCATGTAAAAAACGTCTTTCTTCTAGACGTAGAGAATGTCACCTTGTCACAGTCCTGGGAATAAATAGATGATTGGAGAGATCTCTGAACTGCCCCCGATGGATTTATACATAGGTATAAGGTAACCCCCCCAAAATCTTTTTTATAAATTTAATAAATAACTCTAATTTGGGTGATCTTTATTGGTACTGTAGTCCAACAATTCCATTTATGACATCAGTTGCCTGTCTCTGAACCTGCACAAGCTCTGCTTTGTCTTCCTTGTGCACAAAACTGTACAAAATTCTCTCTTGTGCGGCCTGACTTTTAAAGTAGTATGTTGTTTTCCTTGGCAGCAGCTGCCGGACATTGGTTGTTACTGTTAATGTGCTTGTACAGGATGAGAAAAACAAGGCTGCTTTTCCAAAAACAGTGGCACACCTGTCCACAGGTTTTATGCAGTATTGCAGCTCGGCTCCATTAATTCGAGTTGAGCTGCAATACCAGATAGGCCCTCAGTATCTGCCGATCAGTCGTTCTACAGTAGCTCCACTGCCCCACCCCCAATTACACTCATTACTGTCCAGCTCCAGTATAGTATCCCTATCATCAGCAGAGAAAGCGAAAAGACCTGTGATGATGTCATCACAGGTCCTGTACATCTAAAGGAACTGCACAAAGAATAGTGTAGTTCCCAGGTTAGATAGGAGCATCTGTCAGGACCTGTGATGTAGGATTGCATCGGGTATCAAAATTTCAAAACCCAATCAATACTTTTATGCCAGTATTGATTTGGTACCGGGATTTGTATTATTGCGAGCAGCGCAGCCTAGTATCTCCTCTTATAAGAGAACATGGTGTGTGCCGCACTCGTCGCGCGCCATTTTCTCTCCAGCCAGACAGTGGAGAATGAGGGAGGGAGTACCTCCCTCCTATGATGTGGCCGCCACTGAAACCAATAAAAAAAAGCAGGCTCTGAAGCTGCCCACACAACTGCCACCAATAAATGTGCGGCTAATTAAAGCAGGAGGGGGGAGGGAATAAACTGCTGCGCTCTCTGAGCTAGTGAGCTTGGCAAACAGCAGCAGCAGCCTCCTCCTCCTGAGTGTCCTGTCCTGTGCTCCTCAGTGGCAGCCCGGGCCCCAGCCCCAGAGTCAAACAATGCAAGAGTGATTAGCCTAGCTCCAAATAAAGGCAGGCAAAAAACATATGTACCAGGCAGCCAGTAAGATTGGGCTTAATGTGACTCATAAACCCAATCTTGCCACTGCCAGGTTTTAAACATGATGGGGATCACTTATTTTTAATATCAGGCTGGGCACATGCTTTTGGACTGGACCCCATGTGCCTCACATTAATAGTAATTGCAACAAGCCCACTACATACACATGGGGAATCCCTTACCCCTCAAAAGGTATTTGTGATTATATGTCCCTCTGATAGAGTAAGTAGTCGTGACGCCAACTGTGGTGAAGCAGCAGAAGCACAAGGCTCCCTTTGTAGTGATGTTATGGTACCCAGATGTAGGAAGGCCAGAGTGGTGTTAAATAGGCCACAATATCCCTGGAGATGTTGTGTTGCACTTGTCATGGTGCTCCTACCTTTGGATACGGTTGGATCCCAGACATGGTGTGGTCCGAAGTAGAACAAACGCCTCTCTGCTGTATCCTCTCTGTAGCTCTCTTAGCTCAGCTATGTTAGAAGTAGTAGTCTGTCTCTGGCTGTAGGCAATCTTAGGAACTTCTTGTCCTGGCTTTAAGTACCTCAAGCTCTAGCTTAAGCTTGGATTTCAGGCAATGCAAGTCCAGGAGAGGACATGCAACCAACATGCACAACCTCTAGTGATAAGGTTGGCTAGGACAAACAGAACCTGTCCAGACAGGACTAGGCCTGCGGACTTCCCCTAGCAAGGGTGAGACAGCACTAACTCCTCCTCTCCTTCTCCCTCTAGAGCAGCGTTTCTCAAATAGTGGCGCGAGGCTCCGTAAAGGGAGGCTCCAGGTGACAGGAGATGAACGCTTCCACTGTGGAAGCGTTCATCTCCATAGTGATCTGTATCGCCGTCCTCTGGACAGCGATACAGATCGCTGTGCTGTGCGGCAGTGGAGGGAGAGGCGTCTCCCTCCCCCGCTCCTCTGATAGGCTGCGGGCCTTGTGCCGGCAGCCTATCAGAGCGGTTCAGGGGGCGCGATGACGTCATCGCGCCGCCTGAGCAGAGTGCACAGCGGGACACAGGCCGGAAGAGGCCTGCATCCAGCGCTTCCAGGGAGGTAAGTATTGGGTAGGTGGGGGGACCCTGGACCCTATTGGGGGGGAGAGAGCCTGGACCCTGCACATGATTTGGGGGAGGGGTTAATGTAGCCTGCACATGATTGGGGAGGGGGTTAATGGAGCCTGCATATGATTGGGGGGTTAATGGAGCCTGCATATGATTGGGGGTTAATGGAGCCTGCACATTATTTGGGGGTTAATGGAGCCTGCACATGATTTGGGGGAGGGGGGTTAATGGAGCCTGCACATGATTTAGGGGAGGGGGTTAATGTAGCCTGCACATGATTGGGGAGGGGGTTAATGTAGCCTGCACATGATTGGGGAGGGGGTTAATGTAGCCTGCACATGATCGGGAGGGGGTTAATGGAGCCTGCATATGATTGGGGGGTTAATGGAGCCTGCACATGATTTGGGGGGTTAATGGAGCCTGCACATGATTTTGGGGGTTAATGGAGCCTGCACATGATTGGGGGTTAATGGAGCCTGCACATGATTTGGGGGGGTTAATGGAGCCTGCACATGATTTGGGGGAGGGGGTTAATGGAGCCTGCACATGATTTGGGGGAGGGGGTTAATGTAGCCTGCACATGATTGGGGAGGGGGTTAATGTAGCCTGCACATGATTGGGGAGGGGGTTAATGTAGCCTGCACATGATTGGGGAGGGGGTTAATGTAGCCTGCACATGATCGGGGAGGGGGTTAATGGAGCCTGCATATGATTGGGGGGGTTAATGGAGCCTGCACATGATTTGGGGGTTAATGGAGCCTGCACATGATTTGGGGGAGGGGGGTTAATGGAGCCTGCACATGATTGGGGGTTAATGGAGCCTGCACATGATTTGGGGGTTAATGGAGCCTGCACATGATTTGGGGGGGAGGGGGGTTAATGGAGCCTGCACATGATTTGGGGGGGGGGGGGTTAATGGCCCTCACCTGTGGGGAGATTGGTGTACTTATAACAATTTTATAGAGAAATGATACTATTTACAGTCCCGCGGGGGGCGCGAAATGTTTTCTTCTTCCTAGGGGGGGCATGACAGAAAATAATTGAGAAGCACTGCTCTAGAGGGAGAGAGAGAATGGACAATCCAGTCCATTCCCTGCAACTATCACTGCCAAGTGTTGCTGCCACCTTGTGGTAAACCAGGTTATTACATGAACATATCAGTTTCAATGGAACAATTATGCACATTATTAAGAGATGATATGAAATACATTAGGTGATCTGAATTAGCACATAGGAGACAGTAGCAAGGTGCCAAAAGGAGTTGTAATGGCACTCTGGGACATTACATAAGTGACCCCCAAAGTACCATCTCACATAATGGGCAACATAGGGCTAATGTGAGTTACAGAATACAGACCACTTATTAATATGAGGCACATGGATTGAAAGTCAGAATTCAAAAGATTGTGCCAAAAGCAAGTGGCTGTTCATGTAGCTCATGCATTAACCCCATATTGCCCATTATGCAAAGATATGGATACTTGACAGGGTTATTATGAGGCACATGGGGGTTTTATCACTAGGAACGGTTGGACCTGTTTCTCATATTAACCCCATTATGTATCACTTTGGCAGCTTCCGATCAGAGCAATGGCATCCAAGATGGTTACCATGACAACCAGGACGCTACAGAAGCCCTGGCTGCCATGGTAATCTCCCTGCTGCTGTGTGCACAAAGCATCGGGAATCAGGGACAGTGTAAATTCCTATTCACCCCAATAGAGCTCTATTAGGGTGAATAAGATAAGGGTTCTAGCCCCTAAGAGGACCAATAGTTATTAAATAAAAAGTAGAAAAAAAATAAATTAAAACAAAACACCAAAATATTAAGTTTAAATCACCCTTTTCCCAATTTTACATATAAAATATATAAACAATAAAAAAAGAAAAAACATATTACATATCGCCGTGCCAAAAAAGTCCAAACTATCTATTAAAATATTTTTAAAAAATCTCCTATGTGGTGAACGCCGTAACAGAAAATAATAAAAACCGAGCAATTCGTCATTTTTTAGTCACCTTGTCCTCCCAAAAAATAGGATAGGACTGTTCTATTATGGGCCAAATATTCCATAAAATATGGAATACACGCGGCTTTTTTGGTGTTTTATTTTTTCTGCGTGATATGGAATGGTATCGACTATCGCAATACATTTTCATGGTATCGAATCTAAATTTTGGTATCGTGACAACTCTACTGTGATTACAATATCTTCAGCATCATTGGTCATGTACATTTATTAAAGAAACTGCACAGAGCATCATCACAGGTCCTTCAACCTTCAACAGAATAGAGAAGAACTGCAGGATCAGCTCTCCACTGAGACTAGAATGGAATGGTAATAGGGGGTACTCCTCCTTTCTCTTAATTTGTACCCCACTCCCTATTTTAACTCATATCTTATATATATATATATATATATATATATATATATATATATATAGTGCTGCAGACAGTAACTAACACTATTGCCTCATGTGCCTCGCACAATAACCATAATATATAACTGGCGACATACACTACTCACAAAAAGTTAGGGATATTTGGCTTGTGAATGAAATTTTAGGATGAACCTAAAATGCACTGTAACCTTTATAGCTGAACTTAATGTGACCTTCTCTAAACTTTTGAATGCACATGTCCAACTGTTCTGTGTATTATTCCTTTTTCACAGCTTGCTGTTCTCTAACAAGGAGCTTAATAGCAAAATTCACAACATGTGTTTGATCCATGAATCGCCCAATACATTTCCTGGTTCAATTAGAATTGGTATTTAAACAGTCCTCCTCATCATGCTGTTCACATTTTGACATCATGAGACAAAGACGACACATAACAATTGTTCAACAGTACCTCGCCATTGCGAGGCTTCAAGCAGAATGTTCTCAGATGGAAGTGGCCACTGAGCTTAGATCATCGCAGAGTGTCATCAGCAGGTTGTAACACAGATACAGGGAGACTGGAAGAGTCATAGAAAGGCAGAGAAGTGGACGTCCTTTGGCCACATCCCACACTGACGACCCCTTAATTGTGAACAATGCCCTGTGGAACCGGATGATAAATGCCAGACAATTCCAGGCACATTTAAGGGAGGTGAGAGGCACCCAAGTGTCATGTCAGACTATTCAAAACCATTTACATCAGATATTGGAGACGTCAAGGAGCACGCTATGCACCAGCCACAGACGAGCCTTTGGTGGTGGTGGTGGTGTTACAGTGTGGGCAGGTGTGTCTAGTCAATACAGAACTGTCATGGACTTTGTGAATTGTACAGTGACAAGCCCATACTACTTGAATAACATCATTAATCCAGTCATTTTGCATCTGCATGAACAACACAGGACTAATTTCATCTTCATGGATGCCAATGCGCCAGCTCATCGAGGTCGCATCATTAGGGAACGGCTGCTGGAGACTGGGGAACCTCAAATGGAGCGGCCTGCACTTTCTCCAGACCCGAATCCCATTGAAAACCTATGGGGTCAGCTGAGTCGCCGTGTAGAGGCTCGTAACTCTGTACCCCAGAACCTCAATGATCTGAGGGCCATCCATAAAGAAGAGTGGGATGCCATGCCTCAGCAGACAATAAGGCGACTTGTGAACAGCATGAGACGTCGTTGTCAAGTTGTAATTGATGCTCAAGGTCACATGACAAGTTATTGAGACAGTGTCATTTTGTGGGGGTATACCCAGCATTGGTGTTGGCTTTTGTTTCAATAAATAGTTTGAGATGAGGAAATCACCATTGCTGCTTCTACTTAAATGCCTGACTTTCATGATATAATATCACTGTGGCGTGAACTTTTTGTGAGTAGTGTATCTATTATACCTCATACCTAACCTATCAGTACATTGCTGTATATTTTATATAGGTGTACACACTGCATCTATTATATCTTGTACCTCATATGTCAGTACACTGCTGTATATACTGGCCAACAATGGGTAGTGGGAGGGGCTATGAATGGGGCATGGGGGCCCAATTTAGATTCTTGCTATGAGGCCCAATGCTTTCTACGTATGCCCCAAACCAGCCCTCTTAGGACGTCCCTTTCCCATAAAGCCACACCCTTTTCTAATAAGCCACTCCTTCTTGTTAAGATAGGCACAGTAGATGTTTCCAAAGTTAGATTGACGAAATTGCAGTATCATATAATAAATGTGGGTCGATATGTGTAAAACCACCCTTTGGCTTCCATCACATATAATTATTATTATTTATTTATTTTTCAAGCGTTATTGCAGGGTCGGAGGGTGTTTTTTTAAACTGTATTTTTTCTGTATTTTTTTCAACTCCCATATGGCAAAATACATTTAAAAAAAACTATCACTAAAATCACTGATCCCCCACTGCTGCTGTTTTGATGCTAATCTGATCCCCACTGCTCTGCAATTTTTGGAGAAATGGCTTGGCCATTTGTACCCACTCAGCCAATTACTGCCAATTCCTGTCTGTTGTGCCCAGGACTAGGAAGTGAAGTGGGGACCGAAACAGCATTGGAACGGAATCTGCATACTGTGTTGACCCAGTCCAGCATTAGACTCCCACTTATTAGATATTAGATGCACAGTTGGTTTCCACTGTAAGAACATCTGTTGGCCATAAGTGCACATGAGGTGCTCTCATTTTACTTGCATCTTTAAGTGACAAAGGGCTTGCTCTGTCTGTGAAGGCAGAAGGAACATTGTTATCAGGCTGCCATCATGTTCAAGCTGCTCATCTCTTTCCAGGTTCACGCAGGGCCCGTCTGGTGCAGGAGATCTTAATCAGACACAAACTGTTCTTTATTTTAATGCATGTTCTTTCTGGATGCCCTGGTTGTTTTACATTATTCGATCAAAGCTTTATAATATCCTGTGCTTCGCATATCTACATGCTAATTTCTCCTCTCTGGCTAACAACCAGCTCTCTGAATTTCTGCAGCACCATCCATTATACATGAAATATTAGATATTTTTCCATATTGATATTTTCATTTGAATGCCACCTTAAAAAAAAATACTGTATTTATGAATGGATATTGCAGGAAGTAGAGAAAAATGTCACAAAATTGTCTAAAAACTAAGGTTTAACACTTTGCCATTGCGGTCAGTTTTGACACAACGGTTTAGTTTATTCTTCCCCAGAAGAACTGTTTTATGTTTCCAATAGCATAGCTGCATGAGACCTTTTTTCCAAGAGAAGATGATTTTTTTAATAGCACCATTTAATATACCATAAATGTATTGAAAAACGTAAAAAAAAAATAGTGGGGTAGAATGTAAAAAGAACATATTTCCGCCATAGCTTTTTGTTTTCATTATTTTGTGGCTGTTCACTATGCAGTACAAATGACATGTTAACTGTACTCCATGGTCAGAATGACTGCAGCAATATTAAACAAACTTACATATACAGTTTTAGTTATGTCCTACTACTTTCACCCAAAACTTTTTTTTTTTTCTTTGTGTCGCTATATTCTGCTATCTATAGCTTTTTTTTTATTTGTTTATTTTTCTATAGTTTCTATTGGTACCATTTTGGAGTAATACTACTTTTTTGCTCACTTTTCATTCCATTTTTGCAGCTGCTTGATCCCTTGTATTATACACTTCAATACTTTTGTTTTACAATATATCATGGCTCTTAACAGAATTAGGGGCAGGGTATAATAGGAAAACCAAGATGGCAAACCTGAGGACTTTCAGTAGGCCCTCGACTGCCAAGACCCCGCAATAGTGTGGCAGGCGGTAAGTGGTTCCTTTCAGCTTCAGTTACTGTTTCTTATAAGTGATGAGACAGGGGCTATATTCGTTTTCGCAATATTTTGCGAGTATATGGGCAAATATTTGCCATATATTCACAAATTTGTGGTTATTTTCTTGATTGCGAAAAATCGGCAATGTAATATTTGCGTAATGCGTGCACAATACAGGCGTGGGTCACTTTGGGTACATGTTTCAAGCTGCTAGAAGTTTACTGAGACTCGAGATAATGGTTGGCATGGCAGAACATTACAATAGCTTTATATGCAGGTGGAGTGCTCCAATATATATTCGAAAAATGGGAAATTACTGATGCGCATATTTTTGTGCAATACGTGCAAATGGGTGACATCACAGCACTTTGTATGTATGGACAGCAGAACCCTACCTAACACCCTGCACTCGAACCTCGCACTCAGCTACACTATAAATCAATGTAACCTACACTGACTATCTCCCCCAAACTATCTGAATTATATATCTAAGTTAACTGTCTAATTATACAGCAAACAGAGCACAGCAATGACACTGCTCTCTCTCTCAGAACTCCATTACACTACAGAAAATAGCTGCTGGGGAGGTTCCTAATATAGTAAGGGGTAGGCAACTTTCCTATTGGTTGCTAACAATGTTGCTAAGCTCAGACAAAGACATTGCAGCCTTCTCATTGGCCCCACAAGCAAGAGGGAGGTTACTAATGAAAAAAAAGTAGAATATTCGAAATTACGAATACATAGCACTATATTCAAAATATTCGTGAATTCTCAAATTTGCAAAATTCGAGACAAATATTGGAATATTCACGCCCAACACTATAATTCTTATGACAGTAAGGTATCCTGTGACCTGCTTTGCTGAGTAGGGTGTTATGGGCTTCGTTTACCCTCTCAGAGGTACTAAGTCCTTTTATATATCAGGAGTGGGCTGCTCTCTGAACTACTTTCCCAAAGCTCCTGCAGCAGTGAGGCGAAATGCTCTCCTACCACACCACACTTATTCACTCTCTCGCTGCAATTCTCAACTCAGATTCTCAACTCCAACTAAAGCTATAGCTTCCTGCAACCCTTACCTTTGTAGGAAGCAGGACTAGCCCACTTCAGCCCAAAAGGGGGAGCATGGAATAGTAAGTTCCATTTTATCTAAAGGTGCTCTCTGCCAAATACACTGCCATCTGCTGCACAACCAGGCATGTTACATGTACAGAGAATACATAACAGTTACATAACAATATTATTAAGTCACAGTATCAGAGGACCTGGAAATAAATACACAGATGACATTCTCTGCTAGCCATCAGAGATAGTAGAACCTCAGTGGTACTACACTTCATACAGCTTCAGATTAAAAATCTGTGCCATGGAGGGATAACTGTAAAATCTGTACGGGAACCATAGCCGCACTCAGATTAGCCTCATTGAATTGAACTTATCTGTGGTAGATCCCCAACATGACAAACTAGAAATCCTCAGATTTCTGCTATGGATTCTGTGGCAAATGCATGGACCTTTCCAACGTATGTTTTAAGCTGTGTGGACATACCCTAAGAGCTGTATGAGATGTGTATACTGTGAGCCCTGTCACTGAAAAAGTAGAAAATGATGGTGAAACTTAAAGGGGTTGGCCCATCTCACACTTTGGTGCCATATCGCTAAGATATGTCAGATAAGTGCGGGTCCCAGCGAGCATGCTCAGCTATTTCCAGAACTCCCATAGAAGTCAATAGAGAGCACATCGCGTAAGCACGGCCACCTTACCATATACCTCTATGGGAGTTGTGGAAATAGCTGGAACTTGGCTATTTTTGGCACTCCCATAGAAGTCAATGGCCACACTTGTGCATTTCACCCTCATTCACTTTGGGGGGCCCTGTACTAGAGATAGGCGCGGTGGGTCCCATAGATGGGACACGCTCCTATCTGACATTGGTAACATATGTATTAGATGGGCCAACCCTTTTATATAAATGTTCAGTTTACCTGTAATGTTTTTCTTAGGTTTCTAAAAAGAAGAGAAATTGAAGACAACAGCTGTCCCAATGTCTCTGTGGGTCCCTCTGAAAATCCCGGACTGATTAGTAGCCGGGGAGGTAAACATTTTCTAATTGACTTCTACATTCCTGGTGTGTTTTTCTAAGATGAGGATTCTTCTCTTAGGTCCTGATTGTTACAGGAGTCCTAGAACATTGCAAATTAAATGGATGCCAGGTGGACTCCATTGCATTAGGGTTCAATTGTCTGCAAAATCAAAACATCACTAAATTATATGAGAATCCAAATGGCCCATTATCCTTGAAATATATGATATCCAAGAAATAATGATTTGATATTTTCAATTTTTAAGGAGAAAATGTTAAATCCAAATAACAAAACAGAAGACTCCAGGTAGAGCTCTGTAAGTGCTAGGAAGGAGTGTAACTGCCACATGATGGCTGGAATTTCAAGTAAATTGAAATTTCCTATTTTATTATAATCTATAAAACGAAAACAGCAACATTTTGATCCTGCGGGTGGCAGATAATCAGGATTTTACTTCTATACAAATTATCTTACTAAACTGGTCACAAAGAGACGCTGATAGGAGAGATCTGAATGGAGGAACTTAAAAATAATAATAATAATAATGGCGCATGAGCCCATAAAGAGTATATTAGGGCCAGTTCACGTGACTGATTTTAAAAAACACACTTAAAAAAATTAGGACAGAATTAGCATGCTTTCCGTGCAGGTTTTGATGCTTTTTTTTTTTATCTGTCTTTTTTTTAACCAATGGGTGTTCACTTTAATACAAAGCTGAACTTTCAGCTTGAGGTTTTTGAAGCAGATTTGATGCAGATATGTGCGAAAAGAAAAAGTGTGGAAAACGCACAAAAACCACATGGACTTTCATGGAGCAGTTTTTTCTGCTCCCTATTCCTTTCAGTGGGAGATTCTGTGCTGATTCTGCCCCAATATAGGGCATGCTGCTTCTTTTTTACACGTGTTAAAAAAAGCAAGTGCTGCCTCCCATTGAAATGAATGGGAGGCTGTTTTGAGGCATTTTTGAAGCAAAAACACTCCAAAATCAGCACAAGAAAACTCATTGTGAACTGCCCTTATAGTTCCAGTTAAGTAGATTATGCTATAACTAACATAATATTTTCGATTGGAGCTTTCTATTTTCTTTTCCCTTTGCTGAACAGGGGGTCATTTGACTATAGACAGGATAGGTGATGAGTATATAAAGTTCCATGGTGGTTGTGCGTGTGTGACTACGGGATTACTGAGTACACTGCTTGGCTATTTCTGGCATTCCCATAGAAGAGAATGGAGCTGTGGTCACCCATGAGCACTACCACTCCATTCATACAGGGGAGTCAGAGACCAAAATTGTTGTCATCGGCAGAGGTCCTAATGGTCATACACCCATTAATCATACGTTTATCACTTATCTTGTGGCTAGGTGATAGATGTTATATATGGGAAAACCCCTTTAAGACAACTGGCTCCCAACTTCTCTTTAAAAGGGTTATCCGGGAATTTAAATTGATAACCTATGCTCTGGAAAGGTCATCAATATCAGATCGGCGGCGGTCTGTCACATGGGAACCCTGCCAATCAGCTATTAGAAGAGGCCGGTACTCCATGACCACCGCGGCCTCTTGCTAGGCCATGTGATGTCACTGTATATCTGTCACATGGCCTAGATGCAGCTCAGTCCTATTGCAGTGAATAAGAACAGACGCTATTTAGAAAACCCCTGGAGCCTTCTCACCTGTGGACGAAAGATCGTTTCCTCAGTACTTAACCGTCTGACTCACTTGTTCAGAGGTGTTCAGAGGCTAAATCCCATCTTGGCTTCTTCTGGTCTCCGCTGGACCAGAACTGTGATGTGCCATCTACATGCACGTCACCACAGCTGGCCAATCAATGGCCTCAGTAGTGATCTGTCATGTGCCGTTCCTGGACAGGTCCCTACTGAGGCAAATGAAAATCTGCTGCCCGTGAAAATCTGCTGCCCTCGTGACTTTGGGTCCTAACGTCACGCTTCTGAGGGAGGTGTGTCAACCAGCTGGCCACCTAATAGGCTAAAAGAGGAGGCGTGTTTGCTGCTGCGCACCATCGCTCCGGGTAGCAGTATTTTACATCCGATGGCTGTGAACACGCCAGGGCAGCTAAAAATGTATAGGCTAGCGCGCATGCACGCTATGTGAATGCTCCAGGGCAGCTGAAATTAACGGCCTAGCACACATGAGCGCTATGTGAACGCGCCAGGGCAGCTTACATTTATGGGGCAGCTTACATTTATGGGCCACTGTGCATCCGCCGAGGGTAGGGAAATATTACAGGGCAGTGTCCCGTAACTCTTTTCTACCCACAGCGCTTGCGCAGTGGCCTGTAATCTTTACCTACCCTAGTGGCAACTCTAAGTGTGAAATTTGCCCACCCGTATGCCCCCAGGAGGAGATAGTGGTCAGGTGGAGCGCCCCCTATACCAAGGATGAGAGCAGTACTGCAAGCAGTCATAGTAAAATTTTTCCCTGAAACAAAGATGTTTGTGAGATGAAATATCCCTGGAACAGAAGTTTGAGAACTTTTATAAGCACAATTTTTAGTACAATTATCTAGTAATTATATAGTTAGGAAGAACCTTAGTACCTGAATAAGAAGGTTCTCCTACAGAGCTATGAAAGAGGTCTTCTATAGCTTCAATCTTCTGAAAAGACATGGACCCTAACACTACACTTACATAGGGGCCCTCTGCTGCCTGCACCTCCATATATCACATTTACAATATACACTATAGCGTGTGTGTTTTTTCCCAAGATTCTCATTTGGCAGCCTTATCAGCCTGGCTATATACTTCCCTTCAATCTTATATCTGCCATAGTTTTGCTTGTAGCTTTCTGTTTTATTTGGGTATGATTTTATTTTTTTATACTAGGAAAATAGAAGTAAAATAAGAAGCTGATAGTAATCTTCCACAGTACAGATCGGCGCAGTGGGATACTTCTCCAGAATGAAGCAATTTTGACACAACACAAAATGTTACACTAATTTTATGGGATGCAATATGACATTTGACATTACATGAATGGTTGTGGATTAGCCTGAAGCCAAGTGTAAATCAGGGCTTTTGTTTAGTGTTTAGTCAGTGATTGTGTTCCCATGAGGTGACCAGCTGCTTCATATCTAGGGAAATAGCACACAAAAAATTCTACATTTCTGCTAGCAATATTATGTATATATTCTCCTGAATATACCAGTGCTAACACTGTGTAGAAAATGCTGCATTATGCCATTTTAACTCCTTAGCTGATTCATTTGTTCATATCTATTTTTATAGTGATCTGAATGCCAGGTCCCTCCATTATACCTTATCTCTGAGTAGGTTTCACTACTGGTTTTGGCTCACAATAACTGATGGAAATAACTAACCAAATTACTGAAGTGTGAACTTGGCCTAAGGGCTCATGCACACGACCGTATGCCCTCCTAGACATACGGTCCGTAAGCGGGCCATATGTCCCGGAGGGGCATCAATCGTGCGCACGGGGGTACACAGCATCATAGATTACAATGATGCTGTGCACATCGGGCCGCCCGCGGGACTATTGTCCCCCACTCATAAAATCATATGAGTGCGGGACAATAGCCTAGCGGGCGGCCCGACGTGCACAGCATCATTGTAATATATGATGCTGTGTACTTCCGTGTGCACGATTGATGCCCCTCTGGGACATAGGAGGGCATACGGTCGTGTGCATGAGCCCTAAGTATGATCTCCACCACGGGTCGGCCCCTCTGGGAGATCTGTCTGTCCGACTCTTGGGTAACCCCTTTAAAGCTTCACTCTCATGATAGTATGTATGCTGTGTCTGCAACAAACTGAAAAACAGTTTACTGGATTGTGACCAGTGTGGTTGCACAGGGCCCATGACTTGACATTACTGAAGGGGGTGCCACTGGCCCTGATGGTCTGGAACCCTTGTGCGTGTGTACTGTCAGTCAAACACTAGTTTACTAATTGGGCAGTGTTATATGGGCACTATATTGTACACCATTGGGGCACCATTGATTTCTAAAAACACTCCCAATGATACAGACTGACAGCTCTTCCCACAATCCTCCATTTTCAGCCAGTAAGAGACTCAGTATGAATATCTTATTTTGACAATTTTTAGACAATTTGGTGTATATTTCGCCATTCCGTGCACCAGAATTTGAAATCTATCAATTGCAGACAAGAATAGGCAGTTGTATGGGGGTGCCGTCCGGGTGTATTGCGGATCCCTAAGGCCTCTTGCACACAAATGGTTTTTTTTTCCGTTTATGTTTCGTTTTTTGCTTTCCGTATATGGTCCATATACGAAACCATTTATTTCAATAGATCCGCAAAAAAATGGAAGGTACTCTGCATGCCTTCCGTTTCTGTATTTCGGTTTTTCCGTTCAAAGATAGAACATATCCTATTATTGTCCGCATAACGGACAACGATAGTACTGTTCTATCAGGGGCCAGCTGTTCCGTTCCGCAAAAAAATGGAAAGCACACAGATGTCATCTTTTTTTTTGCAGGGATCCGTTTTTTGCGGACCGCAAAATACTGAAAAAGCCATACCGTCGTGTGCATGAGGCCTAAATCTGGCAGCCTGTGGGAATGCACTTAAAAATTATCCTGGCTGGATTCTACACCTTCCCGTTATCATTATCACCATGTGTAGAATTACAATGACCAGTAACACCTCTGTATAGATAACACAGAATCCACCATTCACAATAGATGTTATCACAGCTCCCTCCTGACCTCTGCCCAGGTCACAGAGCATGCCTAGAAAACTTGTCCATATAAGTCAATGGTGTCAGCTTCTGCCCAGTGGCCAGTGTGGAAATTACAGGACTATATACAATTTTTTTTAAATATAGATAGTGACATGAAAAAAAATATTTTCTAGAAGAATATGTTTAAAAAAAATGTGGTTTAAACAATAGGTGATCTTTTAAAATGTATACTAATTTAGGTGATTTTATCTATATGTTGGAAGTAAAACAACATTTAAAGGAGAATATACAGTATGTGTTAATATATTTAGTGAAGAGCAAAGTTTTTAAAAATTCGATTCAGCTGCTTCGACAAGAAATTTAATTTGTTACGAATTACTTCACAAAAAATCGCATTCCATTGTATGGAGTGGGTGCAATGATGGTGAGCAGCGATCGCGCTGCTCCTGTGGCACCTGATAGTCACATTCAGCCTATCAGGGGGTTAATCAGGGGTTAAAACAAAAAATACATACGCACCTCATCCATTTGACCTTCAATCTTGAATTAGGAAAACGCACCAATTCTCATGCGCGCTGACGTGATGACATTACTCTGGGTGGGCGTGGTGACATCACTGTACCTGCCCGGCGAGATGACGCATGAGAGAATTGGCATGTTTTATTCAATCAACATGGTCGCGATGGCCTCTCCACGATCAAATGGATGAATATGTTTTCTGTTTTTTTTTAACTGCCATTTCAGGAAAAATTGATTCGTTGCCATGAAGCACCAAAAAATTCGGTTTTGCGACAAATCTAATTTTTCCTGAAATTTGGATAAAATTCCTCTTTGTTAACTTCGATTCGCTCAACACTAAATATTATATTACATTCATTGTCGTTGCTGATAACATTTTATAATGGGTCTGTTTATTGTTTATGCGTAACATAATGAAGCCAAAAAATAATAAGGGAAAAGCAATAAAAATTATCTGAACAAAAAAAATATTATATTACATTAAAGGGGTTGTCTGGAGGGATTACATTTTTTAAATATGGGACAGGATTTTTAAATTTTTTAAATATGGGACAGGATTTTTAAATTTTTTAAATATGGGACAGGATTAAAAAAATATATATATACATTACTCACCTCACTCATGTTGACAGGGTCTCTGCTGGTCTACACAAGATATGGCAGGAGATGCCTGCTCAGCCAATCAGTGGCCGCCGTCTTCAGGGTGATTTCTCCTTGTCAGTATACAGTAGGATTATGGCTGGTTGGATATAATTCCCAAGGAAGTGAACCATCTCTCCAGCGCCACCTCTTGGAAGCAGCTCCCTAGGAGTCAAAATCTGACTTTCCAACAAGCCTTGGGATTTGACTAGGGAATATAGCCAAGCCAGATATCCATCCATAGACATCTGTTTTGGGGTGACCCATTGACTCATAGGGAGCGAATTCCATGAGGTGGTGCTGGCAGGTTGGTTCTCTTGTTGGGCAATACCTTTTTGCATATTTGTTTCCCATGGAGCATTACCAATAAGTCTCCATACAGGACTGGTCTATTTAAGGAGATTCAGCACCCTGCCCAAGCTGGAACCAAGAACTGTAGACCAGTGTTTCCCAACCAGTGTGCCTCCAGCTGTTGCAAAACTACAACTCCCAGCATGCCCGCACAGCCAAAGGCTGTCTGGGCATGCTGGGAGTTGTAGTTTTGCAACAGCTGGAGGCACACTGGTTGGGAAACACTGCTGTAGACCAACAGGGACCTGGTAAGCTTTAGAAAGGCAGTAAATAATGGGGGTGGATTGGTGAGAGTAAGGCCCATTTCACACGAGCGAGTATTCCGCGCGGTTGCAATGCGTGATGCGAACGCATTGCACCCACACGAAATCCGGACCCATTAATTTCAATAGTTCTGTGTGCATGGGCGCCGGTGTGCACTTGTGCATTGCATGAAAATTGCAGCATGTTCTATATTCAGCGATTTTCACGCAACGCTGGCCCCATAGAAGTGAATGGGGCTGCGTGAAAATCGGTCTTCACGGATGGTCGCTAAGAGATGTTTGTAAACAAACAATGCAAAACGCATTAAGTCGCATTGCGCCCGCGCGATAAAAACGCAATAACTGAACGCGATTGCAAACAAAACTGAATGTACTGGCTTGCGAAATGGTGCAGTTTTCACTGAATGCATCCGCAACGCATCCGGATCTAGTCCGCTCACGCTCGTCTGCAAGGGGCCTAATACTTTTTTTTTTTTAAAACCCATTCTGCCCTACTTGTAAAAAAAAATGTAATTTTGTCGTCAACAACCCTTTAACAAAAGTTATATATTTTTGTTGCAATCCGAGTATACAATAAAAAATTTACTTTTTTATTTAACTGTGCATCCTTTTTTTTTCTTTTACAATAGTAACATATATAATAATATTGTTACATATTATACTTGTTTTATTATTTTTTTTTTATGTTTTCTGTTTTATTGGTATCCATAATAATAGTAATACATTTTTTTTTTTAAAAATCCCTATTTCCCTAGGTTTTGTATTAGCAGTTGGCAAGCGATGATAATGCTGGAGCCGGCAACAACTGTTCTTTATTAGGTGAACAATCAGTCGAGGAGTGAAAAGCAATCTAGAATACTTTACAACGATCGAAGACCAACTTGTGCAGGACATATTCAAAGCGGCAGAGAAAACCCTGACAGACATTAAAAACTGATATAAATGCAGCACTAATAGCACTCAGTGGGTTGATGAGGGGAAGCTATGAATAGGTTTGGACAGCAGAACTGGACACCCACACAGCAATACTGGAGTTTGCAAGAGATCATTGAAACCCTTCAAACTTGAGCTTATTAAAGATGACCTTTGACTTCTCTAAAATTTCAAAGCTGATGTTAAAAGTGCTGAACAGACTGTGTGCCATATGTAACATGACCTCAGCTCTTGCTTGCTGGAGCATTGATGGCTTCTCTAATGAGAGGTAAAAGGCCCCATTCTTCTCACAATTTTTTCCAAATCACCAGAAAAGGAGCCTATGTTTGTTTTTTAGTTTTTGTTTCCTCTATTCACTCTGTTTCATCTTTTTTTCTGTTACTTTCTAATATTTTACATGTGATAAGTTACATTTATTTTTCTAGGTATGACTAATTGCAAAATCCTGGCATGCATCTGTACTAACCCTAAGGGCCATTCACACAGAGTATTTTCATGGAGGAATGTGCCATGGATTCCGCGCCAAAAAAACTACCTGGTACCATCATGCAGCTGTCTCTTTTTTTCTCCACGACCACATCAACACCAAGAAAGGACATGTCCATCCTGGGAGCAGTCAGAGCTGTAAACTGCATTCTTCCATGGAAAACAATGGGAGATAGTTTACATACTGTCACACACGTTTTTTTTGGCATGAAATTTGTGCCAAATTCCACTGTGAAAATACTCTGTCTGAGCAGCCCCTAAGTGTTCTATCTATCTATCTATCTATCTATCTATCTATCTATCTATCTATCTATCTATCTATCTATCTCATATCTATCTCATATCTATCTATCTATCTCATATCTATCTATCTATCTATCTATCAAATAATCTATTTTTTTATAAAAAATAACAGATAGATAGATAGATAGATAGATAGATAGATAGATAGATACCTGTTTATCTCACTAACAATACCCGAGTGTTTGGTGTCAGTATAGGTTCGGAACATGAACTGGTAATGGTCTGACTGCATCTGTAATTTCCCCGCTGCCCCAGTGAAATGTTAAAACCTGAGGAATGTAAATATGTTGATCCCTAGAATTAGGATAGGGGTCTCTTAAACAGATACGCTGAGTGAAGCTTCAAAGGAAAGTGTTCCCATGCTATGTTGTTCTAACCCCACTGGATCAGATTTCCTGCAGGTAAGTCTCCCCTTATACACTGGTGACGGTGTGGCCTCACTGGACTGCCCACACACAGGGAGTTTGTGTTACCTGTGACATAATACTGCATGTTACAAGATAGGAAGGAATAGCAGTTATCAGGACATGATGGGTGGATACACTAATGCCCAATTCACTGAAGAAGTGGAAATCCCCTTTACAAGTCACATCCTTCTGATAACATTTTTTAGGGCTGGAGAGAATTAAAAATACACTAAAAATGAGATAAGTGGAGGTGGAGCATGGTACATATATTATTCGTTCTATCACTGTGTCATGCCCCGCCCCCATCATTCGAAATTTAAATAACCTATCAGTATGTCTTTGGATTGTGGAAGAAACTGTGTAGGCATAATATGTCATAATATGTCCGTTTTGCCCAGAGTGTTCCTTTAAGCTGAAATTTGACAAATTTTACACTAGCAAGTCACTGATTTTTTGAAATTCCCATATCCTCCCAGATATATTACAGCACCATGTTTAGTAGGTATGGAGTTAGGATTTTGTCACAAAGACAGTTCATAAAAATACATGGCCGTTCCTCCCTCTTAGAAAACTATGAGATGAGTTTTAATATCAGTTTACCTCTTAATTTTTTGTACCACCCTAGGGGGAATCATGACGGACGGCCCAACATGTGAAAGTCATTAAAAGGGTTGTCCCAAGATTGAAAGAGGTTCTCCCATGATTGATGTAAAAAATGAAAACCAGACATCATATAGTACATGACAACCTCTTTCTAACAAAGCTCGAACCAGACCAAAGCTCCCCCTATTGCTCCAGTTTCTCTGCTAGATTTTCTTCAGGTTGGCAGCTGAGGTGGAGTGTCCTTTATCAGAGGGTGTATCCTTTCTGCTGCAGCTCTATCCCTGTAACTGTCACAGCTTCTAACAGTAGATAGGGCTGGTGGCAGTTGTGGGAGCGAGCATGTACGTCCACCTAAGCAGGTGGATGTGCACGGTACTATTCAGATGGTACCATTATAATGTAGTAAAGCGAAAATCTCACCACTGGAGCAGAAAGTAAATTCCAAAAGTAACTATTTTTTTCAAACTGAATTATATTAACATAACATTTGATGGTGGCACAGCCCCTCTAATCATACCACCTATCCACAGGATGGGGAATACGTGATCAGTATGGGTCTGACTGCTCGGGCCCTTACCAATCACAAGATAGGGGGTCCTTCCCCCCTTATATGGAGCAATGATGGACCATTGCATACTGCCTCTCTCTTCTTCTCAGGCAGCTCGATACAGAAGAATAGAGTGGCAGTGTGCACGCCCGTCAGACATCTCTCGTTCCATATCCAGTTTAAAAGCAGAGTGTTTTAACATGATGTCTTGTGGAGACATTTCCAGGTGAAATTGTATATGTTCTATTTTATAGAATTATACATAACATATAGGCTTTCAATTCACTTTTTATGCAAACATTTCAAAGTAACAAAAACGAGTTGCAAATGGTTGTCATTTCGGGTATGGACAAGGATAGAAGGAAAAAAGGAGTGGCTTCCATGTTTTATTAATGATTTTACAGTGGATATAAACAGTCTACATTTCAGAACTTTTTCCAGCTTTAATGTGACCTATAAACTGTACCACTCAATTGAAAGACAAACTGAAATCATTTAGGAAGAGGGAAGAAAAAATATTAAAATAATATGGTTGCATAAGTGTGCAGACCCTAAACTAATACTTTGTTAAAGCACCTTTTGATTTTATTACAGCACTCAGTCTTTTTGGGTATGAGTCTATCAGCATGGCACATTTTGACTTGGCAAGATTTGCCCATTCTTCTTTGCAAAAACCACTACAAATCTGTAAGATTGCGATGGCATCTCCTGTGCACAGCCGTCTTCAGATCACCCCACAGATTTTCAATCGGATTCAGGTCTGGGCTCTAGCTGGGCCTTTCCAAAACCTTAATCTTCTTCTGGGGAAGCCATTCCTTTGTTGATTTGGATGTATGCTTTGGGTCGTTTTAATACTGAAAGATGAAGTTTCTCTTCATGTTCAGCTTTCTAGCAGAAGCCTGAAGGTTTTGTGCCAATATTGACTGGAATTTGGGACTGTTCATAATTCCCTCTATCTGAACTAAGGCCCCAGTTCGAGCTGAATAAAAACAGCCCCGCAGCCTGATGCTGCCACCGCCATGCTTCACTGTGGGGATGGGGTTCTTTTGGTGATGTGCAGTGTTCTTTTTGCGCCAAACATATCTTTTGGAATTATGGCCAAAAAGTTCAACCTTGGTTTCATCCGACCATAACACCTTTTCCCACATGCTTTTGGGAGACTTCAGATGTGTTTTTGCAGTAGCCTGGCTTGGATGTTTTTCTTTGTAAGAAAAGGCTTTCGTCCTGCCACTCTACCCCATAGCCCAGACATATGAAGAATACGGGAGATTGTTGTCACATGTACCACACAGCCAGTACTTGCCAGATATTCCTGCAGCTCCTGTAATGTTGCTGTAGGCCTCTTGGTCGCCTCCCAGACCAGTTTTCTTCTCGCCTTTACCAGTTCTTGGTAATGTCACTGTTGTGCCATATTTTCTCCACTTGATGATGACGGTCTTCACTGTGTTCCATGGTTTATCTAATGCCTTGGAAATTCTTTTGTCCCCTTCTCCTGACTGATACCTTTTAACAATGAGATCCCTCTGACGCTTTGGAAGCTCTCTGTGGACCATGGCTTTTGCTGTGGGATGCGACTAAGAAAATTTCAGGAAAGACCAACTAGAGCAGCTGAACTTTATTTGGGGTTAATCAGAGGCACTGTAAATGATGGCACGTGTATGCTGACTCCTATTTAACAGGATTTTGAATGTGATTGCTTAATTCTGGACACAGTTACGTCCCCAGTTATAAGAGGGTGTGCACACTTATGCAACCACATTATTTTAGTTTTTTTTTGTTTTCTTCCCTCCACCTAAAATATGTTTTTCAATTGAGTGGTACAGTTTATAGGTCACATTACAGGTGGAAAAAGTTCTGAAATGATTTATCTTTGTCTCATTTTTTTTTTTTTACAGCACAGAAGCCTGACATTTTAACAGGGGTGTGTAGACTTTTTATATCCACTGTATATAGCTTTTAGAACTGCTTTCTGTCCTCTGTAGCACCCCCTAAATTACTTTATGACAACTTTTGTTCATGTACTTGTTGCAGTAAAATTGTGTTCAATCTCAGTGGTTCCCTATGGGGAAAATGTGTGACAATTGTCATAGTCAATAAGTCAGCCCCTCATCTCCTATAGGGTTTTCGAGGACTTTGATATCACTGACCTATCCTTATGATAAGCCATTAATATCAGATCAGCAGGACTGACCTCTGGCACCCCGTCTAAAGGAACTGGGGGGCACCAGCAAGCGCTGTTCATTATTCACCCAGCACACCTTTTACATTTGGTAGTGGTATATAACCATGCAGGGCCCCTTCAATCAGCTGACCTGCAGGGGTGTCGGGAGTCGGACCCCCACCGATATGATTTTGATGGCCTATTCTAAGGACGGGCCATCAGTATTACCCTAAAACCCCATTTAAATTGTGCAATTTTATTGTAATGAAAAGTCACCATAGAGCCTAAAATTGATCGTGTAATGGATCGATTTGCAGCAGCCCACTGGCCCATGGATTGAAGTGGGAGAAATGTGCCATTGGGGGGTGGGGGGGGGGGGAAGGCGCCACAGAAGGAGAGATGGGGAGGGAGGGGGGTGAAGATGTGTTGCTGCCATGTGGCACTGGCACATGGAGGGGAGAAATGTGCCATGGGAGCTGGGGGGGAGAGATGTGCCATGGGGGAGGGGGGGGGGGGAGAGATGTGCTGCTGCCAGCCGACTGGCCCAAGGATTGGAGTGGGAGAAATGTGCCATGGGAGCTGGGGGGAGAGATGTGCCATGGGGGGGGGGGGGAGATGTGCTGCTGCCAGCCGACTGGCCCAAGGATTGGAGTGGGAGAAATGTGCCATGGGGGTGGGGGGAGAGATGTGCCGCTGCCACTGACCCATACAGGGGGAGAAATGTGCCATTCGAGGGGGGGAGGAGTATGCTGCTATGGAGGGGGTGGGAAGAAATAATGTGACGCGAAGGGGGTGATGTAAAAAGGAGAAGGTGATGATGTGACATGGATGGAGCTGGGGGGGGTGACATTGAGGAGGTTAAATGTGACATTGAGGGGGAGAAATGTTACATGGAGGCTGGGGGGCATCATTGGAAGCAGCACTTTTTACTGGCACATTATTGGGGTCCTTTCTTACTGGCACATGATTGAGGGGCATCTATGGAGGCACTTCTTACTGGCACTTTATTGGGGCACTTTTTACTGGCACATTATTGGGGGACACTATGGGGGCTTCTACTGAGGCCACAAAGAAGGGGTATTTTATATGGGGGCTCTGTGTGGTACTAGTATTATCAGGGGTATTATCTGTTTCTGCAGTGTAGTATTGGGGAGCATAGCGGCACAGTATTGGGGGTAGTAGGATGATTCGTCCAGAAGATGGGATGATGATGATGGAAAAGTAGTAAACTATGATTTTTTTTTGTTGTCAAACTGCAGAGATGGAAAATGGCGACAAAATGGTGGTCTGGTCTGAAAGGAGAAGACGGGGTCAAAGAACATCTACATTAAAGGAGATGTCACTGGATGTAAGAGGTATGGGGCGCTGTATTTCTATATGCTGCCACGGAGAGGGGGAGAAATAATGTGACGCGAAGGGGGTGATTGATGACGTGACATGGAGGGGGGCCCCTTATTGTTTTTCGCCCCCGGGCCCCCATTTCACCTAGAACCGGCCCTGCCTACAACTATCATCCTACAGAAGGGCATTGTGGGGAGTAGTACTTTTACAACAGCTGGAGGGCTGCAGGTTGAGCATCCCTGGTCTAGAGGAACATACAAACAGCAGCAAGGCATTGATTAGCTCTGACCAGCCACACAACTGGGATAGCCTAGGGTACGTGTATAATTCTGTCACCACCCCTTACTCCTCCCTGGTCTGACTGCTGGTCTGACAAAGAGCGTTTTTGTGAGCCTCTCTACCCTACTAAACATCCAGAGCCAGACGGGAAGTTAAACACTGCTCACTTCGTTATCTGAGGATAGCAAAGGCAATTAGATCCAGAGGGGCACAGCACTCTGCTAAGCACTTCTGTTCCTTCCATTATGAAATGATCATTACATTTTAAGGACTATAGACACCTTTGGAACCAATATATTTATTGATTTAGATGTATGTTCTCACCGTGGTGGTGTGGGTTTCCTCCAGGTATTCTAGTTTCCTCCCACACTCCAAAGACATCCTCATAGGCAATCTTGACTGTGATCTCCACTGGAGACAGTAAGCGAAGATAATATCTGTAAAGCGCATCAGAATATGTCGGCGCTATAAAAGTGAAATAAATATATATAAATATTTTTGCAATAGGTTTTATTACAAATTTGGCTTTGTTTAGCCTCTTAATTCACAGAATGTGCAGAATGCCATTCTATAATAAATCTGTCAGACTTGCTGTTTGAGGGCTCAGTCTCCATCCCACCTCTGCTCTTCTGAATGATCCTCTAAGATTATTTATACAGTAAGTCAAACAGAGCCCATGAGAAGAGTGCTTCTCCTCCTTCATTCTAGCGATCAATGAGTTTCTGAGCACCAAGAATCCCGTCAAACAACTCTTCCGACATTCTGATTTGATGTGCAGTGGCGTACATAGAGAAGTAAGGGCCCCATAGCAAGGATCAAACCAGGCCCCCCACACAAGGCGGAAGGGTTTTAGTTTCTGCCTAAACCCTTTTCAATGACCCTTGGGCCATTTTTTCCACTGCTTCATTTTCTAATAGTTTTTCCTTCAGAGGTTGTAGTCCTGCCCAAGTTTTCACCTCCAGTAGAAGAGGAGATAATCCCAACTAAGACTGGGCCCCCTCTTGCCCTGGGCCCCATAGCAGTCGCACGGTCTGCCGCTATGGTAGTTAAGCCCCTGATGATGTGTACCCTTTCAAATAGAGGGTTTACTACCATACAGCAAAACATGCAGCTGCTAGGCCCCAGTGCAAAGTCCTCATATGTGGCTGGGGGGTCATTGAGCCCCTTAAGACACCAAGCCTTGGGTACAACTGAAATCTCTGACCTGCATCCCCTCTATAGATACACAAATGCATATTTGTGCCAGAGATGTGCCCCAAAAATATGAGTGGGTGACTGCACAGTACCAGTCAGCCCTGTGTGCTTTCTAGAAGCTGCCTGAGTTGCTTACCATGTAGTATACAGCATTGCCTGGTACTTACCTCTACAGTCATAGTTTTTATTACCATACCTGAATACTTCATGCTACTCCAAATATCAAAGAAGAGAATTAAAGGGGTTTTGTACTATGATCAAATCTCAGGATCCTCATCAATATGTGATCTTTCCGACACCCGGGACCTCTGATAATCAGCTGTTTGAGGAGGCCTTGGCGCTCCGGTGAATGCCACGGCCTTCTTGCAATTTACCATAGGTAAGTGATGTCACGTGTATTGGTCACGAGACCTAGACGCAGCTTAGTCCCATTCAATTGAGTGGGGCTGAGCTGCAGTACCATGCACAACCACTATACAATGTAAGGCACTGTGCTTGGTTAGCTGTGAGGAGGCTGCAGCGCTCATCAGAGCACCATGGCTTCCTCAGCTGCTAATCCTAGGTGTTGGACCTCCACTGATCAAATACTGATGACCTATCCTGCGGATAGGTCATCAGTATAAAACAGTCCGTATACCTCTTTTTAAGGTTACAAAAACACAATGTGTTAAAAGCATTTAAATCAAAGATGTCCTTTAAGGCAAATAGATGATTTTACCACACACTTGTCCCTGTAAGTTGCTAGACTTGTCAGCATTGGAGTAGTAGGGTGTCTTAGAACTGAGGAGGTCACGGGTTGTCTTCCATTTATACTTGGGATGTTTACTTAGGCTAGGTACAGGGGTAAAACTACCAGGCTAGCAGATATAGCAGCTGCTATGGGGACTGTTAAAGGACAAGCAAAAGTTATACAAATGACATGCAAGGAAAAGAGAGAAGATGCAAGGGTCTTTGAAATGTCAACTAATTACTGTATGCTTGCTAAATCACGTAAAGTTACAATCCTACTAACAGCTATATTCGCTGGTGATGACAAGTGGTGTCCCATGCCAAATGTTTCTATGGTGTCCAACAACTAAAGGTCATACCACTGGCACGCTATTGTAAATTCACATCAGAACTTAAAGGGGTTGGCAATCCTCCCCACCTTGGCCAGACTTTTTAAGGGAAGCTTACGTACTTGCTTCCCAGTGCTGGCTCCCCGCTCCTTCTCCCCCCGGCCTGCGACGCTCCGATGTGCTCCCTCGCTGAAAACATCCGGCTTGACACCGCCTGCAGCCAATCACTGGCCCTGGCAGGGACAAGCTCCCCTTACGTCATGAGAAATGGTCATATGCACAGAGGATGTAGAAAGGCACATGGAGTCCCGGCAGCTCAGTACAGTGGAGCCATAAGCACTCTTTGTGCCGCCATATGGTGCTCCGTAATATGGTATCTGTTTATTCAGAATCTGAGAAAAAGTATTCCATATGGCTCTGTATGAACTGGAAGTCTTAAGTCCACCCCACATACACACTAAATTTATGTATGGGGCAATTGATTCACATTTATATTATTGTTTCTGCATTCTAGTAATTGTGTCTTCTAAATAACATGAAATTATAATAGAAATCTCTTATGAGTTTATAAAATGGTTTAAGTCGTTCAGTGGGTCCTCAAGTAACTCAGCAAGGAGTGGATAGCTCAGTGATGCCATGCTGTATATGCAGTGCTGAATAATGGCTCATGCACACGAACGTGCGCGGGCCGTGCCCATTTGTGGCCCGCAAACAGCGTGCATCACTCGTGTACGCCCCGTATCAAGGATGCAGACCCATTCACTTGAATAGGTCCGTAATCCGCATGATATGAATGGAGTCACGGAGCAGAAGCCCATGGAAGCACTATGAAGTGCTTCCATGGGATTTCAGTCCGTGCCACCGCAACACAGAAGAATAGAACATGTGAATCTTGCAGATCACGGACCCATTCAAGTCAGTGCTGCAAACGGCTGGTGCCGGATCCGAACAACGCTAGTGTGAAAATACCCTTGAACAGTTGATAAAGGCTTTAGAAATATGTAGTATTGGGGCTACCAGTGCTAACTATAGGTTAATGTGCTACAGTATATTCACCATTGTAGCACGTAGGCTACATCCTCATATTTCTGAAAACTCATCGGAAAAGTGCGCTGCAGTTCTACTGCAAAAAACATGTTTTTTGCCGTGAGAATGGCTGTCAATTTTACCTGTCCATTGCAAAAGGGTTAAATGTGCAGAGGAGAACCACGGCAGAATTCAAATCCTCACCACAGGTCAGTTTATGCTATGTCCACACGGCATGTGGATGATATTTCTTGAAATCTCCTCCACTTTGCTGGTATTGTACAACGTTGCGGATTTGCTGCACAAAAATCCACAGCATTTCAGTCACGTGTGGACATAGCCTTATGCTGCAGTCTAGTGAACCAAGAGTCTAATAATTAGCACTTTTTTAAATGTCAGACTGCAGAAGCTGTAGATAATAGAACATATGGCCAGACATGAATAAACAAAGGAACAGTATTATGTGTTGACCTTCTTTGTCTGTAGGAGAGCGCCCTCTGTCCACAGGAGAACATAATTACAGGAAAGCAGAATCGATGATTTGGGAAATTTTCCACTACTGTCTAAAACAGTTCTGAGTGCAGTTTGGCTCAGTAAAATGTGCTGAGCGCAGCTACATGAACCCGAGATGTCCTGGAACAGCAACTAGAGTCTTAATTACATTTCTGGAAATACGAATTTAACAGATTTTTCTACGGCTGCAAACAAAATGAGAAGATTAAACTGTATTTTAAGACAGACCAAAAAACAGTGGATTGGATTCTGAACCGGCCACTATTGATTCCTGTAGAGGCAAAATATTCATGGGAAAAGAAATAGCAATATTGAGACTCTAAGGTCTAAAGCACCCAGGTTCCTATAGGCCTGTACAAAGAAAAGAACAAAGTCTATGGGGGTCATTTATTAAACAGAAATACGCCTAAATTAGGCATATTTCTGGCACAGATTGTAGTGCAAAGGTCCTTTGCGCCGCAATCTGCAACTTCTCCCCGCTCACACCAGGTCTAAAAAAGTGGGCGCGGCGTAGGCGGGGATGGGGACGAGTCTGCAAGCCCATCTCATTTACCATTTTCTACCCCTGTTTTAGACATAGAAAATGGTCTAAATGTAAGACAGCTAGGAAGCTGTTTTACATTTAGAAGCGGTGGTGGATCCGCCGAAGTTATAAGGGCGCCTGTGCCAGGTATAGGGTTTATTAAGACTGGAGTCTAAAACGCCAGTCTTAATAAATGTGCCCCTATGTCTGGAAAAGTGCATTGCAGTACTACTGTATATGTAAAAACCACAATCACAGTTTTTACATGTGGTTTTCAGTGCTGCAGAAACATTGAAATAAAAGAGGAAAACCAATGCAAAACCACATAAGAAAAATGTAACCCATAAAGTGCAACTCCCTACAGTCTCCACAGACTGCACTGTGTGGTGAGGAAGTTGATGCAAAATGCACCGGTGCCCAAATATATTATAAAAATTGTATACATTGTGTACATTTTTTACTGGTACCTTGAAATGTTACTCTGGGACCACAAACGTCATCAAGTCCTTGAAGAATTAGCTCCACATATGTTATGTTACGTTTTTTTCAGGCAGCTATTGAGTGAAATAAAATTCTTGCTCCCTGCGTCTACCACCTTCTCACATACAGTTTTACTATTCAGTTCAATGTAAAAAGATATATGCAATAAGCTTGAAAGCTCCCTCTAGTGGTGGCAACAAGCAGCCAGAATGTTACCCTTTATCTCTATTGCTGTGTGAAGAGCAGTAGCACATAAGGAGCTCTTATAGTTTTTCCTGCTGAATCCACTTCACCCTTTGGCTTCAAAGCTGCATCAAAAACCGTGTTTGTGTTTTCAGTCTAGTACAGCATTTGACAAAGTTCCCCCATGTAATTTCAAAGGTACAATATGGGCACATGTCACTCCATAAACTCAATACATACAGGTCTGTACAACATGGATCTATAATATGCCCATGTTAATAATGCTTAGAGGTGGCCATATATATTTTGGAATTATTGGCGGACTATCTAATGTGAATGGGAGCCTCCTATTGGCAGATGTACTTCAATTGGCTGGTCCTTTTGTAAGCTGCTTCCAGAACTGTCCCATTTGGGACAAATGCATGCTTGACGAGTGTGGGGAGATAGCTCTTGCTCATCAAGCAGCTATCTAATGTTCATGGCTGGCCTTAGAATCCGAAAAGTCGAAATGTTTCAATGATTTTTACCACTGATGGGTTTGACTTCTTCACATCTATGTATTTATTTTTCTTCATTTTATCTTGTATCATTTTAGAAAAGGGGGTCTGATTTCTTGATATTAGTCTATACATGGTCACTCTCCTTTAAAGAGCATCTGTCACCACATATGTCCAAATAGAACTGGCTGACCTTTGAGATGTGGGCTGGTCAGCTGAAGACCATGGTCTTGGTCCCATCTTCCTCGGTACCCACATTGCTAAGTAAACTAACCTTTTGTAATATGCAAATGAGCCACTAGGAGCAACGAGGGTGGTGCCATCCCACCTTGTTGCTCCCAGAGGTTCCGCTCACTGTTCGCAGTTTTGTTGACAATGTGGGCACCAAGCAAGATGTGACCAAGACTGTGGCGCTGATCAGCGCATATCTCAAAGGTCAGACGGTTTTATTTGGACATATGTGGTGACAGTTGGCCTTTAAAATATATGCTGTACTTAGCGGTTGAAAAACTTTTAAGTGCTCACCAAATTTCTATACATTTTGTAAAAATACAAACTCTTAGTTCCATAGAAACTGAACAGCAACAACTCATTTTGCAGAAGAGAGCAGCAAGCACATTTTCCAGCAGTGCACTGTCCAGTCTCCAGGACCTGGGAGATCCAATTTGTCTGCAGTACTTTCTAACGTAATTCGCATGCATTATCTTATTTAAAGAGTACTGCCGCTTGGACGTTTAAATTACTTGTGTATCGTGTTACAAATCACTTTATCCTGAGAAACCGAAAGAACCCAGCAGAAGAACATTTACTTGACTTATAAGAAAAAAAAAAAAAGACAGACGTATTATATATATTTTTTTAAATCACAAATGTCTATATAAATGTGTAAACTACTTGTCCTATTTATTATTTATTTATATTTTTATAAATCCAACATTTCCCTCAGTCAAATTTTTTATTTGCCAAATTTAAAAATTGAAACATAAACTCTATTTTTATTATTTGGTGTCATTTATCTGTGGAAACATGGAAAAAATATATTCAACATAATTTATATTCTTTTTTTAAGTTTTTATTTTAATTTTTTAAATTTTAATTTACATTATATTTCTAATTTTTATTTTATTTTCTTTAAATATCCAGAGTCTTTCAATCCTTACGTTTTCTTCCCTCTTCTACTTTCTATTATTTCATCTTGTCTTTTTGGCATTATTTTGTCAGTGTTTTATTCCAAATGAGAGCGACATCTTGAAGTAATCAGAAGCTGAAAAGGACGCGTCCCCCTGGCATCTCAGGTTAAATAAGGCGCTCTAGGAAAATATGGTAGGCCCATTACAAGAAACCTGATCTGCCTTCATCAAGACTCCAATTGCCATTGCATTAGGATTGATTAGAGACCAGCAGTACCGTAATGACCCAGGGAGAAGGGCAGCATGGGATTTCTAATGGCAAGATCTTGCAAATGCTGATAGTTTTATGTTACCATGAAAATTTATATTTGTGTGCATATTTATCCAAGCAAATCAGGTATCAGGGGGATAGGGGAACCAAAAATAAAATTCTAAAATGTGGGAGGGGTGTAAAGGAATTACCAGAGGTTCCCAACAGAGTTGCTTCATAATGAGTTAAATATAATAAGTAATAACAATAGCATAGTCCACGTAGCAAACACTTATGAAATAAACATAGTTACTCAAACAATCATTATTAGTTTCAAAGGCCGCAGATAATAGAGTCCTGCAACACTTGGGCCGCATACAGAATAGCTGTGGCTTTTAGGCCTGTAATTTAGTATTTTACAACCACTGCAAAAAAGTGCAGAATTCTAGTTTCTTTCTTAGGCTCGCTGCTCTGAGACAGGGTGTGACCACAGAAAATAATTTGAGGGGTCTACTGGAGGGCAAGCCAGAGCTGAATTTTTCTCCTAGAAAGTCAACAAAAAATGTTGCTACAGATATTATGTGCTACCCAAGAGATTGTGGGGTCACCCCCTACCCCTCGATACAGACAGGAGGAAAGAAGCCCCCCCCCTTATTTTTTGTAAAAACCATGTAGATTGCCCCTATGCTGTGAGTCACAACATATACACCTCATAGTGGGGCATTCAGTGAAGTTCACTGCATAATTAACTCCATCTTTCCAAGCCAACTTAACTGTTTATTTAGTGTCACATACTATTACCATCAGCAGCCCTTCTCTTCGAGGAAAATTAGCTTGCAGACTTCACCCTGCAAGGGCAAATTCTTCCTTCCTCTACTGCTGGAGGCGTTTTTCTTTGACCAGTAATTAAACAGTTAAAATGACCATGGAGCGTGTCTCTTGAATGCACTGTGCCTGCAGATATTTTTTAAAAGATCTCAATGCTGACAATGCCTACAAAATCGGCTTTTTTTTTGTTTCAGATATGACAAATCATGGGTTGATTTAGCGCAGAAATACATTTATGCAAAGATGATAGTAATGATAAATGAGCATAGTGTTAATGATGTACAATAAAAATATGCTTCAAAGGTGACTAAATTCATTGTGTGTGTGCCTTAAATCATATTCAAGTAGTATTTGTTTTACATGCGTATTACTTCCTTCCTGCATTTTTTATGCACTCCCATAGACTATAATAGGCATATTTGGAAGAAAATACGTCCAAAATCAGGACATGCTGCGTATTTCAAATAATGATGAAAATTATACGCCTATATCCCTATCCATTAACGTTAGCATCGGATTCGGGTACACAAAATACGCGCCATATACAGATTGCAAATATGCTTGTGTGAGAGGCCTAAGGGCTCATGCACACAACCGTATTTTGTTTCCTTGTCCGTCCCGTTTTTTTTTTGCGGATAGGATGCGGACCCATTTATTTAATTGGGTCCGCAAAAAATGCAGACAGCACACCATGTGCTGTCCGCATCAGTATGTCCGTTCTGTAGCCCCGCAAAAAAAAATAGAACATGTCCTATTTTTTTCTAGTTTGCGGATAAGGATAGGCATTATTACAATGGATCCGCAAAAATAACGGATCCACAAAAAAACGGATGCCATATGAACATCATCCATTTTCTTTTGCGAATATGCAATTTGCAGACCGCAAAACTGGTCGTGTGCATGAGGCCTAAGGGTAGGTTGACACAGAGTTTTCTGGAAGATGTTTTGAGGTAGATTTTCCTGCAGATTTTTCAGCCAGAAGTGGATTTGAAATATAAAGGAAGGGCTTATACTTCTTCCTCCTGGATCCAATTCTGGCTTTGGTTGAAAAAACTGCAGGAAAAGCTGCCTCAAAACCTCCTCCAAACCCTGTGTGAACCTACCCTTACTGTTACTATCCTGTAAATTGCACAGCAAAAATCTGAATACCTCCCTGATGTGATTTGACTATGCTACATTTTTATGTATGCTGTATTGTTTTTCTTTTTTTTATGCTTTTCCTTCGAATATACATTGCAGAAGGTGCTAGATGAATAAACAACATATTTTCATGTTGCTGCTCTCAATTGCCTTCTCCCTGGTGTTATTCTACATTGAAATGGATATTTTAATCAGATTATTCAAAAGAAAAAATATATTTTATATACCTATGTAGCAGAAAGGGGGAACTTAGCACAACACACTGTAAAATCTATGGCTTTCCAGAGTTATCACAATGCAGTAGAAAGATAACTATACTAAAAAGAAATGGTAAGTAAAAGCTGCAACCTTCTAAGGCTGGGTCCACATATATCCAGTCAAACATCTAGCACATCAGTTGTAACGCCGGATGCCTCCCTTTCACTGAACAGTTGTTGCTGGAGATGTCGGAGCTGGACACAACTGATACATACTGTATGTACTGCACTTCAGTGCACAGATCCAGCGTCTATAGACCAATAACACGGACATAAAAATGTAGCATACAGTGTTTTTCTATTCGGCGCTATATCACATGCAGTGTCATAAGTGATGTGCCGGATGCATGTGCACAATCCTATAGAAAACTATGGGATCAGTTCTGGCTTCAGTTCCTCTCCTGCATTTTCTGCACCACATCGGAGAGTGCACCATCCCAGCAGTCATAGGCTAAGGCTAATTTCACATTAGCGTTTTCAATTCCGCTATTGAGATCCGTCATAGGATCTCAATAGTGGAATAAAACGCTTCAGTTTAGTCCCCATTCATTGTCAATGGGGACAAAACTGAACTGACTGAAACGGAATGGACAAAAATGCATTCCTTTCTATTTGGTTGCGTCCTCATCGCGAACAGAAAAACGCAGCGATGTGGTGCTGAGCAAAACGGATCTGTCCCCCATTGACTTTCAATGGTGTTCAACACGGATCCGTCTTGGCTATAGAAGACATAATACAACTGGATCTGTTGATGACAGATGCATGCCGTTGGATTATTGTAACAGAAGTGTTTTTGCAGATCCATGACGGAGCCGCAAAAAACACTAATGTGAAAGTAGCCTAAGGGGCCTCAAGCACACGACAGTATTTTGCGGACCGTATACTGGCCGTTTTTTCAGTTCAGTATACTGACAGTATACTGAACCATTCACTTCAATGGGACCGCAAAAATTATTGAAGTGTCTCCGTATGCCTTCCGTTTCCTATTATTGTCCGCAAATCACGTTCAGTGGCTCCATTTAAGGCCTCATGCACACGACCGTTGGTGTTTTGCGGTCCGCTAACCGCGGATCCGCAAAACACGGAAGCGGACAGTACACGGAGTGCTGTCCGCATCTTTTGCGGCCCAATTGAAGTGAATGGGTCCGCGACCGAGCCGCAAAATATGCGGCTCGGACCACAACAACGGCCGTGTGCATGAGGTCTAAGTCAATGGGTCCGAAAAAAAAAACGGAAAGCATACGGAAAGGCATCCGTATGTCTTCTGTATCCATTCCGTTTTTGCTGAACAATCTATTGAAAATTTTGAGACCAGCCCAACTTTTATTATGGAATTACTGTATACTGTATATGCCAAACGAAAAAACTGAACGGAACCGAAACGGAAACACAACGGAAACTAAAAATGGAACCACGGATTTGTTATAAACTGCCCGCAAAACACTGAAAAAGCCATACGGTCGTGTGCAAGAGGCCTAAAAGTGCAGAACAGAAAAACACAGCATCCTACAATTCTTTTCTCCAGTGCCAGGAGATGTTGATGATGCCAGAAACTATACCATAGAAAACCATGGGATAATTTCTGGCATCAGTCTCCCTATGGCACCATACCAGAGGGAAATTAGATATATGGGAACCCACTCTTAGGGCCTATTCACACAGCCATAATTTCTGTTCACATCTGATCCACATTTTATATAGATCGCAAACCGTGTGCTGTGAGCATCCGCACGTCCGTTCTACAGCCCCGCAAAAAAAAAAAAAGTCCTATTCTTGTCCATTTTGCGGCATTCACTCGGTCTTGATCCTTGTTTTGAGGATCTGCGATTTCCAGACCGCAAATTACTTATGGCCATGTGCATGAGCCCTTACAGCGGGTTACTGTGTGAGAACACACCCTGGACATCTCACCATAGTTTTCTTTGTGCAGATATTCCTGTTCTATAACTTAAGCAACTCCACACAGAGGAGAACAACTACTGGAGAGAAGGGCATAATGTATGTACCTCCACTGGGCCTTTCCCCATCCCTGCAAACTGTAGGCCACTGAGGTAAGATGGGATGCATATTGTAAAATTGTGCCTGGTCCTAAATGCAGTCTTTAACCAGGGAACCCATGCAAATGACCAATTCTCTGCAAAACCTAATGCTTCATCTAGTATTGAGAATTTTGTAATTAAATAGATAAGGCCACAGGCTAAGGTGACATAAAGTTTGCACTCTCTGGTCTGGTAATATACCTTTGCACTAATCTCTTGAGCAGCATCCAAGTTGCCTTTAGGCTATGAAGCGCATCCAGAACAATTGCACCAGCATCTCCAAGTCATCCTGGACAAATTGAGGAGACTTCTGGCCACAGCTTTCCCTCAATCACCTCCTCAGTTTTGTTTATACAGGTGCCTACCTAGTAATTACCTCCAGCTCATTAAAGTGTCCACCCTGGTTTATAGATCTGCTGTATTATTTTTATTCCAGGACACCGGCAGCCTACAGATATATGTTCAGAGATTGGAGAGGTTATTTAGAAAGAAAATACAAGTGCTTATTGTTTTGGTGTAGGGCTGCCTATGTCACAGGCCTGGCTGGTGGGCACTGCGCCTCTGCTGGAGAGAGGATCGGGTGTCACACTGCAGATTCCCACTACAGATAAGGAAATGTGATCTAGTTTTCAGAACAGCAAGTGGTTGGAAAGAAGGAGGAAAAAAAACCTTTCAAACACAAAGCTCATTTACTAATGGACTGGTTTTGTGTTACCCAGCCCAATGTACGGGAATGGCCAAGAGATAAATAATCTGCTCCTGGAGCTCAACATCTAATTAGGCCGCTCTGGTGTCCTCTGGGCTGTGTGCAGAGGGTGGGATGTATTTTTAGCATAGTCTGCAGGTACATCCTATCGTAATGCCTTATGGATATATCTAATCCTATACATGTGGGCTGCACAGGATAAGGGGTATAGGGAAGATATATCTAACAACCCTAAGATTTATAAAATAATCTTAGGTTGATGATCCCCATCATTGGTAATTATGTATTTGACCAACAGCCAGACTTATGTTTCTATGTGCGTTTGTAATATGAAATATGCACATGTTATTGTATTGTGACATATACTGTGTGTGCATGTAGATTATTATTGCATGGTTACATAAATACATAAATTGTGTGAGTAAACATTGCATTTTGAGATCTATCTCATATCTAATCTATCTATCTATCTATCTACCTATCTATCTATTTATCTACCTATCTATCTGTCTATGGCATATTTTATTAAATTGTGACATATATTGTATGCATGTTTTATTGCAATGTGAAATAGTTATACTTTCTTTGTATCATCACTACATTATGAGATACAGTATATAATACAATATATAATTTACTCCTGCAAGTTCACTGATCCTGTTTGCACCTGCATAGCCCTTCCTCTCTGCAGTAATGGAACTACAATTTCCAGCATGCCAGCCAGTTTAATAATGTTTCACAATGACTGCAAACTATGGCTGTGACAGTGACAGTATGCTAAAAGTCGTTTTTTTATGGAAATACAGTGAAGCAGGATGACATGAGACTTTGCAAGCAGGTAAGTTCTAAACGAATGCATAGCCTGTATTGTAAGCACCTCATACAAAAATAAGCAATGCATTAAAATGGATTTGGGTTGGGGTCCGGGCAATGCCCTCTTGGTAGGGGCAGCAATATGTCCTCTTGGAGCAGTGGATGGTTATTGACATGGCAGCTGTGAGACCAGAACAAGTCCCGATTCAGCTCATACCCTAAAGCAGGGATCAGCGACCTTCTGCACTCCAGCTGCCGTGAAACTACAATTCCCAGCATGCTCCATTCATTTCTATAGAAGTTCGGAGAAGAGCAGAGTAAGTATGCATGCTGGGAGTTGTAGTTTCCCAACAGCTGGAGAGACCTTAGCCCTCATCCACTGCCTCCCAAAATAGGGATTCTTCCCTGTAATCCTACAAAATATACATTGCCTTAACGGAGGCTGGATATATGTGCTAATAGCTGGACGATTTAGGGCGACCTGAAACCCTTATCCCTGGTGTACACATACAGATATGTATGAGAGACAGAGGAACATTCAGTATATTCTCCATAATAACATACAGTTTAGATATTCTCCATAGTGGCATTCATTCCATAAATTCTCTATAGTAGCATGCATTCTATATATTATGTATAGCAGCCTGCATTATATATTCTCCATAGTAGCATGCATGATATATATCCTCTATAGTAGCATCCATTCTATATATCCTCTATAGTAGCATCCATTCTATATATTTTGTATAGTAGCATCCATTCTATATATTCTGTATAGTAGCATCCATTCTATATATTTTGCATAGTAGCATCCATTCTATATATTATGTATAGCAGCCTGCATTATATATTCTCCATAGTAGCATGCATGATATATATCCTCTCTAGTAGCATCTATTCTATATATTCTCTATAGTAGCATGCATTCTATATATCCTCTATAGTAGCATCCATTCTATATATTCTGATTAGTAGCATGCATTCTATATATTCTGTATAGTAGCATCCATTCTATATATTCTGATTAGTAGCATGCATTCTATATATTCTGTATAGTAGCATCCATTCTATATATTCTGATTAGTAGCATCCATTCTATATATTCTGATTAGTAGCATGCATTCTATATATTCTCTATAACATACATTATATTCTCCATAATAATATAGCTTCTATATAATCACCATATCACACGGTGCAGGTCATAATAATCACTGGATCTTTTTCAGAGTAAATATTAATTAATAGCATCATAAATAAATATTGATTTCTCACCCTGTTAGCTGTCAATAATCTGCCCTAAGAACGTCTATGGGAAAAGTAGTTAAAAGCCCATTTAGTAGTTGCAGACAATGACAGATAAATCTCCAGGTCTTCCTACACCTCTGTCTTCTCTTATCTGAGCATTGTTCTCCTCTTATTACCTCCCCTGCTACCAACAATACATTATCACCTCTGTTTACAAAAGCCTAATTGTTTTTAAAGAACTATTTTTTTAAATAATTGCTTTCAAGCAAAGTGTGTAAATGAGGATTAGCATAATTAGACTGGGAACAGTTTGTGCTAAATGACCTAGACCTAAGAGAGAAGAGGAAATGCATGAAGATTTTGGGGGAATTCTTGTGTTGTTTTTCAATGTAAATTATTAAATTGTGAAATTAGAAAGTCTTTTGACTTCAAAATAACATAAAGCAAAAGTGTGGAATGGCATTGATGAAAACATTATGATTTCAAGCACACACACATTAATGAGATACATGCATTATCTATCTATCTATCTATCTATCTATCTATCTATCTATCTATCTATCTATCTATCTATCTATCATTAAGTCCCTATGTTCCCCATGCTGGCTCTGTGCTCTTTAATAATTCATCTCTATTCATCAGTACATGTTTTATTCATAGCAAGCATTAAGGTAATTAAATACCAACTCACCTGAACTGGACAATGACATTTTTTGATTTTTGTTTCCCACAGCTCTGCTGTTATAATTGATTTGTTCAGAGATGAGTCTTGGGTCCCCTTAGGTGATACTTGAGAAGGGTCTCATGTTGCAAGGCCCTGGCGTGTCTACCCCCCCCCCCCCCTTCTCTTTTCCCACCCAAGGGCAGCAGCATCACCCCTGCCCTCCCCACCCTCCAGTCTGTGCTCCATGCTCCGCAGCCTGCCCCCATATGTGCAGCCAATCAGTGTGCACAGCACTGTGGAGCTTTAAGGAGGCTTCTACCAGAAGAGTGACAAACTTCCAGCAGCTACACACAGCATCCCCTGTGCTGAGCAGTCTGTGAACCGTGTTCCTTGGGTGGTTTTTTTCCTGCTTAAAGACTCGTGGATATATCCCTGTGTGACTTGCATTACTTCTCCGGTGTATGTGGATCTTCTATACACTTCTGGCTGTGTCTCAAGCACACTAAGCCATGTCTATGCTGCCTTCCTTCGGATTTACGCAGGAGCAAGTAGCCTGCGTGTGCGAAGTGCTGCAACAAGGGGGGAACCTGGAAAGATTAGGCAGGTTCCTCTGGTCCCTTCCAGCCTGTGATCACCTCCACAAGAACGAGAGCGTCCTGAAAGCTAAGGCTGTGGTAGCCTTTCACAGGGGAAACTTCAGAGAACTGTACAAGATCCTGGAGAGTCACCAGTTCTCCCCACACAACCACCCCAAACTGCAGCAGCTGTGGCTCAAGGCGCACTATGTGGAAGCTGAGAAACTCAGGGGGAGACCTCTGGGGGCAGTGGGCAAATACCGGGTGAGAAGGAAATTCCCTTTGCCGAGAACCATATGGGACGGTGAAGAAACAAGTTACTGCTTCAAGGAGAAGTCTAGAGGGGTACTGAGGGAATGGTATGCTCATAACCCCTACCCCTCTCCCAGGGAGAAGAGGGAGCTGGCAGAGGCCACTGGACTCACCACTACCCAGGTCAGCAACTGGTTCAAAAACAGGAGGCAAAGGGACAGAGCTGCTGAAGCCAAGGAAAGGTAAGGGGACATGTCAGACCCAGACCTCATGTTTCCCAGTAATGGTGTGCTAGCAGCAGATCGTATGTATGTATGCAGCCGGAGCGCTGAAATACCAAACCCCCGCATCTGTCTGCTAAAAGTCCCAGACAAAGACTCCGCATCCTCTCCTGCTGCCACACGTGGTTTGGAATAGAGTGCTGACCACTAGTCCATCAAGCACCCAAGGGGTTAAAGCAGATGTGTTGCATGAGGAGAGCAGGGTCATCCCTTAATAAAGCGTTACCCCCCCAGTAATGATCGCGCAGCTCCCCTGCAGCATGGAGTAGGGCGCCCAAAGGCAGCGACCCAAATACATGGAGTCTGTGTCCCCCGAGCTCACACATACTCTGTGACATGGAAGTAGTATTATTACTCCACCTTATCTGTGGATGGGAATGACCGGGGTATGGGCAGCCACAGACACCACAGCGAGGAGAAGATCCATTATTATTATTATTATTATTATTATACTCTGTATCGGTTATTAAAACTGCAGCTGCTACAATTCACATTTCTATATTTTATATATTCCATTGGAATTTAATACTTGTAATATCTATCTATCTCATATCTATCTATCTATCTCATATCTATCTCATATCTATCTATCTATCTATCTCATATCTATCTATTTATCTCATATCTATCTATCTCATATCGATCTATCTATCTATCTATCTATCTATCTATCTATCTATCTATCTATCTATCTATCTCATATCTATCTATCTCATATCTATCTATCTCATATCTATCTATCTATCTCATATCTATCTATCTCATATCTATCTATCTATCTCATATCTCTATCTATCTATCTATCTATCTATCTATCTATCTATCTATCTCATATTTATCATCTATCTCATATCTGTCATCTATCTATCTATATCTCACATCTATATTTTATCTATCTATCTATCTATCTATCTATCTATCTAATATCTCTTATCTATCTATCTATCTATCTATCTATCTATCTATCTATCTAGTATCTCTTATCTATCATTTTACTATACATTTTCATTTTTGATTTGGGCGAATTGGCAGAATTAACTATATTCTAATGAAAAATGATAGACAGACTTACAGACAGACAGATAAAAGATAGATAATAGATAGATAGATAGATAGATAGATAGATAATAGATGGATAATTAATAGTTGGAGCGATAGATAGATAGGTTATAGATAGATAGATAGATAATAGATAGATCGATAGATAGATAATAGATAGATAGATAGATAGATAGATAGATAGATAGATAGACTAATAGACATATGTACATTATTAGGGATGCAGAAAAAGCCAGCCTATGGTGTGGGTGTGTATAAATAAATGTATGTGTATATAAAACATAATAAGTCATGAAAATAATTAAACATAGAAGAAAGAAAGACGTGTCTGTAGTGGGCAGGACGATACGCGGATAGCTTGTATGTAATATAGGTTTATAGCAGAAAGTTGACATTTAACTCATACAATTTTAATTTTTTTTTTCCAGAGAAAACACAGAAAACAACAACACATCCAGCAACAAACAGAACCAGCTGTCTCCCCTGGACGGAGGAAAATCCCTTATGTCCAGCTCTGAAGAAGAGTTTTCCCCACCTCAGAGCCCAGACCAGAACTCAGTCCTCCTCCTGCAGGGTAGCCTCAGCCACCCCGGGGGCTCTTCTTACACCCTGAGCGCTTTAAGTGCCTCCCAAGGCGGCCACGGCCTAGCCAGTCACCAGCACCAGCTGCAGGACTCTCTGCTCGGACCCCTTACATCCAGCCTGGTGGATCTAGGATCCTAAACAAACTGTCAGATAGGGACTGCGATGGAGACCCATGGACTGCACAATGATTGTATATAGCGAGACTCTTGGTGGTTTCAAGGTTCATCTCATGGTACTTAATAATATGTAAAGAGACTTTTTATATTCCTGTTGATGACAAGACCCCACACCTCACTCACCTTCACTGAATGCTCTTATACCCCCCGTAGCTCTTCTGCAATTAGCCAAATGCCGAGGACAGAGGCACTAGGACACCTCCTCCTGCCGAGCTCCCTCCACCTCATCTCCATAGGATATAATACCAAATTACAGGATAATATAATTATTATTATTATGCTTTATTTATGAAGATCCGCATTTTTGTTTTCCTCCAAAACCCAAGAAAATCCTAAATAATGGTGAAAATCACTGAAAACATCTCTAGGGCCGAGTGCTCTTCACAATGACGCAAGTTCTGCAGTTTGGAGGAGGTTATGTTTACATTTTTTTTCACAATTTAGTGTTATACATCGATTGCAAAGTAGTTTATAATAAAATACAGTATTAGAAAAAAAATGAATGGCGCCTGATGTCTTTTGTCCGAGGTCATGGAGAAATCAGAATAGCCACTGCACATATTAAACCACTGCGCAGATTTTAAGGCAAATTAAAAAAAAAAAAATAACACAAAAGCACATAAATAACTAATATAAACTAAGCACTGAACACATACCTCCGGACCTGGTATATTTTTTCCTCTCTGGTGAGAGATAACTCCTCAAGTTTTCATGGCTATCTTTACATTTACTTATTTGTTTATTTGTTTATTTATTATTTATTTATTTATTTATTTAGTAGAGTGAAATAAGGATGTAAAATTGCATCTAAACAAATCATGCACTCGTTCATAGGCACAGAGTATTGTCCCCAATAGTCGCCCAATTTCAGACTAAACCTTACAGACTGGCGGAGGAACTAAAGCTATCAATATACATGACAAATGGTTATGTAGTTCTTGTTGATTGCTATAGGAAAACGATTAAGGGTAGTAACCATAATGTGCAGGTCGTCTGCTGTGCATGGCAAATACAATAAGCGGGAGAATATGTCAGTCATTCCATTATTTACTAGAGATCTTAGGTGTGATATAGATCTTAATAGTTCTCTATATTTGTGCAGAGTATAGCAGAACCCAATTTTTCTCTTAGCTCCCAAATTTTGCAACTGCATCTGTCTGTCATTTTTGTATCATTGGTATTATTATTATTATTATTATTATTATTATTATTATTAGTCAGGGAATTGGTTTGCAGTCGCTCCCTCTGGGTGATGTACATTTAACTCTCTCTGTTTGGTGCCTCTGTTTATTTTTGCTGACATTGTATTCACTCCCCCCCAGTCCGCACCACCCCCGACCTTTAGTAAATAGTGATTTCCGACCTTAATTATTACTATATCTGTTCCCAATGAAGAGAAGCGTGATGCAATGTACACTTATTTAGTAGATCATTTTGCACGATACCAACCCTAATCATCAACTCTAGTTCGTGTGTGCAAGATGTATATCATATAAAACATCGCAGTGAAATATGTACATGAGTATATTAGTCTATGCCCATGTGTAAGTTTGTGTGAATATATGTCTGAATGCATGTGTGTAAAGATAGGCGTATGTATAGTTTATAAACCTCTAGAAGTTTGATTTATCTGATGACTGTCTATAAATGTGTGCGTGAACTATATGCAAGTGCATTGTGCTTTTAACAGTTCAGATACCTTTTACACATGTACATAACTGACACAAAGTACCTAAAATATATTGAGCTCACTGTTTATGATTGAAGTCGAATATATATATATATATATATTTCACACCTCAATAATGAGCAGTGAGCTGATATTTGTACATCTCTGAGGCCCCATCCCTCTGGGTGCAGCTAATGGCCCTTTTGTTGGTGTTTTGGCCCATTAAATAGATAAATAGAAGTTTATGTAAGTGGCAGCAGTGTTTGCTCTCCCAACCTGGGAACGAAGAGCCATGCCACCCTCTGCAGGGGGCTGTCTGCAAGGTAAAGGGGGCAATCCCCATACTAACATAAACGATAAATATGAGATAGACAGTAGATAGATACATATATTATGAGATAGATACATAGATACATAGATAATGAGATAGATAGATAGATAGATAGATAGATAGATAGATAGATAGTGAGAGAGAGAGAGAGAGAGAGAGATATGAGATTGATAGATAGATAATGAGATAGAGAGATATGAGATAGGATACATAGAAAATGAGATAGATAATGAGATAGATAGATAATGAGATAGATAGATAGATAGATAGATAGATAGATAGATAGATAGATAGATAGATAGATAGATAGATAGATAGATAGATAGATAGATAGATAGATTGTAAATTGAATAAGCCGACAGGTTAAGAAAGTAAATAAATATATAAAATGGATAGTAAAATAGAAGTATAAGATAGTATATCTTATACTGCTATTTTGGAGTAGATGGACAGACGTATAGATAGATGCTCCATACATTAGTCACTGTCTGCACGGTACAATATACACCATGCATCAGCCTGTTAGTGTGGGGGCCCCAGTGCTCCGGTATACAGGCACACTGTGTCACTCATTTGGTATTTTTGCCTTCAAATCTCATTAATTCCCAGCAAATGGGAAAGCTTTACTACTGTGCGCTAATTGCACTGGGAGTAGAGAAGGTGGCGCAGTATTACCCTGATCACAGGCATATCTGTCCTTTTCTCATGTAAATTTCCTATTTCACAATTACAGTAATTGTCGGGTCATAAACACTTTAATAATCGGATTTTAAACGAACTCTAATTTGATTTAATTGAATCGGAAGGTAGAGGGGAGTTGGGAGAGGGAGGTCACCGACTGCGCCCCTAGAATTATGGCCGGTACCAGCCCCTCACACCAATTATATTACAGGCATCCCATCCATAGCGCTGTTTATAGGAAGAGCAGGCAGAAATATTCTGTATAATTAGATATAATTATAATTAACGCTGTATAATCAGCGTTACTCAGTGTGTAATACATAGGAACACAGCAAATGGAAGGGACCTGCTACATCTGCATCATTTGTATCATTAGGACATAATTGAGAAAGGTGACAATTATTGTCCATCAAAAGGGAACCTACATATATGTAAGTCTATCTATCGCTCACATCTATCTATCTATCTATCTATCTATCTATCTATCTATCTATCTCATATCTATAATCTATCTATAATCTATCTATCTATTTATCTATTTATCTATATCTCACATCTATATTTTATCTATCTATCTAACTATTGATTTATCTTATATCTATCTATCTATCTATCTATCTATCTATCTATCTATCTATCTCATATCTATCTATCTATCTATCTATCTATCTATCTATCTCATATCTATCTATCTATCTATCTATCTATCTATCTATCTCATATCTATCACTCATATCTATCTATCTCATATCTATCTATCTCACTATCTGATCTATCTCATATCTATCTATCTATCTATCTATCTATCTATCTATCTATCTATCTATCTATCTATCTATCAATCTTAGCTATAAGGTGTGATATTCTGTAATGTCACTTCCTATCCCCTATAAAGAGGTCCTGGGATCTGAAGAGGGGGTATAGGGTAACTCTTCCAACACGGCAGTAAATAGATGACATTACAGAGCACTCAGCCCTTACACGACTCTCTTTACCAAACCCATTCAGTATTTGACACTCCAATTGCATACAGAACTGCAGAGCCCATAGGGAAGTTATGGAACCCTTTCAATGCCAGACTGCTTCGCTGTAAGTTAGGTTAACTATTTTGATGCCAGACTACTTTACCGCTTGACTGTGTATCAGTTGGTTGTGCCGTAAAGCAGCATAGCTATTATTATTATTATTTTATTATTATTATTAGTATTATTATTTCTATACCATCCCCTGTGTTGTCAGACCCTTGTTCTCCATATGTTAACCATTTGTGTGTCACTCTGTAGTGTCTTGTATTTTACACGTTTCCTTAACCATTAATTGTTCTGCTCTGTACAGGAGGGTGAAATAACTGTAATTATGCTTTCCACAGTCCATTAGAAATGTGCAGTGTAATAACTATGCAATTTTTTTTTTATGGAGGAGAGGAAGTACTTATATAATGCCCATGACAGAGTGGGGGGCATATTGGGTTACTGGGAAAAGTCGACTTTATGGGGGTAGTGAGAGATGGGAGAGGTGAGGGGGGCTTCTCCTTCCCTCATGTTCACTTGTTAGATTACACTGAAGATTGGCTGTAGTAAGCAAATTATGGAGGGAATAAGTGGGTTATTGAGACCAGTGCTGCAGCATTCACTGCACATTACTGGTAACATCAAAGAAGATGATGTTATATCACAGAGAAAAAAGTATTTTAATCAGCAAAAAACTCCATGGACTTTACAGCTGAAGGATTCTCGACTGCATAATATATGGATACTTGATATTAATATATCTTGATATTGTGCCAGGAGAATCCCTTTATATGTATATTACATGTAAGTGATCCAGTATGCTATGTGATTAGGTGACACAATTGTTATGTTATTATATTTATATAGGGAAGATAAACTGTTCCTTAGGGAGCTTTAACTTATGTGTGGAGGAAGAGGAAGCTAGTACTCAAAGTCAAGGCCATATGTAACTGGGGTATATAGGAGGGGACAATTGATGGCTCTGCAATTGCTGTGGAATTACATTTCTTGACATAGCTAGCTAGTTGAGTAAAATAGAAATCTAGCCAAGGGAGGACAGGACAAGACTAGTGGTCCCTGGGCTTTTATTATTGACTCTTTAGTCTTTGCTGGCTATAGATATTAAATACTCTTGGTATTATCTATTGACAATCTAGTCATGTCTATGTGGACTGCAGCATCCTCAGCTGATGTCGGATCTTAAATGGACAGTTTAGAGAATACCTAGCTAAGACTATGCTGTATGGAGACATCATATGGGGTACACAGAGCTCCTGTGGCTCCTAAGAGCTATTACTGGTAGTGAAGGGTGTTGCAGAAGGAGAAAAGAGGCAAAATAATATGCAACCTGCTACAAACTTATGTCACATGTACCAGTTTAGAGAAACTCCTTTTTCAAATAAATCATTAAGTGCAAATAATTGTCTAGTATACTACTTCTATATACCTCATATTTTTTGTTAATTTATTGAATAAAAATACATTTTTAAGTATTTAAGACAGTCAAGCTGCTTGACATAGGATAGACAAAGCACTTAAACAAAATGTTTGGATCTTGACCATTTAAAAGAAATGCAAAAGTGATACTCCGACTGTGTTAAGCTTAGTGCAGGACTTGTAGGCCCCAATGCATATTAGTATCATAGTAACATAGTTTATAAGGCTGAAAAAAGACATCTGTCCATCCAGTTTAGCCTGATATCCTGAAAAGTTGATCCAGAGGAAGACAAGAAAAACATCATGAGTTCAAAGCCAATTTTACTAATTTTAGGTGAAAAAAAAATCCTTCTCAAATCAGTGTATTGTCGGCTAAACCTGCTGAGAATGGCAGGTTGTCAGACGGTCTAATGTGTGTGGGGAGCTCCCAACTCTCTACCTGATAAATGATATTAGGAGGAGAGAAGAATCGGGCAAAGTGATTCTTTTGTTCTCCTTGGAGATAAGCCGCTTCCAGAGGTATCTCAGGCTTTCTGCCTATTGAATACATATTCGGCTGAACTGAACATGGATGTATAAGAGGGAGTCAGGAGGAATTTTGGAGCGATAGCTGTCGTCTGAACAATCAATTGAATGTGTACGACTGAGTTATGAAAAAGGCAGGCAAACACCAAAGAGAGAGTGGGGCAGAGTTACTAATCCTGTCTAAAATGTAGACCGCGTAAGCTTAGACAGGCAGTCTAAAGAAGCGCCAGATTTATCACTGTGACTCACGATCTGTGATAAATATACTTTTGTCTACCTGCATATCACCTATGGTGTGGCTTACTCTGCAACAAACATTTTGCAGGAAAATTTTGGTTAAAATTTGGCACATGTTGTTGTTTCTTAAGTTACACCCTCTTTCTGCTAAGCCATGCCCCATTGTGCAACTGGAAAACTGAAACAGGCAGTCTAAGTGCAGTGAATTATTCTTTTTGATGCATTTTCTTCGAAAATCATTCTAAAACTTGATGTAACATTATCTGCCAGAAATGTGTTATTGTACGGCAAGGTGCAGTTGGATTAGTAAATGTAACCCAATGTGTGTGTCTTTCACTGCTCCCTTATGTCATGGAGTAGGCATACCAGGTCTCTTCTGCCTGGAGTCTTCCTAAGGCCTCATTCACACGAACAATATAGATTGTGTTAGGCCCTATTCACACATCCGCAATGTAGTCCGCATGTATTCCGCAATTTTGCGGAATACATGCGGACCCATTGACTGTGAATGGGGCCGGGAACGATGCGGAGAGCACACACTGTGCTCTCCGCATCCGATTTTGCGGAGCGCGCCGCCGATCCTCCGGTCCGCGGCTCTGCAAAAAAAATAGAGCATGTCCTATTCTTGTCCGCAATTGCGGACAAGAAGAGGCATTTTCTATGGAGCTCGGGCAATGTGCAGTCCGCAAAATGCTGGAATGCACATTGCCGGTGTGTCCGTGTTTGCGGATCCGCGCTCCGTGGATCCGCAAAACACTTGCGGATGTGTGAATAAGGCCTTAGAATCTGTTCAGGGAAAAACTGATGCACACAAGTTCAGTTTTTTCCGTGATTGTGTGCAGCATTTTTTTTTTCCATCTGGATTTCATGCATTTTTCACTTATGTGAAGAAAAACTGAAGAATAACAGTCTACATCTCCTAGGAACCATCAGTGAAAAATGCATTGCATCCGGGTGCCTTCTGTTAGGCTACTTTCACACTCGTGTTTTTGTCTGATCCGGCAGCGATCAGCAAAAACTCCTCCGTCACTGATAATACAACCGTCTGCATCCGTTATGAACAGATCCAGTTGTATTATCTTTAAAATAGAAATGACGGATCCGTCATGAACTCCATTGAAAGTCAAAAGGGGACGGATTCATTTTCTATTGTGTCTGAGAAAACAAATCCGTCTACATTGACTTGCATTATGGGTCATGCCGGATCCGTTTTGCTCTGCATCCCAGCTTGCTGCGGTTTGCTCTCCGGTATGGGAACGCAACCAAACAGAACGGAATGCATTTTGGAGCATTCTGTTCTGTTCAGTTACGTTTTGTCCCCATTGACAATGAATGGGGACAAAACAGAAGCGTTTTTCTATGGAATTTTTAGTAGAGGATTAAGGGTGTACAAATTGCTACATGGTTTCATTTATGAGGCACTGTGTTAATCTGAAACGATCAATGTGCAATCATTGCTGGAAAAATGATTGGATCTATGATTTTATAAACCGACTACACTGCGCTCGTACTGCTGGTTTCAGACAACTAGTAGGAGGATTTACACATGGAGCAGATGAGCAATGGGTTGCCAAAGCCTAGATTATAGTTGCCAGGATTTGCAGGTGGGAACAGAGGCAACTACAAGTAATGACTGCCTGGGGACACCAGGCGCAAAGTAAATTGAAAGTCAGCACCATTTTGTGAACAGCCTCTAAGCTGAGGCCAGTGAAGGCTGTTTTAGATTTTTTTTTTTCTAAAGGTCTGAGAAAAAATGTATCTGTCACTCACACCTGTGTCTGCTTCCCAGTGATGTCTATGAGCAGAGCATTACATTTCATCCTTCCTCTCAGCCCTGCAGGCAGCTCAGTGCATGTCATTCCCACACTACTGCCCTCACATACACACCTCACTTTCCCAGGCATTGGATATACCACTTACCTACATTTGCTTAACCCACTCCTATCTGGAGGGGAATTTCACTTTGTGTTGGAAGGGTCATTATATTTTGGATTCCACAAGGTCTACCCTTACTATGGTCTGCCACATCATCGCTAGGTTGTCAGTTAGGACCTGGCAATGTTAGATGGTCGGTACCTTTTATGCTTCTAACTAGTTCTGTAGACTCACCAGACGTAATTTTGAGGGCCTGAGAACCTGTGTGCAACCACAGGACATATCATCAGTAAATCTAATAGGCTATTTTTAAATTGTCCCATAAGAAATATGCCCAAGTGCAAATGTTTGGCTCCAAAGTCAGTACCAAATGGAATTGTCCTCTAGAATTTCTTTGAGGCCTATCATTTTTTCAGACCCAGTGCCCATGGGAAGATCCTGTGGTACTATGGTCGCTCTCGCTCATTCCAATCATGCAGCCAATGTAATCCCATGAAATCCTTCTGGAGATCTTAGCAAAGCTTCCAGGAACAACTAATTTATTCATTGGATTATCACATCAATCATGTGATATTTAAAATGTACTGCTCTCTACCATCAAGTCTCATTTTAGTCCTTCTTTGCCAATAATCAGCACTTTTATGGGGTGCTTCCATTTTTCCCACCGAGTAGTTGTGTGGATATTATCAGGGGAGGATTGGTCATATACCATACCAGGGGCAATATGGGGGTCAGTACTAGAGGAAGTCCAGGCAGGATACTGAAGGTAGGGCTGGCTTTGTGCTGTGGCCCACATCTCATCTCCTAATCTTCATATTTTAATTAGAGACAATTAGAGGAGGAGGACAGAACGTGGCAGCTATTGATGGCCACCACAGAGGGACAGCTTCTGGGGAGGTATTTTAGGGTGCATTGTGGTTCTGTGGGATGGTATTCTGTGGTGCACTATGGTGTTGCTGACCCTGAAAACTTGTATTTTGTCAATTTGGACCCACCTACATCATTGGGGCCACTAAATTTTTTTTTTTCCAGGGCCACTTTATGTTCCCAGCCTGCCCTTGGATATTATCCTTGATAGAAAATAATATTTGTCTGCATATAAATCTCCTGTCCAACTGATCAGAAATGGGCCTTGAACTTTTGGGCCCTATATTGCTTCCAATGTATAAATATTATGAAAAGTTAAAAATCTTTATTACAGTAAAATAGCTCCATCTAGTGTAATTGCATTATTGTGCAATGAACATATAAAACCATAGAGCATACACATCTCTGAAATTTGATAGGGCAGGTTGGTCTGCAGGGACTCTAATGTAATGACCATTGTCGAAGGTACATTCTATGCATCCCTTGCAGCTACACCAGTGCCATGAGATGCCACCTTAGCACCCGCCTGGACTGGCCATATCTGTTAGGTTTAATAAAAATCTGTTGTAGAAACCTCCTCAAGCACTAACTAATGTTTGAAGCTGGGGTCTAATAGATTGCTATGGTGAACAACTGCACTTTTCTGTCTATGGTAGTTTTTATACATGAGTCCAAGGATATCTGCAACTAAGTCTATTCTGCCGGACCAGATTTTGCTTTGTCATATGCCTTGAATTATATTGTAACATTGATCCATGTGCTAAGCCTCTGAAATTTCTTTAGCTATTGCTTTTTTAATGTGTTACTTGCTGTAAATAACTCCTCTCCGTATGTCCTATTTTGGCATACATATAATGAGGGAGTGGTATCTCACACTTGGGACCTATGCCCTCTATTGGCTCTAGTAGAGTGGCTGCAAAATGCAGCTTTCTTTGGAGCTTGTCTGTGCATTAAAGTTAGGCTTGTTGATGTCAATGGATGATATGTAATGCTTAATGTTTCCTACAGAGGCAATAAGGACAGGATGCAGACGCTTGCCCTGGCAATAAGAGCATGTCTCAGGGGTTCCAGTACCAGGCTCATGATTTCCAGTTCTTAGGGGACCTATCACACAGTAAAGCTGGTCATACACTATCGATATCAGTCGGCCAAGAGATTGTGTGGTTGACAGCCATCTCTCCCAACTCCCCTACGCACCTACATGCTCAGGTCGGCCTAGTGTCAATGTGTTGTCAATGGGGAGGGAGGAGAAAGACACTGCCAGACACTTCTGACTGCGGATAATCTCACTGGCGAACAAAAGGATCGGGCAAAAATATTCGGGAGCTCCCCATACACATTAGACTGTTGGCTGAACCCACCATTCTCCAAAGAGGTTGTCCAAATCATATAGATTGTCTTATGGAATAACCAGATTCCCTTTTCCCAATGGGCTACTGCTGTCTTCTGGCAAAATTACAAGCAGGCAACTGGATAATGTCTTCCTAGACAATTCAGATATGATTTGCAAGATCATGAAGCCTTACCAGCATTCACCGACAGTCAGTGTATACTAAAATAGAAGTAATAAAAGCTTATAAAAACAAAAGCAGTTTTAAATCTGACTATGACAATAGCCTTACATAGCCTACATTCAGTTACTGTACATTCTCCTTTATGGTATTTTCTCCCGGTACTATTTAAAGAGTGGGATTCCCACATTTCTTTTTTGACTTGTGAGCCATGTCTAAAGCACATGTGGGAATTACCCATTTTCTTCCCCTTGAACACAAGACAGAAATCCCTGTCAATACATTCTATCCTGATAAACCGTTTTTGGCATCTGACATTGTGTGTGCTCGTGTGTCTTGTGTTATATTAGTACTGCCTGTAATAAAAGTGCACAAAGCATTCCCTGGTGTAGAAAACCCATTTTCAAATACCCCATTACGGTATTCTTAGTTAATAGAGGGGGGTTCTAAGACCTCCAGCATTTAGGACCCACCATGTCTGTATTACATGTACAGCACACTGATTTTCAGTGGGCATAGTGCAATGCTTCATTTCTCCTATGGTGGCGCTGCAGAGGAATTGAACACTCTATATTTAAAAATCCACTCAGAAACAAGAAAACAAAATAACAGGATAGAAAGTAAGTACTGGGACATTTTTTGGGTTTGCATTACCGCTTTTTTTTCTCCCCACATTTCAATAGCCATAACTTTTTTAATTTTCACTAATATATATATATATATATATATTTAACTTTAACTACTTAAAAAAAAACTTTCTTTGCATCGTCATTTTCTGACAGCCATAACATTCTTCATATATCCATTTACAGAGCTGTATGAGGATTTGTTTTTTGTAAACTATTGGTACCACTTTTGTGGTACATATGATTTTTTGATCACTGTTAGGCTACATGCACACATGTTGTTTTTCTCGGCTTCCTTTTCAGTTTTTTTTGCGGATAGCACAGGAACCCGTTCATTTCAATGGCTCAGCAAAAAAATGCTGACAATTCATCCGTTTGTGTTCCGTGTCTGTTGTCCGTGTTTCCCTTCAGCAAAAAAAGTAGTGCATGTCCTACTTTTTTCTCATTTGCGGACGAGGCATTTATTACAAGGGATCTGTGAAAACAAAGGAATCTTTAAAAAAAAACTGATGGACCATCATTTTTTTTGCGGATCCCGATTTGTGGACAGCAAAAAACAACTGTCGTGTGCATGTAGCCTTATTCAATTTTTTTTTTTGGGGCGAGAGGCAATGAAAAAATGGCGAATCATGTGGTTTTCATATTTTTTTTTCAGTTACAGTATTCACTTCACAGGAAATATTTTTGTAATACTTTAATAGTTCAGACGTTTTCAGACCCAGGGGTACCTGATATGTTTATTTTTTATTTTTTATTGTTTATATATTTTTATATGTAAAATTGGGAAATGGGGGTGATTTAAACTTTTAATATTTTAAGGTTTAAAGTTTTTTTTTTAACTTTTATAATAATAACTTTTAACCCCCTTAGGGGGGTAGAACCTGGGATCTTTTGATTTCTTGTCCTACTCACCCTTATAGAGATCTATTAGGGTAAATGGAATTATACTGTGCTCCCTGCTGAGCCGTGTCTTGTGCACAGTTCAGCAGGAGGCTTACCATAGCAGGCCTGGGAAGCTTTAGCAGCGTCCAGGCTGCCATGATAACCAATAGACCTCGGCAATTTCACTGCGGGGGCTACGATCGGAAAGGCAGAGGGAGACACATTTCTCTGCCTAACCTCACAGATGCCGCGTTAAATGTTGATTGCAGCACCTGAGGGATTAAATTACTCCACTTTCCATTATTGCGGCCGGGTGCCTGCTGTATTATACAGCTGGCACCCGCAGTGTGTGGAGCTGGCTAACTGCAGCAGCCCTCTCCATACATTCCCTCAGCCAGTGTGATGTACTAGTACATCACGGTGGTTGAGTGGGTTAATGGGGTTGTCAGATCAAGTGAAAATGAATAAGGTCATTTATCAAACTGGTATAAAGTAGAACTGGCTTAGTTGCCTATAGCAACCAATCAGAATCCATCTTTCATTTTCCAAAGGAGCTGTCAAAAATGAAAGGTGGAATCTGATTGGTTGCTATGGGCAACTAAGGCAGTTCCGCATTACACCAGTTTGATAAATGAACCCCCATGGATTATTTATTTAAATTTATTTCACAAAATTTCTTAATTAAATCTAAAACAAAAACTATGTATATCAATCATTAATTAATTATCACTAAAAATATTGGCAGATGTTAAGAAATTTTATGAAATAAATTAAAATACATAATCCAGGGAGAAATGATTATCACTTGATCCGGGGTTTCTGTTGGTTCTGTGTCATCAATATGAGATTGGGAGTTGACTCCTGGCACCCCTGCAATTCAGCTGTTTGATGCGTCACTCACCAGCGCTCCAATGAGAGCTGCAGCTTACCAAGTGTAGCATCATCCATTTGATAGCAGCTATGCTTGGTATCGCAGCTCAGCCCAATTCACTTGAATGGGACTGAGCTGCGCTTAGGACATGTGACCACTGAACTTGACGTCAGTGGCCTAGGAAGAGGCCGCAGTGCAAACTGAGCGCAGCCTCTTTGTACTCCTGATAGGCATACTTTGTTTGGACTGTGGGAGTACACCATTTTTTTTGTTTTTACCCCTTTTTATTTCAGCACATTATTATATTTTGATAATTTAGTCTATACAGCTCTATGTTTCTTTTTCTTTTTTGAACTTTTACTTTTTAAGACAGTATTTAGAGCCATAGAACTTGCATTGCATTTATATAATTACAATTTATTATTTAAATAGCAGATTTTAAACAAAAAATATTAGCACATATTATGCTATTCTAAGTCCCCTTGACAAGATAAAATATGCCAGAAGAACTTTAGCCTTGTCCTCTTATACCCTACTTAAATGTATATGGGCAAAAAAATAAAATAATGAAATCCTTTTGGCGCAGCCAGCTATGGTACTATATCATGTGCTCTGAAATTGGAGGACTGGGGATTTGCTTATTTGCAGTATAACGATGCAGAATTTGGTTTTCCAATGTAACGAAGGTCCAGTATTATTGGGTCTGTCATCTATTTTTGTGACAGGTAAAACCTTTTTTTTTTTTGGCATTTCTAAAGATACACTGGGTCATAGAAATAATATTTTCCATCAGCTAACCAAAGTATCCTCTTGTGGTGACACAATATGTTTTTTCCCCCAAATTAGGCGGGGGGGGGGGGACGATGACGACGACTTGCTCAATAATCATGACAAAGTATCAAATACAGGAAAGCTACAGCAAAAATAAAAGAACGTCACGTGAGGAATCGCGACCTCAAATATTATCTGCACATTGTATTGCACTGCTTATTGAATGTCAACTATTTATCTATGAAGAGTATGGCTATACTTTCAGGTTTCCTGATGCAGTTTTGGAAGCCAAAGACAAGAGTGAAATAAATAAACAGTGAAGTCGTCTCTGTCCTTTATACTTTCTCTCCTTTTGTGATCCACTTCTGATTCTGGCTTCCAAAACAGCATGAGGAAACCTGACCGTGTGGCTGTACACTATTTGCCAGCACTTAGCTGAGGTAATAAGATTGTAATATTCATGCTCAGTGTGGAGAAAACCTATATAAAGATAAAGTTTTACATCTGGGCTACTGTTTAAGTTAATAGCCATTCCTCAGGGACATGAACTTGGACCCATGTACTATATATGTAAAGAAAGCTAAATTGTGTTATTTGCCCATACTGTAATTGCTCAAGGGGTTGTCTAAGATATGGTATTTTTCCCCCAGAAACAGAGCCACTCTTGTCCATAGGCTGTATCTGGTATGGCTTTCAATACCAGACACAGTCCATGGAGAACAGTGGTGCTGCTTTAAAACAGACCCTTTTATTCTAACTCATACAATATGTAATAATAAAATAAAATAAATAATAATAATAAATATATATAACTAAGTTTTAACAGTTAAAGGTAACCTCTGACCACCCTTATGCTGCCCCTTTTCAGTGTTGCTTCTCTAAAAAGTACTTTTTTATTAGGCTACTTTCACACTAGCGTTTTGGCTTTCCGTTTGTGAGATCTGTCATGGGCTCTCACAAGCGGTCCAAAACAGATCGGTTTTGCCCTAATGCATTCTGAATGGAAAACGATTCGCTCAGAATGCATCAGTTTGCCTCCGTTCAGTCACTATTCCGCTCTGGAGGCGGACACCAAAACGCTGTCTGCAGTGTTTTGCTGTCCGTCCTGGGATGCGGAGCAAAAACGGATCTGACACAATAGAAAACTGATCCGTCGCCCATTGACTTTCAATGGAGTTCATGACGGATCTGTCTTGGCTATATAAGACCTAATACAACTGGATCCATTCATGACGGATGCATGCGGTTGTATTATTGTAACAAAAGCGTTTTTGCAGATCTATGACGGATCAGCAAAAACTGCTAGTGTGAAAGTAGCCTTAGATGGGGCACTGGAATTTTTGCTGTGAGAAAGATGTCCTCGTACTCATGAGCTGTGGAGAAAGCCCTAATCACCCCCAAACTCCTGCTTAACAGCTTTCTCCCTATGTGTCAGAGTCTGTTCAGGGAAAAACGGATGGTTTTGCAGGCAAATTTAATCATTTTTTTTCTGCAATGGCCTTCAGTGTCACAGTTTTTCCCATCCAGATTGCATCCTTTTTGCATTTCTTTTTCACGTGCGTGAGAAAAAACTGGAGAATAACAATCTACATGTCAGCAACCATCAGTGAAAAACACATTGCACCCGGATACCTTTCGCTTTTTACGCAGCCTTAGTCATTTCTATGGGACCAGGGCTGCACGAAAAACGTACAATATAAAGCATGCTGAGATTTTCTCTGAACTAAGAGATAAAAAACTGAATTCTGATGATTGGGTTACGATTCAGTCTGGATACTGTCCATTCGCAACACAAATTGCAGACAACTTGCTTCTTTTTAAAAAAAACTGACAGTCAGAGTCTGAAGGATGGAACCTGATTGATGCCTGAATTTGCGGACTCCTTCCTCAAACACAGAGCTGCATCTGATAAATGGTAAATACAGTGTGCTGGCAGCCCATTGAATAAAGGATTAATGTAATTATACTGTGCATCTTGTATCTCAAAGGCTATGTATAGGAAGTAAACAGTTAACTGGCTCAGTGGCTATATGGTTGTTAGGTGTGGGCTGGCCCCACCCCTTCCTCTAGTGAGAAGCAGTTCAGTTGTATGTAGGCTGTGAGTGAGAGAGCATCAGGAGAGCAGAACATAGAAATGATTGCCCTCTGAATCAAGAGCAGCTTGCAAAGGGAACCAGCCGCTAAGAGAAAGAACTGCTGGAAACAACAGAAACTTTAGAGCCATTACAAAGGGAGTGTGCTGGAAAATACAAATGAGTGAAAGGTAACACATAGATGCCTGTTGTGGACTTCATTGCATTGTGGTTTGGGAGAGAAGTTGCAGACAGCTCCCATATTAAGGAGACAGACTGGACATCTGTTGCAAAACTACCCCTGCAGCTGGGTATCTGTAGTTGTACATTTTGAGAGAAGTTAAGAGAATTTGCATCCCTTGCCTGCATTTGGGAAGTTTGCAAGTATCTATATAGAGACTCAAAGGGGAACTTTATGCTGATGGAGCCCCCTATACCTACCCTTGCAAAAGTTCTCTACGTAACACATCTGTGATAAGAACTGTGCCTACTTCTACTGATACAGATAATCTGAGTGCACCAACACCTGCATTGCGGCTATATTGCATTGCCCACCTCTCCATTTGGGAACCCTGCTTTGCCCTCCCAAAACCCACTGACACCAAGGGCACCCGAACCACCATCAGGCAGGAGACTCCCCCAAAACCAAGGTGTGCCTCAAGGGAACCAGGGTGGACCCTCCCATCACTGCACAACCCAGGGAGCGCCACAGTGAGGACTGCCATCTCGAGCACAACTACAGTACTCCCATCTTAGTCATCACCATCACTCCCCTTCAACCCAGTGGATACATTTCACAGAAAGCACATGGACAGTAGTCAACACTGAAACCGTGTCCATCATTATCTTATGCTGCCATCAGGGAGAGCAGCATAAGGGTGGTAAGAGATTCCCTTTTAAATCTCGCAAATAAGCAAAAAAATAATAATTTAGGAAATAGAAGAGGAATAAATAATATTCTATCATACAAACTTTATTTTATCCTTGCATGTTTGCACAAATAAGGGATTCAGAAGTTGCTGCTTTCTGGATCTCTTGGTAGGCACAGTCTCTAAAATGATAATGGGCCCGAAAGCTCAAGAAGAAGACAACCCCTATTGGAGCTGTTTGGTGCTAGTCTCTAGTGCCAGTTTCTTTAACCTATTAAATCTTGCTGATGGTATGTCCTGTGTGTGATAACTACAAAGATTATGATGCAGTTAAAATGTGGATGTGCATATGTTCTGTATAAATGGAGGCTTGGCCCTCAGCAGAGCCAGACTGAAGTTCCTTGGGCCCACCAGAAGAAATTATTCTGAGGGTCCACCCCCTGTGTACACAGGACATTGTTCACTTTTAACTTATTTTTTTCATCATTGCATATTCAGGAGTTATCATCTATAAATTATAATAAGATATCTGGTGGTTATTGGTTCCAAGGTTGGCTTCAAATGATCATCTGCTAGACCTTAGAGGCCCTGTTTTATAAGGGGCCCATTAGTGTGTCAGATCTTGGGTCTACCAGAGGATTTTCTGATAGTCTGGTAGGCCAGTCTGACCCTAGTCATCCAGTTATTTGTCACGGCATTCCTCTGTCAATTATATTGCATTATGTTGTCAGCAGAAGTTATAAATTCGCAAATCTTTCATCAATTAAGGAAGTGGAAGACTTTCTTCTTGAACAGTGATCCAATGGCCGACCAATTAAATTGGACTGTTTTTCTTCTGGAGGAAATGGAGACCTAAAGCTCGTTATTCACTTTATACAGCATCACTGTTGGCGGAACGCTGGTTTAGTAGACAACTATTTCCCTTGCCTCCCTCATGCGTATATGCATGCTTGACACGGCCAAGCATGTATGTGTTCTCAATAGAGAAAGAGAGAGATTGTGAAATTAAGGTACTACAAAGCAAACAGAATGATTGGGCTGGGCATGTTGAAATCCAGCATGCTTAGTTGACTTTGGACAAGTATTGATGTGAATATGAAGTAATGCACACCACCGCAGAGCATCATCATGTATATTAGATATAGTGGTAATTATTGCCTATACTATTGCTAAACCAGGTACACATTATTAAAAGGGGATTACAGTTTTTATTTATTTTTTATTTATATGTGTATATAATAGGAAATTACACAATTTTCAAATATACATGTACAGTATTTAAAATTTTCATTACATACCTTTCTTATATCAGGTTGTTGACCCCTATCTGCACAGCAGAATAGTATAGCCCATGAATCAGTCAGTCCTGTGTAATGCATGCTTGGCCTAACTGAAACATGGTATCAGTCCTGTGACACATCACTGACATTCAGTAAGCAGCAGTGTTACATGACATACATGTGCTGGATCAGCACAGGACACCTCCATGGGTTAACTACATAGGACTAATGGTGGTAACTATTGTGGTTATAACAACAACTTCATTGTATATGTGTTTACATGGCTGCCTGTTTCCAGGTGATATGTAAAATGGCTGCCTGTCTCTAGGTGATGTTCTCATGCTGTTAATAAAGTTAAAAAATGACACAACACATACAAGGGAGACAGGGAGAGCAATGTTAGATGTGTTTCTACCCTGACACTGAGAGGCATGATGAGATGCTGCTGCAGGCAGTAATACCGTTTATGTTCTGCATCTCAAAACTACTATTCATCTTAAGAGTTAACTGAATGCCAAAGATCACATGACAGGCTTGAGGGTCACATGAATAACGCCATCTTTATTCCCATTTAGATCTCTGACAGATGCATTTTACAGGACTAAAATGGGCCATACCATTTTCATTTTTTTTTTTAAACATGTCTATTAGAAAATTGTATAACTGTCTATTCTCTAAACAAATAAATGCAATCATTAAAACCAGAATACATCTTTAAGGTCTACTAAATATATTAATAAAAGGGAATTTGTATCTTTCTACAACTAAGATAAGTACTGTAGAATGGGGTATTTTTTTTATATATTTTTTTATTTTTTACTTTTTGGAAAACTAGTAATGCTGAAGAGGACTTTTTAGCCACTGCCTATTGGAGACATTTTCTGTACCAAAATATGACTCACATATACTCATCCCTGACCCTTTTCTCCTTCCACACCTTAATATGGTCCACATATGCTGATCCCTGTTGCCTCTCTGACCCTTGAAATAAGAGAATCCTCCTTGCAATGACATTGGAGTGTGCCAAAGATACTCAAAAGGACAAAAAAATCTATTAAAATGCTTTGTTCGAAATCTAAGAAATCTTAAATTACATTGATTTTCATATGCAGCTGGATAACAGCGGGTTAATTAAACTTTTCTCTCCCTCACTGGCAAGTTTCACACCATGGTTGGGTCAGCCAAGTAGGGAGAGGAAACACAAAAGCAGCAAAATGATTCATTCTACCTGCTTTTCCCATGAGTGATCACCTGCTGCAGGGGTCATGAATAGCAGGTAGCTCACTCAATCTCCATCTCTGAGAGGCTCATTTGTTTTGGTGACAGCTGAGTGACAAGAACTGAAACCTGAGCCGGCAACTTTGCCTGATGTGCGGATAAAACCCTGGATGTTCCCTCAAACATTTCAGGAAATGAAAGTTGTAATGCGATCCCTTTGCGCCAACAACTCCCCCAGTAAGCACAAAGGCTCAAAGGAACCAACTCAGATTAAATTCAGCCCAGAGATGATGGAGAGAAAATAGAGATCAGGCTGAAAAAGCTGGGGCTGGCAGACTTCTCCTCAACACTTATTGGAAATGTCTGTCTAAGCTTGGATTTAAAAAGGTCAACATTTTCACAAGTGCGTAAGTGCCTGTGCCTAAAAATAACGTCTTTCGTCACTAATTACTGTAAATTAAAATGGTGATGGTTGTCCTAGTTCTATCGACTGGACCCTCACCCTTTACAACCTATTTTAAAAATTCAAAAATCACCCAGGAGTTTAAAAAACATTCTGTATCTTTGGTGCCTATGGAGGGAGGTGGATAATTGTATGTTTTTTGGATTTTTTTTGTAAGTTTTTTTATGTACTATACTCAAAAATACAAAAATTGACTAACGCACCAAGAAGGAGTTATTGGAATCAAATGAAACTTGATTACAATATTACAGCGAAGGGTTAAAGGGGTTCTGCAGTTATTTTAAACTAATGATCTATCCACTGGATAGATCATCAGCATCTGATCGGCAGGGGTTCGACCCCCAGGACCCCCGCCGATCAGCTGTTTGAGAAGGCAGCGGCACTGGCAGTAGCACCGCAGCCTTCTCGATGTTTACCTCAGGCCCAGTGACATCACGACTTGTGTTGTGTTGAATGAAGCTTAGCCCCGCCCAGGCCAGTGATATAATTCGTGACATCACTGGGCCTGCGGCAAACAGCGAGAAGACCGCAACGCTACTGCTAGTGCCTCTGCCTTCTCAAACAGCTGATCGTGGGGGACCCCTGCCGATCAGATGCTGATGATCTATCCAAAGGATGAATCATCAGTTTAAAATTACTGCAGAACCTCTTTAAGTTTATTGGGGAAAACTGTACAATTGTAAGGAGGCTCTAGGACCGTGTTGGGCTGCCTCTAGCCTGGATACAAGATGAGGCCACACACTGGCCTACACATGATGTATCTGGGACTGTAGATCGTGCATGCTCGTAGGTTGCTGAAACCAGCGTCCCAGCTGGTCCAATAAATGCTGAATTGGCGATAAATCTGGTGACTGGGCAGCCAAGGAAGTGTTTCAATCTGACGGAGACATTGTTAGGAAACCCTTGCTGTGTGTGGGTAAGCATTATCCTGGTGAAAAATACTATATGGAAGCCCTGCCATGAGAGCCAACAAGGGTGGCAGGTATTGTTGAGCTTTTAGTGTCTTTCATATCACTACTAGGGGTGACCGACTGTTGTATGCAACAGCTCCACAGCAAAAGTAAAATTGAAACCCTCATCACGAGGCCTCCATACTCAAATCCAATGGTGATCAAATCCCAAACAGAATCTGGATTCACCGCTAAAAATGATACAGTTCCAGTCTGTAGAAGTCTACATTTCTCATTCAAATGAAGGAGATAGTAGCCTCCTGTTGATGGCAGGACATGTAGTGGGCACCATGACACCACATTTTCTTCTGCTAAGCACCTGGAAATGGTCCTGGGAGGTGGTGTAATGAAGGTGCTACCTGTGTCTGAATGGTGGACAATGAAATTGAGGGGGCTGCTTGTGCTTGTCGGCAGATCAATCTTCTCTACTGTTGGTGTGGGGCATCTGGATCCTGTGCGCCGTGTGTGCGTGCCCTCATATTACCACTGCTCCCAATACATTCTTACAGCTAGGTCAGAACGACATAGATGGCGGGATAATTCGTCAAGACAACCATCCTGTCTCTTTCAGTCCAATGATGTGCCCCCTCTCAAAGTCTATCACGTAGGCATCTTTGAGTGTGTCATAGAGGCAGATCTTGTAGTCAATGACCTCTCACCAAGAGGTACACTACCCAAAAGTAGTCTCTGAGAACCTTTTTATTGGGCAGCATGGAAATCACTTTTACGCCCTCTTTTTTTTTCTCACTGAGTGTATATTGAGTCATGTCTGTGGATGGAACCTATAAAGAGTTATTTGGTTTTGTGCTAAAGAGACATAGGCACTCTGTATGCAGCCTTTAGGAAGTATAGACTATCTCATATAGTGACCTCTTTATGCCTTCATATGTAAACAGAGGCACAGTATGGACCCATAGACTTTTATAGCGGCTGTATTAATTCTCTTTACAACTTGGAACCTGTGCAAATATTAATTGACTTATAACTGTACAAAAATGTCTAGGATTCTGGAATTGAAATTCTTCCATATTAAATATATTTAATTAAATTATCTTAATATATTTTATAAATGAATACAGGAAATTGACATTTGTATGAGCAAAACTAATTGAATAAAAACATGAATTTAATTTAGAAAAAAATACGTCTGAGGGGTGACCTCAGCTGCATTTACGTATATTAAAAGTCAATAGAGAGATCTCTTCCTTGATCTATTTATTAGGGCTATAAGGGCTTGTTCACATCTGTGTTGGAAACTCTGTTTGGTGCCTCCATAGCAGATCCCGTATGCATGCAGGAATTTTTTTTTCCCAATAAAAAAACAGCATCCCAAATGGAAACTGAATGGACTCCTTTGTAGTCAATGAAGTCTGTCAGTTATGTGCCCGATCTGGAACTTCCATCATTTTGGTTGTTCTGCTCCTCTGCCGGAGCAGAACACCAGAAATATATAGCGGTTGTGTAAATTCACCCTAGCAAGGGGACATCATCTGTGTCTAGAGTAAAGAAGGTTTCTGTACGAACGTACAAGGGGGTTCTTGACTGTAGGAGCAGTAAGTCTATGGATCTTGGATGCCAGAGAAGTTTGTGATTTTGAACTTAGTGTAAAAGAGTTCAAAAGAGGCCTGGATGCATTTTCATAGGTTACAGTTATTCGTTTTCAGGAAAAGAGCTATTGATTCAGGGAGTTATTCTGATTTGGAGTCGGGGAGCATTTTTTTCTCTAAGATGAGAAAAGTTGGCTTCTACCTTATCGGTTTTGTGCCTTCCTCTGGGTCTATTTTGCAAGATAATAGGCTGAACTCGACGTATGTCTTTTTTTTAGTCTTACAAATCAGGCCCACAATATAGTATATGACGTGTTCCAATATTTCTCTACTCTTTAAAAAATATGTATATTAATGTAGGCTCCATGAGTTTATTAGGAGGTGCTCTATGAAGCAGTTATATCAGATTAAAAAATATTCTGCATGTTTCATGTTCAGCCCCAGCTAAATGATCTGTGAATAATTGCTTAGAACTGATCTGAATGCTATGAATTGAACTCTGTCCAATATCTCAACATAGGCTAGCTCTTTGCTCAATAAATCCAAACATTTTCATGTAAGTATTGCAAATTGTCTTCCGACTACTGAAACAAAAACCATATGTTGTGGAACAGTACAGTTCTTGTACCCAAGCATTATGGTTCATAAAATTATATCACCAATACACTCTTCTATTTTTTCTGAAGTATAAATGTCAATACTTCAGTATTTCTTAAGTATAATAGGTGACCACACAAGACTCTGGAGATTCAGTGTGGTCAAATGTGCGAGCTACCATATTTATACAGGAGGTCTGACATTTTGTACTTAAAAATACAAAAATGGTAGGTTGGCAGCCAACCCCATTTTCGGAGAGTTGTACATTATAAGAGTTATGTTTTTAGTTGAGTTTACACCAATATATGAGATAGACAGAGCCAAGAGTAGTGTCGCCTGGCATACAATACTCATGCATAGTTTTTGGTCTTCCTAATGATACAGAGCACCCCAAAGAGAACCCCAAAAGGCAAGTCAACCAAGTAGGACAAGTTTCTCTTGAGGCATTCTGGTTCTCTTGTTTTTCTAGAAAGAGAACTAATGTGCATGTTTCATTGAGAGATGTAGAAGTTTTGTGGGATGTTGTTATTCTTTTGTCTCACTTTCAGTTGAATGCTACTTAGCTAAGTTAGCCTCACATCTGCAAGTAGTTCTTTTAGGACTTAAGCCCTCAATCAGAAAAAAACTGTTGAGAACAACATTTCTGGTTGCAAGGCCTTAGGGGGAACCTCTGGGTGGCACTATTTCAATTATGGAGACCAGTTAATACACGTGGTAATGCTCCCCTGGATTTGTGGGTAAAATATATGCAAATTATGTGTAACATCTGCCGGAATCAGATTTAGGTTTAGGAAAGCTAATTTGAATATCTTTCCCAGCAACCCAAAGGGGCACAGCCTGGCCTACAGTACTGCTCTCTCCCTCTCTCTCTCTGTCTAAAATTAATCACAAAAAAATTCAGTTCCGACCGAAGCAGTAGAACTACTTTGCCCATCCTTAGGGTACTTTTACACTTGCGGCAGGATGGATCCAGCAGGCTATTCAGACTGCCACATCCGTCCTGCCGCATGTGGCCATGTACTGCCGTGCTGCCGCTCCGTCCCCATTGACTATAATGGGACAGGGGGCGGAGCTACGGTGCAGCACGGCACTGCACGGCCGGAGATCGCCGGACTAAAAGTTATATATATTTTTTAATACTAAAACTATTGTTTTGGTCAAACGATCTGACAGATTAATGAGCTGCATGGTCATGATCTGCACATTAGTATATGGTCTATGGTCATTTCTGGTTTCAGTAGCTATCCTAATAACAAAAGATGGTTATAAACAATATGAGTAATAACTGGAGTTTACATGCAGTAGCGTAGCTATAGGGGTCACTGTAGTCACAATTGCCAGAAGCAAACTGCCAATTGCTGTTGCTTTAAAGACACAGTGCATCTTATAAAGCAGATACAAGTTAGCGCTTCCATTATGGAAGGACTTGCTAGTATGCAGGAGGAGCGGGGAGTGAAGAGCTGTGACGGCTGTACTGACCCTCCCTGGTCTTCTCCAGGTCCCCTCTGCTGTGTCCTGACTGCATACAGCATCAGGACATACAGCGCGCACTATGACCTGATGTTGTACGCAGTCAGGTGACAGTGCAGCGTGGGCCCAGTGAAGACCAGTGAGCGGGGACTGCAGGAGAGGACGCTGGACCTCGAGGTCTGATATGGGGGTTTGAGGATCTGATAAAGGGGTCTGAGGAGCTGATATGGGGGTCTGACTCTGATCTGAGGATCTGATATAGGGGTTTGAGTATCTGATATGGGGGTCTGATCTGGAGTCTGATATGGGGGTTTGAGGATCTGATAAAGGGGTCTGAGGAGCTGATAAGGGGGTTTTGAGGATCTGGTAAGGGGTCTGATGATCTGATATGGGGGTTTGAGGATCTGATATGGGGTCTGATGTGAAATTTAAGGGGGTGTTTTTTGTACAGCAGCACATTATAAGGGGGTATTTTTGTAATGGTACACATTATAAAGGGGTATTTTTTGTACTGGCGCACATTTTAAGGCGATAATTTTTGTACTTGCGTACATAGTAAGGGGGTATTTTTGTAGTGGTCTATATTATAAGTGGGTATTTTTTGTACTGGCACACAATAGGGGTCATTTTTTACTTGCATGCATTATAAGGAGAATTATTACTACTGGGGGACTACGAGAAACATGATTACTAGTATGGGCACAATAGGGGCATTATCACTATTGGGGGCACTGTTAACACTATGAACTCAGATAATTATTTATATTGATGGTACTTTGGGGAGCACTATTACCATGGGTGACACTCTGGCACAGTATCAACTTAGCACAATTATTTTGGGGGACATTATGTTTATACTATTAGTGTCAGGGACACTATTTGCTGTCCGCAGTAATTTTTTAGGGAACTGTGTGCCAATGATTATCAATTATCTGTGTGGTACTATTATTTTCAGGGGGATTATCTGTTTCTTTAGTATAGTAATGGGGAGCACAGCGGTCACACTATTGGGAGTGTCAGGATGGAGTGTTGAGAAGGTGGGGAGGTTAATGGAAAAGTAGGAAACTTAAGGTGTCTGTTTGTCAAACTCTCACGAGATATGGCTGAAAGAAATGATCATGGCAGTCTGGTGTTTATGGAGAAAATGAGCAAAGAGAATGTCTACATCAGAGGAGACATCACTAAATGTCAGAGGCTTGTGATGATGTATTACCTTGTATGGTTTGTAGTGCTGTATGTAATGTATTCCAAGTATGTTTTTAAAAGTGGTGTTGAAGGTAAAGGGTTAGGCCTCTTTCACACGACCGTATGGTTTTGCGGTCCGCAAAAAACGGATCTGCAAAAAATAAGGATGACATCAGTGTGCATTCTGTTTCTTGTGGAACAGAACATCTGGCCCCTAATGGAACAGTACTATCCTTGTTCGTGATGTGGACAATAATAGGACATGTTCTATCTTTGAACGGAACGGAAATACGGAAACAGAATGCATACGGAGTACCTTCCATTTTTTTGCAGACCCATTGAAATGAATGGTTCATTATACGGACCGCATACAGAACGCAAAAAACGGCCAGTACACTTGCAAAAAAAACATTAGTGTGCAAGAGGCTTTAGATTGAGAATTTGGCATGGGGGGTTGGGTGCAGTTTTAATTTTTGCCTCAGGCAGCAGAAAGGCTAGGTGCACCTTTGCCATTGCCATTAAGCACAGAGGGAAGGGGGGCCCAAGCTGAACTCTTAGCCATACCCCGTTTACACGTAATCTCTGAGGTAGCAAAATTATTTGCAATCATTGGAAATCTGTTGGAACGTTTTCTATGGTGATCTCAATTCTTGGATACACATAGGATATTAGTGGTAACTGAGCTGATAAGATACTATATAAATAGTGGAATACAAGTCATTTCAATCTTCAATATTTTACTCACCGTTGTTGTTTTCCAATCTACGAATACTCTAATAAGAGAAAAATATTCATTTAATATTGGATTTGGGGATTTTTTTTTCATGCTTAGAGCAATAGCATTACATTTGTTTGAGATTGTTTTTTTTTATCTACAGCTCATATGCAGACCCATGCATCTCCATGGTAACAATAAACAAGCCTTGTGTAGTCTGATCCCACAGTCATACTACCTTCCATCTGTCCCCTGCTTCTTCTTAATATATATTTGGTAGATTAGCAAGAAGAAGAGGAAAGATGGGAGGAAGCTTGGCTGCAGAATCACACTGTACAGGGTTTCCCGTTGTCTATAACCATAGGCATAGGTCTGCATATCAGGTATAAACACAAAACACTTCACAGTTAAGGATACTCAGTGAGTTTGCGTCACAAAAAATAATCAAACTCACAGTGATAATTGTGGACACTAAAAAGAAAACAAAAAAAGTCTGTATATTAATATTACAAGAGGGGCTCCTGATACAGCTGCTTCAAACGAGGCATCAGCAGTTACTATTTTTTCAAACAAGTGGGTTCTCTTTTCTTGCCCATTTTAGTTTATGTAATGTGAAATTAAGACTTTTTTGTTTTCTTTTTAGCATCCACAATTATCACTGTGAGTTTGCTAAACACAAAAGAGTAGGAAATTATTAATGAAGACTATTTCTTTTTTCGGCCTTATATACTATGTTACTATGTTACTATTTTCACAGTGGGTTCATTTTTTATTTTAGATGCATTGGAGCAATAACAAAATGGTTGTGCAAGTGTTTAAAGGGGTTGTCCAACTTCATAGGGTACGGCACCAAGGTCAGGTTTCTGCATATAGTTTTAGAAGCCAAAACCAAGAGTGAAGGGAAAAAAGAGAAGTTGTCTCTGTCCTTTATACTTTCTCTAAAAAAAAATTAAACATCTTCTTTATTGTATTTTTCTACGTTTTACAAGATATTCATTGGTGCATAGTACAGAATGAAACAATACATATGCTCCCACAATATCAACTCTTCAAAGAAACTATCCTGAAACACGTTTGAGACAGACGCATGCTATCCTTAGTCATGACATAAAACAAAAATTGACATACACTGGTTTAAAAAGGGGGAAAAAAATAAGAACATCCCCTTTTTTTTGTTACACCCAATTGGAGTTTAACCCGTTCAGGTAACATAGTCAAGTAGAATTTACTGAAACAGAAACAGAATACAGTACCAGCAAAATCTATAAGATTACACCAATCTCATGTACACATTGTTTCTTTGTTTTTGGTGCGGAAATTGAACTGCCATACGAATTTACAAAACTGCTGCATGTCAATTATGTTTGCGGTTTTAGGCCTCATGCACACGACCGTAGGCGTTTTGCGGTCCGCAATCCGCGGATCCGCAAAACACGGAAGCTGTTCCGCAATTTGCGGAACGGAATGCGGCCCATTGTAGAAATGCATATTCTTGTCCGCAAAACGGACAAAAATAGGACATGCTATATTTTTTGTGGGGCCACGGAATGGAGCAAAGGAGTGCTGTCCGCATCTTTTGCGGCCCCATTGAAGTGAATGGGTCCGTGCCCAAGGCGCAAAATATGCGGCTCGGACGCAGACCCAAAACACGTTCGGGTGCATGAGGACTTAGGTGCAGATTTCACCCTTTGCACTCGTTCATCGGGTGATCTGCGGCACATTTATATGGGCCAATTGTTGGGAACAATTGCCGACAAAATAAGCAGAAATTAATAAACTAGCATCCTTTTATGAACTATAATTTACTCTGCTTGGGATCCTATTACTGAGTCATACACACAAATTTAAATAATGACTTTAGAGGCCAGAGCCCTGTTTTGTGGATCCTCTTAAATCTTATTCATTGGACTTGTAATTATCCCTCATATTATCACACAGGTAAATTTGCCTTTTGGGGGTACCTGATGAGAGGCCTGGGGAGCTCTAATAGAGTTGAAAGACCTGGGGGCATGATCTCTGAACTGAACTATTGTCTAATGTAACTCGCTAGCAATTAGTCCTGAACAAATAGTGTGGATCTTTGTTAGTCCGAGAACTTAATGATGAGCATCAGCCAACACTTGGGTGGAGACAATAGACAGGGCAGGCATCATTTACAGCACTGGCCATCTGAAGAGATGACAGCTGAGGAGCGAGGGGTTCCATTTAACCCAGAGTAATCTACACAAGGAGGTTTCCTTTGATGATTAACCTCTGTATAGCCATATGGAGTCTGCACATACCTTGTAGTACAGGTACATTTGCAGCATGAGTGCTTTCTATTATGTAAGATCCTTCAATAAAACATAATCATACACTATATCGGTGATGGCTAACCTCTGGCACTCCAGCTGTGGTAAAACTACGCCTCCCAAGGTGCACACTTTCTTGGCTGTTTTCAGAACTCCATAGAAATGAATAGAGCATGCTGGGAGTTGTAGTTTCACCACAGCTGGAGTACTGGAGGTTAGCTATCACTGCACTATATCCTTAAATGCTATTAACATTATACAAGCTAATTCATGTTAGATGGGGTGTCCAGTGCATCATTTTTTCCATGGAAATGGCGGGAGTGCTGTAAAGTAATAAAAGATCAAATACCCTCCTGTTTAAGCTGTCTCCATTTCAGCACTACTGCCGCTCAGGTCCCTATAGGTCTCCATTCAATTTCAAGGCAGCATTGAGAGTCAGGTGTCCAGTGAGCTGTCTCACTCAGTGATTGTCAGCCCTCCCTGTATATGTTATGTATACAGAGATAGCTGTCTATCACTGGACTCCTAACCCAAAGTGAGCAGAGGTTTCAATCAATCAGTTATAAGTTAGAGTGTATTCACACAACAGTTAAAACAGATGTTTTAACAGCACTCTGCAACCAGAACTCTGCCCTGCCTCTATGACAGAAGCTGTAAGAGGTAGTTAGTGTACATTTTGATCAAAAGGTAATAAGCCACTCGCCACGCCAAGGCCCCCTCGTGAGTGGTATTAACGCTAAATCCTACCTGTTATGGGCCATGACAGCCACAAAAAATCCAGGGAGTGCGGGACCCCACTACCTCTTACAGCTTCTGTCATAGAGGCAGGGCAGAGTTCTGGTTGCAGAGTGCTGTTAAACTTTTTTGTTTGTATACATGTGCCACAGTAACGTGCACCTGCAGACAGTGACGTGCTGACTGAACCCCCATTTGTGTTTCTGTTTAGTATATGTTGGAGGTGTGGCAGCCTCCTTCACAGTCGTGCACACCTGACTAGTTTGTCTGCCTTAGAGGCTGGTTTTAATCAGAGTGAGTACAAAACTGAACTTGCTTTCATAGTGCCTGCTAGTAACCATCCGGTTCCAGGAGGAGTACACAGTGGGCTCAGCGTGCATGTTGGTACCTGCGTCCCTGAATCTAATGGAGGCTGTTATAGCACCAGAAAGGGTTAATAAGTACGGTTGATCCCAGCATGCATGCTGGGCCCGCACTCTCTGGATTTTATGTGGCTGTGATGGCCCATAACAGGTAGGATTTAGCGCTAGGACCACTCATGAGGGGGCCTTGGCGTGGCGAGTGGCTTATTACCTTTTGTACACTAACTACCTCTTACAGCTTCTGCCATAGAGGCAGGGCAGAGTTCTGGTTGCAGAGTGCCTTTACATTTTTTTTGTTTGTATATATATGTGCCACAGTAACGTGTACCTGCAGACAGGGACATGCTGACTGACCCCCCATTTGTGTTTCAGTGAAAACAGATGTGTGGCGGCTGTTTTTGTAAAAGCGCCACACTTCTGACGTTTTTAGAATCAATTAAAGTCTATGGGGCTATTCACATGTCCGTTTTTTAACAGCAGGTGAATAGCGGATGCCAAAAAAATAGGACATATCCTATTTTTGGCTGTTTATACGGTCAGAGGGCCCCCATGGAAAGGAAAGGGCCCTTTTTTAACAGCTGTTTAGACAGGAATGCACCCATCTAAAGGATGTTAAAATGGGTACACTCTGTAATAAAAGGGCATTTCAGGGGTTAAAAAAAACCTCACCTCACCACTTGCATGTGAGAAAACACTTGCTCAGCACTGGAGGCAGCAGGACCTGACTATCCCAGCCTTGCGATGTTATATCATGTAATTTCCTGCTTCCTTTTGTAAAGGATTTGTCGACACTACCTAGGGTATGGGGCCCTTATATGTACTGGGCCCCAATTTTGGGCCAATATATACTGGGGCACTATGGAAGGAGGCCATTGGATGTCCAAGGGGCACTATGGGGGCAATATGTATACTGAGGGCGTTGCAGGGGTTGGTCTTAAAAAAATAGATTAAAAAGGCAATGAACTACATCCGTTTTTTAATGGCTGTTGAACACCGATGTAAAATAGAAGCAAAAGGCCATTAAAACGGTATAGACGGCCAGACAATAGATACACACACAGATGCAAAATGTCCATTAAAAACTGATAGTGTACCCATTTTTAATGTCCGTTTTTTGTTTTGTTGCATGTGTGTAGCATTACGCTGGGTCTTTTCCATAAAACTATATATCAATCTTTTCTGCTCCCCCTGCTCTATAACATACTGCTGGCAGACTGAACTGCATCTTTAAAGGGGTTTTCCTGGATTTTAATATTGATGACCTAGTCAACAATATCAGATCAGTGGGGGTCCGACACCTGGCATCCCCAACGATCAGCTGGTTAAAGAGAAGGCAACGCTCTGTGCGAGTGCAGCCTTCCTTTCATTGTTTACCTGCTCACAGTCGACATTGCAGCGGTGAGAAGGTGTAATTACAAGTCATTCCATTCACTTCTATGGATGGATCTGTAGTATTCAAGTATATAGGAATGAGCCGTCCCACAGAAGTGAATAGGACGGCTTGTAATAACACCTGCTTGCTGCGGCTCTGCCGACGACGAGCGGGAAAACAATGAAGGGAAGTCTTCACTGACACAGATTGCGGCCTTCTCTCCAACCAGCTGATCAGTGGGGGTTCCGGGTGTTGGACCACCGGCGATCCTGAGGATAAGTCATCAATATTAAAATCCTGGAAAACCCCTTTAACATGACAGGTTCCTTGTAAATAAAATTCCTTCTGTAACCCTGGTTTTATGGCAAAAAGGTTTGGCAACAGATCAATTTTCCTACGTCCAACGCCATGAATAAGAATTCTACTAGAACAATTTTTACCCAACCGTCCTAAATGGGAAAGCATTTTTTTTCTATCAAGCAGGGCAAAATAATTAATCAGTTTTCTTTTTCTTTATTGAACAGTATATTGAAAACTGTATGTAGAAAAGTGTCATTTTATGAGCAGTCCTCCAATACGTCTAAACTGTTTAAAAACTAAAATTGTAATTACTGCAGAAAGAAGTAATATACTAAAGAATGACTTCCTCAAAGCTAATAATCTGAGCCTTTGCTGTGACTATGAAATGTAGATATAAATTGTCATTCTTGTATGATTTATGTGCAGGAATTTGTGTTTGGTAAGGCACATGTAAATGTTTTTTTTTGTCTCATGTTATCTGTCACTCGGCATCTCCGTACATCTTACTTCCTAATTCCAAAGCTGTCTCTACACACACAACAGACTTAATTAATTTCCAGTCCTCAGCTTTGACTCTGACTAGGATTCTGCAGTTTACCGTTTAACCCATTCCTTCCAACCAAAGTCATTGTGGACCAAACACCGAAGCCCCAAATCAGACATGTGTCACTTGTCATGGTAATAACTGTGGAATGCTCTGACTTTTCAAAGCAATTCTGAGGTTGTTTTTTTGTGACAAATTGTACCTTATGATGGTGGTAAACTTTGGTTGCTATAAAGTGTTATCATTTATTAAAAAGTCAAGAATTTACCAAAAATGGTTTTGAAAAAGCAATTGTCAAAATTAGAATTTCTTTGCTTATAAGACAGATCGTCATACCTCACAAAATAGTTAGTAATTAACATTTACCATATGTCAACTTAAAGCGGAGCTGTCACCAATCCTGACATCTCTGTTTTAGTAACTACTTGCATTCACCATGTAATAACTATTCTGGAGCATCTATTCTTATTCTATGTTGTGCCATTCCTTTATTATTCCTTCTAGAAGTGAATGAGTCGATAGAAGTCTGCATTGAAAGTCCAGCTGGGTGTTACCAGTTGGGGTGGGGTGTACAGTGTGACATTGGCTGCACTGATTGGATAATGTCAGACTGTGCAGAAACATGACCCCCCCCCCCCCCCACATCCAGCTGCACCTTCATTGCAAACTGCTGGTAGAACTTTTCTCTCCCCAGTTTATGAAGGAATCTGTGTGACTGAGGCCCTGAGTGATTTTCAAATAACTTTCCAAAACTTTTTTTTTTAGGGACCACTTTAATTCTGACTTTGAGGGGCCTATATATTAGAAAACCCCCATAAATGGCCCATTTTAAAAACTGCACTCCTTGAAGGATTCATACGGTAAGTTTGTTAACCCTTAAGGTGTTTCACAGGAATTAACACAAAGTAGATGGAATTTAAACATTTCATTGTTTTTCAGATTTTTTATTTTAATTCATTTTTAACATAGCAGCTAGTGATGAGTGAAGAAGAAATTTGATTTGTGATGAATTTATTTTGTCATGAAACGCATTCCTCGTCATTGATCCCCTCATATGCCACGTCCAATGCTACAATTGAGGCCTTTTACGGGTTAATCAGGTTAAAAAAAACATGCTCACCTCATCCATTTGCTCATGGAGAGAACGTTGCGGCAATTATGACTGAAGACACCACGCAAAATCTCACAAGTCACTCTGCAAGATATTTCATTCAGTATCTTCAATCAAGATGGCCGTGACGGACTCTCCGCGAGCAGATAGATGAGGTGACTATGTTTTTTTTTTATACAGCCATTTTAGGAAAAATTGATTCATTACCATAAAGCGCTAGGCAATTCGGCTTCACTGTGAATTGAATTTTTCCAGAAATTTGGATCAAAATGAATTAGTTTGGCTTCAATTAGCTCAACGCTAATAGCAGCTGCTAACAGGAAAACCTAGCTCAATATTTATTACCCTGATTCTACAACTGTTAGAAATATCCCATGTGTGTTCCTAGTATGCTACTTCACCTAAATACCGGGTAGTAAAATGAAGGTGAACATTGTGGATTTTGGGCCTTCATTTTTTAGGATGTTTTTCAGGCAGCATGTCAGCTTTTTAGAGGCCTTGAGGTGCCAAAACATAAGAAACCCTCCCAAGAGACCCCAGTTTGGAAACTGTACCCTTTAAGGAATTTATCTAGAGCAGGGATGGGCAAACTGCGGCTCTCTAGCTGTTGTAAAACTACAATTCCCACCATGCCCTGCTGTAGGCTGATAGTTGTAAGCAGTCTTTGTATGCTGGGAGTTGTAGTTTTGCAACAGCTGGAGAGCTGCAGTTTGCTTATCCCTGATCTAGAGGTATACTGAGCATTTTGATCTCATAGGGTTTTCAAAGAATTTTTGTGAATTGGGATGTACATATTAAACATTACTTGTTTTCAATAATTTGTAGTTTTAGCTTCAAATATTTTTTCACAAGGGTTAACAGAAGATAAACCATCCCAAAAATTGGTATGCAATTTCTCAGGTGTATGCCAATACCCCATTTGGACCAAATACCAAAGATTTGAATTTTGTAGCATGGATTTTTCTGAAATTATATTCTAAGAGCCATAACTTTTTATTTTGCTGTTGACAGATCTTAGTTTTTGTTGGTACCATATTGGGTTACATATAGCTTTTTGATTGATTTTGATTCACTTTTTGGAAGGTGATGTGGCCCAAAAAATTGTAATTATGTCAGTGTTTTTATTTTTTATATTTTATGGAGTTCGCTGTGCAGGGTAAATAATATTACTTTATTCCCTGGATTGATATTTTTATCACAGTACCAAAATTATACCAAATTTATATAGTTTTTAATACTTTATTACTTTATTACTATTACATTATAAAATCTCTTAAAATAATCATTTGTATCTTGTGTCACCATATTCTAAAAGCCATAACTTTTTATTTTTCTGTTGAGAGAGCTCTATGAGAGATTGTTTTTGTGGGATGAGTTGTAGTTTTCATTTGTGCAATTTCAGGGGAACATTTGACATTTTGATAATATTTTATAGTCGAGGTAGCCAAATAATAGCAGTTCTCTTAGGGTAAATAACATGGTACAAATTATTGTATGTATTGATGTGATATGATTACAACATTATCAAATGCACATTTTTTTATGTTTTACAATTTTTTTTAATCATAAAAGCGCTTCTTTAAATGTAAAGTTTTTTTTCCAAGATTTTAATACTGATGACCTATTCTCTGGATAGGTCATCAGTATTTGATTGCTGGGGGTTCAACACCCAGGACCCCTGCCGATTGGCTGTTTGAGAAGGCACTAGAGCTCCTGTGAGCTCCGCGGCCTTCTTACAGCTTACCAAGTATAGCGCTGTACATTGCTTGGTATCGCACTGGTATCACACTGCGCCTAGGCCACATGACCTAGTAAAGCTGCAAGAAGGCCGCGGTACTCACAGGAGCGCTGGTGCCTTCTCAAACAGCTGATCGGCGGGGGTCCCAGGTGTTGGACTCCTACCGTTAAGATACTGATGACCTATCCAGGGGATAGGTCATCAGTATTAAAATCTCAGAAAACCCCTTTAAAAATCATGTGTTTTTGTGTCTAACTTTTTTATTTTTCTATCAGGGCAGCTGTGTGAGGACTTTTCTTTGTAGGGTGCACTGGCACCATTTTTGGTTACATATGACTTCCTGTGCACAATAAACAAGAGATGCTCATTGACCAATTAGAGCATTTTGTAGACATGCTCTGTGATTGTGCTAGGAGGGGGAGAAGATAAGCTGCGACCATCATCAGTTGTGAATAGTTGTGAATAGATTTGAGTGTGTACTCCCTATAAAAAGGTTTTTAATGCCAAAATAGACTTGGTACTTTATGAGTTGGGCAATATTATGCTCCATTGTCACCATTTATATCTCTTTTTTCCAATGCACACTAATATTTCACTCGCTTTTGCAGCTGCTGCTTGGCTTTAAGTGTAGCTGCTTAGTTTGCAGTTACCATGTGTATTAAATTACTGTATTCTAAGTACGCAACATTACATCTATCAATGTTAAATTCCATCTGTTGTTTAAATGTGCGTGTTGGAAATTTATTAAGGTATTTCTGCAACATTTAGCACTTTTGCATTTTACAAATGTCACCAGCAAAAGCCAACATCTTTTCCGCTTATCTCCTCATAGAAACTTATCACAATAGATTATTCATGATCCAGGGCTTTTGTTATCGATTCATTTACAGGTTATTTTTTCATATCATTGAAGGTATATTTCCATCACAGATACTGACAGCATGTCACTAGGATATGCCATAAGTTTTGTCATGGGGAGGGGTCCTACTATCGGACCTCCAATGATCTTGTTTTAGTGTTGTATCCCCTTCATTCTCTTTTCCTGCATAGCAGTTCCCCTGAAGAACTGCACTGTGACCCCATTCACTTAAGTGGAGCTGTGCTTCAGTTCCCTGCACAATCTGTGGACGGAAGAGTTACTGTGCAGCACTTCAGCTCCTTCAACTCCAGTTTCAGCTGGAGTCTCGGTAGTTAGACCCCCACCAGTCACAGAGTGATGACATATCTAAGTAATATGCCATCTTTCTGTGCGATGGGATCATGGACTTAAAGAAGTTGTGAAAAGTTCTAAAGTTAAATAGAATAGGGGATAACTATCCAATCAGTGGGTGTCTGACTTTAGAGATCCCAAGTGGTCACAAAATCAGGGTTCTTATTCCCCCGAATGAATGAATGTGAGACAGACAGAGATAGCTGAGTACAGAAATAGTTTTCGAACAGTAAGTCAAAAATTCTGGTATGGTATCTGTAAGCAGACTGGAGGCAGGTAAAATGGAGTCCAAAGTTTAATCTTTTGGACATCTGGCTTACTGAAGTGAATGGATATGTCGAGGAATACCTTTGAATGCAATTTTCAGGTATTCAAAAGTATCCCCCTGGTGGCAATCTCAGGGGAAGGGTAAAGCATGACGTAAACAGCCCCTAAAGTAAATCATAGATTGAATATGTTGCATATAATACCTTGCATATAAGTCGTAAATTCACAAAAGGCTACATGATTAATAGATCGGTAATATTAGATACATCAGCTGTTATTATGCCTTTAGTCTGCAGCTGTGGGGTTTTGAAAAATGACTCCCTATATCTGCTACATAAAAAGATTTCTATTATAACTCAAGGCAGCAATGTGTTATTGTCAAGCTGACGGGCACGTGAACTTCTCCCACGGTGTGTGTGTGTGACCCTGGGCGAGACACTCTATATCAATGACTCAGGTAGCCAAAGAGGGTTCCCCCAGGCAGATTCATTCACTCAATGTTGGTCTAGCATTACTCTGCATACTACAATGTCAGATGAAGAATTTGCCAAAGGAAATCTTCTACACTTAATGAGCCTGAGAAGTGTTCTCTGTTTCCTAAATATACATCTTTTTTTTTACAACTTGTCTTATTAGTCTTTGTACACAGGATTTACAAGGAAATGTGATATATGTCATCTACATAATTAAACATTTGGAGCAAAAATCATTTCAACATGAGACATGTTATTCCACTTGATAGGAGATCATCTGTTACATGTTTATCCAAACATTGTCCTCCTAATTGAAAGAACTGATCAGTGTTAGTTTAGAAACCTGATTTCTGACCTTTCTAGGTTCTACTGTTACGTTATTTGTCTGATTTGCATTCACTGACTGGTGTATGGGAGAAGATGCCGCACTATGCTGCTTGCTTGGGGTAAACATACAGCAGCATCTCATTGTAATTGTTTATTTAGAGAAATGGGAGAAAAATGAATTTGTCAGCAATAGTTGCATCATATCTGATGGATGACTTTCCATCTCAAACAATGATGGCATATCACTAGGATATGCCATCAGATAGCTGCGGGTCCCATCTCTGGGACCTGCTCCTATCTCCAGAACGGGACCCGCTGAATGAAGGAGAGCACACTGCGCAAGCATAGCCACCCTCCATTCCGCCCTGGCTTGGCTATTTCAAGAAGTCCCATTGTAGTGAATGGAAACTCAAGTGCAAAACAATATAGGCAAGGCACTAAACTGGCTTCTCCGGTCTACTCCTTGGCAGAAGAAGATTTTGTGGTAAGGAAAGGCCTGAGCTAGCTATCCCTTTTTCTCTCTCAGAAGGCTAGTACCCTGGCCAAAGGGCTAGTGTGTGGCTGACTCAGTCATCCAGCTGGCTGGCTGGCCAAAGGGCTGGTGATGGTGACCCAGGGTCTATGGCTCAGTATCCCCATCTCAGAGCCTTCTTTTGGCTACTCATGAAGGCTGGCAGATTCTCTTTCACTACCCACTGGTCCCTATCTGTAGAAAAATAGGGGCTCTGACTTCTCTCAGTGGGTTTCTCAGTGGGTTTCTCAGTGGGTTTCTAACTGAACTTCTAGTGGGACAGGTGGAGTGGAGAAGCACAGCCCAAGCAGAAACAATGCTGTAAGACTTGTGTAGAGTTCAGTATAAGTCTATAGGAATGACTAGGCAGTTTTTCATAAATGCCTTCAGACGTAAACAGGGATAAACCAAACAGTAAAAAGGTCAGTGTGTTTGTTTTTCCCTCCAAAACATTGAATAGTCTTTTATAGTATTGGTGTACATTAACACTTTCAACAATGCAGTGGAGATATAGTGTAATAACAGTGCATATGAACAGGATATATTACAATAAACATCTAAAATGCAGTTCAACAATATAAAACATATAAGGCATAAATCATAGTGCAAGTCAAGTTCACCTTTCCAAGTGCACTATAGTGAGCTGATGGCTTTTCATATTAACAATAGAGGTGTAACAGCGGCTGCTGTGCACCGATGTTCCCCTGCTTACCGCCGCGGTCCTGGGCGCCGTGTTCATCAGTGATCTGCTGCCAGTGCTTCCCGTCCACCGCTGCAGTTCTGGGCTCTGTCTGTGTAGGTACTGTTGTTCTGGGATCCACTCTACCTTTTCCCCTGAGGCTTGGCAACAGCATGCTTGCTGCTTGTTCCCTGCAGCACTTCCTTAAGGGTCGGCGCGCGTCACTTCCTGTGCTTTAGGGATGTGGTCATGTGACCTTGCTGACCAATTCTTAGCCCTCCTGCACATATATAATTGGCTCAGCCCCCTTCCCAGATGCCTCAGTGTCAAGGTCCTTGTGTCCTGCTAAGGTTTCTGATATCTGCTTATGTCCCTGTGTTCCTGACTCGTACTTGTATTCCTGGACTCTGCTACCTGTTTTATCCCTGCCTGCTTGCCATGACTCTCCTGTTGCCGATCCGGATTGCCTGACCTATTGCCTGTTTGACTTCGCTTCTGCCTCATCCTTCGGTCCTGCATTGTTGCTCCTGGTTACGATTAAGCCCGCTGACAACGTCTGTACCTCTGGTACCTTGCTCAGGTACCTCCTGGTCCTCAAGAGGTAGCGACCTGGTGTTCCCCTCGGGAAAGTCTATCCTCACCATCAGGGGTACTGTGAAGATCGAGGGGTTCACTCAGACAAAGCCCTTAGAGTAAGTAGGACATGTGGCACAGTGGGTTCACACCCACTGGTTCGTGACAAGAGGCAAATGTCCAACAAATGTGCAAGGACCCAAGTACCCTTACTCCATGGCACTACACATGCAATAAAAATATTGTTAGGCTTTTATGTACATTTAGTTTTTCCCTCTGGAAGCGCCCATTGCTGTTTCTCCTATTGCCAAAATAATGCATTCAGTGGCCTAAGAAGCTACACTGCTCCCTTCCCCTCCTATCAGTGTCAGTGTAGTTATCTCATAGTGAAGTTAGTGAAGCAGTTAAAACACCTTTCTGGTCCCTACTTCTAAATTATAGAAATATATTTACAGCTATTTCTCTCTCTAGACAGTGGACAAGGAAATAAGGGGTGGAAGGCATTGCATAACATAGTGCTATTAAGTAGTGGAATCATAGGGGACTGTGCATAGGTGTCGCTACAGGGTGGCAAGAGGGGTGGGGGCATTTGCCCCCCTAGGTTTTTTTTACTTGCCCCCCCCCCCGCATGCCCCCCCACTGATTCCCCTTTAAAACGCTGGCCTGAAGCCTATGCGGTAGTAAAATCCTGACACAGGCGGGCGTGACGACGACATCGCGCGCCTGTGCCGGGAGGCAGCACAGTGACGTGTGTGCCTGCATAGTCCTGACTACGAGTGAGCGCCAGGAGTCTGGGACATAAGTAAATATTAGCTTTTATTTTTTTTTGTGGGCCAACTTTGGGGGACCTCACTGGGGGACACAGCAGGAGGATATTACTGAAGGGACAGTGGGGGGGAAATGACTACATGGGAAACAAACTACTACATGGGGGCAGTGTGGGGGACAATTAATACTGTGGTGGCAGTGTGGACAATTACTACTGTGGGGGCAGTGTGAGGGACAATTACTACTGTGGGGGCACTGGCAGTGTGGGGGACAATTGCCACTGTGGGAGACAATTACTACTGTGGGGGCACTCGCAGTGTGGTGGACAATTACTACAGGTGCAGTGTGGGGGACAATTACTACTGTGGGGGCAGTGTGAGGGACAATTACTGCTGTGGGGGCAGTGTGGGGGACAATTGCTAATGTGGGGGCAGTGTGTGGGAAAATTACTACTGTGGGGGCAGTGTGGGGGACAATCACTACTGTGGGGGCAGTGTGGGGGACAATTACTACTGTGGGGGCAGTTTGGGGGACAATTACTACTGTGGAGGCAGTGTGGGGGACAATTACTACTGTGGGGGCAGTGTGAGGGACAATTACTATTGTGGGGGCAGTGTGGGGGACAGTTATTACTGTCGGGGCAGTGTGGGGGACAATTACTACTGTTGGGGCAGTGTGGGGGACAATTACTACTGTGGGTGTAGTGTGGGGGACTATTACTACTGTGGGGGCAGTGTGGGGAACAATAACTACTGTGGGGGCAGTGTGGGGAACAATTGCTACAGTGTCATCCACAGATGTGCATTATACACAGATGACCCCATAACAGTACGTCATCCACAGATCCCCCCCAACAGTACGTCATCTACAAGTCCCCTATAAAAGTGTGTCATCCACAGATCCCCCATAAGTGTCATCCACATGTGCCCCCATAACAGTGCATCATATACAGATGCCCCCATAACAGTGTGTCATCCACAGATCCCCCATAACAGTATGTCATCCACAGATCCCCCATAACAGTACGTCATCCACAGATCCCCCATAAAAGTGTGTCATCCACAGATCCCCCATAACAGTGTCATCCACAAATTCCCCCATAACAAGTGCATCATATACAGATGCCCCCATAACAGTGTGTCATCCACAGATCCCCCATAACAGTACGTCATCCACAGATTCCCCATAACAGTGTGTCATCCACAGATTCCCCATAACAGTGTGTCATCCACAGATTCCCCATAACAGTGTGTCATCCACAGGTCCTCCATAACAGTGTGTCATCCACAGATCCCCCATAACAGTGTGTCATCTACAGATCCCCCATAACAGTGTCATCCACAGATACCCCCATAACAGTGTGTCATCCACAGATCCCCCATAACAGTGTGTCATCCACAGATCCCCTATAACAGTACGTCATCCACAGATCCCCCATAACAGTGTGTCATCCACAGATCCCCCATAACAGTGTGTCATCCACAGATCCTCCATAACAGTGTGTCATCCACAGATCCCCTATAACAGTGTGTCATCCACAGATCCCCCATAACAGTGTGTCATCCACAGATCCCCCATAACAGTGTGTCATCCACAGATCATCCATAACAGTGTGTCATCCACAGATCCTCTATAACAGTGTGTCATCCACAGATTCCCCATAACAGTGTGTCATCCACAGATCCCCTATAACAGTACGTCATCCACAGATCCCCCATAACAGTGTGTCATCCACAGATCCCACATAACAGTGTGTCATCCACAGATCCTCCATAACAGTGTGTCATCCACAGATCCCCTATAACAGTGTGTCATCCACAGATCCCACATAACAGTGTGTCATCCACAGATCCCCCATAACAGTGTGTCATCCACAGATCCTCCATAACAGTGTGTCATCCACAGATCCCCTATAACAGTGTGTCATCCACAGATCCCCCATAACAGTGTGTCATCCACAGATCCCCTATAACAGTACGTCATCCACAGATCCCCCATAACAGTGTGTCATCCACAGATCCCACATAACAGTGTGTCATCCACAGATCCCCCATAAAAGTGTGTCATCCACAGATCCCCCATAACAGTGCACCTGCGCACTGAGGAGAGACTGAAAGGAGGGGAAAGAATCTGTGGAAGCAAGTAGAGGACAGCACAGCAGATGACTGAATAGCTTATTTGGTAAGCAAATTGTTGTATTATAAATGAATTTTAGTTTAATGTCTGTTTTTGTCTTTTATTATATTCTGGCTTTTGCTTAAAGGGACAGTACAAAATGTTTTTTTTTTAGTTATGTATGATGCTTTTTGATAATAAATAAATGTAAATGTAGTGGTGCTATAATGTGGACCCCAGGCCTCTCTGATGTCCTGCAGGCCGGGCTGGCACTGTGGCAGCATACGTTTGGCCAGGCAGCAGAAAGGCTCTGGGGCTGTCATTGTGTGCTTTGAAACTTTTCCCTTCACAGCTACTGCTATCTCCCTGTCCCTGCGTTACAAAGTCCTGCGTCCAGTGCGTTACAAAGTCCTGCGCCCAGTGAGTTACAGACTCCTGTGTCCAGTGCGTCCCAAAGTCCTGCGTCCAGTGCGTTACAAAGTCCCGCGTCCAGTGAGTTACAGACTCCTGCGTCCAGTGCGTTACAAAGTCCCGCGTCCAGTGCGTTACAGACTCCTGCGTCCAGTGCGTTACAAAGTCCTGCATCCAGTGCGTTACAAAGTCCTGCGTCCAGTGCGTTACAAAGTCCTGCGTCTAGTGCGTTACAAAGTCCTGCGTCCAGTGAGTTACAGACTCCTGCGTCCAGTGCGTTACAAAGTCCAGAAAATTATTAGTTCCCCCCCCCCCACACACACACACAATTTTTGACTGTGGTATCTCACGTGCCCAGCCCCCCCTCCCTATATATTGTTCCTAGAGTCGCCACTGGGACTGTGTGTGGAGGACTGTTTTGTATTCAGAGAAGGAAGACTAGAAAACAAAGCTTTGGGAACTGGAGGGGCAGAGCTAGCAAGAGCTGAGTGCAATGCACTTCTGGGAGATACAGGTGCTTCACAGGTGACCTCATGGGACAAACTGCTGATAGCCATAGGAAGTGAGGAGACCAGAGCTGCAGTGAAGCAGCTATACAGGGTGAAAAATGCACTGGAGAGCAGCATTCCTTTGTATTGATACAGTTAAAATAATGGTGTCCATTACACCAGATATTTTTTTTTACATTTTTGCGATAACCCCTATATGGGATTCTCTGATTTCAATATGACTTTTCCCAGAGTATCCCAAACACTGCAGATTTTTGCCCCATATACTGTTTTTATGCCAGCACTTTCTGTCCCCTTTTGTCTACGATATTTCAGAAAAGCCCTGACATATTATACACATATGTCTGAAGTTTTGAGTCTGGTTGCTGAAACTTCAACGGTCCTTTGAAACAAAGCACTTAGCCAAGTGCTGTTTCTTAATTTCAGTAATAGGTGGGATCTAAGCATTTGGACCCCCACTGATCAAAACTGTCTCTAGCCGACAAAAGAACTCTGTCACTCTTTAACAAACTTCCTGTTTTTATCAGCTCCCTGCTGGATTTTCTAACCAAACCCAGAATGCTTTGCTCTGTAATGTGTCACAGAGTTTGCTCCACCTGCCGCATTGTTCTCTCTGCACCAATCAGACCCCTTACAACCCCCCCCCCCTCCATGTTAGCTATACGGAGTAAGCCCTGTGAAACATTACAGAGCAAAGCATGCTGGGTTTGGTTAGCAAATCCAACAGGAAGCTGATGAAAACAGGAAGTTCTGCTTGTAAACATCCTTCTCAGATGAAGCACTGCTAAGCACAGTCGCTATACATTGCTGTGCTTGGTATACTATTTAAAGGCTCTCTCAAACAGCTGATCGGTGGGGTGGAGGGAGTCGGACACAATTAATCTGATGACCTATCATGACAATAGATTATCAATATGTAAATCCCAGAAAACCCCTTTAAGGTCACTGGACACTGACCAAAGAGATCTTCAATGAAACGTGAATGGAATGGACGCATATTGATGTGAGAATCCATCATACTTTGAACTCCTTGCAGTGTTAATCTTGAAAGTTGGACTGGATGTATAAATTCCTTCGATCAAACAGGGATGGCCTAAACTAAAGTTAGGTTCTACATGCCTACAAAGTTACTAGTATTTCAGAAAAGCTCTGACATAATATACACACATGTCTGAAGTTTTGAGTCTGGTTGCTGAGACTTTAACGGTCCTTTGAAACAAAGGGACAGAAGCACTTAGCCAAGGGCTGTTTCTTCATTTTAGTAATAGGTGGTATCTAAGCATTTGGACCCCACTGATTGAAACTATCTCTAGGCGACATAAGAACTCTGTCACTCCTTAACCAACCATAAAGAAGCCAACATGAAGACCCAAAGCTCAGATAAAGTGCATTTTGAAAGAGCAGTGGTCTTAAGAATGGAGTTCCTCTACAGTGTTAACACACTACTGACTTGTTGGTGCTGGATGAAGAAGGCATGATATAAAGTTGGAAGATCATGTGTATTTTTGGGTAAAGGGATAAAGCGGTGAGAAACATTTTCCACAGTGATTGACAGGCGCAAAGGCAAATTATTTGCAGGTCTCTACTAGTATAAGAAGTACAAAAGGAAAAGAGTTTGTTAGGTCTGCTGATAATATCAAGGAGACCTTCAGGGCTCACCCGGCCCACTCAGAGTGCAGCTCCTGTTTCCTCCTCCTCTATCATATTCATTCAGCTTTCTGCTAATCTCCTTTTCTCTGTGAACAGGATACGTACCAAGGCACAAGCAGCAGTTCAGTCATCTATTGTTAGTTCGTATTCCATGTTAGAGAATGTGCAGATCCCATCTCAGGCTGCCTGAGCCTCAGGGTAGCAGAGTCCTGAGAACTGGGCTAGACACCTTTTTCTTTGATGGCTAAAAATAAATGCAAAACATTATACTCAAAACTATTGCATTACTGTGTAACTCCGAATCCAGGCTTTCTATTCCAGTTGGGTATTATGAACATTCCCATGTTTTCAATTAAACCTTTGTTATTACCCATTGCCCTAAATTAGTAGGAAATGTCTCAACGAATGACCTCTGTGTAGCATTATATGAAAAATTAAAGACCCTGTGGATACTATTAATTTCCCTTAGAGACTTGACAATTGCTCTGCTGTAAGGGCACACATGGCATTAACCCTGTGGATTTTGTGGAATTGCTTGTAGAAAATCCACAGCGTTTACAGTAGAAGTGAACTGGATGAAATGTTAAGAAATCTCATCCACACTCTATAGAAATATTCTGCAACAATATCTGCACATGAGTTGACATCTAGTGCGGATATTGCATATCAATTTATGTTGAGAGTATCTGCTCCAGATTACATCCTTTGCAATACTGAGAGGAAGATTTGCAGTAACCCTGAGCTAATTTCTATGAAAAATTCAACAAAGTCCATTCAGGTGAATGTAACAATTGCAGATATTACTGGAAGAAATCTGTGTCATGTAAGTATTAAAGATGAGCGAATCGAATCCCATGAAGTGGAATTCGATCCGAATTTCAGGATAAATTTGATTCGCCTCAAAGCCGAATTTCCTTGTGCTTCGTGTCAGCAAATTGATTTAACCTGAAATAGTGTAAAAACAAAAAAAAAAAATCATACTTACCTCCTCCATTTGCTCACAAAGGGCCGCCAGCCTCCTTCTTGATTGAAGATCTCAAACGAAATTCTGTGCGTGGTGACGTATGACGTCACCACGCCGGCCGGCATAATGACGTAATCTCGCGCCGCGCGAGATTTCGCTCCAGATCTTCAAGCAAGATGGCGGCGGCAGGACCACCGCGAGCAAATAGAGTCGGTAAGGCCCCTTGCAGACGAGCGTGAGCGGATTAGCTCCGGATGTGTTGCGGATGCGTTCAGTGAAAACTGTGCAATTTCGCAAACAAGTACATTCAGTTTTGTTTGCGATCGCGTTCAGTTGTTCAGTTTTTAGCGCGAGGGTACAATGCAATTTAATGCATTTTGCATGCGCACGATAAAAAACTGAATGTTTACAAACAACATCTCTTAGCAACCATCAGTGAAAAACGTACTTACTTGCGGATGTGGTGTGATTTTCACGCAGTCCCATTCACTTCTATGGGGCCAGTGTTGAGTGAAAATCACAGAATATAGAACATGCTGCGATTTTCACACAACGCAAAAGTGATGCGTGAAAACCACAGCTCATGTACACAGACCAATTGAAATTAATGGGTCTAGATTCCGTGTGAAAGGGGCTTAAGTTTGATTAAAAAAAAATTTAATGTTAATTTCACACTGTTTTTACACTCAGATGCCATGATCATGTATGAACGCGGCATCCGAGGGGTACAATGATTGGGGTCGGTGCAATCTCTGCTCCCTGTCATTGCACCTGCTACTTACAAAAAAATGCGCTTCGTGAAGAAGTTATTCGTCAGCCAAATCGAACTTTTCATAAATTCGCTCATCTCTAGTAAGTATCATCTTTAGGTCTCATGCTATTTTTAGGGCTCTGCAAAATGGACAAGAGCAGGATATGATCTATTTTTTTTGTTTGGGGGGGGGGGGCTGCGGAATGGACATATGGATGCAGACAGCTAATGGTGTACTGTCCTTATCTTTTGCGGCCTCATTGGAATGAATGGGACCAAAACCATGGTCGTGCACATGAGCCCTTATAGTGTGTGGGGAGTCGCTCTGGTAGACAGCGGTGCGGGTGCAGTTTAGAGGCAAAACAAGGAGTCCAGATTGTGCATCAAACAGTGTTTTATTCACACTTGCACACCAGAAATGAAAACAGTCTCTTGGTGACAGTTCATACACAACAGAAATCATGTGGAAAAACCAAAAACAGGCCAACACACGGTCCAGTCACCTTGGGTGGTTTAGGTGCGGGTTCACACCTAGCAGTCGGCTCAGCCGCAGGCGATTCCACCTTCAGGTCGCAGGGCAACACCACCTTGCTGAGCTCCTTCCTCCAGGACAGAGAATTCCTCAGCCCTGTTTGCAGGCTCCAGGATAATCACACACACACAGACACAGCTGCTGGCTGCGTTTTATACCCAGCCCCAAAACATGGACTGGACCGTGGGGAGCAGCCACCCACCCTACTCTTTAGCTGCTCCCAGTAAGAGCCGGCCCGGATCGGCTTTGCAGCCATGCTATTTAACAGAGCAGCACTAGCTGCTGCAGACCAAAAACCTCGGCTTTACCTCACCGAGGCCAGCAACCTCGGTGACACGTACCTGCTATCAAAAACAACACCTTGCACCCTCTTACACACCCCCTTTGTTCAACCCTGAGGGGGTGAACACACGTGAGGCAGTGGACGCGGGACAGGGCATCTGCGTTGCCCTGCAAGCGGCCTGCCCTGTGTTCCACGAAGAATTTGAAATTCTGAAGAGATAGGAACCACCTGGTGACCCGAGCATTCCTCTCCTTGGCCTGACTCATCCATTTGAGGGGGAATGGTCGGTCACCAGACGGAACCTCCTCCCTAACAAGTAGTAGCGGAGAGATTCGAGTGCCCACTTGATAGCCAGGCACTCCCTCTCCACTATACTATATCTGGACTCGGCGGGATTGAGCTTACGGCTCAGGAAGACAACGGGATGTTCTTCCCCGTTGACCTCCTGAGACAGTACCGCACCGAGGCCTACCTCCGAGGCGTCGGTCTGTACGACAAACTCCTTGTTGAAGTCGGGTGTCACCAAAACCGGGACCCACACAGGGCCGACTTCAACGCGGCGAAAGCCTCCTCCGCCTTCTCACTCCAGCTAACCCTCCCAGACTTTCGCCCTTCAAGAGGTCTGTCAACGGCGCTGCTATTGTGGCAAAGTGGGGCACAAACCTCATGTAGTAACCTACAATCCCCAGGAACGACTTTACCTGCCTGGTGGTGACCGGTCGGGCCAGTTACGAATGGCCTCTACCTTGGTTACCTGAGGTTTGATGACTCCCCGCCCAATTACATATCCCAGATATTTTGTCTCCTCTAACCCTATGGAGCACTTCTTTGGGTTAGCGGTCAGTCCGGCTTTCCTCAGGGCATCCACTACCGCCTGCACCTTGGGTAAATGGCTTTCCCAGTCGGTGCTGTGGATGACTACATCATCTAAGTAGGCCGAGGCGCACCGACGATGTGGTCGCAGCACTATGTCCATTAACCTTGGAAAGTGGCGGGGGCGCCATGCAGGCCAAAGGGTAACACCTTGTAGTGATACAGGCCCTGCGTGGGTAACAAATGCGGTTTTTTCCTTAGCCGACTCGTTAAGGGTACCTGCCAGTACCCTTTAGTGAGGTCCAGCACAGAAAATAACGGGCTTGTCCTAAACTTTCAACCAGCTCGCTCTACTCGGGCATGGGATACGCGCCAAACTTGGATACTTCATTTAACTTACGAAAGTCGTTGCAGAACCGCAACGTCCCATCCGGCTTGGGTATTAGGACTATGGGACTGGCCCACTCACTTTTCGACTCCTCAATGACATCGAGCTCAACATTAACTGTACTTCCTCCGCGATGGTCCGCCGCCGAGCCTCGGGTACCCGGTATGGTTTTAACCGGATCTTGGCCTGAGGCTCAGTGACGATGTCATGTTGGATGAGAGACGTGCGGCCAGGGAGGTCCGAGAACACATCCGTGTTCCGACTGATGAACTCCCTGACTTCCTGAACTTGTTTGGAAGACAGGCTGTCTGCAATTTTTACCGTGGTTACTGCTTCACAGGCCTCGAACTGTGGGGCTGGACCCTTTCACCTAGAAGCCCTGGCCGGGGGCTGTGGTCGCCGGCTGTGTCCCTATCTTTCCACGGCTTAAGTAAATTCACGTGGTACACCTGCTCGGCTTGCGCCGCCCTGGCTGGTGTACTTTGTAATTTACTTCCCTACCTTCTCGATCACCTCATAGGGGCCCTGCCACCTAGCTAGGAACTTGCTGTCAAGGGTGGGTACCAGAACCAAAACCCGATCTCCCGGATGGAAGCCCCGCACTCGAGCCTGACGATTATACACCCTACTCTGGGCTTGTTGCGCTGCCTCCATATGCTCCCGGACCAGCGGCAACACCCTTTCTATCCGTTCCTGCATCTGGGTGACATACTCAATGACACTTTTGTGGGGACAGGCTGTTGTTCCCATGCTTCCTTGGCGATATCCAACAGGCCCCGAGGGTGTTCAGCTATAAAGCAGTTCGAAGGGCGAGAACCCAGTAGAGGCCTGGGGTACCTCTCGCACTGCGAACATGAGATAGGGCAGAAGCAGGTCCCAGTCCTTCCCATCTCTAGACACCACCCTTTTTAACATATTTTTTAGAGTTTGGTTAAACTCTCTCAACAAGACCGTCTGTTTGCGGATGGTAAACGGACGTCCGTGAACTGCTTTATACGCAACAATTTACACAGTTCCTTCATTACTTTGGACATAAAAGGGGTCCCTTGGTCTGTCAGAACCTCTTTGGCAGGCCCACACGGGAAAACATCTCCATTAACTCTTTGGCAATGAGCCTAGCTGAGGTATGTCGCAGAGGCACCGCCTCCGGATACCGAGTGGCATAGTCGAGAACTACCAGAATGTGTTGGTGGCCCCTGGCAGACTTTGGTACAGGCCCAACTAAATCCATAGCGATTCGCTCAAACGGTACTTCAATAATTGGCAGAGGTACCAGAGGACTACGGAAATGAGGCTGGGGGCTAGTTATCTGACAGGTTGGACAGGACTTACACAATCTTCTACCTCCTTGAACACACCGGGCCAATAAAACCGCTGCAGTATGCGGTCCTGGGTTTTCTGCCACCCCAGGTGTCCCCCAAGAACATGTTGGTGGGCAAGCTCCATGACAAGCTTGCGATACGCTGTGGGCACCACCAACTGTTCAACAGGTTCACCTCGACTTGGTTCACCCGATACAACATATCCTGTAGAACAATAAATCGTGGGAACATTAATTCAGCCCCTGGTTTCTGGGGTTTACCATCAATTTCCAGCACATTCTCCCAGGCCCTGGTTAGGTTTGGTCCCGGTGTTGTGCGGTCCCAAAATTTTCCCCGGAGACATTGAGGTCTGCCAACTCAGGTCCCGGTGGCAAGTCCTCCGTGTCTCCCACCATTACACTCAGTGGGGTTGTTTCCTCTACCGCCGGAGCAGTGGTCACCCCTACCGCCGGCCCTTCAGACTCGGGCTCCCAGGGTTCTGGCCTTCCAGCGGTATCAGGCCACTCTGCTAGGGTCACCCCTGTCTCGGGTCCTCAGATACCTTTATTGCCGGCCACAGCGCCGGAAAACCGGGAAGTCCCTCCCAAGTATTAGTTCGTGTGGGAGTGTAGTAGCGACAGCCACCTCGTGGGTCCACCTACCAGCCGCTGTGGACAAAGTCACTAGTGCAGTGGGATAGTCTTTCAGGTCTCCGTGGATGCACAGGACCCCGACTTTACGGCCAGTATACTCCGCAGGCCGTACCAGGGCAGCCCTTACCAGGGAGACTAAACTCCCGGAGTCCAGCAGAGCCACCGCCAGCGAATCTCCCACCTCTACCTGACACAGGTGGTTATGGTCTTGTACCTCACGGGTGCCAGTTGCGCACAGCTTCCGTGCATACAAGGAGTGGCGACCCCGTAGTTCACCTCCATCAGCTCATCCCGACGCGGACAGTCGGCCCTGATGTGGCCTGGCTCCTGACACCTCCAGCATACCACGGGAGGCGGGCTCGCAGGGGGTATATTCCGTGCAGGCCGCTCTGTCGCCGGACGTTGGAACTGGGGCAGAGGCCTCCGGGTTTAACTGACCCCTTCCCAGCAAGACTCCCCTGCAGGTTTCTGGTGGCCTCGCATCGCTCCACCAGGTCGACCATCTCCAGGGCATTGGTGGGCGATACCTGGCCGATCCAGTGCTGGAGAGGGTAAGGCAAAGCCCTCCAGAAGACATCGGCTAACAGACGGTCGAGCATAGCAGTGGGAGTCAGTATGTCTGGCTGCAGCCATTTTTGCAACCGTTGTAGCAAGTCATAGTATTGTGGCCGGGCGGGTTCAGCCGGGTTAAACTCCCACTGATGCACCCGCTGGGCCCGGACCAAAACATTCACCCCCAGTCTTGCCAGGATCTCACCTTTCACAGTCGGGTAGTCAGCTGCTTGGTCACCTGGGAGGTCAAAAATACTTGCTGGGGTCCAGACGCCAGGAACGGAGCGATGACCTCTGCCCACTGTTCTCGGGTAATTTCTCCTCACGGCCACCTTCTCGAACACCGCCAGATAGGTCTCAACATCATCCGAGGGGGTCATCTTAGGGATCGCGGTACGGACAGCTTTCCGGGCATCGTGGACGCGGTGGGACGCTCCTGCCGCTTGCAACGCCATCACGTGCTGTAGCAGTAGCTGGTTGGTCTCCCGCTGCTGCACGTTAGCCTCTATGAGGGCTTTCACAGCCGCCTCCATTTTGTCGTGGGATCACAGGCTGCAACTTTGCCGGCTTAATATAGGACATTCACTTTTGCCCAGCAAAAACAAAGTTCGGCGCTCACGCCAGCCTCACTGCGCATGCCCGCATCCGACACCAAATGTGGGGAGTCGCTCTGGTAGACAGCGGTGCGGGTGCAGTTTAGAGGCAAAACAAGGAGTCCAGATTGTGCATCAAACAGTGTTTTATTCACACTTGCACACCAGAAATGAAAACAGTCTCTTGGTGACAGTTCATACACAACAGAAATCATGTGGAAAAACCAAAAACAGGCCAACACACGGTCCAGTCACCTTGGGTGGTTTAGGTGCGGGTTCACACCTAGCAGTCGGCTCAGCCGCAGGCGATTCCACCTTCAGGTCGCAGGGCAACACCACCTTGCTGAGCTCCTTCCTCCAGGACAGAGAATTCCTCAGCCCTGTTTGCAGGCTCCAGGATAATCACACACACACAGACACAGCTGCTGGCTGCGTTTTATACCCAGCCCCAAAACATGGACTGGACCGTGGGGAGCAGCCACCCACCCTACTCTTTAGCTGCTCCCAGTAAGAGCCGGCCCGGATCGGCTTTGCAGCCATGCTATTTAACAGAGCAGCACTAGCTGCTGCAGACCAAAAACCCCGGCTCTTACCTCACCGAGGCCAGCAACCTCGGTGACACGTACCTGCTATCAAAAACAACACCTTGCACCCTCTTACAAGTGAAACAACTGGCCAAGTGGTACTTTTGTGCTGTAGGCTTAAGGGAGCATTCACACGATTAAATTGTATTTTGCAGTCTGCAAAATGCGGATCCGCAAAAAATACGGATGATGTCCATGTTGCATCCGTTTTTGTTGCGGATCAATTGTAACAATGTCTATTCTTGTCCATAAAACCTTTTTGTTGGGCTGCGGAATGGACATATGGAGGAGAATGGAACAGTCTGCAAAAAATTTGTCACTTGTAAATATTGTATCACTGTATGTTGGTATTATTTGGTCTTGGTATAGCAATATCATTGGTAATAATGGTCTTTATATAGTGGTTTTATTCAGTAACAGTTTGGTGGCATTATTTAGTCATTGCATTGAGGTTATGTTGTGGTTGTATTATTTGGTCTTCTTATAGTGGTATTATTGGTAATATTGGTCTTTGTATGGTGAGTTTTGATTAGTAGCATGGTTGAGGATATATTTATTCACTGTATGGTAATATTTGGTTGTTGTATAACTAGATAACAATATAGGTATTGTGAGAAGGCACAAGGTGCCATAGTAGACGATAGATATGTGTCACCGAGGTGCCTGGTGAAATAAACTGGAAACGTTTTGTCAGTAACCCTAGTAGTACTAGTAACTAGTAGTAGTTTAGCTGCTGGCTGCAGCTGATCCGGGCCGGGTTTTGTTGGAGTAGTCAAAGAGCAGGGTGGGATGACTACTCCCATGTATCCAGACCAGGTTTTGGCTGGCCTATATAAGCTAGAAAGCCCAGGAGAGTTGTTTTTGACAATTGGTGGAGGATGCGTACATAAACTCGCAGACGAACTACATGTCCTGGGTCAAAGCTGCAACACAGAGCCAAACCAAGCCAGCCGCCATGGAGTAGGTGATTAAGCACCTGGTGCAAGCAAACCTACAGCAACAGCAGATCAGTGTCCAGCAACAGAGGGCGCATACAAAGGCCATGCAAGCCAAGCAGGAGACCAACAAGCTGCTCATCAATCAGATGGGCATCCTGACCAATGACGTTCGTGCCCGGGAGAGTTAAACTCCGCCCACTCTGGATGATGGTCATCGTGTCAGGAGGACTGTGAGGGAGGCCTTGCAGAAGATGACCCTGGAGGATGACATTGAGACTTTCCTCACTGTGTTTGAGCGGGTGGCTGACCGAGAGAAGCTACCGCCTGATCAGTGGGCCGAAATCCTGGCCCCATATTTAACTGGGGAGCCCCAAAAGGCATATTATGATCTTGCCTTGCAAGACGCTAAAGAGTACCCCAAATTAAAAGCTGAGATCCCGGCAAGGCTTGGCGTCACCTTGGTGGTGCGGGTGCAGAGGGTACAGTACTGGACCTATAGCCTAGAAAAACCTCAGTCCAGAAGTGGTTGCAGCCAGAGATCTGCTCCCCAGCTGAAGTGGGGGAGCGTGTGGTCATGGGCCGGTTTATGCACTCCCTTCCCCAACCCATCCAGTGCTAGGTTGCACAGGGTGACCCCCAGACAGCAGATTACCTGTTGGGACTGGTGGAGAGATTCCATGCTATGGCGAAGTCCCTGGGCAGTCCAGGGAACCTGAAGTCACCCTATTGGGGGCCCGGAAGGACACCAAAGCCAGGGTAATGCCAGAACCAGTGACCAAAGGAATTCCCTGGGAAATCATTTGCTGGAGATGTCGGGTCCCGGGTCACATGGTTGCCCAGTGTCCCCTCACCACAGAGCCCATGGACTGTTCTTGGGGCCGGCACAGTTCCCTCTTCGCACAGCCAGCTTGCAGCGCCATACTAACCAAGGGGGAGGGACCCCAGATGTGTACACTAACAATCAATGGGACTCTTGTCTCAGGACTGTTGGACTCAGGGAGTTTGGTCCCTCTTATCTTGGCCTCTCTTCCTCTTGGCCTTTTGGCCCCTTGGAAAAATCTGTGGGTCATGTGTTTTCATGGGGAAATTTTGGTACGGCCCAACTCCAAGATTTGACCTTGAAAGGGGCACTAGAGAATGTGGTGGTCCTGAATGGGATTCCCCAGGAGCCCGGGGACGATCAACGATTTCCACACTTTGCCTTGAATGTCCGAGTCCTTCCGGGTGACCAAGATACGGGACAAAGAGGTAGAACAGCTACTAGTCCCGGGACCATATAGAAGTACAGTATGGTTATGGCCCACTCCCATGTGTTGGGTGGTCATCTAGGGGCAGACAAAATACTCAAGAGGGTCATATAACGATTTTATTGGCCAGCGTATTACCAAGAGATTAGGGATTTCTGTCAATCTTGTCCAGTTTGCCAGGTCACTTCCCCGGTAGCCCACTTACGTAGCCCTCTGGTCCCATTACCAATCATTGAGGTCCCCTTTGATGGTAGGGTTGTTGGTGAAGTCAGCTAAGGGGCATCAGTACATCCTCGTAATCGTTGATTACGCTACCCGTTACCCCGAGGCTGTTCCCCTATGGAACCCCTCTTCCAGAAATATTGCCCGGGAAATGTTTTCTCCCTAACGGTAATTCCCAAGGAGATTCTTACAGACCAGGGAACTCCGTTTATGTCAAAGGTGATGAGGGAATTGTGCAAAGTTTTAAAAGTCACTCAGCTGCTTCTACCATCCTCAGACGATGGCCTTGTGGAGAGATTTAATAAGACCCTAAAGGCTATGCTGAGGAAGGTGGTAGAGAAGGATGGGCGGGTATGTCTTCTACCATACCTATTGTTCTCTATTAGAGAAGTGCCCCAAACATCCACAGGGTTTTCACCCTTTGAATTACTGTATGGCAGGAACCCCAGGGGTCTCTTGGATGTGGCAAAGAAAACATGGGAAAGTGAGGCCACGCCCTACAAAAGTGTAGTGGAGCATGTAGCCCAGATGCAGGAGAGGATGTCGAGAGTGATGCCCATTGTAAAGGAGCATATGCTCCAGGCACAAGAGGCACAGGCCCAGGTCTATAAATGGTCCACTGTCTGAGACAGTTTAATCTGGGACATCGTGTATAAGTGTTAGTGCCCACTGTCGAGAGCAAATTTCTAGCCAAATGGCAGGGTCCCTACGAGATAGTGGAAAAAAGTGGGGGATGTCAACTATAGAGTATACCAGCCAGGAAAGTGGAAGCCCTTTCAGATCTACCATGTCAATTTGATTAAACCCTGGAAGGAGAGAGACCCACCTGAAGCTTCTTGCCTGGTGACTCAACCAGAGTCCACCATTGAAGCGGTTAAGATTTCAGAAACCCTATCTCCCTCCCAAAAACAACAGTGTAGGGAACTGCTGCAGAGGAATAAGGATCTCTTCAGGGAAACCCCCGGGTATACCAATGTGATAGAACATGAGATCCTCACGGATCCTCAAGTGAGGGTGAACTTAAAACCGTTTAGGATCCCTGAAGCCAGCTGGAAGGTCATTTCCAAGCAGGTCCGGAGGATGCTAGAGCTAGTGGCGATTGAGAGGTCTAAAAGTGGCACTAGCCCCATCGGGCTAGTGCCAAAACCAAACGGCAAGTGGAGATTCTGCAATGACTACCGTAAGCTTAATTAGGTGTCCACGGTTGATGCCTACCCTATGCCCAGGGTAGATGAGCTGGTCGAATGACTAGGCCCGGCGAGGTATATTAGCACCTTAGAAGTAATCTCAGAAAAGTTCAGGCCGTCCTTAATGCCTTAAGGAAGGCGGGGTTTACGATTAACCCAGCCAAATGTGCCCTAGAGATGGAGGAAACCAGATCCGTTTTTGACAAAATAAAAGACTAGTGTTTTAACCATATATAAAGTCACCATTTGAGCTGATCGCCACAGTATATAACATTTTTTTGTAAGGAACAGAAGGCATACTGTATGATCAGCTCTGTGGCTTTCCTCACATCTCTGACTGAATGTGACTGTATCCTTACCACAATATTTCATCACTTGGGGCCCCACTTTTGATTTTGCCAAGGTCCACAATCTGTCTAAAAGTGTCCTTGCCAAGACACAGGTAGTACGATGATGATGTAATGAGGGCATTAGTTATTTTGCCCTGGTAAGGAACCTGTTGCTAAAGATTTGAATCCTGCCCACCCATGTATGATGGTATTATGTGGGACGAAATTTCAAGAAAAATTTCAAAAAATGACAAGTGTTGGTGCTCTACTTTTTTTTTGCCCAGGGCCCTATTTTCTATAAAACCACCCCTGTCTACCGTTGCATTCCAGCAGGTTTCTAATTTAAGCAATGGGAACCAACTCAAAGTCCAAATGAGTTCAGCCAAGAAGATGGAGCCAGAAGCAACATAGACCATAACAACCAAGCCAGTAACAGCAAAGAGTCATTCCTAGCATAGTGAAGAAGATGACCAGTTTCCAGCAAAATATTGTGTATTTTACTGCATTATTTTTGTAATTGGCTTGCAAATTATTTGCTCCTTTTCAAAAACCCATATGACAGTTATTTCCAAAATGGCTGCAGTATTTTTATCTTTTATTGGAATTTTTGGATTGTCACAACTTGACTATGCTTTATTACCCTATACAGCAGGGATCAGCAACCTCCGGTATTCTAGATGTTGTGAGACTATAACTCCCAGAAACTCCATTCACTTCTATGGGAGATCCCAGAAAAGCCAAACACGTGTGCATTTTGGGAGATGTAGTTTCCTAACAGTTGGAGTGCTGGACATTGCTGATTCCTGCTATAAAGTAACATTGAGACCACAGGAACATTTGCATGGCCAAAACGTAGCATGGAGCCAAAGCCTGAAAGTAAAAAATATTGGTAGGTCAGCTGATTGGTATAATTTTACAATTTATATTAATTCCTATGGCACAGCCTGCTCAGGCTACCTGCAACCGGGAGCGGGCTGTCTTGCAGAAATTCCACACAAAGTTTCATGTGGATTTATGTGCGTTTCCGCACCAAACCAAATCCACATCAAAAACTGTATGTGTTACTTACAGTTTTTGGTGCAGATTTGATGCGGGTTTTGCCACAGATCTCACCTTTTCACAGAATCGACATTGTGGGGATTTCAAAATTCGCACAGTAGGATAATTCCCACGCGAATAAGCAGCGCATACATGAGAAATGAGAGTTGTCAAATCTCATACACTTTGCTGGTTCTGAATTACACTGCAGTCCTCACAAGAATCTATGTGGAAAATCCATACGTAAACCACACCATGTGTAGGTAACCTAATAGGTTCATAGGCTGGCCATTATGCCACAGCAACCAGACGAAAAAATGATCTGTCCAAAATGATGCTAAGTCACTTAAAGTTTTTTTAAAATATTCTCTAACTGATGACCTCTCCTCTGGATAGGCCATCTGTATCTGATCGGTGAGGAATCAGCTGTTTGAGAAGGTGCTCACAATAGTGCCGCGGCCTCCTCTCTGCTCACCAAGCACAGTCAGTGCCATCCATTTGATAGAGGCTGTGCTTGCTATCGCGGCCCAGCCCCATTCACTTTAATTGGACTGAGCTGTGACCGATAAACGTGACATTACATGGCCTAGAAAAAAGCTGCGAGAAGGCTGCTGCACTACTGTGAGCAACAGTGCCGTCTCAAACAGGTGATTGGCAGGGGTGCCCTGGGTGTCGGACCCCCACCATTGAGATACTGATGACCTATCCTGAAGATACAAACTCAGTAAACCCCTTTAACATTTATTTTAGATGTATCAGAGTAATGAAACATTAGTTGCAAAAATAATCATTTTAACTTTTACAACAAATATGTAAATCAAATCATAGTTATGTCATCTGCCAGTGTTCTGAAATTCTTCAAAAACATTTAAGCACAAAATTAGAAATCTTATAAAAAATAGTGGCATTTTCAGTAATTCCCTTTTTTCTACAAAATATTTAACTCCCAAAACAAACTTAAACTCTTAATTCTAGGTTGCACATAATCCCACCTTTGACATGAAACACGTAGCAGGAGTTTACTTTAGGACAGTTACAATGATCCAGGACAGAAACACTGCACGACATTCAATATGAAACAGATTTCCATACAGCCACTTGTTCAAATAAGCATTTTAGGGATTTTAAATAACATAGGATTTCTCCACTGTTTTAGTTTCCTCTAATTACATTATTAATTTGGTGTGTGAGCGTTAGCAGTTCAAGGGAAGGAAATGAAGGAAAATTTGCTGGACTTGTGCTAGTGTTTTCTGTCATCGAGCCACGTCTCTCACATTTTACCGAAACATGCAGGATTTATTGGTGAGCTGTCAAAATGTACAAAATATCACATGCAGAAAGTTATTTATCATTGTGCATATACTTTTATTATACCCTCGGGACACAGGCCAATAGCTACATTATTGAGGAAACACTGCAATAAACTGGTATAGAGGAAATCTATCACGAATCACCTATAAGGGAGGCAAGCTAAGGATCTAAGCAGTACTTGTGCAGAATTCATGGTGATATTTAATAAATAAGGCAATAATGTATAATATAATACAACAGATAATCATATAATACAAACAAACCAAACATTCTTAAAGGGAATCTTATAATCAGTAAAAAAAACTAAAGTGTTAAATATTTTTTCATGCTATCAAAGAAAATGGAAGAAATTCACCTCCTCCCCTTGCACAGCCTGTAGATCTCTAGCTGTTGCAAAACCATGAATCCCAGCATGCTCTGACAGGCAAAGGCTGTCAGGGCATGCTTGGATTTGTAGTTTTGCAACAGCCGAAGCCCCACAGGTCTGAGACCACTGTCGCACAGTGAGTTCTGCACATGTCTTAAAGTACGTCCACAACTCTGTCCCCCATAAGTACATTTTGTAACTTTTTTTTTGCTACCCTCTGTAAAACAAATCTCAGACTGCCGTTGCTGCAATTTAGGCACAATGACTACCCCAATCAATAAAGTACTGTTTATACGAGTGTTGTGGATTCCATTTATACCAGAAGCCACAATGCTGTGCTAGATCTTCTGCATGACGGACACCAGTTACGCCTGAGAGACCCCATTGACTCCAAACAAATCTCTTCTTATATACAAATAAGGAGAGACTTGTCAATCAAGCTGAGCAGTGAGAAGCTGAAGGGGGCGCATCTAGTAGATACTTATTTGTGTGCCTAGTTATTTTAAAAACTATGGGGGGCATTTACTAAGATAAATGCCTTGTCAATAAAAAAAAGCCATACAATCCCTGTGCCCGATCAAGTTTCCTTGACAACAGCAATAATGACAACTGCTTTGTGCAGATTTCTGCTTCAGAAAGATAAGTTGTCATTTTTCAAGCCTATGAAACCTCTGTGTTAAAAAGCTAATCTAATAGGGAACAAGAAAACAGTACATAGTCATATGTGGCAACTTTTTAAATAAATGTATTCCACTGTATTTTTGGCAACTAAGCATTGAAGTCAAGGGTGGCATCACTCTTTTCAGATTTGGCATTTGACCCAGGTAAGATCAGGAGGAGAACATATGTAATGCAGGGACAATGATATACTTTTAGGCTGCAGTGGTGACAGATGGTAACATCATTCCACTCACAAGTCCTTTCACATCATTATTCATTACAACATGCGGGATTTAAAGTGAGCCCATTTTGCATGACCTGGGCAAAATATCTCTATTTTTGCATTAACAGCATTAATGCAAATAGGATTTTCACTGCCCATTACCAGCGGAATGACTTTTCGACTGTGTAACAGCTGTTGCATGTGGTGAGTTTTTGCACTAGCCTTCTGTTTTGACTCATACAGCTCTATCATTCATATAGGTCTGCTACTGGGGAAAATGTATACAGTACAAGATCTAGACATAATTCCAATTATTTCAAAAGTCAACTATGCAGTTAACCACGTACAGACCTTCAAATGCCTAAATGTATACACGATGCCTTTGCTTAAGATTTGTGTATCTTCATTTATGAATCTGTAATGGTGCCTATACTGTACCTCACTGTGCCTCTCATTTTATAATGTGGTTCTTCCAATGGATTTACAGTAGACAGAGAGCTGGAAAACCTGTATAGACCTAGTCCTGAGATAAGATGACTGTGAAACAGCCAGGGCCCCATTACACAGAGCGAGCTTGCAAGCAATTATTGGGAATGAACTGTTTGCTACCAATCATCTCCTCAGTATGAGGATGAACATTCACTACTGCGATCACTCATCCCCATACAGATTCATTGTATCTGGGCTGCAAATCCCTTTTTAAATAGGATGATCTGCTGGCCAGAAAATATGATTTTGGTGCCATCATAAAGGACCTTTCACCCCTTCTGACGTGTCTGGTTTAATAGCTTCATGCATTCCCCATGTAACAACAATTCTGGAGCATCTAGCTAGCAGTCCTCAGTAAGGGTACAGGGGGGTGGTAACCAGTTGGGGGTGTGTACCTGCACAGACTCACTCTATCCAATCAGTGCTGCCATTTTCAGACTAGTACATGCCCCCAACTGGTTACCACCCCTCTGTACCCTTACTGCAGACTGGTAGCAATTCATTCAGTTCTTCTAGTAGAAATAATAAAGGAATGGCACAACATAGAGCCATAAGAATAGATGCTCCAGAATTGTTATTACATGGGGAATGCAAGAAGCTCTCAAAACAGACATGAAAGGTCCTCTTTAAGGATTGATCCTCACAAAATTAAGGATTGGTTTGGTTGCTTTTTCTTTAGGACTCCAAGACCATAATCCCCCTCTTTCATTTTTCCAATGTGGGTGTCCTTTTGCTCTGTAGTTTTTTATTATAATCTCTCAGACTCCATACATATTAGGCCTATTTCACACGAACATTTTTTTTGCGAGTGTATCTGTTCAAAGATAAAACATGTCCTATTATTTTCCTCATCACGGACAAGGATAGCACTGTTCCTTTCCGCAAAAAACGGAATGCACACAGATGTCATCCTTTTTTTTGTGGATCTGTTTTTTGCTGACTGCAAAACCATACGGTCGTGTGAAAGAGGCCTTAAAGTGGACTTTAATGTTCCTCATGATTCCATACATGGACCTTGCAACAGACATTGATGTTAAAGGGGACCTCTCCCCTCTCTTGACGTGTCTGTTTTAGTAACTACTTGCACTCCCCATGTAATAACAATTCTGTATCATCTATTCTTATGACTCAATGTTGTGCCATTCCTTTACTATTAAAGAGTATGTACACCTTTGTGGACATTTTTTACAAATTATTTATTGCATTGTACTCATTTTGAGCTAAAAATAATTTTTTAAATTTGTCTTTGTTAAAAATTTTGAACCACTATCTTTGTGGACCCTTGAGTTTATCTAAATGTTCACTCTGTTCTGTCTGGCAGCTCAGCTGACGGGCTCCTTTTCTCTGATCTCTGGCTAAAACCTATTTTCATATAACTATTATGGCATTCTGACTTAATGGGGGGTGGAAGGAGGGGGTGTTCTTCTGTTCACAATCTTCATCTATTAGCCAGAGTGGAAACTGATTACAAAGAGTGGTTCTCTCTCTGGAGGACCTGTCCTGTCCTGCATTACACAAACAACCCATTCACTTTCAACTGAGGATGCAGTCACAACTGAATACAATGGTGAAGCAGGGGACCCTTTAGTTCCCTGCTTCACCATTTCCTGGCCTGTGCACTCCCCTGCAGGAAGGCATGGGTAGCTGAGTAGGTGAGAGCACAGGCCAGGGAAGATGTCTGTTCAATGGGGGAGTGGGGCTAGGTGAGTAGTGCTTTATTATTAATAAAGCTATAGGGGCAGCACAACTGTAAGGGGATCACTAAGGGGCAGCACTATTTCAGGGGGCAGCAATACTCTAAGGGGGCAGCACAACTGGAAGGGGGACACTAAGGGGGCAGTACTATTGTGAGGGGCACTATGGGGGCAACACTACTGTAAGGGGCTGCTAAGTGGGCAGAACTAAAGTGAGGTGTCACTACGGGGATAGGAATATTGTGAAATGCAATAAGGAAGCAGCACCTTTGTGAGGGGCACTAAGGGGACAGCCTTATTGTATGTGGGGCACTAAGGGGGGTAGCACCATTGCAAGGGGACCAAATGGCATAGCACTATTGTAAATGGCCCTAAGAGGTCCTACAGTATTGTGAGGGGGCACTCAGGTGTCAAGAATGTTGTAAGGGGGCATTAAGGGGGCAACACTATAGGAAGAAGGTCACTAAGGAGACAGCACTATTATGTGGTGGCACTGAGGGGGCCAGCACTATTGCGAGGGGGCAACACTATTGTAAGGGGGGCACTAAGGGGGCATAACTATTGTGTTAAGGCACTAAGGCATTCTTCTGTGAGGGAACACTAAGGAGACATAACTACTGTCAGGGCACAAAGGGAACTGGGAAGGATTGGGAATGTATAGATAGGCACTGGGCTCGGTTAGAGGCATGTCTTAAGGCTGAATTACACAGCCCTCCCGGCAATGGCCTACTCACTAGCGGAGCAGACCACTATTACATGCAACAATCTCCTGGCAATCGCCTGCTCGCTAGCGGAGGAGACCACTATTACATGCAACGATCTCCCGGCAATCGCCTGCTCGCTAGCGGAGGAGATCACTATTACATGCAGCAATCTCCTCCTTTATGCAAACGTTCATTAGAGATTATCTGCCAAAAAATTGGGCAGTGTAATACAGGCTTTAGTGTAAAGAAATTAGCTAATTTTTTCTACTATCCCATGATTAGTTGATAGGTTCCTTTAGAGTTATTCTGTTCTAAGCTCCTGTGAGATATCTTGTCATTTTTATGGTACTGTACTGTTTCTGCATACTGCACATAAAACCATTTCTCGTTTTATGTGTTAGGCTATCTTTAAACATTCATGCTTTGCGCAACTATAGTTGCAGCAATTGCTATGGAGTCCTAAAGGCTCAGGGTTCCACTAGCTTAGGGATCAGCAACCTTCGGCACTCCAGCTGCTGTGAAACTAAAACTCCCAGAATGCACACTTACTCTGTTGGTCTTGTAACTCCTATAGAAGTGAAAGGATGATTCTGGGAGTCTTAGTTTCAGGACACCTGGAGTGCCGGAGGTTGCTGATCCCTGCACTAGCTGTTTGTAGAGAGAAACAAGTTGGTGGTATGCTGCTATCTACTATTCTTGTATATAACACTACTATTGAGCACACTATGAATTTTACGCCCTTGCATATATGTTTTACAGCTAATTTATTCTTAAAAAAGCGGAGAACACATTCTATAGTCTTGGGGAAGCCAAAAAACTCTAACATCACTTTCGTGGTCAAGTGGTTAAGAGTGCAAAGCACTAAGTATACAAAATGAGTTTGGTGAAGGATTGTGGACATGGGTTATGTTAAGCAAATAAGTGTCTATGAAAATGTGCGGCTTTGCAAATATGTCACCATAAAAAAATTGCAATTCAAATTTGTCTGCCTCCTCCCTTGTAGCAAAATTCAAATGCTGCAAGTAGAGCATAGCAAATGTAAACGACAAAAAGGCAGTACACCTCTAACTGCAAATAGGGGAAAGCAAGTAGAAAACCAACAAAACCAAATATGTATACAAAATCTGCTACTGATAACGGTTGCAGACCCCTCAAACTGCTACAAAATTTTTATTTGTAGTAATAATAAATTATTTATTTGTAGTCTCATAAATCTGAGAGCCACATGAAACCCCCAGCAAATTGTTAATTTTAAAGGGGTTTTCAGGGAGTAAAATATTCATGCCTAATCCTCAGAATAGGTCAATATATGATTGGTGGGAGTCTGACACCCAGCACCCCCACTAATCAGCTGTTTGAAGAGGCAGCAGCACAACAATGAGCTCCGTGGTCTCTTACTAGTCCAGTGATGAAACGTTCATTGGTTACATGAATGGGACTGGGCTGCAATACCAATGTTATGCAAGCGGGTGTGGACCCATTGAGCCACTGACTGGCTGTACTCTGGAGGGGCATGACTAAGCAACTACCTGGTCTTCACTAGAGCCTCTGATGGTGAGGATAGGCTTGGGCCGTTAGGGTAGTTGCCAGGTGCCCCTCCAGAGCAGTCCCTGAGTCAGTGGCAGCTGACCAGGGAGTCAGAGATACCGGTGCAAGCACCGAGGGGAAGTACGTGGTCAGGGAGTCTGGGGTCAGGGCAGGCAGAGATCAAGCAAGGTCCGTAAACAAAATCTAAGGTCAGAGGCAGGCGGCAAACAGGCAAAATTCCAAAAGCAGGGTCCGGTACACAGCAAAGCAGAACTTGAAAAACAGCTTAACAGAAGGGGTGGCGGGAGTCAGACCCCAACCGATCAGATATTGATGACCTATCCTGAAATTGGTCAATAATATTGTACTCCAGGAGAACCCCTTTAAGGGGAAGGGGCCATCAGCTTCTGACTTCTCCTGCAATGGGCACTAAAGATACAAATGATGTATTACATGCAGCCATTTAACAGATGACCCAGGTGCAGCGGTGCATGAACAGGGTGGCCTCTATGTCTCATAGAGGGGGGCTAAGCATGACCTATGACATTCGTATACATAACTGGGCACATGTACAGGGATTTTTTAGATGAGGTCAAGTAACCCTATAAATCATTAAATGTGTTTTTTTTAAATTCAGTATTTTAATGTCTTTCCAGCATAAATGGCAGCATACTGTAATTACATTTATATGGTTGAGCTGCTACCTTTAAAGGAACACTGCGGGCAAAAAAAAATTCTTTTTTTCCATTGCTATTAGGGGAGGTGCATGACACAGAGTTCAAAGACCCCTCAGGCCCTGGACTAGGCTTTGCCTGGAGTAGTCCATTCATTTGGAAGGATTTGTTGTTGGGAGTATCAAGGGATTTGTTTTAATACCATTATAAAATGAATGCTAAATGATGTCGTATAGCTCAAGGCTTTAAGCAACCTAAATAATTTAAATTCTTGGATACTTAATGTCAACCAATTAGAGCAGAAGACAAGCGTGGGAAAAAGAAATGATTTACTAAGTGTCAAAACATTGATCAGTCTCTCAAGAACATGTATGGTTTTGCTTTCAGCCCAAATAGCCTCACAGACTGCACATACTGTACCTCATAAGAATGGCAAGAGCTGGAGATATGAGTATGAAATCTCTTTATATTTTTTGCCTAAAGGGGGTTGCATGAGAACAAAATCTAGTCTGGGGGTGCCACGCATGTCTGCTGCCGCTCCAGTCAACTCTATGGGACTGCCAGAAATTAGCACAAGCAGTCCCATAGATTGTAATGGAGCAGCAGCACAGATCATAGCTCCATTTAAACTGAGGAATATGGGGTTCTTGCGATCGGCAACAGCCCCAACAGTTAGATCCATGCCGATCAGACACTTATCCCCTATCCTGTGAATGGGATAAATCTTTGTAATGGGGCAGCCCCTTTAAAGGGGGTTGTTCACCTTTTTACGGCTTTTCTACATACCCCACAGTGTGGCCGAAACGGCAGTGGTAATCATACTTTCCCGATCACCCGTTTTTAAGCTGGTGACGTGACTCTTGCAGCCAATAATTAGCCGCACTAGTCACGTGTCAACCATGTGGTACATCACTGGTTCAGGTGCAGCATGGGTGACAAGTGACGGCTGTGGACAGTCACTGGCTGCAGCGGTCACGTGCCAAACCATATGTTGATACTGTACTGCACAAACCCAATCATGATTATTACAGTTTGTCCATACTTTTTACAGTTATGTGACTCCTTGGCCAGATCAAGTGTATCTCAGCAAATACCGTAAACAAAAGTTTCCATTAGGCTTCCTTCACATATGCATTTTTTTTCATTTTTACCACTAAAAATGCCACACTGCATGCATTTTCAGACTTTTTTTAGTGGTATTTTTCAAAACAAAGGTGTGATTGGTATTTTTTTTTACCTATGGTGAAGGGATGGAAAAACGTCAGATAAAAATGCCATGAATATGAAAAAAACAAAAAACACTTGTATGTACCACATTTCTTATTTCCCATTAACTTTCAGCTCAGATCTGTTGCTGGCACTTTTTCAGAAAAATCATACAAAATAAAAGGCATTTGCAAAAAATGCCATAAAAAATGCTAAAGTGTTTAAAAATGGCACTAAAAACATTTACCCTCAATGTGGTCATAATACTTTTTTTTTTTTTTTCAAACAAGCTGAGTTTTTTTTCTTTATTTTTGAGCAAAACCCACCACGGCTAGAGGTTAAATGTTGGTCAATAGGAAATAAAAAAACGCTGTACAAACACTGGGTTTTTTAGGGTACAGCCACATGGTCAGGTTTCCTGATGCAGTTTTGGAACCCAAAACCAGGTATGAATAAAAAAAAAAAAGAGGAGGAGCCCTATCTGTCCTTTATAATTTCTCTCCTTTTATGATACACATTTTTCACCCTTCTCAATGGGAGGGTGAGATCTGCCGCAAAGCTGCATAGAAATCTGCACCAAAATCCATAATAAGAGATTGCGGATTTTGGTGTGGATATGCCGCAGAAATGCAGATAAATCTGCATAGAAATTTATGCAGATCTTATATGCATTTGTAACACCCCAGAGTGGTGTTACCACGCCTTCACCTTGCTACTGTCTTTATTGGTCTAACCTCATGTCATCTTGTGCATTTTATTCCAGGTCCTCCACAATGTGCATTCATAATCTTGTTATGTAACTGTTTATTACATGTAATGTGCCTGGTTCATCAGCAGGTAGCAGCAAATATGGCAGAGCTATCTTAGATAGAATGGAACCTTCCATTCCATTCTAACCCCCCTCTGGAGAGAAGTGGGTGAGTCCTACTTCCTGCAGGAAGGGTTAGTCTAGCTTACCCCCTGCTAGGGGACAGGTGTGCAGAGAAATGTCTCTGCTGGACATGCCCAAGCCAGCCAGAGCACCCTCAGCTCTGCTGGCTATGGAGGCCAAAGCTTAGAGCCTCAGGAGCCAGGAGAAAAGTTCCCTGGCCTAATCTAGAGACAGACCATACAAAGAGAAGTGCAGCATACAAGAAGAAGCAAAGTCATACAGTCAGCCTGTCAGCAGAGCCAGAGAGAAACAGATGTAGCAGAGTCAAGTTTGCCTGCCAGTTTTAATGCTAAAGCCTGCTGGGACCAAGACAAAGTCTGTAAACCGTTTTGGAGAACGTTTATTCAAGTAAAGCTGCTGTTCAACTATATACAAGGTCTGGGCTCAATCTTTCTTTCAAATCCCTTCCGGTTTTTGTTTCCGTTGTGTTTCCGTTCCGTAGTTACGCAAAAAATCTCTGTATGGTTTCCATATGTTTTCCGTTGTTTGCGGATCGCAAACAGAAACATAACATTTTAAATCATTAATGTAATGTACAGTAATGTGTTTTAACAGTAAACACATGGGCAAAGTGGGCATGGATCCGCAAAAAACGGATGACATATGGATGTATTCCGTATGCATTCCGTATTTTTGCGGACCCATTGACTTGAATGGAGCCACGAATCATTATTTGCAGGCAATAATAGGACAAGTTCTTTCAGCGGAATGGAAATACGGAAATGGAATGCATACGGAGTACATTCAATTTTTTTTCGCGGATCCATTGAAATGTATGGTTCTACATACGGACCACAGACAGAATCCTCAAAAATAGAACGGAAAAAATAAACATTCGTGTGCAAGAGGCCTAAAAGTGGCCCCATGTTGTAGACGGTTTAAAACTGACAGAAGACAAGGCCAGCAACACCATAGTGCAGCACAAAATACTGCCGCAGCACCACCAAATATGCAGTGCAAAACAAAATACTGCCATCCCTGCCACAGTATTCAACTGTTTCACCGTCCTGAGGATGATGATACAGTCAAATGCAGGAGGACACTCACTGCTGCCGGCCAGGTGCATTAACTAATGCCGAGACTATCAGCTCAATATGTACCTGGTCGGTGGCCTGAGGAGGGCTCAGGTGGCCCCCAGGGCATCAGCCCACTGAGAGATTTCCCTGTAGGGTCTATGGCCAGTCTGCCTGGTGTCTTTACAAGTCTGTGGGCCTTGCTACTGTATATCTGTGTTCACCTCTGATTTCATACAGAGGCAGTTTTTCTTTTTGGATTCTGTGCCGAGTTCTATTGTACCCCACATTTCGTCATATGTATTGTTTTTAGGGATGAGTGTCTACATGATGCAGTGCCATAAGGAGGTACTATATGGAGTGCTGTCGGCTCTGTAGGAGGGACACCGTGGGCCTCTGTACAGCCTTCATCTACATGGCTCTACATGTTCATGAGGCCTATGCAACAACATTTTACCATGCAACACTAATTTATCATTTTGCAAGACTGTACAGAGACTGTCATCACACATATCCTGTCCCCAGTCCCACTCCAAACCCGTCAGCATGGAGTGGCGGAGTAAAACCAGATTATCTGGTGAAATATATGCTGCCATATATAAATATAGAGCAAATTCAGTGAAATGTACCAAGTATAGACATTCACTCATTGACAAGTGTTCTTCACAGAAAAAGACAAAGAAAAAACATCTTGTTCCCCAGCTGTGACATGTCAATCCAACAACCCCAAAGGTTAATCTCCGAGTTTTCTTCACCATCCCCAAGGAGCACAGACCTGGCTGTATAAACTTCTTCAGGACCAGCAAAACCACAAATGACTTTGTCTCCCGACAACACTTGAGTTATGGTGTGAATTTTGTCATATTTGTGCATGATACATTGAATTAGCCATCTGTTCAGAAGAAATGGCGCATTGTTTCCGAGTAATTTTAAGCTGCAGACACATTAATAAATAGCCCTATTCCTAAAGACTGGTGCAATTCTCAGGTGAACACATAATAAAGTAGAATTAATTTTTTATTGGGGACACGGAATTGTTTTCAGCAGAATGTGTGTCTAATCAATCAGCATTCTGGGAAGCAGGCTCATACATAAAGTATTACCTCTTGCTATGGACAGAACTAGCCAGCTGTTTTGTGTTGAAACCTAATCTGCAGGACATGCTGACAACTTTTAAAATGATAATATTAAGGCCACTCATGCTAGAACAAATGGCAAAATACACTGTCATGGGGTACTCAGGCCAAAGCAAAAAATAATTAAAAAGAAAACAATAAAAGCTATTTGATGAATAATATCCAAAATGTTTAAAAGAAAACATGTATTACACTAGATGATAATGATTAGATTTCGACGATTCTTTCAAACACTACCTTAAGAATATCGGCTCCATCCTACTGTAAAATGTATGGCCTCTGCAGAGGTCTTTCCGAAGTTTCAGCAAATATCGCAAGACTTACTTCGTCTCGCCTCTATCGCGCTTCGCTCCGTTTATTCGCATAAATGACTGTATCAAAATACGAAGATGAACTTCGCTTCGTTAATCAGGCACAAAGCCGAGTTCGGCTTAGTATTTTGATATGGTAATTTATGCGAATAAATGAAGTGACGCATTATAGAGGAAAGACAAAGTAAGTCTTGCAATATTTGCTAAAACTTCGGAAAGACCTCCACGGAGGCAATACAATTTACAATAGGATGGAGCCGATATTCTTTTTTTTTTTTTTATCAAATCTTTATTTAAGATTTCACATTGCAAAAAAAAAACAATGAGTAAGACATTATATAAATGTGCATCAGGAGCCGATATTCTTAAGGTAGTGTTTAAAAGAATCGTTCAGCCCTAATCATTATCATCTATCATCTAGTGCAGTGATGGAGAACCTTTTAGAGACCGGGTGCCCAAACTGCAACCCAAAACCCACTTATTTATCACAAAGTGCCAACAAGGACAATTTGCCCTGAATACTGCAGTCCAGTATGGTATATCTTCCATGTAGTTTATCACTTATCTATAATAGCTGCCTACATTCAGTGCGCTGCCTGTGCTGTTCACACTGCGTCCTGCGCTGATGAATGGCAGGAAAAGTCTCAGGCATAATGGTACACCATAGACTTTTTCCAGGGTGCGGGTGCCCACAGAGAGGGCTCTGAGTGCTGCCTCTGACACCCGTGCCATAGGTTCGCCACCACGGATCTAGTGCAATACAAGTTTTCTTTTAAATATTTTGGATATTATTCATTAGCTTAGCTTAGCATTTATTGTTGTCTTTTTAATTATTTTTTGCGTTGGTCTGGGACATGACTTGGCCAGTTGTATAATAAACCCTTTATGCCTCAGTTGTGAATTACAGACATTCTCCAAAGCATTACCCCCAGTGCCAACCTCAGCTACTGCAGAGAAAGAGAGTAGGAGAACGTTGTTGAACTTAAACCTGGTCTATAGCCCTTCAAAACCATCTGGGAAGATTTGCACTGTATATTGTTGAAACTGTGTTCTGAAACGTAAGTACTAGAACTCTCATTCTGCACTTCAGTAAAGAGAGATGTTTATTCTGTTACATCTGGCCTGGTTACTGCCTTGCACTAACACCAAAAACCACAAGACCAAGGGCACCCCAACTAACATCAGGCAGGAACTCCAATATTAGGGTGTGCCCCAAGGGAAGAAAGGATGCGTCTTCATTTTACTGCGTTGGCAATAGAGTGAGGAGAGCCTCTGTGATAGACGTTTGCAGTCAGAACCACTACCACTTCCATCCTCCACTTCGGCTCCTCAGTGGCCTGCAGCATGTGTAACACCAAACTATGCAACAGCACTCTGCAAACATTGAATATACAGATTGCGGATTTTACTAATGCTATATTCACTATATAAATGATTATGAGGTACTTAATGGTCTAGTGGATGCCAGAGACATCACACAGAGCAGAGGGGATGGGTGGTAACATCAGTTCGGAGAGCCCAGGAGACTGTACATGTAGTCACTGCTCCCATGGCACTTGCAATTGCAGCACTGGAGACAAAAACCTCTCACTCTCGGTCATGCAAAACACATGGGCAGCTGCCGAGGTATGTTTTAACAGTTTAGGCTAGTTTCACACTAGCGGCAGGACGGATCCGACAGGCTGTTCACCCAACGGAACAGCCTGTCGGATCCGTCCTGCCGCTGAAAACGTGTGCCCCTGGACTACCGCTCCGGCCCCATTGACTATAATGGGGGCGGGGTGGAGTTCCGGCGGAGGCACGGCGGCGCAGGGCGAGAGTCTGCCAGAATAAATGTTGGACATGTCGTAGTTTTATTCCAGCGGCCTCTCGCCGTGCACTCCCGTACCTCCGCCGCAACATTATAGTCAATAGGGCCGTAGCGGTAGTCCGGGGGCACACGTTCACTAGCGGCAGGACGGATCCGACAGGCTGTTCCTTCGGGTGAACAGCCTGTCAGATCCATCCTGCCGCTAGTGTGAAAGTAGCCTTACCCCTTGCCTATCTACCACTGTCAGAACTGCTAACAGACGGCCCAGACTTCCTTTTATATGGGACAGTAGTTTCTTCTTGGACACGCGGCCTTCTTTCAGCTGTTCTGAAATAAGTTGTAAGGCAGAAAACATCAAGGATTGTCACGCAGCTGCTGTCAGGAGACAGGGATACGCCATGGAGTTGCTGAAGGGCTCATATAGTATGCAACTTAATCTGGTCATGGGACAAAAGTTTACCCGGCTCCGGACACAACAAGTAAATATCATAGGAAACACAAGTGGCAAGCACTCTAAGAACATCAATGATGGAACCAAATGGCGGACAGACAGTGATAATTCAGCCATTTAGTGATGCCAAGTCACGTGCAACTAGATCCAATGCAGTTGTCCTACATTTGGAACAAAGACAGATATGGAAATTACCATGAAAAAACATTTTGGGGTAATTCCAGTCAAGTGCTGGGACTGGTCCAGTATTATGCAGGTACAAGTGAGATGCTTTACCTGGATACCAGTAGTAGGGATAGTAGGAGCCACTCTGTTCCACTGAAGTCCCCACCGAGCCTACATTGATGGCTAATCTTTGGAATAGGCAATCAATGTACATACACTATATTTGTATATCTGATACACATAGAAAGCCCATTCTAATCATATTAAAAACTAAATAAACAGAAAAAAATATGACTGTCAGCAGTAATTCAGACATTAGTCTGTTTCCTTTTCTATTCTGATCTTAATAAATTGTAGCCCGTGTTAGGCTACTTTTACACTAGCGTTAATATTTTCGGTATTGAGATCCTCATAGGGTCTCAATACCAGGAAAAAAACTCTTCAGTTTTGTCCCCCTTCATTGTCAGCTGAACAGAACGGAATGCTCCAAAATGTATTCCGTTCCGTTCTCATACCGGAGAGGAAACCGCAACATGTTGTAGTTTGCTTACCGTCCTGGGATGCGGTGCAAGACGGATCTGGCATGACTCCCAATGCAAGTCAATGGGCATGGATCAGTTTCCTGCCGGATCCAGCAAAAACGCTAGTGTGAAAGTAGCCTTAGTTAGCAGCGCTTCAGGATCCCTCTTATTGCTACTTCTAAAACCTCATGCACATAACTGTATGTATTTTGGGGTCTGCAAAATCCGTATACTGGCTGCATACATGCCGAATTTTCCTACTAGAACTGGCTATTCCTCTCCGCAAAATGGACAAGAATAGGACATGTTCTATAATTTGCCGATTATGTGCACAGAATATGGATGACACGAAGCATCTGAGATATGTATAATGATTTTCTGCAGCATCTGACATGTCTATAATGAGGTTTTGGAGCAGGTGAGATGTGTATAATGATGTTCTGCAATATCTGAGATGTGTATAATGATTTTCTGCAGCATCTGAGATGTGTATAATGATGTTCTGCAGCATCTGAGATGTGTATAATGATGTTCTGCAGCATCTGAGATGTGTATAATGATGTTCTGCAGCATCTGAGATGTGTATAATGATGTTCTGCAGCATCTGAGATGTGCATTATCATGTTCTGCAGCATCTGAGATGTGTATTATGATGTTCTGCAGCATCTGAGATGTGTATAATGATGTTCTGCAGCATCTGAGATGTGTATAATGATGTCTCCCAACAGCAGGAACACATGACTATGCTATAGCTGCTGTAGGACCTTTTCTATAAAACAAGAGAGATCACTACATGTCCATAAGTGATTGGCACAGTAGAAGGAATTTCTATGGCAGGCTGCTTCTGCAAAGTCCTGTCTATGTGAGCCACTCATCTCAGTATTACTCACAGATGTCAATGGAAATTTCCAATAGCATGTATTAATTACATCTACTGCTTCACTACACGTACTGTATGAAGAGCTTCAGAGTCAAGTGTTATTGTCAGACCACATGGTACCAGCCACAGGAAACTCTTTTACACTATCCTATATATGATGAACATGTGATTTACATATTTCTTTACACTGTCTCCATGCCTACAGTAATGTAAACCTGTGCACAACCTCCCTTTTTTTTGAAAAAAGTGAATAAACTTAAACCCTACTGAACCTCACATCAAGAAAAACAAGATGTCTGTAAAGACGACGTTATCCTCCCTCATGGCACAGACTGAATTTTGCCGCTGAGATCGGTTCCTGTCGTCATATGTATTTTTACTGCAGACACATGAGCTAAACTTAGGTTTGTAGAAATAAGACACTGGAATTTTCTTTGCATCTTAGTGCCTCCAGCCAGCAGACATCATGATGTATTTGAAAAAACACTGTCTCTTTTAACCCCTTCCCTATTGATGGGATTGTTCCTTGGACGTAAATGTAATTTCATACCAAAGGTCTTCATAATGCAAGTAGCATCATCAAAGGGAAACTGGAGTCAACTCTAGAGTTTCCTATTAGAGTTATTCTTTGAGGACTTCCTCATGACCTAGTTCCCAACATCGGGATTCAGGTGGATCATTTCAGAAAAAGGATTGCACCAGTGGCTATGGCAGTCGTCGTGGCTATAGCCAAACAACCGCTGTTTTGGCCGACAGCTATCTCTATACCCACGCACTCTCGGCTCCGTATGTGCACGTGTTTTGAATCGGGAGAGAAGAGTAACTCTGGTGGGAGCTTATCTCCCTGAAAACAAAAGGATTGTGCATATTGAAATCCAACAGCCCAAACCTTCTTTTCCCTAGCTTCAGACATCGAGAAGTCCCCATACACATTAGATGGTTGGCTGGTTCTGCTGAAATTGATGGGGTCATACTCCTCTATCTAATGTGTTTGGCCAGCTTCAAGGGGTTATTGATGGCCTGTCCTCAGGATAGGTCCTTAATATCTCATATTCGGGGGTCTGACTCACAGAACCCCCACCGATTAGATGTTTCACCGGATCGCCGCGGCCTCTTTCTAGGTCAGTGAAGCCTAGGCGACTATACCGAGCACAAGCTGTTAAACAATATATGGCTCTGTGGTTGGTATGCTGTAAAGAGGCTGAAGTGCTCAACAGAGCGCCATGGTCTCTTCAAACAGCTGATCAGTAGGGGTGGCAAGAGTCAGACCACCAACGATCAGATATTGAAGACCTATCCATGGGAAAGGCCATCAACAGTGAACTCCCAGAAAACCTCTTTGTGGTTGCCTGCGACTCTGTGCTAATGGACTATGATATATGGTCTGCCATACAATTTTGCTTTAAGGGAACTTGACAGTCGTTTTAACTGTAAAAATGCTTAATCTAGAGCTATCTATTTACCTATCTACCTGTCTATCTAACTATAATGATTTTGCTCTGTGCTGGCCAATCCAAGGGCAGTAGGAAGTGTCTTGGGCTGCCGAATGCATAGTTTGCATCAGGTAGTCTGAGAAGTGGTGCGGCCACTCTTGGATAATGGAGAATTGTCAAATCTACGGTTGAAAAGATGAAAAGGAGGTTATCAGCAGAGGCGTAACAAGGATCCATGGGTCCACATAGCAAAACTTAGAACGGTGCCCTCAGGGGTGCACCACCAATGAGGCCAGGTGAGGCGATAGGGGCAAGAGAGGGGCAGCAGAAGGGCCATGGGCAATGAGCGCTTTCATTGTGGCAAGGGGGTTAGGTTAAGAAAATGGCATTTGGTGGGGGGGGCGCTGTTTCAGTTTTCACCTGAGGCAGCAGAAAGGCTAGGTGCACCCCTGGGTGCCCTGCTCCATCATGACCAATTTCAGTAGCAAGTTCAGAACATGAGAAGGATTTATAAGCTTTTGATTATGATGGTTTCCCTAATGCACAGGGATAATGCACACAGTGATGTCAAAATAGTGGGATAATGTGCACACTGAAGCTACAGCACAGGCGTAATGTGCACAATGATGTCACAGTACAGCAATAAGGCTCACAGTGATATCAAAATAATATGATAATACACATGGTGATATACAGAAATAATGCAAATTGTCATGCATGCTTGCATTGTCCATATACATCACTTACTGTACATACTGTATGTCTCAGTGGAGATGGGCCCCCTTAATTATTAGGTGCCATAGCAATGGCTATGCTTGATAACCTGGTAGTTATGCCTATGATCACCAGCAGGAGTGTAAATAAAGGCTCATGGGCCCTGGAGTTTAGTTTGGGCCCTCCTTCCCTCAGTGCTTTGTGGCCAGGGGCAGGGAAACACATGACCTTCGTGCTGCCTTAGGCTAAAATTGAAACAACCCCCCCCCCCCCCCCATCCCCATGGCAAATTCTTGACCTAACCTTTTCCTTATAGCCCAGGGGTCAGCAACCTTCAGCACTCCAGCTGTGATACTACAATTCCCAGCATGCTCCATTCATTTCTATGGAAGTTCTGAGAAGGGCAGAGCGAGTATGCATGCTGGGAGTTGTAGTTTCACAACACCTGGAGTGCCGGAGATTGCCTACCCCTGCTCCAGCCAGAGGTGTAACGTGATCTGCATGCACTTTCTATAATACTGCTGTCTTCTTATGCCTACCTCTGCACCCCCTATAGCTACTCCCCTGATCACCAGATAAGTGTTCAGTTCTTTCCCCAGTTAACATAATCTTTTTCCCTGAACCAGACGGTCGCTTTAAGGGGAATTTAGTTATCTATTTTTTTTAATTCCTTTAGCTTTTATAGCACCAGCATATTCTGCAGCTCTGTACGCTGTCACCGTGCTTCCAGTTTTGTCCACTTCAAAGAAGGTAAACAAATGCAAAAGAGCAAGTAGGGAATCTTGCGGGAATGATTTACATCAAAAGCCACAAAAATGGGTGGGAAGAAAGAGGTCAAAGTGGTGGGTGGCTTATGTAATGATATCTGTAGAATGTGGCTTGGTGTGTTCAGTGTTCAGATTGTCATGTGAGCTATAGCTGGCAATAAGGCATGTGAAATTCTAATTAGCTATAGGCAATTCATTATGTAGAAAGTCCCATTATGACTTGAAGGAGTCCACTTAGTATAAAACAGACCCTGTGCCAAGAGGCTTATATCCATACAATATATGTAGTAATATAAGAGAAGCACCTCACATTATCGTTAGTATGCTACAGCTTCACTTGCTTTTTCTTAACTTAGCATGACACTGGGTTCAGACCTGAGCGTTTTGAAGCCTAGCGTTTTCTGAGCGTTCAAGACGGGCGTTAACGCGCGTTTTTTTCAAGCGTTTTGGTAAATAGTGTAGGCGCGTTTGACGCGCGTTTATGTGATTGACTGCATAGTTGGCCAATGACCAAAAAGCCCTCGCTATATATAGTTTGGCCAATCTGAGTGCTTTAGAGGTGTGACATTCCATGGTGGCTGATCCAGCATGTTGCAAACTTTGAAAAACGCGCGTCCATAGGCGCGTTTTACGCTGCACAAACGTCCGAACAACACGCGTATCGCGTTTCCCATTAAAGTATATTGGCACCAAACGCTCGAAAAACGCCCGAATTAACGCGAACATACTTGCTTATGCGTCGGACGTTTTTAGGCGCGTTCGAACGCGCATAAAAACGCGCAAGTGTGAACCACCCCCATTGGAATGCATGGTTCCTGTACTGTTGTGCGTTTTTTTGCGCGTTCGAACGCGGCGTTGTACGTGAAAGTGTGAACTGAGTGTTATGCTTGGGACAGGGATACATTGCCTAAGATGAACGGACTAAATAGCTGTACTGCTAGTTATTCGCTTTCCCCTAGAAAGGGAGTACAAAAAACTTGGATGGTAGCAAAAAATTTGAATTTCCCTAAAGTATTACAACATGTATTATATGATACAGAACGGATCCTGTTTTAATAGCCTGCATTCAGAAATGTATATGTTATAAAGCAGCAAATAAAACATTTCAATAAAATAATAATTAAAAAAATATGAATAAAATAATACATAACAAAATATGAATAAAATAATACATAACAAAATATGAATAAAATAATAAATACATTTGGGGCATATCTGTCTTTCAATATCATTTCGCAGTTGATATAAGGGCACGTTCACACAACGACATTTGTCGCGCAACAAATAGGGCACAACTTCACTGCAACATTTGTCGTGCGGCAATTTTTATAATTGGAGGCTATGGTCATGTGACATGGATTTTTTGCGACTGTTGCGTCGCAGTCACAGCATGTCGCATGTCGCAATGCGACACCAAAGACTCCCATTATAAAAATTGTCGCACAACAATAGTGCGACTTATTGTCGCGCGACAAATGTCGTCGTGTGAACGTACCCTAACGCTGGGTTCAGACCTGAGCGTTTCTGAGACGCGCGTTTTCCGCGCGTTTTTGTGCACATTTTTGGCAATAGTAAACGCGCGTTTTACGCGCGTTTGTGTGATTGACTGCAGTGTTGTCCAATGACCAAATATCCCTGTCTATATGAAGTTTGGCCAATCAGAGCTGGGGTTTGGCCTTTCCAGCATGTTGCAAATTCATAAACGCGCGTTCGAACGCGCGTTTTCAGTGTCAAAAACGCGCAAAATAAAAGCGTTGCGCGTTCCCATTGAAGTCTATGGGCCAAAACGCGCGACAAACACCCCAAAAAAAGCTCAAGTACTTGTTTATGGGTCGGCGTTTTTCAGCGCGTTCGAACGCGCTGTAAAACGCGAAAATGTGAACCAGTCTCATAGGGAAACATTGGTTTGCATCGGTTATGCGTTTTACAGCGCGTTCGAACGCGCTGTAAAACACGCAAGTGTGAACTGAGGGTAAGGCTACATGCACACGACCATTGCCTGCCTCCGCGTCCGCTCCTCCTGCAAATTTTGTGTCAGTCAAAAAAAACGGATGACAGACCGCTTTTTTTGACGGATCCGATTTTTATGGCAGATCCATTGTAAAAATGCCTATCTTTGTCAGCAAACGTGAAAAAAATAGGACATGCACTATTTTTTTGACGGAATGAAAACACGGATCACGGATGCGGAACAAAAACGGTTGACCATCCGCATTTTTTGACGGACCCATTGAAATGAATGGGGAAGCATCCTATCCGTGAAAAAAAACGGAACGGACGCGGAAACAAATAACAGTCGTGTGCATGGGGCCTAAGGCTATGTCCACATGTGACTGAAATGCTGAGAATTCGCCATTGTGATATTCTTGTGGTAAGTCCGCAGCGTTGCGCAGTACAGGCACACTGAACAGGATTTTAGGAAATCTCATCGATACGCTGCCTTAAAAAGTGACCTGCGGTATGGATTTGATGCTGCTGTGCTGATCTCCACTGCAGATTTCACTCTTTGCAATGAAGAAGGTGAAATCCACAGCCATTTCCACAGTGGAAAAATAAAAAATGCTGCAGACTTTTCAGCTCTATTTTCAGTCATGTGAAGACATACCCTAAAAAGTTGCATGCTGCTATAAATGCATTACATTACTTACTGAAATATCTCTTCTGAACCAATGTCTGTATTATAAAAGAACTGCATTTAGAGTTCTGTAGACTTCAGGGCAGAAATTCCCACTGAATGAATGTTTGCTTTGAACTATAAGGCTACGTTCACACGACGTCATTTGTCGCGCGACAAAAAGTCGCACTATTGTCGCGCGACAATTCTTATAATGGGAGTCTATGGTGTCGCATTGCGACATGCTGCGACTGCGATACGACAGTTGGAAAAAATCCATCCCGGATGGGTTTTTCTGCAACTGTCGTGTCGCAGTCGCAGCATGTCGCATGTCGCAATGCGACACCATAGACTCCCATTATAAAAATTGTCGCGCGACATTGTGTGCGACAAAATGTCGCGCGAAAAATGTTGCAGTGAAGTTGTGCCCTATTTGTCGCGCGACAATTGTCGTCGTGTGAACGTAGCCTTAGTATTCTGGGAAGGGGAGACTTTACATTCAGATAATATGTGATAGGCCTTATGCACACGAATGTTGTTTGGTTCCGCATCCGAGCCGCATATTTTGCACTTGGGTGCGGACCCATTCACTTCAATGGGGCCACAAAAGATGCGGACAGCACTCTATGTGCTGTCCGCATCCGTTGCTCCACTTCGTAGCACTTCAAAAAAAAATATAACATTTCCTATTCTTGTCCGTTTTGCGGACAAGAATAGGCAGTTATAATAATGGCTGTCTGTGCCGTTCCGCAAATTGCGGACTGCAAAACACACAACAGTCGTGTGCATGAGGCCGTAATCTGAGGAAAACTTAACTCCTACTATAGGAGCTCAACTGAAATGTAAAAGGGGGTTTTCCACCATAACAATTTATCACCTATCCACAGGAAAGTTAAAATGTTTTATTGCTGAGGGTCCTAAACCTGGGAGTGCCACCAATCACAGCAATAGGGATCCTGAGCCCCCCATTTAAATGGAGCAACACACGTGCCATTCACCATGGAACTGTTGGTAATAGACATACAGCACTCGCCCATCTCTGTAAGTCCCATAGAGCACAATCGTAAGGGTCTGGCCACACAATCAGGTTTTCTGATGCAAGTTTTGGAAGCCTAAATCCGGAGTGAATAATAAAAGAAGAGAAAGTATAAAGGACAGATAGGACTTCTATTTTCTGAATTCACTCCTGGTTTTGGCTTCCAAAACTGCATCAGGAAACCTGGCCTTGTGGCCGTACCCTAACACTAGCCTGCTTGTGTACCTGTCGTTCCATTCAAACGGGACCCCTGTTCTTATGATCCCAAAGTTGAGATGCTTTGTTTCAGTGATAAGTTATCTTTAAGGATATTTCATGATGACAAGTTTGCTTCCAGTGACATACTGAAGGCCACTCTGCACTATAAAGTATTCTGTGACCCAGGACCAGCATAAAATAAGTAAAACAATACAGGAAAATAGATAGAATTGACACATCATCTCATTAATTGCCAACAGGGTGCATGAGGAGGGTGCACAGACCAATTTCAGAACAACAAGCCGTGGACGATATTCAGAAAGTAGTTAGTGTCCAACGACAGAAAGAAAAAATCCAAAGTTCTGTACCCGTATAAATTAAAACTACAGTGACATCACAGTGGGCTTATGCATTTTGAGCAATTATGGCTCAAAGCTATAAGTAAGAGCTGGGTCGGCTAAAAATACAAAAGTCCGCTGTGATACCACTATGGTTTTAATGTAAACCAACAATACTTTGGGTTCTACATTTTTGGACCTCTACTTTCTAAATACAAAATAAGGATTATAAGTATTTTCCAAATGTCCTGCTCTTACCCCCATTTTGATTCCTTTTGCAGCCCTCTAGCCCTTACTATTTTACAGCCATTTTAGTTTACCAAGGTTCGGATCCCCTTTGACTTCAATGGGGTTCGGGTTCAATGGGGTTCAGGGTGTTTGATGCTGAAAATACCCTTTAAATGGTGTGTTTCATGTAGACAACCCCTGTTTGAAAGAAGCTTTTCTAACCCCAGGTGATAAGTTGTTATCACTGGATTGGTCAGGGCCAGATATCCAAATAAATGACCAACTATGTAATACATGGAAAACAGGCACTAGGTCTTCCAGAGAGGAAGCTGCTTTTACAGATTCTGGTTTACAGAGTTGGGTCCTGAGCAGGGAACTAATTGCCCTTTACATGCCCTATGAGAACTTCCCCTAACTGTACAATAGGAATTACCAGAAGTATCCTAATAACAAATCAACAAATAGTAAACTACTTATTATTATAGGCACGACCACATAATGAAGGCCACTCTGCACTGTAAAGTATTCTGTGACCTGTTGTGAGGCGGCTGTTTTGAGTTTGAGTACAGCACAGATGAAAAGGGTCATAGCAGCTCTAATTAAACTAATGCTGACCGCGCTGTTCAGTGGGTCTGTATTGTTAATGGCCGCACAGCACCTTCAATACGGCATGGCTATTAACAATACAGACCCACTGAACAGTGCGGTCTTTATTTATTTATTTAGTTAGTTAGTTAGTTAGTAGATCCTGCATCTTCCTGCATCTAGTAGATTTGCTGCACACATAGGATACAGATTGCTGGCCATGCAGACATTTGTTACAACTGCCCCTATTCCCACTTTCTTCATCCCATCAGTACTTCTCTACTCCTCCCATTACTCCTTCTGCTCTTTTCTGCTGGGGGTGACTATGAGGGGCTTAGGTGACAGCAGCAACCCAGGGGTCACACTCATTAATGACAGAAGCTACCCTGGATGGAGGCTTCAGGCTCAGTGCTGGCTGGAGAACACCATCATTTCACAAATGAGGTGACCAATAGATGGCAAGGACTGGACGGTGCCAGGGCCCTTGGAGGAATACTCTGGTGAGATGGTCTGAAATATTTGCGAGGTCTGACATCTGACCAGCGTCCTTTGTGTCTATTGGAGATATTCTTAGCCGAATCTATCCTAATTTTGCAGTATTGAAAGGGTTAAATCCTCCTTTGGTTCTGTGTGCGGCTGCTAGGATGTTTCTAATGTGTTAATAAGTTTCTGCTGTATATGCTGCGCTGTTTGTCTCATTCTCTGCCTAAGCAATAGGTTTCCTAGTTTGCTAATTCCTGATAAGATGTGCTGTATCTGATTGTCTGCTCATGTACTGACTTTTGCATAATTCCTGGATTCTGACTGCCCAATTCAGGACCCAACCTGTGCCTGTTTACTGTATTGCCCCTTCGCCGCCTGCTCTGATCTCGGACCTGTTACTCAGAATTGCACATACTCTGCCTACCCTGACCTCAGCCTGTTACTGACAATGAGTATGCCTGTCCCCTTGGAGCTATGCATCAGTGTCTCTAACCCTCTTGAGTATGGATGAGCGGACCCTTGGATGTTGGGGTTCGCCAGGTTCGGACGAACTTTGGGTCAAAGTTCGGGTTCAGGACCCAAACCCCATTGAAGTCAAAGGGGACCTGAACTTTGGTGCACTAAAATGGCTGTAAAATAGTCATAGTAAGGGCTAGAGGGCTGCGAAAGGAAGCAAAATGGGGGTAAGAGCAGGACAATTGCTCTGCAAACAAATGTGGATAGGGAAATGACTTAAAAAAACATAGAATATATATATTTTTTTTAATTATCATCTTGCGCTAGGAGGAGGAGGTCAATGTGGAGTGGGGGGTTGAGGAGGCGGTAGACGTGGTGGTGTAGGTGGAAATGAGGGTGGAGGAGGGGGAGATAGCCAAGACTTCTTGGTGGTGAAGTGGTGCTGTTCCGCAGAGCGACACACCCATGCGTGCTGCAGCTGAAACTCCATTATCGCCTGCAGCTGCTCACACAGTCTCTCCTGCATGTGCAAGGTGGAGTTCCACCTTGTGGGTACGTCGTATAAGAGGCGGTGAGCGGGAAGGCCGAAGTTACGCTCCAGCACAGTCAGGCCAGCAGCAGCAAGGTGAGAACGCCGAAAGCGTGCACACACGGCCCGCACTTTCTGCAGCAGCTCTGACATATCGGGGTAATTTTTCAAGAACCTCTGCACCACCAAATTCAGCACATGCGCCAGGCAAGGGATGTACGTACAAACCGGCTAGACCCAGAGCTGCTACGACATTTCGCCCGTTATCGCACATCACCAGGCCCGGGCTTGAGGCTAAGTGGCACCAACCACTCATCGGTCTGTTGTTCCATGCCCGTCCACAGCTCCTGCCAGTGTGGGGTTTTTTCCCCAAACAGATGAGTTTCAAAACAGCCTGCTGTCGTTTCCCCCTGGCTGTGCTGAAGTTGGTGGTGCAGGAGTTACGCTGAGCAGATGAGGAGGCGGTAGAGGAGTAGGAGGCAAAATGAGGCAATGAGAAATGTCCTGCAATCCTCGGTGGCGGAAGGACATGCGCCAAACAGCTATCCGCCTCAGGCCCAGCCGCCACTGCATTTACCCAGTGTGCAGTTTGGGTGGTTATGTGGACCTTGCTACAGATTGCGTTGCGCAGTGCACACCTGACTTTGTCCGCCACTTGGTTGTGCAGCGCAGGGATGGCTCGCTTGGAAAAGTAGTGGCGGCTGGGAACCACGTACTGTGGGACAGCCACCGCCATAAGGTTTTTAAAAGTCTCAGTCTCCACCAGACGAAATTACAGCATTTCAAAGCCAGGAATTTTGAAATGCTGACATTCAGGGGCAGGGATCGTTGGTGGGTAGGGGGGTACTTCTTCTTTCTCCAGTGTTTGGGGGATAGACAGCTGAACACTTCCATGGGACAGTGTGGAGATGCTTGGTGATGGTGGTGGAGGTGGTGGTCTTGCTGGCAAATCCTCTGTTTGCGGGGTGGCAGGTACCACTGTCACTCCAGAAGAGGAGGAAAAGGCCGAAACTGCAGCAGAAGAGGGAGCAGGAGGAGCCGAGACCTTTCTTGGTTTCGGAACTGTTTACTCCACTGCAGCTCGTGCTTTGCATTTAGATGCCTGGTCATACAGGTGGTGCTCAGGTTTAGAACATTTATGCTTCAGGCTCTGATTGCACAGCGTGCAAACCACTTGCGTCTTGACGTCAGTATTGTCTAAAAAACTGCCACGCCAGGGAACTCCTTAGGGTTGGCTTTGGTGTGCTCCGTCCCTGCGTGCGGTGGGCAGTAGCAGGCGTACTGGCTACGAGACAGCCACTCTGCTTTTGCACCGTGCTCCCTCTTGCTGTGCGGCTGGCGCTGTGTGACCACCACCTCCTACTCCGAACTGCACACGTCACTCGCATGACCTTGATTCCATGTGGGGTCTAGGACCTCATCGTCCTCCACATCATCTTCCACCCACTCTTCACCCCTGCCCTCCTTGCCGGTCTGCACACTGCAGAAAGCCACAGAAGTTGGCACCTGTGTTTCGTCATCATCAGAGACGTGCTGCGGTGGTCCTCCCATGTCCACATCCTGAAACATAAGTGGTTGGGCATCAGTGCACTCAATCTCTTCCACTTCTGGGGTAGGGCTAGGTGGATGGCCTACGGAAACCCTGCCAGCAGAGTCATCAAAAAGCATAAGAGACTGCTGCATGACTTGGGACTGACTGCTTGGCTTATTTGCAAGGGGGTAAGGTGAAAGACAGATGCCCATGGGCTGCAGGTGCCAACTCTGCGCTTTCAGCAGGGGACCGGGTGGGAGACAATGTAAAGGAACTGGAGGCACTGTCAGCCACCCAATCTACTACCGCCTTTACTTGTTCTGGCCTCACCATTCGTACATTGGCATTTGGGCCTACAAAATAACGAACGTTCTGTTGCCTACGTGCACCTGAGAAAGGCGTTTCATTTGGGCGTGTAGCTGGCACAGATCGACCACGTCCTCTCCCTGCAACTGGAGCTCCACCAACACCAGCAGCACCACGACCAGGGTCACGTCCCTTATTTGATGCTCTCCTCATTCTTTGAGGTCACCCACAGATGGATTAACTATACAAATTTTCCTGTCACGTATGCAGTGCAGGTGTACCTCACACCAAAAATGGGTATATGTCACCCACCGATCTAACAGACGGATTAACTATATTAATTTCCCTGTTACGGATGCAGTGCAGGTGTACCTCACACCAAAAATGGCTATATGTCACCCACCGAACTAACAGACAGATTAACTATTATATTTTTGTGTCAAGGTTACAAAGATGGTGCATTGCACCCACAAAAGATCGCTATAGGTCACCTACAGAATTTACAGCTAGATTAATTATTATATTTCTGTGTCAGGGGTGCAAAGCTGGTGCATTGCACCCACAAAAAAATCACTACAGGTCACCCACAGAATAAATAGCCAGATGAGATTCCTAACACTCTCCCTCACTTCAGCTGCCTGCTTCCCGTCCCTGCACTACTCAAAACTGATGGGCGGTGCTGCTACACTTGATTCAGCTTGTATAGAGGCTGGGTCACATGATGCATCAGCCAATCACAGCCATGCCATTACTAGGCAAGGCTGTGATGGCTTCTAAGCTTTATTAAATGCCTGAGCATCGAATTCGAACCCGAACTTTTGCTGTAAAGTTTGGGTTCGGGTCCGGATACCCGAACTTGCAAAGTTCGGTACGGACCCAAACTTTGCAGTTCGGGTTCGCTCAACACTTCTCTTGAGTTAGCTGTCCCAGGACAACACCAGGAGGTAGTGGTCTGGTAGCTCCTCTGCAGCAAAGTCTAGTTCCCTGTATAGGGGTTAAAGGGTGAAAACCAGGGGACTGGTTAACACTCTTAGGTTTAGCCCAAAGTCAAACTCGTTTCTTGACACAGTGATTCCACACCTAACGATCGTAACAATATAAATATACGAAATAAAGTGATATCAAATCTATATATATCAAGAAGGACGTATATATATGTGTGTGTGTATGTATGTTCCGAGATCACTCAAAAATGAAACCATCAATTTCAACGAAACTTGGTATACACATCCCCTGCTACCTGGAAAGAAATCTTGTGGGGGTCACAGCTCTCTAGGATGTAGTATTCCTGAGATATTCCCAAAAAATGACCTGCATTAGCCAATATAAGCCTGCAACTCTTTCTCTTCATATCCCAACTGCCATACACACGGTCACATGTCCCTTATCAGCCAATAGAAGCTGGCAGGCCCTTAGTCTCCACATACACACAGTTTTACTTCAGATTTCCAAAACAACCCAGCCATTTTTCTTCACTGCTGTAGGTCAGCTTTAGGCTAGAGCTACATGAACGACATGTGTCATGCGACCATAAGTCGCACGACACATAGGGCATAACTACACTGCTACATGTGACGCATGACATTAATGTCGCACCAAAGTTGCGCGACAATTTTTATAATATGGTGTTGCACTACGACATGTGACATGCTGCGACTGCGACGTGATAGTCGCAGAAAAATCCATCTAGGATGGATTTTCTGCAACTGTCGTGTCGCAGTCGCAGCATGTCACATGTCGCAGTGTGACACCATAGCTTATCATTTTAAAAATTGTTGAGACAAAATGTCGCTCGACACGTCATCGTGTAGCCCTAGCATTAAAGGGGCAGGGCGCTCTGGAGGTCACTGTTAAAGGGTGGGCACTGTGGAGGTCACTGTTAAAGAGGCGTTCACTGTGGATGTTACTGTTAAGGGGACAGGCAGCCATTGAGGTCACTGTTAAGGGAGCGGACACTGTGAAGGTCACTGTTAAGGGGGCAGGGGCCACTATTAAAGGGTCAACTGCTGTGGAGGTCACTGTTAAGGCAGCAGGGTACTGTGAGGTCACTGTTAAGGCAGTGGGGTACTGTGGAGGTCACTGTTAAGGGGGCAGGCCCCTGAGAAGGTCACTGTCAAGGGTGTGGGATGCTGTGAAACTCACTGTTAAAGGGGTTGTCCGGGTTCAGAGCTGAACTCAGACATACCTCCATTTTCACCCAGGCAGCCTCCCTGACAGGAGCATTGGTGTTGTTTATGCCCCGATGCTCTCCTTTGCCCTGCGCTAAATCGCGCAGGGCAAAAGCATTTTCAGGAGTTCCAGTGAGCAACCAGGCTCTCCATGGGGCTGCCAGGAAGCCCAGTGACGTCACAGGCACTGATGGGCGGGCTTTTGCGCTGCCCTAGCCAGTAAAATGGCTAGGGAAGTGCTAAAGCATGCCCATAAGAGCCGGTGACGTCACCAAACACACACAGTGTGTTATTATAAACAAAAGATCCCTTTCCCTGCGAGATCTAGCGCAGGGCAAAGGAAAGAATCGGAGCATAAACTGCTCTGATGCACAAGTCAGGGGGTCTGCCAGGGTGGAAATGGAGGTATGTCCGGGTTCAGCTCTGAACCCGGACAATCATTTTAAAGGGGCGGGCTGCTATAAAGGTCAAAGTTAAGGGGATGGGCTGCTGTGGAGGTCCTATTTTTAAAATGGAGGGGCACTGTGGGGGGGGGGGGGTCAGTGTTAAGCTGTGGGGGACTGTGCAGTTGACTGTTAAAGGGGCGGGATGCTGTAGAGGTCACTGTTATGGGGGATACTACTGATATCTTTTAACGACACACACAAACATTAAATTAAATAGATGAAATATACCCGTGTGAAGCTGGGTGCTTCTGCTAGTCAAACTATAAATTAAGAGTCATAACCGACAGCTACGTGCAGTCATGGAAATATGTTCTGTCTGCCCCCCAAGATTATTTCAATATATTTGACTGTGAGTTGAACTGCTTAGCTATGAAAGAACAGGACATGTTTGATCTCCTTCACTGCAAGTACAAAGGTATTAAAAGTGAATATTGCAGATATAAACAAGATTTACTGTTAAGCGACTTTTACACAGACAGATGTGACAGGCAATTATTGGGAATGGACCAATCCAGCCCGATACATGCCCATTCTTTAGAGGAGGTGAGAGCTACAGCGATCACTAGTCCCCATAGTGAACCATTGTTTCTGGGCAGCAGATTCGAGTTTACACCACAATCTACTGCACAGAAATAATGATTTTTGATGCCGGTCAAAAGATGTGATCAGCTTTTGCTTGTTCATCAGGTGATTGCCAGCACCTTTACACAGGTCAGCTATTGAGAATGATTATTTCTACAAAGGCTCATTTCCAATAATTGACTTGAAGTCAGTGTAAAAGGATCTTCAGTCATTAACTAGGATTGGCCATACACATTAGATAGCTGTCAGCTTATAACTACCCCATACAGGGGCGTGGGGGCAATCCAATTTTCTCCCCTGAAAATCTGCACTTGGGGGAGATTTTGAAGGCCCCCTTACTGATGTTTATCTAGTCTTGCAGTAATCGATGGGATTGGCCAATATACATCTAATAGGGGAATTTTATCAAAACGTCTGTAAAGGAAAAACTGGTTTAGTTGCCCATAGCAGCCAATCAGATTTCACCTTTCATTTTCTAAAGGAGCTCTGAAAAGTGGTCCAGTTTTCCTTTAACACTAGTTTTGATAAATCATCCCCAATGTGTATAGCCAACCTTAGCTTACAAACTATGCAAATGTATGTCTCCGTGTTTATAGACTACAAACACTGGGTAGTCTGATCTTGCAGTTATATTCCTTTCTATTGATCCCCGGCTTATGGCTAACTTGCTGAATACATGAAAGCATGGAGTAGTTGATAGCTAAAAGGGAGAGCGCCTACACTAGGTTTGTTTGCAGTGTGTCACCACAGAGATACATAGCTCTGCATAGGAGCTGCAGACACAAAATACTACAGTATTTTGAATCAAGGTTATTTGCTTCATTTTTAAAAGGTTCACCTTTTGAGCAGCCAAGGGGTAATCAAATTTCCAGCACCATCAGCAGAATATAGGCGCAGTAACGCAAAAAAGACCCGCTACTTTGTCTGCTGGGAGAATAAATTGGTCCAGTAGTATGGTGCTTCTCTTGTAGGATTAGGCCCTTATGCACATGGCCGTTGCTGGCCGGTGCCCGTATTACGTCCGCAATCCGGAAGGTGCGGTGCATAACAGAGGCACGGAACCCCCTGCGGAAGCACTACGGAGTGCGTCCGTAGGTTTTCTGTTCATGCTTCAGCACTGCAAAAAAGTAGTGCATGCACTAATTTTTTGCGGTGTGGACCATCGGATGCAGATTGCGGACACCATTCAATGGTGTCCGCAGCACGGGCACCGGCCAACAACGGCTGTTTGCATGAGGCCTCAGTGTGACGAGGTATAACAAGTAACAATAGTGCTCCATAGAAAATTTTGTATAGGACCCCACGCCACCATAATTACCTTCAGCAACATATTTAGAGCACTGAACGCTTATGATTATTTTGGTCACCATGCAAAGGTATGATGAAATGCAAAAGGTTAGATGGCAGCATAGTGAGAAAGCCCACAGCAGTGTCACAGTAAGGCCTCTTTCACACGGGCGTCATGTTTGATGCCCGGATAAGAGGCGGGTGCGTTGTGGAAATATGCGCGTTTTTCCCGCTCGGGTGCAAACGTTTGCAACGCGTTTTGCACGCGCGTGAGAAAAAACGCCATGTTTGGTAACCAACCCGAAGCCGGACTTCCTCACCATGGTGATGGACCATGTGATTGGACCATGTGATGTGACATCATCACAGGTCCTGTAGATCTTAGATGCTGTAGGGAAAGAGAGGACAGATCGCGACTACGCGATCAAGTGGCTAAGGTAAGTTAACTTTTATTATTTTTAACCCCTTCCTCTTCATTTAACAATGCATTCTTTATTAAGAATGCTATTATTTCCCCTTATAACCATGTTATAAGGGAAAATAATAGAGATCGGTTCCTGTTGCTAAGCAACCATGCGGGAAAATCGCAACGCATCCGCACTTGCTTGCGGATGCTTGCGATTTTCCCGCATCCCCATTCACTTCTATGGGGCCTGCGTTGCGTGAAAAACGCAGAAACTGGAGCATGCTGCGATTTTCACGCAACGCAGAAGTGATGCGTGAAAATCACCGCTCATGTGCACAGCCCCATAGAAATGAATGGGTCCGGATTCAGTGCGGGTGCAATGCGTCCTCCTCACGCATTGCACCCGTGCGGAAAACTCGCCCGTGTGAAAGGGGTCTAAAGGGAACTACGTAAATGACATTACCAAGCAGAAATCAGGTGCACAGTTATGTCATAGTAGTTGAATAATGCAGTGACGTCACAGTACAAAGACAACTCACGTCGTGATGTCACAGAACAGAGATTTACACAGTGACCTTATGGGGCAATGATAATCTATGCAGTGAAATGAAAGGGATTTTCTGGGAGTAAAATATTTATGACCAGTCCTCAGGATAGGTCATCGATGTCTTAATGGTGGTGGTCCGCCACCCATCAGCTGTTTCAAGAGGCTGTGTTCTCCACAGCATACCAAGCACAGTGCCCTACATTGTATAGTGGTTGTGCTTGGTATTGCAGCCCATGCCCATTCACTTGAATGGGAGTGAGCTGTGTCAAGACCAGGGATCAGCAACCTTTGACACTGCAGCTGTTGTAAAACTACAATTCCCAGCATGCTCCATTCATTTCTATGTGAGTTCTTAGAAGAGCAGAGCAAGTGTGCATGCTGGGAGTTGTAGTTTTACAACAGCTGGAGTGCCTACCCCTGGGCTAGACCAATAAATGTCACTGGCCTAGGAAGAGGCTGCAGAGCTGACCAGAGCACCCCGTCCTCTTCAAACAGCCGATCATGGGGGTGACAGGAGTTGGACCACCCAGAAAACCCCTCTGAGGCACATGAATTATGCAAACAGTGTTGTCACAGTACGGGGATGATTCACACATGGGCGTAGCTATAGGGGGTGCAGAGGTAGCAGTCACTACCGGGCCCAGGAGCCTGAGGGGGCCCAAAGACCCTTGTGACTCATAAGAAGACACACAAAGCACTGAGAGAAGGGGGGCCCAACTGAACTCTTGCACCAGGGCCCATGAGCCATTAGCTGCGCCCCTGGATTCACATGATGATATCAGATAAAAAGAATATGGGGTTGTACAGTGTCAGACTATTGATGATCTATCCTCGCGCAAGCTCTGTGTCCTCTTCAATGTGTACCTGCACAATGTCTAGATTGTAGCAACAGTGAAGAGTAGTTACACCTTCCTCTTCCATTCAAGTGCATGGGGGAGGAAGGTGTAAATACACTGTACAACCACTACAATCTAGACAGCATGCAGTAAATGATGAACAGGGCGCAGTGCTCTCTCGAGTTTGGTCATTCCCATAAGTTGACTGATGCACCCGGGGCTGTGTTTGTGATATTTAGGGTACAGCCACCCGGTCAGGTTTCTGCATGCAGTTTTGGAAACCAAAGACAGGAGTGAATTAAAAAACAAGAAGTCATCTTTGTCCTGTATACTTTTATGATCTATTTCTGATTTTGGCTTGAGGCCATAGCCTAGTTGCACTCCTCCATCACCTGCATTTCATCTTGCCTTTAAACAGTACAACAACAACACACAATAATGTAATCTTCTTGTATAATGCACACAATAATGGAACGGCATTATTGGGGCGTAGCTAACGGCTCATGGGCCCTGGTGCAAGAGTTCAGGTTGGGCCCCCCTACCCTCAATGCTTTGTGTGTCTTCTTATGCGGCACAAGGGTCTTTGGGCCCCTTCAGGCTCCTGCGCCCGGTAGCGACTGCTACCTCTTCACCCCCTATAGCTATGCCCATGGGTCCAACAATTATTAGGGGGCTGCATAATAACCCATAGTTAACACCACCTCACCACCTAACTTCTGCATGCGATGGGCTCCATCACAAATCTCTGCTTACTATCATATTGTTCCCACTTGTAAAATTAGAAATTTAGGTTCCAGAACTGCAGACTCTTGACATGTCAGGACAAAGAAGATAATGTTGATGCTTATTCTGAACATAATGTCTAGGACATTAATTTCATGTTAATTCTATTTAGTTCATTGTCTAAACTCTAGGCAACAACAGAAGCTCAAAAATAATTTAATAGCCTGAATGTAATCTTTTATTAGATCCTCAAATAGTTTCCTTTACTCCATGCCTTACAAGACCACTTGTAACCCTGCATACTTACACCATGGTGGGTAGAGACACTTGGGCCATTTGGCTCTGTGTGTCTGTAACGCCAATTGCTCAAGCCCTTCCCCTCGGCAGCTGCAGCGTGAGAGGGACTAGGCCTGTATTGCAGACAACTGTTTTATGAATTTCTTTCTGGTCTCAGTTGGCAGCCTTTAAACAGTCCACATGTCTATAACACGCTCTCTTAAGAAGCAACTGCGAGGGTTTACAGCCAGTAGGTGGTACTTAGAATAGGGAAACATTACTATCTCCCTGTCTTGGAAGACTCAAGTTAACTATTCGGTAGGAGAGGTCACTAAGTAGTTTACACATACACAGATACAGAACAAATAATTCCAAACATATTAGCAACATAATGATTACTAAAGATTTGTGCCTAAATGGGTAACTTGTGCTATAGGCAAATATGCTACACTGTGACACTGCAATTAAGGAGCCAATGTAAGGAGGCTCATAGTCCTGCAAAGTGTAATATGTATCTGAAAGGGGACAAAGAGCAAAGGGGCAATATAAAGTAAATAACCCATATGGGACTTTCATGCGGCGTTTTTTTGAGCGGAATTTTGGTGTGGACAGCCGTGACGAAATTTCAACAAAAACCCACGGCTGCATTCTTTTTGCCTCTTATAAATCTCAATAGGAGACAGGGCTGAGGATCGTGGAGCGGCATCTTAAAGAGGTTGTCCAGATTCAGAGCTGAACCCAGACATATCCCCATTTTCACCCAGGCAGCCCCCCTGACTTGAGCATCAGAGCAGTTCATACTCCGATGCTCTCCTTTGCCCTGCCCGTGCAGGGCAAAGGCATTATCAGGGGTATTCCCATCTCACACATTGGTGGTATATCGCTTGGATATGTCACCAATGTCTGATAGGAGCAGGTCCCACCTCTGGGACCCACACCTATCTGTAGAACCATGCATGCAGGGGCACCCTGCATTTATTTCTATGGGAGTGCTGAAAATAGCGGAGTGGCACATGTGGCTATTTTCAGAAGTCCATTATCAATGAGTGCAAAGTGCACCGCGCAAGTGCAGCCACCACTCCATACACTTTTATGAGGCATGCGTGGTCCTTTCTCCTTCACTTTGCGGGCTACATTCTAGGAATCCTAGATCCTAGCGATATGCCACCAATGCTTGAGATGACACAACCCTTTTAAAGATGTTGCTTCAATATAGATATTAGAAGTCAATCGCTAGGATACATCACCAATGTCCAGTTAGGGGTCCAAATGATAGAACACCCCCCCCCCCCCCTTCCCTCTTCATTGCTAGAAAGTTGTGGCGTTGCAGCTAGGAAAGCACAGCTCCACTCGGCTTTTTCTGGGAAGCCACATGGTCAGAAATTAACAATCATTGACCAACTATGTGACCACTTAGGAAAGCAGAACTTATCAATGGGGGTTAAAGTGGTTGGACTCCCACCAATCAGACATTGATGGTATATTATATTATTCATTATTAAAGCGCCATTCATTCCATAGCGCTGTACATGTGAAAAGGGATAGACATACATAATACAGACAACTGCACTAAGCACGAACAAGACGAGTTACAGACTGGTACAGAAGGAGAGAGGGCCCTGCCCGTGAGGGGCATACAATCTACATGATATCTGCAATATGGCAGAAATGGTGGTATTTTTTAAAATCTAATTCACACTTTTTAGAAAAACCTTTGTATAGAATGTAGCACATGTTGCAGATTATCTAGATCTCAGATGTCCTATTATTATTATTCTGATACAAAGTTTTCCTCAGTTATGTCTTAAATTGCTCATAAATGTGAGCAAACACTGATACTATCATACTGTGATACGGTCAAACACCATGTGAAATATATTGACAGATCACTGGCAAAGCTCTTACATCTTATGATCCTGATCGTGGGGATAGCCAGACTATCGGAAGCTGGAAAAAAAAGAGCTTCAATTAAATATATTTTTATAGCAGGATATCTGATTGGCATCTCTGTGGCTGACAGTATCAGGAGGCAAGAGACAGGTGAGTAGAGCTCCTAAATTACTTAAAGATTTATGAAGTTTGTGGTTTAAGCATTAGGTTGCCAGTTTTCCAGGAGGATCGACTTACTACTGGGTATTTGCCAGGGTCACAGCTAAGGCTTTCCTTCGACTAGGGCAAAGATTCAGATCATTGCCCTAGCCATGTAGTTAGATCCTATGGTCAATAAAGAGTGGCTTGCTGGCCTGACCCCCGAGAGCTCCTGGAGGACCTGCCCCACAGCTGTTCCCCTCGTATTCACCATTGCTGGTACCATCTTAGAACACAGCTGGCACAAAGGAGCAGGAGTGTAGCTAGGTGCCAGCCTAGGGCACAAAGCAAAGTGGTATAGAAGAGACACAGTTCTTGCTAATATTTCATAAATGCCTTATGACTAATTTAAGAATTTTCCGTTTTTGGCCACATAAGAATTACAATTTTGATGATACTTCAAAAAGAATAGCATCTAAAAATGTCAATGATAAACTTTTCTTTGTTTGATAGAACAAAACATCCCCATAAGGCCTTAAATCGAGACTCTACCATGTGCTTTTTCCCTGTCTACATTAACTAGGAGTGCTCTGCAGGAGACCAGTTCTTCCTCCCTAAAGTGTCTATTAGAGTACAATATAATTGATTTTCAAGATTATTGTATTATGGTATTTTGCATGGACAGACCGAGGTCTGTGCATTACTAGGACAGTAGGAGACATAACATCCTACTGTGCCTCCTAGACTACTGTCTTCATTGAGGGAGGCAGCGCTGCTGTAGTATCATGAAGCACCAAATACAGTAGAACTAGGAGGCAGAGCAGGATGTTATGTCTCTTTCTGTCTAGTTAAGCATGGACTACGGTCGGTGCATTCAAAATGCCCTAACAAAATGAGTTAGGAAAAAAAAATTCCTAGCAGATGTTTTTTTTTAGAACTGGAGCCTCTGGAGGTATTCTTGAATGTATTCGACGAGGTGCCATCCATTGTGTATATTTGCAAAATACACATTTTTTGTGGGTTAGATACGGACCCGTTCACTTCAATGGGGCCGTAAAAGATGCAGACAGCACACTATGCTGTCCACATCTCTTTGTCTGTGGATGGCTAACTGGCTTAGGTCTTCCCGTTGCGTCCTTAGGGCTTGAATGCTGGAACTTGACATGGGGCCATCTAATATGGTGGATCTGGTGGTCTTTGTAATGGGGACACCCCTTTGCTTGGTTTTCCTTCTCTGGAGGGATGTCTGGCTTTCACTGTGTTGAAGACCTGTGGCTGGGGCTCCACGGTTATTTTACATGTTATTGCAAAGGAAGAAATGGGGTTAGTCAGCACATCCCAGTGCGTAGGTGCACATCGCCATGGCTGAAAGCGCAAAAGAAAAAACAAACACAATGCAACAGCACTCTGCAAACACAAATAATCAAGTAAATAGTGCCATACTCACTATAGAAAATGTACTAGCGCTAATGTGAGATTCTTAGCAAATACATTTTGTACAAAAATGTTGTGCCTGTCCGCCAACAACAAGGTGATCTCTTTAGGACAGTAATTTACACTAAGTACTACCTCCACTGGTGAATTGGAGGTGTGGCTGACTCCATTAGTCATGCACTCTTAACTAACCTGTCTGTCCCATAGGCTGATGTTAATTAGTGCAATTATAAAGCTGTAGTGTGCCTTCCCTGAATTTATCAAAGGCCAGTTGGCACCAGCAGAGTTATTGTACAGAGTGGGCTCAGCATGCATGGGAAACCTGCATTCCCTGAATTTAATGGATGCCAGTATAGTACCAGAGGAAGTAGTATTTAGTGAAGATTCCTGTCCTAAAGAGATCGCCTTGACACTGGGGGACAGGCACAAATAATTTTTTACAAAATGTTTTTGAAGAATCACAAAAATAAACGTGGCCTAAATGGGTGGGACTACTCCAGACCCCAAACACTGTGGCGTGTTTCTAACTGGGGGGGGCAGTTCCTCCGCATGTGGTTCGCAGCGAACGGCTATCCCCAGCAAAAATTGCATACAATGGAGGATGCCGGCGCGAACCACAAGCACCACACAAACATCCTACACAAAATAAAACATGTGCGGATGAAAATATATAAACACATAACTCACAGAAAAAAGATGCACCACATGGATAAGCAACTGACAACACTGGCTAATCCCTCACTCTGGTGTTAAAAGCTGAGAGATTCGCCAATATTTCCAATCAGGAACATATCGGAGCCCCTTTAGGCACCACTACACGGTATCTCAGCATGACATGGGGTCCTACCACTAGACTACCTATGGTGTGTGAACAAGGTCTGAACAGGTATTAAGCAGCCTACAGCCCCATCCCACTCACTATTTTTGTGATTCTTGTTTTATATGTATTGAATGTGCCATTGCATATGGCTTGTAAACATTCTGTTGCACCTGGAAGCCGGTGTCACATGGTCTGTTGTAGGTGTAGCTTGCGGCCTCATTTGTTCCCCATTGCATTGTTGGTCCTGCAGTGCAGGTGAGTGGGATGGGGCTGTAGGCTGCTTAATACCTGTTCAGACCTTGTTCACACACCATAGGTAGTCTAGTGGTAGGACCCCATGTCATGCTGAGATACCGTGTAGTGGTGCCTAAAGGGGCTCCGATATGTTCCTGATTGGAAATATTGGCGAATCTCTCAGCTTTTAACACCAGAGTGAGGGATTAGCCAGTGTTGTCAGTTGCTTATCCATGTGGTGCATCTTTTTCTGTGAGTTATGTGTTTATATATTTTCATCCGCACATGTTTTATTTTGTGTAGGATGTTTGTGTGGTGCTTGTGGTTCGCGCCGGCATCCTCCATTGTATGCAATTTTTGCTGGGGATAGCCGTTCGCTGCAAACCACATGCGGAGGAACTGCCCCCCAGTTAGAAACACGCCACAGTGTTTGGGGTCTGGAGCAGTCCCACCCATTTAGGCCACGTTTATTTTTGTGATTCTTGTTTTATATGTATTGAATGTGCCATTGCATATGGCTTGTAAACATTCTGTTGCACCTGGAAGCCGGTGTCACATGGTCTGTTGTAGGTGTAGCTTGCGGCCTCATTTGTTCCCCATTGCATTGTTGGTCCTGCAGTGCAGGTGAGTGGGATGGGGCTGTAGGCTGCTTAATACCTGTTCAGACCTTGTTCACACACCATAGGTAGTCTAGTGGTAGGACCCCATGTCATGCTGAGATACCGTGTAGTGGTGCCTAAAGGGGCTCCGATATGTTCCTGATTGGAAATATTGGCGAATCTCTCAGCTTTTAACACCAGAGTGAGGGATTAGCCAGTGTTGTCAGGTGCTTATCCATGTGGTGCATCTTTTTTCTGTGAGTTATGTACAAAATGTTTTTGCCAAGAATCTCACACTTATAACGTAGCAGTAGCATTAGTACATTTTCTATTGCGAGTATGGCACTATTGTATTTACTTTATTATTTGTGTTTGCAGAGTACTATTGCATTGTTTGTTTTTGCTTTCTTTTACATCCTTATATCAGTCCAAATCTTGTGAGATTGTGACTAAAATGACAAAATTAAACTCTATGGACATACCTGGCCTGCAGTTCTACTTTATAAATGAATATTGTTATTATAGCAGCCATGTAAGATTTTCTGGTATATTATACAGCCCAGCATGAGAAAAATACTACTGCTTATAAAGGGTTATTCTGGCTAGCCTCAATAGGCATTGACTGAGCGGGCATTTCCTGACACTTTCTATGTGTCAAAAACGTGGGGACCTGGTAAGCATCAGAATGGCAGTGGCAGGGGATTGGTGAATTGACTAACACTTCTTTTTTTAAATCATTCTGCCTCTTTTCTAAAAAGAGTTATCGCACCAGACAACCCCTTTAAGTATTATAAGGCCCCATTCACACGAACGTATGGCCACTCAGAAACACACGGAAGCTCTTCCATGGCCTTTCGGGTCCATACCATGGCTCCTCAAAAGATAGGACATGTCCAATCTTTTGGCGCATCTTGCGGATTGCAGACCCATTCAAGTCAATGGGTCTGCACCGTGATATAGAGTTCACATGGCTGGTGACCCGTGTTTAGTGGACCCTTGATTTGCAGTCCGCAACACTGGCTTGCCTTAAAGGGAACCTGTGACCAGGATTTTGTGTATAGAGCTGGGGACATGGGTTGCTAGATGACCGCTAGCACATCCACAATACCCAGTCCCCATAGCTCTATGTGCTTTTATTGGGTCAAAAAAAGTATTTTAGAGATATGCAAGTGAACCTGATATGACTCGTGTCCGGAGACGAGTCACATTTTCCTCCGAATCTCCTCCTTGCTGGCCGACGTCACAGAGCTGGAGCGCGGAAATCTGGCGATGTGCGAGATTTCCGCGCTCCAGCTCTGTGACGTCAGCCAGCAAGGAGGAGATTCGAAGGATGCGGGGCTGTGCTGCGCTCAGAAAATGTGACTCATCTCCGGACACAGGAGCCATATCAGGTTCACAGATGGCACGCCAACTTCAAAGCTGACAAATATGATCGAATATGGAAGAAGTGGCTCCAGTTCACAGCAAAGAACTCCATCTCCTCCTTTATACAAGGACTTTGAATATTATGTTAATATGTCATAGTTGTCTCTTAATGATCATTGTGAAAATCAGCGCTAGATCGGATTACTATAAATTGAATATTCTGGCCTTCACCCCTGTTCCCTTTCCCTTTATCCTCCCCATCCCTCACACCTTGTTGTCTAGATGTCTTTAATGTGTGATTTTCTTTTCATTACTATTTGAAATTGATTATCTTTAGATTGTATACTGTGAAACTATTTTATTGTATACTTTCTCTCAAACTGTTTCTTATTATGAATCAAAAAATCTTTACAAAAATAAACATAATTTACAGCATATCTCTAAAATACTTTTTTTGACCCAATAAAAGCACATAGAGCTATGGGGACTGGGTATTGCGGATGTGCTAGCGGCTATCTAGCAGCCCATGTCCCCAGCTCTATACACAAAATCCTGGTGACAGGTTCCTTTTAATGTTATATTATGGGATAGTGAAGCCATATATTTTGCACTGGTGATTATAGCCACACTTAAAGGGAATCTTTCACCACTATCTTGCACTATTATCTGCAGTACGTCATCAGCGGTAATGGAGATAAGAAATCCAGATCACTATCTTTTATTTTACTACTGCCCACGTTCCCCTGCTGACAGCTCTCAAATGTGCACTGAAATGTTTTGTCAGGACTGCTATGCACACACACAGGAGTCCTCATCATTATGTTAGGTTGGTACAGTAGTCTGGACTGTGCATTTCAGTGAAGCCGTGAGCGTTGACAGTGGGGGAACAGGGGGCAGTAGGAAAATAAAAAAATAGCAATCAGGACTCCTTATCTGCAGTACTATTCATGCAGTACTGTAGATAATAGCCCAAGACCGTGGTGACAGATCTCCTTTAGGCCTCATGCACACAACCATGGGGCCATCATGCTCTTGTTGCAGAGGGCAAACCGCAGGTCCACTAAACACGGGAACTGGCCTCGTGCACTCCACATCATGGTGCGGACTCATTGATTTCAATGGGTCTGCGATCTGCAAGATATGGTGAAAGATAGGACATGTTCTATCTTTTGCAGTGCAGAATCATGGATCCAGAAGCCCACGGAAGGACTTCCGTGTCTTTCCATGGGCTTCTGGGTTTGTGCCTCCATGGTCCGCAACACGGGCAAAGCGGCCCCACGGTTGTGTGCATGAGGCCTTAAGTGATGTTACTGGGAACTACAACTGGCTCCTCTGTTATAGGGTAATGTGACTATGTTACGGGGCAGTAACTTTTTCTATTAGTCACTGTAGCTGACACTGTTATGGGAGCATAATAACTTTGTCATAGGGCATTATGTGTCACTGTTTTAGGGGCAATGTGGTAATATTTCAAAAATATACCACTGCATGCATAACATGCTGCATTCACCTAACTCTCATTCCTGAAATGTAGCAGTATAATTCAGGACTATTTAGTAATGCAAGGTATCTACAAAATAACTCCTCTTCGAATATTGAAATAGCTAAAGCTTCGTTCACATATTCATTTACAAACTCAGGTAATCCGTTCCAGCAGGGAACAGACTCACGGAGTTTACCATATCCTGCATAGCCGGATACTGCCGCGAACTGCCAGATCCTTGTTGACTATGATGGGATCTGACGGGGATCCGACCAATTGCTGGCATAAATACCAGCTTTCGGCTAGGCAAAATGTCCTACATGCAGGAATTTTTGTCCATCCGAGACCCAGGTGGATTCCCACCAGTTTACATTATAGTCAAAGGGTATCCGGAGGTGCACACCAGTATCCAGCTATGCCAGATACAGTAAACTCCGGTAGTCTGTTCTCTACAGACAACCAGAGTCTGGAAAAGGATATGTGAAGGTAGCCTAATTAAAAATTTTAAAATTGTGTTCAAAAGTGAACATACACCTTAATAGTAATGCAACACTAACTCCCTTTTGTTTATTAAAGTTCAAACAAAAACCTGCAAAATTGAAGTAGTTTTAGGAATAACTGGTCTAAAAACCTTATTTTTATTTACTTTAAGCTCTGTGTGAATGGCATGGTATCTTTTAGGGCTAATGCACACAAGCGTGTGTGCCCCGTGCCTGTGCTATAGACTGCAAATTGCAGTCCGCAATGCATGGGCATCGTCCGTTTGCAGATGCAAACATCCACTTGAATGTGTCTGCGATCCGCAAAAGCCGGTCCGCACTGCAAAAAAATAGAACATGTTCTATTTTTTTGCGGTGCAGGGGCACGGACCGATATCCTACGGAAGCACTTCATAGTGCTTCCATGGGCATCCGATCTGTGCCTCTGCTCCTCTTGAGGATTGCAGACCCAATCAAGTCAATGGATACGCATCTGTGATACGGAGAGCACAGGCTGGTGGCCGCAATAAAGGCGTGTGCATGAGCCCTTACTCTGCTTAACAATTGTGAGGAAAAGACTGCATGCATGAGAGCTCACTCAAATCTCTACCACCACGCAGAGGTTTCACTCATCCACAAAACCTTGTTGTACTTACTAACTGTACCAAAAAGTCACAAACCTAGAGCTCCCACTACTGGCAAGATATAACAACTACAAAGAAGCTAAATGCTAAATGTAACCCCTCACAATAATAAATAAAACAATGGTCTGTAAATATATGACATGATTATACCAATGGATACTAATACAAGTACCAAAATTGCAACAGTTTGAGAGAGGGAAGACCCTTAAGGGAGTATTCACACATACCAGAATTTTTTTTAATTGTCTCAAAGCATCTTAAAAAAAAAGCCTTCTACTGTTTTGTGTCTGCAGCTTTTATTTGTCTTTATGGTTACAGACTAATGGGTGTATTTGGTTTGGTAGTGTTTCAGATATTTTGGGCCTTGAGGACACTGATTTTTTAGTTTTTTTAGTTTTTTTCAACACTGCATTCCGAGATTCACCATTTTTTCATCAATGTAGCTGTATGAGGTCTTCTTTTTGCGGGGCAAGTTGTGTTTTTATTGGCACCATTTTGGGGTATATATAATACTCAGTTGTCCATGTGTTTAATACTGATAACCTATACTCAGGATAGGTCATCAGTATTAAATCGGAGGAGGTCAGACTCCTGGGATGCCAAACAGCTGTTTGAAGAGACCACATCTCTCTGGTGAGCACTGCAGTCTCTTCCTAGGCCAGTAACGTCATGTACTGTACATCGGTCCTGGCCTAGGCACAGCTCAGTCCCATTTAAGTGAATGGGGCTGAGCTGCTATACCAAGCACAGCCACTATACAATTGACGGTGCAGTGCTTGGTGAGCTGCGAGGAGGCCACAGCTCTCACCAAAGCACCGACGCTTCTTCGAACAGCTGATCCCGAGGACAGGTCATCAGTTTTAAACACTCAGGAGATTCCTTTAATATTATGAATACTGTCACTGAGGCCACAAGTTCAGGGGAAGGAACGGATCATTGTGGCATATATAATTTTCACTGTGCCCTCACTAGTAATGGATATATACATCACGTAACATAAAAGAGTTAATGGGTTGGCCATTGAATGGGTACCTACCTATGCGTAGCACTGGAGAGACAATTTTCTTCTTTCTGGAGGAATGATCATTTGCATTTGGTTACAGACTACAAACGATTCTTATGTAGACTATGGGGTCATTTATGAAGCTAAAATTTCAGGCACAGATTGTGGCGCCGCAATCTGCGACTTTTCCCCGCTCATGCCAGGTCTAAAAAAGTGGGCAGGGAAGGGGTAGGGCTGGTAGGCCCGTCTCATTTACCATTTTCTACGGCTGTTTTAGGCCGGTCCCTTCTTCATAACTCCGGCAGATCCACTGCCAGGTATAGGGGTTGCTAAGACCGGCGTCTAAAACGCTCGTTTTAATAGATGACCCCCTATGTGGCTATACTCCCTTACATTTATTCACAACTTCTGTTATAGCAGCATTCAGTAGATAAACCAGGAGTAGGGGATATATGAAGGGGAATAACTAAACCCTATTAACATTTGGTTGCCATGTTCTGATCATCAATACCACAGCTGAACAGGGGTAACCTTACTTTGCATTTCTTTATAGCTGTTGTCAGAGAAGATATGAATAAATGGATCAATCCCTTCTGCACTGTATACGTTTAAATCAGCATCCTGTAACTATGAACACATTTGGAAACACTATTAAATCTAATTTCCTAATTTAAAGGTCAGTAAGATATCAGCAGAAAATAAATAAGTATTCTTAAAGAAAAAAAAGGCAAAGGAGAGGGTACTATGGAGAAACAGCGCCATCTGCTGTGATATCCATGTATAGCAACTGCTTGCCATTTCTGTATCATGACAGCATGCAACCATTTAACTCTCACATAAACTAACATTGTTTTTAGCAGCAGTGCTGATAACACAGACAATAAAGAGACTGAGAGGTCATTTCTTTATTATCATATGTCCTTAGCTGTTCTTGGAGGAAAAAACTTTAGTTCTCCTCTAAAAAAAATAAATTCTATCCAGTTTTTCGGTGGGCTGCTGGGATTTTTGAGACCTCCAAATGCCCTGTCAGTCACAGTTTTCTTAGAACTGCTGTATTTCTTCCTATTGACTTTAATGGGAAAACCACAGCATTGGTTCTGATACAATAATAGACCCGATAGTTTCTAAACAAGACTTTGGAGCCAAACTTTAGGGTGACTTTGGGGCCAAACACTTGTTTTTAGGGTCTATTCTAATGAAATATCATTTATATGCAATGATAACCACATACAAAGCGCAATTAAGTGAATGTATGCATGTTAGACAGAGGACGTGCCTTCAGAGCAATTTTCTCAGGCAGTCCAACAGAGCTACGATATTAGGCCTCATACACACGACCGTATCAATTTTGTGGTTCACAAAATACAGATTCCGGTCATGTGCATGCCGCCCTTTTCTACTAGAACTGACTATTCTTGTCGGCATAATAGACAGGAATAGGACATGTTCTATAATTTGCAAAATGGCCACACAGATCCAGACAGCATATCATCTGTATGTTGTCCCCATTTTTTGTGCACCCATAGAAATGAATGGGTCCGCGTGTTATTTGTAAAAATTGAGGATGGGGCGGTGACCAAAACTACAATTCAATCTCTTAAAGAGAATGTGTCAGCCCTAAAACACCCCCAAACTATAGTAAGCGGTATATACTGTAAGTGATGCTGTAACACCCCAGAGTGGTGTTACCACTTATGCACCGTGCTACTATCTCTAATGGTCTAACCTGTATGTCATATTATGTATTTTGTTCCAGGTCCTCTCCATATTGTGCATTGATAATATTGTTATGTAACTGTGTATTATATGTAATATGCCTGATTCACCAGCAGGTGGCAGCATTTCTGGCAGAGCTATACTTAGACAGAATGGAACTCACCATTCCATTCTCCCCCTTTTGTGCAGAAGTGGACCAGTCCTGATTGCTACCAGAAGGAAGTGTGGCAGTTCTAGATTGTTCCAGTTTAGACTCCAGGACACTAACCTATACCTTGGCTGAAACTTAGTCAGACTAAAGAGTGGAGTGCAGCATAAAGAAGGAATTAGAGTTACTGAGCTAGCTTGTCAGTACAGCAGAGAGAAAGAGATAAAGCAGAGTTCAGTTTGCCTGCCAGTTCATGCTAAAGCCTGCTGGAACCAAGACAAAGCCTGAAAACTGTTTGGAGAAATGTTTATTCAAGTAAAGCTGCCATTAAACTTCATCTCAAGGTCTGGACTCAAGTTATTCTTTCAAATCCCTCAATTATTCCCCCTATTTATTGCTTCGGATCCAAAGTCTGGGGTCCAGTGGTAGCCAGGTAGGAGCACTGTGACACACTTAAAGAGAGAGCGCACATCGCAATGCCGTGTCCAGTTATGTAATTTTTTTGCTTCATACTCACTTGCATTGCGAGGGCTCACTTGCTCACACACATAATGGAGAGAACTCAAAGATGAGTTTTCTCAATGCATTTTAATGCTGGTTTGTCAGAGCACCGCATCAAAATGAAAGTGAGTATGTAGGTTTGTATTTCATCCATTACAAAATACACAATTCAGTATATTCCAATGCAGTGCTGCCACCTGCAGGCCTTTATTGGAATATCAACAAATACAGAACGGGCTAGAGGTCGGCGGCACCACTCAAACCACGTAAATACACCCTCTTCTCTCATAAAGGATCAAACCCGGCCGGCCAGTATTTAAGCAAGACAAGTGGTGCTATGTGAGTGCAAAACGGCCGTCAACGCTGACCTCCAGTGAAGAGCCATGTCCTTTCCCCAGCCTGTAAATTTGTTTCCTTAAAGGAATAATAAAAGTTTTGAAATATAATCAGCATTAGCGAGTGCCGCATACTATTGCTTATACTTCGATATTCATGAAGAACTTTATTGGAATATACTAGTGATAGGCATTGGAGCCTCAAGCAGGCTCTGGCCCATCACTGCAATGTAACAGCTTCCCCGATCCTAGACGGTGGAGGCTGTTATTGAAGCAGGAGCACACGGCTCCCACATTTGATCACGCCATTTGAGGGGTAAATGTCTGCAGCCTCAGCCTTATGGCCAATCGCAGACATTGGCCCCGGGCCTCTGCTGTTTGAAACAGCAGGCGCTATCTTGAAAACAAAGACTTCCACCGTACAGGTAAGCCGCTGGTCGTCAATAGGTTAACCAATCACATTACAGTCCTGTTTACTTACTTATTCTATTCATTTTTATTGCATATTCTGCAGCACTGTACAGAGATTGTCATCACGATCTGGATTTGATATCAGGAAGGATCTTAATTCTAAATTAACAGTGTTTGTTGTGTGTGTGAGAGGAAAGAGATATAAAAATATTGAGAATCCTCAGTGGTTGATACCTTTTGGCTAACATGGTACAAATATACCCATATTTTCCAACGTATAAGACGACTGGGCATATAAGACGACCCCTTACTTTTCCTGTTCAAATCTGGGGTTTGGGCTATACTCGCTGTATAAGACTACCCCTCTACCAACGTACACCAAATAAAAACTAAACAGACTATCCAAGCATGAGAAAACTACTGATTGCAGGGAGAGGGGGCTGCTTCAGGAGCGGCTGGCCGGGATGCAGCGCACGGTGGCTCAGCTAGAGGGCGCCTGTCCCTGAAGCTGGAGAAGGACAGCTTCTCCAGTCTGGCTTGGAAGTAAAGAGGACCTTTCACTGGTCCAATAATTGTTAGATAATGATATGTATGTGTAGAGCGGCGCCCAGGGATAATAGTAAGTGCAGGGAGATCCCTGGGTGCCACTCTACACATATACTGTATATCATTATCCAGTGTCGGACTGGGGTACCTAGGGCCCACCAGTAAAATTTATTTTGAGGGCCCACCATACGGATACATTCAAATATAATAAAAATCTAACAAGTTTTTATATGAACATAGGCTGGTTGAGGCACTGTACATTGAATATATGTATGTAGTGCAGTAAGTCTACTGTGTTATGTGCCACTTGTGCAGGGGGTGGGAGACTAGGGGCCCACCTTGCTCAGGGGCCCACCGGGGGATTCCCCTGTACCCCTGTGGGCCAGTCCGAGCCTGTCATTATCTAACAATCGTTGGACCAGTGAAAGGTCCTCTTAAGTTTCAGCACGCAGTATACCGGCGTATAAGACGACCCCCGACTTTTGAGAAGATTTTCATGTGTTAAAAAGTAGTCTTATACACCAGAAAATACAGTATTTATAGATATATTAATACAAGAGATCACTGACCATGACCAGGGTGCTGACATATAGCTGGATGAACATAGTGGCTATGCCATTGTACTCTAAACCACTTGCGTTCTTTAGATACAAGTATATAAACTTTATCTAGCATCACTTGTTAAAAAGTGGTTCGATCCATAATTCTAATTAGGAGAATAGTCACTTCTGCAATGTTATTAGTTTATTGTTTTATTCTTAATTTTGAAAGTTTGGACCTAAGGGTTATCGTCATAGATACATTATCGCATATTTGACTGATTATAATTAATTCAGTTATAGCCATTACCCTATTGTGTCAGACATCCATTCAATCTAATTCAGAAATATTTGCCACGGACAGCACATGCGCAGATGTTCTTCCCAGTGAGCTCGAGTATGGGCACTAAGGGCATAACACTTGCGCGGGTGACATTATATCACCTCATCACGCCCGGTGATGTAAACACGCATGCACAGCCCCTGATGTCACTGCCGGCCGTTCTAAACATGAGATCTGAGACGGAGCCTGCGCAGTGTGATCGTCTGGATGCCAATTTATTTACATGCATGAGACACACACTTCCAAAATGATGATCCTGTAAGTGACTATACTGCAGTGTTTTGACATGAGTTAAATTGATGACACAGGAGTTGGAGATGAGCACATTATTGAATTAATGCATATTACACTGGAATTTATGGCTTATTGTAATCAAAATGATGTTCACAGATGATGAATATGTCTCACTACGTTATATGTTTTTCACTAAGGTTGAAAAATATTTGATTCTAGATAAATGTATTGGTTTTTCATTATAATTGACAAATATATATATATATATATATGATATTTGTGGTCGGGGCTACATGACACATAACCGTCTACCTAACTAACTAAACTAAACGGCTTGAGTTGTGCCATAACCCCTGCGTAGGAGGAATGCCTAAAAGGGGGCATACCCTGCAAGGTGTTTATGAAAAAGAAGGGTGGGTTGGGAGGGTACGCAACACTGTTGACATACCCAAGGGAGGCGCCTGCCTGGTATAAATGTGCTAAATACAGGCCAATAAATCGGCCTTCAAACTTGTGGTCGGGGCTACATGACACGTAACCGTCTACCTGCCTAACTAACTAAATGAAGAGGCTTGAGTTGTGCCATAACCACTGCGTAGGAGGAATGCCTAAAAGGGGGCAAAAACCTACAACTAAATGATACACAAAAGTACATAGTAACAGCACTAACATGACCAACCTCCGGAATGCAAGAACATCTCTCGACTCGATTAAGGTATGAACCTATTGAACATGCAGAGCGCCACGACCTAACTTCCGGATAATATGGGCTAGAACTTTTGTTCCTAGAGGCAGCATATGCTGTACCTAACCTGAAGGAAACGCCCCATAGCTGTCGGTTTCAACCCTAAATTGGACACCGGCATACGGACTTGCCGCACAACTGAGAGGTGGTGAGTGGTGCCGGGGGAACCGCAACAGAGTACTCTCAAGGTCTTGGTCTGTTACTGCTGCCAGTAATTGCTGAAAGACACGAACCGGGCACCCTGAATGGAATGTCGGAAAAAAAATGATTATATTGGGGGCCAAGAAATGGCAGAAAAACCAGCACCAGCGGAAGCATCAGAAAAACCAAATAGTTGAAACCGCCATGTCCTGTTTGATGTTGTGATACCTCAAACTGATGAAAATGTGACCTACTCAACACTCTGAGCCTATAGCAACCTTTGAAGAAACGTCAAGTAGCGAGTTGTAAGCTAATAAAGTTTTAGTTTTTTTTTTATATATCCTACTACCTGAGCAAAAGATGTAATTGAGCACACCAACTGAGAATGGAGAGCTGTGACAGGACCTGAAAAGCAAAAATGACAGGCAATGATGATCCTGGCTGTGGTAGTGTGCCGACACTTATATGAGGCATGCAGGCATCAGAAACCAACGAAATGGTTGAAACCGCCGAGGCCTGAGTGACGGGTCAGGTCTAATGTTGTGACACCGCAAACTGATGAAAATGTGACTTACCCAACATTCTGAACCTATAACAACCTTGAAATAAAACGTTAAGTAGCAAAGCCCGTAACCTAATCGGAAATCCACCCATAATGTGACATTTTTTTTTCCTTCCTTTAAATCCCCCTTTTTTTTTTTTTTTCGTCCTACTACCTTAGCAAAAGATGTAATTGACCACACTAACTAAGAATGGAGAGCTGTGACGTGACCTGAAAAGCAAAAAATGACGCAATGCAATGACGATCCTGGCTGTGGTAGTATGCCAGCACTGACATGAGGCATGCAGTAATATAAACCACCTGCAACCCACCACGCGGCTATAGATGAGTACATATAAATGATGCAACCATGAGCACGTACGCCCTGTTGAGATGTGGGTGTATATGCCTTTAAAACAGTCTAAACTCAGTTCTTGGCAAAAGCCACGCTCATATCTATTTTTAAGCAAAAATAAAGCAATAAAACAAGGCAAAATAACAAAATAAATGGTCCTCATGGGTCTCTGCATTTACCTTTGTAGCAAGTAGCTCCCCCAGTGTCCAGCTAACACTCTGAACTGAAGATGGATCCCCAGCACCTTGCACAGGTGCTTTTTAAGTACACAAACTCAGGTTCACAACCTTAAAGTGACACACACGCATTTTATATTTTCAAGACAAATAAAAGAAACCTCAACACAGAGGAGCTTACCGTCTAACTAAATATACACATCGCGAAATAGCATTTATACTAAAGAAACAATAACACTCTGTTAACAGCAACTCTGCTTCACCTGGATTAATCAGCTGCCTGCACCTCACCCTCTATAACGCAAGTAAGGGGATAATGCTGGATGTCAGTGTGAACAAGGCCTTAGTCTGTCTGCAGAAATAATAGCGGAGAGTGAGGTTTGCTGGCGAGCAAGGAAGTGAAAGCAGATAAGAAAGACATACAGATATATACAGACAAACGAATGACATATTCACCCCCTAACACCTCCCCACCCCCCCCCCACCCCCGAGGGGATGGCACGGACCACGGCGATGTGCCATGGCATAACCGAGGTCCATGCCGCTAAATACAAAAAGCATGTGTAAAACATCATTGTAGCAATGGCATGTACTGTACCACCCCCAAACCCCCAACACCTGCCCCTAGCGAAGCACAGCGGCCCATGCAAGACATAGAAGCCTGCGAGAAAACGAGACGGAGTCACGCTGACCCCTGTTGCCTAACGGTACTGCCGCGTGGGCACCAAACGTGGGCTGCCAAGCAGATCGCTCCGATGCGTTGCTGCTCCTCCTCACCAAAGGAGCCAACACACCACCAGCCAGACTGTAACAGGACGATACTGAACGAGCTTGCAGCAAACCCTCACCCGACCGGAAGGACCTCAGCTGGATTCCAGAACGCCGACTGGGTACGGAAGCTGCTGATTTAGCCCATGTGCTACATCAGATGGCTCAGACTGCACACAACCACGCAGCACTGTCGACACACCCAAGGGAGGCGCCTGCCTGGTATAAATGTGCTACTAACGCCCCTCCCACAAATACTGGCCAATAAATCGGCCTTCAAACATATCTATATCTATTTTTTATTTTATTTTATTTTTTATTTTTACTTTTAACAAAATGAGAGGAAAGAGAATATGCAAACTCCATACAGATGTTGCCTTTCGTCTGATTCAAACGCAGGGCCCAGTGCTGCAAAATGCAACAGTGCTAACCACTGAGCCACATGCTGTCCACATAAAGTCAACATTTTCATTAAGCATCTTTAAAGATTTTCTGTGAGATTTAGGGCGGGTTTACACAAGGCAAGGAGCAGACGATTGTCGGGAAGGAAGAGTTTCTTCCCGACAATCAGCTGCTCGTTCAGTAAAGGAGACCGCTGCATTCACAGTATGAGGGATAGCTATTGCGATCGCTCATCCTCATACAGCTGCACTGTTTCTGGGCAGCAGATTAGATCACACAATCTGCTGCCCAGAAAAGATAATCAGTGGTGCCTGCACGAACGGGAGGATCACCCGATGAACAAGTTTTTTGCTCCTTCATCGAGTGATCAGCGGCACATTTATATGACCAGATTGTCGGTAATGAGCATTTTGGAGGAATGCTCGTTCCTGATAATCTGCCCAAAAATCAGGCCATCTAAATCCAACTTCACTTTCAAATGGCAATGCAAGTGTCATTTTCTTTTTATTTACTTACTGCGGATATAGAATATGAGAGTGCTGGAGGTTATACCTTTGAGATATGACAAGGGGATATTTTACCGTCTGCCTCATTAACTCCACATAATTTACATCTCTTCGGTTTCATTCACACATGCATTTTTTAAAGAACAAGTTCAACTTTTTCTAGGTACCTTACCTGAACTGATATTTACATGTCACAAGTTATGATTTAAATAGGAAATCACAGATTGCATTGATTATCTCCCATAGGAACTAATATTTCCACTTGTTGAGGTTCAACTTGACCAGTCCTTATTCCTCAGACAGCAAAGGTAAAACTATAGTGCATTAGGCCTCATGCACACGACCATATGTTTGGTCCGCGTCTGAGCCACATATTTTGCAGGTCGGGCACCCAAGCCGTTCCATTCATTTCAATGGGACGGCTCTGTAGTATACACAGAGCCGTCCCATTGAAATGAATGGAGCGGCTTGGGTGTAATTACACATGCTCACCGCTGCAGATGCAACGGCCAGCATGTAAACAATGACGAGGAGGCAGCGCTGGCACGGCGCTCGCCTTCTCTTCAAACAGCTGATCGGCGGGGGTGCCAGGTGTCGGACCCCCGCCGATCTGATATTGATGACCTATCCTGAGGATAGGTCATCAATAAATATAACTTGGATAACCCCTTTAACAGCATAGCACATGTATATCTACCAAATGTCAAAAGGCCAAATTTTGGCGTATGTCTGCAAAAAAACCAAAATCCTTTGGATATTGTACACTATAGGGGAGATTTATCGAAACTTATGTAAAGGAAAACTGGTTCAGTAGCCCATAGTAACCAATCAAATTCTATCTTTCATTTTCCAAAGGAGTGCTGAAAAATGAAAGGTGGAATCTGGTTGGTTGCTATGGGCAACCAACCAGTTTTGATAAATCGCCCTATATGTATCTGAATATGTGTTCTTTATTTCCAGACGTATAATGTTCAAACACGGTAGGACCTTAGCCTAACAAGTTTGCTTTACTAGAGCTTCATAGAATAATAAAAAATATTAACTGCACGTATAGCTTTCCCAACCTTATTTAGAGGGATGAAAAGATTAATATATATGCAAAGTAAAATCTTTTTCAAACCCTTCATGAGCAAGGAATATTCTGTTTTTGCATTATCATTTTTCACTCCCTGCCTTCCCAGAGCCAAAACGTATTATTTTTCTATTCACGTAGAAGTATGAAGGCTCTTTTTTTCAGGACAATTTGTACTTTCTAATTACACCAATATTGCATACGATGTAGTGGGAAGCTGGAAAAAAAATTCCAAATGGGGTGAATCTGGAGAAAAAAACACATATAGTGTTCCCTATGCAGTAAGCCTGACCAGTTCCCTTCATTTTCCATGTCAGTACAATTATAGCGATACCACATTTGTATAGCTTTTCCTGCGTTTTAATACTTAAAAAAATAAGAAGTTTGGAATAAATAAATAAAAATTTCATTTCCATATTCGTTTTTTATATTTACATCTATGGAACTGTGTGAGGGCTCATTTTATCCGAGGCGATCTGTAGTCTTCAGTGATATTATTATGAGGTGTTTATGACTTTTTGATCACTTTTTATTACATTTTTTTGGGGGGGGGGGGGTGACAAAAAAGGCATATGTTTATATTTTAATAGCTCAGGCGTTTTGGGATGTAGAGGAGCACAGGGAGTCTGTTTGGGCCCCAGGAGCACAGCACTCCTGAGAAAAGCCACCTCAGAGGACAGGGTCACAAATGAGCGTGGCATCTGAGGGTTTAAATGTCAGCGACTGGTGTTAAATCCGATAACAGACATTAGCCCAGGGTGTCTGCTGTATGAGACAGCGGCTATGGTGTCCGCTTCGCTCTGGAGCAGGCACCATATTAAACCCCCTAAAGTCCAATTTTCATTATTAAATTTTACTTTTTTTTCCCCACACGTTACAATAGCCATAACTTTTTTATTTTTTCATTCACATAGCCATATGAGGACTTATTGTTTGCAGGACAAGATACATTTTTAATGCTGCCATTTCATTTACCATGTCTTGTATTGGAAAACAAGAAAAAAATTCTTTGTGGGGTAAAATTGAAAAAAAAAAACATTTCCTTCAAGGTTTTTTGACATCACAGCGTTCACTATGCACTATGATTGTGGCGATACCAAACTTGTAAAGTTTTTGTTTTGTTTAATTACCGGTACTTTTTTAAAAAATAAACCTTTGAAAAACAAAACAAAATCTTCTTTGCATCGCCATATTCTGACATAAGTTTTTTATATTTTGGTCTACAGAGCTGTATGACTTGTTTTTTGTGTAATGAACTGTATTTGTTATTGGTACCATTTTTGTGGAATGTATGACTTTTTGATCACTGTTATTCAATTTTTTAGGGGGACAAGATGACAAAAAAAATGGCGAATCACGTAGTTTTCATTTTTTTTCCATTACGGCATTCACCGCACAGGAATTTTTTAAATAAGTTTTAATAGTTTAGACATTTTTTTGATGCGGCGATCTCTAATATGTTTATTTTCATATTGTTTATACATTTTTATACAGCTCTCCTCCTGAAGAAGCTGTACGCGAAACGCGCGTCGAGGGGTGCGCCTACTTGCTTCACGGGGTGCATGTGGCCGAGGTAAGGCACGAGTTGCTAGTGTTTCTCCATCGGGAGGCTATGATGATCTGACTGTTAGGCAGATCGAGTTAAGTCCCACAATTAGACGGGTTAGTCTTTATTTGGGACGCAATAGGTCTGTTCTCTAAATGGTTAACAACAGTATACTTCCGGTTTAGGATTTACACTGAGCTGCGTTATTTTTTGTTTCTCCTCTTTTTTATGGTATTTAATGTGTATTTTAAAGATATTTAATAAAGATTAATATTTTCCTAAGAGATTGGTGTACCTCAGTGTTATACATTTTTATATGTAAAATTGGGAAAGGGGGTGATTTAAAATTTTAATATGGTGGTTTTATTATTGGTGGGTTTTTAACATTGTTTTATTTATTAACTATTAGCCCCCCTTAGGGGGGCTAGAACCTGGGATATTTAGATCCCTTGTCCTATTAGGGCAAATTGGATTGTTACACTGCCACTGCTGCACTGTGTCTCATGCACAGCGCAGTAGGGAACTTACCATGGCAGGCCAGGAAGGCTTCAGAGCATCCAGGCTGCCCGCGATGTCACTGCAGGGGCTCCGATGGAAGGCAGAGGGAGCCGCATCCCTCTGCCTAACTCCACAGATGTCATGATCACCATTGATTGCGAAATCGGATGGGTTAAATGACAGGGTTCGGCAGGCACCCACCGCATATGGAGTGAGCTCACCGTAGCAGCCCGCCCCATGCAATTGCCGGCGCATAAAGCCATACATGTACAGCATTATGCCTTAAGGGGTTAAAGTGCCAATATTCATCGTACATGTATGAGGGGTGTCGTGTAGGAGTTATTATAGCATAAATTGGACTTTATAAGTGCTGGATTATCAGGTATTCTGGCTTATCAGACTTAAGGGTTCTTTGATAATTTAAGTAAAGTTTGGCTCACATATATCAGTTGTGTCTGGCATGTTGTTTTATGCCAGAGCTGGACACAACTGATCTATGTGTATGTGTACAAGGTGCACACTCTGTACATAGACTGAAAGTGCCAAAGAGAACAATTCTGCAGGCTTCATTTTTCTGCCTGATGCTTTTTTCCTTCCGACATCAAATCTAATGCACTACCATAAAAATTCCACAGAAATCCCATAGAAAACTATGGTATCCGTTCTGACATCAGTTTGTTTCTGGTGTTTCTGCCAGAGGGAAACTGAGATGCCTGGCCGAACACCTCCTGTGAACCCGGCCTTAGAGTGTACATAGAGGTTTTCCAAACAATAATTAAATAGCTTACACAAAATCTAAAAATGTTTGCGCTATTATTCTGCCGATGAATGGGTTAATATCTGCAACGTGTTGAAGAATCCTTGATATATATCTGTTCAGCCATTCTCTTCCACTCTGACAGTACACTCTAAGTTAAGGTTAAACCTCGGTGGGCTGCCAACTAAGATTACTGAGACTTCACCCACATGGGATGCTTGAAGGCAAAGAAAACATAAGATTGAGTGACCCCAAAATTGTCCTCCAAAAGTAAATCTGGGATAGAGGAGATATGTTGCCATAGGCAGTCGCTGCGTCTTTTGTGTAAAGAAGATAGGTAAAAAAAAAAATCACAGTGTGGGGATGAGAATGAAACATCCCTAGTTCCTGTACACAGTCCTGCATTACAAGCAGTAAACCTTGTATTTTAGATCCATAAAGATAATGCAGATAATAAAGCACCCATACAGTATATTGTCAACCAAACACGCTGATTTCATTAAGACTGGCCAACAATCTAATGTGTATGGGGGAGATGTCAGAAGAGAGAAGGATCAGGCGAATAAAATGTTTTTGCCTGATTCTTTTGTTTTCCTGGGAGAAATGTTTGGCAGCTCGATTCTCCTCCATCCCCATTGAAAACCTATTGAAAAACATATAGGCTCAGTCAAACGGTCGTGAATGTGTATGGAGGAGTTGGGAGAGACAGCTCTTTTGCCTACAACTACTGATGGTGTATAGGCACCCTTAGATTATGTATTTAAAGGGTTTCTGTCACCAACTTTTGACATTATAAGCTGTCTGACATTAGCTATGTGCTAATGTCAGACCAGCTTGATAATGTCTTTTTTATAAAAATCCGCTGTAGATATAGTCTGAAAACTTACTTTTATATTATGTAAATTAGCCTCTAGGAGCAGGCTGCCCTGCTCTAGCGGCTCCTCGCACCTGCTGGCACGCTTTCACACTTGATTGACAGTGCAGAGCAGCGATCCTCCTGCACTGCCGTTCTGAATCGCGCCGCGTCGCCGCTTTGTATTCGGCGCAGGCACGGTGAGCAGAGGACGCTGGTGCCTGCTGTCCTCTGCTCACCGCGCCTGCGCCGAATACAGAGCTGCGGCACGGGCGCGCGATTCAGAACGAGACAGTGCAGGAGGATCGCTGCCCTGCACTGTCAATCAAAGTGTGAAGGGGCGTGCCAGCAGGTTGCCGGACGGAGCCGCTAGGAGCAGGGCAACGCCCCCCCTGCTCCTAGAGGCTAATTTACATAATATAAAAGTAAGTTTTTCAGACTATATATACAGCGGATTTTTATAAAAAAGACATTATCAAGCTGGTCTGACATTAGCACATAGCTAATGTCAGACAGCTTATAATGTCAAAAGTTGGTGACAGAAACCCTTTAAGACTACTTGTATGATAAAGGAGTTATCAGTATATCTAATATTTGATATGCAGAACATGTCCATTTCTTCAGTTCCTCTATGTCTCCAACCTGTTACTCTCCAGCTGTTGTTGAAGGACAACTCCCAGCATGTTCTGACAGACTCACAATATGCTGCTAGATGTAGCTTTGCAACAGCTGGAGGATCGTAGCTTGGAGACCATGGCTTTAGATGAACAAATTTATTATATTGCTCCAAAAGGTGTTTGGCTGTTCACTGAGTTAACAACCGCGTTTTGGGTTGCAGGTTTATATTGGATAATAGGCTTGAGCTGACTAATAGCTGCTTTTTTGGTGGGGAAAACACAATGTTACGAAATCAGTATACATCTGTGGCCATGTTCATATCTGCATTGGAGGCTCCGTCACAAGTTCCGTCAAAAATAGGAGAGAAAAGTCCTGCATGCAGAATTTTTTTCTCAGCTAAAAAAATGTTCCCCGAACAGAAACCGTACGGATTTCATTATAGTCAATGGAATCTGTTAGGTTCCGTTTGTGTCAGTTACGTGCCGAATCCAGCACTTCCACAATTTCCTATAACGGAGCAGAAGAACAGAAAATAGTAGCACTGATGTGAACATCCGCTATGCCAATCATTGTTTAAAAAGGATGCAGTAGTCCTTTGGGACCTTTAGCTGTACCCCATGGTTGGTAGGGAGACCACCCCATCAATATATTTAAAGATGTTATCAAAGAGCATTCACAAGAGGATCTGTAATGGCATCCAATCCATTGTATATACTAGTCGAAATTGCCCTCTGTGCTGCTCTTCACAGATCTGGTATTATAAAGGGCACGTTGCAGATGGGTGGTTTTGTTACAGGGTTTGCATTGGAGCTTAGGAGCTTCACCTATGCCTTTTTCCAGAAGTAGTGCTGCTACCGTATGTTCCTGCAGTGGATCTCTATATACCGCTTCCCCACTCCTCTGGTCAGTTCCATAGACCTAACCATTTTTTACACTGCTAATATGAACTTTCTTTTCAGCAACCCACCACTAGCAGCAATTTTAGGTATACATTTGGATACTGATTCCTGTGCAGCCTTCTTTGAAATTTTTACAGGTAGATGGACATCATCCAGGTGCATGGAATACCTGGTGAGGCGATACATAGCCGGAGTAGGTTTTATAGCTTTTATTGCAGATGCAGTCTCATAAAACAACGCATTTCAGAGCACCGTGGCAAATTGCAAATACAAAGCACAAAGACCTTGATCACCAGAATGAAGAAGGTTTAGGACATCGGTAGCATCTACTAACATATGTAAAGCTTCTTAGTGCCTAACACAGTACAACCAAATAAGAAGAACCTCTTTATACCCTATTCATCTACAAATTGAATTCCTACCTAAACATACTTACCCAATGAGTACCTTTTATTTCTATTCTGCCATTTCTATATTTGGTCACTGATACTGTGAGACAATTAGGTAATTCTGGTATTTTGGATTCTTATATATATATTGGACAACAAGAATTGGTTGATAAAAATACAATGCTCTGCCAACTGACCTGCATTCTTTGTCCTTCAGCTTTCTGTAGTACTGGGCAAAGACACACCAAAAGATGTCCTTCCTCTTGGCCCTGTAAAAGCAAATGATAGGCTTTAGGAGACAGCAATGGCAAATTAATACAGAATAGTGAGTTAAAGGGCATGGATGTGGTTAGATGATAAAGACTATCCAAATAAATATTTACAGGTATACTAATGGAGATTGTATGCACTCCGGCTATGGGCACCTTTCCGCTGATATTTTTATTGTTAATTTTCTCTCTTAATGTAAATTCATCAACTTTCTCAATTGCATTTGCTAAAAATGTCCGAGCATTTGGATTTTGCAGAGACATAAATCCATCAGAGCACTGCTCTTGTTTCTGTTGGCTCTCTCTGCTCTCCCCCTCCCTTCTCTTAGGCCTCTTTCACACAGGCATCATGTTTGACGCCCGGATAAGAGGAGGAGAGATTTTTCCGTGCGAGTGCAAAGTGTTTTAATGCGTTTTGCACGCGCGTGGGAAAAATCGGCATGTTTGGTACCCATATCCGAACCAGGACTTCATCACTGAAGTCCGGTTTCGGGTTGAGTATTCTGTAGATTTTATTATTTTCCCTTATAACGTGGTTATAGGGGGAAATAATAGCATTCTCACTACAGAATGCTTAGTAAAATGTGGATGGAGGGGTTAAAAATAAAAAAATTAACTAACCATATCCACTTGATCGCGTAGTTGTGATCTCTTCTTCATTCATTAGCTGTCGGCTAAAGGACCTGTGATGACGTCACAATTTTTTTCTTTAAAATACAGCATATAAAATCATCCGCACAGGGTGGCCGGATGATTTTATATGCTGTATTTAAAAAAAAAATTGTAAGTACAATAAAACCCTTTTAAAGAAAAAAACCTCGAAGGTACCTCACTGTTTGTGTGCATTTTTGACAGAAATATGCAGGAACGGTTGTGAAGACCAATTATCTATGGAGACTGTCGATATCCAGTGCCGGCACATGTGAAGGACTGCGTGAATATTACTAGTGTGAACAAGGAGCAGCGCGGTTCTACCCTATACATAAAGTTTTCGTGATTGGACCCACATCACAATTTGAACCTGCAGCACAAGTAACAAACGTCCTTTTGTACAGACTACCACTTTGATTGACTTTGAGAGAGAGAGCTACCGCATAGCAAAGCTGAGAGTGTTGCAGAAAAGTGTTTACCTGCACGGATTATGCCAATACCTGCTGATTACCAAGATAAAGTTTGGAAACTGTTTGGATTACCGTTGATGCCAAGTAAAGCTGTGTTCAACGTTACTACAAAGTCTGGACCCCATTTATTCTACCTTTTTATCATCCAAGTTCAACTACACTTTTTGCACTGCTTCGGACCACACCACGTCTGGGATCCAACCGTATTCAGGTAGGAACACCGTAACACATGTATATAACATCTACAGAGACTGTAGGCTTCCCTGCATCACTCTGCCAATTCTACCCCTAGGTTCCAACATTACCATCTACAAAGGGGACTCCAAGTCCTCGCTGCTTAACCGCAGCTGGCGTCACGATTACTAGCTCTATAATAGGTACATATTTCGTAGAAACCTCCTAAGGGGCAAGGGTTTCCCTAGGCGCGGCCTAGTGGGACGTCGCACAATAACCAGTGCAGGATTATAAAACACAATGGAGCAGATTTATTAATAGTGTCATACTCTAAATTTACATTGCAAGAGCAGTATCGTAAATCCTGCACCAGATTTATGCTAGAATTCCATTTGTTTGTGTGCCAACATTTTGTCCATGCACCAACAAATGTGTCAAAAGTGTGGCAAAAACGGTATTTTATTAAGTTTACTTAATATCCAAATATGCACCAAAATCAAAGGCATTTTTGGTACACGCAGTTACATTTAGGCCCCTTTCATACGGGCGAGTTTTCCGCGCGGGTGCAATGCGTGAGGAGGACGCATTGCACCCGCACTGAATCCGGACCCATTCATTTCTATGGGGCTGTGCACATGAGCGGTGATTTTCACGCATCACTTCTGCGTTGTGTGAAAATCGCAGCATGCTCTATATTGTGCGTTTTTCACGCAACGCAGGCCCCATAGAAGTGAATGGGGCTGCGGGAAAATCGCAAGCATCCGCAAGCAAGTGCGGATGCAGTGCGATTTTCCAGCATGGTTGCTTAGCAACGGGACCAGATCTTTGTTATTTTCCCTTATAACATGGTTATAAGAGAAAATAATAGCATTCTTAATAAAGAATGCTTAGTAAAATGAAGATGAAGGGGTTAAAAATAATAAAACTTAACTTATCTTAGCCCCTTGATCGCGTAGTTGCGATCTGTCTTCTGTCCTCAAGCTTCAGCTAACAGCTAAAGGACCTGTGATGACGTCACATCACATGGTCCAATCACATGGTCCATCTTACCAGTGATGAAGTCCGGCTTCGGGTCTGGGTACCAAACATGGCGATTTTTCACATGCGCGTGCAAACCAGCATTACAAACGTTTGCACCCGCGTTGAAAAATCGCGCATATTCCCGCAACACACCCGCCTCTTATCCGAGCGTCAAACATGACGCCCATGTGAAAGAGGCCTTAGGCCATGCCTCATTTTGCCATGAAGCCACCCTCCTTGTCAAAAAATGCTTAGAAAAGTGTGTAAAACAGTTAGTAAATGTGATGCAAAGTATGCACAGCAGTTTTGTTTGGTGCAAAATGAACATTTTTAATAGTTAATCTGCCCCAATATGTTTCCCCTAGAGAAATAAGACCCTGAATAACCCTAATAAATGCTGTAATTTTCTCATCATAGATTTTTTTATTTATTTTTTTATAAACCTGACTTTAAGTTAATGTATTAGTTGTCTTTGTAGAAGCTATTTTATATGACCTTTTCTGTCTTCAAATCCACATAGATCAGTCTTAGCTTTATGTTTAATAGAACACAACAAAATTGCTCATTTCAATTCAATGTCAAAAGCAAGAGCATCCACTTCCATCATAAAAAAGTGATGGACCTTGGGTATTAGACATTAATTAATTGCTCTTATTTGTCTCCGAGTTTCTGTAGAACTGCACAAACATTGAAAAGCCTCAACTGTGATATTGTCAGTGAATACATAATTAAATCATATAACAAAGTTCATTGCACTTTGATGGATTGCAGGGTGGTCGTAACCATGGAAATGAGCAGAGTATAATGTGATGGAAAGATTAATCCAGCCAGTGAAGGAAGTAATATGAATTATGACAATACATTAGTAAGTGCATTGTATTAACTTACTCTACATAATAAATGCTATTTGCTGAAGTGAGACAACCCTTTTAAGATGCCCTATGCACACAGGGACGGCGTTAGGGTTGGCAAACTGGGCAATTGCCCAGGGCCCCCATTGTCTAAGGCAGTGTTTCCCAACCAGTGTGCCTCCAGCTGTTGCAAAACTACAACTCCCAGCATGCCCGGACAGCCTTTGGCTGCGTGGGCATGCTGGGAGTTGTAGTTTTGCAACAGCTGGAGGCACACTGGTTGGGAAACACTGGTCTAAGGGACCCCTGCTTCAGTGCTGCTGTTCAGCTGAACGTCTGAGGAAGCAAACGGGCGGACAGGACCTGCGGAGCTCAGCAGAGAAGAGGGGATGAAGGACCTGCGATGACCTCACCATCATGTGACCAGAAGGAGGCGGAGCTCAGCAGTGCAGTAAAGAGGAAGACCAGTGATGCATGGGAAGAAGTATGGGTTCAATGTAAGTGATAGGGAAATGCTGGGAGTTGTAGTCCTCTCCTCTTATAACTACTGTTATGTAATATCAGAGTACATTACAAGAGGAGGTATGAGGAGAGGATTACAACTCCCAGCATGTCAAGCTTGTTATGTAATATCAGAGTACATTATAAGAGGAGTTATAACAGTAGAGGACTACAACTCTCAGCATGTCCAGGCCATTATTATATAATATCAAGGTACATTACAACACCCTGGATATGCTGGGAGTTGTATACCTACTCTTATAATGTACTCTGATATTACATAGTAACGGCTTGGACATGTTGGGAGTTGTAGTCCCATCCTCTTATACCTCCCCCTGTAATGTGCTCTGATATTAAAACATGGCTTAGACATGTTGGGAGTTATAGTCCTCTTCTGCTATATCTCCTGCAGTAGGGTGACCACATTTCCTAACTGCCATTCAGGGACACTTAGGCTACATGCACACGAATCCGCAAAACACGGAAGCTACTCCACGTAAATTTGCGGAAGGGAACGCGGCCCATTATAGAAATGCCTATTCTTGTCCGCAAAACGGACAAGAATAGGACGTGCTCTATTTTTTTGGCGGGGGCACAGAACGGAGCAACGGATGCGGACAGCACATGGAGTGCTGTCCGCATCTTTTGCGGCCCCATTGAAGTGAATTGGTCCGCGCCCGAGTCGCAAAATATGCGGCTCAGACGTGGACCACAACAACGGCCGTGTGCATGAGGTCTTACTTTTCCAAGTGCATTTCGTCAAACTTATAGTGGCAAAAACATATCTGCCTGTGCAGTTTTCAGTATTTCAGAAGTTCTTATGTATGCCAGGCCAAGTATGTCACGTTTCACTCTACTGTCCATTCATGTCGTGATACATTAGGGGTATAGGGATTTGCCATAGATTACAAGTGGAGTGGAGTTCTATGGAAGTGATTGTATTATATACAACTAGCAGGAGACACTTTATAGTATATTGTCTGCTCTGTATTACTGGGCTGCAGTGAAAGGGAAAACCAAACTTTTCCTCAAACTAGTAAAACTTGCAGAAAATGCCTCCTTCCTGGATAAGGCTGTGCTCACACTGTTAAGTGTAAACACAGCCTTATCCAGGAAAGGGGGGTATTTTTTCCCACAGGTTTTTACTAGTTTGGGGAAAAGTTTGGTTTTCCCAGCAACACAGACAATATACTATAAAGTGTCTCCTGCTAGTAGTATATAATACAATCACTTCCATAAACCTCCTCTCCACTTGTAATCTATGGCTCAGGCTCATCCTCCCTATACCCCTAATCTATCACAACATGAGTGGGTCCAACTGTACAGTCAGTAGTGAAACGTGACATACAGTTTTGGCCAGTTACCTCAGCACACTGTGCCACGCCGCCTACCTGCTCGCGCTTATCTCCTCTGAATTCAATCCAACCTGCGACCTAGTGGCGGGCTGCGGCGCCGTGCAAGTGACGTCACGCACACTGGCCAGATCACTGGAGGTTTCTGTCCGCACTCCGCTAGTGTCCAGGTTTTAATCTGCAGGTGATTGGAGTGGGCTGAATGTGTGATGGAGCCGGAGCCGGAGCCTGCTGCCTCAAAGCAATTAGCAGCGGTCGGCGCCTGCGGATCAAGTCATTCCGGGACACTGCATTGTCCCGGAATGAGAGTGACCGGGACAGACTCTCCAAATGCGGGACTGTCCCGGGCGATCCGGGACACGTGGTCACTCTATCCTGCAGTAATGTGCTCTGAATTAGGCCTCAAGCACATGACCGTTGCCCAGCCGTGGTCGTATTGCAGCCCGCAAACTCCCGCTCATCACGGATGTTGACCCATTCACTTGAATAGGTCCGCAATCCGAACCTGCCGTGCTTAATGGAGGCACGGAACCCCACGGAAGCACTACGGAGTGCTTCCGTGGTGTTTCTGTCCGTGCCTCCGCACTCAAAAAAAACAAAAAATAGATCATGTTCAACTTTTTTGCGGTGTGGACGGATCACGGACCCATTCAAGTTGAATGGGTCTCGACATGTCCCGTCCACCAAATTACGGTCCCTAATGCACGGAACGGCCGCACGACGACCGCATGCATGAGGCCTAGGGCCGGGACGATGGATAGGGGAGGGTAGTCATCCGCCTAGGGTGCCACCTCGCCCCATAAAGGTGGGGTGGGGGGCCGGTCCAACTTCACAAGCCTCAGGCGCTAGGCCTCAAGCCTGTGAGGCATTAGAAAAGAGCAAGAAGCCGAAATGACATCACTGCAACCTCCTGCTCTAGGTCTCACATGATGAAGTCATCACGTGAGACCCGGAGCAGGAGTGGTGATGTCATTGGGACTGCATGCATCAGGACGCAGCAACACAAGCCACAGATAAAACTGTGGTCTACATCGCAGACAGCGGAGGGGACGGGAGGGAGGCAGGTTTTTTTTGTTTTTTAATACTAAGGCCTCTTTCACACGGGCGTCATGTTTGACGCCCGGATGAGAGGCGGGTGCGTTGCGGAAATTTGCGGGATTTTTCTGCGCGGGTGCAAACGTTTGTAATGCGTTTTGCAAGCGCGTGTGAAAAATCGCCATGTTTGGTACCCAGACCCAAAGCCGGACTTCATCACTGAAGTCCGGTTTCGGGTAGAGTATTCTGGAGAATTTATTATTTTCCCTTATAACGTGGTTATAAGAGAAATTATTAGCATTCTTAATAAAAAATGCTTAGTAAAATGAAGATGAAGGGGTTAAAAATAATAAAACTTAACTTACCTTAGCCACTTGATCGCGTAGTTGCGATCTGTCTTCTGTCTTCAAGCTTCAGCTAAGAACTAAAGGACCTGTGATGACGTCACATCACATGGTCCAATCACATGGTCCATCACCATGGTAAGATGGACCATGTGATTGGACCATGTGATGTGACGTCATCACAGGTCCTTAAGCTGTTAGTTAAAGCATGAAGAGAGATGACAGATCGCAACTACGCAATCAAGTGGCAAAGGTAAGTTAAGTTTTATTATTTTTAACCCCTTCATCTTCATTTTACTAAGCATTCTTCATTATGAATGCTAATATTTTCCCTTATAACCATGTTATAAGGGAAAATAATAAAGATCTGGTCCCATTGCTAAGCAACCATGCGGGAAAATCGTGCTGCATCCGCACTTGCTTGCGGATGCTTGCAATTTTCCCGCAGCCCCATTCACTTCTATGGGGCCTGCGTTGCGTGAAAAACGCACAATATAGAGCATGCTGCGATTTTCACGCAACGCAGAAGTGATGCGTGAAAATCACCGCTCATGTGCACAGCCCCATAGAAATGAATGGGTCCGGATTCAGTGCGGGTGCAATGCGTCCTCCTCACGCATTGCACCCGCGCTGAAAACTCGTCCGTGTGAAAGGGGCCTAAGGCTACGTTCACACGACAAATCGGGAACCACTACACTGCAACATTTGTAGCGCGACATTGATGTCACGCGACAATTTTTATAATGGGAGTCTATGGTGGTGTCGCACGTGCAACATTCGACATGTTGCGACTGCGACACAACAGTCACCAAAAATCCATCCCGGATGGATTTTTTCCGACTGTCGTGTCGCAGTCGCAGCATGTCGCATGTCGCAATGCGACACCATAGACTCCCATTATAAAATTGTAGCGCGACAATAGTGCGACTTTTTGTCGCGCGACAATTGTCGTCGTGTGAACGTAGCCTAAATGTCCACACTGCTGGGGGCACCAGGGATGGAGGGAAGGAGATCATTATATATACCTGGCACTACTGGGGAGGAATGGAGGAGCATTATATATATATATATTGTGGCAATGTGAATAACAAGGGGTGTTGTTTGCACCAGGAGCGTGTCACCAAGGGGCCCGGCCTTGGTGAAGTAAAGGCCCTAGTCTAGAGATGGGTGGCCACTAAGTTAGTTGGTGGTCACCAAGATACTAGCTTAGCTGGCTCCAGCTAGTCCAGGGCGGGCTTTTACTGGGAACAGGCAATGTGCTGGGTGGGTGCCTGTTCCCCATGCTCCAGTCCGGGGTTTTTGACAACGCCCATGTCCAGGGATGCTATTTAATCCTCTTGTTGGACATGGGTGGGGTCCCACTCTGGAGAGAGTTTTGGAGACAGAGTTTGGCAGAGGCTCTGTGTGAGTGGTCTCAGCCAAGTTGGCTGAGGGGCCACGGGGCTAAGCGATAGCCTGAAATTGGGGACACAGCGACGCCTGGAAGGGTCGCAGGGCCACAGTCAGGAGGACTGGTGAGCCTGAATTCCCAACGGACATTGAACTGAGACTGTGTGTGAACAGTGCTCTGAACAGCCAGGAGGCTGTGGGACATTGGGCTGGAGAAAGCCGCATCAGTTCACAGGGTGTGAACTGTACCCACTAGGTGAGTGAGGGATCAAAATAATATGTTTAGTTAGAGCCTAGCCGGGCCAGTGTTTATTGTTTTGTACCTGTTGTTTTGTTTGAAAAGACTGCCAAATAAATGCACTGTTTGGACATGAAATCCGTTGTCCGGAAGGAAGTTTGTGTGAATGATCCCCGAGACCAGAGCTAACCCCCACATTTGGTGTCGGATGCGGGCAGTCGTCCCTGCTGGAAAAAGGTAAAGTGTTGCTGGGGGCAACGACAGGACAGAGGAAAAAGCTGTGCGATTGCTGTATTGGAGCTTAGGGCCGGAAGCCTGTTTGTTCGGTGGAGCAGGTCCTGCTCGTGTGGTCCTGGACACTTTGCTGGGTTGCAAAAGAACTGCTGATGATAGTTTGGACAGTTTTTTTCCCTGTGGGGCAAGCGGTGCAAAGGTTTAAAGGGCCAGAAGCACAAAAGAAAAAAAAGGAAAAAAACTGACCTGTGGAAATTTTTTGCTCAAAATGGCGACCTGGGTGAAAGATAGTCAGGTGTGGCGGAAGCTGCTTATACCAAAGGTGATACCATATGTGAGAAGTGGCCCGGTTTGGCGGAAAACCAAGGCCACTGAGGGTGTAATGGAGCAGCTGGTGCTGGAGACTGATCGGTTGGTGAGAAAGCTGAGTGCAGTGTTGGAGGAGAATATGCATGCCGTTGCCAAGGGCAACCGTCGGGAAGACAAGAAGGTGGAGAGTAGTGCGGTTCCCAGGAGCCTCTACATTCCCTGCAACTGTGCACAGAGTCCTCAAGGGTGCGGCTGGAGTGACCATCCGGGAAAGGTCTGGACCCCACCTCATGTTGTTTCCGGTGGCAATGGTAGAAATGGCCTGGGACGGACGTCATCTTCCGAGACTGCCGAATCCACGACAGGCGGTAAGACTGTTCCTGTTAAAAATGTTGTGACAGTGAGCCGGCGGCAGTTGCTACCTGCCGGGCCGGTGAGTGATGAAGCACTGAGGCGAGAAACTGTCTCAAAAATGAATGACTATGTGAAAAATGCTGTGTCTGAACAGACGGGTAAGCCCGTTGCGGTTGCTGCCTTGCAAGGATCTGCACAGGAGAAGGTTATAGTGTTGCCTAAAGTACCTGTGACCAAGGCTAGATTTGGGATGGCGAAAGTCAGAGATCCCATGCTAGCCCGGGTAAGAGACGGCATGATAGCCGCCCCTGAGACTGGTAGATTATTAAATGTGCGGGACAATTATAAGAATACGGACTATCCCGGGGTTCTCACTGAGGGTGAGACTCCCGTGACAACTGGGACTTGTGATCTTGATGCCATAAGTGTGCTCGTACATGAGAGAATGATGTTCTGTGATATTGGGGGCACTGGAGACACTTCTATAGAAAGTGATGAAGCCGCTGCAGAACCTATACCTGTCCCTTTAAATGAAGGTATAAGGGAAATGCGGATAAACCATTGCTTTCTAAGTGAAGTGACCAATAAAAACAGTGAAGCTGATAAGGTGCAAAGTGATGGTACCGTGTTGGCCAAAATACATAATGTTAATGCGGATTTTTGTGAAGGATGTGATGATGACATGCCTTTTACATTGCAGGTTATAGACAGGGGAGAAGCGCCCCATGGTGGTAAAAATGTAAAATTTGGAAAAATGCAGATAAATGTCGAGAGCACCGAGTTGGGGGAACCCACTGTAGTGAATGGGCAGGAAACTGTGGCAGGGCCAAAGAGTGTACCACACGTAACAGAGGTGGATGTGCCGTATCCACGGAGTTCTATGTGGGCTAGGGAAGTGTCCAAGGTGGGGATTAGCTCCGCAGTGCCCCTTGAGGGCAGAAATGAGAATGACATGAGCAGTATATATGACGCATGTGCTGTGACCGATAGCAACTCAGAGAGAGAGGCTGCCATGTTGAGGTCTTGCCAAACTGACGTGGTTACTGATAGCAACCAGACGATAGTTATACTTGATGTGACGAGAGATCAGTCGGGGACGTCAGCCTAGTGTCTGAAGCTCATATCCAGACAGTCTTAGATGACCTGACAGAACAGTACAGCTGCAAACAGGAGGCTGATCTCACTCTCGCCACACAGTCCCTAGGTACGATAGCGAAGGGACTAGCCGTCGTCATAGAGTCACCGAAGAAGGCTGCAGAAGGGTCAAAAGAGGAGACCCTGGAAAAGACGAGTGAATTGAAGGGTCTACCGCCTGGTGTCCTGGGGAAGGGAAAAGACTCCATGAAGACACAAAAGTCTATAGTAGACCTCAACCATGGGCTTGAAGAGTCCCTGGGTGGAAATCCCACGGAGTGTCTAAGGAAGGATGGTGGTACTCCTACAATGGTTGTAACACCAGAACAGAGTGAAGAGCAGCTGGAACAGAAGGCCCAAGAGCGGGGCGCTGCTAACAAGCTAGGGCGAAAAACTAAGAAGAAGACCAAGGCCCTCTTCTTGACTAGAGCCCTTGGAAAAGTGCTTAAGGAGCAAGACGAATTGGAGAGGCTGAACAAGCAACTCAGAGCAGAGATGGAAGATCTCAGGAGCTCAAAAGATGAAGTCTATGAGTTGGAGAAGCCTAAGCGTGCTACTGCGCAGCAGGTGGAAGAAAATGAGATGCCTGAAGAGGAAGGTCCTCTGAAAGATGCCAGAAGTCAGAGCCCGTTAAGAATGGGTCTGGAGGTGGTTGCGCTGTGGTGCCAGCCGAGGCAGAGAAGAAGATGGAAGATGGATCTGCTGAACCAGATGGTGGTGCTGAGGTGGATGCAGAAGCCCAGAGACTCGTGGCAGCGTGTGGCCAGGGCCTGGTCATGAAAGACATTCCCTCTGCTGTCAATGCCTTCCAGAAAGCTAGCAGTCTGCTGGGGAAGAAATACGGGGGACCGACAACCAGTATGAGGGTCCTGTCTACTCCGATGGGCTGGCTCTCCTGAATCCTGCCCGAAAGGAGAACCATATCCCGGGTGATCCTCTGCAGGGATTGCCAGAAGACGACGAATCTGGCGAAGGTCCCGATGTCCCCGGTGCCTCCAACCTTGATGAGAAAGAGGAGGAGGAGTTAAGAAGGAAAGGATATGATGCCATGTCCGTGAAGGATAAGACGGCTAATAAAGTGAATGGAGAAACCAAAGAAAAGACTGAAAAAGAGTCTGCTGAAGTGGGGAGTACCACTGAAGAAGCAGAAGATTCTGAAACTGAAGCCAAATCTGACATAACCCCTGTGGGGAGTAAAGGAAAAGGAAAGATAAAGAGACAAAAAGAGGCTGACATGTCAAGGTCCGCTAAAACTGTGGTAGTTGCTAGTAGCGACCAGGTGTCTCTAGTATGTGACAAGATGACTGGTAGGATAGTAAGCTTCGTGTTTGTGACGAACTGGGTTCTGCTGGCGTGGTTGTGGCAGAATAAAGGGAAGCCTGTGATGCTGGCCACATCTTCCAGGGGACCGTTGAGCTTGAAGATGGCAAGATAATGCGGGTGCCCTATCACGAGTATCCAGTCGGTACATGTGTTCACCTCCACAGGTGTGAACAGAGGGGGGATATGTGGCAATGTGAATAACAAGGGGTGTTGTTTGCACCAGGAGCGTGTCACCAAGGGGCCCGGCCTTGGTGAAGTAAAGGCCCTAGTCTAGAGATGGGTGGCCACTAAGTTAGTTGGTGGTCACCAAGATAACTAGCTTAGCTGGCTCCAGCTAGTCCAGGGCGGGCTTTTACTGGGAACAGGCAATGTGCTGGGTGGGTGCCTGTTCCCCATGCTCCAGTCCGGGGTTTTGACAACGCCCATGTCCAGGGATGCTATTTAATCCTCTTGTTGGACATGGGTGGGGTCCCACTCTGGAGAGAGTTTTGGAGACAGAGTTTGGCAGAGGCTCTGTGTGAGTGGTCTCAGCCAAGTTGGCTGAGGGGCCACGGGGCTAAGCGATAGCCTGAAATTGGGGGACACAGCGACGCCTGGAAGGGTCGCAGGGCCACAGTCAGGAGGACTGGTGAGCCTGAATTCCCCAACGGACATTGAACTGAGACTGTGTGTGAACAGTGCTCTGAACAGCCAGGAGGCTGTGGGACATTGGGCTGGAGAAAGCCGCATCAGTTCACAGGGTGTGAACTGTACCCACTAGGTGAGTGAGGGACCAAAATAATATGTTTAGTTAGAGCCTAGCCGGGCCAGTGTTAATTGTTTTGTACCTGTTGTTTTGTTTGAAAAGACTGCCAAATAAATGCACTGTTTGGACATGAAATCCGTTGTCCGGAAGGAAGTTTGTGTGAACGATCCCCGAGACCAGAGCTAACCCCCCACAATATATATAACAAAAAAGGAGGGCAGCACTGACACAAAAACGAGAGCTGGGTGCAGGCTCCATGGGAATAAGCTTACCCAATATCCACCTTAAACAAAATAGAGCAGAACTCCAAGATAAAAGTGAAAGGGTGAGGTTGTTTTATTCACCCATTGTGTAGCGACGTTTCAGCTCCAAGAGCCTTTCTCAAGCAATATTTAATAGGACATTGTGAACAATATATATCCTAACATTGATTATATCACAGTATCACATGATCAACATAGTCCACAAAATTAACACTTCATGAATCATGTGTAGTACAAATCCAATCAAAGATTATAAAAAATCTAGAATCACATAATTATTGTGCAAAAATCATCTTCAAAAGGTAATTAAACATGATTAGTGGAGAGATAATACATAATAGTGTCACATAACTTATTAGTATAAACTCAATTTCATATCTAGGTAAGTGTATCAAGGGTTAATGAACTAAAGTGCACATGTGCAAGTGATCGAGCGTACTCTGACAGGGAAATTCAGGTGCTGAATGTAAACACACTGACCAGCGCTTTGTAGTTCACTACACGCCAATGCCGCCATGGTTGTTCAATGGAGTTCGCGATATGTCCGGTCAGTGTGTTTACATTCAGCACCTGAATTTCCCTGTGTGTATGTGTATATATATATATATATATATATATATATATATTAACACTATGGGGGGAAGCATTATATATTGGAACTAGTGGGGGGCACTACAGGGGGACATGCAATATGGAGGACATTACTGCGAATGGGGGCTATCTTGGGAAGTATTATCACTATTGGGGGCACCAGTACTAATGAGGGCAGTCTGGGTGTATAGTATATTGTTTGTGGACATGGGGAGAGCAGAACAGGCACAGTATTGGGGGGTAGATTCAAGAAGTTCTCCGGGTTTTTTTCATATTGATTACTTACCCTTAGGATAGGTAATAAATATTAGATCGGCGGGGGTCTGACACCCGGCACTCCCGACGATCAGCTGTTTGAGGAGATGGCGAGCGCTGTGCACACGTGCCGTCTCCCTTCTTTTTCCTGCTCTGCTGCTGTATGTCTATGGAACAGCAGCAGTGAACAGCACGCGCAGTCTCCTCAAACAACTGATCGTCGGGGCTGTCAGATGTCGGACTGTGTTTTTAACACATTATTACAAGATGTGGGCCCCCATTGATTTTGCACAGGGCCACATTTTGTCTAAAACCGGCCCTGTATGCACCCCAGAGCAGTGGACACAGAGGATACAACATTTTAGCAAGGTGATCACTGTACAGCATTTCAGACCCTGCTGCAGTGGAGGGATAACGAGTTTAAACATCCTGCATATTTCAGGTACAATTTTGCCCAGTGGTTTATTGGAACGGCACACCATTGTGCAAATTGCGGATAAGCTGGGTAAGCTTCTGTGTTATTAGAAGTGAGTTTTAGCCAGATAAGCTGCTGTGACATCGCTATAATATTTTGTCATTAAGGCTTCTGTGACATCACAAGGGAGTCCCAGCCAGGTAAGCTGCTGTGACATCACTATACTATTTTTGTCAGTAAAGCTACTGTGACATCACAAGGGGGTTTCAGCCAGGTACTGTAAGCTGCTGTGACATCACAAGGGAGCTGTCACGGTGGGGAGTGGGGGAAACTCCCCACCGTAAAATGTGAACTGTTACAAGTCTGGAAACAAGGAAAAGGGAGCCGGTCACCTCCTACAGCATCCCTAAACCCGGCCCTGGTCTCCTAACTGTATGGGCTGACCCAGATGGTAGGAGGGCCCATACTCAGGAACCAGGGCCGGGTTTAAGGATGCTGTAGGAGGTGACCGGCTCCCTTTTCCTTGTTTCCAGACTTGTAACAGTTCGCATTTTAGGGTGGGGAGTTTCCCCCACTCCCCACCGTGACAGTATGTTCTACTAGGATGGCCCTCAGACTGGACAAATGGAAACCAGGAACATCTCCAACACACACCAAGGCAGGAGAGAAACAACTGATCTCAGGCTCACTACACAAGGATATATAGAGCCTAGAGACCACACCCAGGAAGACATTAACCCCACGAGCACCAGAAAGAGGCAACCAGGATGCACGGCCAACGTGTCACGGCAGAACAAACAACAACAACACCGTGACAGGAGCTCCAACCAGGTAAACCACTGTGACATCTCAAGGGAATTCCAGCTTGCAGCCAGGTAAACCACTGTGAAATCACAAGGGAGCTCTAGCCAGGTAAGCTACTGTGACATCACAAGGGAGTTCCAGCCAGGTGCTGTGACATCACAAGGGAGTTCCAGTCAGGTAAGCTGCTGTGACATCACAAATGAGCTCCAGCCAGGTGCTGTAAGCTGCTGTGACATCACAAGGAAACTCGAGCCAGGTAAACCACTGTGACATTAGCAAATATTTAACAAGTGGGTTTCAGTCAGTTTCTTTAACATCACAAGTGAGTCTCAGGCAGATAACTGCTGTGAAATCACAACTATTTCAGTCAGGTAAATTAGTTTTACATCACAATTGGGTTTTAGGCCTCTTGTACACGAACGGATTGGTTCCGTTCCGTGCATTGAGGCACGGGCAACGTCTGTGCGGCGGCCGGAACAGATCCAGACCCATTAAACTTGAATGAGTCTGTGATCTGTCCGTTCCGCGAAAAAATAGAACATGTTCTATTTTTTTGGGGGGGGGCGGGGCGGGAGCGCGGATCGGAACCCCACTGAAGCACTCTGTAGTGCTTCCATGGGGTTCCGTTCCGTGCTTCCGCACGACACCTCAGGATTTGTGGACCCATTCAAGTGAATGGGTCCACATCCTTGATGCAGAATGCACACGGTCGATGTGCCCGCAATACGGCCACACAACGGCCGTGTGCATGAGGCCTTAGTCAGGTAAGTTGATGTGACATTACAACTGTGCTTCTGTGAGGTAGACTATTGTACCATCACAAGTGTGTTTCAGTCAGGCAACAAGCTGTGACATTATTGAGAAAATAAACAGTATGTTTTGACAGTCTAATAACTAAGGGAGTCATTTATCAAACTGGTGTACAGTAAAAATGGCTTAGTTGCCCATAGTAACCAATCAGATTTCACCTATAATTTTTCAAAGGAGCTGTCCAAAATGATTGGTTGTTATGGGCTACTAAGCCAGTTCTACTTTACACCAGTTTGATAAATGACCCCTTAATTCTCCATATATGATGCATATTAAAACTAACGTCTGTTAAACCCGGACGTGACCAGTCCGTGGTAACCAGGACTGGATTTCTTCTTTACAGCCGGAGCGCATGGCGTCATTGGTTGCTATGACGCCATGCGCTCCCTGCCACCGCTGCAGGACAGTAATACACTGGTATAGATCATACCAATGTATTACTGTCCTGCAGCGGCGGCAGGGAGCGCACGGCGTCATAGCAACCAATGACGCCAGGCGCTCCGGCTGTAAAGAAGAAATCCAGTCCTGGTTACCACGGACTGGTCACATCCGGGTTTAACGGACGTGTGCATCTAGCCTTAGATCTGGAGATGAGGCTGACAATTGTTGGGAAGGAAGCTTTTCTTCCCAACAATTGCTTGCTTGTCAGTGAAGAATACAACTGCTATTACATGCAGCAATCTCCTCCACGGTATGGGGAGGTGCGATTTCTAATGCCATCGCTCGTCCCTATACAGAATCGTTATTTTCCAGAAACAGAGCGTGATTAGGCCCCATTCATACGTCCATAGTGTGTTGCGGATCCGCAACACACCATGCCGGCACTCCCCATAGAGATGCCTATTCTTGTCCGCAGGCTGCGGACAAGAATAGGACATGCTCTATCTTTTGCGGAGCCGCGGCCAGATGTTTCGGGGCCGAAACCCAGAAGTTCAGGGCCGCGGATCCGCAAATGCGGAAGCGGAGAGCACATTGTGTGCTCTCCGCATCATGTCTGGCATCACGTCCAGCCCCATTCACAATGAATGGGTCCGCATCCATTCCGCAGAATTGTGGAATGGATGCGGACAAAATTGCGGACGTGTGAATGGGGCCTTAGACGGCACGATCTGCCACCGACAAACAATTTTTTTAGCCTGTCAGTCTGTAACTTGTCTTGTTCATGCTTAGTGCAATTGTCTGTATTATGTATGTATACCCCTTATCATATGTACAGCGCTCTGGAATGAATGGCGCTTTACTAAAAAAAGAAAAATAATAATAATAGTCCAAGATCGTGGAGACAGATTTCCTTTAACGATGGTATGTTTTATTCTTACACTAGAGGGCAGTGTTGCACTGAAAAAAAAATCACATTTTCACTGAGTGATCCAGTCCACAGTTTTGTTAATGCAGGCTGCCTGCTCCACAGAAACATCAATCATGGAGTCCTACATGGGCTTTATTCTTATGGCTTGTCAATAACTATGGCTTAAAACTGTGGAATTGATTGCTTTTAGTTACATTATTTTAGACAATGTCTCACTAGAGGTGCAGTTATCAGCAACGTTATTTTCTAGAATTTGACAAGAAATTATCAATTTTGAAAAATAATCACCAATAAATGAACAAACTAATCATTTCTATCAGTGGGCATGCTTTATCCTTTATATATTTCATGGTCAAATTCTAAGCTCTTCCTCATATAAAAAAAAAAAAAATCAATACTTGCATAATTTAACTAAACTATCATTACAGGTTGTATTATTGTAATTCTGTCACTGGAACTGAAAATTCCTGCAGAAAAAAAACTGTTACGCTGCTTTTGTTGACCATAGTGACTATGACTGTCTGGCCAGCTCATTCCCTATGGACAGCATTAGGTACCAATTGGAACCGAACCCGAGTTTGGGAAATGTTTTTTTTTTACAGTAGAAATTGATTTATGAAGTTATTATGCGAAGTCTCGTGAGACTTCGTGAAGTAATACCTTCGGCTCATCGGAGCCAATACATTCTAATACTGTACAGAGCGCTCGCTCCGTACAGTATTGAAACAAAGTATTATGCGATTCGCCTTCGGATGTTTCATCGGAAGTCGATTCGCTCATCCCTAGACAGCACATTACAGGAGAATGATCAGAGCTGCTGAGGGGGACCTGAACATCAGCAACTGTGGAATCATGTGAAGGAAAGTATATTAAGAAGTTTATAGAAATATATTGGACCTTTTGTTTGTTTTGTTCACTTTTTTTTAAATTGTTTTTATTAACATGTTTAGTCGCAATACAAGTTAGTCAGGCACTCCTAGCAATAGTATCAAAAGAGAAAGGAGATGTATCAACCAAACAGATACATCAGAAATAAAGGAAAAAGAAAAAAAATATTAAAAATGTAAATAAATAATAACATTGTGACTCTTTAAATCTTCACATTCGTTTGTTTTCTTAGCATATATTATGTCATAACATATCTGACAGTAAAACTAATAACTAACAAATGAACTATTGGCTGCCAATTGTCTTTTGATTTTTCTGATGTGACAGGACATGATGTCCAGCGGGCAACGGGAAGGGACGGGAATTCAAGTTTTGTTCACTTTCTAGGTAATGTACAATTGCACAAATATAGATCTATATCCCATAAGCCATGCACTATTACAGTATGTCCATATGGGATTATACGCTGCGGATATTCCATCACGGAAATGTGGGTAGAAAATCTGCAGCATTCTATAGTAGCTGCACAGTGGATGAGATTTAAGCACATCTCATCCACAGTATAGAAACTGACGGGTGATGTGAAGTTTCAGGCTGGGTGCACACTTGAGCGTATTTGATACGCGCGTTTTTGTCGCGCGTATCACAGCGCATTTTTGGAAATAGGAAACGCGTGTTGTACGCGCGTTCGTGTGATTGACCACTCTGGAATCAATCACAATACGCGCGACAAAACGCCCCAAAGAAGCTCCTGTACTTCTTTGGGCGTAGGGCATTTTACAGAGCGTTTGTACGCGCTGTAAAACGCTCAGGTGAGAACCATGCCCATAGGGAAACATGGGTTTTCACCCCAAACTGCTTCCCCCCTGGGCTTGTTTTTATGCTGCACTCCTTATATATTCACTACTATAAGAAAAGCTAATTACGTCAGGTGACAGAAAAATCCACTAGAGGGAGTATTTCTACCATAAATGCAAAATTTCAACTAGTTCCATAGGACCCTATTGTCTTGATATTTGTGCATGGGCGCACCGACAGGGGGGGTTTTAGGGGTCTGGACCCCCCCTAGAACCCAGATCCAATTTTTTTTTAAATCACTCAGGGCCGCACCGCCGATCGCAACAGGCGGCGCGGCCCTGGTTCCAATTGCAGACGGCGGTGGGGAGGCAGTAGGAGATGAGCGCTTCCATTGCGGAAGCGTTCATCTCTATATTCATCGATCTGTGTTGCCGTCCTCAGGACAGCGATACAGATCAATGTGCTGTGGCAGGGGAGGGAGAGGCGTCTCCCTTCCCTGTTCTTCTGATAGGCTGCAGGCACTAGTGCCTGCAGCCTATCAGAGGCCGGCTCAGGTGGCGCGATGACATCATTATCATCGCGCCGCCTGAGCCGGGCAGCACACAGCGGCCGGAAGAGGTCTGCTGCTAACCTCATGAAGGTAAGTATTAGTGGTTTTTTTGTTTTTTTAATTGTGGCACATTTTAGGGGGCACCTGGTGGCATTTTGTTTTGTGGGGGCACTATGGGGGCATTTCTCACTGGCCCGTTTTGGGTAGAGGGCACTATGGGGGCATCTGGGGGCATTTATTTGTAGCCCATTTTGGGGGCATACTATAGGGGAATCTTGTGGATTTTTTACTGCCCCATTTGGGGGGCACTATAGGGGCATTATTTGGGGCACCACACCATGGGGAGTGGAGCATTATGGGGGCATTTATTTATTTATTTCTATCCCATTTTGAGGGCATTTTTACTGCCTTATTTTGGAGGGGCCCTATTAGGGCATCTGGTGGCACTATAGCGGCATTATTTGGGGCACTATGGGGAGTGGAGCACTATGGGGGCATCTGGGGGCTCTAAAGGGGCTTTTTATAGGCATATTATGGGGGCACTATGGCATCTGGTGGCACTAAGGGGCATTTTCACTGGCACATTATGGGAGGCACTATAGGGGAGAGCAGCACTATGGGGCATCTGGTGGCACTATAGGGGCATTATTTGGGGTCACTATGGTATTTTTTTTTACTGGCACAATATCCCCTATATGCACTATGGTATCTGGCTGGCACTAATGTGTATTTTTTACTGGCACATGGGAGGCACTATAGGGCCGGACATCACTATGGGGCATCTGGTGGCACTAAGAAGGGGCATTTTTAACTGGCACTTTATGGGGGAGAGGAGCAGTATGGGGGCATCTGGTGGCACTAAGAAGGGGCATTTTTAACTGGCACATTATGAGGGCATTATGGGTGAAAGAAGCACTATGGGGGCATCTGGTGGCACTAAGATGGGGAATAGTTACTGACACAATATGAAGGGCACAAAGAAGGGGCATTTTCTACTGGCACATTATGGGGGAGAGGAGCACTATAGGGGCATCTGCTGGGGGCACTACAAAGGGGCATTTTTTTGCTGGCATATTATAGGGGGCACTATGGGGAAGGGGAGAGAAGCACCATGGAGGCATGTGCTGGGGGCACTAAGATGGGGTATTTAATACTGGCAAATTATCGGGGCACTATGGTCAAGTGGGAGAGGAGCACTACGGGGGCATTTACTGGGGCACTATATAGAGGTATTTTATACTGGCATACATTATGGGGACATTAGCTCAACTGCGGGCACTAAGCAGGTATATTTCTTGTACTGTAATATTATAGGAGAATTATTACTACTAGGGGGCATTATGGTGAGCTTTACTACTACTGGGGGCTATGGCGAACATGATCACACTAGTATGGGTACTATGAGGGCATTATTACTAAGTGTGCTCAGGCAGGGAATTATTTCTATTGGTGGGAATTTGGTGAGCACTGTTACTTTGGTGGGCACCCTGGCACAGTATCAGCTTAGCACAATTATTTTTGGGGACAATATGTTTATTCTATTAGTGTCAGGGATACTATATACTGGGCACAGTTATGTTTCTAGAGCACTGTGTGCCAATATTTGTAGAAGGGGCACTATCTGTGTGGTACAGGTATTTTTCAGGGGATAGTTTCTGCAGTATAGTATTGAGGAGCACAGCGGGAACAGTATTGGGGATGGCAGGATGGGGTGTTCAGAAGATATGAAGATGGTGGAAAAGTGGGTAACTAATGTCTATTTGTCAATCTCTGCAGAGACAGGAGATGGGTGAAAAATCATCATGGCGGTCTGGTCTGAATGGAGAAGATGAGAAAAGAGAACGTCTACATCAAAGGTGACATCACTGGATGTAGGAGGTATGTGGCGCTATGTAGGATAGGAGATGCACCGGCTTCTCCTCCTGCTATTTGCAAAAGGAGGATTCAGAGCTACGTGAGGACGGCCCAAGGGGGTGGCAGGCCAGGGGCGGGTGGCGGATGGTGGGGGGTAATCACAAGCCTTGAGCAAGATCTGGGGAGGGAGAAGAGCGGAGGAGCTTCCTGGCTGTAGCCTGCTGTTGTCCATTGTATAATGTGAAGCAGGCAGTGCAGCCAGGACACGCCATCCCCTTGGTATGATGTGTAGACCCGGGCTCCTCCACCCGGACCTACACACCTTTAATATCGCGCAGCTCCTCCTCCACTCCACTTTTGGTGCCTTCAGGACTAGGAGGGAGGACGTGAAACTGCAACAGCTCCTGCCACGGAGCTATGTGGGGGGCAGTGAGAGTACAGGGGCTTTATGTTGGGCCCTGTATGGTGGAGTATTAGGTACAGTGTGTCTATGTAGGATGAGGGTGAGACTCTTACCGTCATCCTCATCAATATCATTTCAGCTGTACAGTGTTTGTTGGGAGTGGCCTATTATATGTAGGATGGTCTTAGAAAAATGGGCGGGGTCAATTTTTTGGCGCTGCACAATTTTTTTTCTTTTCGGACCCCCCCTAGACAAAATTTCTGGGTGCTCCCCTGTATTTGTGTGATCTTTGTTTTCCCCCTTCAGCCTAACCCTTTCAGCCCCGGAGTTGTTTTTTGTTTTTCTTTTTTTTTTGCGTTTTCGTTTTGCGCTCCCTGCCTTCCCAGAGCCATAACTTTTTTATTTGTCTGTTCACATAGCAATATGAGGGCTTGATTTCTGCGGGACAAGTTGTACTTTCCAAAGCCACCATTTAATATTGCATATGGTGCAGTGGGAAGCGGGAATAAAAATTTAGTTTTTGGGAAAAGGGGGGTGATTTTAGTTTTTAGGTTTTTTTTTACTTTTTTTATTTTTACACTTTTTTATAGTTCCCATAGGGAACCATAACATGCAATCATTAGATTGCTATTATCATAGACTCCAATGCACTTGCATTGGAGTCTATGATAATTTTACTACTTTTCTATGGAGCCCTATTACAGGCAAGGGCTCCATAAGAAATACTATGCAGCGGCCTCCTGTCATTCACAAAGACAAGGGCTGTTGCACACACACTCTGGCTCCTCCGATCGCCACCCGAGGGAGCCGGAGCATCACCGGAAGCGCACATTTTGGGCTTAGGAGTCAAGTGAGCGGTCTTACTCAGTGATTGGTAGCCTTACCGGTATCAGTATGCATACAGAGATAGCTGTCAGTTATTGTGTAGGACCGCCCCCTGGACTCCTAAGCCAAGAATAAGCAGAAACATAAATACTGCACATCAATATGCTCAGTTGCAGATCAGACTGAATGTCCAATATGCCATTTTCCCTTTAACTAGGAAAATATGATTGTAAATTTAATATATAAAGCTGAGTGTATGTGTGTGTATGTATGTGTGTATGTTCGCTAAAGGAATCCGCACCGTCGCATTTACAATCATGAAATTTGGCACACAGGTACATCAGGTGTCTGGAAAGGTTTTAGACCGTGTCTCAGCTCTCTAGCATCTACAGTTCCTGAGATATTCTCCAAAAATGCAAATATCATCACATGACTTACATTAGCCAATAGAAGCCTGCAGGTCTTTCTCTTCATATCCCAACTGCCATACACATTGTGACATGTCCCTTATCAGCCAGTAGAAGCTCGTAGGTCCTTAGTCTCCACATACACACAGTTTTACACCAGGTTTCCATAACAACCCAGCCATTTTTCTTCACTGCTGCAGGTCAGCTCTAGGCCTCATGCACACGACTGTATGGCTTTTTCAGTATTTTGCGATCCACAAAAAACGGATTTACAAAAAATACGGATGACGTCCATTTGCATTCCGTTTTTTGCGGAACGGAACAGCTGGCCCCTGAAAGAACAGTACTATCCTTGTCTGTTATGCGGACAATAATAGGACATGTTCTATCTTTGAATGGAACGGAAATACGGAAATGGAAGGCATACGGGGTACCTTCCGTTTTTTTTTTTTTGATCCATTGAAATTAATGGTTCCGTATGCAGTCCATATATGAAACGCAGAAAACGGAGCATAAACGGCGAAAAAAAACGTTCGTGCACAAGAGGCCTTAAAGCGGCAGGGCGCTGTGGATGACACTGTTAAGGGAGCGGAGGGCTGTTGAGGTCACAGTTCAGGAGTCCATTCAGGCCATCCTCAAAAGACAGACTTAAAAACCCGCCCCCAGGTCCCACTAAGCCACTCTTCATATCCGCTTAGGCCACACACCCTCCCACTCCTCAGCCGATGCGGATTGAAAAAATGAAGGAAAAAATCAACTTCTGTCAGCTGCAGGGGTGGGGTCACTGTTAAAGGGGTGAGCACTGTGGAGGTCTCTGTTAAGGGGGCAGGGAACAGTAAAGGTCACAGTTAAGGGGACGGTCCGCTATGAAGGTCATTGTTAAGAGGGCGGAGTGTTGTGGAGGCCACATTTTAAGGGAACGGAGCTCTGTGGAGGTCACTGTTAAAGGGGCGGGTTATTGTGGAAATTGATGTTAATGAGACCGGGTACTGTGGAGGTCACTAATAAAGGGGTGTCCACTGTGGAAGTCACTGTTAAAGGGCAGGGCACTGTGAATGTTACTGTTAAGGGGGCAGGCCGCTGTGGAGGTCACTGTTAAGGGAGGATGGGACTGTGGAGGCCACTATTAAATTAACTGCATAAATTCCTATACACCTAGCACCCCCTTGTGGTAGCTGCCGGCAGCCAGCTTTGTAATAAGAATCAAGAGATTGATCAGTGTATTTATTCCAGTTGTCGGGTGTGAATACATTGAGAAATATGGTGATCAGAATGAACGCCATATTTATGAAACAGTTTTTTCACTTTACTGACATAAAAGTCGAAGTAGGTGAGACCAAGGATGTCTTTTTTTCATTAGAATTTTTTTTTTATAAAAATTTTGTCAAAATGTAAGTTAATCAGAAAACTGGGATCACTTTCTATCCAACATTTTGTACCCAATGACAGGGGACTGACATACATAGCCATGGGTGCTTAGGGCTCATGCACACGACCGTATTTTCTTTCTGCTTCAGTTCCGTTTTTTTTTGTGGCCTGTATGTGGAACCATTCACTTTAATGGGGCTGTAGAAAATACAGAAGTTATTCCATGTGTTTTTCGTTTCCATTTGTCCGCATGGCGGTTCCGCAAAAAAGTAGTGCATGTCCTATTATTGTCTGCAAATCACGGTCTGAGGCCCCATTCAAGTCAACGGGTCCGCAAAAAATAAGGAACGCACACGGAACACATCCGTATGTCATCCGTATTTTGCAGATCCATACTGTAGAAATGCTATGCCCAGCCCATATTGGTCATGTGTTTGGTGATTAATAAGTTACTGTTTACATTTCCGATCCGGAAAAAAAAACAGATCGCATACGGAAACCATACGGATATGTTTTGTGGAATAACGGAACGGAAGAGGACTTAAATCAGAGAAAAAATACCCTTAATTGCGCATCCATCCAAATCGCTACAGCCAAGTGAGTATTCCTGGAGATATTTAATCGCTAGAAATAAAATCACTGATAAATCGCTCTGAAATCGGGGCACAGAACTGAGCAGCTAATGATTTTTATTTAATTGTTACATGTGGGAGTTAAGATTGATTTCCAAGCTAGTTTTTGCTCCATAGTGTAACATGCATATCTCTTGCAAAAGAAAACTTGCTGTGAAATCACTGCTTTAAGGGGTTTTATGGAAGTACAACATTGATGACTAATCCTCAGGTTTTAGCTCCCGACACACCCACCAATCAGCTGTTTAAAAAGGACGATCCTCCTTACTGCGTACCAAGCACAGCGCCATACTTTGTATAGTGGTTGTGCTTGGTATTGCAGCCCAGGTCCATTCACTTGAATATAGACTGAGCTGCATATAGACCAAGCTGCATATAGACCACGTAACCAATAAATGTGACATCACCGGTCTAGGAAGAGCACGCAGCACAAAATGGAGCACAGTGACCTCTTCAGATAACTGACCGGTGGGGGGGCTGGGAGTCACACCACTGTCTTAAGCATCTGCAAAAAATCCGGATTGGATGCGCACAGAAACTATGGCCATGTGCATGAGCCCGTAGGTCATATTCCCACAAAGGTAAGTGCTTTGCATTCCACAAACCGCAGATCCACAAAACACAGTTATGCCTCATTCACACGTCAGTGTCAGTTTTGAATCAGTGGTTTTGGATCGGTGTTTCCTCCCGTGAGAGATCCGTATTGGGTCCGTGGGTCCGTTTTTTGCTGTCCGTGTGCCATCCGTGTTTCACTGACACTGAGCAGCTGGAAAATAATTTTCAAAGCATCTCTTCCTAATGATCCATGAAACACAGATGGCATCCGTGGATTTCACGGACTCATTGACTATAATGGGCGTGAGGGATCCGGGAACACGGAACAAGACAGGACAGGCATCCGTGCTGAAAACACTGACCACGGACTATGCTAAAACACTGATGTGTGAATACACACATTCAAATTAATAGGGACGTGTGCTGTCCACGGAGAACATGTACAGCACACGTACATGAAACATTAACTTCAATGGTGTGAATGCGGCCTAATGACTAGAAATCAGAGACACCAGAAATAAATTGACGTTCTCCACATATTCTGTCATTGGCTCCAAACGATTGCTCTCCTTGTCAGTTCACACCAAGAGGTCAGACGTCCCTCAAGCCAAAGCTTCCCACTGAGCCATATTCATTTCCTGGGGGAGATAATGTGACCCGGGTCGCTGCTTTGCAAGCTGTACATGCGCATTCAGTTTTTTCTCTTTTACCCTGGGTTCACACTTGAGCGTATTTGATACGCGCGTATTACAGCGCGTTTTTGGAAATAGGAAACGCGTGTTGTACGCCATTCTGGCATCAATCACAATACGCGCGACAAAACGCCCCAAAGAAGCTCCTGTACTTCTCTGGGCGTAGGGCGTTTTACATCGCGTTCGTACGCGCTGTAAAACGCTCAGGTGACAACCATGCCCATAGGGAAACATAGGTTTTCCCTGTTGAGCGTTTTACAGCGCGTAGGAACGCGCTGTAAAACGCTCAGGTGTGAACCTAGCCTTAGAGTATATTTCTCTATGCTAATCTGATATACAGGAAAAACAATACAAAGCAGAGGAATAAAATTTATAAGTGACTGTAAGGCTACATGCACACGACAGTTGTTTTTTGCCGTCCGCAAATCGCGGACCCGTCTTCCTTTTTATTTTCACATCTACATCCGTTCCGTGTGTCCGCAAATTTTGTAGGTTGTGTTTCCGTGTGTCTTCCGTTTTTTTTTTGCGGATCCGCTAAAAAAACGGAAGGCTTGAACCAGTTTCTTAAAGTACCTGTACAAGTGCCCTGGTTTCCAACCATCCGCAAAAAAAACGGATGCAGATGACAAATGGATGGCTTCCGTTGGTCATACCCACTTCTATGGGACCGCAAACCGTTTTTTTCGGACAAGAATAGGACATGCCATATTTTTTTTTGCGGACGTGAAATACAGAAAGCGGACGTGGACAGGCAACAGAAAAGGCATCCGCATTTTTAACGGATTCATAGAAATGAATGGGAAACCATCGCATCCGCAAAAAAAAACTGAACGGAGGCCGCAAAAAACCACTGCCGTGTGCATGTAGGCTAAGGATGTATGACACACATGATAAGAAATAATGTGCTCCGTTACTCACTACTAACCACTAACAGAATCTGTCAAGTGCAAATGAACAGTGATATTTTTAGCATAATTGTAAAGTATGTTCTTATGGATAAATTGCCCCTGGATTCAGAATATCAGTTGTTGACAGTCCGAGCAGTTCTATTCTCTGCGCTGTTAGTGCCAGAGCTAGAGTGAGAGGCGCAGGAAGGCAAGATGGGCTTTAAGGCCTCTTGCACACGAACGTTGCATCCGTTCCATGCACTGGGGACCGCAAATTGCAACGTGCAGCGGCCAGGATGGATCGAGACCGATTCAACTTGAATGGGTCCGTAATATGTCCGCACCGTCAAAAAATAGTACAAGTTCTATCTTTTTGCAGTGGGGAGGCACGGACAGAAACACCACGGAAGCACTCCGTAGTGCTTCCGCGGGGTTTCAATCCGTGCTTCCATTCCGCATCTTCGTGATTGCGGACCTATTCAAGTGAATGGGTCCGCATCCGTGATGCAGGGTTCACAAGGGCCGCAATACGGCCACGGGCACACAACATTCGTGTGCATGAGGCCTAGGGGTCAGCATTAATACATAAGTATGATAATCATTGACCAAAAGAAAGCAGAGAAGATGGAGGCGCCTTATGCTTTCTATCTTTTTTTTTTTTTTTTTTTCTTATTCATGTCCAGTCGGGTGCTACTGGAGTCAATACTGACAATATAGTAGTTTGCATTTAGGTTCATAAGTAGCATCTGAGATTTAAAGGGGATGATGAACTTATGTCTTTTTTCAACTGCATTAACTATGTGACTATGAACTATTTATAGGGAATGTGTCATCAGAAAATGACCTGTTGTTTGAATCACATTTTTATAGTTAACATCTTTTTAAATAATATTTGGTGATATTATTTTTAATCGGTTATTCATAAAGCTATACTTCCCTTATACAATGACCTCTGCACAGGGCATCGAACATGCCCAGAAAACTCTCCCATAGGCCTCATGCACACGACCGTATGTGTTTTGCGGTCCGCAAATTGTGCATCCGCAAAAAAAACGGATGAGGCATCCATTATTTTTGCGGATCCATTGTAATAATGCCTATCCTTGTCCACAAACTAGAAAAAAATAGGACATGCTTATTTTTTTTGCGGGGCTACGGAACAGACATACTGATGCGGACAGCACATGGTGTGCTGTCCGCATTTTTTGCGGACCCATTGAAATGAATGGGTCCGCATCCTATCAGCAAAAAAAAAAACGGAACGGACCAGGAAACAAAATACGGTCGTGTGCATGAGGCCATAGAAGTCAGTGAGGTCCCTTACTGACCATTGTGTCTATGGCCCATGTGTCTGCCGTAAAGCAATTATCTTAACCCCTTAGTGACAGACGGTTTTGGGCCTTACTGACCAAGCGTTTTTTTTTTTTGTTTTTTTTCATAGTCGCCTTCCAAGAGCTATACCCTTTTTTCTTTCTGTTTTTTTTTTCCGTCTGTCTAGTAGGCTTGTTTGTTGCATGTCAAGCTTTAGTTTTCTAGGAGGGAAATGAGAAAAAAGAGCAATACTCCCACTGAATTTTTGGTCCTCATGCACACGACCGTTGTTTGTTTCCGTTTTTTGACGGATCCGTTTTTATGGCAGACCCATTGTAATAATGCCTATCCTTGTCCGCAATTTCTATTTTTTTGACACAATGTAAACACGGACCACGGATGCGGAACAAAAACGGTTGACCATCTGCATTTTTTGACGGACCCATTGAAATGAATGGGGAAGCATCCTATCCGTGAAAAAAAACGGAACGGACGCGGAAACAAACAACGGTCGTGTGCATGAGGCTTTTATGTTATTAATTTTGCAGTGTTCGTTTTTCGGCATAAATAACATAACTTTATCCTCTTGGTCAGTACGATTACAGCAATTCCAAATACATAGTTGTTGTTTTTTACTTTTCCTACTTTTGCTCAATTTAAAAAAAACTTTCTCTAAAAAGAAGAAACTCTTTTTACATTACCGGATCCTAAGACCCGTCACTTTTTTACTTTTCTTTCTGCAGAGCTGTGTGAGGGCTTGATTTTTGTGGGATAACTGGTACAGGGTGGCCCACGAAAAAGTAGCCGGCCTCCAGCGATAGTATGACAAGATGAACGAGCAAGTGGATTGTTTTTTTGTAATTACCCACAAGTCACAAAAGATGCTGAAAGTGGTCCCCGCTCACGTCTATGTATCTTTGGACACGTCGGATTATGTTGGCTGTAACTGCTTGCAGCTCTTCAACAGTTATGCTGCTTTTTCCAACAAGATGGGGCAACAAGCCGCACCTCACAGGCCTCACTGGCACGGGTTATGAACTGTTTACTGAGGAGCGAATTGTGGGCAAGGGGTTATGGCCACCACGTTCCCCAGACTTGTTCACATGCGATTTTTATCTGTGGGGAAATTTAAAACCGAAAGTGTCCGCTAACAATCCACATCCCCTGGATGAACTCAAGGAGAACATCACAAACACCATCCGCAGCATCACAAGCCGTATCGGCCAACATAATCCGACCTGCCCAAAGATGCGGATATGTGAACGGGGACCACTTTCAGCATCTTTTCTGATTTGTGGGTAATTAAAATGTACTTGCTCGTTTATCTTGTCATACTAAGGCCTCATGCACACGACCGTTGTTTGATTCCGTGTCCGTTGCTCCGTTTTTCGTGATTTTCTGCGGACCCATTGGTTTTCAATGGGTCCGTGGAAACCTCGGCAAATGCACCGTTTGTCCTCCGCGTCCGTGGTCCGTGATTCCAGTCCGTCAAAAAAATATAACCTGTCCTATTCTTGTCCGTGAAAAACGGTTCACGGACCCATTCAAGTCAATGGGTCCGTGAAAAATGCGGATGGCCATCCGTGTGTCATCCGCGTTCCGTGTCCGTTTTTTTTGCGGATCCCTTGGCAGGCACTTGGGAAACATTGTCAGCCTGTCTTTTGGTAAAATCTTTTGGGTCATATCCGCTAAAAAAAACGGAAGACACACGGAAACACAACGGAAGGCAAAAACGGACTCGGATCACTGAACAACGGAACCCCTTTTTGCGGACAGCATAAAAAAAACGGTCGTGTGCATGAGGCCTAAAGCTGGAGGCGGGATACTTTTTCGTGGGCCACCCTGAGAGGCACAGCCTGCTGGAAAACTCTAACCCTGGGTTCAGACCTGAGCGTTCCAAAAACGCGCGTTTACGCGTGTTTTGACAGCGCTTTTGCGCGTTTTGCAAATAGGAAGCAGCGTTACGTGCAGCAGCGTTCTTGTGATTGACTACTGTGGTGTCAATCACAAAGCAGCGGTCAAACGCCCCAAAAGAAGCTCAAGTACTTGTTTATGCGTTGGGCGTTTTACAGCGCGTTCAAACGCGCTGTAAAACGCTCAAGTGTGAACCACTCCCATAGGGATGCATTGGTTTTAATCTGTTGAGCGTTTTACAGCGCGTTTGAACGCGCTGTAAAACGCTCAGGTGTGAACCCAGGGTTAGGCTGGGAACACACTTAAGCGTTTTTGGAGCGGGCGTTTTTTTTAGCGTTTTTTCCCGCGACAAACGCGCGTTTTCATGGGCGTTTTTGCATTTAAGGAACGCGCGTTTTTGAGGCGTTTTTTTGATTGACAGGTTTCAGATCCACTAAAAAGGGTCTCCGCCTCACATCCAGCTTCCTCCATGCTGGTGCCTAGGATTCTGTGTTGAACCTGGGAGCGGTCTTTTTATGCTGGGTCAAATGAGAAAAACGCGCGTTCGTATGCGCGTTTTTTACACAGAAAATGCGCATATCTTCATCTTGGAGCGTTCCCATGCATTCCAATGGGTGGAAACACTTGAAAAAACGCCCCAAAGAAGCTCAAGCACTAGCGTTTGTGTCAGGCGTTTTTCAGCGCGTTCAAATGCGCTGTAAAACGCCCAAATGTGTACCATGCCCATAGGGATACATGGCATTTCACATGTTGTGCGTTTTACAGCGCGTTTGAACGCGCTGTAAAACGCTTAGGTGTGTACCTAGGGTAAGGGCAGACCCAAGGCCTACACGAGGTCTCAGTCTGCCTTCACTGACATCGGCACCCCGCAAGTGAGCCCACTACGTCTGTAACTGCTTACATCCTCTACAGTGTCGGACTGGGGTGCCTAGGGCCCACCAGTGAAATTTATTTTGGGGGCCCACCGTACGGATAGAGTCGGATTTTACCTGCTCACACAGCAGCAAGATGCTACCAGATGATTGATTATGGGGTCCCTGCAGCAACTTTGAGAAGGTAGGTCCTGGGGAGAAGAGGACACTGGTGGCTTTCCTCTTACCTAGAAGTCATCTCAGCTCTGATCGTGTCTATAATAATACACTGGGGAGTTTCTTTAACAATCTATCAATTTTTTATATGAACATAGGCTGGCTGAGGTGCTGTACATTGAATATAAGTATGGAGTGCAGTAAGTCTACGGTATTATGTGCCACTTGTGCAGTGGGTGGGACATAGAGGCCCACCTTGCACAGGGGCCCACCGGGGGATTCATCTGTACCCCTGTGGGCCAGTCCGCGCCTGCTCCTTTAGCTTCCAGTCTCCACCAGCCTGTCTTACGCCCCCTGCTTTAATATGGAGTGAGAGGGCAGATGTTGAAGATGGACGTGACCAGCTGTGTATGTCTACTCTATTCAGTCATATTCTGCTGATGTGTACAAGGTCTGTTTACATTGTTATGATTTCTTTCTTTGCAGCGGCCATTGCGGATAGGACAGATCCCATCATTTCCTATTGCAGTGCTAGTTTTTGTCTCAAAGCTGAGGATCTCATAGTAGAATCCAGCGGACTCCATTGAAAGTCAATAGGTTCCATCGGTTTACGCAACAAGGCAAGTGCAAACAGAGTCATAGACTACCAATTCTCTCATGTTACCACTGAAGGGAAGCAGTAGTCAGAAATAACCATCAAGATGGCTACAGCCTGGATTGTAGTTGCGGCTAATGTCTGCTAGCACAGTCTTAGAAAAATGTCAGGGCTGATTATAGTCGAAACCTAGAAAAAATATTGAAAGAAAGTTATTGTTTATCGAAAATGGACTTGAACCTCATCATCCAAAAAGAAATGGAAAAATATTGCTAATCAAACATTGGGGAAGGTTGTTGTTGCAATAAGCTGCCTCCCAGTGAGAAGGAAGGTTGTCCAGAGATGTCCAACTACTTTAAGCATAACAGTATCAAGAAAAACAAAGTGTAATGTCTGTAGGTAGGAACAGGCATGGACAGTGAGCCCCAGAACCCAGCCGGTTTCCCCTAATTAATTGCAGTGCAAGTCCTAGGTAGCAACTGGTGGACAGTCCCTACGCTAGTAAGGTGCAGAGACAGACAAACTACACAAAGACGGATTGGTACGTAAATGGGTCAAAACCAGGAGGACAATGCAGTACAAAAACGAGAGACATGGCGTGGTCAAAAGACGAGCCAAGGTCAGAACCAGACGGGATGCACAGTAAAAATCATGTGAGACAGAGAGTGGCCAAAGGACGAGCAATCCAAATCAGCACAGGAACACGAACCAGAAACCTAGCTAGTAAGTCAAAACAAGATTATCACTGGCAATGATGTATGGCCAGGAAGGGGTTTAACCCTAAGTTCACACCTGAGCGTTTTACAGCGCGTTCAAACGTGCTGTAAAACGCTCAACACATGAAAACCAATGCTTTCCTATGGCCCTGGTTCTCACTTGAGTGTTTTACAGCGCGTTTGAACGCGCTGTAAAACGCCCGACGCATAAACAAGTACTTGAGCTTTTTTTGGGGCGTTTGTCGCGCGTTTTGTGATTGACACCACAGTAGTCAATCACAAGAACGCGCTTATGAACGCGCGTTTCCTATTTGCAAAAACGCGCTGAAATAGGCGCGACTAAAACGCGCGTTTCAAGAACGCTCAGGTCTGAACCCAGGGTAAAGAGAGCACAGAGTCCCTGGATAAGCACCTGATAGGCGTTCCATTAGTCAGAAACACTAGCACACAGGAACAGAGCAGCAGAGCAATCAGCCCACTGCTAATCTCCCCCAGTACATGCCCGCTGCAGGGAGAAACAAAGCATTGCATCCTGCGGTTACAGATAATGTCGCATCACCAGGGGTCATGTCTCTTCCGGCGCAGCTGTGCTGAGGCTGAGGATTGCGCAGCTGGAGCTCAGGCAGGTAAGGCTACTTTGACGCTAACGTTTTTAATTCTGCTATTGAGATCCATCATAAGAACTCAATAGCGGAAGAAAACACTTCAGTTTTGTCCCTATTCATTGTCAATGGGGACAAAACTGAACTGAACGAAACAGAATGCACTAAAATGCATTCCGTTCCGCTTTGTTGCGCTCTCATCGCGGAAAGAATAACTCTCTAAGGAGTGCTTTTCTGTCCGCGATGTGGTGCGGAGCAAGACGCAACCGCATGCATCCGTCTTGAAGGGATCCGGTTGTATTATATCTTCTATAGCCATGACTGATCCGTCATGAACACCACTGATAGTCAATGGGTAATGGATTTGTTTTCTATTGTGTCAGAGAAAACGGATCCGTCCCCATTGACTTACATTGTGTGTCTGGACGGATTCGTTTTCTCTGACACAATAGAAAACAAATCCATTACCCAATGACTTTCAATGGTGTTCATGACGGATCTGTCATGGCTATAGAAGACATAATACAACCGGATCCCTTCATGAAGGATGCATGCGGTTGTATTATTGTAACAGGGGCGTTTTTGCAGATCCATGACGGATCCGCAAAAAACGCTAGTATGAAAGTAGCCTATGTTTATGACACATAGATTTTGTGGTATGCACAATCAAGGGTTTTTTCATACATATTTTTATATCTAGCGAGGGATCTGTTTGGGTATTTTTAGGGTTTCTTTTAAAAAAACTGGAGAACGTTCCAAAAATGTATGACATTTTTATGATCAAATAATTTTTTCCATTTATATCCAGAAACAAGGTTAAAGTGTAGTTTGCAATGTGTAATGTGTGACTGGATGAAACTTTTTTTGGACACAGTTGTGTCAGTGGGAGTCATTTGTTGATTTTAAAAAGGATCATTTAAATGGATGGAAAAAACAGATATTATTGTATGCAATCAGTTTAATGGATCCTGCTGTTACTTTCAATTAATATTTTTGCTAGTTGGTGATAGAAAACACTGCATTCGTTTTTTTTGTTTTTTTTCTTTCTCTTTTTGCTAGATGGAATAATGCAGACATCTGTGCTTTTACATCCAGTTAAAGAAAAACAGGCAGGATTTAAACTAGACAAAATGTTTGTATGTTTGGCATGCATTTTTTTTTTCTATAGAAGCATATGTATTTATTAAACAGATACAGAGTAAAAACAGACACTATAAAAGAAACTGTTGGGTGTTAAATGTGTATGGCCAGCTCTGGTCTTTCTTTCTATGACTGCATCTGTTGAGGTTAATTCATATCATTTTACATATCATTTTCTTGGAAAGTATACATGTGGCATACTAGTGCTTTCTTCTTCACGCCATGATGTATTTTCTATTTGATATGATCATCCTCTTGTAATGGCTTCCTACATTGCTGCTGCACAGAACAGGTGATGCATATTGACTAGCATCACCACTAAAGAAGCCGTTCCTACCTGGTAATTGCCTTACTCGTTAGCGGCGGTAAGAGCTGCATTTACATGTAGCAATCACCAGGCGTGCACCTAGCCAGTTCTAATGTCCCCACTGTACCCCAGAAGTACCCCAGAAATAGTGTGCCCATACGAGTAATCATGTTCTCCATAGTCCCACAGTAGTAATAAAGCTCACCATAATGCCCCCCAGCAGTAATAATTCTCCTTATAATGTGTAACAGTAGAAAAATGCCACCTACTGTGTGCCAGTACAAAAAATGACCCCTTATAATCTGAGCCAGTACAGAAAATACCCCCTTATAATGTGCACTAGTACAAAAAATTCCTCCTTAGGCCTCATGCACACGACCGTTGTTTTATGCTGTCCGCAAAAAGGGGTTCCGTTGTTCAGTGATCCGTGTCCGTTTTTGCCTTCCGTTGTGTTTCCGTGTGTCTTCCGTTTTTTTTTAGTGGACATGACCCAAAAGATTTTACCAAAAGACAGGCTGACAAATTTTCCCAAGTGCCTGCCAAGAGATCCGCAAAAAAAACGGACACGGAACACGGATGACACACGGATGGCCATGGGTCCGTGAACCGTTTTTCACGGACAAGAATAGGACAGGTTATATTTTTTTGACGGACTGGAATCACGGACCACGGACACGGAGGACAAACGGTGCATTTGCCGAGGTTTCCACGGACCCATTGAAAACCAATGGGTCCGCAGAAAATCACGAAAAACGGAGCAACGGACACAGAATCAAACAACGGTCGTGTGCATGAGGCCTTATAATGTGTGCCTTTACAAAAAATGCCCCCTTGTGTGCCAGTACAAAAAATACCTCCTCTTAGTGCCCGCAGTAGACCCAATGTCCCATTAGTGCCCCTATAATGTGTGCCAATGCCCCCATGTGTGTGTTAGTACACAAAATATCCCCGCTTAGTGCCCCTAGTTGAGCTAATGTCCCCCATTGTGCCAGTACAAAATTCCCCCTACATAGTGCCCCCAATAGATGCCCCCATAATGCTCCTCATCCCCCTTCCACCACAGTGCTCCCATAATGTGTTGTCAGTATATAATGCCCCTATATAGTGCAGCCAGTAGATGCCCCATGGTGTTTGTTTTCTATTGTATGTCAGCCATGGTAGCGTGCACTTGTACTTTATTTCGTATTGTTTAGAGGTGCTGCTCTAGCTTTTTTTTTTGCATTAGGCCTCTTGCACACGAACGTGTCTTTTTTTTCTGTTTAGGTTCTGTTTTTTGCGTTCTATATACGGATCGTATACAGAACCATTAATTGCAATGGATCCGCAAAAAAAATGGAAGGTACTCCGTATGCCTTCTGTTTTTCTATTCAAAGATAGAACATGTCCTATTATTGTCCGCATAACGGACAAGGATAGTACTGTTCTATCAGGGGCACACTGTTCCGTTCCTCAAAAAATTAAAATGCACACGGACATCATCCGCATTTTTTGCAGACCGCAAAATACCGAAAAAGCCATATGGTCGTGTGCAAGAGGCCTTACACAACATGATCTGCTCCCCACAAATGATGATCAATGTAAACAAGCTGTACGGCGGCTCTGTCATGTGCTTGGAGTCTTAGAATGGGCTAGGGGAAAAAATGCATGTAAAAAAAGTCCTGTTTTTTTTTTTTTTTTTTTTTACAACCCTGCAATTCAGCCTCAAAAAAACTGTGTGAAAGTCGAAACATGCACTTTTTCTGTTGTTTTTCAAATCCTATACAAAAGTCTGTAGTAGAAAGGTCAGAAAAACACGATACCTGGGCCATACTGCATTTTGGAGAGAAAAAAAAACATAAAAACTGCTCACTGCAGATTTTATCTGGCTTGTTTCTAGCCCACAAAACATTCATCAATATGGTATGTGGCTTGCTGATGAATGTGGTCCAGAAGTGACATTCTGGCTCACCACTCTTACCCTCAGTTCACACTTGCGCGTTTTACAGCGCGTTCGAACGCGCTGTAAAACGCATAACCGATGCAAACCAATGCTTCCCTATCCCTCAGTTCACACTTGCCCGTTTTACAGCGTGTTCGAACGCGCTGTAAAACGCATAACCGATGCAAACCAATGCTTCCCTATGGGACTGGTTCACATTTTCGCGTTTTACAGCGCGTTCGAACGAGCTGAAAAACGCCCGACGCATAAACAAGTACTTGAGCTTTTTTGGGGGCGTTTGTCGCGCGTTTTGGCCCATAGACTTCAATGGGAACGCGCAACGCTTGTATTTTGCGCGTTTTTGACACTGAAAACGCACGTTCGAAAGCGCGTTTACTATTGCCTAAAACGCGCGTCTCAGAAACGCTCAGGTCTGAACCCAGCGTTAGGCCCCTTTCACACGAGTGTGTCCGGATTAGGTCCGGATGCGTTGCGGATGCGTTCAGTGAAAACTGTGCGATTTCACAGGCAAAGCCATTCAGTTTTGCCTGCGATTGCGTTCAGTTTTTCCGCGCGAGTGCAATGCGTTTTGGTGCGTTTTTCACGCGCGTGATAAAAAACTGAAGGTTTACAAACAACATCTCCTAGCAACCATCAGTGAAAAACGCAATGCACCCGCACTTGCTTGCGGATGCAATTCGTTTTTCACGCAGCCCCATTCACTTCTATGGGGCTAGTTCTGCGTGAAAAACGCAGAATATAGAACATGCTGCGATTTTCACGCAACGCACAAGTGATGCGTGAAAAAAAACTGCTCATGTACACAGTCCCATTGAAATGAATGGGTCTGGATTCAGTGCGGGTGCAATGTGTTGACATCACGCATTACACCCGCACGGAAAACTCGCCCGTGTGAAAGGGGCCTTAGGCCAACTGCATGCATTGCAGAATATGTGCAATTCTTCAGCGCGGATTCTCTTGTGGAACAACCACAGCATAATACAGCACCGGCAAAGTGCATGAGATTTTTTCCGTGTGGAATATGACCGTCTATGCAGATCTCAAAATAAATAGCATGTCAATTATGTTTGCGGTTTTAGCTGCGGCTTTTACCCTTTTCAATGGAAGGCTGAAATCTTCGGCAAAACCACGTCAAAGCCGCATAAAAAAAATGCTATTAGACATTGCAGATTTTGGTGCGAACATGCTGCAGAAACGCATGTAAATCCGCAAGAAAATTCCTGCGGATCTTATGTGCGTTCACCTGCACACCATGCTCTAGTATTAAGTCACCAATGCGTATATGTAGACAACACTGATGTGCATTACATTTTTGCTTTTCTCCTCTGCCCTAATGTAGGTAAGCATTTGATTTCTATGTAATCGGGAAAACACCTCCATATATATGCTACTTTAAAAAATAACCTTGATTTTGAGGGTCTACTACACAAAGAAAGATCTTTATCCAACACTAAAGGCATTGAAGATGACACAGAGACTGCAGCTGTGCAATATACTCTATAATAACCTTGAATGTCTTGGTGGAAAAAAACGGTCGCCTATTTCAGTCTTCAAATTTTAACATTTAGAGGAGCAGCATTCACAAAGACAGCATAATGTATGGAACGCTCACGTAAAATTTTGACACAATAGAGTTGATATACAAACCTTAAATAGGCCTTAGCTATAAAGCTCACAGTTTGCCAGTCATAAATATCCCACTGCTATATCATGGTATGAACCTCTTCTATGCGGTACCGAAATCCATGCTGGTTAGTACTTTGTACAGTATATTGCATGAGGTTTTTTTTTTTTTTACTACACACTGTATGCTTTTGATAGAGCAGGCCATACTTTTTTTTCTTTACACTGGGTTCAGACCTGAGCGTTTTGAAGCCTAGCGTTTTTTGCGCGTTCAAGACGGGCGTTAACGCGCGTTTTTTTCAAGCGTTTTGGTAAATAGTGTAGGCGCGTTTGACGCGCGTTTATGTGATTGACTGCATAGTTGGCCAATGACCAAACAGCCCTCGCTATATATAGTTTGGCCAATCTGAGTGCTTTAGAGGTGTGAAATTCCATGGTGGCTGATCCAGCATGTTGCAAACTTTGACAAACGCGCGTCCATAGGCGCGTTTTACGCTGCACAAACGCCCGAACAACACGCGTATCGCGTTTCCCATTGAAGTATATTGGCACCAAACGCTCGAAAAAAGCCCGAATTAACGCGAACATACTTGCTTATGCGTCGGACGTTTTTAGGCGCGTTCGAATGCGCATAAAAACGCGCAAGTGTGAACCACCCCCATTGGAATGCATGGTTCCTGTACTGTTGTGCGTTTTTTTGCGCGTTCGAACGCGGCGTTTTACGCGAAAGTGTGAACTGAGTGTAAAGCAGACTCCATCTAAAAACCTGACTCTAACACCTGACTCATGTGAATGAGACCTTAGAGATGTGGAATTTAAAATGTATCAGTAGATAGTTGTATTCACCATAACAATTTCTGAGCATGTTTTTCTTGCCATGCGCTGCTTCTCTGTCACTACTCCCCAGAAAAAATAAATAAATGTTAATGTACCCCAAAATGATGGCATTAAAAACTACAATTCGTCACGAAAAAACAGCCCTCATACGGCGACAGTGACAGAAAAAATTAAAAAGTCATAGTTCTTGGAATTCGATGATCAAAAAATGAATGATTTAGGCTACATGCACACGACCGTTGCCTGCCTCCGCGTCCGCTCCTCCTTGAAATTTTGCGTCCGTCAAAAAAAACGGATGACGGACCGTTTTTTTTGACGGATCCGATTTTTATGGCAGATCCATTGTAAAAATGCCTATCCTTGTCCGCAAACGTGAAAAAAATAGGACATGCACTATTTTTTTGACGGAATGAAAACACGGATTACGGATGCGGAACAAAAACGGTTGACCATCCGCATTTTTTGACGGACCCATTGAAATGAATGGGGAAGCATCCTATCCGTGAAAAAAAACGGAACGGACGCGGAAACAAACAACGGTCGTGTGCATGGGGCCTTACCAGAACAATTGCTACCTTCCCATCAAGCCTTGCCACAGGCAGGCCTCAGATCTTCCTGCATGGCAACTGTTCGGTGATGAGGAGCACAGTGCTCCCAGTATTTGACTGCTCAGATGCCGCGGTTACAAGGGGTTAAAAGTCTATAATCAGCCTTATCATCGTTCATGTACTCAGCTCCTGAATGGGATCCTTCTTTAAAGTCCAAAATACCACTGTACATGTACTGAGGATGTCAGGAAGGGGTTAAAGGGGTTGCCTTGGATAATTAAAAATCTCAGACAAGCCCTACGATTGCTTAAAATAAAAATTCATGTAATATTCACCCCTTTCTCCAACGCTATTGTCTGCAGCACTGATCTGACCCTCCTGCCACTGCTTGTTTACAAACGGCTAGTGTTGGGCGCAAATATTCTAAACGCGAATTTGAATGGCGAATATCGCCACTTCGAGAATTTGCGAAGATTTAGAATATAGTGCTATACATTCGTATGCGTGAATATTCTAGATTTTTTTCATCTGAACCCATGATCCCTCCCTGCTTCTTGGTTGTGGGCCAATGAGAAGGCTGCAATGTCTTTGTCTGAGCTAAGCAACATCCCTAGCAACCAATAGGAAAGTTGCCTACCCCTTACTATATAAGAACCTCCCCAGCAGCCATTGTATGCAGTTTTTTGCAGTTCTGACAGAGAGACAGCAGTGTCATTGCAGTGCTCTGTGCTTTCCTGTGTCACATTACATTAGATAGCTAGTTAGCTTATATATATATATATATATAATATAGATAGTGGGAGATAGTGTAGGTTAGATAGTGATATAGTGTAGCTGATAGGTTCCAGTGCAGGGTGTTAGGTAGTGTGCTGTCCATATATACATGCTACAGACATAGTGCTGTGATGTCACAAGTTCACAACAATACTTAGTGCACCAATCACTAATATGTAGTCAGATCTGCTAAAATGTGAAGTTGCACGTATTGCGCCAAAATATGCGCATAATTAATTCCCGATTTGCGCCATCGCGAATATATTGGAGCACTCTATCTGCATATAAAGCTATTGTAATGTTCTGCCATGCCAACCATTTTCGCCAGTCTCAGGAAACTTCTAGCAGCTTCAAAAATGTAGCAAAAGTGACCCACACTTGTATTGCGCGCGCAATAAGCGCATATTACATTGCCGATTTTCGCAATCAAGAAAATATTAGCAAATTCGCAAATTTATGACAAATATTCGCAAAATATCGCGAATTCGAATATTGCCCCTGCCGCTCATCACTACAAACAGTACGATCTGCCAGTAAACGTACATGACCACTGCAGCCAACCAATGTCTTCACTGGTCTAATGCTGAGGACAGTGACTGGCTGCAGCAGTGACATTCCACAATCCTGTACATCACAGTGTGGGTGATGTGCACACTGCCGTGCAAGTGTACAGCACAAAGCCAGTATTTCCAATTTATTATGTGAAATTTAACAAATGTATAAAAAGAGAGGTTAAATAGCAGTATTTTGAGTCTGTAGGGTGCCATGCATCTGGCGTATGCCAAAAGAGTGTCCTCTTGATATATGCCAGGCTGCTGCACTTTTCTTATGGAGGAATACAGTAAAAAAAGGACATATACCACATTTTTTATTGTGGTAAATTATGCCAATGTGTGTTTATAGTGACATACAACATGTTTAATCAGAGATACGTATTGGGCAGTACTCCCTCGGGGGTCATTTACTATCAGATATATGCCAGTATTCTGGCATATATCTGGTGAACGTTGTAGCACAATCAGCAACTTTTCCCTGCTCACGCCAGGTCAAAAAAAGGGGTGTGGGTGGAAAGGGGACAGGCCTGTTTTAGGCACAGAAATGGTCTAAATTTAAGCCAGTACGGAAGCTGGATTACATTTAGGCCTCTTGCACACGACCGTATGGCTTTTTCAGTGTTTTGCGGTCCGTTTTTATCGGATCCGTTTTTCCGTTTTTTGTTTCCGATATGTTTCTGTTTTTGTTCCGTTTTTCCATTCCGTTTTACCATATGACATATACAGTATACAGTAATTCCATAATAAAAATTGGGCTGGTCTTAAAATTTTCAATAGATTGTTCAGCAAAAAAGGAACGGATACGGAAGACATACGGATGCCTTTCCGTATGCTTTCCGTTTTTTTGGGGGACCCATTGACTTGAATAGAGTCACTGAACGTGATTTGGGGACAAGAATAGGACATGTTCTAAATTTAAACGGAACGGAAAAACGGAAACGGAAGGCATACAAAGACTTCAGTATTTTTTGAAGACCCATTGAAGTGAATGGTTCAGTATACTGTCAGTATACTCAACTGAAAAAACTGCCAGTATACGGTCCGCAAAATACTGTCGTGTGTAAGAGGCCTTAGACTGGTGGTGGATACATAACTTCAGCGGATCCACCACCAGTGCAAGGGGTTATAACGAACCGCGTCTAAAACACCAGTCTTAATTAATGACCCCCTTAGGGCTGTTTCATATGAGCGGATACCATGCGTGTCATCCGCAGCGTCAATGAGAGCCAATCCGTGCTCTGGATAGCAGAGACACGGAGCATTAACATGATTGATAATGCTCCGTGCCTCTCTGTGATCTTTTTACTACAAAATAACAGCGACAACTTCATCTCACTGTGATTTTGTAGTAAAAAGATCACAGAGAGGCACGCAGCATTATTAATTATGTTAATGCTATGTGTCTCTGCTGTCCAAAGCACGGATTGGCTCTCATTCACGCTGCAGATGACACGCATGGGATCCGCACATGTGAAACAGCCCTTAATGTTTACTTCCAATGGAACATAGAAACATAGTGTGAACAAATACTAAGGCAGAACAGACAAGGGCTCATGTGTACAGCATTGCCATGTTCTTGGATCCTGAATAATGGCACAGTAAGGTCTTATGGTTCTCTATTATAAACTTGTGGGTAATGCTTTTAAGGCAAAATACTCTGTAATAATACAGTACTTAATTCAGTAAACAATGGAATACTTTTTTTTATCACAGATTTAGCTTTTTATCACAAAATTCTGTGTGGAAGCATACACAGGGAAAGTCGAGACACTTAGCAAGCTTTGGAACCTAAATAGAGACGAGTAAATTTCCCAAAATTTCTCCCAAACAGTCCCAAAAGTTTCAGGTCCGATTTGGTCAAATCGCCCTGTCAGATTCAACTCTGCCCAAATAAATCGGGTGTGAATCAAAAGTGCCCAACTGCCCTGAAAAGTTATTTAGGACTCTCCGAGGTCTCCTTGGACTGTATCCAACACCTTTCAAGCTCTTTCATACCAAGACAGCATTAGTAATGTAAAAGTGAGAGTAACATGTGTGGCAATGGGTAAACTGATGGTAACAAACAGCCTGTTTTTTTTTTTACTAAATTAAGGAACAGTCCAAAATTTAGTCCTTTTTAGTGGCAGATGTCCTCTTCTCTGTAAAATGGGGAACGGCATTTTGAGCGATTCGTGCAGGCTGAATCACAAGAGTTTCGGATTTGCTAAACCTAGACTGTTTCTGGAAATTCGTGACAAATGTGATTCGTGGGGAATCGATTCGCTCATCTCTTGTGCTAAATTACGGTTCCATCAAAACAGCTGTGTGCATGAGCATAAACTTTTTTTTTTTATGACGAATCAATGTAAGTTGCCATGTAGAGGGTAAAAATACTTGAATCCACTGGACATTATAATTATCTAACCTACATAACAATTTCCTAATCCAGTAGCCATTATGGTTATAATTGTAGCACGTCAATGATCATCAGGTCAAAAGCAAGTAAAAAATCCGCCATTATAGACTAAAATACAAAGATATGTTGCAATTCACTCTTACACGTATTTACCTAAAGGGAAGCAATACACATATATCACATTATGTAATATTCACCCATAGTGTGGCAGTCCAGCAGTGGTTTGCAAATAGTCAATTCATATAATCCATAACAGTATACATCCATGTGGAGAAGCTGCAGGAGCGGGACAAGCATCTGGCACTGAGGGTGGAGAGACCCTTGTTTACACATGGATGCATTATAATGGGCTGCAACCATTGATAAAAAAATTGTCATTTGAGACTGATGAATTATCACATTATAGGTAGAGATATGCGAATCTTTTTTTTTTTTAAATTGATTCGCTGGTTTGCCGAATTTTTGGAAAAAAATTTGGTTTGATCCAAATTTATTTGCGTCGAATTTCGTTAAACTGCTATTTCCTGGCTGCAGAGAGCCTTTATAGTGGTGTAGAACACTGTGCCTTGCAGTAACACGCATAGGGAGTCTGCTTTGGTAGTGAAATAATACTGTGAGTCCATATGACATGGAGATGACAGGCGTCGCTCTTAGAATCACTGCACACTTCACTTCTTTGGGCAGTCACAGAGCCAAAACTGACCAAATAACTCAAGTATGAACTCAGCCTTACAGGTCGATGTTAGCACCAAGAAGAAGCGCACTCCTTTTACACCTCGTCAGCTGATTCCACATAGATGTCTACAGAACCTGTTCTATTAAACGCTTATACAAGTAGAGCCCCACAAGTTTGTGTTGACATCACTGATTATTTTGCCCTTCCTCTGATCCGTCAGAACAATAACCCCCAAAAAACGGATTCTGTCTGTTGAGCATCCGCCGTCACTCGGTCAGCAATCCATCAGTATTGCAAGATGCCACCCTGCTGACTCTCGGCCACACTAGCGACTTGCTGGCTCACGGGCAAGCTGCCACCTTCTTCTCCCGATGATGATGAAACCCCTTCGTCACCTGGCTCCCAAGTGTGATCAGCTACATCTGTATATCAAGGGGAGAAACAGAACTGGATTGCACATCCACAATGCTATGCTTTGATCTAAGTAAACTCGCTATCTCAGCGTAATATTAAAGTGTACAGCCCCCTATACTGCATGCTGTACAAGAGGCATTAGTGTACATTTTGATCAAAAGGCATAAGCCCACTCACCGCGCCAAGGTTGCCTCTTTGAGTGGGACCTACTCTGACAAAAAAGGCGCAGCACAGTGCGGTGGCAAAGCGGCGCTGCCCTAGTGGGTGTGATCAGCTACATCATCATCATAGAGTACTGTCTGCACGTCACTGATGTCCTCCTCAACCGTCTCTGGGTCACAATGAAGTTTTTTCTAGCACTGTCCCTAGCACCTAAAATCTCTCCCTGCACTAAATACACTGGAAAATAACAGAATCCAAGATGGCTGAGGCTATTTATAGGGTGACTTCACAGGGCTGTCTGGCTGCTGATTGGCTGCATGCATGGTATTATAGGTGATCTCGCCTTCCCAGAGTTCCTTGCTCCATGTCATCACACGTGCAGCAGCCAATTTAGGAAAAAATGCGATTCGTTACCACGAATCTTGAGGAAATTCGGATTCGGTGCCAATCGAATAATTCCTGAAATTCGGATCAAATCCCACCTTATCAGCTTCGATTCGCTCATCTCTAATTATAGGTGATGGGAGCCAAAATAGCTATAAATAAGGTAATTCGTTAGGGCACATTTATTAAAAAATGGTGTCATGCTGCAAAAATTTTAGCCTATTTTATTTACATCTTGTAAAAAATTAGCAATATAAATTTAGAGCACATTTGCATGGTTTTAGATTACAGATCCAAATAAATGTATGTGGTTTTTATTAATGTGCCCCAGCATATAGTCTGTTATAATCATTTAACAAGTATAAGATAGATAGATAGATAGATAGACAGACAGACATATATATTTACGTAGAAATAATGTTAAAGGGGACCTGACACCATGGAAAATACAGTGCAATCTGTAGAAAGCCTGTTATAGGTCAGGAGGAGCTGATCAGATTGATATATCGTTTTCTGGGAAAAGATTCAGTAACGCTTGTAATTTGTTCATTTAAACTTTTGGTCCTTCTATGATTAGGAGACATGTGACCCGTCCTATCCGTGATTGACAGCTAAATTTGCATGACTTAGCATACTGGGAAGGCTGGCAGCAGTGGCGTAACAAGAAATGACTGGGCCCCACAGCAAATTTTTGAATGCCCCCCCGTAATTTTTTCACAACCCCTTCCTTTCATGCCGCCCCCTTTCCTGTGGCTAGTAAAGATGGCTCTCTCAGACCAGGCCCAGCTGCTGTTCCATCCGTTTTCTACACTGTCTATACTGCCCCTATACTGTATATAATTTAATTGTGTAATACTGTTGGGGGCCCTGACAAAATCTTTTAGTACTTCTCCTCCTTTTGGATGGGCCCCTTCTGGGTCAGGGCCCCAAAGCAGCCGCTTCCTCTGCTTCCCCTATAGTTACGCCCCTGGCTGGCAGTCAATGAGTAGGACCACCCATATGACTTCTCTCATAGAAAGGCAGATATTTAAATAAACAAATTACGGGTTTTACTGAATCTTTTCCTATAAAATTATATATTAATCTGCTCCGCTCCTCCTGACCTATGGCTGCCTGCAGATTGCACTACATTTCATACTGAGAGGTTCCCTTTAAGAGGCAATCACGTATATCATGTATGTAATCAGTTAGATTGCCTGTAAAAAGACTTTCAAACCAGTAGGAAATGGGGATTATGGTCCCACATGTAGTAAGATACATTTAAAACCATTTGGTTAATCGATTCAATGCATCTAAAATTAAAAATTCTAAAGGTAAAAATGTGACTGCAAATTACTGTTCTTTGGATGACATGTCGTTATGGAGGAGCTTTAACTAAGATGCAGTTGGTAAACTTACAGCGGCAGTGAGGCGTTCAGAACTGTATTTCTACATTTTGGGCATTTTAAATGTGTGGGTTTTTTCCTGTATATATTCTGTACGTCCCTGTAAAATGTTATGCTAACAGAGTTAAGAAAAGACCCGAGCACTGTCTAACAATTTTGCAAATAGCCTTGATTATAATTATTCCTTATATTATTATTAGCCCTAACGTGCACAGTACCTCTGCTGTCTGGCTCCAATCCACAGCCTTGCCGATTCTGGACCCTCTAAATTCTTTCTCTCTGGAGCACTTTTGATAAAGTTGCTTCCTTGGCCGTAGATTGTCTCAAAGATTAAGGCTCTCTAAACTTGGGCCTAGTCCTGAGGAGCTTGCACAAGTAAGTGATCATTATAGCGCAGCTAGACTCTCTACTCTTTAGTCTAGAGGAGAACCAAGGTCCATCTCCTGGCAACCTAAGTGAATAAGCCAAGATGTTAACCCTAAACAGTCCATAACTTGCCATTATTATACAAATACAAATACTAAGTATTTTTAAATTACAACAATTTACCATTTGCAGTGAACCTATTCTGGGGTTCTGCACAAGTCCATCTTGTTGTAACAATTAATAATGTATGACAAGTTTCAGACAAAAAAGATTGGTGTAGTAAACAGATGATAACTCTACATAAGATAGATTACAAAGTATCTTACATTCACCTGTACTATTGATTTATACAACGTTGTGTGAAATAACAGTGACCATTAAAGGCTCCATGACATACACATACATTAGGTTGGTTGCCCATGGACAGTAGCTATGCCCATGTAGGAGCCTGGTGTTGATTTGTATCGGGGATCCTACTGTAACAACTGGGATCAGAGAAACCTCTGATACTGGCTTGTTTTCTGCATAAAGTACACAATCAATAGTGACCATTGGCATTTATGTGGCATGACAGAGGAAAGACATAGACATCTAATAGGCCAATCCTAAAGCATAGCCTAATGCTGACAGGCGATATTGGTTTGGATTACTACATATTCCAAAGTATTGTATAAGTGATCAACTGGTTGCGGCCTCCCTAATGTTCACTAGTGGGACAAAAAGGCTTTTTAAAACAAGTGTCCATATAAATATATACGTCCATTTTTCCTTAAAATATATTGAAAGAAATGTATCTTGAGGGGAATATTTAAAGTCAGTTTTGCTTCAGTCTGTGTTGGAGTACTTTATGCCACATTTAACAAATGTTTCATGTTTGCTAAATTTCCCTTCTCCTTAAATCTAACACTTTATTCTAGAAAACCTACTCCAGTTTTCCTACTCTACCCTGCTATCGGAGTAAGATTGCGACCTTTTTTGCCACTTTTTTAAAAAGTCCCAGTGATTAATCTAGAGTGGAACTCATTAACATACAAATAGAGTGAGTAAGAAGTGTGAAAAATGCAAAAAGTCACATTTTTGCACAAATGAACTCTAAAAGTCGAAGAAGCCTCATTTTGTGACTTTTTGAAGCCAAAATTCTGGGATGAAGGCATGATAAATCAGGGCCATTTTCTCTTGTAAAAAAATTTGGTAAACTAAAGTAAAGATCTATAGAACCAGAGGGGCACCGCCAATGAGGCGAGGAGAGGCGATTGCCTCAGGCAGCACCAGGTAAGGGCAAGAGGGGGCAGCGGAAGGGCCATAGACAATGAGCGCTTCCAGTGTGGAAATGCTCATCTCTACATATTCAACTGCATCTCTGTACTCAGGACAGGAATAGAGTGGAATTCTGCAATGGGACACGGGAGTGATTTCTCCCTGGCCCACCGCTTCCTCTAATAGGCTTTAGTCCTAGTTCCTGTAGCCTATCAGAGGCTGGTGTCATCATTATCGCGCTAATAGCCAGGCGGTATAGAGCTCAGGGCACAAACTAGACAAGGTCTGTGTCTTGCACTGCATCGCTGACAGCAGAATGGAGGAAAGTATTTGAGTTTATTATTTTTATCTGGCAGCATGGTGTTGTGCCACAATCATGGTGGGGGGGGGGGGGGGTCATTTTTTTGTAATTGGAGAAAGCATTATTGGGACCTTGCAGCTTTAAAAATGAGCATTTTTGTACTGGCACACATCATAAGGGGGCCACTACTGGGGACACTAAAAGGGGGTAGTTTTTTGTACTGACACACATGATAAGGGAACATTTTTTGTACTGGCACATAAGGGGCATTATTTTTACTTATTGCACATTTTAGGTGAGCATTTTTGTACTGGCACACATCATAAGGGGGCCACTATGGCGACATTTGTTCTACTGGGGACACTAAAAGGGGGTAGTTTTTTGTACTGACACACGTTATAAGGGAGCATTTTTTGTACTGGCACATAAGGGGCATTATTTTTACTTATTGCACATTTTAGGTGAGCATTTTTGTACTGGCACACATGATAAGGGAACATTTTTGTACTGGCCACATCTAAGGTAGCCACTATGGGGACATTTGTTGTACATGGGGCACTAAAATGTTTTTATTTTGTACTGGCACATGTCATAAAGGAGCATTTTTTGTATTTACACACATTAGAGGGTATTTTCGTACTGCCACACATTATAAAGGAGTATTTTCGTACTGGCACATATTTCAAGGGGTAATTATTTTACTGGCAAACATTATAAGGGTTCATTGCTTGCATAGCCACACATTATATGGGAAATTATTACTTCTGGGGGCAAAATGAGAGACATTATCATTATTGGGTGCACTGTTACCACATAGTGCACTCTGGCAGAGAAGTATTACTATTGGTGGGACTTTTGGGAGGACTATTACATTGGGAGGCACCCTGGTACAGTATCAGCTTAGCACAATTATTTTTGGAGGACACTTAGTTTACAGCTCTATAAGTGTCAGGGACACTATTTGCTGGGCACAGTGATTTTTTTTTTTAGGGCACTGTGGCCAATAATTATTGAAGGGGAACTATCTATGTGGTAATAATATTTTCAGGGGGGTTATCTGTTTCTGCAGTATAGTAGTGGGAAGCACAGCGGGCACAGTATTAGAGGTGGGGTGTTCAGAAAGTGGGGAGGAGGATGGAAAAGTAGTTGCCAAACTCTGCAGAGATGGCTGAAAGAATTCATCATAATGGTCTGGTCTGCATGGAGAAGATAATAACGTCTACATCAGAGGACACATCACTGGATATAAGAGGTATGTAGCACTGTATTAGCCTGTATGTTTTGTAGCTCTGTATGTAATGTTTTCCAAGTATGTCTTTAACAATAGGGCTAGAGGGAAGGGGTTAGGTTAAGAAATTACCATGCGGGGGGGGGGGGTGGGCAGCAGAAAGGCTAGGTGCACCCCTGCAGGGAACAGATGAATTTATTTACAACACATTGAATAACGTTAGTAGAGTTAAACAGCGTGGTATGAGTGAAAAGGCTGCCTTCTTCCATTCCCATCCAGAACATTTTTTAACAAATAGTCAATAAATGTTATGTGCCTGAATTTAGTAACAATAAAACCTACAACTCATTCTTCAAAAAAGAAAAGAAAAGAAAAAACAAGCAATCATATGGTGCTAACAGAAAAATTAAAAAGTTATGCTTTTATAAAATATAAACCTAAATATATACAATTTTGGTATCAGTGTATTAATACGATCCATAGAATAAATGTTATGTGTACCTTACAAAAAAGAGTGTCAGAGTTACCGTTTTTTGCCATTTCCCCTCCAGAAAAAGGAGTAAAAGTTAAACATATTATATGTACCCCAAACGGTGCCAAAACAAACTACAATGTGTCCTGCTAATAATAAGCCCTCAAACAGCCGCAACAATGGGAAAGTAAACAATGGTTCTTGGAATGCATTGATGGAAAAAAATGCTCAGTTTTGAAGACCCAAAGTAGACCGCACTAATAAGGGGTCAAAAAATGCTCAGCATTAGGACTTATGCACACGGCCGTGGTTTCGTCCGTATCTGATCCACGTTTTTTTGCAGATCAGATGCTGACCCATTCATCACACCTGTGTGTTGTCATCATCTGCATGTCCATTAGGCAGCCCCGCAAAAAAATAGAACATGTTCTATTCCTGGCCATTTTGCGGACAAGGTAAGGACATTTTTACACTTATCTGTAATCCGTGTTTGTGCATGAGCCCTTAATGCCAGACTCCTTTGCTATGAGAAAGGGCGTGGCTACTTTCCACTGAAAGTAAATCCATTATGCCATTGGTTACCCTTCTCATTTTATATAGAAAACCAGACATATGTGAATGCACTTAGTAGCTTTTAAAGTAGCGCACAATAGAAATAAACTCAGAAATAGTGTTCTTGGGAATGCTGAAACAAGTATATTAATACAGGGCTCCTTTGTGTTGCTTCCACTGGATATGGTTATTTAACTATTTAAAATTTTTAAAGTAACTGTAAGGCTCCATTCACACGTCTGTGTGTGTTTCGCGGATCCGCAAAACACGCACTTCGGCAATGTGCGTTCCGCAATTTGCGGATCGCACATCATCGGCACTATATAGAAAATGCCTTTTCTTGTCCGCAATTGCGGACAAGAATAGGACATGTTCTACTTTTTTCGGGAACGCGATTGCAGACCCGGAAGTGCGGATCTGCAATTGTGGACCCGGCTGGGACATTGTCTGTCCCCAATGAAATTAATGGGTCCGCAATTCCGTTCCGCAGAATTGCGGACGTGTGAATAGATGCTAAGGTTGTGTTCACAGCTGTCAGGTTCTGTTTCGACATTTTTTGCAGTCAGAATAAAAGAAGCATGGTATACCCATAGTCTCAATTGTATCATTGCAGGGTACATTTATAGATTGGCGAAATTGAAGCACAAAAGACATCAAGTGGTGTAAATACATAGAAAAATCGCAGTACTTGAGTCGAATACCATATTTATATAGTACCTTTGACAAATTTTCCTGCCCAAAAATGTGTAAGGAAAAGAGGCTGTGGCTTCAGAGGGGCCAAGCATGACTTATTTACGTTAGGGCCCATTCACACGACCGTTCTTTGGGGGCTGCAATTTGCGGTCCCCAAAGCACAGTACCATCCGTGTGGCTGCGGCGATGGATCCAGACCCATTCTGGGTCCGTGAACCGTCCACACCGCAAAAAAATAGAACATGTTCTATATTTTTGCAGTGCTTAGGCACAGACAGAAACCCAACGAAAGCACTCCGTACTGCTTCTGTGGGATTCCGTGCCTCCGCTCCGCACTGAACATCTGGATCGCGGACCCATTCAAGTAAATAGGTCTGCATCCGTGATACGGGGTGCACACTGCCGGTGTCCGCATGAGCCCCTGTTCGGCCGTGTGCATGAGCCCTTAATGAGAGAGAAGTAGATGTAGTAGGCAGTTGCCTAGGACGCCATTGAGTGGGAAGTCATTTATGGATTAAAAACATAAATGTTCTGCCTTAACATTTTCACCAATCAGAATGTGCATTACGTTTCCATTAAAAGGGTTGTGCGAGTTTTTTGTATTGATGGCCTATCCAATGGACAGCGCTGTACTTGGTAAGCGCTGCGAGAAGGTGGAGGTCCTCATTGGCGAGCCACGGTCTCTTCCAAAAGCTGATCGGCGGGCTGCCAGGAGTTAGATCCCTGCTGATCTGATATTGATGACATACCCTGATGATACACCATTAATATTAAAAACCTGGAAAGTTACATTGTATTCCATAACTAAACATAAAGCGGCACTTCCCAAAAATAGATACGTGTTTATTTTACCAGATGAAACGTTACGGTTCTCCCTTTGGAACCTTTTTCAAGCAGTTTTTCAGGGTTCCGAAACATTGCATCTGGTGAAATCTATTTTTGGAAAGTGCCGTGGAATTTACTTTTTTATTTATGGTTTGACAGGAGGATCACCGCCAAAGCCGCTGGCACCCCTTTTTTTTTCAACTTTTTTCTACTATTGTCTGCAGTGCTTCCCAGCCGTATATATATATATATATATATATATATATATATATATATATACCGTAGATGACATAAAATGTATATATAATTAGTCCTTGTTTTTTTTTTTTGGGGGAGGTTTGTTTTTGTTTTTTCTGTAGCAAATCCCAAAAGAAATTTGGGAAACAATATTGAAAATTACATGTCACTAAAATATTATTAGCAGCCAGATTTAAAAAAATAAAAAAAAAATCAAATCTCTAAATATCCTCCAATTAGATCAAAATAGGAAAGCATTCAAATCCAAATGAGCTCTATTAGCCTTTATTTAGACATGAAAATGTTTTGTCACCTGTTGTTAAAATGTTTCTATCATTAACTCAAGAGGGGCCCTGGTCTTTTGTGCCCAGGACGCAGACCTGTCATTGTTTTTATACCATTATGGGGGGAAAGGTTGTTATAATAGTTGGGGAGGTGACAGAGGCTCTGACAAAGAATGACTGGATCACCAAATTCAGATTGAGCAAATGAAATGAAGCAGAAAGGAGCTGTCAGCTGGGGACCAGATCAACTTAGTTGTCAGAGCACACAGGGCTCTTCTACAAGGTAAGAGATATTGACATTACAGGCAAAGTAGATTGCTGTAAATATCCTCCTCACAGAGAAGAGCGTATTGATTTATTTGTACATAGGTCTCCTGGTCGCATGGAAATTCACAAAGAAATATTTATTAGCTTTTTATAACAAGCAATATCATAGATAGGCACACGCAGTGTCTACTGGTTAATTCCCATGCCAAGTCAGTATTCTAGTGACAGTAATAACTTTGAATTATTCTAAATAAATGAACAGGTAAATGTGCAATTAAATCATTACTTTCACAATGCAAATTTTTTCACAGAATCACAGCCATTTGTGCACACTGGCAAATTGATTTGCCAGGTTTGAGATTCACTTTTCTCCAATTTAAGAAAAATAAATAACTTCTCCCATTGTATTTCATAGAAAAGCGAATCCGCAAATTGGACATCTGGTGGAAACAGGTAAAATGATTTGTGTCTTCTAACTGGAACCCTCAGGCGTTTATCACCTAATGCAGCCTGTGCATTGCTCTGCTAGGCTGGGTTCACATCACGTTGTATGCCTCTGTTTGACATATATGTTAGAAAAAAAAAATGCAGCAAACCACGTTCTTGTATCCTGCATAGTCCGGTAAAAAAAATATATATATACTTTTTTTTTTGTACAATGGAACTCTATGGTGAACTAGGGATGAGCGAATTGGCTTCGGATGTTTCATGACGGACCGTTTTTTTTGACGGATCCGATTTTTATGGCAGATCCATTGTAAAAATGCCTATCCTTGTCCGCAAACGTGAAAAAAATAGGACATGCACTATTTTTTTGACGGAATGAAAACACGGATCACGGATGCGGAACAAAAACAGTTGACCATCCGCATTTTTTGACGGACCCATTGAAATAATTGGGGAAGCATCCAATCCATGAAAAAAAACAGAACGGACGCGGAAACACACAACGGTCATGTGCATGAGGCCTAATGCATAATATATATACATATATATGTGTATATATATATATATATATATATACTTATGTTTTACATATACTTGCTATACAGATCAAAGTGAGACTGGGTGCATATTCATCAGTTGTGTTTGCAGACAATTGATTTTTTGCAGAGCTGGACACAAAGCTGATAGATGTGTGCCTGCACTTAGTGCCCAGGTCTGGTGTCTGTAGACCAGGGATCAGCAATGTCTGGCACTCCAGATATTCTGAAACTACAATTCCCAGAAACCTCCTTTCACATCTGTCGGCATTACAAAAAAAGCCGAGAAAGTTTGCATGCTGGGAGTTGTAGTTTCATAGCAGCTGGACAGCCAAAGGTTGCTGATCCCTGCTGTAGACTGATAGAGCCAACTAGAAAAATGTCGCATGCAGCATTTTTCTGCCCGGTGCTATTTGACATCTAGCATCATGAGTAGTGCATTGGATGTATATGAACCATCCCATAGAAAACCGTGGGATCGGTTCTGGTTTCAGTTTCTCTTCAGAGTTTTTTCTACCATGACCGAGGAAAACTGAGCCAGATCGCTGGACATAAGTGAAGGGGGCCTAAACTTTATATATGGGTTTACCTACCTTGAGAAGTAACACTATATAAAGCTATATGAAATCAGCTGCATCCTGCTGGTATAGGGTGCACTGTGTCTATTTTACTTTACTGGTATGGAAATGTAAAGATCACTATACCAGGATTAGTTCAGATTCAGGTTACTATTCCTATAGAATGCCATCAGATCAGTGGCGTACATACAGGGGTCGCAGGGTTCGCCTTTCCGACCGGGCCCGGCACTCCAGGGGGCCCGGCCGCCTGTGGACCTCTGGCCCCTGCAGTAGTGCAGCTCAGACTCAGGTGTGGGCCCGCGGCGGCCGCAGGTGACAGGAAGATGAACGCTTCCATTGTGGAAGCGTTCATCTCCATAGTGATCTGTATCGCCGTCCTCAGGACAGCGATACAGATGGCAGTGCTGTGGCCGGGCAGGGGAGGGAGGCGTCTTCCTTCCCTGTTCCTCTGATAAGCTGCTGGCCTTGTGCCTGCAGCCTATCAGAGTGGTGCAGGCGGCGTGATGACGTCATTGCGCCGCCTAAGCCGTACAGCGCGGGACACAGGCCGGAAGAGGCCTGCATCGCATCGCTGCCAAGGAGGTAAGTATAAGTGTTTTTTATTTATTTTTTTAAATACCGGACATGAGGGGAGGAGGGGGGTACTTGCACTTACTGGCAAATGAGGAGGGGGGTACTGGCACTTACTGGCAAATGAGGAGGGGGGTACTGGCACTTACTGGCAAATGAGGAGGGGGGTACTGGCACTTACTGGCAAATAAGGAGGGGGTACTGGCACTCACTGGCAAATGAGGAGGGTAGTACTGGCACTTACTGGCAAATGAGGAGGGGGGTTAGCACTTACTGGCAAATGAGGAGGGGGGTTGGCACTCACTGGCAAATGAGGAGGGGGGTACTGGCACTGGCAAATGAGGAGGGGGGTTGGCACTTACTGGCAAATTAGAAGGGGGGTTGGCACTTACTGGCACTGGCAAATGAGGAGGTGGGTTGGCACTTACTGGCAAATGAGGAGGGGGGTTGGCACTTACTGGCAAATGAGGAGGGGGGTTGGCACTTACTGGCACATGGGGGGTTTGGCACTTGATACTGGCACATAGGGTAGAGAGGAGAGAGGCACCTGATACTGGCACATTATTGGGGAGCACAGCGGCACAGTATTGGGGGTAGTAGGATGTTTTGTCCAGATATTGCCTGGGGAAATTCCCCTCCCGAGACCGTGAGGGGGGGCCCCATGGATCAGTTTTCCATCGGGGCCCCATGGATTGTGTGTACGCCACTGCATCAGATGTATGTGAATGGTCCCATTGAAAACTAGTTTTAGGTGCAGTTTCCCTACTGTGTTTTCTGCACCACACCAGAGAGGAACTGAGCTGGATGGTCTGATATATGTGAAGTGAAGGGTGACTGCATATGTGCCAATGCAGGACTAGGCTGTAGGGTAATTAAATCAAAAGTAGGTTTGGGTCTTATGTCCTAATAATTTTCAAATGGGTTATCAAACCCCTAAAATGCCCGCCAAAATGCCCGGGAACCACATACGGGTTATATTTACCCTGCTCCCCATCATCCGCATTGCTCCTGATGCCTGTACGGTGGCCGCTGCATCTCCTGCAGGTGACGCTAGGGAGGCTCCTTCCCATCGCGACCTGTTATTGGTTGCCCCCCTCCGTCGCCAGATGTTTTGATCTGTGCGAGGAGGAGATGCAGTGGCGGCCCTGCGGACATCAGGAGCGACACGACTGCCGAGGAGCGGGGTAAGTATCACCTGTATGCGGTTCCCACGGTTTTTTCGGAGCATTTTTGAGGTTGGATAACCCCTTTAAGGGAAAAATCCACTGAGGGTTTTGGTGCAGAAGGATAAATAAATATAGGAAAGATAGGAAAGGATAGATACATAGATATATTCATCTATCCTTCATATCTATCTGTCTATCTATCTATCTCTCTCTATCTATCTATCTATCTATCTATCTACCTGACTGTCTGCCTATCTATCTAGATTTTTACATTTATTATATCCAATATATATTGGACAAATTATTTGTCCAATATGCAGTATGTTGGATATATGAAATTTACAAAATAGATAGATAGAATTGTCTTTTGCCATGGCACTAATGTTAAACCCTAAAAATCAATTATGACAGCATGTCCTGTTGGGTACATACAGTAAGGACCATGTATTTCTCTTCATTGTGTGATGTTTTCAACATCAGGTGTTTAATTTGTGCTTTAAATCCCACCTAAACTAATCATTTAGAACCGGAGCAGTGAGAGCACAATGGAGGTTTATCTCCTTATTAGTGTAGGTCAGGGCATATATTTTCCTCCATTTACTGTATTTCTTTGAAAGATTACAAACAGGTGATGTCTAATCCATTAACACAGCAGAATCCACAAAGTGTATCTAATGTGTTTATGGTGAGTGGCTACTGGGTAAAAGCTAACGGAGGCCTGATCCTTCCAGGCAGTTAATTGGATGCCTCAATGGTCCAAAATTAAAAGCTCCCCTTCTTTTTTTTTTTTTTTTTAAAGATCCAAATCATCTGCAGATTTGTAAAGGCTTAACAGCTGTCTCTCTAAATAGCCAAAAGATTGACAAAATTCTCCCCAAAAATATTTTTTTTTCTATGCAAATATTGGACCAAATATTTTTATCTCAGGAAAAAAGCAGCGAATATTATTGAAAGAGCCACTTTATTATGAATGTTACTAAATGAGCTATTAACCTCCCTCCCCAAAGCCTCTCCTAGAGTTTCCTACATTTCCAGGTAATTAGTGATGTCCTCAGTTGAAGTGTTTGGCAGAAAGGGGAACACAAACCTCTAATCGCCCTCCTGTGCCGTGTACAGTAACACCAGATAAAAGATAGATAGATAGATAGATAGATAGATAGATAGATAGATAGATAGATAGGAGATAAGATAGATAGATATGTGATAGATAGATAGATAGATAGATTGATTGATTGATAGATATGAGATAGATAGATAGATAGATAGATATGTGATTGATAGATAAAGAGATAGATAGATATGTGATTGATAGATAGAGAGATAGATAGATAGATAGATAGATATGAGATAAGATAGATAGATATGTGATAGATAGATAGATAGATAGATTGATAGATATGTGATAGATAGATAGATAAATATGTGATAGATAGATAGATAGATAGATAGATAGATAGATAGATAGGAGATGGATAGGAGATAGATAGATAGATAGATATGAGATAGATAGATAGATAGATAGGTGATTGATAGATAGATAGATAGATAGATAGATAGATAGGTGATAGATAGATAGATAGATAGATAGATAGATAGATAGATAGATAGATATGAGATAGATAGATAGATATGAGATAGATAGATATGAGATAGATAGATAGATATGAGATAGATAGATAGATAGATAGATAGATAGATAGATAGATAGATAGATAGATATGAGATAGATAGATAGATATGAGATAGATAGATAGATAGATAGATATGAGATAGATAGATAGATAGATAGATAGATAGATAGATAGATATGAGATAGATAGATATGAGATAGATAGATAGATAGATAGATATGAGATAGATAGATAGATATGAGATAGATAGATATGAGATAGATAGATAGATAGATAGATAGATAGATAGATAATCAGACATGGGTGGGGTGGATAGACAGACTGATAGATGAGGGGAAGATAAGTAGACATCCAGGAAGATTGAACTGGCAAAAATAAAAAATAATAATAAACTGTAAAATAAACAGGAGTATAATTGAACAATCCACGTTTATGGAGGATAATAAATGAGCTATTAACCTCCCTCCCCAAAGCCTCTCCTAGAGTTTCCTACATTTCCAGGTAATTAGTGATGTCCTCAGTTGAAGTGTTTGGCAGAAAGGGGAACACAAACCTCTAATCGCCTTGCTGTGCGTTATTCGGCTTGCAGTGTGTACACTGTAGCGACTGTTGTAGCCAGTGCCCAGTGAATGCACTTTACCATTGTGTGCTGACACTCGTGTGAGAGAAGGGGGCTCTGCTGTCCCCAGCTGCCATAGGACCAGGCCGGTCTCAACCTGTCACACTGCCTTTTCTTTCTTTTCTTTTTTGTTGCTTTGGCTAAATCAATCTGTTGACAGCTAACTCATTTTTCCCCTGAAAACTTATTAGCCATTCGGCCTCACAAAACACTCTGAGCCCCCTTTTGTCCAGAAGAGGACTCCAAACCCCATCATTAGCGCTTATTACCCTGAGCAGTTTGACAGCCCCATAGACCTGCTTACAAGACGTCCCATTCATGTCTGCCCAGCATTGAAAAGAAACGGAAATATTCCACCATGTTTCAAGCTGAATAGAGGGGGGAAATCGCCCTCCCTTCGCTCTTGTTCACATTACTTTTGACACAATATTTTTTTTCTTTCTTTTTTTTTGTTGGTGAAAAAGACACACACACTCACAATGGGTGCACAATACACACTGTGAGTACCTTTGGACTATTTGCAGGACTGTTTACTGTCAACAGCCATATTCCTGCTGCACCACAATAGGGCAATGGCATGTCTCGTGTGGGGTTGTTCTTACCTATACATCACATCACATCGCCTTTAGATTTGTCAGCAAAATGGAGAGTTGTTTAGATAGTAGATGATAGATAATCATAGGACAGACGCCTAGCTGGCACCCTGGGGGTTAATAGAAATCTGGTCATTATCAGATTAAAATATTGTAATTGCCAGAATTCATGCATTGTGAAGCCTTCACCTGAGTCTAGGATCCCTTCTACATGGGTCCTACATATGGCGCGGCCATGTAAACAGTTGTAGGAATGTGGTCATGCAGAAAGCAGGAATCCCGCACTGAATGATGTATATTCTCTTTGTCTTTCCGTCTGACTAAGCATTCCTGCATCCACAGACAGATAGCTCATGGCACTGCCCACATTAACAACCTTTACCAATGTAATAGCATGGTACAGGAAGGGTTCATCTATCATTTGTCGTATCTGCAGCCCAATAAAAGTGCCAGTGGAATTCCCATCCCCAGGACAGGAGTATTATAATATATATATAACATAATATATATAATGCCAAAAGGGCACAAATAGAAACCTACACCCAATGAGCAGATTGGAATAAAGGCTGTACGTTTCTGTAGCGTTTTTCTGCTACAATTTTATCTTTATTTATTCATTTTTATTATTATAATTTTTTTTTGTTGGGGGTGGATACACATTTTTTTTTTTTTTAGGCAGTTTTCTCAGCTAAAGCCAAAAGGAATCGGGAAATATAAAAGACTTAAAATACTTATCTCTCCTGCTCGATCCACTTCTGGCTTTGGTTGAGAAATGTACCTAAACCCCCCCCCCCCCCACACACACACACACACACAAAAAATAAAATAAAAATAACTGCTACAAAATCTGCCTTAAAGCAAAATTGAGAGATGTTTAGATAGTACTGTATATATAATCATAGGACAGGCGCATATTTGGCACCCTGGGGTTTAGATCCTTTTTAGTCTGATCCTACCCTTTAGTGTGTTTGCTGGCGTTTTGCAAAAAATAAAATGCAGCAAAAAAATAAAAAAATAAAATGGCATCTGTTCCTATCGTCCCCTGAAAAATGCTATTAGTTATATATGTAACAATTGTATTATCTCTGTTATACAAACTGTTCTTCTTTTTCAAAATTAATAAAAAGATTTTAAAAAGAAAAGAAATACAAAGTTAGAGGTATCTATGAACAAATGGCAAGCAGCAGGATATAGAATAAAAAAAAAGGAACATTATATCCTAATAATAAAATGTGCGAGATTATTATTAGACATCACTGTCATCCTTCTAATACTTATTATAACATTCATGGTCACAAGATGGAGAGAAAAATAGTATACACATGTGCCTATGTAGAGAGTAAAATAATAATAGTAATAATAATAATAAACGTATTATTATTATTATCATACAGTGTAGCATGTAGTATTATTATTATTATTATTATTACCTGTGGTTAATCCATACCCCAACATCAAGGTGTAGTGAAAATAAAAAAAAATCTACTATTTTTATTATTATAATATGGTGAAAGAAAATGGAAATTAAATCCAATCCATAATTTCTACTTGTCTATTTCAATTGAAATACATAAAATTTTCTTTTCCTTCCAGGTGCATCTCTTCCATTTCAGCATTTCAGGGCGATTTTTATACATACAAAAACAAAAAACAAAAACAAAAAAAAAAACATGTATTGGAGAAATTAGGTGGTACAAATATTAAATGATATCTAGATAATATCTGTAAACCTCCAGGCTGTTCCGCCGGCCCTCCCTATGTATCCAGGTGATATTCTGCTTCTACCTGTTTAGTTAGAAGCAGTCCCTGGCACACAATGGGAAACGTGGTTGGTAGAAGTGAAGAAATAATGCTCTAAAAGTAGGAAAGAATTCTCAGCACATATTTTATTTTAGCTTCTTCATTAGATCCATAGATTTGGTGCACATGCGTCTACAAGTCACCTGCGCACATACAGACAAGCAAAGGAGGTCTAACATTGGCAATCCTTTAAATAAGTCACCATCATATAATATATAAAAAAAAAAAAAACAAAGCAAAAAAAAAATAATAATATAACAGCGTCTTTTTTCCAACATGAAATACCCACAGGATGTGTATGGGGAAGGCGTTCACACCTGGCAACTTGGCATTTAGAGGCGTCATCAAGGTCCCCAAAACGAAGGTGAGAAAGCCTTACAGTCTCCTTCTAGACAGTGAGTTCTCATCAATAATGGAAGGAGGAGTGTGACTCTCCCTGGTGTTGTGACAGCCCCAGTGCGTTGTCCCTGCGGCCACGGCTGTTCTGCTTAGTCAGGCACTGTTCTGAGTTTAATCTCCTGGTTTTTGCTGCGTTAAGTATGCCCCATAGGTCAGATGTCACATTCACTGTCGCTGGATGTGATGGAAATGGCAGAGGTGGCCGCTTTGCTGGACAGGCTAGCTGCAGGACTTGATGCTGAGCCCAACTGTTCCCCTCTCTCGTCTGGGCCCAATGAGCGTCCAGATCCCTGGGACAGGACCTGCTGCTGCAGCCTGACAAAACACAACAGGAAAGGACAGTCACCATAAGCCACAGAGAAGGCATTCAGAGTCTCATTGTACATCACTTGCTTTGTGCAGCCCCCCTACAACCAGAGCTGATCGATGACACCTACAGAATGGGCTGCCGACACCCCCCATTCTATAGGAAAATTCTATAAGGGGTGCATATTGTGATATCAATGGTTCATAATAACCTGGAGATCATAAAATGTGCTAGAGTCCTATTCCTGACACAGAGGAGCGCAGTGTTCAGGAGAGGGTCTTCCATTTTTCATAAGCGAATGTGAGGATGTAGCCATGAGAGGCATGAACATCCTCCAGACATGGCTGCAGCAGACAGTGCCATGGACCAGGGCTGCACACAGAGCACACCGCAAGTGATCGCCTCTATACACATACTATATACATCTACAGCTGTGCTCTTTACCACTGCTAAGGCGCATATGTGATTTGAAATGTTACATGATTAATAGATCCCTGTGTAACTGTGTAAGTAAATGACATAAGTGTCAGGAAATACAAAGACAGTGTATATAAAATATATTTAACTATGTTATTGGATCTATCTATCATCTATCATGCTTATATTTATTTATCTGTCTATTTATCTATCCATCCAATATCTATATCTATCTATCTATCTATCTATCTATCTATCTATCTTTCATCTATCTATCTATCTATCTATCTATCTATCTATCTATCTCATATCAATGTCCCTCATATCTATCTATCTATCTATCTATCTATCTATCTATCTATCTATCTATCTTTCATCTATCTATCTCATAGTTGTTTATCTGTCTATTTATCTATCTATCCAATATCTATCTATCTATCTATCTATCTCATATCAATGTCTCTCATATCTATCTATCTATCTATCTATCTATCTATAGTATATAACTACATATCTATCTCTTTTCAAGCAAATCGCTTCAGTTCTTAACCACTTTACCAAAATGTATCCGACATAGCCGAATACAAAAGCAATATAGATAGATAAATAGATATAGATAATATAGATCGATAGATGGCTATGCAATTGAGTCGATTTGATCATATTAGGAAGTGTGTGTATATATATATATATATATATATATATATATATATTATACTATGACTATGAGAAATGCATGCACCAGCTCGCAGTGTATAAATCAATACGGTTAACACTAAAATAAACATACTTTGACCATTCTGCATGTATGAAGTAGCTAAAAAGACCAGTAAGAAATAGAATAATCTACTGGAAATGAATGATTATATTTTACTGTAATCAAATGTCTATAGTTTAATAGGTCCAATAATAACATAATTATACAGTACATGTCCATAGGTGTCTGGGGCCATGTTCATACCTGTTCTTGGCTGCCGCTGCTCGGTCTCTTTGCCTCCGGTTTTTGAACCAATTTCCTACTTGTGTTGGGGTAAGTCCGGTGGCCTGGGCCAGTTCTCTCTTTTTGCTGGGGTTTGGGTAAGGGTCTTGTAGATACCATTCCCTAAGTAAATGCCTTGTTCGTTCCTTAAAGCAGTGCGTCTTCTGCTCTCCATCCCAAATAGTTCTGGGCAGAGGGAACTTCTTCCTGACTCTGTACTTGTCTACCGGCCCCAGGGGTCTCCCCCTTAGTTTTTCAGCTTCTTGGTAATGAGCTTCCAACCACAGAGCCTGCAGCTTGGTGTGAGAATCCTTGGTGAATTTGTGGTTTTCCAAAATGTGGTAGAGTTCTCTGAAGTTGCCGGTGTGAAAAGCCACGATGGCCCTGGCGCGCAGCACCGACTCATTTTTATTGAGGGCCTCGCAGGCGGCGGGTGCTACTGGCAAAGACCAGAGAAAACGACCCAATCGTTCGATGTCCCCGCTCTCTTCCAGGGTCTCGCACACCCCAGCGACCTGCTGGGGGCTGAAGTTCAAAATGGGCAGCTGAAACATTGAAGCTGCTTATGGAAATGGGGCTTTGACGCAGAATCCGACACGAGACAAGGAGAGGACACACGGCACCAGGCGCAGCCTCCCCTTTCGCAGAGACGATGATCTCTTGGATGCACTTGCTAACTCCAAGAGCCAAGCTAAAGGTATCACACAGCCGATCTGCTGTTAAAGGGAAAGAAGCTGCCCTGAGCCAACAAACGATTTTCTATTGGACTTGGCAGATTGGCTGCTCGGTTGCCATGGCTCCTTGTCAATCAGTGTCAGCCTTTGCCAATCAAAGCAGAGGGAGAGGGGAGATGTTTCAGCACCTCCCAGGGCTCGACAGCGCCCAGCGCATCCCATCCGAGCTGCCTGCACCCTGTCTGTGACCCGCACACATTGCACATGGACAGGAGGGTATAGACAGAACACCTAGAACATTTCCCATCAGAGACGAGCGACTGGCATCCAATTAGAAAGGTGACAGCACCGATGAAACTCCCTCCCTGTAATAAATCCTCATGGAGGACCCAGGCGGAGAGGATGCGGTGCAATGGACCGGAATGACAAATAAGCAGGCACCGCCGATGCCCCATTCTACGGGCACAGTGGGCAAATGGGGCTGTAAGGGTTAACCTGGCATTGCCCAGGATCTAGAAGATGTCTATCTACCCCCCCCCCCCTACCTCCTGACACATTGACTCATGTAAAAATATTATCAGTCCTATGGCTGCATGGTGCACAGGAAAAGCCGAGAAGAGCTGCAGAGGGTGAGAAGTCATTTCTAGGTCAATGTGCACAGAAAGGAGAAGGGAGAAAAATAGATAAATAAATAAACAAACAAACCCTTTCTTATGATGATTCCTTGGCATGGAGAGGTTAAAAACAAAAGCTGGCTAATTGCACTGGTTGCAGCCTATATAAAGGGCATGTGACAATAAAGGTGACATGCACAATGGATTTTATGAGGAGGGTAGCTGCCATGTAGGCTGCCCCCCCCCCCCATGTGCTTTTATGAGGATGGTAGCTGCCATGTAGTCTGTTCCCCCCATGTGCCTTTATGAGGAGGGTAACTGCCATGCAGTCTGTTCCCCCATGTGCCTTTATGAGGAGGGTAGCTGCCATGCAGTCTGTTCCCCCCATGTGCCTTTATGAGGAGGGTAGCTGCCATGTAGTCTGTCCCCCCCCCCCCCATGTGCCTTTATGAAGAGGGTAGCTGCCATGTAGTCTGTTCCCCCCATGTGCCTTTATGAGGAGGGTAGCTGCCATGTAGTATGTTCCCCCCCCATGTGCCTTTATGAAGAGGGTAGCTGCCATGTAGTCTGTTCCCCCATGTGCCTTCATGAGGAGGGTAGCTGCCATGTAGTCTGTTCCCCCCATGTGCCTTTATGAGGAGGGTAGCTGCCATGTAGTCTGTTCCCCCCCATGTGCCTTTATGAGGAGGGTAGCTGCCATGTAGTCTGTTCCCCCCATGTGCCTTTATGAGGATGGTAGCTGCCATGTAGTCTGTTCCCCCATGTGCCTTTATGAGGAGGGTAGCTGCCATGTAGTCTGTTCCCCCATGTGCCTTTATGAGGAGGGTAGCTGCCATGTAGTCTGTTCCCCATGTGCCTTTATGAGGAGGGTAGCTGCCATGTAGTCTGTTCCCCCATGTGCCTTTATGAGGAGGGTAGCTGCCATGTTCTGTTCCCCCCATGTGCCTTCATGAGGGTAGCTGCCATGTAGTCTGTTCCCCCCATGTGCCTTTATGAGGAGGGTTCCCCCCATGTGCCTTCATGAGGGTAGCTGCCATGTAGTCTGTTCCCCCCATGTGCCTTTATGAGGAGGGTAGCTGCCATGTAGTCTGTTCCCCCATGTGCCTTTATGAGGAGGGTAGCTGCCATGTAGTCTGTTCCCCATGTGCCTTTATGAGGAGGGTAGCTGCCATGTAGTCTGTTCCCCCCATGTGCCTTTATGAGGATGGGAGCTGCCATGTAGTCTGTTCCCCCCCATGTGCCTTTATGAGGAGGGTAGCTGCCATGTAGTCTGTTCCCCCATGTGCCTTTATGAGGAGGGTAGCTGTCATGTAGTCTGTTCCCCCATGTGCCTTTATGAGGAGGGTAGCTGTCATGTAGTCTGTTCCCCCCATGTGCCTTTATGAGGAGGGTAGCTGCCATGTGCTGTTCCCCCCATGTGCCTTTATGAGGAGGGTAGCTGCCATGCAGTCTGTTCCCCCATGTGCCTTCATGAGGAGGGTAGCTGCCATGTAGTCTGTTCCCCCCATGTGCCTTTATGAGGAGGGTAGCTGCCATGCAGTCTGTTCCCCCATGTGCCTTTATGAGGAGGGTAGCTGCCATGTAATCTGTTCCCCCCATGTGCCTTTATGAGGAGGGTAGCTGCCATGCAGTCTGTTCCCCCATGTGCCTTTTTGAGGAGGGTAGCTGCCATGTATTCTGTTCCCCCCATGTGCCTTTATGAGGAGGGTAGCTGCCATGTAGTCTGTTCCCCCCCATGTGCCTTTATGAGGAGGGTAGCTGCCATGTAGTCTGTTCCCCCATGTGCCTTTATGAGGAGGGTAGCTGCCATGTAGTCTGTTCTCCCCATGTCCCTTTATGAGGAGGGTAGCTGCCATGCAGTCTGTTCCCCCCATGTGCCTTTATGAGGAGGGTAGCTGCCATGTAGTCTGTTCCCCCATGTGCCTTTATGAGGAGGGTAGCTGCCATGTAGTCTGTTCCCCCATGTGTCGTTACACACTGCTCGTCCTTCTCAGTGCAATTGCTAAGATTATGTCAAGACAACAAGTACAGAAGCATCTCCCTCTCCATTGCCGCATTCCGACCTACAAAAGGGGAAGGGAGGGATCCCAGCCTATTAATATTATTTGCATCCGATATGCATTCTTCTTCTTGCTATTTCCAAAGCAATTGTTAAGACTATTCTTCCCTCTGCCTCCCAGATCTGTTTTAAAAAAAATAATTTTCTATAAAGACAGAAGAGTTGCGGATACAGAAGCTATGGAAGGAATAAGCCACCCCTCTCTCTTCTCTGTGGACAGAGGCAGCATTAGCAGCGAGGTATGCCAGCGTCTTTTATTTAGTATCAAGAACAATTTGTCTTTTGCTCGTGAAGATTTGGTAAATAAGAAGGCAGATAGATACCGCAGATGGTTGGAGGTGTCGGGTCGGATTAGGATACGCCTCAGTACAGTGCTAAGCTCATTCTGACGGAAAACCCTGATATTATTTTCACAGATCCACGCAGTTCACTTGAAAAAAAACCCTCCGAGCCATTTACATCATTTATGGGAGGCTCGCTGCTAGAGGGATGAGAACGCTTTCAATACTGCTCATTTTCATAGAATCAGACAGCCAGACCACAAGATCCCAGGCGGATTTTTTTTTATCGGATGTGGAGTCATGGATCTCCCCTTTAAGTTTTAAGGCGGTTTGACAGCAATCAGGCTCAGGGTTTACAGCATTAAAATCCACTATTTACTGCTATGTGTGGCTTTTACTTAATTGATAGGACTGCATAATATATTTATTAAGACAATATCATCCTGACAGTCACACACATTTACGCAGTTTTGTATACAGTTTACACATGTTTCCCAATGTAGTCCGAAATTCATATAAAATTATATTATTTTACATTCTTCCTAGTGCAAATACAGATATCCGTATAGTCATGGAGTTGGCTGTATTGTTCAAACCAATAATAATTTGTTTTTTTCAAACCAAAAATAATAACATTTTACACTATTATTGAATGGGGTTTTACATGCAGTGGATTTTTTTTTTTTTTTAATCCCATTATAATGCCTATAGATGTGTGAGAAGAAGCTGGATGTGCAACAGAGGACCTATATTATATATGTCCCCCCCACCAAATGTATGAGGTGGCCTGATCACATATCCCATATCTGGACATTGATTGCTAGGGGGATCTATATATTATAATAGTGGCTGATTTTCTCAGGTGGGAAAATACATGAAATGATTTCTTTTCTTATGTCCTTATTAATCCTGAATCCTTACTGATCCCTCATCCTCATCAGCAGCACTGCATATCTACTGCAGCTCCTGCAAAATCGGACAAGGACTGATAGAAAATCGCTATTTTATTTTCTACAATATCTATTATATTCAGACAGGATCCATCAATTTTTTGCAAATATAAAATACTAAAACAATATTACCCTGGAATGTAATTTCTAGTCACTGTCTAGTCATGATTTTAAGGCTTAGAATATCCATTCATTTTATCAACCAAAAAAGAGGAGAAGGTATAGTAACTATCAGTCTTTGTCATAACCTAGATATTTAGCATGATATACACGGAGGCTGAGTTTTATACGATATTTTATGAATAAAATATCAGATATAAAAAAAAATCAATGCATTAATAATTATATTGGGAAACAACTTGATTTTTTTTTACGAATCGATGTAACATTGACCCCCCAGTAGTTGAAACACTGTCAGTCGAGGGTGCAATGTGCAAGACTGCAATTCCATCCAATGGCCACAGGCTGTAGATCTGCTAGTAGTCAGAGACCTCCCTGCCCCTGTATGTGTGGAAGAGAGATGTAAAGCAGGGCACAGCACTCCCTCCACATAGGGTCACTTGTCCAGCTTCTATAATAAAATGCAGAGAATGGTATTTACTGAATACAGAGCTTCCAAACCACACTGGTGGTGTACATATCAAAAAATATTCAGCCAATCTTTCCTAGGACCTCCAAAAATTAAGAGGGATACAGTTACAATGTATCCACAGGGCACAGAAAAATCTATACCCAGATGACTTTGCTTCCAACAGCCTCACATAAATTGGGATGCAAAAATGTCATCATTGGTTACTTAGATAGCATATTGTCTATAGCCTGTAAATACACAGCCTAGACAACTAATCTGAATGCCCAGAATAGTAAGGGTGTTCTAAGTCCTATGTGCACCAGCTATTATAGTTATTTTTGTACAATCTTCTGAATTAGTTCCTTATGTTCTTACATCTACCTGCAATAAACGGTAAGTGTTTCGGTGAAAATATGTACAAACTGAAAATGTATATTTTGGCAGCTGCTATGACCATAGATGTAACTAACAACCAAAGTGGCAGAACAGCCATGTGCCACTGTCCATAACCCCAATAACATAACATTCTGAATACAATATATTATGAGCCCTGGCATGCTGAGAACCTCTGAGCAAGTGAAGACTGACTAAATGGTGTGGGGATGATCTGCCCTTAAGCATATACAGGCGATCATTATGCAGGTAACACTAGAATAAAGCCTGCACATTCTTCCTGATTTATAATCAGGGACTCATTTAGGCAGGTGGCAAACTATAAGTATGGAGAAGAAGGGGAAACATAACATTTCTCCACTCTTCTACCCAAAGCCAGTCCTTATCAAACTGTTCTGTTGAAACTATAACTAAATGAACATTTTATACAGACAATATAATATTGTCTTGGTATGTCTGTAAATGACATCTGCATATACATCACATTCTGATGGATTATACAGGGATGAGTGGATGACTTCCTACAGAGGAGTTCCTGTACTGCACTAGGAGAATCTTTGCATTCTGCAGAAAAACAGGCAGCAGCCTGATGACATTTGTCAGAATCTTATTCACATGTCGTTGTTTTTGTAAGACTTAACAGAATGCTATTAAACAGCCATCTTTGGGCAGACAGTAACAGAGCTGTGAATGCTGAGGGATTTCAGCTCTAGAGCCAGCAGAATTCTGAATGCAGAATTTTCTATTATATTGTATAAGAACAACTATGAGTATATAATAGGCTATAGACCCTGCTGCACTGATGGATATGCAGTACAGGATAGCAGTCTGTGTATCTTATCTAGAGACTGCTGCTCTGCTACTACTGTGTATAGTACATGTGATCTGTGCAGCAGTTTCTATATACTAGCATAGAAATTATGTATAATTTATCTAGCAATATCACTAATGTAGAACAGTTTTCCCATAGTGAAAGATTCATGATACTGATATTCCCATGCTCTCAAAGTAGCTCAGGACTACTGCCACTGTAAATATTAGGGGTTACATTATTTGGACATCTCATTGTGAATGTGGAAACACAAATGGGAGAACAGCCTAACCTGTTGTAATGCTATTGATTGATTTTTAAAGACCACCTCTCCTAACCAGGGTACAGTTCACTGATATATACACAATTCATATCTGTATAAGAAGTCACTTTGTAAATGCATTAAATTACTTACCTTGTACTGATCCTAAGTCATAACCTATAATCTAGAGCAGCATTCATAATTCTGTGGGATGTTATAATAATAATAATTATTATATAGCGCCACCATATTTCGCAGCGCTTTACAAATTTAGCGGGTTCATGTACAAAACTAGAGATCAGCGAATTTCGTTTACTGGTATAAGCAGAATGGCGTTATGGATTCCGTTACCACGGACCTTAACGCAATTCTACGATGGAATGCATGACAGAATGCCTTCAGAGGCTTTCCGTTATTCATTCTGTCATAATAGAAGTCTATGGGCTGCAAAACGGATCCGTCCCATTTCCGTTATGCAGGGGAGTCCTCTAAAGGCATTCCGTTATGCATTCTGTCATAGAATTGTGTCATGGTCTGTGGTAACGGAATCCATAACGCAATTCAGCTTTTACCAGTAAACGAAGCGTGAACGAATTTCAAAATATGAAATTCGCTCATCTCTATACAAAACCAGAGACATCACAATATAACTGGCTAACATACAACTGAAACACTAGGGGTAAGGACCCTGCTCGCAAGAGCTGACAATCTATGTTATTGAAAACAGTCAACAAACTAGTAGCTGAACCACTACAATGTTAATTCTTCCAACATCAGATAACACAGTAACTGGTGTCAAAACTCTACTTTGGGAATACAGTATTCACATGCTGGAGTTTTGCTGCAAAAATTTCTGCGACTGTACAATCAATCTGATCAGGCTTTGTAGGAATCCATGTGCATGCTGAAAACACAACCTCATGCAAATGCAAGGAAAGGATTTTTTAGCTGCAGACATGTCAAGAATGAATCTTCCATGTGTAAATTAACTCTTAGGATTCAAATCAATAAAGAAAGTTCAGTGTGTAGATATAGAGTCACAAGGAATGCTGGGAGATCTCAGCTCTGCAGCCCTCAGAATTGCGAATTCAGCTCTAGACTATATTACATGCTATAGTTCAGGATAAGCACAAGTAGATGGATTTCTGCTCTGTTGGAATTAAGTTATATGGGCACCAAATGCAAAATTAAATCTTTCAAGTATATTATACAGAAATTTGTTCTTGTTCCCATGTCACAGCATGTTGGGTCGTGTGTGGTCCTATGTATGTGCATCTGTTTAAAGCATCATGACTCACATGTAGCCACATGCATAGTTTATTTTATTTTATTTAGTTCATATAGAACTTTACTTTTAGCAATAAGAACTATACTGAATCTACTGCATACAACAGTATATAATATGAGATTTGATAAAAAGAATATCTAGCATTCTTAGGCCCCCTGCACATATGTCCAGCTATCCGGCTCAGTGAAGAAGAAAATGCCAGAGTGGAGCTGAGTCTGAACTGATCCCATAGTTTTCTATGGGATAGTTCTCATACATCCGGTGCATCAGTTGTGATGTTGGATGTCAAATAGCGCCGGACAGAAACGCGCTGCATGCTCAGTTTTCCTGTCTGGCGCAATCAGTATACAGACACCAGATCTGGGCACTGAAGAGCAGTTCACATCTATCAGTTGTGTCCGGCTCCGGCATAAAACAACTGAATGTTACAGAAATCTTTGCCATTTCCCTTGAATCACTAGTCCAAAAGTGTGACACAAATGTCAGAGGGAAACTGATACCTGAATGTATCCCATGCTTTCTCATGGGAGCAGTTACAACATTCGCTATGAAGTGGGATGTCTCCCTGTACCAGACAGAAAAAAGTTGCATGCATCGCTTATCTATCTGGCTATGTTCAGCTATGGATGCACCTGCTCTTTACACAAAGTGCACAACTTTATCATGCATTGTTTGCAGCTCAGACATAAAGCAACTGCTGGACACAAGTGATATTTGTATGCCATGAATGTTTTTTTGTCACAGATTCCGAATGAGGTGTTGTAGTGTCCCTTGGCAGGCTATGGGTGCCATATAATAAAACTATACAATATTGATCCTTAATATTCAGTGCCTTGGAAAAGTAGTCACCCCCACCCCTTTGACTTTTTTTGGAGTTTTGGTGCCTCACAACCTGGAATTAACATGGATTGTTTGAGGATTTGCATCATTTAATTTACAGAACATGTCTACTACTTTGAATATGTTTTTTTTTTTCTTTGTGAAGCAAACAACAAATAGGACAAAATAACAGAAAAAGTCAATGTGCATAACTATTCACCCCCTTAAAGTCAATGCTTTGTAGAGCCACCTTTTGCGGTAATCACAGCTCCAAGTTACTTTGGATAAGTCTCTATGAGCTTACCACATCTTACCACTGGGATTTTTGCCTATTCCTCCTTGCAGAACTGCTCCGGCTCCTTCAGGTTGGATGGTTTGCGCTTGTGAACAGCAATCTTCAAGTCTGACCACAGATTTTCTATTGGATTGAGATCCAAGCTTTGACTAGGCCATTCCAACAGATTTACATGTTTCACCTTAAACCACTCAAGTGTAGCTTTAGCAGTGTGTTTGGGGTCAGTCCTACTGGAAGGTGAACCTCAGTCCTAGCCTCAGATCACGCACAGAGTGGTACAGGTTCTGCTCAAGAATATCCCTGGATTTAGCACCATCCATCTTTCCCTCAACTCTGACCAGTTTCCCAGTTCCATCCCCCCATGATGCTGCCACCACCATGTCTCACTGTGGGGATGGTGTTCTTTGGGTGATGTGATGTGTTGGGTTTGTGCCAGACATAACGTTTTCTTTGATGGCCGAAAAGTTAAATTTTTGTCTCATCATACCAGAGTACCTTCCTCCATACATTTTGGGAGTCTCCCACATGCCTTTTCACAAACTCACAACGTGCCTTTTTGTTTTTTGCTGAAAGTAATGGCTTTCTTCTGGCCACTCTGCCATAAAGCCCAACTCTATGGAGCGTACGGCTTATTGTCCGTCCTATGTACAGATCCTCCGGTCTCTGCTGTGGAACTCTGCGGCTCCTCCAGGGTTACCTTAGGTCTCTGCTCTCTCTGATTAATGTCCTCCATACCCGGTCCATGAGTTTTGGTGGGCGAACGTCTCTTGGCATGTTTGCTGTTGTGCCATACACCTAATTAGGGATGAACAGACCCGTCGATGTTTGGGTTCGCCAGGTTCGGCCGAACTTTGGATCAAAGTTCGGGACCCGAACTCGAAGCCAAACCCCATTGAAGTCTATGGGGACCTGAACTTTGGTGCACTAAAACGCCTGTAAAATAGTCATAGTAAGGTTCCATTCACATGTCCGCAAAATGGTTCCACATCCGTTCCGCAAATGCGGAACCATTCATTTTCAATGGGGCCGCAAAAGATGCGGACAGCCCACAGTGTGCTGTGCGTTGTCCTTGTAGCGGGGATCCAGCAGGGTGGCCACCCAGTAATCAGCACGGGTTAGAATGTGGGCAACTCGGCCATCGTTGCGCAGGCACTGCAGCATGTTGTCGCTCGTGTGCAAGGCTGCCCAGAGGCAACAATAAGCTGTCCTCTGTGAGAGGTGTATCGTCTGTGTCCTCTGTATCCCCCCAGCCACGCTTCATTGATGCCCATAAGCTGCTTTGGGTGCCACCCTGCTGTGAACACGGTTGCTCTTCCTCCTCCTCCTGCAGGACTGTGCCCTGGCTGGACAGTTGTGTACCTGGCCTCTGTTGGTGCAGTAACCCACCCTCCGAGCCACTTGTGAATGACTGGCCAGATAACCGTGTAAATGATCCCTCTTCCTCCTCTGCCACATCCTCTTCCATCATCGCCCAAAGTGTTTTTTCAAGGAGACATAGAAGTAGGATTGTAAGGCTAAGGACTGCGTCATCGGCACTGGCCATGTTGGTGGAGTACTCAAAACAGCGCAACATGGCACACACGTCACGCATAGAGCCCCACTCGTTGGTGGTGAAGTAGTGCTGTTCCGCAGAGCGTCTCACCCATGCGTGCTGCAGCTGAAACTCCACTATTGTCTGCTGCTGCTCGCACAGTCTCTCCAGCATGTGCAAGGTGGAGTTCCACCTTGAGGGCATGTCGCATATGAGGCGGTGAGCCGGAAGGCCGAAGTTACGCTGCAGCGCAGACAGGGGACCAGCAGCAGGATGAGAACGCCGAAAGCACGCACAGACGGCCTGCACTTTCTTCAGCAGCTCTGACATATCGGGGTAATTTTTGAGGAACTTCTGCACCACCAAATTCAGCACATGCGCCAGGCAAGGGATGTACGTCAAACCTGCTAGTCCCAGAGCTGCTATGAGATTTCGCTCGTTATCGCACACCACCAGGCCAGGCTTGAGGCTCAGCTGCACCAACCACTCATCGGTCTGTTGTTCCATGCCCGTCCACAGCTCCTGAGTTTCAAACAGCCTGCTGTCGTTTCCCCCTGACTGTGCTGAAGTTGGTGGTGGAGGAATCGGAGTAGGGGGAGGAGGCAACATGAGGCAATAAGAAATGTCCTGCAATCCTCGGTGGCGGTAGGACATGCACCAAACTGCTATCTGCCTCAGGCCCAGCCGCCACTACATTTATCCAGTGTGCAGTTAGGGAGATATAACGCCCCTGCCTGTGCTTACTGGTCCACGTATCGGTAGTTATGTGGACCTTGCCACAGATGGCGTTGCACAGTGCACACCTGATTTTGTCTGCCACTCGGTTGTGCAGGGCAGGAATGGCTCGCTTGGAAAAGTAGTGGCGGCTGGGAACCACGTACTGTGGGGCAGCCCCCGCCATAAGGTTTTTAAAAGTCTCCGTCTCCACCAGACGGAATGACAGAATTTCAAAGGCCGGGAATTTTGAAATACTGGCATTCAGGGCCAGGTATTGCAGGTGGGTAAGGGGGTACTTCCTCTTTCTCTCCAGTGTTTGGGGGATCGACAGCTGAACGCTTTCATGGGACAGTGTGGACATGCTGGGTGACGCTGGTGGTGTTCCTGCCACATCCTCTGTTTGTGGGGTGGCAGGTGCCACTGTCACTCCAGAGGGGGAGGAAGAGGCTGAGACCGCAGCAGAAGAGGGAGCAAAAGGAGCCTGAGATCTTTTGTGGTTTTTCAGGTGTTTACTCCACTGCAGCTCGTGCTTTGCATTTAGATGCCTGGTCATGCAGATTGTGCTCAGGTTTAGAACATTTATGCCTCGCTTCAGGCTCGGATTGTACAGCGTGAAATGCACTCATGTCTTGCTGTCAGCACATTGTGTGAAGAACTGCCACTCCAGGAAAGTCCTTGGAGCTGGCTTTGGTGTGCTCAGTCCCTGGGTGCAGTGGGCAGTAGCAGGCATACTGGCTAGGGGACGGGCATTCTGCTTTAGCACCCTGCTCCCTCTTTTGCTGTGAGGCTGGCGCTGTGTGACCAACACCTCTTCCTCCAAACTGCACACGTCACTCGCATGACCTTGATTCCATGTGGGGTCTAGGACCTCGTCATCCTCCACATCATCTTCCACCCACTTTTCACCCCTGCCCTCTTTGCCGGTCTGCACACGGCAGAAAGCCGCAGCAGTTGGCACCTGTGTTTCGTCATCAGAGACGTGCTGCGGTGGTCCTCCCATGTCCACATCCTGAAACATAATTGGTTGGGCATCAGTGCACTCAATCTCTTCCACTTCTGAAGCAGGGCTAGGTGGATGGCCCACGGAAACCCCACCAGCAGAGTCATCAAAAAGCATAAGAGACTGCTGCATGACTTGGGGCTTAGACTGTTTGACTGATTTGCAAGGGGATGAGCTGAAAGACAGATGCCAATGGGCTGCAGGTGCCAACTCTGCGCTTTCAGCAGGGGACCGGGTGGGAGACAATGTGAAGGAACTGGAGGCACTGTCAGCCACCCAATCTACTACCCCCTCTACTTGTTCTGGCCTCACCATTTATATACCGGTATTCGGGCCTACAAAATGACGCTGAACATCCTGTCGCTTATGTGCACCTGAGGAAGGTATTTCATTTGGGCGTGTAGTTGGCACAAATCGACCATGTCCCCTCTCTGCAATTGGAGCTCCACCAGCACCAGCACAACCAGGGCCACGTCCCTTATTTGATGCTCTCCTCATTCTTTGAGATCACCCACTGAACTAACAGACAGGTTAACTATATTAAGTTCCCTGTCACGTATGGGCGTGGAGCTGGCACAGATCGACCATGTCCTCTCCCTGCAACTGGAGCTCCACCAGCACAACCAGGACCATGTCCTTTATTTAATGATCTCCTCATTCTTTTAGGTCACCCACTGAACTAACAGACAGATTAACTATATTAATTTCCCTGTCACATATGCAGTGCACATGTATTTTACACCAAAAATGGGTATATGTCACTGGCCGAACTAACAGTCAGATTAACTATATTTATTTCCCTGTCACGTATAAAGTGCGCGTGTATCTGCCACCAAAAAGTGGGTATATGTCACCCATCGAACTAACAGACGGATTTACTATTATATTTTTATGTCAGGGGTACAAAAATGGTGCATTGCACCCACAAAAAAATCACTATAGGTCACCCACAGAATTAACAGCCAGATAAATTATTATACTTCTGTGTCAGGGGTACACAGATTGTGCATTGCACCCACAAAAAAAAATCGCTATAGGTCACCCACAGAATTAACAGCCAGATTCCTAACACTCTCCCTCGCTTCAGCTGCCTGCTTCCTGTCCATGCACTACTCAGAGCTGATGGGCGGTGCTACATGTGATCCAGCTTATATAGAGGCTGGGTCACATGATGCAACGGCCAATCACAGCCATGCCATTACTAGGCAAGGCTGTGATGGCTTCTAAGTGCCCACAGCTTAAAAGCTTTTTGATTGGCTGCCCTGCAGCCTTTCAAAAGCTTTATTAAATGCCCAAACACCGAACTTGAACCCAAACTTTTCCGGCAAAGTTTGGGTTCGGGTACGGGTACCCGAACTCGCAAAGTTCGGTACGGACCCGAACCACTCAACATTACACCTGATACCTTTTTTGCTTTTGTTTCAAACAGCCCTGACTTCTTCTAAGTGTGCCAATACTATCCTTAATGCTTTCCCTAACTCAATACAACGTGTGCATTAAATGATTTAAAGCTTTGCCCCTTTCCTTGTACCGTAAATGCGGAGTCTGAACGTCTTAATAATAATGTGTTTCTGTTGCTTTTAAAATTCCAAAAAGGGAACCTTTAATCCTCATGTGTTCAACTTTCATTATGCCGCACGCGCTTTTTTTTTTTTATCGAAGATAATAAATACATTTTAATAGCGCGCACTAATGGATGCATCAATCCAAGGGTAAGGAGCAGCGAGGAAAATACTGCAAGACATAACAGAAACTTATCAGATTAGAGTAATCTGAATGAAATAGAATTGGGCAGGAACACAGTGAAACAACAGCATAAAAGACCATTGTTGTATAACATAAGGAAAGAAATCAGCGCCTAGAAAGACAAGACATGCACGCCAATGCTACGAGACAATACTTGCCTTTTGTACACATTCAGGGAATCTGTGCTAATAGCTACTTCAAGAGTGTGAACTGCCCGCATGATCCTTGAAATGTCCAGGGACAGGGTCAGAGAGTCTTTAAATCAAATCTCATGTTCTGGGTTCTTTTTGCAATAGATGTTCATGTTGCAGAACATGTGTATTCTGCTATGTGATAAAAATCAGTGAGTAAATAACGTTTCGTGACAGCGGTGAAGCATCTGCAGATAATGCACTAAGTTTACGCAATGGGGGGTTTTTATGGGGGTTTTCTATGTTATATTCTATTATAAATGCAGTGCAAAAGAACCGGGTACTTGCAGATTGTTTTGCTGTATAATTCTAAATAATGTTAATTAATCTAATTTTATGTGTTCATATCTTGTATTGTACCCAGCATAACTTTGTATGGATTGGTCAGGGTTAATGAACCTGACCCAGTCTTTGTAGGAAGTTAAGTGTGGATTCTGGATTCACCCCTAGCTTAGTCTAGTTTAGTAGAGTGTTAGCCGAGTTAGAGGGGGAAGCTACTACATGTGCTTCACACCTCACAGGTCTGGACCAAAGTTGCATAGGATCCCCTTCTCTGAGGACTATCTACTGATAGAAAGACATCATTAAATGTGTGTGTATGAGAGAGAGAGAGAGAGAGAGCAAGGAAAAAGCCTTGGGGTCAGCCAGTAAGGCATTTGCTGATCAAAGCTGATAGACATTACTGCTGTGAGAGGGGAATTGTTTAGACACCCTTCACACTTGGACATGACCTGGCCAGTCAGATCTTTAACCCTGTATCCCTGTATCAGTTGGAAATTACAGCCAGCATTGCAAGAGTAATATTGCCAACCATAGATTCTGCAGAAACTGAGACTCTGGGAAGAAAGAGTATTATGTTCCCCATCCTTGCTCAAATCCATACATTATTATCTGAGAAGAATTGCATTGAGAATTGTTTGAAATTGTGTTTTGATTCTGCACTTAAGTAAAGAGGTTTATTTATCTTTTTAAACAGATATTTTTATTGGGTTTTTCAATAAAATATTTTGTACAACAGTAAACCCCCCCAGCCCCCTTCCTATAGTCCTGTGACCACCAGAGTCCCGAGTCCATGAATCCAGCAACGAGTCTGGCAGTAGATCTCTATGTACAATCATACACACAATGTGCCCCATATCCCGAGGCACATCACATATATCTGTCTCACAAAGCGCCCATCCAGGTAATACATGACATCCAGTTACTCTACAATCATAACTCCCTAGTGCAGCAATGATAATAGCAATAGAATATCACATTGTGACTAGCCTGGGGCTATATATATCCCTGTTAGGTGCATCCAAGAAAACCAAATCTGTCTCAAATTTTTTAATGTAGCCTCTCTTGTGGTAAACATACTTCTCCATTTGAACTAGAGTGTGTACTCTAGTCACCAGTTCATGTATCATCGGTGGTGTTCTGTCTATCCAATGGAAGGCAATACTTTTCCGAGCTTGATAGAGTATCCGCACAATAGCCAGTTTTTTTTTCGCCATACCCGGCAAGATCTCAAAACATCCCAGTACACATGGTAAGGGTGCGACATTAAGGCTAACATCAAAAACAGTGTTTATTAGTTCTATGACCTCTATCCAGTACCGTCTCAATTTTGGACAATTCCGCATGAAATTAATTAAGTCCGCATTAGACATGTCGCATCGTGGGCAGAGGTCTTTCTTCCTATATCCCATTTTTTTAGGACCACTGGCGTTCTATAGACCCTATGCAATAGGTAAGTTTGGGAGACCCTCTGTGCCTCACTGACAGCTAACTGCGGGCAATCTCGCAACAATCCTTCCCACTGTTCTTCAGTTAGGGCTGATATATCATTTTTCCACTTGGCATACAATTGTAGAGGTTTTTTCTTGAGTTGCATATCAATAAGTACACTATTATGAATTGATATTACCCCATTACTGGTACCACTTGTTGCTGTAAGATTTATAATACTATGTTTTGGTGCTGGGGCAATCATTTCAGATTTTTCCTGTGCCTTTATAGCATTTCTAAGCTGCAAATACAAATAAAATAATTTTTTAGGGAAATTGAATTCTTGCTGTAATTGCGCAAATTCTTTCAATGTACCCTCCAAGTACAACTGGGCCATCTATTAAGGTTATATGAGTTCCACACCTGTAGATCGTATAACCAGAAATTTTTGTTTTGCTTCTGGCCTTCCACCACACCTTAAAGATAGCCCACTATCTTTCCTGCCGTATTCATCTTCTCTACATCCCCCTAGCCCCTAATATGTTGTAGCTGACTTGCTAAATAATATAACCACGGGTCTGGTAAGGCCAGGCGACCATTCGTTTTAGGTCCTTGCAAAGTAGTAAATTTAATACGAGGGATACCTTTCTTCCATATTAAGTCCCTAAACAGGGCATTTACTCTTTAGAAAAAATGAAGCGGGATCCAGCAAGGTGTATTATGGAGAAGGTACAGTAACTGGGGCATCAGTATCATTTTTACGAGATTGGTCCTCCCGACCATGGAGAGCGGCAGTTTAACCCATGTATTTACCTTATTTTTGAATCTCCCCCTCCTCATAATATGGCTGCTTTTGGAAGAAGCGTTTATTCTTTGCATTTTGCAATAATTTGTCATTTAATTTTTGCTGTGCATCCTTCCACCTTGTCTCAGTGTCCGCTGTTGGAGCAGCGACATGTGCTGCCTCCAAGAGCCCCACCTTAGTAGTCAATCTTTGTACTGTTAATTTGGTTTCAGTTTTTTAGCATTAATATCTACTATTAATAGCCCCCTTAAATAGGCTTTTGTGGTGTCCTATACCACAAGTTTAGACGCCGACGGGAGATTAAGGTAAAAAAATTCCTTCAGTTTATCTCCTATGCCCCCAAGATCCGGTAACACATGTAACCAGTGCGGATTGAACGCCTAGACCATATTCCTCTGTATTCTGGTCGGCTGAAAGTCAGCTATCGCCAGAACCGCCGAGTAGTCCGAAAGTCTACGTGGTAAGTATTGCACATCCCGGATAAAGCGCCCCATATTAGCATTCCCTAATATTAGGTCAATCCTCGATAAAGAGTCACACGAATACTGTTTCGTCGATGGATTTTTCAACCGCCAGAAATCTAACAGAAGAGATTCCCGTAGAAGCTTTCCAAATGGGGTAAGGTCGCACCCAGGAGAGTGAGAGCCCCCTCCTATCTTGTCCAACGCAGGGTTCACAATACTGTTAAAGTCTCCCATAACTATGACTGGAACATCTGGTAGGTCCGCTAAGTAAGCCAGAAAAGACTTAAGTACCCATGGGGAATATGGCAGTGGGATGTAAACTCCTATTATCACACACCAGGTAGTATACAGTGTACAATGTAGGCAGATATATCTCCCTTCTCTATCTATCTTATACGAGATACAGGTAAAAGATATGGATTTATGCACTAAAATGCTTACGCCCCTCGCATACGTAGAGTACGTAGCATGGTAACACTGTCCAGACCACTGTGGACTAAGCAGCTTTGTTTGATCCTCCAGTAAATGTGTTTCTTGGATGCAACATATCACAGGGTGGTGCTGGTTGACACTATCTAGAATAGCCCGCCTTTTGTTGATGTCCTTCACTCTAGTGTTCCAGCTGAGAAAGTGAACTATTCCTGCCATGACAGTATCTCAATCATCAGGACATTGAGACGGATGAGGTCTAGGGTGTCTATGGCTAAAGGGCACAATATATTTCCCATGTGATGTACCGGGACTCTGGCTACGGAATATCGAGGAAACATGGTCACAGTTTACACACTTAAAACTACCTAAACGAATAGAACCGAAGTGGCACTATAGTCTCAACAGCGGGGCACCACCAAATAGACCCGGGTTACAAGGCCTGTGGGATCACAATAGCCACCGCCGTCGAGGCCGGGCACCAGTAAATTGCCTATTTACCCCAAACGCAGGGCGGTATTAGCAATAAATATAACTATATGAAAAACAGAGAACAATTCTTATCGCAAGTAGAGAATATACGATGTATGCGACATACGCCCTCTCCTCCTGCACCTCAAGAACAAAAAGTATTAAACCCAATGCGAGATGTTCCTTCCATTGGTAGGTTGGAGGAGCCACTCTGCTCTACACATTTTAAATCACTTATAAGCTCACCAGCCATACTGTCACACATACCGACTGTCACACCACATGCCCTCAATGACAAATGCGTGGATTATCAACGCGTCTTCCAGCCATCAGTTTCCATTTGCCGTCAACTGTAGCTCATGACGGTCCAGCCACTTAATTGCTGCCTCTGGGTTGTCGTGGAAAGTCGTAGTCCCCAAGGCCACTATCCGCAACTTGGCAGGGTATATCATGGAATATGCAACATTCAGGGACCGTAGACGTTTCTTTAAGTCCAGAAATTTTGCTCTCCTTTTTTGTACTTCCTGAGAGAAGTCCGGGTATAGCGACACCTTTTATCCATTAATAGTAAGATCCGACAACTCTCTAGCTTTCCTCAAAATAATGTCACGATCTCTGTAGTGCAGTAATTTCACCAGCAAGGGTCTCGGAGGCGCCCCTGGGGGTAGTGGTCGGGTAGGAACTCTATGAGCCCGTTCCACAGCAAAAAACTGCGTCAACACCTCCATGCCAAATTTGTTTTTAAGCCAAGTTTCAAAAAATTCAGCCGGATGGTTTCCTTCAGCCTTCTTAGGTATGCCAACCATTCTAATGTAATTTCGGCGGGCCTGGTTTTCCAGGTTATCCTGTTTGGTGGCAATGACATCCACCCGTCTGGCGTACTCTCTCATATTTCTTTTCAGAGGGGGTAAGGTATCCTCAACCACACCCATTCTATCTTCTAGGGCCGTGGTGTGCTCTGCCAGTTTTCTCAAATCATGGCGTACAATAGGGACATCTTCTTTGATTGCTCCAACTTGTTCAGTAAGAGTAGTAGGCGACTTGCCACAAATAGTTATGGTCAGCATGACATCTTTCAGAGTAGGCTCGTCTGAATCAGACTCTATAGCCCCCATAGTATTATCTGCATCGTCAGGGCACAGTGGAGAGAATTTATTGGACTGGATGACAGGCCCCCCAGACAGCTCCTCCAGCTCAGGATCAGAGTCCATAGGCACATCCCCCTTAGCAGCCACTTGCCTTTTTTGGGATCCTTTTCCCACCGCCGCTGAAGAGGTCCTGACAAACTTCTCCAGCCTGACTGCCGCATCACACTGCGCTTCTGCTGCCCAGCACTGGCGGCCTGGAGTTGCTGCGCCGACACCATCTTGGATTTCCCTCTCCGCCGCTTTACCATCTTTTTTTAGCTTCATGGCCGCAGGGCGTTTGCCCTGATGAAGTCCAGAGGCTAGGCAGGGGGTTAGGGAGTCGAACGGAGGCAATTATCACTGGTGCAGTATGGGTTTCGGGATGTTTTCCCCGTATGGTGCAACAAAGCTCGGCCGGCGCGCTGCCACTCACATGTCCCGCTTAGCTATGCCCTTGCTTGAATCTAAAGAGGTTTATTTTAATATAAATGGCTGGTTACTGACTCCTGCACCATACGCTGGCCATTACACCCTACCTACTGCCTTACACCCCCAACAAACCTACAACATCAAGGACACCCCAACTACTATAAGGCAGGATCACCAACATTAGGGTGTGCTCCAAGGGAAGAAAAGGTGCTCGGGCTTTAGCTGCTGTGGCCCAAGGGAGCATTGGTGTGAGGATTGCCACTGTGATTGACTGTTATAGCCAGAGCCACTACTACCATCCTCTGCTTGTCTCCTCCTGGGCTTGCGACATACACAACATAGAGTTATTGTTGTTGTATTAGGCTCATGTATATTGATAAATTCTGCAAAAGTGAAATACTAAGGGTAAAGCCACATGGTCAGGTTTCTTGATGCTGTTTTAGAAGTCAGAACCAGTGGTGACTTCAAAAAATTAAGAATTTCAGTCTGTCCTTTATACTTTCTCTCCTTTTTTATATTGTACAGTTTTCAAACCAACACCTGGACCTGAATTATTTTGTAATTGCATGGAATTAAATATTTAACATAGCCACTGAGTTGTTCAATATAATGTATCTGTATAGCGCCACCTGCTGCTTGTTTGCTTCTTATTTCTTTGTCCTGCTCACTGAGATGGCCGCACATGCTCAGTTTCATCCTTCAACTGCCTCGTGAGTTGTCATAGGAAGAGCATGGACACGCCCCCTTAGCTGCAGCAGAAAAGACACTCCCCTTGAGCTACAAGAAAAGATGGGTGTTCTCGGCAGCATCTCGCAATAAAGATTTATTGATAACTCCAAGACATGTAACAAAGCAACGTTTCAGCTAATAGATAGCCTTTATCAAGCTAAATAAATCTAACAGAGCAATGAATGGGGAGATCTCTGGATCCATGTGAGGTATAGGGCTGGTTCTAGCTTTCTTAGAAATAGATTGTACACTTAGTATATGACGTCTGATTTAAGGCCCCCTTCACATATATATTGGCGATCCAGCTCAATTTCCATCTGATGTGGTGCAGAAAACACCAGAGGGAAACTGAAGCTTGAACTGATCTCATAGTTTTCTGCGGGATCACCCATATTCATCTGGCGCATCACTTATGATGTTGGGTGTCAAATAATGCAGCAGAAAAATGCTGCATGCTACTGGTACTAGGGAGGGTCGTCCTCATCACCGCCCGCTATTGGCTAACCCCTCTTCCTCTGTTTTCATCCGCGCGATGGGGAGATGCAGTGGCGGCTGTGCGGGTTTCAAAAGCTACGCGGGTGGCGGGGAGCGAGGTAAGTTAATTGTGTGTGAGGGGCCCAGGCATATGGGGGGTACATTTCAGGGGTTGGATAACCCCTTTAAGCACTGTAATACAGGATCTAATGAAACATGCCATGATTTTTATCAGTAAGAAATCGGAGTCACAGGGAGGTACAGTGGAGCACCCACAGAAGTCTATGGTCATAATGATCTGTAATACAGTTGTTTGCAAGAGGCTTTATGTCTGGGATGTGTGCTCAGTTATTTTTAATGATATGCCGTGCTTTTGTAGTATTGTTATACATTTATTTAGTTAATTAGTTTGTTATTTTCGGATTTAGTATTTTTTGTCTGACTTTGTTTTGTAGGAACTTAGAATAGATGAAACAGCTTTATCTCCAGACAAAGAATTTCACTCAAAACAAAGAAATGAGCATGATTAGGGCTAATTTACACAATTGACCATATTCTATGGCACTGTAATATGGATGTTGTGGCTCTGATTTCATTACACAACCTATTATACAGACATTCTCAAGGTTCGGCCACGCGGTCAGGTTTCTGCATGTGGTTGTGGAAGCCAAAATCAGGAGTGGATCAGAAAAGGAGAGAAAGTGTAAAGGGCAGACATGACCCCCTCTCTTTTGAATTCTCTTTTGGCCTGGGCTTGAAAAAACTGCATCAGGAAACCTGACTGTGTGGCCATACACTATACAGAATAATTGCTTCCTAGAGGCACCACATAGCGGCACACTGAGTGCCAAAGACTCCAAAATAAAGTAGGGAATGAATGCTGCTTCAGTATAGGGGTTTATAACAGGGTAGCTAAAAGGCTTGTAATGAGGCTGTGGGGCATTCAGCAGGTCGCCCCTGTTCCCATCCCCAGCTGATTTTTTTTTTCCCAGGGGCCAACCAGGCATTTCCCCTGCAGCCCAAAAGCACAACTCGACTTCACCAGAATTGGAGCCACTTGTACAAAGCAGCTCTCTGTTCTGGCTCATAGAGAGGAATCTCAAGTGGGGAACCACCCATCCCCCATCCCTTTATGAAGCCCATATGACCCACTAGGGCATACTGATGGGAGTTGTCTTCATGACACAACCCCTTTAATTGGAATCTCACATTGGAATTTTACCATTATCAAATTAGAAAACTTGCTCAGCATATAAACATATAAGCAAATGTGTATTTGTCCACTGTTGATTCAGAAACTAAGCTTCACCCCCTGTATTAGAGTATAAAGCAGTGCGTGCGCCAGCTCGGGATGCATCCACTCAGTTCATATTTCATTGTAGACGGTATCAAATAGTGAGAAACGTCTGATGCTGGAAAAAAAGGCAACAGCACCGGGAGCTGTCCATGAGATCTGATAGCTCCAGATGGCTCCTAACAATGTAGCAAAGGAAAAAGGCCTGGTAAGACGACGCCAAACGTTACAGAACAGAAAGAGCAGATCTGTCATTACACAGATTATAACAATACAAACCCTCTGATCAGGTTGTCACTATCCCACTATCAGGGACAAGCAGAAACCTACAATATAGAGGAAATCGTGTTTACTCCTCCTAGTGCACAACTCTGGAGCTCAGCTCTGAGGTCAGCATCACAAAAGACAATACAAGACTGAAAATGTAATGCAAATTAATGTCAAATCTGTCAACGGTTGCAGAACAACAAAACGAACAAACTACAAATTGAAGATCACCTGACTTTTGACAGAGGAGACTTCCATAGAAAAGAAAAAACAATAGTTAAAAGCCCATCTGAGGATTTGTACCTATGACACTGGCTGACCTGTTACATGTGCCCTTGGCAGCTGAAGACATCTGTGTTGGTCCCATGTTCATATGTGCCCGCATTGCTGAGAAAAATGATGTTTTATTATATGCAAATGAGTCTTTAGGAGCAACGGGGGCGTTACCATTACTCCTAGAGGCTCTGCTCTATCTGCAACTGCTGCACCCTCTGCACTTTGATTGACAGGGGCAATCACACCTGATTAAAGGGGTTGTGCAGCCAGTAATATTGATGGCCTATCCTCAGGATAGGTCATCAATATCTGATTGAGGCCTCATGCACACGACCGTTGCCTGCCTCCGCGTCCGCTCCTCCTTGAAATTTCGCGTCCGTCAAAAAAAACGGATGACGGACCGTTTTTTTTGACGTATCCGATTTTTATGGCAGATCATTGTAAAAATGCCTATCCTTGTCCGCGACCGTGAAAAAAATAGGACATGCACTATTTTTTTGACGGAATGAAAACACGGATCACGGAAGCGGAAGGAAAACGGTTGACCATCCGCATTTTTTGACGGACCCATTGAAATGAATGGGGAAGCATCCTATCCGTGAAAAAAAACGGAACGGACGCGGAAACAAACAACGGTCGTGTGCATGAGGCCTGATGGGGTTCCGACTCCTGACAACCTGCCGATTAGATGTTTGGAGAGGAGGGGCTGCTCATACGAGCACTGCTTCATCTTGTTTCGCTTGTAGTGGTGGCGCAGTGTAATTTCAAATGAATTAGAACAAGCACTTTTAACCGCTTACCGACCGCCTAACGGAGGATTGCGTTCTGCGGGCGGTCGGTTTGTTCCTCTTTGACGCGCGGGCGCGTCATCTCGCGAGACGCGAGATTTCCTGTGAACGCGTGCGCGCGTTCACAGGATCGCGTCGGGGAGAAGGTAAACTACAGCCTGCCAGCGCTGATCGTGCGCTGGCAGGCTGTAGAAGTTAAAAAAAATCACAAATCAGACGCTGTTTTGTTAACAGCGTCTGATATGCTTGCTGATCGTTCCTTTGGTGGTCCCTTTTGCTTGGGACCCCTGATTAACCCCCGATCACCCCATGTCACCCCCCTGACACTAATCACCCCCCTGTAAGGCTCATTCAGACATCCGTATGTGTTTTGCGGATCCATGGATCCGCGGATCCGCAAAACACGGACACCGGCAATGTGCTTTCCGCTCTATCTTTTGGCGGAGCTGCGGCCGGATGTTTGGTGGCTGCAGCTCCGCAAATGCTGATGCGGCGAGCGCACAGTGTGCTCTCCGCATCACCGCCAGCCCCATTCACACTGAATGGGTCCGCATCTATTCCGCAGAATTGCGGAATAGATGCGGACATTTTTGCGGACGTGTGAATGGGGCCTTACTACTTTTTTTTTTGCACATTTTTTGGCAGAGATTTATTCATCCACATTGATCGATGCGAATGAGGAAATCTGTGCCGTTCATTTTTTTTCTTTTTCAGCGCAGAGGCTGAACGGAAAAAAAAAATCTCATTACCCGTATGCTCAATATAAGGAGAATCGCAGAAACTCCTAATGCTGGCCATACGTGTAATGATTGCGGAGACCCTAAAATGCCAGGGCAGTACAAACACCTCACATGTGACCCCATTTTAGAAAGAAGATACCCCAAGGTATTCCGTGAGGGGTATGGTGAGTTCATGCAAAATTTTCTTTTTTGTCACAAGTTAGTGGAATATGAGACTGTAAAAAAAAAAAAAAAAATCAATTTCCGCTAACTTGTGCCAATTTTATTTTTTTCTGTGAACTCGCCATACCCCTCACAGACTACCTTGGGGTGTCTTCTTTCCACAATGGGGTCACTTGTGGGGTTTTTATACTGTCCTGGCATTTTAGGGGCCCTAAAGCGTGAGAATCCAAATGCGTAAAAATGGCCTGTGAAATCCTAAAGGTACTCATTGGTTTTAGGGCCCCTTTGCGCACCCAGGCTGCAAAAAAGTGTCACTCATGTGGTATCGCCGTACTCAGGAGAAGTAGGGCAATGTGTTTTGGGGTGTATTTTTACATATACCCATACTGTGTGTGAGAAATATCGCTGTAAACGACAACTTTTTAAAAAATTTTATTCAAAGTTGTCAATTTACAGAGATATTTCTCTCACCCAGCATGGGTATATGTAAAAATACACCCCAAAACACATTACCCTACTTCTCCTGAGTACGGCGATACCACATGAGTGACACTTTTTGCAGCCAAGATGCGCAAAGGGCCCAAATTCCAACGAGTACCTTTAGGTTTTACATGGCGGCTCACAATTTAGCCCCGCCCAAAATGCCAGAACAGTAAACACACCCCACAAATGACCCCATTTCGAAAGTAGACACCCGAGGTATTCACTGAGGTGCATAGTGAGTCCGTCTGAGATTTTTTTTTTTTGCCAGAAGTTAGCAGAAATTGAAACTTTTTTTTTTTTCTCAGAAAGTGTCATTTTCCGCTAACTTGTGAAAAAAATGAAATGATACATGAACTCACCATGCCCCTCCGCGAATACTTTGGGGTGTCTTCTTTCTAAAATGGTGTCATTTGGGGGTATTTATACTATCCTGACATTCTAGCACCTGAAGAAACATGACAGGCGCTCAGAAAGTCAGAGCTGCTTCAAAATGCCGAAATTCACTTTTTTGCACCATAGTTTGTAAACGCTATAACTTTTACCCAAACCAATAAATATACACTTATTGGACTTTTTTTTTATCAAAGACATGTAGAACAATAAATTTAGAGAAAAATTTATATAGAAATGTAGTTTTTTTAGAAAAATTTTACAACAGAAAGTGAAAAATGTCATTTTTTTGCAAAAATGTCGTTAAATTTGTATTAATGGCAAAAAAAGTAAAAATGTCAGCAACAATGATACCACCAAATGAAAGCTCTATTAGTGAGAAGAAAAGGAGGTAAAATTCATTTGGGTGGTAAGCTGTATGACGGAGCAATAAACGGTGAAAGTAGCGTAGTGCGGAATTGTAAAAAGTGGCCTGGTCATTAAGGGTGTTTAAGCTAGGGGGGCTGAAGTGGTTAATTACACTGCGCCGCCAAGACCTCCGAGATGATGCACAGTGCAATCTTGAAGAAGAAGTAGCGCTTGTATGTGCTGGACCACCACGGACAAGGTCATCAATATTACAGGCTGTACAACCACTTCAAGAGGCACAGGCCTCTTAAGAAGTTTGGCACATCCTTGGGGAGTCCATGCGCCAGAAACAGAAATCTATGCTGCAAAGATTTCAAGTGAAGTGGGTGGCACTTTTTATGGGGGGTTGCAGAGGGCCTGTCCGCAGTCCACCGTCTCCCTCCTAGTTTTCATAAAAGTGGTGAGGGAGTCAGACATTATGTATTCTTACTATACTTATTTACTATGTACTATATTTTTCTATCTATCTATCTATCTATCTATCTATCTATCTATCTATCTATCTATCCCCCCATTATGTATACTTACTATACTTATATACCATGTACTATATTTTACTATCTATCTAGCTACGGTTGTATCTACTGTATGTACGGTCTCTATCCCCTAAATATATATATTACTTTACTTATTTACTATGTACTAAATTTTACTATCTATCTATCTATCTATCTATCTATCTATATCTATCTAACTATCTGTCTATCACCTATCTACGGTATCTATCTATCTATCTATCTATCTATCTATCTATCTATCTATCTATCTATCTATCTATCTATCTGTCTGTCTGTCTGACTATCTGTCTGTCTATCTATCTGTATCTATCTAACTATCTGTCTATCACCTATTTACGGTATCTATCTAACTATCTGTCTATCTATCTATCTGTCTATCTGTATCTATCTATCTATCTATCTATCTATCTATCTATCTATCTATCCCCCCATTATGTATACTTACTATACTTATTTACTATATTTTACTATCTATCTATCTATGGTATCTGGTCTGCCTGTCTATCTATCTATGGTATATATCTGTCTATCTACCTATCTCATATCTATCCCCCAATTATATATACTTACTATACTTATTTACCATGTACCGTACTTTATTTTAATATCTATCTATCACCTATCTATGGTACCTATCTGTCTGTCTATTTATCTATCTACGGTATCTATCTTTTTGTATATCTATCTATCTATCTATCTATCTATCTATCTATTATTGTACAGTATTATGAGGTATATAGTAGGTGTTAGGGCATATTGTAAATACTGTCACATATAGAAATCATTGTTACGCTCTGCACACAGACTAGTTGTCACCAGAATCATTGCGCCATTTCAAAATGTGATAATTGACAAACTATGGCAAAAAAATGTCATTAATTTATTTACCTCACTTCACCAGCCGCTGAATGCTCAAAATGGCGACTACCTGCAGCCGAGCAGTCTGTAGAATCCCTTAATTTCCAGAAGAGCTGTTCTATTAAATGAGGCCTGTAGAATAGGCTGAGGTAATTTCTAATACTCTGTATGCTACAGTGGTCACCTAGCCCTGATACAGCAGTCTGCAGACTTAAACCCGGGAATAGTGCTTTTTATTTTGAAGAAGAAGATATCTAGGTATGAATCTCTCCTAGTGGTGACAAGAGACGCACTGAAACAGTCAGAGCAGTGCTGTATGTAGGAGAACTACAGGTCCCAGCAAAGACTTCCTTAGTCCATAAAGCGGGCAGCCATTTTGAGACAGAGGGGCAGGGCAGACAGCCATTTTGTGACAGGGAGTGGCTCTTTAGATACTTCAGGACGCGTGTATGAAGCTAGTGCATGTCAGAACTGAGGTGTTGTCCATAGCAACCAATCAGCTTCCGGCTTTAATTCCTGAGACTGAGATGAAAGCACAGTGCTGATTGGCTGACATCACCAGCAGCACTGTCTGGCTACCAGGTCTCAATACAGAAATTTATTAATGCTATTGTTTTCTGACAGGAATACTTTCAGGTTTAAAGCCATATTTCTATAGCCCCAGTGCCATTTTTTTTAACCTAAAAAGAGGATAGTGCTTCAAATACTACTTCTGTATCAAAGTATTGATAAAATACACCCAGTAAGCAGCTTAGCTCTTCATTGAAGATGGCTGCCATTACCTGGTTCTAGAATTATTAGTATGAACACCTATTTCTGTGGTAAACACGTCTTGTTTTCACATGTAAGGCTATGTTCACACTTGTGCCATGGTTTCCGCTTATCTGTAGTGTGACAGACACTAACTGCGTCGGCTGAAAACACTCTCAGAATGGCTTGGATAAGTAAAAGCGTTTTAAAGTTATCACCACATAAAGTGACACATGTCAAATTTGCAAAAAATGGCCTGATCCTTAAGGTGAAAAATGGCAGGGTCCTGGAGGGGTTAACAACAGGATGCAGGCTCACAATCATGCCTAGTCAGATCTGCTGTTGTTCTTCATGGCTTTCACTAAGTGGCAGAAAAAGGTTAATGGTTCACATTTACTAATATTGGTGGATGGGGCAGTGCTTTTAGATTTGGTGCCATTTTGCAAACATTTTTTAAGTCAAAACCTGGAGTGGATTTTAAAGGGCATCTGTCAGCAGATTTGCACCTATGACACTGGCTGACCTGTTACATGTGCGCTTGGCAGCTGAAGACATCTGTGTTGATCCCATGTTGATTGCTGAGAAAAATGAAGCTTTAATATATGCAAATGAGCCTCTAGGAGCAACGGGGGCGTTACCATTACAGCTAGAGGCTCCGCTCTCTCAGCAACTGCAGCACCCTTTCTCCTTTGATTGACAGGGCAGGCATAATGATCTTTTCACTGCCTGGCCCTGTCAAAGTGCAGAGAGAGCAGAGCCTCTAGGTGTAATGGTAACGCCCCTATTGCTCCTAGAGGCTCATTTGCATATAATAAAACATCAATTTTCTCAGCAATGCGGGCACATATGAATATGGGACCAACACAGATGCCTTCAGCTGCCAAGCGCACATGTAACAGGTCAGCCAGTATCATAGGGACAAATCTGCTGACAGATGGGCTTTAAACAGAGTGAAAAAAGGAGATGCATGTATTACCTACCCCTTTTTAGATCCAATCCTAGCCACACTGTGTAAATGAGACCCTAGTGAATATAACATAGTCTTCTGCAGTGTTGTGTGATGTACTGGTTTGGAAATACTCCTCTAAATTTGCAATTTTAGACCAATTATTTTGGTTCATTGGGTAAACTGTAAGATTTTTCCTTTAAGCACATAGCTAAGGGATTTGTCCACAGCATGGACAATTCTTTTATGAATCAGCAGTTGATGTTATTTAATGCCTGAGTTACTCCGAACAAGGTAAATGTTGATACTAACCGTTATGGTAGGCATTAATCACTGGAGGTTTCCAAAATTACCCCTTTGGTGCATTTTACCTTAGCAATGCACTGCACAATTATGATAGTATTTCATTCTTCAATGGAAATCCATGCAAATTTATATTTCACACAGTTTTCTCTGTTACTGGTTGATTTTTTCATGTTTGTTTTCTCATCTTTGCAGGTTTCTTTGTTCGCTGAGTATTTAAAATGAGTGAAATGGACTTCAGCAGTTTTGATAAGATACTGCTAGAGCTAGGTATGTATGATATTTAAAGCCCGTGCACATCTTTATTCCTTCATAAGCTCTATGACTATACTAATAGCATCTTTAGTCTTTCAGAATGAGCAAGAATCTCAGAATAAGAGAAATAGCAAGGAACTCATCCAACGTAAGTTGAATCAAGAAGTACTATAAAAAAAAAAGCAATTTTAAGCCTCGTTCACACGTCTGTGTTTTGGTCAGTGATTTCTATCAGTGATTGTGAGCCACATCCAGGAGTGGAGGCTACACTGAGACCAGGTATAATTGAAAGATCGGCTCCTGTTCTGTGTTTAGACCTGTTGTACCTGGTTTTGGTTCAAAATCACTGATGGAAATCACTGACCAAACACTGACTGTGTGAATAAGGCATAACAGTATAACATATAATACTGGTGTAATCGGCAAACCCACCACATAAATAACCAGCTTTATTTGGTTCTTTACTACGACCGTTGCAAAAAAGATATCAGAAAATGATCCAGCAAGTAATAAGCAGACGTAAATATTCCTTGGGTGGACAGGAAGGCTTACACTAGCCAGGGGTGCACCGCCAATGAGGCTCAGTGAGGTGATTGCCTTAGGCAGCACCAAGTAAGGACAAATGGAGGGGAGGGGGGGGGCAGCAGATATGCCTTGGGCAATGAGTGCTTTCATTGTGGAAGCGTTTATCTCTGTATATTCAACTGTATCGCTGTTCTCAGGAAAGAAGAAATCATCATGGTGGTGTGGTATGAATGGAGAAGATAAGAAATAGGAACATCTACATCAGAGGAGACGTCACTGGATGTGGCGCTAATTATTATTAGTATGCGTTGTATCACTATATGTAATGTTTTCCAAGCATGCCTTTAACAGTAGGGCTGAAGGGATTAGGTTGAGAATTTGGTGGTGGTGGTGGGGGGCATCATTTCAGTTTTCGACTCAGACAGCAGAAAGGCTTGGTGCACCCCTGACACTAGCCATACAAATTAAATAGATATTGGCCAAAAAGAAATCCAGCTGATTAACAGATGTTTACATATATCCGGGTTATCAATCCAGTCGTATACTCCAGCTCAAAACATAACCCTTAAAACCATTATTCTTTATTTAAATCACTTCAAAAATGGGGGAATTACCTCTGAACTTATAATTGACGGCTGTCAGTGTAAATCTCAAATATATATAACGATATATATATAAAAAAATAAGAAAAGGGGCCCAAGTACCACGTCATGGTGGCTTCCGCACAAGGGTCCCTTTTCTTATTTTTTGCTATCAGTTCATGATGTATTGTGTAGTATGGAAGTAATATTTTCAGGGGGACTATCAATATGGCACTATTTTTTCTGAAGTATAATATTTGTGGGCATTGGGGAGCACAGCAGGCGGAATATTGGGAGTAGCAGCAAAATGACACTGTTGAGGAACCAGGATGGGAGGTTTGTGTTAGGAAGGTGGGTAGGATGATGGAAAAGTAAAGAATCTAAGAGGTCTGTGCGGCAAACTCTGCAGGCAAGACATGGCTAAAGAAGTCATCATGGCGGTCTGGATCGAATTGAGAAGATAGGGAAAGAGAACTTCTACAACCAGAGAAGACGTCACTGGATGTAATAGGTATATAGTGATGTGGCACTAAAATACCAGGCAGTGCTCTGACCTGCATCTCACCTCCTCAGACTCCTCCTCCATATATTAATCAGAGACAACTGGAAAAAGAGGAGGACAGAACATGGCAGCTGGCACTGGCCACCACAGAGGAGCAGCTTCTGAGGGGGTATTTTCTGATGCACTGTGGTATTTGGTTCTGCTGATGCAGTATTCTGTACTTGCTTTGGTCCTGCCTAATTGTATTAAGCTCCTCCTTCTGGTAATTTAGACCTGCCTACAACATGGGCTTCTTTTATTAATTTTTTTCCAGGGCCTCCTTAAAGGGGTTGTCTCACTTCAGTAAATGGCATGTATTGTGATTGTCCATATTGCTTCTTTTGCTGGCTAGATTAATTTTTCCATCGCATTATACACTGCTCGTTTCCATGGTCTGGCCTCTCTGGTGGTTGGGACCACGGGAGTGCGCACAGCCCAGCACCTTTTTCTATACTGTAGTTTACAAGCACAACCACCAATGCTGAATTGCAGGGTGGCCATAACCATGGAAATGAACAGTGCATAATGTGATGGAAAAATTAATCCAGCCAGCAAAGGAGGCGATATGGACAATCACAATACATTAGTAAGTGCTTTGTATTAACTTTTTCTACATGATAAATGGCAGTGCTGATGTGAGACAACCCCTTTAAGTTCTCAAGCCGTCCCTGCTATTGCTACATATTTAAATCATAGTTCTGCTTTAACTTCTAGGATTTCAGCCTTAGCTGAAAAAAAGCAAGCATTAAAGGCTTACACATATCACGGGGCCCAACACTTGTCTGCTAACTTTGATAAAAGGTGGATGATGTTACAGAATTATGAAATGGGCACATGGTATTGAGAACTTCCACCAGTCTGTGATATAGCTGAAGGCAAAAGAAAGCAGTCTCCAGTCAAGGATGCAAACTAATGCTAAAAGATCAAATGAGAACAAGACAAAGGCTGAGAATATCCATCCCCAGTCTCTCCATATAAATTGTTTATTTACATCGCATTTACTCACACCTGCATTTCTTTATGGATACAGCAAATAGGTGTCGATTTAGACTATATTCAGCCCAAAAAGATTTCTAACTTCAGTTAATGCCAACACATGCCATAATGGAAGTGGTCATTAGTGCTCATTAGTATTCGCTTTATAAGACACACTAATATTCCCCCCCACACAGACACACACACACACCTTTTGGTGTCTTATAAAGCGAAAAATACGGTAATCCTGCAATTTTTAGACCAGTCACTAGGCCTAATAACAGGTAATAATTTCCAGATAACCATTGAGTTGCTATTAATATTATCATCCCCACAGTCAGAATTAGGCCTCAATCACACAACCGTATTTTTCATCCACGTCCGATCCACATTCACTTCTATTGGGGCCGCAAAAAGTTTGGACAGCACACTCATGTCATCCGAGTGCTGTCCACATCCATATGTCTATCCCGCAAATTAATGTGTCTGTTTTGCGGACAAGAATAGGCATTTCTACTATTGGGCCTGCTAAGCTGTTTGAAACGTTGAATTTTGCGTGGGAAGGTGGAAGGGGAATTGATAACATGTACAGCAGTGTATGTTACCCTCCCTCTGGGGATATTCTTCCTCTCTGAAACTTGTTGGCATGTTCCCCACTGGCCCCTCTCTACCCCTCCGCACTGGCTGAAGGAGGATGGCTGCTTTATCCTTTAATATTTCAGGGTACTATTGAGCTAGAATCACAGTCTTGGTCTTAAAAGTCTTTAAAGCTGAATTTAAAACAAGACTATGATCACTGTGCCATTAAACCTAAGATACGCCCTTTAGAAATTGGGTTGGGAGTAAGAGCTGTAGGTTTATGCAGCTCTCACTGGGACCTGTATCTAATGGATTTTTCTCCAGTTTTATTTAATGTACTGTAACATTGGTTTTAAAGCTTAGGTTGTTAACTTTAAGTCAATACGAAGATCGTGGCTAAAGCTCGACTATAGCCTAAGGAAAAGTCCCCATCTAAAAGTGGCCCCATGTTGTAGGGGGGTCCAAAATGAATAGAAGGCAGGGCCAACAATATTATTTTGTGGCACAAAATATCACCCCAGCAGAGCCAAATACCTTAGTGCAACACAATAAACTGCCCCAGCAGCATTTAAAACCATAGTGGAGCACAAAATAATGCCCCAGCAGCACAAACTAAATACTAAGAAGCTGCCCCTTTCTGGTGGCCAGTGCCAGCTGCCACATTCTGTCCTACTCAATTGCCTCAGGACTGCAATACAGTTGAATTCAGGAATCAGGAGGGCACCTGTGGTTGCCGGCCAGGTACATAACTACTTGACGCCCCCAGCATTAATTAACTCTGGAAGCAATATAACTTGAGACCAATAGTAATTAATTCCAAAGCCTAAAAAATATCAACTCAAAATAAGAAAACATATTGTAGAAAATTAAAGGGCTATTCCTGTCTGAGACAATGGAGGCATATCGCTAGGATATGCCCCCATTATCTCATAGGTGCGGGTCCCACCTCTGGGACCCGCACCTACACCGAGAACTGAGCTGGGAAGGTGGTGGATGGAGGACCCCAGGTTTCTGCAGATCTGGCCACCACCAAGCACTCTCCCCATAGTAGTGAATGGGAGCGCACCGTGCTTGCACGGCCACTGCTTCCATCCATTTCTATGGGGCTGACAGAAATAGCCTAGCCAGCACTCGACTTTTTTGAGCGGCCCCATAGAAATGAATGGAGGGCAGCTGCATATGCGTCTATTGTCTGAGATGGCAAAATCCCTTTAAGCAGATATTACAAATACGGGAAGTTCCTTCGGCCTCTCTTCCAGACAATCACACATTGCTAGTGTTGTGCATTGTATATTGAATGTAGTTGCAAGTTACGATGTCACAGGAAACTCCGTTGTATGTTAATTAACATACAATTATGATGTAACCTGAGACTACTGTAACTTGAGGGAACACTTCCTATATACCTGTATAGCAGATAAAAACTAGTGATGAGTGAAGTGAGCTTCAGATGCTACATTCGAAGTCGCTTCATTCAAAACTTCGGATTAATCCCGTTATATGCAGCAATCTCCTCCACAGTATGGGGAGGAGCGATTGCTAATTTATTTATTTTATGCACTTATATAGCACTGCTATATACATCGCTTTACAGGCATTAGCATCAAGCTGTCCCCAATGGGGCTCATAATCTAAATTCCCTATCAGTATGTCTTTGGAGTGTGGGAGCTAAAGCCATCGCTGATCCCCATACTGACTCGTTGTTTGCCAGAAGCAGATCATGATTAGACAGCACGATCTGCAGGAGGCAAACGATGATTTTTAAGCACGCTCAAAAATCTTGATTGCTCGATAAACGAGTGTTTGCTCTTTCATCAGGTAATCGGCGACAGTATTACACAGCCAGATAATCGCTAACCAAGGATCCTATGAACGATTGTTAGCGATGATCTGGCTGACCATCAGCCAGTGTAATACAGCCCTTAGGGTAGGTTTACAGCTGTGGCAACAAACTTCGGTAGTCTGTTCCTGCACTACCAGAGTGTACTGTACCAGAAACTGACACACACCTATAGACCCCCTTTGACTATAATGGGGTTTGATGGGTATCTGGTAGCTTTCTGGCATTAATGCCAGCTTTCGGCTGAACAAGTACCGATGCATTTATGCTGGAAGGCTGCAAGATCCCCATGGATCCCTTTATACTCAATGGGGATCCAGCAGGATTCGGCAGTATTTGGTTATGCAAGATACGTTAAACTCTAGTAGTCTGTTCCTCTGCTGGAATAGAGTACTGGAGTTTGTTGCAACAGATGTGAACCTACCCTTATAATTGCAATCCAACAAAATCCCCCAGTGGAGGCTTTAAGCAAACAGTTTACATTGTATGAGAAAATAATCAGACATAGAGCTATATTGGAAGTTTTATCTTTGTATTTATACCAGTTGTCTGGTGTACATGGAGAAATATGGTGTTCATAACGTCCGTCATATTTCTGAAGCACCTGTTCCACTTTTTCCAACATAGAATTCAGGTAAAGTAAGGGAATTGGGTATAGATTCTGTTTTCCTTCTTCAGTTTTATCATGGTATTTTTGTTTTTTCACAGGCTATGATGCTAAAATCATGCATGAAAAACAACAAATTCTTGCCTTAAAAAAGGATATAAGCTTAAGTGATGAAATTATTTTGGATTTACAAAAATATAATAGAAACAGTGATAGCCTTGTCACGTAAGTATACAAAAATATTTTTAGCCTAGTCTACATGGTATTCATGGTAGATTAGCAGTTTGTGCTCCAGAGCTGCACTTCCTAAAGGGCTCAATACTAAGACAAAAGTCAGCCGAACCTGCCGATTTCGGTGGGATCAAGCGAAAATCTCATGAGTATTGGAATCTTCTAATTCATCTGTCAGGGGAACAAGGATTGAGGACATGTTAAATTTCAACACTCTCAGGAGAGAGAAGTTCCAGCCAGCAGCTTACTCCATGTTTTCAACTGAAAACACTAAGCATGCATATGTATGAGGGAGATGAAAGTAATAACTGTTGGCCAAGCTCATTAAGATAACACCATACCTTTTATTCTATCAGTACTATCCCTTTAACTTATCAGAATGTTTTCTGAATATTGAAGAAAACCAAAGTACCCAGAGTACCTTCTATTTTTCTACCCAAAAATAGAAGGAATTTATTACACCCTGAACTCCAGAATTCCCGCTTTAAAAAGTCACAAAATAGGGCCTTGCAATTATTTTGGGATTACTCGCGCAAAAATTTTGCAACTTTTTTGCAGTTTTACACCTGTCACTCCAGTTTTGCAAAGTAAGCGGAAAGTGAGCTTGGTTAGCTATCTTAATTAATTTCACTTCAGATTTATCACTGCAACGTTTTTAAAAAAATATATAGAAAACACATAGAAAAACTGGATTAGTTTTAAAGATGCATCAAATTTTCAAACAAGATGCTTCAAAAATTACCTTCATGATAATTCCTTCCTTTGTGTCCTATTGTCTCAGGTGCATATCGATGTCTGCAGCGTTAGAAAGAGAAGAAGAATTACTTCAAATCCAGTTAGAAAATGCAATAAATACATCTGAAAGTGATAAGTATGGAGCTTAAATATATTAGCGTAGGTTCACACCACAGTCGTGGATTTTATATGGCTGGACAATAGTATGATCCCCCCTAGATGTATACAGCTGTATGCCTAACCAGTTGCATATGTCTGACATTGGCGCCCATAAAAAAAAAATATCTATAAACACTACTCACAAAAAGTTAGGTTATATTTGGCTTTCGGGTGAAATTTATATAAAACATAAAAAGTTCACCCTCCAGTAATATTATATCATGAAAGTAGGGCATTTAAGTAGAAGCATGCAATGGTGATTTCCTCATCTTAAACAATTGATTAAAACAAAAGCCAACACTGGTGGTTGGTATAACCTCACAAAAAAATGTCACTGTCTCAAAAACTTGTCATGTGGCCTTGAACATCAATTACAGTTTGACAACGACGTCTCCTGCTGTTCACAAGTCGCCTTATTGTCTTCTGAGGCATGGCATCCCACTCTTCTTGAAGGACGGCCCTCAGGTCAGTGAGGTTCTGGGGTACTGAGTTATGAGCCTCTACACAGCAACTAAGCTGATCCCATAGGTTTTCAAGGGGATTCAGGTCTAGAGAAAGTGCAGGCCGCTCCATTTGAGGTTCCCCAGTCTCCAGCAGCCGTTTCCTAATGATGCGACCTCGATGAGCTGGCGCATTGTCATCCATGAAGATGAAATTAGGCCTGTGTTATTCATGCAGAGGCACAATGACCGGATTAATGATATTATTCAGGTAGTATGGGCTTGTCACTGTATTGACTAGACACACCTGCCCACACTGTAACACCACAACCACCAAAGGCTTGTCTGGTGGCAACAGTGGCTTATGGTTGGCGGCCATCACTTCTGCTCAGAGTGAATCGACTTTCTTCAGTGAAGAACACTGAAGCCCACTGGTCCCTCGTCCAGTGTAGATGCTCCTTAGCTGAATCTCTGGGGAACTTAGTTCATGAGGAGACATGAAGTACAGAGAGGACGGACAGGACAGATTGAGGTAATGTGTTGCTGTGGTAATGTAGACTTCATACAAGTGCTGCTACTCATTAACCGCACCTCACCCTCCTCTCATGTCTTCTCATCATCTCCATTCCCACAGAGATTCATCTGCATTCAGGATTATGATTCCTGACAAGCAGAGCAGAGAGGTGGACAAGGCAGCACTATGGCTCATTGCGATGAAGTAACTTGTCCTCCTGTGTAATTAGGACAGGTTTTGTGTGTACTGATAGGACGGCGGCCATTTTATTTCTCCTATTGATTGCTCCCTAGACAAAACACGCCATTCTAAGTAACGAAAGGTATTTGTGAATATATTTATTATAAAATAATATTTAAGTATTTTCATTTTCTTAATTCCTGGAAAACCCCTTTAAATTCACCTACTTTGTGAGTAGTGTAAATATACATCCGAGCATATAGCAGCAAAACATGTGCTCAAAGGTCATTTTTTTGGCATTCATTTGAGTAAGGAAAGGCTATTTGCATGTCAGTTGTATACAAGATATACAGTAAATATATATATATATATATATATATATATATATATTAAACATAATCCACAAACCTGGTCTGAACAAAGCTAACGAACATTGTTTCACATTCAAACAGCTTCAAACCAATGGGGGAAGATTTACTACTGGGGAAGATTTACTACTTGTCGTGGATATAAAGCGCAAAAATGCTTTATATACAAAAAAAACAAAAGAAAGGATCAAAGGAAAAAATATCAAAGTTATTGATCCTACTGAGGAGAGGGCGACATAATAACCTCTCAGCTCGTTGACGAGAACCTTAATTATTTTGTGCAACTAGAAAGAAAACGAGGTACCATCATCTATGCAAAAATATATGCGAGTTTATTATACATAAGTGCTAAATACAAAATTGATGATACAACCTGTACAATAATAGACAATGAAATATAATACCAATACTTTCAATCAATACTGAATATCGCCAACCAATCCAATGATATGCAACAATTCAAATTAAAGAAAGTAGGGATATCAACCCCTTCCTATCACCTTTTTACCAATTGAGGTATATGGCGGCACTATAAATTTACCAGCTCGGTATCAGGCTAGGGAATATAAAAGTTCCCAAGGACTAGGAACCAATGTCTGATCCTCAATTAGCAATATGCATCTTTGCTAAGAGAATGATCAAAATTGATCAATTTTGGCACATACCTTGCACCACATTTATTAACTGTCTTAGGCATTTTCTCCATGTATCCCGACGAGGGGGTGTGACTTAGCTGGAGGGGGCATAGCTGAAATATGACATTGCCAAAAATGTGGTGCATTTTTTTGGAATAAATTAAATGGGGTTTTCCAGGGGTGTAATATTAATGACCTATCTGATTTGTGGTGCTTACCTCCTCACAGCTTACCAAGCACAGTGCTGTCCATTGGCTAGTGGCTGTCACTTGAATGGGACTGAGATGCACCATGTGACCAATGAATGTGATGTCACTGGCCTAGAAAGAGGTTGAGGCATTTACCGGAGCTCCACAGCCTCTTCAAACAGGTGATTGGCTAAGGATAAGTCATCAATCAGATATTGATGGCCTATCCTGTGGATAGTTTATCAATATTAAACATCTGGTAAACCCATTTAAACCAAAAAGCTGTTGGCATAAACTAGGTAGTGAAGGACTAGACAGTACAAATAAATCTAGCACAGTTTTAAACTTAGGTTTATACTCTTTTACTATTATCTAGTAGTCAGTTGGTTGACCTCACATTATGAGGTGAGTGAAATTATGACCTATACATTTTATGCTTTATATATTATAGACAATTCCGATTGTTGATTTTGAAATTTTCACACATTAACACAGTTTGAATATATAAATCCAGAAAACTTAAATTATTGTTTTGAAACAAACATTTCAAACTACTGAACAAACGTTTTTTCATGTTTTCATCAATTTCAGATATATGCCACTGCTCTCTATAAAATGTATAATACTGAGCAATTTAAAACTAGCTTTTTTTGGCATGGGCTGGGTGAGTCTCAGGAGGTTGATTGTGGTAGAGGAATTGATGCAAACCACTCAGGAGCCTCTTCAGTACGGTACATACCTTTTCAAGTGAAAGGGAAATTGAATCCCAAGAGAGGCTTTATTATGGAAAATGTATTTTTTTCTTTGAGTGTGCTACAACATTATTGAACTTTTAACATTTGCAATCAACTTTTGCAAAACAACGATTGATCCTAAAAATAATAACCGCACAGTGTGCAACTATTGTGTATTAGCCTCATGCATGTTCGTTCAAATTAGGAAAAAACATTGATTTTAAAAAGCAAGTTTTAAAATACTTTTTGATTTGTGACATTTGTGATTCAGGACATTCTGTCATGGACGTTCCTGCGACAGGTGGCAGGAGATCGGTGAGACTTGCAACATATGGTTTGATCTGACAGGTTTCCTTGTGGATCAATAGGTGTCTGTGTTGTTTCTGGTAATGGACACACCCCTTGCCTCAGGTGTTGCTAATGTGGTCATTTAACCTTCCTTATTTATAGTTGCTTCTCCCACTATGCTGTGCGGTCATTTGTATTAAGGCCTGAGGGAGACTCCTTTTCGTCCTTCCCTTTGGATGAACAGGTTGTCTCAGTCCTGACATTAGTACCAGGGTCCTATAGGGTGAGTTAGGACATTAGGTATTCCTGTGTATAAACTCACCTGCCTCTGGGGTCTGTTCATACTGATAGTTAGTCAGGACTTTGATTAGGGTTTTACTAGGAGGTGTCCATCTACTTTCCCTAGTTTCCAGGCCTTATTCCCTCACCCCTTTCCCTCCTATGTTTGGTGTGCTGTTTCCCTCCCACACTCGAACGTGACACATATGCTGTTGTTTCTGAATGCTGTACGTATGTTATTAGCTATCTTTTTTCTATTACTGCTAATAGACATGAAGTTTATCTGGTGTATTATGGCTTTATGTAACCTCTGAGTCATACAGAGTTGAAAGCACTTAAAGACCCTGTATGGCTGAGGGCTCATAGACAGTCATATGTCTTTTTTCTGTTGTATTCTATATGAATCAAAAATAATAGCCTACTCCACCAGATATTATATTACCTAGCTATCTTTCTTTAGGTGCCTTGCACTGTAAGGTCAGATAGATTCATACAAAACGTTTTTGATTTGTGCTTTGAACTAATTTTCTAGATCAAAACTGCTGTGGCCAGATTTTACTTTAAAGTCTATAGTAAATTATTGAAAGATCAACATACACAATGGAGCAAATTGTAATAATTTTTGCCCAAACCAGGACTTGCACAAACATTTGCAGCTTTTTTGCCTAGAGCCTTTAAGGCCCACTTCACATATATCAGATATTTCCGGCCAGCTATTCTGGGCCAGGTGCTGGACACAACTGATATACGTGCCCAGCACTTCAGTTCACAGACTCATACACAAAAACTGAGCATACAACATTTTTCTGTCCGGTGCTATTAGGCATCCGACATCAGAACTAGCATAGTAGCATAGTTTGAAAGGCTGAAAATAAGACATCCGTCCATACAGTTCATCCTATTATCCTGAAAAGTCGATCCAGAGGAAGGCAAAAAGCCCTAAAGAGGTAGAAGTAAATTTTCATCATTTTAGGGGGAAAAAATTCCTTCCCGACTCCAATCAGGCAATCAGAATCACTCCCTGGATCAACGACCCTTCTCCATAAATCTACTACACCCTGTAATATTATTGCACTCCAGAAATACATCCAGGCCCCTCTTGAACTCTTTTAGTGAGTTCCCCATCACCACTTTATCAGGCAGAGTGTTCCATAGTCTCATTGCTCTTACAGTAAAGAATCATCTTCTATGTTGATGAACTGATATGCCAAATATATGAGAATAATCCCATAGAAAACTATGGGATCAGTTCTGGCTTCGGTTACCCTTCTGTATTTTTTTACTTCACTCCCGAGAGGAAATGAATTGGATTGTAGGAAATATGTGACGGGAGCTTAATAAATTCTCCCAGAGAACGTTGTTGTTTTTTTTTTTAGCATTTTTGTTTTATTTTTGCCAATTTTTCACATAGGTTTCTCTATAGGACTTTGTAATACCGGAACAAAACATGCACAAAATGTTACCAAAATATAAAAAAAATTCAGCAGAAACACTTGTAGAAAAAGCTATGTAAAGGAGGTCTTATATGGTGCTGTATGTCTCACCATACAATAGCACACAGAGTACCTTCTGCTCTGTACAGGGACTCAGGGTGCCTCTGTACAGCTTCCGTGGATATGGTTCTGCTATGTGCATGAGGCCTTAAAGGGAATATCCCACAAATTTAACACTGTATTTTTACTCACATATCCAGAGGACTTGCTTGCCTTTTTGTGGGTAGGCGGCAGCTCATCAAGCACCTGCAATTGTAATTAGTTCTTGTTAAAGCTCTGAACCCGGTCATGTCCCCATTTCCACCCAGGCAGCCCCGACATGAGCATTGGAGCATTTCATGCTCCGATGCTCTCTCTTGCCCTGTGCTGAATCAAGCAGGGCAAGGGCTGTTTTTTTTTATTTTACACTGCTAGGAGGAGGCTTCCAACTAGTATTGTTGCTGGTGATGTCACCGGCACTGGTGGGCGGGCTTTAGCGCTACCCTAGCCGATTTTCAGGCCCATTAGTGCCGTGGCCCACCCATTAGTGGCATCACCGGGCTCACAGCTAGGCGGAATCCTCCGCCTAGCTTTACACATGGAGAGACCGGTACGTCACGGGATCTCCCGAAAATGCGCAGGGCAAAGAAGAGCATCAGAGCATGAAACGCACTGATGCTAATGTCAGGGGGGCTGCCTGGGTGAAAATGGGGATATGTCCAAGATTAGCTCTGAACACGGACAACCCCTTTAACCTCCTCCATCCGAGCATAGAAAATAGTCCCTCACATATAGCCCAAGAGACACATTTGGTATGCAATACCCTCACAATTTCCTTCTCTGCTGTCTAGAGAGAGATATACATTAGCTACTGTACAGTTTTTAATGCATTTAGAAGTAGGGATGAATGAAAGCTGTCTGGGCCCCACCTGCTACTCTATGAGATCACGATGCCATCACTGAGAAGAGGGAACGGGGAATGGAAGCTATTAAGCATGTTAATCCACCTCTGAGTGCAGGAGACGGTAGACTAGAAGGGTAGACAGCAGAGGGCGCTACAGAGAGGAAAATGTACATAAAAAGCGAACAATCATTTTAAATATCACTTCATTCAAAATTCTCTTTTCATTGCATAGTAATACTTTTCATGGGATAACCTCTAGAAATGTTGCTATGAATCTGAAGATATTATTTAGTATGGGACTGATGCTGATCAAATACCAGTTTGTGCAGGGTATAATGGGAATCTAAGTGGGGTATGTAATGACAGAACAGACTGCACTCCCTATAAAGCTAACTGGAGAATTTTAACAGTTTTCCTATATGGACATTTACCTTTGTATTGCATTAAATTGTTCCTAAACATTTAACTAAACTTTATTAAATCCTATTCTAAATGTGCTAAAAATATTTTTATAATACACTTTATTTTTTACTTTTCTTTACTTTTCATGCGAAATAGGTACCTGAAGTTCAGGTACCTATTGCCCTTTAGAATCAGTACTTTCAAACATTGCTGTGTACAGGGGCAGACTGGAAACTTAAAGTGGCCCTGGAAAAAAATACTAAAAGTGGCCCCGTTTTGTAGTCGGGTCCAAATTGATAGAAGGCAGGGCCAGCAATACCATATTCCAGCACATTATACCACCCCAACATAGCCAAATACCACAGTTCATCACAAAATGCATCCCCAAAAACTTCCACTGGGTAGCCGTGAGGAGGGCTCAGGCGACCCCCTGAGCATCGGCCCACCGGGAAATTTCCCTGTAAGGTCTATGGCCAATTTACCCCTGGCTGTGTATGGGAGTACAGATTCCCCTATGGCCCCACTGAGCTCTGAACAGGCCGGAGCATTGCTACTACTGCCTGTACCAGCACTGCTCTGCTAAAGGCTGGCATAAATGTTGGAAGCCAAAATCAGGAGTGGATCCTAAAAGGAGAGAAAATATAAAGGACAGAGAAGTACTCAGGTATTTTAAGTTCTTGACTAGTGTATATTGCCAGCAATAAAACGGTCTACTTCTGAGTTAATGAGAATACACCTACACCATACTTCAGTTTCATTATATACTTAAGCACTTTTAACTTGTTTCATTTTCAAGAAAAACCTACCAAGATTCCATAAAGCAATGTAATGAGAGACTAAAGCAACATGAAGAAAAATATACGGAGTTCACATGTGCTAAGAAATACCATATGATAAAAGAGGAGCATGACAATATTTTGAACCTGATCCTTAAATATGACAAACAGCAGAAGAGGAAGGACAAGATAATTCTTGATATTTTGGGTGCATGAATTAATTTATTTTTATATCATTTAAAAAAATGCTAATTCCAATATCAAAATATAATTACAATTGTTTCTTTTTTCTTTTGCTAGAGCCGGCATCATTTGCGTCCTATATTGACTGGAGTTTAAAGCTGTATCCATTTTGCTTAATTTTACATCCTACAAATGTTTAGCAATTGAACTTATTGATAGTTGGGGAAATAAGTGAGATGCTATTTAGGCCTCACCACTATATTTTGGTCTGTGTCCAATCAGCATTTTTTGCGGATTGCACACAAACCTATTTATTTCTATGGGTTTGAACAAAAAACAGACAGCACATAAATGACATCGATGTGCTGTCCACATCTGCGTGGCCGAGCCGCAAATTATAGTACCTGTGTTATTCTTGTCCTTTTTTGGATAAGAATTGGGTTTTTTACAGGATGCACATAGAGTGAATCCATATTTTGCGGATTTGCGGCCCGCAAAATGGTTAAGGTCGTATGCAGAAGGCCTTAAAGGGAGTCTGTCACGGTATTTTCACCAAAATAACTAGCGGCATTGCCCCACAGAAGATTGCAAACATATTCCAAACATACACTACCTGTGTGTACTTTGTGTCTTTATTCCATGTCCAGCACTTTTATTCTGCTGAAAAACAGCTCCCAAGTGCCCAGCTAGGTGGGCTTTTCCTTTCTTTGGGCCCTTGGAACAGCAAACCCACCCTGCTAGCTGCTTGGGAGCCATTTTTCAGCAGAGTAAAAGTGCTTTTCCTGGACATGGAATAAAGACACACAGGTACAGTATGAATGCATTTGCAATCTTGTGTGGGGCAATGCTGTTAGTTATATTGGTGAAAATTACATGACCTTTAAGGGTCCAATTCGTGTAACAGTGTGACCCGGTTCACTTGAATGGGTTGAGCTGCAGTACTAGACACGGCCATATGGATCAGCAGGAGCTGGTGGGCTTCCAGTTCTGCGGGTTGGCCCTGCATTGAAAACTGCACAGTTGTAAATGAAACAGGGGAAATTGCAAGTATATATGTATGATTTATACAGTAGGTGCAACTAGATTCATTTACGTAAATGATTTTTGATTCAACAGCTATTATGCAAAACTTCATGGAACAAGGACGGTAGGGCGAACTCTGAATCACCTGCTTTGGAGACTAGAATAGCTTCTGCCACCCCTGCTTTATAAGGGTACGACCACATGGGAAAGAGATGTTCATTTTACCTGGGACCTGCACAGTCAGTAACAGCTAGGTTAACAAATACCATAAATTTTTCCATATAGAAATTACCAGAATGTAAATTTCTGCTGCAGATATTCACCATGGATTTCACCCTTTTTTAATATAGTATGGCTGAAATGTGTGGTGAATCACAGCAGTGTAACACAAAATCTCCAGTGGATACTGTATTTTTCCATCCTGTGTGGACTTACCCTTATGTTTTGTTTTCCCAAAAGCTAGAAATTTTTGAATTATACTGCAGTTTTTTTGGACAATGACAACTGCCTGGAAAAGGGATGGTCAATATGAGCAGAGGCGGCCAAAAGCTGGGCATGCACATTCAATAGCTGTGTGACAGCTATCTCTCCCATCCCCTCTCGATACACATAAACATTCAGTTCGGCTGAGCATGTATGTGTTATCAATGGGGAGATGGAAGAAAGCCACTGCCCGACACTTCTGGGAGAAAAAGAGGATTTATTTTGTGACAATTCTTTGAGTTATGCATTAACTTTCCTTGTAAGTGCAACCCTAAGAAAAAACACAGAGAAAACCATGCATCATATTTCTCAAAAGTCAGATACAACATCTGAAACGGTGCAGAAAATCAAGGAACTTGAACGGAAGATAAAGTATATTGAAGAGGTAACAATCTGGCTTAATTTATTTGTTCTTCAAATAAAAACAAAAAGGAACGACACACGATTAACCACAGAACTGGTAATCGAAAATGGCACACACCTAGTCACCATGCTTGTTAATGTACATCCTTAATTTATATATCATGGACAGATAATTTGAACTTAATGGACTTCAAAAAACATGTGCTAACACTGTGCAAAGTAGTTAAAAAAAACTAGTATAATTCTGTTGTGTCACTCTTCCAAGCGCATGGATCCTGTGAGGCAGTGCATGGAAGCCACAAGCATCCTTAGTACTGAGCTGCACAGCATCTGCATACTATTGTACTGTCTCCATTTTATACAAATTAGGTTAATATCGGTTGAACCTACTGATTTCTGAGAGAACAGCCAAACATCTAATCTGCATTTAGGCCTCCCAATGGCAGATGTTGAGGGACAGAAGAATGGGGCAGTTGGATTTTAACATGCCTGATCTCCCCTCTCCCGATGGAGCACTCATTCACATACAGTGGAGCCGAGCATGCATGTGTATGGTGGGATTATAGGGCGATATAGCTGTTTGCCAAAGGAGTTTTTGGCCAAGAGCTATCTCATGTGTATGGACTAAGTGTAAAAAAATGTTGTTGGTCAAAAAATCATATTACATGATCTTAAATGTTTTTTTTCAGCATGCCAATGAAATATCTGAAAAAGAAAATGATATAGGAAGAAAAGAAAGCAACAAAGATCTCACAACTGAATTTCAACAAGCGTGAGGCATTACATTACTTAATAACTTTATAAAAAATAGTGAGCTGTTTTCCCTGCACAGCTTTGAGTTTATCTACTAGCAGGATCTGTCTTTTCTCTCTTTTCTGTCAGGCAGGGAGCTGACCTTATAAACACTCATTAAAGCTCAATTCTTATTCTACTGATAAGAATGCGGCTTAAATAAGTGTTTATGACCTTTTAGAAATGTACACATAAGGGTTATTAGATGACCAACAAAGTGAAAGTACCATTCACACAGTTAGAAAAACAGTTAACCCCTTGTGGCAGAACGGCTCAATATTTTTAATAAAGACTGATTAAAAAAAAGATTTTTACCCCAAAATGAGTAGAAATGCACTCATAAAAAAAAATTGTCCCCAAAGGTGTACATAGCTTTTAAATTTGTTGGTCATAGCCAAGGTTTCGTATGAATGTTGCAGTGTTTTAGCTATCTATATGTGCTGCATTTGAAAAAATTACAAGAAAATGTTGTATGTCATAATTACAAAAGACACCACAGAAAAAAATATTGATGGAAATAGACACTGTGAATATACTCATCATTTACATAAAGAGAATCAGTGACTCAAATGAATGGGTTATTATAATTTAGTCCTGCTCAACTGAAGGTCGCCATGCATCTTAGGATATTTTTAAAGAATAAAATAAAATGTTTTTTTTTTTTTTTTTTAGTAGTCACACCTATTCTTCATATCAGCTGAGATCCAATCAATATACCATAATTATCTATAGTGGGGAAAACTCCCTCAGGGTAACTGGACAGATTGCGGAATACACACGTATTGTGATTCCCATATGGAAAAACTGCAGTGAAGTACAGTACCAACAAAGTGTATGAGATTAGACAAATCTCATGTACACTTTGCAGATTTTTTTGACCTGCTGTGCGTATTTCTAAATCCACAGCATGTCAATTATGTTTGCTGTTTTAGCTGCGGATTTCGCACCTTTCAAATAAAGGGTGAGATCTGAGGCAAACCCATATCAACTGTGCAACAAAATCAGCAATTAGAAATTGCGATTTTAGGTGCATTAGGTGCAGCAACACACAGAAGTCCATGCGTATATTTGCGCGGATCATCTACGCGTTCACGCGCCTCTGTATCCAGGTACCCTTATGGTTACGGCCACACAGTGCATAATCTGCTGGAGATTTAGCCACGTTTCCATGCAATATCCACATGCTACATGCAGATTTGCCATGGATTGACCATATATTGACAGGTTGCAGATTTAAAATGCAGTATATACAAATGAAAATACTGCACAAAAATCTAAATACAAAAGTATTGATTAGAGTTATTAATCAACTATGCATCAGTTATTTTCATCATATTTATTAGAAATTATAAATTTCCTAATAATAATCACAGTATAAATGGACTTTGCTATCTGCATCCCATTAAGATGTTGTTAATCACACAGTAGTATGTAGTTGGGATGGATTGCCGAAATATCATTCGCCTGACACAGAAGAAAATAATGGTTTGCTTTATACTGGATCACTTCAGCAGTCTTCTACTTATTAGATCTGGTTGAGTGCTCTTTGTGTTTCTATATCTGGAGAATACTTAGCAATATGACTTCAGATATTTTGTACTAGAAAAAATTGCTACAGGTTCATCTTGTTCAAGAAACGTATAAATTCACTTTCTATCAAGAACTGAGATACCTTATTATACCAGAAGGTTCTGTGCTTGCACATCCAATCTTAAAAGGTCATGTATAGCAGAAATGGTAGAACATAATGTTTCTTTTATATATTGGCTATCATTTAAGATGGTATGGTACAGTTAACATCTCTATGTATGCTATAGCTTTCCTATGCTCACGTAATCTAATTGGTGGTAACTTTTGCTTAGTTGCACTTCTATTGCATTGTGTTTTTCCATCTTTGAGTTCACTTGGTTACTAAAATTTGGATATACACTCTTTCCATTGTGCATTATATTATCATTACACTAATATCACTAAGAGCACAGCCCAATGTAGCGTAAGCACTGTAGATTTTGCGCAACAGAATTGTGCACAGAAAATCTGCATAATTTACAGAAACAGAAAAAATCAGATGAGATTTTACAAATCTTTCCCATATGCTGCAGTCCATAATAGGATTTGTACACAATTTGACATGCGTGTTAATTTATGTTATGGATATAAGCCATAGATTTCATCCATTGCAATGCAGAGGGTGCAATCTGCCTCAGATGCACAGCATTCCCATACAATTTGGTGCAGATTTTGTCATATGCACTCTGGATTTTTCACAGTGAAACTGCCACTCGTGGCCATACTTTTAATGTGGTTTTCCACTATAGATTCTTGGGGTATACCGATTAGCCCCTTTACGTAAATATACAGCACTATGCAAAATAACATTCTGCAAAACTGCTGCATATTTTATGGTCCCACTATCTCCAATGGTCGGAGGGTCTTACTGCATGAGAAGTCGGCTATGGTTGTAACTAACACACACTGGTTAGAGTGCTGACACTAGGCCAGTGTCACTTATTAGTCCCTTAGATCACAACATGTAAATTAACGGCTAACGGCATGGTGCTTGTGCCTATATACAGCACTATGCAAAATAACATTCTGCAAAACTGCTGCATATTTTATGGTCCCACTATCTCCAATGGTCGGAGGGTCTTACTGCATGATAAGTCGGCTATGGTTGTAACTAACACACACTGGTTAGAGTGCTGACACTAGGCCAGTGTCACCTATTAGCCCCTTAGATCACAACATGTAAATTAACGGCTAACGGCATGGTGCTTGTGCCTGCAGCCATTAATTTACATGCCGCATTTCATGGCTCTGGACACTCTTGCACTGTCAGGGTTTAGAGATGTGCTCCATAGCACATCACACCTTTGGCTGTGCTCTCTATGCTAAAGCCTGACATAGCCATGTATACCGGACTTTAGCTTAGCTGCATTAGAACAGGCAGGGGCTATGAAAAGCGCTATGAAAAGTAAAAAAAAAAAAAAGATATAAATGAAAGTACATAATTTAACCACTTCAGCCCCCCTAGCTTAAACACCCTTAATGACCAGGCCACTTTTTACAATTCCGCACTACACTACTTTCACCGTTTATTGCTCCGTCATGCAACTTACCACCCAAATGAATTTTACCTCCTTTTCTTCTCACTAATAGAGCTTTCATTTGGTGGTATTTCATTGTTGCTGACATTTTTACTTTTTTTGCTATTAATAAAAATTTAACGACATTTTTGCAAAAAAATGACATTTTTCACTTTCTGTTGTAAAATTTTTTAAAAAAAACTACATTTCTATATAAATTTTTCTCTAAATTTATTGTTCTACATGTCTTTGATAAAAAAAATCCAATAAGTGTATATTTATTGGTTTGGGTAAAAGTTATAAGCGTTTACAAACTATGGTGCAAAAAGTGAATTTCGGCATTTTGAAGCAGCTCTGACTTTCTGAGCACCTGTCATGTTTCTTCAGGTGCTAGAATGCCAGGATAGTATAAATATCCCCCAAATCACACCATTTTAGATAGAAGACACCCCAAAGTATTCGCGGAGGGGCTTGGTGAGTTCATGTATCATTTCATTTTTTTCACAAGTTAGCGGAAAATGACACTTTCTGAGAAAAAAAAAAAAAAAAAAGTTTCAATTTCTGATAACTTCTGGCAAAAAAAAAAAATCTCAGACGGACTCACTATGCCCCTCAGTGAATACCTTGGGGTGTCTACTTTCGAAATGGGGTCATTTGTGGGGTGTGTTTACTGTTCTGGCATTTTGGGCGAGGCTAAATTGTGAGCCGCCATGTAAAACCTAAAGGTACTCGTTGGAATTTGGGCCCCTTTGCGCACCCAGGCTGCAAAAAGTGTCACTCATGTGGTATCGCCGTACTCAGGAGAAGTAGGGCAATGTGTTTTGGGGTGTATTTTTACATACACCCATGTTGGATGAGAGAAATATCTCTGTAAATTGTCAACTTTGTATAAAAATTTTTAAAAGTTGTCGTTTACAAAGATATTTTCACACAAAGTAATAGGTATATATAAAAATACACCCCAAAACACGTGCCTACTTCTCCTGAGTCTGCGACTACCATGTGCCACTTTTTGCAGCTTAGATGCAAAGGCCCTAAAACTAATGAGTACCTTTAAATTTCATAGGGCATTTTTACGCATTTGGATTCCAGACTTCTTCTCACGCTTTAGGGGCCCCTAAAATGCCAGGGCAGTATAAATACCCACATGTGACCCCATTTTGGAAAGAAGACACCCCAAGGTATTCTGTGAGGGGTATGGTGAGTTCATGTAAAATTTTATTTTTGTCACAAGTTAGTGGAATATGAGACTTTGTAAAAAACAAAATTAAAAAAACAAAAAAAAACAATTTCCGCTGACTTGTGCCAAAAATAAAAATTCTGTGGACTCACCATGCCCCTCACAGAATACCTAGGGGTGTCTTCTTTCCAAAATGGGGTCACATGTGGGGTATTTATACTCACCTGGCATTTTAGGGGCCCCTAAAGTGTGAGAATCCAAATGCATAAAAATGGCCTGTGAAATCCTAAAGGTACTCATTGGTTTTAGGGCCCCTTGCGCATCTTGGCTGCAAAAAATGTCACACATGTGGTATCGCCGTACTCAGGAGAAGTGGGGCAATGTGGTTTGGGGTGTATTTTTACATATACCCATGCTGCGTGTGAGAAATATCAGCTGTAGCGACAACTTTTTAAATTTTTTATTCAAAGTTGTCAATTTACAGAGATATTTCTCTCACCCAGTATGGGTATATGTAAAAATACACCCAAACACATTGCCCTACTTCTCCTGAGTACGGCGACTACCATGGTGACACTTTTGCAGCCAAGATGCAAGAGCCCTAAAACAATGAGTACCTTTAGGAGGAGCATTTTTACGCATTTTTCTTCTCACGCTTTAGGGCCCCTAAAATGCCAGGGCAGTATAAATACCCCACATGTGACCCCATTTTGGAAAGAAGACACCCAAGGTATTCCGTGAGGGGCATGGCGAGTTCATAGAAGATTTTTTGGCACAAGTTAGTGGAAATTGATTTTTATTGTTTTTCTCACAAAGTCTCCCTTTCCGCTAACTTTTGACAAAAAGTTTAATTTTTCATGGACTCATTATGCCCCTCAGCGAATACCTTGAGGTGTCTTCTTTCCAAAATGGGGTCACATGTGAGGTATTTATACTGCCCTGGCATTTTAGGGGCCCTAAAGCGTGAGAAGAAAAATGCGTAAAAATGCCCTCTAAAGGTACTCATTGGTTTTAGGGCCCCTTTGCGCATCTTGGCTGCAAAAAGTGTCACTCATGTGGTATCGCCGTACTCAGGAGAAGTAGGGCAATGTGTTTTAGGGTGTATTTTTACATATACCCATGCTGGGTGAGAGAAATATCTCTGTAAATTGACAACTTTGAATAAAAAATTTAAAAGTTGTCGTTTACAGCGATATTTCTCACACAAAGTATGGGAATATATAAAAATACACCCCAAGCCATGCCCTACTTCTCCTGAGTTCAGCGATACCACATGTGTGACATTTTTGCAGCCAAGATGCGCAAAGAGCCTAAACCAATGAGTACCTTTAGGATTTCATAGGACATTTTTACGCATTTGGATTTTCACGCTTTAGGACCCTAAAATGCCAGGGCAGTATAAATACCCCACATGTGACCCCATTGTGGAAAGAAGACACCCCAAGGTATTCCGTGAGGGGCATGGCGAGTTTACAGAAAAAAATTTGGCACAAGTTAGCGGAAATGGTATTTTTTTTTTTTTTTTACAGTCTCACATTCCACTAACTTGTGACAAAAAATAAAATTTTGCATGAACTCGCCATACCCCTCACGGAATACCTTGGGGTGTCTTCTTTCTAAAATGGGGTCACTTGTGAGGTTTTGTACTGCCCTGGCATTTTAGAGGTCTCCGCAATCATTACACGTATGGCCAGAATTAGGAGTTTTTGCGATTCTCCTTATATTGACCATACGGGTAATGAGAATTTTTCCGTTCAGCCTCTGCGCTGAAAGAAAAAAATGAACGTCTAGATTTTTCCATTCACATTGATCAATGTGGATGAAAAAATCTCTAAAAAAATGTGCAAAAAAAAAGAGGAAAAGCTATAAAGCTGCGATCGCTAAGGGACCCTAAGGCCTCATTCAAGTGTCCGCAATTCTGTTCCGCAAAATTTTGCGGAACAGAATTGTGGATACATTCAATTCTATGGGGACAGACTTTGTCCCGCTCGGATCCGTAATTGCGGATCCGTAGTTGAAGATCCGCAAAAGTATAGAACATGTCCTATTCTTGTCCGCAATTGCGGACAAGAAAAGGCATTTTCTATATAGTTCTGGCAATGTGCGGATCCGCAAAATGCGGAAAGCACATTGCTGGTGTCCGTGTTTTGCGGATCCGCGGATTTGCGGATCCGTGGATCCGCAAAACACATGCGGACATCTGAATGAGCCTTACAGGGGGTGATCAGTGACAGGGGGGTGACAGGGGGTGATCAGGGGGTGACATGGGAGATCAGGGGGTGACATGGGAGATCAGGGGTTAATCAGTGACAGGGGGTGGTGGGTGGGTGGGGGGTTGTGTGGTGATTGGTGCACTTTGATATTTTTCTCTGGTGGTCCCAAGCAAAGGGACCACCAGAGAAGCAGGCAGCAAGCAGATCAGGCGCTGTTCACAGAACAACGTCTGATCTGCGATTTTTCTGCCATATACAGCCTGCCAGCACACGATCGGCGCTGGCAGGCTGTAGTATAACTACATGCGAGCGCGCCGATGGCGCGCATTGCGCATGTGCGGGCGCGTCCTCGCGTCATCTCGCGTCTTGCGAGATGACGCGCCGATGCGTCGTATCAGAGCTACAGGGCCGCCCGCAGGACGCATCCCTGCGTTAGGCGGTCCTGTAGCGGTTAAAAAAAAAATTCATCACATTTACAGTAGGTTTTAACAAAGTTTACTAATAAGTTTGGGTGCACTTTAAATTTGCTCTTTGCATGTGCAAAATAAGACATTTGCAGTACAAACAAGTGAACAGACTACTGAAATAGCTAGACAATAAGAGGAGATCAAGAATGACTGGCTGCACCGTCCGTCCCTCTATAGGCTCAGAAACAGAGTAGCCCATATTTACTAATGTGACTGCACCTAGATTTTGGCAGAAATTGTGCCTAGCCCGACAAAAGGATGTTGCTTGACTTAAAAGGAATGTGGCCTAATTTGCACCATTTTGCATCAAAATGTCCCCACAATTTTGATATAAAATTCTGTCTGAAATGAAGCCATCCAATAGTTGCTACCAAGTTAGACAAGAGTGTCTAGCCATGCACCACATTTTTCATCCAGCCCGAGCCACTGATAAATTTAATGCATGTCCAAGTTTGCACCATCAGATTAGTAAATCTGACCCAGTGAATTTAGATTCTGTATGTACTGCACTTCCCTACTGCTCCCTGGTGCTGAACATCCCATCCCAGTTCCACTAATGCACCAATACCCATCATCATAAGAGCAGGATGACAGACAGAGGGAGTGGCAGTGTGCAGGAACGTCTTTCACTGCTGGTGGGTCTTCTGTCACAAGCAGTTGTGCTGTTTAATAGGTGGGAGAAAACAGTCATGGAGTAGAGGAACACAGAGGCACAAACTCTAAAAGGGGCAGCTTGCATATCAGTATATTATGGGCTGACTGTGATTTGTTTTTGCTTAGATGACTAGAAATAAATAGAAGATGAGGTTGGCGACCCTACTAGGATGTGCCATCAATGCCAGATAAGTGAAGGAGAGCACACAGTGCAAGAACGGCCACTCTCCATTCAACACTATGGGGGTTCCAAAAATACCCAAGCACCGGCTCAGCTGTTTCTGGCAGTCCCATAGCGGTAAATAGAGAGGTGGTCATGCATGGGTGGTGCACTTTCCTTCACTTTGGGGGTCCCTTTCTAGAGATACATGGTCTCTCCATTCACAGCTATGGGACTTACTACCCATTTAGGTCACAAGTAAGTAAATTAAGTTTTACAGATTCCCATTCACATGCTATGGAAAATTAAATCCACAGCAGATTTCTTCTGCAGTTTCATGTGGATATCACCCATTGAATTGAGAGGGGTGAAATCTGCAGTAAAATCCTCATGTAAATCAGCATTTTAAGACATAAAGAGTTTTAAAGGATTCTCTGTGGGAAAAAATGGACATGGCTTGATGTTAATCTGTTTATTTGTTAACAATGACTGTTATTTCTTTAAAAAAAAAAAAGCAACCTGAATGAGGAACCAATACTGAAGCAATCAAAAGAAAAGAAATCACACTTGTTACACCTCCCAGACTTGCTTCAAAAGTTCATACAACCACCTAGAGAGAATACAGTATCCTTGCACATCAGTGAAACAGGTACAGTATAGTATATGTTCTTATAGTTTATATTCTTATTATACAGTATTTTATATTCTGATTGAAAAATAAACAGACAGTATTATTTTAATATGTGCTGCACTTAATCTGGTAGTTCAGATTTAGTTTTATGATTTTTTTATTTTTATATGCAGAAACAGACAACATTGGAAATGTTGATGACCCACAAAATGGCAACAGCATTGTTTCAAACCAAGACCTGCGTGTGGAGAATGAAATTCAGGTCCTTTTTATTGTGGGGGAATGCCATGGTTTTACATTGGAATTTGGGATCCTGGTTGTGCTGAGTCCTCAAGAAGTGGAGCCACTTTCTGCAGGGACTCTCTGTTCTGGTCAATGGAGGGGAACCCCAAACAGCAGATCAACCTGCTGTCTGTCTATAAACCATAACAAAGCAGATCAACATGGGTTTACTTGTTGTTGCTGAACATTTTTATTTAAAGTATATACTAATGGTTAATGTGAGCTAAAGCTAAACCTCTGATGTTTACTAGGAAGGAAACTGCGTAGATTTTAATACAGATGACCTATCCTCAGGATAGGACATCAGTATCTGATTGGTGAGGGTCCGATACCCAGGACCCCCGCCGATCATCTGTTTGAGAAGGCAGTGATGCTCTTGTGTGCTCTGCTGCCTTCTCGCAATTTACCAAGCACAGCGCCTTTTATAGCGGCTGTGTTTGGTATCGCACCCACAGGAGTGCCACTGCCTTCTCAAACAGCTGATCGCGGAGGTCCCGGGTATCAGACCCACACCGATCAGATACTGATGACCTATCCTTAGGATTGGATTGCTCGTTCCTCTGATCCTGGCTTGTCTTCTGACCACCCTGTCTCTCTTTTGGTACTGCATAGCCTGTCTGATTCTGACCCATTTATGTACGACCCTGTTTTTGGGTTGTCTTGTCTCTTGGTGTTTGTCTGTCTCTGTACTGTAGTAGTATAGGGACTGTCGACCAGTTGCGGACTTGCTTCCTAGGGCTTGTACTGCGAATAGGTAGGGAAAACAAGCTCACTGTCCGTGTCTGTCCCTACTTACAGGCATTACATCATCCTTCTGCTTTCTCTGCCAGCCTCTCCCTCTCCTTTTTTATTGACATTGCCATTCTCGTTTAAGAACGAGGGGGAGGGGCTGACAGAGGAACCAGGGGGAGCAAGGGTGCACAGAGTGGCTTAGGTCTGCCCTCAGTGCACTTAACTGCTCATTTGCACCTGCATTAAAAAGTACTTTTTTCCAGAATGAAACAACGGATTGCTAAGGCTATATTTACATCTGCCTAAGGAATTCTAATAAATACCAGCATTTCTGTATGCAGTGGCATCTTTCTGGCAGAAAGCCAGCATGTATGCCAGAAACCCGATGGATCCCTTTATAGTGTCCGGCTATGTTCAATACAGAAATTCTGGTAATTTGCTCCTCTGCTGGAAGAAAATACCAGAATCTCGTGTACAGATGTGAACATAGCTTTTAGTGAAAGGCATCACTAAATTCAGCTGAGCTAGTCCTACAAGAGATTGTGCTTAGTGATAGACTCCAGAAATTCTGGTAATTTGCTCCTCTGCTGGAAGAAACTACCAGAAACTTGTGCCTAGAGACAGACTCCAGAAATTCTGGTAATTTGCTCCTCTGCTGGAAGAAAATGCCAGAAACTCGTGTACAGATGTGAACATAGCTTTTAGTGAAAGGCATCACTAAATTTAGCTGAGCCAGCCCTACAAGACATTGTGCCTAGTGACAGACTTCATTTAAATGTACCTTATAGTAGCTTATGCATGCTTTCCAACATACATGATACAGACTGCTTTAAAAACCGCACCAAAGACCGCACCAATTTACGTAACAATACATAGTGTCGTTTTCAGACCCCATCCAGACATAGCAAAAATTCTGCTCGTAATTCAAAGCATACTGTGGAATTTCAAATCTGCAACATGCTCATTATATTGCAGAAATGTTGTAGGTTTCTTACAGAGAATTTAACTTTCACTCTCAAATCTGTGCAAAATCCATATTAACAGAAGATATCTGCTACGTCTGGCCTCAGACTACATCCCTGTGGGATATATCTAGTCAGATATGAAATATTTGACGCTACAAAGTATAAAGTTATGTATGTTCCTTCCTAATTAGGAGCCACTCAGTAATAACGGAAGTGAAGGCTTTACTCCACCAACAACAAATTTGCAACATCAAAGTCAGCTAAGGTAATAGTAGTAATCATTGGTCCACTTCATATGTATTAATAACAGTGCACCTAGACACTGTCATCAACTCTGCCAAAATTGGCATAATCTGGTGCATTTATAGTACAATTTGGTGCATTTACAGTGGAGGAAATAATTATTTGACCCCTCACTGATTTTGTAAGTTTGTCCAATGACAAAGAAATGAAAAGTCTCAGAACAGTATCATTTCAATGGTAGGTTTATTGTAACAGTGGCAGATAGCACATCAAAAGGAAAATCGAAAAAATAACTTTAAATAAAAGATAGCAACTGATTTGCATTTCATTGAGTGAAATAAGTATTTGAACCCCTACCAACCATTAAGAGTTCTGGCTCCCACAGAGTGGTTAGACACTTCTACTCAATTAGTCACCCTCATTAAGGACACCTGTCTTAACTAGTCACCTGTATAAAAGACACCTGTCCACAGAATCAATCAATCAAGCAGACTCCAAACTCTCCAACATGGGAAAGACCAAAGAGCTGTCCAAGGATGTCAGAGACAAAATTGTAGACCTGCACAAGGCTGGAATGGGCTACAAAACCATTAGCAAGAAGCTGGGAGAGAAGGTGACAACTGTTGGTGCGATTGTTCGAAAATGGAAGGAGCACAAAATGACCATCAATCGACCTCGCTCTGGGGCTCCACGCAAGATCTCACCTCGTGGGGTGTCAATGGTTCTGAGAAAGGTGAAAAAGCATCCTAGAACTACACGGGAGGAGTTAGTTAATGACCTCAAATTAGCAGGGACCACAGTCACCAAGAAAACCATTGGAAACACATTACACCGCAATGGATTAAAATCCTGCAGGGCTCGCAAGGTCCCCCTGCTCAGGAAGGCACATGTGCAGGCCCGTCTGAAGTTTGCCAATGAACACCTGAATGATTCAGAGAGTGACTGGGAGAAGGTGCTGTGGTCTGATGAGACCAAAATAGAGCTCTTTGGCATTAACTCAACTCGCTGTGTTTGGAGGAAGAAAAATGCTGCCTATGACCCCCAAAACACCGTCCCCACCGTCAAGCATGGGGGTGGAAACATTTTGCTTTGGGGGTGTTTTTCTGCTAAGGGCACAGGACAACTTATTCGCATTAACGGGAAAATGGAGCGGAGCCATGTATCGTGAAATCCTGAGCGACAACCTCCTTCCCTCTGCCAGGAAACTGAAAATGGGTCGTGGATGGGTGTTCCAGCACGACAATGACCCAAAACATACAGCAAAGGCAACAAAGGAGTGGCTCAAGAAGAAGCACATTAAGGTCATGGAGTGGCCTAGTCAGTCTCCGGACCTTAATCCAATCGAAAACCTATGGAGGGAGCTCAAGCTCAGAGTTGCACAGAGACAGCCTCGAAACCTTAGGGATTTAGAGATGATCTGCAAAGAGGAGTGGACCAACATTCCTCCTAAAATGTGCGCAAACTTGGTCATCAATTACAAGAAACGTTTGACCTCTGTGCTTGCAAACAAGGGTTTTTCCACCAAGTATTAAGTCTTTTTTTGTTAGAGGGTTCAAATACTTATTTCACTCAATGAAATGCAAATCAGTTGCTATCTTTTATTTAAAGTTATTTTTTCGATTTTCCTTTTGATGTGCTATCTGCCACTGTTACAATAAACCTACCATTGAAATGATACTGTTCTGAGACTTTTCATTTCTTTGTCATTGGACAAACTTACAAAATCAGTGAGGGGTCAAATGATTATTTCCTCCACTGTACCTCCGTGCTTAGCTAGACAAAGGGGTTGTGACTTATCAAAACAGTGGTGTGATTTTGCTGGAAAGGGGTGTAGTCTAATGTGCAGCATTTAGCTCCAAAATTCTCTCTCAATGTAAGCCAATCAATAATCAGTATACACTGAGACCATAGCTTTTGTAAGTCTGCCCCATTGTGTAGATTTGTATTTGTGTAAGAGTATGTCTACGCATGACAGATTTGCTGTGATACATTTCACAGCCACAGGGAAATCCATAGCAGCAACTCCACCCCATATCAAACGGATTTCTCTTGTGTGGAAAATCATTTAAGTTTTTTAAATAACAATATATTCATCTACCAATCCCCTATCATTTCTGTAGTATGGTTTCCATGGTGGGTTCTGTTCCACAGCCTCCAGCAATGACATATGCCTCTGATTGGCCGCAGTGGTGACATGCCAACACAACATATCATCAGTGGAAGCTGTGGAAATGTCAGGAGGGGAGTTCAAGGGATTGGTAGGTGAGAATATTTTTTTTTTTCTTTAGACAATTTTCACACCTGCGGATTTTTTTGCAGATAAGCAGGAAATATGCAGCAAAATCCATAACAATTGGGTTTTGCTGTGGATTTTAAATCCCCTATTGAGCTCAATTGGGAAAATGCAGACAGAAGAAACACATCAAGTGGATGTACCCTAATAGTTAATTACTATACATCAAATATATGGGTAAGGCCAGGCTCACATATAATGGTTGTGTCCGGTCACTTTTCTTTATGGCTAGACGAGACACGACTGATGACTAAACTTGTGCACTTTGTGCACCAGCCCAGCGTCCATAACCAGACAGAAACACATTACACGCAATGCTTTTCTGTCCATCTTAGGCCTCATGCACACGACCGTTGTTTGATTCCGTGTCCGTTGCTCCGTTTTTCGTGATTTTCTGCGGACCCATTGGTTTTCAATGGGTCCGTGGAAACCTCGGCAAATGCACCGTTTGTCCTCCGCGTCCGTGGTCCGTGATTCCAGTCCGTCAAAAAAATATAACCTGTCCTATTCTTGTCTGTGAAAAACGGTTCACGGACCCATTCAAGTCAATGGGTCCGTGAAAAATGCGGATGGCCATCCGTGTGTCATCCGTGTTCCGTGTCCGTTTTTTTTGCGGATCCCTTGGCAGGCACTTGGGAAACATTGTCAGCCTGTCTTTTGGTAAAATCTTTTGGGTCATGTCCGCTAAAAAAACGGAAGATACAAGGAAACACAATGGAAGGCAAAAACGGACACGGATCACTGAACAACGGAACCCCTTTTTGCGGACAGCATAAAAAAACGGTCGTGTGCATGAGGCCTTAGGGAGATATCCATTGCCAGAACTGATGTCACCAGAGACAAAACAGTTCCCATCGAAAACTATCGTATCAGACAAGACATCAGTTTCCTTCTGGCTTTTTTGTATTACGACACAGGAAAAAAGGCCGAAGGGTCAGACATATATGAACCAGCCGTTTTACAACATATATTCTGTCTGCGTGAGATGAGTCAGTGCTCAGATAGAAATGCAATTATTTTACAGGCCAGGACCGATTCAAAAGCAAATCCATTCAAAAAACATTGCTGTCAAAGAAACAGGTAATTATACATTTAGCCTTATTTATATATGTATTATCATGCTGTATCCTGGGGGGGGGGGTATCCTGTGACAGAAGTACAAGGTGACAAACATAAAAAAAACTATATTTAGTAAAAGTTAAATACATTTATAGTATAACTCTCTATATTAAAGTTTCTCATAGTGATATCATTAGACAAAGTGACACAATGATACAATGTTTTTTTCACCTGCTTGGTATGTGCTGCCAGGAAGATTTTTTTTTTAAATATATGAAACACTAGTCTATGAATTTTAGTATTAAATCAATTACTCCTCGATGAAGGAGTTTGTACACAGCTATGTGTGCAGGGTCAGACTGGGGTTCCTTGGGCTCATCAGAGGAAATTATTCTCAGGGCCAAACCTCCTTATCATCAAAAAGGTCTTGTAAGTTTTGAAGAAATAGACTATAGTCGCATGTTATTGTCTACAATGGCAGCTCCTTAACCTTTGGGGCCCACTACGGTATCAGAGCCTGAGAGCTAGGATCCTCTGGTATTTTGGTGAGCCAGTCTGAAGCTGTAGGTGTGGAGAAAGCAATGAGCAGTCTAGGTTATATAATCTTAATGTACATTTTTGCAACCAATTTTCAAAATAAAAAATAAATAAAAGCAACTTTAAAAATGTTTAGTGATTTTGTATATACTATTCTTATGCAGCCCTATGTGTCCCTGTGGTTACAAACTAAAAGCAGCCTAACTGTTCGTCCAGCAGTCACGTGTTACTTTCTTCCATTTGCCCCCTGTTATCCTTTTGGATGCACTGTAGTAATAAAAAATGTTTGCAAGAGAATGGTAGCTATATTTCCATTTCCAATTTGCTAGCAACACTTATAACCCCTAGCCTCCACCTTCCCTTCCCAATGACACCTTTAAGTGCTAGGATGTCCAGACACCTATGAAAAAGCTTGTTCCTGGCTGGGAGGCAGCTTGTTGCAGCATACTGAAGCCTCCCTACTCTAGCTAAGCATTGACTCCTCAATGTTAAGTTCTCACCTGGTGAGATGGATATGCCAAGCCGCTTGTCCGGAAAATAGGTGCTGCTAGTGCAGAAAAGTAGGAAGACTTGTGCAACACAGCTGTAGACCTGATGCAGCTGCACTACAGCTGATGTGGCAACATTGATAGAAGTCCAGTAAAGCAGAGTTGTGCAAGTGTATTGGCAACTGCAGTAGCTGAGTGATTTAGTAAAGTTGTAGATGCGGACTGGAGACCAATACAGCAGAGGCTAAAGAATGATACAGTGGAGTAAGGCAGAGTAACTGGTGGCCATAGCAGGGACTCCAGAGGGTACTCTGAATAATCATATGGCATCCCACAGCATGAGCCGGGTTTAAATAACCTGGCAGAATAAGGGTACTTTAACACTTGCGTTATTCTTTTCCGGCATAGAGTTCTGTCAAAGGGGCTCTATGCCGGAAAAGAACTGATCAGGCATATCCCCATGCAATCTGAATGGATAGAAATCTGTTCAGTTTGCATCAGTATGCCTTCCGTTCAGTCACTGTCAGGCGTTTTGGCCGGACATAATACCGCAGCATGCTGCGGTATTATGTCCGTCCAAAATGCCTGATCAGTCGCCGGAATGCCGGATCCAGCATTAATTTACATTGACTTGTATTAGTGCCGGATCCGGCATTGAGAAACAACTGAAGGACGGATCCGTCCTTCCGGTCTGCGCATGCGCAGACCGGGAAAATTGTGAAAAAGACTGCAGGACGGATTCATCCATCCGCATGACAAGCGGAGGGACGGATCCGTTCTTGCAATGCATTTGTAGACGGATCCGCACCCGGATCCGTCTACAAATGCTGTCAGTTGATACACTGAAGGGCGGATCCGGCAGGCAGCTCCGACGACGGAACTGCCTGCCGGATCACACTAACGCAAGTGTGAAAGTACCCTAAGCTGATATGTGTGTGTGCTGTGTTGCTGCAGCATCTGAATGCATGAAAGAAGAGAATGGACCAGCCAGAGAGGAGCAAGTCAGTGCTTACCACTGGATCCTGGACAGGTGAGTAATACTCAGAAGTCCAGAGTCAACGATGGGGAAGACTAAATGGAAAGGGATTCATATTTCTTATGCATGCTTTCCTGGATAGTATTTCCTGTTATTTCTTTTCATTCCATTTGAGGTTTAGTGCCCCTGTAAGAAAAGTCAGACATATGCTTTAAAGCCAATATAAATAGTATAATGTACATATTCATTTCTTTTCGTTCATAAGACGAAATCAGAAGACAACAGTTCACTGAAGTCCCAGATACCTCCAGAGATTCAGGTTATGTTTCTCAGGTAGAGTCTTTGTGCATGATAAATTCAACTATCATTTGTTACAATTATTATAATTATTCAATTGTATCTCCATGCCCAGGTCTACACACAGACTTTTGTAGCACAAAAGCAACAATTTACATTGTTATACAATTTACACAACAGCCTATGAACACCTTTGGGAGGATTTTCTTTTTACTATTGCACTGTACTCATTTTGAGCTAAAAATATTTTTTTTCAATTGGTCTTTATTAAAAATGCTGAGCCCTTTTCTCTGTACAGCCTTGAGATTCTCCAGCAGCAAGCTCTGTATTTTTACATTGTTCCATAAGGCAGCTCAGCTCAGTAAAATGCAATCATTAAAAAAATTGCCCCCGAAGCGGAACATAGCCTTCAAAGGGAATGTGTCATCAGAAAATAACCTAATATTAAAATCCAGTTTTTGTTTTAAACATATTTTTAGTTTTTTTCATTTTAATATCCATTTTCTTAAATGTATACAATCCTGCAATTTTCACACTGGCCACTGGGTCTAATAATAGATCATGATTTCCTGTTCTGTGCAGGTAACTTCCATTATCATTACCACCACAAGTAGAATTACAATGACAAGTAACAAGACTTTATAAATAACACTGGATCCACAATTCACAATAGATGATATCACAGCTTTACCAGCTCCCCCTGACCTCTTCACAGGTGACAGAGCAAGCCTAAAAAACTCTCCCATAGAGATCAATGGGGTCAGCCCCTGTCTATTATGCCTATGGCCCATGGGGCTGCTTTTAAAAGACAGGAAGCTTTAACAGTGACATACAAAAATTAAAAAAATGTCGCCAGAAAATTCTAAAAGAAATATGCTTAAATCTAATCTAAATCTGATTTAAACAATAGGTCATTTTCTGATGACTAATTCCCTTTACAGAGTAACTAAACTTTTATTAAACTGATTAAAAAGGTTATAAATGGCCTAAAAATCTTTTTCTAATATAATTGGTGTTGGTATTTTATTAAAGAAATAGGCACCCAGAGTCTTGGATGCTATTGCAGTTTAGATTCAATATATTTGAACATGGCTCACTTGTCAGAAGTACGGATTCCACAGTGCTGAAGCAATGGGGTCCACAGGGAACGCTGTACAGGGAGAAGCACACATCGCAGCTCCTGCCTGTGTCCCCTCAGCTTTGCTAAATCCTTGCATAGCATCCATCGCTTGGTACCCTGTACCGATGAGCTATGCTAGGATTAGCCGAGTGGCGCAGGCTCCTGCCTGCGCCCGCTCTGAACAGCTAGAAGCCCTGCATGTGAGCTTTTAGCTGAGCAGAGCAGGCACAGGTAGGAGGGCAAAAAATGCGGATGTCACTTGTGTGCTGTCCGCATACATGGGGTTGTTCTGCAAATGATAGAACATGTCCTATTCTTGTCTGTTTTTCAAATACAATAGGCATTTCTAGTGATGGGGAAGTTTAACCTCAGGCTACAAAAAAAGGCTTATGTACAGCTGGCATGCAACATATGATTTTAAATGGATGTCCATTTCAATTATGTAGGGAAACTCTGTAAGTTACGAAGACATGGAAAGTAAAGCTGACGGAGAAACGCTACCAAATGTAGTATTTGCTTTGCCTAGGATTCCTTCACCTTTCACCGTACCGGACCCTCCGCCTATTTCAACACATACATCCATTAGGAAATGTCAACGTAACAAAGGAAAGAAAAGCCAGAACGTCACCAAATCTTCAATAGATTTGTATGTAGAGTATTTAGATTCAGAAAATGCCAATTCATTTATATACTAAACCAATTTATCACATATCCCATCTTAGTAAGATCTTTTTACAATATATGTTCATTTTATTATCACACTTTTTGATACATGTATTGTTGTTGGTAGGCACATTTGCATACAGGAATTGCTACTTATATATTCATATTGTACCTCATATATTTTATTATTAAAAATATTAAAAAACAATAAAGCAATTCATAAGTTTATAGGATAAAAAAAAAACAATTCATACATGCATGAACCCAAATGGATAGCCCAAACTCTACTTTAGAGACAATACGCCCATGGATTAAGTTACATATATACACTTATGTAGAATTGTCAGTGGTCTATGGGACCATGAATTGTGTATTTCCATAGATTAGTGACAATTACCTAACCAAATAGATGGATATATTACAAGTAATTGACCCAAAAAATATAAAAAAAAACAATAATAAAAGAAGATTTTAAAAAATGTCCAAAATGAATCCATATTAGTCTTGTTAGTTTTATTAGTCCATGATTGTTGCCTGGGGTATAGAAGTAGTAGTACTTACAAAGAGGAAAATAATAATATTGTGTATTTGAAAAAATGTTCATAAGGGTCTAAATAGAGTATATACTCAGAGGAGTAATCGTGAGGAGTGCCGTTGTTGGCCGTTAGTATATAGAAATACTGCCAATATTTTGTAGTTGGTATAACATTAATATTTTGTTGCTGTTACATACGTATAATGGTGCAGATACATTTTGGTTGTACTTATCTGCCTTCTGTGTAGGTTCTTCAGCGGTGGTTCGCTGATGCCGATGCGGCCTGATAGTCTAGTGTCCCATGTGGCATTGCTTCCACTCAATGGGGCGTATCTCGGTGTCTCACGTGGTAACCCAGATCCTCCACCAATTGCCGGCTGCTCAATCTTACTTCTCCTCAGAGGTTTCTCAATCTCTGGTTTAGGTACACTTTCGGCATAGTTTTTGTATTCAATCCAACCTCCAAATACTTCTCTTATATCAGACGTCGGTCAACCTCATATATTGTAGAGTTTTAGTGGCAATATTGTGTGTCCATATATTTAAAAAATGCCAAATGTGTTAAGGAGTACTCTTACTCTTTCATCAGTGGCTCAGATATTGGGTTAGAGATCCCTTCATTTCTTTTAAACCCCCCCAAATTGGGGGCGTATCAATAAGTTGATCATGTCCAAAACCCTTACTGGATGACGTATTAAACATATGAAATCCTTTTCAAACAAGCAATAAACATAATTCCTCTTTTTTATTTAATGATAATATTTGCATAATAGTTATATATAGAATAATAATTATAACAACCTAATACAAAGAATGATAGAAAAAAAGTTTGAAAAACACAACTGCTATTCACTTGCGTTTTTTTTCATAAAAGTAAGATTTTTTGTATCTAGTTGTCTTTTTATACATATATTTATTGTATCACCTTACATTTAATCTATTGATTAATACCACAGATTGTCTAGTGTGTTATGTTTTCCAACTCTATCAGAGTATATAATATATTAATATATCTGCTCCTTTAACTATTACAAAGGTCTCATTCCTTCAAGCTTTATTATATATTGCTGTTCTATACTAATATTTTAAATTACAATTTCTCTTTTCTCATTTCTATTTTTTCTGTTCATCTTCCTTCCCAGATGGCTGATAGGTTGGATGGTATATATATCAGCCATCTGGGAAGGAAGATGTCAGGAGAGGTGATGGGTCTTCTCTATAGTCAGTAGTACCATTTCCGTTTGTTTGCCCTCTTCCTGCTACTAACTTATAAAAACAGTTCTTCCTCATGTCAACCAATACGATCAGCTGTTATTGGTGGAGAAGCTGCCATTTAAAAGTTACCCTAAGTTCACACCTGAGCGTTTTACAGCGCGTTCAAACGCACTGTAAAACGCTCAACACATGAAAACCAATGCTTTCCTATGGCCCTGGTTCTCACTTGAGCGTTTTACAGCGCGTTTGAACGTGCTGTAAAACGCCCGACGCATAAACAAGTACTTGAGCTTTTTTTGGGGCGTTTGTCGTGCGTTTTGTGATTGACACCACAGTAGTCAATCACAAGAACGCGCATACGAACGCGCGTTTCCTATTTGCAAAAACGCGCTGAAATACGCGCAACAAAAACGCGCGTAAAAGGCACGTTTTTAGAACGCTCAGGTCTGAACCCAGGGTTAATTGTCCTTGCCTCTGCAAGAAATATAAAGAATTGCAGGGCACCCATTGTAATGAAGTGGACACTGACTGTCCTAAGAACTTTATTTGTTAGTTTTATAGGAAAAGGGGCCATCAGAACCAGAAGTCAACTTTTGTAAGTCTGTCTCCTCAAAATGACTAAATAGAGTAGGTGTGGATCAAATTAAACCCTTCTTTCCCCAAACATGAAATTCCTTTAGTGAGCACTGATATCTTAATTTGAATACACCAATGACCTAATTTGTATGTCAGATTCCCTCAGGCATATATACTCATTGTGGGTAAAAAAAGAGGAGGAGGGGTGTTAACTGTGTTTAATCTGATCTTCATTGACAGTCGTATGGGTTCCCTTTCATTATCTGCAGTTATTTCATATCCTTCCATATACTACATAACCATACAGTATGTATCTGGATAACTGAACATTTGGGATATACACAAGTACACGTGACTGATACAATTGGAGGGGAGTTCTTTGTAAAAAAATATTCTCTTTAAATTTCACTATATGTTTCTGTTGTAATTGGAAAATTAAGTTATTAATTTCTTTGCAGATTCTCCAGATCTACAAAACAGACGGAAGCATCTCCTTGTTTAAGTCTTTTTAAGACATCCACACCTAAAACCCCTAATCTTTGCAGTTTTGAGTCGTTTTCGACAGTAATATTTGCAGACCAGGTAAACTGTATGTATCTGAACGGGTTACTAGAGGACATAAAAAGAATGCTAATTGTTTTAAGGAAGACAATCCCTACTCATGATGCAGTCGCTGAAAGGAATGCAGCTACAAACTGAAAAAGTGGTGCTGGGAAAATGTGGCATTACATGGCGACTAATCAAGTAATACATGTTAGTACGGAGGTCTTCCAAAGTCGGAACCACCTATATAATAGCTCTCTACTCTGTCTAATAGAATAATAGAGGGGACAGGGGTCCAGAGCAGGGAATCCTATTTTGTTATGTCCATATGGCCTAAAAAGGCATATAGACAAGCCTCATACCTGTAACTTTTGGAAATAAGCTTTTGGCAATAGCTTGGGCACTTGTCTTTAAGTTCAAAGTCCAAAATGAAATGCACAGAATGTCAATAGCCAGGGTAGGACTTTACCACTAAGCAAAACCAAGCAAATGCTTGGAACCCCAGAGATCATAGGCCCTCTGCTGACCACAAGTGCTTGGTTGAAAAAACCTGCACACCCGGAGGGCCCTTCCCAGGTGTCTGCTAAGATGAGAGTGGGGCTTAGCAAGCCTATGGGGGAAGAGCTTAGTGGGCTGATGGTCAGGAGTTACACTGGGTTCAGACCTGAGCCTTTTTAGAAACGCGCGTTTTACGCGTATTTTAGCGCGTTTTTTGCAAATAGCAAACGCGCGTCATACGCGCGTTCGTGATTCTGGAGACCAATAGAAAAAGGCATATCTACACCTTAACGCGCGTTTTACGCGCGTTCCCATTGAAGTCTATGGGAGGAAAAGCGCGACAAACGCCCAAAAAAACGCTCCTGAACGAGCTTATGCGTCGGGCGTTTTACAGCGCGTTTTTACGCGCTGTAAAACGCTCAAGTGTGAACCACTCCCACAGGGATGCATTGGTTTTCATGTGTTGAGCGTTGTAAAACGCTCAGGTGTGAACCTAGGGTTAGGGTACTTTCACACTTGTGTTGGTGCAGATCCGTCTGTTTATTTGCACAGACGGATCCGCACCTATAACGCAAACGTTTGTATCCGTTCAGAACGGATCCGTTTGCATTAGTTTTAAAGAAAAATGACAAAGTCCAAAACGGATCCGTGAATTACATTGAAAGTCAATAGGGAACGGATCCGTTTTCAAATGCACCATATTGTGTAATTGAAAACAGATCCATCCCCATTGACTTACAGTGTAATTCAAAACGGATCCGTTCGGCTCTGCCTCTTCAGACGGACACCAAAATGCTGCAAGCTGCGTTTTGGTGTCCGCCTCCAAAACGGAATAAAGGCGGAACGGAGCCGAACTGATGCATCCTGAACGGATCCTTATCTATTCAGAATGCATTGGGGCCTAACTGATCCGTTTTGGACCGTTTGTGAGAGCCCTGAAACGGATCTCACAAACGGAATCCAAAATGCCAGCGTGAAAGTACCCTTAGAGGTGCGACAAGGGTCCCCAAACATAACTTTCCCTAGGACCTCGGAAATGCCAGCTCCACCATGCCAACAGTGGGCAATAAAGAAAGGGCAAGTAACTAACATTTTACCTCCAGACAACGCTGTAATATGTTTTCATATTTCTTATCTTTTCCAATTATATGTCGTTTCATTTTAGCAAGACAGCTTTACTGCAGCAGATATCAATCCAGCATCACCTGCAAAAGACATTGGTTAGTATCGTTATATGCATAAGTAATGGAGCAACACGTAGCATAATAGACACACTTCTCCTTTCACCACATCATTGATGTTGTATATGTGCGCCCCCTTCCAAAAAAAAATAAAAAATTACATAACGTGAGACCAGTCTGGGATGGTACTATGGGTCTACGTTAGCCTCTCTCCACTAGGACACCTTCCAGAAAAGATCTGTCTGGTGATTTCGCTTGGGACATATAAAAACACACAACACATATATAAATACTGTTCATCAATTATATTTAAACCTTTGAATCCTTTTTCAGGAAATCTGTTCCAAAAAATGGAAGGAGATGATGATTTTCCGTTTTTATTTGCTTCAAAGTCTTCACAAGCCTCAGACGATGACAAAGATGACTTCGGCTTCATGTTACCATTTGGACAGAATACAAAAAGCCCCACGGAGTTGGAATCTGCTCAAAACAAAACAAAATTTACTTTCTTCTAGGCATTTTTCTCCTATACTTCAGTATCTATGAGATATCTAATGGCTATCTCACTGATACAGTTTACCTACTGTTTACCTAAGCTGTGTTAAAAACAGAATGTTACATTTGTGGTGATAGAAAATATTATCGCCTGCAAGTTATTGTCATGAAATCGTTCACATATGTTTGGCCTCTATTTTACAGTTAATACATCTACGGTTCATATATAATTTGCATTACAGAGTTACTTTGTAAATATATTACATTACATATCTTGATCAGATCCCGAGATTGCAGCCGCTATTGTAACTCAGAACTTCACTCACAGTTATGTAGGCTTCAGAGCGGAAATCTCACAGCTGGTTAAATGTCAGCACAGAGCTTGCTCTGGTAAATTACATTTTGGGAGTTGTAGACTGCAGGTGCTGCCAATCAACTGTTTCTGATAACAACCAGCTGAATTGTGTTCTATAATAAGCTAATATTATACAATTTAATATAACAGCAAGGATCATCAGACAAGTACTGCAATGCATTTACAGGGTTACCCAACTTAAAGGGGTTCTCCGGGAATTAAGAAAATGAAACTACTTAAATATTACTTTATTATAAATATATTCCCAAATACCTTTCATTAGATATAATGGCTCATTTTGTCTGGGGAGCAATCATTAGGAGAAATAAAATGGCCGCCATCCTATTAGGACACACAAAACCTGTCCTGATCACACAGGAGGACAAGTTACTTCAGAGGTAAAGAGCTGCCTCATCCTCCTCTCCGCTCTACTTTTCAAGGATTACGATCCTGAAGACAGCTGATAAGATCTTTAGCTGAATCTCTGTAGGAATGGAGGAAAATGCACTCATTAGCCACATCCCCACCTCCTCTCTGTACTTCAAGTCTCCTCATGAACTCCATTCCTACAGAGATTTAGCTGAAGATCTTCTCATCTGTATTCAGGCTCATAATCCCTGACAAGTAGGAAAAGTGGATGAGGCAGCTCTTTACCTCAGTGTTATGAAGTAACTTGTCCTGCTGTGCGATTAGGACAGGCTTTATGTAAACCAATGGGAGGGCGGACATTTGATTTCTCCTTATGATTGTGCCCTAGACAAAACAAGCCATTATACCTAATGAAAGGTATTTGGGAATATATTTATAATAAAGTAATATTTAACTAGGTTTATTTTCTTAATTCCCCGAGAACGCCTTTAAAGAGGACCTGTCACTTCTCTTAACAATTCTGGGGTATCTTTTCTTTTAACTCTATGTTGTGCAATTCCTCTGTTGTTCCTGCTAGAAGTTTATGAATGAATTTGAGCAGTCTGCAAAAAAGGTCCAGCTGGGTGCTCCAAGTTAAGGTGTGTCCCTGCACAGTCTGACACTATCCAATCAGTGCTGCCAGTGTCAGTCTGTGCAGGGACAACCGCCCCCCCCCCCATCCAACTAGTAATTCCAGCAATTTGCAATAATTCATAAAGTTCTAGTAGGAATAATATAAGAATAGAACAACATAGAGTTAGGCTTCTTTCACAGTCGTGTTAGGCTTGTCAGGCAGGCTGTTCTGGCAGGGGAACAGCACGCTGCGATTTTTGTCTGGCCGCTTCTCAGCATGTTTGGCCGGATCTCCGTCCCGTCCCCATTATATTAAATGGGGCCAGGGCGGACTTCAGACAGCACACGTGTGCAAACATTAGTACGGATCCGGCAGGCTGTTCCCCTGCCGATACAGCCTGCCGGACAAGCCTAACACTAGTGTGAAAGAAGCCTTATAGAAAAAGATGACCCTAATTGAACATAATAATATAACAAACATGTCAGGAGAGGTGACAGCTCCTACTTAATGTTTAGAGTATGTCTACATTAGATGCAGTTAAACCTTTGTGTTAATAGTCTTGTTAATTGTCTCTAGTTTATATTTATATGGTAGCAAATGAATGCATATATATGTTTGCAATTCTTTCTCCTTTCCATGACACAATATGAATTAAATCAGAAATATTAGTATGGGCTTCTACTTAAAAGATTTTTTCTGAGCCCTGATGCAGAGTGGTGGTCACGCATGCACCCTGCCGCTTTATTTAAACACAGTACAGCTCAGCTATCCCTATCAGTCCCGTAGACAGTAAATGGAGTGGCTGGGTACATGCACAACCACCGCTGTGTTCAAATGTCTCCAGAAAGGGAAGCTTAGGACCTCTTTCAAATTGATTGGTTTGAATTTTGGTGCATATTAGGCTACTTCCATTTTCCTGAGAGGCCATTTCCCTTGTCACACTAAGTGCAGAAGATATATGTAAATCTAGATTTGGCCATTTTTAGGTTTTCTATGTAAAGTAAAACAAAAATCTGAACAACAAGCTTATGGTCATAGTCATGGCCTCTGCATTCCCTTAAAGTTTCATATAAAGTAGTTGGTTTGGATCCCAGCAATCTGACCCTTACCAATCATACATTTATCAACTATCATCATATCAGGGATTTGCTTTTACAAGAATTCCCGAGCATATCTACTATGAGAAAAGGTCAATGATTCTGATAATAGGTCATTTGTGGGGAAATGAAATCCCTGCCATTACCTTTCATATCTGTCAGAAGAATGCAGGCGGTCACCATGTATAACAGCTTTAAATCCTCTCCTGTGGGGCAGCAAAACGTAGGCAAGTAAAATCTGGTGGCCCCATGTTTCACTTGCACTTAGAATTGCTTCATCTCATGCATTGTATGATTCTAAGAATAGGTAAACATTAAGAAAACAATATAAATGCAATCTGTTTCACACCGAACACTCCATTGTAATGCATACTTGGTTACTTACTTGTTGTTCTAATACTCCTCCTTCAGTTTTGCATGCTTTAAATATAAATAAATCTGTTATAAATACACATTTGTGTTGTTGAAGTAAACTATAGTAATATGCAGTATTTTCAATAACAGATTTCAGTCTAAAAGGATACAACCACACAACATGGTTATGATTTGGTGCTCTGCGGCCATACCGCGTGGCTGTACGGGCCACAGCTGGTTCATGTTTACTAATGAGGACCACGCTGTTTAGTCGGTCTGCATTGTAAAATGGCGATATTTAATGTGCCATGCAGCCATTAGCAATGCAGACTCACTAAACAGTGCGTTCTTCATTAGTTAACAAGAGCCATTCACAGCCAATATGGCCACGCAGTACTCGACCGCAATGCAACCGCGTAACAAGTGTAATATGACCAAAGTGTGGTCGTACCCCATGGCACAATGGACGATACCGCAAATCTACATAATACGCAGTAAGAATTACAGGTTGGAAGTAAAGTGAAATACAATGGGGCAGATTTACAATTAAAATAGATGGCATCTAGACCTGCACCAGATTTATCACAGGGGCTCAGACTGGATGAGAAGCTGTCTGAAATGCCCTTTCACAGTGGCCCGGTCTAAGCACTGCACGGGTCTGGCGTGAAGCGGAGAATGTGGGCTTGGCTCTCATATGAGAGCCGCACTCCTGCTCTAACAGCCCGTACCAGCAGAAGTTTAATCCCTTACATGCCGCAGACAATGGAGCTCACCACATGTAAGCAGTGACAGAGGGAGCGGACTCCCTCTGCCTCCCATTGGCACCCCGCAAATGTGATCACAGGGTGCCGATGTGTGTATAGACAGACTGGGACCTGGTATAAGCCCCAAGTCTGCGTTCTTCAGCAGGCTGCGCCTCTCTGGCCCAGCCTGCTGGTCAATGTCAGTATAGCACGGACATTAAAATGCAATGCACTATAGGGATAGTGCATTGTATTTTAGAAGCAACCCCTTCTGGGACTATTAAGTGGGTAAAAAAAAGCTGAAAAAACCCCAAACCTTTACTAGATGTACAAGACCTGTGATGATAATGTCAACACAGGTCCTGGCAGATGCTCCTATCTAACTTGGGAACTACACCATTATTTATGCAGTTCCTTCACTAGATGTTCAGGGCCTAGGATAATTTCATCACAGGTCCTTTAGATTTCTCCACTGATGATAAGGATACTATAGGGGAGCTGGACAGTAATAAGTGTAATTAGTGGGCAGCGCCTTTGGTTAACTGTGGGCCCCTTTTCTCGAGGGCCCCACAGCAGCTGCATGGTCTGCCTCTATTGGAGGTACACCACTGGTTGTAGCTCTTGAAAGGAGACGATGGAAAAATGAAGAAAAACTATTGGTCAGTAAGGTCCAAAACAGGCTGGTTACTAAAAGGTTAAAACTTAAAATATAATTTTTCTACACAATGTGGGCACATGTAAACATGTGATCAACACAGATGCCTTCAGCTGCCAAGCGCACATGTAACAGGTCAGCCAGTGTCATAGGTACAAATATGCCGACTGATGGCCTTGAAGCAGACTTGGCCTTTCTGGGATTTATCATTTAAAATTCTCTTAATTCCTCACTTTCCACCGAGTAACATGGAGCAGAAAGGACATAGGACCAAAAGAGCATACAGGAGCAAGTTAGGCAAGAGGAGCAAAAAAAGAAGTGTTGCTGGTAGGAACATAAAATAAAGAAATAAGTCTGAAGACAAGTAAAGGCTGAACCTAACCACATTTTTATATACACTTGGTAGAACAAATATGTATATAAGTACAGTATCCGTAGATGACTATAATGAAGATGAATGCCAAAAGTAACCCCTTTTGACATACATACGCCAACTTTCTCTACGGATACCATTTTATTGACTAACAAGGTAAGAACCACAAAAAAGTACAATTTTAATGATATTTTATTTTATAATGGAAATCAATGGCAGATGTCTACAAATGTAAGGGTATACGTTTGCATCACATACCACATAACATAGTGAGCTGTGCCCATTTTATGTTTCCAATTAAGTATAGAAAGCCCATGAAGATGTACGTAGAGTAAAGGTGGATTTAGAGGTGGCAAGGAGAAGCCGATTGTCGGCTGCTTGTTCAGTGGGGTGAAGCTCTGCATTTCCATTCAGCGATCACCTCCACAGTATGAGGACGAGGGATCGCTATTGTGTTTGCTCGTCCTTACAGCTGCATTGTTTCTAGGCACAATCTGCTGCCTAGAAACAATCATTTACTTGCAAAAACTGTAACGACAGTTTCACCAGATGAACAAGTGTTTTGCTCGTTCCCGATAATCTGCCCGAATATTGCCACATCTAAATCCACCTTAAGGGTATGATCACATGGCGTGGTTGCAACGTTGCCATGCTCTGTTCGGGTACAGTGGCTCTAATTAAACTAATGAGACTGCACAATTTAGTCGGTCTGCATTGTTAATGGCTGTGTATCATTGCAGACCAACTAAACATTGCAGTGTCATTAGTTTAGAGCTTGCTGCGGCCTGTACGGCCATGTGGTACCTGACCCCATGGTGCACACTCAAATGTCCATTGGTTGCTGCAAGTGGGGCGGCCAGCCACACCATGCGGTTGCATCCTTAGGTAATTCTCAGTTATTAGAGATGAGTGCTCTATGTCGGATCCTCATCTCTAGGCCAGAACAGAAAACAGTTATATAAGTAGCAGCTCTCACTTCGGATGACCTGTCCTGTCCTGCATCAAACAGACAACCACTAGATTGTAATGGGCATGGTGTAATGAGGTGGAACTGCAGGGAAATCGAACATGTACTGCTAGGGTTTCATACAAATAGTAGCAGATCACTAGATGTCCCAGCAATGGTGTGGGGGCTCTTTTTGATCGGCTTATTGTAAGGGAATCCCTTCTAATAAAAAAGGGGTTTATCTAAAGTGGAAAACTCCTTTGAGGGCTCTTGCTTGCAGCTGTACAGGAGCGAACTGGTAACTTGAAATGGCCCTCAGAAAAAAAAAAAGTGTACCCATGTTGTAGACTGATCAGAATTGATAGAAGGCAGGGCCAATAAAGTAGGCAGGGCCAGCAACACTGTAGTGCAAAATACAGCCGCAGCAGAACCAAGTACACAGTGCAGCAGCACTCAACTTTATCACTATCCTGAGGACAGCAGTACGATTGAATGCAGGATGGCACATGCTTCTGCCAGCCAAGTTCATAAGTCAGATACTCATGGCATTAATTAATGCTGAGAGCATTAGATCGTTGTATACCAGATTGCTGGCCGTGAGGAGGTCTTAGGCGGGCCCCTGGGTAACGGCCCACCAGGAAATTTCCCTGTAGTGTCTATGGCCAGTCCGCCCCTGCAGCTGTATTACAGCTTCATACAAGCTCCACATTATATGTAACTGTAATATGGCACCAAAAATATTCTACGGGGCCTTACTGTACCTCTGTATCCTTTCCGCTGAAATATTGGCCTGCGGCCCTGGATGCAATTTTACATAGTTATCCTTAAGTAATATCTCCATCATACAGTAGCATATTGAAGCACCACACAGCACCACAGAGAGTATCTATACATCAGTAGGTAGTGTGTTTGATAGTTTAGAGTCTGATTCCAGATAAAGGAAAGCCTGATGTATAGTTTTAGGCTAGTTAGGCTAATAGACTAGAGTTATTAGCTCCAGCAGAGAACAGCCCAATGGAGCTCTCTATATCCGGCATAGCCGGATGTTACTGCAATGCCTGCTGGCCCTATTGACTATAACAGGATCTGGTGGAGATCTGGCCGCTACCCGGCAAATAAGCCGGAATTCTGCAAAAAAAAAAAAAAGCTGCTACATGTAACATTTTTTGTCTGGTCGAATCCTAGCATATTTGTCGAGTAGTGGCCAGTTCTCCACTGGTCCCATTATAGTCAATGGATCTGACAGGCTTTGCGGTAACATCCGGCTATTTCGGATCTAGAGAGATCCAGCGTGCTGTTCGGCTGCCGGAGATCTTAACGCAGATGTGAATAAAGCCGTACTATGTAGCTGTATCCTGTGTTTGTACCTATAACAATTGGGTACACAGTCTATTGTGCCATGATACATAGTTGGGCAATATAACTGCATCTGGTACAGTTTGTACCCTTTACAATTCTGCATGGTCTATTGTGCTGTAATCTCTCTTTTTTTCTATAACAATAGTGAAACAACTACTGTTTTAATGTGCTTAAGCATTCTAGGGAAATATATCTTAAAGGCTACTTAACATAGCAGATTGAAATGCGTAGACTTACTGTATTAGGAATTGTAATCTCCCCTCTACGTGGTTGATTGCACGGGTAGTATGAGTTCCTTAATCCTCTTCGGCCAATGAAATAAAATAAGGATTAGTTTTTCATTTACTGCTACTGAGTAGGTCATTAAAACCACATAGACACTAATGAGTCAGAACAGGTGATTTGGTTCCGTCTTACACCAACAAGATTCAACCAGGAGGGTGCTATCTTTATTCATTGGATTAACTGCTGCAAGATAAGGAGTTTTATTTCTTCTCACCAAGAGTAACTGAACCTAAGAAAGAAGAAAAAGTAATAAGGCTTCCTATACACACAATTTTTTTTTACAGGTGCTGCCACACAGTTTTGTGTTGTTGGCACAAAAACGATTTAAACAATGCCTCACATGAATAGTGTGTAGTGTTCTGTAGTGTTTAGGACTTTTCCAGGTATTTTTCAGGGCGGGGCTGTCTTTAACGCGGGGCAAAAGGGGCAGCTGCCCCAGGCCCAGTTGCTCCTGGGGGGCCTAAGGCAGCTGCCTCTTGAGCCCCCCTGGCCAGTGGCATAGCATGGGGCGCAGGGGGGGTGCGTTGACCAGGGCACAAAATTCCAGGGGGCGCTAGAAGGGCCGCACCGCCAATTAGGCAAAGTGAGGAGATCGCCTCAGGGGGCGCGGCCCTGGTCACAAGTGGGGGGCAGCGGCGGCAGGGCCATTGTGAAAGCGCTCATCTCCATAGTCATCTGTATCGCTGTCCTCAGGACTTTATTGTCCTGATGAAGGAGGCTGTTTGTCCCTGAAACGCGTTGACATGGAATAAAGCTCATTTATCTGCACCACCATAACTCAACGCATCTTCTTATCCCAGCAACCGCAGCACACGGTAAAGGGCAGGGACCTGGCCGCAGCAGTCTTCTTTCTCTCCCGCAATCTGGACGGGAATTCTCCAGCAAAGCAAAAGATAGGTGTTGTGACTGTACACAACACCAAAGGGTAAGCTCATTTAACTTAAAATTATCAGCAATATCTGCTCTCTTCTTCTTTCCGCATGTCCTCAGGGCAGTGATGCAGATGGATGCTTCTGGGCAGGGGAGAGGCGTCATCCTTCCCTGTTCCTCTGATGCCTGCAGCCTATCAGAGGCCGGTGCAGGCAGCGCGATGATATCATTGCGGCGCCTCAGCCGTACAGCATGGGACACAGGCCGGAAGAGGACTGCATTGCATCGCTGCCAGCCTGATGGAGGTAAGTATAAGTGTTTATTTTTTTTATATGGTACTAGTTACTGGCACATGATTGGGGGGCATCTATAGGGGCACTTCTTATTGGCACATGATTGGTGGCACTTTTTACTGGCACATTATCAGGTGACACTATGAGGGCATCTACTTTGGCCACAAAGAGGAGGCATTTTATATGGGGGGCACTATGGGGGAAGGGGGAGAGGAACACTATGGGGGCTTCTACTGAGGCCACAAAGAAGGGGCTCTGTATAGGGGCATTTTATACTGGGACACATTATGGTGGATCATATGGGGAAGGGGAGAGAGGAGTACTATGGGTTCATCTATGGGGGGCACTAAGAAGGGTTATTTTATACTTGCGAATTATGGGGGACACTGAGGGCATCTACTGGGGCACTATATATGGCGCATTTTATACTGGCACATTATGGGGGGCACTAGAAGGAAAGGGGAGAGCAGCACTATGGGGGTACTAGGGGCACTATTTAGGGGTATTTTATACTGGCACATTATGGGGGCACTAGGGGGACATTAGCTCAACTGGAGGCATTAAAAGGGGGTATTTTTTGCACTTGCACATTATAAGGAGAAGTATTACTACTGGGGGGCATTATGATGTGCTTTATTACTACTGGGGGGTCTATGGGGAACATGATTACTAGTATGGGCACTATGGAAACATTATTACTTCTGGGGCACAGTGGGGACATGTTGGGGGCACTGTAGGAGCACTATTACTACCATGTGTGCTCTAGCAGAGAATTAGAATTATTACTATTGGTGGGACTTTTGGGAGCACTATTAATGTGGGGGCACCTTGGCACAGTATCAGCTTACCACAATTATTTTTGGGGGACGTTATGTTTACACTATTAGTCTCAGGGGCACTATTTGCTGGGCGCAGTTATTTTAGGGCACTGTGTGCCAATAATTATTGAAGGGGACATCTGTGTGGCACTAGTATTTTCAGGGGGTTTATCTGCTTCTGCAGTAAAGTATTGGGGAGCACAGCGGCACAGTATTGGGGGTGGTAGGATGATTTGTCCAGAAGATGGGAGGATGATGGAAAAGTAGTAAACTAATATTTTTTTGTCAAACTGCAGAGACGAGAAATGGCTGAAAAATGGTGGTCTGGTCTGAAGGTTTGAAAGGAGAAGACGAGGAAAGAGAACATCTACATCAAAGGAGACGTCGCTGGATGTAAGAGGTATGGGACACTGTATTGCCCTGTATGTTCTGTAGTGATGGGGAAGAGGGGGGGATATAGAATTTGGCCCACACTGTAGCAGACTGGCCCCAGACTTCAGGTCACACTGTGTCTGTTTTGAATTCTGGGGGCTCACACCCATCTACCACATTATCTGTACTCAGAGAGTTATCACTGTGTTATCTGTGGTGTTACATATGACTGCCGCTGGCCACTACACCACTGCTGCTGGCCACTGCCCACAAAATCTTGCCTCCGCCCCGCCAACTCTGTGTCCTGATCCTATCCTTCACTATGTGAGCGGCATGGCTCGCATAGTGAAGGACTTACTTGGAGGGGTTAGTAGTACAGTACTATCTGCACACATTGTAAAAAAAGAAAAAAAAAAGCAATCTGCTAAATACTATATATTTGTGTCAGAAGTTGTGCTTTTTTAATTTTTAGAATAATGATACAGCCATTTTATTTGATACTTTTGTTCTGATTCTTTTTTTTCCCCTCTATATTAAGGGACACTATAGTCACCAGAACCACAACAGCTAAATTTAGTAGTTCTGGTGTCTATAGCATGTCTCTGCACGCTTTTAATGTGAACACTGCCTTTTCAGAAAAAAAGGCAGTATTTAGATTATTGCCAAGGAACACCTCTAGTGGCCACTCATCAGATCACTAGGCCACCCGGCCAGTAGAGGTGCTTCCTAGTCCAGTGTTGCACAACGTGCAACACTGGCATTCACGTTAAACACTCCTTATAAAAATGCATTGATTCAAAGCATCTCTATGAAGCCACGCATGCGCAATAGTCTCCAAATGCTTCCCTACAGGAAAAAAGTGGGTTGGCTATGATATACTCACACACATTCCTCTGCATTGTATTGATCAGGTTGTGTGTGTTGTGGAGGAGCGCGAGATTAAATGCTAGGGTGTGGGAAGGCGGGATCCAGGGGGCCCAAGTAAATTCTTGCCCAGGGTCCAATCAATATTAAAGACGGCCCTGGTTACGGTTATAAAGTTTTAACACCTTGCGCTTTCTAGTGGTGTTTTTTCTATACCTTGTGTATTGTTTTTAAATAGGAAACCCTTGTAATGTCACTTTCTCTGTAGTGCAGTATGAAAAATTCACTGGTCCAAAAACACTGGTTAAAAAAATATCATCACTTTTAAAAAAATTTTAAGCAGGGCAAAAACAAAACAATGGCCAACAATATCTATGGGTCAAAAACACGAGACAATAACAGAAAAAGGGCTAAACCCTGTGCAGACTGCAATTTGAAAAATAAATAAATAAACAAAAATGCACCTCAAGGGTAAAAAAATGCCATTTCATAAAACAACTATTTGTCCTGTACTCAATATGTCTCACAGACTTCAATGCAACACCTGGAACTGGCTTTTTCCCTAAAAACACACTGAAAACTGTAAAAACTCTTAAAAACTCACAAAAAATTCTATGTGTAACACACATTTTTTTTGTGTTTTTCATGTCCTATTAGAGAAACCTATGGGAAAATTCCAGAAAGAACGCCATACCTAGGGCATGCAGCATTTTAAACACTATAACCCTGGAAAATGCACCAAAAGTGAAGAAAAGTACCACAAACAAAGCAAATACATTACATAGAAGTGTGTTTTATATATTACTACCAAATAGCTGTCATTTAAAATTTATAAGCTGAAAAACACTGTTTATCATTAAATCCGAAACGTAATTATTAACTTTTTTGTACTTACACTTATTTAAAAAGGTTTATATCTCCAGATATAAAAGGAATAATATATGTTTCTGTTAAACAGAAGCCAATGTGCTGAGGAGGACACACATGCTCAGTGTTGCCATTCTCAGAGGAGATGCTGAGTAAGTACAGTTACAGTAATGCTGTCGTGTTTCCTTATCACTTGTGTCAGCCTCTGAGGAGCATGAAAGACAGCTCACCACATCTGGTGAAGAGATATACATGGAGTATCTCTTCTTAAAACTCATTGAACCTGCTATTTCTGTTATTTCTCCAAGAAACAAGTGTTACAAAGTGTTACCACACCATTTGTCAACAGTGTGTGTTCCTGCACAGTTTGAAGCAACAGTAACGGGTCTGTGTCAGACTGTATGGCGATATGAACTATTGAGAAGGGGAATAGTAAGGGCCAGTTGTCAATTAACTTATCCATTCCTTGGATGAATACCAGAGGAGCGGCACAATTTAAAGTTCTGAGAGAATGCTCCAGAATTTTCATTTCATGAGGAATATAACTATTTACTAAAAACATAAATGTCTGGAGAAACTTTAAAAAATTTTTTTCTTTTAAGCTTCAGTGGGCAACAAAGTAATTATGTGAATAGTCGTTATAGAGGAGATATTGTGTTTGTATGTATCTAGGGGGTATTCATTCCAGTGCATTACCTATTGACATATTGTGAGAGCTTTATCTGTGTTACTTGTAGCCTACGTGTTACCTAGTTTGTCAGTTACTGTGATGCTTTTGACAAGAGATTGCTGGTAGCGTAGTAAATACATCCAGGACATCAAAACTAGTTACAGGGTTTGCTCATAATGTTGTATGAGGAGTGACAGCTCCTGGCCAATCCATAGTCATGGCTAAATCTGTAAATTGTAAACTTTGAACATTTTCTGACGATTCTAAATAATTTCATATAAAGATATAAAATTCATAAATACAACTCAAAGTACAGAACTAAATCAAACTACATTCTATAATTCATAAGTTCTATGCATCTTAGAATCATGTTACTTCTAAAACAAGCTGCAAAGGAATGGGTGTGAGGAGAAGGCAGTGACTGTCAACTGAGTGGTATGCACAGAATGCAATGTAAGCCTTTCTTCTCCATAGAGTAATGAGCACTGCTAACTTAATTCAATTTTGTAAATTTTCGGTCACATAGTGCCTTGGAATACTCCAGGGGTGGTTTAATGTTTGTTAGAGAGGGTAGGAAACAGGTCGGGGTCAGGGGTGAGGGGAACGGGGCTATTGCTGGGTGGTTCCAAATCCCGCGGCAAGCTAAAGTAAAACCTTTGGTTAGTGTGTTTGAAATATCGAGTGGCGACTGCTGGATTGGGTCAGTCCACATTAAGTGTGTGTATTTATCGGATAACCCATCTTTCTCAGGCGAGGCGGACAGTGAATTACCCAAATGATTGTTCAGGTCCAACAAACAGTTGCTAATGGCAATCCCCAGACATGTCCTCCATAGTAGGATATGTTGGCTAATCTCAATTTTAACATCAGTATGAGGGTTTAGTAAGACCGCAGAGTGCACTTGTCTTTTCAATTGTTATATTGTTTATCACATCCACACAATTGCCATCTCGTGTAGGATGTCTATTGTGGTACTTGTGGTCGGCTGCGGGCATCCCCCACTGTATGCATTTTTGCTGGGGATCACCATTAGCAACGGGCTACAAGTGCAGGATCTGCTCCCCTGTATATATGTGCACAACTGCATTTGGGTTTGAGCACTTCCTGCCTGTTTAACACCACGCCATTTCTTCAGTCGTTTTGTATATAGCAGTGTTTCCCAACCAGTGTGCCTCCAGCTGTTGCAAAACTACAACTCCCAGCATGCCCGGACAGCCTTTGGCTGTGTGGGCATGCTGGGAGTTGTAGTTTTGCAACAGCTGGAGGCACACTGGTTGGGAAACACTGCTATATAGAGATGATTGGAGGTGTATAAACTCCTATGTAAATATGCCTGATTTTCATCCACAGGCTACATTTTGGTTCACCTGTGAGGCCTGGGCCATATCAGCCAGTCTTGGGTGGGGTTCACAGCCTCCTCCCTCCTCTCATTGCAAGCATGGCTACATGCTGGAGGTGACTGGGGAGTATGCTGCGAGTCAACCTTTACTCTCCACTAATTCTCCCACTGGCCCCTGGTATTGCCTATATGGCACAAGTAGGTGAGTGTTAGGTCCCGAGCTACTTGAGAAACCTTGGCGCGGTGCTCTGGCTCAGACATGTCCTCCATAGTAGGATATGTTGGCTAATCTCTCAATTTTAAGATCAGTATGAGGGTTCAGTAAGACCGCAGAGCGCACCTGTCTTTTCAATTGTTATATTGTTAATCACATCCACACAATTGCCATCTTGTGTAGGATGTCTATTGTGGTACTTGTGGTCTGCTGCAGGCATCCTCCATTGTATGCATTTTTGCTGGAAATCACCATTAGCAACGGGGTACAAGTGCAGGATCTGCTCCCCTGTATATATGTGCACAACCGCATTTGGGTTTGAGCATTTTCTGCCTGTTTAACACCACACCTTTTTTTAAATTATTTTCTAAAACCCATTGTGGTAATGTACAGAACAAAAATTAGAAAAATATTGTCTCTGTCCAAATACACAATGACCTAACTGTATCACTACAAAACATACAGGGTAATACAGAGCCCTATACCTCCTATACCTCTTACATACAGTGATGTCTCCTCTGTTGTAGACTTTCTCTTTCCTCATCTTCTCCATTCAGACCAGACCACCATGATGATTTTTCACCCATCTCTTGTGTCTGCATTTTGACAAAGGTTCCTACTTTTCCATCATCCCCCCACCTTCTGGACAAATAATTCTACCACTTCCAATACTGTGCCTGCCGTGTTCCCCAATATTATAATGCAGAAACAGATAAACCCCCTAATAATACTAGTACCATGCAGATAGTGCCCTTCAATAATTATTGGCACGCAGTGTCCTAAAATAACTGCATCCAACAAATAGTGTCCCTGACACTAATAGTGTAAACATAAAGTCCCCCCAAAATAACTGCTAAACTGATACTGTGCTAAGATGCCCCCACAGCAATAGTGCTCCCCAAAGTCCCACCAATAGTAATATTTCTGTAGGAGATCGCACTTGGTAGTAATAGTGCTCCTACAGGGCCCCCAAAATGTCCCCACTTTGCCCCAGAAGTAAGTGTTCCCATAGTGCCCATACTAGTAATCATGTTCCCCATATTCCCCCAGTAGTAAAGCCCACCATAATGTCCCCAGTAGTAATAATTCTCCTGCTATGTGACAGTAGAAAAATGCCCCCTTAACATGAGCACCATTAAAAAAAATGCCCGCTTATGTGCACCAGTACAAAAATGCCCCCTTATAATGAGTGCCAGTGCAAAAAATGCCCCCAATACAGTACAAAAATTCCCCTGTTCTGTGTGCCAATACAAAAAATACTCTTAGTGCCCTTAGTTGAGCTATGTCCCTATAGTGTCCCCATAATTTTTTGTAGTATAAAATACCACTATATAATGCCCCCATCTTGCTCCTCTCCCCCGTTTCCTTATATTGTTAATCGTGTCTGCTCAGTTTGCACTGCACCCACTGCTGGATAAGGGTTACCACCTCTATGTGGATAACTATTATACCAGCATACCCCTATTCATGTCCCTTGGTAATGTGGCTTGCAGCACAGTACGCAAAAATCAGAGAGGCCTCCCTAGATCCCTGGTAGGGCAACCACTGAGAAAGGGTTAAAGTAGGGCTCTCCTCCATGAGAACATGCTGGTGGTTAAGTACAAGAGGGACGTCCTTATACTGACCACCATTCACACTAACGCCAACTTCCCTGCTCCTGTACGAGGTACCACAACCGCTACCCTCAAAACAGTTTGTATCCTGGACTACAACAGGCACATGGGAGGGGTGGATCTTTCAGATCAACTTCTGAAGCCCTACAATGCCACAGGAAAAACGAAAGTGTGGTACAAAAAGCTGGCCGTACATGGGGAAAAAAATGTGGAGGGCATTTTGTCCTGTTACCGCTTGTGAAAGTGAAAAATGTGGGTGTAAAGCAACTTTCTGGAAAAAAATAATTATTTTTCCTTTTCACAGCCAAGTGTTTCCTAATTCTGTGAAACGCCTGATGAGTCAAAGTGCTCACTACACACCTTGAAATATTCCTTGAGGGGTGCAGTTTCTGTAATGGGGTAACTTTTTTGGGGTTTCCACTGTAGGGCCACCTCAGGGTGTCTTCATATGCGACATAGCTCCCAATTACCATTCCAGCTAAATCCGCTCTCCAAAGCCATATGGTGCTCCTTCTACTCTGAAGCCTGATGTGCGCCCATACATAATTTTTTGAGCACATATGGGGTGTTGCCGTATTCGGGGGGAAATGGGAAAAAAAATGTGGGGTGTTGTTTCCGGAACGCGGTCACTTTTTGGGCGTTGGGGGTTCATTCCCATTTTCCTTTAATTCTCATGGAGCCCCACAACGTGACTTCATAACTGAACTGGTCCTGAAAGAATTGGGTTTTGGAAATTTTCTTAAAAATTTTAAGATTTGCTTCTAGACTTCTAGCCTTCTATGCCCCCCCCCCAAAAAAAATGATCCAAACATGAAGTAGACATATGGGGAATGTAAAGTAATAACTATATTTTTGTAGATATTACTATCTATTATAAAAGTAGAGAAATATAAATTTGGAATTTTGCTAATTTTTCCACATTTTTGGTAAATTTTGTATTTTTTTAATAAATAAAAATGAAATATTTTGACTCAACTTTACCACGGTCATGAAGTACAATATGTGACGAGAAAACAGTCTCAGAATGGCCTGGATAAGTAAAAGCGTTTTAAAGTTATTATCACATAAAGTGACATGTCAGATTTGCTAAAAATGGCCTGGTCCTTAAGGTGAAAAATGGCAGGGTCCTTAAGGGGTTGAAGGGCATCTGTCAGCAAATTTGTACCTATAAAACTGACTGAAGTGTGGTCAGGGACGCTCCCGTGACAGGTGCCAGGAGATCAGTGAGACTGGCAACACGTGATTTGATCTGACAGGTTCCTTGTGGTTCAATTAGTGTCTGTGTTGTTTCTGGTAATGGCCACACCCCTTGCCTCAGGTGTTACTCATTTAACCTTCCCTATCTATTGTGGCTTGTCCCACCAGGCTGTGTGGTTTATAGCTTCCGTCCTGTTGTGTATTGCTAGTGTTTGGATCTCGGCAGAGTCCCTTTGCTTCCATAGCCATTTGAAGTTAAGTGTCTTCTTCCCCTTTAGTTAATTGTTTCGGTTTTCTTGTGTTGCACTTTTCCCTGTCATTTGTGTTTAGCCCTGAGGAAGACTCCTGTTCGTCCTTCCGTTTGGAGGAATAGCTTGTCTCTTGTCCTGACATTAGTACCAGGGTCCTACAGGGTGAGTTAGGACTTTAGGTTCCTGTGTATGAACTCACCTACCTCTGGGGTCAGATCATACTTGCAGTCAGTCAGGACTTTGATTAGGGTTACTCTAGGAGGTGATCTGTTCCTTTTCCTAGTTTCCAGGCCTTTTCCCCTCCCGCCTATCCCTCCCACATCTGAACATGACATTATAAACCGCCAAACCGTCATTTTTTGCTTGTGTCAGTGCAGCCATTGATCCTATTGCTGCACTGGCCGAACAGCTGCAGGGGCTGTCTTTGGAGGTAGCTGACCTCCGCACAAACGTCTCGCAGATACAGAGACCACAGGCTGCTGGTCCTAGTGGTGGTTACCAGGCCTGTCCTGAACCAAAAATGGCCATCCCGGACAGATTCTCTGGGGGAAGTAATAATTTCATTTTGTTCAGAGAGGCGTGCAAATTGTATTTTAAGCTATGTCCACACTCATCTGGGGATTAGAGTCAGAGAGTTGGTGTGGTTATTTTGTTGCTTAAAGGGGACGCTCAGTCTTGGGTTTTTTCTCTGCCGACCGGATCGCAGTCCCTCCGGTCGGTGGATAAATTTTTCAGAGCTCTGGGTCTAATTTATGATGACCCAGACCGGACCTCCCTGGTTGAGACCAAGTTATGTGGCCTTCGTCAGGGAGAGAGTTCTGCTGAGATCTATCTCTGAGTTCAGGAGGTGGGCTACAGATACTGAGTGGAACGATCCGGGTCTCCATAGTCAGTTCTGTCAGGGATTATCAGAGACGCTGAAGGATGCTTTGGCCTTTCATGAGAATTCTGAGTCTTTGGAAGCCGCTATGTGTCTTTCTGTATGCATAGATAGACGCCTGAGAGAGAGGTCTAGGGGCCCTCACTCCTAGGACATTCTATTACATAACGTATCATCTTCCTCTGACAATTTAGGTGAAGATACTCCTAAATTTAGGTCTGGGGACGAACCCATGCAATTAGGGGGAGCATAACATTAGATTAAGAGTGGGTGACTTTCTTCAGGAGTTCATCTCGTGTTTTGTGTTCGAAGGCCTCCCTGCTCCGTTGGTTCTGGGTTTACCATGGTTAAGCAAGCATAATCCAACCATCGATAGACAGATTCTGGATTGGGGTGATTATTGCGTTGATAATTGTCAGAATATGACTTATTCTGCTTTAACTACTAAAACGTTACCCTCTTTTATATCTGATTTTTCCTATGTATTTTCTGAAAGTGGATGTCAGGATTTACCTCCGCACCGGGAATATGATAGTCCTATCAACCTTATTCGCGGATGCTAAATTGCCCAAATCTAGGTTGTATAACCTTTCTGGACCCGAAAGAACGGCCATGAGAGAGTATATTACCAAGAGTTTGGCTAAAGGACACATAAGACCTTCCAAATCTCCTGTGGCAGTAGGGTTTTTCTTTGTTAAAAAAGGACGGAACCCTTAGGCCATGTCTGGATTTCCTTGAGCTGAATCAGATTACAGTCCGTGATCCTTACCCCCTTCCTTTGATTCCTGATTTGTTTAACCAGATTGTTGGTGCCAAGGTGTTCTCCAAGTTGGACTTAAGGGGGGCATATAATTTGGTCAGAATCAAGGAAGGGGGTGAATGGAAGACGGCTTTTAATACCCCAGAAGGTCACTTTGAGAACCCGGTCAAGCCTTTTGGGTTGACCAATGCTCCTGCGGTTTCCAGCATTTTGTGAATGACATTTTTCATCTCCTGGTGGCAAAGTTTGTTGTCGTGTATTTGGATGACATACTAATCTATTCTCCAGACGTGGAGACTCATCAGGATCACGTTAGACAGGTGTTCCTAAGATCCTAAGTTCCTAGATCCTAAGAGATAATAAATTGTATGCAAAATTGGAGAAGTGTTTTTGCTGTATAGGAGGTACAGTTCTTGGGCTAACTGTTGTCATCTTCGGGTTTTCGAATGGATCCAGAAAAAGCCTGTGCTGTATTGGACTGGGATCGACCCAAAAATCCGAAGGCTCTTATGTGGTTTTTGGGGTTCACCAACCATTACCAAAAATGTATTAAGAACTATTCGACAGTAGTGAGACCCTTAACTGATATGACTAATGAAGGGACAGATGTCTCAGTGTGGTCTGATTCGTCACTGCGAGCTTTTCTGCGGTTAAGGAATGTTTAGCTTCAGATGTGTCACAGCCTTTCATTGTGGAGGTTGACGCATCCGAGGTGGGGGCAGGAGCAGTCTTATCACAGGGCCCGTCTCCTGGTAAATGGCTCCCATGTGCATTTTTCTCTAAAAAACTCACTGCCGCAGAGAGAAATTACGCTGTGGGTAATAGAGAGTTGCTGGCCATTAAGTTGGCTTTTGAGGAATGGCGTCATTGGTTGGAAGGGGCGATTAATCCGATCACGGTGTTCACAGATCACAAAAATCTGGCTTACCTGGAATCGGCTAAACTGACTGAACCCGAGGCAGGCCAGATGGTCTTTGTTTTTCATCAGATTCAATTTAATCGTCACTTATCGTCCTGGGGTTAAGAACGTCAAAGCAGATGCCTTGTCACGTAGTTTTCCTGGAGGTGGTGATTTTGAAAATCCAAGTCCGATACTGTCGAAAAGGGTGGTGATATCTGCCCTATACCCTGACCTAGAGGTGAAGGTCCCTCTGGGAAATTGTTTGTTCCATCTCAATTGCGTCACAAGGTGTTTGAACGGGACACCCTGGGAGCAGATCCACTGCTGACCTCATTTCTAGTAGATTTTGGTGGCCAGGGTTGCGTAAGTGTGTTGAGGACAATGTGTCAGCCTGTAGCACTTGTGCACGAGCTAAAGTGATACATACTCGGCCTTGCGGATCTCTACTTCCGTTGCCCATCTTGTCCAGACCATGGACTCATTTATCCATGAATTGTATCAAAGATCTACCTAATTCTTCAAGAAAGACAGTGATTCTGGTGGTAGTTGATCACTTTAGTAAAATGGCGCACTTTATATCATTGCCGGGCCTACCTAATGCTAAAACTCTTGCACAAGTGTTTGTTAATTACATTGTGAAACTACATGGCATTCCCTCTGACGTGGTCTCGTATCGTGGGACTCAGTTTCTTTCCAAATTCTGGAAGGCGTTCTGTACTAGAAGTCGAATGGACAGACGGAACTCACTAATCAGAGTCTGGAGACTTACTTAAGATGTTTTGTCTCTGAGAAGCAGGAGAAGTGATCTTCATTTTTGTCTTTAGTAGAGTTTGCCATAAACAATTGTAGACAGGGGTCCACTGATAAGTCGCCATTTTTTGGGGCATAAGGGTTTCACCCGCAGTTTGGCACATTTTCTGGTTCTGATACTTCTGGTATTCCTGAAGAGGAACGTTTTTCGTCATCACTGTCATCTACAGTATATGGCGGAAAATTCTTCAAAATAACTTGAGGAATATGGGCAACAAGTATAAATAAATGGTCCGGACCTAAGAGTGGGTGATTCTGTGTGGCTGTCCACAAGAAACATTAAGTTGAAGGTAGCCTCTTGGAAGTTGGGTCCAAGGTTTATTGGTCCATATAAGATCACTTCTATTATTAATCCGGTAGCCTTTCGTCTTGAACTTCCTCAGGCTCTAAAAATTCATAATTTGTTTCATAAATCTTTGTTGGAGAGATATGTTGAACCTTTGGAACCGTCTTCCTTGCTACCCGCTCCTGTCATGGTGGACGGTAGTCTGGAATTTCAGATCGCCAAGATTATTAACTCTCAAGTTCTCCGTAGATCTCTTCAGTATCTTGATCACTGGAAGGGTTATGGACCAGAGGAAAGGATGTGGGTACCAGCATCCGACATGAATGCCAGTCGTTTGGTGAAAGCTTTTCACAGGTCTCACCCAGATAAGGTTGGTCCTGGGTGCCCATATGTCACCTGTAAAGACGGACGTTCCAGTGACAGGTGCCAGAAGATCTGTGAGACTGGCAACACGTGGTTTGATCTGACAGGTTCCTTGTGGATCAATTTGTGTCTGTGTTGTTTCTGGTTATCACACCTTGCCTCAGGTGTTGCTTATGTGGTCATTTAACCTTCCCTATTTATTGTGGCTTCCTCTACCATGCTGTGTGGTTTATAGCTTCAGTCTTGTTGTGGATTGCTGGTGTTGGGATTTTGGCGGAGTTCCTGTGCTTCCATAGCCATTTGAATTTAAGTGTCTTCTTGTGTTGCTCTTTTTCCTGTCATTTGTGTTTAGGCCTGAGGGAGACTCCTGTTCGTCCTTCCGTTTGGAGGAATAGTTTGTCTCTTGTCCTGACATTAGTACCAGGGTCCTACAGGTTGAGTTAGGACTTTAGGCTCCTGTGTATGAACTCACCTACCTCTGGGGTCAGATCATACTTGCAGTCCGTCAGGACTTTGCTTAGGATTTCTCTAGAAAGTGACCTGCTCCTTTCCCTAGTTTCCAGGCCTTTTACCCTCACCCCTTTCCCTCCCACGTTCGGTGTGGGTATCCCTCTGACACCCAATCGTGACACCTGTTACATGTGCACTTGGCAGCTGAAGGCATCTGTGTTGGTCCCATGTTCATATGTGCCCACATTGCTGAGAAAAATGAAGTCTTAATATATGCAAATGAGCCTCTAGAAGCAATGGGGGTGTTGCCATTACACCCAGAGGCTCTGCTTTCTCTGCAACCGCCATGCCCTTTGCTTGACAGGGCTAGGCAGTGAGACAGTCATCAAGCATGCCACTGATTTCTCCTAAAGTGCAGGGGGTGTGGCAGGTGCAGAGAGAGCTGAGCCTCTAGGTGTAACAGCAACGCCCCTGTTGCTCCTAGAGGGTCACTTGCAAATATTAAAACATCATTTTACTCAACAATGTGAGCACATATGAACATGGGACCAACACACATGCAACAGGTCAGCTAGTTTCATAAGTACAAATCGCTGACAGATGCCCTTTAGGCCCCTTGTAGACAAGCGTGAGTGGATTAGGTGCGGATGCGTTCAGTGAAAACCGCGATTTCGCAAGCAAGTACCTTCAGTTTTGTTCCTGTTCAGTTTTTATCGCGCGGGTGCAATGCGATCTAATGCGTTTTCCACGTCCGTGATAAAAAACGGAATGTTTACAAACAACATCTCTTAGCAACGATCCGTGAAAAACACATCGCATCCTCACTTGCTTGCGGATGCGATGTGATTTTCACGCAGCCCCATTCACTTCTATGGGCCCAGCGTTGTGTGAAAATCGCAGAATATAGAACACGCTGCGATTTTAACGCAATGCACAAGTGATGCGTGAAAACCAACGCTCATGTACACAGACTCATTGAAATGAATGAGTCCGGATTCCGTGCAGGCGCAATGCGCTCGCATCACGCATTGCCCCCGCGCGGAATACTCACTCGTGTGAAAGTTAGTTAAATGGGGTGACAGAGTCCCTTTAAAAAAAAAGACACAAAATACAATAATTTAAAAACATGCATATTTTACGAGGATCAAATCATGAACAAATATGTAGTGTGCAAGAATCTATAATATATTCCACATTTCTAAGAATCTTAAGTAATTATTTAATTAATTAACTGCTGCTTTTGGTATTATAATTAACCTGTAATGCTGCACTATCCAGCATCAATCTTAACAAGGGTTAAGATAAACCAAGCAATTAAACAGCTACTGACAGCTTCAAAAGTGTAATTAAATGTCTAATGATTTGCTTTGATTAATAGGACAATCAACATCTGCTCTGTGTAATAGGGATTAGTAATCCCAGACTGTTTTTCTCACATCAGAAATTCGTTCCTGCTTTTCCGGCTCGCCTATAGCAACATATGTTTACCATACGTACAAACAACAAGCAAAACAAAGAACGTTCAAACTTTCTCCACAAACAAACCCTGTGCAAATTCTTATTATGGTTCTAATTTTTTTTTTTTTATAAAAAATCCCAAAATTACTCAGATTTGGCCTACTGTAAAATATAAAAATATATATTTTTATTAAGTTTACAATTAGCAAATTTATTAAGAAATTTATATTTTTAAGCAGTTTCTTACTGCCTTTTACAAATAATATTGTTTCCTACATTGACAAGTAGCAAAGTTTTTAAATATTAAAAATAAGAGTTTCGTCCAGATTCTCTCCATACAGACAAGTGCTGGGTTTTCCTTTATTCCTCAGCAACAGTCATGCCACAGCAACAGGAAGAATGGCAAACAAATCTTCCAGGCTAATAATTCTGACCTGGCACTCATCTCCTTGTTAAAGTATTGATTCTAAAGTCCTTCAGATAAAGGATAGTTGGATTCTAGAGATAATCCAATCGGATAAGAGAGATCCCCATATGGTCGGTCACCAGATTTTCCTTAATCCAATCAATAATCACTTTGATGAAAAAACAGAAGATATATCTCTACAGATACCACTTGATTACTGCTTCTCGTCCTCCTAGGAGATGATGTTGGTAAAGGCATATATGTGTGTCTTATAAGTATACATTGTTATGAGCTGTATTCAGTCTAGCTTGTTGTTTATGGAGAGAGCTTTATCAACATTAAAATGTGAAAGAAATAGTCAACAGAGAAATAACTATGTAAAATATATATAATGAAGTATGGAAAGACATGTAAGAGCAAACAATCTAGTAAAAAAAAAAAAGTGTTCTGCCTTTGTGTGGTCCTGAGGGAAGGGATATCTGATCCTCATGGTCAAAGCTGGATTATAGTTGATTCAAGTACTGGCCACAGTGATGACATGTCATGCATAGTACGCAAAATCCCCAGGACATCTAGTTTGGGAACATTACAGAATATACATAAACATATTTTGCCTGATCCATATTTTAGTATTTAGAAATCCATTTATTGCCCTATAGAACAATTTTATACCATGCTAATTCTGAAGCAGGGAGTACAGTCATACTGAAGAATTTAACAGAGGGTTCTTGGCCGCTACAGAAGGGCTGCTTGGCTGTCAAGGCTGGACCATGTTAGGCTACTTTCACACTCGCGTTTTGGCTTTTCGTTTGTGAGATCCGTCATGGGCTCTCATAAGTGGTCCAAAACTGATCAGTTTTGCCCTAATGCATTCTGAGTGGAAAAGGAGCCGCTTAAAATGCATCAGTTCAGTCTCCATTCCGCTCTGGAGGCAGACACCAAAACGCTGTCCGCTTGACAAATTGAGCCAGTTTTCTCTGACACAATCTGGCACAATAGAAAATGGATCCGTCTCCCATTGACTTTCAATGGAGTTCATGACGGATCGGTCTTGGCTATGTTACAGATAATACAAACGGATCCGTTCATGACAGATGCATGCAGTTGTATTTTTGTAACAGATCCGTTTTTGCAGATCCATGACGGATCCGCCCAAAACACGAGTGTGAAAGTAGCCTTAACCTCCTCCTCTCTGTGCCAGTCAGAAGGTAAATTGTGACTGTCACACTCTAAAGACAATTAACTGCTAAATTGTGTGACATCACTTTGTGAAAAGTACTGGAAGGGCTCTAGTGAAGCTAGTGAAGTGTATAGAATTTTTTTTTTAAAATGGCCGAACTCCTTTATCCTTGAGATCAGCCATTTTTGTTCTCGAGTTGGATTCTAATAGTTTCCATTGATAAGCATTAGTGTTGAGAAAATCAAAGTCAACAAAGTGGAATTCAATGCAAATTTTAGAGAAAATTCAATATGACACAAATCCAAATTTCTTGGCACTTCGTGGTAACTAATAAATTTTTCCTGAAATGACGGTAAAAAAAATACATACCTCATCCATTTGATCACAGAGGTCGTCTCAACTGACAAAACTGCACCAATTCTCGCACATGCTGATGTGTGACGTCATCACACTGGGCAGGCATGGTGACGTCATCATGTCAGCGCGCAAAAGAATTGGCACAATTTCTTTAATCAAGATGGCCTCGGTGACCTTTCTACGATCAAACGGATGAGATGAGAATTTTTTGTCTTAACCCCCGATTAACCTCCTGATAGGCTGAATGTGACTCTCAGATGCCGCGATAAGTGTTGAACACGGCATATGAGGGGCTTAGTGACCGGGAGAGGGGGGGAGATGGGTGCGATGCAATTGTCGGTCCTCGTCTTTGCGCCTGCTTCATAAAATGGAATGCGATTTGTTACGAAGTAATTTGTAAAAAATTGAATTTCTTGTTGAAGTTTGTCAAATCTTTCAAAATTTCGTTTATTGCTAATTATCATATTGGCACACACTGTATACGAAACCTCTGATTTATTGGGTCACCTAATGACACAGCTGTTTGCTCATACGCATGTCCTTATCGGCTTTCTACCTGCCTTTTCCTTCTCTCCATGCTACATACTGCTCCTTTCACTATCATATGTATAAGGTACTGAAAAGAGGGGAGTGGAACTTATAGGAATGTCCTTATAAATGCCAGTTTGGCGTTGAAGCATGGTGGAAGTAGTAGCTACAGTCCCTGGCCTGCATTTAGAATTCCATTGTATTTGATTTCCTATTGTCAGGTTATAGGGGTTTGTAGTGGGTTATAGGAATTTCAAGACTAGAGGATGTTTCTTCATCCCATCAAAAGGCAGCATTATCAAGGAGCAAATCACTGAGCTCTGAGCAAAGGTCAATGCTGATAGAGGAATTGGGCTAATACAGTGCACTAAATGTCATGAGGTTTTAGGTTCTTCATATTCAAAAGGTTGTCATGGTATTCATTAATGTGCAGGACCAGGTTAATAAATCCATTAAAAGCATAATGTAACGTTCTACCACTGGCAACCATAGCCACTGTTATAATGACTGATGTGCTTTGGCAATTAACAATTTTGATTGAGAAAATTGAGAAAAAATATTATACAGATATAACTATAACATATTGTAGTGGATACAAGAGCATCATATACAGTATACTTACATACAGAGGAAGGAAGAGAGTGTACTGTCGACTTATGCTGAGTAGCATGACCTTTAAATCAAGCCAATGACTCCATGGTTGTCAGTATGCATTCAATCCAGACATTACTGTTACATGTAGAGCAATGTACAATAAATGTAAAAAAAAAATATAGAAAATAAATTTATACAATTAGCCCCGACATGATTGTTTAATATACAGTAATATTAGAAATTAGGAATAATAGTAGCAATGAAAAGGCATCAGTTATGTTAAATACAGAAAATACCCAAAACAAATCAACATGGATGTCATTTTCCACACTGGCCTACTTTCATAGACACTGGTGGAATCCGATCCTCTGTATTTTCCAGACTTCCAGCTTTTGATAACAGAAAATTAGAAAAAAAATATATATTATCTACTTACCTTCCTTGGTGGTTCAGTGAAGTGGAGGGGTCAAGGTCAGTAACGTACACACACAGCACTTATTCTCTGGATTGTTGAAAAACCCTTTTAACATAAAAGGAATTGTCCAAAATGATGACTTGAACCTTGCACTTAGAGGCCATATCTGACAAAAATTATTAAAAATAACTTTACACGTGTTCATCTTTTTTATTTGTTTGAGAAACTAATCTCTTTTTAATGTAATTGTAGACAGAAAGCTACAAACATAGCCAGCCTTGGGTTACCTGGTCATCTGACATTAAAAAAAAAAACATACTGAAGTGAAGTACTAGCAAGGCACTTTGGCCCAAGGATAATGGAAAGAACATAGAGGGGGAAAGAAATAACAGTTCTTTGTTCCCTGGGTGGCAAAACGTAACACTAAAATGGGAGGCCCAGTTTGATCTTTGCTTTGGAGCCCACTTCTCTTTTATGTAAAGGCCAAAGCATGACTTCAATTATTGGGAAGGAACCGTCCCTTCCCGATAATTGCCTGCTCATCATTGGAGGTGAAGAGCTGCATTTACATGAAGCGATCACCTCCAATGTATGAGGACGTGCATAACTAGTGCAATTGCTTGTCCTCATGCTGATTCATTGTTTCTGGGCAGCAGAGTGCTGTTCACACAACATAATCTTCTGCCCAGAAACAAGAAATGATACATAAGTGACTATTTCACCCAATGAATGAGTGTTTTGCTTGTTCATTTGGTGATCGGTGGCACATTATTGGGAATGGGTGTTTGCCGTAAGGTAGAATAATCTGGGCAGTGCAAACTCGCCATTACTGATTTCTATGTCTTGAAGTCAATAAGTGTTTTGAATAATACAATGTAAAACCAAATCTATTATGTTTCATCCTTAATTTCTGATGAAGAAAACAATCATTCCACTGTCTTCACAGCCCTCTTGTAACAGCGGCTGCAGTACGCCGCTGGTTCCTCCGCTTATGGCCGTGGTCCCGGGCGTCGCAATCAGCGGTGACCTGTGGCCAGTGCTTCCATTTCACCGCTGTGGTCCTGGGCTCTGTTTGTGTACCTGTTGTTGCTTCTGTGGATTCCGCTCCACAGCTTCCACTCAGCCATGGACACAGCATGAGTTCGCTGGTTTCTTGTTACACTGCCCTAGGGGCAGTGCGCATCACTCTCTGAGCTGCATGGGTTGGGTCATGTGACCTCGCTGACCAACCCTGGCTCCCCTGCATGTACTAAAGTGTCTCAGCCCCCTTCCCAGATGCCTCGGTGTCAAGGTCCTTGTGTTTGCTGGTTCCTGATACTCACATGTGCTCCTGATCTATACTTTGTTCCTTGATTCTGCTTATCGTCTTATCCCTGCCTGCTTGCTTTGACACTCCTGTTGCCAACCTGGATTGCCTGACCTGTACATGTGCCGCCTGCCCTGACCTATTGCCTGTCTGACCACGTCTCTGCCTCATCCTTCGGTCCTACACCATTACTCCTGGTAACGTCTATGCTCGCCTGACTTTATACTTCAGGTACCTACTCAAGTACCTCCTGGTCCGCCCAGACCAGCTGTCACTGACTCGGGGATTGCTCTGGAGTAGCCCCTGGCAACTACCCTAACGGCTCAAGTCTATCCTCACCATCTGAGGCTCTAGTGAAAACCAGGTAGTTGCTTAGACATGGTCCTCCAAAGTATAGATAAATCAAAACATTTTTTTTATCTCTATTAGGACTCATAATCTTAAACATTGACCCTACAGATTTTTTTCTACTCGGTGGAAAATTGAAGTTCATCTGCTATATACTCTTCAGTCTTCATATGTAGACAACAATAGTAGCAAGATGATATTGATAGGGAAAACATATTGATTACCTTTTCTTAGGATAGGTGATCAATGTATGAATTATAGGGGTCAGACAACCAGGACCCTCATAATTAGCCAAAAAAAAGGATTTCACCTCCTACATAGGAGCTTCATAACAGAGTTTCTGGCACTGCATGGTCACCTAGAAAACCGGCCCCCTAATCTCCAAGATAGGTCTTCAGCTAACACTTCTGGGATACAGAGTTGCAATGATAACTAGAGGTCTACTCTTAGTCCCTGTATAAGAAAAAACAAAAAGAAATATAGGCAACTTTCTCATATTACAATCTATGCACCAGGAGAGTTATAGAGTGGACTCTCATTGCATTTATTGGAAGCCATCTGGCACCAGGAGAGGTGTAGAGTGGGCTCAGCATGCATGTTGGTACGTGCATTCCCTGAATTTAATGCAGGCCATTTAGTCACCAAAAATTAAAAAAGCAGAGTGGACCCAGCATGCATGTTGAACCTGCACTCCCTGAATCTTATGGTGGCTGTTATGGCACATAACAGGTAGCATTTAGTGTTAGGTTCCCATCTTACAGAGATCGCCTTGACGTTTGGCAGACGGCCCCAAATAATTGTGTACAAAATTTTTTTGCCAAGAATTTCACATTTACAAAATAAGCGTAGCATTAGCACCAGAATATTTTACTTTATTTGGTTTGCAGAGTGCAGATGCATTGAATTTTTTTGTCTACCGTCATTTGAGTCACCTGTAGTAAGTTCTGTTGATTGGACATGATTTGGAGAGACACAGCGCTGTCTATATAAGGTCTCACAGCTGACAATACATATCAGAGCAAAAACCAAGCCATGAGGAGGAAAGAACTGCCTGTGGAGTTCAGAGACAGGATTTTGTGGAGGCACAGATCTAGAGAAGGGGACAAACAATTTCTGTTGCACTGAAAGTTCCCAAGAGCACAGTAGCCTCCATACTTTGTAAATGAAAGACATTTGGAACAACCAGGACTCATGCTAAAGCTGGCCCACGAAACTAATAATTCAAGGGAGAAGGGCCTTGGTAAGAGAGGTGACCAAGAATCCAATAGTCAGTCTGGCTGAGCTCCAAGATTCCTGTGTGCTGATAGAGAAAACTTAAGAAGGTCAACCATCACTGACTATCATACTGTGACAAGTCAAGATTCTCTGGTCTGCTGAAACCAAGATCAAACTTTTTGGCCTCAATTTAAACATTTTTTTGTGGAGTAAATCAGGCACCGCTCATCACCTGCCCAATACCATCCCTACAATGAAGCATGGTGGTGGCAGCATGATGCTGTGGGGATGTTTTTCAGCGGCTGGGACAGGACAAAGAGACTGGTCAGTATTGAAGGAAAGCTGAATGGACCAAAGAAGAGAGATATTCTTAATGAAAACCTGATCCAGAATGCTCTGGACCTCAGACTCGGCTGATGGTGTACCTACCAACAAGACAATGACCCTAAGTACACAGCCAAGACAACACAGGAGTGGCTTAGGGACAACTCTGTGAATGTCCTTAAGTGGTCCAGCCAGAGCCCTGACTTGAACCCAATGGAACATCTCTGCAAAGACCTCAAAAACCTGTCCACTGATGGTCCCCATCCAACCTGACAGAGCTGGAGAGGATCTGCAGAGAAGAATGGCAAAAAAAAAAAAAACACAATTCCAGGTGTACAAACCTTGGCATCATACCCAAGAAGACTAGAGGCTCTAATCACTGCCAAAGGGGCTTCAACTAAGTCCTGAATAAAGGGTGTAAATACTTATGTCGATACAAGATTTTAGTTTTTCCTTCTTAATAAATTAGCAATTTCTCACATTCTGTTTTAACTTTCCTATTATGTGGTATTGAGTGCAGAATGATGGGGAAAACTCGTTTTTTATTTTTTATTTTAGCGCAAGGCCAAAACATAACAAAATGGGAAAAAGTAAAAAAGTCTGTAGTTATCTCACTACTCCCCGGTGGAGCTGGATATATTTCCTCTAGCCCACCAGGTAGGATTTTGTTTTTTTGCACAATGTCAGAGGAGCCACCTTTTCACCTAAGACCACTTTTGAAGAATCAAAAAGGAATATACAAGAGTATATCACAAATTTGTTAAATTGAGAAAACCAGATATGTAAAAACAGAAATAAATCTGGACACCCAGAGGCTGGTCAATCTTACAGTCCTCAAGCATGACTGCCATAGGCTAGTGTATAGAAAGCAACAACCTAACAATATACGCTATATACATGGATACTAGTTACTGTACTACTTATTTTAGGCGTGATTGGATCAGTTGGCCGGCCACTATAGAGGCAGATGCTCTGTAAAACATTGTTGCTTAATCCTGGTTAGCAGGGAAAAAAAAAATCGATGCATGGAATTAACAGTTAATTAAAGATACAGATTAAAAAATAAAAAAAAAACAAGATTGAGCAGTGGGAGAAAAGGCCAGAATAACCTCCGGCATGGAGACACGGACATGCAGCAGTTGTCAGTCACCTAGCAACAAGTTTCCTATCCCCGCTGTGCTGTTTAATTCAGCAAATCTGCTCAGGATGTTGGGCTGTTCTCCTGACAAAAAGCATTATGTAGTAGACTGAAGGATACAAAAATCCACTGTACACAACACTCTACTCCCTATTGACCACTGATCCTTTCTCTCAACCCACAAAAGAGCCCAGCACAATGCTCTGAAAAGGAAAAAGTCTCAACAGAGAAAACATTAGCTTGTAATTGAGATTGACTACATAATGAAAATGATGTTCTTTTTTAAATTCTGCTTGTTGAAGCCGCACTTTTTTGTCTGCTGGCACTCAAAGCACATCCCCGCTGGGAAGAGGGGCAAATATTGAAAAAACTCAAAACTGTGCTTTTTATTTTCATTGAAAACACACATTTTGTAACAAGATGTCTGGATCTGTCTACCCAGAACTTAAACAAGAAAAGGCAAATGGAGGGGAAACCTTGTATAGAAGGCATTTAGAACAGACCTGTTTAAAGAGGGAGAGAGGGACCAACAGCAACATATAAAGTCATTCATTCCCTGACAATGGGCACAGACAAGTCCGTATTTTGCCACTTTGCACACAAATAGCATTGCAGCTGCCAGTGGCAATTGTGGAAATCAACGGCACAGAGCACTGTGTAGATCGACGTCCTGCCGTACAATGTGGCATGTTCATTTTAGAAATAATAATAATTATTGAAATACAATGTCATGTGGTGTCATGCATTTTCCATAGGCGGTATGGATACCTTTCGGGGCAATTATTTTATCATTGCATTGTACTTATTCTGGGGGAAAAATAATTACATTTTCAACAGTTTTTTCTCTACAGCTTTCAATTTCAGTGTATCTGCAGACTACTGCCTTCAGCTTCACAGTGAATCAGTCAGGGAGCTGCTCTGAAGGCTTGATGTGTAATCCTTTCTCTGTAGTGCTAAACAGTAATTGCAGCTAAATTTGTAAGAGTCTGATAAAAATTTAGTTTAAATGAGTATTTATGGACTGTCAGGAGTTCAGAGATAAGGGCTACAGATCGAACCGACAGAGCTGTTCCTTCATGTATGCACTGTGAAGCAGATGGCAAAAGTTGGCAAATGAAGAAGTGAAAGCTGTAGAGTAAAAAAAAACTGTTGAAAATGTTTAATAAAGTTAAAGGGGTTGTCTCAGTTCAGCAAGTGACATTTATGATGTAGAGAAAGTTAATACAAGGCACTTACTAATCTATCGTTGTTATCCATATTGCTTCCTTTGCTGGCTAGACTCATTTTTTCATCATATTATACAATGCTCGTTTCCATGGTTACAACCACCCTGCAATCCCATCAGAGGTGGTCGTGCTTGCACACTATAGGAAAAAGCGCCGGCCTCTCTGGTGGCCAGGACCGTGGGAGCATACACGGGTTAGTGCTTTGTCTTATAGTGTGCAAGCACGACCACCACTGACGGATTGCAGGGTGGTCGTAACCATGGATACAAGCAGTATATAATGTGATAAAAAAATTAGTCTAGCCAGTAAAGGAAGCAATATGGATAATAACAATACATTAGTAAGTGTCTTGTATTAACTTTCTCGACATCATAAATGTAATTTGCTGCACTGAGACAACCCCTTTAAGGTGAAAAATAATTCTTTGTCCAAAATGAGTAGAACGAAATGGTTTCCCAAGGGTGTTCATAGCTTTTAATGTTTTGTAAGACATCAAGGAATCCAAGCAAGGCTAGAATCATCAGAAAAATTAAATATATATATATATATATATATATATATATATATACCCAGGGGTTTTTAGCTGCTTATAAATCTTTAAAAAAAATGTTCAAAATGGTGTAAAGTAATAAAAAGTCATGCTAACCTAACCTTACTAATCACCTATCACCCTCATTCCATCTCTTCCCTGCTCCCCCACCAGTCTCCCTGGTACATTTGCCACATGTGACATTGCAGCCACTTACTGGCCATAGTGATGACCCGACACAGGTAGTGATTGGCTGCAGGAAGTCTCTGAATGTGAGCGGCAGGAGATTCGGGAAGCGATGGAACTGGAGTAGTGGGGGATAAGTAAAATGTGTATTAATCCTTTAATTACGCCATTCTGAGCATTTTAAAAAAAATATGCAGCTGGATAACCCCCTTAAAGGCTTAATATAAGCCAAAAGAGATATTTTTTGTCTGCTATACATCGCTGCCTCAACTGCATCGTAACTCTATGCAAAGAGAAATCTATTTGTTTTAAATAGCAATCAGTGGCAGCTATAGGCATGAAGTCACACAGTATGGAGCAGCAGACTGGTGTCAACCTAGTCTTCCTCTGTCTAGGTTAGAATTATATACGTAAAATGCAACAAAAATAATTAAATATAAATTGTAAAAATATGTAAAAGTAAAAATCATGGCTACAAAGAAAATGTATTTACCTGCCACTCATCCATTCTCATGTATTACATTGTATCAAATATTATGTTTTATTTATTTAAAATATATATAGAATAACATCCTAGCATTCATGATCACTGTGCCCTTACTTTTAGACCTGAGGAAGGGGTATTAACCCCCAAAATAAGTTGAGGAAATGTATATTTTCATTTGTCAATAAAGACACAATGGGGGAGATTTATCACAACTAATGTTCCCATTTGCCAGTCTTGATCTCACTGCTCTAGAGGAAAATGTGCCTAATTTACTAAAAGGCCGATGCTTCTTAATAAATCATCTCTGGCCTGCTGTGTCAAGTCTATGCTAGACTTAAGCTTTCACTTATGCCAATTTCTGGCGAAAGTTATATTAAATCTGGTGTTCCCCCTCCCGCTAAGTCGATAAATTCTAAATTTTGCAAATTATGGCGCATATATGGTGTGCAGTATAATTTGCTAGTTTTTTATCCCACTATTGTGGTGTAAAACCTTTGCTAAATCTCCCTCCCCCTCCCAATATTTTTAATACTTAGTTTTATATCTATTCTCCATATACCTATATTGGATACAGTGGTAGCATATTTCCTGATTTTTGGACTAGTTATTCAATTATCAGCAAATGAATATAATGACAAGTCAAATCATTAATGGTTTTTAAAAATATCATTAACAGAAAGCTATAAAGGAATAATATACTTAAAACTCACCTTTAAATTTGTCTACGGTCTCTCAATCACATCCATAAAATATGTAAATAAAGAGCAAGAGGATCCACTTTACCAACTGTATCTATGCGGATGAGAAATCTTCTACATGTGTGCAACATATCATACATAAAGTCTTATGCACTTTCATGTTAATCATGTTTTTTTTTTACCAATATACAGAATATTCCATACAGGTACAATCTCTATTCATATTGTGACAATATTGTTGTCTTCTACTACTTTCGCAGAATCCTCCTTTGACTTGTACACCTACTTCCATCAGTTTCATGAAAGAAAGAAATCAGAGAACGGAGAAATTTGAGAATAATAGAGACTTTATGACAAATACAAAAGAGTAGACAAATGAAAAGGTAGAATATAGGCCTCATCTGACACGTGAGCTGCCAAACGACTGTAATCTCTTTGTGGTAAAATGTGGAAAGCGGCAGCAATCCTTCCTTCAAACCAAGTAAAGTCCTACAAAATTGGGTGCTCTTCTAAATCCTCCAGCTGGTCAGAACAGACAGAATGGTTGCTTATAAACCTGTGATAGACAAACAGCGGAGGACTATTGGTGACTTCCTCATGTGGGTTTGTTCTTGCCTTCCTCTGGATCACCACTGCATAGAATAGGTTAGATGGACCCATGCAATTTTTAATCATACATATTAGACGGTACACTAAAGGTGGCAATTATTCTTTGTGACCCAATGGAGACTTTTTATGACTGGTAGCCACATAAAGGTCATAGCTCAACCCTGGCTGTCAGAAGCTGCATTTTTTTGGCCAACAAATGCTCTCCTAGGGAGATTTTTTAAGACTAGTATTTCATATGCCCAGGGTCCGGACTGGCTATAGACCCTACAGTGAAACTTCCCGGTGGGCCGATGCTCAGGGGGCCACCTGAGCCCTCATCTTGGCCGCCAGCCATAGCAAGAAATGGTTGTGATGCCCCCTTCTGACTCCTGAATTCAGCTTTACTGCCATCCTAAGGCAAATGGAGTAGGCTGACAGAACAAGGCAGCAGGCGCTAGCCACCACATAGGGGCAGTTTGGGCCCCACTTCTGCTAATTTGTGCCCAACTACAAAATAGGGCCATTTTTTTCCAGGACCATTTTAAGTTCTCAGTCTGTCCCTCAATATTGCCCTTTTAAACTGGTGCACATTAAATCTGGTACATTTTGGTCTGTCTTTGCGTGGCTTTTTGCACCATTTATTGTCTTAAATCTTAAAGGAGTTGTCCTATGACAAACACTTATTGCCTATCCAGAGGATAGGGGACAAGATTTGAATGGCGTAAGCAGTTGCACATGTCTGACAATCCCACAGAGTTCAATGGTAGCAGACATGAGCAACTGCCTACTCCATTAAAACAAGGGAACACTGGACCCTGGTTCTCACGTTTGGCAGAAGCCCCAGCGTTCGTACGCGTGCAGACTAACTTTTCCACTATCCTGTCATATCCTGTGGATACAGGATAGATTTTTGTTGCAGGACAAATCCTGCAATATGTTGCTGCCCCCTCCCAATTAACTCCACTCACATTTCTTGCAACTTTTTAAAACGGCTGAGAAGAGGGAAAAGTCCCAAATTTGCAAAATTTTTTATGCCAAAATACTGATGTGAATAAATTCCCACCTTAACTCTTACGGAGTCGCTATTTAGTTTGCTGTTAGAAATTACAGTAAAATATTCAGCGAGATGTCTGTAAGGGTGGATACAATCGATTTTAATCCACATTGCATTCGGGAAAATTGTCTCCTAAAGGGCTCATGCACACGACCTTATGTATTTTGCGGTCTGCAAAAAACGAATTTGCAAAAAATACAGATGACGTCCGTGTGGATTCCGTATTTTGCCGAACGGAAAAGCTGGCCCCTAATAGAACAGTACTATCCTTTTCCGTAAAGCAGACAATAATAGGACATGTTCTATTGTTTTGCGGAACGGAAATATGTAAAGAAAATGCACACGGAGTAACTTAATTTTTTTTGCAGAACCATTGAAATGAATGGTTCCGCATTGACCCCTTGAGGAAATGGCGATTTCCAGTTTTTTCATTTTCGTTTTTCACTCCCTGCCTTTCCAGAAACATATTTTTTTCAATTTTTTTTCATTCACATAGACATATGAGGGCTTTTTTTGGTGGGACAAGTTGTATTTTCTAATTGCTTAATTTAATATTACATACGATATAGTGGGAAGCTGCAAAAAAATTCCAAATAGGGTGAAATTGAAAAAAAAAAAAAAAGGCAATTGTGCCATAGTTTTATGGGTTTCATTTTTATGTTGTTCCTTATGCAGTAAAACTGACCTGTGCCCTTTATTTTCCAGGTCAGTACAATTACAGAGATACCACATTTATATAGTTTTTCTTGTATATTAATACTTTAAAAAATAAAAACTTTGAAAAAAGGGATTGTTTCCTTTTCATCGCCATCTTCTGACCCTCGCCATTTTTTTAATACCCTACGGAGCTGTATTTTTTGCAGGGTGATTTATAGTTTTTACTGATATCATTTTAGAATACACATGACTTTTTGATCACTTTTTATTCATTTTTTGGGGAGACGAAACTATGAAAAAATGTCAAATTGTCCATTTCGATTTTTTTCTCTTACAGCGTTCACCGTATGGCATAAATACATTTATATATTAATAGTATAAGCATTTTGGGAAGTGGCGATACCTATGATCTTTATTTTGTATTGTAATACTTTTTAAAATAATTTTTACACTTTTTTTTACACTTCTTTGACTTTTTTTAATCCCATTAACGGAAAAGGAACATGTGTGATCCTCTGAGCGATTCTCCCACAGACTATTGCAGCCTATGGGATTTCCATTTTCTTCCTATGGAGAACTGCCACAGGCGAGGACAGGGTCGGACTGGTCTACCAAAGAATCCTCTGGTGGGCCCAAGCTCTGACAATAATGGACCCCTAATAAAACAGGGCCCTTAAGGTCCTGTATATACAGAGTGTGGGCCTTAAGAATAATTTCTTCTGGTGGGCCCAAGGAACTTCAGTTGGACACTGGGCGAGGATCCATAGGACCTATTGCTGTGTTAACCTTGGGTCCTTCAAAGGGGCTGAGGCTACCACAAGAAGGGAACTTCTCTTCTGATCGCCACGCAGGTTAGCAGTTTAGGGCTCATGAGCGCAGAGCTCACAGGGAAAGGCAGCCTCAGATGCATTAATTGCAAAATTTTTGATCTAAGTTTTTATTGCAAATTTTGCACCCATTGGGTTTTGCAGCTTCTAGGTTTCATAGTACATTGCAGCTATAGAAAGCTGTTTGATAAATCTGACTGCTTAATCTCTGTCCCCTCTCTGACCGCCTCTAAGCTGATATATGCCAAAATCAAAGTTCAACTTTTTGAATGAAACAGGGGGTGGATTGGCCATAGACCCTACAGGAAATTTTCCCAGCGGGCCGATGCTCAGGGGGAAACCCAAACCCTTCTCGCGGCTGCTGGCCAGTTACATAATGAGCTCATGCTCTAAGTGGTAATTAATGCTAGGAGCATCAGGAACTTCTATACCTTACTAAGGGCAACCGGCGCCCTCCTGAATTCAATTGTATCGCTGTCTTCAGGTGATGCAGTTGAATACTGCAGTGGGGCATGGGAGCCCAAGGCTCCCTGCTTTTCACCCTCATAGGCCACTATACGAGGCAGTGTACAACTGGTGCAGAGACACAGGTGTCTCAGGCAGCAGGCTGGAAGAGACCTGTAGGCTGCATTGGAGGCGGCAACTTGGAACAGGACTTATTTTATTTTTTCTTCTTTTCTTCACCACTTAGGGAATATACTAGTGGAAGTCCATTACTAGGGGAAATCCAGGCAGCATGAAGTTAGGGCTGGCCTCGTGCCTCCTAAGGAGGACAGAATGTGGCGGTTATTAATGGCCACAACAGAGGGACAGCTTCTGGGAAGGTATTATATGTTGCACTATTGTACTGTTGACCCCACCTACTTGTGTTGGCCCACCTTCTGTCAATTTGGACCCACCTACAATATAGGGGCCACTTTTTTTTTTTTTACCAGGGCCACTTTAAGTTCCCAGTCTGCCCCTGGAATCAAATAAATCAGCTTAGAAGACTGTTCAGGAGAGGTGAGAAAAGAAATAGAGACATTGAAGAACTAGTATGACAGATGTATCACAGGGTGGCTTTAAGAAGCAGCCATTCAGTGTATATACACACCAGCTGCCGAAGCCATACAGTGCAGATTTTTTTACAAAAACATATTCTAAAAATGTTTTTTTTTTTTTTTGCCCCAAATACATGTAATTCAGTAGAAACAAAACAAAGGGCTCCAAAGACGCCCATAGCCTAACCCTCAGCTAGAAAGCTCTTATGGTCAAGGCCCTCTCTTCTTTTAGTCTCACAGTTGATGTGTCCTGCTTACTGTTTCCCCTGTAAAGTGCTGTGGAATATGCTAGTGCTATATAAAGGCCATTATTATCATTACAGCAGCAACGAAGGGATCAGCAAAGCCGCAGGCTACAGATGTCACTATGCAGTACTTGACTGAATTTTACAGACGGCGCTATATCAAGCACCTGTCCCTGGCCTTCTGCTGGGTGCTGCCCCCCTCTAGACACCTACTGTGCCACTTCTGTATTGTTTCTTAATGCTTTCTAACAAGAAATAAAGTGGGGCAGACACATAAGTGTACATTGTGCCTGTTTATCTGGTACAGGACGCATAGAACGATGCAAACTGCATTGTGCATGTACGGTTCAGTCTATCATTCAGAGTCCCTCCCCATTGGCCTCTTGACAGCCAGTGTATTGCCTATAACACTTACAATGAAGCCCTGTTTTAATGTTGCATATCATTATGTTATTAGGCTGCATCTTCATTTTAAAATGTACTAAACCCTGATTTCTATGAAAACTCACTATCGTGTTTAGGCTAAGCTTTCATCCGACACACCTAAATGCTCTGAAAGACTGGATAACTGAAAAGAGGTCTCTAGCACTGCCCAAAAAAAGTTTTCCCCCCCATAAACTGCTACACTATTGTCCTTGGGTTATGACTAGTACTGCAACACAGTGCCATTCAAGTAAAGAAAAATTGCAATACCAAACATAGCCTATGGATACGTGTGGTGCTGTTTCTGGAAGAAAAGAAGTAAGCTTCTTGATTTTAATCTCATAAACCACTTTAAAGGGCATCTGCCAGCAGATTTATGCCTATGACACTGGCTGACCTGTTGCATGTGCGCTTGGCAGCAGTCAAGGCATCTATCTGTGTCGGTCCCATGTTCACATGTGCCATCATTGCTGAGAAAAATAAAGTTATAATATATGCAAATGAGCCTCTAGGAGCAACGGGGGCGTTGTCGTTACACTTAGAGGCTCTGCTCTTCCTGCAACTGCTGCACCCTCTGTACTTTGATTGACAGGGCTAACTTCTCCTAAAGTCAATCTCATTGCAGACGATGTGACAGTTGTAGATAGGGCAGATCTTCTTGGTGTAACAGCAATGCCCCCGTTGCTCCTAGAGGCTCATTTGCATATAATAAAACATCATGTTTCTCAGCAATGCCGATACATATGAACATGGCACCAACACAGATGCCTTCAGCTGCCAAGCGCACATGGAACAGGTCAGCCAGCTTGATAGGGACAAATCTGCTGACGGATGCCCTTTAAGTTTATCATGACTGTTTGAGTTGTATATTTTTTATAGAGCAAGTCTATGTATTTCCTCTATATAGTTGCTTGGGATAGATATGATAATAATCCTTAAAGGGAATATGTCATCAGTTTTATGCCTCTGTCTGAAAGTAGCATAAACTGGTGACAGATACCCTGAGCAAACCGCTGGGTTACTTGAAGTTTTTTGATAAAATCTGTCTTGAACAAATCCAGTGCGGGAGTCCACCCAATAGACAGCTTGTGCCAAGGAGTCCTCATATTCAGAAAATTTCGAGAGTAATTTAGAAAGTTTTATTCTAAGGGCAATTCCAAAGATTGCAGTATTTTCCCGTGTGTCCTTCAGTCTTAAAGGGGTTGTCTGGGTTCAGAGCTGAACCTGGACATACCTACATTTTCACCCAGGCAGCCCCCCTGACTTGAGCATCGGAGCAGTTCATGATCCGATGCTCTCCTTTGCCCTGCGCTAAATTGCGCAGGGCAAAGACATTTTACGGAGTTCCGGTTCTCCATGGGGCTGCCAGGAAGCCCGGTGACGTCACCGACACTGATGGGCAGGCATTAGCGCTGCCCTAGCCTGTAAAACGGCTAGAGCAGCGCTAAAGCATGCCCATCAGAGCCGGACACCGAACACACAATTGTAAACAAAAGAGCCCTTGCCCTGAGCGATCTAACATCAGGGGTGCTGCCTGAGTGAAATTATGGGTATGTCCGGGTTCAGCTCTGAACTCCGGCAACCTGTTTAACTCCATTTAAATGCACTATGGAAAAAAACAAGAAGCAAAAGTCGAGCTTGAATATACATATTATTTACAGTTGGAGGAAAATTCATCCTTATAATGACTGAATTAGCATAAAAGAGTGCAAATGATCCATGAATACAACAGACTTTAAGACTTACCCCACTGGGCAGTAGGCCCTGGTTTAAGTAAACTACAAAAAAGTGACAAAGTTGAATGGTTTCTAGAGACTTAAGGACACAGTTTCATCAGGCTCCGCTTGGCAATAACAACTGATCCTCTGTCATTTTCAATGTATGGACAGATCTAACAGTCCTACCAGAGAGGATTATCTGTGTTTGACCTATCCGAGTTTTACTTAAAAGGTGAACAGTTCATGACTTAAAGCTAGGAGCAAACAATTAACAATTCCTTGTGTCAATGGCTGAGATGCAGGAGGCTTTGTCTTCTTATGGCAAGGAGTTGTAATGAGCCTGTGGTACATTGTTAAGACTTGTTTCATTTGTTTGGTGAATGGGGCCAGCAAAATTATAGTCCGTAGGTGTTTTCCAGGATTCTATTATAAAGAGACCTCCTGACACCAATTAAAGAGATTATGTCATCTTGTGAAGAAAGAGTCATTGCCTTACTTGCTAATGCTGCGATTAGTTGTGGCAGGATCATTGGACTCTGTAGGACACTTGGTGATCCTGGTGCAATCACCTTCGCAGCTCAATTCCTAATTAACTGTTTTCACTTAACCTTTTGAGTGGTCTCTTAAGCAGTGATTTGTAACAAGCAATCTTAATTCTGAAAACAGGTTAAAAAAAAGTCACGTCATCTACCCCGTATGGATGGAAAAAGGTATATTACCTGTAGGGCAAAATAGTTTTAGCAATGAAGTAGATGTATTCAACGTCATCTTCTCATTTTGTTTCATAAATTGTGTATCTCCAATACCATTGAAATGGATGGAAGATATGAAGACAGCCAAGAAACATGCTACAAAAGACTATTAAAATTCTACACCTTAAAGGGCATATGTCACCACTTACCAGTAAGTCAAATTGTTGGCAGCTGTACCTCTGAGCTTGTAAGCAGCGTCTCGTGTCTCCTCTGGCCTCTCAATGTGTTCTATCAATCCTTGGGGGGAAAAAAACTTTTTTTATAATATGTAAATTACCTCCTATGTGCAACAAGGGCGATGCCGTTTCACTTTGTTGCACCTAGAGGCTCTCCTCTCCCGTCTTTTATGCCACACCTCCACGTCTGTAATGTACCAGCCAGGCATCCCCTGAAGTAGATGAGCAGCAAAGGGAAAGAGACCTGGGGCAGATGGGCAATCTATCTTCCCTTTACTGCGCATGTACAGAAAGTGATCCTGCAAGACTTCAGGGACTGCCTGTCCGGTACATCAAAGCAGTAAGGGGGGGCATAGAAGACGGGGTCGAGGAGCCTCTGGGTGCAATGACACTGCCCTTGTTTCATCTAGGGCAGTGATGGCGAACCCTTTAGAAACCGAATGTCCAAATTGCAACCCAAAACCAACTCATTTATTGCAAAGTGCCAACACGGCAATTTAACCTTAATACTACAGTCCAATATAGTATATCTTCCATGTACTTTAGATTTAATAGTCTGCCTACATTCAGGGCACTGCCTGTGCCGTTCATAGCGTGCCCTTGGCTGATGAATGGCAGGAAAAGTCTATGGCATATTGGTACGCCTTAGACTTTTTGTCAGGGTGCGGGTGCCCACAGAGAGGACTCTGCGTGCCGCCTCTGGCACCCATGCCATAGGTTCGCCACCACTGACCTAGGGGGTAATTCACATATTATAAAAAGTCTTTTTTTTCTAGGATTAACAGAACACATGAAGATGCCAAAGGTGACATGGGACTCTGCTTACAAGTGTAGATGGACAGCTGCCCACTGTTTGACATAGTGGTAAGTGATGACAGATGCCCTTTAAAGGTAACCTGTCATCAACTTGAAGCTGCCCATACTAACGGCAGAATAAAGTACAGACAGGTTAGTTGATTTCAGTGGTCTGTCACTTCAATTTAAAAGTAAGTGGTCGCCGAGACCCAACATCACAATCATTGCAGATTGGGCCTGCAAAAGAGTCCTGACCACCTGAGAAGAGTCCTGGTTATTCATGAATTCCTGCTCTCCCGCCCACCTGCTGATGACTGACAGCCTTCTACCTAGTTGTCTCCCTTTCTCTCTAGGAGAGAACTGCCAATTATCAGCAGATGGGCGAGAGAGCAGGAGATTAGGAATAACCAGGACTCTTCTCAGGTAGATTTGACTCTTTTCAAGGCCTGGGCTGCAATGATTATGATGCTGGTTCTCAGCAACCACTTACTTTTAGCTTAAGAGTGACACACTGCTGAAATCAGCATTTCTGTCACTATTTTAAGCTGCCATCAGTGAGGTCCGCATAAAGTTGATGACAGGTTCCCTTTAACAATAAATATCCCAATGGACAAAATGTTTCTGATTGTATTCAATTACAATCTAAAAAAATTTCCTTTTGTCTCCCATCTTAATATATGCGAGAAAGACAGAAGTTATTCCTTATGTTCCTACGACAAACAAAAAATAATCTTTTCATTGATGTAATAAAATTTTCTAAAACATAGAACATGACTCTACAACTATAGCAAAGTGGCTCCTTGCTCCATGTCCCAGTTGCCTATTTATGGGCTGCTACACATTAATGTCCCTCTAGTGTGGCGCAGAAAATATAGTTTTTTATAGAGCCGTTACATTCATCCAGCACATTAGTTGTGATGCTGGACTTAAATAGCACAAAACAGAAAAATGGTGCATGCTGTGGTATCAGTCTATAGGTGCAAATACACATATATCAGTTGTGTCCGAATAACTGGCTGCACAAAACTGATATACTGTGCGTCTATCCTATGGCATGGTTTATTCAATGCCAGGGCTATGTACATTATGTATTATTACAATATACATTGCATGTTACTTTTAACAATCTTTTTGACAGAAGGGTACCATCACAATCATATAGATGGTTAATTGGCAGCAGGATTTTACCTGTAATATACTGCAAATTTACCCCCAATTCTATTAATGACTTTGTGGATGAAACTGCAGTATTACCAGCAAAATCCCATACCCTTTAGCCATCAATGAGGAAACTTTGCTCCCTGCAGGGGTCTACAGTTTTTTGGCTGCATGCAGCTGCTGTTACATGGGCCCATACCTTAAAATGATCACAGAAATCAGCTATAATCTGTGGCAGCATGTGTTCAATCTTTCTTCAGCACCACCACAGGCCATGTGAAGTATTACATTGTTCCCAATGAGCTCAATAGGCTGTCCATGTAATACACAAACATGTCAGGTCCTCCAGAGTGAGTGACACTCTTGGTAGGCAGTCTGGCTAATAGATGAGAGTCCGGAACAAGGGACTCTACTAAAAGAGTATTTGAAAATGGGTTTTCTAAACCAGAGCCATAAACCCTCCTTAGGCAGCTGCAGATTAAATATAATGCAGACAGAAATTGGGTGTCTAACCTCTTTCTTCCATGGGTCTCTTTTCATAATTCTTCCTTTTGGAAGTGCACTTTTTCTCCCTCAATGCTAAATATCTCTTTGCCCATTAACAAAAAAAATCTTCTGACCTCAAAACACAGCTGCTGTGTATAAATATAGACTGTTTGTACTATTTAAGATGTAAGCGTTCTTATTTTAAGAGAGATTAAGACACTCGTCTTGTAAAAAAGGGGGGGGGGTAGAATTTGACATCATTGCAACTTTATACAGGAATCAAAAATAGTTGTTTTTTTCTTGTCACAAATAAAAATAAACTTTTTAAAGGGAAACTGTCATCACGAAATACAGTGCATTCTGCAGGCGGCATTAAAGATCAGGAGGAGATGAGCAGATTGATATGTGGTTTTATGGGAAAAAGATTTAGTAAAACTAGTGACCAGACTGCTTCCTCCTGTTTTCTTTTTTTGCCTTCCTCTGGATCAACTTGCAGGATGACAAGCCGAACTGGATGCACAAATGTATTTTTTTGGCCTTATGTACTATGTTACTAAAATTTGTAATGTGTTAGTTTAAACCTTTTTTTTACGCATCGGAATCACGTGGGCCTGATATTTTAATACAAGCCTATAATTTATCAACCTGTGCAGCTTGTCCTGGTTTATAACATGGTGCCTGCGGACACCATTTTAGTGTGACAAGGCAAACTGGGGTACAGTTTTCTACGATTTTCTTGATAATGCCCTGTGCCGGCAAACAATGCACTTAATTTATAACAACGCACACTCCTCGTCATAAATTAAGCGCATCCTTCGGTAGTTTGTGCGCCTAAAAATAAATTTACACCAGCTTGGATTGGAATTAATTTGATAACAGCGTTATCACTTAACCCAGCACTATCTGTTCTGTCACTGCTGAGATCACTCAACAAACTGAACTTATAAGGGTTAAGCCTAAAAATATTGGGAAATATTCTTAAAGGGCGCTATGTTAGGCAAATAAACAAGATTGTGGACCCTCTCACATTGCAGCTGGCTTGTCACTGACTAACAAGAGAGTGTTGTCTGAGGAACAATGCTGATCTTCTCCCTTAACACCCTTATGGAAGTATAGACTTTCTTATTTGGATCTCCTTGATGGGCTGAAGTAGCAGGAAATAAAACATGGCCAAACTACAAGACCAAGGTCAATAGGATCACAACCGCACAGGTAATAGGTATGAATCTGCAAGAATAAGAAAGGAACAAAATCAGGGCACAGAAAGTCAGTGAGCATAAGCAGGATGATACTGTTACGAACATGCATATGGACAATGGTTGTAGAACCACTGCATGAAGTAACAGGTTTGACGTTATGACAAGCCATATGGGCATTATTCTGGCGCCTCCACAGCATATCGATCTGCTCAACTCCTGTACAGAGATGTGGACTTCGCTGTGGGTTAGCGACCAGACTGCTTCCTCCTGGGATGGTCCCCTTGCACTTGGCAGCTGACCTACTGAGGTGACAGACGCTGGTGAGAAAACCAGAGACACAGGCAAGGCACAACAGAACAACATATGAGGGAACCAGACATACAGAATACGAGAACTAAGACGCAGCCTACAAGAAAGCATTCAGAGATTGCAAATACAGACTTCAGGAACCCATTCAGACATAGCAAATACATGTGCAGTAACTTTGCAGGACAGACTTCAGGAACCCATTCAGACATTGCGAATAATGGACGGCATAGGTGAAGACTTCTAGGCTGAATCATGCACAAGATGCTCACACAGTTAAATGATGCTAAAGGACACAGTTCAGACACAGTGGTAAAGGACTCATACAATCCATGACAAAGTTAAGCAAACAGAGTGCATAGAATGCCTGTTGAAGGCAACCATAAGGTTTATGTTAACATGAGTTCCCCCTCAGAAAACCCGCTGTCTCATAACCACCAACTCGCCCTACAAAGATCCTGCTGCCACATTGTCCTCGGAGAGCCTGCTGCCATATTGCCCCTGAAGAGAGCCTGCTACCACCAGTTGTATTTACCTTCTTCTTCACTCCAGCTCCTCTTGGGCACAAGAAGAAAATGGCACCCAGCAATGATCTGTGCTCATTAATTCCGTCCCAGACGCTCAGCAATCACCTTGACGCATCGCGCATCAGCTCTGCTACCACTACATAGCGTGGAGGTGGATCCGAGGCACACTGCATCAACGTGATTGCTGAGTGGCCGGGACAGGATTGGTAGGTGTACATATATATGGGGGAAGTGACTAAATTGCCACAGTGAGATGCTCATAGGAGTCGCTCTGCTGCGGCACTACTCACATATTTCTCATCATCTGCCCAAAACACCGGTGGGCCGAAAAACAAGGCCACGGGGCGGATTAGGCCCACAGGCCTTGTGTTTTACACGTGAACTAGTTGGACAGATGCAGACATACACAGCAAGGGAAAGAGTAATCCTTGCAGTACTAAACTGAGGAGTATAAGCACATAGGCACAATTCACACCACAAGCAACCAAAGCCGGGCAACATGAACTGCCATTGAACTCAATGGCCCAAATTCAAACCCACAAGCATCCAGTCATATGTAAAAGTGTATCATGAGCAAGAAAATATTGGAGACCTCTTACACAAAATATTTAGGAGCAGGTCTGGATTAACCCTAGGTACACACCTAAGCGTTTTACAGCGCGTTCAAACGCGCTGTTAAACGCACAACATGTGAAAAGCCATGCTTCCCTATGGGCATGGTTCACATTTGGGCGTTTTACAGCGCGTTTGAACGCGCTGTAAAACGCCCAACGCTCAAACAAGTACATGAGCTTTTTGGGGCATTTTAACGCGCCTATGGACAATGATGCCATAGGGGAGAATCACTGAATCGCGCGTATGACGCGTGTTTCTTAGTTACAAAAATGCGCATCCAAAAACACGCGATTCAGAAACGCCTAGGTGTGTTCCCAGCCTAAAAGTAGGGCACCTTAGGCTTCCACCAGAACTGCTTTTTCCTTACAGTGGCCAGAAGGTAGGTCATGTCTTGTACAGGCATCTGTGATATCACCACCGCAACATCCCCGCCTCCATTCCTGGCACAGCATGCAGAGTGAGGAGCCCCTCCGAGCTATCTTTGGCAGCAAGTGATGAAATAGTGACCTCATGATGACGCCAGTGAGACTCTGTAAGGTGCACATGGCAAACTGTCTGGCAGGCCAGTCACAGAGCAATTGGGCACCAATAAAAAGTGAGTGTACCGCTTGCAGCTGCTGTGCATTGAGTCTGCACTGGGCAAAAGAAAGACTGAGAAGTCACTGTGCAGCATAGCCACATTGTACATGGGGTACACTAGCTCTGCCATGCACTACATTTATGCACAGGGGAATGATATAAAATTTGCGAGATTCAATAAGGGATATTCTACTGTAAAGATATGTATTTTCATATCAGCAATCAACATCTGTTGATGGGGGAAGCTGCATCGGTGACCTGCTTCTCTTGTATCATGACAACTGGTCATGTGACACAAGGGGAGCCGGCTACATATGCAGCCTGCTATTGGCTGCAGTGGTCACGTGTTTCTTTAACGACAGATTTTGATTTTAGTGCTGTAGGAAGAGAAGGCCTGGGAGCAACAGAAACCAAACCCCGGGGCGGAGAACAGGTATGTATGATCACCAGTGTGGGTCAGCCCCTTTTGAAGGTCTGTGTTAGCAATGCATAACCATTTTAATGGGTTAAAAGTAATATAGGCAGATACCTATCATGTAATACCATCAGGGGGGCATCTAATTAGCTCCAAATGTTTTCTGTTGAAGGACCACAACTTTAAGCATCCAGCCAATGTCATTAAGAACTATCTTCAGAGAAAAGAAGATCATCAAGGAGTCCTGGAAATGATGGTATGGCCCTCACAGGGCCCTGATTTCAAAATCATCCAGTATGTCTGGGATTATATGAAGATAAAGAATGATCTGAGCAAGTCTACATTCACAGAAGATCGGTAGTTAGTTCTCTAAGGTGTCTGGAACAACCTCCCTGCTGAGTTCCTTCAAAAACTGTGGGCAAGTGTACCTAGAAGAACTGATGTTGAAGATAAAGGGAGGTCACACCAAATACTGATTGTTTATTCACTTGGCATTTTGTTAATTAATAAAGAAATACTATCAGCACTTCTATTTTTGGAAGCATTCTTACTATTTTGTACCATTCTTTCCTGCCTAAAAATCTCTCTCTTTCTCTCTCTCTATATATCTTGGTATGTATAGGATGTAACCAAATGTAGCCCTCATAGATACTGGCAGATGTGTTGAACTCTATGTGCTGCAAAATAATGGACAACCTGTAATATACTTACCTGTCCGGGCTCTAGCAGTGCAATCCTCAGCATGGCCGCGCTGGGAGAGATGCGCTGTTGAGCCACACCCCCCTGGTGACGCAACTATATGCTTAGTAACAGGATACAATGCTCTGTTTCTTCCCCCAGCGTAGATGTGCTGGGGGAAATTAGCAGTGGGCTGATTAGCTCAGCCACTCTATTATTGTGTTTAACTGTTCCTGACTAATGGAGTGCCAAGTCATGGACCTATCAGGTTCTGATCCAGAGACTCAACGCTCTTTTTAAATCCCTTGCTGGCCATACATCTTATTTGATTCACTTGCTAGGTTTCTTGTTCCCTGTTCCTCCATTTGTGTACCGATTCCTCTGTGCTTCTAACCTCGGCTTGTCTTCTGACCACTCTTTGTCTCTCGTTTGGTAATGTGTAACCCGTCTGGTTCTGACCCATTTCCGTATGACTCTGCCTTGGTGTGAGTTTGTCTGTTGGTGTTTGTCTATCTCCGCACTTATTTAGAGTAGGGACCGTCGTCCAGTTGCGGTTCTGCCAAGTAGGTAGAGAAAGTGGGCTGGGTTCTAGGTTAGGGCTCACTGTCCTTGTCTGTCCCTACCTACAGGCATTACACAACAAGGTCATTCCTACTACACAGATCAGCCTCTTTAGAAGGTATAGCATGTAGCAGTATCTGCAAGGGCTAGTCTGTGCAGGAACTAAAGTGCTGTCCCTGCAGACTATATTTTACTTCCCACAATTTCTAATTGCATGTGGCCTAACAATAGGATTTTAACCTTTCTGTGATCTATGGTTACTCAAACAAAAAAATGAAAACTACGAGAGGCCCTCCAACAAACTTATTTTGTCCCATCAATAATAACAAGAATAAATCGATTATAAATGTAAATTACACACTATGTCATGTAGGTGTAACATTTTGCAACTTTATACATTTTGACAGTTCTGATCTTGTACAATGCTAACTGTGTTACCGGGAGATAAAGAACAAATCCACATTAAGACAGCGGCTGAAGGTATTTCCTGCCCATGCCTTGGTATTGCACTTCTAAGTTCTATAGAAGGAGCTGCTGTTTGACACTAATACCTTAATGACATTAGAAGTTGGGTGTCAAGTCATTGTGGAAATACCTTTCCTAGTCGATACACGATTAGCCATGGGGGAACTTAATACTGTATGAAGCGCTCTTACAGAGCCCTGCAATTTGTCATGTGAAATGCACTGTATACAGACCATTAAAGTCATGTATAGAGTGACTGTGAGGGATTGACAAAGGGATTCACAATGAAATCACTTGTAACCAGAGAGTTGTGTTGGCTTACAAGTGATCACTGATGTAGCAGACTCTGGCATGTATACTAAGTCAGTAACACTATCTCTCATGTAAAGATTGAAATTGGTAAATGGTAACACCATCCGAAATACATAATTCTTACATTACCTAAAAAAGGGTCTGTGACCAATAGGACGTCTTTATATTCTGTAATCTATAAGACTATAACATGGCGTAACAAGAAACTATAAGGCTTAAGAGCTTAACTGGGCAAAAAGCACCATCAGTAACCAATTCATTTAGGAAATAGGTTACGGTTATTGTGGTCTTCTCTGTCCCATATGTCCTATGCTTTCTTCCTCAGCCCCTAAGTACCCTTCATATGCACTTCAACATTTAGATATCTATAACTAAAAATCCATTACATCTAAGGCTCCTTTAACAGTGAATTTGGACCCCAGTGATATAGACCCCAGCAGTACTTGCTGCATTGATAGTTACACTCATGTCTATAAGACGCCCTAAAAGTGTTAACCTTATGGTTCACAAGCAGCTACCACATGCCCCAAACTTCCAAATGGGGACAGGTAGCTTACAATCTGTGCAAAATCTATTGTACCCTCCACTGCTTCTTAATTGTTACCAATATCCACCCAGAGGTTGGAAATTCATAGACCTACTTCTTGAACCTAAGTTGAATCAGGGGTTGGCCTACACTTGGTAGAAACTAGATACAATATAGAGTGCTGGTTCCTGTAGAAGAGCATAGGGAGTGATGGATCCTATAGAGAAGCACAGGGTGTAAATGTGATGGATCCTATAGAGGAGCACAGGGTGTGATACTATAGAGTTAAGGGTCTAAGTACTGTAAGTGATGGATCCTATAGAGCAAGAGCAGGAATGCACAACCATTTCAGTTTTTGGGGCCCTACTTCAGACTGAACCAATCCCAAGGGCAGTAAGAAAACTTAAAGGAGTGCAATAAACTACAATAGCAGCACTTATTCATGGCCATGTCACCTACTCCTTTCTGGAATACCACACAGACATCAGGAGAAGACCCCCATTCTGCAAATATAAGGGAGTCCCAGAGATGACTACAGTTTACCGTTAGTACTAATCCATTCCTGCTCCCGCACTGTGCTCTACACCTTTTCTCTCTGACATGGAAACCAGACATAGACAAGCATGTCTGCAACCAGATTGTTGGGGGCCACAAAGAATGGCATTGCGGGCCGCATAGAGGACGGCAGGGTGTAAGTGAGCGATTAATTCTACAGCGGAGTCCAGGATGTAAGTAAAGTATGGATTCTATAGAGCAGTGCAGGTTCTTAGTAAATGATGGATACCATAGAGGAGTGCAGGGAGTAGGAGAATGATGAATCCTATAGAGTAGAGGAGGATGTAAGTAAATTATGGACTGTATAAAGAAGGGTAGGGTAGTGGATGACTACAAGGTCACGATAGATCCTCTACCAGAGGTACCTGGTCCAAGTGAATGATCCTAATTTAAACAGAGGCATTGGATCTAAGGCTTATTTGACACAAGCGATATAGATTGTGTCAGGATCTGTTCTGGAAAAACTGATGGTCTTGCATGGAAGGTGAATCCGTTTTTTTCTGCAATAGTGTTCAGTGTTTCAGTTTTCTTCCATCTGGATTGAATGCATTTTTAACAGACATAAAGAATAACAGTCTACAACTCCCAGCAGCCATCACTGAAAAACGCATTGCATCCAGATGCCTTCCATTTTTCAGACAAGCCCCATTTACTTCTATGGGGCAAGGGCTGCATGAAAAACGCACACTATAGAACATGCTGCTATATTTCCTGAAAGCAAAGATTATGTGTGAAAAACAATGCTCATGTGCAGAGACCCATTGAAATTAAGGGGTCAGGATCCAGCCTGGATGCTACGCGTTCACTACATGCATCGCATCTGGACAGAAAAGTTGCTTGTGTGAAAGTGGCCTAACTGAATAATATGCTTCATCGAGAATTGTAGGTTGTATCCAAGCAAATTCCCAAAAAATCAGAACAAAGAAAGCCACAAACACCGAGTTCCAACTGATAAAAGTATTAGAACAAATCTGAGAACGTCCTTCAATCTCTACATTTTTATACCATGCCCCTTAGATAAGTATGTCCCTATAATAACCAATCTATATCTTCATTTTCCCAAACTGTGTCCTGTTATTCCCCCTACAAACTTCTCCAAACTTCTGTATACTTGCAGCTCCTAAATACATATGTTTGTGCTGTCCTTGTACTGAAGGTGAAGAAAGCTGTGTACAGAAAAACAGCTGCAATTAAATCTTAATTCATTTCTCATTCACCGCACTTATCTTTCACAACGGATAGAAAACTTCTATTACACATTGCCATTCTGTATAAAGAAGTTATGATTGCCCGACCTTCTGCATGCTGTCTGCCCTGAATGTGCTCCCGAATTGCCTTATTATGAAGCTGTTCTCCAGCCTGCATTCGGCCGATGAAAACTTGCTCTATGGACCACCCATGAAAGCATGTTTTTTATTCTCCTGATTGTGCCAGTGAAAAGAAAATAGATACTCCTGCCTTTTAGCTGCTCCCAGCCTGCTCCGTACTTGTTCTTTTCAGGCTAATTAGGTTAACTCATTGACATTATAACACAGGTGTACAAACACCTGCATGCCATACAGAAAAGTTTCATTATATAGAACAATGGTTAAATATGACTAGAGAGTGGGAAGAGGTTGAGGGGATTTTATTTGACAAAATTAATTTGATGAGATTTAATAATAATAATATGCAATCATAATGTTCAACAAGATATTTTTTTTTTTAAAAAGCGCTGTTTACAGGGATTCAGTGTGCTGAATAAATCTGATCTAATGTATTGGGGGAGGAATTTTATTTGATTACTTTATGTATTGCACTCAGCTGCTATAATGTTATTGTTGCATGTTTTAAGTCAATTTCAGTTTAGTCTCTATCGAGCCTTTTTATTTTTAATGATTGTAACTGTGGGTCAAAACACTTTAGAGGGGTTGGCCACATTGTAATATTTTTAGTTTCTCATTGTATTTCTGTCCCTGCCGCTGTTGTCTTTATTAATTTGCATCTATCTTTCATGTGCTTTTTTTTTAACTGGCTGTTGCTGCTGTCAGTAGGGCTTGTGGATTGTTTTTGCAGCTTGATATGACCACTCAAAATGGCTCTGTGGGCTCTCCGTCCTGTCTTCTACTGCGCAGACTCCACAACAAGCGTTCGGCGTCTGCGCAGTAGAATCAATATCTTCCGCCAGTGCCCCAGAGCGAAGATGAAAAATAGTAACATAAATATTTATCAAACAGAAATACACCAATATTGGGCATATTTCTGGCGCAGATTGCGGCACAAAGGTCCTTTGCGCCACAATCTGCGACTTTTCCCCCCTCACGCCAGGTCTAAAAAAGTGGGTGTGGGTGGGGAAGGGCTGGCAGGCTCATCTCATTTACCATTTTATATGCCAGTTTTAGGCGTAGAAGCTGTCTTATATTTAGAAGCTGCGGTGGATCCGCAGAAGTTATGTAGAGGCCTGTGCCTCTGAAAAAAGACATACATCAATCCAGTTCAACCTGTTAGCCTGCAAGAGTATGAGCGGCCACTGCAGCAGGCTTGGTCGGTGCGCACGCTCGCTTCTCTAGCCAGCTGCGCTGTGAGGCCAGGAATTGATCCTACTGTGCAGATGCCTAACGCTTGTTGTGGGGTCTGTGCAGTAGAAGACAGGACTGGAGAGCACAATGCCCGCAGGACATGGGGAGCCTATGGAGCCATTTTGAGTGGTCATATCAAGGGGCCAGAGCTGCAGCAGCAGTCAGTTCAAAAAAGCACATGAAAAAGAATATGGATGCAAGTTAGACAACAGCGGCAGGGACAGAAATATATTGAGTAAACTAAAAATATTGGAAAGTGACCAACCCCTTTAAGGCTAAGGTTTGATGCAGACAGTAACACAACAGTATTGGCCCCAACTGAGAACAGATTGTGCTCCAGCTGAAAAACGGGTATGGACTAAAACCTGTATTAGACGTTGCGAGCAAAATTGAACAAAATATTGTAATATCATGTGCATCAAGTTTGTAAAATCTTTTGATTATCTCTGATCATGATCTTTCAGCATGCTTAAAATTTCTCCTTCATCAAGGGCATATCTGACCGTGTAATAAGTCATCACCCGCTCGTTAGAAGATCAGACTGTAGGTGCAGTGTAGTGTAGCGCGTTTATAAGGATCGAATTACCGATTACTACAGCGACCATTGTTCTGTGTAATATGAACACTTTCTAATGCTAACGAGTCGCTAACTATTCGATCCTCGTCATTGGTACAAAATCAACTTGTCTAACACTCGACTGAGTTGAAGATCAATGATCAGAGGACTAGGAGGTCTGAGGACCCAAACCATGTGGGGGAGTTATTAAATTACCTATGGTTTAAATCACATTTTTATGTTAAATATAATTTTTTTTTCCATGTCGCAATAAGAATAAATAATCTGTAATTTTCACATTGGCCACTAGGCCTAAAATATATTAAGATTTCCTGTCTTTTGAGAGCAGCTACATGGGCCGCAGACACAAAAGAGAGGAGCCCATTGACTTCGATGGGAGAGTTTTCTAGGCATGGTTTGTAACCTGTACAGAGGTCAGGCGGGAGCCAATAAACTGATATTCCCCTATTGTGAATAGTGGATTATGTGTTATCTATGTGGGGGTGTTACTTGTCACTGTAATTCTAAATGTGGTGATAATGGTTACTGAAAAGTTACCTATACAACACAGACATCATGACCTATTATTCGACCTAGTGGCTAGTATTAAAATTGCAGGATTATATACATTTTTAATAACTATAGAGTCACATGGAAAAATTAAAAAAAATCATTAAAAATTTAAAAAATGTTTAACAACAAAATGTGAATTTACCAACAACTTATTTTCTGATGAAATGTTTCCTTTAAGACTGGTGTTACATCAGGCAGTGTCAATAGGAACTGGGCTGGAATACGATGTGTAAAATTTATTAAGGGGTGCAAGCCTCTTAAAATAATTTGGTGCATCTTCTGGGGGTCCGTGCGGCAGAAAATAAAATCTGTGAAATTATAGTAAATATATTGGACTGTGTGAGGCCACACCTCTCTTACTACATCACACCCACTTTCTCAAACATTTTGTCAAAAACTCACCATTTTCTTGTGCAAAATGCCACTTGCACAAGTGTTGTAATCAGCAGTCTCTGCCAGTACCATACTGTATGATTCTGAAGTGCCCTTGCTCGACCACCAATCCAATCAAACAAAGGACATCTTTTGTGGCCCCATTTAAATAAATGGGTCTGCACCAGTTACGCAAAATTGCGAAACAGATCTGGACCCATTTATACGGACGTCTACCACAATACACCACTGTAGTGGCCCATAGTGTGGTGACCTGATGACAATGCCTGCCGCACAGCTTCTCTCTCCCCTTAAAAGAGTCAGCTTCAGGGCCCCTCTCTATCATGTTCCTGGGACACTAAGTGGAGAAGATGACAATCAGATGTATCACATCAAAGATGTAGATCATAATCTCATAATCTGGAGCAAAAGTGGTTTAGAATATGTAGTACCCATATGCATAGGCATGCTTCTAGTCTTTTTCCATCTGGCTCCTCCTTTTATTCCCTGTAAGAAACTTACATAAAGGTATGTTGACATATAGCGGATATGAGTAAGAAGCTATTCTGAAACATGTAAGCCGGCTTCTGGTGCAGTGTTAACCACACCTCACCTGCTATGTGTGAACATACCCTGAAAAGTAGGAAGGAAGTAACGAAGAAAGGAAGGGATCCAAGGGATGTTGCCTTAGGGTAAAAGCAAGTGCTGGGCTCCCCGTGTCAAAAATCAGCAGCAATAAGAAGGGGAGATATTTTGATTTGAGTTGTACGGTCACCATATCTCCATCTATTACCACTGCATATACACAGACATGATTTTCTTAAAGTGTAAGGCTACTTTTAGACTAGCGTTTTTTGCGGATCTGTCATGGAGCTGCAAAAACACTTATGTTACCATAATACAACCGCATGCATCCGTCATGGACAAATCCGGTTGTATTACAAGTTATATAGCCATGGCTATTGTGTCAGAGAAAATGGAACCCTCCCCATTGACTTACATTGTGTGCCAGGATGGATCCGTCTCCTGATGGATCCGTCCCCTGATGGATCTCAGAAACAGAAAGCCAAAATGCTAGTGTGAAAGAAGCCTAGCTTTTGTTTTAGGTAATCTTTTAGAATAAGCTGCCTTGTGTGTGTACATTAGAAATAACATGAGTGATGATTTACACGGCTGTACGAATGGGTCCGCATCCGTTCCGTAATTTCAATGGGGCTGCAAAAGTTGTCAGCATCCGTTGTTCCGTTCCGCTGCCCCGCAAAAATATAGAGCATGTCCTAATCTTATATGCAATCGCGGACAAGAATAGGCATTTCTATAAAGAGCTGTCTGTTCCATTCTGCAAATTGCGAAAGGCACGCAGGAGGCATGTGTATTCTGAGGCTCTGCAATCTGCGGACTGCAATACAGGGTGCGTTTGTCTGAATGTGCCCTGACTTGTATGTGGTATTTCTAGCGTTTTTTCCCTCTGCAATCCTTTTTTTTTCCTGAGCTAGTGGGTGGAGACCAACTGGACTCGTGTCAGCCCATATACTATGCATGGAGAAATAGGGGATCCTCCTTTCTAACTCTCTGTAGCACACCTCAGAAGCATAAGCATTAATGGGGACATTACACAGCAGAACCAAGCAGTTTAGATGTGATTCTAGCAGTGAATTAAGACAATAACAAACCAGCAGCAGTCGCTGTGTCAGTCTCTCTCCCTCTGCCTGTCTCCAACAGCCCTTCCTTTCACCTCCCCTCCCCAAAGATGTCTTTAAAATCTGATCCATCAGTAAGAGGCAGTCTGACTTGACTGAAGGGTAGGTGGCGAAGAAGAGGTGTCTAATAAGAGAAGGAAGCATCCATCTCTGATAAGATATATTACAAAGTTTCTTATATTTGCATGTAATATTCATTTATGGATATCCTTTAAATCACATGGCATAATGGTGCAGGGTAATAATAAATGAAGTGGCTATTGGGTGATATCAGTTGCATGCAAGAAAATACTTTCTTAGAGGAAGATTCAAAATACAAAAAGTGCCGGCCTCTCTGGTTGCTGGAATAGTGGGAGTGCACTTAGTCCAGCACTTTTTCCTATCCTCTGCAAGCACGACCACTACTGCTGGATTACAGCGCGGTCATAACCATGGAAATGAGCAATGTATGATATGATGGAAAAATGAATCAAGCCAGAAAATGCAGCAATATGGACAATCACGATACATTAGTAAGTGCCTTGTATTAACTTGCTCTACATGATAAATGCAATTTGCTGAAGTGACAAAACGCCTTTAATTTTCATTTCCTCTTGTTACAGGGATGCCATTTTGGAGCTTAGAATTACTTTAGCTTTCCATATGGTCTCAATTTACAATATTTTCAACTGGTATTAAAGGCTAATGACACCTTTGTTGTGGAAAGAAATGATTTTAACATATTTTATTAACCTTAAATAAAAGCTGAACTAAGTTTCAGTCTACAGCATGTTTGATCTTTTCCCCTCCCCTCCAGACTACCATTCCAGCTTTCCACCCGAATTACATGTAGTACAACCTGAGTGATCTGCCCTCCCTGATAATCTGGATGCTTTCCCTCCTCTCTAATCTGTGATGTACAACATCCTCCCCGCTGCTATAACTAAGCCAGAAGCTGTCATATCTCAGACAGAAGTGCCACTTCCAAATGTAACCCTGGATTTACCGATAATTGAATTTTCTACATGGTCTGTGTAGCGCCTAAATAGAACTGCTATCTACCACTATATTGGTCTTTGTATAGCTCTTAAACGTATGGGTGTTAATTTTTGACCACTATGCGGTAAAATGTGCGCTCATGGTCTGGATGTAATATTTAGCCCTTACATATTGCTACTATTGGCAATAGGGATGAGCGAATCGACTTTGGATTAAACATCCGAAGTCGATTTGCATAATACTTTGTTTGACTACTGTACCGAGCGAGCGCTCCGTACAGTATTAGAATGTATTGACTCCTATAAGCCGAAGTTATTACTTCGGCAAGTCTCGCGAGACTTTGCATAATAACTTCAAAAATCTATTTTTACTGTAAAAAATCAATTTCCCAAACTCGGGTTCGGTTCCAAGTGGTACCTTGGAAAAAGGGATTTTTAAACCCAAAATAAGTAAAATGCAATCATAAAATAACTGCCCCCGAAGGTGTACATAGCATTTAAACTCTCTTGCTAGTCTGGCACACAATGCCATGAAGGTAGTCAGAGTCAGGATGTTGTGTGCGGAGGCACATATGACATCCTGATGCTGGCCAACCTAAGGATTTTTAGCGGGGTGGCACCAATAAAACAAAATGGACTGAGAAGACCCAAGACTGATATGTCTGTTGGGGTCTGATCATTTAGGGCTGGTTATATCTTTACATGCAGCGCTTTTTAAACTGTGGCTTTAGTTTCTTATAGATTTAAGTCCATCAGGCTAAACCTACAGTGATCTAACTTTGTGACAAAGACTAAATTAAAATTCAGTCCCAAGCACTGTTCACACTATATATAGCCATGAAGGATACATTTCAACGTATGTATCTATCATATCCTAATAGCAGCTTATATTGACATTCAAAAAAACACTGCACCCCTGCTGCCTCAGTCTCTAAATTCAGAACTAGGGGTTATTATATTTTATGTAGCCTATAAGAGCACTCATTTCTGTAACCCACAGAAATGTTGTATCTAGTATGTACATAGTCATTCTATTTGCCCGTGTCCTTTGTGTCTCATGCATGCTAAGTGACAAGGAACTGAACGATTACATTGCATCAGTTAATGTTCCAAGAGAAGGAGCTGCCGCCCCCTAGTGTTTGGAGCCCGCAGGATGGTAACCTAGATTCCCTACAAAATATATCACTAATGAAAATATCTTCTTCCTTGCTTGAATCAAAAAACATATTTTTATAGAGATGGAGACCATAGCTCAATGCAAACACAATTCCGAAAATAGGTTAAAAGTTTCAAATGCAGTTTATGCTTCATTAGCCAAAGCTTCTCTCATGGCTGTCCAGGGAAGCATCTCTGTACAATGCGTGGTGCGGTAATAATGAAGCCTAGCCCCCGGGGCCCTATAATCTCATTCGGACAAGCCATGCATAAAATGAGACACATTACAGTCACATCCAGATGTGATTACATCTGCTATTATTTCAAAAGTAAAAAAAAAAAAGCTAACCAGACAATCAATTTCTAAGTATAGACTTTCATCCATTTTTATGTATTAATTGGTATTTTAATGTGCTCTATATCCAGCGTTTAAAGATGCAACAGCAAATATGTATAGCATCTGTGATTATCTCCATATACGATGTAGATCCATCACTCTTAAGCCTCATTCACACGTCAGTGTTTTCCATCAGTGACTGTGAGCCAAAACCAGGATTGGAGCCTCCACAGACATAAGGTATAAGGGACCTGCACCTGTTCTGTGTTCAGAGCCACACCTGGTTTTGGCTCAAAATCACCGATGGAAATCATTGACCAAACACTGATGTGTGAATGAGGCATTTTACTGCAGATTCTACTGTGGATCTTACCCCGTGCAAACCGCAGGAAGAAGGATTTTGTTGCTGCAACCATTGGTTAACCTTTTGTGACTTTTAGAAAAAATTGTTTAATTTAACCACTTCAGCCCCCCTAGCTTAAACACCCTTAATGACCAGGCCACTTTTTACAATTCCGCACTACACTACTTTCACCGTTTATTGCTCCGTCATGCAACTTACCACCCAAATGAATTTTACCTCCTTTTCTTCTCACTAATAGAGCTTTCATTTGGTGCTATTTCATTGTTGCTGACATTTTTACTTTTTTTGCCATTAATACAAATTTAACGAAATTTTTGCAAAAAAATGACATTTTTCACTTTCTGTTGTAAAATTTTTCAAAAAAAACTACATTTCTATATAAATTTTTCTCTAAATTTATTGTTCTACATGTCTTTGATAAAAAAAGTCCAATAAGTGTATATTTATTGGTTTGGGTAAAAGTTATAGCGTTTACAAACTATGGGGCAAAAAGTGAATTTCTGCATTTTGAAGCAGCTCTGACTTTCTGAGCACCTGTCATGTTTCTTCAGGTGCTAGAATGTCAGGATAGTATAAATACCCCCCAAGTCACACCATTTTAGAAAGAAGACACCCCAAAGTATTCGCGGAGGGCATGGTGAGTTCATGTATCATTTCATTTTTTTTCACAAGTTAGCGGAAAATGACACTTTCTGAGAAAAAAAAAAAAAAGTTTCAATTTCTGCTAACTTCTGGCAAAAAAAAAAGAAATCTCAGACGGACTCACTATGCCCCTCAGTGAATACCTTGGGGTGTCTACTTTCCAAAATGGGGTCATTTGTGGGGTGTTTGTACTGTTCTGGCATTTTGGGCGGGGCTAAATTGTGAGCCGCCATGTAAAACCTAAAGGTACTCGTTGGAATTTGGGCCCTTTGCGCATCCAGGCTGCAAAAAGTGTCACTTATGTGGTATCGCCGTACTCAGGAGAAGTAGGGCAATGTGTTTTGGGGTGTATTTTTACATATACCCATACTGTGTGTGAGAAATATCACTGTAAACTGACAACTTTGTATACATTTTTATTCAAAGTTGTCAATTTACAGAGATATTTCTCACACACACACAGTATGGGTATATGTAAAAATACACCCCAAAACACATTGCCCTACTTCTGAGTACGGCGATACCACATGAGTGACACTTTTGCAGCCAAGATGCGCAAAGGGGCCCTAAACCAATGAGTACCTTTAGGATTTCACAGGCCATTTTTACGCATTTGGATTCTCACACTTTAGGACCCCTAAAATGCCAGGACAGTATAAATACCCCACAAGTGGCCCCATTGTGGAAAGAAGACACCCCAAGGTATTCCGTGAGGGGCATGGCGAGTTCACAGAAAAAAAAATTTGGCACAAGTTAGCGGAAATTGATTTTTTTTTTTTTTACAGTCTCATATTTCACTAACTTGTGACAAAAATAAAATTTTGCATGAACTCGCCATACCCCTCACGGAATACCTTGGGGTGTCTTCTTTCTAAAATGGGGTCACATGTGAGGTGTTTGTACTGCCCTGGCATTTGAGGGTCTCCGCAATCATTACACGTATGGCCAGCATTAGGAGTTTCTGCGATTCTCCTTATATTGAGCATACGGGTAATGAGATTTTTCCTGTTCAGCCTCTGCGCTGAAAAGAAAAAAATGAACGGCACAGATTTTTCATTCGCATCAATCAATGTGGATGAAAAAATCTCTGCCCAAAAATGTGCAAAAAAACAAAACGGCACAGATTTCCTCATTCGCATCGATCAATGTGGATGAATAAATCTCTGCCAAAAATGTGCAAAAAAAAGTAGTAAGGCCCCATTCACACGTCCGCAAAAATGTCCGCATCTATTCCGCAATTCTGCGGAATAGATGCGGACCCATTCAGTGTGAATGGGGCTGGCGGTGATGCGGAGAGCACACTATGCGCTCGCCGCATCAGCATTTGCGAGCTGCGGCCGCAAACTTCCGGGTTTCGGCCCCCAAGCATCCGGCCGCAGCTCCGCAAAAGATAGAGCATGTCCTATTCTTGTCCGCAGTTGCGGACAAGAAAAGGCATTTTCTATATAGTTCTGGCAATGTGCGGATCCGCAAAATGCGGAAAGCACATTGCTGGTGTCCGTGTTTTGCGGATCCGTGGATCCATGGATCCGCAAAACACATACGGACGTCTGAATGAGCCTTACAGTGGGGTAATTAGTGTCAGGGGGTGACATGGGGTGATCGGGGTTAATCAGGGGTTAATCAGGGTTAATCAGTGACGGGGTGTGGGGTGGATGGGTGGGGTCTGTGTGGTGTTTTGGTGCACTTATAAAAGTTTCTTTGGTGGTCCCAAGCAAATGGGACCACCAAAGGAACGATCAGCAAGCATATCAGACGCTGTTAACAAAACAGCGTCTGATATGCCATTTTTTTAACTTCTACAGCCTGCCAGCGCACGATCAGCGCTGGCAGGCTGTAGCTTACCTTGTCCCCGACGTGATCCTGTGAACGCGCGCGCGTTCACAGGAAATCTCGCCTCTCGCGAGATGACGCGCGGGCGCGTCAAGGAGGAACAGACCGACCGCCCGCAGGACGCAATCCTGCGTGAGGCGGTCGGCAAGAGGTTAAGCTGAGTTCACATCACCATTAAGCTTTCTGTTCTTCTGATCCGAAGAAGATAGAGGGAAAAGAAACAGGATCCTGCTGCATCAGTTTGCGCCATTTCCATATGAGATCCGAGGGGGGAAAAAAAAGTCCTGTATGCAGAACTTTTGTTTCTGTCTACAAAAATGGATCTCAGACGGAAATGGCTCAAACGGATGACAACTGATGCAACAGGATCCGTTTTTTTACAGGATCCTTTTTTCTCTCTCTCTTCTGACGGATCAGAGGAACCGAAAGCTAAACGGTGATGTTAATGCACCCAAAAATGCTTAATTTTATGCAAATAGCACTAAATTTATCAACATGTATATGCATAACATATTTGATTTAGCTCACAATAGACACATTTATGCCACATCATGGGAAAATGTGTTTTCCTTAGGGATTCTGTTGCGGTTGGGTGGCCAGAGTCTGCTGTGATATCCCTGTATAACAAACAGAAACCTGATGGACACAATAAAAGTCAATGGAATCTCTCCTAAACGTCATGGTTCATGAGTCAGATAGACAATAAAAGATTTTTTTTTTTTTTATTATTTGTGGGACATAAGATTCTCTTATACAGTGTCTGCAGTAATGTAAGTATATGGAAAAAGGAAATGTTTAAAATAATATATCAGCTTATGATATAGGATGTAGCTTTCTAAAGATATGTGACAAGTTGCTTTATAAAAACGCATCAAAATGCATTGTAAAAAACAGAAGACATTAAAAAAAGCTATTGTACAAACACGTGTTTTTTAACATGTAAAATGTGTCAAATCAATGCAATTCACCTGTAAAAACTGCATAGACAATTACCGCATTGATGTAATATGTCTCACCTGTAAAAAAAAAAAAAAAAAAAATACACAATCGCAATAGAAACAGATGCAGTCTATTTTTGCATTTTTAAAAAACAACAGAGAAGCAAAATATAAACCTGGCATAAGGCAGTGTTTAGCATCATTCATCGTGAGCCAAAAGAAGTGCAAATCTTTCCATTATACCTTATCTCTGTGTAGGCTCCACTTCTGGTTTTGGCTCACAATCACTGGAAACCAGTAACCACATTTTCCTTGACAGCTGGCCACTACCTAGTCTAACGGCTCATGCACAGGAACATATTTTTTTTCTGTGTCCTTCTGTTTTTTTTGCGGCCCGTATGCGGAACCATTCACTTCAACGGGTCCGCAAAAAAAAAACTAAATGACTACGCGCGCATTCCGTTTTTGTATGTCCACATGGCCGATCCTCAAAAAGGAGCGCTCCCATTATGTCCTGTGCCTCATCCATAATCAGAAATAATTCCATCATAGCGCAGCTTCCTAGTAAGTGTCCGTAAAGTAGCTATCTTGAGAAAACATTTTTCACCTATAATATAATTGCTAAGACCCCCACCAATCACTAGATTGTGGTTCCCAAGCCCCTGTTTAAGATGAACTTTAAAGGGAACCTGTCACCTCAAACAGCGGTCCTAAACCGCCGGCAGGACCTTCCAGACTACAGCAGTCGGTTTCTGATCAAGTATATCTTACTAAATTCCGGTGCGGCAGTAGTAGGAAAATCGATGTTTAATCCACGGCTGGCGCGATTCTCTGCCCAGGCTTGAAGTCAAGGGGGCAGCAGCCTTCTTGCTTCAAGTCGCGGTAACCATGCCCCCTTCGCTGTGACTGACAGCTGGCTGTTCTGAGAAGCCAGCTGGCTGTTGGGCATAAGCGCTGTCAATCAAAGCGAAGCAATCTGCGACGAAGCAAGAAGGCTGCTGCCGGCGGTTTTGGACCGCTGTTTGAGGTGACAGATTCCCTTTAATTAAGCAGTGGTTGCACACGTGCATGTCTACTCTGTTCAATGTCTATAGGACTGATGGAGATAGCCGAGTTATAGTAGTTATCTATCTTGCCAGCTTCTAGCACAGTGATGGCGAACCCATTGGCACGGGTGCCAGAGGCGGCACTCAGAGCCCTCTATGTGGACACTCTCACCCTGGAAAAAGTCTATAGTGTACCAATACTATAGTGTACCAATGACTGTGACGAGGGGACATCCTCTGCGTCTGGAGGAAAGAAGGTTTCTACACAAACATAGAAAAGGATTCTTTACGGTAAGAGCAGTGAGACTATGGAACTCTGCCTGAGGAGGTGGTGATGGTGAGTACAATAAAAGAATTCAAGAGGGGACTGGATGTATTTCTGGAGTGTAATAATATTACAGGCTACAGCTACTAGGGATGGGTCGTTGATCCAGGGAGTTATTCTGATTGCCTGATTGGAGTCGGGAAGGAATTTTTTTCCCCTTAAGTGGGGAAAATTGGCTTCTGCCTCACAGGGTTTTATTTCCTTCCTCTGGATCAACTTGTAGGAAACAGGCCGAACTGGATGCACAAATGTCTTTTTTTGGTCTTATATACTATGTTACAATATGCCTTAGACCTTTCCTGCCATTCATCAGCCCCAGGACACACTATGAACAGTACAGGCAGCACATTAAATGTGGGCTTTAAAGTTTTTATAGTTAAATGATAAAGTATATAAAAGATATACTGTATTGGTATTCAGGTTAAATTGCCATGTTTGCATTTTGCTATAAATGAGTGGGAATTTGGTTGCAGTTTGGCACTCGGTCTCTAAAAGGTTCGTCATCACTGTTCTAGCATGAAGCCTGCCATTACCTATACCGAGGAATCAGGTTACAGTTGCTGTCCATTGAGGTCTATTGAAAGGGGAAGAAGGGAGCAGTTGAAGCGTGAGAGACACAGACACATAGAAACTGTGCTGATTTTACTGTTTCACCCCAGTGCTGGACACAGCTACACGGCTCATTACTGCTGTATGATGGATAGGAGATAGGACAAACATATTGGTTTTCACTGGTTTATATTAAAGGGGTTTTCCAAGATATTTTAAATGGGTTGTGTCACTTCAGCAAGTGGAATTTATCATGTAGAGAAAGTTAATACAAGGCACTTACTAATGTAATGGTGGCAGTGCTTGCACACTATAGGAAAATGTGCCGGCTTCTCTGGTGGCCGGACTGCGAGAGCGCACAGAGTCAAGCACAGCCACCGCTGATGGACTGCAGAGTGGCCATAACCACGGAAACAACCAGTGTATAATGTGATGGAAAAATGAATCCAGCCAGCAAAATGGAGAATCACAATACATTACTAAGTGCCTTGTATTAATTTTCTCTAAATAATAAATGCTATTTGCAGAAGAGATACAACACCTTTTAATACTGATGACCTATCCTCTGTATTTGAACAGTGGGGTTCCAACACCCAGGACCCCCGCCCATCAGCTGTTTGAGAAGATGCCGGCGCTCGCAGTATGTACGGCGCTGTGCTTGGTAAGCACGGAGAAGGCTGCAGTGCCCACAGGAGCACTGATGCCTTCTCAATCAGCTGATTGGCAGTGTTCCCGGTGGTCAGACCTCCACTGATCACATACTGATGATCTATCCTGAGGATAGGTCATCAGTATTTAAATCTTAAAAGCTTTCAGGGAAGTATCAGTATTACATATTAAGCGGTTGACTTTTTAATATATTACCATAACTTGCCAGAGATATGTTTTGTTAAAGAATGGCCTCTAGGTTAACTTCCCTTTGAAGCTGGTGGTATAAAAAAAAAATTAGGGGCAGAATACGTATAAAAAAGAAAAAAGAAAAAGAAGCATTACTCACCTCCCTGATCCCTCAACGCTGCTTGTTCCCCGCTTGACACACAGGCAATGTGTTCTCGGCCAATCACTGGCTGACGTTGGTCACTGGCGCCACCAGTGAAAGCCGTCTCCTACGATTTCCTGTATGTGTAACTGGGACTGTGAAGTGGAAGCCAGCAGAAGGCAAAAGAGCAGCAGTGGGGGATTGGTGAATGTTTTTTTTAATCCATTCTGCTTCATATATATAATATATGTATTAAGGCAATTTGCCTGGATTTGTGGGAGGGGCTGGTAGGCTACCCCTGGTCTATTTAAGCGCATCCCCCAACCTGGCACCTTACCGTGCGAGGTCAGCGCTGAATGATTGTTTCTACTTCCGGGTCGCAGTCCTTTCAGTGAAGTTGCAGGAAGCATCGTTTATTTCGTCCCCTCCCCGCTCCACGGTCCTCCGGGCGCCTGGACACTCGGTCCAGCTATGTAAGTGGCCGGTCGGCGATTTATCCACCCCCCCACCTTTCATGTCGGCGTTTCCACCCGGTGTCTGTGGCACGGCCGCGCTGTACCGGCACCTCGCCGCCCACCTCCGCCTCTTTCGGGTGGCACGCCTCCATCACTGCATGCGTTCCACAGTGGAACGCACGCTCGCACACGCCGGCTACGCTCATGCCGGGGCCGCCTGGAGTTTCATCCAGGTTCTCAGCCGGCCCAACACTCTGCTGTTTCTGCAAAACGGGCCTCCTGCCCCTGACCATCGGCAGTATATGTGTGGGGGTTCTCACCATCATACACACGGCCGTCACATGGCCGCGGCACATATGGCCATCGCGGCACGCTGGTCACGGCCCTCACCAGAGGGCAGGGAGGAGGGGGTTAGGAGGGAGACAGGGAGAGAGGAGGGGGGCGGCAGGAATGGGTAACCTGCCGGTACGCCATATGATTGTCTGCGGATACTTGGCATACAATGGCGACCACACCACTGATCCTACCACTATTGCTGCCACTCACTACGGCCACGGGGCGTAGGATCAGGACCGCATCAGACATGATCCATGGTTACTTTCATGCTTTACGTACTTCATGCGTTACGTGTGTTTTCACATATACATACCACGTCGATATCATGTTCTGGGTCACTCATCATATCAAATACGTATAACCCGTGGATCACTGGACTCCCATTCAGGGGTCTCCTACTATCCATCTCGGTTTAGCTACGGCCCACGTGACAGGCCTCATTCATTTCAATAGACTCCATACGTCGGTTTCACACACTTTTGTCATCTAAATACGTGAGTATTTACACTCAGACCACGACTGACCTCAGATAGCACAAACGTACTCACCTGACGTTCAACATCATATATAAACATAAGTGCATACGTCAGCATAACCATTTTAGTTACCACCACACGCTGCAGATCCACGCTCTTCCCACAAAGCCACTCACCATACTACTCTCTCTTACTCATTTTCAGGCTGTCTAATACACATACCTTGCTCCACACGTTTGCCTGTGAAACAATATTTTGCTATACGCCCAGGTACGTGCTCCAACGTATATGGTTACTACTGTACATTTTATTTCCCTCTAGGTTAGATTACTGGCATTAGGGTCGTGAGCTTTCCCAATAGGTATTCTCCCCGTCTTGGCTACTGCCACTAGTTAGTGGTCCTGCAAGGCCAACACCCCGATTCAACTGGTCGGAAGCATACACCCATTGGGCCACACGGTAGCTAGCCGCCTTGCATACTGCATAGAGAGGGCCTCACCTGTCACTCCCTTCCCCTGTTTTCTATCTTACAGTCACCGAGAGGCCTAAAAACTCCTGCCACTGCGACAAGTGGCCTCAATAACCCCTCGCGCCAACACATAGGTAGAGCCTCTCAACAGCCGCTTGGCAATTAGTAGGGCCTCATCTGTCACCAAACAAGCCATAATTTTTAGCCTTTGACCTAGCTAGCCTGCCAGTAAAAAAAAAAAAAAAAAAATTTCAATACACTAAACGATTGTTTTGGTTATAGCATGTCCCAAGAAGGTGGCGAGGATTGCTCCCTGCCTAGCAGCCCTGCTAGATCTGTCACTCCTAACCCAGGAGGATAGCTAGCTAGTCCAGCTTCTATCAGATCATGGACGATCCCTTGCATTACCGCGGAACTAAGGAAACGTCACATCCCCTACCCCGCATCGGCAAGGAAAGCGGAACTTTTTTCACTCCTACGCACTTCCACAAACAACATGGACGCCGGGAGGGACCTAGCCAGTCCAGCCCAGACGACATACGTACTCATGTTAACTTCACTCATGGCATCCATGAGCAAAGTCAACTCCAGACTGGAACACCTGGAGTCGGGTCACCACGGCCCTCACACTGACAGGGCCACCGGTGCCTGCGTCACAAGCAACAGCCGATCCGCCAGTAATGGCTCGCACCATTACACTGGAGGACCAGGAAGTCAGCCCGGCTCACATGATACCGGAGCACTTGAAAAGAGATATCCTGGAAGGTAAAGACGTCAATCTGGCTTCCTGTTGATTGCCTCCCAGGATATTGTGGAAAACAAAACCTACGCTACGAGGACGTGTCAGTGGTGGTCAGGTCCAGGGATGCCCGCCTCAACAGGAAATTGACCATTCCCGAGTTTGTGCTGGCCTTCGGTATCTACAGGGATGTCATATGTGCGGTCTATCCCAACAGAAGAGAGGAGTTTGATCTCTACATGCACAAGCTGGTAGATCTGGGCAACAAATATGGGGGTTCGGCCTTCTACGACTACCACAGGTCTTTTTCTGCTAAAGTGTCTGGAGCCTTCTCTCAGTATGGTACACGCTCCAACTGGGGAAGGATTGATACTGTCATATTTTGCAGACACTTTGCAGGGCTTAGAACACCGGCTTGTGCATTCTGCTCCTCCACCGCACACACCACAAGCTTTTGCCCCAACACGTTGGGAGAGCATGCCTCCACGCAAGGGGCTAGTTCCTCTGGGGCTCCAGAGAGATTGTCAAGAGACAAACTGGGACGCCTCTATCAAGTTCTTGGGCAAATCCCAGATATGCAACAATTTCAATGTTGGGTCATGCAATTACAATGGATGCAGATTATTGCATGTCTGCTCACAATGCTTCAGGGCTCACGCAAAAACCATGTGTCCAAATAAAATGTATACCAAGCCTTACTTAACGTCCATTAATTTACCAGAATTCACGGCCCTCATGTCACAACATCCATCCAGACATCTGACAGACTTTCTCATCTCGGGTCTGACAGAAGGCTTCCACACGGGTATCCTACACATGCCCACGGGGACTCTGGAATGCCCTAATCTGCAATCCGCGCAGCAGAACCCCACAGCAGTTGACACCCTCATAGCTCAAGAGGTGGCTGAGGGCTTCGTACTAGGGCCCTTCAACACTCCCCATTCATAGAATGGCGCACAAACCCCATTGGTGTTGTCACAGGAAAATCCTCCCTAAAACAGAGACTCATCATTGATCTATCTGCACCCCACTCATCTGCCAACCCCAGTCTCAACTCCCTCATACCTTCTGAGGAATTCTCCCTGCAATACACCACCATAGATCACGCCATTACCGCTATCATACAAGCAGGGGTGGGAGCCTGGCTCAGCAAGACTGACATTGCTAACGCTTTTAAGCTACTTCCAATCCACCCCACTCTGTGGCACCTACACGGCATCAAATGGTCCGGCCATTACTATTTTTCTCCCGTCTAACGTTTGGGTCCAAAAGTAGCCCAGCTATTTTTGACACATTTGCGGAAGCCCTGTGCTGGTTACTGTTGAACGTGGCCGGATGCCCTACGGTACTACATTACCTGGACGATTTCCTACTGGTGGAGGGAAATACTTCCCCGCCTACTAGTCTCAAAGCCACCACCAGGCTATTCAAACAACTAGGCGTTCCTATCTCCCCCAAGAAAACAGATGGGCCAGACACGGTCATCACCTTTCTGGGTATCCAGTTAGACTCAGCCACAATGCAAGCAAGCTTACCACAGGACAGAATAGAGAACATTCTCACCCTCATCGACAACTACCTTCAACGCGGTACTTGCAATCGCAAGGAGCTTCAATCCCTGCTGGGATCACTGAATTTCGCTATGCGCATCATACCTCAAGGCCGCTCCTTCATATCACGCCTATTGCATTTGTTTCCACTTTTTCAACATGATTCGCACAGGTTGTCCTTGGATGCCCAGGCTACGGCAGACCTCAACATGTGGAAGAGATTTTTAACCATCTGGAATGGTAAAGCATGTTCCTCCCTCAATTGTCCGAGGCGTCACCTACCATCTGGTCAGATGCGGCATCTACCACAGGTTTCGCAGCAATTTTTGGGAACGAATGGCTTTGGGGCAGCTGGCCTTCACATATCCAGGATTTGGAAGGCTTCTCCACGACCTCAGCGCTTTTCGAGATCTATCCCATCGTGGCGGCTGCCGTAGCGTGGGGTCACCTATGGGCCAACATGCCAGTCCGCTGTTACTCAGACAACCAGGCCACCTGTCACATCATCAACAAAGGCCGCTCCAAATCCCTCACGATCATGGGGTTTCTAAGGAAACTCACTTGGTTGGCGGCTTGTCACAATTTTTTCCTATGTTGTTTCCACATTCTAGGGATATGTAACACAGCTGCTGATAACTTATCTCGCTTTAAATTTCAGGCATTTCACCAATCACTCCCATCAGCCGCACCCACGGCCACCATCACCCCAACTTTTCAACAACTCATACTGGACTAGAAACCATCATGCAGCACAGTAGGGCACTGTCCCAATTGGCACTATCACACAATACTCACAAAACATACGACAGGGGTTTTACACTCTTCAAAAGATTCCTTCGGGACCATGACATCAATGGCAACCATTTATCATGTCGTCCATATTGGGATTCGCTTCCTTTTGCCACCTCAAACTAAACATGTCATACAACACCATCAAGCTCTACCTCACGGGCATTCAACACCATATGCTGATCTTACATCCCGATAACAACAGTTTCATGGCCTCTCACCAGATCAAGACCATACTTAGAGGCATTCAGAAATCAGAACCCACACGGACGAGCCAAAGGCTACCCATAGACAGCCATATTTTCAAAGCATTATCAGACCTGCTGGACTTAAAACCATTTGACACTGACACCAATTCCATCATTAAGACAGCGATATACCTAGCCTTTTATGGATTTCTGAGGCCTAGGGAATTTACTACCACAACCACGACCCCAACTACTCCGTACCTCCTCTATTCTCACTTAACAAAACATGATGATCATTATGTCCTGACACTCCCTCACTCCAAAACCAGTCAGCACACACCAGTAAACATTCCATACTATCCCACGCACAACAGATGGTGTCCCGTCAGGGTACTGGATGCATACATACAGCCTCTCAACTTACGGTCCTCACAACCTTTACTTAAAATACAAGGTTCGGTACTCACCACCACGACCTTCATGACCTGCGCCAGGTCCTTGCTCACACAACTGGGCCTCAACGCAGCCAACTACTCCGGCCACTCCTTCCGCATAGGAGCAGCATCCACCGCCTCCAGGGTCAACGTCCCAACACACGCCATAAAAACACTGGGGCGCTGGAAGTCCTCCGCTACTCTCGCTACATACCAAACCCAGCACAGGAATTAAGGGATGCTTTCAGAAACATGACTGATTGATGGAATATATCTATTTCAGGTTGTACGTAATAAATATGTTCACTTAATTTTTGCCCTCTTCTTTCTCAGGCCTACCTCATCGTCGGTTTCGGCACACCACAACCGACTCATGCTTTGTTTCATCCTACATTCACGGTATCTTACACTGTACTATCATAAGCCCCTGACACAAGTATTAAGGCAATTTGCCTGGATTTGTGGGAGGGGCTGGTAGGCTACCCCTGGTCTATTTAAGCGCATCCCCCAACCTGGCACCTTACCGTGCGAGGTCAGCGCTGAATGACCCTCCCACCACACCACACCAAAATAATATTTTCCTTAACCCTGGGTTCAGACCTGAGCGTTCCAAAAACGCGCGTTTTACGCGCGTTTTTTTGTGCGTTTTTGCAAATAGGAAACGCGCGTTCGTACGCGCGTTCTTGTGATTGACTACTGTGGTGTCAATCACAAAACGCGCGTCAAACGCCCCAAAAGAAGCTCAAGTACTTGTTTATGCGTTGGGCGTTTTACAGCGCGTTCAAACGCGCTGTAAAACGCTCAAATGTGAACCACTCCCATAGGGATGCATTGGTTTTAATCTGTTGAGCGTTTTACAGCGCGTTTGAACGCGCTGTAAAACGCTCAGGTGTGAACCCAGGGTAAAACTCCCTGGTGGGCCCTCTTCTTTCTCAGGCCTACCTCATCGTCGGTTTCGGCACACCACAACCGACTCACGCTTTGTTTCATCCTACATTCACGGTATCTTACACTGTACTATCATAAGCCCCTGACACAAATATATATATATATATATGATACAGAAAAGCGAGCAGCACTCCAAAAGTGATATAGTGAATTTCTTCACTACATCGCTTTTAGTGTGCTGCTTGCTTTTCTGTATCCTGCATTTTGGGTAAGCTTATTCCCATTGGGCTTGCACCCACTTTGTTTCTTAGTGTCTCAGAGCAGGGGGTGCACAACCTGTGGCCTGGGTTCCACATGCGACCCTCAATATCCTTCTGTGCAGCCCCAAACCATCTCAACAGACATTTTTGTCTGTCTTGTGGCTGTTTACAAGTATTTTTCATGTATTCTTCCATTAGACATGGCCCTGGAAGTGTAACCAGACATTTATGGTATATACTGAGTGTATAATACGCCATAAATACAGCATTTCAGTTGGTATTACCCTTTTAACTTTTATTTTCGGCCCTTGGGATTTCTTAAGTCTGACAATGTGGCCCCCAAGCAGAAAAGGTTGTGCTCCCCTGATCTAGAGGAAGGAATGTTAAACACTATACAGCCATCATTTTCTATTACCTCCCTTTTATATTCAAATTTTTTGCACTATTAATTCTCAGCATCCCTGTCACAAACTTACCCTCACCGGCTTTCGACAGCAGGTTACCGTCCATTTCAGTAAATTATAAATCCTGACCTTTGCTAACGGTCTGTGACGAAATGGCTATAAAGACGAAATGCAAAGGTAAATATAGCTTTCTATTCAATTTGCTATAATGTCAATTTCCAGCTCTGAAGGAGGATTTAACTCTATTCAGAACGCCAGGAAGAAAATCTTCTCCAGCGCAAAATGGAGAGATTTGATTCCCATAACAAAAATGGACCGCCGAGATAAATCTTGCATCGGTGATGAGGAAGTCTTAGTTCCATTGGTCGGTTCACTGCGGCACACAGAGGAAGCAGAGGGATTAAGGGAAAATTGAGAGAAACCTGGCGTGTAAGGAGAAAGCCAAGGCTAAGGAGGTGGGGAGGAAAAAGGTTTTGCTAGTTTTTATCAAAACTCTTGATCTGTAGGAACACATTTGTCTTCCGATCAGCAAAAAAATGTCCTAATCCAAAACAATCAATGTGGCATTTGGCTTGGCTCTTTACCTTGCATGTCGTCTTTTTTCCCCCCTTTACAAGCATATAATTATTTACACCAGGTGCAACACCGCCATACATCTCTTATGACTTTACTATTCACAGGAGCATGAATTGTAATTTGCTAGCCTTTACTTAAGTTTCTTTGTGTAAAAATCTTTTACCCTGGGTGTACTGTTACTTTGACAAGTAGCACAGTACAATGGAAGGGAAACAGATTTGAGTCTGTTAACAATGGGTATTAGTGCTCCCTGCTATAAGCCCCAGGTGACTGTACAGAAAAGATTACAGGCTCTCTCGTGCTAAGAGAACTGTGTCGTATTAAAACGTCAATACTACCGAGGTAAAACACATATAAATCGTTTAAAATGTGTATATATAAAATTATGTTAACGGAACTAATAAAGCCTTTTGTATGAGCTTGACACAAACAATGTATCCTGAGCGTTATTCAAATAAAATAAGTATGTTTAGCTGATAACGATCACACTATAATCAGCTCTGTATTACTTTCCCTTTTGCTTTGTACCGTAATGGAACGCTTCGACTATGCCCTATTAATTTAAAGTGAATGTCCGCACTTAAACCAGATTGTATTTTTACAAATGGCTTCCAATTTTGTGCTTTTTTTTTTAAATATCCTTACAGCAGTGACAGCATGGTTTTTTAATATAGCGCTCTAAATCTTTGACATACATAGATTTAAAAGCTAACCACAGCCACCACTTGAGGGAGCATAGGAGCTTACTGTATACCGTTATACACTGAACGCACCAACACCACAGTATGCAGTTAGCTCCCTCTAGTGGTGACTGCAGGCTGCCAGCATGTAATCTTTTAAATCTATTCCTTTGCAGGGCACTATTTGAGGCTCTATAGCAGGAAACGGAGCTCTGATTACTATAAACATACAGTGAGAAACTAATTAGCTTTGAATTTCTTGCCTATTAAGACGATTTTAAAAAGCTAGAAATTTACTTTAAGGCAAAAAAAATTTGAAGTATTTAGAGGCTTGGCAGGAGCATTAATTATTTTATATGGAAAAAAAAATTAATACTACAGATAACTAAACTTCTCGAATTTAACCTGCTAATTGCCATGCTTCTTTAGCCTTTTAGCTACACAGCAGAGTACATTGGAAAGACTCACAGATCATGGAAACCATGTTATTTCCAGCAGGATATTAGACTTGACTGATGTCCATCATTTTCTTCTACACAGAACACTAATGTTTTCCATATTGCCTGTGGTGATAAACTTACTGGTTTTCACTGGTGGAAATCTATTCTGGTCCAAATCCTGGAGCTGTAATAATAAAGCCCACAATGATCTTCAGATATGTGCACTTTAAAGATGGGGCTAATGTCTGCGAACGGTGATCAAAGACATTTAATCCCTCAGATGTAATGGTCAATTGTGAAATAAAACTATGGCAGAAATGCGTTTTTTTTCTAATTCCACTCTATTTAAAAAAAAATAAAAAATTCCAGCCTCTTACTACATCATATGCAATATTAAATGTGCCTCAAAGAAAAAGCACTCATATGTCTGAAAACTAAAGTTATCACTCCGGGAAGGCTGGAAGTAAAAATGGAAATGCAATAACAGAAAATCACTCTGTCCTTAAGGGAAATCTGTCACCAGTGACCTACCTATCCAACTGTTTGTATAGACGCGAGCTGTGGTTCACCTGGTTCAACTCTGTTTGTTGATCTGATGCTCCGTTCCAGAGATATGATACATATTCATAAAATGCAAATTAGGACTGTGGTTCAACGAGGGCACCATACTTTCTCCCGTTGCACCCAACCTCCATTCATTTCTGTGGCCAGCCCCTCTCACGGTGCTTTTCGTACAACAGACTGCAACACTATACTATTGCAATCTATAGAATTCTCACAGGCTGCGCCTCTGGCACAGGTTTTCAGGGAGCTTGCTATGACAGGACTGGGAACCTTCACATGGCTCCGGCTGTCATAGCACTCAATCGACACCACCTTCCTCTTTTTAACCCCTCACATGCCATGGTCGCTATTGACAGTGGCATCTGTGGGGCTAAATGACCAGGATCTGCGTTAACTCTGATCTTAGTCATTGCGGCCAGGTGGCGGCTGCATTGCACAGACAACACTTGCTGCGTATGGAGCGGGCTTAGCACATAAACCTGCACTATACAGCTACACTGTGGTGCAGTTTAACACGTACCTGTACTTCAGCAAAATGTTTGATATGCCATAGTGAATCTTTGATTGGTGGGGGTCCAAGTGCTGAGAACCCCATTGATTGCTAGAACTAGAAGGAAAAAAATTACTCAGAGCACTCTCTTCCTTAGTGCTTAAGACTGGCTCAGTAGAAAGTTTATAAACCCATCTCCACTTTATCTTTTCGAGCGAGGAGAGACAGTGCTCTGTCAGTATTTCTTTCTCCTGGTACTAGCAATCAGTGGGGGCCTCAGCACTTGGACCCCCACCAATCAAAGTCTTTCATCGCTCACTCTTTTATCAAAAGTTTTGCTAAAGTACAGGGGCACTTTATATTTATTCATTCATATCCATGTGCAGCACAATTCAGCAATTAGATGAGCTCTGTCTCGTGTCCGTGAAACCATCATTCCGAAAGCTCCACCTCTTCACTTCCACATTCTTAAACTTACCCCTCCGTGTTCTTCACACATTAGAAATATATTTTTTCTCAAACCCTGTATTCCATGAGAGCACTCTAAAAAGCCTCAGAAAAGTGTTTACTAATAATGTAGAAAATACGCCAATTGTCATCACTTGCTCAGAGAACTTACAACTGCTCAGTTCAGTGTGACCGCACAGGACAAACGGTCAAAGCATCTGTGGAGATAAACTTACTGGTTTTCACTGGTGGAAATCTATTTTCACTGAAAAATACATCAATCTCACTTTCAAATGGGTCCGCAAAAAAGCTTTGCGGACAAGAATAGGCATAGTTTTCAATAGGGACCGCGAAATGTGCGGGATGCACAAGGACTGCATACATATTCTGCAGATCTGCAGACCACAAAGCAGATGCAGTCGTGTGAACACAACCATAACAGCATTTTTAAATAGCTACACATGTCATTAAACCATACGTAGCATTTGTGATTTTGAAAGAGGACTTCCAGTGGCTTACTCAACACCCTGTAACTTACAAAAAATACAAAGGGAAAAGCACTCCAAGAATCGACTGCAGGTGCACATCGATGTAGAGCTCCAGTAATGTTCTTGGGGTGTGTTCAGGTCACTTTAAGGGCATGGCCACATGTTCATAATGCAGTTTTTTATGCCAAAAACAGGAGTGGAATGAAAAATAGTGGTAGCAATATTGGCTTTAAATAATTTGTAGGCTGGATTCACACAAGGGTGTTTGGTCCATGAAAGGAGCTCCATGTGACAGTGGAATTTCCCAGACCAAACATTGCTCCTCTGACACAATGATTTATGATGCTGTGCATTCCTGCCCGACTGTGGATCTACTGTACTTGAGGCATTGTGCGAGTTAATAATGGCCAAAGTCTTAAAGGGAACCTGGCACGTTAAACATTGTGTCTGAGCTGCAGGCAGCATGTTATAGAGCAGGAGAAGCTGAGCAGATTGATGTACATGTTTTATGAATTTATTCATTTAATTTCCTGCTCATTCTGGGCTTTGAAGTCAAGGAGATCAGTGACTGGCAGCCTTCCTTTTTGACTTTAACCCTCAGTTCACACTTGCGCCTTCGAACGCGCTGTAAAACGCTCAACAGGAGAAAACGAATGTTTCCCTATGGGCATAGTTCTCACCTGAGCGTTTTACAGCGCGTTTGAACGCGCTGTAAAATGCCCTACACTCAAAGAAGTTCTTGAGCTTCTTTGGGGCGTTTTGTCGCGCGTTTGCACCCATAGACTTAAATGGGAACGGGCGTTTAACACGTGTTAAAGTGTAGATATGCCTTTTTCAATTGGTCTCCAGAGTCACGAACGCGCGTATGACGCGCGTTTCCTATTTGCAAAAACGCGCTGTAATACGCGCGACTAAAACGCGCATCTCAGAAACGCTCAGGTGTGAACCCAGGGTAAAGCCTGAAATGAGCAGGAATTTAAATGAATGAAATACAAGTTTTACTGAATCTTTTCCTACAAAACTATATATCAATTTGCTCAGCTCCTCCTGCTCTGCAACATGCTGCCTGTATAATTACACTGCATTTTTATGGTGACAGGTTCCCTTTAACAGAGGAAGTCTACAAGCACCTGGGAACCTGCCCGACTGAAAATGCAGTGCGATCTGCAGGCAGCTTGTTATAGAGCAGGAGGAGCTGAGCACAATGATATATAGTTTTGTGAAACAATTTGGTTTAATGGATCTAGGGTTTCTACACTTTTTGTTCGATAAAGGGGTGGGGTTTAGAGGAAAGCAGCGGAGCTTCACAGGAAAGGGACAAGGCCTAAGATGCACCACAATTCTGGTGTAAAAAATCTGTTTTAAAGAAAGCCAGAGTCAGAGAAAAGTGTCTATCCCTGCACCAGATTTATCATCCAGCCTGAGCCCCATTTTTAGGATTAGTAAATCTAGGCCAATGTGTAAACCCCAGGTGTGGTGAGTAGGGGATAAGGAGCAGGACTATATGCACATAACAGACTTTAAAAAAAAAAAAAAGACAAAAGCTGTGAAAACTTCACACTTTGCAGGAATTGGCTAAAGGTGCATCCAGTATCTTAATTCTATGTCTAAGGCTGGGTTCAAACGGGCGTCACGTCTGCAGCCCGGACCAGAGGCGAGTGCGTTGCAGAAAAATGTGCGCGCAAAGAGTTTTAATGCGTTTTGCACGCGCGTGTGGTACCCAGACCCGAAGCCGGACTTTATCACTTAAATCCTGTTTTTTGGGTTGAGTATTCTGTATATTTTATTATTTTCCCTTATAACATAGTTATAAAGGAAAATAATAGCATTCTCAATATAGAATGCAAAGTAAAAAAGGCAACAGAGGGTTAAAAATAAGAAAAAATAACTCACCCCCTCCATTTGATCGCGTAGCTGCTGGTTACCGGTCTCCTGTTCTGTCTTCAGCCGGGCAGGGGGTGAAGGACCTTCTGTGACGTCACTGGGTCACATGGTCCAATCACCTGCTTCCATGATGGAAGCAGGTGATTGGGCCATGTGACCCAGTGATGTCAATGAAGGTCCTTCACCCCCTGCCCGGCTGAAGACAGAACAGGAGACCAGTAACCGCCAGCTACGCGATCAAATGGAGGGGGCGAGTTATTTTTTTTAAATTATTATTATTAACCCTCTCTTGCCCTTTTTACTTTGCATTCTCGATTGAGAATGCCATTTTCCTTTATAACTATGTTATAAGGGAAAATAATAAAGATCGGGTCCCCACCCCGATCGTCTCCTAGCAACCATGCGGGAAAATCACACCGCATCCGCACTTGCTTGTGGATGCTTGCGATTTTCCCGCAGTCCCATTCACTTCTATGGGGCCTGCGTTGCGTGAAAAACACAGAATATAGAGCATGCTGCGATTTTCACGCAACGCAAAAGTGATGTGGGAAAATCACCACTCATGTAAACAGCCCCATAGAAATGGAGGGGGCCCGGATTCAGTGCGGGTGCAATGCGTCCTCCACATGCATTGCACCCGTGTGAAAGGGGCCTAAATGGTGCACATAATACTGAGAACCTTCTGCATTTGGACCAGAAAAAAGGGGATGTCAGGGGTCAAGCATTTGCTGTAAAGCCCAGTAACATGCATTAATAATTATTATCTATGGTGACAAGATCATTGGAGTAGTTAGGATGCTTGCATTTGGGGGACAGTGGAATAATTAAAATTTCTGGTATGTTACAAGATCCTAGAAGTTCCATTTTCTAATTTTAAAACAATCACGTCAAAGGGGGAGACTGTCAGCAGTTTTGACCCTGCTAAACTGCTGCCAGCATACTTTTTGTGATCTCTTATTATCAGTAGTAGTGTCAACGTTCAATTTAATTCTGACAGATATCGATCCAGCAAGTGCCCATGACGGGGCTTCATTGTGAAGTCTTTACGACTCAGAGGCAGCTGTGGCATCCAAGCAGTAGACCACTACAGCCATCAGAGCACAGGGGAAGGACTACGAAGCTGATTAGTGCATAAAACACTTCACAGTTAAGTCCCCACCAAGAGCTGGCATCAGTTAAACATGGTCAAAACTGCTGACAGACTCCCGCTAAGACTCTGAGCACACAACTATGTTCAGAGCCTAAAATCAAATTAATGTAGATGAATTGCAATACCAGGCAGTCCATGGGCAGGGGTGGCGCTGTTTATCCGTCTGTGTGTGTAACAGTTTTTTCCAATCTTAGTAAACCATAAGTAACTAATGTAACTACCTCACTAGATCTGCACTTGTCACCAGTTGCAAATGCTGTTTGTTTCTTCTCAATATGTGCCCCCAGAGAAAAAAGTATTCTTACGTTATGTAAATTAGCCTCGTGGGTGCAACGTCAGCGCCCGTGTTGCATCGAGAGGCTCCGCTCAGTTTTCTCCGATGGCCGCAGCTCCACCTTTTTGACCCTAAAGTTCCACAGCAGCGTGTTTTGCACACGTTCAGTAGATGGCTGGAGACTTACAGTGCGCCAAATGATGGCTAATTTACATCATTCATTTACATAATGTAGAAACACTTATTTTTCTGAATTTCGGGGGCACATATTGAGAAGCAACAAACAGCATTAAAAACTGGTGACTACATGGCTATTTTAAATGCACGGAAATCTCAAATTTCACCACAGTGTAATCATAGGGAAGACCTATTAGAGACCAACTTATGGTATACATCATGTAAGATGTGGCATTTAAATTTCCATTTTATACATGTTTAATCTAACTATATCTCGGTAATTACCATTTAGCTTGTGTGACTGTGTCCTTTGATGAGGAAACGTAATCGAATATATTGGAGTAGAAAAAAAATGGCACTGGTTCATGAATCTAGGAAAAAATAATTTACTAGTGAAATCAAACATTCAGAGATGTGCTATCCTCGTGATCACATGCATATAAATCACTAAAAGTAGAACATGGTTACAATAGCATTTTTCACTGTACAACAAAGGAACATTTTGCAGTCTTTATTTGAAGTCAAATCAAAGCTGTTTGGTGAAACAAAAAAAAATGCATTTAAAACAATACTTGTGTCTGTTCTTCATTCATGCTTGCAAAGGAGACAAAATGGACAAATTTCAGCACCTCAGTGATGAATTAAGGATGTTTATACAGAAATATTTTGGTAAAAATGAAATAAAAATTAACAAGCATGTAAAGCCACAAGTGAGCTATCAATTCTGTAGGGAAATCCCATGTCTGTGGGTTTCATCATATAACCGATAAGAGACAGGATACATCTGTAGAATTAAAATTGTTGGCTGTGGCTGAGTAGCAAGAAAGAGGACTTTTAGGCCTCATGCACACGATTGTATGTACTTTACAGTCTACAAAAAGTGAAGACAAAATATGGATGTCAGTGTTGCATCAGTTTTTCTCAGGCCTGTTGACTCCAATGGGTCCGTGGTCAGCATTTTGTAGCCAAGAATAGGACGTGTTCCATTTGATGCAGAAAGCACACAGATCATCCGTATGCTTTCCGCATCTGATAGAACATCTATACTAGGCTGCAAAATGTGGACTACAGACCCATTAAAGTCAAGGAGTCCACAAAAACGGACGTCATCTGTATTACGGACCGCAAAATACACATGGTTGTGTGCATGAGGCTTTAGGCTACCTTCACACGCTGCGGATTAGCAGTTTTTCTCATTTACACTTTGCTTTTGAGTTCCGTTTTGAAATCCGCAGCACATCAATTCTTTGTACGGATTTCACCCTTTTCAATGCAAGGGTGAGATCTGCAGCAAAACTGCACCAAAAATTGCAAGTAACAGATGCGGGTTTTGGTGCGTAAATTAACAGAAATCCACATGGAAATTTGAGGGATTTGTGCAAGATAGCCCGCACCCGTGTGAAGGTAGTTTTACACAGCTATGCCTGCATTGTCCATACGCTGCAATTTAAAAAACAAAGCCCAAAACCCATGATGAGGATCAGATGGTGGCTATGAGCTAGTGCAGCCCTAAAGCAAATTAAAAGGATCCTGTCGGGTCCCTTATGCTGTCCTCTGACAGCAGCATATGGGTATACGTGTAGAAGTTTTACAGAAATTACATGTTAGGCCCCTTGCAGACTAGCGTTTGTCACCCTGCGAGTCCGCAACGCAGATCCCGGCCTGACCTCCCAGCACTGAAGGGGACACATAGCATTATATTGATTTATGATGCTATGTAACCCTTACAGTTCTGGAATGTGTTGGATAACGCTGACAGCATTACGGATTACGTGTGAATTTTGTGCGAATACAGTACCAGCAAATGACAAACCTCATGTACATTTTGCTTTTTTTCTTCGATGCAGAAATTGACCTAATGTGCAGACTGTAAAATCTGCAGAATGTCAATTGTTTGTGCGATTTCACACCTTCTGTAGAGTGGATTTCCCCAAAGACTTCAATAGGCTTGCTTACATAAAACAGAAAAAAGCAAAAATATCCGCATCAAAAAAGCATGATAAAAGTTTGCAGAAAATCTATGAAATCTGCACTATTTATCGTGTTTTTTTATGCGGCTATTTGTTTTTTTTCTGTTTTTGTAAGCAAGCCTATTGAAGCAGTTACACACGTCTGCACTGTGTGAAGGCACCCTCAATGTGCATAAGAAGAAACTGGTCAATTGAGATTTGGAAGGACGGGAAGGCCGCCCATCACTGGATCCCTGCTGCAGTGCTTTACAGGCGCTGCACAGATTAACATCTATGTTTAAGTTCCCAAAAACACATGTCAGAGCCCTCCAGAGCACAGCCTAATGTACCCAACAGATTCCCTTTAATGCTTACTGATTTGTGATTAAATAGCACCTTAATAAATTTATCAGTCACAACACAAGCTCATGGAATAAGATAAAAGTTTCCTAAGTCACTAGAAGGTTAAAATTAAGCACAAATAGAAAAAAATTGAATCATCGACAACATTGAACAAATAAACCATATCTGCAGCTTCATCTATTAAGATTATATGGACAACTTTTGCTTAGCTTACAAAGGTACTGTCATACAGCCACACTGGGTGGTACAAAAATCAGTAAGTAGACATCAACATGCTGCATATTAAAAATCACAAACACTGTTATCACTAGCTTTCTCTATCAAGGGAACTGTTTACCGGGGTTATCCCATGACTGATGCAAAAAAATTAAAATCATATAGTGCATGACCATCTATTCCTAATAAAGCTAGATCCAGCCCTGTACCTCACTTGGATTCAGAGCTCCCCCACTATTCATTGCTCCAACTACCCTGCTAGATTCTATTCAGGCTGGTAGCTCAGGGACGTGTCCTTTCTGTTGCAGCTCTATGCCTATGCCTTCTGCTGCGGCTCTCTCTCAGGGGCCGTATCATTCCTTAGGGGGCATGTCCTTTGTTTCGCAGCTCCCTCCCTGTAACTGTCAGCTTCTAACAGTGCAAGTGCAACCACCGCAGTAGGTGGACGTGCACACTGCTATACAGATTAAACACCAGGGGTCGCCATTATCATGAAGGAAATATTTCACAACTGGAGAAGGTAAACTATAAAAAAGGTACTAATTTTTCATGCTGAATTATATTAAAATAAAATTTAAAGGCGGCACAACCCCTTTAGGTGAAAAGTTTAACATCGGGCTTCCTTTTACCACAGGTGGAGCTCAGGAAACACACTGACGACTGAAATACCCTTTAAAATATAGTAAAGTTGCAAAATGTAGTTAATGTAATGAATGGAAACAGGGGGGGTGGCATGCTTCCCACCAATACAATTCTTTTTTAGATACAGATTTTTCTTTCCATACTAATAGCACAGTCTTCCAAAAGGCAGACGAGAAATTACTCCTTAATGATTGTTTGTCAAATCAAGCTTTATTGATAAAATGGAATTCAAAACTCTCTGTAGCAGCAACAGACCCAGCCAGTGTAGTTATAATAAAAAGAAAAAACACACAATCGACACACACAACTGATTACTTGTTAATGGATCTGAATGTTCAAATTGTGGGTACATATTTGTTCATAAAAGACTGCATTTTCAGTCGACATTTTAATATCAAAAAGAGGAACGTTCTGGTAATCAAATATGTCCAAGCCCAAAAAAAAAAAAAAGAAAATCAAAAGCTCTCAGAACTGAAGACTGTTCTTCATCCTGAAAAATACTGTACACTAAAGTTACAAGTCTATAAACAATTTAATAGGGACCCCTCCCAGCTGGTTATGTTGCTGCTTTCTGCCCAATCTAAAAACCACCACATTAAGGGTTAGATATCTGGTTGCATCACATAACAAGCTAGACCTCCTGTAACCTTTAGAGAAATTTGCAGTCCATAATTTAATATGACAATTTTGTACAAGGACAATTGCACTTTACAAAAAAAAAGAAAGAAAGAAAGAAATCATACAACAGAATTTGCTGGAGTCTGATTTACAACATGTATTTGTCTGAAAGTACATTAACAGAAAATTCAATTTTACAAAAAAAAAAAATATATATGTGTAGAGAAAGGGTATTCGGAAAACAGTACAATATTCAGGGGCCATTTGAACTGATGGGAGTTTTATTTTTTTCACCAAGCTCACCCACATCATATTCCCTTCTTTAAATGAAAAAAAGGTTGAGGATGGACGCTAAGAAGGATCACTGAGGTTGGGCTGTACGTTCGTTGAGGATGGATGTAAACTCCAATGCTAAACGGATACATTTACCACATGTCATCAGTTGACGCAGAATCCTTAAGGCAAGAAAAAAAAAAATTTAGTTTAGAAACTCATCAATTAGCGAAAGTTAATGTGGCATCTAGATAATTGTCCACCTTAAACATTATCATCCCAATGCAATCGTATAAAAGATGGAGAGGACTAGGCTTTTTTTTTTGCCTACAGATAGTGTTGAGCGAACCGAGCCTCGAATCCTAGATCCGAAGTTGCTTCAGTCAAAACTTCATTTGAATGCTGTACGGAGATTAGTCTCCAGACAGCATTCAAATGTATGGGCTCCGACGAGGCGAAGCGAGTTATTACCCAAGTCTTTCAGTGAATAACTTCGGGATTTGATTTTTAAAACCATTTTCAAACATGGTTCAGAGGTACCAGTCGGTACTGAAGCCGGCTTCAATCCATGTTTTAAAATGGTTTTAAAGTTTAAACATCGATGGCTAAAGGTATTCACAGAAGTCTCGAGAGATTTCTGTGATAACTCACTTCGCATCGCCACAGCCCATACATTTTACTACAGCATTAAAAACAAAGGTAGAAGCAAATCGACCTGAGATCTACGTTTCGAAGCTCAATCTGCTCAACACTATCTACAGCATGTGAGTTTCAATGGTAGGACAACCCTGTATTTGGTAGCTTAGCAAGTACTATGGGATAGATGGAGAAAAGCAGGCCTGAAGGTTCATACTACAAGGGTTTGTGGTGTGTTACCATGGAAACACACAGGTACACAATATGATGGCTGTTTAAAGAGGCCATGGTGCTGTGGTATTTATGTTGGAAACTGTGCAGATCACCGCTGGATGTCATAGGCAATGCTGGAAACAGTGAGCTCCGGTAGCACGACATGACAGAGGCAGGGCTGTGGAGTCAGTAAGCCAAAGCTCCGACTCTTCTATTTCCCCTAACTCCGACTCCCTCATACATGGCGCATGTTTAAGCGATAATTTAAGCTGTTTATCACCCTCATGATACAATAACTCAAGCTATTTAGGTAGAACTTTAATTGTAAATATACAAAACACTGCAGTAAGTGGGGGGAAAAAAAGTTTAACAAAAACTGTCCTGAATAACATTGAGTCTATGAATTTGTTCTGAGAAATAGTATTGCCTCCATGAGATCCTCTGTAATAAATGACCTCAAATCTGATCAAAATTATTTTAAGGCTAGAGAACAGCCTCTCTACATTAATTTGGGTTGGTGGCAGAGCAGTTACCACATGGGCAACATCTCTAACAATCTCAGGGTCAGTTTTGATGATCGGCTGAACTCTTACTTCAAGAGCAAGTGAAAAATGTTGCTGAAATACGATCAATCTGTTTGCTATAGGAGCGGAATCCTTTTCCCTGTGGCAACACTTTGCCTGCTCCATGTCATCCAAATACTTTTCAGAGTTAAACTCCTCATCTGATGAGACTGAAGATATGGTAGCAGTAGCACTGTCAAGACCCAATTCCTCTTGCTCTTGGCAGTCCTGTAGCCCACTCATCCTCATTGCTACCTCAGTCAGAGCTTCTTTTCCTTTAGTAATATGTTGATTATCCAGCAATACACGATGACTTGGGTCCACAAACAGCTGCCAAAAGAATTTTATTATCTAATAACAGCGTCTCTCTTCGTTTCATTGAAGCAGCAGTGCCATCTGCAAGTTCTTCCATTCCTTTAAGAAAGTTCCAGGAGTTAAATCCTCAGCTTGTAATTTTTTAGTCACTGTAAATTGGTGATGAAGCAGTTCCTTTAATTCAGCCACCTGTGTCCATTGACGTTCATTTAGTGTTACCTGAGGGCTGGCCATGTCCACAAGAAAGGGTTTCAGCTCAACCAATCGTTCAATCATTACATAGGTACTGCCCCACCCAGTGGCTTGATCTACAATTGCCCCTTTCCCAGCACGTCTCTTCAAGATGGAATAAATTTTCGGTGTTCTGGCAGCAATAACCAATTTCCTCCAAAATCCACACCAAGTCGCCCTTACCTATTGTATGACGTAAGATCTGACTAGTCATATCTTTAAGTGTACACTCTATCCACCCCTTAAGATGCTGGCTCTGCGCGGCCAAATAATAAATCCATGGATTTGGTACCCCAATCCCCCCACCGTTTTAGCATATTGCAAAGTCTCTAGTTTGATCCTGGGCTGACCTCCTCTCCATATTAAGTCCCTAAATATCGCATAGATTTTATAAAATCTATCCAGTGACAAACAGACCGGGGCAATATGGAGTATATATAAACAGATGTGGCATCATAATCATCTTTAAGAGGTTTACTCTGCCCACAACTGAGAGAAATAGTTTGCACCATGCTCATTTACAAACGCCAGATCTATTCAAGGTAGGGTACGGAATGTGGACAGGGGACAGGAATATCTGCGCTCTGCAGGACGTCTCACCCTCCATATATCAATCAGGCCTACTTCTTTCATAATGTAGCTTAACACAGAGCTACCTGGACACTTTCCAGTTCCCTCCATCCTACACCTATACATCCGATCGTCTGGTGTACAGTTAAAATCCCCAATAAGCAACCACGGAATTCCCGGATAGCTGGCTGAAAGCGTGAAAGATAACAGAAAATACTCTGACGCTTCCTGGTCATGTGTGTCACAAGCTAACCAGTAATGAAAAACTGAAATTTGTGAACCACACTTTGTGCGCAACTTGCGCTCCTGCGTCAGAAGAACTGTAATACACATAAAGTCCCAATCGTAAAGTCCTCCTGCACATTGCAAAAATATAAGCAGATAGGGAGAAAAACAAAGAAAAGACAGGGAAAAATAAAAACAACTTCCATGTTCTGTTCTTTCAGTAGATTTTCATGGCAGTCAAGCCATTGTGTTGCCTCTTCTGTAACCTCAAAGAACTTGATAGAGCCCATAGCTACCACTCTTAGTTTAGCCAGAAACATGGAGTACTGGATCTGCAGATTTCTGAGTCTCCTCTTGACATCCAGAAACCTTGTCCATTTCTTCTGAACCGCTGTAGAGTAGTCCAGGAAGATGGAAATTCTTGCTCCATTTATGACCAGATCAACATTATCTCGTGCCTGCCTCAAAATGGTATCTGTCGTTAAAGTGAAGTATTTTAGCAAGGATAGGTCTCGGTGGTCAACCCAGTGGCAGCGGCCTAGTGGGCACCCGATGTGCTCTTTCTACAGCGTATAGTGAGGACAGTTCTTTATCCTGAAATTTCTAATGCATCCACTTTTCTATATAAATCTGTAGTATTTGCCCCTTCCGTTTTCTCTGGGACCCCCACTATTCTGATATTATTACGACGGGATCTGTTTTCCAAATCATCTGCCTTAGCAAACAGAACCGCCATTTCTCTTGTCGTTTACTTAGCCGCCATATTGAAAGGCCTCCTCCTCTAACTCTGACATTCTTTTTTCCAGTTCTGAGGTTCATTCAGATGTTTCGTGCATATCGTGCCTTGAGGGATACAGGGCTTTTAGGGTTTTGTAGCAGCCAACTACAGCCCCCATAATATCTTTGAGAGTGGGCTCTTGTACTTTGTGATTTTGAGGGTTTTCTGCCCCCTGTATCTTTCCCTTTAATACTGGGACCTGGAAATCCCCTACTATCATCTCCCCCTTCATCTGGTCAGAGGAGGACACGTTTTCGGTCTCAGTGCCGCTGGTGAGACCAGTCCTTTGCCCCCTCCGTTCTTGCAAACCTGCTTAGGCGCACAGCTGTGCTCCAGCTCACCGTCTCATGCTGGCTCTCCTCCTTCGCTCCAGCGCCATCTTGGCTAGTCTCCCCTCTGTCCGGGCGGGCACTGTTCTTCCCCCTCTTCAGCATTCTGTCTGTTGGCACAGAAGGGGATTCCTCTCTCCTCCAGGAACCGATGGGGTTCTCGCTGGCCCCCAGAGTACCGCAAATAGCGATCTTAATCAGGATCCCAGCATGAGCAATAAACAGCGCAGCTTACTCCATCTAGCGTCAGGCCACGCCCCCATCTCACACATGCTGAATCTGAAGTTTTCTTCTAGCTGCTGTTCACCTTTATTATTCTCATGCATCAGTTTAATTGTACTTATGTTTGGAGCACTGTCAGTTACAATAACAAGAACCTGTTCTTTTTTGAGTTCATAACCTTGCAGAACATTTTCTACTAAGACCTGGAGAAACGGACTGGTGTGATGAGCTTTAATATCCTTTACTGCCAGTGTCTTGGTAACAGTTTTTGTTGTTGTCACAAACAAATAGAACATTGATAGCAAAATAGTTCACTCTGACATTTGCAGACATCCATTTTAAGATATATAAAGCGTATCTTGAGAGTCTTTTTAAGATCTTCCTTTTGGTTAAGGGTTTCTTCAATTACTGATTTTCTAAAACTTTCTCTTTCCAGAGAAACACCAAGTTTGCGGGCCATTTCTCTATTAAGAGCTGTAAAAGCTGGTTGTGCAAATAATGATACACCGTTCTTCACAACAAGCTCTATGAGCTGTCTCAAACACATCTGCTGTCATTGTTACAGTAACTTTGTCACTTACAAAACATCTTGTGACTGATCCTTGGCCTGGCTGGAAGTGCTGGGCACGGGTTTCTTGGTGTCACTCTGATCCTTCTCGGTCACAGCTTTGAAAACGTCTCGGTGGAAGCGTTTTAAATGTCTTTTTAGATTGGAAGCTCTCGTAGGAGCATTTTTATCGCTTCCTGAGTATTTACTGATTTTGGCATCAAAGCATTTGTTTTCATCGGGGTCACCTGTCTTACACTGACAAAATATTTTTTATCTTCAGTTACTGTGAAATGCTCAAATACAGCACACCTTATAAGAAGCTTCTTAGACATTTTATAATGATATCAATTCTCAAAATAATTTTGTCCTATAAAAAAGGTATATTGTAATTTGAGCAGTTATTAGCATATATTAACTTACTCTGACAGAGCAGATTGTGATCTCTAACACAATTACAGGTAAAGCCAGGCTTCTCAGTCCTCACAACACTTGTACCTTTTGCTTACTGCAGGTAATCTAGCTAAACCTTATCAGTTCCCTCAGAGCTCAGTACCATCATTCCGTGGGGGTGAGGTCACTCCTGCTCTCAGCTCATCAGATTACCATAGAAACCTGTGTACAGCGAGACCTGCTAAACTGTCTAGACTCTATAGTTCATGACTAAAAGTAAAATCTACTGATCAATGGATCTAGAAAATGTCTTCTTTTAACTGTCCTTTTATGCTGAAAGCCAATCTTTGTAACTAGTGAGAAAACCTCTTTAATCCTGTTTTCTCTAGCAGATCTGAGATGAGTGCAGCCATTCCTTCCCAGTGCCTTTTTCCTCTGATCTGTAGCGGAGGAGCTTCACTACTGAGCATCTACATAAAGGGCAGCACACAGTCATCTCAACTAAAAGCCTAGATCCTTAGATCAGGAATAGAACAGACATTTATAGGACATTTCATTATTTTCCCAAATCCTTATGAAAATATATTCAGCACATACTGCACTGAACTGTACCAATTTATTATATATTTTTGGAGTCGGCCCATTTTATAACGACTCTGATGCCACCAAAATGGACACAGACTGACTGCACAGCCCTGCACAGAGGACCAGGCTACCGGATTCCCAGCCTTATCCATTTATTTCACCAAACAGAATACTCTATATTGGCTATAGGTATTTGGTCAGGAGCAGACACACATTGCAAAAATATGACAATGCCTTTAGATTAGATTTTTTTGTCACCACCCATTTTTGGAGATATTTATCCCAATTTCTTTGCAAAAGTCTAAATCCTTATTTGCTAATCTTCAAGTTCATGGCCTGAGTTGTGACAGAAAATCATACTAAAGATTAAGAAAAGGTACTGACAGAAGCTAAGAAAAAAAAAAACACCACACAATTACTGTGCCGAGCTGTATTACTGGAGCTGAAGGGTGCAATTTAAAAATACTGTGCACACTCCTATTATTGACTATGGGAGCACTAGAGACCAAGTAAGGCTACTTTCACACTGGCGTTTGGTGCGGATCCGTCATGGATCTGCACAAACGCATCTGTTCAGATAATACAACCGCATGCATCCATTCAGAACGGATCCATTTGTATTATCTTTAACATAACGAATCCATCTTGACCACCATTAAAAGTCAATGGGGGGCGGATCCGTTTTGCATTGTGCCAGTGAAAACTGATCTGTCCTGACTTACATTGTGTGTCAGCTCAGTTTGGCTCAGTTTCGTCAGACGGACAAGAAAACGCTGCAAGCAGTCCCGGACACCAAGATGCTTCAAGCAGCGCTTTAGAGTCTCCCTCCAAAGCGGAACTGAGGCGGAACGGAGCCAAACTGATGCATTCTGAGCGGACCCTTATCCATTCAGAACGCATTAAGGGCAAAACTGATCCGTTTTGAACTGCTTGTGAGATCCGTTCACCAAAACGCCAGTGTGAAAGTAGCCCAAGATGCCCAATTTCCTACTAGATATGAGCAATCCGTGCTGAAGTTTAACAGCAATGTACTCTACTAAAGGGGCCAAAAAAACGAAGCAAATAAACTATATTGCAAAGATACGCACTATGAGAGTTTTTCTTGCATAATACATTTATTTCACACATTAGGAAGCTTTTATAATATACTTACAGTGTCATCATTTCTATATGGATTCAGTTTGTTGTACACTGCTTCAATTACACTTCGCCTAAATCAAATTGTAAAAATAAACAGTCACAATAGTAACAGGAAACAAATGGGATACACTATATAACATATAATATATATCGGATTCATGAAAGGATGCAATGATATGACCAAATTCTTGTAGGGTTTGCGGCTAAATGCACACGAGCAATATCATTGCTACTTGACTGAATTTAAGTTTTACTTTTGAGCTTTTTAACTAGTAGATATTGAACGTTATCAATTTACAGTAATTCCGTAAAATAAAATTATATTAGCAGAATCGCTCCCCAGGTTGACCCTGAACTATAGTACAGATCAGCAGTGGAACAGACAGGTTTTTGCTTTATGGAGGAATACTATGCAGAATATGAATGACAGCCAAACAAACTTTTATTTGGGGACATGTTCACAGCAGCTCAAAGAAAACACACTTTTATAAAGATTTGTGTACTTTTTAGGTAAGTGGTACAAGGAGCGACCTGGAATAGAGCACCGCAAAAAATAAAACAACATCTAAAAAGTTAGACACCAGCAGCATTTCTTGGCTCACTACACATGAAGACATCAAGGTGGCAAGGGAGAGAAAATTGCATCAATATATTTATATGTATGCAGTATTTTTGAAGGAGTGGGTGTAACAAAAAAACACTAAACTAAAACACAAACAAGCTAAACAAAAAGGCAGGAAATGCACTTTGCACAACACAGAGTTAATCATGCTACAGAAGTATATGCCACAATTTTTTTTTTAAATAAGTTTACACCACAATCTATAAAAATTCCTACGAATTCATAATCATTAAAATCATGGAAAGTTTTTAATTAACCAGCTTATGTCTCTGCAGTCTGCTGTCTAAAGAAAAATCTGCTTGCAATTAACTTAACACCATCGTTTCTGAGAGCTGAAACCACGGCAATCTGCATTACTGCAAATCTAACGTGGTATTACATGTCCGCTATTCTCAAATGAACGGTTGACCGTAAAAAATATGGTCTTAAGTCTCTGGTCAGTGGCTCTCTGCTCTAGCAGTAAACCAGAGCAAGGTGAGACAGCATCAAAGATCATTTCGATCAATAGTCCATTTAGTGGCGGTGCAAAGCGATGTCAGGTCCTGGCCTTCAGACCCCCGAAGGATACCAATAAAGTGAAGAAAATCGTGGCACTCCAATGTCTTGTAAAGAAAACTCCTTTATTCCACCTCAGAGACGTGACTTTTGAAAAGTTGCGTCTCTGGGGTGGAATAAAGGAGTTTTCTTTACAAGACATTGGAGTGCTGCGATTTTCTTCACTCGATTGGTATCTCTGCTCTAGCAGGGAATCCCCCTTTTTTATGACTATTATATGCATCATCAGAATAGGTCATTAAAGGGCATCTGTCAGCAGATTTGTCCCTATGACACTGGCTGACCTGTTCCATGTGCACTTGGCAGCTGAAGGCACCTGTGTTGGTCCCACATTCACATGTCCGCGTTGCTGAGAAAAATGATTTAATGTATGCAAATGAGCCTCTAGGAGCAACGGGGGCGTTACCGATACACCCAAAGACTCTGCGCTCTCTGCAACTAGCACTCCTGCTCCACTTAGGCCAAGTATGATGCTTTCACAGCCTGGCCCCATCAAAGTGCAGAGGGATCGGCAGTTGCAGAGAGAGCAGAGTCTCTAGGTGTAATGGTAACGCCCCCGTTGCTCCTAGAGGCTTGTTTGCATATATTAAAACATTTTTCTCAGCAATCCGGGCACATATAAACATGGGACCAACACAGACGCCTTCAGCTGCCTAGCACACATACGACAGGACAGCCAGTTTCATAGATCTGAATCTGCTGACAGATGCCCTTAAATATCTGAACACAGTAATACAGCCTCCTCACAGCTTTGTACATTGTACATAGTGGTTGTGCTTGGTATTGGAGCTCAGGTCCATTCACTTGAATGGGACCGAGCTAAAACTTGGTGATATGACCGATGAACTTGACATCACTGGCCTAACACCACCAAATCAGATAGATCGTCAATCTAAAAATCCCAGAAAACCCCTTTAACCAACAAATTTGAGTCCAAAGGAGGCGTTTAAACTTATTAAAAAAAAATGTGGCATACCCATTCCTGCACAAAATTTAACAAATCACAAAACACTCAGGATAACTCACTTGCTTGCCAATTCACCTCCAGGTGGGAGGTTGGGGATGGTCTCAGTGGCTAATGTGCGCATCACATGGACTAAGTCTGGTACACCTTCTTCACCCTGCTTCTTTATGATCTCTAGGAATTAGAAGTACTCGTTTTGTAAGTGCTATTCAAATGTAAGCAGCGGAAAGTACAACTAACCATCAATATCATGCACAGGAATGCAGTGTCTTGCAACAGGATAAGATGCCTTCTGCGTGTCATACTGAAAACCAATGAATGCACAAGCCTGTCTAGATAAATACCCCTCGTCTGAAGCAATATGCCATTTTATGCACACCCCGCGTTAATGTAAATGCCATGTCAGATCTTACTTTGGCACATTGGATCATCCACACACACCAAGCCTCAAAGAAAAAGCAACGCGTTTTACACAATACTGTTTGGTCCTGAATAAAATGCAAAGATGTCAGTTTTGTTTTGCCAAATTATTTTATTGTGTAAAGGTAACATCTAAAAATCGAATCTACAAGGCTCTATTGCTGAAATTAAAATATACAAAAATAAAAAGTATGATCTGTAGACAGTAACATCCTGGAAGAGGATTACATGCAACAGTCTGCACTAAACATGTACATTAATTCGTTTAGAAAACTAGAGATACATACGGCATGATACAGATGATCAAATAAAAACGCCAATAAAAGGAGGAAATTAAAATAGATTAACCCACATACAAAGTCATTATACAAGCCCACATACAAATTAGCTCTATTTGGCCATCCGGCAACTAAAAAATATATATATATATATTTCTGCTGTAGTTTCAGAAGCATAGTATTAAATACCACAAATGTTCAGGTTTTGGCTATATCAGCCTTCTCGTTTCCTGCATAGTGGACCTAAAAGGACTTTTTATTTTCTTTCTTTCTTTGGGGGGGGGGTTCTTACATTATACAAACATTCACTTTCCAACAGTGAACACAAACTGTATTTTTGCAATCAGGACTTATGGTGTTCAAAGACAGCAGCTTAGGTAGACTCGCTGCCCTATGACAATACTGGAAGCAAGACATTAGTGTCGGGGCAGGGCAAACGTGCCCACGGTCAGGTTACTTTATGTGCGCCAACTCTCCACCCCCTGGAACACAATGTGTAGATGACGTTTATGTCGACTGCTGACAAAGCCCTCAGAAGGGCTAAAAGTGCTTCATGTGCTTCAAATAGAAAAAAAACTAACTGGAAAAAAACAACAACTAGTCTTCGGCCATCTTCTGCAATCCCACAGACTATGCTTGCAGTGGCACTGCACATGCACGTACTACCACAGCTATATTTAAAAAAAAAAAAAAAAAAAAAGGGGGGACGGGACGGGGGAAAGTGAGATTAGTGAGGGTCCTAGCAGTGAAACCCCCACCATTCAGAAACGCATCACCTGTCCTGTGGAGCGGTAATAAGTATATGTGCATCCAATGACCGATAATATATTGCTTTGTATACAGCCCAAGGAACAAGTGACTGCGGCAATAAACAGGGGCGGCAATTCCATGCTGTAGGTACTGAACTATGGATAGGAGATCAGTGTCAATCCTGGTACAAACCCTTTAAATTGCTCTATGAAGTCGGTGCAAGGGTAGGATCACTTCCTCATTGCAGAAGTTTGGGGGGTCTGCTTTGTGTTTCCTTCACAAATCCGCATGAAACTTATCAGTACGAAATTCCATCCTTTGAATATTACTTAAAGCTGGCCACATACACCACGAGATATGCCTTCAGTTCTCATTACTATGTTCACTGACAATATGCCCACGTCTTTTTTTTAAATGTGCAGATCCTTTTAATGATTTACTTAAAATAAAAATTTTGAAAAAATGATTTTTTCCCCCTTTGCATCACCATATTCTGACCCCCATAACTCTTATATTTACATCTACTGAGCTGTGTGAGGGCTCATTTTATGGTCACCATTTTTCGAGTGTGAGACTATCACTTTTTTATTCTTGTTTTATTTTTTTGGGAAGTAAAGCAGTGAAAAAAACAGAATCAGACATTTTTTCTCGATACAGAGTTCACTGTACGGTATAGTAGAAGTGGATTCGCACTCAGCAGATGTGACGCATTTCAGCTAAACAGCCTTTTTCTAACAAGCACTGTACGGGATAACAATATTTATATTAATAGTTTGGACATTTTTAGACCAGGCGATGATAATGATCTTAATTTTATTTTTATATATGATGAAAGAGGTGCGATTTGAATTTTTATATTTTTAAAAACTTTACTTTTTTCACTTTTTTTTTTTTAAAGTAGCCCAGGACTAATGGAAAGATGCGACTGTCTGATCACTTCTCCCACAGACTTCAATGAATTACCATCGCAGTCTATGGGAGTTTTATTGTGTTCCTAAGGAAGGCTCCACAGGAACATTGCTCTGACAGGCTTTCCGGTCCCCACTTCCTAGTCCTTCTTGACAGATAGGAAATGACCACTGACGATTACTGGCTGCAGCGGTGACCTGCCTCAAACAGTGAATGGTTGAGCGGTCATTTCCTCTATGTTGCGACGGACCAAAAAGTAGAGACCAGAGGCGGGCTGGGAAGCAAAGGAATGGGCAAGTTGGAGGATCAGTAAGCTAATAATGAATCAACTCACTAATTCGCTGTTGTACACAGTTTTGAAAAAAAAAAAAGTAATCCGTCAGACAACCCCTTTAAGATGACAAAGCAGCAGTGCCACATCAGCCACATAACTAACTGAACAATTCCTAAATAAATATTTTTTATAAAATACATGGCCAAATAGTGTCCTAAAAGGATGTCAAATAAAATTGTAACTTAGCCTAAAACCAATTTCTGTAGTGCACAATTATCTGGATTCATTTGAATAACTGGGAATACGTACATGAAATAAACTGGAAAATGCATTAAAAATTACATTTAAAAAGTGGCTTAAAACCTCCAAAATAAACCATGTTACTTCAGTGTTGGCTTTGACCAATAACAAATATATTTTAGCATTTATACATGCAAGCTTGATACATCCCGCCATTATACTTAGACGTGAACGAGGCTTAGGAATTTTTCTGTCCACGTTTAATGGGGGCAATATATTAAGCTTGTAAATCAAAACTAGCACACAAATTTCTACATTTTGGAGCAAATCCCATTTTGCACTATAATATATGACTTCTGGGCACTGTCTGCACCTGACACATTTACAGAAGCGACTGTGTGTACTGGGACTCTGGGAGTACTGTGGCTTGGACCAGAAAACTGGCATGTGAGCGACGTATCTTAGGAATACTGTCATAAGCCATCTTAATATATTTCCTCCAATCTTACATGCATAAAAAATAAAAACACATAAGAAAATGGATTTAAATCCTCCCATGAAAATATTTAGCAAAATTAGAAGTAAAAAAATAAAATAAAAATACATATTCTAATAAGTAGTGCAAATTGTATGTAGCCCGTGTGTGATGTGAACTCAAAAACCTAGTGGTTGGTCAGCTATACTACAAAGTTGTGGCCCCCTAAAGAATGCTGAATTCAGAGCCCAATCAAGATCTGAACCCATCCTTATGAACAAAGTCAACTCTGCTGCAACAGGAACCTAAGATACAAGAGAAACTTCCCATAGGTGAAGCAGCCGCCATTTGGAAAGGCACAAATGTACAGAGGCTTAGATAATGATTCCGGGGTAAAAAAAATAACATTTCTCACCTATTTCACACAATCCAACACAAAAAAGGGTAAATTTGAAGTAATTTAGCTCTGAACACCCACCACCAAAGCCTTATGTTCTCAGAGAAGTTCCTTGACAACAAACTGATGACAGGGACGTTCTCTGCTGATACACTCAGGGGAAGGGAATCTGTCAGTAAGTGATCCATATCCCTGCAGTGCCAGGTCAGCCAAGCATTACACACCACCCAAATCAATGGGCCGACTGTCACTTGCTTACACTAAGCCACTCTTATAAGTGGAGGAAGGTCCTGAATGGGGGAGTGGGGTCCTCAATTAAAGGGGTTGGCATGTTTATATTACAACCAGCACATGTGCTAGTAACATTTACATGCATGCAGCTAGAAATATGCATTATTAAACTCATTGGCACTGATGTCTGTTTAAGGCCCCATTGACACAACCATATTTTTAGTGTGGATCAGGAGGGGCCGCAAAAAGAGTAGACCGCACATGTGCTGTCCGCATCTGTATGTCTATTCCACAGTCTCTCAAAAGAACATGTTCTATTCTTGTCCATTTTGCAAACAAGAATTGGCATTGTTAAAATGGGCCTGACAGATGCAACATGGATGTCATCCGTATTTTTGGCGCACCGCAAAATGCATACGGCCGTGTGAATGCACACTAATAGGAATAATTCATGTTTACGTGTTGGTAATGCACTGGGAACATGGTCGCTGATGGAGATTCAGTCTATTAGCGGCCTCCATTCATTTACACCAAGGACCAACGGGGAAACTAGTGCAAGCGCAGTCCGTCCCCAGTGTAAATGAACGGGGGCCACTGAAGAACAGAATACTCAATTAGCAGCCATGTTCTTAGCACAGAACAGTGTAAACATGAAGTATTCACATTAAAATACTGGACATCAGCGCTGAGAGTTTAATAATACTTATTACTAGCTGCATGCATGTGCTGTTACCAGTAATAATTAACTGGCAACCCCTTTAAGGGTCCATTCAGACGTCTGTAGTATTTTGCGGTCAGCAAATTGCGGACTGCAAAACAGACGCCGCACATCGCCGGCACTAATATATCATTCCTAATAGGACATGCTCTATTTTTTTCCGGGGCTGCGGACTGGAAATGGGGAGCACACTGTGCTGTCCGCATCCTCTCCGTCCCCATTGAAAATGAATGGGTCCGGATCTGTTCGGCATCGTTGCGGAACAGATCCACCCATTCTGCGGACGTCTGCATGGACCCCAACTTAGAATTACAAGCAAAGATTGGGATTTTCTTTTAAACACAATATCTTCTAAGTAGACAGGTTTGGATACAATTTAATGCCTTCTGGTTGTATGCCACACTGAACATAAACATTGGCTGACATTTTATACCTTTAACCCCTGCAGGACCCTGCCATTTTTCACCCAAAGGACCAGGCCATTTCTTGCAAATCGCCTGGTTTAACTTTGTGGTGATAACTTTAAAACTCTTTTACTTATCCAGGCCGTTCTAAGATTGTTTTCTTGTCACATATTGTACTTCATGACACTGGTAAATTTGAGGGGAATTTTTTTTATAAATAAAAAGGAAACATTTTCAAATTTTTGGACATTTGGTCAAATTTGCAATTTTCCAAAAATTTCAATTTCTCTGCTTTTGAAACAGATAGTAAATACCTCGTAAAATAGTTATTACTTTACATTCCCCATATGTCTACTTCATGTTTGGATCATTTTGGGAATATTTTATTTTTTGGGACGTTAGAAGGCTTAAAGGTTTAGAAGCAAATCTTGAAATCTTCCAGAAAATTTCCAAAACCCACTTTTTAAGGACCAGTTCAGGTCTGAAGTCACTTTGTTTGACCCCATTTTAGAAACTACAACCCTCAAGATAGTCAAAACAGATTTTTATAAACTTTGTTAACCCTTCAGATGTGCCACAAGAATTAAAGGAAAATGTTGATGAAATTTTACTTTGTCAGATATTCCATTTTAATCAATTTTTTTCCAGTAACAAAGCAAGGGTTAACAGCCAAACAAAACAATATTTATTGCCCCGATTCTACAGTTTACAGAAACACCCTAATGTGGTCGTAAACTGCTGTACGGGCACACGGCAGGGCATAGAAGGAAGGGAACGCCATATGGTTTTTGGAAGGCAGATTTCACTGGGATAATTTTAAGTTGCCATGTCACATTTGAAAACCCCCTGTTGCATCCCTAGAGTAGAAACTCCAAGAAAGTGACCCCATTTTGGCAAATATGCCCCTGAAGGTATGCAAAACTGATATTACAAACTTTGGAAACCCTTTAGGTGTTCCACAAAAATTAAAGGAAAATGTATATGGAATTTGGGAAAGGATGCTTTTTTTTTTTTTTTACTTAAAACAAATTTTTTGGGAAAACTTTTTTTTACTTTATTTTTTGTTCCACTCTGGGACTTCAACTTTTGGGGGTCTGATCCCCTTTTACAATGCATCACAATACTTCTGCATTGTAATGCATTGGCTGTAAGTGTATTACACGGAGTAATACACTTACAGCCTTCCTGACTGCTGACACGGAAGGCATCGGGCCCCCGTCACAGCAGCGCGGGGACCCAATGGCCACCCCACACATGCCGCGGTCAGCGCTGACTGCGGCAGCATGAGGGTTAACGTGCTGGCATTGGTGTTTTCACCGCAAGGGTACGGCCATCAGTGACTGCCAGACCCCTGTCGCTGATCGGGCAGCTGGTCCTTAAGTCACGTCCACCAGCGCCGTGTATAGCGCGGGTCATTATGGGGTTAAAGGGGTTTCCCGTAAACACAATCACCATCTAAATCAACGGGGATGAGAGTATGGTCGGCAGAGGTCAGACCACTGGGGCCCTGGAGGATCACTAGAACAGGGGTGCCATGTTTAACATTTTTTAATAAAGCAGAGTTCGCCAAAGTTGGTGGCCACTCCATTCAACTCTATGGGACTGCGAGTCCACTGCTCCAAACGAAGAAGCACAGTTCTTGTCATCAGCAGGGGCCCAGCAGTTGGACTTTGTGGGTAGGGGAAAAATGTGTGTAGAAAAATAGGTGGCCATATATTGTTGATTGTAGTAGTGTGTTTCAATCACAAACTTGATCTGATGGGCAGGATCTTTTTAGTTGCTGCTTGGGTGTAATTGCGATATTTTTCTAAATCAGCCACAACAAAAAACAGATTGGTGCCAACAGACAGGTGCCACTGCTGCTTTATAAATTCACTTTTTACAACCAGTCAGAAATCTGTTTATACAAAAAGATAAATGTTGGTCAAAATGGTCGCTTAGCAATCTTATGTGATAGTCCGTGAAGGGTGACAATGATGTCTGCTAGAAATGTGATCTGTCAGTTTTGTAGAAACAATCCAACGGACAATCAATTGGCCACTTTCCAGTCAATACTTATGCATGGTTGGCTTAAAGCCGAATATTTATCTGCAGACCACCGATAGAGGCAGCTGAATACATTGAGATCTGCTGTTAATACTATGTGTATGGCAACCACAGACATCAGATTAAGAGCAGAGGCTACTAAAGGTCCTTTCACACGGGACAATTTAGCAGGCGATTGTCGGGAAGGAAGGGTTCCTTCGTGGCAAGCACTTGCTCGTTTGTGGAGACCGCAGCTATTACATGCAGCAATCTCCTCCACAGTATGGGGAGCAGTGATCACTAATGCCAATGCTCATCCCCATACAAACTAGTTGTTTGCCAACAGCAGAGCGTCTTTAGACAGCATGTACTGCTGCCAGCGAACGACGATTTCGGCGCTTGGACAAACGAGCATATTACCCAAAAAACAAGTGTTTCACTTGTTCATCAGCGGCACCTTTACACTGCCAGATAATCGCTAACAAGCGTTCGTATGAACACTCGTTTATAATTATCTGGTGGATTCTCGGCCTGTGTAAAGAGGCCTTAAGATAAATTAGATTTACCAACGCTCTACAGGTTAATATCTTATGTCTATTGTCAGTTTCATTCTGTTAAAAGTTTTTGTAGTTGCCCATCACCAGGAACACTCCATTACAAAATGTCCGCTAGAATGAAGACATTAAAAAGAATGCCGAAGTGCTCTTAACACACCTTAATGTCCCAATGAGCATTTGTCAGTATTGATGCGTCAAGAAATCAAAATGATGAACAAAATATTGGCAAAGGATTACACACTAGAAAATATGAAGTCATTGGTTACATCACACACACTTATGGATTTGTAAATCACAAAAGTGAACTGTGATTCATTTGTTCACTTCAACTACATAATCTATGAATCTTTGGATTTGGTACCTCCCTGATATCTATTCGGTTTTACTGAGTACGCCTTTTTCTAGAAATATTTGAATTTACAAAAATTCTTGGAATGGTATCAGTAGACAAAGCTCACATCATATAGACTGCAGTGAACTGTGACGGCCACATTTACATGGCACTTAAAGGCATGTTCAACAAAAACTATTCAATAGTTTACTTATTTTGGTTAAATGATCCACCTTCTACTCTGCTTTCCAGATACTTGTCCAATTCAGCTTCTCTTTTCACTGCCTCCGACGATACTTTAGGAGCACTTGGAAAACAGATCAGTATGACACTCATGTTGTCTCGGCTTCCCTGGAAGAGGAAATTTAACATTAGACATTAATCAGAAATAAAAACTTCGTAAAAACAATTTGTAATGTTGCACTATAACTTATTTTTATCATTTTGTTTCACCTACATGAACACTACAATCTCATAAAGGGAACCTGTCCGCTCCCAAATGACTTCTAACGTTAGCACTGGACATTGCAGGGGACATGCACAGAATCAGAAACATACCCTTCTGGTTTGGTGCACATTCCATAAGCTTACTTTAGAAGCTATTTGGGAGGTGTCAGGCTCCCTTTAAAGGGAGTCTTTCAACCCAAATGTGCACTAACCGTAAACACCACTGTGTCGATAACAGTCCCCACATTAAAATCTTTCTTTCCAATTTTGTCCGTTGCATAGTTTGTCTAGCAGTGAATCACAATTATTGAACAGAGACGGAAACCTTCTTCTAAAGGTTTTTTTCAGATAGTTTGTCTAAAAAACACTTATTTTATATGTAAATCAGGGTCTGAAGGTGCCCGGTGGCGGCGTTCCAACGCCGATTTCCATGTGCAACCACTCCCCTTTCACCCATTTGGCCTGCCCTTTCTCTGGCTGATCACCTCCTTCTCTTCTCCTGAAATCCCGCGCCTGTGCCGATGACAGCCCTCTGATACAGCGTCTGCTGGACCACGACGTACAGCCCATGTGCACTGTACTACCCATTACTGGCAGATGACTCAGTATCCAGTGCGCATGCGCTGACCCGTACGTCAAGCTCTAGCAGACGCTGCATCAGAGGGCCGTCATCGGCGCGGGATTTCAGAAGAAAAGGAGGTGATCAGCCAGAGAAAGGGCGGGCCAAATGGGTGAAAGGGGAGTGGTTGCACATGGAAATCAGTGTGGGGCCTGGGCACCGGCCGTTGGAACGCCGCCCTAGGCCCCTTCAGACCCTGATTTACATATACAATAAAAGTGTTTTTTAGACAAACTATGCAACAGACAACATTAGGGTAAGACAGACTTTAATGTGGCGACTGTTATTGACGCAATGGTGTTAGATTTGGGGTGAAAGACTCCCTTTAAACCCTTGCTGCCATAGGTAATATTCATTCTTACTTTTCCCTCACCGCCTTTCAAAAGCCATTACTTTTTAATTTACCATTCACATAGCCGTATGAGGTCTTGTATTTTTCAGGACAAGCTGTATTTTTCTAATAGGAACATTTACCATATTTTTCACCCTATAGGACGCACTTACAGGGGAAAAGGTCAGTGTCTTATGGGACAAATACTAATGAGTGCTTCCATTATGGAAGAGCACATTAGTACAGGAAGCAGTGAATGCAGCGCTCTGTACTCACCACTTTCTGGTGTTCTGCTGCAGAACTCGACCGTGACTTGTGCACAACATAAGGATGACTATTAAACCCTTGTCTATTCACCCCAACAGAGCTCTATTAGGGTGAATAGGACTTTACACTCTCCCTGCTGCCCTGTGCAGCAGGAGGGAGCTTACCATGGCAGCCAGGGCTTCAGCAGCATCCTGGCTGCAGAGGTAACCAGAGCTCCAGCTAAGGCTCCGATATGAAGCTGCCACTGCACCACTAATGGATGAGGGGGGGGGGGGGGGACAACCCTGGGGCCACTGCCACCAGAGGGGTTAATTGCGGGTGATTGCAGCGCGCAGTCAGAGGCCGGATGCCGTGTATGATATATGGCCGGCACCCGCAGCCTACATTTGCATTAAGGCATAAACTATATTCATCGGTGGCGCAGTGGCCACAGTCCCTCCCCTCCTGTTCTTCTCTTATTGGCGGCCAGCGGCAGCCGCACGCAGTGGGAGAGGGGCTCGAGGGAAGAACTCCCCTCCCTCCTTCTCCACTGTGCCAACTCAGGATTACATGGTGCGCGCCGAGAGCGCCGCGTGCCATGTTCTCTCAGTGATAGTAGGCTGCGCAGCCTAGTATTGGTAAATAACAAATCCCGGTATCAAATCAATCCGGGTACAAAAGTATTGACTGGGTATCAATAAATCGATACCCGCTGCAACCCTAATTGCTTTATGAACAATAACTTCATAAATTAATTTGTACTGTAATTTGTACACATTAATTTATGACGTTATTATGTGAAGTCTCGCGAGACTTAGCAAAGCAATAACTTCGGCTCATCGGAGCCAATACATTCTAATACTGCACGGAGCAGGTTGGGTAGCCAAAAGAATACTAGACATTTGGCATGTGTTCAAGGTATTTTTCAGAACATTTTTTCCTACCTAAAACTAGGGGTGGGCGATATGGCCTAAAATCTATATTGCGATATAATTTTAAGCATGTGCGATATATATCGAGATATATTGTTTTCTATATTTTGGGGGGTTGGGGGGGGGGGTGTTTAAACTTTTTTTTTTTTTTTACTTCTTATCTATTAACTATTAGCCTCCTTAAGGGCTAGAACCCTTGTCACATTCACCCTAATAGACATCTATTAGGGTGAATAGGACGTTACACTCTCCCTGCTGCCCTGTATATAGTACACGCAGCAGCAGGGAGCTGACCATGGCAGCCAGTCTCTGATCAGCCCCCCAGCCTTTCATGTGCCCCCCCAGCCTTTCCCTCTTATTAGCCCCCTCTGGTAACTCAACCCCTCCCTCCCCAGTATTAATCATTGGTGGCAGTGGCCACAGGGTCTCTCCCCCCTCCCCCCCCCCCATCATTGGTGGCAGTGGGCCCCCCTCCCCAGTATTAATCATTGGTGGCAGGGGCCCCCTTCCCCCCCACATCATTGGTGGCAGCAGCAGTTCCGATCGGAGTCCCAGCAGTGTAATGCTGGGGCTCCGATCGGTTACCATGGCAGCCAGGACGCTACTCAAGTCCTGGCTGCCATGGTATGTAAGTGAGCAGCATTATACTCATGCGCAGTGCCCGCCGGGCGCTCCTTCTGTCTGTGCGGCGCATTGCTAATGCCTATAGCATTAGCAATGCGCCGCACAGATCTATGAGAAGGAGCGCCCGGCGGCCACCGCGCACGAGTATAATGCTGCTTACTTACATACAAGGCAGCAAGGACTTCAGTGGCGTCCTGGCTGTCATGGTAACCGATCGGAGCCCCACCATTACACTGCTGGGACTCCGATCGGAACTGCCGCTCAAGGTCATATCGCGGTCTGGCGATATAGGCGATATGCACAAAATCCATATCGTGGCACAAATTTATATCGCCTATACCGTCCACCCCTACCTAAAACTCATAAGCACAATAAAAACCTTAGGATGTGTTATGGAATGTCAGATTTTTATATACATTGTTATTTTTCTTTTTACATAAGGCATATGCATCTGATGTAGGCCACAGAAAAGGTTTAAAAAAAAAAAAAAAAAAAGGTGGGCCATCGATATAAGGTCAATGGGGGTCCGAACTGCGACACCTTCGACAATCAAATGAACGTGAGGTAACTACCCTTCCACCACTGCGCTAATATAAGACAGAGTGCAGGTAAACGTTGAAAGGTTGCAGGACGAAAAGCAGAGTCATCAATACCCCGATATTCTGTGTTTTTATTAATGCTGAAGAAAAAGCAGCCGTGTAACACAGGCCTAAGAGCTGTATTATACGGACAGGCTTTCCCCCTGTGTGCATTCTGCCGATGGTGGATTCCCCTCGCTGCACAGAAATACAGCAACGCTTTTAATTACTGCATCCAACCCCATTCTTCCTGGCAAAAGCAGCCACATTCTACTTGTGCCCTGCAGAAAACACAACCATCTGCTGCCTGAAGCTCACTTAGAGAACGATTATAGAGCCAGGAGAGATGCCACAGCCAATAATAGGCTGCACTCGCATAGCTTCCTCCAGCAGGGGTCACAATGCGGAGAGCTGCTGCAGACAAGAGGAAAAGGGCCTTGTACTGGGAGAGGAAAAGGCACTGCACAATATACAGTACAACCAAGTGTTATACAGCTCTGTGGTGCCTTCAGAGTGTGCAAGACATAGTGGTGTTTGTAAAGGCCTGTGTCAGAACGACAAATATAAGATACATTGTGCCCGAGTAGGTAAAGAAGTATTGGAGCAATATACAAAATACAAACAATTAAAGACGATGACCTGCCACCTCTCCCGACATATCCAGTTGGGGGTGTGTCCCTGCACACACTGACACTATTAGATCAGGCTGCCAGTGTCAGACTGTGCAACATGTGGTAACGTTCAGATTGAGCTTTATTTCACACTGCTGGCAATTCATTCATAAACTTATAATATGAATAATAGAGGTACAACACAGTTATATGAAAAGATGCTCCAGAACTGTCATTACGTGGGGAATGCAGATCAATACTAAAACAAACAATGTCAGGAGAGGAGACTGGCCCTCTTTAAATATCTTGATGTACTTTTTCATTCTAAGCAGTTTGTCGTTTCTTGCAGCATCGCCTTCGTTACTTCTACTTCCTGAGCAATGCCTTTCAGGTGCCAAATAAGATGAGAAACATTTCAACAGGTCTTTTTTCTATAAAATAGTTGAAGATCACCAACGGGTCCAATCTACTGATAAGTAAGGTCAATAGTATACATTTCTTTAAAGAGATAGTCTGGTTTTATAAAGTTATCCCCTACCTACAGGATAGAGGATAACTTAGATCGGTGAGGGTCCTACTCTTGGGATCCCGGCCGATCACAAGAATGGGGGCCCCATACCCTGTGGAGACCCCCGAAATGAGAGGAGCAGCCAGCTGGGCAAACAAATGGCCGCTCTTATCCATCTCTATGGGAGTTACGGAGATATCCAATTACAGAACTCTCACAGAAATGAATGGAGCTGCCGCACACAAACCCAACCAGCTGCTCCGTTCATTTCAGGGGAATCCACGGGGCCCATGGTCTCATTATCGGTCTGGGTTCCAGCGGTAAGACCCCCACCAATCTAACAGTAAGGGTCCATTCACATGTCCGTCAATGTGGTCTGCACCCGTTCCGCAATTCTTCGGAACGGGTGCAGACCAATTCATTCTCTATGGGAACAGAATTAATACGGAGAGCACACTATGTGCTCTCCGCATCCGCATTTCTGGAGCGCAGACCCAAACTTCAGGTCCGCAAGAAAATAGAGCATGTCCTATTCTTGTCCGAAGCTGCGGACAAGAATATGACTTCTCTATTTAGTGCTGGCCATGTCTGGTATGGTGTATTACGGATCCGCAATACACCACGGATGTGTGAATGGACCCTTATACTCCTACCCTTTTGGATAGGGAATAACTTCACATAACTGGAATCCCCCAGTAACTAACTTTAACCCCTCATTTGTCTAAACAGGCAGGCAAATAACACCGCATAAGCCTAAAATAATAAATTTTACCCAATGTAACAAAATTTTAAAAATTAAAAAAAAAAAAACACAATACCTTGTACAAGCAGGTGTCAACTATTTCATTGCATACTTTTTCAAGGTCATCAGTAACTTCAAGTCTGGATCTTACAAAGTCGCATAACTCTTCATTCCCCATGACATCCCATATGCCATCGCATGCAAGAATTATGAACTGGTCATCTTCTTCTGATCGCTCAATTTCATAAACTTCGGGCTCTGGTGAAACAAGCTGCTCTGTAGGGCCTTTTCCATGGACACATTTGTAGTCAAAGTCACCTAGAGCCCTCGAAACGGCAAGAGACCCATTTACACGCTGAATCATTACAGAGCCGCCAGCATTCTGGATACGCTCCTTTTCAAGGGGATTACTTGGTTTGTGATCCTGCGTAAAGAAATGAACTTTCTTGCTTCTACAAAGTAAACCTCTGGAGTCTCCACAGTTGATAAAATAAATGTGATGTGGCGAGATCATAACACCCACTGCTGTTGACCCACTTCTATCAGCACCATGTTTCTTCTCGGAAATAACTCTCATGTGTTCGTCAATCTGAAGAAAACCTGTTCTGATTCCACCTTTTACACTTTCCACAGACAGCTGTCCATCAGTCCCTTTGAAGTCTTGGTTGCTTGTAATGTGATCAAGCAAGTGCTCACAGCAGTATTTGGCAACCTGGGAACCAGCGTGACCGTCGTATACAGCAAAGAAAGACCATCCGTCGAGTCCGTTTGGCAAACCAATCACAGCGGTATGTGCGTCTTCCATTTCAACCCTCCAACCTTGCATGCTGCTTAGCCCATAACGCAATCCATTTCCATGTCCTAGCGCATTATGCTTTTCCATCTTTGGCTTGTCTAAAAACGCCCCCATTGTCAATGTTATTTAATTCTGTAAAAGGAAAGAATCCAAAAGGAAAAAAAAATGTAAACACTTGCAAATGCCAATAGCAAATTTAATAATACAAAAGCATTAGACAAATTAATCATGAAGACATGAAATTAAATTGTATTTAAATTGTAAGGGGTTTTCCAGGCTCCTGACTGATGACCTATACTCAGGATAGGTCTCTAATATCCAATTGGTGAGGATCCAACATGCTGCACCCCCTCTGATCAGCTGTCCACCGCAGCCTCTGGCAATAGAACCAGTACTGTAAATGGAGCAGGGCGGCCAGCGCTGTTCCACGTGTAGTGGTCGTGTTACTGCAATTCACTTCAGTGGGAGATGAGCGGCAGCAACCCAACTCTAAACAGAACTGTTCATCCTTCATTTTAAAGGGTTTTCCATGATTTCTTTAACTGATTATCTATCCTCAGGATGGGTCATCAGTATCTGATCGGCGGGGGTCAGACACCTGTCCCGAGAAGGCACCGGGGCCCCCGTGAGCGCTGCTGTCTTCTCACAGCTGACGAATCACAAAGCGGTGTATACATAGCGGCTGTGCTTGGTATTACTCGATAGATAGGTTATCAGTATAAAAATCTCTGAAAACCCCATTTAAGTGCTAGTTACAATGCCGGAGGCTGCATGGAACAGTTGATCATTGGGGATGTGGAATGTCAGACCCTCCCCAATCGGCTATTAGTGAGCTATCCTATTGCTGCATCAACGGCATCCAGTTCCACCCACTGAACAGTTTCAAGCCCTGGCGCTGCATGAAGAGAACTGGGTAGTGGGTGCCAAGTGTCAGACTACCAATCAGATAGGTCATCAATATCAAAAGGGACATGGGAGCCTCTGGCGCCCACATGGAAACCGTCTCCCATTGCTTACAATGAGAGGATGCACAGTCAGGGCTAGGGCTGCAGTAAACGATTATTTTAGAAATTGAGTATTCTATCGATTATTTTTTACGATTAATCGAGTAATCTAATAAGAAAGTTACCATGGCAACCAGGGCTTCAGTAGCATCCCGGTTGCCATGGTAACCGATAGGAGCCCAGTTATAACACTGCTGGGGCTCCAATCAGAACTTTCACCAATGAGGGGGGAAGGGAACTCTGCTCTGTGGCCACTGCCACCAATGAGGGGGGAAGGGAACTCTGCTCTGTGGCCACTGCCACCAATGAGGGGGGAAGGGAACTCTGCTCTGTGGCCACTGCCACCAATGAGGGGAAGGAACTCTGCTCTGTGGCCACTGCCACCAATGAGGGGGGAAGGGAACTCTGCTCTGTGGCCACTGCCACCAATGAGGGGGGAAGGGAACTCTGCTCTGTGGCCACTGCCACCAATGAGGGGGGAAGGGGACTCTGCTCTGTGGCCACTGCCACCAATGAGGGGGAAGGGACTCTGCTCTGTGGCCACTGCCACCAATGAGGGGGAAGGGAACTCTGCTCTGTGGCCACTGCCACCAATGAGGGGGAGGGGACTCTGCTCTGTGGCCACTGCCACCAATGAGGGGGAGGGGACTCTGCTCTGTGGCCACTGCCACCAACGATTTTAATACTGGGGGTGGGGGAGGGCGCACTGCGCCACCAATGAAAATTAACCTTTAATACAGGCGGCAGGCAGCAGATCAGCAGCAGTTAACCCCTCAGGTGCAGCACCTGAGGGGTTAACTGCCGCTGATCGCAGCTCCCTGCCTCCTGTATTAAAGATTACAAAGGACCTTTCATGGTCCGGCCTTACTAACTAGCAGCTACAAGGAGCGGCGCCCAGGATGTCCCCGCACTTACAGTTATCCCTGGGAGCGGCTCGGCTCTCCCCACTGTGTGCCAGTTACAGTGTCCTGCTCCATATGCTAATTACTAATATCGGAGCAATAGGGAGGAGACATCAGCTCTGTGGGCGTTACTTCTCCCTGCACTGTGACATTCTGTGCTGCGATTGGACAGCGCAGGGAGAAGAAACGCCCACAGAGAAGGTGATGTCTCCTCCCCATTGGTCCGATATTAGTAATTGGCACATGGAGCACGAAACTAACTGGCCCACAGTGGGGAGAACGGAGCGGCGCCCGGGGATAATTGTAAGTGCGGGGACATCCCGGGCGCTGCTAGCTGCTAGTTAGTAAGGCCAGACCATGTAAGGTCCTGTCATTGGTGGCGCAGTGCGCCCGCCCCCCCCCCCTGTCTCTCCTCACTGGCAGCACAGCACAGGGGGAGGGAGAGAGCGACTCCTTCTCCCCCTGTGCGCCCCGCCTCCTCCGCTGCCAGCCGCTCTGCACCCGCTCTGTCGGGTCATAGGGCGCGCTTACGTGCACTATGACCTGACGGGTGACCACGGAGCGGGGAGTAATAGCAAGTGCTGCCCTCCCGCTCCGTGGTCACATGACACAAACGAATCCTCGATGCCAAAAAATTGCATCGAGGATTTTTTTGTGTCGAATTATTCGATTAAATCAAGTAATCGTTTCAGCCCTAGTCAGGGCTATAAATCGCAGCGATGCCTTCCATTAAAAACAGAAAAAGGTTTCTGAGAAGGCAACAGTGGCTTTTTGGCATGGAATCTGCTCCAAATTTCCTAGAATATAATATGTATCTCACATCCAGAGCGTTCTCATGTCTGTTAACACGCCATATCACGGTTACAATTCATTATATATTGCTCGAACTGCCCCAGTATGGCATATACATTAAAGGGATTCACTGCCCCAGTATGCAATATAGTATATACTATACTGGGGCAGTGAATCACTTTAATGTACATGACATACTGGGGCAGTGAATCACTTTAATGTACATGACATACTGGGGCAGTGAATCACTTTAATGTACATGACATACTGGGGCAGTGAATCACTTTAATGTATATATTATACATTAAAGGGATTCACTGCCCAAGTATGGCGTGGCTGCCCCCATACAGTAGAGCGTTTCCTTGTGCCCCCGCCCACATACAGTAGAACGTCACCTTGTGGCCCCCGCCCCCATACAGAAGAATGTCTCCTTGTGGCCCCCGCCCCATACAGTAGAACGTCTCCTTGTGGCCCCCGCCCCATACAGTAGAACGTCTCCTTGTGGCCCCCGCCCCATACAGTAGAACATTTCCTTGTGGCCCCCGCCCCATACAGTAGAACGTCTCCTTGTGGCCGCCGCCCCATACAGTAGAACGTCTCCTGTGGCCCCCGCCCCATACAGTAGAACGTCTCCTTGTGGCCCCCCGCCCCCATACAGTAGAACGTCTCCTTGTGGCCCCCACCCCATACAGTAGAACGTCTCCTTGTGGCCCCCACCCCATACAGTAGAACGTCTCCTTGTGGCCCCCACCTCATACAGTAGAACATTTCCTTGTGGCCCCCGCCCCCATACAGTAGAACGTCTCCTTGTGGCCCCCGCCCCATACAGTAGAACGTCTCCTTGTGGCCCCCGCCCCATACAGTAGAACGTCTCCTTGTGGCCCCCGCCCCATACAGTAGAACGTCTCCTTGTGGCCCCCGCCCCCATACAGTAGAAGTTCAGGACAAGTAGATTGTCATGAGGGACAAGTAGATTGAGTCTCCGCTTTAGTCCTTCGACAAGTAAAATTTCCACACCCCTGATAAGGGACTCCATGTTTTCGTCAAACTTTCTATGGATCCACACTACACACAGTTGAAAAGCTGAGCACCGTCAAACACCATGGGGGTCAGAGCTCGCAGGGCAGACTCAGCCATGTGGTGCCCAATATGGGGCAGTGTGCAGGGCTGCCGCTAGCTTCCTTACATTACAATTAGAGAGGAGGGAATTTCATATTTTGAAATTCGTTTACTGGTAAAAGGTGAATTGCGTTATGGATTCCGTTACCATGGACCATAACGCAGCCCATAACGCCTGTTTCCGTTCTGCAGCCCATAGACTTCTATTATGACGGAATGAATAACGGAATGCTTCTAAAGGCATTCCATCATAGAATTGCGTTATGGTCCGTGGTAACTGAATCCATAACGCAATTCACCTTTTACCAGTAAAAGAAGCGTGAACAAATTTCATAACCTGAAATTCACTTATTTCTAATTACAATCTGAAGCCATTTTTTTAGAAGGTTTTTTTTGCACTTCTATGAGGGCAGGTCACACACTGCGGCATCATCTAATTTCTCGTTTTTGTAACCAAAACCAGGATGCCAAAAGGAAATCTTGATATTTTGACTTAAAGCTAACACTTGGGCGCTTTAGTTGTAGAAATTTTATAGGGGTAATTTCAATATTTTATCACCTATCCACAGGATAGGTGATAAACATCGGATTGCGGGTGTCTGCCTGCGGGGATGCCTCGTGGGATCTAAAGAACGAGGCGTCATCGAGAGAGGGGGCTCTGGGATCCTTGTTCTCAGGATCCACGGAACAGGTGACATACCAGATTGCAAGAGGTTCTTTGTATGAGAAACCTTTTTAAAGCCCATTTTAACAGAGACTTTTTAAACATGCGAACGATTACTGTATTTTTCCATAAGACACTTTTCCTTTAAAAAAAAAAATGGGATGAAAGTTATATTGCGTCTTATGGAGCGAATACTAGTGAGCGCCTCCATTATGGATAATAGAGGTGCTTACTAGTACACAGTAGGAGCAGAAAGTGGTGACTACAGTGCTCCTTGTGCTGGCTGTACTCACTACTCCCTCTTCTCTGGGAACCATGCAGCACTGTCCTGGCTGCATACAGCATCAAGATGCAGTGTACACACTATGGCCTAGCACCATGCGGTGTCAGGTCAAAGCAGAGAGGCACCCGGAGAAGGCCAGGGAGGGTTGAGTGTAGGTAGAGCTAATAGATCTGCAGGGTGGCAGAACAGTCAGGAGCAGTGTAACAGCGGCTGCTGTGCGCCGTTCCCCTGCTTACCGCCACGGTCCCGGGCGCCATGTTCAGCGGTGATCTGCCACCAGTGCTTCCCATTCACCACTGCAGTTCTGGGCTCTGTCTGTGTGGGTACTGTTGTTCTGGGATCCGCTTCACAGTTTCCTCCTAGCCCTGACCACAGCATGGTCAAGCTTGCTGCTTGTTCCCTGCAGCACTTCCTTAACGGCCAGCGCGCTTCACGGGTTAGGTCATGTGACCTCGCTGACCAATCCTAGACCTCCCGCACATATATAAGTGGCTCAGCTCCCTTCCCAGATGCCAGTGTCAAGGTCCTGCTAAGGTTCCTGATATCTGCTTGTATTCCTGGACTCTGCTACCCGTTTGATCCCTGCCTGCTTGTCTTGACTCTCCTGTTGCTGAACCAGATTGCCTGACCTGTACGCGGACCTACTGCCTGTCTGACTTCGCCTCTGCCTCATCCTTCGTTCCTGCACTGTTGCTCCTGGTTATCACTCAGCCTGCTGATAACGTCTGTACCTCTGGTACCTTGTGGACCAGCTGCCTCGTGAACCAATCCTCCTCAGGAGGTAGCGACCTGGTGTTCCCCTTGGGAAAGTCTATCCCCACCATCAGGGGCACTGTGAAGATCGAGGGGTTTATATATACACATATACATCTTTTTCAACATTTACACTGGACAAAAACGGTTACGATAGCCATTAACCACTTGAAGACCACAGGTTTATACCCCCCTAGTGACCAGGCCCTTTTTTACAAATCCGCACTACACTACTTTCACCGTTTATTGCTCCGTCATGCAACTTACCACCCAAATGAATTTTACCTCCTTTTCTTCTCACTAATAGAGCTTTCATTTGGTGGTATTTCATTGTTGCTGACATTTTTACTTTTTTTGCTATTAATAAAAATTTAACGACATTTTTGCAAAAAAATGACATTTTTCACTTTCTGTTGTAAATTTTTTTTTAAAAAACTACATTTCTATATAAATTTTTCTCTAAATGTATTGTTCTACATGTCTTTGATAAAAAAAAAAGTCCAATAACTGTATATTTATTGGTTTGGGTAAAAGTTATAGCGTTTACAAACTATGGTGCAAAAAAGTGAATTTCGGCATTTTGAAGCAGCTCTGACTTTCTGAGCGCCTGTCATGTTTCTTCAGGTGCTAGAATGCCAGGATAGTATAAATACCCCCCAAATCACACCATTTTAGAAAGAAGACACCCCAAAGTATTCGCGGAGGGGCTTGGTGAGTTCATGTATCATTTCATTTTTTTCACAAGTTAGCGGAAAATGACACTTTCTGAGGAAAAAAATAATAATAAAGTTTCCATTTCTGCTAACTTCTGGCAAAAAAAAAAAAATCTCATACGGGCTCATTATGCCCCTCAGTGAATACCTTGGGGTGTCTACTTTCCGAAATGGGGTCATTTGTGGGGTGTTTGTACTGTTCTGGCATTTTGGGCGGGCTAATTGTGAGCCGCCATGTAAAAGCTAAAGGTACTCATTGGTTTAGGGCCCTTTGCACTCAGGCTGCAAAAGTGGCACTCATGTGGTATCGCCGTACTCAGGAGAAGTAGGGCAATGTGTTTTGGGGTGTATTTTACATATACCTATAGTTAGGTGAGAGAAATATCTCTGTAAACTGACAACTTTGTATAAAAAATTTAAAAATTGTCATTTACAGAGATATTTCTCACACCCAGCAGGGGTATATATAAAAATACACCCCAAAACACATTGCCCCACTTCTCCTGAGTACGGCGATACCACATGTGTGACACTTTTTGCAGCCTGGGTGCGCAAAGGGCCCTAATTCCAATGAGTACCTTTAGGATTTCACAGGGCATTTTTACGCATTTGGATTCCAGACTTCTTCTCACGCTTTAGGGGCCCCTAAAATGCCAGGGCAGTATAAATACCCACATGTGACCCCATTTTAGAACGAAGACACCCCAAGGTATTCCGTGAGGGGTATGGTGAGTTCATGTAAAATTTTATTTTTGTCACAAGTTAGTGGAATATGAGACTTTGTAAAAAACAAAATAAAAAAATAAAAATATATCAATTTCCGCTAACTTGTGCCAAAAAAAAATTCTGTGAACTCGCCATGCCCCTCACGGAATACCTTGGGGTGTCTTCTTTCCAAAATGGGGTCACATGTGGGGTATTTATACTCACCTGGCATTTTAGGGAACCTAAAGCGTGAGAATCCAAATGCGTAAAATGCCCTGTGAAATCCTAAAGGTACTCATTGGTTTTAGGGCCCTTTGCGCATCTTGGCTGCAAAAGTGTCACTCATGTGGTATCGCCGTACTCAGGAGAAGTAGGGCAATGTGTTTGGGGTGTATTTACATATACCATGCTGGGTGTGAGAAATATCGCTGTAAACGACAACTTTTAAATTTTTTATACAAAGTTGTCAGTTTACAGAGATATTTCTCTCACCCAGCATGGGTATATGTAAAAATACACCCCAAAACACATTGCCCTACTTCTCCTGAGTACGGCGATACCACATGAGTGACACTTTTTGCAGCCAAGATGCGCAAAGGGGCCCAAATTCCCATGAGTACCTTTTAGGAGGGCATTTTTACGCATTTTCTTCTCATGCTTTAGGGCCCCTAAAATGCCAGGGCAGTATAAATACCCCACATGTGACCCCATTTTGGAAAGAAGACACCCCAAGATATTCCATGAGGGGCATGGCGAGTTCATAGAAAAAATTTTTGGCACAAGTTAGTGGAAATTGATTTTTATTGTTTTTCTCACAAAGTCTCCCTTCCGCTAACTTTTGACAAAAGTTTAATTTTTCATGGACTCACTATGCCCTCAGCGAATACCTTGGGGTGTCTTCTTTCCAAAATGGGGTCACATGTGGGGTATTTATACTGCCCTGGCATTTTAGGGGTCCTAAAGCGTGAGAAGAAAATGCGTAAAATGCCCTTCTAAAGGTACTCATTGAATTTGGGTCCTTTGCATCTTGGCTGCAAAGTGTCACCATGTGGTATCGCCGCACTCAGGAGAAGTAGGGCATGTGCTTTGGGGTGTATTTTACATATACCCATGCTGGGTGAGAAATATCTCTGTAAATTGCCAACTTTGAATAAAATTTTTAAAAAGTTGTCATTTACAGAGATGTTTCTCACACCCAGTATGGGTATATGTAAAAATACACCCCAAAACACATTGCCCTACTTCTCCTGAGTACGGCGATACCACATGTGTGCCACTTTTTGCAGCCAAGATGCGCAAAGGGCCCTAAAACCAATGAGTACCTTTAGGATTTCACAGGGCATTTTTACGCATTTGGATTCTCACACTTTAGCACTCCTAAAATGCCAGGTGAGTATAAATACCCCACAAGTGACCCCATTGTGGAAAGAAGACACCCCAAGGTATTCTGTGAGGGGCATGGCGAGTTCACAGAAAAAAAAATTTTGACACAAGTTAGCGGAAATTGATATATATATATATATATTTTTTTTTTTTACAAAGTCTCATATTCCACTAACTTGTGACAAAAATAAAATTTTACATGAACTCACCATACCCCTCACGGAATACCTTGGGGTGTCTTCTTTCTAAAATGGGGTCACATGTGGGGTATTTATACTGTCCTGGCATTTTAGGGTCTCCGCAATCATTACACGTATGGCCAGCATTAGGAGTTTCTGCGATTCTCCTTATATTGAGCATACGGGTAATGAGATTTTTTTCCGTCTCAGCCGCTGCGCTGAAAAAAAAAAATGAACGGCACAGATTTTTTCATTCGCATCGGTCAATGTGGATGAAAAATCTCTGCCAAAATCAGTGATTGCGGTGCGGTGGGCGCTAGCTAACTAACAAGTAGCTAACTAACTGGCGGTGATAACGGGACCCTTATGCCCCATTCACACGTCCGAAATTCTGTTTGCGGAACGGAATTGCGGACCCATTCATTTCTATGGGGACAGACTTTGTCCCGCTCGGATCCGGAATTACGGATCCGCGCTCCGGGTCTGCACTTCCGCTCCGCAAAAATATAGAACATGTCCTATTCTTGTCCGCACTGCGACAAGAAAAAGCATTTTCTATATAGTTCTGTGCGGATCTGCAAATGCGGAAAGCGCATTGCCGGTGTCCGTATTTTTAGTCGGATCCGCAGATCCATGGATCCGCAAAACACATACGGACGTCTGAATGAGCCTGTAGGGGGTGATTAGTGACAGGGGGTGACAGGGGGTGATCAGGGGGTGACATGGGTGATCAGGGGTTAATCAGTGATGGGGGTGGGGTGTGTGTAGTGATTGGTGCACTTTTCCTATAGCTTCTCTGGTGGTCCCAAACAAAGGGACCACCAGACGAGCAGATAGCAGGTATATCAGACGCTGTTTAAAAACAGCGTCTGATATGCGATTTAAATGCGGTTTTTTCAAGCATCTACAGCCTGCCAGCGCATGATCAGCGCTGGCAGGCTGTAGTTTCAGTTGTCCCGGCTCCGATCACATGAACGCGCACGCACGACGCGCGCGCGTTCATGTGAAATCTCGGGTCTCACGAGATGACGCCGATAGGCGGCAGTGAGACCTGAGAGAGCCGCCGCGCTGACGCCCATCGGCGTTAGCGTGGCGGCAAGTGGTTAAGACTGGCCAGTGTAAACAAGCCTTTAGCCTAGACTTTGCTAAAATACATCAACCTAGAAGAGGATTCTTTACTGTAAGAGCAGCAAGACTGTTGAACACTACCAGAGGAGGTGGTGATGGTGAACTCATCAAGAGGGGCCTGGATTTATTTCTGGAGGGTAATAACATCACAGGTTATAGTTATTAGATGCTTGGGAGAAGGATTATTGATCCAGGGAGTTATTCTGATTTGAGTCGGGAAGGACCCCACCCCCCTCCAAAAATGAAGAAAATTGACTTCTACCTCATGGGATTTTTTGATTTCCTCAACTTTGCAGGCTGAACTGGACAGACTGATGTGTTTTAGATTTAGTTCCAGGCAGCACACGGAGGGGCAGCTTGACCACTTGGCCCTTCCCCTAAAATGTCATCCTGTGTTCTTGGAATTAACCCCTTTGGGACACATGACGTACCGGTACGGCATGTTTCCCGAGTCCTTAAGGACACATGACGTACCGGTACGTCATGAGTTGTTCCGATCACTGCTGCTCAGCTGGCAGTGATCGGAACAAGGTACCTGCTGAAATCATTCAGCAGGTACCTTGTTACAATGCCCAGGGGGGTCCTGTGACCCCCCCATATGGGCGATCGCTGCAAACCGCAGGTCAATTCAGACCTGCGGTTTGCAGCGCTCATCAGATCTCTGATCCCCGCGGTCTATGACCGCGGGATCAGAGAGTTAATGTCCCCAAATAGTTTTTAACCCCCTGCAGCCCCCAATCATACTGTGGCTGCGGGGGTGCAGGGGGTGGTTGCGGGCGGCGCGAGGCGGGCGGGAGGCGGGCGGTGCGGCGGGCGGGATCGCGATTGCGATCCCCGCCCGCCTCCCCTGTAATGTTTCCCTGGTGTCTAGTGGAATTTATCAGAGTGTCAGCACATTGCTGACACTCTGATAGAAACGGCTGGCATCTGTGCTGCAGATGCCAGCCGCTTAACCCCTTTCGCATCGCGGTCCGTACGGACCGCAGTATGGAAGGGTTAACCGGAGGGAGCGCTCCCTCCTCTTCCCATCGGGGGCTGCTGTGCCTTTGCAGCCCCCCAACAGGATGGGATCGAAGAGGGAGGGTGCTCCTCCTCCCTATTCATCACCCCCTGCCCAGTTATGGCAGGGGGTGATGGTTGCCATGGAGACAGGACGCTTCAGAAGCGCCCTGCTCTCCATGGTGCTGAAAGTCTGAATAGACCTGCTAAAGGTCTATTCAGACTTTCTAGTATAAAATACAGTACAGTGCACTATATAGTGTACTGTACTGTATTATACAGACACCAGATCCACTGGATCTTTCAGAACCAAGTGGGTCTGGGTCAAAAAAATGTAAAAAGTGAAAAAAAGTAAAAATGAAACAAACACATAACACTGAATAAAAACTAAAAAAATAAAATACACTACACATATTAGGTATCGCGCGTCCGTAAAAACCTGCTCTATAAAAATATCACATGACTGAACTCCTCGGGTGAACGCCATGAAAAAAAAAAAAAAAATGGTGTAAATAAGCCATTTTTGGCACATTACATCACTAAAAGTGTAATACAAAGCGATCAAAAAGGCGTTTGCCTCCCAAAATAGTACCAATCAAACCGCCATCTCATCCCGCAAAAACGAGCCCCTACCTAAAACAATTGGCCAAAAATAAAAAAACTATGCCTCTCAGACTAAAACATGATTTTTTTGTTTCCAAAATGCTTTTTAGTGTTAAATGTAAAAAAAAAAAAAAGTAGACATATTTGGTATCTACACGTCCGTAAGAATCTGCTCTATAAAAATATCACATGACCTAACCCCTCAAGTAAACACTGTAAAAAAATAATAAAAACTTTGTCAAAAGCCATTTTTTTGCCACCTTACATCACAAAAGTGTAATAGCAAGCGATCAAAAAGTCATATGACCCCCAAATAGTGCCAATCTAACCGTCACCTCCTCCCGCAAAAATGATACCCAACCTGAGACAATTGCCTAAAAACTGAAAAATATATGGCTCTCAGACTATGGAGATACTAAAACATGTTTTTTTTCATTCAAAAGGATATTATTGTGTAAAACCAAAATAAATAAAAAAGGTATACATATTATATATCGCGCGTCCGTAAGTACCTGCTCTATAAAAATATAACATGACCTAACCCCTCAGATGAACGCCGTAAACATAAAAATAAAAACGTTGTCAAACAAGCCATTTTTTTGTCACCTTACATCACAAAAAGTGTAATAGTAAGCGATCAAAAGTCATATGCACCCCAAGATGGTGCCAATCAGACCGCCATCTCATCCCGCAAAAAATGAGCCCCTACATAGGACAATCGGCCAAAAAATATATATATGGCTCTCAAACTATGGAGACACTAAAACATGATTTTTTTTTGTTTTAAAAATTATATTATTGTGTAAAACTTATATAAATAAATAAAAAGTATACATATTATGTATCGCGCGTCCGTCACAACCTTATCTATATAAATAACACATGACCTAACCCCTCAGCTGAACACAGCAAAAAAAAAAAAAAATACGGTGTCAAGAGCCATTTTTGTCACCTTACATCACAAAAAGTGTCATAGCAAGCGACCAAAATGTCATATGCACCCCAAGATGGTGCCAATCAAACCGCCATCTCATCCCGCAAAAATGAGCCCCTACATAACACAGTCGCCCAAAAAAATAAAATAAAACTATGGCTTTCAGAATGTGGAGACACTAAAAAAAATTATTTTCAAAAAGGCTTTATTATGTAAAACTGAAACAAAAACCCCAAAAGTAGTCATATTTGGTATTGTCGCGTCCGTAACAACCTGCTCTATAGAAATAGCACACAATCTAACCTGTCAGTTCAACTATGTAAATAACAAAAATAAAAACAGTCCCAAAACAGCTATTTTTTTGCAAATTTTCCATTTTAATCCATTTTTGCAGTAACAAAGCAAGGGTTAACAGCCAAGCAAAACTCAATATTTATTGCCCTGATTCTCTTGTTTGCAAAAACACCCCATATGTGGTCGTAAACTACTGTATGGCCAAACGGCAGGGCACAGAAGGAAGGGAACGCCATATGGTTTTTGGAAGGCAGATTTTGCTGGACTGGTTTTTTGACACTATGTCCCATTTGAAGCCCCCTGATGCACCCCTACAGTAGAAACTCCAAAAAAGTGACCCCATTTTGGAAACTACGGGATAAGGTGTCAGTTTTGTTGGTACTATTCTAGGGTAAACATGATTTTTGGTTGCTCTATATTACACTTTTTTGAGACAAGGTAACAAAAATAGAAATTCGGAAATTTCATCTCCATTTGCCAATAACTCTTGTGGAACACCTAAAGGGTTAAAAAGTTTGTAAAACTGGTTTTGAATACCTTGAGGGGCGTAGTTTCTTAGATGGATTCACTTTTATGGAGTTTCTACTCTAGGGGTGCATCGGGGGCTTCAAATGGGACATGGTGTCAAAAATCCAGTCCAGCAAAATCTGCCTTCCAAAACCATATGGCGCTCCTTTCCTTCTGCGCCCTGCCGTTTGGCCATACAGCAGTTTACTGACCACATATAGGGTGTTTCTGAAAACTACAGAATCGGGGCAATAAAAATTGAGTTTTGTTTGGCTGTTAACCCTTGCTTTGTTACTGGAAAAATGGATTCAAACGGAAAAATTTTCAAAAAATCGAAATTCTGAAATTTTATCTTTATTTGCCATTAACTCTTGTGGAAAACCTAAAGGGTTAATGACGTTTGTAAAATCAGTTTTGAATACCTTGAGGGGTGTAGTTTCTAGAATGGGGTAATTTTTGGGTGGTTTCTATTATGTAAGCCTCACAAAGTGACTTCAGACCTGAACTGGTCCCTAAAAAGTGGGTTTTTGAAAATTTCTGAAAAATTTCAAGATTTGCTTCTAAACTTCTAAGCCTTGTAACGTCCCCAAAAAATGAAATAGCATTCCCAAAATGATCGATACATGAAGTACACATATGGGGAATGTAAATCAATAACTTTTTTTGGCAGTATTACTATGTATTATAGAAGTAGAGTAATTGAAACTTGGAAAATTGCAAATTTTTCAAAATTTTTGGTAAATTTGGTATTTTTTTATAAATAAAAATGAAATTTTTCGACTTCATTTTACCACTGTCATGAAGTACAATATGTGACGAAAAAACAATCTCAGAATGGACTGGATAAGAAAAAGCGTTTTAAAGTTATCACCACATAAAGTGACAATGGTCAGATTTTGAAAAAATGGCCTGGTCCTTAAGGTGAAATAGGGCCGTGTCCTTAAGGGGTTAAAGTGCCGCAAGTCCCAAGCATTGCATAGCCAGCTGGGGGGAGACAACCATGGCTGCCATCTGATGTGCACTTGACTGTAACGTGAAATCCTCTGCCACAATTAAAGGTGTTGCCTCACATTTTCAAAGATTTAGTAAGAGGCAAGTTTCCTAAACCAGAAACTCAAGGAAAAGTACATGACCTTACAAAAGAATCATACTACACGTCAACTTTTTTTTTTTTTTTAGGAAATGACTGCACTTACAGCCAGTCAACAGAACATTGTTTACAGTAGTCTGTAGTCTGAGAGACAAAACTAAAATCTGTTTGCACGGAATCTGACCACCACCAGGAAGTGGAGAATGACAGGAATGGGCAGCCTCAGAACAGCGGAGGGGGATCAATTAGGTGGTTATACTTTATATCACGACCCTCGAGCGCTGTACTCCGCACGCCCCGGCAGTGCCACTGAGAATGAATGGAGCAGCAGGCATGGGACCCCCATTCTTCAGATCAGCAGCGGTCCTAGGGGCAGAGTCCCAGGGATCAGTTTGTTATCCCTTATACTGTGGACAGGTGATATCTAATATCTGCACAGCCTCTTTAAATCAATGAAATGCAGGTTATACTGAACAGTTTCCAGCAAAGCTATATATCAGTCTGCTCCGCTCCTTCTGCTCTATAACAATGCCTGCAGATTGCACTGCATTTTCATGGCGACTGGTCCTTTTAAAAACCTTCCAAGGCCTGGTCATTTTGGGCCAACACCTCAGTTTAATTTATTAGCCAAGTTACTAAAGAAATCAGATTTCATTTGTACGGTACTTAAAAAAACAAAAAACAGTAGCCAGAAACTGTTGTTCTCTGCTCTGCACTAGTGTTCACAGATGACCCGCGAGAGGCTGTTTACACAGAGATGCCCACCGGAGGTACTCTCTACTTCCTCCCATTCTAGTCGCCTTCCCTTCCCCCTCCCACTTTAAGAAATGCACAACAATAACACATACTGAACAGAGAAGACATTTAGAGATGTTTACTAAACAAACAAATAAAAAGAGGTTAAAGAGCTAACTTGGACATAAAAAAACAACAACCTACTGTAATATAAATGGGGGATGACCTGAAATACTAGAAATTACCCATGAAAAAAAAATAAAAATAGATGAATACCTTTTTCCCCCCATGAAGACAATCCCAGTCCATATGCCCTAGTGGGTCCTGCAGAGATCATTACACAGTTGGCAAGACTGGACAATGGTCAGGTCACTGTGCAGCACAGGCCTGGAGAAGACCAGGGAGCAGTGAGTGCAGGAGACCGCCAGATCTGCAGGGCCGGCGGAGCAGGAGGGGTTAAGTTAGTTCATTTATTTTAGCTCTAATGGGGATCTAATCTGAGGTCAGGCATGAGGGAAGGGTCTCCCCCATGCTGGTCTTTATCCGATGTCAGGCATGGGGGAAGGGTCTCCCCCATGCCCGTCTCTTATCTGAGGTCAGGCATGGGGGAAGGGTCTGATCCTGGGTCAGGCATTGGGGGGGGAAATAGTCTGATCCCGCATCAGGCAATGGGGGGGACAGTCTGATCCTGCGTCAGGCAATGGGGGAGGAAATGGTCTGATCCGCGTCAGGCAATGGGGGAGGAAATGGTCTGATCCGCGTCAGGCAAAAAGGGGGAATGGTCTGATCCTGCATCAGGCATTGAGGGGGAAAATGGTCTGATCCTGCGTCAGGCATTTGGGGGAGGGGAAGTATTATCATTCGTCAGACATTGGGGGGAGGGTCTGATCATTCGTCAGACATTGGGGGGGAGGGTCTGATCCTGCGTCAGGCATTGGGGGGGTCTTATACTGCGCCAGGCATTGGAGGGGGGGACGGGTCTTATCCTGCGCCAGGCATTGGAGGGGGGGACGGGTCTTATCCTGCGTCAGGCATTGGGGGTCTTATACTGCGCCAGGCATTGGAGGGGAGGTCCGATCCTCGCCAGCAGTGGGAGAGGGTCCGATCCTGCGTCAGGCAGTGGGAGGGAAAGGGTCCGATCCTGCGCCAGGCAGTGGGAGGGGAAAGGGTCCGATCCTGCGTCAGGCAGTGGGAGGGGAAAGGGTCCGATCCTGCGTCAGGCAGTGGGAGGGGAAAGGGTCCGATCCTGCGTCAGGCAGTGGGAGGGGAAAGGGTCCGATCCTGCGTCAGGCAGTGGGAGGGGAAAGGGTCCGATCCTGCGTCAGGCAGTGGGAGGGGAAAGGGTCCGATCCTGCGTCAGGCAGTGGGAGGGGAAGGGGTCTGATCCTGCGCCAGGCATTGGGGGTGAGGCGTCTGATCCGAGGTGAGAAATTTTTTATTTTTCTCCAAAACCTAGGTGCATTTTATAAAGCGGAAAATACAGTAAGTACAGCCAGTAGTAGGCATTTTCCTTCATAGGGACACAGCCAACAACGTGCAACCACATGTGGTCAAGGAGTATTTTCCTACATTGCACAAATTGTCAAGTCACCGTTTTACCCTACCCTAAAAGTTAAAGTTGTTGACCCAAAATGACAACCCATCACCTATCCATAGCAAGGGCACATGCTCAATTAACCACAGCTCCAATCGAACAGGGGGACCCTCATTTTCATGATCAGTGGGGGTACCAGACGCATCACCTTCCCAGCAGATCTCCCTTTAAAAATTATTCAACAGCGCCAAAAATACATACATGGAAATAACAGGTCCCACATCTAATAAGCTAAGCTTATTATTTTTTTTCCCGTTATTTTTATCCCTATGCCCATATGGAAAAAGGCATAAAGGCTGACATTCGGATTATTTTCAATTTACATGCTGTAGATCTGCCACCAGATTACGACCGATTCAGTAGCACTAATCTGGGAGCACGTGCTAAGAATTAACATGCTCATTCCTTTCCTTTTGCTAAGTGGGTTCCAAATCCATGCCGTATGAACTACCTTGATTTAAACACAGAAAACATACCAAAAACCTCAACAGTAAGTGCTGTGTGAACATATCCTAACAGAATTGAACAGATTGTTAAAGTTATGGGAAAACTAAATATGTAGCTTGGGTTGTTTTTTTAACCACCTTGAAAAGTTAATTTTATAAAGACTTTTCTGAATCTTCCTACTTAATTTAGAATTGCAAATGTTTATTATAAATAGAGTTGTTTCGGTACCAAAATTTTGATTCGGTATCGATACCATAAAAAAGTATTGCGATACTCGATACCATTCGATACCACGCGAAAAAAATAAAAACGCCAAAAAAATCCGCGTGCATTCCACATTTTATGAAACCGCCGGCTCATAATACAACAGTCCTATCCTACTTTTTTGTGGGGACAAGACGACTAAAAGAAAATGGCGAATCGTGCATTTTTTCTTTTTCTTTCTTTTACGGCGTTCACCGCATAAAAGTGGATTTTTTAATAGTTTGGACTTTTGAGACGTGGCGATATGTAATATTTTATTTATGTATTGTTTATATATTTTATATGTAAAATTGGGAAAGGGGGGGATTTATAATTAATATTTTGGGGTACTTTAACTTTTTTTTTTTTTTTTTTACAGTTTATTTATTAACTATTTCCACCCTAGGGGCTAGAACCTGGGATCTTCTCATCCTATTCACCCTGATAGAGCTCTATCAGGGTGAATAGGATCTCACCCTCTCCCTGCTGCCCTGTGCACAGTGCACACAGCAGCAGGGAGCTGACCAAGGCAGCCAGGACTTCAGAAGCGTCCTGGTTACCATGGTAATCGATCGGAGCCCCAGCATTACAGTGCTGGGGCTCCGATCACTGCCACTGCCACCAATGAGGAGGAGGTGAGGGGACCCTGTGGCCACTGCCACCAATGATTTTATTACTGGGGGAAGGGGGCACACTGCCCACTGCCCACCAATGTTTTAATACTGGGGGAGGGGGGCACACTGCCCACTGCCCACCAATGTTTTAATACTAGGGAGGGGGCGGAGCACTGGCCAGCAATGCCGAGTAGTTTCTTATATAAATGCAGGCAGAAGACACAGGCTGCCGGCACCTGCCTGTGAACGAGCGCTGCGATCAGAGGCTATTAACCCCTCAGGTGCCGCACCTGAGGGGTTAATTGCCTCTGATTGCAGTGCTGGGTCACAGGCAGGTGCTGGCAGGCTGTGTCTTCTGCCTGCATTTATATAAGAAACTACTCGGCATTGCTGGCCAGTGCTCCCGTCCCCAGCTCCGCCCTCCTCCCGCCCCCGCTCCGCCCCTCTCCCTCTATTGGTTGAAGCGGCAGCACAGAGGGAGGGAGAGACTGCCTCCTTCTCCTTGTGCTGCCGAGGAGAACATGGCCGCGCTGAGAGCGGCGCAGCCATGCTCTCCTATACTGGGCTGTGCAGTAGTGCAGCCCAGTATCGATAAAATACTTTTCCTGGTATCGAGTGCGATACCAGAGAAAAGTATCGATCGGGTATCGAAAGTTCGATACCCGAAACAACCCTAATTATAAACGACACACACTAAAACTTAGGGATATTTGTCTTGTGGGTAAAATTTCAGGATAAACCTAAAATGCACTCTAACCTTTACAGGTGAACTTAATGTGACCTTCTCTAAACTTTTGAATGCACATGTCCAACTGTTTAGTACTTTTTGCACAACTTGCTGTTCTCTAATAAGGAGCTTAACGGCAAAATTCACAACAGGTGTTTGATCCACGAATCGACCAATAAATTTCCTGGTTCAAGGTAAACAGTCCTCCTCATCATGCTGTTCACATTTTGACATCATGAGACCAAGACGACAGCTAATATTGATCAACAGTACCTCGTCATTGCGAGGCTTCAAGCAGGATGTTCTCAGACGGAAGTGATCACTGAGCAGGTTGTATGAGAGATAGAGAGACTGGAAGAGTTACAGAAAGGCATCTAAGTGGACGCCCTTTGGCCACATCACACACTGATGACCGCTTCATTGTGAACAATGCCCTGCGGAACCAGATTATGAATGCCACACAACACCAGGCACATTTAAAGGTGGTGAGAGGCACTCGTGTGTCACGTCAGTTTACATCAGAGAGGTCTGCGTACTAGACGACCTGCAAGGGTACCTGATCACAGACGTTATCGTCTCGCATGAGCCAGGGAGCATCTACACTGGATAAGGGACTAGTCGGCCTCAGTGCTGTCCACTGATGACAGTCGATTCATGCTGAAAAGAAATTATGGCTGCCAACAATGTTGGAGACGTCAAGGAGCACGCTATGCATCAGCCACTTGTCACCAGACGAGCCTTTGGTGGTGGTGATGTTACAGTGTGGGCAGGTGTGTCTAGTCAATACAGAACTACCCTACACATTGAAAATGGTACAGTGACAAGCCCATACTGCATGAATATCATCATTAATCCGGTCATTGTGCCTCTGCATGAACAACACAGGCCTAATTTCATCTTCATGGACGACAATAACCAAATCATCAAGGTCACATCATTAGGGAACGGCTGCTGGAGACTGGGGGCCCTCAAATGGAGTGGCCTGCACCTTCTCCAGACCTGAATCCTATTGAAAACCTATGGGATCAGCTGAGTCGCCATGTAGAGGCTCGAAACTCTGTACCCCAGAACCTCGATGACCTGAGGGCCGCCCCTCAAGAAGAGTGGGATGCCATGCCTCAGAAGACAATAAGGCGACTTAATGTGAACAGCAGGAGACGTTGTCAAACTGTAATTGTTGCTCAAGGCCACATGACAAGTTATTGAGACAGGGACATTTTGTGGGGGTATACCCAGCACTGGTGTTGGCTTTTGTTTCAATAAATAGTTTGAGATGAGGAAATCACCATTGCTGCTTCTACTTAAATGCCCTACTTTTATAATAAAATATCACTGTAGCGTAAACTTTTTACGTTTTCCATAAGTTAGTCATCCGAAAGCCAAATATCCCTAACTTTTTGTGAGTAGTGTACAAATATCCTCAAGGTGGATTGATCTGATTACTCTGCAGACGCTGGTACCGTTAAACCCTGTGCAATTCTGTGGTGTCAAGTGCGCAGGGTATTCATCCTGACAAGGGTACAGACCGTGTGTGTTCCGCATTTTACAGAATGTCCGGCCCGTAAGATTCGCCTGTCTGCTGTCTTAGCGCTGCGCTGTTCCCGGTCCCGCAAGGACCGGGAAGCATCTGGGTCATATGACCACAGCAGACACTCACAGGCCTCAGAGGTCACACCGGCTTTAAAGAACGACTTGTTAAGTGATCACTGAATTCCAGCGTGGTCCTGTAGGATGCCACAAGTCAGTTTCTTGTGAAGTTACTTTCACCATCACCTGTGAGCCATATTATCATAAAGTGGAAGTGTTTAGGAACCACAGCAACTCAGCCACAACATGGAGACCACGTAAAGTTACTGGGCTGCACAGTACATAAAAGTCAACCACTGACTCCATAACTGCAGAGTCCAAACATCCTCTGCCATTAAAAGGGGTATTTCCATCTTGGACATTGGGGGTATATAGCTAGGATATGCCCCAATGTCCTATAGGTGCGGGTCCCACCTCTGGAGAACTGAGCCTTTAAAGTGCCTTCATTCATTTCTATGGGACTGCTGAAAATAGCCAAGCGGCGGGCTCGGCTGTTTTCGGAAGCCCCATTGAAATAAGTGGAAAGCGCTCTACGAAAACAAGCCCACCGCTCCATTCACTTCTATGAGGCTTATGAAAATGCCAGTTCTCAGCCATTTTTGGCAAGCCCATAGAAATAAATGGAGGGTAGCCACGCATGCACACTACTGCATTTTGCGGGCTACATTCTAAAAATAGAGAAGTGGGACCTGCACCTATCAGACATTAGGGGGCATATGTCCAAAACGGAATACCCCTTTTACCGGCTCCAGGAGCTTCATGACATGGGCTTCCATGGCCCAGCAGCTGCATACAAGCACAATGCCAAGCGTTGGATGGCACGGTGTAAAACATGCCGCCACCGGACTATGGAGCAGTGGAAACGTGGAGTAATGAACAACGCTGCTCTATCTGGAGATCTAAAGGACGAGTCCGGGTTTGGCAAATGTCACCTGAACGTCACCTCTGCCTGACTAGGGTTGGGCGATATCAAAAATATTGTCATGATATTGATATTAAGAAATTTATCGCGATAACGATATATATCCCGATAAATGCCCATTTAGAAGAAAAAAAACACTTGGAGACGTTATACTGTATGACGCACTGTTATGGGGGGGGGGGGGCACTGTGGCTGACGCACTGTTATGGGGGGGGGGATCTGTGGCCGACACTGTTATGGGGGGGGGGGGATCTGTGGCTGACACATATATAGCAGCGGCCGGTGCAGTGTTACTCTGCAGTATTACACCGGCCCCGCAGCTCTTATCCAGTATTTATGTAGTTAATCTCTTTAGAAGTAGCCCGACCTTAATAACTATTGTTGCGCAGGCTCCGCGGGCAGCTCTCTGTTCCTCCATGCGCCGTCTGCCCCTTCATTCATAAAGTGGGCGGAGCAGACAGGCGGAGCATGGAGGAACAGAGAGCTGCCCGGGGAGCCTGCGCAACAATAGTTATTAAGGTCGGGCTACTTCTAAAGAGATTAACTACATAAATACTGGATAAGAGCTGCGGGGCCGTGCTAAATTCCCAGCAAAGCCCGCTACTTGCCCGCAGCAGGGCTAAGTTACTTAAACTACCTGCCCGGCACTACATGTCCCGGGCGATAGGAATTCCACACCCCTGACATGGATGTTTTAGGAGCGGTCAGCACATGTGCTACCACTCCTATGACGTCATTAAATACCGCGATTATTAGGAAACTGTGATATCGCCATATCGCAGTTTCTTAATACCTCAGTATATTGCAGACACCGGTATATGGCCAACCCTATGCCTCACTGCATTGTGCCAACTCTGAAGTTTGGAGGAGGAGGGTTAATACTTAAGGTTTCGGTATACCAAGACATTTTGGACAACTGCAGGCCTTCAACTTTGTGGGAACAGTTCAGGAAAGGCTCTTCTCTGCTAGAACATGACTACGCCCCAGTATGAACAGCAAGGTCCAAGGTTGTGGGGAGTCTGGTGTGGAAGTGCTTGACTGGTCCGCACAGAACCGCAACCAGCACCATTGGGACGAACTAAAACGGAGATTACGAGCCAGGCCTTCTCGTCCACCATCAGTGCCTGACCTCACAAATCATCTTCTGAATGAATTCCCACAGATCCCCTCCAAAATCTTGTAGAAAGCCTTCCCGGAAGAGCAAAGGGAGGACCAGCTACACACTAAGGGCTTGTGCCCACGACTGTTGCTTTAGTCCACATTTTAGGTGGGTCGGGTGTGAACCCATTCACTTTAACGAGGCCGCAAAAGATGAGGACAGCACACCGTGAACTACCCCCACCCTACGTCCGTATTATGGATGAGAATCGGACTATTATGCTATAGGCCGGAAGTTCCGTAAAATTCAGAGTACACACAGCGGGTATCCATGCAGATCGGCTACGAGCGCATGCCTATGGATTTAGTACAACAAGTCCTAAAACCTCCTGTAGATGCCCAATACATTCCCCCATTCAGTGCATATACTCAGCGCCGCCAGGAACGTCAAGTCGGCAGCCTGTCATCTGTCAGCGGCCCGTACTCCACAAATAGATTTCGAGGGGGGTCTGAAATTTACATCATCCTGTCAAGGCAGCAACTGCAATCAGATTGCTAGAAAAGGGAATTGCCATTTAAGCAATTTTCTAATGTAAAGGTATGGGGGGAGGCAATATAAAATAATGGAGGAAGAGGGTGGGAGTAATAGTAGGAGGAAAGGGGTCTCATCTGGGCTGAAATTTTACGCCTCACGCACCCCCCCAGCCACCTCTGCAGGCCGAATTTACCGCGCCGCTCCCCCGCACCTCTGCAGGCCGAATTTACCGCGCCGCCCCCGCAGGCCGAATTTACTGCGCCGCCCCCCGCAGGCCGAATTTACCGCGCCGCTCCCCTGCAGGCCGAATTTACCGTGCCGCCTCCCGCACCTCTGCAGGCCGGATTTACCACAACACCCCCTAAAGGGCCGGATTTACCGCGCCGCTCCCCCGCACCTCTGCAGGCCGGATTTACCGCGCCGCTCCCCCGCACCTCTGCAGGCCGGATTTACCGCGCCGCTCCCCCGCACCTCTGCAGGCCGGATTTACCGCGCCGCCCCCTAAAGGGCCGGATTTACCTGACCGCCCCCTGCATGCCAAATTTACCGCGCCGCTCCCCTGCAGGCCGGATTTACCGTGTCGCCTCCCGCACCTCTGCAGGCCGGATTTACCGCGCCGCCCCCCGCACCTCTGCAGGACGAATTTACCGCACCACCCCCTAAAGAGCCGGATTTACCTCGCAGCCCCCCCGCATGCCAAATTTACCGCGCCGCTCCCCCGCAGGCCGGATTTACCGCGCCGCTCCCCCGCAGGCCGGATTTACCGCGCCGCTCCCCCGCAGGCCGGATTTACCGCGCCGCTCCCCGCAGGCCGGATTTACCGCGCCGCTCCCCGCAGGCCGGATTTACGCGCCGCTCCCCGCAGGCCGGATTTACCGCGCCGCTCCCCGCAGGCCGGATTTACCGCGCCGCTCCCGCAGGCCGGATTTACCGCGCCGCTCCCCGCAGGCCGGATTTACCGCGCCGCTCCCCGCAGGCCGGATTTACCGCGCCGCTCCCCGCAGGCCGGATTTACCGCGCCGCTCCCCCGCAGGCCGGATTTACCGCGCCGCTCCCCCGCAGGCCGGATTTACCGCGCCGCTCCCCCGCAGGCCGGATTTACCGCGCCGCTCCCCCGCAGGCCGGATTTACCGCGCCGCTCCCCCGCAGGCCGGATTTACCGCGCCGCTCCCCAGCACTTCTGCAGGCCGGATTTACCGCGCCGCTCCCCCGCACCTCTGCAGGCCGGATTTACCGCGCCGCTCCCCCGCACCTCTGCAGGCCGGATTTACCGCGCCGCTCCCCCGCACCTCTGCAGGCCGGATTTACCGCGCCGCTCCCCCGCACCTCTGCAGGCCGGATTTACCGCGCCGCTCCCCCGCACCACTGCAGGCCGCGCAGTGGGATTTTTGTATTATTATTATTACACCGCTATCCGCCCACTGCTGCAAGGCTTGGGCCCAGCTCAGCGCCCCACAGAAGCGGCCGAGGCCTTCGCCTCACCCCCGCCGCGCGAGCCTCCCTCCCCGCAAGCTTTTACCCTCCTCTGCTTGTTGTGGCGCAGTCAGAAATGAGACTCACCTGCCGCCGGACGACGAGAAGAAGGGGCGCTGGAGACTGCGGAGGAGAGGCGGCCGCCTCTCAGGCGGTGGTGGTGACGAGCAGCAGCGTCTTTCGGCCCCGAACAGACGGTCTCGTCATTCCCCTTCCCCCCAACCCCCACGGGGGACACCAAGGGAGCAGAGCGGGCCGGTGCTGCGGTCACACGGCGGCTGAAGAACTGGGGGAGGGGGAAGGGTCTATGAATGAGATGTCACTGAAATGAGGAAAGGGTCGGGGAGAGTCAGCCTGGGACTGAGCTCGTAACACCCCCCTCTCTGTCACAGGCGCGCCCACACGAGCGAGCTTCTGCGCCGTGATCGCGCCCCGCGACGTCATCGGCTTTTTTCCCGCCCATTCCTCTCTGAGGTGCCCGGATGTGCGAGGCGCACGGCTTGCGATTACGTCATCCTGGTGATTGATACCTCGATGTCATAGCCTACTGTGTCACTGCTCTCAAAAAGGGGAAAACTCTCAGTGTGATGGTTTAAGACTGAGAGTTGTAGTTTTCCCAATCACCCTAGCGTGCAGGTCACTGCTGTGGAATTTTTTTCTGTCAAAAATCGAATAAATTCCAGTCACATTGGCCTTGTATGTGTCCCAGACAAGGCTGCCTCCATTTTGGATGGTGCCCTGTGAGGTACTTTCTGTGGGTACCACTCTTAATAGGGTGCGAGGCGATACAGTGTGAAAATATCCATACGGTGCAGAATACAGTATAGTGTCCTAGGATGGCCAAATAAGTCCATGTTTTTCAATGGCGTGTATGCCAGGAAGGCTCACCTTGCACACGCCAAACGTGTCCTTAGGGGTCTGTGAGGCCAGGAAAGTGGTTTTAGGTCACAATATGTCCGTATGCCATAAAATAAAGGTATATAATAGTCAGGGGTGCATCTAGCCTTTCTGCTGCCTGAGGCAAATTCTGAAACGGCGCTGCCCTCCTCTTGGCGCTGCCTGAGGCAATCGCCTCACCTCGCCTGATTGGTGGTGCACCACTGATAATAGTGTAGACTACTTCATTCCATCCCGTGCGGTCCAGTGGGAAAAAACGTATACGTTAAAAAAAATTAAAAAAAAATACAAAAACGCAGCACACCACGTTCTTCTATCCTTCACAGTCCGGTAAAAAAAGTATACTTTTGTTTACAATGGAACTATATGGGGAACGGATGCATCTGTTTGAAGCATCCTGTTAACATATACGTTTTTTGTAAACGTTAAGCAGATTGGAAAAGAAAAATTCCAGCACTTGAAATCTGTAAAATTCCAAAGTTTATTGAAAATACACTAAAAATTACATGAGTCCGTACCGCACACTGCAGTCATCCTGTTTCGGATGTAAATCCTTATTCATGCGCAAATAATTTCTAAAGATCACATGATCCTCAAACACGAATGAAAAGAAGGAGCTAATAAAAAAGGCTAATGCGTTAAGGGCCCTTTACAAGGGCTGAGAATCTTAAAGATAATCGCTAACGAGTGTTCATAGGACCGTTGGTTAGCGATTATCTGTCGGTGTAAATGTACCGCTAATTACACAATGAACAAGCAAAACGCTCATGCATTGGGTAAATCCGATCATTTGTGCATACACAAAAATCTGAGTTTCCTGGCAGCAGATCACTCTGTGTAAACATGATCCATCTGCTGCCGGCAAACAACAAGTCAGTATGGGGAAGAGCAATGGCATTAGCGATCGCTCCTCCCCATACTGTGGAGGAGATCGTTGCATGTAAGTGTATCAGTCTCCCCCATCAGCAAGGAACGCTTCCCTCCCGACAATCTGCTGCCCTGCCGTCCCGTGTAGAGAGACCTTTAGGCCTCATGCACACGACCGTTGTTTGATTCCGTGTCCGTTGCTCCGTTTTTCGTGATTTTCTGCGGACCCATTGGTTTTCAATGGGTCCGTGGAAACCTCGGCAAATGCACCGTTTGTCCTCCGCGTCCGTGGTCCATGATTCCAGTCCGTCAAAAAAATTTAACCTGTCCTACTCTTGTCTGTGAAAAACGGTTCACGGACCCATTCAAGTCAATGGGTCTGTGAACAAATGCGGACGGCCATCCGTGTGTCATCCGCGTTCCGTGTCCGTTTTTTTTTGCAGATCCCTTGGCAGGCACTTGGGAAAAATTGTTAGCCTGTCTTTTGGTAAAATCTTTTGGGTCATGTCCACTAAAAAAAACGGAAGACACACGGAAACACAACGGAAGGCAAAAACGGACACGGATCACTAAACAACGGAACCCCTTTTTGCGGACAGCATAAAAAAACAGTCGTGTGCATGAGGCCTTATAAACACAGTCAGTGATTTCCTTCAGTGAGGCTAGATGCACACATCCGTTAAACCCGGACGTGACCAGTCCGTGGTAACCAGCACTGGATTTCTTCTTTACAGTTACAGCAGGAGCGCCCGGCGTCATTGGTTGCTATGACGCCGTGCGCTTCCTGCCGCCGCTGCAGGACAGTAATACATTGGTAAGATCTATACCAGTGTATTACTGTCCTGCAGCAGCCGCAGGGAGCACACGGCGTCATAGCAACCAATGACGCCATGCGCTCCGGCTGTAAAGAAGAAATCCAGTCCTGGTTACCACGGACTGGTCACGTCCAGGTTTAACGGACATGTGCATCTAGCCTGATTGTGAGCAAAAAAAAACAGGTTCGGCTCTAACACAGAACAGGTGCAGATCTTTCCCTTATACCTCATGTCTGTGGAGGCTCCAATCCTGGTCTTGGCTCACAAGGGGGGTGTGCACCCCTGCTCTAACCTATTTGCAGCTATAGTTAAAAAGAAAAACGAATGAAATCATTTTATACAATTTCAGTTTTGTTAAAAAAGAAAAGAAGCACGTGCAACAAACACGCCATCCAACAAGTCAGTGGTGTGAGTAATGTGGAAAGGCTGATGTGTGAAGGTGATTATTCACAGGCTGAGGCAGACTGATATAGATACTGAAAGAAAAAGTAAGTGACTTGCAGATAAAGGAATCGGGTTAATGTATTACATCTTCATACTGAAAGGATACATGCACACGACAGTTGTTTTTTGCTGTCCGCAAATCGCGGATTCGTCTTCCTTTTTTTTTCATCTCCACATTCGTTCCGTGTGTCCGCAAATTTTGTAAGTTGTGTTTCCGTGTATCTTCCGTTTATTTTGCGGATCCGCAAAAAACGCAAGGCTTGAACCAGTTTCTTAAAGTACCTGCACAAGTGCCCTGGTTTCCAAGCAACCATCCGCAAAAAAAAACCGGATGCGGATGACAAACAGATGGCTTCCGTTGGTCATCTGCATTTTTTGAGGACCCATTGACTTCTATGGGTCCGCAAACCGTTTTTTGCGGACAAGAATAGGACAATGCATATTTTTTTTTTTGTGGACGTGAAATGCGGACAGCGGACGTGGACAGGCAACGGAAGAGGCATCCGCATTTTTAACAATCCATAGAAATGAATGGGAAACCAACGGAGGCCTCAAAAAACCACTGCCGTGTGCATGTAGGCTTATGCCTGATCTCTGAGTAGGCGTCACTGCTGGTTTTGGTTCACAATAACTGATGTGTGAACTCAGCCTAACGCTGGGTTCACACCTGAGCGTTTCTGAGACGCGCGTTTTCGTCGCGCGTTTTACGTGCGCTTTTGGCAATAGTAAACGCGCGTTTTACGCGCATTTGTGTGATTGACTGCAGTTGTGGCTTCTCTCCAAACTGTGCCTAGCACCTGGGGTTTGGCCTTTCCAGCATGTTGCAAATTCATAAATGCGCCTTCAGTGTCAAAAACGCGCAATATACAAGCGTTGCGCGTTCCCATTGAAGTCTTTGGGCCAAAACGCGCGACAAACGCCCCAAAAAAAGCTCAAGTATTTGTTTATGCGTCAGGCGTTTTTCAGTGCGTTCAAACGCGCTGTAAAACGCGAAAATGTGAACCAGTCCCATAGGGAAGCATTGGTTTGCATCGGTTATGCGTTTTACAGCGCGTTCGAACGCGCTGTAAAACGCGCAAGTGTGAACTGAGGGTAAGGGCTCATGCACACAAACGTATTTTCTTTCTGTGTCCATTCCGTTTTTTTTGCCGACTGTATGGGGAACCATTAATTTCAATGGGTCCGCAAAAAAACAGAAGTTACTTGGTGTGCATTCTGTTTCCGTATTTCCCTTCCGCAAAAAAACAGGACATGTGCTGTTGTCCGCATTACAGACAAGGATAGTACTGTTTTATTAGGCGCCAGCTGTTCCATTCCGCAAAATACGGAATGCACACGGACGTCATCCGTATTTTTTGCGGATCCGTTTTTAGCTCATCCCAGATTCCTTCCTGTAGTCATTTGTGCCACTAAACATGTGCCAATGTCTTACTATGGAGTTTTGTACCCTGGCAACAGGTGCAATAAACTGGCAGTACAAAAAGAAAACCGTGCAACAAACTACCTAAGGCCCCATTCACACGTCCGCAATTCTGTTCCGCATTTTGCGGAACGGAATTGCGGCCCCATTCATTCCTATGGGGACACGCTATGTCCCGCCCGGATCTGGAATTGCAGATCTGCACTTCCGAGTCCGCACTTCAGTTCCGCAAAAAAATAGAACATGTCCTATTCTTGTCCGCAATTGCGGACAAGAAAAGGCATTTTCTATGAAAGTGCCAGCGATGTGCGGTCCGCAAAATGCGTAACGCACATTGCCGGTGTCCGTGTTTTGCGGACGTTTGAATGGAGCCTAAATCAGAAGAGAACAGGAGACCAGCAACTTATAATGGCAATAAAATGTCAGGTGGAGTAGATTTTTCAGATGGTGTAAACATTTTATTAGACTCAAAATTTTATATATTTTTTTTTTTTTGTAACCTGCAAGTGAAACCAAGAATTGGAGCCAGAGGCCCGGACAGGTTTCTTCATCAAATCAAACATGAGAAGTGCAGTGTAGTCCCAGATTCTTTATTTTGGTGAAATATTGGCTGAGTAGATGTAGCTGGACTAAGCAGAATTTCAGATAAACTTTAATTTGACCCCTCAAAAAAACCCAACCTGATAGATATCATTGTAATTAGTGACTATTTAATCCTTCATCTTGTTTACATAGAGTTTAGGCAATCATTGAGTATTGTGTCCTGGTGGGACACTGGGTGCTGGATCCTTATCAGATCATCTACCCTATCAGCCGGGGAAAAAAAGAGAAGATAACTATGGCTACTCAACAAAATAAAAACAGATCAAATAATAATCTGAAGGCATCACGTAAAGTTGATATAATTTTTGTTTTTGCTTATTTCATAAAAGGAAATCCAAGTTTTAAAGGCGTTGTCCTGGGGCGCTGCAGTGTAAAAGTACAGTGTGCTTTCTCTTCAAGTGAATGGACGATAAGGCTTTAATTAACAGTGTACCGCGGCTACAAGGAAGACAGCATGCAGGCAGGTAAACATTGAAGAAGACGCAGCGCCTTGGCCCCTTTTTAAAGCTGATTGGTGCCAGGAGTCGGACCCCCGCCAATCTGATATTAATTTAAATGAGATAAAAAGGGTTCTTTTGGGACATCAACCCCTCTCCACATAAACATAAGGAGGTTGTGAAAGGGGGGCATCCCACTCAAGACTACATCTATGCACCAGAACAGAGAGTTGCTCTCTAAGGCCTCTTTCACACGGACGTCATGTTTGACGCCCGGATAAGAGGCGGGTGCGTTGCGGGAATATGCGTGATTTTTCCGCGCGTTTGTAATGCGTTTTGCACGCGCGTGAGAAAAATCGCCATGTTTGGTACCCAAACCCGAAGCCGGACTTCATCACTGAAGTCCGGTTTCGGCTATTCTGGAGAATTTATTATTTTCCCTTATAACATGGTTATAAGTAGAGATGAGCGAACTTTAAAAAAAAGTTCGGCGTTCGGGTTGTGGTAACTCGCGCATCCCGTTATGGATTCCACTATCGCGGCATATGGAATCCATAAGGGGCGGCTTCCACCAACCCGAACTGTTGAACAGCCAAAGGACCTGGGGTGACGTCACCGTCATGTGATTAGTGCAGGGGGCGTGGCTCAGCACTGGATCAAAATCAGTGCTGAGCCACGCCCTGCCTGATCATGACGGTGACATCACCCCAGGTACTCGGCTGTTCAACAGTTCAGGTTGAGTGGAAGCCGCCCTATGGATTCCATATGCCGCGATATGAATCCATAGCAGATAGCGCTAACAACCGCACGGCTTACAAAGATCGCTCATCTAATTATAAGGAAATATTAGCATTCTTAATAAAGAATGCATAGTAAAATGAAGAGGAAGGGTTAAAAATAATAAAAAGTTAACTTACCTTAGCCACTTGATCGCGTAGTTGCGATTTGTCCTCTTTCCCAGCATCAGCTAAGAACTAAAGGACCTGTGATGACATCACATCACATGGTCCAATCACATGGTCCATCTTACCATGGTGATGGACCATGTGATGTGACGTCATCACAGGTCCTTTAGTTCTTAGCTGATGCTGGGAAAGAGAGGAGAGATCGCAACTACGCGATCAAGTGGCTAAGGTAAGTTAACTTTTATTATATTTAACCCCCTCCACTTCATTTTACAATGCATTCTTTATTAAGAATGCTATTATTTCCCCTTATAATCATGTTATAAAGGAAAATAACAAAGATCTGGTCCCGTTGCTAAGCAGCCATGCGGGAAAATCGCACTGCATCCGCACTTGCTTGCGGATGCCTGCGATTTTCCCGCATCCCCATTCACTTCTATGGGGCTTGCGTTGCGTGAAAAACGCACAATATAGAGCATGCTGCGATTTTCACGCAACACAAGTGATGCGTGAAAATCACCGCTCATGTGCACAGCCCCATAGAAATGAATGGGTCCGGATTCAGTGCGGGTGCAATGCGTCCTTCTCACGCATTGCACCCGCGCGGAAAACTCGCCCGTGTGAAAGGGGCTTAAGAGAGTCTGACTCTGGTGGACCCAGGGTGCTCATGCACTATATGGATGGTGATACATCTGAATGGACCCCATCTAATTCCACGTTTCCCCTGCAGCAGCCACTGATCAGCAGCAAGTAAGCTTGGGAAATGTAATGATGAGAATTGTATCTGTTCCCTCCATCCCCCATTTTGTACACACTCAGTATTTTCTCTCCCCCAACATAATCACCTCTAAGGTCACTTGCACACGTTGCGGAATTCGTGGGCTTTTTCTGCGTGGATTGAGTGCGGAAAAAACTGCAGCTTATTACACTACCAACAAAGTGTATGAGATTGCACAAATCACATGTACACTTGGCGGATTTTTTCCACGTGGAATTTGACCTATCGTGTGGATTTCAAAATAAATAGCATGTCAGTTATGTTGGTGGTTTTAACTGTGGATACACCCTTTTCAATGGAAGGGGGAGATCTGTGGGGAAAAACCACATAAAATCCGTACTAAAAACCGCCGCTAGATATTGCGGATTTGGGTGGGGATATGTTGCAGAAACGCAAATAACTCAGCACTAAAATTTGTGCGGATCTTATGTGCGTTCACCTGCACCTATGTGCAGGTGACCCAATGGTTTCTATATTAGAGAAGGTGATGCATGATGCCATTTCTATGTAACATGGCTCAAAGTGTCAATCAGGTGTGGCACTATAGATGGCCTGGCACCAGAGACTTGTGACCACCAGAACTATTAATACTAATTAGGCCTCATTCACACGTCCGCAAATGGGTCAGCATCCGTTCCGCAATTCTGCAGAATTCTCAATGGGGCCGGACGTGAAGCGGAGAGGACACTGTGCTCTCCGCTTCCGTATTTGCGGAGCACGGCCCCAAACTTCCGGTCCACGGCTCCACAAAAGATAGGACAGGTCCTATTCTTGTCCGCAGCTTGCGGACAAGAATAGGCATTTCTATGGGGGGTGCGGGGCGGGTGTGTTGCGGATCCACAACACACCACGGACGTGTGAAAGGACCCTTATATAGCAAAGGTAGTGTGAAAGTAGCCTTTCTTGTCCCGAACTCATTTGCTGCAGGGGGTGGGAGTAATGTACTGAGGCCCCATGTTACTGCTTCATGGAGTCTTCTATGTAAATTTTGCTACTAGACATACAAACAGGCACAAACTAATATTAGCGGCAGGCCAGAATGGTTTCAGACTGCAGGGCAATCTAGAGAGAACCCCTGAATATATTGGTAGTCTCGTGCAGATGGTGGTTTGCTCAGAGTTGACCTCAGGATTTTTCTTAGTATTTCCATAATATAATAATTTATATTTGAGTCACGGAAAAAAATAGTTAAGCATCCCAGCCGCCTCTCGACACCATCATCTAGTGAAAATCATACTTTAAGCTTTTATATAAATATTGGAGCAATTGCATTGATTTATGTAAATTGTGCAAAATGCGTGAGTCTTCACAACTGCAGCTCCATGGGCTAGTGAAGTAGATATCTAGGCCACTAATACACATTTACCCCGCAGCTAAAAATCTGCCAGCATGCCCCATCGTTGCCAAGCAGCAGTGTTTATTTGACAGCGAAACTACTAAGGGTTCCCTGCGAACGTCAAGGAAGGATTTGTCATGTAAAATAAACACAGCTGATTCATGTTTGCCTATAATAAAAATAATGGACAGTGAATATTGTGGAAAATCTAGCCTGGTAAATCAGAATGAGCTGCAAGAAAACCCATTAGATAAAGAGGTTGATTGTATGGAAAGCTGCATGCAGTGTACATACAGAGGTTATACGACCATGCTAAATAGACATTTCTCACGGCGGTCACGTAGCCAACGCAAGCCGTAAACTGGAACTATGGACGGAATATTTACATGCAGCCACACGTATGGCAGCATAAACTTAGATGATTAGATGAAACAGACAAAAGACGTGCCAAATTTATTACAGTGGTCAGTCACTCTGTGTAATAGATTTGGCACATTATGGCAGACGTTAGACCCTTTTGCTTACACCACCTCTTGGTTGCCTTAAAGGGCATCTGTCAGCAGATTTGTCCCTATGACACTGGCTGACCTGTTACATGTGCGCTTGACAGCTAAAGACATCTGTGTTGGTCCCATGTTCATATATGTCCGCATTACTGAGAAAAATGATGTTTTCGTATATGCTAATGAGCCTCTAGGAGCAACGGGGGCGTTACTGTTACACCTAGAGGCTCTGCTCTCTCTGTAACAGCCGTGCCCTCCCCTCTTTGATTGACGGGACCAGGCATGGTCACGTTTACACTGCCTGGCCCTGTCAATCAAAGTGCAGGGGGTGCAGAAGTTGCAGAGAGAGCTGAGCCTCTAGGTGTAACAGCAACACCCCCATTGCTCCTAAAGGCTAATTTGCATTTGTATATTAAAACTTCATTTTTCTCAGCAATGCGGACACATATGAACATGGGACCAACACAGATGCCTTTAGTTGTTCCATACATGTTCAATGACACCGGGAGATTGGGATCATCTTCCGTTCATGAATGGTCTTTCTTTCATCGCCTGATGAAAATATTAAACATGGCCGACTTCTCCTAAAATGATCTGTCATCAGTTGGCTAAAATGATTGTTGGTTGCCAATATTTCAACCGATGAATGTTCATTTTGGTTGAAATCGTCCATTTTGATCAACTTTAAGCTAATACATGACCACCTTTACTTCCTGTAATGTAACTTTAATGGTATTCCAGCATGATAATTTTAAAGGGGGTTATCCAATGCACCCCAAAATGCGCGCAATTTATATTTACCGAGCTCCCCGACTCCTGCGTCGCTCCTTATGTCAGCACGGCCTCCACTGCATCTCCCTGTCAGTGATGGGGGGGAGGCAGCCAATAGCGGGCTGCGACAGGAACGAGCCTCCCTAGCATCACCAGCGGCAGTAGTGCGTGCATCAGGAGCGACTCGGGTGCCTGGGAGTGGGGTAAGTATAACCTGTATGAAGTGCCTGGGCATTTTGGGGGGCATTGTAGGGGTTCGATAACCCCATAAAAAAAATAAAAATGGGGTGCGAGAGGGCAAATGGTGAGTACTCACCTTACCGATTTCCAGCAGCTGCTGTGATCCCTACTTCTCTACACTTCCTCTTCTCAGGCTCGACACACTGTTAATGGATTGGACTGTCCATTCAGCCAGTGAATTAACAGTGGCAGGGGAACGGCAAGGCGAGTACACAACGTTTGGTATTTTTGACCTCTCCGGACCCTTTTTTTATTTGAAATTATCACCCCAGAATACCCCTTTTAATATCTAATAATTAAAGCAGTTCTCCAACTGGTAACTTATTTTATTAAAAGAAAGTTCAGAACAGCATTAAAAAATAAACAAGAGAAATGATACTTACCTGACCAGTAGAGACCAGCAGGAGGCCCCGAAACAGGTCCTTTATGCCATTCTGACCTTTTTTTTTATTATTATTTTTATTACCGTCCTGTCAACCACTTCAAGAGAAATAGAAAGGAGATTTATTTTATAATAAAGGAAATACTATAGAGACCACTAGTAAATGAAAGTTATAGTAATGGTCCTGTGTTACATCCTTTACTAAAACACAGAACTGCATCAACAATACTCTAGGCTTCAGAGCTGATCTCACCCATCATTCATTGCTGACCCAATGCAAACAGAAAGCTTTCCCAGCCCAGCGTATTTGTATTCTATGAAGTGCCGCCTTTACGCTCTGTGCAGTAATCTAGGACAGTGATTTAGGACAAACTGACCCATTATTGAAGGTTAGCTCAGCCGCTAGGGGGGTTTCTGGTGATTTTCTGCAGCAACTATGAATGCAGTTCTGGGCTAAAATCCAGGCTGCAACTCAGAATCAGTACAAGATAAGTGAAGCAATGAATTTACACAAATATTCATCTCGTATAAATTCTATATTACATGTTTGAAAGCCACCGACATAATCAAATTTCCAAGTTCCACACTATAAAGCTACATGCACACGACCGTTGGTGTTTTGCGGTCCGCAAACCGCGGATCCGCAAAACACGGAAGCTGCTCTGCGTTCTGTTCCGCAATTTACAGAACGCGGCCCATTATAGAAATGCCTATTCTTGTCCGCAAAACGGACAAGAATAGGACATGCTATATTTTTTTTGCAGGGGCACGGAACGGACCAACGGATGCGGACAGCACACGGAGTGCTGTCCGCATCTTTTGCGGACCCGAACAACGGCCGTGTGCATGAGGCCTTAGGCTACATTCACATGAGCGTTTTGAGGTCCGCAAATCATTCAATTGCAAAATACACACGCGGTATATGTGCATTCTGCACTTTTTGCAGACCGCATTGTAAATTGCCTATTCTTGTATGCCTTTCTGCTACCTGAGGCGAAAATTGAAATGGCTCCCCCGCCCACCCCATGCCAAATTCTCAATCCAAATCCTCCTCCCTGCCCTACTTCTAGGTCATGCACATGACCATATCCATTTTGCAGTTAGCACTTTTTGCGGGCCCCATTGTAAAAACGCCTATTCTTGTCTGCAAAACAGACAATAATAGGACATGTTCTATAATTTGCTGCACATAAGCGGACAGCACATGGGTGACACCCATGTGCTGCTCACCTTTTTTTGTGACCCCATAGAAATAAAGTGGGTAGCGTGCGATCTGAAAAAATTCGGATCAGACGTGGGCAGAAAATACAGTCGTGCGGATGCAGCCTTATGCCTCATTCACACGTCAGTGTTTGATCAGTGATTTTGAGCCAAAACCAGGTGTGGCTCTAAACACAGAACAGGTGCAGATCTTTCCCTTATACCCTATGGGCCAGATTTATCATTACACTTACATCTTACTCCACTTTTACATATGCCCTAAGTCACTTTAGGATAGTCAGATTTATTAATGGTCCTTTAATACTGTGATAAATGGGGTTTGACGGTAGCAGTTTATCCTTCAGTAAGCGGCTTTACAAAAGTTGCACGTCTTTACAAAAAAGTCGCATGTTCTATTAAAAAGTCGCATAAGATAAGCATGGTCCCCCCTGGAGTGAAATTGCGCATTTTTTTGCGACTTTTCTGCGACTTTTTAAATGGTTGCAATAGTAAATATGTCTGGAGATTCATTTACATAAGACAACACGCCCACTTTTACAAAACTGGAGAGCTTAGTGCAGAGCTTGAAAAAGTAGGAAAAAATTCACAATTTTACCAATTGTGCGTTTTTTTGCGACTTTTTCACTCCATCAGAGTGACTTTAGCTAATGATAAATCTGGCCCTATGTCTGTGGAGGCTCCAATCCTGGTTTTGGCTCACAATCACTGATGGAAATCACTGACGTGTGACTAAGGCCTCATGCACACAACCGTATGTTTGGCCCGCGCCCGTGCCGCATATTTTGCAAAAAAATTCAGTTTTGCAGACAAGAATAGGCATCTCTATAATGGGCCGCCCGTTCTGTTCTGAAAATTGCGGAACGCACACGGAGGCCATCCGTGTTTTGCAGATCTGCAAATTGCGGACCACAAAACACACAATGGTCGTGTGCATGAGGCCTTAGGCTTTATACTGCAGCGCTCAGTTGCTGTACAAGGTAGTCTGTAGCAGTGGAGTTCTATAAGCTTCTCTGATGCCCATCACTACACTACACAGACTTCTGCAAGAAGCCAAATTACAGGAGGTAGATTTATCAAAACCCCGCAGATCAGCTGTTCCATGCGAGTGCTGCTTCTTCTTCGTTACACTGCCCGTCGTCTCCCTTGCAGTGGTGGCGGCCATTACAAGTTCTCACTCCATTATTCCAGTGAATGGAGCACGTACTTGTGATTACACTGCACTTCCGAGAGGACGGGCAGTGTAATCAAGAGGGAGCAGCGCTCGCATGGAACGCCACTCCTCCTCAAACAGCTGATTGTGGGGGTGCCGGGTGTCGGACCCCCACCTATCAGATATTGATGACCTATACTGAGAATAGGTCATCAATATATATAGCCTGACCAACCCCTTTAAGAGTGCATCAGTTAATTATTTACACAGAGGATGCATGCTCAAGAAATTCTGAAGATTCTTGAAGGCGAGCTGCTGCGTTCATTCATAGGTTAGGAATGTCACACTACATTCCTGCAAAGGTGCTAGAGGCACATCACCTGCATTTACAGCAAAGACCACCGTTCAGCACTGCAATTTATATATTTTCTGTTTTACAGTAGAAGGACAGATTTTTTTATTTTTATATTTTACTTTTCAGAATACTACTGTTTTCCATTTTGCATCATGTCTTGTCCGGTTATCTTCTATATGAGAACTGCTGCACCCAACTTTTCCAGAGTCTGATATTCTCCATATCTCTCATCTTTTCTTCTCATCCCCTAGTATGTCTGCATTAAATTTTAATGTCTCCTTCCCTGCTGGGTTTATTCAGTATTTGTTTGCATTGACTATTTCACCCCTGTATCTGATGCTCCCTTGATTAGGCCATATGTAGCCCCCTCCCCTCTTTTTCACACCTGACTGAACACTAAGTGGTATAAATCTAAGGGTCCATTCACACGTCCGCAATTCTGTTCCGCATTTGCGGAACGGAATTGCGGACCCATTAATTTCAATGGGGACAGATGATGTCCCGGCCGGGTCCGCAATTGCGGATCTGCACTTCCGGGTCCGCAATCGCGTTCCCGAAAAAAAATAGAACATGTCCTATTCTTGTCCGCAATTGCGGACAAGAAAAGGCATTTTCTATGAAAGTGTCGGCGATGTGCGGTCCGCAAAATGCGTAACGCACATTGCCGGTTTCCGTGTTTTGCAGATCCGTGGATCCGCAAAACACACACGGACGTGTGAATGTAGCCTTAGTCCTTAGTTCTTTCAGACCTTGGTCTTTTCAATGAAACATCTTTCAAGTGAAACTCTTTAAGTGCACATACCGAATTATACCAGAAATTAACCAGAAGAGGACCAAAGGTAATTACAGAAATAGTTAATGCAAACAATGTTTAAATCGTTCATTTTACTCTTCCAACTTTTCCAAAACCTCCCACATCCATTCTCCCAGTAAGGAACTATTCATCTCTCCCTCCATCTTACCTTCTCATCTGACCGCTTGCTCAAACCTGTTTGGCAATGTGAAACACTTCCTTCCCAAACACACACAGATACCTCATGCCCTCTCTTATTCTCACCTACTAACACTTTCTCTGCTTTTCCTTATTGCGGGTGATAGCTCTCCAAATCCAGCCCCCCCCCCCCCCCTCAGCAAATCCCCACTATCACCTCTATGTCCCACTACAAATCTCCTTCTACAAATTTCTGCAACCCCTTAAACCTAAAAAAATATTCTTCTGACCCCTGCTCCCACTTGCAGGAGCATTATGGAACACTTGCTCTGTCTGTAACAAACTGTCTTACATTCATGACCTCTTCATCTCTCAAAAACTTTCCTTTCTGGGTCTCACTGAAACATGGCTGACACCCTCTGACACCACCTCCCCTGCTGCACTTTCTTAGGGTCCATTCACACGTCCGTGAATGTGGTCCACACCCTTCCGCAATTCTGCGGAACGGGTGCTGACCTATTCATTCTCTATGGGGACGGAATGGATGCGGAGAGCACACTATGCATCCGCATTTCCAGAGTGTGGCCCCGAAGTTCTGGTCCGCAGCTCCGCAAGAAAATAGAGCATGTCCTATTCTTGTCCACAGCAGCGGACAAGAATAGGACCTCTCTATTTAGTGCCAGCCATGAGCGGCCCGGTGTATTGCGGACCCTTATAGTGGATTTCATTTCTCACACCCCCCGCCGCCGGCTGCAAACAGGGTGGAGGAGTTGGTCTTCTCCTATCAGACACCTGCTCCTACAGCCCAACTCCACTGCCACCCTCCATTATGCTCACTTCATTTGAAGTACACTCTGTTCACATCTATTCTCCTTCCAACCTCCAAGTAGCTGTCAGTTACCGCCCCCCATGCCCAGCCACCATCTTTCTTGACCACTTTAACACCTGGCTCCTTTCTGCTGACATCCCTACTATCATCATGGGTGACTTCAAAATCCCCGTTGACACCTGCCACTCAGCCGCCTTTTAGCTCCTATCACTCTCTTCCTCCTTCAGCCTCTCACAGTGGTCTTCCACTCCCACCCAAATAGATGGTCACAGCCTCTGCTCCCTATCTAACCTTTCTAATTCGCCTCTCCCCCTAAACGACCACAACCTACTCACCTTCTCTTCACTGGTCTCCTCTGCTGCTCCCCCGGTCCACACGCTAACACAACCCTGCAGGAACCTTAAACATCTCGACTTTCGCTTGCTCGTCACTCTCTACTATTTGTTATAGGGCTGCAGCAAACGATTATTTTAGCAATCACGTATTCTACCGATTACTTTTACGATTAAGCGAGTACTCTAATAGGAAATAATTTATAAAAACTCATCAGACCCCTGCCATCAGTCCCCAACACCCTTTGTTCCCTCCTGTGTGATCAGCCCAAGTGCATCAGTTTCCCCCAGTGCCATCAGCTCTCCCCCACCCCAGTGCCATCAGCTCTCCCCCACCCCAGTGCCATCAGCTCTCCCCCACCCCAGTGCCATCAGCTCCACTCCCCCTTGTGACATCATCTCTAGCAGTGCTAGCACAGAAATGAATGAGGTCACGCGGAACTCGCACATGTACTCCAACCAAGACCCCAAAAACTCCAGATTTTAGGGTCGAGCGACCCATTCACTTCCACTCCAGCACTGTTACACTGCCATCCTTGGGCATGACAGCTGATCCCTTAGCTACACATTAGCCCATACCCCTGTCTGGCGCGCAGCCTGGTGCAGCGCAATGCCTCCCGCAATGTGACTTATATGCCACTTCTCTCGGCACCAGTCAGTTCCTCTACCTTCAATGGTCCCCATCTCCGTTGCAGTGAGAATCGTCCTAGATTTCACAGGATGCCACCTTCATACATAAAAGATAAATGAACTAGAAACCTGAGGGGATCCCTGACAACTCTACCTCCCCAGGACACATCTTGACAACTCACCCACAGTAGCAACAGTGTCAAAGTCATCCAAACTTTACTGCTGCTGGCCCTCCGGGCAGGGAGGGGGGCTGTGCCCACATCCAATCAGTGCCAGGCACCCAGGGCTTGGGCTGGCGACCCCCCCCCCCCCATTTCCTCTGCCTTTGTTGGCATTTCTGGAGCCAGACCCGGCTTTCACCGCCCCCGGCCGCCTCCATCGAGGCGATCTGTCAGTGTCAATCCACCTCATGATCCTGCCAATTTCTCTGGTTACAATGTCTCTGGTTACAGTGGGTGTTAGAAATTGAATACAGATCCTTAGGAGATAAATTAAAGGGAAACAGGGATCAGAGTGAACGTGTTAATTCCTAACATGTTTGTTGCTGAAGGGTGTTGTGTTGTACTGGGGCTCCTTCCAAAATTTGCTATAGGGACCCATACCTATATAGAGGATGCAGAAATAAGAGTTGCACCCAGGCCGTGATACCTGAGTGAGCCCAAAGACCTAAGAAGACACCAAGAAAACCATCAGCAAAACAAAAACATCCCTCTTCTGGTTCTCCCTACTCCATCTCACAACTGCAGAAATAAACAAAAAGTAAAAAATTATACTGGGAGATCAAGAATCTAGGGTTGGATGCTGGCTCCCATATTCTTCTCCCTGACAGCTGGAAAGTTGGGTGCTTCTCATAACTTCCATTCAGTGTGAGCAACAAGCATGAAGACTCAAGGTTGTCACCCAGAGGTCACACCCAATTTGGTTAAACAGCATCAGCATGTAAAGGGGTATTCCAGTAAGAAGAAGTTATCCCCTAGCTCTATGGGACCTCCATCTCTATGTAACTGCCAGAAATTGCCGAGCCCTGTACTTGGCTATCTCTGCCAGTCCCATATAGAATGAATGGAGCTGCAGTACCTAAGCTATTACAGCCGGGTATGGGTATCCTTCATCTTAAATACAGTATCATCATAGTTCTATAATATGGATGCCTACATTCACAAATGCTCCTGTCTTTCCCAGCCTCACTGCTAATATTCCCTCACAGATTTCATCATGTCTCTCTATTTATAAGCTAGTGAGTCACTGTATCAGCATGTTCAAAAACACACAAATACATGGACGCTTGCCTTGTCTGAAGTTTCAACACGTCCATCTACCTTCTTTACCAATCTTGTTAATCCAGAATATTATATGCTGTGCTATACTACGGTTTTAAATAAATTGCACTTGCATAAAAAACATCAGATTGTATTGCACTTCATTCACATCTTTGTGAAGAGTGAAGCTACTATGCAAAAGGCTTTGCAAGACATTGATGGCATATCGCAGTATCCAATGTCCCTTTGGCTCTGCTTGCCTCTTTTTGGAGGTCACTTGGTTGGCCATTTGGCAGCTACGTCCCTTGCTCTGGAGGACATAATACATCCATGCATTACATGGCAAGCCCACGGATATCAATTGCCAGTCTGCAATGCTTCATTTCCCATAAGATGCTGCTGCACCCTGCGGCACACCCTGCAATTAGTTTATTATTGGGGAATCCTTCTAACAAAAAAAGATAGTCCAAAGGGAGCTGCCCTTTTAGTTAAAGAGAACCCGTCAGTTCTCCTGACATGTTGGACTGTGTTAATTCTTGAATTCCCTGTGAAATAATACTTAAACATCTTTTCTTAAAGGAAGCCTGTTACCAGGAAATTATACCAGACACAACGCCTTGTATCTTATTCGCAAAAGTACCTAAGAGCGCAGTTACACCCAAAATAAGCGCTCAAGTAATTTATTATAGAATACAATCGTAGTGCAAATGGTACCAAAATAGCAGCAGAGGAGGTCCGGTCCGGAACAACTCCACGCGTATCGCCACACCATGCGCTGTCTGAATCCATGTGTCCGTTCCGCGGCCCTGCAAAAAAAAAAATAGAACATGTCCTATTCTTGTCTGTTTTGCAGACAATAGGCATTTCTAACAAAGCGCAGGATTTTCTGATCTGTAAAATGTAGGATGCACACGGCCAGTACCCAAGTTTTGTGGATCAGAAATTTGCGGAACCTCAAATCTGATACGGTCGTGTGAATGCTGCCTTAGGCCCCATGCACACGACCGTTGTTTGTTTCCGCGTCCGTTCCGTTTTTTTTTCACAGATAGGATGCTTCCCCATTCATTTCAATGGGTCCGTCAAAAAATGCGGATGGTCAACCGTTTTTGTTCCGCATCCGTGATCCGTGTTTTCATTCCGTCAAAAAAATAGTGCATGTCCTATTTTTTTCACGTTTGAGGACAAGGATAGACATTTTTACAATGGATCTGCCATAAAAATTGGATCCGTCAAAAAAACGGTCTGTCATCCGTTTTTTTGACGGACGCAAAATTTCAAGGAGGAGCGGAGGCAGGCAACGGTCGTGTGCATGTAGCCTTAGGGTCAGAGGATCAGGGTAATGCGGTGATTACATGGAGCGTGTTTTCTGGACCAAAGACGCTCAGGTGAAATCAGGCATATACTGCTCTAATTAAAAAACAGCCTCGGTGGAGGCTTTGTACGCAAGGCATCCCAGAAATATTGAACTTATTGCTGCTAAAGGGGGGTTTTACTGGTTATTAAATTCAAGGGTTCACTTACTATCTATCTAATCTTATTATCTATCTATCTATCTATCTATCTATCTAATATCTGTCTATCTTCTGTGTAAAATAAAATGATTTTTATATCTCAGCTGCATTAGGTGATGTTATCCCTTGTAAACACGTATGTATTGCTTTTCTAGAGATACACTTTTGTGCTTTATTGGATATAATCTGGCAGCAGATGAATGTAATCTTTTAATCCAATTTATGTAATCACATCTACAGGAGGCTGAGATCCTGCTACAAAGGTGCTTTCAGGACTGTGTCACACACTCCGCCTGGTTTACTTAAAGGGGTATTCCCCTCTCAAAAAGTGACGGCACATTGCTAGGATATATCATCACGTTAAGATCAGTGATGGTCCGATCTTTGTGACCCCCACAGATCCTGAGAACAAAGGTGCTGCAGCACTGGTGTAGCTCTGCAGATTAGGAACTTAAAGTGCCCCATGTTGTAGGACAATCCAAATTAACTGATGGCGAGGCAAATCAAAGAAGGCAGGGACAACAGAAGTAGGCTATGCCGCTTGTTCAGGCGACTTTACTCCCTGGAAAAAGTCTAAGGCGTACCAATACACCTTAGACTTTTCCCCCACAATCATCAGCACAGTGAGCGCTGTGAACGGCACGGGCAGCGCAGCAATGCTGCCTGTGCCGGAAATAACCTATAACAAAGCCCCTTACAGCAAGGAGCTTTGTTATTGGTTGACTATTGGCACGCCAGAGCCATACAGGTCAGGTCAGGCAGGGAAAGCCGGCGGGAGCTGGAAGGAGGAGGGGACAGCTCCCCAGGGGTGGCTGCAATAAGGAGAGCGGGACATGCTGCCCAAGGACCCTGGCAAACATAACAGGGCCACTGGAGAGCAAAGGAAGGGATTTCCCCCTCCCCCAATCATGGCTCCATCCAGTCTCCCAGTTCTTGGCTCCCGCCCTCCTCCTGTCACCCCACTGGTGACCCTGCTCCCCCCCCCTCCTCGTGTCACCCCACTGGTGACCCTGCTCCCCCCTTCTCTTGTCACCCCACTGGTGACCCTGGCTCCCCCGTCCTCCTGTCACCCCACAGGGGAGAAGCTGAACTGACTCTGCTGACTGTGATGGGATCCTGTCTTTTTACCAGACAAAAAAGTGGTGCATATGAGGCTTTTTTGCCTGATCTTAAAACAGAATCTGCAACAGAGGCTCCAAACGCATCCTCCAACGCAGATGTGAGCGAGTGCAGGCCTATGTATTATGTATTTTAATTACCGTAACGTTCATAATCCTCCTCGGGTAAAAATACTCCTCAAAAATGGTCAGAGAAGTATTTTTACTGTTCTGGAAAAGACGTAGTGCGACCTCTGTATGCAGCGTAGCTTTAAAGGGAGTCTGTCACCAAAGTTGGACATAATAGACCGCTGACATAGCTTTGTAGCATCACTTTAGATGAATGAAACGGTACCTTTGTTGTCTTCTTCAGCGCTTCACCTGCTTCAAAAACGGACTTTTATTTATATGTAAATGAGGGCTCGCAAGTGCCCAGGGCGGAGTTAAGTGCTTTGGAGCCCAGGCTGCTCGGCCTCTTTAGTTCTTATCCCCGCCCCTGTCTCTGCCCGCCCTTCTATTGCCTTTCTTCCTCCTCCTCTGGTAGCGAACTCCTGCGCCTGCGCTCAGCTTTGCCTCGGCGGGGCATGCGCACTGCGATGCCCACTGTGGGAACGGCATCAATGTAGCTACTGCGCATTCCCCGGCTGACGCTGCAAACCCAGCTGTAAGCTGGTGGACATGCGCGGTAGCTACATTGATGCAGTTCCCACAGTGGGCTTCGCAGTGCGCATGCCCCGCGGAGGCAAAGCTGAGCGCAGGCGCAGGAGTTCGCTACCAGAGGAGGAAGAAAGGCAATAGAAGGGCGGGCAGAGACAGAGACAGGGGCGGGGATAAGAACTAAAGAGGCCGAGATGCCTGGGCTCCAAAGAACTTAACTCCGCCCTGGGCACTTGCGAGCCCTCATTTACATATAAATAAAAGTCAGTTTTTGAAGCAGGTGAAGCGCTGAAGAAGACAACAAAGGTACCGTTTCATTCATCTAAAGTGATGCTACAAAGCTATGTCAGCGGTCTATTATGTCCAACTTTGGTGACAGACTCCCTTTAATGGTAAAACTGTAACTGTGACAGGCACAGAAAGTTGGATATTTGTTCAAATGGGGAAGCATTGTGCTTGTTAGGGTGGAACTGTAGCTGCAATTAGAAACGCTGTGACTATGAAGGGGACCCTGTGTCTAAGATGGTAGCACTTGATCATAGACACATGCCGGTTAAATAAATCTACTTCAGGGTGTCTATGATGGAGACACTATGACTGTAAAAGGCTACTGTGGATGCAGCATTGTCACTGCTATGGAGACACTGATGCTAAAATGAGGGCAGCATGGCTTTGCTGGTGGATGTTAAAGGGCATCTGTCAGCAGACTTGTACCTATGACACTGGCTGACCTGTTACATGTGCACTCGGCAGCTGAAGGTATCTGTGTTGGTCCCATGTTCATATGTGCCCGCACTGCTGAGAAAATGATGTTTAATTTGGGTGGCAAATTCCGCAGATACGAGTCGTGGCCTGGAGATGTCATCATGGTGGTCTGAAATGGATGGCCATACTGGGAACTGTAGTTTCACACAGTACAAACTTATATGGCAAGGGCTATATATATATATATATATATATATATATATAATGTGTACTGTGCTTGGTTCTGGTGATTTTATATATAATATATAATGTGTACTGTGCTTGGTTCTGGTGATTTTTAAACAATGGGTTCAGTAAAAATCTGAATTTTCTGAAATTTCTGCTGCCTATTCACTTCAGTGGGAGATTCAGGGTTAATTGTGCCCTATATGCTGCTTCTTTTTTCCATGTGTAAAAAAGCAAATGCACCTCCCCATTGAAAAGAACAGGAGGCTGTTTTGAGGCGTATCTGGAGCATATCTTGAAGCAGAAGCGCTTTAAAATAACCCCCAAAAACTCAGTGTGACAGGCTTGATTTGAGTGTGATGCCGTCACGATAGCTTCTATCCAGAAGGACGGGAACGGGGTATGGCGCTGCACACCCTCCTTCCTCCAGTGTGACGCTCATCTACACGGCTGCAGCTCTGTCAGGCCTCCATGTTGTCAATGAGCCGCCCCGCCCCCTATGTAACAACATTCCTCTAAGCTCCGCCCCCGTGTAATATGGCGCGCCGCCGCCATGTTAGTTCGGGGAGGCGTTTCACAGGTTGTTTTCACCCTCGCCTTCCGCTGCAGCGCTTAGGAGATAATGGGAGGAGCTGCAGCGTGACCCCGCCCCTCCTGTAGTAAGCAGGGCGGGCGGGCGCTCAGCGTGACGCGCTCTGTCAGAAGTGGCAGCGGTAACGCGCAGTGTGGACTAAGAAGATCATGGAGCTGCTCACCTGCTGTGTGCTCCTGGCGCTCGGCTGCCTCCTGTACTTCGTCGTTCAGTTCGTCAGGCTGATGAAAGCCGATGCAGATTTAACTTTACTGTGGGCTGAAAGCTTTGGCAGCTCCCCAGGTAATTATCAGCATATAAACAACGTCACGAGTGTATTATAACCTTATTCTCATCACCATTCTGGTATCCCAGTGTGCTGCCCCGAGGAGAGGTGCAAAAAATAATTCAGGCTTTTTTTTTGTACTTTAAAGGCTTTTTTAAATTTTTTTGTATTTTAAAAACGCAGGACGCACAGGGGGCGTTCTTTTATAGTGTTTTTATTCATTAGGTGCCGTTCACACTGCGGTTATTTATTTTTTATCACAGATTTTGGTGCAGATAGACTCCCCGAAATCCCGCTGGCGACCATGTCCTTTCTGCCTCCTATTCTTTGCAGAAGGATGCAGCGCTATAAATGGCGTAGTGGCGGTTTAATGCTAGGTTCACACAACAGTTAAAGACAAATGTATGACAGATTTTTTTATTTATTTTTTCACACGTCCGTTTTAAAAACAATAATAATCTATGGGGTTATTCACACTGCAGTTTTTTGCCGTCCAGTTTTCACTGACTGCAGCTGCCGTACAATTGAAGGGGACCATTTTTAACATATCCGTTTCTCAAGGGGCATCAGTGAAAAAAAACATTAAAAACTGTTTTACGGTTGTTTACTCAGCCATGCTGAGAACGGACGGAAAAACACCATGAAGAAAAAACACTAGTGGAAAGATACACTGCAGAGAACGCCAGAAAAAAATGCCTTAAAAAATGACAATTGCCCAAAAAAAAACAACAAAACATTGTTATTCTGGCGTGTTTTTACTGCGGGCTCATGCAGAAGAACCTAAGGTCTCCGCAATATAAGGGCACCGACAGCGTGCACTCCGTGGGTCAGATGTGGACCCACTGACTTGAATGTGTCCGCGAACCGCAAAAAACGACAAAAGATTGGACATGTCCTGTCTTTTGCAGTGCGGAGGCTCGGACCTGAAAGCCCACTGAGGCGCTTTGTAGTGGTTCCGTGGGCTTTCGATCTGTGCCTCCACTCTGCAAAAGACAGGACATGTCCAATCTTTTGTCGTTTTTTGCGGTTCGCGGACACATTCAAGTCAATGCAGTCAATTTGATTGCGGTCCACAATACGGGCACGAAGCCCTTACGTTCGTCTGCATCAGCCCTTAGGCTTCATTGATTTCCATCAGTGATTGTGAGCCGAGACCAGGATTGGAGCCTCCACAGACATAAGGTATAAGGGAAAGATCTGCACCTGTTCTGTGTTTAGAGCTGCACCTGGTTTTGGCTCAAATCACTGACCAAATAATTAAAGTGTGAACTACGCCTTAGGCCAAATGCACATAGTGATTTTCTGCTGCATAAGGCCTTATTCACATGCCCGTTGTGTTTATGGATCCGCAAATTGCGGATCCATAAACACACCCTGCCGGCAGCCCCATAGAAATGTCTATTCTTGTCCGCAATTGCAGACAAGAATAGGACATGCTCTACTTTTTTGCGGAGCTGCGGCCGTAAGATCGGCGGCGCGCTCCGCAAAAACTGATGCGGAGAGCACATTGTGTGCTCTCCTCATCGTTCCGTGCCCCATTCACAGTCAATGGGTCCGCATGTATTCCACAGAATTGCGGAATACATGCGGACGACATTGCGGACGTGTGAATAGGGCCTAAGGGTACTTTTACACTTGCGGCAGGACTGATCAGCCTGCCGGATCCGTCCTGACGCAAGTGGCTGTCCCCATTGACTATAATGGGGCGGGGGCGGAGCTACGGCACAGCACTGCACCGCAAAGATCGCCGGACGGAAAAGTCGGACATGCAGGACTTTTTTAGTCCGGCGATCTCCGGCCGTGCAGTGCCCTGCTGCGCCGTAGCTCCGCCCCCCCAGCACGGCAGTGCACGGCCACTTGCGGCAGGACTGATGTGGCAGGCTGAATAGCCTGCCGGATCCATCCTGCCGCAAGTGTAAAAGTACCCGAAGGCCTCATGCACACAAACGTATTTTTTTTTTTTTTTTTTTTTTGCGGATAGGATGCAGATCCATTCATTTCAATGGGTCCGCAAAAAATGCGGACAGCACACCGTGTGCTATCCACATCCATATGTCCATCCCGTAGCCCCACAAAAAAAATATAACATGTCCGTTTTAGGCATTCTTACAATGGATCTGCAAAAAAAAAGTAATTTTTTTTTTATTGCGGATCTGCAATTTGCTGATTGCAAAACACATGCGGTTGTGTGCATGTAGCCTAAAGCCTCATTCACACGTCAGTGTTTGGTCTGTGATTTTGAGCCAAAACCAGGTGCGGATCACAGAACAGGTGCAGATCTTTCGTTATGTCTGCGGAGGCTCCTCTCCTGGTTTTGGCTCACAATCTCTGATCGAAATCACTGACCAAACACTGATGTGTGAATGAGGCTTAGGGCTCCTTCAGACGACCATATAAATAAGTCCGCATCGGAACGGGTGCCGACCCATTCATTTCAAAGGGGCTGCAAAAGATGCGGACAGCACACAGTGTGCTCTCCGCATCTGTGGTTCCGTTTCACGGAAGAAGTTAGAGCGTATCCTATTCTGACAAGAATAGACATTTTCTATTATAGTTGCGGCCATGTGCGGTATGATGCACAGGACCAGGCAGTGTAAATGTGATCTCACATGGGTCTGCCCATCAAAGTTGGAGAGGGTGCAGCAGTTGCAGAAAGAGCAGAGTCTCTAGGTGTAACGGCAACGCCCCCGTTGCTCCTAGAGGCTCATTTACATATATTTAAATTTCATGTTTCTCAGTAATGCGGGCACATATGAACATGGGACCAACACAGATGTCTTCAGCTGTCAAGCGCACATGTAACAGGTCAGCCAGTGTCATAGGGTACAGATCTGCTGACAGATGCCCCTTTTAAGTGGCTTTTTTGGGGTCTCTGCATTTTGCTGAAGCTTCTCGTGTTATATATTACATATTTGTAGGGGCCCCAAAAGAGAAATTCAAACTATGGCTATTGAAGTTATGGGACTACACTTCCCCAGGACTGTGCTTGTAGTCCCACCACAGCTGTGAAATAACTGGATATAGGTGATGTTCAATAATTGATCTAAAAAGAATAATATTGTGGTTTGTTTTTTTTTGTGTGTTTTTTGCAGAAAGTAAGCTGCGTGGTAGCGTTGTCTGGGTCACCGGTGCGTCCAGCGGTATCGGCGAAGAATTATGTTACCAGCTCGTAAAATTAGGTGCCTCAGTAGTCCTTTCTGCCAGAAGAGAAGCGGAACTGTTGAGAGTGAAAAAGAAGTGTCTTGGTATGAAATTTTTACCTACATAAATGTAAAGTCTCTCTAGTGAAGCTGAACTTGTGGCCCCTGCGAGATTGCAGTCAGTGGGGGGTCCCGCCTCCCGGACCCTCATCACATCACACGTGTGCCATGTATCCTGGTGTCTACCTGACATCTCGTTGATTGTCTGTTATTTCCCGTAGAAGCTTATATTCTTCTGCCCTGAACACACAGAGGCTGGAATTTTCTGCTGCAAACTGGGTTTCCTGCTGTTTCAAAAAATTGTGCAACTTTTTTTTCTTTTTTCCTCCCACCTTACTGTAATGTGACACATGCTGGTGTGTAAAAGGGGATTAGTCATGCTATAAAAAAAAAAGTTGCACAAATATATGTTCTGAGAGAAAAAAGAAACTCGTGGTTCAGAAAAATATTAGAAAATACAGACTTTGGGAAGTAGGGCACGGCCAGACGTGGCGCAGATGCTGCGGAGTCTGTGCAGCAAACCATTCGCAGCGTTTACCGAAGCAGCAGCCTGAAGTGTCTTGTGCTGCAAGTTTTTATTCCGCAGCATGTACATTTATACCACAGGTTTTAATCATGACTTTAACCATTGCAATGCAAGGGTTAAAAGCAGTGGAAGACCTGCTGCCATGTCGACAGCAGTACTACCACAGAAAAAAACAGCCCATTTTTGGGCAATTTTTGCAACGTCTGGTTACAGAGAAACCAGCTTCTGAATTTCCGTGTGAACACACCCTTAGGGCTCATGCACACGGCCTGTATGCGGAACCATTCATTACTATAGTGCTGCAAAAAAAAAACTCCAAAAAACAGAAATATCTGACTGCATTCCGTGTCCGTAAGTCTGCATGTCCGTTCCACAAAAAAATAGAACATGTCCTATTGTTGTCCGTTTTGCGGACAAGGACAGGCATTGTTACAAAGGATCGGCCCAAAAAACTGATGCAACTCAGATGTCACACGGATGTCTGTTTTTTTTTTTTTTTTTTGTGCACCACAAAATACATACCGTGGTGTGCATGAGCTCTTAGGCATGTGTTTTTTATCCGCATGCTATCCAAATTTTTTGTTTTAGGAAAATATGGAGCAAGAGCTCCTGCCGTCCAGTGAGTACGATTAAGTGATGCACTGGGAATGCAAAGCTAGGAAATGGGTGCTTTATTGGCAATGCGTTTCGTCACTTGAATAGGGAGTTCGTCAGGTCATGTAAAGTGTTACAAACATTGCATTTACAACAAGGAGGCAAGAGTCGCACCACGAGGAGAAGGAGGGAGGAGAGTGGGGTAATGGTCAGAGAGAGATGTGGGGTTAACCTACTTTCACATTATCATTTTCAATTCCGCTATTGAGATCCTATGACGGATCTCAATAGCGGAAGAAAATGCGTCAGTTTTGTTCCCATTCATTGTCAATGGGGACAGAACTGAACGAAACTGAATGCACCAAAACGCATTCCGTTCCGTTTGGCTGCGTCTACATCGCAGACAGAAAAATGCTGCAAGCAGCGTTTCTCTGTCCGCAATGTGGTGCGGAGCAAGATGGATCCATCCTGACACACAATGTAAGCCAATGGGGACGGATCCGTTTTCTCTGACACGAAAGAAAACGGATCCGTCCCCAATTAACTTTCAATGGTGTTCAAGATGGATCCGTCATGGCTGTAGAAGACGTAATACAACCGGATCCGTTCATGACGGATGCAGGCGGTTGTATTATTGTAACAGAAGCGTTTCTGCAGATCCATGACGGATCTGCAAAAAACGCTAATGTGAAAGTAGCCTTACACATACAAGATAAAAACTGCACAAAGCCGTGTGTAAACATGTCAGTCAGCAGATCCAAGCAACAGAAACTGGGCCAGATTTATCGTTAGGATGTGCCAGAGCCTTGAGGCGAAAAAGTTGCAAACAGCATGTTTGCGACTTTTTCAACACCATTTGCACAAAGTTTTTTTTCTTTTTTGCGCAAGTGGCTTTTCACCGCTGGCCTCCTCAAGCAGAAAAGCGGCAGGATGGTGGCTCAGCCACTTGGCATCTTCTATGACAGTTTTCTTGGTGGTGTAAATTTAATTTGAGGTGATAGCATGTGTCTTGTCATAAATTAGGCGCAGCATCCGTGTCCGTATACTCTGCCACAGTATTTAGACAAAAAAAGAAAAAAATCAGTGTCAATATTCTTATTCAGTCCATTTGGCTGTAAAGTCAACAGTTGAAAAATCCTAAAAGCCTTGCGCTGTTTCAATTTCACTGTAATCTGTCGATAATAACTGCTATCTGGATTTTTGTAGCACCCAACCTGGCTCAAAAATCTTCCTTTTGGGCAATTCAAATGCATTCGTGAAAACTGTTCCTATGACACCACATTCAGCAAACAGGGAAAAATCTTTGAAAACCATTTGAGATACAGTGCCTTGCAAAAAAAAGTTGACTTTTTCGTGTTTTGGTGCCTCACAACCTGGAATTAACATGGATTGTTTGAGGATTTGCATCATTTAATTTACAGAAGATTTTTTTATTAATTTTTTTATTGTGAAGCAAACAACAAATAGGACAAAATAACAGAAAAAGTCATTGTGCATAACTATTCACCCCCTTAAAGTCAATACTTTGTAGAGCCGCCTTTTGCTCTAATCACAGCTCCAAGTCTCTATGAGCTTCCCACATCTTACCACTGGGATTTTTGCCCATTCCTCCTTGCAGAACTGCTCCGGCTCCTTCAGGTTGGATGGTTTGCACTTGTGAACAGCAATCTTTAAGTCTGACCACAGATTTTCTATTGGATTAGGATCTGGGCTGTGACTCGGCCATTCCAACACATTTACATGTTTCCCCTTAAACCACTCAAGTGTTGCTTTAGCCGTGTGTTTGGGGTCAGTCCTACTGGAAGGTGAACCCCCGTCCTAGCCTCAGATCACGCACAGAGTGGTATAGGTTTTGCTCAAGAATATCCCTGGATTTAGCACCATCCATCTTTCCCCTACCTCTGACCAGTTTCCCAGTTCCATCCCCCCAGCATGATGCTGCCACCGCCATGTCTCACTGTGGGGATGGTGTTCTTTGGGTGATATGATGGGTTTGCGCCAGACATAACGTTTTCTTTGATGGCCAAAAAGTTCAATTTTAGACTCCTCAGACCAGAGCACCTTCCTCCATACATTTTGGGAGTCTCCCACATGCCTTTTCGCAAACTCACAACGTGCCTTTTTGTTTTTTGCTGAAAGTAATGGCTTTCTTCTGGCCACTCTGCCATAAAGCCCAACTCTATGGAGCGTACGGCTTATTGTTGTCTTATGTACAGATCCGCCGGTCTCTGCTGTGGAACTCTGTAGCTCCTCCAGGGTTACCTTAGGTCTCTGTGCTGCCTCTCTGATTGATGCCCTCCTTCCCCGGTCTGTGAGTTTTGATTGACGGCCGTCTCTTGGCAGGTTTGCTGTTGTGCCATATTCTTTCCATTTGGTTATGAAATTTTTTATTTTTTTTTCTTCTTCTTTTAAAACTATAGGGAAATCTAAAACAATACGTTTCCATCCACTAAATGTATCTGTTTTTTCAGATACTTCTTGCTTCCTTCAATACACTTCAAAAAAAAATTTTTAAACTAAGGTTTTACAAAAACATTTACATTCTTTGTTAAAAAAACACACCTGTCAAATGTATATGTTAAAAAGATAAATAAGCACTAAACTGCATTTTTTTTTTTTTTTTTTTACTGTATGTCTATGATGAACAGCAAAAACCAGATGTGAACATTTCCCAAACAATGTTTTTGTTGCCAGACCAAATCAAAACGATTTTATCATCTGTAACGGGCGAATCCTTCAACATTAACTCTTTTGTAAACTGCAGTTGTTTGGATTAGGCTACTTTCACACTGGCGTCTTGTGCGGATCCGACATGTATCTGCACAGACGGATCCGCACTGATAATACATCCGCATGCATCCGTTCAGAACGGATCCGTTTGTATTATCATGAACATAGGCAATACGAATCCGTCTTGAACACCATTGAAAGTCAATGGGGGACGGATCCGTTTTCTGTTGTCATATTGGGTCATTGAAAACGGATCCGTCCCCGTTGACTTACATTGTATGTCAGGACGGATCCGTTTGGCTCAGTTGCAAGCAGCGTTTTGGTGTCCGCCTCCAGAGCAGAGTGGAGACTGAACGGAGCCAAACTGATGCATTCTGAACGGATCCTTATCTATTCAGAATGCATTGGGGCAAAACTGATCCGTTTTGGACTGCTTGTGAGAGCCCTGAAACGGATCTCCAAAGCGGATCCAAAAACGCCAGTGTGAAAGTAGCCTTATATAATTTATTTGTTACACAGTTCATGTAATCTGCAATATATCAGTCGCACTTTACAACATTTTCATTGCTGACATAATCAGTATAGATTTAAAGGCTATGTACACCTCCGGGGGCAATTTTTTGAGATTGCATTTTACTCATTTTGGGCTAAAAATCATTTTTTAATTGGTCTTTATTAAATTCAGACGTTTTTGGACATTTGCCTATTTCCCCTATGCAAAGTTATAAACTTCTCACTTTATTTCACTTGAAAGGGTTAACGTGCACTGTTTAATGCTGTGTAACTGCATTTTATATGTATGTTGTGATATATATTACTGTTCATTTGCACTGTATTTGTGAGGCTCTGTGGAAAGGGTTAATGAATACTGAAAGACTTTTGGGACTTTGAATAAGAAGCTGGTAATTTTCCACAGCTGCCATAGGGTTTAAAGAAAGCCAAGTTTTGGAGAGAAAAGCAGATGTTGTTTACCACCAAAACCAGACAGACAAATCTCTGGTTTAGCTGTTTTTGTCCAAACTGCTGTGTCATTGCCATTGAGTAGCATTAAAGCTCTAATGTAAGTCTGAGAGACTGAAATAGTAACAATGTATCTGTTTGTGCTAAGCTTCTCCACTCCCCACCTTCCACTAGAAGGTTCCAGTCTAGCTAGAAATGGTAGATAAGGAGAGCAGTGAGAGCCCCTAGTGTTCTGCATTTAGGGACCAGTGCTAGGAGGAAAAGACTCATGCCAGCCTGCATGAGTGACCAGCAGAAGACGCTGAGATGGGGATGCTGAGCCACAGACCATGGGTCACCAGCCCTTTGACCAAGGAGCCACCCAGTCTTCAAAGCTACAGACCGTGGACCTCCAGCCTTTGGCCAGGGTACCAGCCTTCTGCAAGAGACAGATGCACAGCTATCTCAGGCCTTTCCTCAGCATTAAACCCTTCTGCCTGGATGGAGACTGGAGAAGCCAGCCCTATTCCTCACCTGTTTTTTTTTTTTTTTTGCACCTGAATTCCTCCCGTAAATAAGCATACTGGTTTACTGCAGACCCTGACTCTCTTTACTTATTTCCCATTCGGTCGCACCACCCCTTACCATCCTTTTCAGAGAACAGCAACTCGTTGTGGTGACACCTTAATGTTGTCCAAAGGACCAGCGTAGCGTTGAGGCTACCCCAAACCCGGCCACTGCATGTGAATGCTACATTTACTTTTAACTGTTATCTGTAAATTACTAAGAGGTCGCAAACACTTACTTAAGCCACATTCTTATCAGTTAGATAAGTGTTTATAAGGTCAGAGAGCAGAGATAAGGAGCCATCTGATACCTGCCTGACAGACCGGAGTAAAAATCCTGCTAATCTCAGCTGTGTACAGAGAAAAGGACTCCATATTTTTAATAAAGACCAATTGATTTTTTTTTTTTTTACCTCCTAATCGGTACAGTGCAATAATAATAAAAAATTGCCCACAATGGTGTACATAACCTTTTTAAGGCCCCTCTTTCACATCAGCGTTTTTGCTTTCCGTCCTAGAGTTCTGTCCTCGGGGGTCTAGGACGGAAAGATACTGATCAGGATTATCCTAATGTATTCTGAATGGAGAGAAATCCGTTCAGGATGCATCAGGATGTCTTTCGTTCAGTATGTGGACGTTGACAAAACCGCAGCATGCTGCGGATTTGTCTTCGTCCAAAAATCCGGAAGACATGCCGTAACGCCGGACCTGGAATTAATGCCCATTGAAGTGCATCAATCCGGATCCAGAATTAAGCTAAACATTGTTTCGGCGCATGGTCGGATCCGACGTTTAGCTCTGCGCATGCGCCGCAGCAGTTCCGATCGGGGCCCCGGTGTAAGCTGGGGCTCCCATCGGTTACCATGGCAGCCAGGATGCTACTGAAGTCCTGGCTGCCATGGTAAGTACTCCGCAGCAGCGGGCGCTTCTACATGACGTCACAGGTCCGGGCGGCTCATTGATCTATGCTCTGCGCGGACCTGTGACGTCATGAAGGGGCTGCCGCAGCGCAGGTAAGTACACTGCTGCGGAATACCATGGCAGCCAAGACTTCAGTAGCGTCCTGGCTGCCATGGTTACCTGAAAGCATATTGAAGACTGATCAGGATCCTGATCAGTCTTCAAATGCTTTCAGGCGACTTGCGTTCTGACGGATCCGGCGGGCCGGAAGCTCAAAACGCAAGTGTGAAAGTGGCCTAAGGTATCAAACAGCAACCCTAAACATATTGGGGGGGGGGGGGGGATTTATCAAGACTGGCTTTCCCGTACACCAGTCTTGTTTCGATTCTGCCTACGCTGGAGTAAGATGCCCCTAATTTATTAAGAGGCAGACGTCTTTTAATAAATTACCGTAGTCGCATCTCTGCCACTCCACCGGAAACTTGAGTTGATAAAATAAATGTCTCCCTGTGCTCCGGTGCACTGGCATGTTCCCTTGCTCCATAATTTTCCTCAATCCTCTTCATCGCGTGGAGGGATCCTCCCGGCAGATGCCTCTTTGCCTATTTATATACTTCACCCCAGAGTTGTGGCCGGCTGCCACAGCCACTCAAGGCAATCCTCTGTCCTGATGCGCTAACTACTGTGCTTGTAGCTGACCCCAGCGATCCTCCTTTATGGAAACTCCCTTTATTTGTGTCTTTTTTTTTTTTGTTGCAGATAGCACACTGACCTATTAATTTCTATGGGGCCATGCACACATCCATATTTTTGCGGAGCTGCGTGGTCTTTCAACAAATTATAGAGCAAGACCAGTTTGGTCCGTATTGAAGGGATTGGGTAAAATTCAAAATGCACATGGACTGAAATACGGATATGGCTGTGTGCATGAGGCTTCAGTGATGCAAAAATGGAGCAGGGAAGTGGCTGAAATGGTAAATTCCCTCCCCGTCCCCATCATGAAGATGAAGAATATTACAGTATTGTAGATAGACTTGATGCCACGTCACTCGGACCACGTTAGTATTTTGTGCCAGAAAGCGTCACATATTGTTCTGAGTCAGGCCTCATGCACATGGCTGTAGCCGTTTTTGCAGTACACAAATTGCGTATCCGCAGAACACGGATATCGCCCATGTGTTCCTCATTTTGCAAAACGGAACATCCTACCCTCTATAGAACCGTAAAACAGACATGAATAGGACATGTTCTCATGGGCATAGCACATAGGTGTGCGGTCTGCATCTTTTGCGGCCCCATTAAAGTGAATGGGTCAACATCCGATTGAGGATTAGATACGGACCAAACATTATTTTTTTTTTTTACCATCTGCATAGACACTTGACTTCAGTCTGACCGATCCATTCGTCATATAAGCGAGACAATTTATTTACAGTGTCTGTAAGTTTGCTTGAAGAAGTAGCATACGGCACGATTTCTCCCTGCAAATATGACCTGAAGCTACTTTGAAGTCTTCAAATGCAGATGGGATTAGAAATTCGTGGTAGGATTGCTCGCTAATTTAGTCCTGTGATAAGAAGATCGCAGTGTCACTTTGCAAATGATTGTGAATGAGGTTGCATTATGGCAAACCCATCCAAACCTGCTGGATTTTTGGGTGCACATCACATGCAGCTTTGTCAGCATAGCCTTCAATGTCTGTATGTCTTGATCTGAAGAAGGGACCGTTATGGCCCCGAAACGCGTAATCTGTGGAAACTATGAATGAATTCCTAAAAGCTATAAACTTACCTTTAAGCCTGGACCTTCCTGGTTGCGCCTCTGCTGACCCGAATGTGCTTCTACATTTTTAGACTTAAATGTAAGTAGACTGTGACTCACTTGTGGCATGTCTGCAATTTATTTTTATTTTTTTAATACTAATGGGTGTTCCAAGCCATTAATGTTACAGCCAAGTGACACCACAAAATAGTTGTGCAACAGCGAGTCGTGCTGAGAACAATGATGTTTTAAGGCCTCTAGGAGCAACGGGGGCGTTGCCATTACTCCAAGAGGCTCGGCTCTGTCTGCGACACCCTATGCACCTTGACAGGGCAAGTCGGTGTAAACATGATCACGCCTGGCCCTGACTTCTCCTAAAGTCAATCAAAGCGCAGAAGGCACAGCAGTTGCAGAGAGAGCAGAGGCTCTAAATGTAACCGCAATGCCCCTGTTGCTCCCAGAGGCTTATTATCAAGTGAATGGGTCTGCATCCATGATGCGGGGTGCACACAGCCGGTGCCCTTGTATTGCGGACCCGATGTTTGTGGGCTGCAATACGGCATGGCTGCATTTGCGGCCAATTATAGGGCATGTTCTACCTTTTGCAGAACTGACATATGGATACAGAAAGCACACAGAAGACATAAGCCCATGTCCTGTGCATGAGTCCTCACTCACAGATTCACATCTATGTCCGGTGTCCTGCCCAGATTCTGTTATGTTTGACAGCAAAAATAGAACAGCACAGAGCGCCCACCGGTTTTCTCCATAGTCGTCTTTCATTTGTAGGTTGTATACGCATACGTCGTGACCCATGTACCAGTCGTTGGGGAGTCATCTGCAGTTTCACAATAGATCTCTGCCCAAATTGCATCTGTTACCAGCAGGAATAAGTAACGTAATGGTGCAGGCAGCTGCAGAGAATTTAAATTCCCCGGAGCTGCGCTCTGCAGAATACTGATGCTGTGTATAGCCACTTGTAGTTTATCACGTTGACAATTGTTGAATTGGCTCCTTACACTTCAATATGATCATGTTATGACCTAAAATTAATTATTGGTATGTAATGATTTTTTGTCAGAGATTAGCAGTTTGGAAGAGAAAGATCTGTTAGTTATTCCTCTCGATCTGACTGATTTGAGTACGCACAAGTCTGCAACGGACAAGGTCATCCAGCATTTCGGAAGAGTAAGTATACATTATAATGTGATACAGGTCTAAGCCAGGGATCATTTACCTAGCACGCAGCTGTTGTCAAACTGCAACTCCCAGCATGCACATTTACTCATAGAAAGGAAAGGAGGATTCTGGGAGTTGAAGTTTCCGAACAGCTGGAGAATGCTGATCCCTTATTCAGGCGGCTGGCCATGAAAAAACGATTTGTTTCCTAGTTATACCTGTACTCCTTCTTTGGAAATTGCTGAGTAGCAGCCAAAACGTACAAAACAACAAGGCCTTTCGATCTGATAGAAGTATACGGCCACAGACAGTCGTGAAACATTTTGGAACAGTGCAAGAACCTGCCAACAAGCATTCAGTCCTGCTGCAGCTCCGCCACAAGGGGAACTAGGTATTCAATGCCCTGTGAAATCAATATTCTGTGCAATGCCACTCTTCACTTCATCTAATTTATGGGGCAGCATCCTCCAATTAATTTATAATTCCGTAATGCAGTATTTGAGAATGGGCCTTCTTAAACCTTGAGATTTGCACTGGATTCTAGTCCTATAGGGATGATGGCTGCATCAGGTCAGATACCTTAAGGCTACAGGTCTATGACTGGGATTACAAGGGTTGTCCAGGATCAGAAGAAAAACAATGGCCTCTTATCTTCCATGGTTGTTTTTGGGATTGCGGTTATGCACTAATCACTTGAAAGAGGTTGAAATATCCTATGGACAAAAGCGGTGCCTTTTCCGGCAAACATGCATAGGGCCCCTCCGTTCATTTCTTGGGAATTCTGGAGATAGCTGAGCTCTGTACTTGGCTATCTCTGGATCTCCCATAGAGATGAATGGAGTGGCCACCCGCATGTACTACTAGCCCTCCGTTCATTGCAGGGGGTACCGGGCCCTGTTTTCTTAACAGGTGGGAGTCCCAGCGATAGGACCGTCACCAATCAGAAGTTATAGTGGATGGGGATAACTATCAAACTACCGGAATACCCCTTTAATCATGGACAACCTGTTTTTAATCATGAGCTTCGATTTATGAAGCTGTAAAAATATGATGATTGTTGTCTCCTGTTCACTTCTTGCAGATTGACATCCTAGTGAATAACGGTGGACGGTCCCAGCGCTCTCTGTTTGTGGATACAGACCTGAATGTTTTTCAGGGATTGATGGAGCTTAATTATATAGGGACTGTTTCCATAACTAAGCATGTCCTACCTCACATGATTGAGAGGAAGAAAGGAAAGATCGTCACCATCAGCAGCATTACAGGCCTGGTCGGAGTGCCCCTGTCCACGGGATATGCCGCCAGCAAGCACGCGCTGCAGGTAAGTCTGTCACCTAGTGTTTGATAAATGGCTTCATATCATTTAGGCAGATATTTGAGGCTTTCTTGGACACGAAAACTGTTAATCAGTGCTTGAATTTACATCACTCCTGTTCGCACTTCCAGTTCTGTGATCTACCAGTTCCAGATTTTTATAGGGGCATTGGCCCATAATTACTATTGTGGCTGCATCTGAATTGAGGCATAAATTATGCCAAAACTTGTTGCAGAATGGCACATCTTACTTTACATGTATTTATAAAGCAAGAAAGCTGAAAAGAATAATCCATTGCCTTGTCTGCTAAGAGACATGGCTTTGTGGAAAAAGGAATGCGGCTTAAAGTCTATGTACACGGCATCCTTTTTTCTGTACAGAGCTGACGTGCTCTAGTAGAACCCGTTGGATTTTTGTGTCTTTTCCGTCAGACCAGGAGCAGACAGGCTCCTTATCTCTGCTCTCTGAACTCAGCTCAGTTCTTATCTTACTGATAAGAGTGTGGCTTAAGTAAGTGTTTATGGCCTCTCAGTAGTTTAGAGATGAGGTTTATGAGATGGGCACAAAGTAAACATACTGCTCACACAGCTAGAAAAACTGTTAACACTTTGTGACCGAACAGCTCAATATTTTTAATAAGGGCCAATTGATAAAATGATTTTTAGCCAAAAATGAGTAACATGCAATTATAAAATTTGTTTTGTGGAAAGATGTTACTTGCAGGTCAGTAATAAATTGAAAAGCCCTACAAGCACTGCATATTTTGTAGGGGTGTTTTAAGACAGTCTCTCTGTTTTTTGCACCCTGCCTTTTTTTTTTTTTTTTCTTCATTCATTCTTTATTTTTTTATGCAGCATTCCTTGTGTATGGCATGTTTTCTGAAAAAAATAAATAAATAAATAAAGATTGGGACTAAATAGCCATCCCAAAAAACCCTAGTAAAAACATGAATTTCACGGCGTCTTTTAAAATCCTAAAATACACCAAGAAATAGAGTATTGGCAACTATTTAATGGTGCATCAGCCACTGTGATAAATCTAGTGGACAGTTATGCTCTAACTATTAGACGGGATGAATAAATCCTCCCCATTGTGTACACCCAAATCACAGTCTGCATATAAAGACATAACTGCAACTATTTGAGGTGAATAGCGTGTTGAGATTGATCTTCTGCTCCCTAGGACAAGGGTATACTGCCAGTGAACAGGAAAGGAAGTGTAGTCATGGGGATACAGGGTCACAGTTGTTGCAGACATTTTATCTTGTGATGTCAAGCAAGAAAGTAGGCTGTTAAAGGGGTTTTCAGATTCTTTTATACTGATGACCTTTCCTCTGGATAAGGCCTCATGCACACGGCCGTTGTGCTGCCGTTTCGTGTATTGTGCCCCCTAACAATAATGATGCCCCTCAGATAGTATGATATTCCTATAGTGCTCCACAGAGTATGATACCCCTAAGTGCACCCTCACAGCAGGGTGATCTCTTGGTGCCCCCGCACATTATGATGCCTCCTTTATGCTCCCCAAAGAGTGCCCCTCTCTGTGCACCTTCACAGTTGTAATGCTCTTTGTGCCCCTTTCACAGTAATAATCCCCATTGCGCCCCTTCATAGTAATAATCCCCATTGTGCCTCCTTCACAGTAATAATGCCCCTCAATAGTAGTAATGCCCATTGTACCCCCTTCAAAGTAATAATGCCCATTGTGCCCCTTTAATATTATTAATGCCCTTTGTGCCCCCTCCATAGTAGAAATCCCCATTGTGCCCCTTAAAAGTAGTAATGCCCTCTGTGATAGTAATGCTTATTGTGCCCCCTTCACAGTAATAATGCCCTCTGTGCTCCCTTCATAGTAGTAATGCCCTCTATGCACTGTGACCCCTCCAGAGTAGAAATGCCCATTGTGCCCCCTTAACATTAGCAAAACCCATTGTGCCACCTCTGTGTTAAAAAAAATAAACACAGTAACTATTCACCTTGTCCCGTTCCTGAAGCTCACAGTCCTCTCTCCTCTGCAGACACTGATCGCTCTGCAGCACTGTGTGGGCGGAGCATACGCAGATTACCGGGCTGCAGGCTCCACCCACACAGGCCAGCAGAGCGATCTGTGCCTGCAGGCTGAATGATGGAGCAGGAAGAAGTCTTCCTGTTTCACCATTTAGAGCGCCGCCAGCCTGAAGGAGGGGAGGAGCGCGGGGAGCTTAGCGGTGAGTGACAGGAAATCAGCCCCTATGTATTGATGTAAGCGCTCATTGCTTCTGGACTGGCGGCACCCGGGGGACCCCCCCCCCCACTTGGCACACCACTGCAGGGGTCCGGACAGCTGGCAACTGTGGTCCGAGTCTGCCAGTTGAGTACCCCTGGTATATACTGTATGTTGAATATGCCATAAATACAGTATTTCAGTTGGTAACACCCCTTTTAAGTTTTATTTACGGCCCTTGTCGTTGGTTCAGTCTGACAATGTGGCCCCTAACTCGAAAATGTTGTGCTCCCCTGCTATAAATGATGCACATAATTGGTCTTTTTTCTTTAAAAATCTTATTGTTTCTTGTTTTGCAGGGGTTTTTTAATAGCCTGAGAATTGAGCTGGGAACTTATCCAGATATTGCAGTCATTAATATATGCCCAGGACCTGTGCAATCAAAAGTCGTAGAAAATGCTTGTACTGAACGGTTTGAAAAGGTAAAATCTTGTACGTTCCCTGCAGACCTAAGTGTGTTTCATGCGGCTACTTGGCGTCTGTGCCTCTTGTAAATTAGTGCTAGGTCAGATTCTGAGTTACATAAATCTCTTGACTATTGAATTCAGGTTTACTTTCAGCATCTTTTATTCCAGGCACTGTTGGAAACGCAATGCCATGTGTTGTAGGCATCCCCACCTTGGAAGGGCCTATAGCACAGTCCATTGTGAATAGGAAATCTTTGTAAGGCTGCAATCAGATGGCCACTATAGGGGATCAGTATGTTTAGTGCCAAAAACCGTATTGGATCCCGTTTGGAGAAATGAGAGAAAAGTTTACTAAAGACATTTTTGGGGAAATCCTTCCCTGTTTTGTTCTGAAAGGTTCCAAACCCACCCTGGCTCCATATATAGTCCCGGATCACTGACCTCTATATACAGTGGCATGCATAAGTTTGGGCACCTCTGGTCAAAATTAATATTCCTGTGAACAATCTCATCTGAGACAATGGGGGCATATTGCTAGAATATGTCCCCATTGTCTGATAGGTCTATCTTCTAAACGGAGCCCCAAAAGTGGTGGAGGGCGCACTGCGCATGTTCAGCCACTCTCCATTCATTTCTATGGGGCACCCAAAAATAGCCTCAGTTATTTCCGTCGGGCCCATAGAAGTGAATGGGAGTGGTGGCCAGTCATGCGCAGTGTGCTCCCATTCACCTCTATAGGGAGAGCGCATTGGTGGGGGCTGGATCGGAGTCCTCCAGCCACCACTTTGGCCCGCTCTGTTCTCTCTATAGGTGGGACCCACACCTATCAGACAATCGGGACATATCCTAGCGATATTCCCCCATTGTCTCAGATGAGAAAACCCCTTTAAGCAAGTTGAAGATTTAAAGATGACACATTCCCTTCGTATTGTAAGTAAGAACTATTTTTTATTTTTATCTTTTACATTTTCAAAATATCAAAAGAGGGCTGAAGCAAAAGTTTGGGCACCCTGCATGGTTAGTGCCTAGTAGTACCCTCCTTGCAAAAGTCTTCCATTTCAGAGATTACTGGGCCGTCTTGCATGCACTGCTCTTCTGTGGTCTATCCAGAGATTTTCAATGTTCAGATCAGGGGACGGTGAGGGCCATGGTAAACCCTTCAGCTTACACCTTTTGAGGTAGTCTATTGTGGATTTTAAGGTGTGTTTGGGATCATTATCCATTTGGTGTTATGTTTGCTTCTTAACCCTAACAGGCTATTTAAGGTCTGAGACCTCGTTCAAGGTTATGTGAGCGCTCAACTCCTTGGGTTCCCATACCTTTGCAATGTACTCCTTTCGTTTTTTTTTTCCACTCTAAAACCAAATTAATACACTGATATTGTGTGTGTTTTATCTTTAACTTAAGCAAGTTGAAATGATCTCCAAATTGCATAAACTGTTCACGGTATTTAACCAGGGGTACCCAAACTTTTGCATGCCACTGAAAGCTTCATAAGCCCAGTTTCACGCATATGCTGCAAGTCCTGGCCCAGCTTCCGGTCTGACCTGAACTGACCACATAATGGGGAGCTGTCATTTGAGGTCTTGTGGCTACTTAAGCACAAATGCGCTCATTTTACGCTTCTATGAAACTGGCCGAAGTCGTTTACAAGGAAGGAATGCAAAACTACAGGTTTTGGCTTTAGCTGCTTGTTTGATCCATGGCCTAGGCGGCTGTGACACACTATGGACGCCTGTTATGGACATTGTGTAACTGGACGATAATGCAATAAAAAATTTAATAAAGTTATATTGTCTTTGTGAGAGTAGAGGTGAACTTTCTTATGTTCTTGTCTTTGTCACAGTCTGTTGAAGCACACACGGATCAAACGTATAAGATGCCGACAGACCGCTGCGTCCGTCTTATTTTGGTTTCGGCTGCAAATGACCTGAAGGAAGTCTGGATTTCAGACCAGCCCTATTTAATTATATATTACATCTGTCAGTATGCTCCCACATGGGGATTTTGGATTTTGCAGAGAAGTGGTCAGAAGAGAATACAGAACTTTAAAAGTGGAATAGTAAGTGCCCCATGTAAAATGTACATCGTCCGCTTTTTAGGTTGCGAAGAAGCGAGGGATATGTGCAGAGCAGCTCAAGATGGTAAGGACCACTTACATCCTGTCCATGCTAACCCAACATGGCAACTTTAATGGGTCCTGCAACATTGCTGAAGACTTTGCATTATGTGGCAGGGCCTACAGAATGTTTCTGTAGTAAGTGCGATTTCCATCGGGAGGTTTGTTAATAATATAATTGGGGGTGTACATTACAATGTTTTTAATGTAATGTTAATTCAACAGACCCCTGAAAGTAGAACATGGATTCATATTGTCATATTACACTTTTGCTGTATTTTATAGATCTTAGAATGCATTTTTTTTTTTTCTTGTACTTGTATAGCGCTGACATATTCCGTAGCGCTTTACAGACATTAACATCAAGTTGTCTCCAGTGGGGCTCACAATCTAAGTTCCTTATCAGTATGTCTTTGGAGTCTGGGAGGAAACCAGAGTACCCAGAGGAAACCCACACAAACATGGGGAGAACATACAAACTCCATGCAGATATTGTCCTTGGTCGGATTCAAACCTAGGACTCTTCCAATTACTTTTATTGTGAACAGTTAAGCGGGTTGAAGATGAAATGAGCTGCAAAAGGCATAACGTTAAAGATGACACATTCCCTTTGTATTTTAAGCATAACCTATTTTTATTTTCACTTTTTTTAGGTTTTCAGTATTAAAAAAAGAAAAAGGGCCAGAAGCAAATATTGGGCACCCTGCATGGTTAGTACCTAGTAACACCCCCTTTGGCAAGCATCACAGCTTGTAATCACTTTTGTAGCCAGCAAAGAGTCTTTAAGTTCTTGTTTAAGGGATTTTCATCCATTCTTCCTTTCAAAAGTCTTCCAGTTCTGTGAGATTCCTGCGACGTCTTGCAGGAACTATTCTTTTGAGGTCTATCCACAGATTTTCAATGATGTACAGATCATGGGTTTATGAGGGCCATGGCAAAACCTTCAGCTTGGTCTTTGTATTTTTTTTAGGTTGCCATTTCCTCAGTTTGAAATGAAATTAAAGGGGTTCTGCAGCTTGTTTAAACTGATCTATCCTTTGGCTAGATCATCAGCATCTGATCGGCAGGAGTCCGACACCCGGGACCCCTGCCGATCAGCTCCTGCAGCCTTCTCACTGTTCACCGCAGGACCAGTGACGTCACGACTTGTATCAACTGGCCTGGACGCGGCTAAACTCTGTTCACTTGAATGGAGCTTAGCCGCGCCCAGGCCAGTTGATACAAGTCGTGACGTCACTGGTCCTGCGGTAAACAGTGAGAAGCTGTGGCGCTCCAATAGCGCTGCTGCCTTCTCAAACAGCTGATCGGCGGGGGTCCCGGGTGTTGGACTCCCACCAATCAGATGCTGATGATCTATCCAAAGGATAGATCATCAGTTTAAACAAACTGCAGAACCCCTTTAAGAAATGACAGTTAGCAAGAACAGTGGAGGTCAAGAGAAGGTCTGATTGCTAGAAAGGCAGAACCCCCCCCCCCCCCCTCTTGACTGCAAAAGACATCCAGAAAGATTTAGCAGAATCTGGAGTTGTAATACATTGTTCTACTGTTCAGTGACACCATAATTATCAGAAGAAAACCTCTCCTGCGTCCTCGCCACAAAATTCAGTGTCTGAAGTTCGCAAAAGAACATCTAAACAAGCCTGATGCACTTTGGAAACAGGCCGTGTGAAAGGGGTTGTCCAGGTTCAGAGCTGAACCCGGACATATCCCCACTTTCACCCAGGCAGCCCCCCTGACTTGAGCATCAGAGCAGTTCATGCTCTGATGCTCTCCTTTGCCCTGAGCTAAATCGCTAGAGCAGCGCTGTAAAATGGCTAGGGCAGCGCTAAAACCCGCCCATCAGAGCCGGCGTTGTCACCGAACACACTGCTGGGTGGAAGCCTCCGTCCGCCAGTAAATAATGTAAATAAAAGAGCCCTTGCCCTGCCGATTCATCAGGGGGCCTGCCTGGGTGAAATTATGGGTATGTCCAGGTTCAGCTCTGAACTCGGACAACCCCTTTAACTGATGAGGTTAAAATGGAACTCTTTGGCCACAATGAACAAAGGTATATTTGGAGAAAAAAAGGGCATACAATTTCATGAAAAGAACACCTCTCCGACCATTACCCTGTGTTCACACCTGAGCATTTCTGAGATGCGCGTCTTTGTCGCGCGTTTTCCACGCATCTTTGGCAATAGTAAACGCACGTTTTACGCGAGTTTGTGTGATTGACTGCAGTGTTGTCCAATGACCAAATATCCCTGTCTATATGAAGTTTGGCCAATCAGAGCTGGGGTTTGGCCTTTCCAGCATGTTGCAAATTCATAAAAGCGCGTTCTCAGTGTCAAAAACGTGCAATATACAAGCGTTGCGCGTTCCCATTGAAGTCTATGGGCCAAAACACGCGACAAACGCCCCCAAAAAAAGCTCAAGTACTTGTTTATGTGTCGGGTGTTTTTCAACGCGTTCGAACGCGCTGTAAAACGCGAAAATGTGAACAAGTCCCATAGGGAAGCATTGGTTTGCATCGGTTATGCATTTTACAGCGCGTTCGAACGCGCAAGTGTGAACTGAGGGTTAAGCATGGGGGTGGATCAATCATGATTTGAGGTTGTGTTGCAGCCAATTGCATGGGTAACATTTAACGGGTAGAAGGAAGAATGGATTGAATAAAATTCCAGCAAATTCTGGAAGCAATCATAATACCAACTGTAAAAAAAAAAAAAAAAAAAAAAATTAAATAAAGAGACGATGGCTTCTTCCAATGATCCTAATCGAACCTCAAAATCCACAATAGATTACTTCAAAAGGCACAAGCTGAATGTTTTGCCATGGCCCTCACAGTCCCCTGATCTGAACATCATTGAAAATCTGAATAGACCTCAAAAGATCAGTTCATGCAAGATGTCCCAGGAATCTCGCAGAACTGGAAGACATTTGTAAGGAAGAATGGATGAAAATCCCTCAAACAAGACTTGAAGGACTCTTGGCTGGCTACAAAAAGTGTTTACAAGCTGTGATACTTGCCAAGGAGGGTGCTACTAGGTACTAACCATGCAGGATACCCAAACGAAAAGAAAATAGTTTTTGCTTAAAATACAAAGAGAATGTGTTATCTTAACTTTATGCCTTTTGAACAGCATTTCATCTTCAACTTGCTTAACCCCTTAAGGACACGGCCCTATTTCACCTTAAGGACCAGGCCATTTTTTCAAAATCTGACCATTGTCACTTTATGTGGTGATAACTTTAAAACGCTTTTTCTTATCCAGTCCATTCTGAGATTGTTTTTTCGTCACATATTGTACTTCATGACAGTGGTAAAATGAAGTCGAAAAATTTAATTTTTATTTATAAAAAAATACCAAATTTACCAAAAATTTTGAAAAATTTGCAATTTTCCAAGTTTCAATTACTCTACTTCTATAATACATAGCAATACTGCCAAAAAAAGTTATTTATTTACATTCCCCATATGTCTACTTCATGTATCGATCATTTTGGGAATGCTATTTCATTTTTGGGGACGTTACAAGGCTTAGAAGTTTAGAAGCAAATCTTGAAATTTTTCAGAAATTTTCAAAAACCCACTTTTTAGGGACCGGTTCAGGTCTGAAGTCACTTTGTGAGGCTTACATAATAGAAACCATCCAAAAATGACCCCATTCTAGAAACTACACCCCTGAAGGTACTCCAAACTGATTTTACAAACGTCATTAACCCTTTAGGTTTTCCACAAGAGTTAATGGCAAATAAAGATAAAATTTCAGAATTTCGATTTTTGAAAAATTTTCCGTTTGAATCCATTTTTCCAGTAACAAAGCAAGGGTTAACAGCCAAACAAAACTCAATTTTTATTGCCCCGATTCTGTAGTTTTCAGAAACACCCTATATGTGGTCGTAAACTGCTGTATGGCCAAACTGCAGGGCGCAGAAGGAAAGGAGCGCCATATGGTTTTTGGAAGGCAGATTTTGCTGGACTGGATTTTTGACACCATGTCCCATTTGAAGCCCCCGATGCACCCCTAGAGTAGAAACTCCATAAAAGTGACTCCATCTAAGAAACTACGCCCTCAAGGTATTCAAAACCAGTTTTACAAACTTTGTTAACCCTTTAGGTGTTCCACAAGAGTTATTGGCAAATGGAGATGAAATTTCAATTTCTATTTTTGTTACCTTGTCTCAAAAAAAGTGTAATATAGAGCAACCAAAAATCATGTTTACCCTAGAATAGTACCAACAAAACTGACACCTTATCCCGTAGTTTCCAAAATGGGGTCACTTTTTTGGAGTTTCTACTGTAGGGGTGCATCAGGGGGGCTTCAAATGGGACATAGTGTCAAAAAACCAGTCCAGCAAAATCTGCCTTCCAAAAACCATATGGCGTTCCCTTCCTTCTGTGCCCTGCCGTTTGGCCATACAGTAGTTTACGACCACATATGGGGTGTTTTTGCAAACAAGAGAATCAGGGCAATAAATATTGAGTTTTAGTTAAACGAATGGAGGGGCTACACCTTCTGGGAAATGTGGAGAAATAGCCTGGTACCAGTGTGTCAGTGTAAAATCAATTTCTCATATAAAATTGCAAGTATCCAAATTCCCTTTATATCATACATCATTTTTGCATGGACTGCTTGTTTATTCCGGTTGCGCCAGTGACCTACATTTTTGCACAGAGTCATTTTGCACAGAGTTATGTATGATGCACTGAATTGTTATATGTTGTAATTGAATATGATATAAAGGGAATTTGGATACTTGCAATTTTATATGAGGAATACAATAAATTGATTTTACACTGACACACTGGTACCAGGCTATTTCTCCACATTTCCCAGAAGGTGTAGCCCCTCCATTCGTTTAACTAGTTTTCTCTTATACATTTCTGGCTTTAAGGGTAAGCCTTGGAGGTGAGCACCCTAGTCCTCTGACCTACCAGGAGTAGCCACCCAGGCACTCTTTTAAATATTGAGTTTTGCTTGGCTGTTAACCCTTGCTTTGTTACTGCAAAAATGGATTAAAATGGAAAATTTGCAAAAAAATAGCTGTTTTGGGACTGTTTTTATTTTTTGTTATTTACATAGTTGAACTGACAGGTTAGATTGTGTGCTATTTCTATAGAGCAGGTTGTTACGGACGCGACAATACCAAATATGACTACTTTTTGGGGTTTTTTGTTTCAGTTTTACATAATAAAGCCTTTTTGAAAATAATTTTTTTTTAGTGTCTCCACATTCTGAAAGCCATAGTTTTATTTTATTTTTTTGGGCGACTGTGTTATGTAGGGGCTCATTTTTTGCGGGATGAGATGGCGGTTTGATTGGCACCATCTTGGGGTGCATATGACATTTTGGTCGCTTGCTATGACACTTTTTGTGATGTAAGGTGACAAAAATGGCTCTTGACACCGTATTTTTATTTTTTTTTGCTGTGTTCAGCTGAGGGGTTAGGTCATGTGTTATTTATATAGATCAGGTTGTGACGGACGCGCGATACATAATATGTATACTTTTTATTTATTTATATAAGTTTTACACAATAATATAATTTTTAAAACAAAAAAATCATGTTTTAGTGTCTCCATAGTTTGAGAGCCATATATATTTTTTTTTGGGCGATTGTCCTATGTAGGGGCTCATTTTTTGCGGGATGAGATGGCGGTTTGATTGGCACCATCTTGGGGTGCATATGACTTTTTGATCGCTTACTATTACACTTTTTGTGATGTAAGGTGACAAAAAATGGCTTGTTTGACAACGTTTTTATTTTTTATGTTTACGGCGCTCATCTGAGGGGTTAGGTCATGTTATATTTTTATAGAGCAGGTCCTTACGGACGCGGCGATACATAATATGTATACCTTTTTTTATTTATTTTGGTTTTACACAATAATATCCTTTTTGAATGAAAAAAACATGTTTTAGTATCTCCTTTGTCTGAGAGCCATATATTTTTCAGTTTTTAGGCGATTGTCTCAGGTTGGGTATCATTTTTATGGGAGGAGGTGACGGTTAGATTGGCACTATTTGGGGGTCATATGACTTTTTGATCGCTTGCTATTACACTTTTTGTGATGTAAGGTGGCAAAAATGGCTTTTTGACAAAGTTTTTTTTTTTTTTTTTTACAGTGTTTACTTGAGGGGTTAGGTCATGTGATATTTTTATAGAGCAGATTCTTACGGACGTGTAGATACCAAATATGTCTACTTTTTAATTTTTTTTTTTACATTTAACACTAAAAAGCATTTTTGAAACAAAAAAAATCATGTTTTAGTCTGAGAGGCATAGTTTTTTTATTTTTTGGCCAATTGTTTTAGGTAGGGGCTCGTTTTTTGCGGGATGAGATGGCGGTTTGATTGGTACTATTTTGGGAGGCAAACGCCTTTTTGATCGCTTTGTATTACACTTTTAGTGATGTAATGTGCCAAAAAATGGTTTATTTACACCATTTTTTGGGGGTTTTTTTTATGGCGTTCACCTGAGGAGTTCAGTCATGTGATATTTTTATAGAGCAGGTTTTTACGGACGCGGCGATACCTAATATGTGTAGTGTATTTTATTTTTTTTAGTTTTTATTCAGTGTTATGTGTTTTTTTCATTTTTACTTTTTTTTCACTTTTTTACATTTTTTTTTGACCCAGACCCACTTGGTTCTGAAAGATCCAGTGGATCTGGTGTCTGTATAATACAGTACAGTACACTATATAGTGTACTGTATTTTGTACTTTAGAAAGTCTGAATAGACCTTTAGCAGGTCTATTCAGACTTTCAGCACCATGGAGAGCAGGACGCTTCTGAAAGCGTCCTGTCTCCATGGTAACCATCACCCCTGCCATAACTGGGCAGGGGGTGATGGATAGGAGGGAGTGAAGCACCCTCCCTCTTCGATCCCATCCTGTTGGGGGCTGCAAAGGCACAGCAGCCCCCGATGGGAGAGGGAGGGAGCGCTCCTCCTGTTAACTCCTTCCATACCGCGGTCCGCACGGACCGCGGTACGGAAGGTTAAACGGCTGGCATCTGCAGCACAGATGCCAGCCGCTTTATCAGAGTGTCAGCAATGTGCTGACACTCTGATAGAACCACTAGACACCAGGGATAGATTACAGGGAGGCGGGCGGGGATCGCACCGCGATCCCGCCCGCCGCACCGCCCGCCTCGCCGCCCGCAACCACCCCTCTGCACCCCCGCAGCCACAGTATGATTGGGGGCTGCAGGGGGTTAAAAACTGTTTGGGGGCATTAACTCTCCTGGCATAGACCGCGGGATCAGAGATCGCAAAGAAGCGCTGCAAACCGCAGGTCTGAATTGACCTGCGGTTTGCAGCGATCGCCCATATGGGGGGGTCACAGGACCCCCCTGGGCATTGTAACAAGGTACCTGCTGAATGATTTCAGCAGGTACCTTGTTCCGATCACTGCCAGCTGAGCAGCAGTGATCGGAACAACTCATGACGTACCGGTACGTCATGTGTCCTTAAGGACTCGGGAAACATGCCGTACCGGTACGTCATGTGTCCCAAAGGGGTTAACTGCGTACATTATAATACGGCCATGGTGATGTTCTAAAATTGCTGGTATGTGAATTATCCCGATCTCGTACGTGTTTGAACAGAAAAAGTATGCATGGAACATGACAGTTTATACAGTATATATTCCCTCAAGCATCACCGCTAAGGGCAAAGTATTCTTGGCACATAACCAGGAGGCAAGTGCAGAATGCACACTTCGCCCGTTTATTATTAATTCGTGACCATAATCGTAGAACAGCAAGCTGCTGGAAAATAGTTATTTTCTCTTGCTGTGTGAAACGGCCTGCTTAATACAGGCTGTCGTTTTGGTAGCCACTATTCCACCTGTGTATAGATTGATCATTAGAATATTACTTTTGTGAGAGTGCCAGTAATAGTCATGAATATGTGACATGAAATTCCCTGGGGTTTCACTGACTGCAGACTGTATTTTCTCTCTGGGGGAAATACAGGTTGCTTTACATGGCTGCGTCAATTCTGCTGGTGGGTTTGTAGTTGTGTCTTTATAAAGGGGACTCCTAAGACCCATTATCTTGTATGATGTCAAGTTACTGCACGCTATTAACACGTGTCCTTTTCTGCTGCAGGATGCAGATTCTTCTTTCGCATTTTCAAAGAAAACTTCCTAAAAGAAAGTTATTTGCATTCATCAATATGAGAAGCACAGCTGCCTTGCACCTATAAAGAAGAATGTAACGACCAATCAAGACCACAGGCTTTGCCAGAAATTGTACTTATTGGCTTCTCTAATTTTTTTGCATTTCTGGTGAGAGAGAGCATCAGTGCACTAAGAAAAGGTAAGTGACCCCTTTGGAATTACCTAGAGATCTGCACTGATTAATAATCAAATGTGGTCACAATTGTAGACCAACACAAGCTAATTAAACTAATAACACACAAGCAGTTGTGCCTTTAATGCCTGTTTTTTGCAGGGAGAAAGGTAGTAAACCTACGTGTTAATGACTTCTCCAAGAGCTAATTGGCTAAAGGTGTTCCAGTTATAGATGTGCGATTGGAAGGGCGGGTGTTACCAATGCCGCCATCAGGCGGTACTGCAGTAACCTTTAGCAGTACTCACAATCTGGGTTGCCAACTGTCCAGAAGTTTCTGGGCTGTCCGTAAAAAGAGGTGACTTTTCCTGTGTCTGGAAAAAAAAATAGACGTGTTCGTGATTTTTTTGTTTTTGAGGCTAGTGCTACTTGACTAGATTATTTTGGTTGTAATTTTTATGGTTTTACAGCTAACAGTAAATGCTGGTAATGAGTTCATATCAGTATATTGAGCTGTAGATATAGATTTCTTATATTTGGGTTTTCCAATTTGTTCGTAAAAAATGACGGCTGTCTGTGTTTTCGGGATATGTTGTCCAGAAAAATGAAAAATTCTGGTTGGCAACCCTGTTCACAATCAGGGTTTGGCCAGCTGGTAGTATTAGGTTACTCCGTCTGCTTCCACTCATGAAGTGGGCACACTGTCAGCTTTGATAGTGAGTACTGCTAAAGGTTAGTGATTAGTTAGCTGGACATGACGCTCTGACTGGAGCCTTGGGTGATGGAGGCACTAATGACTGAGACACCAGGAGATAAGGTGAGACTAATGACTGACACAGGAGGATAAGGGGATAATAATAACTGGGACACACGGGGAGGGGAGGGGACACTAATAACTTGACGCATAGGGCGATGAGTGGACACACGGGAAGATGAGGGAGCACTAATGACGGCGACACACGGGGAGATTAGGGGGCACTGATGATGGCGACACATGAGATGAGGGGGCACTAATGATAGTGACACATGAGATGAGGGGGCACTAATGATAGTGACACATGAGATGAGGGGGTAAAAATGACTGTGACACATGGGGAGATGAGGGGATGTTAATTGCTAAATCCAGTGCACTATAAAGACCCAATGTCACTGGATCACATGACACTGTAAGCCTCAACCCCTAAACTCACCTTGTGCCTCCATGAAGACACCATCATTAGGGTTAGTTGTTATTTTTATATTCTATTGCCTGAAATTCCTGATGGCAGCCCTGGGTGTTATGGGTGCTTTGCCCATTAAATATAGGCATGCAAAGCCTGGTTACTGACAGATCTGCTTTTCTCAAGAAAGATTGGTTACTGTGAACCATACCTTTAAAGCAAGCTACTTTCAGAAGACCTGCCCCATGAGAGAAACAGGAAATCCTGAGAAAAGTGACAGAAACCAAGTGTAACAGTAAAATACCTTTGGAAGACTCTACAGACTTCGAAATCCTCTGTTCCTGTCTCCACTGAGCAAGAAGTGTTAAAGATGGTGGCGGGAGCATCATGGTTTGGGGGCAGCTTTGCTGCCTCAGGACCTGGACGCCTCGTGATCATTGAGGGAACAATGAATTCTAAGGTGTATGAAAACAATTTACAGGAGAATGGAAGGTCAGCCGTCCATGACCTGAAGCTGAAGAGAGGTTGGGTGATGCACCAAGACAATGACCCAAAGCTCACAAGGTAAATCCACTAAAGCAGGGATGCCCAACCTGTGGCCCTCCTGATGTTGCAAAACTACAACTCCCAGCATGCCCGGACAGCCTACAGCTATCAGCCTACAGCAGGGCATGGTGGGAGTTGTAGTTTTACAACAGCTGGAGGGCCGCAGGTTGAGCATCACTGCACTAAAGAATGATTGAAAAGGTGTATGGCCAAGTGCCCGGAAGTAGACGACTGTGCCCGGAAGGCATCCCAGGAATATGCTGGTGCTCCAAGGCTTCTTAAGTGTGTGCAAATCTTATTTGCACCTCCATTAAAAGCTGGTAAATGCGTATGTACTGGCTATTAAATTCAAGGGTTCTCTTTTGCTCCCTTCAATGTGAGTGCTAACTCTGTGCTCTGTAAAAGACATGAACGGAACAACTGTTTGTGTGTTATTAGCTTAATTACATTGTGTTTCTAATTGTGACTTAGATCAGGGTTCCTCAACTCCATTCCTCAGGGCCCACCTACCGGTCATGTTTTCGGGATTTCCTTAGTATCGAGCAGGTGATATAATTAGTGTCAATGCATCAGGACTTACCTCAGGTATTCATTCTTTGGGATATTCTCAAATTATGTCCGGCTGGGGTTGAGGAACACTAACTTAGATGGCCATCAGAGCAGGTTTTACTGCCACTCAATGCAGGTAATGCCAAAGGGTTCACTTTTAACTTGAAACTATATGCACAGTGTTAATGCTATGTATAGTCAGGCTTTTGACCAACTGAATATATTCACTAGGTAATTTTTTTTCCCCAATAATAATATGAAGGATATTCTCAAAATGTTTCATTCCACCGTGAGCAGGTCTTTCTTTATCTGCTTCTGCACTATGTTAAGCTTTTACAAGGACCTGTCACCTCTCCTGACATGCCTGTTTTAGACACTGTGGGCCAGATTTATCATTACACTTACATCTTACTCCACTTTTACATCTGCCCAAAGTCACTTTTAGTTAGTCAGATTTATTAATGGTCCTTTAATACTGTGATAAATGTGGTTTGATGGCAGCAGTTTATCCTTCAGTAAGCGGCTTTACAAAAGTCGCACGTCTTTACAAAAAAGTCGCATGTTCTATTAAAAAGTCGCATAAGATAAGCATGGTCCCCCCTGGAGTGAAATTGTGCATTTTTTTGCGACTTTTTAAATGGTTGCAATAGTAAATCTGTCTAGAGATTCATTTACATAAGACAACACGCCCACTTTCACAAAACTGGAGAGCTTAGTGCAGAGCTTGAAAAAGTCGCAAAAAAATGCGCAATTTTACCGATTGTGCATTTTTTTTCCGACTTTTTCACTCCATTAAAGTGACTTTAGCTAATGATAAATCTGGCCCTGTGTCCATCTGCCATATGTTAACAATTCTGGAGTATCTTCTCTTCTAACTGTATGTTCTGCTGCCCCTCTATTATTCCTGCCAGAAGTTTATGAATAAAGGTAGCATTGGTGTTACCAGTTGAGGGTGTGTCCCTGCACATTCTGACATTGGCAGCACTGATTGGGTAGTGTCGGAATGGGGGAACACCAAAATCCAACTGGACCTTTATTAATAAACTTATATCTGGAATAATAGAGGAATGGCACAACATAGTCATAAGAATAACGGAAACGGGACGGATCCGTTTTGCAGCCCATAGACTTCTATTATGACGGAATGAATAACGGAAAGCCTCTTAAGTCATTCCGTCACAGAATTGTGTTATGGTCCGTGGTAACAGAATCCATAACGCAATTCACCTTTTACCAGTAAACGAAGTGTGACCGAATTTCAAAATATGAAATTCGCTCATCTCTACTGATAACCTATCCATAAGTAAAGGTCATCCGTTAAAAATCCCAGAAAACCCATGTCAAATACAGTGATTTACTAAAACAGACATGTCAGTCAGGAGTGGTGACGGGTCCCCTTTATAGATTATTAAAGTAATATGCTACATAAAATATTGGACTCGCTTGTTCTTTAATGGTAAGATCTTGCAGCTTGATTTAAGCCAGAATATGTGCCTTCAGTCACACAAATATTGGAGCAGATTAGCTATACTTGTAGATTTTGTGAACTTGGACGAGCATCAAATTTAGCACAGTGCCTCATGTTGCGCATGACTATCCACTTTTGTCTAAATTTACACCAACTATTGGCTGGCTTAGTTAGAGACAGGATTTTATAGCAGAATTGTGGGCTGTTTTGGCGCTCAATGTCCCATATTAAGCCATGCCCCCTCATCGGGCTAGGTGCAGATAATTTCTTTAAACCTAAGCGACAAATTGTGCCACATTTTGGTGCATCTTACACCAGAATCTAGATGTGCAAACATTTAGTAAATGTGGGCCATTGATGGGGCTCATGCACCTGAACGTCGTTTTTGTCCGCATCTGACCAGAATTTTTTGCAGGTCGGATGTGGACCCATTAAACTTCAGTGGGGCTGTAAAAGATGCATCTGTATGTCCCTTCCACACCATCTGCAAAAAATATAGAGCATGAAAACTGGTGTAAAAAGATAAGTTCGCTGGTAGTGTTGAGCGAACTTGAACTGTAAAGTTCGGGTCCGTGCCGAAATTTGCGAGTTCCGGTACATAGACCTAAACCCGAACTTTGCAAGAAAAGTTCGGGTTCGGTGTTCTGGCATTTAATTAAGCTTTTGAAAGGCTGCGGGGCAGCCAATCAACAAGTTTTTAAGCTGTGGGCACCTAGAAGCCATCACAGCCATGCCTAGTAATGGCATGGCTGTGATTGGCCGGTGCATCATGTGACCCAGGCTCTATACAAGTTGGATCACATGTAGCACCGCCCATCAGCTCTGAGTAGTGCAGGGACAGGAAGCAGGCAGCTGAAGCGAGGGCCACATTCCGGACACTCTCCATTTGTTTTGTGGGTGACCTATAATGACTTTTTGTGGGTGCAATACACCAGCTTTGCACTCGTGACACAGAAATGTAATAATAAATCTAGCTGTTAATTCTGTGGGTGACCTATAGCGATTGTCTCCTTCACATTGTCTCCCACCCGGTCGGTCCCCTGCTGAAACCACAGAGTTGGCATCTGTCTTTAACCTCACCCTTTTGCAAATCAGTCAAGCAGCCTTCTGGGTCTCCAAATTGGGCACATGGCCTGAGCTTGCACTTTACGCCTTGGTGGTGCTGGCCTGCCCTGCAGCCAGTGTATTGTCTGAACGTGTGTTTAGCACGGGGGTCGGGGGGGGTGTTGACCACAGACAAGCGCAGCCGCCTGTCCACTTCCGACGTGGACAAGCTCAGGTTCATTAAAATGAACCAGGCATGGATCCCACAGGACTTGTCCGTGCCTTGTGCAGAATAGAAAAGTATACCAGCCACACCCAGCAATTGTTATACTCCAGCGCACTTTCTCTTTGCATTCTCTTTTCTATTTCCCAATGTTTTGGGGTCTTCCCAAATTTATTGAAAAAAAAAGGCAAAAAGTGTTGGCTACCTCCTCCACCACCGCTTCCACCTCAACCTCCTACTCCACTTTGACCTCCACCTCCTAGTTCAAGATTATTTTTTATTTTTTTTCTATTCTATGTTGTTTTAAGTCATTTCCCTATCCACATTTGTTTGCAGGGCAATTGTCCTGCTCTTTTGCAGCCCCTCTACCCCTTACTACGACTATTTTACAGCCATTTTAGTGCACCAAAGTTCGGGTCCCCATTGACTTCAAGTTTGGGTCTGGCCCTGCCCCCTCCTGAGAAAATGGCGAGGGCGGCATAAAAACACCACTTGTGCCTAGATTCAGGTGTAATGACATTTAAAAACCAGCGTAAGGAGGGGGAATTATAAGTATCAGGTTTTAGTAGTATATAGAATAGCAGCATGATTATACTGTGTGTACTCATTAGTCAGCACTGCTCTAAGAATGTCACTGCAGTGTTGGCATCATTGCTTCCAGTACTTATGTATTCAGGAATGCGGTCATAATTCTGTCAGTGTTATTCAATACGTTCCAGAACTCTAAGGCCCCTTTCACACGGGCGAGTTTTCCGCGCGGGTGCAATGCGTGAGGAGGACGCGTTGCACCCGCACTGAATCCGGACCCATTCATTTCTATGGGGCTGTGCACATGAGCGGTGATTTTCACGCATCACTTCTGCGTTGCGTGAAAATCGCAGCATGCTCCAGTTTCTGCGTTTTTAACGGAACGCAGGCCCCATAGAAGTGAATGGGGATGCGGGAAAATCGCAATCATGTGCGGATGCGTTGCGATTTTCCCGCATGGTTGCTATGCAACCATCGGGATGTGTAACCGGTTCAGTATTATTTCACATTATAACATAGTTATAACATCACTATGGTGATGGAGCATGTGATTTGACCAGGGCTGTGGAGTCGGTAGATAAATTGTCCGACTCCGACTCCTCAGATTTTGAAACTTCCGACTCCGACTCCTCGACTCCGACTCCTCTGTATTTAATATGCAAATACGAAGCTGTTCCACCAAGTTCTTCTAATCTCCTCTAGCACAGAGGTAGTTGAGCAGAAGCTGCTGCCTTCTCCTTTGTGTGCTGATCTTCTGCTGAAGATAGAGCAGTGGGAGGATCCAGGAAGGGGCAGGGGAAGGGGGCATTCATTTTAAAACATGATTTTCCTAGTTCAATCCCATAGTCATGTTTAAAATTTAAGCTAACAATCTGAGTTTACATGTTTTATAGCCTTAGCTGAATGATAGCAGCTTCAGTCTTGAACTATTGACTATCCATTCCCTTCACTTATACAAGTGTCTCCAGTCCTTAATCAGTTATCAGTGAGAGGCTAGGATAACCATGAGTTCCCTGTAACAGCAGACCACAAGAGAATGGAAAGTGTAAGTATTGCCGCTCCTTAAAGGGACACTGACAGGCTGATTTTCCAGCTAAAGATATATATATACTGGATCGCGCTGCTATGAAGGCAGACGGCGCATGCGCCGCCGAGACCAGCGCGGTCCCGGGCAGAAGACCTAGTGTCAATCATAGGGATGAGAGGCGGGGTTAGGGCGGGGGAGTCGCATCCAGCAGTCAAGGAGGGTCTGCCTCCTTGACTTGTCTGGTGACTTCAGACGCAGCAGAGCAGGAGATTATAAAGTGATTTTTTCAGGAATATAAACCCCAGAAAAACGAAGAACACCTGTTTGGAAACAAGGTTACAATGATCTATAAGGTACAGTTAACAGCTTAAGAGGTAAAAAGCAGGTGACAGGTTCGCTTTAAACTTGCTTTTTTTTTATTCCAATTTAAATCTAGTAGGAGTCGGAGTCGGTCCATTTTTTGCCGACTCCGACTCCACAGCCCTGGATTTGACCATGTGACATCATCACAGGTCCTTTACCTAGTAGCAAGCTAATGGAGAGGATGCCAGGCTTCGCGATCAAATGGACCAGGTAAGTTATGATTAGTTTATTATTTTTAACCCATTCTGCACCGGGTTCAACATTAGGAAGATGGCCAAGGGTATTATTTTACATTATAACTATGTTATAATGTGAAATGATACCAGCGGGACAATTTCTGACCCAAACATGCACTTCTGTGAAGAAGTGCAGGTTCGGGTCTGGGTACCAAAAGTGCCGATTTTTCTCCCGCGCGTGCAAAACGCATGACAGCGCTTTGCACTCGCAGGGAAAAATCACGGCGATTCCCGCAACGCACCCGCACTGTTTGACGGAGTGCACCCGCAACGCCCGTGTGAAGGAGGCCTAAGGGTTACATAGCATCAATATAATGCTATGCAATCCTTTCAGTGCTACACAGGTCAGGACGGGAGCTCTCGCAGACACACTGCGAGTTCAGCGCATTGAACACACTTGTGTGAAACCAGCCTTAACCCTTTGACAAAAACTGCAGAAAATGTTTAATAATGATAAACTGAAAAAAGGTTTGTTTTTTTTTAGCCCAAAATGAATAAAATGCATTCATAAAAAATGAAATTATTTTAACTGCTAAACTGCAGTTTGAGAGAGTTGGCCAAGTTCACACTTGGGTTTTTTGGTCAGTTATTGTGAACCAACACCAGGTGCAGGTCTTTCCATACCTGATCTCTGAGAAGGGTTCACTACTGGTTTTGGCTTACAATAAGGGCTCATTCACACGACCACATCGTGGCTCGGGTACAGACCCATTCACTTCAATGGGGCCACAAAAGAGGCGGACAGCACTCAGTGTGCTGTCCGCATCCGTTGCCCAGCAAAAATTATAAGTCATATCCTATTGTTGTCCGTTTTACGGACAAGAATAGACATTTCTATAAAGGGCCGCAAAACACGGCACATTCGTGTGAACAAGCCCTAACTGATGGTAATAACTGAAGTGTAAACTTGGCCTAACATAAAGGTGGCTGGTACCAAGGAGGCATCTTCACCAGAATTCAGAATATGGCATATGGTAATGCGTTTTTGTGGGTACCAGATTTGAGCACAAGTAAATTACTGTAGGACATCTTGATTGAAGGTTTTTTTTTTTATGCTGATAGTTTTTTTTATTTTTTTTTTAATATAATAACTACAATGGCTTTAAACATCCTTGTCCTGCTTTTTCAGCATAATATTTGGGGGGATTAATTTCATTGAAAGAACAAAGCAACGAAGTAAACTCTGGTTTACTACAATCAAAATGAACAATTTATAAAAGAAATATCATACATTATACACATTTTGGTCAGACATTTGGTGTACACGTATTTACAGAGGAGGCAATGATCTATTTCAGGTCACCTGTCAAATTTACTATCCGACATATAAAAGAAAGTGAATGTAATTGTGGAGGGGACAACATCTGTACGTGCTGTTTACTAAAGATAAAATATTACCAGCGCCAAAAAAAAATAAAAAATAATAACAGCAGCATCTAGAGTTGTGTTACTAGGTCCATACACTAGTGTTTTCCACTGAACATGCAGAAACACAGTACAAATGGATTAATACAAAGGCACATGGAGAGGTACGGAGGAATAAATAGGGTATCCAAGAGGTGGGTCTGCTGCCTGCACGGTTAGGTTACGTAGTAGCACGGGGTGGGCTTGTATACTGTAGCGTTCTTCATCATCGTTGGTGGCGTACAACAATTCCCAGGAGAGATTTGCCCACTGCCCTCGAACCGCTTCTGCATTTAGTTTTCCAATCTGCACCAGCTGTTCTTGTAAGGTGAGCACTCTGCCAGTGTATACGCCCTGCAAGAGACCAAAAAATAACCAACACAAGTTGAGGAGAACTGAATTACCATTAAATTCCAGTAAGGAGACATGCACACAGCAGGAGATCATTGTTAGGCTGCATTCAGACGTCCATGTGTGTTTTGCGGATCCGCAAAACATGGACACCGGCAATGTGTGTTCCGCATTTTGCAGACCGCACATCACCGTCACTCTCATAGAAAATGCCTATTCTTGTCCGCAATTGCGGACAAGAATAGGACATGTTCTATTTTTTTGTGGATTGGACGTGCGGATCCGCAATTCCGGATCCGGGCAGGACATAGTGTGTCCCCATAGAAATGACTGGGTCTGCAATTCCGTTTCGCAAAATGCGGAACAGAATTGGGGACGTGTGAATGGGGCCTTAGCCTGGTAACAACGTGTGCTGCTAGAATTCTGAGGGCCCAGCATCTAGCATTTACAAGACATATAGCTGTAAAGCAGATATTTATATTCTCAGTCCACTTTGGAAGGGCTGCACATATTAAAGTGAATGGGTCTGAACTGCAATACTGAGCACAGCCTCAGGACAAGAGTGGCGCGGTTTCTCTTTCTACTGGTGGGCAAACCCTTCGAGGATTTTCTCTTAATGGGGTTGTCTGGCCTTGTAGAAAACTTAGGGCTCATAGACCCGAACATATTTTCTTTCTGTGTCAGTTCCGTTTTTGCGCAACCATTCATTTCAATGGGTCCGCCAAAAAAATGGAAGTTATTTCATGTGCATCTGTTCCTGAATTTCCATTCCACAAAAAAAAAAAAAAGAAAAAGAAAAACACAGAATTGTCTGGCAGGTAGCGCAAATGCTTGTTCCCAGCAATCTGGCGTCTAAAGGTGCATCCAATCACCTGATGAATGATCTAAATACTTGTTCATTGGGTGAAATTGTCGTGAGTGCAGACGAGTAAATTATGGTTTTTTAGCAGCAGATCATGGAGTGTGTGAACTAGGGTTGGGCGATATCAAAAATATTGCCACGATAACCATAAGAAATTTATCGCAATAACGATATATATCACGATAAATGCCCATTTAGAGAAAAAAAACACTTGGAGACGTTATACTGTATGGGGGCAGCCGCAAGGAGACGTAATACTGTATGGGGGCCACAAGGAGACGTTATACTGTATGGGGGCAGCTGCAAGGAGACGTAATACTGTATGGGGGCCACAAGGAGACGTTATACTGTATGGGGGCAGCTGCAAGGAGACGTAATACTGTATGGGGGCAGCCGCAAGGAGACGTAATACTGTATGGGTGCAGCCGCAAGGAGACGTTATACTGTATGACGCACTGTTATGGGGGCAGCGACGGGGGGGCACTGTGGCTGATGCACTGTTATGGGGGGATCCTTGGATGATGCACTGTTATGGGGGGGGATCTGTGGCTTGACACATATATAGCATCTTATGCTATATATGTGTCATCCACATATACCCCATAACAGTGTCAGCCACAGATCCCCCAACACTGACCTTTTTACTAGTTTAAAAACTAACTATATCCGTTCGCCCGGTATAGGCTCCGGTGTCTGCAGCTCCCTCTGTTGTACTGGGCGGAGTTTTTGTATTAGGCGTGTCCCTTGCTGCAGCGCTGGCCAATCGCAGCACATAGCTCATAGCCTGGGACCCAAGAAAAACTGGGCTTCTTTCAGCATTTTTCTTTCCGGTATTGAGAGCAGTCATAAACTGAACAGAACTGAACTAAAATGCACTCCGTTTCGTTGCGTTCCCACACTAGACAAAAAAGAGCAAGCAGCATTTTTGTGTACATCATGGGATACTGATCAAGACTGATCCGACTAAGTCAATGGTGCCGGATCCGTTTTCTCGGACACAAAAGAAAATGGATTCGGAGCCCATTGACTTTCGAAGGTTTTAGTGCTAGATCCGTCATGGCCATTTTAGAACTAGTACAATGGATCCGTTCAGAACTGATTCAGACGGTTGTATTATCCTAACGGAAGCGTTTTTGCTGATTTGAAAGTAGCCTCAGGCCACATGTTCTTGGTGTACTATTGCAGATTATGCCCATTCACATAAAGACAGGTGCAGCCTCCTGAGACAGACCATTGTGTATTTAGTGGTAATGATGATACTGGATGATAAGTCAGGACTGAAAACCTCTATAGTCCAATTACAATTGAATTCATTTAAATCCAGTGTTCCTTTAAGCTTTTCAAGCATTTCCAGTATTTATTTATTTTTTTACACCAGAATTGGCGTATTCTTGTGACACATACTGGAGCTCCAGTGGAGTCTGTTAGGGTTAGCAAGCCCTGGCTTAGTCTACCTTCACACTAGCGTTTTGGCTTTCCGTTTGTGGGATCCGTTCAGGGCTCTCACAAGCGGTCCAAAATGGATCAGTTTTGCCTAATGCATTTTGAATAGAGGAGAAGGATCTGCTCAGAATGCATCAGATTGCCTCCGTTCAGTCACCATTCCAGTCTGGAGGCCGACACCGAAACGCTGCCTGCCTGACGAAGTGGAGCTAAACGGATCTGTCCTGGCACACAATGTAAGTCAATGGGGACGGATCAGTTTTCTCTGACAGAATCTAGCACAATAGAAAACTGATCTGCGCCCCATAGACTTTCAATGGTGTTCAAGAGGGATCCATTAAGACCTAAAACAACTGGATCCGTTCGCAACTGATGCATGTGGCTGTATAATTGTAACGGAAGCGCTTTTTGCAGATCTATCACGGATCCACAAAAAATGCTGGTGTAAAAGTAGCCATAGCTGTCATGGCTCTGCTTTGTGCATGAGGCCTTCACTGGGTTCACACTAGTGCTACTAATTTCCATTGGTTGCTCCGTTACAGCAGCGGAGCAAAGGAAATAGCGGTAGTGCTGGATTGGGCAGATACCTGAACCAAACAGACTGTAATGGGGTCTGTACAGGACCCCCTTTTTTTTTTTTTTTTTACCATGCAGGACTTCTTGTAGTCCGCTCTTTTTCACAGAAACCTGTCAAGGAGGCTGAATGACCATAACCTTAGTTACAAGTGGTAAGACTGGAACATAATAAATTATGTCACAATCTTATAGTTACTCATTTTCTAAAGGCGTCAGCGATAACCTCTCTGCTTATCTAGGGCAATAAAAGGAGGCGAGCCTTGTAAAAATCTAAATGAAGTTTGTAACTGGATGAAAGGGCCATTGTGCAATATGGGTCAGAGGCCGTGAACTCTGGAGCATCTGGTATTATAGCCCCCATTTTAACTGGGATTTACTGTCACTGCCAAGCCGATATGGGTCTCATCATCAGCACGTCTCTAGACGAGCATATTCAATAAAAGATTAGATAGTATTCACCAACACTTTTTTAGGTGAAAGGTTTTTTTTTTTTTTTGCACATAATTCAAGTCTACCTCTCACTTCAGACAAAACGTAAGCAGATCTTATTGTAAGGCCTGATGCACACGACCGTATCCGTTTTGCAGTTTGCAGACTTCAGATCCACAAGATATGGATACTGCCCATGTGCATTCTACAATTTTCTCACTCCCATCAGTGTCCTGATAAATGGACAAGAATAGGACTTGGGTCTACAATGTGCAAAACAGCCACAGGGATGACATTTATGTGCTGTCTGCATTTTTGTGGACCCACAGAAATTCATGGGTCAATGTGCGATCTGCAAAAAAAATGCATGGGCCCTTAAGCAATGTTAGAACATTGCTAGAAGATCCCAATTTTCACAGAATATCCTCTCGGTCAATCCCTGCTCATGCTCACGACATCAGAGGCATATGCCACCAATGTCCATCCGGAGACATGATCTCCTAAAGTGAATTACTTCTGCAGTGCCAAAAAAAGATTTTTTTTTAAATTTAGACAAGTTCTGGCCATATGTCTTGGTAGGGCATCTGGACACCAGTCTATGAGCCAGAATGGGGAGCAGCGCGGTAGGAACAGCTCCTGTTCTGGCAGATTGGACGACACTACAGGTTACATTCATATCGATTCTGATTTAGCGAAATACTACAATGGTATCTTACCATGTTTGGATCATGACCCAAGGAGAAAAGATATGGTTTCTCTTGCAGAACTGCTTGCTGCCACTCTGAGTCTGACACCAGACCAATGTACCAATCGTTATCATACTCTTCAAGATAATTGAGCAGTTCTTTGAAATCTTCAACAGGTCCCAAACTTGCTTTATCAACCATGAGCTTGAAGGTATATCTACAAGATAAAAGTCAAAGACTGAGCAAAGGTAACAGATTATGAGCACATGCAGTCATAGCGAATTGTTAAAAATTGGAATTCAGCCATTAGTTGTATCTGTGGAAAGCAGAGTTCACAAATAATACGATATTCACCCAGACTCCTATCTAGCAAATCTACAAATAAAGAATCATTGAATAAGGCATAGGGGCTATTAAAGGAACACCAAATATAGAAAATGCACAAAAAAAATTAATATCCCCATATCCAGCGCTTTCCCATCTTAACTGTTGTGGACAGGAACAGAATAGGCCACAACTGTCAGATACTCGATTACTTCCAGCGGTCCCATAGAAGGTAATCATGCCTGCACATCTGGGGGGCCTCATTCTGGAGACAGGAGCGGGTTCCAGAGGTTGACATTTCGGCTTTTCCTAACGATATTCTACAAATGACAGGATGGGAATACCCCTTTAATCTTCTCCTTTTCTTTAATCCTGTTTTGCCTCATATTACAATTTAAACTGGAAAATATATAAAGAAATCTTCTCTGTGTCCCAGGAGATCAGCCATGTCTCCTCTCCTCCTCCTCACTGTCCTGTGTTTGGCTGTAAGACAACTGGCTGTAGCAGGAGCCACCCTCTCTGCCTTGGCTGCCGTAGGACCAAAAGAGATTGATAAGCCCCATCCATCAGCCAGTGTCCAGACAAAAATGGAACAGATAAGCAGATGATTAACCCATGTAGGTGGCAGAAGGAAGAGAAAAGTGTCTATGTCTAGGAGGATGCACCAGATCTATCACACAGATGACATATTTGATGCATCTTAGGCCAGACTGGTCTAGTGTTAAGCCATTTCAATATAAAGGGGTTTATCCAATAAGACAACTTCTCCCCTACTCACTACTGCCTATTCAGCTCTATGGGGCTGCCAGAGATGAGTACAAGCACTCTGCTATCTCCGGAAGCACCACAGAGTTGAATGGAGCAACTGACATGCATGTGTGTCCCATGCTTCATTCAAATAAGGAATGCAAACCCCCATTCCCACAAGCGGCAGGGGCTCCAGCAGTCGGATTCTGCTGATCAGACACTTCCCTCCTATTTTGTGGACAACCCCTTTAAGACTGATAATAAATCTACCCCATTGTATATGGCAGGGGTCAGCATCCTCCAGCTGTTAGGCCCTTTTCACACGAGGGTGATGGATTGGCTCCGGATGCGTTCGGTGAAACTCGCACCATTTTGCAAGCAAGTTCAGTCAGTTTTGTCTGCGATTGTGTTCAGTTTTTTTCCGCGCGGGTGCAATGCATTTTTCACACGGGTGATAAAAAAAAAACTAAAGGTTTACAAACATCATCTCTTGGCAACAATCAGTGAAAAACGCATTAAATACGCACTTGCTTGCCGATGCAATGCGTTTTTCACTAAAGCCCTATTTACTTCTATGGGGCCAGGGCTGCGTGAAAAAGGCAGAATATAGAACATGCTGTATTTTTCACACATGCAGAACTGATACGTGAAAAAAAACACTCATGTACACAGACCCATTGAATTAATGGGTCAGGATTTGCTATGCAATCACGTCACGCATTGCACCCGCGCGGGAAAACTCGCTAGTGTGAAAGAGGCCTTAGGGTACTTTCACACTTGCGTTATTTTTTTCCGGCATAGAGTTCCGTCAAAAGGCCGGAAAAGAACTGATCAGGCATATCCCAATGAATTCTGAATGGATAGAAATCCATTCAGTTTGCATCAGTATGCCTTCCGTTCAGTCACTGGCAGGCGTTTTCGGCGGACATAATACCGCAGCATGCTGCGGTATTATGTCCGTCCAAAATGCCTGATCACTCACCGGAATGCCCATTGACTTGCATTAGTGCTGGATCCGACATTGCGAAACAACTGAAGGACAGATCCGGGAGAACTGTGAAAAAGACTGCAAGATGGATCCGTCCATCCGCATGACAAGCGGAGAGATGGATCCGTTCTTGCAATGCATTTGTAGACTGATCCGCACCCGGATCCGTCTACAAATGCTGTTAGTTGTCACACTGATCGGCAGATCCGGCAGGCAGCTCCGAGGACGGAACTGCCTGCCGGATCACACGAACGCAAGTGTGAAAGTAGCCTTAAACTTCTCCTTCAACTTTTTGGGGAGTTCAGAGAACAGCTGAGCAGGTGTGCATGCTGGGAGTTGTAGTTTCAGAGCAGTTTAAGTTCCAGAGGTTGCGGACATTTGGTCTTTGGCATTATACCTACATACAGGCCAATGAGTGAACAGAAGTATACAGAGCTAGACATGTCCTACTAACATCTAGAGGCAGACTGGCCATGGACCCTACAGTGAAATTTCCCGGTGATTCGATGCCCAGGGAGCTGGACAAGCCCACTGGCCGGTAGAATTAGGTACTCATGGCAGCTATTGATGGCCACCACAGAGGGACAGCATTTTGGGACAGTATACTGTGCTGCACTGTGGTATTTGGTTCTACTAGGACGGTATTTTACACTAATATATTGCTGACCACGCCTACCTGTATTGCCCCCTCTACAACATGGGATGACTACGTTACTACTTTTTTTTCCCCAAGGCCCCTTTAGCTTCCCAGTCCACCCCTGAACATCTATGCACATTTCCCGTCTACCTTCGCCTTGGCACTGACAATTTAGAAGCAGTCTCATTACTTCAGAAGCCATTTTTGGTACACTACTAAGCAGAGCAGAGACTGAAATATTGATGTGAGTTAGGCCTCTTTCACACTTGCGTTGTGAGGATTCGGCGTGCACTTCCGTTGCCGGAAATGCCCGCCGGATCCGTCACAACGCGAGACAACTGAAAGCATTTGAAGACTGATCAGTCTTCAAAATGCTTTCAGTGTTACTATGGCAGCCAGGACGCTACTAAAGTCCTGGTTGCCATAGTAAGTAGTGGGGAGCCAGGGGAGCAAATACTTACAGTCCGTGCGGCTCCCGGGCCGCTCCACCGATGCGCCGAAACGACGTTTAACTTAATGCCGGATCCGGATTAATGCACTTCAATGGGCATTAATTCCGGATCCGGCGTGTCTTCCAGATTTTTGGACGGAGACAAATCCGCAGCATGCTACGGTTTTGTCAAAGTCCAAAAAACGTTCACATACTGAACGGAAGACATCATGATGCATCCTGAATAGATTTCTCTCCATTCAGAATGCATTAGGATAAATCCTTAACAGTATCTTTCCGTGCTAGAGCCCCGAGGACGGAACTCTAGGACGGAAAGATAAAACGCAAGTGTGAAAGAGCCCTAATTCCGGGTCACCACTTGAGAATGTACCAGCTGTATAAGGTTTCATTGCATTGGCCCATAGTTCACCATACAAATAGCATTTTAATGTATCCCTTACCTAAATGCCTTAAGTGCAAGTTGAAACAGTTCTGGATTTCCAGTTAGCCAGTCTAACGAAACCGACCAAGGTATACCACCCAAATAAGCTCTGAAGAGCCAAGCAGAACTGGGGGAAGAGTTTTCCATACCGAAGAACGCAAGATAAATAGAGGCCAGTCCTTTAATATATTGTTCTTTTAGTGACCGGTCTCTTAGTCCTTCTTCAAGCAAAACGGAAGGTTTTCCACTGACATGGTGGAAATCTAACTGCGTCAAAACAAATTCATACCATTCTGTTGGAAACATCTGCTTCATCTCGCTCATTTTCACACCCATTAAGGAACCGAAGATCCAGTCCTGAGGTAAGGTGAGAAACTTGGAGTACGAGGAATTAAATTCCACCATTTTGAAACGTTCGACATGAGTCGTGTTTCCTTTGTTAGTGGCGGGAAGGCCAAAACCCACCACCGAGTAAAGTTTATCCACTGCTACATCTTGCTCTACGTAGGAGTCAACATGTACTGTCTGCACACTGCCCGGGATGGAGAATCCTTCACCAGTAGCAGCCATTGCTGGTTTGACTCCAGTTTTCTTTGGATTTGGAAGAATTTCAAATATATCGTCGTCGGACCACTCATCAGCTACATCATCGATGTAACTTTCTACGTCCTTTGAGGATTCATTATGCTCTGCTGGGCCCAGAGATCCATGGTGTTTTTCGGGCAGGACCGCAACATCGGATTCCTTTTGTTCTGCATCAATGTTTTCTTGTGCTCCGGACTTTTTATAGCAGGTCTGTATCAGCACCCATAGCAGCACTTTAACAAAATCCTCTTTGAATTGTTTTAAGTTGTCATGTGAGTCGATTATCCCGGACAAGACGTTCCTGGCGTCGGAATACACTCTGACCGGAACGACAGTACACGGGGTTAAGACGTTCCCAAAATGATTATTCAGGGCCAGTCGACCAGAATTTTCTGCTTGTTCAAATGCCATTTCAAATACTTCATCTACTCTCCGAGCTTCGGCTGTATGGCAGGAGGTCTCCTGTAACTCCAGTCCCTAGGGCAGGAAAATAAATGAAAATATCAATTACTAGAAATGCATGTTTTTAAAATGTTTCCCTTTTGTGTGTGGGCAGTCCAGTTGGCAAGGTGATATTGCATGGGGGTTATATGCCTGCCTACTCCTATCTCTCCTTAAAGGCTATGAACACATTTGGGGGCAATTTTATAATAACATTTTACTCATTTTGTGTAATCATTATGTATATCCCTTATCTTTGAACTACTAACAGCTCATAATAAATAATGATTACGGTATGTAAGCCCTACTTTTCTCGGTAAGATAAGAATTCAGCTATAAAGAGTGTTTATGGGGCCAGGAAATCAGAGATGAGGAGCTGGCAGCTGAGATACCTGATGGGAAACAGTAGAGAATCTCAAGGCTGTACACAGAAAGGGGCTGAACATTTAAGGACTAATTGAACAAATTATTTTTACCTCAAAATGATTAGAAAGCAATAAGAAAAAATTACCCCAAAGGTATCCATAGCCTTTAAATCACATACATCTGGTTTTTAGGTTGTTATTTATCTAAAAATAGAGCAGTAAACCAAAAGTGTGACCCCGAGCGATCAGCTGATCAATCTTGAGGAGGCACATTCTGAAAGGGTTTCTTACTGATGAGACAACCCCTTTAGCAGAAAGGTTGATTGTTAAGGCCTCATTCACACAACAGTAGTTTTGATTTGTGTCCAATCCACATTTTTTGCAGATCGCACGTAGACCCATTCATTTCTATAGGTCCACAAATATTTTCATCCCTATGCCCGTTCTGCAAATTATAGAACATGTCCTATTCTTGTCCGTGTGCAATACAAGCCTATGGAATTTTCACACTGCTTTGAAATAAGATGTGGATGTAGACTTTTAGGATAGCATGGTGTCTAGGTGAAAATTTAAAGAGGACCTATCAGCACGAAATGCAGTGCAATCTGCAGGCAGCATGTTATAGAGCAGGAGGAGCTGAGCAAACCGATTATATAGTTTCGTGGGAAGGAATAAGTGAAACCAAAATTTACAGTAGGGTCCTAACACACGTGAATTTGGCACATGTGGTGTTTTTTTGCATACATTATTTCTGACCACTAGCGTTTTCTTCAAGATGTTTTTCCCCTATAGAGACAGTGTTGTCAGAGCACCTAAAAAAAAACGTCAGAGAAATGTATGAGGGTCAGCAAAAAGACCTTTACCTGCTGTGCTTGTGATCACCAGAAAGCCAATCTGGGAATTACATGGTAACGAACAGAGCACAGAATTTCAAGGGTTAATAGAAGAAGAAAAAAAACTGTTTTATTCAAATGGGTACATCCATCAAGAAAAATGCTGATGTTTCGGCAGTGTATGGTGCCTTTTTCAAACATACATCATCATCAAGTAAGGCCCCTTTCACACTTGCGTTGTGTGGATCCGGCGTGCACTTCCGTCCCGCCGGATCCGTCACAACGCATGACAACTGAAAGCATTTGTAGACGGATCCGGATTGCGGATCCGTCTACAAATGCATTGCAAGTGCAGATCCCCCTCTCCGTTTGCCACACGGAGAGACGTATCAGTCTTGTATTTTTTTCACTGTTTTAAAGGTCTGCGCATGCGCACACCTGAAGGACGGATCCGTCCTTCAGTCTTTTTTTAATGCCGGATCCGGCCCCAATGTAAGTCAATGGGACGTAAGGCCTGATCAGGCGTTCAGTCATGTGTTCAGGCTTTTCAGGACGGAGATAAAACCGCAGCATTCTGCGGTTTTATCTCCGTCCTGAAAAGTCAAAAAGACTGAACTGAAGACATCCTGATGCATCCTGAACGGATTTCTCTCCATTCAGAATGCATTGGGATAATCCTGATCAGTATCTTTCCGTCCTAGAGCCCCGAGGACGGAACTCTAGGACGGAAAGTAAAAACGCTAGTGTGAAAGTACCCTTAAGACTGTAAATCGATTCTACCGTTTTGGAATTTGTCTTTGGTTGGGATACTTTGGGTGGAGAGTATACATGAGGAGTAATATAACCCAGTCAACATTTCTCTGGGTTTCTGGAAAAAATATATGAAAATTAGCACATCATACATCTACTGACATCAGATAGTCTTAGGAAAGCCAATTTGAATATCTTTTCCAGAAACCCAGAGGGGAATTGCCTGGCCTACAATACTCTGCATACGCACTATGCATACTAGGCATTCTCCGTAATGAGAGAGTACCCCCCAGACAACGCAAATATATTGCTGAGAAAGCCAGAGTAGCATTCTCTTTCCCTTTGATGTTGTATGCTTGATAAAGGTTCCATATACTGCAAAAAGTCGCACTTTTTTGATGTATGTACCTCTTTCTCAGAATAAGTTTGTGTCTGAACTAACTTTTTAAAAAGTTCAGCGTACTGCACTGAACTCTAATATACATATATATCTACCTATCTATACCATATTTTTTCCATATAAGACACACTTTTTTCCCCTCCAAAGTGTGGGGGGGTGTATTTATGTCTTATGGGGCAAATACTAATGAGCACTTCCATTATGGAAGCGCTCATTAGTACAGGAGGACCAAGGAACGGCTCTGTACTCACCGCTACCTGGTCTTCTCCGGCAGGCTTCGTCGCGCTCTGTGACCTCATGCTGTGCGACTTCGGGTCACAGCACAGTACAGCAGGAAGAGCGCTGGACCTCAAATGTGGCAGTGACCAGAGCAGGAAAGGTAAGTTGAGTTATTTTTTTTTGTCTGCATGGAGGTCTGAATAACACAGGGATCTGATCTGAAGTCTGAATGGGGGTCTTATTCACAGTAGGGGTATGATCTTAGGTCTGATTGGTATTCTGATCTAAGGTCTAAAAACATTTTTTTTCTTATTTCCCTCCTCTACAACCGTGTCTTATGGGCAGGTGCGAAAAATAGGGTGTATGTGTATATATATTAGGGATCGACCGATTATCAGATTTACCAATATTATCGGACGATATTCAGGATTTTCAAAGTTATCGGTATCGCCATCTACCTTGCCAATATACCGATAACGAATAGCAAACATGGATCGCGCTGCCGTCAGTGCGATCCATGTTCGCTCAGCAGCACAGAGGAGAAGGAAGCAGTGCCACTGCGCCACCAATGAGGTTAACTCACGTATTCATTCAAACATAGGAGGTGGGTGAATCCTATAGCCGCACCCGACCTCTATGAGAGGTAGCTGCGATTCGCGGCAGTTAACCCCTGCCGCACCTGAGAGGTGGATCGCAGCTACCTCTCTTAGAGGTCGGGTGCGGCTGTATTTGAATTAATGGGCGAGTTTATTGGTGGCGCAGTGTGCCCTTCCCCCCACCACCCCAGTATTAAAAACATTGGTGGCACAAGGATAGGATATTTATGAAAGAGTAAAAAAAAAAAAAGAAAAGCAACAGGCTCTCGGCCAGTATCCGTGCAGACCACAAAAAAGGCTACGGCCGTGTGCATGAGCCCTTACAGAGAAGGCTATCCCTGATAAGATGGCCCCTGTGTACACCAGAAGTCAGAAAGAAGAGAGATATAAATATATAAGTTACAAGTTTTTCCCATAAAACTATATATAAATCTGCTCAGCTCCTCCTGCTCTATAACATGCTGCCTCCAGATTGCACTGCATTTCCAAGTTCTCGTCATTACTTCACAACATCAAATCACACCGTGGTTGCAGTCGAATGCAGATGCAATCTCACTGTCTAAACAAGATATTGTTTTTATGCTGAATTGAACAATTTTACGGAGAACAGGGAATCTCTTCCCACAATGCTAGTCACAGGCACCTGCTAATCTGGGTCAGCCTGTCAAGTATATTCATTGTGCATGACGTCCATCTTCGATGAGGAAGGAGGGACCTTGTAGCCCTCTTAGACATTAATCAACTATTCCAGCTTTTTTTTTTTATCCCTTTCCCGTCATTTTATTCCTTACTGCCTGCCTTCCAAATGTGATTTCTACTACGGGTCAGCACAATGACATTGATACCAAATTTATGAATTTTATTAAAAAAAAAAATAATACTTTAAATTAAAAAAGTTACAGAAAAAATTACTGAAACTACTTTGCTCCTACTACCTTTTGGCAGGACTCCCCTGCAGCCCCCCCTGAAACTAACCGAGTGGCCAGTTGGGCGTGCATACGGCTGCTCCATTCATTTCTATGGGAATTCTGGTGAAAACCGAGCACTATACCGACCTCTCTGTTAATTTCAGGGGGTATGAGGCCCCCGTTCTCATGAGCAGTGGGGTCCCAGCGGTAGAATCCGCACCGATCTAATAGTTATCCCCTATCCTGTGGATAGGGGGTAAAGTCAAACAACTGGAATACCTCTTTAAGGGGTTACAACCATTATTTTGTAGCGTGATTATGTTGTGTATACGGTGCTGCCACTGACTTTTTCCTGGGTAGGACCATTGTGAAGGTTCTCCAACACATCCTTACATCTCAGCCAACCCCGACAGCCCCATAGGCAAGCTGGACTCACCCTCCACTCAAACCCTTCCTCAGTGCGGAGAAACCAGTGCTCCAGTAGCGGGTACCCCACCGATCAGACATTTATCATCTATCCTGCGGATAGGTGAGAAGTGTCCATTGTTGGACCACCCCTTTAACTGCCATATCCTATGGAATTCCCCTTTTAAGTCGCACATACCCTTTAAATACATGAAAGAATTTACCTTTATGTTTACGCAGCAATAACTGTAGCCTCTTTCAAGTATCAGCAGCCATATTAGTCGGTCCTGAAAACGGCAAAGGAAATGTGATCCCGGAGTAACAAGACCTGGAATAGTAAAAAAAAAAAAAAAGAAAGAAAAAAACATGGGTTGAGTGTCACATACAAAGCTCTCCACCTGTTAAAGGGCGGATTTGTCCCTATGACACTGGCTGACCTGTTACATGTGCGCTTGGCAGCTGAAGGCATCATGTTCTTATTGCCCGCATTGCTGAGAAAAATAAAGTTTTAATATATGCAAATGAGCCTCTAGGAGCAACGGGGGCATTACCATTACACCTAGAAGCTCTGCTCTCTCTGCAACTGCCACTCCCTCAACAATTCGATTGACAGGGCCAGACATGATGATGCTTTCACTGCCTGGCCCTGTCAATTAAAGAAGAGCCTCTAGGTTTAATGGGAACGCCCCTGTTGCTCCTAGAGGCTCATTTGCATATAATAAAACATCATATTTCTCAGTAGTGCGGGCACATATGAACATGGGACCAACACAGATGTCTTCAGCTGCCAAGTGCACATGTAACAGGTCAGCCAGCGTCATAGGGACAGATCTGCTAACAGATGCCCTTTAAACTGTCCAATCCATAGACGGATTATCAACATTTCCAATAATTACAGAAGACGACTGCTTCTTATGTCTATCTGACAACTCTCTATGTATGTATGCTGGGAGAAAACGAATGAACCTATATTGAAGGGAATCTGTCATACTGAACATGCAGTGCAATCCGCAGGCAGCATATTATACAGCAGGAGGAGCTGAGCAGATTGAAAGATAGTTCTGTGGGAAAAGAGTGAGTGTAAGTAAAGAAAAACTGAGGGTGGGCACCCGCAAAAATATATATAAGATGGTGCTGAAACCAGATAATAAGGGCATACGCCAAAAAAAAAGAGGAAACATAGGGTATTACTGTATCTTTACAGCGAGCACTGCTGAGTCAACAAATGTAGAAAACAGCTACTAGAGCAAATATCAAAAGAAACCAAAAAGAACCAGCACAGACATAGTTAAAAACAATTAAAAGGTACATCGCACACCCCCAACAGACATTTGTATAACACAGTACTAATATCCCTGGGTTAACTTATGATTATTATTATTAAAGGGACATTTTTCCAGGGCTCTGTACATATGAAAAGGGCGTCTTTACACAATAAAAACATCTACACAAATGAGCAACACCGTCTATACATCCAAGGAAAGGTAACGAAGTCGCGAGCAATGAAAGTTACCACAGGTCAAACAAACACAATTCAATGCTGTAACAGAATACCAAAAAAAAAAAAAAAAAAAAACGTCCAAACACCCCAGGATAAAATGTGGGGATTTGGAACAAACAAAAAGATTAAGTATAAGGCCCCTTGCACACGACCGTATGCCCTCCGAGATAAACGGTCCGTAAGCGGGCCACATGTCCCGGAGCGGCATTGATCGTGCGCGCGGGAGCGCACAGCATCATAGATTACAATGATGCTGTGTACGCCCGCGGGACTATTGTCCCGCGATCATAAGATCGTATGAGTTCGGGACAATAGCCCCGCGGGCGGCCAAAACGTCCGCAGCATCATTGTAATTTATGATGCTGTGCGCTTCAGTGCGCACGATTAATGCCGCTCCGGGACATATGGCCCGCTCACAGACCGTATATATTTGTCTTAGTAACTACTTGTATTCCCCATCTAATAACCATTCTGGAGCATTTTTTTTTATAGGACTGTGTTGTGGCGATCCTCTACTATTCCTACAAGAAGTTTATGAATAGAGGTGCAACTGGGTGCTACAAGTTGGAAGGGAGGGGGGGGTGCCCCTATACATTCCAACACTACCCAATCAATGATGCCTGTGGTGGACTGTGCAGGGGCACACCCCAAACTGGGAACACCTGATTTTACTTTTATCAATACACTTCTAGTAGGAATGTAAGAGGAACGGTGCAACATAATTATGTATGAAAAGATGCTCTAGAATGCTTACTGCTTGGTGAATGCAAGTAGCTATTCAAACAGACATGAGAGGTCCTCTTCAATCTCTGATCATTCTGGGCTTTGGAATGCTGTGGGTGGTCTTATAAGTGACATGTAAGGCCCCATGCACACGACTGCAAATTGCGGATCCACAAAATACCTTTTGGGTTGCATCCACATTTTTGCAGAGCCATTGCAGCCAAATAAAATTTGCAGAACGGACATACGGATGCTGAAAGCACATGTCCGTTCTGCAAATGGACAGAAAATATCCGTAAAGTCGATAGGTGTGCAAAAAAAACATTAAAAAGAAGCGGACGGGTGACGGACCGCCTATGAATTTTACGGATCCGCAATTTGCAGACCGCAAACTGGATGCAGACATGTGCGTGAGGGCTAAGGCTGTCAGTCACTTACAGGACCACCTATTGGACTCCTAGGCATAGAATGGATTAAAATGGATAAATTATACTGAATCTTTTCCCACAAAACTATAGAGCGCTCTGCTCAGCTCCTCCTGCGCTATAACATGCAGCCTGCCGATCGGACTTCATGTTCAGCGTGACGGGATTAAATAAGCAGCGAGGCTTTATCGACAGCGCAGCAGGTCCTCTGTGTAATGTGCAGGTGTGCTACGAAGGTCAGTTCATGGGAACAGACCTAAACTACAAGACGTCTAGAAGAAAATCCACCATCCAGCTTAGTAACGTTACTTGCTGTGTGAGCGGAGTCCTCTGGGTGTAATACAATCTGTGCGGCTGCCATTCCTAGCATCGAGGACATGACTGGAAACACGAGAGCAGTGTTCCTGCCTGATTGTCATACTTCCCTCGTGTGCTGTGGCAACCCTCCATGGAGACGCCAGTAAACCATTCAGAAAACAAAGGACATAAAAGTCATCCACTTTCATCAAACGCCAGGGCGTGGGCCGGCGTCCATTTTTATTTTTTGCAACTATAGCTTTAAAAATGTTCAAACGTAATCTGCTAAGGATCTTAACTTAAAACCGCATAATGACATGTCGGTGAGTCGTCCAAGGCGTTAGAAAGTCAGTTTTGGCATCTATTAGGCTAAACCTGCCTAGCCCCTGACTAATGACCTCTATTACAGCTCCCACAGAGGTTTTCATCCATAATAGGGAACATTTGCCCTTGTGGAGTGTGGGAACACAGGAGAACAATCACTATGGGATGGCATCATTAAATCGGTGCTCCGCTTTGGCCAGTCCACTTTTATATGTCCTATTGGAGGGGAGTCCTCCAGTTGGGACCCCGATCTCGTAACTGTCGCAGAGAATTGCTGTAAAAGAGAACATCTAGAAGACCTCTGCCCTCCGTATATTACACGGACATCCACTGATTTCTATGAGCGACATGCACTGGATAAGGGAGGGCGGTCACTGGTACAAGCAGTGACCCCTCGGGGGCTCGAAGTTGCTGGCAGAATTACTTAGTGAAGAGAGGTAAGGAAAGTGAACAAGATTTTCACGGAATACTAAACACAGAAAAGTAAATTCCTTGCTTTATCTTCTTTTTTGGCCTTATTTTCCCTCACACTACAATCCAAAGGGTTTTCTGAGATTTTAATACCTCCGGAGAGGTCATCAGTATCTGATAGGTGAGGGTCCGACACCCAGAACCCCCTCCGTTTGAGAAGGCATTGGCGCTCACACTAGCAACGCAACCTTCTCTCAGCTTTTCCTAGGTCAGTGACATCACCGCACATCGGTCACATGGCCTAGAAGCATTGAAGTGAATGGGGCTGCTCTGCGATACCAAGCACAGCCGCTATACAATGCTTGTTGAGCTGAGAGAAGGCCATGGCGCTACTGAGCGGGCCATCGTTCTCTCAAACAGCTGATTGGCAGGGGTGGCGGAACCCCACCAATCAGATACCGATGACCTATCCAGAGGAAAACCCCTTAAAAACTGATAACTATATTTAATTAAATCCCAGGAGATCAGCCATGTCTGCTTTCTCCTCACCGTCCTGGGTCTATTTGTCTGACAACTGGCTGCAGGCTACATTGATAAAATCCAATGTGATGTAAAAAAAAAGGTTCTAAAACAGTTCCAATAAAACCAGCCCATAAAAAAACAAGTAGTCACAAAACGTGACCAGGAAAATTAGCTTTTAAAAAAAGTTTTTTTTTAAGGGGTTTATCCCATGAGTAATGTAAAAAATGAAGATCAGACATCATATGGTACATGACAATCTCCTTCTAACAAAGCTAGAACCAGCCCTGTACCTCCCATGGATCCAGAGATCTCCCCATTCATTGCTCTGCTAGATTTAGATCAAGCTGACAGCTCAAGGGGAGTGTCCTTTCTGCTGCAGCTAAGGGGGCATGTCCATGCTCTCCCTATCAGAGCTCAGGAGGCGGTTGAAGTATGAAACTGAGCATGTGCGGCCATCTCTGTGAGCAGGACAAAGAGATAAGAAAAAAAAACTAATAGCAGGTGGCGCTATACAGATACATCTTATTGTATAGCTCAGTGGCTATGCTAAATATTTAATTACATGCAATTACAAAAGTATTCAGACCCAGGTGCTGGTTTGTAAACTGTAAAATATTTTTTGTGGGACAACCCCTTTAAGTAGTAAAACATATACAAAAAACTCAAAAATAGTGCCTTTACCCTCAGTTCACACTTGCGCGTTTTACAGCGCGTTCGAACGCGCTGTAAAACGCTCAACAGGAGAAAACTCATGTTTCCCTATGGGCATGGTTCTCACCTGAGCGTTTTACAGCGTGTAAAACGACCTATGCTCAAAGAAGTTCTTGAGCTTCTTTGGGACGTTTTGTCGCGCGTTTGCACCCATAGACTTCAATGGGAACGCGCGTAAAACGCGCGTTTAACACGCGTTAAAGTGTAGATATGCCTTTTTCAATTGGTCTCCAGAGTCCAACGCGCTGCTAAAACGCTGTAAAACGCGCGTCTCAGAAACGCTCAGGTGTGAACCCAGGGTTATTGTAATACGACTGATCCTGGGAATAAAAAGAACACGTCGTTTCCTCACAGAGCAAACCCAAAAAAGAAAGGTGGAAATTGAATTTTTCTGGCATTAGACCCCACAATTTTTTCTCACGTTCTTCAATACATTATACAGTACATTACATGGTGCCAATACAACCAGCTCCGTAAAAAAAAAAGCCCTCATAGTTATGGCTCTTGGAACCCAACAACCTACCCTTTATATTGACCAAAATATTTTTTAGGAGATGCAAGAAGTATTGCAGGCAAATTCCATTGTTTAGCACCCATATGATGATACCTACCGAGACTACCTGAAGCAAACGCAGATTGCAGTGCGGCAGCAAAGCCTGGAACCATTTGCTGGTAATAGACTGTATCGGCACAGACACAAGCGGCAGCACCTACAGCTCCCGGCCAACTGCGGATAGGTCGAGGGAATCCAACCAGGAAGACGGGCAAAGTGAAAAGTGCCAGTAAAGGCGAGGAGAGCAGAGCAGAGAGGATAATGAAGGTCAGCACCACGGGGAAGAAGATGATGTTCACTGTGATCAGACTGCTCGTCGATTTCCGCCTTTGTTTCTTCTCCGTCCAGGACGTCAGCAGAACGGTCAATGCAAACTGCAGCTTGGAGACGAGCTGACATAGTCGGTCACGTATTATAGCAACCTGAGGAAGACGGCCGTAGGTTACGTTACACATCGACAATGCAGGATAACAATAAAAACTGGAAGTAGTATCAATGATCATCAATCAGTATGGGAAAAATATATATATACATTGTAACATGGTGGCTGGAGGGGGGAGTATATCTCACCCAGAATGCTCAGATGGGTGAGGTAAAAGAATTCAGGAAACGGCTGTGTTGTTTCAGCAAAGTGAGGCATTTTTGTTTAAAGTATTTAATGTGCCAGGGTTTTTATGGAATGGTGGGTAGATTGTTAGAGGGACCTGCAATTCCCTCCCACTCCAGTACACCATTATCCCCTAGCCTAAAATAAACCGAGGTGCAGTTGCTGGGCTCATTACTGCGCAAGAAACTGGAAACTGCATGACCTTCAGGCTGTGCAAAGCCTGATCCCCTTGTGTTTGGATTTTGAAGTACATAGCTCAGGTAACCTTATGTAAAGTTAGCGCCTAGATGGGCAGTGTTTTTATTTGGTGTCTATGTTCCTGTAAACTTGTTCCAAAGTGATTGCATAACTTTGGCTGCTGTTTAGACTGTTTTTGACTAAATAAACGTTGATTTGGACTTTTAACCCCTGAAATCTGTGAGTCTGTCAATGCCGACCCCACCACAAGCACACAGACGCATGACTATATTTATTTATTTTTTATTTAATTTTTTGCAAACTCCAGGTTCTCTGGGTGATCAGCTAGAGCAGTGTTTACCAATGAGGGCCTGTACCAAAAACACCTCTTTCAACTAACCTGTAGAGACACGCTATGCAGTACATACCCATCCGTCACTCCGCTAATTCTGCGATGGTGGGTGGAATCACGGCACCCCATAACTGGATGCGCTCCTGTGTCTTCCTGTTCAGCTGCATAATGAGATGAACAGGAGGAAAGAGGAGCACATCCGGTTGCAATGTTAGGGGAAGCGCCGATAGCTATGAAAGCTGTTAGGTCATCCCAGGTGCAATCGGTGCAGAGACAGGAGGGTAAATACTGCTCAAACTGTCTTCTCTCCATAGGATAGCTGAAAGAGATGTCTTAGGTACAGGCCTGGATAATCTCTAAGGCTGGGTGCACATATATCAGTTGTGTTCAGCCAGTTGTATTAGACTGGAACTGGATGCCGGACAGTTGACGTTCATAGCCTGAAAGCGCCAGAGAGAAAAAAACACTGCAAGCTAGGTTTTTCTGCCCGGTGCTACAAGACATCTGGCATCTAAAGTGATGCGCTGGATGCCATGAACGATCCAACAGAAAACTACCAGTTCTGGCATCAGACCTCCTGACTGTTACTGTCCCCCGGTAGTTCTATGATTGGCAGGACGAGCATACATGTTGTCTTCAGCTCTCTGTACAGCCTATCTGTTTCTCTCTCTGTGCAGTGAAAACATGCATGTGCGAATATCAATATGCCTGATCCTTTTTCTTCAGGGGAGACAAGCCACCCCCAGAGATGTCCGTCAGCGGCTTCTTCCCCTCTTCCTATTTAAAAAAAAAATCATGTATGCTTGGTTTGCTTAGCATGCATGTGTATGGGGGAGTCAGAAGGGATAGGTAGCTGTCAGTCATTCAGCCAATAGCTATCTAATGTGTATGGCAACCCTGAGTCTTACTTGATCTAGACTTAAAGGGATGTGTCATCAGAAAAGGATCTATTGTTTTTATCAAGTTTTTATGTTAAACATATTTCTAAAGAATTTTTGGTGATATTTGTAATTTTCCATGTCACTACCTATATAAAATTTTTAAAAATTCTACAATTCTTCCGTTTTGGCCACTAGACCTAATAATCGTTCCCACTGTACAATGACCTCTCCCCCGTCACTGAGCATGCCTAGAAAACTCTCCCATAGAAGTCAGTGAGGTCCCCTCCAGACTCTACTGTCTATGGCCCATGGGGCTGCTTGTAAACTCTAAACGCTGTTAAAGGGCTTCTGTCACCCCCCCCCCAAAAGTCATTTTTCTTTTTTGAGCTTACTAAAATCCTTATAGGGCGATTATTCTATATATACTGTTTTCACCTTTTTTTGTTGGTTATTTTCGCTAAAAAACGCACTTTTAAAATATGTAAATTACCTCGCAACCAGCAAGTAGGGCGGTTACTTGCTGATAGCCACCGCATCCTCCTTTCCAAAAAACGCCCCCTCCCCCTGTTGAGTGACAGGGCCAGCGAGCGCTCTCCTCCTCTGCCTGGCCTTGTCTCCGTTCCAAATCTCACGCCTGCGCCGTCCCGGTCTTAAGTCGGCGCAGGCGCACTGAGAGGGGGACGCTCGCTCGGCCGCTCCTTCCTCAGTGCGCCTGCGCCGAAGACGTCACATCTACACCCGGAAGAGAAGATGCCGGCGACTTCTTTTCCGGTTGTAGATGTGACGTCATCGGCGCAGGCGCACTGAGGAAGGAGTGGCCGAGCGAGCGTCCTCCTCTCAGTGCACCTGCGCTGACTGAAGACCGGAACGGCACAGGCGCGAGATTTGGAACGGAGACAGGGCCAGCCAGAGGAGGAGAGCGCTCGCTGGCCCTGTCACTTAACAGGAGGAGGGGGTGTTGTTTGGAAAGGAGGATGCGGTGGCTACCAGCAAGTAACTGCCCTACTTGCTGGTAGCGAGGTAACTTATATATTTTAAAAGTGTGTTTTTTAGCGAAAAATACCCAACAGAAAAAAGTAAAAACAGTATATATAGAATAATCGCCCTATAAGGATTTTAGTAAGCCCAAAAAAGAAAAATGACTTTTGGGGGTTGACAGAAGCCCTTTAAGAACAGCTTAGGTAAAGATGGCCGCCCCCATAATCACATCCAGGAAACAGAATCTGCAACTAGGAAATAATATAATAGTTGTGACATCACTGGCCTGAGGGAAATAGCGAAGGCAGCAGCGCTGCTGTCAGCGCCGCTGGCTTCTGAAACAGCTGATCGGCGGGGGTCCTGGTGGTCCAAAGGATAGATCACCAGTAATAAAAGTGTAGAGCCCCTTAAATCTTATTAGGAAGCAGAGAAACTTCAGTGCTACATAAACCAGTGAAACCAACATGTTGGGATCTGTTCACATGGAGCCTCCATCAGGGGTTGCATTCATTTTCACTGCTTCAATAACGTACATAATCTGTAGGTAAAGTATTATGCATTCAAAAAAATTTTGGAAGCATGTGAGTAATAGAACATGTTACAGTTTATCGTGTTTAGTCATATATTGTGGTGTAGGTTTGGAAATGTTTTATGCAACATTCAGCAGGAGAATATATAGTTTTATGGGGAAAAAATTCAGTAAAAACTGTATTTTGTACAATTCTATCTCTGCTTTTTCTACCTCCTTTGAACAGCTATCGGTACAGGAGGGGGGTGTCATCAGTGACTGACAGCTATCTCTCTATGCTCACCTACACACACAATGCTATCAATCACCGATAACTTTACAGAAAGTAGTAAAAAAAAAAGTCAAAATTACAGGTTTTACTGAATCTTTAAAAAATAAAAATAATAAAAAAAATATATATTAGATTAGATTATATATCTATCCATCTGCTCAGCTCTTCTTGCTCTATGACATGGTGCTTTCAGATTGCATTGTATTTTTACAATCTTTAAAGAGGAGCTGTCACCCCTCCTGACTCCTGTCTCTTTTACTATCTACCTGGAGCATCAATTCGTATGGGTCTGTGTTGTTTTGTTCCTTTATTATTCCTGCTAGAAGATACAAATGAATTGCTAGCAGTTTGCAGTGAAGGTCCATCTGGGTGTTACCGATTGGGGGGGGGTCCCTGCACAGTCTGACACTGGCAGCATTCACTGGATAGTGTCAGACTGTACACAGATACCCCCCCAACTGGTTACACCCAGCTGGACCTTCACTGCAAGCTGCTAGTAATGCATTTCTAGCTTCCAGCAGGAATAATAGAGGAAAGGCACAACATAGAGTCATACAAATAGATGCCCCAGAATTGTTACTACATGGGAATGTAAGTAGCTACCAACATAGACATGTCAGGAGAGGTGACAGGTCCGCTTTAAGATCCATGCACAAGACTAATCTGTTGCCATACAGTTTCCTTGGCACCTGTACCACTTACGGTTTTATCTGCATCCCTCCATGCCCTATGTAAGATCAGACAGGAGAGCAAAGTGTTACAATGTGTTACACCCCACATACCAGCTATGGCTTGTAAACTCACCAAAATTAGTCGTATGCCAGTATCCAGCCCGACGTTCCACCACACATTTGTGTTAAATGCCAACAGTTGTACAATAGATACAACGACCATCTCAAGCATGGCATTCTCTGTATTCTGCCAGATCTGAAAGAAAGCAGGACGAGGATAACTGCATCAGGCAGGAGCAACCAGCACCATCTTCTGCACTTGCAAAATCCAAAGCCTGCAGCTCAATCCGTTCATTCAGGGGCAACAAAAACATCTTTGATGGCCAGATAATTTGCTACAGTGTGTCAGTGCAGGTAAAATGTATCAAGACAGGTCCTCTTTAAAGTGACAATATCATGAGACTGTAGAGTTTTAAATGGTCAGTGAGCGGCCAGCACCAGGTACTATAAGCAGCTCATCAAACCCAGCAGTCAGCATGGTCGAATCAAAATAATACATTACCATCCTGTAAGCCCTTGTGAAGCCAATGCAGACTGACACCGAGTGCAGGTTATACAGTGATCTGTCCAAAGAGAGGTAAGCTACCATTGCAAAAGGGGAGACTGAAATAAAGTAAAAAAAAAAAAAATCTATTAATACGTTGGACATAAATTTCAATACAAAGCAATGTTTTAGGAAAGCACTAGACAACAAGAGCGATCATATTCTGCTTTTAATAGAAATAATGAAGATCTGCTTTATTTATGGCAGATTTACACTGAAGTAGCATTATCGGTTTGCCATAAGTAGCAAGAAAGTACCCAGTGCATATATCATCTATAGGCCCCCATTCAACAGGGGCCAAAACAGTGGCCTTTTTTGTCCCCATTGCTATATCGTTTATGCTGTATGGGACAGAGCAATCCGTTGAGCTATTCCACATAAAAGTATCCATTGAAAGACGTATGCAGGGCGGCATACATTTTGGGGGTAATATATCAACCAATATACGTCACTTACGTACATTAGGCGTAGATTTTGTCGCAAAATCTGCAACTTCTCCCCCTTTTACGTTGGTGACGCTAGTGCCCGAGAAAAGGGAGCATGATGTGGGTGTGTAAAAGAGCGGGCCAGCAGGCCAGTCTCATTTATCCTTTTCTATACCAGTATTTGGCATAGAAAATGGCTTAAATCAGGGATGCCCAACCTGTCGCCCTCCAGCTGTTGTAAAACTACAACTCCCACCATGCTCGGACAGCCTACAGCTATCAGCCTACAGCAGGCTGATAGCTGTAGGCTGTCCGAGCATGCTGGGAGTTGGTGTTTTGCAATAGCTGGAGGGCCGCAGGTGGGACATGCCTGGCTAAAATCTACGCCAGCAAGGGGGCTGGCATACGTTTGAGCATGTTGTACGCCGCCGGAACGTGCGCCTAAGTTATGCAGAGGCCAGTGCCTGTACATCACTTAGGCGCATTCACCACCAGAGCAGGGGTATTAAGACCGGCGTATTAATTGCCGGTCTTGATAAATAACCCTATTTATTTTTAACATGGCAGCCCAGGCACTGTATGCCTACACACTGGTATCCATAGGAGGCATCCCCATAATTATCAGTATATCCTGGGACATTTAAACCGGGCTGATACAGCACAACCCTGCCACCATGACCACCCCAAAAAGCCTATAAATCACGGCAATTTCATTATTAGGGTTCAATTATCGTGGACTTGTGGATTGGGTGTAGAGTTATTTTGGACCTTGTTCAGACTGGTGTTAAAGGACTCATGCACATGACCGTATCCATTTTGCGTATTTGCAAAACACGGATAACAGCTGAGTGCATGCCACCATTTTTTTTTAACTCTTGCAGAAATGTGCTGTCCTTATCTTTTTTGGCGGGGCCGTGGAACGGACATACACATTGAAACTAATGGGTCTGCATCAGATCCGTAAAAAAATGCGTATCGAATGCAGACCCAACAAATGGTTTTGCGCATGAGCCCTTACTCCCATAAATTGCCCATTTTGGGGTACATTTGCCCAAAGTTCACTGACTTCCATGCATACCTTGTGGGCAACTTTCCAGTCTACTGCCAATCATGCATCCCTCCGAGGTATACATCAGGAATACCTCCCAATGTACACCTCCAGCACAATTCTAAAAATGTAGTCTGAAAGCCCCCTACTTCCAAGAGATCCGCTGCAAACCTTTTCCAGGCTGCTGTAAGAGCTAGGCATGATGGCATGGCAGCCCAGGAACAATGCCAAGAGCCACCCAGGAGTTGTGTAGGAGAAAACCTGGCAACCACTACAGTTGGCGCATTGGTTTGAAGAAGACATAAGAGGATCTCTAATAGGGCACCATGCAAGAATTTCTGGGGGCACCTAGAATTCTTGCTAAAAAAAAAAAGCAAATCCTGCCACCAATGCGATTTTTTTTCTACCACTTACCCAGCATAAGCAAAATTCTCCTCACAAGAGCTGCTTTATGTAATCGGCTGTGTTTTTTCATGAAGACGTTTAGTATCCGGATGTCATTTTGGAAAAAGGGATTCCTCACAATCCCCAATATATAAGCACCTTGAATTTCTTTGAGAATCCATAAAAAAGCTAAAAGTATAATGAGACAATATCCGACAATGGCCTGAGGACTCTGTAAGGAGAAGTTGGAATAACAGTAGTGATGTAACAAGCTGGACTCCAGCAGAACCAATAGAAGAATGACGCAGTACATCACGGGTTCCTTCCAGGTCATCCTCCAGAAGAAGGGATCACAGTTATTTGTGGATTTCCTCACGTGATGTTTGAGAACAAGTCCAATCTCGGATAAATTGAGACTGAGAATAAAACCAAGTCCAGCGATGAACAGAACCACGCCGATGGAGTTCGGAATGAAATATGCGGATACGGTTGTCCCAACTGATATCACAAACATGACCAGCAACCTGGAAAAATACAGAAAATATCTAAATTGGAGACTGCAAAACAAGAAAGTAAAAAATCCAATATATACAGCAGAGATCTGAGGTGCAATACAGGCGATCATGCTGTTGCTCAAAGTGACCTGCCACCGGTAATGGGTGACATTCACCATGGGACAGTGTCCTGCCACACATTAAAGTGGATCTGTCAGCAGATTTGTACCTATGACACTGGCTGACCTGTTGCTTGTGCGCTTGGCAGCTGAAGACATCTGTGTTGGTTCCATGTTCATATCTGCCCGGTTTTAATACATGCAAATGAGCCTCTAGGAGCAACGGGGGCATTGCCGTTGCACCTAGAAGCTCTGCTCTCTCTGCAACTGCTGTGCCCTCTGCACTTTGATTGACAGGACCAGGCAGGCCTGATGATGATTTCACTTCCTGGCCCTGGCAATCAAAGTGTAGAGGACGCAGTGGCCCAAATGTATTATGGCTGTGCCTAACATACCACATGACTGATGAGGGAGTGTGAAGGACTCCCAAATGAGTATGAAATAATGAGGCTGTCCGGCCTTTGAGCAGACAACCCCTTAAATCTTAATCTGTGCCCAGGAACATTAAAAAAAAACCACTTTGCCTGTCTGCGGTCTCGCTGTTGGTCCATTCACAGCCGTTTCTGGTCCGCACAGGATTAGAAAGTGGCTTGGCCCCATGACAGCTGCAGCCGATCACAGGCCTTAGCAGTCATAGTGGTTTCCTGGTCCTTCGGGGGGACCTTAAGCAGCTTGGAATGGAGCTGTGGTGGGACCATGTACAGATGAGTGGAGGTTTTTATGTTCAGGGGCACGGGTTAGGACCCCAGGGGATGTCAGCTCCAAGGCCAGACAACACCTTTAAAAGTCTCATCTTTTTTGTCAGTTATTCATCACAGCCCAAAAGAGGCTCATCCGAAAAAAAAAAAAATGGTCCACAAAAGAGGCTCATTATAATTATTGTATAGCAAACAAAAATAAAGATCATGAAGCACAATTTTGATTCCTGAATATTACATACCTTAAGTTACTGGACATTGGTGACCCTCCCAATATAAATTCCAGTATCTGCTCCATTCCCCAAAGGACAAGGGCATCAAGCGGAGGTAGGATACCCAGAGCCCAAAGAAAGGGCAGAAACAAAAAGACGACGTGTAGGACTTTGTTGGCCAAAACTAAAGCTGGAACGGTAGTGATAAATCTGCAAAGAGACAAAGTATTGCACGAGTCATCATTTTGGAGGTGCAAGATCAGAGCCACAAAACGTCACATGTATGGCGAGGTTCACAGAGGGGAGGTAACCAGTTGGGAGTGTACCTGCACAGTCTGACTCTATCCAATCAGTGCTGCCATTTTCAGACTGTGCAGGTACCCCCTCCCCGCCAACTGGTTACCACCACTCTGTACCCTTACTGCAGACTGCTAGCAATTCATTCATAACTTCTAAGCAGGAATAATACAGGAATGGTACAACATACAGACATAAGAATAGATTCTTCAGAATTGGTATTACATGGGGAATGCATGAAGCTATTCACTAAGACAGACGTGTCAGGTGAGGGTAGACAAGGAAAGTTTAAAGCATCAGATACAAAGATAAAATCCACTTGTTTTTAATGGATATTTAATAAACTTGGATTTTATCTTCATATCTGATGCTGGAAACCTTTCCCGTCTATCCTGGGACCCGGCCCAGCATCCGCCATGCATGCACGCTACTAAGTGACACGCAGACTGAACCTTTATTTAGTTCGGTGAGCTGATACTATTTTTCTTTTTATTATTTTCACAGGTTTAATGTTGATGACCTATCCTCAGGACAGGTCATTAGTATCAGATCGGTAAAGGGTCTAACCAGCGGCACCCCCACCAATCAGCTGTTTGAAGAGGTGCTACTTCCTCTTCTAAATCACTTGCTCCTCATCTCACTTGTTGAGGCGGCACAGTGCCCCGCAGTTGTCCTGGAAATAGGTTATCAATATTATACCGGAGACAACCCTTTTAACACTGATACATTAGCTTTGCTTCACCAGTTTTACTCTGCAACAGCAACACTGCTACACCGTTCTGCAGTTTAACCCTGCTACATAGGTTCAACACAGCTACAGTCGTCTTCAGTTTACTCGGCAGCATCAACTCTGCTACATTTCAACTAAGCCGAATTTAACCTGGATCTCTGTTCCCTCATGCATACAGCTCCACTATACCGGGCTGTCTGCTCTTCTACAATGGATCTCCAGATTTTCTACACTGCCTCCCCAGCTCTGCTACACCAGTGCCACCTATCCATACTGCTCAAGATCTGCTCTACAAGATGATATGGCATCCCTTTATGAGACGGGAATGTCAGTGTCATCAGACAGTGATGCTTTTTATAGTGGTATAAGGCTAATAAAGGCTTTCTTGCCATCACTGACTGGAGGAGATGTGACCACTTTCAGACATCATCAGTTTTTTTCTCCCAATGTACCACTTACTCAGCATTTTCCGAAGGAACTTAAAGGGGTATTCCGGTTAGGTGTGGATAGGAGATTACTTAGATCAGTGGGGGTCCTACCGCTGGAATCCCAAACAATCACGAGAACAGGGGCCCTGTACCCCCCCCTGCAAAGAACGGAGCAGCTGGTTGCACATATATGCGTGGCTGTCCCATTCACTTCTATGGGACTTCCAGAAATAGCAGAGTACAGTGCTCGACAATCTCTGGAATTCCCATAGAGCTGAATGGAGCAGACACGCATGTGCAACCGGCCGCTCCGTTCATTTCAAGGGGGCTGCACCGGGTACAGGGCCTCCATCCTTGTACAGAAACTGCTCCACCTGCACACTGATTTAACCCCTATTAAAGGGAATCTGTCACCAGTTTTATGCTCTCCCAACTAAGGCCAGCATAAAACAGTGACAGATCCCCTTAGCAAACTGCATGCACTTTCTTTAACTGCCTCAAAATGGCAGGGAGGCTGGGAGATCATGCATATGAGGCTGATTAGCATGCGCTGGAGTAGGGGTGGGCGATATGGCCTAAAATTTATATTGCGATATAATATGAAGCATGTGCGATATGCGATATATATTGCGATATAAATTTTCTATATTGGAGGGGGGGTTGTTAAACTTTTTTGTTTTTTTTTTCCTTCAACTTTAACTATTTAGCCTCCTTTAGGGGCTAGGACTCTTGTGCTATTCACCCTGATAGAACTCTATTAGGGTAAATAGGACTTGAAACTGACCCTGATGCCCTGTGCTCTGTGCACACAGCAGCAAGGAGCTGACCATAGCAGCCAGGACATCAGTAGCATCCTGGCTGCCATGGTAACTGATCGGAGCCCCAGGATTACACTGCTGGGGCTCCGATCCTGACTACCACTGCCACCAATGATGGGGGGCCACTGTGCCACCAATAAGTGAATAGAAACATAGCCTGCATGTGCCGGCCATATACCATACTGGGCCTCTGTGACTGCACTCTGCGATTCACACGCAATTAACCCCTCAGGTTCTGAGGGGTTAGTGCGGCGGATCGCAACAGGCAATCATAGAAGCGAGTATGATATATGGCCGGCACATCTGGCATATCTGACCTTTAATTAGGGGCACATAGGGGCACTTACTATTATGTATGTGCGGGGCTCCGTTCGCCCGCTCTGGCCCCCGTCACATGGTGGGAACACCAGGAGGAGACATCAGCTTCTCTCCCTGGGCGTTCCTTCTCCCTGCCTGTGACGTTCTGCCACAGGCCACAGTCCCTCCCCTCCTCCGCTCTCATTGGTAGCAGTGGCTACAGTCCCTCCCCTCCTCCTCTCTCATTGGCGGCTCTCAGTGGGGAGGGAGGGACTCCCTCCTTCTCCACTGTGCCGGCTCAGGAGAACATGGTATGTGCCGAGAGCGGCGCATACCATGTTCTACCGCGATATGGCGATATAGACAAAATCGATATCGTGGCACAAATTCATATCGCATATCGTCTATATCGCCATATCGTCCCACCCCTACGCTGGAGCTATTAGAACTTAGGGTACTGATCACAGATTTCCCCTAAAGGGGTATTCCCATCTTGGCCTTTCAAAGTAGGTGCCAGCCGGGGTGGCTGGAGTTATCGAAACATCTAAGTTGGCCACTTTGCAGTCACAACAACTCTTATAGCAGTGAATGGGAGCCACACTATTTGCGGTGCTACACTATCTGAATAGCTCCCGTTCACTGCAACATGATTTACGGAAATAGCATAGCGCAGACTGCTGAGTCGTTTCCGTAACTCGGCCTGGCCGGCGCATACTGTGGTTATTCCCATATCAGCCATGAAAGGCAGAGATGGGCATAAACCTTCAATAATGTCACCATTTAATGACAGTTGTGCTTCCACAGTCTTTCTTCTCATACAGAAATCTGTCTTTTCAAAGACTGTCTAATGCAGGAAAGGGACACACGTTGACAGTAAAATTTACCTGTATGCAAGATCAACAGCAATAAAAGCAAATATATAGACCGGTCTCAGAAGGGGGGTGATTTCATAGGTGTCTTGTGCATGAAAAGTAGCCGTCTCGGTGGCTGAATTGATGATTAAAGAATATTCTGCTATGCAAACCGTTACCCAGCCAAAAATAAAGATCATGACTGTTGCTCCCGTGTTTCCATACAGCAAACCGATCCTATACGGCATCAAGTACCATGTCCCCAGGCCACACAGAAGTCCAGCAAGGATGGAATGAAATATCAGGTTTGCTATAAACTTCTTGCCCGGTATTATGAATTTCACAGTCTCTGTGCCAAGGCAGCTGGAAAAGTCAAAGTCGTCTTCATCTGTGAGGGCGTTTTGGTTCTGAAGTCTTTCTACGGTGGAAGTCTTCCTGCGGGCGTACCGATTCAAAAGCTGAATGACAAAGGAGGCGATGAGCATCAGTCCTGCCGTGAGCGCCGCGGCATAGTAATCCTCTAAGATGTGGACTTCGTATAGCACAGTGCCCACACCGCCCAGGACCCATGGTGTCAGAAACAAGATCACTTGGTTGATGTATATGTAAGGAGGGGCACTGTAACCCAACTTGAATCGAGGACCGCCAAGGACCGTTTGGGGAAAACGTTTCCAGAAGAATTCCTGCTTGTAATCATTTAGTAAAGGAACATCAGGACCCATTCTTCTTAATCACAGCTTTGGGTTTGGTTTCATTTTTTAGGTGGTGAAATGGTAATATCTAAAAGACAACAAACGCACAGTGAAATATCCACTGGGAAAAAAGTGGCAAACATCGCACTTATGTTGCTTTAACCACACAATTAAAAGGGCTGTCTAGGTAAATATAATAATGATTTATCCTCAGTATATACTGTATCATTATCACTTCAGCAGGGGTCCAAGTCCCGTTACCCCCGCCAATCAGCTGTTACAGGGAGCCACAGAGCGCACACCCTGGCCCTTCTCCAAGCACAGCATCATATAGAGGCTGTGCTTGGCATTACAGCTCAGCCCCATTCACTTCAATAGGGCTAAGGCTACTTTCACACTTGCGTTTGGTGCAGATCTGTTCAGATAATACAACCGTTTGCATCCGTTCAGAACGGATCCGTTTGTATTATCTGTAACATAGCCATGACGGATCGTGTCATAGAAAACGGATCTGTCCCCATTGACTTACATTGTGCGTCAGAACGGATCCGTTTGGCTCAGTTTCGTAAGACGGACACCAAAATGCTGCAAGCAGTGTTTTGGTGTCCACCTCCAAAGCAGAGTGGAGACGTAACGGAGGCAAACTGATGCATTCTGAGCGGATCCTTTTCCATTCAGAATGCATTAGGGCAAAACTGATCCGTTTTGGACCGCTTGTGAGAGCCCTGAACGGATCTCGCAAACGGAATCCAAAACGCCAGTGGGAAAGTAGCCTTAGCTACAACTAGGCCATGTGACAGATGTGCGGTGATGCCACATGGCCTAGGAAGAGGCCGCAGCGCTCCCAGAGCAGGGATCCGATGCCCAGAGGAAAGGTCATCAATATAATTTACCAGATAACCCCTTTAAAGTGTACCTCTTAAGAAAACTAGAAAACTGGAAGGGGGAGAGGGGCAGGCTTCTGGGGAGATCCTCACTGATTGCTGAAATGAAGGGATAGAGGCACTGGGTTGCGTGCTGCGCCCCTCCGGCTGTGTTTAGCTCAGCTCAAAGACGCAAGCAGAGTATTGTATGCAGTGGCGTAACTACAGGGGCCGCAGCATTGACATTTGTGACTGGGCCCTCTGGGGAGCACTGAGAACTTAAAGTGGCCCTGGAAAAAAAATAAAAATAAAAGTGGCCACATGTTGTAGGCAGGTCCAATTTGACATAAGACAGGCCAACACAAGTAGGCAGGGACAACAGCAATAACATAGTGCAGCACAAAATACCGCCCCAGAAGAACCAAATATCACAGTGCAGAACAAAATACTGCAGCCCTCACCACATTATCCAACTGTATCCCGTTCTGAGGATGGTGATACTGTTGAGCTACGGAGGGCACCTGTGGCCAGGTGCATAAGTACTTAATGCTCCGAGCATTAATGCTGAGAGCATAAGATCATTATGTACCCGGCCAGCAGCCATGAGGAGGGCTTGGGAGGCCCCCTGTGCATCAGTGCACTGGGAAATTTCTTTGTGGCCAGTCCGCCCCTGGGGTTCACATCATCCATGTGTGTGCAGTACAATATACCCGCAATTACATAGGAACTGAATGTATCATAAATCACTATGATTCGGTCAGTTCTGGATAGGGGAGCCGCAGTTGGTCCACAGTCAATACACGGGCCGTGTTTCCCGGGTCAAGCACGGTCTTGTGACTTTAAATCTACCATTCTGATGATCAGCATAACTGAGTGCTTCCACCACTTTATCTCATCGATCAGTGGGGGGCCACAGCACCCAAACCTTCACTGCTAAAACTTCTGACTATGGGCACGGCCACACCATCAGGTTTCCTGATGCAGTTTTGGAAGCCAAAAATTTATACTTTCTCTCCATTTATGATCCACTCTTGATTTTGGCTTCCAAATCTGCATGCAGAAATCTGACTGTGTAACCGCACCCTATGTCAAAAATTTTGTGAAAGTGGAGGCACACATTAACAATGCTTTGCGGTCTGCAAATTGCGGCTCCGCAAAACACGGATACAGGGCGTATGCCTTCCTCATTTTGCGGACAGCACATAGTCCGCGCTATATAGAAAATGTATATATGCAATTGCGGACAAGAATAGGACATGCGCGGAACGGAACGACAGATGCGGACAGAGACGTTTTCCTTTTTTCTTTTTTATACAGCACACGGCGTACTGTCCAAATCTTTTGCAGCCCCATAGAAATAAATGGGTCCGTGATTCTGGGTCCACATCCGTTCCACAATTTTGCGGAACGGGTGCGGACCCATTTATTTCAATGGGGCCACAAAAGATACGGACGGCACACCGTGTTCTGTCTGCATCCGTATGTCCACTCCACAGGCCCGCAAAAAATATAGAGCATGTTCTATTCTTGTCTGCAATAGTGGACTAGAATAGGCATGTTCTATATAGTGCTGGCCATGTGCGGCCCGCAAAACACCCTTAGGCCTCTTGCACACGGCTGTTGTGTGCCCGTGGCCATATTGCGGCCCGCATACGGCGGTTCCGTAATACACGGGCATCGGTCTGTGTGCACTCCACATCATGGATCCGGACCCGTTCACTTGAATGGGTCTGCAATTACGGAGATGCAGAACGGAAGCACGGATTGGAACCCCACGGAAGCACTACGGAGTGCTTCCGTGGTGTTTCTGTCCATGCCTCCGCACTGCAAAAAAATAGAACTTGTTATATATATTTTTTTGCAGTACGGACGGATCACGGACCCATTCAAGTTGAATGGGTCTCTGTCCGTCCCGGCCGCCGCACGGACGTTGCCCATGCTTTGGGAACCGAAAATTGCGGACCTACAACGGCCGTGTGCAAGAGGCCTTAGGGAAAATCATCATCATCATCAGATACCATATGAGGCTCCCTATTAAATGTCATCAATAAAACTGTGCACCCACCCTGCGATACTCCTTTCTTCTTATCCATGCCTCACCTAGCCCCTACGCTATATTAAAAAACATATAAACATTTTTTTTGCTCCAGATCATCGCAGAAGTAAAATATACAAAATGTTCTTTTCATTGCTTGGATTACTTCCAAGCAGCCATAACAAGTTATCATGGCAAATCTACAGTCAGATGCAGCAGGTAAGGAAATCCCTAGCCGGGGGAGCGCCGGATCCCACTGGGAGATCTCAGACAAACACAAAACTGACTGTCTTCACTGTACCTGCCAAACAAATGGATTTGCTTCCCTCGTTTGCATCACAAGGTTTGGATTTCCTGTTATTAGAGGAAAGATTACAAAGTATCAGTAAATCCATCACAATAAATAGCAAAAAAGACAAAGAGAAATAAACATCAGCGAAGAATAAACAAGGAGTAAAGAATATATACATGTAGATACCGATGCTCACCCTCTCCTCACTATTAGGTGTCATCATCTACACACTTTTTAACCAGAAACTTTTTCTTTTCTCCACATGGGCAAATTTTCAAGATGAAACCTTTATCTCTTGTTGTGTTCCCTTAGTAATGGTAAACTCAACACCTAGCAACCCCAAACACTGTCACGGCACACCAGCCCATTCAGGTGACAGGTCTGGATAAACCTCCGGACAAAGTTAACCAACCCCTTAAAGGGGTTGTCTCACTTCAGCAGGTTAATACCAGGCACTTACTAATGTATTGTGATTGTCCATATTGCCTCCTTTGCTGGCTGGATTCATTTTCCCATTACATTAAAGGGGTTCTGCACTTTGTTTAAACTGATGATCTATCCTCTGCATCTGATCGGCGGGGGTCCGACACCTGGGACCCCCGCCGATCAATCAGCTGTTTGAGAAGGCAGCGGCGCTCCTGGAGCGCCGCAGCCTTCTCACTGTTTACCGCCAGCCCAGAGCTGATGCGGTGAAAACGCAGAGCTGATGCGTGAAAAAAAACACTTATGTACACAGACCCATTGAAATGAATGGGTCAGCATTAAGTGCGGGTGCTATGCGTTCAAGTCATGCATCGCACCCGCGCGGAAAACTCGCTTGTGTGAAAGGGGACTTAGGCTGCTTTCAAATGGCCATGTATGGTGCGTGAAATGCAGCCCGCGTGACACCCACATTTCTCGGACCCACTGAGGCTCATCTGACCCAAAATCACTGCAGCGAGTTTACAAGCCGCGGTTGGTACAGAAATTGCGACTGTCACACGGGCTGCATTTTACAGACCGCACAAGGTAATTTAAAAGCAGCCTTAGGGACCATGCACACGTTGGTCGGCCATTCCGTGCAATTTACGGTCCCCAATGCACGGGCAACATCCGTGCGGATTCCGCAGACACATCCAGACCCATTCAACTTGAATGGGTCCGTGACCCGGCCGCACCTCAAAAAAAATAAAGAACATGTTCTATTTGTTTGCAGTGCGGAGGCACGGAGAGAAACCCCACGGTAGCACTCCATAGTGCTTCCGTGGCTCCATTCCGCACCAGACCTTCTGGATGGCGGGCCGCAATACGGGCACGGCCGGGCAACGGCTTTGTGCATGAGCCCTTAGAGTATGTTTGCACAGAGAATTTTGCTGTGCCAAAATTTCATCGGGAGCTGCACGGTTTCCACCAAGCTGCGGCCGCACCAAGAAAGGACAGTGTCCAAATGGATGCGGTGGCAGGTGTCCATTTACTATGTAGCTCCATTAAACAGGGTTAGGCCTCTTGCACACGAACGTTTACGTTCCGTTTTTTTGCGCTCCGTATACGGAACCATTCATTTCAATGGATCCGCAAAAAAAACGGAAGGTACTCCGTATGCCTTACGTTTCGTTCAAAGATAATAGAACATGTCCTATTATTGTCAGCATAACGGACAAGGATATCGCTGTTCTATCAGAGGCCAGCTGTTCCATTCTGCAAAAAACGGAATCCACACGGACATCATCTGTATTTTTTGCGCAACGCAAAATACTGAAAATAGCCATACGGTCGTGTGCAAGAAGCCTTAAACCACGAGCGGGTCTGCGGCATTCAAAGTAGAAAAAAAAAAAACGGTGTTTTCTGCAGAGGTAAAATCCGTGTTAACAAACCCCTACATCTCATAACTTTTATGCCAGTAGCCAAACACTATAAGGACTCATGCAAACGACCCTACGTTTGGTCCGCATCCGATCTGCATTTTTCACGGGTCAGATGTGGACCCACATTTCAATGGAGCTGCAAAAGATGCGGACAGCAAGCTGTGTGCTATCCGCATCCATATGTCCGTTCTGCTGCCCCACAAAAAAATTGAAGAGGTCCAGTTCTAGTCCATTTTGCAGACAATAGGCATTTGAAACGTTCTGAGAGACCTGCAGAAGGGAAAATGCGTGATGCCACGGCCGTGTTTTGCAGATTCTTGATTTGTGGACTGCAAAAAACGGATATGGCCGTGTGCATGAGGCCTAAATATGTTGTTGAAGGAGTATTATTTTATGCTATATCTTAACAATAGGTGATAAGTGACGGATTAGCGCAGATTCCACCACTGGGACCTCACCTGTTGGGAGAGGAGAGCGGCGGTCCCATGACACCCACATGACGATTAGGGTTTGGCTACATGGCGATGTGTTGCGTGACTCCAAGTTGCAGAAAAGACTATTTTAGAGGTGCGATTTAGCTGTGAAAACGCAGGCGAGCTGCACGACACTCGCAACTTCTATTAAAGTCAATGGGTTAAACGTCGCACAACACATGTAGCTGAACGTCTACATGGCGACATGTGTCTCGCAACTTCTCTGCAACTTGCTGTCTCGTGAGCTGTGAAAACGCAGACGCGTTGCGACAAAATCCATCATGTCTGGACTTTCTGCGACACCACTGAAAATCATTACATGAACTGTCCTGCGACACACGAGACGAGACGTACACTTACAGGCGCCACTTTCCCTATTCCCTCGCCTACGTACTAGCTAAAATGGCTTCATACAGCCCCTAGCGCTGACACTGCTCATAGCAACCAATCAGAGTGCAGCTTTCATATTTTCAAGGCGGGTTAGCCAATGTAAGAAGCGATCTGATTGGTTGCTATGGGTAACCACTCCACACCACTGTCACATATGAGGCCCATACACCAGGAGTCCTTATACCGCACACTGCCAGTGATCTCCCCGGGCATCTCTGTAAACCGCACGGTCTGCATTGCATCCACATACACTGAACAAAGCGGACAGTTTATTTACTGCAGAAAAATGCACTATAGGACCGCACATTCCTGCGGCAGCGCGATGGGGTTAAACCAGGCTAGTGATGGCGGCCTGACCATAATAATAACAGCCAAGTAGCGCCCGGGGCCGCCCGCTCCGCCGGTACAGGTGCCATTGACGCTTCCCCGTCCTTCCCACCGTTCTGCTGCACTCACCCGCCCCCCCTCAGCTAGCGGGCCGCAGCGCTCATCAGGCGGCTCCCGGTGCCGTGGACTCAGCCTCCATTTGCTCTTCGCCTCCCTCCTCCTCCTGCTGAGGTGGAGGGGGCGCGCAATGTGACGGGAGCCCGCAGAGACGTGCACGGCCCAGCCTGGCCGTGAGCTTCATGGCGGTTCTTTACGTTTCCAGCTGTAATTTACCATTATATCAGCCAGGTTGTCTCTCTCTGTGAAAACTGGCTTGGTTGCCCATAGCGTCCAATCAGATTGATCCTTTCATTTTCAAACTGAGAGCTGAATAATGAAAGGTAGAATCTGATTGGTTGCTAGGGGCAACTAAGCCAGATTTCCTTTGCATCAGATTCTACGAGGTCTCCTCAGTTTTCGTCTTCCATTATGCAGAAAGGAGAGCAGACCATTAGAATACATTACACTCTATGACCGGTGTCACTTACCCCCCCGAAGCTGGAACGCATTCACAACGCAGGGGTCCATTCATTATTGAGAATGAACCTTCGTCCCCGATAATCGGCCCTCGTCAGTGTGCCGCCAGTCACCCCACAAATAAGTGCCGCATCGCCGCCGCTAGGGGTCCCTTTAAGAGTACTTGTTTTGAGTTCAGACTTTACTTTGGTAAACGTTCATCCAAACAATTTACAGGCTTTGTTTTGGTCACCGGCTGGCTTTGGCATGAAACGGTGGCAGGCAAACTCCTCATTGCTACGTCTGCTGCTCTCTGGCTCTGCTGTGCTGACAGGATTAAGGAGGCCCAAAGACCCTTGTACCGCATATGCATCCATAAGGGGTGGCTTCCACGAACCTGAACTGTTGAAAAGCCGAAGGACCTGGGGTGACGTCACCGTCATGTGATCAGTGCAGGGGGCGTGGCTCAGCACTGGATTTTGATCCCGTGCTGAGCCACGCCCTCTGCACTGATCACATGACGGTGACGTCACCCCAGGTCCTTCGGCTTTTCAACAGTTCGGGTTCGTGGAAGCCACCCCTTATGGATTCCATATGCCGGAATAGTCCGCGGTAGTGGAATCCATAACAGGATGCGTCGATTACCACAACCCGAACGCCGAACTATTTTTTAAAGTTCGCTCATCTCTACAAGACACTGGTAGTATAGAAAGTGCATGCTGGTCAAGTTACACCTCTGGCTGGAGGGAAGGGGTTTGGTCAAGAATTTAAATTTGGGAAGGGGGGCCCAAGGTGAACTCTTTCACCAGGGCCCATGAGCCTTTAGCTACAGCCCTGTGCATAACAAGGCCAAAAAGAAGTATAATAAACTGAGTGACAAACTGGTATGGAGGGAGAAGACCCGGCCCAAGAGGGCTTACAATCTAGGGGGGAGTAGACAGTAGGTGAGGGTAGAAGCTGCTCATATGGCGGTGTAGAGGCAGGAGGGTTATTGTAGATGGCAGGCTTTCCAGAAGAGGAGAGTTTTCAGATTGCTTTGATTGTGGGGGAAGAGTTTGATGTGTTGAGGTATCGAGTTCATCAGAGTATGGGGGATGCACGGGAGAAATCTTGGAGACAATGATGTCAGGACCTGAGACGGAGGTCTTGTGAGAATCAGAGATTAGGTATTGGGAGGTTTGGTCACAGTTGTATGGAGGGGAGACATCATGGACATTGTTAGTTTGCTGGGCAAAGGGGAACCTGGCATAAGGGAGAGATGGAACAATGAGAGAGGTTCCCTGATATTAACCGCTATACAGGGATCAGGACTTTGCTGCAGGGAACCCCCAGGTCACAAGCACAGGAGTAATATCCTTTGGCATCAACAGATGTGAATAGAAAACAGGACGCAGTACAGAATCAGGAGGCACAAGTCGTACCCAGGCAAGTGGAGGGCAGGCAGAGTACCTGCACAATGCTGACTAAACCCGAGTTGGAGCAGGTGGAGAACCGGCAACATAGGAGACTAGTGCAAGGGCAGGGCAGGCATCAGAAAAGTAGATCCATTATAGTAAGGCATCATGCACAGGACCGTTGGTGTTTTGCGGTCCGCAAAACACGGAAGCTGCTCCGCGTTTTGTTCCGCAATTTGCGGAACAGAACACGGCCCATTATAGAAATGCCTATTCTTGTCCGCAAAACAGACAAGAATAGGACATGCTCTATTTTTTTTGCGGGGGCACGGAACGGAGCAACGGATGCGGACAGGACACAAAGTGCTGTCCGCATCTTTTGTGGCCCCATTGAAGTGAACGGGTCCGCGCCCGAGCCGCAAAATATGCAGCTCGGACGCGGAGCACAACAACGGCCATGTGCATGAGGCCTTAGGGTGAGTTCACACATCACATATTTGTTCTGGAATTTCAGTTCCGCACTGAAATTCCATAATAAAGTACAGTACAACATTTGGGAATGAGGTTCTGCAAACCCTATTAGTCCACAGAGTAAAAAATCTGATTCGGATTTGAGGCATGCTGTGGATTTCCCCATCTGTAGCATGTCCTATCTGTTCTGGAAATGCTGCAGAGTTTTTATCAGGGATTTTATTGATTGCCAGGTAAGTTAAATCTGCAGCTCAGTCCGCACCAAAATCGCCAATGGAATCCACGTGTAACACAAGTGGATTTCTTTGCAGATATTTGGTGTGAGTTTTTAGGGCTCATGCACACGAACGTATATTTTGTTTTACGTGTCCATTCCGTTGTTTTTTTTTTTTTTTGCAGCCCCTATGCAGAACCATTCACTTCAATGGGTCAGCAAAAAAATGGAAATTACTCCGTGTGCATTCCGTTTCCGTATGTCCGCATGGCCGTTCCGCACAAAGATAGAACATGTCCTATTCTTGTCTGTTTTGCGGACAAGGATAGGCATTTTTACAATGGATTCGCCAAAAAATGTAAGTCACATGAACGACATCCATATTTTTTGCGGATCCGTGTTTTGCGGACCGCAGAATACATACGGTTGTGTGCATCCTAATGCTGATTTACCTGCAGAAAAAATTACTTGATGTGTGAATTCAACCTAAGGGCCTGTTTACACAGAGCTTCTGAGTGCTGATTTTGTCGCGTGTACGCTTCAGAATTAGCTCCAAAAAAACTCCCATTCATTTTAATGGGAAGCAGCATTCTCAGGGTGGGATCCACATGCTCCGCACATGTTCACACATTTTTTTTTGGCATGTTTTCTTTCTCTCCCAAACTGAAAATGAAGTTTTGTATTAAAACAAACACCAAAAACAATGCAAAAATTTTGTAGGCAGATTTTCAAAATCCGACTTGTGAACACGGGTGCAGGTTTCCCAACAGAAAATCCGAACAGATATCCATATAAATGCGTACTAAAAACAGAATGTGCTACACTTTTTGGTGTGGATTTGATACGTTTTGAATTTTACCCATGCATTGAAAAGGGTGAAATTCCACACAAAAAAATTGAAATGCTGCGGGTTTCAAAATACACACAGCAGGTCAATATCCACACGAAAAAAAAAGGCAAAGCGTCCATACACTGTGCTGATATTCTATTATGCCGCGGCTTTTCAGCATGAGAATACACACGGAAAAAAACATGCATGATCCGTAACGTGTGCAGGTAGCCTAAAGAAGAAGTGATACGATAATGTGTGCTGACTCTTTAAGAAGGGCAAAGGCAGCGCATGGAGGGCAGGAATGGCTCCTGCAAAGAGGGCAGCCGGGTGACTGGCATGACAATGTGTAAGACATTTATACCGACTTAGGCCATTTTCACACTAGCGTTTTTACTGGATCCGGCAGGGTTCAGCAAAAACGCTTCCGTTACTGATAATACAACCGTCTGCATCCATTATGGACGGATCCGGTTGTATTGTCTTTAACATTGCCAAGACGGATCCGTCATGAACTCCAGTGAAAGTCAATAAGGGACGGATCCGTTTTCTATTGTGTCAGAGAAAACGGATCCGTCCCCATTGACTTGTATTGTGGTCCGTCTTGCTCCACATCCCAGGACAGAAAGAAAACCGCAGCATGCTGCTCTCCGGTATGAGAACGGAACACAATGCATTTTGGAGCATTCCGCTGTGTTTAGCTACGTTTTGTCCCCATTGACAATAAATCGGGACAAAACTGAAGCATTTTTTTCCAGTATTGAGACCCTATGATGGAACCGGATACCGGAAAATAGTAAGGCTAGTGCGAAAGTTGCCTAATAATATTATTAATCATATGGACAATCCCTTTAATACCACCGTGTAACAGAATTTCCATAATATTAGCTCTCTACTTAAATATATTCTTCCAGGTTTACTAAATATGAAATATTGTCAGATTTATCTCAACTGCATATTTAACATGTTTTTCATACTTCTTCACGCAAAGTATGCACATAAATGGTTTCCGCATCTCAAAGACCTCTTTCTTCTGCCTCCAGAGCTCTCTCTCCTTGGCATTTCATCCTTGTCTTCCTTTGTCCGATTTAATGGATTCTCCATTTCATCTGTATTTTTCTTCACCGCCGTTGCCATACATTGTGAACATCATCTACTCTCTCTGCTAGAAATCCAGATATCTACTGTCTTTGGCACTACACAGCGGATCCCTTTCAGTGCCTCGATTCAATGCCGTATACAATATCAGCACTATAGACATTGAGGCAACCACATCATATGCATCTATTGAATGTAGTAAGTGCCAAGGACAAACTTGTCCAAAAGCAAGGCAGTCAGATCTGTCTTGTTTCTTTGTAGATCAGAACATAATGGCGAAGATATAGCATATCTTCAGCTATCACAATGGTGCGCCACAATCAGATGAGACTGGCTAAAGTGAGGCCACTGCCTCATGAGATGTTGAGATCTCCATGGCGCTGAGGATCACGAAGAAGGATAAAAAGCTTTCTATCAGCAGCTTTAGATAATATATTTCTACATCGATGTTAGGGCAGATGCACAGACAAAGTGGTTATGTTGGAAAAGATAAATATGAGCCTCGTTTTACTTCTGGCCATGCACATTTGATAAATGTCAGCCGAATCTGCCGGTTTCAGCAAGACCAACTGACCATCTAATGTGTATGGGGGATGGTCCTACCCTAGCATCTGCTAGGATGAAGCATTTGGATTTCAGTTGCCCAATCCTTATGTTCGCGGGGAGATAAGCTGCCGGCTAAGGGCTCTTTCACACTTGCGTTTTTGTTTTCCGGCATAGAGTTCCGTCGTCGGGGCTCTATGCCGGAAAAATCCTGATCAGGATTATCCCAATGCATTCTGAATGGAGAGAAATCCATTCAGGAGGCATCAGGATGTCTTCAGTTCCGGACCGGAACGTTTTTTTGCCGGAGAAAATACCGCAGCATGCTGCGCTTTTTGCTCCGGCTAAAAATCCTCAACACTTGCCGCAAGGCCGGATCCGGAATTAATGCCCATTGAAAGGCATTAATCCGGATCCGGCCTTAAGCTAAACGTCGTTTCGGCGCATCGCCGGATCTGACGTTTAGCTTTTTCTCAATTGTTACCATGGCAGCCAGGACGCTAAAGTCCTGGTTGCCATGGTAAAATGTAGTGGGGAGCGGGGGAGCAGTATACTTACCATCCGTGCGGCTCCCGGGGCACTCCAGAGTGAAGTCAGGGCGCCCCACGCACATGGATCACGTTATCCATGCGCATGGGGCGCTCTGACGTCATTCTGGAGCACCCCGGGAGCCGCACGGACTGTAAGTATACTGCTCCCCACTACTACTATGGCAACCAGGACTTTAATAGCGTCCTGGCTGCCATAGTAACCTGAAAGCATTTCGAAGACTGATCAGGATCCTGATCAGTCTTCTAATGCTTTCAGGCGACTTGCGTTCTGCCGGATCCGACGGGACGGAAGTGCCTGCCGGATCCTCAGAACGCAAGTGTGAAAGAGGCCTTAGGTGCCCGGCACTGGATTTCCCATCTCTCTGCATTCATGACAGTAGCATGCTCTGCCAAGCCGTATATTCACATGTATGGAGGAGTCAGGATAGATAACTACCAACTATCTAATGTGTATAGCAGCCTTAGAGATCATGCACACACACGACCGTAGTTTTGGTCCGCATCCGATACGCGTTTTTTGAGGATTGGATGCGGACCCATTCTTCTCAAGGGGGCCGCAAAAGATGCAGACCGCACACTCATGTGCTGTCCACATCCACAAGTTCGTTCCTCGGCGACGCAAAAAGTAGAGCATGTCCTATTCTTGTCCGTTTTGAGGACATTTCTGCAGAAGATATAAAAAAAATCGCGGCATGCACTTGGCTGGTATCCATGTTTTGCAGATCTGTGATTTGCAGACCGCAAAACACGACTGTGTGCTTCAGCCCTTAGTCTTAGGCGTCCAAATGCATATCCCCATGTCCATTCAATTGGTGAGTTGATTTACAGAACCCATTCAAGAAATTCACAGATTTTCTAGCTTTCTGATATTTATGTCCTATCCTCAGCATAGATTATCAATATCAGTTTGGTTGGGGTCTGACTCCCAGCACCCTGGCGATCAGTTGTTTGAAGGGGAAGCAGCTCTCATGGCAGCATTGCATTCTCTTCAATCTTTACCTGCACTGTGTCGACTTTGTAATGGCAGTTGCAGGTAAAAATTAAAGAGGAAGCAGCGCTCGCGTGAGCTGTTCCTTTAAACTGATAACCGGGAGTTGACTACTGCCAATCTGATATTGATCATCTATCCTAAGGATAGGACATTATTATTAGGAAACCAGAGAACCCATTTAAAGAGGTTTTCTGAGATTTTAAAAAAATTATACAGTCTAAAATAATCAAAAAACCTGTATTCACCTTTTAAAGGGGTTGTCCAGGTTCAGAGCTGAAACCGGGCATACCCACATTTTTTCCCAGGCTGCCCCCTAATACAAAATACTCTGATGCTCTCCTTTGCCCCGCACTGAATTGCGCAGGGCAAAGGCTTTTTATGGAGACGCGGTGATGTACCAGAGTCGTATCACACCCCTTCCTGTGTGAAAAATCACCCCTTTAAATGTCCTTCCACTCCAGCACCGCTCCTCAAGTGCTAGGTTCTGGTCCCTGCTTATCCTGCAGCAATGATGCCACATCCACTGTTCACACCTTCCTGATTGACAGGGCCAGGTGAGATGACAATGCAGGAGCCTGTCAATCAAAGAGACGGAGGGGCTGGCAGAAAAAGATGCTGACAGTCCCGGAAAAAAAATAGATCCTATGCTGTCCTACTCTTGTCACGGACAAGAATTGGCATTTCTATCATAGTGCTGGCCATGTGCGATCCGCAAAAGGCGGAACGCACATGGCCGGTGTCCGTGTTTTGCGGATCCGCAAAACACTTGCGGATGTGTGAATGTACCCTAACCCTGAAAGTAGCCCATCCTTATGGTGTGTTTCTTCATTGTGTCCCTGGTTATGTCCTCAAGTAGTTATTTCATTTCAGTTTGGCATGCCCAAATCTACACAGCCACTGACTTCCTCCATGCCAGTGCAGAGCGTTTGCGCATGCACCGCCCTGGCTTTCTGCTTGCACAGGCCAAGCCTGCACGTCAACAGCACTGGGTTGCCTTGTATCTTCAGCTCTTCTGGTTGTGTGGGAAATGTAGTTTGAAGTATGGCAGGGGACGGTCACATTTGTTATGTTGCGGCGTTGTGCTAAAATAAAAAATAAAAAAATTTAGTTTTTCCCCCCAAATTTTGCACTCAATACCCCACAATGACAAAACATGAGCCACTATCACTGCCATCCTCCTCTGCATTGCAGTGGCATTCCTAACTTTGTTTGTCTGGCCCCTGGACAGTCATTTCTTTGTTATTAATGTTTTTAATGTGTGTTTGTTTGCAATAAAGATGTATAGGCTATATTTCCCTCATCATTTTGGGTGCGCATGTGTATTTTATGTATCCTCTTGGCCCATGGTGCACCCCATATTTATATAGCTGTGCCCGCTGTTTGTACATTGGTAAGTTATTATCGACAGCGAAGCCCATCGAATTGAGAACACCGAGGTCCAGAACATTTCCCGAGATAATTGTAATACATGCACTATTTCCCTGCCTGCAGCTGTGATATCTACTCAGCCATTTTACATTACAGACAACGAGACAGAGTTGTTTTTTTAACCTTGTCAATTTTATGCTTTTTCATGTTCTAATAGGGCACACCATTAGGCGTCTATTAAAAATCTAATGGAAATGATAGTATCTCTTGTATGGGAGCATTGTGGCCTCCTATTATGTTAATGAATGCAATGTTCTCCAATACTCACTTCCACATAGGCCGTATAAAGCGGCGATACATTACCTGCACTGGATGCGAATGTAACATTGACCGGAGAAGCTTTAAAAATAATAGTATAAGGTTATCAGCACACATCCTACCTATATAGGCTTCATTAATTTTTCCGTCACATTATACACTGCTGGTTCCCAGGGGTTACAACCACCCTGCAATCCAGTAACTGTGTCTGTGCTTGAACACTTATAGGAAAATTAGATTTTTCCTATAGTGTGCAAGTAGGGTCACTGCTAGGCCCCCCATGGATGTCCATATGCCCTAACTGGACACCATTAGAAGAGTTCCTTTGAACTGTACTCCATTTATGTCTTTGTTCCTGCCCTTGATATAGCAAGCTAACCACATAACTGTAGACCCACAATGAAGCTAGCTACGCACATTATATCTATGGTATGACAATCTAATACAGGGGTCAGCATCATTCGGCACGCCAGCTGTTGTGAAACTACAATTCCCAGCATGCTCCATTAATTGCTATGGGAGTTACGAGAAGAGCAGAGCAAGTGTGCATGCTGGGAGTTGTAGTTTCACAACAGCTGGAATGCCGGCGGTTACCTACCCCTGATCTAATATGTGGGGGGGGGGGGGTGCCCTGGGTGGCAGATTTTGTTGGGAAAGAATAAGCAGGTAGTTGGACTTCAACATGACCGATTTATGTTCTCAAGAGAGAAGCCACAAAAGGAGTCTAGAGGTGGCTCACTCCCCTCTCCCTATGGCACATGCACTCTTGCAAGGGCGGACTGGAAACTTATAGTTGCCCTGGAAAAGAATAAGCTAAAAGTGGCCCCAAATTGACAGAAGGCGGGATAACACAAGTAGCCGGGGTCAGCAATACCATAGCGCAAATACTATCCCATCTAAACCATATACCATGGTGCAGCACAATATATTGCCCCATAAGCTCTGTGGTGGCCATCAATAGCTGCCATTTTCTGTCCTCCTCCACCAGTTGTCTCTGATTAAGATATGGAGCAGGGAGCCTCTTCAGGAGGAGATGTGCGGTCACTGGCTCATTATGTACCCAGCCAGCAGCAGAGAGGAGGGCCTAGGCATCGGCCTCTAAGGTCTATGGTGATACCGTTACTACACTCTTCACTCTTGACTCAAGAGGAGAGTGGGAATGCATGCTCGACTTGGGTCAGGGGTATAGGCCGAGAGCGACAGACAGCTGTCTATTATGCATGGCCAACCTTAGATGGCACTCATAATAACCATTTGTTAATGCTTTCAGCACACTAAAATGTAGGCTTTGCCTTGTAGTTCTTGTTCTGCACTCTATAGCTCAATGCATGCCACAAAAAAAAAGCACTGGGGTTGCCTTTCTGGCAGCAATATACTTAGACATGCTCAGGGTTGGACTGGAGTTCCCTGGGCCCACCAGAGGAAGTTATTCTCGGGTCCAACTCACATATCATCAATAAAGTCTGATACTGTCATGGACATACCGAGACATACGGACATACCGCGACAGTGGGTGACAGGAGATCCGTAAGACTGGCAACACGTGCTTTAATCTGACAGGTTTCCTTGTGGATCAATAGGCGTCTGTGTTGTTTCAGATACTGGCCACACTTCTAACCTCCAGGTGTTGCAATTGTGGTCATTTAACTTTCCTTATTCATAGTTGCTTCTCCCACAATGCTGTGCGGTTTATAGCTTCAGTGGTATCTGTGGTCTGCTGGTGTTTGGTTCTCGGCTGAGTTAGTGTTGCTGCCATAACTACTGGAAAGTTAAGTGTTTCCTTTCCCTTTTGCATCTTGTTTTGGTTTATCTGTGTGTTGCTTTTCCTATGCCATTTGTTGTAGGCCTGAGGGAGACTCCTGTTTGTCCTTCCTTTCTGGAGGAACATGTAGTCTCAGTCCTGTCACTATCGCCAGGGTCTTATAGGCTGAATTAGGACTCTAGGTACTCCTGCGTATGAATTAACCTACCTTTGGGGTCTGTTCATACTGATAGCCAGTCAGAACTGTGACTAGGGATTTGACTATAAGGTGTCCTTCTTTCTTCCCTAGCTTTCAGGTCTTGTTCTTTGTTCCCTTTCCTTCTTTCGTCCGGTGCGGTGTCTCCCTCCCACACACAGGCGTGACAAATACGTTTTACTTTAAAGAAATAGACCATACTTACAAGTTATTGGCCCCAAAGGCAGCTCCAAATTAATTTTTCTCGTGGACCTCTGGGGCTACTATGGAATTAGACCCCCTGGTACTCTGGTGGGCTAGTCCGATGCTGGACATACATCCCTTCCATGCGCGTGCTACACACAGGAGGTAGTGTACAATTCTGCATCTGATCCTGCTGCAGATGGATGTTCACACTAGTGTTGAGCAAATTTCAGGATAAATTTGTTTAATCGCGAAGCCGAATTTCCTTGTGCCTCATGTTAGACAATTGATTTAACCTGAAATAGTTCAAAAAACATATGTACATGATCGACCGAAATCTTGCGCGCAGTGATTTATGATGCCACCACAATGGCCGGCGTGATGACGTCATCTCGGGACTCGCAAGATTTCGTGCCAGCTCTTCAAGCAAGATGGCGGCAGCCGGCCTGTTGCGAGCAAATAGAGCAGGTAAGTATTTTTTATTTTTTTTATTTTACACCGTGTTCTGTATATAAGATGCCACGATCATGTATGAACGCGGCATCTGAGGGGTACAATGATGTGGGGGGGGGGGGGGGGCCTGGCACAAGCGCCGCTCCCTGTCACTGCACCCACTGCCTACTAAGAAATGTGGTTCGTGACGAAGTACGGTAATTCGTCACAAAGCTAATTTTTTTTTTTTTAATTCAACAACCGAATCGAATTTTCAAATACTTTGCTCATCTCTAGTCCACACAATTGTAACACTGCAGTCAAGCTGTAGAACGGGCTGCAATAACCTCGAGATGTCTTTTACTGAGCACCAACCTGGGCCCAAGGACATATTTAGACATGCAGCGACTAGCCACATGTGACACACGTGTTAGCCATTTGCGGAGAACAGGCTGTCAATAAATTTTTTCAGGACCACATAACAAGAAGTGCACTGCGGAAAGGAGCAGGCTCGCAAGAGATCACGGATAAGCCACCTCTTCCAATTTCCATTCAGACAGAAACAAACAAGCACAATATGTTAAAAACGGTAACAGCGCGCCTCATACAATAAGGATGCCTTCTAAACTGCCCCTTAATGTGAAAAAAGAAACAAAAAAAACCACGAAGATTAAAAATCCCAAACAATGCCACTCACTCACTCATGAAAGAATTTAGCCTGCAAAACAATACCTACTGTCCCTTGGTCACCCTACAAACCAGAACAGTGTCATCATGTCAGTCAATGGGGTAACATTTCAAGCAGCAAGATGTATCTCTTGTCGCACATGTTATCATCAACTAATTCATTTGTGCTTTGGAATGCCGACATAAAAGAAAGATCATTCAAGAAAGTATACCTGAAATGTGCCATAGACAAAGCAGAGCTATGCACTAAGGCCAAAGCGCCGTCCTTGAATTGTTGTGTGCGACAGACAAGTAGAAAGGTGTGGGGCTGCCGTCTAATTATTTTCCTTCCTTTACTCCTACAGTAGATACACCTGCATCATCGCTATATTCTTCTTCTTTGGCCCATTGTAGTAAAGATATTCTATTCTATTAATATTAATAGTCTTACTGGCACCTTTAGTCCTTAACCCATATTGTTCATTGACATTAACCTTGTTCTCATAGGTAAGGCTTAGTACATAGGGGCACCAGGACCCTCCTGGAATGTTAAGTGGAATCCATCACATTAGTGTATCTATGAATCTCTTATGATGGAAGTCCATTTAGATTTCATGTATAACAGTAATGTTAGAAGTATGCAATTTGTTTTTTTGCTACCATTAATGTACTTTACGTTCCAGCTAGACCGTTTTCAGAATTAGATAGAAAGAGATGTTTTTTGACAGCTAGTCTGGAGTCAGAGGCTGCGCGTCTGTATGCTGTTTGAATGGCTAGACTTGAATGCTGTTTAGTTCCTTACAAATGAATATGATATTTTCCTTTTTGGAAAGAACATCTGATAATGTGAATTATCCATGCAGCAGAAATGTGTTACTATTAGCACTGTTGTAGGACAGTAATGTGTCGTTTAGAGTAATACATGAAGACAATTCTCAGTATGAAAACTATATAAATATTTTGTATATAAAATGCAAAAAGCAAAGTTAGACCAGCACCTCCAAACAGTATGAAAAAGGGGGTTCAGGTGAACGCTACCATGGCTGCAATGTAAAAGTAGCAGCACACATTGCAGCCATGGTAGCGAGTACCTGAACCCCTTTTTTCATATTTTTTTTCATTGTACATTTGGGGGAGTGGCTGTCCCATTTTGAACTGTGTTTTCCGCCCATTTGCCCAGGGCTTTTAATCAGTGTGATACAGATAGATTCTACATTGCCCCGAAAGTTTGTAGGCCAAAAGCCAAGGAGAGGCAAGTCTGTTAGTGTAGGTCCTGTCTGTTAGAAGCCACCTTGTCACTGGTAGATGGGCCCAACACAAATTTTCATATAGTAAGTATAGCAGTGATGCAGTTTAAAGGAGTTCTGCAGTTTTTCTTTCTGATGATTTATCCTTTGCATAGATAATCAGCATCTGATGTGTGGGGGTCTGACACCCGGGACCTCTGCTGGCCAGCTGTTTGAGAAAGCAGCGGCGCTCCACTAGTGCCCCGGCCTTCTCAGTAAACAGCAGGGCCAGTGACGTCATGACTAGTATCACTGGCATGGATGCGGCTAAGCCCCGTCGCTCAAATGCTGATGATCTATCCAGAGGATAGATCATCAAAAAGAAAAACTGCACACATGATAGGGGGTTTTAAGGTAAGTCAATCTTTGGGCGGCGTGGACAGGATCTTAAAAGGGATTCCCGAAGCTACAGTATTATTGGGGTTGTCCAGTTTCAGGATATTGATGACCTTTCCTCAGGACAAGTCGTCAATATCAGATCAGTGGAGTTCTGACTCCCAGTACCACTGCCGATCAGCTGTTTGAAGAGGCCACGATGCCCATGCAAATGTTGCGTCCTGTTCCTTGTTTACTTGCACGTCTTCTATAACTTGTAGCGGCGGTGCAGTGCAATTACAGCTTTTTGTCCCCTTTGTTTGAATGGGAGAGGAAGCAGTAATTACCCTGCGCCACTGCTCCAATTCATTACCAGTCTGATACCCTCTCATAGGTTACTTCCATACTAGCGTTTTAGTTTTTTGGTATTGAAATCCGTCATAGGGGCTCAATAACGAAAAAAAAACCTTTTCAGTTTTGTCCCCATTCATTGTCATTGGGGACAAACTGAACAAAACTGAGTGCTCCAAAATGCATTCCGTTCCGTTTAGTTGCGTTTCCATACTGGAGAGCAAACCGCAACATGTTGCAGTTTGCTTTCCGTCCTAGGATGTGGAGCAAGACAGATCCGGCATGACCCCCAATGCAAGTCAATGGGGACGGATACGTTTCTCTGACACAATAGAAAACGGATCCGTCCCCTATTGACTTTCATTGGAGTTCATGACGGATCCGTAACATTGGCAATGTTAAAGATAATACAACCGGATCCGTTCATAATGGATACAGGCAGTTGTATTATCAGTAACGGAAGTGTTTTTGCTGAACTCTGCCGGATCCAGTAAAAACGCTAGTGTGAAAGTAGCCTTAATGGATTATTTACGCAGGAAGATAATCTGCCGAGGACAATAACTGATCTGAACTGATTATATTAGCAAATCGATCGGCGCTTGTTTAGATACATTTATATACTACAATTATTGTGGGGTTTGTGTATAAATAATCATTTGTACGATTGTTCGGTCTCCACTGTTGGCATACTTAGGTAAAAATATTTCATTATTATATATCACTATATACAGTATGTGACAGAGCAATAGCTGTACTTATAATACAAAGATGTTTACCAGCATATGAATGGGCGCCTGTTATGCGATATGTAGCGAAGAATCGACACCAGCTATAGTATTACTGCCATCTGCTGGTACTGTAGTGCCTAATCTGATAGAAATCCAAATCAGCAGGGTTAAAGTGTTATTCCCATCTCAGCCAGTGGTGCCCATTATTAATACCCATCTTATTCGGTAACCAAAAGTGGCCAGGGTTATGGAAGGAGCCTGGGCTGTCCCATATCTCATTGTCTTGGGTTATGACACAGATCAGTTGTGTGGTCTGTATATGATATATACATATATCAGTAACCAACTTGTAGCTTTCCAGTGTTTTTTGAAAACCAACTCCTGCAGAGGTCACACAGCTTTCCCAGTGTCCACAATGTCAACTCTGCCTAGTTATTCAGCAATACAAAGGCAGGGGATCAGCCATATTTATGCATGGTCGTTTTTGTGCTCCAGCTGTCTTAATATATATTAATATTCAAATTATACTTTAGAAGGTCACAGAATACCATGCACTAGAATCCTACTGCATCAAATGATTGCAATTTAAAATTATTTTAAAGTACATCATATTGAGCTATATGATACCCTACTAGGGCAGGTAGGCAATGTAGAGGACTGTAGCTGGGTTAAGCAGGGGCTGTTTGGACAATGAGGCTGTCCATACAAAGGAGATATTTGTTGATAAGACTCTTATTTGCCCTCATTGCCTATGTATTTCATCTGCTGGGCACACTGTGACATTTAGACATTGAACGCCCAGGCGCTACCATGATCATTAGACTGATTATAAAATTGGTAATTACAGAAGCTTATGTGTACAACAAATGCTCCTTCTAACATGGACAAATGTTTTTTCCTTAAAACTTAGTAGATTGGACCTTGAAATGGTTCTCCGGCTGATACTGAATATGCCCTGCCTTTTTTTAATGTGATAGCGAATTCAAATCAAATTAGTTGTCTGTAATTTCCTCCAGTTAAAGCTTTTTGAGAAACACATCACAGATCCTCACGTAAAAAAAAATGCAACTGCAGATCTATGAGCCTGACTTCTACGAGAAACAGTCTTCTGCCCTGGAACTATATGCCCCGATTATACTGCATGTATTAGAATAGGCCAAAATCGGAGGCGAGCGGAGATACATTAGAGTCTGCAGGATTCTGTGGGGTCCATATACTGGACTCATGATCCTTAGTGCAGATACAGTATATAAGGGAATTTAGTGTTTTTTATTTGGCAGTATACAGCAGTGGAGACTCTATGGTATAGTATGGTGGTATTACATGGGTACAGTGTACAGTATGTTTCTGTTATCTACACATTGTTCGACTTATTTGGTACTCATTCGTTGGTATTACAGTATCTAGACATGGCAATGAATTGTAATTATTTAGGCCATTTTGTATCCTAAAAAATATGAACTGGGCCCAAGCACCTACTACCTGAATTTCTAACTTCAAAAGTTGCAGTGGTTCAAGCATTATATAATATATACTGCGGGGGCTGTAACCCCAGGAAATGAGCATTCCATAATGGGTTGGAAAAATGAATTGAAGCAAGGAACGGGGGTCAGTATGGATAATAAGCCATTAATAATTGGATTAGGTAATCTTTTTATACATGATAAATGCCATTTGCTGAAGTGAGACAAGCCCATTAAATCCAAAATGAAGTGAGTGGCGGCGATGCTTCTTCTACATGGTTACTGGAATGCTCTATAAAGGCAATTAGATAAACAGGATACAAGGGCTGGTAGCAGCCCCTACCACTGTAATAGCCAAATGATTTGCGGTTTTGAAGTTCTTGATTAAAAACTGAGCAGTCAAAAAGTACCGGAGGTCTTGAAGGTGATTTTGAAGATGGAGGAGTATCTGGGCAGCACAAACAGCAATCAAAGACAATTAGGAGAACTGGGGCAAGTGGCTCATTCTGTTGTGAGTCTGCATGAAAATTGCTCTTCAGATTTCAAGCTTGTTACATTTTATAGCAAGGCCCCCAGCTAAGTCATTTTCAAAGTCCGGCTCCAATCAGAAGATATTGCTTGAAATCTTCCTATTATGGCTGAAGTGAAAGGATTGATTGTCTATGCTGATGAGTCCCGAGATTGGTATATAAAAAATGGTAATTTTGTCTTCAAGCTCCATTATGATGTTGTTTCAATTGCTAACAAAAAAATATATACTGGGGACAAGTCCAAAACTAGATTCAGGTTTGGAAATGATGAATTTCTCATTTTTTATTTTTTTTATGACTTACAAGACAGGTTGGATAAGGGGAAACAGGACAAGAATATAGTGTACATTTATATCATCATTATGTTGTAGGAGCTATAGGGTAAAGTGAATGATATATGCGCTGTTTGTAAAAATGCTTTCATTTGTTGTAAAGAATTAATGTACGTGTATGGTATATACATTTAATTACATTATATTTTTTATTCTCTTACTAGCACCAACATATTCTGCAGCACTTTATAGAAATTATCATTACTTGCTGTCCCCAGTGAAGCTCACAGTCTAAATTTCCTATCAGCATATCTTTGAAGTGTGGGAGGAAAGTGGAGAACCCAGAGGAAACCCACGAAAACACCAGGAAAATACTGTATATACTCTGTGCAGATGTTAACCTTGTTCAGATTTGAACCTAGGACCCCAGTGATGCAAGGCACCAATGCCATCCACTGAGCCAATGTGCTGCCCAATACCCCATCAAGAAGTCCTGGACCCAGCAGCCCCACAAACCCACCTTAATTGCACATAATGGACCTGTAGAAGAAAGTCTGGAATATACTTACTGTCTTGAAGTTACCTGTATCGGCCGTTCTGGAAGCCTGTGATGTTCCTTTTTTGGAAAATGCTACATCTGCTGACATCACATCCTTTACCAGGTTTCCAGCCTAGGGTATGGATATGACTTCACTTTCACAGCCCAGGACAGACGGTGCTGTGGTCGCGTCCAGAACTAATCCTTTTCCTGGTGCATGTGCAAAAGAGGTGGATTCAGGAGTTTTAACATGTGCAAGAGAGAATCTAGCCCCGTCCACAGCATCTTCGTCATCCTAGGATGCAGAAGTGGTGACCTGTACATACCCCAGGTTGGACACCTGGTAAAGGAAGTGAGCATCATGTGACTGGGTTCCACAGTAGCCAAACTGTGTGAAGTATACTACAAACTTTCTTCTACAGCCAACTTATGTGTAATTAAGGTGGGTATGCAGGGATCTGGAAAACCTCTTGAATCCCCGATTAAGACCCTCATCTATGAGCCAGAACAGAGAGTTGCTATGAAAAGCATCTCTTGTAGAGGACCTGTAATATCTATTCCTCATCTTAACCTGTTTCAATTTCATGTCCTGGTGAGTCAAGACACATCTTCTGGACCTGGTCTGCCTTCCATCTCTCTTTCTAGCTTGTGGTGTCCTACTCTGGTTATACAACAGGGCAATCAGCGCCCATATTGACATCTATTCAAAGGGGAATTGTTGTGCCATGTGTTCTCTGATAATTGAGGTACTTCATTCCTGGCCCTGTTCTTGTGCATTTATATTACTATTTGACTATTGATCTGGACCTTGGCCTTGCTCCTGACTTGCTTTTTGGAAACTACGCCTGGTACTCTCTCCTGGCTCATCCCTTGGCTTTTGCATTCTGTTTTCTTTCATGGTGATAAACTTTGGCTCTGTTCTTGTCAGTGCCTACCTCTGCTAGTCTAAGACTATTCTGGAGACTGCACCCCGAAGAACATCCTGCAGCAAAACTCTGCACCCCAGTCCAAATTTTAGCTTAAAGAATCCATTTTTCGGTATGTCACTTGTAACATTGTCCTATCATTGCACAGCATTTATTTGAATAGGAAGTGTGTAATTTTTTATTTCTCCCGTGGTGGCGCAGCCGAAAAACTTCTACATCTGACTGTTGGGGTTCCCAAACCGGGTCAGCATGTGATCATCCTATTCATGACAGCCCCTTCTAACCAAATGACATTGTCTAAAGTGGGCATCCCCTTTAACCACCTAACTGTTTTGCCCGAGTCCAGCTCGGGCAGTGGGAAAAGTAGCAAACTTTTCTGCCTGAGCTGAGCTCGGGTAGAAAATGGATGGGGGAGGGCTGCTTTAGATGCTGCCATCTCCTGAATGGTAACAGCTAGAAACATGCAACTGGTCTTGTTTGAAAGGCTTTCATACAAGACCAAAATGACAGCTAAAGTCCAAGCAACAGAGGAGAAATCAGTCTTAGAAATAATCGTCAGTAAAACCTGCTTTTACTTTCACTTTCAGCTGTATTCACAGCATCCCCATTTCTATCAGTGATATCTTCCCCTGTACTGAACAGATTTCTGTCATTCTGGTATTGTCTGAAAGCTTGGAATGCCAGCTTTCAAACAATACAAAGCATATTTCAAACAATACAAAGCTGGTACCGAACCTGAGGTATGAGCAGTTAAAGCAGCTGCCCCCCCCCCTTCCTGTCAGCCTGGAGGAGAATGAGGGAGCAGCTGCAGAGCCGACAGGCTGCAGGAGGTGAGAAAAAAACACTAAAAATATATAGAAATGTGACACTTATCATTGTTTTGACCCAGATAATAAAATTATGCTATTTTTACAACACTATGAACCCCACAAAAAAATTCCACAAAATAATGTAAAAATTGCTGTTCTTTAATCTTTCCCCCTAAAAATAAAATAATAAAAGTTATTTAATACACAATATATACCCCAAAACGGTCCCTAAAAACCTACAACTAATCCCGCAAAATAATAAAAAAAACAATTTAGAAGAAAAAATTAAAAAGTTATGACTCCTAGAAAACAAAGGGGGAAAATATTAGTTTTTTAAGGCTAAAATTAATGATGTCACTAAGTGGTTAAAAATGCAATAGTGTCCCCTGAGCTGTGCGCCAACAAGATTTTCTGCAGACACGCTTTAAAAATCTACAATAAAAAACATTTATAATTTCATCATTTAAAAAAAATTCATAATAAAAAGGGACATTTTTGGGAGTGTTTTTCCAATTTTAATGTGACTGTTAGGAGGTTCATTAAATTAATTCATTAAATTATGAAATATACCTTCAGGGACATGAAATATAGAACAGGGTTATTTTAATGGGGTTAAAACTGGACATGCATCACTTTTACTGCTACGGCTTACACCCTAGATCTTTCTTGGTTTTAGGACAACTGTAATACCAGTATATATGAGCTGTTGAACGTGCAATGTTTTATACAGAAATGTTAGAGCTCTATGATATAAGAAGATTAATATTGTACCTAAAAATATGTATATGTTTCAGGGTTTCTGCAAGATGAATTCTTAGAGAGACCATAAGGCAACAACTGGGCAGAGGCTAGGAATCATGTAGCTATCCCGGGGATTTTGTATATTACAGGAGGTCACTGTTAGAAACAACATGATTACAAGATGCCGCGACTACCAGTCGGAAACCTGACAATAGCTGTTTGTGTAATCATCTCAAGAGGAGTACAATCCAGATCCAGGATCCTGCACTTCTAAAGCAGAAGGTGGGAGACATGTTTCCACCTTGGATAAAATTCATAAGCCCATTATAGCTACAATCCATTTCACATCCATGTGCACAGATTATTTGTGTTCATCGTTTCCCCCCATTTACACGTAAAAGTGATTTATCGGGTAAAGATTAAGAACAGTCGTCGTAACTCTTGCAGATATGTCTTTGGAAGATCTTCATTTTCAAGCCTCATAACTCAATTATCTTTAGGCCATTACATTTGAATATGTGAACTAGAAGCGGTGACAATTTAATCTCTAACATGAAAATAGTCAAATTGTCTTTCATCCTCACACAACTGACTGTCTTTTGGGCACAGCTCTTCTGTAAATGTTCAGCAGGGTCATTTGGAGTACGTACATGGCCAAGAAAATTGTCAGGGTGGAATGGTCACTTATCAGTGAAAGGCAGGTTTACCAATTTTTTCAAATCGGGAGATTTAGGCTCCAGCGCCCAAAACGGACACTTTTTGCATAAACCCTGACACCATTCACTTTTACAGGATTGTAATGTGTCAGCAAATACTAAATTTCCCTACAGCACCACCCCCACAGGGGAAATATAAGGCATTGCACAATCCCCAATAATATCAATGGGCTGTATTTGTAATGCCAGGTCCTCCAAGGCAAGAAACAATCTTGCTACTTAATCTAGCAAACACATGAGGGCCCTGAGCAGGGAATCACCCTGTAATAATTTGCTAACGCTGGCTTCACACATAGGTGGAGATTTAAAACACAGGACTATGATATCCTCTGCGCTGCAGTAGAATGTGCCTAATTTATGACAAGGCAATGGCGTGAATGAAAATAAATGCGCCTGGCCCATTGCCCCCCCCCCCCCAACTTTACAATTCACTAATAGAAATACACCACTTTTGGCATATATCGGTCGCAGATTGCGGCGTAAAGGTTATTGAACTTGAATTCACCATCACCACCTCCTCAGGTTCCACTGCTCTTATCGTGAAGAATCGTCTTCTATGTTTGTGTAGAAACTTTCTTGTCACTTTTAGCATTTAGTATGTACGGGTGACTTGTATGTACAGCAGTATACTGTCCTCTGTGATATATATATATATATATATATATATTATACTGTCCTCTGTAGTATATATACACAGTATATAGTCCTCTGTAGTATATATATATATATATATATATATATATATATATCTATATCTATACACACAGTATACTGTCCTCTGATATATATATATATATATCACACACACACAGTATTTTGCCCTCTGTAGTATATATACAGTATATAGTCCTCTGTAGTATATATACAGTATATTGCCCTCTGTAGTATATATACAGTATATTGCCCTCTGTAGTATATATACAGTATATTGTCCTCTTTTATGTTAATTACTTTACACAGTTTAGTTTTATCTGTAAAAATGTATATTTTACTGTGCAAGCCTTCTACAAGGTCATAAATAAATACAATGATGAGAATAGGGCCCAATACTGACCCCTGAGGTACCCCACTAGTGACAGTGACCCAATCTGAGTGTGTACCATTAATAACCACCCTCTGTTTTCTATCACTGAGCTACTTACTTACCCACGTGCACACATTTTCCCCCAGTCTAAGCATTCTCATTTGATATATTTTTGACCTCTTTTTGAATATTGGCACCACATTTGCTAAATGCCGATCCTGTGGGATTCTCCCTGTCAGTATAGAGTCCTTATATATCAGAAATAAGGGTCTGCCTATGACATTATTTAATTCTCTTAGGATACTGGGGTGTATGCCATCTAGTTCCGGTGATTTGTCTATTTTAAACTTTTTAGGACGCCGCTATACTTCTTCCTGGGTCAGACAGGGCACTTGTAAATTTCATCTGACAATTTATTTTGCTCAGTGAATACAGTGGAGAAAAAAAAATATCTAATAGCTTTGTTTTCTCTTAATCGCTCCCTGCAACGTCCCCCTCATCACACCTTCAGATTTATACTTTTTACTATTTATATCATTGAAGAACATTTTAGGGTTAGTTTTATACTCTTTGGCAATGAATCTCTCTATCTCCAGTTTGGCTGCTTTTACTTGTCTATTTTTTCCTTATAGTTTTTCAATGCTTCCTCACTACCCATCTGTTTTAGTGGTTGAAATGCTTTCTTTTTGTCATCTATTGCTTCCTTCACATTTCTATTTATCCAGATTGGTCTTTTCTTGTTCCTTACCCTTTTATTCCCATAAGGTATGTACCTCTCACAATTAGGTATTTTGTGCCTCCCTGAAGAAACGCTCTTTTGAATGACAATTGGAAGATTATTATTTTATGGTGGCTATTTCCCAGGTGCCCCCCAACCTGCACATCTGTTGTTCTGTCAGGTCTATTGGTTAATACTAAGTCCAGTATGGCCGTCCCTCTAGTGGGGTCCTGAACTAGTTGGGAAAAGTAATTGTCTTTGGTTATTGCCAAGAACCCGTTTCCTTTATTCGATGTACAGGTTTCAGTTTCTATCTGGGTAGTTGAAGTCCCCCATAATAACGACCTTATTATGACCTGCCGCCTCGTCTATCTCGTTTAGTAGTAGATTTTCTGTGGATTCTGGTATATCAGGTGGCTTATAATAAACTCCTATTCGTATTTTATTATTGCTTTTGCCTCCATGCATTTCTACCCACAGTGACTCCACATGTTCATTTCCCTCACTTATAGTCCTTGCACACAATAGGAAAAAGCACCAGCCGATGCGCACTGCCATGGTCCCCCCACCAGAGAGGTTGGCGCCTTTTCCTGTAGTGTCCATGCACGACCACCACTGCTGGATTGCAGGATGGTCGTAAGCCCTGGAAATGAACAGTGTATAATGTGATGGAAAAATGAAGTCAGCCAGCAAAGGAAGCAATATGGAGAATCACAATACATTAGTAAGTGCCTTGTATTTACTTTCTCTACATAATGAATGCCATTTGCTGAAGCGAGACGACCCCTTTAAGTGAATCATTGTCTTACAGAAGAATTCCGTTTCTTCATATAGAAAAGTTAGAACAGTTTATTTTAAGCAGTATTTTATGTTATGTTAATCCCTTAGCTTTTAACACGTCTCAAAGGTCGATTCAAATTCATAACCAAAATCATAGAAAACACCATGAAAAGACCCACCTGTGTTTTGACAAGTTGAGCCGGATAAAGTGAAGGGACAATCAACCAGAGAATAAAAAAAAAAACAGCGGTAGGCAGGATTATATGTTTTCCAGAGTAACTTGACTAGGGGAAAGTTGTTATTCACATTTTTGTCATTGTGTTAGGCACTGAGACCTAGGCCAATCCCTGTACGTGCTGGGGTGAATGGAGGTTACAGACAACGAAACTCCACGCGGTCGCTGCGGACAATGAGACTCTAATAAGTAGGCAAGAACAGGGAGTATAGACATAGACCATCCTTACAGTGATGATAAATAAGTAAACATTTCACAGTCTCTCAATCAGGAAGATCTGGTGTGCCTTAGGTCTCATGCACACAACTGTATCTGCAAATTGCGGATCTGCAAAATACAGATGTGGTCCTTGCATCGTCTGCATTTTTTTTTTTTTTGCTGACCCAAAGTCAATGGGATTGTAATACGCATTTTGCGGACATACACATGTGCGTTCCACAAAAGGATATAATATGCCCTATGCGGATATGTGGACCATGAACCCATTGAAGTCAATGGATCCGCAAAAAATGCGGATGCAACACGGACAGTATTTGTGTACTGCAAAACACATATGGCAAAATACCACTTCACATACAGATAAGTAGCTTTTGTCATTTAGGGGGTATTCATATAGGTATTTTCAGTCTGCATCTGATCTGCATTTTTGCGCATTGGATTCGGACCCATTCATGTCAATAGGGCTGCAAAAGATGCGGACTGCACGTCGTGTGCTGTCCACATCCATATGGCCATTCTGCGGCCCCACCAATAAAAAAAAAAAAAAGAACATGTCCTATTCTTGTCAGTTTTGCGGACAAGAATAGGCATTTGTAATATAGGGCGGGATGTGCAAAAAGTCAAATGCACACGGCCGGTAACCGTGTTTTCCATATCCGTAATTTCCAAACCGCAAAACAGATACGGTTGTGTGAATGCCCCATTACAGGGGTTGCACCTAATGGACAACCACTATCTACATGTCCTATCGGGTCAGTGGATATCACTTTGACTGGCGTTACCCCCTCTGGTATCTCTAGTGGTGCTGAAAATAGATCTCCCACCAGGGGGATATGCTTGAGTACCTGAAAACAGTATTCAAACATGTCCCTAAGTGGATTCAGGGGAAAACAGAGTCCAGGAGTAGATAATTAATTAGATCAAGCAACGAACGAAGTTCGATCAGGGTATTGTGTAAAAATGTGCGATCGTTTCATAGATTGTTTGTCAGGCAAACAGTTGCATTTACTCTACAAGATAATTGACTGTGTAGGTGGTGTTTGGAAAAAAAAAGGGATTGTGTTATACCCTTGAAGGCGTAAAAAAAGGGTGTGTTAAAAAGGTGTGAAAAGACCCTGGTTAGACCTTCTTTACCACCCAAGACCGCCTTCCCTCCAAGAAGATAGGAAATAACTAATAATCTTACCTACACAATAGTAAAACTGGAGACGCTTGTCTTCGATATGTCTGTTCGCTGTAGGATTATGGTGTTCCACGTTTTATGGGTGAATATTCACCCGGAGTTCAGAAGCGGGAAAATTAAAAACCAACATTCAAATCAACATTTTCCTCCCACTTCAAGAGAACACCTGAAGGGACAAATCAAATTTCGAATCCACACCCTTTTTGCGGTTTGCACACGTATTTTTGTCTGAAGTAATTAATATGACATGAGTGACGTAACGTTTCCACACCTGCCGTAGTATCGTCTGTCCTGTTAACACTTTGGAAGAGGAACGAGGATTTACGTGTCTACGCCAGCGATCTCAAGAAAGACCAACTAAACAATTATCGCTCGTCGTTCCATCGTTCAGTGCTTTTACACTACTCAACAATAGATCACTTTCACTCAATATTAACCATTTTTTTTAAAAACGAGAACCTACTGGTGTAAAGGGGCCTTATGTTTCTTTGGGAGGACACAATAGCGTAGCCTACCATCCTATTGGGTTCTGCAGAAAAGATGTACACAGACAGAAAGCAGATCATACAGAGGTTTACTCCTTTAGACTCAGTCTGCCTCACTGAAATGAATGGAGCTGTTGAGGGATACGTTTGAGTACAGTTTTGGCTTTTCGAACGTATGGCCTCTCCAAAGAGCTCCACTATAATGTGAACCGACGCTTACACAGCTTACAGTTGATCGCTGGAGGACGATGTGATCAAGACAGTCCCCTCTAAAGCAAAAAAAGTTTCTAATGTCCCCTTAATTAATTAAAGGGGTTGTCCCATGAATAATATTCTACAGTTTTCAAACCAGCACCTGATTTTTGTAGCGGTAGAAACATGGTGCATTAATTATGAAATCAGAGGTCGCCATAGGGTGAGATGACCTACCCTCTTATTGGAATTCAAATAACCTAGACAAAGACATGGAAAAGATTGAAAAACAACAGGCCACCTTCTTTAAGGGGTTGTCTTCTTTCTGACGTCCCCTTCTCAAATCCCCTCCAACCTGATTAGCTCTAATTGAGAGCCTCTTCTGTTTTGGGGGACTGAAAGCCTTTAAATTTCTGCCTATGGGAAACAATACAGCTCCACATGGCTCTGCTGATTGACAATGAATGCAGCGCTTTACCTTGCCTTTCCTTAATGGGCGCTGAAGATACAAGTGCAGTCAGCTGATTGAGGAGTGGGGGCTTCTGGTAAGGGGTTTGTTTCAATCAACCAAGGAAAGAAGAGGTTCTGTTAAAACACAAGGCATCGTTTCAATTTTAAGACGCCTCTAGGATGCCTGTTACAGTTTCTGTATAGTGTGAATGAAGCTTGCATTACAGTTTCTTAACTGGGGTGCAAGCCACCTGGGGAACAATTGGGAAGTAAAGTCTGACAACTTTAGTTCTGAGCCAGGTGTGCGCAGGAAGCAGTTGTCATGTCCTTTCCCCCACAGGGAGTACAAACTGCAGATTTTCAGCAGCAGAACTGGGGTTGGAAACTTCATAAGATTTATAGTAGCAGAAAAATAGATGAGATTTTTTTAAAAAAAGGGAAAGGTATTCACACATAACTGGACATGCGGCAAAAATTTAAAGTCTGCAGTATGTCAATTTATGTTGCAGATTTCACCTTTTGCAACGCATAGGGTAAAAACTTGGGGAAACCAAATGAATTCCACAAAAAGTCCACATCAATTGGTGTAAATTTAGCTGCTTTGGATTTTCAGCTACATAAAATCTGCTGTGGAGCCGCCACATGTGGCTGTACCCTTAGGGCTTATGCACACAAACGTATTTTTGGTCCGCGTCTGATCAGCATTTATTGTGGTTCGGATGCAAACCCATTCACTTCACTGTGTGCTGTCCGCATCCGTTTGTCCGTTCTGCGCCATCTGCAAAAATGACACATTACGGACAAGGATAGGACTGTTCTATTATGGGCCGGACGTTCCGTAATGCAAAATGGGGGATGCACATGGCCAGTATCTGTGTTCTGCGGATCTGCAATTTGCAGACCTCAAAACAGGCAACGGTTATGTGCATGAGCCCTTAGTGTGAAATGTGAAGCATCTTCACATTCTGCTGGGACCCCCACCGATCACAAGAAAAGGGGCCCCATACCCTGTGGAGCTCCCCCTCTGAAATGGATGGAAAGGCTGGTTGGAATGCGTGCTGCTGCTCCATTTATTTCTACAGGAGTAGTACAGCGCTCAGCTATCTCCGGCGCTCCCATGGAAATGAATGAAGCGGAGGCGTGCATTGTGGCCAACCTCTCCATCCATTTCGGGGCAGCTCCACAAGGTATTGGGTTCCAGTGATCTTGATCAGTCCCAGCTGTAGGACCCCCACCGCTCTTTAGTGCTCATTCACACGACCGTGGTTTTGGTCCGCATCCGAGCCGCATTTTTAGATGTGGAGAGCACTCCGTGTGCTGTCCGCATCTATTGCTCCGTTCCGTGGCCCCGCAAAAGTTATGAGTCATGTCCTATTCTTGTCTGTTTTGCGGACAAGAATAAGGCATTCCTATAAAGGGCCGTCCATTGCATTCCGCAAATTGCGGAATGCACACGGGCGGCATCCATGTTTTGCAGATCCGCAATTTATGGACCGCAAAACACGGCACGGTCGTGTGGACAAGCCCTTAAGCAAAGAGAAAAAACTGCTTTTGCATACACACATATACTGTATACACACACCCTGTATATAACATGCACATACACTGTATACACACTGTATTCACACACTGTATACACACACCCTGTATATAACATGCACATACAGTGTATACACACTGTGTACACACATACTGTATACACACACCCTGTATATAACATGCACATACACTGTATACACACTGTATTCACACACTGTATACACACATACTGTATACACACACCCTGTAAATAACATGCACATACAGTGTATACACACTGTGTACACACATACTGTATACACACACCCTGTATATAACATGCACATACACATATACTGTACACACACCCTGTACATGCACATACACTATATACACACTGTATACACAGACTGTATACACACATATACTGTATACACTTACCCTGTATATAACATGCACATACAGTGTATACACACATATACTGTATACACTTACCCTGTATATAACATGCACATACAGTGTATACACACATATACTGTATACACTTACCCTGTATATAACATGCACATACACTATATACACATACTGTATACACACATACTATATACACACACCCTGTATATAACATACACTGCATACACAGACTGTATATAATATTCACATACACTGTATACACATCTTAAAAACATCTACTGTATACAAACATACATATATAGGAGGGAATATATCATTTGTGGTGGTTTTGGCGTCAGTTTTAAGTCTGACTTTGCTTTGTGGGGGTGCTCCAAATTTATGAAATGGCGCCCAGTAATGATATATTTGGCGCAAGTGCAATGTGGTGTATGCCTGTGTCTGTAAAATTACACCAGTGGGTGGCCTGGCGATTAAACTTTTTTGCTACATTTTAAAAAGTCGCCCATCATAAATGAGACTTAAAGGGGTTCTAATCTGTAATCCTGACCTACTTTTCACTCCTAAAAGTGGCAAGGTTTACCAAATGTTGTAAAAAGAGACACCAAGGAGGTAATTTATCAACCTAAAATACTCTTATATTAGGCGTATTTCAGGCGCAGATTGCGGCGTTCACGCCAGGTCTGAAAAAGCTAGAAAGCGGTCTTACATTTAGACGCGACGCTGGATAAGCCAAAGTTATGTAGAGAATGGTGCTTCTTCATAACTTCGGCGGATCCACTGCCAGTGCAGGTCTTTATAAAGACCACCGGTCCTAATAAATTACCCCCCAAATGTCTCTCGCGGGTATTTTTTTGCCACACAACAGGCGTAGCAGTCTTGACACAGTGTACACACATACTGTATACAGGAACTGTCCACACACATACATTGTATACATACACACAGCATTAGGGATAATCAGGCAGTCAATTTCTTAATTGGCAAGATCTCTACATATACAGTAGAATATGAAATTAACACCCGGGCAACGCATTAAGATATCCTACTTAACATCTTCCACCTCTGCACTATAGGACGAGCCACACGCTAATATAATAGATTTCCTCTTTTTTTTTTCCAAATGCTAAATGATAGCGCGACAATTAAAAGATTTACTCTAATGTGTTTTCATTTTCTTTTTTTTTGTTTAACAAGCTTAATGGGAGATAATTGTTCTACAGTTTAAATCATAAAAAATGAAATTCATGTTTTAACTTTCATCTCCCTGACCTGCAGCGTTCAATGTCTTTAGCTAGAAATCTCACTATTCTAATGTTCTTTAACAGTGTTACAGAATCCCAGCTTGCTTTTCCCCATTCTCAGCGAGTTGCACATAGATGTCTGGGCTAAGCCTATTGTTCGGATTGTATGTTTTTTAAAAAGCTCTGCAGTATTTGACTCTGTCTATTGTATTCGGCTTCCCTGAGTGCTCGGCTTGCTGCATTTTACTTGAGCACTGTGTTTTCCAGGCCCATTTACGCCTATTCTCTTTGTACACACTTGTTCATCGGGAAGCTTAAATTGACTTCTTTCTATTCTTTTTCCTTAACTAAAGATGCGCCATTAAGCGTGATTGAACTCTTTTGAAAAACACTTCCTAAAATGAAAGACCGTAACAAATTAGTCTACCAGTGTTTGCAAATATTGTCTTTTTTTTTCTTTTTTTCCTTCAGTCAAATGGATGGGAAAAGAAATTGAAAACTTACCCATGTGACTGATACGCGTTGATTTCTTCTCTATTTCTCTTTTCAATACTTCAACGCATTTTTGACAAAGATCAATGTGCAATGAGGATTTTTATTTTTTCTTAGAAAAATCTTAAGAAAATTGATCAATGGTGGTAAGTGGGCTCGCTGTCATCTAAAATATTGGAACACCACGATGCTTTAGATTTGTGCGTGCTAAATGGTTATGACTTAATGAGCATACAGGTATATTATTACTATGAATTATTATATTTATTATAATATTAATTCATAATAATAAAGGGTTAAGAGTAATTGATCTATTTCTCGCTTTATCTAGTCTTGCAATATATATGTATATATATATATATATATATATATATATATATATACACACATAAACACACATACAGTATATATATATATATATATATATATATATATATATATATATACACACACACACATACACCCATACAGCATATATACAGATACAGTATATACAAATAAACATACAGTATATACATATACACATACAGTATATACATATACACATACAGTATATATATATATATATATATATATATACACACACACACATCTATCTACATACATACAGCATATAGCGCTGCACAGATATTGTCATCACTCATATCAGTCCCTGCCCCCATAGGGGCTCACAATCTAAGTTCCTGTATCTCAGGCCTACAGTTTGGCCAATTTAGTGGGAAGTAAATTAACCTTCTAGTATGTTTTGGAATGGGGGAGGAAATCAGAGGTAATGCACACAGGCACATATACATATGGATACAAAAACATACACGCACAACAATATATATTGCGTGTGTATATATATATATATATATATATATATATATATATATACATACACACACACATATACATTTAAATGACAATGAAACATTTGTAATGTGCTTTTCTCCCAGGGACTCAAAGCAAATATACTGTATGTGTGTGTATATATATACACACACACACACACACATTTTTAATACACACTTATAAACTTACATATATTTATTTAACACACATGCACACAAATATATAGCGGTAAATATAAGTGTGTGTATAATATATATATATATATATATTTATATACACACACATACATACACCTTTATTAGTATATTGCTAAAAAAAGAATATTTTGTGCTTTTTATTGGAAAGTAAAATAAAAAATAAAAATATTCACTATACACAAAAAGAAAGACCCGTCGGTGCAGTTCTTGCCCCTGATCCGCAGTTCAGTCTGCAGTGATCCCCGGATCTAAACTATGACACTCCTGAGTAGCACGCTATGCAAACCTAACGTAATATAACTGGGAAGTCATTTAGGTATTTCAACTCTGTATAATTTTCTATGGGGAAGAGATTCTCCTTCTGGCGTTTGGTTGTGTTAATAATAAGATAACGGGAAAAGGGATTGAAAAAACAAAACTAAAATCTGATTCTAGAAAGTGTCTTTTAAAAAACGAATGAGAGGCCGTATTATTTGCTAATATTTCTGTTTTTCATATCACCTGCTGATTAAAGCAATTTTTTTCAAATAAAACCCCCAAATTTTTTACAAATCCTGCGACACTCAGAAATGCCTGCATTAGGGACCTGCATCCAAACTGAAAGAGAAACAGGACACTTGTGTATCGATCTCAAACGGGAGACAGCGAGCAAAATGCATTTTTATTGAAAACCAATCATTTGTATTATTATTTGTTACTGACAAGAAAACAACAATTACGCCTTCTTCCCGTGAAAATATGGTTTGGCATTTTTTTGTCCAAAAACATCTGAAAAAATGGCAAATGATTTTTTTTTTTTTTGTTAAATGCGCTTTTGTTTTTTTTGTTCTTTTAGAGCTTTTTCCTTTTTCCCCACAAATGGTGTATTTTAATGCCCTAATGATTTGCTTTTTTTTTTGCAAAGCCCTGTAGATCTCCAAAAAAAAGACATTATACAAAAAAATAAAAAATTGCCAAAAAGTAACATATTAACATGTTATTTTCATGCAGGAGTACAAAGAAAACTATATATTTCTATGGCACAAAAACACCATAAAATAAGGCAAAAACATCATCATCATTTAAAAAAATAAATAAAAATGCACCACAAGTAGAGAGATACATGGCATCTGCACCATAATTCTGGCGCACTTTCACGAGTAAAACTGCCCCAGTACTGCAAACTGAGGGTGGTCCCATATGTTATATACTGTATAAGGTTCTGTTTGTTTCTTAAATACTTTTATACTTTTTTTCCTGCTTATTTATAGAAAGGGTGGAAAACATTTGACTAACAAGCTACAGTAAATCAGGACTTACCTTCCAAATCACTTGTACCCACATTCTTACAATACTTTATACAAAATCTTGCAGTGTTAACCAAAGAAACTATAATCAAGTATTGGTTTAGCCATGTTTATTATAAAAGAACATTTTTTAGTTATTTTTGTTAGTAGTAGTAATATTATTATCACTGTGCAATTCCGTTTGCTCAATATAAGGAAAATAGGAAACGTTTACGCTGGGTTCACACTTGAGCGTATTTGATACGCGCGTGAAACACGCGTATTACAGTGCGTTTTGGAAATAGGAAACGCGCGTCATACGCGCGTTCGTGACTCTGGAGTCCAATTAAAAAAAGGCATATCTACACTTAACACGCGTTCCCATTGAAGTCTATGGGTGCAAACGCGCGACAAAACGCCCCAAAGAAGCTCAAGAACTTTTTTGAGCGTAGGGCGTTTTACAGCGCGTTCAAACGCGCTGTAAAACGCTCAAGTGAGAACCAGGGCCATAGGGAAGCATTGGTCTTCATGTGTTGAGCGTTTTACAGCGCGTTTGAACGCGCTGTAAAACGCTCAGGTGTGAACTGAGGGTTAGTGATTATAGAGGCTTGGGCAGCATTAGAAAAACATGGCTGATTTCAAAAACAGCACCGCATGTTCTGATGTGCTACCCTTTGCATAAGGAAGCCGCCATGTTTTTACAGTCCCTTGAAGTTTATATCATTGATGAATTTTCAGAGCCTTAAGCAAATAAGAACACGTACCGTGGTATTACGTCATAATTTTAGTGACCATTAGGCCTCATGCACACGACTGTGTCCATTTTGCAGTCCGCAAACTTCGGAAAGCACCCTTTGACATCAATGGGTTTGTGGTCTGCATTTTGCGGACATATTGGAGAATATTTATCAAGACAAGCGCTTTCTGTGCCGGTCTTGATATCCCCTGCGCTGCCAGAAGATGGGCCTAACTTATGACGAGTCGCAGGCCTCATCATAAATTAGGTGCATCCACCAGCAGTCTGTGCACCAAAACATAAAACTGGTGTAAATGAAGATAAATTTGTTGCTGTGTCTGGCCACATCCCTTCCCGCCATTGCTACGCCCCCTTTCTAAAAAGTGGAAAGGGCAGCGTAAAACTGCCCTTTGCGACTTCTTTTTTCAAAAAGTCGCATGCAGAGTCGCAAACACATGTGTTCACGACTTTTTAATGCCACTTTTCTGGAGCAGGAAGATAATAAATCTTCCCCATCTTTTTTTGCGGAACGGAAATACGGGTTCGGAAATCACACAGATGATCAGATAGTGGGGAGGGCGGGAGCCCTCCTCATGGCCGCTGTCCAGGTACATAACAATTTGATGCTCTCAGCATTAATTAATGCTAGAAGCATCAGGTACTTAAGCACCTGGCCAGCAGCCACAATAGCCTTTCTGAATTCAAATGTATGGTGTAAGGGCACTATTTTATGCTGCACTGTGGTATTTAGGTCTGCTGGGGCGGTATTTTGTGCTGCACTACAGTATTGCTTGTGTTGGCCTTTCCTACTTAAGTTTCCCCACCTTCTGTCAATTTGGATCCACCTACAACATGGGGCCACTTTTAGTTTTTAAGTTCCCGGTCTACCCCCGCTAGGCAACAAATGCCATTGACTTCAATAGGACCACGGATCCAACTGAAGTCAACAGCTCCACAAAAATGAGGATGCAACAAGGATGGCATCCATATATTGCGGATCCGCAAAATACATACGGTCGTGAGCATGTAGCCTTAGCCAAATCTGACAGTTAAATTTCACCATAATTATGAATTTTAAAATGTACGGACGGCTGTTGCGATATATAGTTGGTAACTGAAGTCAAACAAGTCTATTCTTGCCATAGGAATAGACTTGTCTGAGCAGATATAAAGGACAACAGAGCCCTCTGGTGGATAACACAGGAACTGAATTCTGCATGTCCATATTACATGGACAAGCTAAGTTACCTTTGTTAAAATACATCTTATTGGTATGTTAAGGAAAATATATCCTTGCCAAACTAAATGTGTGTTCATTCAGGCAGTAGGTGAGAATTTATTCACGCTGCAGTCTATGACATCATTGGTAGCAGGAGTGTGTAACTCATATAACCATGACTGCATATTACATGATGGAGGCGCATGGAAGGCCAGGGATAAACCTAGTTTATTAACAGGGCCGCACCTCTCAAAAAAGTAGATCCATCTCACTTAAGACCACTCAGATCAAGACTGCCGGATGAAGCACCAGCCATAGTAACTTCCTCCATCGTGTATAGTTACGCTACCTGTACGAGATGCAGATATGCAGCTACTGGGAACAAAGGTGCCAAAACATTCTTGACTTTTATTAAATAAAAATTAAAAAAAATCCCTGTTCTACAATGTCTTCTGCTTCATTTTTATCCAAAGCTGAAATCAGAATTCTGCAGGCTGCTGCTTGGAATTCATGAATGCTATATGAAAAGGATATAAAAGTAGCATCACCGCTCAGGTTCAGCAGTGCAAGATTCTGTTTCTAACAGAAGCCGTGAGATCATCTAAAAGATCCAAACACTCACCTATTGACCAGAGCTGAAATCAGAATTCTGCAGGCTGTTCCTTGGAATTCATGAATGCTATATGAAAAGGATATAAAAGTAGCATCTCCGCTCAGGTTCAGTAGTGCAAGATTTTGTTTCTAACAGAAGCCGTGAGATCATCTAAAAGATCTAAACACTCACCTATTGACCAGAGCTGAAATCAGAATTCTGCAGGCTGTTGCTTGGAATTTGTAAACACTATATTAAAAGGATATAAAAATAGCAGCTCTGTTCAGTAATGCAGGGTTCTGTTTCCATCAGAAGCCGTGAGATATCCATTATCTAAAAGATCCAAACACTCACCTATTCACCTTACTGAATTTAGCAGGGTATGCCGCAGTTACACTTGGGCTGTGTCCTGTGCTTTTCTTATTGTCAAAAGTGATGGAGGCCCCAAACTTTGCTCAGAAGTCACGTGTAACCAAAAAAATTTAAACCTTTTGTGTGCATACACTTAAGCAGAAGGGCTGCTGGTAGATTTAACATAAGAAGAATTGTGAATGCAGCTCTGGATAAGAATGTAGTAGACAAGCTGCAGATCTACATTAGACCAGCAAAGAATCTGTAAAGTAACTCAGGTGCAACCTGTAATAGACCATATGTCACCATTTACAATGAACCTGACCGTGTTCACACAGTCAGCATTTGATCAGTGATTTCCATCCATTATTGTGAGCCAAGAAGTGGTATGGGTTCTAATACACAGAACAGCTGCACATCTTTCCATTATACCTTATCTATGTGTAGCCTCCACTCCTGGTTTTAGCTCATAGTCACTGATAGAAATCACTGATCAAACACTGACCAAACTCTGGAAGGATTCAGTGAAGGGTCTCCTTCGACTTTTGTTCGGGAAATTTTTACTTAGGAGTGTATGAGTGAAAGAGGTTAATTGCTAAATGAGCCTAAAGCCAGTTTCAGACAAGTGAGTTCACTGAGAGAAACACATTCCGCGCAGGAGCATGATTTCCTGTCCTGAACTCTACTCCTGTAACGGCCTCTCACGGCATTATATTGTTTTATAAAGATGTGTGTCTCTGCTCAACCTCTGCTGTAATGATTTATAATGCTGTGTGTCTCTGCCTGTCCTCCGCTGTAATGATTTATAATGCTGTGTGTCTTTGCCTGTCCTCCGCTGTAATGATTTATAATGCTGTGTGTCTCTGCCTGTCCTCCGCTGTAATGATTTATAATGCTGTGTGTCTCTGCCTGTCCTCCGCTGTAATGATTTATAATGCTGTGTGTCTCTGCCTGTCCTCCGCTGTAATGATTTATAATGCTGTGTGTCTCTGCCTGTCCTCCGCTGTAATGATTTATAATGCTGTGTGTCTCTGCCCGGCATCTGCTGTAAAGATTTATAATGCTGTGTGTGTCTGCTCAACCTCCGCTGTAAAGATTTATAATGCTGTGTGTCTCTGCCTGTCCTCCGCTGTAATGGTTTCTAATGCTGTGTGTCTCCGCCCATCCTCCGCTGTAATAATTTACAATGCTGTGTGCCTCTGCCCATCCTCCGCTGTAATAATTTATAATGCTGTGTGTCTCTGCCCGGCATCTGCTGTAAAGATTAATAATGCCAATGGGCTGACATTTTGATTAAGAGACACAGATGAAATTCAGAAGGATCACAGTGCAAGTTGTATAAAGATAGAAACCTTCTCATTGTGCAGAATAGATTTGGGGATTTCTAACACGATTTGGGCAAAAACTGAAAATTCTCTTTAAAGAGAACCTGTTACCATAAAAATACAATCTGATCTATATTATACAGCAGAAGAAGCTGAGCAGATTGTTATATAGTTGTGTGGGAAAAGAACTTTTTGAAAAATCTTGGCTCATTCTGGGCCTAGGAGTGCAGTGGGCGGAGAGGCTCAGTGATTGACAGACTTCCCTGTATACAGAGATAGGAGTCCAGTGAGCGACAGCAGACATACATGAATAAAATGTGAGCTAAACTGAGTTTCAGACTGCATGTACAACACGGGTTCCTTTTAAAGGGGTTGGCCAACAAAAAATATTCTACATTTTTCAAAGCAGCACCTGGATCTGAATACTTTTGTAATTGCATGTAATGAATGTATAATGCATGTATAGCCTCCGAGTTATTCACTAAAATCTACGTTTGCTCTTTTTCTAATTTCTCTGTCCTGCTCACTGAGATGGAAGCATGTGCTCTGTTCTGTACTTCAACTGCCACCAGCTGCAGTAGAAAAGACACACCCCCTGAAAAAGTGCACGCCCCCTAAGCTGTCAGCTTGAACAACTGGGGCAATGAATGGGGAAATCTCTGAACCCATGTAAGGTACAGGGCTGGTTCTAGCTTTGTTAGAAAGGTATTGTCATGTACTATATGATGTCTGATTATCATTATTTACATTAATCATGGGAGAACACCTTTAAGACACATAACAGATGAGCTTTGCAAAAAATACATATTTTGTCATATTATTTCTGACAACCAAGGGCCCTTTTATATGGGGATGTTCATTTCTGATCATTGAAAGCTCATTATCTGCATTTACATGCTGCATGTATGAGGATGAATGACCAATACTACGATTGTTGGTCCCCATTCAGTTTCATTATTGTCGGCAGCACACCCCTATTTACACAGGACAAAGTGCTGCCAACAAATAAGGATTTCTGGTGCTGAATGAAAGATGCACTTACCCGACTAAGGAGCATTTACTTGTTAGTTGGGTGATGGGTGTAAAATTTACACAAGCCATAAAGCTCCTCGGACACCTTTTGTTATATTGTAGTGCAGGGATGCTAAACCTGCCGCCCTTCAGCTGTTGCAAAACTACAACTCCCAGAATGCCCTAAGAGCTGTAGGCTGTCCAGGCATGCTGGGAGTAGTAGTTTTGCAACAGCTGGAGGGCCGCAGGTTGGGCATCCCTGTTGTAGTGTAAAGGAAATAATACATATGGCTGGGAGTGGCAATGGATGGTTTGCATCTATGTATGGATGAGAGCAACATCAAGCCTGAAGAAAAGCAAAGATTCCCAGCCTGACAATAACCACTTTGCATTGCCAAGGAAACAAACTATTAATCAGTGAAGTTGTCAGCGAATAGGATGATGATAGAGATCTTGCAGATGTGTGTGATTTTGTCTCCTCGCTCGATGAATGTGGAGTCGGTACTCACAACAACCTTATATTTTTTATATTGGTTAAAAAGGAAGAACATTTCTTTAAAATGACTAGCTGTCAAGAAAACTGCCACTGTCAAGCAGCAGGCTCAAGAGAAATAACTACCTGAGAGCCGCGTCCGAGCCTCTCCAAAAGAGCCTGATAATGGACTGCAACGGCTTCCATCAGCTGTGAGGAGGGTAATAAGCATGAAACCTACACAGACAGCAATCCTAGGTCTACGGGGTCTGCCATAATATAATATGTGTGTGCATACTGTGTATATATATATATATATATATATATATAGTTGGCTGAAAGCAGCAGACTCAACTACTATGGTCACCACAAGGCCCGTGCACACAGCTGTATTGTAACTCTGTACAACCTCTGACTTGTACAAAGCTATAATACAGCACCCATAGGCTTCCACAGGGGCCCTACTAGGCTCTGTAGTGTAGAGATCTGTGTGTGAACAGGGCCGGCAATGACAGACGTCACTGCGTTCAGCAGTCTTAAAAGTCCAAACTCAGTTTATTTCATATCCACCACAAAGCAAGGGATCCTCTGTAAAAGCTGAAGGCACGGCATCAACATAACACATAAACATGAAATCACAGTCCTGGCCCTCTGGGCGCTAACTAAACAGAGGTTTCTACCTCACCTAGGTACAATTCCCATGCAGATCAGACTTTTCACAGGAGAGACTGGTCTACCAGCTTCAAGGCTCTGACCCAGACTGAGGCACTGAGGCCTCCATTCCCCAGTCATGATCCCAGTGACTATGCCTAGGAACACCTCAGGCCAGAGGGAATAGCTGTACTGGAGTGGGGTGGAATGGTAGGACCCTCTACCAATTCTAGCTACCATGCAAAAAAAAAAATTCTAAATAAACCAGTTCCAGTAAACTATACTTTGCTGAAACTATACAGCCTTCTGGATTAATTTCATCTCACCCATCTGATCAATCTTAGTAGATATAAACCCCCTCCAGTACTTTTCCAAAGACCTTGTTTTAGTAGGTATATGTCATTCGATGTAAAACAGAAGACCACGGATACATTTCAATGTGCAATTCATGTATAGTTACAAAAGTAACATTTCAGATCTATTGGCTATTTGGCCCTTTATCAAGTAGGATAAGATCATTTTATTCGGCAGTGTGCTAGGCAGCTGCCGAATCGAATGATATCTGATTTTTAGTCTCTTGGTAGCAGGAGACTGAAGACGGGCATCCATTAAAAGCCATTATCTCGAAGCATCCTATTGCTTTGGAGAGTACACATATGTACGGACACGTGCCATTCTCCATTTGAAGCCATATTAGGGAGCTATGTGGCGGCGAACTCGGTCTACATCTCCATAGTTCAGAGCGGCAGGGACTTACTCACCTGTGTAGCCTCCTACATGCATGAGATCCTTGTCTGTATTCACACAAAAGACATTCATCACCTATCGGTTACTGGCGGGTCCACTGGTGGGACCCGTGATCACAGAGCCTCATCCTCTCCTCATGCCATGACTGTAGTGAGGAGGGGTTTGATTAGAGGAGAGGTCACGCATTCACTCGGACGCTTCATTCACTGTCTATAGGGCGGATGGAAATAACAGATATATGGCGCTATATATATGCTATAAGCCAGGAGATCTCCCAATATCTAGCGACTTCACTTCAAACCTTAAACAGTAAAGTCTGACTAGTTCCGCAGTGATATGAGGGTCCTGCAGGCTGCCTGTCCAGTTCTATAAGATGCCCCCTGCCACATAAGAATTGATTGGACCGGCTGGATCATCTATCGTCCGCTATATTAATCCCTTGAGTCTACCATGGGCCATATTTTAATTCATGATTGTGGTAAAATCATTTCAGCACATCTCATTAGTTTTATTTTATATGCTTTTTTTATTGCTGCAGCAATACCGTGCTAATAAGTAATCATTTTATATCATTTACCAAATGAGTAACACATTTCATACACATTTACCTCATTTACCGTTTCTACCTCACCTAGGTACAATTCCCATGCAGATCAGACTTTTCACAGGAGAGACTGGTCTACCAGCTTCAAGGCTCTGACCCAGACTGAGGCACTGAGGCCTCCATTCCCCAGTCATGATCCCAGTGACTATGCCTAGGAACACCTCAGGCCAGAGGGAATAGCTGTACTGGAGTGGGGTGGAATGGTAGGACCCTCTACCAATTCTAGCTACCATGCAAAAAAAAAAAATCTAAATAAACCGGTTCCAGTAAACTATACTCTGCTGAAACCATACAGCCTTCTGGATTCCTTTTATCTCACCCATCTGATCAATCTTAGTAGATATAAACCCCCTCCAGTACTTTTCCAAAGACCTTGTTTTAGTAGGTATATGTCATTCGATGTAAAACAGAAGACCACGGATACATTTCAATGTGTAATTCATGTATAGTTACAAAAGTAACATTTCAGATCTATTGGCTATTTGGCCCTTTATCAAGTAGGATAAGATCATTTTATTCGGCAGCGTGCTAGGCAGCTGCCGAATCAAATGATATCTGATTTTTAGTCTCTTGGTAGCAGGAGACTGAAGACGGGCATCCATTAAAAGCCATTATCTCGAAGCATCCTATTGCTTTGGAGAGTACACATATGTACGGACACGTGGCATTCTCCATTTGAAGCCATATTAGGGAGCTATGTGGCGGCGAACTTGGTCTACATCTCCATAGTTCAGAGCGGCAGCGACTTACTCACCTGTGCAGCCTCCTACATGCATGAGATCCTTGTCTGTATTCACACAAAAGACATTCATCACCTATCGGTTACTGGCGGGTCCACTGGTGGGACCCGTGATCACAGAGCCTCATCCTCTGCTCATGCCATGACTGTAGTGAGGAGGGGTTTGATTAGAGGAGAGGTCACGCATTCACTCGGACGCTTCATTCACTGTCTATAGGGCGGATGGAAATAACAGATATATGGCGCTATATATATGCTATAAACCAGGAGATCTCCCAATATCTAGCGACTCCACTTTAAACCTTAAACAGTAAAGTCTGACTAGTTCCGCAGTGATATGAGGGTCCTGCAGGCTGCCTGTCCAGTTCTATAAGATGCCCCCCTGCCACATAAGAATTGCTGGATAGCTGGATCATCTATCGTCCGCTATATTAATCCCTTGAGTCTACCATGGGCCATATTTTAATTCATGGTTGTGGTAAAATCATTTCAGCACATCTCATTAGTTTTATTTTATATGCTTTTTTTATTGCTGCAGCAATACCGTGCTAATAAGTAATCATTTTATATCATTTACCAAATGAGTAACACATTTCATACACATTTACCTCATTTACCGTTTCTACCTCACCTAGGTACAATTCCCATGCAGATCAGACTTTTCACAGGAGAGACTGGTCTACCAGCTTCAAGGCTCTGACCCAGACTGAGGCACTGAGGCCTCCATTCCCCAGTCATGATCCCAGTGACTATGCCTAGGAACACCTCAGGCCAGAGGGAATAGCTGTACTGGAGTGGGGTGGAATGGTAGGACCCTCTACCAATTCTAGCTACCATGCAAAAAAAAAAAATCTAAATAAACCGGTTCCAGTAAACTATACTCTGCTGAAACCATACAGCCTTCTGGATTCCTTTCATCTCACCCATCTGATCAATCTTAGTAGATATAAACCCCTCCAGTACTTTTCCAAAGACCTTGTTTTAGTAGGTATATGTCATTCGATGTAAAACAGAAGACCACGGATACATTTCAATGTGTAATTCATGTATAGTTACAAAAGTAACATTTCAGATCTATTGGCTATTTGGCCCTTTATCAAGTAGGATAAGATCATTTTATTCGGCAGTGTGCTAGGCAGCTGCCGAATCGAATGATATCTGATTTTTAGTCTCTTGGTAGCAGGAGACTGAAGACGGGCATCCATTAAAAGCCATTATCTCGAAGCATCCTATTGCTTTGGAGAGTACACATATGTACTGGACACGTGGCATTCTCCATTTGAAGCCATATTAGGGAGCTATGTGGCGGCGAACTCGGTCTACATCTCCATAGTTCAGAGCGGCAGGGACTTACTCACCTGTACAGCCTCCTACATGCATGAGATCCTTGTCTGTATTCACACAAAAGACATTCATCACCTATCGGTTACTGGCGGGTCCACTGGTGGGACCCGTGATCACAGAGCCTCATCCTCTGCTCATGCCATGACTGTAGTGAGGAGGGGTTTGATTAGAGGAGAGGTCACGCATTCACTCGGACGCTTCATTCACTGTCTATAGGGCGGATGGAAATAACAGATATATGGCGCTATATATATGCTATAAGCCAGGAGATCTCCCAATATCTAGCGACTCCACTTTAAACCTTAAACAGTAAAGTCTGACTAGTTCCGCAGTGATATGAGGGTCCTGCAGGCTGCCTGTCCAGTTCTATAAGATGCCCCCTGCCACATAAGAATTGATTGGACCGGCTGGATCATCTATCGTCCGCTATATTAATCCCTTGAGTCTACCATGGGCCATATTTTAATTCATGATTGTGGTAAAATCATTTCAGCACATCTCATTAGTTTTATTTTATATGCTTTTTTTATTGCTGCAGCAATACCGTGCTAATAAGTAATCATTTTATATCATTTACCAAATGAGTAACACATTTCATACACATTTAGCAGAAAAGCAATCTGCTATGTAATCTGGATACGTATCATCTACAGTATATAATCTGTATATTCATGCATATAATAATAAATATTAGTTTGAGGAACATGAGCAGCTTTGATTTAATGTTACTCTAACTTATGCATAATTCATATGACATAAAATGAGATATGATTTAACATATACACAAATATACAATGGAGGCCAAAGGCTGCGTGTATGTCATCTGCATAAAATTATGTCATTGAAGGAGTTCAGGAACGATGGTCTCACCAAAACCGCCCACTGTCTTACATCCGATTTTGACGTACTGTCCCATTGCCAAAGAATCTGCAAATTAAAATGGCAAAATATGAAAAATAAGTGATACTAAAGTGCACATTACCAGACTGATATTTCCTCCATGTATACCTTCACTTAATACAGCTGTATGTAAAATAAAATATACTGAGAAATATCAGAAATCAGAAATGCTACGTTTTATATTTATTCCATACACCCTCCCCCAATTTTAGATTACTCTCAGACTGAGGGTGTGAATATTTATGCAATTTCTAATATAAAAAGGAGGTTTATGTGAGATGTTCATGCGGAGAAGAAACAAGGGGAGTAGCAGCTACCTGTCCTTAGCTGTGATTTAAAAAAAAAATAAAAAAAAAATAGGCAATTTCACAAGCCTATAACACAACAGTATTAAGGACGTCACATTTGAAGAGGTTTTCAGGAGCTAGGCAGTCCACCTTCGTTACACATAACACGCCTGTAGGAGAAAGTTTGTAACGTACTTGCTGTTCCAAAGTTGCAAGGATTGGCCTCCTGGGATCCCTATTTCATGGCGCTCTTCTTCTAAAAATCCAGCTTCCTCTAGCATCAAGTCCTTTACCAAGTTTCTGACCTGAGCTATGGAGAGGACATCACTTCCGCTCTGGACGGAGCCAGAACCATTTTCCTTCATGGCGCATAAGCATATGAGGTAAATTCAGGAGTTTGAAAGAGAATAGTTCTGGCTCCATCTACAGCAGAAGTAAGGTCCTGTTTATGGCCCTGGTCACAAACCTAGGCAAGGACGCAACGTTGGTGGAAGCCGAATTTTGAGAAGAGACGTGTCACGTACCAACAAGCCGATCGATACAACTTTGGTATATCACAAACATTCTCCTACAGGTGGATTATGTGTATTTCAGGTGGGTCCCAGAAAACCCCTTTAGACAGCTCCTCTATCACTATAGGGTGATTCTTCAGAATAGAAGAACCATAATGGGGTCTAGGTGAAAGCGGCCTTATAACATCAGAGGTTAAACCCACTAATGTGCCCAATGGACTTACTGTGACCTTCTATTACAACTCACTTTCCTGAAATCAGCTGTACTTTCCAGTAAACACCGATGTAATAATAGTCAATGACTAAATAGCAGTCAAGATGGGTCAAATGGACAAGAAACAGAAAAGAGCATACACAATTATTGCTCTTTTTAAGAAGCCATGCAATTATGTGCATCTGTAGAGATCTGCAGTCTCCCAATGTGCTAGCTGTATCACAGTGGCTCAGGATGTATGATAAATCTGGAGCATGTTTAGACAGCCTGCCTAAGGGTACACCATCTATTGTTGGCTTAGTTACTGTCAGCTTTGTGCAATTTGTCACATTTTTGGTCCCGGCCCTTTTTCCTACAAAGCAACGGCCCTTCTCACTAAGTCCCTTCCTCGCTAAGTTGTACCAAATTAACACTTTTCTTGACTAGAGGCGCAGTCACATTAGTAAATATGGACCAATTTGTTGTTTTATCTAGAAGTTGTCACTCCAATCATCGAACTATACTATATTATAACCTGCTAAAAACTATCAAAAAAGTGTAGGACAAGTATAAGTCTGATATGGAATATATACTGTATTGGCTCCAGAATTTTTACATTCAAAATGTCAAATATCTAGTCAGCAGATTTGTACCTATGACACCGGCTGACCTGTTACATGTGCACTTGGCAGCTGAAGGCATCTGTGTTAGTCCCATGTTCATATGTGTCTGCATTACTGAGAAAAATGATGTTTTAATACATGCAAATGAGCCTCTAGGAGCAACTGGGGAGTTGCCATTACACCTAGACGCTCAGCTCTCTCTGCAACTGCAGCGCCCTCTGCACTTTGATTGACAGAGCCAGGAAGAATACATGATCATGCCTGGCCCTCCTAAAGTGCTGCTCCGTGTGCTTCAGTATCAGGTGCAGTACAGGAAAGAGGCTCGCAGTACAGAGGAGAACTGCCGGCGAGCATCTCTCCTGTACTGTGCCTGTTCTGGATACTGAAGTGCAAGGCACAGAGCGAGACTTTAGGAGAAGTTAGGGCCAGGCATGATCACGTTTACATTGCCTGGCCTGACAGGGCCAGTTAGTAATACCATCATTATGCCTGGCCCTGTCATACAAAGTGCTGCGGGTAGGGCAGTTGCAGAGAGAGCAGAGCCTCTAGGTGTAATGGTAACGCCCCCGTTGCTCTACAGGCTAATTTGCATATACTAAAACTTCATTGTTCTCAGCACTGCGGGCACATATGAACATGGGACCAACACAGGTCAGCCAGTGTCATAGGTACAAATCTGCTGACAGATAGGGGTACTGTTTGCTACATTATGTATGTACATATCTATCTATCTATCTGATATCTATCTACTTATAATAATAATAATAATAATAATATATATATATATATATATATATATATATAAAGCAGGCAGCACACTCACATGAAAAAAGGTTGAAGTGTTTATTCACCCATGCTGGAAGCGTGACGTTTCAGATCTTAACTAGATCCTTTCTCACTCAAATTATATATATATATATCTATATCTATATAGTGCATCAAATAGGGCAATTAATACATGTAAACAAGAGAATACTTCAATAAAGTGCATACATAGTGCAATCAAATATATATAAACACATAATGCTGTGTGTAAGTGATCAAACATGAAAATTCATAATGTGTACCATAAAAAATGCTGAGTAATAAATCCATTATGTAAATAAATCCCATCACATGTGCAATTCATCTGATTAAAATAGTGTCATTATCAAACGGAGGGGGAGACTCACCAGAGAGAAACTAAAAGCCAAGCACACCATGTATGGTGTATGGAGAAGGGCACTGCGCATGCCTGATGACATAAGATAGACGTCCCAAGGACACAGGAGGCCAACGGAACGTGATGACGATCAGTGCGCCAGTCAGTCATGCGCACTCGTCATCCAGTGTATAGACTAATGAAGGTAAGGTAAAACCACAAACCCCAACTTGTTGGCGCAGGCGCACACTGTGTCACAATGCGTCCAGCAGCCATATTGGTTGTGGGCAAACTAAATGGAAACATTTATAGCAAACAAACCATAATTATTTTGTGTTGAAAAAACCATAAGGATAGGGTCTTATTAATAGTTAGCAGGGTTCTCCTGCATAATCAATCATATTAACACCAAATATGGTACCCTAAGGGCAGGTGGGAGCACAGGTGGTGGCCATCACAAATAGAGACGGACACCTCCTCACTTCAGGGGGGCAACCGTGGGACATGTCTACTGGACAGCCCCACTATGTACCCCACCTGATACAGGGTACCCAATAAAGGTGTAGAACCTGAAAAATAATGCTACAATAAAAATAATACAAATAAAAAGCAAACTATGAAATAAACATAATAAGTTCATATCCTGTAGTCAAAAAACATGCGCAGCAGTGACTATCTAGCTTATCTCCATTTTATACAGCCATAGAAGTCCATGAGGCTTCTAAGGTACTTTCATATACCTCTGATTTCATAAGGAGCCACAGTCTACAGTAGCCATACAGGCCCTCTGCACAATCACTTATACTCCAGAGCTGCATTTACAAGTTGAGATCCCGCAGCATTCCTTGTTACCTCATTATAGCAGCACACGCAGCGCTATTTTTTCCCTGTAAATGACGGAACAACATGACGGAAACCTAATGGATCGATTATAAGTCAATGGGACATGTTCAGAGCCGCTGCTGTCCCTTGTGTGACAGATCTGTCAGAGTTTGAATTACGTTTTTCTGCTCCAATGAGGGAACAGAAAACGGGAATTCATAACGATGTGAACTAAGTCATATTTTTTCTCGCAGCATTTAGTCGCTTGCAAGTCGTGGTAAAATTGCGTAAATTTTGCTATGCAGGCAGGATGGTCTGTGATTTTACTGGTTCTGCTGATGGACGCGTCTTACATTCTTGGCTATTGATTCAGCTCATGGCACAGTTGCTTGCACTGTGTGTAGGCTGAGGTTAAAACAAAGCTGCATATGTTCGTCAGGGTCGCTGTCCCAGCAGTGTCCATTAATTAGCAGTACGCACCTTCCGTCATGCTCCAGATTGCTTGCTTGTAAGTGCGCTGCTCGATTTTGGTTGCCTTGTTGCAAGTACGTGGAGGAAATACTTGTCCCTCCTTTGAACTGCCTGAAAGCAATTTCTGCATTCACGCTGCGTGGGTTATTCATTGCGCCTCCATGGGGCTTGGTTTTCTTGTCTGAAATATAAAAATGTCTTTTATAGACTGTAATCAATTTTTAAATAAGCCCCTGCCTGTAATTTCCTGTAGCTCCACAATATTAGGAGAAAAAGAAACCAGAGAAGAGACAGATTGTGCTGTACTGTACATTTGACTGTGCGATTTCAACAGGGTACCATTATATAACAGTCCTAGATCAAGACGGTTTGAGTAGATCCAGAAGTCCACCTTCACTTAGGATCCATTCACACGTCCGTTGTATCAATGGGGCAGCAAAAGATGCGGACAGCACACTGTGTGCTGTCCTAAGTTCCGTTCCGCGGGCCCACAAAAAAGATAGAGCGTTTCCTATTCTTGCCTGCAATCGCGGACAAGAATAGGCATTTCTATTATAGGGCCGGCCATGTGCGGTCCACAAAATGTGGAAAGCACACGGCAGGTATCAGTGTTTTGTGGATCCACAATTTGAGGACCGCAAAACACTTACGGACATGTGAATGAATCCTTAGGCTGATATCACACATACTTCTTAGGCTACTTTCACATTAGCGTTTTTTGCGGATCCATCATGGATCTGCAAAAATGGTTCCGTTACCATAATACAACCGCATGCATCCGTCATGAACGAATCAGTCATGTCTTATATAGCCATGACGGATCCGTCATGAACACCACTGAAAGTCAATAGGGGACGGATCAGTTTTCTATTGTGTCAGAGAAAATGGATTTGTCCCCATTGACTTACATTGTGTGCCAGGTCTTGCTCGGTATTGGAGCGTTATTCTGTCCGCGATGGGGACGCAACCAAACGGAACGGAATGCATTTTGGTGCATTCCGTTTCGTTCTGTTTTATCCCCATTGACAATGAATGGGAACAAAACTGAAGAATTTTCCTCCGCTATTGAGATCCTATGACGGATCTCAATAGCAGAATTGAAAACGCTAATGTGAAAGTAGCCTTAATTGTGTTTCAGGGACTGTTTTTCTGCATTTTTGTTTTGAATGCCGAGTCAGCATTCTGTCCCATTCGCATGGGGCTCCCATCCATAAAATGGCTGCAGATGACCAAACAAGCTTCTTCGATTGAAACACCCCTGCCATAGGAGCATGGATATCAAGAGTCAACCACACTGTGCATCAATGCAGCAAGCAAGAGGAGGTGTTGTGTTTGGCCATTGCCACTCCGTCTGCAGACACTTTATGGATGGTGCGGTGCTGTCCAAACAGGACAGGGGGCTAGTTGTCCTGTGGGGTGGTCTGAAGATGAAATAAAGATGTATTAATGAGTGCCATATAATCCACATTAGGACTCCAAGGTTCGTTTCCAGTGGTTACGACCACCCTGTAATCCAGCAGTGGTGGCCATGCTTGCACACTATAGGAAAAGGGCCTATCTGCACTCCTATGTTCCCGGCCACAAGAGAGGCCGGCACTTTTCCTATAATGTGCAAGCATGACCATTGCTGCCGGATTGCAGGGTGGTCGTAACCCCTGGATATAAACAGTGTATAATGTGATGGAAAAATGACTCAAGCCTGCAAAGGAAGCAATATGGACAATCACCATACATTAGTAAGTGGCTTGTATTAACTTTATCTACACGATAAATGCCACTGAAGTGGGACAACCCTTTTAACACTTTAAATGAGTGACCGGCTCATTCTATGCTTAGTAGTCATGTGGGTGAACCTACTTAGTGACTGACAGCTATCAGTGTGCACGCTCTTAGACAGTGGCAATACCGCACACAATCTGTGGACAGGGGTCGGCGCCGTCTCTGGAAGACAGCAGTCATGTTTCTCTAAGGCTACATGCACACGACAGTTGTTTTTTGCTGTCCGCAAATCGCGGATCCGTCTTCCTTTTTTTTTCACATCCACATCCGTTCCGTGTGTCCATAAATTTTGTAGGTTGTGTTTCCGTGTGTCTTCCGTTTTTTTAGCGGATCCGCAAAAAAAACGCAAGGCTTGAACCAGTTTCTTAAAGTACCTGTATAAGTGCCCTGGTTTCCAAGCAACCATCCGCAAAAAAACGGATGCGGATGACAAACGGATGGCTTCCGTTGGTCATCCGCATTTTTGCGGACCCATTGACTTCTATGGGTCCGCAAACTGTTATTTGCGGACAAGAATAGGACATGCCATATTTTTTTTGCGGACGTGAAATGCGGACAGTGGACGTGGACAGGCAATGGAAGAGGCATCCCCTTTTTTTACGGATCCATAGAGATGAATGGGAAACCATCGGATCCACAAAAAAAACGGAACGGAGGCCGCAAAAAACACTGCCGTGTGCATGTAGGCTAAGGGTCCATTCACACGTCCGCATGAATGGGTCCACAGCCATTCTGCAATTTTGCGGAACGGGCGCGGAACCATTGATTTCAATGGGGCTGCAAAAGATGCGGACAGCACACTGTGTGCTGTCCGCATCCGTAGTTCTGTTCCGCGGCTCTGCAAAAAGATAGAGCATGTGCTATTCTTGTCTGCAGCCACGGACAAGAATAGGCATTTCTATAATAGTGCCGGCCATGTGCGGTCCGCAAAATGCGAAACGCACATGGCCTGTGTACATGTTTTGTGCATTCGTAATTTGAGGACGTGTGAATGGACCCTAATCCTAGACAGCCCCTTTAAAGATCACAGCTGAGTTAAGCTGAAAATGTTCTGGGTTTGTCACCCATAAATAAGGCTGTGTTCTGTGTACAGCAAAAATGACAGTATATGATATTGTATGGATGTCGTACATGGAGAGTGTGACATTGACTACTTGCAGCATGGCCAAAAATCTAAGATCTGAAGCTCTGGCGGGCAGAACCCTGCTCGTTGTGTGCATGATGTGGACATATCTTGCAGCCGCTTTTCTTCTAGTACCTGCTGTTCTGAAAGCCTGTGTTTATTCAGCCCCCCGGCTGTGTGTATATGAAACACGCTGGCCGCCATTGTGTTTTTGCAGAGCACTCCATGCCTTCTTTTTTTTTTTATGAAGCACCTATAAAAACACATTTTCATTAATCCGCAGCAAGGATGTCTGCTTAATTGCTTCGGGCTGACATCTTTGTCCTTACTTAATTGCCGCTGATTGACATTTTTGTTTCTAAGCACTAACTGTACGTTTAGAAATTAGTCTCCGTGATTTTAATACGTGGTGCTTAGAAGAAAAAGCCATGTTTGGGGCCGCACAATTATGTCAACAACTCTTAGCAGAAAATAATTTGTGCAGAAATTAGCACTTAAGAGCCACCCAGCTCAAGGCACGCCAGCCGAGGGCTCGGAGTAAGCGGCGTGAGTGAAAGGCTGAATTAGCGGCATGATTATGATTCTCTGTGCGCTATGCTAGCATCTGGATGCGATTTAAAAAAAAAAAAAAAAAAAAGACATACGGAATGGATTGCAATTTACTTACATTTGTTGGATTCGTTTGGAAAGATGTCATCTTGTGCATTACTTAAGTAGAGATCAGGCCCAGGGATATGGTGGTGGCTCCCTCCTGGCAGGCAGGGATTGGTAACACGTAATGGCGATGCCTTGCTTAACATCAGGGTGGATGCCGGATGCACCACTTCTATGACTGGGTTCTGACCAGATAATGTCTACATGAGAAACAATACAACATTGTGATCACCTGTTTATCCCCCCCTTAAAAGGGTTTTCCGAGATTTTAATACTGATGACCTGACCTCAGTATTTGATCAGTCCCGCCGATCAGCTGTTAGAGAAGGCACCGGCGCTCCTATGAGCACAGCGGCCTTTTCTCTGCTCACCAAGCACAGCGCCGTACATTGTATAGTGGTTGTGATTGGTATCGCGCTTAGTCCCATTCACTTCTATGGGGCTGAGCTGCTCCTAGGCCATGTGACCGATAAACATGATGTCACACGGGCTAGGAAAAGCTGCGAGAAGGTCACGGCTCTCACAGGAGCGCCAGTGCCTTCTCAAACAGCTGATCGGTAGGGTCCTGGATGTCGGGCCCCCACTGATCGGATACTGATAACCTGGCCAGTGTACGTAAATGGATTTACATAAAAAAAAGTGACATTTTACTTGTTGTTCCAGGAAATGCATGTCTGCCCTTGCTCTCTCCTCAGAGGTCACGGCAATGCCATCTAATATCTGCAGGTTTTGCAGCCGGAGCACTATGAACTGACGGTGGAACATCTTACGGGAAATCTAAGGATGCAAATGATACAGATATGGAAAAGTATTAGGCATATATTCACTTTTAGGGCTCATGCACATGGCCTCAGTTTTGGTCCGCCTGCGAGCCACAAAAACGCAGATCATTCATCTCAATGGGGCCACCGCGTGCTGTCCGCATCCGTAAGTCCGTTCCATTGCACCCCAAAAAATTTTTGGGAATATGTCCTAGTCTTGTCCATTTGGTAGACAAGGACATTTCTTTGCAGAAAGACATTTCTGAAGGAGCAAAAAAAAATGGTGGCATACACTTGGCTGGTATTCAAGTTTTTCGGTTTTTTATAGGGAACCTGTGATCAGTTGTGACTTTCTTATAACTGCAATGTAGGGGCTAGAGAGATATATTAATGTATAGCAGCAGTAATAAAGTATATGCAATGTCGGCGTCATATGTAAATTACCATCGAAGTGGACATTTGGACACTTCAACAAGCAAGTGTATGGAAAACTTGGTGGCAAACACTCCCTATACAAAAATAGGGAGAGACCTGTAAATCTATCTGAGCCGGGTGTGGAGAAGCTGGTAGGGAGTCACAGTCCTGACTCTTCAGCTTGAGCCGGATGTGGAGAAGATGGAAGGGAGTCACAGCTTTGACTTTTCAGCTTGAGCCGGATGTGGAGAAGCTGGTACGGAGTCTCAGTAGTTACTCCAATTGGGTTTGGAGAAGCTGGTAGAGAATTACAGTAGTGATTCTTCAGCTTGAGCCGTGTGGAGAAGCTGGTCGGGAGTCACAGTCATGTCTCTTCAGTTTGAGCCAGGTGTGGCTCACAGTCATGACTCTTCAGCTTGAGCAGCGTGTGGAGAAGATGGTAGGGAGTCGCAGTAGTGACTCTTCAGCTTGAGCAGTGTGTGGAGAAGATTGTAGGGAGTCACAGTCATGACTCTTCAGCTTGAGCAGTGTGTGGAGAAGATTGTAGGGAGTCACAGTCATGACTCTTCAGCTGGAGCCGGGTGTGGAGAAGATGGTAGGGAGTTGCAGTAGTGACTCCAGCTTAAGCCGGGTGTGGAGAAGATTGTAGGGAGTCACAGTAATGACTCTTCAGCATGAGCCGGATGTGGAGAGGATTGTAGGGAGTCGCAGTAGTGACTCTTCAGCTTGCGCCGAGTGTGGAGAAGATTGTAGGGAGTTGCAGTAGTGACTCTTCAGCTTGCGCTGGGTGTGGAGAAGCTGGTATGGAGTCAGCTTGTTTCTTTAAACTATGTTTTCTCTGAAACGCTGCAGTGTCTCAAACCAAAACATAGTTGTTTGTAACTGGACTGTCGGGATTTCACACTGCTTGTGATTCGAGTAGCGTAAAGTTCCTGAAAGGTTCCCTTTTAAAGATGGCATCAGAGACAGATCATGGTGGACTGAAATAAAACATGAGTACATATAGATATAATGCTAGCTCAGTCCAGCACAAAATGACGAGGCAGTCAATGAATACTCACTGGGTTTCCAGAGATCGAGAGCTCTAGTAGTGTAGGAATTGCCTCCAGTTTCTCTACTTCTGAAATTTCCTGTTTAATAGTATGAAATAAAGATCGTTAGCATGAATCTGTAGCCTGTATGTAATTCACTAGGGTCGCATGTGCATACACTTCATCTTTACTGCTGCCCACATGCTGCTGGATACGTAATTAATAACACATATTTCCTTGAAGTTTTATCGAAAAAGCAGATACATGATCTCTGGAATAGTAACAGGTCATCACTAGCCCTAAATCAAGCAACACTTTCTCGACATCTTTCAACGGTGTCATTTTTTGCAGGACTCTCCTGTGCCGGAGGCCGCAAAGGCAGTTTATTTTTGTACATTTGCACAAAAGGGGTGTTTTAGACAGTTTTCACAGCAGAAAAGAAATAGAGCTAAATTATTCCACAATTTGAAAATTCAAGTGTTATGAGGTATGTACAATATTCTTTGCGATGTACCCTTGGTCCTGATTAGTGTTGCCTCTTTTTTGCATTATGACATTTTTTATAACATGCAATAGTTTTGCATAGAAACAGATCATCGTTTTGTTTTAAAGGGGTTTTCCGGGTTTATCATATTGATTGACCTATTCTCAGGATAGGTCATCAATATGAGATCAGCGGGGGTCCGACTCCTGGGACCCCCAATGGTCAGTTGTATCTTGGTTAGCACTTAGACCTCTTCCTAGGCCGTATGATGACACGTTCATTGGTCAAATGGCCTAAGCGCAGCTCAGTCCCATTCAAGTGAAAGAACTGAGCTGCGATATCAAGCACAGCCGCTATTGAATGGACGGCGCTGTGCTTTGTAAGCAGCAAGGAGCATGCGGCGATTACCAGGAGGGCTGCGGTCTCCTCAAACAGCTGATCGGCGGGGGGTCCGGGAGTCGAATCCCCTATCCTGAGGATGTCAACATAATGATGATCCCAGAAAACCTCTTTAAATTTGTTTAGACATATATGCAGGTAGACCAAGAGACGGATGAATGATGACCTTCCAGGTGACCCAGTGACAGAAAACAGGCCCCGGGACAGTTAGGCGCCTTGCAGACGAACATTTCCGGATTATGTCCGGATGCGTTGCGGATGCGTTCAGTGAAAACTGCGCGATTTCGCAAATAAAGTCATTCAGTTCTGTTTGCGATCGCATTCAGTTGTTTAATTTTTATCGCGCAGGTGTAATGCGATTTACTGTGTTTTGCATGCGGGTGATAAAAAACTGAATGTGTACAAACATCTCTTGGCAACCATCCGTGAAAATCGCATCGCATTCTGCACTTTCACGCAGCTCCATTCACTTCTTTGGGGCCAACGTTGCGTGGAAATCGCAGAATAAAGAAAATGCTTCGATTTTCACGCAGTGTAAAAGTGATGCGTAAAAAACACCGCTTAAGTACACAGACCCATTAAAATGATTGGGTCCGGATTCCGTGCGGGGCCTTAAAGAGGACCTTTCATCACCCTAACAAATGTAAACTAAGTATACATACATGGAGAGCGGCGCCCAGGGATCTCCCTGCACTTACTATTATCCCTGGGCGCCGCTCCGTTCTCCCGGTATGTCCTCCGGTGACTTCAGCTCTGCGTCTCAACTGGGAGGAGCCTGCCCTTGTTCTCCTGGGCGTCTCCTTCTCCCAGGCTGTAGCGCTGGCACACCGCAGCGCTCAGCTCATAGCCTGGGAGAAGAAAACCTCCCAAGGTCCTCTTTAATGTAGCTAACAAGGGTAGCTGTCCAATATCTACTCTCTCTCCCAGAAACTAAAGAAGCAGTTCTGCGCTCAGAGATGGTTCCATCTCATAAAACCCCACATTTACCTGAATTTTATTAAATCCAATAAACAGTTTCTTTAACTTTATAAGAGGATGCAAATTACTAAAATCACGGAGCCTGTTTTCTTCAATTCGGAGGGTGACTAGAGAACTCTGCTTAGCAAATGACGTCTCAGCGATCATTTTAATCCTGTTATGGTCCAGCACAAGCTCCTGAAGATGCTGTAAACCTTCAAGTCCTTCCACTTGGTTGATCTCATTGCCTAGAGAGGGAGACAGCACAGGTCAGTTGTGTTCTCTAGATAATGGTAGGTGAGCTTACCCATATAGTTCAAAGTGCGCAAGAAACTCAGTACCCTAAGAACTAATATATTTCGTGAAATCATATTTTGGCACTCAAGACTTCACAATATAAATATATATTTTTTTAGGTTTTAATTTATTGAGGTCTCTTACTTAAGGATATTTTTTGCTATTGAGCAGACTAGGTTTGTGCAAACACCGACCGCAATATTTTAGTAATTATATATATATATATATATATATATATATATATAGTGTAAGGTCTTGAATGCCAAAAATATTATTTTCAGAAAAATACCAGTTGTGGTCTCTGTGGTGAACATGTCCAATATATTATGTGAACCTCATTCTTTAAGTAAATGCAGAAGTTTGGGGTCCGACAGCAAAAATAAAACTGGTTGCCCCATTAAGATACTAGGTTTTGCCACCAGGCTTTTGTTTCTCCCTCCACACCCTTTCCAAAAGCTTGGGCCAACTCCTCTCCCACTAGTTTGCTAACAAGGCAGTGCCTTTGGAGAGCGGAGTCCTGCACGGGCCCTAGCCGTTTAAAAGTGAAGAAACAACAGGGGCAGGGACCGCTCTCTCCCCAGGCCCCATGGCAACTGCAGGGGCTGCGTCTATGGTAGGTATGCATTTGGGTCAACCTACACTATCTACATATAAACCCGTTCCCTAATACAGTATATGCTTATGTGATTAATGGTCTTGTAAAAGAATCTATTCAAATAATAGGCATGTAGGACAGAAAGTTACAACGAATGCAGCTTGTGTCTGCTGGTGAAGAATGGTCTGACTGGTAAGGATCTGAACCCCAGGCTCCCAGCAAACGGCAGAGGGAAAGGATTGTAATCGTTCACTGCAGTACCGCACGCAGAGCCACTCTTGTTCTCTGACCCTTTTGATCTGTTGAGTCCCGTGGGTCAGATGTCCACCTATCGCACATTGATGACCGATCTTAAAGATAGGGCATCAATGTTAAAACTTAAAAAATCCTTTAAGCTTTTAACTTTTTTTTTTTTTTTACTTACCCTGCAAAAACAGAGATTTCAAATTCCTCAATCGGCTGAGTTGCAACTGCGGCAAATTACTGATGCCATTGTAACCCAAGTGAAGCACCTCTAAACTCTGCATGATAGGCGACAGAGACTCCCCAAATAACGGGTCTCTGGAATTGAAAAGAAAAACTTGAGAATATGAACTTCTCTCCACAATGCTCAGACTGTCAATTAGAACCGGATTTCAAACCTTTCCAAATATAAGAGGTGGAATTTTAACAGTTGTCATTACCCTGGCTTTATATATCACAGCCAGTGTTCAGTAGGCCACTTATATCCCACCTACCTGTTACCCTTGCCTTGCTGTCCATATCCACTGGAGTTAACTTTTTGGTGAAGTATCTGCCGGTTGGTCAGGTGATTCTGAGGCTTCTGTCTTGGCAGGATGGACTCAATATGGTTATAGTTAAGATACAAATTCTATAGAAAGAAAATAGGTTTTAGTTCTGTGTTTGGGGAGAAAAAAGATATATAGATGTAATGCATATGGTTTAGCACCTAAAAGGGCATAACTGTCTTGACTGGCGGAAAGTTGACCTCTGGACCCCCACTAATCACGAAGATGGGGGTAACGCGTCTCCCCGTATGAATGGAGTAACAGTTGAGCATTTGCACTGCCACTCTATTCATCTCTATGCGACTTCTGCGGAGCACAGCTCTTGGCAATCTTTGGCAGTCCTATACAGATGAATGGAGCACACATCTGACCAAGGCTTTATTTATACAAGGAGGCGCAAGACCGTGGTTGGTAGCAGACCCCCACCAATGAGACAGTTGTCCCCGGTTCTGTGGCTAGGGGATAGGTTTAAAACTTGGTACCCTTTGAAGAGGACCTTTCATGGGTCCAGACTTTATAAGATAAGTAGCACGTTAGGTAGGGCATAAAGCAGGGATCCTGTAGTGCTTACTATTATTCCTGGGCACCGCTGCGTTCGACCGCTGTGCCCCCTGGTATTTTCCCCGCTCAGTATGCTAATTACTAGCATCGGAACAGGAAGGAAGAGATGCCAGGGTTTCTCAATGGGCGTCTCCTTCTCCCTGGCTGTGACCTTCTGCGCTACGATTGGACAGCGCTACAGCCAGGGAGAAGGAGACGCCCACTGAGAAAGACTCCGTCTCCTCCTCCCTGTTCCAATGCTAGTAATTAGCATACTGAGCGGGGAAAATACCGGGGAGCACAGCGGTCGAACGCAGCGGCGCCCAGGAATAATAGTAAGCACTATAGGATCCCTGCTGCATTATAGGATCCCTACTACTTGATTCGTATCGCTGCATCCGTAATGACCTGATCTATAAAATGATTATGGTACTAATCCCGCATGGCAAATGCTGTAAAAATAAAAAACTATGGCGGAATTGCAGTTTTTTTGACTCACCTCCCAAAAAAACTAATTAAAGTGATCAAAAAGTAATTTGCATACCAAAAATTATATCAATAAAAACCACAGGCTATCCCGCAAAAAATAAGCCCTCATATAACTATGTTGACGGAAAAATTAAAAATTATGGGTCTTAGATTTTGGCGATGCCAAAAAAAAAAAAATGTTTAATAAAAAGTGATTTTATGATATAAAAGTGGTAGAACATGAAAAATAAACAATAAAAATTTGGTGTTGCCATAACCGTATCAACCCACAGAAGAAAATGATCTTATCAAATATACCACATGGAGAACCTCATAAAAAATAAAAATAAAAAAACACTGGCAGAATTGCAGTATTAGCCCACTTCCCCTCACAAAAAATTAAATAAAGGGTTACAAGCCTGGGATCTGAGATTACAGCAGGACTCTGGCTGTCAAACACATCCAGCTACCACAGCGATCACACGGGCGCAGGTGCTGAGGTGTTGTGCCCCAGAAAATATAACCCATTTTTAAAACCAGCACCTGGATCTCATTAAAAATGTTGTACAGCCACTGAGTTATTCAATGAAATTATCTCTATAGCGCCACCTGCTGTTTGTCCTTTTCCTTATTTCTTGTCCACCTCACTGAGGTGGTCGCACGATCTCAGTTTAAATCTTCAACATTCACCAGCCATATCTTCTCTTAGAAGCTGTGGCAGTTACAGGGAAAGGGCTACAGCAGAAAGGTAACGCCCCTCGATTTACCAACCTGATGAGAATCTAGCGAAGCAACTGGAGCAATGAATGGGGAGATCTCTGGATCCATATGAGTTACAGGGCTGGTTCTAGCTTGGTTAGGCTCCATTCACACGTCCGTAAAGCCTCATTAACACGTCAGTGTTTCACGTACATGTTCTGTATGTGTTCTCCGCAGACAGCACACGTCCCCATTCATTTGAATGTGTGTATTCACGCATCAGTCTTTTAGCACGGTCCGTGTTTTCAGCACGGATGCATATCCTATATTGGTCCGTGTTCCCGGATCCCTCACGCCCATTATAGTCAATGAATCCGTGAAAACCACGGATCCCTCACGGGTGTCATCCATGTCGGGTCCATTTTTCACGGATCATTAAGGAGAGATTCTTTGAAAATTATTTTTCAGCTGTTCAGTGTCAGTGAAACACGGATGCAACACGGACAGCAAAAAACGGACCCACGGCCGCAACACGGATCCTTCAAGGACAGCTTCACAGATGCATCACTGACCACGTGCTCATGGATTTGAACACGGACGTCTGCATGAGGCATAACTGTTTAGCGGATCCCCAAAACACGGACACTGGCCATGTGCACATGGCCTGCACTATAATAGAAAATGCTTATTCTTGTCAGATATTGCGGATAAGAATGGGATATGTTCTATTTTTTTACGGAAGCGGAGTGCGGATCCAGAAATGCGGACAGAACACATTCAGGCCCCATTGAAAATGAATGGGTCGGCACCTGTTCCGCAAAATTCCAGAATGGATGCGGACCCATTTTGCGGACGTGTGAATGGACCCTTAGAAAGAGGTAAGAATTAGGTAACCACCACTAGCATGCCTGCCAATTTATGGGAAGGGGTTAATATCCATCTAACTGGCTTTAGAAATTGCCGAGCGCTGCCTATTCTTCTTCTCAAAATGGTAAAGGAGAAAAACGCCGCAGTGACCTGCGCCGAGTAAAAGGCACCATGAAAACAAGTGATCCCGGAGCGAGAGTCTGTACATGTGCAAACATATTAAGTGCAAATTCATTAATTCCCAATGCCATTTATATATATTACCGCAGATATGTGAGCTTTCTGACTGTACAAAGTAATGTCATATTTATCCGGTAGTCTTGTTATGAGTAAGGTGTCAGTATGAAATCTAAATATATGCTTGATTACCTCTAATGGAACCCCGGCGAATCCATCCACATCCCTCGCATTACTGTAAATACATACATTAGGCAGGACTGAATGCGCTGCCTTGTATTATTCATAGAGCACTTAACTACAGAGTCAGGCTGAAAGGATATACAGATCCTATATTAATATTACTTATTTATAGCGCTGTCAGTAGCTGAAACGTCCTTCCGGAGAGACCTGCTATTAATAGGCCACACAAAGAACTCCGCTTATACAGCTAACCCCTTTCCAGCTGATACAGATGCTATGTGCCTGTGCTATCACTCCCTGATAAATCTATATAGCTCATATTTCAAGGACAGATCTATAGGATCACTGCGCTAGGAGTACACCATTATATACACACTGCTGGCGATAGAGAAAGCGACCTGGCAGATCTCCTGGCATTGGTACATATTTGCTTGGTCAAGTCCCTTTAATGATTTGACAAAAAGATCAGAATGATGTAAAATATTAAAATAATCACTAAATTGTCAATTTTTTTTCACATTTCTCTAAATGCACTCTGTGTTAGAAAAGACGTTCCAGAATTGTTATTTTCTGAAGAATGCAAGTATTTATTAAAACAGACATGTCAGGAGAGATAATGGGTTTTTCTGATGTGATCGATGGGGGTCCGACACCAGGGACCCCGGCTGATCGAGAAGGTACCGGCGCTCACAGTAGCGCCGCAGCCTTCTCTCAGCTTACCAAGCACAGCGCCGTACATTGTTTGGTGGCTGTGCTTGGTATTGCAGCTCAGTCCCATTCACTTCTATGGGCTGTGACCAATGACCTAGGCCAGGGATGGGCAAACTGTGGCTCTCCAGCTGCCCTGCTGTAGGCTGTTAGCTGTAAGCAGTCTTTGCATGCTGGGAGTTGTAGTTTTGCAACAGCTGGAGAGCCGCAGTTTGCCCATCCCTGAAAGCTGGGAGAAAGCCGTGACGCTACTGCGAGCACCGGTGCCTTCTCAAACAGCTGATCAGAAGGGGTCCTGGGTGTCAGAGCCCCAGCCTCATTTTCATTTTTTACATCAATCATGGCCTTACCCCTTTAACTCGCGCTTGGGCTGGGACACATGCCCAAGATGCGGATGCATAATGTGTCTGTAATATGCTCGTCTGGCCCCGGCCTGAGGACCAAGTTGGTGACTTTTTGCTAGGCAGCTGCACTATGTGGGTTCTCATTTGTGCAGATCCGATAGGTGATATTACTATAAACCCTCCGTATGTTCTTATGCTGTCGTTTGCATCACTACAGTCCAGTTAAACAAGGAGGAGGGCCCATTCCTGTATTTACCACGGGGCCCCATGAATTCTTCTTACGCCTAGTGTCAAACTGGGATAGATTTAAGTTTGTAACTTCTGAATTATGTAGATCCAGAATCCATAATTCATTGCTCCATCTAATGCAGTGCCAGAGCCCTACTGTTCTTAATCATGTACTGCTATTGTCCACAGGGATATCAATAATGTAAAGGCTCAACCTACACACAGAGAACCAGAAAATATTACACGGAATCTTCCAACAGATAAGAGCATCTATTAGCTGCCTAGATAACTGTAAGCCATGGGGGTTGATACTGCACCCACTGTACGCCCTCTCCAAACTCTGATCTGTCAAAAAGTCACCTATAACCTGCGCGACCAAACTAAAAACCAAAAAGAAAATTTCTACTGACTCATATGGAATAGAACAATTGGTTGACATATTAGTAACTTTAAAGGTTTTATACAACTTTCTAATATACTTTAAGGTTCACTTCCTCATCATTTGCAAGACTCCTGCTGACTGGCAGTGAATGGAAACACTTTTTTTTAAACATCCAAGCCTGTCCTGATCATGTACTGTTCACACAGGTGCATGACTTGCTACAAGAGATACTGAACTAGCAAAATGTAGGTGAATTTATTTATTTATTTATAACATCTCCACAGTATATTACATATTTTTCCAACCCTACAATCCATCCCACAAGCCACACCATACCCCATAGAGAGAGAGGGAGTAAAAAACTAAAACAAAACACCCACTTATCGATTATTGAGCCATTGATTCCATATTTGTATAGTACAATCCTTCATCCCCCTGTTATTATATATTATCCTTTCCATTTTTATCATATTATTCACAGATTTCTTCCATTCCTTCACAGAACGCTGGTCTTTTTCAATCCATTTTTTCAGAATAAGCAATCTTGCCTGGAACAGCTTACAGAGTACTTGTTTCACAGCCTTCCGCAAGCTTAAGTGAATTGTACCCCCAATATACAAGATACAGGGTCACCATTATCTGTACAGCTTTATTAATAATAGCTGCTACTTCAAACCAATACCTATACAGCTTGGGGCGTCTCCAAATTAAATGCACTAGACCTGCCTGTTCTTTACAACATCTTGGACATACAGCTGTGGCTCTTAAACCCATTTTTTTTATATTAGGGGTGTACGATGTAACCTATGAATAAGGAAAAACTGAGGAAACCCAGTGTAATTGCATCCCCTATTTGTAAATACTTAGGGCTCACTCACACGGCCGTAGGTGGTCCGTTCCGTGCATTGGGGACTGCAATGCACGGGCAACCTCTGAACAACCGCCGGGATGAATCCCGACCATGGGTGTAGCTATAGGGGGTGCAGAGGTAGCAGTCGCTACCGGGCCCAGAAGCATAAAGGGGCCAAAAGACCCTTGTGCCGCATAGGAAGACACACAAAGCACTGAGGGAAGGGGGGCCCAAGATGAACTCTTGCACCAGGGCCCATGAGCCGTTAGCTACGCCCCTGATCCCGACCCATTCAATTTGAATGGGTCTGCATTCGTCCGTTCTGCAAAAAGATAGAGCACGTTCTATCTTTTTGCGGAATGGAAGTACGGAACAGAACCCCACGGAAGCACTCTGTAGTGTTCCGTTCCGCATCTCCGGATGGAAGCTGGTGATTGGACCATGTGACCCAGTGACATCACTGAAGGTCCTTCATCCCCCTCCTGCAGAAGACAGAACAGAACACCGGCAGCTACGCGATCAAATGGAAGAGGTGCGTTTATTTTTTGTTTATTTTTAACCCTCTATTGCCCTTTTTACTTTGCATTCTCTATTGAGAATGCCATTATTTTCCTTTATAACTATGTTATAAGGGAAAATAATAAAATATACAGAATACTCAACCCGAAAACGGACTTCAGTGATGAAGTCCGGCTTCGGGTCTGGGTACCAAACATGCTGATTTTTCACAAGCGCGTGCAAAACGCATTAAAACGCTTCGCACTCGCGCGGAAAAATCGCACATTTTCCCGCAAAGCACCCGCCTCTTATCCGGGCGTCAAACTTGACGCCCGTGTGAAAGAGGCCTTACAGTTCTCAAGGAACCATTTCTCCATGAATTCAACACAACTGGAACCCTCTGTGCCCTCTGGTATTCCCACACATCTCAGATTTGTTCTTCTTGTCCTATCTTCTAGATCTTTTAATTTATTCTCCATATCCACCTTTGTTTGTTTTAGAGACGCTACATCCTTCTCCATTTCCCGCAGACGTTCTCTCAACTTTACTAAATCTTCTCTAATCAAGCTCACGTCTGTTTGTCCCAATACTTACTAATTTCCCCATCACCTTTTAAAATCTAGTCACAGTATAAAAAGTCTCTTTAACCATTTTAACATTAATTTCAGTTGTTACGTCGTTCATTTCCTGTCCCCCTGAATCATTTAGCGTCAGTTTTTCTTTTAAATAAGGATCTAATCCCTCTATTGACTCTTTCCCAGAATCAGCGGACCTTAATTTTGGGGGTTGTAGGCATCAAATACTTATTTAGGGCATTTTGTTTCGGCCTAGTTTCCAGTCCAGTTCCAGATCTTCTATTATTACTGGGACCCTGCTGATCCTCCCTTTTTTTGCGGCATTTTCAAAAACAAACAAAAAACGAACAAAAAAAAAAATAGACATGGGAGTATATTCCAAATAATAAAAAATGAAAAGCCAATTCAGAGTCACAGTTGTCAGCAAGTCCCCAAATATGGCAGCTTTTATATTAAGTGACAGGTGGCAAACACAAAGCGGCTCCTGACCCCCACGGCAAGGGAATATATCCCAGGTCCTAGATGTTGAGATACCAGTACCGAGTCACAATTGTCAGCAAATCGCCAAATGTAGCAGCTTTTATATTAAATGCCAGGTGACAAACACAATGCAGCTCCTGAACCCCACTCTCAACTTCTTGCCGTCCAATATATTGCAAATTTAGATCAATCTTCTACCTCACATCAAATCCAGAATTAATAGGTTAAGGCCTCTTTCACACGAGCGTGTCCGGATTAGGTCCGTATGCGTTCAGTGAAAACTGAGCGATTTCGCAGGCAAAGCCAGTCAGTTTTGTCTGCGATTGCGTTCAGTTTTTTCCGCGCGGGTGCAATGCATTTTGATGCGTTTTTCACGCGCGTGATAAAAAACGGAAGTTTTACAAACAACATCTCCTAGCAACCATCAGTGAAAAACGCATCGCAGCCGCACTTGCCTGCGGATGCAATGCGTTTTTCACGCAGCCCCATTCACTTCTATGGGGCCAGGACTGCGTGAAAAACGCATAATATAGAACATGCTGCGATTTTCACGCAACGCAGAAGTGAAGTGATGCGTGAAAAACAACGCTCCTGTACACAGACCCCTTGAAATGAATGGGTCAGGATTCAGTGCGGGTGCTATGCGTTCACGTCACGCATTGCACCTGAGCGGAAAACTTGCTCGTGTGAAAGGGGCCTAAAGGTTAGGGATTAGCAGGTTAAGTTCAGTCAGTTTAGTCAGGGGTTCGCAAATGTATATGGAGGAGCACATGCGGATAATGATAGCAAACAAAAGTCCATAGACCCCTTTTTCTCAATCATTCATGGGGAAGACCCCTTTGGGAAGAAAGTTAGAATACTTATGGGGGGGGGGGCCATGTACTATTAGTTATAAAGAACATGACCCCCTTTCCCTCAATCAATCCTGGGGAGGACCCCTCTAGCCTCCAGCCACCACCTCCAACAAAGCTTCTCCTTCTTCCAAAGCACGCACCTGCGCCGCCAGCCAACCACACTTTGCATGTAATAAAACATTTTTCTCAGCAATGCGGGCACATATGAACATGGGACCAACACAGATACCTTCAGCTGCCAAGCGCACATGTAACAGGTCAGCCAGTGCCATAGGTACAAACCTGCTGACAGATGCCCTTAATAAATTAGATTAATTAAATTAATAAATACTAAATTTAGATTCAAATGCATTTTTAAACCATTGTATCCAAATCTACCTTCAGCAATGCGCAGTTGGAATTATTGATATGTGCCATATAAGAAAGCAGTGGAATAAAACCTCTCACCTTCACACGCGACAGAAAGATTAATCCACTGAACGACGTCAGATTGTTGTTCTCTAAGTTCACAGTGTGAACGCCGTTAAAATGGTCGGCTGGAACCAGGTCAACCGATCTACAAGACAAGCAGCAGGCATGTATCATGTGCAGTTCATGTAAACTGTGCAGAGGCATTTCGGTGCACTAGTGATGCACTAGTGATCCGCACTTCAATACCTCGGTAGACGATGTGATCAGACCGTAGAGAGAGAAGTCTTCAGAAAGGGGGTATCACGCACAGGGGCGTACACTGATATCGTACGGCCCCATAGCAAAAGCCCCCCAGGGAGAGTATACACTTTTGATGAATAAGCAATTTTATTTTATTAAAGGGGTTTTCAGGTGGTTTAATACGGATGCCCTCTACTCAGGATAGGTCGTCAATAGGTGACTGGTAGGGGTCCGACTCCCAGCCGTCTGATTGATCAGTTGTCTGAAGAGGACATGGCGCTTCTTCCTAGGCCAGTGACATCACGCTCATCAGTCACATGGCGTATTTGCAAGTGAACAAGCCTGAGATGCAATACCAAGCACAGCCACTATACAACGTACGGCGCTGTGCTAGGAGGAGGCAGCAGCGATCAGCAGAATGTTGCGACCCTGATCGGTAGCGGTGCCGGAAGTTAGACCTCCACTGAATTTTTATTATTATTATTTTAACTGCTACTCACTTTGACCCTAAAAAAATATGGAAATCTGACAACCCCTGTAACCTACATATGGCCAGTATTGAGGAAGCATCAGTGTAGAGCTGCGTGACCAAGTAAAAGCAAAATTGGCTGCAGCATGCATTGAGCATCAATATTTTTCTGCAATATGGGGGCTTTGGCAGGCGACACTGTATGTGGGCTGGTGGGGATTGTGTGACAGGGCTGCTTTTTAATCCAAGTCTGGATTTAAAAAAAATTAAAACTACATGTAAACACAGCCTAACGAAGAAACACAGCACCCAAAATACAAAAATGATCATGTTTCAAATTTATACCGAGTGCTTTAATATCCCCAGTGGGCAGAAGGAATAATAGAGAGCTAAAATACTAATTACTATTCATTATTTCTTGGTTCCAGTGAGGATAACTGAGCGTCCTAACCCTAACCCTCCCGGCCCGTCCCTTGCCACCCTTGCTAACCCCCTTTGGACCTGTCCCCTCTCCTGACATGTCAGTTTTAGTAACTACTTGCATTCCCCATATAAAAACAATTCTCGAGCATCTATTCTTATGACTCTATAGTGTATCATTCCTTTATTATTCCTACTAGAAATTTATAAATGAATTTCCAGCAGTCTGCAGTAAGGGTACAAATGGGTGCTATCAGTTGTGGGGGGGGGTCCCTGCACAGTCTGACCCTGGTGACAAGGATTGGATAGTGTCAGGCCGTGCAGGGGCACCCTGCTGCTAACACCCATCTGTACACTTACAGACTGCTGGAAATGTATTTGTAAACTTCTAGCAGGAATACTGAAGGGATGGCACTGTAAAGAGTCATAAGAATAGATGCTATAGAATTGTTATTACATGGGGAATGCAAGTAGTCACTAAAGCAGACATGTCAGGAGAGGTGAGAGCTCCTCTTTAATAGTTGTGCAATGTACTGTATGAATTGAAATCACACCTAATTGACGAGGATCTCCAGTTTAACTCTTGCAGTTCAGCAAAATTCTGATGTCCGATTTTTTCAGCAACCATATCACAACTAAGTCTACCGCCAAACATGTCCTTAGCATTTTCACACTCTGCTGGGTCCTTTAAAAATATAAAAACATGACACAAAAAGACAAGCAGTGAGAAACCCTTGGATATAATACTCTATATTTCATATCAATCATTAATTTTTCAGCACTGAATCAGGGTGAATAACAACATCTAGCATATTCTCCATCAGACAGATCCTGCTAAAAGTATAATGTCATTCATGAACAGGCGCGTACATACAGGGGTCCCAGCGGTCGCAGTTGTGACCGGGCCCGGCCGCCTGTGGACCCCTGCAGTAGCGCTGTTCCGGGGCCCGGGGGGGGGGGGGAATTATTATGGAGATAATGGAGGATTTACTTTGTGGGGGCAAATTACTATACGGGCAGTGTGGGAGAAACTACAGTGTGAAGGAAACTACAGAGTGGGGGGGGGGGCAGTGTGGGGGAAACTAAAGTCCGAGGGGGAGTGTGGGGGAAACTACAGTGTGGGGGGACATGTGGGGCAAATTACTATATGGGTCAGTGTGGGGGAAACTACTGTGTGGGGGCAGTGTGTGGGGGCAGTGTGGGGGCAGTGTGGGGGGGCAGTGTGGGGGAAATTACTATATGGAGGCAGCATGGGGGGCGTTGCTATTGGGGAAGCACTGTAGGGGCAATTCTATTATTTTTGGGGACATTATACAGGGATTACTGCCTGGAGCACAATATAGGATGTTATTAGCGTACAGGGGGTGGAGGCAGGTTGGAGGTGGGGGGCGGCGATGGGGAGGGGGCCCTATGGATCAGTTTCGCACCGGGGCCCCATGGATTGTGTGTACGCCACTGTTCATGAAGCAGGCAACAAGAACTAGCTCTTCTAGTTTTCTGAGCTGCACAGCACGGCAGTGTTATTTTGGCATGTTATATGGGGACAATATGGCAGCATCATTAAGGCACTGTGTATCTATTATTTGTCCACATAATAGCTGTATTATTGTTTGGCATGTTATATGGATACAGTATGGCAGTATTATTAAGGCACTGTGTAACTATTATTTGTTCACAGTATGGCAGTATTATTTATCCACATAACAGCGATATTATTTTGGCATGTTATATGGGTACCATATGGTACTGTATAAGACTGTTATTTGTTCACAGTAAAGCAGTTTTATTTGGACACCGTATGGCAATATCTGAGGACTCTATGACTATGTTGCAATTATTTGTGCACTGTATATTGTTATATGGTTACTGTATGGCAGTGCAATGTAGACGCTGTTATATGATTAACTGCATGGCTTTGTTATTCAAGTATTGTACGGCAATGTAGGATGACATATTTGCCACTGTGTGATGTATTTTGTCATGATATGGCATCGTTAATGGGATAATGTATAGTACAGGTTCTTACGTTACATAAGGTTTACTTGGAGAATGATACATAATTATGTAATTTCGGGGTAACTGTTGCAATTATAAAGGGTGTCTGGCTAACATCACAATCTACGCCACACCACCAGCGCATTCATCAGCAGAACCCCTCCACCCAGTAGTAGGCCCCTTTTTTGTCCGAGCGTGTGACAATACAGCCAGTTTTTATGCGTGGAGCGGGGGCATGTCCGGACCCGTGGAAACAGGCATATATGTCGGCGAAAAAGTACTCCAGCCAGGAGTCATAGACTGACGTACATTCGCCTAATTTATGCCGAAGAGTGGGCCTCATTATTATTAGGGCTCATGAACATGACTGTGTCCGCAAAACACGGATCCGCAATAAACACGGGTGATGTCCGTGTGCATTCTGCATTTTGCACAATGCAACAGCTGGCTCCTAATAGAACAGTCCGTAATGCGGACAATTATAGGACATGTTCTATTTATTTGCGGAACGGACATGCGGAAACGGAATGCACACTTTTTTGTGGACCCGTTTAAATAAAAATTCGGTACGCAAAAGGAACAGACACGGAGAGAAAATACGTTTGTGTGCATGAGCCCTAAATTAGCCTAATCTTAAGGCAGTGTAGAAAGGAATCTAAGACCGGCGTAAAAAGCTAGTCTTAGTAAATGACCCCCAGTGTCTTTTAATACATGACTAATGACAACACATTTAATATTGCTTACCACCGCTGATCCGTCCAGAGCTTTCAGAGACGAAAGATGAAAGATAACAAACAATCGATAGGTGTCGTGTTTCAGAGATATCGGATTACTGTACAAATCCAAAATTACAAGGTTGTTTAAACCCTAACAGAAAAATATGACAAATGTAAGATACGGTGGTTAAGACTGTCGATGAACATAGTCATCAGCATGAGCAGGGCATATGTCTGCTCTATTAATCTTTCAGAGCTGAACGTATAGGACTCCTTTATGCATAATCTTTTAGTCTTTTTTGACAATAAAACAAGAAAAATGCGTATTTTTATTTTTTTAATTATATGCAATTTTTCTGGCATTTTCTGTTGATTTTTTGTTGTTGCAGTTTTGTAGTCTTTTTTACAAACTCCAGATTATGTTTTTATTGTATTGCATTTATTTGCAAGCTCCTGCAAGGGGAAAAAAGCAACAGATGTCTAAGGGATAAAAATGTCAGAAAATGAGCCAAAAGCCAGAGCATGCTGTCATTTAAAAAAAAAAAAAAAAAAAAAAAAAACAAACACACAACACTGAGCAAATGAACACCCCCTCTCACAAAAACATGTGCTTATACCGTGTTTCATAATTTCTCATAGACTAGTTGACATCTGTAGTTCACACGGGCGAGTTTTCAGCGCGGGTGCAATGCGTGACGTGAACGCATTGCACCCGCACTGAATCAATATCCATTCACTTCAATGGGGCTGTGTACATAAGCGGTGATTTTCACGCATCACTCAGCATGCTCTGTATTCTGTGTTTTTCACGCAACGTAAGCCCCATAGAAGTGAATGGGGCTGCGTGAAAATCTCAAGCATCCGCAAGCAAGCAACCGGATGCGGTGCGATTTTTCCGCATGGTTGCTAAGAGACGTGGTTATAAGGGAAAATAATAGCATTCTCAATATAGAATGCTTAGTAAAATATGGATAGAGGGGTTAAAAATAAAAAAAATTAACTTACCTTATCCACTTGATTGCGTAGTTGCGATCTCTTCTATCTTCTTCAATCATTAGCTGTTGGCTAAAGGACCTGTGGTGACATCACATCACATGGTCCAATCACATGGTCACATCACCATTTATTTATTTTTTAACCCCTCAATCCACATTTTACTAAGCATTCTGTATTGAGAATGCTATTATTTTCCCTTATAACTATGTTATAAGGGAAAATAATAAAATCTACACAATACTCAACCCAAACCTGAACTTCATTAAAAAGTCCGGGTTTGGGTCTGGGTACCAAACATGCCGATTTTTCCCGCGTTTGCAAAACGCATTAAAACGCTTTGCACTCGCGCGGAAAAATCACGCATTTTCCCACAACGCACCCGCATCCTATCCGGCCCCATTCCGCAACACCCGTGTGAAAAGGGCCTATGTGTCTTTTGCATAAACAAACGCCGCAAAAAGCAGCCAAAAACTCTGGGGGACATTTTCACCTGTATGCCAGAGTATTAGTGTCTTGGTTGGCGCACATCATAGTTGCACAAGATTTTGTGACTTTGAGGGTTTGGAGTCCCACTCGCCACTTTTCCAAAAAAGTGTGCAGAGTGGTGCCTGCCAAATCTGTTATAATCTATGCCAGGAAACTGGCATAGATTATAGCGGAAATCTACACCAGCTCCCTAAACTAGTGTACCTTATCGTTTTAGTGCATCTGACGCCAGTGGGGTACACATTAAGACCAGAGTGTCTTAATAAATGTCATCTGGTCTTAATAAATGTCTCCCTCTGTGTTTTTGGAACAAAACCTATGTGTGAAATCATCCATAATCTGTGTCCTTACGCAGCCTACTATTCTGATACATCTGCTTTTAGCCATAAGATCCTGTGCGATATGTGACAGCTGAACTTGTGGATCCACTGCATATTCTTGAATGCTCATGACAAGCGTAGTATCAGTGGAACCTTACCTTAAGGTGGTAGATTTCTTGGTTGTTACATATGTGGTTATTGCTCAGGTAGAGCTCTATTAATAAGTGGGCTTTCTGCAGTCCTGCCAGCGAGCTGATGTGATTCTTCTCGGCGGACAGAAAGTGAAGATGAGACAGATGATCAATAACTTCTCTGTCGAAACTTGTAAGCTGGTTATTGTTCATGCTGAGATGCCGGAGCTTCACAAGCTTTGAGAGTCCTGGACAACAGGAAACTACAAGTTACAAAAGTGGATAACATTTCATTGTTTAAAGGGGTTGTCCCAGAATAAGGGCTTTCACTTATCCACAGGGTAGACGATAAGTGTCTGATCGGTGGGAGTTTGATCCCATATCGCCTGTTTTTCAAAGTAAGCCAACCAAAAGTTGGTATAGTGTCTATGCCTGCACCACATTTATCATCCAGCCTGAGCCCCTGTGATAAATCTGGTGCAGGTTTAGACAGCCGCTTTAAGTTCCTTACCCTCACCGAATTTAAAATCCTTTTCAAACTTTAAAGCCACATTTTGAGCTATTCACTTGCTCACGCTGCTTAAAGGGGTTGTGCAGGCTGTGTATATATGATGACCCATCCTCAGGATAGGTCCTCAATATCTGACCGGTGGTGGTCCGACACCCGGGACCCCCGCCGATCAGCTGCTTGAAGATGAGGCGGCGCTCCATGTGAGCACTGCTTCCTCTTCATTACACAGCAGTCTCCCTTGCAGCGGTGACATAATGTAATTACAAGTACTTGCTCCATTCAAGTAAATGGTGCGAGTACTTCTAATTACACTGCACCTCCGAAGACGGGCAGTGTAATGAAGAGGAAGCAGTGCTCACATGGAGCGCCGCCTCATCTTCAAACAGCTGATTGGCAGGGATGCCGCATGTAGGACCCTCGCGGAATAGATACTGAAGACCTAGCCTGAGGATAGGTTATCGATATATACTGCCTGCATAACCCCTTTAAAGCCATTTGTTAATACTTTAGTACTCCTTTACATCATATTGGTGCAAAACCATCAAGTCTTCATGCAGGACGTAACTGTATAGCATCGTCTGCTAAGAAGTGTCCAGAATACCTTCCATTTTTGTGATGCAGTTTCCATCCAGACAAAGCTCTTCTATCTTCACACAATTTTCTAGACCTTCAATTCTGGATAGGTAATTGTTACTGAAAGATGCCCAGCGGAGGTTCTCCAGCTTCTCTAAATTTGTAATTCTGGAGAGATTCTGTCCATCCAAATTTACTGATGTAATCTGGAATAAAATGTAGAATTCATCATTTCTGCATTTCAAAATGGTCAATTGGGTTAAAAAGGAGCACATCGCGGTTGCTTTGGGAACGGTTTATGAATGTGCCCTTCCTAATATTTGCAGAGCTGAACACTATGGTTATCACATGAGATACATCTTACTCCCAGCCATTTTGGGACCGCTGGATGAAATGAAACCTGACAAGCAAGCTCTTAACCTTTCGCTGTGGGAACATTACATGATTTCACATGATCAGTCATATTGCAGCTTGGTGAAACTTTTACCTTGGGGAACTGTGTTTGGAGAATGCAGATTATGTCATTTCATGTTTCTGGGATATTTAAATGGAAAAAAACAAAAGAATCTTTCCTTCCTGTTGTAGGAAATCCAATATATGCCTCAGTGCATTTCAATGAAAAAAATGATTATGTATTCACTGAAAGATGCGTTATTTAGTAATTATACAGTAAATCCTTTGTAACCAGAATGATCCTTTCAGGAACCTTTCTATTGGTGTATCTATTGGTATAAAATGACGGAGTTAAGAGGAGTGCTTAAAATGCTGAGAATGCTTTAAAATAATAAAATAAGTCATATTTAAAGAGGTTGTCTCACTTCAGCACATAGCGTTCATCATGAGAGAAAGCTAATACAAGGCACTTACTAATGTATTGTTATTCTCCATATCGCCTTCTTTGCTGGCTTGATTAATCTTTCCATTACATTATACACTGCTTGCTTCCATGGTTACGACCGACCCTGCAATACATCAGTCATGGTCATGCTTGCACACGGAAAAAGCACCAGCCTATGTGCTCTCCCATGGTCCCGGCCACCAGAGAGGCTAGCGCTTTTCCCTATAGTGTGGAAGCACGGCCACCACTGATGGATTGCAGGGTGGTCTCTACTTCCGAATTATCTTGAGCTGCAACCAATCACTTGCTGCAGCAGTCCATGTCAAGAGAGAGCTGTGGTGATCCCGGGAAGCTGCAGAACAGTTGTGGCAGCAAATAGGAAAGGTGAGTATGACTTCTTGTTTTTTGTTTTTAAAAAGTTGTAAAAACCCTTTTAACTCAACTGTAATTCTATAAAAAAAAATAATGGAAATAAATTAGGATCTATTTAAAGGAATAGCTTAAGGGGGATTTATGGGATTTTACATTGATTACCTTTCCTTAAAGGCCACTAATTTGCAATCGGTTGAAGTCCCCCAACCATCAGCAGAACAGTTCAGCTAGAGCAGGCATGTCCAAACTGCGGCCCTCCAGCTGTTGCAAAACTCCCAGCATGCTCTAATAGCTGTAAGCTATCCAGGCGGAGTTTGAGCTAGAGTATCCCAGTTGGTGACGTCTATGTATGCGTGGCTGTTTCTGGTACTGCAGTTCAAGCCATTTTGTTTTCAAAAGTAGTGAGAATATGAACTTTTATTCTGCCGGGTTCTGCTTTGCAAGTGACCAAGAGGTGTGGCTTCGATGTGACGTGCTCACTGCATTGAGCTGCTTCACAGCCCCTCCCCTCTGACAGTTGTAGCATCCAACCAGGACACCACTACTGGACACCACTGGATCCATGTGTTTGGATGATGTGAATTTTGTATTGCTTTTATACAAGAAAATACTTTGTAAGTATAATACATTTTTTAAAAAGGAGAGCAGCCGTCAGTGCTTCACTATTGTTGCAACCCTAGTTGCCTGTAGGAGTCTGGGAGAAAGGAGGGATCCTCCGGTGGATAGCCAGGAAGGTGCCTACTGATGCTATGAACTAACCTGCGTTTAAAAAGGATGGAGGTGTGAACAGCAGCGCGGTTTTCCAGATACAAAGTCCCACAAAAAGTATGTTTGCATTGCTCCACCTCGTTCCTACATAGTGCTGATAACAGTTTAGAATGGATAAAAAACTGCCGCCAGGCTACCTTTAAGGGTCCATTCACACGTCTGTTGTTCAGTTCCGCATCTGATCCCGATATTTCGGACTAGTCACGGAATAGTTGCGGACAGAATTCGGACCCATTGATTTTCAATGGGTCTATAAAATATGCGGACAGCACAAAGAGTGCTGTCCGCATTATTTTCTCAGTACATAGTGTCCGTAAAAAAATAAAACATGTCCTATTCCAATCTGAAAATTGCGGTCCGTCCAACTTTATTGGAATAGGAAAATGTATTCTTCTATCCGTTTTTTTTTTTTGCGGATCCGCAAAAAACGGATGACAAACAGAAAAAATTCTTGGAAAATAGGATCCGCAAAAAACGGTCCTATTTTCAGATAATTGAAAAACAACGGACGTGTGAATGGACCCTAAAGGCTATGGACACCTTCAGGTCAATTTTTTTATGATCAAATTTTACTCATTTTGGGCTAATAATCTTTTTTTCATTTGGTCTTCATTAAACATTTTCAGTCATTTTTGAGATACAGGGAGTATCCGTCAGCTGAAGACTTATGTGAAGCCTTATCTCTGATCTCCTGACCTCATAAACAATCATTATAGCTGAAGTTTCATCAAACTGATAAGAATATGGCTTAAAGGACTGTATATGTGGTCAGGAGATCAGAGATAAGGCTTCACATGGGCCATCAGCTGTCAGGGCTGAGAAGTGATACTCTGAAAACAATCTCAAAAACAGCTAAAAAATGTTAGTAATTTTTTTTTGCCCAAAATGAGTAAAATGTGATCACAAAAAAATTGTCCCCAAATTGTCCATAGCCCATAGTCTATCCCACAATACTTGTAAAACTAACAGCATTCGGAACATGACCTTTGAACGCATACATATGTTTACAGTGCGGTACTGCAAATCCTTGTGCCAATATTTTCCATAAATATTTCCTTGGCTTCTAAAAATCTAAAGCATATACAAAATAATGCCTGTATGTTCATGTTTTTCTTACCGTATGATACCAGCTGTTATTAAATTCAGCATATGGATCCAGGCAGTTCTTGCTAATTTGAGAGATGATCTGAGCAGAAGGCAGTAGACTAAGGCAACGTGGTCTAACGTTGTCTGTTCTGGCGCTGATCTGTAGCAATGACTGCAAAAACAACACGAATATAATTCTTATTACATCAATGAACAGCTCGGTTAAATGAATATTCAAACAGAAAGTTAAAAATAAAAATAAAACACAAAGCTAAAACCCCACATCTCAGTGTGGATATGTGATACTGGTTACATTGCAGGGACTTTCATAGTATTAAAGGGACCGAAGAGTACCATGACCATATGCAGATCTATTGCTTTTATACAAGGAGAATTTAATATAAATTATTTGTAGGGAGTATTGCTTATAATACGCTCCTTAACTGCTGCAGAACCTCAAAATGTGGGTCTACAGTAGCCGAGGTGTGTATTATAATGACTGCAAAGGTGTGCTTCTCAATCACAGGTTACACCAGTTAGACTGTTATACAGAGCCACAGTGCAGTGTCCCCCAAGACAATGTCCCTACTGCCAGCCACAGAGCAGTGTCCACCAAGACAATGTCCCTACTGCCAGCCACAGAGCAGTGTCTACCAAGACAATGTCCCTACTGCCAGCCACAGTGCAGTGTCCCCCAAGACAATGTCCCTACTGCCAGCCACAGAGCACAGTGTCCCCCAAGACTATGTCCCTACTGCCAGCCACAGAGCAGTGTCCACCAAGACAATGTCCCTACTGCCAGCCACAGAGCAGTGTCTACCAAGACAATGTCCCTACTGCCAGCCACAGTGCAGTGTCCCCCAAGACAATGTCCCTACTGCCAGCCACAGAGCACAGTGTCCCCCAAGACAATGTCCCTACTGCCAGCCACAGTGCAGTGTCCCCCAAGACAATGTCCCTACTGCCAGCCACAGAGCAGTGTCCCCCAAGGACAATGTCCCTACTGCCAGCCACAGCGCACAGTGTCCCCCAAGACAATGTCCCTACTGCCAGCCACAGCGCACAGTGTCCCCCAAGACAATGTCCCTACTGCCAGCCACAGCGCACAGTGTCCCCAAGACAATGTCCCTACTGCCAGCCACAGTGCAGTGTCCCCCAAGACAATGTCCCTACTGCCAGCCACAGCGCAGTGTCCCCCAAGACAAAGTCCCTACTGCCAGCCACAGCGCACAGTGTCCCCCAAGACAATGTCCCTACTGCCAGCCACAGTGCAGTGTCCCCCAAGACAATGTCCCTACTGCCAGCCACAGAGCACAGTGTCCACCAAGACAATGTCCCTACTGCCAGCCACAGCGCACAGTGTCCCCCAAGACAATGTCCCTACTGCCAGCCACAGTGCAGTGTCCCCCAAGACAATGTCCCTACTGCCAGCCACAGCGCACAGTGTCCCCCAAGACAATGTCCCTACTGCCAGCCACAGAGCACAGTGTCCACCAAGACAATGTCCCTACTGCCAGCCACAGTGCACAGTGTCCCCCAAGACAATGTCCCTACTGCCAGCCACAGAGCAGTGTCCCCCAAGGACAATGTCCCTACTGCCAGCCACAGCGCACAGTGTCCCCAAGACAATGTCCCTACTGCCAGCCACAGTGCACAGTGTCCCCCAAGACAATGTCCCTACTGCCAGCCACAGCGCACCACCAAATATAATAAACGTGAACAGAAATTGTCCGCTGACATGTCTGTGAATATTTTTTATAGCTGATGTGTACTGATGTCAGTAAATGATGATGATACAGAGATGAATAGGCCCCCACCCCTCCACCCCCTTTTTTTTGTTCCTTCCCCACCCCAATTGCTGATTTTTTTTCTCCTTCCTTTTCCTTCTTTCACAACGGATAATAACTTTTCCAGATCTTTTTCTGGACTAGCCCTTATTACGCCCTCTCCAGATAGGAGGGGCCAAAATAGACAAGATTACTACCATTGCCTGTATTTGTCATGCTGTCTTCTATGACTATGTTGCTCTACATAATTGCAGTTTGATATTGACATACTGCGCTGTGTCATATGCTTTTTGTCTAACTATTTGAGAATTGTATTGATAAAATCTTAATAAAAACAGATTATACATAAAATGTGCATGGCTGTGTCTGCAAAATGGTCGCCAGATGATTGTTTGTTCAACTGCTGCTGTTGAAACCATCAACCAGCATCTATCTAATGTCTATGGCCACCTTTAGATAGTTTAAAGCAGTGGTAGTGAACCGTTTAGAGGCCGAGTGCCCAAACTGCACCCAAAACCCACTTATTTATTGCAAAGTGCCAACACGGCAATTTACCCTGAATACCAGTATAGTATATCTTCCATGTAGTTTATCACTTAGCTATAATAGCTGCCTACATTCAGTGCACTGCCTGTGCTGTTCACACTGCGTCCTGCACTGATAAATGGCAGGAAAAGTCTAAGGCGTATTGGTACACTATAGACTTTTTCCAGGGTGCAGGTGCCCACAGAGAGGGCTCTGAGTGTTGCCTCTGGCACCCGTGCCATAGGTTCACCACCACTGATTTAAAGAGTCAGACAACATACAGAATTAAAGGGAACCTGCTCTATCGGTTGGTCCAGCCTTACCAGATTTTCCCTGCACGGCAGCACCCCGGTCACCGGTCTGTGCAAGAGACTGCAGGAGGCCTATTCATGCGAGTGGGGCTGTGGCGCAGTTCCTTTACAATGGGTGACTGGGGCGCTGCTGCATAAGGAAAAACTAAAGGGGGCACAGCTGTAGAACCTGAGCTGTTGCCCCTTCATTCTTCATTGTCAGATTGGAAGGGGGTCTATGCGATATCCCATCACTTTATAAAATATGAAAATCCCTTTGTAATGTGATAATTTTTTCTTTGCTAAACATGTCATTAAAAGGGTCTTCCGAGATTTTAATACCAGAGGATAGGTCATCGGTATCTGATCGGTGCAGTTTGAGACGACCTGGGTGTCGGACCCCCACCGATCACATACTGATGACCCATCCAGAGCAAAGGTCATCAGTATTAAAATCTCGGAAAACCCCTTTAAACAGAACAAAATTTATTCCAGAAGAAAAAAAAAACGTTACCGGTGTAATTCGGGCCGCAGCAGAAAATTTTGATGATTCGGAAACCTCTTCTTTGGTGACCTGCACTCCGTCCAGATGAGTCAGCGACTTCAATCTTCCAATGGCTGCCATACGCACCGAAGCTGGCTTGGAAAGGACAAGCGCGTCAGCTAATGGCTTCTATCATATGTAACTTTTTATTGTACTTGCAGTTAAGTGAACATAATGAGAATGTTTATTACACATAAGCACAGAAGTAACATCGCATTGTGTTGCCTCTCAGGGGCTTTAAGAAACTAGGTCATGTATTCAAGACGCTTCATTCAAAACTCATGAAAAGGGGGTTACTGCAATTGTCAGTCTCAAGCTAAATGATGACATCCTTATTAAAGTCAGAAGAAAGAAAAGGTTTTCTTTTTCGACGTTCAATCTTGGATTTTGTACAATACGGAGGGTAGAAGAGCTCACAATGCAGACTGTAACAAAAAAAACAACACAGAAAATCTAGTGTTGCTCAGGCCATTACACATAAAAAAAACAAAAAAAACACTAAATTTGTGTGACAACCGTAGGAGAGGTGAAACCGAGTAATTGCGTTTTTGTTCAAAGACCAATAAGGTCCTTCTTTTTGCACAGGTGTAACAATGAGATATAAACAGTGTTGAGTTTTATGAGTTTCAGTCCTGGCTAGGGCATAAAGCAATTATAATCCTGTGTGATTGCTGTAACATGTTACATTACGGCATCATCTGTAATGGAGTATTGTCAGGGCAATGCGATAAGGAGGCATAATTACACATGCCATACTTCGTATAATAAAACTAATAAGGGCACTTTCTCTGCTCCTTGTATCAATCAGCATTATGTTCTGGGCATTTTAAGACTGTCGCTAATGTATATGTAATGTTTATATAGTTAAAGGGATTCGGTCATCAGATTTTACCCCCTCCATAAAGCATATGTACATGTCCGTCCTGATGAGTAGATTCTTTAGATGCCATTATTATCTCCCATTGTGGCTCTATTTATTCATAAATTAGATTTTTGTAATATGTAAATGACTCACTTAAGGTGCCCAGGGGCGGTCCTTTAATACAGGGTGTATTAAAGGACCACCCCTTGGGCACCTTAAGTGAGTCATTTACATATTACAAAAATCTAATTTATGAATAAATAGAGCCACAATGGGAGATAATAATGGCATCTAAAGAATCTACTCATCAGGACGGACATGTACATATGCTTTAATGGAGGGGGTAAAATCTGATGACAGAATGCCTTTAAGGCATTAGTCTCTATAACATTAAAAGGGGTGGTCTCATTCAGGACACGGCTCCTGGGGTCATCAACTCCTGGCACATGGCTGAGTTTCCCGGGGAAGCTGGGGTCGGCCAGGCATTTTGCCTGCATCGGCCACTGACGGGGTAGAGAAGTATTGCAAGGGAGCCATTCAGATGAACGTATTGTATTGCAAAGGTGGCTGGAATCCACCAGAATGATTATACCTACAGACAGGAAGACATGGTGGATCCTGTCTTATCTATATACAGAGGTGATAACGTTACAGGCAGGATAAGAATGATAGATAAGCAGATAACTGCACTAGAGTGATTTGTACAAACCAAGAAGTAGCGCCTATTATTAGGGTTAATGGCCCAGGATTTTATGTTTTTAGTTTAAATATAGATATTGACATTGAGACATAAAAATAACAACAAAAATATAAATACGCGATTTAAACAATATGTCATTTTTTTATGACATATTCCCTTTAAGGGGGGTCACGAACAAGAGATCCACCTTAAAGGATGTTCATATGCCCTAACAGGATATATGAACAGGTGTGTCTTCATGAGATAACCCCTTTATAGGGGTTGTTTGAGTTCCAGTGTTTTGGGAGAAAACTGCAGGGAAGCAGTTATAATAATAAAAAAATCCTTAGCCTCACCTTCCAAAGTCTCCTCCAGTACCACTGTGCTGTCCTCACCACCTGACTGCAGCCATGATGTCATGTTTTGGCTGCGGTGGTGATGTCACGTATACTACACGTGGACTCAACGGTCTTGTTCTGTACACTACTGAGGCCAGTAATTGGCTGCAGCGGTATATGGAATATCACCACTGCAGCCAAAACATTACATCACTGCCCAGCTAATAGGATAAAGCAGCGTCTCTGAGGGGCCTCAGGAAGGTGAGTTTAAGGTCATTTTATGGATTTACCCACCTCTCTGCTGTTTGTCTATAATAAACTATCCCTTTAAGCAGCTCCTACCTATAGGAGAAAGCCGGGTGCTTTATCAACTTTCTGCACTCTTTCGTTTAGTAGGAGCCGAAAAAGATTATACCTTTTATTCTATACCAAAAAACTCCTATTCCAGAATCTATATGTTACTTATAAGTAGACTAGAACCCAAAACCCATCAATTGGAAATATTTCATGGTCAGACCATGCAACAATATCAATAGATATTAAGGAACAATATCTAGGTCCATCAACACTATTATTAATCACCCTGAATATATAGATAGACATAAATCCTCCCTAAAAGAATACTTTACCAATAACAATAAATCTTATTGTAACCCCTTTTCAATAAGGAACGCACATAAAGCAGTAATGCGCGGGATATTTATAGAAACCGCAGCACAAAAGAAATTACACGTATCACTCGAGAATTAAAAAATCTTGAAAATGAAAATAAGCATAAACCAAACCAAATTGACTCCGAAAACATAAAAAAACTCAAACTAGAACTGCAACAGATTCTTACCAATCAATATCGAAAAGTATTACAAAGACAAGCTAAAACCAAAGAAGCAAAACAAAGAATAGCTAACCTACTAACAAAAAATAATCGAAAAGTAATAAACTCACAACAGATAGCTGAAAAATTCAAATAGTACTCCGCTCTATACAACCCCAAACATTACACAACCAACAATTTCCGATATCACTAACTTTCTCAAATCCATCAATTTAGCCAAAATAAAATCCGATCAATTCCATTCTACTAACAGACCATTTAACAAAACAGAAATCCTACATGCTATAAAGTTTTTAAAATTAGGCAAATCTCCAGGTCCAGACGGCCTTACCAATAGATATTAACACCTAATTTAGAAATGATATTTAATCTAGCCACAAAAATAAAATCCTTCCCACAGGAAATGCTGACGGCTCTTTTGTTTAGTTAAAGCCACTCCTGTCTCCTGGGCGCTATGGTATCTTCCCAGTGCCACTCTAAGCCTTCTTAAAGTTGTTATCCAGAAAAAGAAATGTAGGACTTATCCTCAGGATAGGTCACCAGTATCAGATCTGTGCGGGTGTGACACCTGGGACCCCTATCAATCCGCTGTTACAAGAGTCCTGGAGCATCGCAGCTTCTTCCTAGGCCAGTGGCATCACTGTATTTTGGTCACATGGCCTAGTCAATAGGGCTGAGCTGCAATACCAAGAACTGCCACAATACGATGTACGGCGCTGTCCTTGGAAAGCTGCATTGCTCGACAGAGATTCGGTGAGTGCAGCGGCTCCCTGAAATTGCTGATATGCGAGGTTGCCGGACCTTGGACCCCTGCTGATGTGATAATGATAAGTCATCGCTATCTTTTTCAGGATAACCTCTTTAATCTCCTTACTCACTGCGAGCTCTTGTCTTTGGGTTTATATTGGACTCCTTACAGGGAGAGCTCACAGTAAATACAGCATTCAGCATATGTATTGTAATCATCTCTAAGACACTAGCTAATAAAATCACTCTATATACGGCCAAAACCAAAGCAATCAGCTTTGCGTATGTCCAGCCAGTGAATGTTGGCAGTGACAGAGCTATGTTGCCTCTGTAAGGCTGACTGACCTTCTGCCAAGGGTTGTGGGCGACATTCAGGGTGAGAAGGTGCACTGCATGTCTGCACAAAACATTTAGTTCATCCATCGTCTTGGTCAATTGGTTCCAACTCAGGTCTAAGTGCTTCAGTTTCCGCATTCCTTTAAAACCTTCGAGACTGATCACACGGTTATGGCTGGCATCCAGATATTCCAAATTAGGCTGCAATGATTGGGAAGAGACAGAATAAGGTTTTCTTTAGAAGCATACAGACACAATTACAACTAATATCACAGGAGAACAGCCCCTGCACCTTGCCAAAAGCTTCTGGATGGTGATGAGGACAATCTGGTCTGCAAATCACTTTATTATTCGGCTGTGAATTTATGGGAATTATTAAAGGGACTCTGTCACCACATTTTACCCCCTACAGTTAAACATATCTACTTGTAGGTCTCCCTGAGCAGTATCAAATGATGCCCTTATTAACCAACAGTGTAGATTTATTTCTTTATAGAATCGATTTTAGTGATGTACAAATGACTCGCATAACGTGCCAAAGGGGATGTCCTTTCCTAACTTGGTGCCCAGCCGCAACCTCGGTCCGGTGACCAGCGCCGCCTTCCTGAGTCCAGCGCCGCCTCTAATATAATATATTCAAGAGCCGCGCGCTGACGTAATCCCTGAGCCTGTTGGAAATCCAGCGCGTGCGCACTTCGCTCGACGATGCCTTTACCTGTAGTCCGCAGACTACAGTGCGTAGTGCGCACGCGCAGGATTTCCAACAGGCTCAGGGATTACGTCAGCGCGCCGGCTCTTGAATATATTATATTAGAGGCGGCGCTGGACTCAGAAAGACGGCGCTGGTCACTGGACCGAGGGGTGCGGCTGGGCACCAAGTTAGGAAGGGACATCCCCTTGGGCACGTTATGCGAGTCATTTGCATATAACTAAAATCGATTTTTATAAAGAAATAAATCTACACTGTTGGTTAATAAGGGCATCATTTGATACTGCTCAGAGAGACCTACAAGTAGATATGTTTAACTGTAGGGAGTAAAATGTGGTGACAGAGTCCCTTTAAATGCAATACAACCATGCATTTTTTCACTTTAAGACCTCATGCACACGACCGTTTTTTTATGCTGTCCGCAAAAAGGGGTTCCGTTGTTCAGTGATCCGTGTCCGTTTTTGCCTTCCGTTGTGTTTCCGTGTGTCTTCCGTTTTTTTAGCGGACATGACCCAAAAGATTTTACCAAAAGACAGGCTGACAATTTTTCCCAAGTGCCTGCCAAGGGATCCGCAAAAAAAACGGACACGGAACGCGGATGACACACGGATGGCCACCTGCATTTTTCACGGACCCATTGACTTGAATGGGTCTGTGAACCGTTTTTCACGGACAAGAATAGGACAGGATATATTTTTTTGACGGACTGGAATCACGGACCACGGACGCGGAGGACAAACGGTGCATTTGCCGACGTTTCCACGGACCCATTGAAAACCAATGGGTCCGCAGAAAATCACGAAAAACGGAGCAACGGACACGGAATCAAACAACGGTCGTGTGCATGAGGCCTAAGTGTGTTTTTATTTTTTGGTCCACAGCATGGTGTGGCTATGGTGTTTTTTGCTTATTTGCCACTGTTTTCTTGTGCCATACACCACAGGTTTTTTTGCCCCTGCCTTCAAAACACGCAATGTGTGGCATTTTTTTTTTTATTACTTTTTTTCCAATGGCCTTTTTGTATAACGATCTACAGAGGAAGTGACATCAGAGGCGGTACATACTTCCCTTTTAAAAAATATGCATGGCTTGGCTAGTACAAAAGCACCACAAAAACACAAACAACATTTGTAAAATAAATACATAAAAAAAAAAAAAAAATACAAAAAAAAAATGGAGGAAAAACACCTCAGAAAACACCATAAAAATGCATGTTACATGAAAATACACAATCATTTTATTATCTGGCTGTTTTTGGACTGAAAAAAAGCCAAAGCAAGTTTATATGTAAAGGAAGCTTGAGAGTACATTCACATGACAATGAAAAACGGGAGTGTGACGTCAATTTTTACAACCATTGCAGTCTATGGGGTTATCGACAAGGCTATTTTTTTACGGCCAGTTAATAGTTGCCGTCAACATGTCCTATTTTTGGCCATTTTGACGGCCAGATGGACCCCATCGAAATCAATGGCCCAGTTGTGCAATCGTCTAATGGACGTTAAAAATTGGTACATGAGCGGCGCGGAAAGCAGGGAGTTAAAAACAAAAAAATACCTTGTAGTATTCATTCATTCATTCCGCACTGTAGGCAGCAGGACTTGCACTCCCAGCATTGTGACGTCATATGATCACACTGGGAGTGTCAGGTCCTGCTGACTCCCGAAGTGCCAGTGGCGAGGTATTTTTTTAAAATTTTGCCGCCCCTATCGTTGGTTGGGAAGAGGGATGTGGGGTCTGGGGGCATTATATACATGGACCACTATGCCGTCAAACGAAGAAGTGTGGCTGAATGCGGGTGGAAGATTGGACCTTGTGAGAGAAGATCCTCTCTGGGAGGTAGTGGCCATGGGACGTCCACCAGCAGAGCTACCAGATCAGCATGACGATTGCTGGGACGCCTTCTGCTTTGAGCTTCTTGAGGATCCTGGAGAGCAGAATGGATATAGGATGGGAGGGGTACCACTTAGGGCAGAGCCTGCCTGTTTGTAGAGCTGAGGGTCCCAGGAGCAGGCCAGAACACGTGTGTCTTCATCCAGGAGCCAAGAGGAAGAGGAGCCAGAACAGAGGGGGTCCCAGTGGCTGTAGAAAAAGACCAAGGCCAAAACCAATCCAGTACACATGGATGCAAAATAGCCATGAAAAACTGACAGTGTATCTGCTTTTAATGGCCTTTTCCACTGTCATGTGAATGAACCCTTACATACCAAATAAATCTTACCAAGCACGAGACATCTTCCAGACTGGTGAACTCGTTGAAACTTATGATAAGCTTCTGAAGCCCACGAAGCTTTGACATTTCCTTTAGTTTGCTTAAACTGTTGCCGTGTAAGTTTAGGATCTGTGTAAAATAAGAATGTAATGAGTTATTATGACACCTCCCGATGATATAGAATTCTTGCAAAGTATTTCTTTGTTTTTATTATCTTAAGGTACGTTCACAGGTGCGTTTCCAAGTCCGGCTTCCAGCGGCCTGTATCGTCAAAAATTCCAGCTGTCGAATGGAGAAAAGCCGCTTTATGCAGGAAAGCGGTCAGATAACCGCTTGATCCCATTATAGTCAGTAGGGATCCGGAGGTGAATGGTAGAATCTGGCAATGCCAGATCCAGTAAACTGCGGCAGGGAACAGTCTGCCGGATTAGGTTACCAGAGATGTGAACGGGCCCCAAGTAAGAAATAATGAAATCTTATGTGTCCTTCCAACTCTTTTCTTGAATGAATTTACTTAGATAAGAAAGTATGAAAGGGCATTTTTTCACTATTCAAGAATAGCTACGGACAGCTTTGCACTGAAGTTTAGTTTTGTTAGAAAAAATATCTTTTACTAAACGAAAAAAATCTGGATATGACTGAGGAACTTTGCATCTCTACGTAATTACTCGTCACTGCCTTTTGAAACGCTAAAAGTAAAAATAACAAATACAATGTTAAAAAAGGGGGGTAAGAGAGAAAAAAATAAAATAAAAAAAACAACCCGATTTGACGGGTATTGTAGGCAGAGAACAGGTATGGATAGCAACACGTTCCCCCCAAGACAGACATGTTTCTGAAGGGGTGGGGATGTATGTATGTTGCTCACCAATTGGTATTGCTTTTATCTCAGGATTATCGCGGGTGCTCCTGGTGTCGGTGCCTATTGCGGTGCTAGAGTAAATTAAATGGAGGAGTGGTGGAATGGTAATGAATGCCAGTCAGATATATAGGCAATTCTATTGCCTATATAATCATGTTATTACTCCGTGTCTCTGCTATCCAGAACGGGGCTTGGTTCTCCTTCACGGAGCAGATTACCCGCACGGCATCCGCTCGTGTGAAAGATCCCTAAGCCTCCGGTGTATAATCAAGGAAATCTCTTCAGCTACTATGTCAAGTCTGAGAAGGAGTTCTACAAAAATTCTGAATTCAGTCCACCCGTTCAAACATGCAATCAGTGTTGGACATCAGTCCACATCCATCCATCAGTCCTCATTCACACATTGCTATCAGCCATCCATATTTCATTGCCGACTAATCCTGGGCTCACTAAGGCTACTTGCACAGCAGCGTCTTTGCTGGATCCGGCAGAGTTCAGCAAAAACGCTTTTGTTACTGATAATACAACCGGCTACATCAATTCTGATCGGATCCAGTTATATTATCTTTAACATCGCCAAGAAGGATCAGTCATGAACTCCTTTGAAAGTCAATGGACGGATCCATTTTCTATTGTGTCAGAGAAAACGGATCCGTCCCCATTGACGTCTTGCTCCGCATCCCATGACGGAAAGAAAACCGCAGCTTGCCGCGGTTTGCTCTCCGGTATGGAAATGCAACCAAACTGAATGGAATGCATTTTGGAGCACTCCGTTCTGTTCATTTACATTTTGTCCCCATTACCAATGAATAGGGACAAAACGGAAGCGTTTTTTTTCCGATATTGAGACCCTATGACGGATCTCAATACCGGAAAATAGAAACGCTAGTGTGAAAGTAGCCTAATGTTGTCAATATGCTAATGCTGTCCTGCTACTTACTGGCCCTGACTTTATATGCTCAACACGCTTCTCCACACTTGTGGGACATCAGGAGCAAACTCAGAGTGTGAGCAGTGATCTGGGTGCCGACCACCTGTAGCGTGGTAAGGCACAATTTACAAGCGGTCAGGAGGCCAACCATTGGTGGTGTGGAATGGCAGTATGGCCTTTTTTAACACTGTATTTGAAAAAAGTATTACTTTTAGCGCTTTGAAGGGCAGGGACGATTAATCTGGATATGGCACCATAACTGTTGCCAAATCCACATTCAAAACACCAATCAACAGCTTCCTACATATTTCAGTGCAGCAGAATTCCGGAGAAACCGACCTCATATCCAACATGTATTACTGGGAGGGAAACCCCCACATGAGAAATGTCTGAAACTAGGTACAGGTTGCAAACTAAACATTAGGGTGTCTGAAAATGAATTAAGGAATGAAGACTGTAGCCTAAGGGTACTTTCACACTTGTTTTATCCCCCATGCATTCTGAATGGAGATAAATACGTTTAGGATGCATCAGGATGGCTTCAGTACAGTCTTTTTGACATTTCTGATAATACCGCAGCATGCTGCGGTTTTAGCTCTGGCCAAAATTCTGGAACACACGCCGGAATGCCTGATCCGGCATTTGTTCCGTCTTCAAATGCTTTTCGTTTGCATGCAGATTGCCGGATCTGGCAGGCAGTCCCGGCGACGGAACTGCTTGCTGGATCACTCTGCTGCAAGTGTGAAAGTACCCTAAAACGTACAACATACAGTATTTTCGGTCCATGGCCTTTAAATAAAAAATTAATCAACTTTGCAAATATCCTCCTTTAAAAATCTCCTACCATTATGTGTCTACAGCTCCTATACAGACCTATGTTTCTGCATGGTAAAAGACTACAAAGACTACAGGACTACAAACAACCCAATTCTATATGGGCCAATTATTAGGAATTAGGATCAGACTGCATAATTGGCCCATATAGAAAAGTACAGAAGGAAGAGAGGATGAGAGGTAAAACACAAGGGTCTGCATAGGGGCTGTGAACACAAAATGCTATGAGATTTTTAATTTAGACTATTTACAAAGTGACTTATGGGGTCATTCACTATGCTGAAATACGCCTATTCGCGTCGCTCACGCAAGGTCTAAAATTGTGGGCATGGTGTGGGTGGGGAAGGGGACAGGCCGGAAAGGGAAGCGGTCTTACATTTAGAACTGGCGCTGGATGCGGCAAAGTTATGGAGAGGCCTGCGCCTCTTCATAACTTCAGTGGATCCACCGCCAGTATAGAGCTTTATTAGGATGGCGTCTAAAACACTGGTTTTAATAAATGTGCCCACTTGTCAGGACCTTGGCTTTACCCATTGCTGTCAATGTATCGGCAAACTGCTGGTATTGGTGAATCAAATCACAGCTTGGATCTGGCAATTGTAATAGCAGCTCTGGTACAAGAATGGAAGAATTGTCATCTGGGCCAAAACTAGCCCCAGGTAGTCTGGAACATACACAACTCACACATCTCGAATCAGAAGTTATCCCATTTATAAAGTACACGAAAGGGGCAGTTATAAGCTCCTCATGGTATGTCTCCTTTAATATCCAGACAGCTGAGGTTTGCAATACTTACTGTAATTTGGCTGTACGTATTGGCTTTTGCAATGGAAAGAATGGTCTCTTCATCCAGAGTAATTATTTTTGGCCTGGGTTTAATAATTGGTGCCATGGAAAAAACATTTTCGTCCAATTTAATTTCATCCGAGAATTCTGCAGCTGTAATACTGGAAAGACTATAAGTCATGTCAGACATTCCCTACCAAAATAAAGAGCATAAAAAAATGTTATTAAATGTTTAAGATAATAGCTCTGGATGTTTCATGAAGCACAGAATATGTCACACATCGCAAATATATTGCAAGTTTGAAATTAGCAGCTCTTACAGGGATTGACTCATAAAAAAAAAAAATCCCCTCCAGACAGAAATAGTCATAAAATAATCGAAAAACATGTCCTGTCGCTCCGATCTTGAGTAGCTCCCAGTTTGCATAAACAGAGTATCACAGCCTGCCCAGCTATTCCCGCCATCCAGGCCACCTCTGGCCCGCAAATTATGGATATTCTAAGGCTTCTTTCACACTTGTGTTGTTGTTTTTGGGTATTGAGATCAGCCAGAAGATCTTAATACCGGAAAAAAACGTTTCAATTTAGCTCTCATGCATTCTGAATGGAAAGAGATCCGTTCAGGATGCATCAGAATGTCTTCCGTCCCGGCAGCAGTCCGTTTTGTGACGGGACGGAAAGGATCTGACACTGAAAGCAATGCAAGTCAATGGTGATGGATCTGTTTTTTTCCATTTTAATTTCACACAATTGCATACTAATGGAATGGATGCAACCTGAAGTGCAAAATCAAAACTGATTCTTTTAATTCCAGTATTGAGATCCTCTGCCGTAATTAACAACACAAATTTGAAAGTAGCCTAATCTCAGCAATGAATGGGTGAGACAGAAATAAATAAAATCGCCCTTTAGGGCTTATGCACACGGCTGTAAGTGTTTTGAGGTCTGCAAGTCACAAATCTGCAAAACACAAATCCTGGCCGTGTGCATGCTGCCATTTTCTATTTTACTTCAATAGAAATGTTCTATTCTTGTCCGCAAAGCAGACAGAAATAGGACATGCTCTGTTTTTTTGATGGGCCACGGAACGGACGTGCGGATGCGGACAGCACATGGTGTACTGTCTGCACATTTTGCGGCTCCATTGAAGTGAATGGCTCTGCATCCAATACACAAATAATGTGGATAGGGTGTGGACCATGTGCATGAGCCCCTACTCTTTTCCTGCCACCAAAATTAGAAGCTCTAAATGACTTATTTTCTGTATATTGTATTTACCCAAGGTGTAAAGAGTGTGCAGTACCTGAGTAACATATTCATACTCCACAATGTATTCTGGCAGGACAAAATCCGTGTCCAACAAAAACCACTCACAGCGGCGGAGGCTGCAGCCACAGCTCTCATGTTCCTTGGAGAGACAAACTTCTGAAAAAGTCAAAAAACACGTTATGTACTTAATATATAATGCAGCTGCCAAGTTCTTGGAAGACTTAAAGGAGCTCTGCACTGTGAATATCTGCATGTAAAAGCCATTTCACGTAGAACGATGCTGCGCTAACGCTTGGAAGACTTGTAATCGGCCGGGAAAATGAGCAAAAACTCTTGTTATCATACATCAGGCATCCTCAAACTGCGGCCCTCCAGCTGTTGCAAAACTACAACTCCCAGCATGCCCAAACAGCCTACAGGTATCAGCCTACAGCAGGGCATTGTGGGAGTTGTAGTTTTACAACAGCTGGAGGGCCGTAGTTTGAGGATGCCTGTCATACATTGTATTTTTTAGGTGAGCCTAATGGGTCATTCACAAGACCTGAATTCTTTTGTGATCTGCAAAACACGGATACAGACTGTGCACACTCCGCATCCATACGGTCACAACGCAAAAGATAGGACATGTCCTATACATCGCCGCAACATGCTGACCATGGACCCATTGAAGTCTAAGGGTCTGCATCGTGATGTGGCGTGCGGCCAGTATCTATGTTTTGCGGATCTGCTTTTTTCGGACTGCAAAGCACTTATGAAACCTTATGATGATCGTGTGTCAGCATCACATCCCCTAAAGTAAACAGAATAGGTGCTGCTGACAATATGCAAATTGGATTATGGATATGGGGATGAACGACCATATTAATAATATGATTAAGACTATTGATGGTTCCTTCATTTAAGTGTATTAAACAAGTGCCGATCTACAGTATATTATCATTCTGCGCTACAGACAGATCATTTTTATTATGCTTATGCCTTAAATGGGTTTCCAGTCCTTTTATAATGATGGTCTATCCTCAGGTTAGGCCATCAATATCTGATTCGCAAGGTCCAACATACTGCATCCCTGAACAATTGTTCTGCAGTAGTTTAGGAAGCAGCTCTGTCCATTGTGTAGGACAGTGCTGGTTACTGCAGTACTGCTCCCATTAAGGCCCCTTTCACACGAGCGTGTTTTCTGCGCGGGTGCAATGCGTGATGTGAACGCATTGCACCCGCACTGAATCCTGACCCATTAGTTTCAATGGGGCTGTGTACATGAGCGTTTTTTTTCACGCATCTCTTGTGCGTTGCGTGAAAATCGCAGCATGTTCTATATTTTGCGTTTTTCACGCATCCCTAGCCCCATAGAAATGAATGGGGCTGCGTGAAAAACGCATTGCATCCGCAAGCAGGTGCGGGTGCGTTGCGTTTTCACTGATGGTTGCTAGGAGATGTTGTTTGTAAACCTTCAGTTTTTTATCACGCGCATGAAAAACGCATCAAAACGCATTGCACCCGCGCGGAAAAAACTGAACGCAATCGCAGGCAAAACTGAATGGCTTTGCGTGTCAAATCGCACAGTTTTCCCTGAACGCATCCGCAACGCATCCGGACCCAATCTGGACACGCTCGTGTGAAAGAGGCCTAAAGTGAATGGGGGCAGTACTGCAGTAACCAGCTCCATCCACTACTCCATGGACAGAGCTGTGCAGTTCTGGTGCTGGGGTACTCGGGAACTGAATAATTCATACAGAGCTGTCAATCACTCACTAGGACACACACTGGACTCTTAACATGGCCATACACCTTTAACCTACATCTATTTCTTCTATTTCAACATACACATGTATACTTAGCCAGGCGTACATGTGTTCTCACTAGGGAGAGGGGAATAAGCCACTACCAGACATCTCCCTTGAGGATGAAAGGATCAAGCATGTTGAAATCCAACAGGCCTGACTCTTCTTTCCCCCCAGGAAATTTTCTAAACTCACCTCTCCGATGGTGCTCCTTGCCTTCCGTGAAAAATACTGTGGGCCACTATTAAAATGGTTAATAAATATAATGCCAAGGATTGGTAGTCTAAGTCACTTAAAATAAAAAATTATTCTGAGATGCTAGGTAATTCTAGAAGTCACAAAGCAAGGTTACTATTATTAACCCCAGGGTTGTAAAGTGTTTTATGCATTTTTATATAATTAATACAGAAGGAACGCACCATCATCTGAAGAACATGGAGTGCTGCTGTTCAATTTCAGCGGTCTGAAGACTGAATTAGCATCAGGATAATTAGCAGAATTAATAGGCACAAATTCTTGTGCCTGAACACTATGGCCAAGGAACACTTTAGAGATGATAAGTTTACCTGAGGAAACAAAATGAAATACAATGACAAAGTGTTATCATAAAAATATAATGCGCCATTTCTTAAAAAGTATTCGAATGTACACAAAAGGTGGCGATACGCATAAGATTAAAGTCAGCCGAAATGGCAGATTTCAGCCATTCAGGTCGACTAGTGCGAACGAGTGTTTCACGGTCACAGACGGCGGACTCGTCTGCCGAAAATACAATCTGCCGAGCTGGAGGACTTTGTCCGTTCAGCTTAACGTGTGTTTCATCGAGCTTGGTGAAAGTGAAATTTTTTTTGTGAAAACTGCTCGACACTAATATCAGGTTGCTATGCCCCATTTTTGTGGTTTTGTTCCTACAGTAATGCATTAGATGATGGAGAGAAGAGTCCACTGGGCCTGCTGCACCTCGATTGACAGGTCTTCTCCTTAAAGGCTATTGACACCCTTTGTACATCCTTGTGCTGCCAGAAGTCCGCCCGGCCCCATTCACTATAATGTGGAGCGGTGTAGATCCGGCCGCAGCACGGCAAATATGCCAAGAGGTGGCCGGACAAAAAACGCTGCGTGGGCGGACTTCAAGCAGCACACGGGTGTACACTGTAGGACGCGAAAGGGCAGGCTGTTCCCCTGCTAGAAGAGTGTGCCGGAAAACATAAACGCCAGAGTGAAAGTAGCCTAAAATGCAATCATAAAAAAAAATTGCCCAGAAGGTGTCCATAGCCCTTAAGCTGGTCATACAAATTGGAATGCTGTCGGCTGATAGCTATCTTTCCTGATCCTCCCATACATATGCATGCATATGTATGGTAGCTGCTTTCTCCCCTCTACCCAGACTCCTCTGGCAGACGTTTATCTCACCACTAACAAAATGATCGGGCAAGTGAATCCAACATATCCGATCTCCATCTCCCCTAACATCAGGGGAGATGGAGATCATCAAGGAAAAGTTGGAAGGTCACCATACACATTACATGGTTGGCCGAACCAGCTGAAGTCGGTGGGTTTGGCCTATACACATCTAATGTGTAGGCAAGCTTTAGGACCTTGTCACACAAGTGACAGTCATGCCTGTGCTGTCCAAATGTAGAACACTGATACATTATATTCGAAGGGCCATTTCACATGTCCAATTTTCCACATGGACCATCGGTCCATGCAATGAGAACCACAGGATGCATTACTCACATCAGACTCACTCATTCAGTCAATGGCTCTGTGAAAAAAATGCACAGCAAATCGGACATCATACAGCATATGTGCGTTTTTCTCACAGAAGGCTGCTAAAAGATGTTGATAAGTGAAATTAGATTTTTTTTGGTGAACAGTGAAATTAGTTTTTAGGATACACCACAAATGTTAGATAGTTGTGGGACCCGCTCCTATCTACAGAATGGGGACCCCCAAGTGTAGAAGAGTCTACTGTGCATGAATGGCGTTCTCTCCATTCTGACGCTATGGGACTGCGAGAAATAGCTGAGCCAGCGCTCAGCTATTTTCGGAACTCCCATAGCAGAGAATAAAGGGTGGCCTCTGATACGTGGCTGCTCACTTTAGGTGGCCCTGTAGTGGAGATAGGATTGGGTCCCCTAGGTGGGACTCACATCTATTTAACGTGTGGCATATCCTAGTGATAAGTCACAAACGTTGAGATGGGAAACCCCCTTAAACGTAGTGCATTGTAAAAGAATGATCCTGTCGGTATGGCATGCTTCCCAGAGTTACGGCACCATGAATCTGGGGACAGCTTCCCTTTAATTCTACTCATACTTGGATTTTATAGCTAACTACAATTGTTATTTTAAGTGTATGTGTGAAGGTATGAGTGACGTACATTGCATAATGCCAATGACTGTGTACTTCAGAAGATTAGAAATGACAGCATAAATTTTATTTCCAGGAAATGCTGAAAGTATTATTCTGTCCATATTAACATGTTCATTGAACCAAGTAGTTGTGTCAACCTCAGCTAGTCCCACGATTATTCCCCAAGTGATTACATGGAATCTGATTCATTCACTGTATTCATTAGTCAAGCAAATCTCAACTCTGGACTCTACATGTCATCTATCATTTAGTGTATCATCGATGTGCTCTTGTAATTAGTTTACCGTGTTTAAAGAGTTCTGGATCATAATGATTTGTCGCTTGGTTTGTTTCTTGCTGCAATTTAGAAGTCTCATAAAATCCCAAACTGTTGGAGAGGAGGACAGCTTCTTCTTGTTCCTGATCATACAACTGTGCAAAATACAACATGACATGGTAAAGATGAAGACAATAGTGAAAGCAATGTATTATGGCTAAGGCAAGAACCAGAGTAGGGCACAGTTCTGCATCTTTTCCATTAATTACGATATAAAGGACCCTCATGGCCCAGGCCAGAGCCCTTTTGCTGCCCAGTGAAAAGAGAAAAAAAATAAAAGATCAGCTCTGCAGGGCCCAGAAGCTTTCAAGGGGCAGTGAAAGGCAGAGATGTTAAGACTGGCAACTCTCACTGTGAATACTGACCTGAAGCCAAAGTTAAAGGGTTTATGCAACCCCTATAATGTTCCCCCTGCCTGGGCCCTCATGTAGGTTATACTTACCCCACTCCCCGGCACCCACGTCACTCCTGATGCCTGCACGGCCACCGCTGCATCTCCCTGTCACGCAGATCAAAACATCCAGCAACGTGCAGCCAACAGTAGACTGCGATGGGGACGAGCTTCCCTAGCATCGCGGGTGACGCTAGGGAGGCTCGTCCCCATCGCGGCCTGCTAATGGTTCCCCTCCCCGTCGCTGGATGTTTTGATCCGCGCGGCAGGGAGATGCAGCGACAGCCGTGCAGGCATCAGGAGTGACGTGGAGTAAGTATAACCTACATGAGGGGCCCGGGCATTAGGGGGGACATTATAAGGGTTGGATAACCCATTTAAGCCCCTCGTACATTCAGGAAATGTCCTGTAAATCACAGGAGGATCGGATCTTGGCACAAAGTAGAGGGGAAATTTAGAAAATGTTTCCTTCCTTGTGATGAGCTCTAATCCTCCTTCTTGTGTGTGTTGTGTTTTCAGGGTGCTATGGCAGTAGCACCCATTTTCCTTCTGCCACAAAAGACATTAGTCTTGAATGCTATGTGAGTGGCCGTCTGACAAAGGGGAATATTGTATTGGTTAAAGTGCGACTGGTATTGAGTGAGTGGCACTTTAGATAAGATGCCCAAGGGTAGCTAGAATAGTGACACAATGGTGCCAAGCCGTTCTACCAGCACCACTGATAGAAAGAGCTGCTGATCACATGGACCTATGTTAGAAGCCTTAACCATTGGCTTACAGCAATACTAGGTTCCTCACCTACTTTTCTAACTACCCTTAGGCATCTTGTAGTGTCACCGTCTCAAGTCAGTATTTGCGTATTTTAAAACTCACTTATGCATCGCTGACATATTTTGCAGCGCTTTACACAGACATCATCATCACTCCAATGGGGCTTACAATCTAAGTTCCCTATCAGTATGTCTTTGGAGTGTGGAAGAAAACCGGAGTACCCAGAGAAAACCCATGTAAACCAAGGGAGAACATACAAACTCAATGCAGATGTTGTTCTTGCTTGAATTCAAACCTAGGCCCCCAGTGCTGCAGGGCACCAGTGCTAACCACTGAGCCACCATGCTGCTATTTTAAGTAGGACCTGTCTTCTGTCCTGATATGTCCCTTTTAGTAATAAATTGTGTTCACCACAAAATAACAATTGTGGAACATTTTTTCTTAGGGTACTTTCACACTAGTGTTAGAGGAATCCGGCAGGCAGTTCCGTTGCCGGAACTGCCTTCTGGATCCGGAAATCTGTGTGCAAATGGATACCATTTGTTTCCGGATCCGTCTGACAAATGCATTGAAATACCGGATCAGTCTCTCCGGTGTCATCCGGAAAAACTGAGCTGGTATTTATCTTTTCCACATTTTTAAAGGTCTGTGCAAGCGCAGATCGGAAAACTGGATCAGTTTTTCCAGAACACTTGGTACCAGATCCGGCTTTAATACATTTCAATGGAAAATAATGCCGGATCTGGCATTCCGGCAAGTGTTCCAGAATTTTGGCTGGAGAAAATACCGCAGATATTTTCTCCGGCCAAATACTGTGAAAGTGACTGAACTGAAGACATCCGGCGGCATACTGAACGGAATGCTTTCCATTCAGAATGCATTAGGACAAAACTGAAGTGTTTTTTTTTCCGGTATTGAGCCCCTAGGATGGAACTCAATACTGGAAAACTTTAACGCTAGTGTGAAAGTGAAAGTACCCTTAGAGCTCTGCATTGTGTCATTCCTCTATTATTGCACCTCGAAATGTATGAAAAATTGACAATTGGGCATTACAAATTCCCTTATTAATAGGGTATGTCCTGACACAGTCAGCTCTGATTGGACAGTATCAGAATGTGTAAATGTGTAAGGACACGCCCTGAGAATCACAATAAATTTATTCATACATTTCCAGGAATAACAGATGAACAGCATAATGCTATGTTATAATAAAAGTGAAACTGTATTAGATTGTATGGTATTATAACTCATTCTGTAAGATGTTTTTCTTTACCTGGGAACTTTTTATGACCTTAAACCCATCTTCAAGAATTTGAAGGAGATTGTTCTTTTCAGCTGATATTCCAGGGTCCAAAGTATAAAAAAGATATTCTAACATTCTCTTGTAGCTTCTGCAAAAAAAGTAAATATGGCAGTATAAATGAGCATTCTAATAGTATTAAAGGATATACACATTTTTGCAACCAATTAATTGTTTCAATGCATCTAAAAATAAAGAAAGTCTTGATGAAAAATACTTTTTTGTATACAGATCTTATACAAAGCTGTTTCTCATTGCTTACTTTTCTGAAAAGTGGCAAGAGAGGCACAACCCACCAAAAAGTAGCACATTTTGGGAAAAGTAGGGGTATGCACAATATGTACGACTTGGCCAATCTCTGGAGCACATTTATCAAACCCATACTCATCAACAAGTAATACATTTTATGCATACCCCTACTTTCCCCAAAATGTGCTACTTTTTGGTGGGTTGTGCCTCTCTTGCTACTTTTCAGAAAAGTAGGTGGCGCGGGGCAAGGAGTGGGCACTGCAGAGCTGGGCAGTCAGGGACAGTTAGTTTAATTTGTGCCAGAAAACTGCCATAAAGTATACCTCAGAGCTACGTCAGATCCTAGCTGCCATAGGTTTCAGCTCTGACGCAAGGACCTTCTAAGATGCGTTTCCTAATAATTGTGGTGCCTCTGACACCAGCAGTGGCCTGAAGTTTTGAGACTAACACAAATTTTGGTTTTCACACAGTTTGCTGCTTCTGTGTTTTTGATCTTTTAGTCTTTAGATGTTTCTATGGAATACTGAAGTGCAATTATAAGCTTTTCATGAGTTTTGTAACTTTTATTGACAAATCCATAAAGTTTATGCAAAGACTGAATATTTCTTGTGTTGACCCTTCTTTTTCAAGAGATCTGCAGTTCACCCTGGCATGCTGGATATCAGCTTCTGGGCCAAATTCTGACTGGTGTTAACCCATTCAGTGCTTGGAATTCATCATCATTTCAGTGTTTTTGTTTGTCCACAGGTTCTCAATGGCATCGAGATCTGGGAAGATTTCTAGCCATGGACCTATTTGTTCATTGAGCCACAGTTCTCAGTTTTGCCTTGTGACACGGTGCTCTGTCATGCTGGAAAAAGCATTGCTCCTCACCACATTGCTCCTGGATGGTTGGGAGAAGTTGCTCTCGGAGGATGTTTTGATCCCATTCTTCATTCATGGCAGTTGTTCTTAGGCAAAATTGTGAGTGAGCCCACTCCTCTAGACGAGAAGCAACCCCACACATGAACGGTCTTAGGACTCACGGTAGCGCTTACCTTTCTTCTCCAGTCATTTTTCTAGATGTCCCAAACAGTCTGAAGGGGGATTCATCAGAAAAATAGCTTTAACCCAGTCCTCTGCAGTCCAATCCCTGTACTTCTTGCAGACTGTCAGTCTGTCCGTGATATTTTACTTGGAGAGAAGTAGCTTCTTTGCTGCCCTTCTTGACAGCAGGCCATCCTCGAAAAACATTTGCCTTACTGTTCGCGCAGACGCACTCACACCTGTCTGCTGCCATTTTTGAACACGTTCTGCACCGGTGGTGACCCGATCCTATAGCTGAATTCTCTTTAGAAGATGGTCCTGGCACTTACTGGACTTTCTTGGGTGCCCTGAAGCCTTCTTCACAGCAATGGTACTTGTCTCCTTGACAGTTCTTGATGATCCAATAAATGGTTGATATAGATGCAATCTTACAAGCAGCAATGTCCTTGCCTGTGAAGCCCTTCTGATACAAAGCAATGGTGACTGCACGTGTTTCCTTTGAAGTAACCATAGTTAACAGAAGAAGATAATGATTTCAAGCACCAACCCCCTGTTACAGCTGTTCTGATGCAATCAGCATGACAGAGTGATATCAGCTGTCTTGTCCGTGTTAACGCTTCCTCCTGAGCTAACAAGAAGATCACCGACATGATGTTTAGCAGGTTATTTTGTGGCAGGGCTAAAATGCAGAGGAAATGTTTTTTTTTACATTAATTTTCATGGCAAGGGATGACTGTGTAATTAAGTGCAAGTCATCTGAACCCTCTTCCTAACAATTTAGAGTTAATGCAAATTGCTTTGTTAAAACCAAAATTTGTGCCAGGACTTATCCTCATGTTTGCAATGCTTTATATTAATTCCTATAGATTTACAGCCAACATCTGAAGGTGGTGTTTTTTGATTAAAAAATAGCGTCGAGAAATACAGAAGAAAATGCTAAAATTGGCAAAAAAATATTTTAAAAAAAATTGTGTGAAGCCAGCCTCAAAATTAAAAGGGGTCCTCTTGATATGTCATCAATAGCAGATCGACGAGGGTCCGACCCCCGGCAATCAACAGGTAAAAGAGGCCAGTGCCCCATGAGCTCTGTAGCCTCTTCCTAGGTCATGTGACGTCACCATACATTGGTCACATGTCCTAGTTGCAGCACAGCCCTACTGAAGTAAATAGGGCTGAGCTGCAATACCAAGCTCAGCCGCTTACAATGTACAGCGCTGTGCTTGAAAAGCTGCCAGGAATCCGCTACTCTAACCAAAGCTCTGGTGAGCACGGTGGCTCCCTGTAACAGCTGATCGGGGGGCGGGGCTCAGACCCTCACCGATATGATAATGATGACCTATCCTGAGGATAGATACTCCAGAAATAGTCGATGGCAGCATATCCTTCAAGGGATTCCTGGTGAAGTCTATATGATACGTTCGTGCTGCTTTCAACTTGTGGATAGGTCATCATTATATTTACCTGGATAACCCCTAATAATTAATTACTGACATACTAGCACAAAAACAAATGAAAATAAAATAAGCAGGAAAAAGTCAAACCATAATGCATATGTGTATTAGGAGCCGTAAAACACATTCAATGCATGTCTCAAGAGCCTGAAACCTACGCTGCAGCGGTGTCGTCCTCATTCTCAAGGTAATCCTGGAGCCTTTCCTCAAACCTGAATCGCAGAATTCGATTGTGCACTCTGACTATTCGATTTATTTTCACTCGAGTGATCCCGAGTGTTTTAAAGTTTGATGCACAGAAGCGTGATAGAATCAGATCATAACAGGACTTGAACCTGAATAAATTAAATTGAGAATGTGAGCTGTCAAAAGATGGGAGATGCTGAAGTGGAAACAAAAGACAAACCATTGTGAAAATGTGACAAAGAGAAATAGTTCTAATAGCTGTAGGAGACAGTGTGCGCATGTAAAAATGAGAAAATGTGTTGCCTCTGTCTGTACACAGTAAGGTGATATGATTTCAATGCATTTCCCATAAAGACGTGTAGCCACTCTGATAGGAAAAATAAAATTCTGGGCTTCATGCATAAAGACTTCCTATGTTGCCAATAGCAACCAACCAGATTCTAGTTGTGATTTGTTGCTATGGACAATGAGACTTTTTGTTAGAACTGTTTTTATTATCTTTGCATTGTATTTAATATGGATTGAGATGTAACATTTATAGAGTAAAACTGTCCATACACATTAGGTCGACTTCCAAATTCACTATTTTCAGTGGGTGCGTCTGACCCTGTAATGCGTAAGGGGGCCTCCTGACTCTCCCCCTGACAGCTAATGTTGGCTGCAACTGGGGATATTAGGGGACATAAGCCTCTGCCAAAGGAATCTCTAGTGGCGAGTGTTATGGGCAATGCTGACGCTTTTTTTTTATTAATCTCATATCTATGAGGCCCAGTGTTTAGTTATGTACTGATTAGTGTCCAAAAAACACAAAAAATCTCTCCATTCCAACTTTAACAACATAGGCTTTGCTGCTATCGTCTGTATCTACAGCTTTGCGCCCCACAATGCACCATTCTGTCAGACACAACAGATGGCAATGGCTCAGTAATTATCTGCAGTAGGTATAATGAAAGCTGGCATGAACTAAGCTTACCATGAATCTGATGGAGTGCCTTCTTCAAAGCGAACATTCCCTACGGTTTCAAGCTCTGTCTGTAAGAACTGGGCCGAAAGATCAAAGCTTTGTTCCATCCTCGCAACTTCTTTCTTATGAAGAGTGTCGATCCTAATACGGTAATAGGATAGAAGACAGACATGAACAGATTTTATTTTTCACAAACTTCCTTAAAACCATATACATATGGCACTAGATAAGGGTCAGTAGGGTGCAGTATATGTACCCCTGTTGCAGGGTAAGGTCAGAGTAGCACAGCACATAAATAAAGCAATAAAATCAACCACTAGGAAGTTTTATTTCCCAGCTAATTTCAAGCTTTTTCTGATACATTTTTAGATTACCATGAATTCTGAGATCCGGAAATAAAATAGGCTTGACATGGCTAAGGTGCGTGACAAATTACTATGAACTATGATAAAATACATAAAAGATTATATATATGAGTACACAGTCACCTTAGGCCATGAACAATTGAGCAAGCTCCGTATTGACCATTTCTCAACATGGCACCTAGCCGACGCCCATATGGTACAAAGAGAGGTGGTAATCACGGGGCATGATCTTACCCTGATGACGTCGTCAACGGAGCTAAGCTCTTTGTTACATGCCTAGATGTTTTCTAGCTTCTTGGCCCCTCTTAAAGGTCTTCAGTGTGCAGTATGCATGTACAGTTACTTCAGACCTCAGGAACGCGGCCTGGTACCTGGCACCACTAACCAACTACATTTCAGCCACTAAAATAAACCTTGCCACACAATCTTGTTCAGCAATTCGGCACAGTTTTCCAGATCTCTGCCTGCATTAAGGGAATGAAAACATTCTTCAAAGGTTGATCATACCCTGTTCATACAGATGTATGTCCCGTTGTGTAGATCAGAACTGTCTCCTGTAACAAGACCTGCACCTAGACATGATCAGGACTGTGTTTCAGTCTCTGATTATAAATAGAAATATCTATATTCACTGACAGAAAGCAAAGATATTAACAGTAATAAGGAACTGCAACATAGTGTATTTTAGAACATGTCTGACCATTTCGTTATAGTTACTTTTATGTAAAACCAGAAAAGTGGTGTAGCAATCGGGTTCTTAATTGCTTGCGAAAGCATTACACAACATACTCATCCATCCTCTGTCTCCAGAACTGTATTCTCTGGTTCAGGGCACACAACTTTCGCTGTATCTGCTCTTTCAGGTCCGAGTCACTTCTGTCACTTTCTTCCTTTTCCAATAGGTTAGCCTCCTCAATAGGTTTCTGTTGTTCAATGTGACCATAAGATTTGGTAATGGTTTTCTGGCACTTATTTGATGCCAATAGGCTTTCCCCTAATAAGTTCTCCTCTAACTGTAAGGAACAAGAACATAACACACCGTGAGATAACATGTACAGTACACACATTGGTAAAACATGTCTACATTTTCATAGTGCAACCAAACATTAAAGGAGTATTCTGGTAGCAGCTAATTATCCCCTATCCATAGGACAGAGGATAACTGTTAGATGTTACAGTGACTGTAGAGTACCTATATAAAAATAATTAAAGTAGGACCCTCACAATCTAACATTTAGGGGTTGGCCCATCTTGGACATTGGGGGAATATTGCTATCCTTAGAACAGAGCCTGATAAGTGCCAGAGGGCGCACTGTGCATGCGCCGCTGCCCTCCATTCATTTCTATGGGACTGAGGAAAATAGCTAAGTGCTGGCTCAGCTATTTCTATCAGCCCCATAGAAGTTAATAGAGTAGTGGCTGCGCTTGCCGTTTATTTTAATGGGACTTGACCGAAAATAGCCAAACACTCCCCTAGAAATAAATGGTGGACAGCAACACATGCACAGTGCACCCTCCTGCACTTTGCGGGCTACGTTCTAAGGATATGCCCCCAATATGCAAGATGGGTCAACCCCTTTAACATCTATCTAGTGGAATACCCCTTTAATTCCTTCCTCATCTCAGTCAAGGCAGGAGGGCCGACTCTCTTTCTTTCAAACCCCTGGGCTGGCTGTGCCTTCTAGTTACCTCTGCAGGTACATGCCAACACAGCTGCCTTATTCCTATGGGCTTCACAGTAGCTAGATGGGATGCTTCTATACTAAGGTATGTACATCCTTTCTTGACTGACTGTGGTGATAAAGTTTGTTGAATGCATTTTCCAATTTGGCCAAATATTTTCTGTCATGTATGGTGCGATATAGTGTCATCTTCATCTGGAACATATCCCTGTTTTCATCCAGGCAGCCCCTCTGATATGAGCATCAGAGCATTTCAAAGGCTTTTACTTTAGATCCGGTGATGTACCGGGCTCTCCATGGTTAAGCTAGGCGGAGGCTTCCACCTAACAGTGAGTGCGGTGATGTCACAGCACTAATGGGTGGGTTCTAGCGCTGCCCTAGCCTCTAAAACAGCTAGGGCAGCACTAAAGCCTGCCCATTAGTGCCAATGATGTCACCGGGAACACTGCTAGGTGGAAGCCTCTGCCTAGCAGTGTAAACATTATAGACAAAGATACAGCGCAGGGCAAGGTAGAGCATAGGAGCATAAAATGATCCGATGCTCATATCAGAGGGGCTGCCTGAGTGAAAACAGGGATATGTCTGGGTTCAGCTCTGAACCCGGACAACCCCTTTAACAGTCATTTTAACTATGATCAGGGTATTCGCCTGGCTGGTACTCTGCTTGGCTCATAAATTATGAGAGACTGGAAAACGAATTAAGAGTGTTAATCAGAATACATTTATCATGCGCCCCGCCTGACTTGTTAAATTACGTTTTCGTACTCACACTTTTTACTTGGAAAATGAGTCGTTTCATTTTGTCCTTTGGTGTCTGTTCCAATTTGTTCTTCAGATCTTCCAGTTTTTCTAGTTCTTCCCTCAGCTGTCTGTGCACGGTCTTCATACGCATGTTATAGTACATCAGTTTTTTCATCACCGTAAACTAGAAAATGCATAATTAGAGGTCAGTCTAATCCAAAAGAAAACACATCACTCATTAAAATAAGAACATCCCCGCGATAAATTAACAAAACCATACTAATATACTACGGGATACTACACCCACTATACAGACCCCAAAGTGGCAGACAGGGGGCAGAAAATAAAACACACACTGGCATTATGGAGACGCAGCATGATCCCGCTCAGCCAGTCATATGACGCAGTCTAGGAGTCCTGATTCTGAGTAGTCCTGGGGTATGTGTGTTTTTTTTTTTAACCTGCTCTTTGGCACTTTAAAGGCTGTTTCAGGGGCGGATTGGCAATGTACCCTACCGGTGGGCCGATTGCCTACAGTATACTCTGGGCTGGTGTGATGGTCCCTGCATAATGTCCCTCATTGTGACAGGATGATAGGATTACAGAGGGGCTAGCGGCGGCCCAGCACCCTCATTACAATACACATTACAGGCCACAGTCAGCCCTACTGCAATCTCATTATCATACCACTGTCATGATTAGGAGATCGCAGCAGGGCTTCTGGTGGCAGCAATGTGTATTGTAATGAGGGTGACGCTGGCCCTGCTGTAAACTTACTGTATCATTGTGCCAAAATGTGCCCACCCCTGCTCCTGATCAATGCACCACTGCCTGTACCTCCTTCCTGCAGGTCCTCTGACACTGGACGGCAGGACAGAAATCACTACTCTGCCCTCCGGGTGCCAAAGGACCTGTGGCTCCTCACAAGCATCGGGGAACGGCACTCAGGTTTTTTTTTTACTAGCCAATTGACCATATTGGAAAGGGGGGGGGGGCACATTACTATGGACACTATAGGGACATTACTGAGAGCACGGGGGCATTACTGTGTGAACATTATTATCACTGAGGGCACTGTGGGCCATCATTATTACTGGAGGCACAATATGGACCATTGTTATTACAGGGGGCACAGTACAAGACATAATAGTATTATTAATACTAAGAGCATTATTATTGCTTGAGGCACTATTACTGGGGGTATTATTATTACTGCGGACACTGGGGTCATTGTTATTGCTTGAGGCACTATTATTACTGGGGGCATGAAGGTGGCATTTTAAATATTGGGGCATTATTAATATTGGGGGCATTATTATTTCTGGGGGAATTATTGGGACACTGTAGGGCCATTATAAATACTGGAAGCACAAAAGGGGCATTGTTATTGCTGGGGATGGGCATTATTGTTACTGGGGGCACTATGGGGGGCATTATTATTACTGAGGGACTTTTTCTACAGCATATTATTTGGGGGCATAGGGAAGCACAGCAGCCACAGTACTGAAGGTAGCAGCAGGAGGAAAATGTTGAGGCACCATGGCTGGGAAGATGATGGAAATTTGAGGACTGTAAGTTGTTTGTGTGTCAAACGCTACAGAGAAGGAACATGGTTAGAATATGTCATCATGTGTTGTCTGGTCCTAACGGAGAAGACGAGGAAAGAGAACGTTTGCATCAGAGGACACGTCAATGGATGTAAGAGGTATGTGGTGCCGTATTACCCTGTATGTATGGTAACGCTGAAAGATGAGGAAGGATGAGGAAGGTAGGGCTGGCTCTGTGCTGTCGCCAGTGATTAAACCTCTCATACCCTTTCTCCATATCTCAATTAGAGACAAGAGGAGGACAGGACATGGCAGTTGGCACCACAGAGGGGCAGCTTCTAGGGAGGTTTTTCATTCTACTGGGGCAGTATATTGTGCTGCACTGTGGTATTTGGTTCCTCTGGAGCAGTATATTGTGCTGCACGGTGGTATTTGGTTCCTCTGGGGCAGTATATTGTGCTGCACTGTGGTATTTGGTTCCTCTGGAGCAGTATAGTGTGCTGCATTGTGGTATTTGGTTCCTCTGGAGCAGTATAGTGTGCTGCACTGTGGTATTTGGTTCTTCTGGAGCAGTATAGTGTGCTGCACTGTGGTATTTGGTTCCTCTGGAGCAGTATAGTGTGCTGCACTGTGGTATTTGGTTCCTCTGGGGCAGTATAGTATGCTACACTGTGGTATTTTGTTCCTCTGGAGCAGTATAGTGGGCTGCATTGTGGTATTTGGTTCCTGTGGAGCAGTATAGTGTGCTGCACTGTGGTATTTGGTTCTTCTGGAGCAGTATAGTGTGCTGCACTGTGGTATTTGGTTCCTCTGGAGCAGTAGAGTGTGCTGCACTGTGGTATTTGGTTCCTCTGGAGCAGTATAGTGTGCTGCACTGTGGTATTTGGTTCCTCTGGAGCAGTATAGTGTGCTGCACTGTGGTATTTGGTTCCTCTGGAGCAGTATAGATTGCTGCACTGTGGTATTTGGTTCCTCTGGAGCAGTATATTGTGGTGCACTGTGGTATTTGGTTCTTCTAGAGCAGTATAGTGTGCTGCACTGTGGTATTTGGTTCCTGTGGAGCAGTATAGTGTGTTGCACTGTGGTATTTGGTTCCTCTGGAGCAGTATAGTGGGCTGCATTGTGGTATTTGGTTCCTGTGGAGCAGTATAGTGTGCTGCACTGTGGTATTTGGTTCTTCTGGAGCAGTATAGTGTGCTGCACGGTGGTATTTGGTTCTTCTGGAGCAGTATATTGTGCTGCACTGTGGTATTTGGTTCCGCTGGAGCAGTATAGTGTGCTGCACTGTGGTATTTCGTTCCTCTGGAGCAGTAGAGTGTGCTGAACTGTGGTATTTGGTTCCTCTGGAGCAGTATAGTGTGCTGCATTGTGGTATTTGGTTCTTCTGGAGCAGTATAGTGTGCTGCATTGTGGTATTTGGTTCCTCTGGAGCAGTATAGTATGCTACATTGTGGTATTTTGTTCCTCTGGAGCAGTATAGTGTGCTGCATTGTGGTATTTGGTTCCTCTGGAGCAGTATAGTGTGCTGGACTGAGCCAAATAAAAAATTGCAGGACAATATACTTCTCCCTCAGTGGTATTTCTGGCCCCGCCTACTTGAGTTGACCCTGCCTACTTGTGTTGGTCCCACCTTCTGTCAATCTGGGCCCACCTACATAGGGCCATATTAAAATTCCCAATCTGCCCTGGGCTGTTATTGTCAGTAACCCCTTCCCATCACAGCCATTTTTTTTCCCGTTTCATATCACCTCCTTGCAAAAGCCATCTTTATTTTTTTTATTTTTTTAACATAGCTGTATGAAGGAGTACTTTTTTGAAGGGCGAGTTGCATTTTTTTAAGCCACCATTTTGGGTTACATTAGAGGCAATGAAAAACCTTTACGTGGAAAACAACAACACAATTCTGCCATTTTTTTCTGTTTCTTTTTGACGGTGTTCACGGTCTAATAAAAATTGCATGTTAACTTTATCTTGCAGATCAGGATGTTAACAGCAATGTAAAATCAAAGCTGCATTCGCAAATAGTTTTTGGTTTTTTTTGCAGGAAAAACTCCAGATGTTAGATCAGAGTCTATGGCAGTTTTGAAATGTAGGATACCCATGCATTTTAATTTTTGCTAGTGTCATTATTTTCAATTTGGGTGTGTTTCTTGACATTTTTTTTTAAAGAACAAATGCAGCATGTTGAAGTAATGGCGTTTTTTCCATTTTCTTCTCTATAGGGAAAACACTTCTGAAGAGAAACACGCCACTAAAAACATGCCATAAAAAACACGTGTCATACAAAAAATCTCACAGCAGCAAATTGTTGTCATTCTGAAAACCATAACTTTTTTATTTTTCTGTAGATGAAACTGTGTCGCTTGTGGACATGTCACAGCTGAAGCCAGTCATTGGCTGCAGTGGAGCAGGGGACCATGCCCATGCCCAGCCAGCAGTAAACAAGCCGTGGGCAGGAAGATGGACATGCGGGAGCTAGTACGCAGGACTGGATCGGCAGGGAGCAAGTAAGGCTACTTTCACGCTGCCGTTTCTGGGTCTGCTTGTGAGATCCGTTTCAGGGCTCTCATGGGCGGTCCAAAACGGATCAGTTTAGCCCCAATGCATTCTGAATGGATAAGGATCCGTTCAGAATACATCAGTTTGGCTCCGTTCCACCTCCATTCCGTTCTGGAGGCGGACACCAAAACGCTGCTTTTGGTGTCTGCCTGACATGCAGAGTCAAACGGATCCGTCCTGACAATGTAAGTCAATGGAGACGGATCCGTTTTCATTGACACAATATGGTGCAACTGGAAACGGATCCGTCCCCCACTGACTTTCAATGGTGTTCAGGACGGATCCATTTTGGCTTTGCTCACGATAATGGAAACTGATCAGTTTTGAACAGATACAAGCGTTGGCACTATCGGTGCGGATCCGTCTGTGCAGATACAAGACGGAGCCGCACCAAACGCATATGTGAAAGTAGCCCAAGTATGAATTTTTCAACAGGGTGGCAAGCTGCAGATGAATTTAAAAGTTAATTATTCCTGGAAAAACGAATTACTTACCTCTGCTAAATCCTTGATTTGTTTAAGGGACACATCGTATGTGTCAAGTCTCTGTAGCTGAGGTATATGATATAATACATGAGTAGCATAGTTATAGAAAAGGCAGACCGGGTTGGGACTGTATTGTGGATCTTTAAGGCCTAAATCCTTTAGGTTGGGAAGCCTTGATAAGTTTGTGATCTCCTAAAAAAATAAAAACAGTGTTAAATGATTTTCAAGTGAAAAATATGAATATATGAAATATTAGTGTGAAATAAATAAACAGAAAAAGATCTTTAAATGGTTCGGTTCACATACAGAATTTTTGAGGCATTTTCATTGGCATTTTTAATGGTTTAAAAAGAAAAGAAAAAGAAAGGGGTTTAATATTTATTGGGTAGGCAACCAATATCAGATCTCCGGGATGTGACACCCCGCACCCCCGCCAATCAGCTGTTCTTCAGTAGTCCCAATGCTGGAGGTACACAGTTCTGTCCATTGTGTAGATGACAGAGCTGGTAATTGCAGCGCTGTTCTCATTCACTTTAATGGAGCAGGGCTGCAGCTACCAGCTCTGTCTACTACACAATGGATGCAGCTATGTACTTCTAGCGCCAGAGCTACTGCAAAACAGCTGATCGGCGAACGTGTCAGACCCCGCCGATCAGATATTGATGTCCTATCCCATCAATCTTAAAGGGGTTGTATCGCTTCAGCCAATCGCATTTATCATGCAGACAAATTTAATACAAAGCACTTACTAATGTATTGTGATTCTCCATATTGCTTCCTTTTCTGCATGATTCATTTTTCCATCACATTATGCACTGCTCATTTCCATGGTTACGACCACCTTGCAATCCAGCAGTGGTGGTCGTGCTTGCACACTATAGGAAAAAGCACTAGCCTATGTGAGTTCCAGCGGTCCCGGCCACCAGAGAGGCCGGCACTTTTTCCTACAGTGTACAAGCACGGGCATCAATAATAAATTCCAGGGTGGTCGTAACCATGGAAACGAGCCGTGTATAATGTGATGGAAAAATGAATCCAGCCAGCGAAGGAGACAATATGGACAATCACAATACATTAGTTAGTGACTTGTATTAACTTCCTCTACATGATAAATGCCACTTGCTGAAGTGAGACAACCCCTTTAAAATCCCAGAAAACCCTATTTAAAGGGCATTCTGGTTATTCTCTGCAAATAATTACAATTTCCCCCCTTTTGTATCAATTACGCATATTTTATGATATCTCTGCGTATAGTCATTCAATAGGATCATTCATTGCTTACTTCCAGATAATAAAAATCTGTCCCAGTCCTGTGATGGACCCAGAGCTGCACTGCCCTGATAACTGCATTGTACCTGCCATGTAATCATCACATAACAAGGAAAGATTCTTATTCAATGGAATTAAATGACAGTATGCAGAGATCTTGAAAACAGTGAGGAATTGATACAGAAAAAAAAAATTGTTTAATTGTTTCATGCCGAAATCAGAATAAACCTTTAAGGCTTATGCACACGATTGTATTATGGATCTGTAATATGGTAGACTGCTATGTGCCCATACTGCATCCCTGTGTGCCTCTGATTTTGTACTGAGGCAGACCTATCGCTTTTTTTTTTATCAAGGGTTAAAGGGCATCTGTCAGCAGATTTGTCCCTATGACACCGGCTGACCTGTTACATGTGCGCTGGGCAGCTGAAGGCATCTGTGTTGGTACCGTGTTCATATGTGCCCGCATTGCTGAGAAAAAGGCCTAATTCACACGTCTGCAAAATGGATCCGCATCCCTTCCGCAATTTTGCGGAAGGGTTGCAGACCCATTCATTTCATAGGGGCAGGAATGGATGTGGACAGCACACTATGTGATGTCCGCATCCGTGTTTCCGCATCCGTGTTTCCGTTTCCGCAAAAAAATAGAACATGTCCTATTCTTGTCCGCAATTGCGGACAAGAAAAGGCATTCTTTCTATAGTGCCAGCAATGTGCGGTCCGCAAAATGCGGAATGCACATTGCAGCCGTCCGTGTTTTGCGGATCCGTGTTTCCGCAAAACACACTACGGATGTGTGAATAAGGCCAAATTATGTTTTAACATATGCAAATGAGCTTCTAGCCTAAGGCCTCTTTCACACGAGCGTGACGGATTAGGTCCGGATGCGTTCAGTGAAACTCGCACCATTTTGCAAGCAAGTTCAGTCAGTTTTGATCTGTGATTGCATTCAGCTGTTCAGTTTTTTCAGCGCAGGTGCAATGCGTTTTGATGCGTTTTTCAAGCGCGTGATAAAACTGAAGGTTTACAAACAACATCTCCTAGCAACCATCAGTGAAAAACGCATTGCATCCGAATTTGCTTGCGGGTGCAATGCATTTTTCACTGAAGCCCTATTCCCTTCTAGGGGGCCAGGACTGCGTGAAAAACGCAGAATATAGAACATGCTCATGTACACGGACCCATTGAAATAAATGGGTCAGGATTCAGTTCGAGTGCACCCGCGCGGAAAACTCGTTCATGTGAAAGGGGCCTAAAGGCTTTGCTTCCTCTGCACCTGCTGCACCCTCTGTACTTTGATTGACAGGGCCAGGTGATGATGTTTTTTACTGCCTGGTCCTGTCAATCAAAGTGCAGACTATGTAGCAGTTGCAGAGAGAGCTGAGCCTCTTGGTGCAATGACAATGCCCCTTTTGCTCCTAGAGGCTCATTTGCATATATTAAAATGTCATTTTTCTCAGTGTGGCACATATGAACATGGAACAAACAGAGATGCCTTCAGCTGCGAAGTGCACGTGTAACAGTTCAGCCAGTTTCATAGGTACAAATCTGCTGACAGATACAGAATCTATGAGACAAATAACTGTGGCATGGTCCATAATATGGTGGAGGAATACGCTGTGTACCATATACAATACAGAAGCACATGAAGAGCCTGTGGGTCCATAATGCTCTGTGGGATTCCTTGTGTCATCATACACTGTTCCTGTTCATTCCTTTTTTCCTACTTTAGATGGATCCGGTATAAATATCACATCTTTATAGCAGCTTGTGTGGAAATGTAATACATGCTAGTAGTGCAATGACTTAGGCTACTTTCACACTAGCGTTTCTATTTTCCGGTATTGAGATCCGTCATAGGATCTCAATGACGGAGAAAAACGCTTCTGTTTCGTCCCCAGAACGAACGGAGTGCTCTAAAATGCATTCCGTTCCTTTGGTTCCGTTCCCATACCGGAGAGCAAACCGCAGCAAGCTGCGGTTTTCTTTCCGTCTTGGGATGCAGAGCAAAATGAATCCGTCCCCATTGACTTGCATTGTGGGTCATGCCGGATCCGTATTCTCTGACACAATCTGACACAATAGAAAACGTCTTGGCTATGTTAAAGAGAATACACCCGGATCCGTTCATAACGGATGCAGACGGTTGTATTATCAGTAATGGAAGCGTTTTTGCTGAACCCTGCCGGATCCAGCAAAAACACAAGTGTGAAAGTAGCCTTACAAATGTTCCAACTCACCTTAAATGAAGATATTTTATTACCGGACAGGTTCAATCGCTCCAGCTGCACATTTGGATCTAGACGACTCCCTGCGAATAGAATTCAAGCACAAGTAACATAAATCCATCACAACAAGTGTGGTAGGGACTGGTCTTACAGGTAATAATAGCTACTAGTTACAACACTATCAGCATCACGACGCCAACATGTACAACACGTCATCCCGCTGCTGATGTACACAAGATGTGGCAGGGGAACCACGCTAGCGGGAACACGGAACAGCTCTGAATTTAAAGAGTAAGCATATTGCATTTAGTTATTTTTACTCTTTTGCAGCATGTTGATGGTTATCTGTAAGGGTCCAAAAGACCTATTTAGTGTGTGCTTTTTGGGTAAAAAAAACAACTTAGGGGCACATTTATTAAGACCGCGTTTTAGACGCCGGTCTTAATAAAGGCTTTTTGCTGGCGATGGATCCACAGAAGTTATGAAGAGGCGCCAGCCTCTACATATCTTCGGCGCATCCAGCGCCAGTTCTAAATGTAAGACAGCTTCCTTTCTGTCTTACATTTAGACCATTTTCTATGCCTAAAACGGTTGTAGGAAATGGTGAATGAGACGAGCCTGCTGGTCCGCCCCCTTCCCCGCCCACAATTTTTGACCTGGCGTGAGGGGGGAGAAGTTGCAGTTGCCATCTGCACCTGAAATACACTTACCATTTCCCTAAAAAGTCGGATTTTGACTCATAGCTACTTCAACAATGTGGCGCTAGCAAGACGGTTCTTTCTATGAGAGATACCCCTTTGCAAGCAAGGACGTGGAAAACTACATGAAAGAGGTGTACTTTCCTTTGCCAGGAGGTGAGGAATTTGTTGGTGTCAAGCAAAATACCCTGATTTTTATCTTTGCACAGGGACCCCTGCCCCTACGTATGCCACTGCCTGATTAACCTGCAAACTGATTTTGTGATTGTATGCACAGTGGCACCTAATCCAGAGCTTTACCATATTACTCTTCTGCTAGTGCTAGCATTAAGAGGATTGTGTGATTACAAGTAGAAAGGTAATTGAGAAGAATATGGAGCGCAGGCTTTTCGCAGTCTATATATACATACCTATTGAGTCTATCATGTTCCCAGCCAGATTAAGCTCTTTAAGATTCTGCAGCGTATCCAATCCCTTAAAGAAAAAAAGCAGATAAAAAATGTAAATGTTCTAGCAGATTAATGAATCAATTACATGATTTAGAATTTTATTAGTTAAAGGTCTATTTCCATCTTGGACAGGTTTGCATATCAATCGGGTAGGCCATAAATGTCTGATAGGAGCAGGTCTCAGTGGTTGCACCCACACCTATTTCCAGAATGGATCCCTAAAGTGAATGGGAGCAAATGAGCATGCACACCTACCCTCCCCTGAGCACTAGGCCTGGCTATTTTCGGAAGTCCCATAGTGATGAATAGAAGGGTGGCTTTGCTTTCGTGCATGCTCTCCCTCTACTGCTACAGGACTTCGGAAGTCGCATTGAAGTGAATGGAATGTACACTATGGAGCGGCAGTTTGCTCTCCGTTCACTTCAGGGCCCTATTCTTGAGATAGGAGCAGGTCCCGGAGTAGGGACCTGCACCTATTTGACATTTATAGCATATCCGATCGATAAAATGTCCCAGATGGGAAAACCCCTTTAAGAAATCAATTTATACATGTTACTAACAGCAGCTTCCTATCCCTCCTCCAGTCCTGGTGCTGCTTGTTTTCCGATGTGGTATGTAAATGTCCCCTCGAAGGCACTCTCTGACACATCTGATTGGTCAAGATATGACTACATATGGCAGACTTCCTGTCTAAACGCCCACGTATTTATATTTTTAAGGTACTGACAATATCCCCCAACATTTGGTGCTCTGTCTGGAAAACAGGGGCCCGTTCATTAAAAGGGTCCTCTGGTTTACATAATCCCTACTTGTTATAAGGGTCTCTTAACAACTAGCTGATCCTAAGACTTCCTTCTGGGGGGACCCCCAGTGATCAGCTGTTATCTGCAGGAAAACCTGGCAGAATTAACTCAGATTTCCTGCAGTGCCACCACATGGGGAAAATAGGAATTACATAGTGATTATTCTAATCAATGGGTTGTCTGTGCAGTGCAGGATAGAACAAATCCTCCACGGCAAGAGACACTCTTTGTATCAGTTCTCCGTCCTGGCCAAGAGATTAGGATCCCGAACAGACGATACCACCCCCCCCCCCCCCATACTAATTCGGACCTCCCTAATAGGTTATATGAAACTGAACATTTGGAGTCATCATTCACCAAAAGTGATAATCATTAATGGATGCAGACCCATTCATACGGTCGTGTGAATGAGCCCTAATGTGTATGTCCAGCTTAGGGCATACATGAAAATGACAACCAAGAAGCAGACTGGCACAATTGGAACTGCGCTGCATATGCTGCTGTCAGTGCTTGGATCTCTAATCCCACATACTCCTTAGTGGTGCTCTGTGTCTTTAAAGAATCCATATACAATGTGTAGTAGAGCATAACACTGGCCAGACGAAGTGCAGGTATGCACGAAACGGCTGTCGCCTAGATGTTCATGTCCATGTTTATGTAACCCGCAGAAAGCAATAAAGCAAGAAGATTTCTACTCCCGGGTGAGTGCCGTGTTATGCTCTACTACACATTGTTTAGGGCATACATGAGCCACCATGAAATAACGGCAGTGTATTTACCCATTACTGAGGTGCATTTACACGACCGTAGGAATGGGTCCGCGTCCGTTCCGCAATTTTATGGATTGGGTGCAGACCCATTCATTTCAATGGGGCCGTGACGTCTGCATCTGTCGCTCTGTTCCGCGGCCCCGCAAAAATATAGAGCATGTCCTATTCTTGTCCGCAATCGCGGACAAGGATAGAAATTTTTTATATAGCGCCGGCTACAAGCAGTCTGCAAAATGCAGAACGCACATGGCCAGCATCAGAGCTTTGCGGATCCTCAATTTGCGGACTGTAAAACACTTAGTCGTGTAAATGTAACCTAAAAGGGGTATTCTTGTGACATTAAGCTGACCTCTATCCATAGGATAGGATAGGGGATAACTAGCTGATCGCTGGGGGTCCTACCACTGGCCCTGAAATGAACAGAGCAGCAGGCCATGCGTGCAGCCGCTCCATTCACTTCTACGGGAATTCCGTCAATAGCCGAGCTCTGTACTCTGCGGGTCTTGTGGATAGGGGATAACTTAATGTAACCGGAATACCCCTTTAAGGATGATCCCTTGTCAGGTGTTTACAAGGAGTGCACTTACCTCTATTACTTCAATTTCATTATCATTTAGCCACACTACTTCCAATTTCTTTAGGTTTTCCAAACCCTCAATAGCAGTAATGCTGTTATGATAAAGGAACAGTTTTTTTAAATGCCGACAGTCCTGAAGTCCTTCAATTTTCTATAAAATAAAAGTAAGAAAAAAAAATGATGCCTGATTATTCTTACATTTTGTGGGATTATGCTATACTTCAATAACAGGTAAAAATATTGCATTAGGTTCCCTGAAAGGGACTATCCTCTCTAGCAGTTAATGGTGTAAATGCGGCCTCGGAAGATTGCTATATGTCACAGTTGTCCTGGATTCAGAGGACAAAGTCCGAATGTGAATTTCCTCTAAGAGTACTAATAGGTTAATTGACTTTTAATGAAAATGGTCCCACTGTGTATGAGCCCTGGCAAAGTCACAAGAAAGATAGGAAATTAGATTGTGGACGGACTGTGAAAGGACCAGTGAAAATGCCTTGTGATCTTGGTTTTGTAAGAGGGAGTTTAGTTTGGCCTCCAGATCAGCCAGTCTCTCCTTGCACTCCCTTATCGCCTGTTGAAGAAATTCTATATTCAAGATTCATTTAAACTTAACACAAAAGGATGTATTATCTAGAAAACCTCCACACAAGAGGTATCCATCAAGACACGGGAAATGAGGGAGGATCTCGTTTTCATCACTACTTTTTTTGGGTGTTGCCTCCGTCCTTTCATTTTTGGTCTATTAAGAAGCCACATCGGACATTGCTCGATTTGGGGCGTGCACCTATTACCTCCCCTTTGAACTGAATAGTGGGTGATGTATTTATCCTTTTTGGTGACAATTGAGGATTTATGTGACCACCTCGTTGAAGTGGACAGAAAATTAACTAAAAGAGCAAACAGCAGGTGGCGCTATACAGATACATTTTATTGTATAGCTCACTGGCTATGCTACATTTTTTATTACATGCAATTACAAAAGTATTCAGATCCTGGTGCTGGTTTGAAAAATGTAGACATTTTTGTGACACAACCCCTGAAAGGGAAGATGCTCTCTAATCAGGCAGAGGTTTCCCTTGGCCGATGCAGTCAAAGCGTTAGACAGGGCACTAGACCAAGGACCCGCTTGTGGGCAGCACAGGACACGTGTAAAAATATGGCGCTGTAGAGTAAGGCCCCTTAACATTACTGTCTTGCATTTTGGCTTACGGAGAGAAACTTACTGTTATCTGACACTCTGTAATCCACAGCTCTTCAAGTAGTGGGCAGGATTGCAGGTCGCAAATACTTTCTATACTCTGTCCAACTAAGGTCAAGTTGGTAAGATTTGGGAAGTAGGAGAGCCCCACCATTCTGGGGTAGCCAGAGAAGAACATTTCAAGAGTTTTTGTTGCCTGTCCATCCTGTCTAATCTTGTCATAATTGACATCGTTGCACATGCACTACAAGAGAAAACATTGTCATTAATAAGTACGTTTAAAAGTCTCTTTGCAACTGCTCCCCCCATAGACTTGTAAGGAAGTCTCTCTGCAACTGCTCCCCCCATAGACTTGTAAGGAAGTCTCTCTGCAACTGCTCCCCCCATAGACTTGTAAGGAGGGCAGCTGTAATCTGATCACTCAGCGTACAGACTTTTGTGTACAGATTTTATTAGTACATTCCAGGTGAGTGATCAGCACGGAGGGTAGCAGACAGGAGCCTGGCCCCTCATATAGATTATACTTACCCCGCTCCCCGACACCAGTGTCGCTTCTGATCCCTGCACGGCCGCCGCTGCATCTCTCTGTCGCACGGATCAAAACATCTGGTGACGAGGGGTGTGGGGGGCAGCCAATAGCAGGCCACGGCGGGGATGAGCCTCCCTAGCATCGCGGGTGACGCTAGAGAGGCAGCAGCGGCTGTGCGGGGATCAGGAGCCACGAGGGTGTCGGGGAGCGGGGTAAGTATAATCTATATGAGGGGCATGACTTTGGAAAACCTCTTTAAAGGGGTTCTCCAGGAATTAAGAAAATTTAAATTCCAAAATTTGACTTTATTATAAATATATTTGGAAATACCTTTCATTAGTTATAATGGCTCGTTTTGTCTAGGGAGCAATCATTAGGAAAAATAAAATGGCCGCTGTCCTAATCACACAGGAGGACAAGTTACTTTAGAGCAGTGAGCTAAATAGCTGCCTCATCCTCCTCTCTGCTCTACTTGTCAGGGATTATGAACAAGAATACAGTTGATTAGGAGACATGATGTACAGAGAGGAGGTAGGGATGTGGATAATGTGCAGCAGCACTTGTATGCAGTCTCCATTACCACAGCCCCACATTACCACAGCCTGTCCTGTTCATCATCTCTAGACTTCATGTCTCCTCATGGACTCCATTCCCACAGAGAGTAATGTGAAGATTTTATCATCTGTATTCAGGATCATAATCCCTGACAAGTAGGAGACGATGATGAGGCAGATTTTTGGCTCAGAGTTCTGAAGTAACCTGTCCTGTGTGATTAGGACAGGTTTTGTGTGAACTAATAGGATGGCGGCCATTTTATTTCTCCTAATGATTGCTCCCTAGACAAAACGATCCATTATAACTAATGAAAGGTAATTGGGAATATATTTATAATAAAGCAATATTTAGGCATTTTCATTTTTTTTTATTCCTAGAGAACCCCTTTAAGGCCCCATACACACGTCCGCAATTCTGTTCCGCACTTCCGGGTCTGCACTTCCGTTCCGCAAAAAAATAGAACATGTCCGATTCTTGTCCGCAATTGCGGACAAGAAAAGGCATTTTCTATAAGAGTGCCGGCGATGCGCGGTCCGCAAAATGTGGAACGCACATTGCCGGTGTCAGTGTTTTGCGGATACACAAAACACACACACGGATGTGTGAATGGACCCTAAGGCTGTATTATACTGGCCAAGCATGAAAGCTCGTTAACGATCATCTTGCAGTGTAATACTGCCGCCGATTGTCCGATGAACAAGCAAACGTTCTGGGTTTGTAGGTATCTGTCAAACAATTGTATGAACTTATTTTTAATATGGTTTTTTTTTCCTGAGCATTGTATCTAATCTATGGCGAGTAAATTTTTTTTTTCCAATTACTACACAGTCGAGCCACATAATTATGACTATCAGCTAGTATCCAGAGTAAGTGCTGTGTGCAGCACGAAGAGCAGCTAGACGGGCTGGGAGGGACTCAATAAGGTCCTGATAGGTGGTCAGTCTGGAGCCAAGCTGACTGCCGTGCGTCCCACAGCTACTGGAGGGTGCGTGGAGGAGGACCTATAGTGGGAACAGGATGATAAATGTGGTCCCACAGATAGATGCTCCATTGGGTTAAAGTCCAGGGTAGTACTTGGAAGTCTTGGTCATTCTTTTCCAACCAATGTCGGACATTTCTAGCCGTGTAACATGTCGCATTGTTTTGCTGGAAGATCCCATCTGCGGCAGGAAAGACATTCAGTATGTAAGGGTGTACGTGATCTGCAAGGATGGATTTTTACCCAAACTGATTACAGTGCCTTCCATATGGATAAGTGGGCCCCGAAAATGCCACAAAAAAATCTACCCCAGGCCATAACACTGCCACCGCCAGTGTGTTCTTCTAGCAATGGTTGCAGGGTGTTTGTTCTCTGGTGTTTCTCACCTGACATGCCAACGTCCACCCATTCGATGAAGCAGAACACGTGACTCATCGGAGAAGACAACCCGCCAATCAGTGGAGGTCTAATTCCAAAGCTGCTGCAAATATGGAAGCCTTTTCTGCAGACGAAGCTTCATTAGCAGAGGTGCAGCGACCATCCATCTGCTTCGGAGCCCCATGGGCAGTAGGGTTCGCTGAGCTGTTGTGTTAGACACTCGTCTGGTATCCCCCTGTTCATTTTGGCGGTGAGCTGCTCCACTGTAGCGTGGCTATCCGCCCTCGTGCACCTTCGTAGCCGACGTTGACCTTTCACCTCAGTGGCACATGGTGCTCCACAGCTTCCACGTTGCTTATTGACAATGGTGCGATTTGTCCACTCAACTATACACTTTCACCACAGCAGCATGAGAACAGTTCACACTGCGCAGTTTCTGAAATACTGCCACCCTTGGCCCAAAAGCCAGTAATCATCCCTTTTGACAACTCTGATAAATCGCCCCTTTTACCCATGACAGCAACGAGCGATGTGTGTGCAGACAACCTATCACACAAGGCAAAACATACAATGCAACAGCACTCTGCAAACCAAATAAAGTACAAGAAAGTATTCTGGTGCCAACGCCACGCTTATTTTGTAAAGGAGATGCTTGGCAAATACATTATGTACAAAATTATTTGGGCCCGTCTGCCACACGTCAAGGTGATCTCTGTAAGACGGGAACCTAACACTAAATTCTACCTGTTATGTACCATGACGACTACCATAAAATTCAGGGAGTGTAGGTTGCACATGCATGCTGGGCCCTCCTTAATTTATGTATTTTTGGGTGCCAAAATGGCCTCCATTGAATCCAGGGAATGCAGGTATCAACATGCATGCTGAGCCCACTCCACACCTCCCCTGGTGCCAGATGGCCACCAACGAATGCAATGAGAGTCCACCCTATACCTCTCCTGGCGCCACAGGCTTCCAGTGAGTGAGGGAGAGCAGGCTAAGCTTTATACTCACATTAATTAAACCTATCACACAGCTTACATACCCACCAAGCCAGCTAAGCACACCTTATATACCCACTGAGCCAGCTCAGCACACGTCTCTTCCTTCATGAACTACTCGCTTATTGACGTCAAAAGTAGGAGGTTGTCAGAATAACGCAACTCGACTGTGCAGTAACACGATACAGAGTCCATATTGAGCTATGTGACCTTTAAAAAAATGAGCTGCTCTGGAAGTGCATAAAAAGTGACAATTAGGAAATATTACCGTATGTAGAAAGCTGTAACCTCTGCAATCGCCATTTCCAAACCCCTTACCAATTAACTAAACGTGAAAGGCAATAAAAGTGAATTCTGATACCATTACCGACACATAAAACAGAGGGAGTGCGTAATATTAAATTAATTAGCATATCATAATTTTCAGGGCAATTTTCGTACAGAAGAAATCCACAAAGTGTACATGAGATTTGTGTCATGTCATACACTCTGCTGGTACTGTACTACGTTGAGTTGCAAAAAATTATCTGTGACATATTGTGGCGCGTGTGAAGGCTTAGGCCCCTTTCACACGGGCGAGTTTTCCGTGCGGGTGCAATGCGTGATGTGAAAGCATTGCACCCGCACTGAATCCTGTCCCATTCATTTCAATGGGTCTGTGTACATGAGCGTTTTTTTTCACGCATCATTTGTGCGTTGCGTTTAAATCGCAGCATGCTCTATATTCTGTGTTATAAACGCATCCCCGGCCACATAGAAATTAATGGGGCTGCGTGAAAAAAGCATTGCATCCGCAAGCAAGTGCGGGTGCGTTGCGTTTTTCACTGATGGTTGCTAGGAGATGTTGTTTGTAAACCTTCAGTTTTTTATCACTCGCGTGAAAAATGCATCAAAACGCATTGCACCCCCGCAGAAAAAACTGAACGCAATCGTAGACAAAACTGAATGGCTTTGCCGGTGAAATTGCACAGTTTTCACTGAACGCATCCGCAACGCATCCGGACCTTATCCGGACACGCTCGTGTGAAAGAGGCCTTAGACTTTGGGAGAAGTCAGGGCCAGGTGTGATCACATTTATATTGCCTGCTCCTGTCAATCAAAGTGCAAGGGGTGACTGTTGCAGAGAAAGCAGAGCCTCCAGGTGTAATGGTAACCCCCCGTTGCTCCTAGAGGCTCATTTGCATATAATAAAATATAATTTTTCTGAGCAATGCGGGCACATATGAACATGGGACCAACACAGATGTCTTCAGCTGCCAAGTGCACATGTAACAGGTCAGCCAGTGTCATAGGGACAGATCTGCTGACAGATGCCCTTTAAAGGGGCTTTCCTGGATTTACATATTGATAGACCATCAATATCCGATCAGTCTTACTCCAATCAGTTGTAAGAAGAGGCCACGGAGCTCTATGAGCGCTAAGGCCTTTTCCTTGGCCATGTGACGTCACGTTTATCGGTCATATGGCTTAGGAATAGCTCAGTCCCATTCAGTGCTGTGCTTGGTAAGGGTGGGTTCACATCACGTTTTATGCCTCTGATGTATACCTTACAAAAAGAAAAAAAAAAGGGAAACAAAAGCGCAGCACACCACGTTCTTGTATCCTGCACAGTCCGGGGAAAAAAAGGGTGTAAGTTTGCAATGGTAAAAAAAAGTATACATTTTTTTTTTTTTTTAACAATGGAACTATGGCATCAGTCCGAGGCATCTGTTTAACATATATGTTTTTTGTATACGTTAAAAGGATGGGTGAGAAGTGATGTGAACCCACCCTAAGCTGTGACACTCACCGGAGCTCTGGGGAGCACTGCCGCTTCCTCCAAAAGGTGATCAGCGGGGGATCCGGGAGGACGGGTGATCAATATGTAAATCTTGGAGAACCCCTTTGCACCCCTTTGTAACTTGTGGCTCTACAGCTGTGGGTAAAATTTAAGCTCCCAGCACAAAGGATGACTGCAGCATATCTTTCTTACACTTTGTATGTTGACAGCAGCATTGTCCCCGCTCCCGCACAGTCGCCATCACATGATAAACACTTACCAATTCTTTAATGATTTCGGCATTCCAGTCATCCATACACATCATTTTCATAGGAATATTGCTTCAGGAGCATCCCAGCTCTCTGTCCCTAAACAAAATAGGAAATATACAGAAGTCATGTAACCAGAGAAAGCAAACCAGACCATGTACTGTATATAAGCTTGGGATGGGCAACCCATATACAGGGAGTCTGTCAGCAGTTTGACTATGCTAAACTGCTGACAGCATTAGCTGAGGAGAGCCGTACAAACATAACTTTTGTGAAGCTTTTATTATCAGGAGTAGTGTGAATATGAAGTTTTATTCTGACAGGTTCTGCTCCTACAAGTGCCCAAGAGACGAGGCTTCACAGTGACGTGCTCGCTGCTTTGAGCCCCCTTCCCTCTGAGTGACAGCTGTTGTGATCTCCTGATTGGATGCTACAGCTGTCACTCAGAGAAGAGGGGAGGGGCACCCTCATTGATCAGTGGTTTTGGGCAGCCGCCAGCACTGGAAACTGTACAGTAGAGTTTCCAGGTCGTTTTTGTACTGGCACACATTATAAGGGAACATTTTTGTACTGGCACACATTATAAGGGAACATTTTTGTACTGGCACACATTATAAGGGAACATTTTTGTACTGGCACACATTATAAGGGAACATTTTTGTACTGGCACACATTGCAAGGGGGAATAATTTTACTGGCAAACATTTTAAAGAGTAATTTTTTGCACTGGCACACATTATAAGGGGGTATTTTTGTACATGCACACGTTATAGGGCGAATTATTACTACTGGGGACACTATGGAGGCATTATTACTACTGGGGGCAAAATGAGGGACATTATTACTATTGGGTGCACTGTTAACACAGAGAAGTATTACTATTGGTGGGACTTTTGGGAGGACTATTACATTGGGGGACACCCTGGCACAGTATCAGTCTAGCACAAATATTTTTGGGGGACATTATGTTTATACTATAAGTTTTAGGGACACTATTTGGTGGGCAGTTATCTTTTAGGGCGCTGTGTGCCAGTAATTACTGAAGGGGCACTATCTGTGTGGTAACAATACTTTCAGGGGGATTCTCTGTTTCTGCAGTATAGTACTGAGGAGCACAGCGGGCACAGTATTGGGGGTGGCAGGATGGGGTGTGGAGAAGGTGGCAGGATGGGGTGTGGAGAAGGTGGGAGGAGGATAGAAAAGTAGGAAGTAGAGACAAGTGATGGCTGAAAGAAATCATCATGGCGGTCTGGTCTGAATGGAGAAGATAAAGAAAGAGAAGAGGTCACTGGATGTAAGAGGTATGTGCGCTGTATTCTCCTGTATGTAATGTTTTAGTATGTCTTTAACAGTAGGACTGGAGGGAAGGGGTTAGGTTAAGAAATTGGCTTTGGAGGGGAGGGGGGCGTTTCAGTTTTCACCTCAGGCAGCAGAAAGGCTAGGTCAGGGATGGGCAAACTCGGCCCTCCAGCTGTTGTAAAACTACAATTCCCACCATGCCCTGCTGTAGGCTGATAGCTGTAAAAAGTCTTTGCATGCTGGGAGTTGTAGTTTTGCAACAGCTGGAGGGCGGAGTTTTCCCATCCCTGGGCTAGGTGCACCCTTGATAGTACTAGATAGCACCGTATTTAGGCCAGTTTACAAGAATTATTTTGGGTCGGCCGGCCTCGTGATGCAATAAGCTGACTGGCCCACCAGAACTCATCCCTGTAAAGCCAACAGCCAACCCCACCACATTTTAGAGCACATGGCAGGGGTAGGCAACCTCCAGCACTCCAGATGTTGTGAAACTACAACTCCCAGCATGCATAGTTGCTCTGCTCTTCTCAGAACTCCCATAGAAATGAATGAGGCATGCTGGGAATTGTAGTTTCATAATAGCTGGAATGCCGGAGGCTGCTGACCCCTGGTCTATAGATTTAGTGCTCCAGCTCCAGGTCGTGTCACGGTCGTCAGTGCTGCATACAGTGTCCGTACTGTGTACAACGTGCACAATGCAATCAGGGCATCCCTGTACTGGTAACACACTGGGCACATCGAATATAATTTATACTGGTCTGTGGTCATACAGAGGGAACGCAAATTATAATGCAGGCTTGGTGAGGGATAATTTATTGCCTATTGCTGCAGTTCCTTGTGCACCCCCGCCGGTAATATAGCATCTTAAGTGTCGGAAAGGCGATTCGATGCAAGTCATTTGCTGCTGGTCTCAGATCCGTGGCCTGTAAATCCTGGACAGTAAGCAAGGCGCAGTACAGGCTGTTGGACACCAGGTGGCCACATGACTGCACTAAAAATAACCGCACAAAAGCTTTTCATCGGCCTCAGCGAACATCAGGGTGACTTAAATAGAGCAGTCCTGGGCACAATGACCACAAAATGGCCAAAAGAAAAGTGAATTCAGCAGGAATATGCGAGCGGAAGAACAAACCAATATGAAACCACAATAGGAGAAAAGACTGCAGACAAGGATAGCCGGGAATCTCATCTTATGAAGAAGCACGGAGTGTGCAGAGTTTATAAAAATAAAAAAAAATAAAAAAGGGTTTTTAGAGATTTTAATACCGTTGACCTATAATAATAATAATATTTATTTATATAGCGCCACCATATTCCGCAGCGCTTTACAAATTCATAGGGTTCATGTACAAAACAAAAGTAACTGGCTAATATACAACTGGAACACTAGGAGTCAGGGCCCTGCTCGCAAGAGCTTACAATCTAGGACAGGGATGCTCAACCTGTGGCCCTCCAGCTGTTGCAAAACTACAACTCTCAACATGCCCTGATAGCTGCAGGCTGTCCAGGCATGCTGGGAGTTGTAGTTTTGCAACAGCTGGAGGGCCGCAGGTTGGGCATCCCTGATCTAGGAGGCCTATCCTCAGGATAGGTCACCAGTATGTGGCTGGTGTTGGTCCGACACCCGGGACCCCCGCTGATCAGCCGCTTGAGAAGACAGCGGCGCTCCTGTGAGCACCACGGCCTTCTCTTAGCTCACCAAGAACAGCGCCGTACATTGTAAAGTGGCGGTGCTTGGTATTGCAGCTCAGCCCCATTCACTTTTATGAGGCTGAGCTGCATCTAGGCCAGCTGCTCTGAAAACTACAACTCCCAGAATCCTACTTTCACTTCTGTGGGAGTTACAATAACAGCCAAGCGTTCTTGCTGGGAGTTGTAGTTTCCCAGCAGCTGAAAAGCAGGAGGTCGCTTATCCCTGTCCTAGGGCATGTGACCGATGAACGTGACACCACATGGCCTCTAGAGAAAGCAGAGCGAGAAGGCCGCGGCGCTGCAGCGAGCGACGCTGCCTTCTCAAACTGCTGATTGGCGGGGGTTCCGAGTGTTGGACCCCCACCGATCAGATACTGATGACCTATCCAGAGGACAGGTCATCAGTATAAACATCTTGGAAAACCGTTTTAACATCAATAAGTTGCCGTATACCGCCGAGGTCAGTGATTGAGACAGCGGTGCGGATTTGATGCAGAAATCTGCATAGACTACTCCGCCGTGTGCATATACCCTAAGCTTGGAGACCTGATGCCACGTCCCCCTATGTCATAAGGCTGTTTTACGGCTTCCAAATGCAAACAAGATTTTTTCCATTCACGGACAGCAAGCAAAAATTCTGAAAGGGGTCAGGAATAAAAGAGTAGAATAGAAAATTGCATTGCGCTGCCTCAGCATCCGGCGGTGCGCGGTCACATGCACAGTCTCAGCCAATGACTGTCGTTGGAGATGAAGGGCTCCTTGTGTCCATATCACCTCCGAAGACAGTCATTGGCTGGAGTGCGGCATGTGACCATGTCCATAGCCAGCCGGATGTAAAGAGTGCAGGGACTGGAAGATTGGAGACTGCGGGGGCAGCGCGGACCACCAGAGCGGAGCGAGCAGGTAAGTATCACTTCTGTTTTAGGGGCCACGCTGCCGGAACTACTTGTAAAAAAATCATTTTTACCCTTTAAGGGCTTACGCAAACAACTATATTTTTCTGCCGCATCTGATCCGCATTTTTTGCGAATCAGATGCGGACCCATTCATTTCAGTGGGGCCATGAGAGATGTGCCCACTGTAACGTCACTTCCTCTGTATTTTTTGTCCGTTTTTTTTTTTTGCAGCTCATACATGGAACCGTTCATTTCAATGAGGCCGCAAAAGACAGATGTAATGACTCAGTATGCAATCTGTATCCGTATGTCCGCAGGTCCATTCAGCAAAAAAAAAAAATAGAACATTTCCTATTATTGGCGTTTTGCGGACAAGACAGGCATGGTAACAATGAATCTGCAAAAAAAACGCATGCAATACGGATGTCATCTGTTGTTGTTTTTTTTGCAGATCCGTGTTATGCCCACTGTAAAATACATACGGTCGTCTGCATGAGCCTTAAAGCTGTATGGGGGGGAAAAACGCATTAGACGGAAAAAAAAAAACAACACACTTGGCACATGCATTTTTTTAAAGCAACAAAAAAAGAGGAAAATGGAAGGTAAATGAGGAAAAGAACACCCCCCAAAAAAAGGATGTCATGGACCTAAAAAAATATACCGGTACCTCACAGGTGAAAAAAAAGACACCTTTACGTAAAACGCCAGAAAGAAAAATGACCCTCCCTGCCTTACAGCTTCAGCCACTTGTGAGCACATACCCGACTAATAAAGGGGTCCCCCAGGATTAGAAGAACATGACTTCCTACGCACCTGTCCATGGGTTGGGGCTGGCATTGCAGCTCTGCTCCATTGAAGTGAATGTGGTAGAGCTGTAATACCACTCACAACCTGCGGATAGGGGTGGTGCTGCTTGTGGAAGAAAGCGGCCATGTTCATATAGTCCTGGAGGACCCCTTTAATTGCTGGCAATGGCTGTAACCACAGAAGCTGTAAATGAAACTACAATTCCCAGCATGCCTCCACAACCTCAGCATGCTGGGAATTGTAGTTTCCCAACAGCTGAAGAGATACCTTCCTAATTTCTATAGCATATTACTACTATGCAGTGTATGGACAGCAGAAACTCAGCGAGACATCACCTATTACTCTGATACGGCACGCCTCCCTCCAGTAGATGTGAGAACTGTAGTCCCACCCCGCCAGCCACACGTCGTCTACCTGTCCAGCTGTGAATAGCTGAGCTGTGTCCCGCTTTCTTCTCCTACATGTCAGGTCCCGGCAGTTCACGGTAATCTCCGGTTCCCGTGTTATATTCTGTACGGACGGGAAGGGCCTAGTAACACTATGAAGCCCGGTTGTATGCGTTACCCGGGACACCGTTGCCATGGCAACACAGCTCGCTCTGCTACGCAGCCAATGGAGGGCCGCTATTTTGCTCTGGTGTCTCTCGCAGGCCAATCACAGGCCGGCTCACTCTATAAAAGAGACTGACAAGATTCCAGTCAGACTTTTAGCGCCAACTAGTGAGGCGGCAGCATACACAGGTGTGCGTGTTCACATTCCCTTTAATGTGTGCAAAATGCTTGTAAAATAAATGCACAGCCTATGATATAACTGTCACAAAATACGACGTGGCATTTAGATTATAGACCCTCCTTTATCAAAAAGGTATTTTTCTGACAGAACAAGTGCAGTTTGCGCCATAACCTGAAGTCTGACCAACCAAATAACTGTTTTCGGTTCTAGTAGGGAGAGTCAGCAACCTTCAGCTGTTGTAGAACTACAACACCCAGCGTGCACACAGGCTACCATAGAAGTGAATGGAGCATGCAGGGGGTTGTAGTTTCACAACAGCTAGACCAATGGTGTTTCTGTGCACTTAAAGGCTATGTACACCTTCGGAGGGAATTTTTTTATGATTACATTTTACTCATTTTGGGCTAAAATAATTTTTTTAAATTGGTCTTTATTAAAAATATTGAGCCTTTCTGTCACAAAGGGTTAACTATCTAGCTGTGTTACTTGTACTTTTTACTTTCTCAGGTCATCTGATAAACCTTATTTCTAAATTACCAAAAAGTCATAAACACTTATTTTGGCGCATTCTTATCAGTGAGATAAAAATTTGTTATGAGTGTTTATAAGGCTGCATTCACACGTCCGTGGAACACGGACTGGCACCCTGCTTAGTGCAGGAGCGCACGGCGTCATTCGTTGCTATGATGCCGTCAGGGTGCCGCTCTAAGCAGGGTGCCAGTCCGGTATCACACGGTCCGTGTTCCACGGACGTGTGAATGCAGACTAAGGTCAGAGATAAGGAGCCGTCAGCTGAGCTGCCTGAAAGAGTGAAAATTCAGAGCCTGCTACTAGAGAAACTTAAGGCTGCACAGAGAGAGGGGTTCAACATTTTTAATAAAGACCTAATAAAGACCATTTGAAAAAATAATTTTTAGCTCAAAATGAGTACAATGCAATAATGAAAAAAAAATGCACCCAAAGATGTACATACCCAGTTGCAAAAATGCACACATGGCCGTATTACTCTCTGAACCTGGCCTAAGGGCTTGTTCACATAATATGGAGGCGCAGCGTACGTGTATTGTTGTACAAGTTTAGTCTTATGGCACATAGTGGGCGATTCTACAAATGCAGTGACCCAGTGGTTCACTGATAAAGAATTAATGCTATCATTTAAAATAGTTCCCGATTAGATTTGTGAAAAAAGTAAGCCAAGAGAGAAGACGTGTATGTAGTTGCTGGGGTGTAGGCCTATCAAGCCAAAGCTAATGCAGGAAAAAATTCCCTAGGGAGACACCATCCCTGTGAGTGCAAAGCTACCAGAAATGCAACTATGCAAGGAACCAACCTCTGAGAGAGAGAAGAGCAGACCTTTTACAGAAGGTTGAGGACCATTACAAAAGGGACAGAGTGCGGACAAGAAAATCAGTAAAAGGTAACACACGTTTATGGCTGTAGACTTGAGGCGTGCGACTTGTCATAAATTAGGCGCATCTGTGGCGGTCCTTGCGCCTGGCTTAAAAACTTCGCCAGCCCCCCTCGCTGTTTCCAGGCATAAATCCTAGTAAATTTGCTGGGGCCCACGACACGCCCCTGCCTCATCACGCCCAAATGGCGGACACAGCATAAAACCGGCCGTGCAACTAAATATTGTCAAACGGCCGGTTAACAAAGGGAACTTGAGACTATTTTACGCCTAAAGTAGTCGCAATTTCCTCAGTACATGTGTCTCACTATCTTCAGTAAAGAGACCGTTATCTGCTGTAACCAAGCCACCCTGGTCATTCCGTCCCTCGTCCACCGCGTCCACTCTTGCACCCTGCTACCCATCCTTCTACCATCAAGAGCACCCAATCCACCACCAGACAAGAAACCCTTCCAGTCCACCAGTCATTGCACATGTGGCCTGGGGGGAAAGCACTGGAACAGGACTAGTCTCTGTGAGTACTACCACCACCCTCATCTCCTCTGGCCTCACGCCTCCCCTGCATGCTGTGGCGCTGAACAACCAATGCCATCTAGGGGGGAATACATAAACACACACAGCATTTGATGGAAGATGCCACGATTTTTCCCGTCAGATTGTTCAGACTCTGACAGAAAAATTGCGGCCCATTATAGAAATTCCTATTATTGTCCACAAAACAGACAAGAATAGGACATGATCTATAAATTTTGCGGGGCCGCAGAATGGAGTAACGGATGTGGACAGCATACGGAGTGCTGTCCGCATCATTTGCGGCCCCTTTAAAATGAATGCATCTGCATCCGAACAGCCAAAACTGCGGCTCGGATGCAGAACCAAACCATATTCGTGTGAATGCGCCCTTAGGCCTCATGCACACGACAGTATTTTTTTGCGGTCCGCAAAACGGGGTTTCGTGATCCATGTCCGTTTTTGCTTCCGTTGTGTTTCCGTGTGTCTTCCTTTTTTTTAGCGGACATGACACAAAAGATTTTACCAAAAGACAGGCTGACAATTTTTGCCAAGTGCCTGCCAAGGGATCCGCAAAAAAACGCGGACGCGGAACACGGATGACACACGGATGGCCATCCGCATTTTTTCACGGTCCCATTGACTTGAATGGGTCCGCGAACCGTTTTTTGCGGACAAGAATAGGACAGGTTATATTTTTTTGACGGACTGGAATCTCGGACGCGGAGGACAAACTGTTCATTTGCCGAGTTTTCCACGGACCCATTGAAAACCAATGGGTCAGCAGAAAATCACGAAAAATGGCGCAACGGACCCCGAATCAAACAACGGTTGTGTGCATGAGGTCTAAGGGTCACGTCTAGAGATCAGTGAGGTCTCAGCTCCCAGACCCCCGCCGAACAAAACCTTTGATATGTCGCTTTGACATATCAAAAGTTTTTTCAAAGTTTAGGCACACTTTAAAATATTTAAGTGAACTTCTATTAAAGCAAGTTATTTTGCCGTGCTCTTCTGCAGATAAGGATCTATCACCCATCAGAGAGGTTGGTGGTTTACGCTAAACAGGGCACCACATGGCTGCAGCTGCCTAGAACTGAAGCAAAGTTATGTAGGTAAGTAGTAACTGTTTTCTACTTCATGTGAGGGCTACAGTAGTAGCTAAGAGTGGATTTACACGGCCCAAATATCAGGCCTACGAACGCTTGTTCCCGATAACCTGACTGTCTAAAGGTGCCGCAGGTCACTCAATGACACTGGGTTCAGACCTGAGCGTTTAGAAGCCTAGCGTTTTATGCGCGTTCAAGATGGGCGTTAACGGGCGTTTTTTTCAAGCGTTTTGGTAAATAGTGTAGGCGCGTTTGACGCGCGTTTATGTGATTGACTGCATAGTTGGCCAATGACCAAACAGCCCTCCCTATATAGTTTGGCCAATCTGAGTGCTTTAGAGGTGTGAATTTTTAAGGTGGATGATCCAGCATGTTGCAAACTTAGAAAAACGCGCGTCCATAGGCACGTTTTACGCTACACAAACGCCCGAACAACACGCCTATCGCGTTTCCCATTGAAGTCTATTGGCTCCAAACGCTCGAAAAACGCCCAAATTAACTTGCTTATGCGTCGGCGTTTTTAGGCGCCTTCGAACGCGCATAAAAACGCGCAAGTGTGAACCACCCCCATTGGAATGCATGGTTCCTGTACTGTTGTGCGTTTTTTTGCGCGTTCGAACGCGGCGTTTTACGCGAAAGTGTGAACTGAGTGTGAATGTGCAAAATGCTTGTTCATCAGGTGAAATGATTAGAGGTGCAGACACCTCAATCTTCGTTCTCGGGCAGCAGATTGTGCGGTCTACAGCACTCTGCCCAGGAGCAATGATTCTGTATAGGGACGAGCGATCGTTCGTTCTCATATTGTGGAGGTGATCGCTGCATGTCAATGCAGCGGTCTCCTTCACTGAACCAGCAACTGACTGTCGGGAAGGAACACTTCCTTCCTGACAATCGGCTTCTCCTCGGAGCATGTAAATGCTCCTTAAGGGTCCTTCCTGTTATCATTGCCCAATGCAGGCAGTAATGATCGACAATAAAACAAGTCCCTTGCCCCTTACATGGGCCAATCAAACCTGTATGAGGGATGAAACATTACCTTATATCGGCAGCACATCTCCTGTTAAGGCCTCTTTCACACGAATGTGTGCACCCCGTTCCCGTATTGCAGACCGGATTTGCGGATCCGCAATACACGGGCACCGTTCCATGGCCATTCTGCATCACAAATGTGGACCCATTCATTTCAATGGCTCTGCAAATCCGGAGATGCGGAATGGAACACTACGGAAGCATTACGGAGTGCTTCCGTGGGGTTTCGTTACGTATTTCTGTCCGCAAAAAGATAGAACATGTCCTATCTTTTTGCGGAACGGGCAGATCGCGGACCCATTCAAGTGAATGGATCCGCGATCCGCTGCCCCACGGTCAGTGCCCGTGCAGTGCGGGCTGCAATTTGCTCGGTCGTGTGCAAGAGCCCTAACACAGAGATGCGGACCAGCACTTGGCATAAAAGATCCGATCAGCCGACAAACAAGCTTTTTTTTTTTTTTTTCAGCTGTTGTTGAGGTGTTTAGATGGAAGGATGATAAGCCGAAAGAGGCCCTTAAAATGGTTGTTCTGTTTCAGGAGGAAACTGGACAACCCCTGGGATCTGCCTGAAATGAAAAACAGGTAAGTACTTACCTGGCAGACCCTGCACCGCCGCTCCGGTTCCTCGGGTTCCTCGGACAGGGCTCTATTTACCTGGCTTCTGCAGTGACATCAAGTTGGCTGCAGCCAAAACACTGGCCTCAGTGGTGCACCTGTCAAGGCCAATGATTGGCTGCAGCGGTCACGTGTTGTCAACATGACCGCTGCAGCCAAGCTGGGAGAATAAGAGCGGCGACGTGGGGTCTGTGAAGTAAGTACTTACCTGTTCTTTATTTTAGGCGGATCCTTGGGTTGTCCAGTTTGATCCTGAAGAGTTCTTTCACCTTAAAGGAAAAAAACTCATTTTGCCAATTTGCTCCCTTACCTAAATACCCTGCCTAATGGAAAGTAGCTGGTTGGTGCCCGCTGTCATCTGTTTGTCCTGTCACCCACCCCCCTACCTATGGCCTAACCTCTAGTCTCCTGAGGAATTTGAGGGACAACAGCAAGAGATTCCAAACTCCCAGCTGCTTCAGCATCAGAGGTCAAAGGAAGCCCCCACCCTCTGTCTAACCCCTAAGATGTCACCGTTGCTATTGACGGCATCTAAAGGGTTAAATGACCAGGATAGAAGACATCTTGGTCACTTCTGGTTGGCCTGCTCCATACAACCGCGTTAGTTAATATTTCCCATAGACTGCCATGTAGCTTCTGGAACTGGCAATTTTTTATTATTTTTTTTTGCCTGATAACACAGCAAACAATGCCAGCAATGCACCAAAAACAGCAAAAGCCTTTAAAAAAGTCAGAAAAAAACTACTTACGACAGCAGCTTTAAAGTCCTGACCTGGATACAGATAATGATGGCCTATCCTCAGGGATATCAATGTCAAATTGGTGTGAGCTGCGATACAGGACGTCGCTGCTGGAAACTACACAGTGTACCGAGCCTGCTGCTTCTGCTCCATACACTGAATACTTTCTAGCATCACAGCAGCCCAAAGCAGGTTATTGGGGAGGGTGTCGGTGTCCCACCAATCTGACATTGATGACCTATCCTGAGGATAAATCATCAATATATCTGCAGCATGGAAACCCCCTTTAAGAATCGACAACCTCAGGAATGTTATGGTCTACAGAACACTCGCTGGCAGCAAAAATGAAGCATGCAAACAGATAGATTATCACATAATATTCTTTTTTTTTACCTGCTGCCTTGAGTATTTTTGCTGTTACTGAACAGGAGGATCATTTGTTTGTCACAAATGGGATTATGACACCTAAGCCTATTACTATGCGTTCGTATCAACGGAGTAATCTTCTGCATTGTACACCAATAAAGGGAAATTCATTTTTTTCGTTCAGTTGAGTCAGACTACCTGACAATCTTATCATATACCCCCATGATATGAACATGTCCGAAATAGCCAACTGGGTAACGATTCTGAGGATGAAATCTGGGGAGACCTGTGCTGTAATATCCACAGAGAGAACACCGGGGCAGCAATTAGGCATATTACACCAAAACATTGAGATTCATGGAGATTTCCCCAAAATATTGGGGTACATGGTGATTTCCCCTAAACAATGGGGTACATGGTGATTTCCCCTAAACAATGGGGTACATGGGGATTTCACCAAAAATTGGGGTGCATCCTAATTACACCAAAACATTGAGGTACATGGTGATTTCCCCAAATCATTGAGGTACATGGTGATTTCCCCAAATCAATGAGGTACATGGTGATTTTCCCAAAACAATGGGGTACATCCTGATTCAACCAAAATAATGGGTTACATCCTGATTACATCAAAACATTAGGGTACATCCTGATTTCCCCAAAACAATGGGGTACATGGTGATTTCCTCAAAACATTGGGGTACATCCTGATTTCCCCAAAACAATGGGGTACATGGTGATTTCCTCAAAACAATGCAGTACATGCTGATTATACCAAAATAATAGGGTACATGCTGGACACAAAATGTATTACGTTTTATACACTGTTTACACCTACCATAAAAGTTTTGTAAAATGTCCAGAAAAAAAAGATGTTACAAAAGTGCCAAAAGTGCATTTTTTGCAGAATGAATGCGGACCCATTCATTTCAATGGGTACTCAAAAACTGCTGAGTACCCGTGTGCTGTCCACATCCATATGTCCGTTCTGCAGCCCTGCATAAAAAATACATCCTGTATATGTCCGTTTTGTGGACAAGACTAGGCATTGTTGCAAAAAAAATGGATGCAACATGGACGTCGTCCATATTTTTTACAGATCTGTGTTTTGCAGAATACATACGGTCGTGTGAATGCACCCTATAGCAGAGGTGTGCATCTCTCAGAAACAGGGAAACAACACCCCTCTAATCCATTCGTTTAGTCTAGTAATGCAGCTTGTCCCCATTAACTTGAATGGGGATGATGTGCAATACCAGACATGGTCCACAGACAAGAGTGGCGCTGTATTAAATAAATCAGACCCTTTTTTTTTCTACTCCTGAACAAACCCCAGACCCACCCCCTAATGAACCGGACACAGTTTTTTTTTCTAACCTGATACATTGCAATGAACAGGATGTGATAGTAAGAAGCTTAATAAATTAATAATAATAGTTGTGAATGGTTCCATTCACTGACAGTAAGCAGAGTTCTATAAAACAGTGCGGGATGGAAGCAGAGAGTAAGAAAGTTGCACACATTTTTGAGGTACAGTTATTAGGATTTCTTTAGACTGTGTTCAGATCGTGTTTATGATGTCTGCTTGTCGTGCTAATGGAAACTATGGAGACGCTAGAGGCCAAAAGAGAGATTTTACCATAAATTGCCACGTTTCTGCAAGTAAGGGTGCTTTCAGGCGACCGTGTTTCTGGGTCTGCAATTTTGCGCAACGGGTGCAGACAGATTAATTTCAATGGGGCTGCAAAAGATACGGACAGCACACTGTGTGCTCACAGCCAGTACCCATGTTTTGCTGATCCACAATTTGCGGACCGCAAAACACTTACAGTCGTCTGAATGTAGCCTAACAGCGGTAACGCTTATCAAGACCATTAGTGTTGAGCGAAGCGAAGCATTCGAAGTGGAATTCGACCCGAAGTTCGATTCCAAACTATTCCAAATTTTGTCACGCTTTGTGGTAACAAATCAGGTTTTCCTAAAATGGTGGCTGCAAGTGTTACAAAGAGAAACTAAGTGTAGAGGAGACAAGCCTGGAAACGCAAGATCACCCATAATGCCGAGCAGCCAGCCAATCCGCAGAGAGCCTTCCCCTGTGATGTCACAGCCCTATAAAAGCCTCATCCCGCGCAGTCTCCACTATTGTCCTGTGAGTTGAGAATAGGGAGAGGCGTGGTAAGTGCTCTTGTGCCAGGGACAGTGTTACTGAAAACGATTAAGAGAAGAATATTGAGAGGGAGAGTGCAGAGAGACTGCAGGGAGAGTGCAGGTACACTGCAGGGAGAGTGCAGGTATACTGCAGGGAGAGTGCAGAGAGACTGCAGGGAGAGTGCAGGTATACTGCAGGGAGAGTGCAGAGAGACTGCAGGGAGAGTGCAGGTATACTGCAGGGAGAGTGCAGGTAGAGACTTATTCTGCGTCAGTTTTACTTATTCCTACATCAGCCGTAAATGTAATTCAATACCAATAAAATGGAAGCCTTTATTATTCTGCGGCCAGTGTGTGAACCTATACCATCCAGATGCAATGCGTTTCTCACTGATGGTTGCTAGGAGATGTAAATTGTTATTCTTCAGTTTTTTTCAAATGCGTGAAAAACTTATCAAAAACTGATTGCACCCATGTGGAAAAAACTGAAACACTGAATGCGAACACAGACAAAACTGACTGAACTTGTGTGCAAAATCATCATTTTTTGATCTTGATCAGACCGTGAGAGAATCCGTAACGCTTGTGTGAACGAGGCCTTACAAAAAGAGCACTGTTTGCAGCGGCTTTGATAATCCTCTATTGCCATATAGCTAATATCTGGCTGTGGAATTTTTTTTGCAACCAAAAATACTGCAGAGAAACAGAGTTTGAAAAAAAAAAATGCATGAGGAGTGACACCACACATGCCATTTTTATGTTGTTTTTTCAAGCAAAAACTAGCACTAGATTAACAGTAAAAAAAAAAAAAAAAGAGTAGTAAAATCCTAGGATCAGGCCTCATCAAAAATTAAGCTACCCTCCGGCAATCCGTGTGACTGGAGTAAAATCTACTGCAGCCCCTGACTGGAGTAGTTTTCACTCTACTTTTTTACGCCTGTTGTAAAAATATATTGTGTGACAAAATTGTGTTTCATGGATGTTTAAAAAGGTCCAAAAAAGGAACTTGCAACTTTTTCTATGCCAAAAACTGGCGAACCAGTGTTAATAAATGACCCTGCATGTGGTGTTTTATTTTTTCTAGAAGATCTGTAGAGACGCCTGTGGGAAAAACTCCAGAACAAACGCCATATCTAGAGCGTGGTGCACTAACCCCAAAAATGCTACAAAAACAGCAATAGTTGACATAAGCTGGAAAAACACCAAGTAAATGCCACAAAAATGTAGCACAGCCTGTGTTTAAATCCAATCTGAAACTGTATCTGGGTCCATTAGATATTTATGAATCCATGAAGGGATTCAAGGGCAAATGCTGATTTTTTTTTCATAGGAGAGTTTCCAAATGCATGTGCCCATGATGGAGGTGATCAAAGATTATACTCACTTTATCAATTTTCTGTCTGCACTCCATACCTCATTTTAAATAGGTATTCTAAGGTGGATGTGGGCTAATACTTAAAGGTCTTTTTCCACAAGGTGATGCCAGCCTGGAAGGATGCGGTCAGATGACAAACGAGCATGTTTACCCAAGGCAATGATCGGGAAGACCTTGTCCTATCCTAGAAATAGGTGTGGGTCCCACCTCTGACACTGGTGGCATAACCTAGTGATATGCCTCCAGTGTCTTAGATGAGACAACCCCTGTAAGGGCTAGGCCAAGACCTTCACAAAATCCTTCAGTTAATTATTTTAAGGGCGTAGCTGCCACTAGAGGGAGCTCACTGCATAGGGCTTTATACATTTCCAATGGAACTTATTGATCATTACGCAGTGAGCTCCCCCTAAAGGTGGCAGAAAGAAAGATCATTTAATGCAATGTATTGGAGACTCTTAAAGGGCATCTGTCAGCAGATTTGTACCTATGAAACTGTCTGACCTGTTACATGTGCACTTGACAGCTGAAGACATCGTGTTGGTCCCATGTTCCTATGTGCCTGTATTACTGAGAAAAATGATCTTTTAATATATGCAAATGAGCCTCTAGGAGCAACGGGGGCATTGACGTTGCTCCTCGAGGCTCATTTGCATATATTAAAAGATCTTTTTACTCAGTAATACAGGCACATATGAACATAGGACCAACACAGATGCCTTCAGCTGCCAAATGCACATGTAACAGGTCAGCCACTGTCATAGGTGCAAATCTGCTGACAGATGCCCTTTAAATGAGATTTCCACCTCATAAAGTGAAGGCATGTTGATAGGGTCAATGCGGTCCAACCTTCTAACCTTTTCTTGAATAGTGGCTCTCCTGACCACCCTACTGTGAGGAAACTGCAGCAAGCCCCCATTCTCTTTAATGGATTCATGCCACAGTACTTTGCGCAGTTGGTGACTATACCATTCTCAGGAATGTTGGGCATCCCACAGGTCAGACCCCCAATGATTGTAAACTGATCACATATCCCAGCAATACACCAAGAAAAAAGGGACAATGCAACAGCACTCTGCAGACACAAATAAAGTACAAAAATGCCATAATTCTAGAAAACATTCTGGTGCTTATTTTGCAAATTTGAGATTCTTGGCAAAAACATTTTGCGCAAAATTATTTGGGCCCGTCTGCCACACGTAAAGGTGATCTCTATAAGATAGGAACCTAACACTAAATACTACCTGTAATTTTCCAAAATGGCCACCATAAAATTCAGGGAGTGCAGGTTCCACATGCATGCTGGGTCCACTCTGCTTTTTACAATTTTTGGTGCCATAACAGCCTCCATTGAATCCAGGGATGCAGGTACCAACCAGCAATACACCATCATTTTTTTATTTTTAGATGGGAATACCCTTTAGTACATGTTCATGCAGCCAAGATACTGTATGTGCAGAAAACATATGTTTATTTGCTGTGGAATTTGCATCCGAAATTTAGATCTCTGCTGTGGATCTGACTCCAGGTTAGCCCCATTCAGTGGGCTTAACCCATGTGCAGCTACCCAGTCGCAGTTTCTGCACGCAATTCTCGAGGCATGTCACTTCTTGATGCGGATTTCAGATCCATGCGGAAAAATCCTTGGCAATGTAAGTTCCCAATGGAAACAGAGACATGAATTTGCCACAATCTTTGAGTGGATTTTAAAGCAGAGTATGTCTTGAAATCCATGTGAAATCTAAGCCGTGTGAACACGCCCTACAGATGAAACATTCGTCACATAGGATCAATAGTAATCTCTTGTAATAATAATTGTTACACTGCCTTTTTCTTTTGTACGTTTTAACACTTTATTCACCAGTAAGGCCTCTTTCCCACGAGCAGTATGGATTGTGTCAGGATCTGTTCAGGAAAAAATATTATGGTCTTGCACGAAAGTCTATTTTTGCCTGTGATGGCTTTCAGAGTGTCCGTTTTTTCTGTCCGGATTGGATGCATTTTTCATGTGCGTTAAGAAAAACAATCTACATCTCCTAGGAACCGTCAGTGAAAAACGCATCCAAATACCTTCCGTTTTTCAGGCTAGCCCTATCCATTTCTATGCAGCGAGAGCTGCGTGAAAAAATGCACAATATAGAACATGCTGCAAATTTTTCTGAACGCAGAGACGATGCGTGGAAAACGAATGGCTCAAGATCCAATCCGGATGCTATGTGTTCGCTACACACATCGCATCTGGACGGAAAACTCGCTCATGTGAAAAAGGCCTGACGGGACAATCTTGGCAATTTCACAAGTCGTAAATGACAATTTGCGGTGCCCATTGAGCAATGCGATGACGATTTTTAGCTGATTATCCTGTGTGCGTTAACTCGTTTCTTCACGCGTCGTCGCTCCGTTTAGGGAATACGTAAATTATTTTGAAGCAATTGCACCTAGTCGTTGCAGGGTTACCAGTCATCACGACTGGGAAGGCAACCGACACTCACCATTTCCTAGATCATGAAACATGATAGGACGTGTCCACATGCTGCAGACACCCAGCGGTTAACCCCTTCAATGCCAGAGCCGTCGAGAGACCGCTAGCAAAGTGCATGCAGATGCATCTCATGCTCCATGCTCCAGCACTGAAAGGGTTGCTGGGCGGTAGACGTTCTATGCTAATCTCCAGCCTGTGATTGGTCAGCCCAGGCAGTGATGTCGAGGTGGAACTAGTGGAAACTACACAAGCCATTTGCACCTGCGTAACGCTCCAGTGTTTGTGGCATCTTCCAGGAGACACTGCAGCACTGACCCATCCCCTCCCTCCCTTCCCCTCCTGTTCCCAGCAGCTTCCCATAAAGAGACAACTGCAACAGATACAACAGCCCACCATGGCTGCTAATCCTGGGAATGTCAGCAGATGGCTGGAAGGTGATGTGGCTGCTCAGATGTTTCCACAGGAGGAGGGAGGTTCTGCAGGAAACAGCGCCTGGGGCTCTGTGGACCAGAAAGGGGGGACCAGCAGAGCTCAGCAGGTAGAGCATCCCCCTGTTGCCATGGGGACCACATCCACAGGTAAGCAGGGTACCACACCGGACCCCTCCTGCAAGGCATACAGGTGGAAATAGCAAGTGCATCATTGTTTACAGGGATTATTGCTACAAATGTTTGTAAACAATGATATATATTAGTAAACAATAATGTATCCAAATATTTGCAAATGATTCTTTTTCCCCCTGCTTGTATACAACCTTTTATTCAATCATGTGACCCCTCCCCTTCCTCTTTTTCGCCCATCCATCATATATTTCCACTTATATGCAATGTCAAACACTTGCAGATAAAATTGTAGGATAAAATCCTACCTGATCGTATCCTGACGCTCAGGAATTGGGAATATAAAATCATTTTTATCTGTTTTGCCTCCCCATGACATTCTACTCTAGCTGAGGTTAAAAAGTGGTATTTAAGGTTATGCCTGACTATATAAGAGTATATTTTGGTACATGCTGAAACTGCAATTTTAACAAGGATGATGCTTTAGACTAAAGCTAAAAGAGTTCTCCAAATGTTATAATGTAAGTGCTAACTGATGCGTGCACTACCCCCATTCTCCACACCGTAGTCACACTTAGAAAGTAGTTGTCAGCCACATATTACACTAACAGGTAGGAACATTGCATCATGAATGAACTGATGTAAATACTTTTTTTTTCTGTAATATCATAGTCTTGCAATTGCTGCTACGTTAGATCTTGAGGCATCACAACTATTTGCGTTTTAAGTAATTGATGAGATTTTGATATGAAAATATATGAAATAATGTACACTGAACAAAAATATAAACACAACACTTTCGGTTTTGCTCCCGTTTGGCATGAGCTGAACTCAAACATCTGAAACATTTTCTACATACACAAAATACCCATTGCTCTCAAATATTGTTCACAAATCTGTCTAAATCTGTGTTAGTGAGCACTTCTCCTTTGCCGAGATAATCCATCCCACCTCACAGGTGTGACATATCAAGGTGCTGATTAGACAGCATGAACAATGCACTGGTGTGCCTTAGACTGCCCACAATAAAGGCCACTCTGAAATGTGCAGTTTAATCACACAGCACAATGCCACAGATGGCGCAACGTTTGAGGGAGCGTGCAATTGGCATGCTGACTGCAGTAATGTCTACCAGAGCTGTTGCCCGTGCAATAAATGTTCATTTATCTACCATAAGCCGACTCCAAAGGCGTTTTAGAAAATTTGTCAGTACATCCAACCCGCCTTACAACCGCAGACCACGTGTAACCACACCAGCCCAGGACCTCCACATCCAGCATCCTGTCTGCCATCTGCCCCGAACAGTGAAAACTGGGACTTATCAGCGAACAGAACGCCTCTCCAACGTGCCAGACGCCATTGAATGTGAGCATTTGCCCACTCAAGTCTGTTACGACGACGAACCGCAGTCAGGTCCAGACCCCGATGAGGACGACGAGCATTCAGATGAGCTTCCCTGAGACGGTTTCTGACAGTTTGTGCAGAAATTCTTTGGTTATGCAAACCGATTGTTGCTGCAGCTGTCCGGGTGGCTGGTCTCAGATGACCATGGAGGTGAACATGCTGGATGTGGAGGTCCTGGGCTGATGTGATTACACGTGGTCTGCAGGTGTGAGGCCAGTTGGATGTACTGCAAAATTCTCTGAAACGCCTTTGGAGACGGCTTATGGTAGAGAAATGAACATTCATTGCACGGGCAACAGCTCTGGTAGACATTCCTGCAGTCAGCATGCCAATTGCACGCTCCCTTAAACGTTGCGACATCTGTGGCATTGTGCTGTGTGATCCAACTGCACATTTCAGAGTGGCATTTATTGCAGACAATCTTTTTGATCAGTGTAAATATATATTTATGAAATAATGATATGAAATAATGTATTTCCCGCTCTCCTGTACATGAAAAGTGGTTGCCATTCCTACGCTTAATTACGGAGTGTTGGCAGTGTGGCGTGCAACATGGAGATGCAAGTAGGCGTGTATAGTAATACTGCTGTATATGCATTTACTGCAATCTCATTCATACAGATCTTTCTGGAGGTTCTCGAAACTTGAAATATGTGATGTAAAATAGTGTACCAGGGATAAATATATAGCTGGGATTGTTGGCAGCAGTTGTAAAACTATAGTCTATGGTGCTTCTTCTGTCTGGCTGATAACGGAGACCACTAGAATGTATTTTAACTTTAAACTAATGGTATTCAAGGCCCTGTCCACACTGCCGGCAGAAGCCATGACTGATCTGTTTTCCAAATAATCCAAACTTGAGACTGAGTGAACCCATGAAAGATTTTATTGGGGTCAGACGGGTCCTGGGAGAGGTGACGGCAACAATAGTGAAGCAGATTGCACTATTCTTGCTGCCAAAAACAGCGAGATGGCTTACAGAGGCTCCTAATGCAGATGTGAACAGGGCCATGGAATTTCGCTTTAGTTTCCCTTTAAATCCGATGCTGCGTCTGGAGAGCTCCATGCCAAAAATCAGAGAGTTACTGCAAAACACTGCTTGTCAAACTGTCACACTCATCGTCTTTGAGCTGTCACTCCCATAACGCAGATAATTTTAGTAATTTAGTTGCAAGGACCGTTTAGTGATTTAGTGTGCTGGAAAAAAACACAAATAAGAAGAGCGGGTGTCACAGTAGAGTATGGAGTGTGCAATGCTTTGTTACTGCAGGGATCAGGGTGGCAGTGGGCAGATAGATAGAAGAGTTTCCCACCCAAGACCTTTCTCTATTAACCAGAGTGAGAAGTGACTACAAAGTACAGCTCTGCCAGGACCAAACTTGTTGATGCATTACATTGGCAACGCATTTCCTTCAATGGACGGCATGTGATGGTTCATTTACTGCAGTGGAAACGACAACTTTCTGCTGCATCACCAAGTAATCAACAACTGATTGCCAGAGGATCTAGAAGTGGAGCCCACTGGGATCAACATATCCCCATTACATGTTAGGAGGTTGTCCACACTGGAGAGTCCCTTTAAGTAGAGGTTCGCATGTTCAGGTCCTGATGCAGCAGAAGATGAGGCTGAGGCATCTAAAAGGTGGTAAAAACATGACCATCTAATGCAAATACTGTTGTTTAGTTATAATTGTTCTCATTCTTAGAAGAAGTTCTAAGAAACTTCTGGGATGGGACGATGGAAAATACTGTGGCATGCCCTAGAAATCACAAATCTTTATGCTGCATGTTGTGAAAAGTCTTTTAAAATGGCATTCACTATTAGGTCAGATGGACTTCTGCACATCACAGCGGCCAGAATGCAACACAGCTGGTGCACGTGAATCCAAGGCTGCCACATATACAAAGCCGTTGGTTGCCTGTTGGGGCAATATAGGGAATATTGCATATTCTGCAGCTGAGTTATAATTTGCGTCTTTATATCAGTTTAGTTGTACTATGGCCCAGAATGTATAACTTGTATAACTTGAAGCTCCTAGGCCTCAACTTAAAACCTGCAGCTGGCCTCTTACCTATGTTTAGTACTAGTATCTTTCTTATTCGATTGTGCCTGAGATTTTGTAACACCAGGCCTGTGTGCATATGCTACCTCACCACCCCTATAGCATTTGGCAGACTTAAGAGAAAGGGCACCTGCAAATCAGGGTCAGTGGCATACTGATGTAGTGGAAGAAATCAAATTCCAATACATTTATAGTCAGAAAGTAGTTCTAATAGAATAAGGCCCCATTCACACAGGAGTACCAGTTTTGCGGTGCACGCATTGCGGATGAGTAAAGTATGAATGCAATCCATGTTGCATCTGCAATTTTTGCAAACCCATTGACTTCCATGGGTCCACGATCTGCATTTTGGGGACAAGTATAGGACATCTTCGTGGAAAGGACGTACAGATGTGGAAAGCACATGAATCATCTGTGTGCTTTCCGCATCCATATGTTCGTTCCGCAAAATCGGACCACAGACCAATTTAAAAAATGGGTCCGCAAATAAAATATGGACGGAACACGATTCACATCCATATTTTGCAGATTTGCGATTTGCAGATGACAAAACAGATACGGCTGTGTGCATGTGGCCTAATACTTCCTAGAGATCTGGCACTACAGTTACTCCAGTGACTTTACCTGTATCTGTAATAAGTTCTTTGTAGGCCGGCTTTACATTGGCATTCTTACTTACATTGTTCTGCTCCATTATCTAGTCCCATTTTCCAAATTATGCACTTTTCATTTCCCATCAAAAATGATAGCTCCAACATACGTGAAGGACACAGGACACATTTCTGTCGAACGTATCCATAGAAGAACAGGTCTACAATACAGTACGGTATATATATCTGGATACATCTTTCTTGGTTTCGACGTGTATGCCTCTGAGGTCGGCCAAAAAACTCTATACTTCACATCAACATAAACTATAGGCCGGTAAGTTTAACATCCGTCTTGGGTAAACTGTTTGAAGGTTTTGTAAGAGATGCTATCTTAGAGTATCTCAATGAAAATAAGCAAATAACGCCATATCAGCATGGCTTCGTGAGGGAGCGGTCATGTCAAACTAATTTAATCAGTTTCTATGAGGAAGTAAGTTCTAGACTTGACAGCGGCGAATCAATGGATGTCGTATATCTGGACTTCTCCAAAGCATTTGACACTGTACCACATAAAAGGTTAGTATATAAAATGAGGATGCTCAGACTGAGAGAAAATGTCTGTATGTGGGTAAGTAACTGGCTGAGTAACAGAAAACAGAGGGGGGTTATTAACGGTAGATACTCAGATTGGGTCACTGTCACTAGTGGGGTACCTCAGGGGTCAGTATTGGGCCCTATTCTCTTCCATATATTTATTAATGATTTTGTAGAAGACTTTCACAGCAAAATATACATTTTTGCAGATGACTCTAAACTGTGTAAAGTGATTGACACGGAGGAGGACAATTTACTGCTACAGAGGGATCTGTATAGATTGGAGGCTTGGGCAGAGAAGCGGCAGATGAGGTTTAACACTGACAAATGCAAGGTTATGCACATGGGAAGGAATAATGCAAGTCACCTTACATACTAAATGGTAAAACACTGGGTAACACTGACATGGAAAAGGACCTAGGAGTTTTTGTGAACAGCAAACTAAGCTGTAGAAACCAGTGTCAGGCAGCTGCTGCCAAGGCTAATAAGATAATGGGTTGCATCAAAAGGGGCATAGATGCGCGTGATGAGAACATAGTCCTACCACTTTTCAAATCACTGGTCAGACCACACATGGAGGACTGTGCACAGTTCTGGTCTCCTGTGAACAAGGCAGACACAGTGGCGGATCCAGATCCTGGTCTCGGGAGGGGCACTTCCAGCGATCGTTACGCCACTGCTGCTATCACTACAGAACATACAGGGTAATACAGCGCCCCATACCTCTTACATCCAGTGACGTCTCCTTTGATGTTAATGTTCTCTACCCTCCTTTCAGACCAGACCACCTTTTTTCCACCATTTTTCGTCTCTGCAGTTTGACAAAAAAAAATAAAAAATCTTAGTTTACTACTTTTCCATCATCCTCCCATCTTTTAGACAAATCATCCTACTGCCCCCAATACTGTGCCGCTGTGCTCCCCAATACTATACTGCAGTAACAGATAAACCCCCTGATAATACTAGTACCACACAGAGCCCCCCATATAAAATACCCCTTCTTTGTGGCCTAGGTAGATGCCCCCATGGTGCCCCCCAATAATGTGCCAGTAAGAGATGCCCCCATAGGTGCCCCCCAATCATGTGCCAGTAACAAGTGCCTCTCCCCCATCATGTGCCAGTAACAAGTGCCTTTCCATGCCCCCCCCAATCATGTGTCAGTAACAAGTTCCTCCCCCCCCATCATGTGCCAGTAACAAGTGCCTCTCTCCTCCCCCTCCCCCCATCATGTGCCATTGTCCCATATTAAAATAAAAAGACACTTATACTTACCTCCATGGCAGCAATGTGAAGCAGGCCTCTTCCGGCCTGTGTCCCGCGCTGTACGGCTCAAGTCGGTGCAATGACGTCATCGCACCGCCTGCACCAACCTCTGACAGGCTTTGGGCCATGTGCCGGCAGCCTATCAGAGGAACAGGGAAGGGAGACGCCGCAGGACAGCCATCTGTATCGCTTTCCCGAGGACGGTGATACAGATGACTATAGAGATGATCACTTCCACAATGGAAGCGCTCTTCTCCCTATTCCCTGAAGCCCCCGCAACTGCTGCCCACATTCTCGGGGGGGGGGGGGGGGGACTGCCCCCCCGGATCAGCCAGTGGGCAGACATAGCAGAGCTGGAGAGGGTTCAGAGGAGGGCAACTAAAGTAATAACTGGAATGAGGGATCTACAATACCCTAAAAGATTATCAAAATTAGGGTTATTCACTTTAGAAAAATACGACTGAGCGGAGATCTTATTACTATTTGATAAATATATCAGGGGTCCGTACAGAGATCACTCCCATCATCTATTTATCCCCAGGACTGTGACTGTGACAGGGGACATCCTCTGCGTCTGGAGGAAAGAAGGTTTGTACACAGACATAGAGGAGGATTCTTTACGGTAAAAGCAGTGAGACTATGGAGCTCTCGGCCTGAGGAGGTGGTGATGGCGAGTTCACTAAAAGAGTTCAAGAGGAGACTGGATATATTTCTGGAGTGTAATAATATTACAGGCTATAGCAACTAGAGATGGGTCGTTGATCCATGGAGTGAAGGTCTGATTTGAGGCTGGGGGTTCTGATGGGGTCTGATCTGATGCTGAGGGGTCTGATCTGAGGCTGTGGGTTCTGATGGGGTCTGATCTGGTGCTGGGGGGGGTCTGATCTGAGGCTTAGGGGTCTGATAGGAGCTGATCTGAGGCTAGGGAGGGTCTTATCTGAAGCTGGGAGTCTGATGGGGGCTGATCTGAGGCTAGGAAAAGTCTGATGGGGGCTGATCTGAGGCTGTGAAGTCTGATGTGGTGTGATTTGAAGCTGGGGGTCTGATCTGAGGCTGGGAGGTCTGATAGGGTGTGATTTGAAGCTGGGGGTCTGATCTGAGGCTGTGAGGTCTGATAGGGTCTGATCTGAGACTAGGGAGGGTCTGATGGGAGTCTTATCAGAGGCTGAAGAAGGCTGTGGGGTCTGAAAGGACGCTGATGGAGGTGGGAGGGGGCAGGTCTGAGACTGAGAAAAGGGACAAAGGCAGGGACAGTTGCGAAGGAGGAGGCAGGGACAGTGGCAGAGTGAAAGGCGGGTGACCCCCCCCCCCTCTTTGGACCCCCCTGGGATTAGCTTGGCTTCCATGCCAAATGAAGAACTAAATAAATAACATTCTGAACTTAAAAATTAGACTGCTTTGTTTGTTCAAAATGGCGCCAGTACTATATGTAATATATATAGTGCGGGCGCTATCTTGTGCTGCAAAAATACAGCGCTCTACATTTTTTTTAAATTCAAGTGCAATATCTGTAACTTACCCCTAAGTCAAATATATGTTTGACCAAATATAGCAGTCAAATTTTTAAGTTGAAAATTTTGTATGGCCCCCGAACGATGTTACAAATATCCAAATGGCCCTCGGCAGCAAAAAGGTTGCCCACCTCTGCTTTCGACGGTAGAGTCCTGACCAAATTTTCTCCCCCCAGTAGAGAAGGGGATGATCCCAACTGGGCCCCCTCTTGCCCTGGGGCCCTATGATAGTTATGCCCTTGCCATTTTTATGTGCTAAGATTATAGTAAATGTACCAGGTGATTTCACAGACATTGCCTTCATGCTAGAAGGATAATAGAATTCCTTAGCATTAAGGTGAGGTGCCAACTCGGTGCTCTCAGCTGGTACTATTCACTGTTTGTGGTAATGATGATGAGTTTTATTCTCCTAGTGCTAATGGGTCATTTAAAGCTTGATAGATGACCTGAATTTACATGCGCCATTAATTGTATACTACTTCCTATACTCATTGCAGCGTTAGTATCAGCCTACAGATGAGGTGTATCATCACTCACTGACTGTATGTCTTACAAGTGACATGCAAGCATAAATCTGCAGGACTGCTGCAAACAAACGTGAGAACGTTCTGGGTGCTATGGCGAAGCTGTAAGGGGTGCAAAGGTTGCAGAACCACCAAGGCACTTTCAGCTAGGTTTTCTTTCTCACAGGGCATAGATCAAAGAGTTTGGCCGGAGCTTAAATATTGATGACCTATCCCCAGGATCGGTAAAGGTCTGACTTCCGAGACCCCTGTGATCTCCTCCTCGGTCTGTGACATCACTGTCATTGGTCTAATGGCCTTTCTGCATCTCAGTCCCATTTAAATGAATGTGATTGAGCTGCAATACCAAGCACAGTCACTATACGATGCACGGCACCGTGCTTAGTATACTATGAATGGGCCGCAGTGCTCATCCCCCTCCAAGCAATTGATCGGTGAGGGTGCTGGGATTCGGACCTCCACTGATGTGATGTTGATGACCATATTACACAGCCTGATTCTGTAGACGATGGTCGGGAAGGAAGCGTTCCTTCCCGGTAATCCACTGCTGGTCCTCATGCTGTCTAGTTGTTTGCTGGCAGCAGATCGTGATTAGACAGCACAATCTTCCACCGGCAAGCGCTGATTTTTAAGCTTGTTTAAAAATCACAATTGCCCGATGGACAATTGACTCGTTTATCGGGCAATCAACGCCAGTATTAGAGCTGGCGCTGGCGTTAACGATGAACTGGCCGAGATTTCACCAGTCTAATACACCCTTTATCCTGAGGTCATCAATATGATAAGTCTTGGGCAACCCCTTTAATTATGCTTCCTTAGCCCTGTATCTGCCCAAGCAAAATGGCTTATTGGCAACCCTGGCACCTAGCACATGCCCTGACAGCCCAATCATCGAACTATACCCTTGCTTAAAGGAGTCCACAGACCCATCTACCACATAAGATTTATGGCAGTTCAAAGGTATGATGGCATATCATGATAAAGTCACAATGATATAATAATTGTAGATAGACCTTTCGGATTTACAAAAGTGTTCTTCATTTTTACAATGTTTATAAATTCCATATAGTATGATGTCAGGACACACATTGGAATGACATTCGGGAACGTGACTGTATGGGACACCCATGAATGAAAAAAGTAGGGATTTTCTTAGCTGTTCTGCTCAGTAAAGAAAGTCCAATGGATCCGAATTAGGTTCCAAGTAGATTTATTTGGTGTGCCTAGGGTCTGCACATGAGACTCTAGAAGTGTTATTATATGGTGAATGCATGTAGCTGTCAAAACAGGCATGTGAGGAGTGATGACAGGTCCTCTTTAAATACTCTTAAAGGTACCAGAATTGGAGCTGGGTCAAAAAGAAAGTGGTCAGTATCACTCTGTCCCTCTATTGCATGGGTGGGGAACCTCTGGCCTGCGGGCTACATACGACCCCCGGGATCAATTCATGTGGCCCCCGGCCCTCTGCCAGAGTATATAGTGAAAAATGCTATGCATTAGGGAAGCGGGGTTATTAGCATGCGGGAGGCAAGGGAGGTGAGAACAGTACTGCACTGGCTGTCCTCACCTTCCATGTTTTTTTTCCTGGACCGGCTCTGTGTCTTGACATGCACTATGACCTGACGCTGTGTGCTGTCAGGTCACAGTACAGTGGGGCAGCAAGAAGACCAGGGAGAGTAAGTGAATCTGCCGAGTGTCAGCGCTGTCAGGAGCTGGAGAGGTAAGTTTTTTATTTTTTTTTAATCGTCTGATCTAAGGTCTGATTGGATGCTGGGGGTTCTGATAGGGGCTGATCTGAGGCTAATTGAAGGTGGGGAAGGTCTGATGGGGTCTAAACTGATGGAGTCTGATCTGAGGCTGGGGAGGGTCTGATAAAGGTCTGATCTGAGGCTGGGAAAGTCTGATGTTGGCTGATCTAAAGCTAGGGAGGGTCTGATAAAGGTCTGATTTGAGGCTGGGAAAGTCTGACTGAGGCTGGGAGGCTGGGGATCTAAGGCTAGGGAAGGTCTGGAGGGGGTGTGACCTGAGGCTGGGAGGTCTGATGGGAGTGTGATCTGAGGGTGGGGGGCCTGATGGGGGTCTGATCTAAGGCTGGGGAGGGCCTGATCTGAGGATGGGGTTCTGATCTGAGGCTGGGAGGTCTGATAGGAGCTGATCTGAGACTAGGCAGGGTCTGATGCGGGTCTGATCTGAGGCTGAGAGGTCTGATGGGAGTCTGATCTGAGGCTGATGAAGGCTGGGGGTTCTGAAAGGAGGCTGATGGAGGTGGGGGGGCAGATCTGAGACTGAGAAAGGAACAAAGGCAGGGACAGTTGCGAAGCAAGAGGCAGGGACAGTGGCAGAGTGAAAGGTGGGTGAACCCCTCTCTGGACCCCTCTGGGATTAGCTTGGCTGCCAATAATGCCACATAAAGAACTAAATAAATAACATTCTGAACTTAAAAATTAGACTGCTATGTTTGGTCAAAATGGAGCCTGTACTGTAATACATATAATGTAGGCGCCATTTTGTGCTGCAAAAATACAGCGCTCTAGATTTTTTAAAATTAAAGCGCAATTTCTGTAACTTATCCCTAAGTCCATTATATGTTTGACCAAATATAGCAGTCAAATTTTTAAGTTTATAATTTTGTATGGCCCCCGAACAATGTTACAAGCATTCAAATGGCCCTTGGCAGCAGAAAGGTTCCCCAACTCAGCTCTATTGGTACAAAGCATGGAAACATAAAAACGCACATTCATGATGAACTCTAAGCAACAGCAGTGTTTTTTGCATCCCATTTCATCCATATGAGTTGAATTATTTATGCTTATTTATACAGCTTTTAGTATTTGTCAGCTCAGCTTTGCATATTTTTTTATATGTATTTATATGTTCCCATGCCTTGTTCCTATAGAGCAGGAGGGACAGAGTTTCCCTTCTTTTGACTTGTTGCCCCTTCTCCAGTTTTGACGTATTTGAAAGGGTTGTCTCATCTGAGACATTGGTGGCATATTACTAAGATTTGTCACCTCTGGGACCCACACCTATGTTCCTGAACAGGACCCCTAAAGTGAGTGGAGAGCAGCCTTGCATGCATGCCAACCCTCCATTCATTTCTATGGGACTTCTGAAAATAGCAGAGCACTAGCTCCGCTATCTCCCACGTTCTCATAAAAGTGAATGGAGTGATGGCTGCACTTGTTGCAGTTTGCTGTCCATTAATTCCTATGCGACTGGCGAAATAGCAGAGCACTGATTTGCGATCTTCAGCGCTCCAAAAGCAATGAATGGAGCGCTGGCTTAGAATAGGCGGTACGCTTTCCATTAGTTTCTATGGGGCTGCCGAAAATAGCCAAGAATGCTCCCTTGTCTATTTTTATAAGTACCATAGAAATGATTGGAGAGCACGCCGACCATGTGCGGTGCACTCTCCTTCACTTTTGGGGGTCCTTTCTGGAGATCGGTGCAGGTCTTAGCGGAAGGACTGCACCTATCCTACTTTGCTTGCATATCCTAGTGATATGCCATCAAAGTCCCAGATGACACAACCCCTTTAAAGGGAATCTGTCACCTGCATACTAGCAAAAATTTTTTTTCATGAATCCATGTTTAATAAATTACCTTTTTTCCATATGTGTTCATGTTTTTCCTTTGTGCCTTGTCATTTCTTCTAAAAACCGCTTTTTCTGATATGCAAATGAAGCTGTAAGGAGCCCAGAGGGGCGTTTCTCCTTTACCAAGGTGCCGTGCCCGCCTAAATTTTAAAAAGAAGAACGCCTCTAATCTCTAAAATCGCATCCCAGAGGCGAGGCTAAATACTCCGCCCCCCCCCCCCAGCTCCTCTCTGTGCGGCAAATATCCCCGCTCTGGCTCTCGCCTGCATCCCCAAATCCCGCGCCTGTGTCCCGCTCGGTACTCTGCTCAGGCGGCGCGATGACATCATTGCGCCGCCTGAACCGCTCTAATAGGCTGCCGGCACAAGGCAGAGGAGCAGGGGAGGGAGACGCCTCTCCCTCCACTGCCGCACAGCACAGCGATCTGTATCGCTGTCCAGAGGACGGTGATACAGATCACTATGGAGATGAACGCTTCCACAGTGGAAGCGTTCATCTCCTGTCACCTGGAGCCCCCCTTTACGGAGCCTCGCGCTATTTGAGAAACGCTGCCTTAAGGGGAGAAAAATTAAAGTAAAAAATTCAAAAATGTTTAAAAATAAGGGTACAGTCACACAACCGAATGTGTTTTGTGGTTCGCAAATTGCTGTGTGCAATATTATTTTGCAGAACGGAACAGCTGGCCCATAACAGAACAGTCCTATCCTTGTCTGTAATGCAGACAATGAAAGAACATGTTCTATTTTTTTGCGGGACAGACATCAGACATACGGACACGGAGTACACAAGGAGTCATTTCCGTTTTTTCTGCGGCCCCATTGAAGTGAATGGTTCTGTATACAGGCTGCAAAAAAACGGAACTGACATGGACATAAAAATACGTTTACATGCATGAGCCCTAAGAAAAAAACACAAATATATTAAAAATTCAAATCAACCCTTTATAATAATAAAAACAATAAAAATATACATACTCAATATCAACACAGCCAAAAATGTCAGAACTATTAAAACGTATTTGTAATACATGGTGAATGCCGGAACAGAAAAAAATAAAAATGGATAATGATAAAATATAATGGGTGATTTGTCATTGTTTTGGTCACCTTGCCCTACAAAATAAATTGAATAAAAAAATGATCAAAAAGTCATATGTGCCCCAAAATAAAACCACCAATAAAAAACTACAGCTTGCCCTAAAAAACTACAGCTTGCCTTGAAGGCAGAGATATAAAAAAGAGTTATGGGCGTCAGAATATAGTGATGCAAAAAAAAAAAATGTCAAAAATGTAAAAACATAAAAAACCTTGTACGTTTGGTATTGCCAGAATCGTACTGACCCACAGAATAATGTTTTATCATATTGTTTTTTCGCAAACCATAAACGGAAAAAAAAAAACAATGCTGGGATTGTGTTTTTTAGTTCAATTTCACCCCACGTATTTTTTTTTCCTGTTTTCCATTAAAAAAGATATGATACATTAAATATTGTTATTAAAAATACAATTTATCCCACAAAAAATATGCCTTCACATGACTATGTGAACTGAAAAGTAAAAAAGTTATGGTTCTTGGAAAACGGGTAGAAAAAAAAACTAAAAATAGGCTGTGTCCTGAAAATTTCAGAGTAATTTCTTTTTTTGATGCTGTAAACAATCTTCGCTCTTTTACCTCTAATTGTGTCTATTATTTCATTCTGTATCTAAAGTTGACTTTCATGTATTATTACAAGTGACTACTGGAAATTGAAGAGCCGCTCCTGGTAATTTCCAATGAATCATCATCAAAAGTAGAATAATCCTGTGTATAAACTAAAGAATACTCACTCATTTATACTATTATGCTGCATCTAAGAAAAAAGAGTCTGAGTCAAGAAAATCTTTTAACGCTACCTGCACACAGGTGAAAATTTCCAAACACAATTCCCGAGCTGATATTTCTGCATTTCCACACCAAATCCACACCAAAATCTGCAGGTGTTAGTTGGATTAGCGGATTTTGTTGACCCCCCCCCCCATCTAACCTTGTGCATTGCAAACGGTAAAATCCGCCAAAACAACTGACATGCAGCAGATTTCAAAATCCACACGGCAGGTCAAATTCTGCACTGAAAAAATACACAAGGGGGCCATTTGTAGGGGGGGGGGTCATTTATGTAGGACCTGTGCCTCTACATAACTTAGGCGCATGAAGCTGCAGCGGACAAGGACTAAGGCCGGCGTCTACATCCCCAAAGTATACATGAGATCTGTCAGTTCTTAGGTCTCTTTCACACGAGCGTGTCCGGATTAGGTCCGGATGCGTTGCGGATGCGTTCAGTAAAAACTGTGCGATTTCACAGGCAAAGCCATTCAGTTTTGCCTGCGATTGCGTTCAGTTGTTCAGTTTTTTCCGCGCGGGTGCAATGCGTTTTGATGCGTTTTTCACGCGCGTGATAAAAAACTGAAGGTTTACAAACAACATCTCCTAGCAACCATCAGTGAAAAACACATCGCACCCGCACTTGCTTGCGGATGCAATGCGATTTTCAAGCAGCCCCATTCACTTCTATGGGGCCTGCGTTGCGTGAAAAATGCAGAATATAGAACATGCTGCGATTTTCACGCAACGCAGAAGTGATGCGTGAAAAACAACGCTCATGTACACAGACCCATTAAAATGAATGGGTCAGGATTCAGTGCGGGTGCAATGCGTTCACGTCACGCATTGCACCCGCGCGGAAAACTCGCTCGTGTGAAAGGGGCCTTACTCACTTTGCTGGTACTATATTACACTGTAGTTTTTCTGCACAAAAAGCTGCGCAGAAAAGCAAGTGTAATCTGCAACATGTGCATGTTCTCTAAGTACAATGATCCCTTGAGAATTGCTGGCATTCCCTTGGCGAGGGTCCTATGGATCATGACCATATAGACTAGAGGTTGTCATAAAGTGGTGTCATGAACTGACCAGTACTGTGTAAATAAATACTTCATTGGCAAGACCCTGTAAATATATCTAGTACAATGGTATATGCCCTGTGAATGTCCAGCTGTTACAAAACTTACTCACTCACAGCCTCTGACTTTTTGGGCACGTTGGGAGTTGTAGTTCCACAACAGCTGGAGAGCCACTGGTTGGGGAAGAGTATTTATACAATGGACAAGTTGAGTTGTGATGCTAAATGATGACGATCTAGAGGAAGCAGACTGGGAGAACTGCTGAGATGTACATAGCAGGACTTGTGCTGTAAAATTGTGGGATGGTCCTTCTCTAAATTCTCGATCATCTTGCAGCCCTCCAGCTGTTGCAAAACTACAACTCCCAGCATGCCCTAATAGATGTAGGCTGCCCAGGCATGCTGGGAGTGGTAGTTTTGCAACAGCTGAAGGGCCGCAGGTTGAGCATCCCTGTTCTAGATGTTGTTAATAGTCTACCATTCTCTTATTCCTTAGTAGCTTTTATTTAACATCTTTTGATGCATAAAAGTCATAAATAACACAAGAAGAATTAAAAGGAATTCAGTGTTGATGGCCTATCCTCAAGACAGGTCATCAGTATCTGATTGATGAGGGTCCGACTGCTGGCACTTCTGCCGATCTAGTGAGTGCTGTGGCCTCCTCCCAGCTTACCAAGCACAGTGCCATACATTGTGTTGCGGCTGTGCTTGCTATTGCAGCCCATGCCCGTTCACTTGAATGGGACAGAGCTGCATATAGTCCATGTGACTGATGAACGCAACATCACCAACCTAGGAAATGGCCACAGCACTCACCAAAGCACCACAACCTCTTCAAATATCTGATAAGCGTGGGTGCCGGGAGTCAGACCCCACTAATCTGATATCGATGGCCTATCCTGAGGATAAGTCAACAATATTGTACACCTGGAAAACTCCTTTAAACAGGCAGGAGAAAATTTCAGACCTCAGTAAACAAAAGGAAGCATACCAAGGTAGACTATGTGCCTCCTATGGGTCCCTTAGAGAGAGGAGGCCCAGCAACTTTTGGCCCCATCACCTTGGCTATTGGGTGGTGGGATATTTAGAACTTCTCTCATTACAAGACCTGCTTTGTTGGAAACCAAGTGGCCCAAGGGTCATGAAAAAGAGTGGAGGGGAAAGAAACACCAGACTCTTCTGGTTGTACTGGTTGACAAAAATCAAGGCACCAGAATCTGTCCATTTTGACCCTTGCTATGGGCTCCTTCTCGTCTATGTACAGCACTAGTAGTGGAAGGTAAAATTCTACATTTTACCACCTCTAACCACCGACAGTTCAGGACTTTCTGGGAGTACGACGGTTTACAGCACGAGTAAGACAGAAATATATTGTAAGATTGATCAGCAATAAACTGAATTCCATTTTCCAGGCTTAGGTGAAATATGGTGACCTGCATGTTTTCCATTAAATCATGGACGGCATATATTGGGAACTGCACTTACATGATTGCATTTTTCTGAATTATTTGTGCAGACAAAACATTGCAATACTATTGCTGACATGCATTATGTAAGAACTGGATTTTTAAAGGATTATTTTTTGTCATTGTGACACTTGCATCACTGGATACTTCAGGAAATAACAGGCTAAAAATACATGAAAGGGAATGTGTCACCACGATCTTGAACTATTACCTGCAGTAATATGTAATACAAGGAGTCCATATTGCCATTTTTATTTAACTACTTCCCCCTCCCTTACTGTTAGGGTTTAAAGGGGTTCTCCGGTAATACTGAGCTTTTACCAAGTGATCACAGCCTGCCTCTCCACACAGAAGATTCATACCTGCTCTCGACACTCCTGCCTCCTCTGTGTCCATTCCAGTCCCCTGCTTGTTTTCTTCCGGCGCTGCATGGACATGGTCACATGCTTCACTGCAGTCAATGACTGGCCTCAGTGGTGACATGCACATCACTTCTGAAGCTATTAATTGCCTGCAGAGGAGCATGTGACCATGAAGAAATCAGGCCAGGGACTGGAACATGGATACAGCAGAGGCAGTGCAGAGGAATGGAGCGGCCGAGAGCAGGTAAGTTTGAATCTTTTGTTTAGAGAGGCAGGCTGTGGGCACTTGGTAAAAGCCCATTATTCTGAGAGAACCCCTTTAAAGTTGTGCTGAAATACATTATCAGGACTCCTGTGCATGCGCACATGAATCCTCTACATTATTTTATCTGCAGATAGAAGTCCAGAATCTTCATTATTTTATCTGCAGATAGTAGTCCAGAATCTCCATTATATTACTGCAGATAGTAGTCCAGAATCTCTATTATATTACTGCAGATAGTAGTCCAGAATCTCTATTATATTACTGCAGATAGTAGTCCAGAATCTCTGTTATATTACTGCAGATAATAGTCCAGAATCTCCATTATTTTATCTGCAGATAGTAGTCCAGAATCTCCATTATATTACTGCAGATAGTAGTCCAGAATCTCCTTTATATTACTGCAGATAATAGTAGTCCAGAATCTCCATTATATTACTGCAGATAATAGTCCAGAATCTCCATTATATTACTGCAGATAATAGTCCAGAATCTCCACTATATTACTGCAGATAGTAGTCCAGAATCTCCACTATATTACTGCAGATAGTAGTCCAGAATCTCCATTATATTACTGCAGATAGTAGTCCAGAATCTCAATTATATTACTGCAGATAGTAGTCCAGAATCTCCATTGTATTACTGCAGATAGTAGTCCAGAATCTCCTTTATATTACTGCAGATAATAGTCCAGAATCTCCATTATATTACTGCAGATAGTAGTCCAGAATCTCCATTATATTACTGCAGATAGTAGTCCAGAATCTCCATTATATTACTGCAGATAGTAGTCCAGAATCTCCATTATATTACTGCAGATAGTAGTCCAGAATCTCCACTATATTACTGCAGATAGTAGTCCAGAATCTCCATTATTTTATCTGCAGATAGTAGTCCAGAATCTCCTTTATATTACTGCAGATGGAGGCAATATGGACAATCACAATACATTAGTAAGTGCCTTGTACTAAGTAGTATATTTTTTCATAGCTTTTTGTCCCAATCACTTTTAAGTGGAATTTTTTAGAACACAATTTCTTAATAGACTGTTATATCTGAGACAGATAACCAGATATGAAAAATAAAATCCTCTTAGTGCCGGTTAGTGCATCACATCCCAGCACAGGAGTGCCTAATGCATATTCAATTCCCTTTCCTTCATAACCCTAGGAGAGCTAAAGGATGTCATGTCCTGTGGGCCAGTTAACCCTTACTTTACTAACTGCAATGTATGTGGAAATGGTGGATGAAGGTGGCAAACCAACTATTGCTCCTTGTGGGTACTATATGTGACCTTGAGTACTGGATCACTTCTCCAAAAGTTATCATTCACCACAATTCATGAATGGCATGTGTCACTCCAAGGCCTCATGCACACAGTCGTTGTGCGGCTGTTCCGTGCATTGGGGACCACAATTTGCGGTCCCCAATGCACGGCAACATCCGTGCAGCAGCCGGGACGGATAAGACCCATTCAACCTGAGTAGGTTCGGGATCCGTCTGCACCGTAAAAAATAGAGCATGTTGCGGTTCGGAGGCGCGGACAGAAACACCACCTCTGTAGTGCTTCCATGGGCTTCCGATCCATGTTTCCGTTCCAAACCGCATCTTCCGGATTGCGGACTCATTCAAGTGAAAGGGTCCATATCCGTGATGCGGGATGCATATAGCCAGTGCCCGTGTATTGCGGACCCGCTGTACGAGGGCCGGAATATGGCCACGGCCGGGCAACGGCCGTGTGCATGAGGCCTAAGAGCCAATTTAAGGATGCTCATATTGAACATTTTTTTCCCTCCCATCTGTCCTCCTGCCAGCCTGAATCCTCAGGACAATAGCTATCTACTCCTATTACTCCACTGCCATCTGCTTTCCTGAATGGCGCTGCCTACAGATGTGGTGACCCCCCCATTGCATCGTTGTGTTTTATTCAAATTTTTCTAAGGGCTCATGCACACGAACTTATTCTTTTTCCGTGTACGTTTTGTTTTCTTTGCAGCCCATATGGGGGAACAATGGGGCTACAAAAAAACGGAAATGACTCAAAAAATAGAACATGTCCTATTATTGTCCTCATTACAGACAAGGCTAGGACTGTTCTGTTAGGGGCCGGCCGTTCCGTTCTGCAAAATGCGGAATGTACATTGGCGGTATCCGTGTTTTGCGGATCCGCAATTTGCGGACCACAAACCATCCAACGGTCGTGTGCATGAGCCCTAAATATGTGTCTTTAATATTCACATTCACCTTCCTTTTGGAGGAGACCACTGCATTGTTTTTATGCATAAACGATTTTCTGCTTCTCCCAGCAACCAGAATGTGCTTCGTATTGTCTTCACTTATGTTTTTTTCCATTCATTGCCGCATTCCCAGTAGACCTCTTGACTGGGAAGAAGCCTATACAAATGAAGGTTTTTTTTTTAAGCCCAGAGCTGCCTGACTGCTATTAGAAGAAATCTTACCTGACCTGTGTAACACAGTACTATACGTCTCTCATCAATCACCATGCAGCTTAACTCCTTAATGGTATCAGATGCATTCCCCAAGTGTCACTTGCTATCAGCATCAAGCTTTGTGAGTCATTGGTTATTGCGAGAATATTTTTAGTCCATCCATGAACATTTTATTTCTTAAAGGACAGGTAACACATATTTTCATAGCATAATGGAGAGTAAATGTGATTCTGGTTTTTGAAGATTGCATCGGAAATCTGGAAATTTATATCTTCGGGCTCATGCATACGACCATATGTATTTTGCCGTCCACAAAAAACGGATCCACAAAAAATACGGATGACGTCTGTGTGCATTTTGTATTTTGCGGAATGGAACAGCTGGCCCCTAATAGAACGGTCCTATCCTTGTCCGTAATGCGGACAATAATAGGACGTTCTATTTTTTTTCAGAACAGACATATGGAAACGGAACTTTTGTTTTTTTTGCAGACCCATTGAAATGAATGGTTCCGCATACGGTCCGCAAAAAAATGGACCGGATACGGAAAGAAAATACGTTCGTCTTCATGAGGCCTTAGGGCTCATGGACACGACCGTATGTATTTTGTGGTCTGCAAAAAAAGAATACAGATGACATACGTGCGTATTTTACGTGCGTATTTTGCGTATACGGTCCCCCCAAAAAACGGAACGGACACAGAAAAAAAAATACTTTTGTGCACATGAGCTCTTTATTATTTAATAAGTCCTTAGAATATGATTGGTGAGGAGTCGACTCCTGGACCCCCACCGTTTAGCAGAATCTAGTGATACTGCACCTAAGGCCTTTGCACTGTTAAAGGTGTTGTCTCCTAACCCTGCTGTATGTGACAGGTTAGCGCTCTGCTGGGCTTTACTTCAGGTCAGTACCTGAAAACAGGATTCAGATGTATACCATGATGGATCCATTTACTTTAAAAGGATTCTGTCAGCAGATTTGTACCTATAAAACTGGCTGACCTGTTACATGTGCAATTGGTGAGGAAAATGATGTGTTTATATATGCAAATGAGTCTCTAGGAGCAACAGGGGCGTTGCCATTACACCTAGAGGCTCTGCTCTTTTTGCCACTGCCGTGCCCTCTGCACTTTGATTGACAGGGCCTGGCAGTGTAAATGTCATTACACACTCAGGTAGCTGAGTGCTGTACTCCGCATTCTCCAGCAGAATAAATGGAGCAGCAGTGTGTATGTGTAACTGTTGCTCAGGCAGGGACTCTGGACCACCTGTTTTTATGATCAAGGGCCACTTCGATCACTGTGGACAGGCGATAAGTTATTTCGGGGGCACATCCCCTTTAAGTAGGACCTGTCACCTCTCCTGACTTGTCTGTTTTACTAACTATTTGCATTCTCCATGTAGTAACAATTCTGAAGAATCTATTCTTATGACTCTATGTTGTGCCATTCCTTTATTATTCCTGCTAGAAGTTTAAAAATAAATTGCCAGCAGTCTGCAGTAAAGGTACTGCTAGGTGCTACCAGTAACGGGTGTGTTCGATCACTGCTGTTGGTGTCAGACTGTTCAGGGACACCCCGCCCCCAACTGATAACACCCCTCTGTACCTTTACTGCAATCTGCTGGCAATTCATTCATAAATTCTAGTAGAAATAACAAAGTAATGGCACAACATGGAGTCATAAGATTAGATGCTGGTGGATGAGGAATAAAGGAAGCACTTGTTGTTGGAGAACCCTTGAATATTCGGCGTGTGGAAAAGTTTCCTGTACTTACAATATTTTGTTCAGGCACAGCTCTTGTAATGAAAGGTTTTTGCAGATTTGATGTATCATGCCGCCATGCCTTCGTACTTTTGCATTAAACAGCTAATTTTTAATGACTCATGAGAATGCCGTAATTGGATAACTGTCCCTGATACCGCTTTCTGTTGTCATGGGACGTAACAGAAATAAATCCAGCTAGGCAGAAGCTACTTTGGCACATTTGCCACTAGCAATTTTCATTTGGTGGCTTCTGGATATGTGCTCAGAATAGAAGTTTATTTATATCATGTATAATGGAGTGGCACACATGTACTGTACCTATATCAAGGACACGTGAAATAAAGTGATGGGATGAGCCATTCTAGCAGACATACAAGAAACAGGAAATCAAAATAACCCTTTCAAAGGGAATCTGTCACCAAGAAGTTCCCTGACCCTGTTAGACCAGGCACAATGGGGCACGCTTACTATAGTGTTTGCACCTGTTTTTAGTTAAAAAATGCTGTTTAAGGCCTCATGCACACGACCGTATGTGTTTGGCGGTCCGCAAATTGCGGATCCGCAAAAAAAAGGATGACATTCCGTATGGCATCCGTTTTTTTTTGCGGATCCGTTATTTTTGCAGATCCATTGTAATAATGCCTATCCTTGTCCGCAAACTAGAAAAAATAGGACATGCTCTATTTTTTTGCGGAACGGAAAAACGGACACACGGAAACGGAATGCACACGGAGTACCTTCAGTTTTTTTTGCGGACCCATTGAAATGAATGGTTCCGCATATGGTCCGCAAAAAAACCGGAATGGACACGGAAAGAAAATACGTTCGTGTGCATGAGGCCTAAGGCTACTTTCACATCTGTGGCATTGCAATCTGGCCGCCAGCTCTGGCGGAGCATGCCGGCAATCGGCCGAACACAAACCACAGAATGCAGCAGTTTGTGTCCGGCCGATTCCCGGCAATTTTGCAGGAATGCGGGATCTCCGCTGGGCCCCATTATACTTAAGAAGCTGGCGGGCATTCCAGCTGCATCCGGCAGTGCCAGATCCGGAGAACTGCAGCAGGCTGTTCTCTGCCAGAATACATGCCGCAGATGTGAAAGTAGCCTTAGGGCTCATGTACACGGCCATTGGCCAGCCGACCCGTGCAATGGACGGGCAACATCCGTGCGGATTCCGCAGACAGATCCAGAAACTTGAATGGGTCCGTGATCCGTCTGCACCGCAAAAAATATAGAACATGTTCTATTTTTTTTTTTGCGGTGCAGAGGCATGGACAGAAATCCCACAGAAGCACTCCGTAGTGCTTATGTGGGGTTCTGTGCATCCGTTCCGCACCGACCTTCTGGATTGTGGACCCATTCAAGTGAATTGGTCCGCATCCATGATGCGGTGAGCACACGGCCAGTGCCTCATATTGCGGACCCGCTCTTTGTGGGCCACAATACGGGCACGTCTGGGCAACGGCTGTGTGCATGAGCCCTTAGACCAGGGGTGCACAACCTGCGGCACGGGGGCCACATGCGGCCCTTGATACCATTTTGTGCGGCCCCCAACCATCTGGTAACAGACATGTATTTCTATGTCTTGTGGCTGCTCAAGTGCATTTTTCATGTGAGTCCTGGAAGTGTAACAAGATATTAATGGTATATAATGTGTGTTCAATATGCCATAAGTACAATATTGCAATATTCACATTCGACCCTCGTCATTGGTTCAGTCTGGCAATGTGGCCCCCAACCAGGAAACGTTGTGCATTCCTGCCTTAGACAGTCTAATTTTATTAGCCACATTTACTACTGAAAGTGCGCCTGTTTTGGAGCCTTTTTCACCTCGTTCAACTATTTTGAAGTTTTAGACTAATTCAAAAGTTTTTTTCAATCTATTTTTCTAGGTGCACCGTTTTTAGGCCCCTTGCAGTCGAGCGTGAGCGGATTAGGTCCGGATGCGTTGTGGATGCGTTCAGTGAAAACTGTGATATTTCGCAAGCAAGTACATTCAGTTTTGTTTGCGATCGCGTTCAGTTGTTCAGTTTTTATCGTGCGGGTACAATGCGATTTAATGTGTTTTGCACCCACGTGATAAAAAACTGAATGTTTACAAACAGCATCTCTTAGCAACCATCCGTGAAAAATGCATCGCATCCACACTTGCTTGCGGATGCGATTTGATTTTTACGCAGCCCCATTCACTTCTATGGGCCAGCGTTGCATGATAATCGCAAAATATAGAACATGCTGCGATTTTCACACAACGCACAAGTGATGCGTGAAAGCCATTGCTCATGTACACAGACCCATTGAAATGAATGGGTCCAGATTCCGTGCGGGCGCAATGCATTCGCATCAGGCATTGCACCCGCGTGGAATATTTGCTCGTGTGAAAGAGGCCTTACTCATGAATTAGGAGCAAAAACAGCCTAATTTTTACTCCACTTCAGGGCTGGCTTATTTTTATTTGACAGGTTTGAGTTATAAAGTGCCTTTTTTTGCAGTAAATGTCGCACTTTCCTGGAGACATGCACCTATTCTCCGCACAGATGCAACTATTTTTCATGCGCAAATGAATCACACCAGTCTAAGTGAATGTGAACCTGTCATACTGAAAAACAACCACCAGAGGTCAGACTAATAACAATACGACGAGTCTAATTCATCAACTGTTGTGCAACTTTTAATAAATACTCGGCAATAGAAAGACAGTGAATGAAATACGCCAGTCTAATTTTATGGCTAAAAGCAGCCGAGCTTGATAAATGTGCCCCAATACCTTGTAGGGCTAGCTCAGCTAAATGTGATACCATTAGCAATCTGTTCGTCCATTCTGGGGGAAAAAGTACTTATAACCCCTTAGTGACCGGCCTGCATTAAGCCTTAGTGACAAACAATTTTTTTCCTTTTTCGTCGTCATATTCCAAGAGCTAGAACTTTATTATTTTTCTGTCTATGTAGCTGCGTAAGGACTTGTTTTTTGCATTTGTAGTTTTTAATGGCACCATTTTAGGGTACATATAACTCACTGATTAACTTTTGTTAAGTCTTTCTTTAAAAACAGCAGTATTTGTACGTTATAAATTTTGTGGCGTTCATTTTTCAGCATAAATAACATGATATTTTTGTTTTTAAGGTTTACGACTTTTGCATAATAAAAACCCTTTTAAAAAAAAAGTAAAAATAGAAAATGTTTTTACATCGCCGCATCCCAAGACCCATAACTTTTGTACTTTTTTTTCTGTGGAGCTGTGTCAGGGCTTGATTTTTGCAGGAGGACTAATGTACAGTTTTGGGGGACATTACACTTTTTGATCATTTTTATTCAGTTTATTTGGTGGTGATTTTTTTAAGGTGTTCACCATGTGGGATAAATGAAAGGGGTTGTGTCACAAAGCATATTCTACATTTTTCAAACCAGCACCTGGATCTAAATAGTTTTGTATTTGCATGTAATTAAAAATGTAGTATAGCCATCAAGCTATTCTATAAAATCTTTCTCTGTTTGTTCTTTTACTCATTTTTTTCTGTCCGTCTCACTTTGCTGGTCGAACTTGCCTAGTTGAAATTTTAAACTGCAACCAGCTATATGTTCTGTTAGAAGTTGTGGCAGTTACAGGGATATCTCTGGACCCATGTGAGGTACAGGGCTGGTTCTAGCTTTGTTAGAAAGAGACTGTCATGTACTATATCAGGGATGGCCAGCCTGCGGCTCTCCAGCTGTTGTAAAACTACAACTCCCACCATGCCCTGCTGTAGGCTGATAGCTATTGTCACGGAAAGGGGGGGAAAGCGTGCACCCACTGTCTGCCACCCACGCCTCTGTCCCTACCTACTTGCACTTGCCCGTCCTAGGTAACGGAGCGCAACTGGGCGACGGTCCCTGACCTGGATAAGTGCGGAGGACAGGAGGGACGTGGACAAGCGGACAGAAGGAAGAAGTTAACAGACACTGCAGGAACAGTGAACACAACCAAAACAAGCCAAGGGTTCAAGCCGGGAGGTAGCCTAGTAACAGTAGGGGTCTCACTAAACGGAGTCAGATAACAAGCCGGAGTTCAAAACCAGGAGGTCACGTCAAATCCAAGGGGAAACAGAGAAGTCGTGATACAAGCCGGGTCAAACCAAGAAGTCACGTCAAATCCAAAGGAGCAGGCAGGAGCAAAACGGGGAGTCAAATACCGGTCAAAACCAAACACACACAGGAATAGTAGCAGCAGTAGCCCTTGACAGTAAATAATCACAGGCAACCTGTGGCCAGCAGATTGCCTGTATTTATAGTGGCAAGTGAGGGTCATGTGACGTGGCCAGCGTCACATGACCGACAGACAGACAGACCTAGGAGCAGGGAGCCTCCCAGCTAGCAAAGCCGCCCTGGGAAAGAGGCTGGGCACAGATCCTCGCTCCCGAAGCTAAGCAGCAGGTCTGCGGCTGATGGGAGACCGAAACCTTCGGCACTTTGTTACAGCTATAGTCAGTCTGGGCATGCTGGGAGTTTTAGTTTTGCAACAGCTGGAGAGCCGCAGGTTCGCCATCCCTGTACTATATGATGTCTGATTTAAATTTTTTCATAAATTATGACAGAACCCCTTTAAGTGAAAACTGTGTATTGTGGGTCGTTGGGTCGATGTCCACTTTAATGAAATCCTTATTGACTCAGGACACATGGCAGGAATACATTTCCATATTTCATATTAGGGCCCCATTCTGGGTTTTATATTGGGACCATCGGATCACTAGTTGCACTGCTATTTCAGCTTTCTTTCACCGAAGGCAAAGGTTCAGTTTGCTGCACTGATTTTATATCTAAATTCCCTGGTTTTAGGCAAAATGGTTTGCTGAAGCCCCCTGGCCTGCCTTCAGCTACTCCCCTGCATGGTACTAGTTCCTGACTGTCAAGCACAGGCACAAGACCGGAAGCGTCATGTCGCCAAACCTAATATTTAGGTTTGGATCTTTCTTTTTGCTTCTATTTGCTAACAGTTTTAATGGATTTACTGCATAAATATTAATCAGGTTTATAAAACATGAGAGACATGCTGAGGTACATTATAGATTCTGCTGCACAGCCCAAGTAGGTGATCCAGTCATCATCCTTGCAGAATCTCTATAGAAACTGTTCTGGGATATACACGATGACTCAATATGTAATTGTTATAAATGCAGTATGTCTTATTTCATGATTTCTACTGGAAAAGGTTTTCAATGAGTAATAGATGGATTTCAGTGAATAGAATTATATAGAAAATGTACAGTTTTCTGTCTGGTTTACCTTAGGCCAGGCCTTCTGCACTGAAAGAGTATGCTTTACAATCCACTGAATACGAATACATACATTACGTTTCTATAGTTATACATTATAGTTGTGTATACTGTGTTATACAATACATCGCCAGAAACATTTCTTCTAAGATACTTATTTCATATACCAGTATTTGTATTGGCGTCCATACCTTACAACGGCTCGTCAGTGTGCCAGCAGCCTAAACCGGCTTCATGTTTACTTATAGTTACCTAACTACCGCTAAGGGGCAAGATCAGAGCCAAACCATGCAGGGGTATTCCCACAGTGCATACAATTATACCCGGGTAACAAACAGCAAAAACATTGCGCGTGGAGCTTCTGCCACATGGATCTCACTTAGATCCAATGGACAAAAATGACAAAAAAAAACTAGGATGGTCCAGCATCCAGAAGACACTTCAAGGTTTATTGCAAATTATCAAAACCACCACATGAAGTTTCAATAGACATAAATGCTTACGCATTTCAGATGTATGCTTTGACCTTAGTCATAGCCAGTAAGGAGCCTTCATAATTTTATATTTTCCAATAAAGCTTGAGGAGTGTTTTTCCGAATGCTGGACCTTCCTCTCTATATCTATCTATCACGTATCTATCTATACATCTTTTTATCTATCCATTATCTATCTCATATCTATCTATCTATCTCATATCTATCTATCTATCTATCTATCTATCTATCTATCTATCTCATATCTATCTTCTATAACGTATCTATCTATACATCTTTTTATCTATCCATTATCTATCTCATATCTATCTATCTATCTAATATATATATATATATCTATCTATCTATCTCATATCTATCTATCTATCTATCTATCTATCTCATATCTATCTTCTATAACGTATCTATCTATACATCTTTTTATCTATCCATTATCTATCTCATATCTATCTATCTATCTAATATATATATATATCTATCTATCTATCTCATATCTATATCTATCATTTTGTGTGACTTTGATGGATTTTATATGATGAGACAATAAAGAAACATTTTTAATCCATAAGAAGCTGGATCCCATTTTTCCATTGGATACTTCATAAGGCCTAGTTCTGGTCTCTTCTCCGTGCTTCTTGGATTGAAAGTGGAGGTGAGAGCTGCAGCCATTTGAACAGTTTCTCAGAACATACACTTTATTACTTAACATTACCAGTGTTTGCTTTATACAGTTGTGTTCAAAATTATTCAACCCCCAATGCTGTAAAGGGTTTTAGGGAATTTAGTGTACATTTGTAATTGTGTTCAGAATGAAATCTTACAAGGACTTTTTAAAGAACCAAATGCAACTAAAATGACATCAATTGTTTTTGTAATACAGTATTAAATGTTTTTTTTGTGATTTCTTCATTGACACAATTATTCAACCCCTTAAAGACGACCACTCTTAGGAACAGAGGTTCATTCAAGTGTTTTCGATCAGGTATTGAAAACCCCTGTGGATGTCAAGGAGCAGCAATCAAGCATAATAAGCACCAATTAGGCAGATGTAAAATGACTGTGATACTCAGCTCCTTCTAGACATTTACTGGTGTGTTTACAGACATGGTGAAGTCAAGAGAATGGTCCAGGAAGACAAGAGAAGAGGTGATTTCTCTTCACAGGAAGGGCAATGGCTATAAGAAGATTGCAAAGATGTTAAACATACCAAGAGACACCATAGGAAGCATCATTCGCAAATTCAAGGCAAAGGGCACTGTTGAAACGCTACCTGGTCGTGGCAGAAAGAAGATGCTGACTTCGACTGCTGTGCGCTACCTGAAGCGCAAAGTGGAGAAAAGTCCCCGTGTGACTGCTGAGGAACTGAAAAAAGATTTGTCAGATGCGGTTACTGAAGTTTCAGCTCAGACAATAAGGCGCACACTGAAGGCCTCCATGCCAGAACTCCCAGGCGCACGCCCTTGCTGTCTCCAAAGAATAAGAAGAGTCGACTGCAGTATGCCAAAAGTCATGTGGACAAACCACAAAAGTTTTGGGATAGTGTTTTGTGGACTGATGAAACAAAATTAGAACTTTTTGAGCCCATGGATTAATGCTATGTTTGGAGGAGGAAGAACAAGGCCTATGAAGAAAAGAACACCTTGCCTACTGTGAAGCATGTTGGGGGGTCAATCATGCTTTGGGGCTGTTTTGCTTCTACAGGTACAGGGAAGCTTCAGCGTGTGCAAGGTACCATGAATTCTCTTCAGTACCAGGAGATATTGGATGAAAATGTGATGCAGTCCGTCACAAACCTGAGGTTTGGGAGACGTTGGACCTTTCAACAGGACAATGATCCCAAGCATACCTCCAAGTCCACTAGAGCATGGTTGCAGATTAAAGGCTGGAACATTAAGTGGCCATCGCAGTCACCAGACTTAAATCCGATTGAGAACCTCTGGGGGGACTTAAAGAAAGCAGTTGCAGCGCGCAAGCCTAAGAATGTGACTGAACCTGAAGGTACCCGTAGATCGCTACAAGATACTTGTGTCAAGCTATGCTTCACATTTAAAAGCTGTTATAACTGGAAAAGGATGTTGTACTAAGTACTAAGATTAAATGTCACTTGGGGGTTGAATAAAACGGATAATGATGTGAGCACAGAAAAGACATTTGTGGTTATTTCATTATAAATGTTATGTTATATTTGTCTGACTTACAAGGGCCTCTTTGATTTAATTGTAAACAAGATGACTGAAATGATCAAAATCAATGTCAAACTGGCCCAAACACTCAATTTCAGTGGGGGTTGAATAATTTTGAACACAACTGTACATAAAGGTAGCGCCATTCGACATCCTGCCTGTGGGTATATGGCTCACACAGGCATCAATCCGTTTCACAGGATACACCTTTTACTTTTAGTCTAAGGTCTCATGGCATTTGACCTACAGTGGTACGTTTCCCGTTATTTTCAACCCTCTTGCAAGCTGCTACCAGACTATAGTTAGCGCCTGCTACAAAGCAATGCAAATGAACGTGTCTTGCTTCATTTCTAAGTAACTGAATGCTGATTATTCTGGGTGTAACAATATCTAGTAGACCAGTAAAATCAATATTTGGTTATTCAGGCTTCTGTCTGTTAAAGAGCTGCAGGAAATACACGGGGGTGGAATCCTTTGTGACTTCCATGATATATTATTGAAATAAAATCCTCTTAAAGGGGTTATCCCATAAATAATGTTACAAATGAAAATCAAACATAATCTAGTACATAACAAATGCTAGAACCTGCCCTGTACCTCACATGGATCAAGAGATCTCCCCATTCATTACTCCGATTGTTCTGCTAGATTTATTTCAAGCTGTCAGCTTAGGGGGCATGTCCTTTCTCAGTAGTGTGTCCTTTCTGCTGCAGCTGGTGGCAGTAGAAGGATGGATCTGAGCATGTGCTTCCATCTCGGTGAGCAGGACAGAGAAAAAAAAAAACAGCAAACAGCAGGTGGCGCTATACTGATAGATTTCATTTACCTCCTCAGTAGCTATAATACATTTGTAATCACATTTTTAATCACAAAAGGATTCAGATCCAGCTGCTGGTTTGAAAACTGTAGAATATTTTTCGTGGGACAACTCCTTTAAGGAATTGCCATATTTCAACTTCTTGACCCATTTTGGGGGGTTATATAGTGTAGTTACACAACTCTTAGACTAAGTTTAAAAGTTGTTGTTTTTTATTACTGTCCAGCTAAAGCTCTGGCTTGTTGCACTTCATCTTCTTGTGATCTTACTGTATAAAGATCTGTGAGATATTTAATTTCCTCTAATGCATAATGTCACATGGAACGGCTGGCGTGCTCCACATTGAAGCAACCACTACTGTCAAGATGCATTATCTAGGGGATAAGTAACTTTTATTTCCAATGCAAGCTCATGGAAGGATGCCATTATAAATCAGAAGAAAAAGGAATGAGGAATGTGACCCCGGCGATGTTGTTGTACTATACTGCATTAAAGCAATCCGTGAATTGCAACATCATCATCCTGCGACACCCACCGTTCTCTGTGGTGGGATAGTATTTGTATTTGTCATTGATGCCTCTAGGCATAGCTACACATAGGCAGTAAACCATACTAGATTGCTGTGTGTGAGTACTTCTGTATGCTGTTCAGGTAGGTGACCATCAGTGGCGTAACTAGAGTTCTATGGGCCCCAGGGCAAACTTTGGATTGGGGCCCCCCCTAGCAAAACCCCGCCCACTACCAAGACCCCGCCTACTATCGGTGTGAATGTGTTTGAGGTGAAATATAAAATAGAACGGCACGGCTCTCCTCTCTGCGGCTTTTTCTCCTCTCTGCGGCGTTCTCTCTCCTCTCTGCGGCGCTCTCTCTCCGCTCTGCTGCTCTCTGTGGTCTCTCTGTGGTCACTCTATCCCCTCTCTGTGGTCACTCAGTCCCCTCTCTGTGGTCACTCAGTCCCCTCTCTGTGGTCACTCTGTCCCCTCTCTGTGGTCACTCTGTGGTCTCTCTGTGGTCTCTCTGTGGCTTTCTCTGTTCCCTCTTTGGCTCTCTCTGTGGCTCTCTTTGTCCCCCCTCTGTGGCTCTCTCTGTCCCCTCTGTGGTGTCTCTCTGTCCCCTCTGTGGTCTCTTTGTGGCTCTCTTTGTCCCCTCTCTGTGGCTCTCTCTGTCCCCTCTGTGGCTCTCTCTTTACCCTCTGTAGCTCTCTGTGATCTCTCTGTCCCCTCTGTCGCTCTCTGTGGCTCTCTCTGTCCCCTCTGTGGCTCTCTCTGTCCCCTCTCTGTGGCCTCTCTGCTGCTCTCCCTGACTGTCTGCCCCCTCTTCCACCCTCCCTCCCCTTGTCTCCCCAGAATCTCAGGCGCTGCAGCTTCAGAATGGGATGTAATTTAAATGTGGTGGCCGCACTGGTCGGGGCCCGGGTGGCTGACTGGGAGGGGGGAGCGAGGGGGGCGGCTGGCGTCGGCGAACATGTCGGGCTCGGGCAGCTCATGGCGGGCGGGTCAGAGGATTAATTTTTTTTTACCATATTCTAACGGCACGGCTCTCCTCTCTGCGGCTTTTTCTCCTCTCTGCGGCGTTCTCTCTCCTCTCTGCGGCGCTCTCTCTCCGCTCTGCTGCTCTCTGTGGTCTCTCTGTGGTCACTCTATCCCCTCTCTGTGGTCACTCAGTCCCCTCTCTGTGGTCACTCAGTCCCCTCTCTGTGGTCACTCTGTCCCCTCTCTGTGGTCACTCTGTGGTCTCTCTGTGGTCTCTCTGTGGCTTTCTCTGTTCCCTCTTTGGCTCTCTCTGTGGCTCTCTTTGTCCCCCCTCTGTGGCTCTCTCTGTCCCCTCTGTGGTGTCTCTCTGTCCCCTCTGTGGTCTCTTTGTGGCTCTCTTTGTCCCCTCTCTGTGGCTCTCTCTGTCCCCTCTGTGGCTCTCTCTTTACCCTCTGTAGCTCTCTGTGATCTCTCTGTCCCCTCTGTCGCTCTCTGTGGCTCTCTCTGTCCCCTCTGTGGCTCTCTCTGTCCCCTCTCTGTGGCCTCTCTGCTGCTCTCCTGACTGTCTGCCCCCTCTTCCACCCTCCCTCCCCTTGTCTCCCCAGAATCTCAGGCGCTGCAGCTTCAGAATGGGATGTAATTTAAATGTGGTGGCCGCACTGGTCGGGGCCCGGGTGGCTGACTGGGAGGGGGAGCGAGGGGGCGGCTGGCGTCGGCGAACATGTCGGGCTCGGGCAGCTCATGGCGGGCGGGTCAGAGGAGGACTCCGCTCCGGCCGGCCTGGGCTCGCTCTGCGGCTGCCACACGTGAGTCTCCTGTCCTCTTCCTCTCTCCTGCAGCAGATGGTGCAAGGCGCGCGCCGGACCAGCCGCGCGCCCGCACTTCCTACAGCTCCGCCTCCGCCTCCTTAGTCCTGCGGCTCCTTCCCCCAGCACGCCGCGGCCGCAGTTTGAATGAAAGATGAGGAGAGGGGGAGGGCCTGCTCACCGCCGCCTGCAGCGGGCCCCCTCCACCGCCGGGCCCGGTCGCGGTCGCACACTCTGCGACCGCGATCGTTACGCCCCTGGTGACCATGGACATCTAGAGTATGGTTGTGATAGATAACAGAGTATGCAATATTTGTATCTTCTGGCAAACCTGTGGGTTGAGCTTATATACTATGGACTACAAGTGGTTTTGCTTGGTTACTGATTATTCAAATCTCAACAAAGACATAATAATTGTTGGCTGGAAGGTCGGTTAATGGTTAACAGCAATAATATACATAGTCTGTTAAGCCCATGGTTTGAATGTCCGCAGTGGTAGACTTCTGAAGGAGTTCCAAATGTGCTTTGTTGTGATTATGCATTTTACAAAATGTAAATGAGGTCTAAAAAAGTGGACATGGTGTGGGCAGGGAAGCGAGCGGGCCGGCAGGCCCGTCTACTCTACCATTTTCTACGGCTTTTTTAGACATAGAAAATTATCTAAATGTAAGACAGCTAGGAAGCCAGTCTATAACGCCCGTAAGACCTTTACATTAATGAATTTAGCAGCAATAGATCAGTGTGGAACATGTGGAGTTGTGGTCCATGTCTCTTTTTTCTACATTTGAACAACATATGTTGTACTGAAAACAACTGGACTTGTTATATTTTTATATGAAAACGTTTCACTAATCATCCAACTGACTTTCTCAATGACTTGTACAAGAAATCTCTGACACTATATATTGGTGACTCGTACTTTAGTCATGGAGCTAAGATGTTAATGGCATTTTCATAACTGAAGCTATTAGGTGTAATTGAACTGCCTCGTAAGTGGTGTCAGAACAGCACTGTAAGTGTCAGACAAGAGATGTTGCGCCCCTCCACCTCCATTCAAGCTCGGTTTCTCCAATTTACCATAAGTAGCTTCTTTCACACCTCTTTTGGACAATGGACACTTGTTTGATGAAAACAAGATTTGCATCTTGGACACAGAGGTGGGAAAAAAGCTATTTATGTTAAATTAGAGAAACGAAGCTTTAGTAGGGTGGTGGGGTGCGACATCTATAGTCTGCCACTTACAATGCTGTTCTAACACCTCTCCTGAGGCAGTTTAATCACAACTAATGCAAATGCCATCAACATTTTGCCTCTATGACTGAAGCATTAATCACCAGTATTTAATGCCGGAGATTTCTCGTACAAGCCATTGTAATTTAGAAAGCCAGTTGGATGACCAACAACACATCTTCAAGAAAAAAACTATAAGTCCAGTAGACTTATTACTACTGGTAATATGTTTGTCTTCTTTAATTAGTAAAACAAGCAAAGTGGCACATTCCCCTTAACTTTTGCAGGTAATGCGTGTTGTAAGTGTTGTGTAGATTGTGCAGTGCACAGGCTAATAGTGCTGTGTTCCCTTTAAGTGTTTTTTTTGTATCTTGCATCATGTCTACAGATGCTATCATGTCACCGAGCCGAGGTTGTTTCCGCCGGATAGTAAATGAAGAACGTAAGTCATTTGCAGTTTACAGTCTTAGGTGACATTTGGTAGAGTTCAATATCCACGCTCTACCATTACATACTTTTATCTGTATTACTTAGACAGGGAAAAGCTATTACGTTTCTTATAATGTGAATCACAACATTTGTTTTAATCTTCAAAGCCTATTCTCCTATCAAGCCGAAGTACCACACATCTGTGTAATAATACAATGTGTATTGTGGCAAGGTAGATCCCCTGAAAGACAGATCAAATTTATCGTTTGAAACCTACATTAAGTCACTTTACAAGGAGAACCAGATTCTGTGCCAAGAGTTTATGAAGCGACTGATATGTCTGGCTTACTTTAAATGTCAGATATTCAAAACCTTTTGTTAAAAAACTTTTGTAAAAAAATATAAAAAATTATATATATATTGCATATATCATTTATCGGACTCCAAGTAAGGGCCACCCATACATAGTTTCCCTCTAAAGAACATATGTTATTAAGCAGACCCTTTTAACTTAGGGCTGTACTAAGGCCTCTCTGTGCAATACCTCAGAGAAGGTATTTGCAATTGTTGTTTTACGATTATTGTTATGTATCCTAACATATTGCCGTTTACTCCAGCATGGGAGGTAATGGTTAGCAATAGTTGGCAGGAACAAGACTAACAACCTTGTTCCTCCCCTCTTGGTAGGAGTGGGCTTAGCTAGACCAGGGAGAGGAAGCACATGTTAGAGCTTCTACTCCTTAGAACCAGATATTCTCCTGTGAGATGAAAACTCCAGAAGGATCATCAGAGTCCAGAGCACAGCTTCCAGAAAGCATCAGTGTGACAAGACAGCAGAGTGATCGGCGAAATACAACTTTACAGACACGGCTGCAAGCTGAGGGACTACGGCTCAGACACCACCACCTACCTAAACCATCGCTAGGCCAGACTAACATCAAGCCTGTATTACTGTAGACACCTATATCCACTAGTGCTTGCTAGTACCAACCTTTTGCCGTCCAACCTGCCACCATACCTCATCTGGTTCCAGAATCTGCACTTTGTACTTTATACTGCTGTTATACGTTTACTTCTGAACTGATTCTTCACACTGCCATTTCACTGCACCAAACCCAGGGAATGACAGCCCAAGGGAGTATACCGTGACAACATCTCATCAGGGCCACTACCACTTCCATCCTCAACACTAACTCCTCAGTGGCTTGCTGCAATTGCACATGGTCGTGTCCATATTTTGGTCCACAAACCACAGATCCTTTCCATGTACATTCAGCTTTTTTCTATGGCTATTGTCGTCTGCAAAGCAGACCAGAATATGACATGTATAACTTCTAGAACAGCCACTTGGATTCGGCAAAAAATACAAATGTGTGCATTGCCTCTTAGAAATTATTGTAATGACAAATATGCAAGCTAGTTTTGTGTAAAATCATGTGCACTGTCTCTGAACTTTCTTGGACAATTAGAAGCACACAGTGAACTGCTCTTAAAACTGGCTGTTCTTAAGACGTACAAGACTAACGATGACTAAAGAGCTAGCAGAAAGCATTTTGATGATTCATAATTATGGAAATTATGGAAAATAGCACTGCTTGTTTCTTTAATCATCTAAATACCTTCCTCTTGCTTCTTAATAACATGCATAGATGATAGACAGGGACGGACCTGAAGAACAAATAGATGTGAATTGCAGTCTTTCATAAGTTACTGTAATTTCAGTCCCTGAAATCTGTTTGTGTGCAAAATTTACTGGATTAACATATTTCATATTTCAAAAGCTGTTATATAAAATGTTCCTTTATACTTGAAAAGTAATAAATACTACCAAATACTGCCATGCCAGGCATAAATAGTACCATCATACAGTGCATAAGTAATGCCACTATACACTCTGCAATACCTGACATACAGAGCTCGAGCAATGCTGCTAAACCCAATACTGTCATAACTTACCCATATAAAAGCTATATGGTGCCCAAATAATGGTGCTAAACTATCTCAGTACTATGTCTATGTAATATTGACATATCAACCATAAGTAATAGTCTTAAAGCCCATAAATGATACTGCCATACGATATTAGAACACACACACACATAAATGCCGCTTCCATACAATGCAAAAATCTCTCCTAAGGGCGGAACGAAAAATAAGGTGTGAAATTTAAAAAATAAATAAAAAGTTCACCCCCTCCACCACCCTGCCTCTCTAGCCACCCACCTATGGGTGTCTTTACTGCAAGTATAGCTCTGGTTATGCATCTGTGTTAATGTTAGATTCCAGAGATTTAATAGGGTTATCTGGAAGGATCATTTTTTTTACCATGTTTTTGTTTTGTTTTTTAAATGACCTTGCTTGCCAACACAAGTGCTCCACTGCTCTCGTTCCAGTGCTCCCTGGTCCTCTGCTTCCTTGTCCCTTGTGAGGCATAGGAATTGGTCACTCATCTGGTTACCGCTGTGGCCGGTGATTGGCAAAGTAGGCATTTCCTGTATGTTGAGAGGAAACAGGAAACAGAAACCAGCGGGGGAACCAGGGAGAGTGGGAATGGGAGTGTTTGAGTTTATTTTTATTTATTTTTTGTTAACTCTGAACCTTATAAAAAATTATTTGTTGAATAACCCCTTTCAATGAAATCTGTCAGCAGATATGTACCTACTGTATAAAAATTGGCTGACCTGTTGCATGTGCGCTTGGCAGCTGAAGGCATCTGTGTTGGTCCCATGTTCATATGTGTCCCCACTTCTGAGAAAAATGAAGTTATAATATATGCAAATGAGCCTCTAGGAGCACTGGGGGCATTGACATTACTCCTAGAGGCTCAGCTCTTTGTAACTGCTGTGCCCTCTGCACTTTGATTGACAGGACCAGGCAGTGTAAACCTCATCACGCTTGACCCTGTCAATCAAAGGGCAGAGGGCGCGGCAAATGCAGAGAGAGCAGAACCTCTAGGTGTAATGGTAACGCCATCATTGCTCCTAGAGGCTCATTTGCATATATTAAAACATCATTTTTCTCAGCAATGCGGGCACATATGACCATGGGATCAACACATCTTCAGCTGCCAAGTACACATGTAACAGGTCAGCCAGTGTCATAGGTACAAATCTGCTGACAGATGCCCTTTTATTAGATTTCCACTATCAGTCTGTATATTCTAAATGTGCACATACATAGAATATCCAAAACTATCAGATGGCTTGGTCTTTACGTTTAATCTCCTCATTGGTTACTTTTAGAGATGAGCAAATTTTCAAAAATTCGATTTGGCTGATTTCGGACAAATTTTTCTGAAAAATTTGCTTCGATCTGAATTTATTCGCTGCGAATTGCGTTAAAAAATGTCTATTTCCGGGCTGCAGAGAGCCTTTATTGGGGTGTAGAACACTGTGCTTTGCAGTAACACGCAAAAGAAGTCTGCTGTGGTAGTGAAATAATACTGTGAGTCAGTATAACATGCAGATGACAGAGGTCGCTCTTAGAATCACTGCACACTTCACTTATTTGGGCAGTCACGGGGCCGAAACTGACCAAATAACTGAAGTATCAACTCAGCCTTACAGGTAGATGTTAGCGTAAAAAAGAAGCGCATTCCTTTTTCACCCTCGTCAGCTGATTTAACATAGATGTCTACAGAACTTGTTCTATTAAATGCTATTAAACGCTACAAGTAGAGCCCCCCGACAGAGTGGAGAGGGTGTCAGCAGAAAGTTTGTGTTGACGTAACTGATTAATTTTCCCCATTCTCTGATCCATCAGAACAATAACCCAGAAAAAATGGATCCTGTCTGTGGAGCACACGCCTTCACTCGGTCAACATTTGCTCAATAATCCATCAGTATTGCTAATGCCAAAAAAACAGGAGTGGATCTAAAACAGAGATGACACGTGAATGGAATATTTGCATGTCTTCTGTGTTTTGTACCGTCTCCTGCTTTTGGCTACCAAATCATAACCCAGTTCTGATGGGACCATACAGGCCTTAAAGCTGCTACACAGACAGGATCCGCGACTCATTTTCCTTCCTTCTGACAGATCAGAAGAAGTGTCAAATAAATGATGATGTCAGCCACGCCGAAAGCCAAAATAGTGGACCAGTCATGAAGTGGGGAGGGTGGGAACAGCATGAAAGTCCACAGAGTGGACCTATGACATAGTGGTGAGGTGGAAACAGCATGAGGAGAGCACAGAGTGGCCCAATGACAGGGTCTGGAGGTGGAAGCAGTATGAGGAGGTAACCGAGTGGCACAATAATAGAGTCTGGAGTTGGCAGCAGCATGAGGGAGCCACAGAATGGCACAATGACAGAGTTTGGAGGTGGCCGCAGCATCAGGAGTTGACATACTGTGGAGGTGGCAGCAGCATGAGAAGTCCACAGACTGGACCTATGACATAGTGGTGAGGTGGAAGCAGCATGAGTAGGCCACAGAGTGGCACAATGACAGAGTATGGAGGTGGCTGCAGCATGAGTAGGCCACAGAGTGGCACAATGACAGAGTCTGGAGGTGGCAGCAGCAGCATCAGGAGGAGGCTACAGAGTGGCACAATGAAAGAGTCTGGAGGGGGGCAGCAGCATGAGTAGGCCACAGAGTGGCACAATGACAAAGTCTGGAGGTGGAAGCAGCATCAGGAGGAGGCCACAGAGTGGCACAATGACAGAGTCTGGAGGGGGGCAGCAGCATGAGTAGGCCACAGAGTGGCACAATGACAGAGTATGGAGGTGGCAGCAGGAGCAGCATCAGGGGGAGGCCACAGAGTGGCACAATGACAGAGTATGGAGGTGGCAGCAGGAGCAGCATCAGGGGGAGGCCACAGAGTGGCACAATGACAGAGTGTGGAGGTGGCAGCAGCATGAGAAAGCCACAGAATGGCACAATGACTAAAATACGTCCTAAATTTTTTTTACCACATAATGTATAACTGCAGCACTGAACGCTAAATAAATTTTGTTTTTCAACCAAAATACGTCACAAATGATTTTACCGCATATAAATACAGCGCTGAACGCTGAATAAAATTTGTTTTTCGACCGAAATACGCCACTAAAGGTTTTGCCACTGTGGGGAGTCGCTCTGGTAGATAGCAGTGCGGGTGCAGTATAGAGGCAAAACGGAGTCCAGAAAGTGTAGCAAACAGTGTAGTAAATACACAGCAAACAGTCACTTGGTGTTAATTCACACCCATCAGAAAACGTGCAGCAAAATGAAATAGTCAAAAACAGGTTCCAGTCACCTGGGAGGCTTTAGGTGCAGGTTCGCACCTGGCTGTCAGTCCAGCCGCAAGGCGATCGACCTCCGGCTTCCAGGCCGTCTGCACTCCTCCTTGCTTGGGGTCTTGCTTCCAGCCCAGAGAACTCCACACAGCACAGCATGGATCAGCACTCCCAAACTCAAGTGATTCCACAGCCTAACAGCAGCTCCAGGACAATCACACTCAGCTGCTGAGGAGGCTGCCTTTTAAAGGCCCGGATAAAGTCCGGCCTGGACCGTGGGGAATAGGCACCCATCCAACTCTTTGCCTACTCCCAGTAAGAGCCGGCCCGGATTGGCTTTGCAGCCAAACTAAAAAACAAGGTGTCAAACAGCACTAGCTGCTGCTGACACGCAAGAAAACCCGGCTCTTACCAGGAACCTCGGTGACACGTACCTGCCATCGACCACGGTACCTTGCACCCTCTTACACCACATATACCTGCAACAGTGAACGCTGAAAATATTTTGTTTTTGTACTGTAATAATATTAACTGTGGAAGTGAAATGCGTATATATTTTTCTTTTTGTACTGAAATAAGCCACTAAACAGTTTCACCACAAATAAATGCAACAGTGAAGTGCGCATATATTTTTCCTTTTTGGACTGAAATAGGACACTGAACTCTTTCACCACATAAAACTGCAGAAGTGAGATGCGTATATATTTTTAGTATTGTGCTGAAATAGGCCACTTAAACTCTTTCACCACAAATAAATGTATCAGTGAAGTGCGTACATTTGTTAGCTTTTTGGACTGAAATAGGACACTAAACGCTTTCACCACATATACGGTAACTGCAGAAGTGAACTGAGAATAGATATTTCTTTTTGTACTGAAGTAGGCCAGTAAACGCTTTTGCCACAAATAAATGCACCAGTTAAGTGCGTATTTATTTTTCTTTTTCTTTTTGTACTGAAATAGGTCGCTAAACGCTTTCACTGCTTATAGCTGCAGTAGTGAACTGTGTATATATTTTTATTTTTGTAATGGAATACGCCACTAAACGCTTTCAACACATATAACTGTAGAAGTGAACTGTGTATATATTTTTCTTTTTTCACAGATATAAGCCACTAAAGGCTTGGCTTTTCAACATAGCACTTGAACCCCAAATACAAATAGCTGGAATGACGGAGCTGTATAATGGCTATTTGGATCCCCAAATTATCTTTCCCTGCACTTGTAAATCGCTTTTCTAGCACTGTCCCTAGCGCCTTCTGAGGTCTCTCCCTGCACTAAGATGCTGTGACATGATTCCTCCCTATCCTTTCCTTGCACTTATAAATAGTTTTTTTTCACAATGAGGTTTTCCTAATTGCTGTCCCTAGCGCCTTCTCACATCTATCCCTGCACTCAGAACGCTGGAGAATGTCTGTCTGATTCTAAGATGGCCGCCATATTTATAGGGACATCACAGGGATTGGCTGCATCATGCATGTCAGTCTGGGTGATCCCGCCTTCCCATACTTCCTTTCTTCAGGTCCTTACACGTGCAGCAGCCATTTTAGGAAAGATGCGATTTGTTACCACGAAGCGCGAGGAAATTCGCATTTGTAGCGAATCGAATTTTTCCTGACATTCGGATCGAATTCCACTTGGTCAGCTTCGATCTGCTCATCTCTAGTTACTTTTTAACAATGAGGCAGAAGTTCATTAGAATAATTGGAAAAACACATAGTAATGATAGGTTTAATTCTGTTCCAACAAGTCGTTTAAAACTGTGTGACATCCAATGTGGCTGCTGTTACAATTCCTACAGTCTGTTTTCCATCTTTCCCAGATTTCTAAATGTTGATTTTCCTAAAACTGTAGTCAACCCATGACCACTGATCTTGGCAAAACTGCTGGCAGTTGTAGTTTTGCAACAGCTAGAGAGTTGCCGCTCCTGCATGTAATGAGGAGTTAGTTGGTATAGTGTCATATCGGTTCCCAGAGAATTCACTCAATCTAGCAAATTGGAGCTGAAGTTTTTGTTAGTTGCCTTGGTGACATTGTAAGTTACTGAGCAAATGTTTCATTTCACAAAGCCATTGATTCTGCTTGTTCTCTCAGCTGAGACAGTTAACCTATGTTTGCCTTCTGTGCAAAGATGTCCCACAAGACTTATTACTAAGTTCTGTTTTTTTTAGGCTGGAGTTAATATTTGCACAGCCTCATTCTAAGTCTAACACATTTTAGTTCTTAGAAGAGTTTTCTGTATATTTCTACTCACAGGCAATTACAGAACGGCTCTTAAAATTATTCTGTAACATAACTATGGATATGTTTTCCATCCATTTCCAAACAATTGATTTACCTAGTAATGCAATCCATTTTAAGACTTATTAATGGCAGTGACTTAGAGAGAGTTCATTGATTCTTGATAGATAGATAGATAGATAGATAGATAGATAGATAGATAGATATTGTAAAGATGGGTCAAAACTAGAGTTGTTTCGGTACCAAAATTTTGATTCGGTATCGATACCATAAAAAAGTATTGCGATACTCGATACCATTCGATACCACGCGAAAAAAAGCCAAAAAATCCGCGTGCATTCCACATTTTATGAAACCGCCGGCTCATAATACAACAGTCCTATCCTACTTTTTTGTGGGGACAAGGCGACGAAAAGAAAATGGCGAATCGTGCATTTTTTCTTTTTCTTTTTTTTTCTTTTACGGCGTTCACCGCATAAAAGTGGATTTTTTAATAGTTTGGACTTTTGAGACGTGGCGATATGTAATATTTTATTTATGTATTGTTTATATATTTTATATGTAAAATTGGGAAAGGGGGTGATTTATAATTAATATTTTGGTGTACTTTAACTTTTTTTTTTTACAGTTTATTTATTAACTATTTCCCCCCTTAGGGGCTAGAACCTGGGATATTCTCATCCTATTCACCCTGATAGAGCTCTATCAGGGTGAATAGGATCTCACCCTCTCCCTGCTGCCCTGTGCTCTGTGCACACAGCAGCAGGGAGCAGACTATGGCAGCCAGGACTTCAGAAGCATCCTGGTTACCATGGTAACCGATCGGGGCCCCAGCATTACACTGCTGGGGCTCCGATCACTGCCACTGCCACCAATGAGGAGGAGGTGAGGGGACCCTGTGGCCACTGCCACCAATGATTTTATTACTGGGGGACAGGGGGGGGCACACTGCCCACCAATGTTTTAATACTAGGGAGGGGGCAGAGCACTGGCCAGCCTAATAACGTTCATATATAACTGCAGGCAGAAGACACAGGCTGCCGGCACCTGCCTGTGACCGAGCTGCGATCAGAGGCTATTAACCCCTCAGGTGCCGCACCTGAGGGGTTAATTGCCTCTGATTGCAGTGCTGGGTCACAGGCAGGTGCCGGCAGCCTGTGTCTTCTGCCTGCAGTTATATATGAAACTGTACTCGGCATTGCTGGCCAGTGCGCCCGCCCTCCTCCCGCCCCCGCTCCGCCCTCCTCTCCCTCTATTGGTTACAGCGGCAGCACAGGGGGAGGGAGAGACTGCCTCCTTCTCCCTGTGCTGCCGAGGAGAACATGGCCGCGCTGAGAGCAGCGCAACCATGCTCTCTGATACTGGGCTATGCAGTAGCGCAGCCCAGTATCGATAAAATACTTTTCCTGGTATCGAGTGCGATACCAGAGAAAAGTATCGATTGGGTATCGAAAGTTCGATACCCGAAACAACCCTAGTCAAAACTGACACTTCCAGTGTGTGTCCAAGTATATGCTAGTCAAGAATGATATATCGCATGAACATATTCCCATTGGAAAAACTGCTGAATTCAATATGGTGGATTTCAAACGTATTATTTTAGTACAAGGTAGGCCTAGGTAGCATGTATTGTTAAACAGAGACATAGATGCATGGGTTCGGAATCGAGATAAGATTAAATGGTATATTTAAACGCTTTAAGGGCACACTAGACAACAATGCTATAAACATAAGGGATATATACAATGGTCAGAGTTGCAAGTACAAGTGATAGTACAGTCAGAATTAGCAGATAATGCACTTTCCACAATAAATAAATCACTGCATCTAATATTTTAGACTCATTTGTGTGATTTAGTTATTTTTGTTCACTTTTGTGTTAAAATCTGATGTAGTTTTAGGTCAAATTTATGCAGAAATAAAGACATTTCTGAAGGGTTCTCAAATTTTTAAGCACTTTTTCAAAGGTTTTGATCTGTGGAGTGCTGAGACCTTCACCGATCGCTAGAATGAGGAGAGAGAAGAGCTCACATAGCGCTCTCTCTCCTAGCTGCAGGAGACATGTGCCCATAGGCTCATTCTGGGGATCGGTGGGGTTCTCAGCACTCAGACCACCACCGATCAAAACCTTTGATATGTCGCTATCACATATCAAATAATTTTTTTGACAGCTCGGTGACATTTTAAAAGCACTGCACTAACAAGACACTTATAGGCGACAATATGCCAATAATTAAACTGACCTTTCACAATATGGCGGAAATGTATTTTATTACCCCTGGAGGTGAAAATATATTACATCGAAATCTTTATTATAATGCTTTGCTGCAGTCTTTTATGACAAAAATAATCTGTAATAATTAGGCCAAACTAGCAGTCATTAGCAGTCACAGTCATTACATGGGAATGCTCCAAGTTTTGAAGACGGAGTTTCTAAAAGCCTCGAGCAATGCAGATACAATATTTATACAAAGAGGAAGCCTCCTACAGCTCCGGCTGACCTACTTCTACTTGTAGCCTATGATACATATTACAGATTAATGAGTTTGTATGGAAAAGTCTGGGAATAACCGCTAGGATAGAAATTAATCCCTCGTCCGTGGGTGAAGACTTCATTGCAGTGCAGATGAGCAGAATGACAGAGAGATTAATGATTATTGTGATGAAAAGAAGTCAAGGGCAGCATGGCTGTAGAAGAATACCGCATTGTTACATGTTCTACATGGCTTCATGTACCTGGAGGCCCCCTGGGTCTCGCAAGTTGCAATCATTTTGTGTGCATTAGATTTATGTGTTTTTTATGTCCTACTACACTACATAACGTCACAGCCTTTGCACAGTGGATATATCTCAAGATAATGTTTTATTCAGAATCACGTCATGTTGTGTGCCTAGCCCTAATCTGCTTTCACACTTGAAGCATTATACACATCAGTTGCTTAGCTTAAATGTAGGCAGACCATTCAACTGCTATAGGGCTCAGGGAGGAGGGAACCCAGCACTCAACTCCTTTGCTTTTCGCCCCCCCCAAAAATTGTGTTTTCTTGCAGCCGCTCAGTACAGAGAGATTATTTCAGCTTCCATTTCAGTAATGCTAAATGTATAAACTTCCATGCACTGAGCTCCCCCTAGTGGTGGCTGCAGACAAACAGCTTTGTAATAGAAGATAAGCAGGAAATTTGTCAGTGTACTTTTGCCAGTTTTCTGGTTTAAAAACATTAAGAAATATGACATAGAAGTCAGATAAAGTGGGTGAGGTGAGGGGAAACTTTTTATTGTAATTTTTTTAATTAAAATTTCTTCTTCTTAAAAACAAAAAGTAAATTTGTCAGAAATTTGGGACCTTGCCTGGGAGTGGGTGGAGCGGGGGTGGTCCATGCTAAGTTTTGCTATGGTGCCCTATGAGATGTGTGTACGCTCCTGATACACATAATTGTATTATGGCTACATAGGGTGCTTGTTATGACCAGCGGATGGAAACCCGCTGCCCCACGTGACCAACTCCCTCTGAGGGCAATGTTTGAGCCCATCCCTCATTCTTTACACGATACCTCTGATGGTGAGGAGCGACTCTTCCGAGCGGAGTACCAGGTGCTACCTCAGAGGGGAATTGGAACATAAGGGAATTGGGATCAGAGTGTGAACCCTCTGGACTGACCCCAGGTGACACAATACACCCAGTGGATACTGGGAGGCCAGAGGCTGATCAGACGGAGGCGTAGTTAGGGTACGAAGGCAGAAGTCAGGGCAGGCGGCAGTCAGGCAAAGTCCGTAAACGTAGATCAGGGTCAGGGCAGGCGGCAATCAGGCAAAATCCGTAATACATAATCCAAAGTCTGTTACATAGAATGACAAGAACCAACAGAACACCTTATTTCAAACAGGAAACTAGACTAGCTAGGAACCTAAGTTGCTCAGGCGCCTTCCTGTAGAAGGAGGCGCCTTTAAATACCTCCTGCAGAGGAGCCATAGGCTGAGGAAGATAGAAGATGTGTGCAGGCTGCCTCACAAAGGGAGGAGAGGCATGTCCGCGCACACCCTAAATACACACAAGGAACTTTGAGCCAGAGTGTGCTCAGAGCCAGGAGTGCAGACCACAGCTAAAAACCACGCTGCCACGCCTGTCAGCACGGCGTGCAGCAGCGGGGAGGAGTGAACAAGCCCGGCACCTTTACCTGCCTGGGGGTATAGGGAGCTGGGCTAACAGTGCTGAAATAGGGTACTCAAACTTTTGTGGTATCCAACTCTACCACCATATGCCTCTGATTTCATATGGAAGTTCCTTCCATTGGATTTTCAAGACTAACCCCAAAATAAAAGGGTTGAGGTTTACTCTAGGGACATGATCCGTGCTAGGAGATTTCACTATGGACCAAATTAATGAAGTAAGATGAATGATGCTATCCCTATCACAGTACCAATTTAGATACAACGATCAGTGTATGGGACTCTTGAGACAGTGGGTCTAAACTTGAAATCTGGGACAGTCCTACTGAATCTGTGTCCTTGGGTATGGCAGTGTCCGCCATATTGCGTTGTGACCAAACATAGCTTAATGCTTCATAAATGTGCAAGTAGCAGTGCTTTATAACAGTGCCTGGTACATAACAGTACCCTCATAACAGGGATACCCACAATGATGCCATTACAATGGTTTTGACTCATACTCTATTCCTTTTCTACCCACTTATGACTGTTGTTGCTGCGGACAGGTTACAATGTGCAGGGTTATTTTTTATCTGAAGAGGACAGGGTTGTTCTTTATGCGTAGATGTGAGCAGAATATTTTTGGACAACGGAGAAGTGAAGTGTGGGACTTTGAAAGCTCAGCTGACTTATGAATTATTCCTTACACGTAATCAGGTCAGGATGGAGATGTGCAAGATTTATCTTTTTTGAGATAACCTAGCTGATTTCCAGAAAGCTGTGCAGGATTGACGAGCTGTTTATGGCAAAATTATTGCTAGCAAAATCTAAGTCATTGGTTTCTGACTGTTACTGAGTCCAACAATACACATGATACGTGTAGGAGTTATTGCATTTAACCAGAGGTTTACATTAGTCCTTTTAAAATAATTTTTTTGCTGGGACTTGAAAGGGCTGTCTCACCTCATCTGTAAAAGAATGTCCATCACGAGGAACGTAAAATCTTTAAAGGGATTCTGTCGCTTCGTTTTAGCCTATAGAGCTGCGGATATGCACGGCTAGATCGCTGCTAGCAATATACCTGTCCCATAGCTCTGTGTGCTTTTATTGTGTTTTAAAAATGATTTTATAGATATGTAAATTAGCCAAGTAAGGTGCCCAAGGGGCTGTACTACCTTCTTGGAGCCCAGCCACGCCCCCTGTGAAGGAGCCCAGCACCGCCTGCGTTCTCCGAATCGCCTCCTTGCACACAGTTGGATCGCTGTAATCTCGCGATGCGCAGTTCCTTCCCTGAGGCTGATGCCAGCACAGGAAAGGAACACCATGCTGGCACTGCGCATGCACGAGCTCGCGCATTGCGAGATTACAGCGATCTAACTGTGAGCAAGGAGGAGATTCGGAGAATGCAGGCGGTGCTAGGCTCCTTCACAGGGGGCGTGGCTGGGCTCCAAAAAGGTTAGTACAGCCCCTTGGGCACCTTACTTTGCTAATTTACATATCTCTAAAATCATTTTTAAAACACAATAAAAGCACACAGAGATATGGGACAGGTATATTGCAGACATGCTAGCAGCGATCTAGCCGTGCATATCCGCAGCTCTATAGGGTAAAACGAGGTGACAGAATCCCTGGATAGATCATCAGCATCTGATCATTGGGGGTACGATACCCGGGACTCATGCCGATAACACGGCCTTCTCATTGTTTCCCACGGGCCCAGTGATGTTCACTTTAATGGGGCTTAGCTGCACGCAGACCTGTGATACTATTCGTGACATCACTGGGCCTGTGGGAAACAATGAGAAGGCCGTAGCGCTACTGCCAGCGCAACAGCCTTCTCTGACAGCTGTTCAGCGGGGGTCCCGGGTTTATGACCCCCGTCAATCAGTAAGAAAAAACTACAGAACCCCTTTAAAGAGGACCTTTCATCTGAAAATGCACATTAAAATACATATATCCACTTACATGGCGGCCCCCGGTGGTGCTGTTTCAGCTTTTCATTTTCCAAAATGTGCCCCCGTTTGTCTGCAGTGGCCCCCACAACAATTCGCGCCTCATATGCAAATGAGCCATTTGGCCCAACTGGGCGGTCCCGCAAAAGTTCTCCTGGGCGTGGCTTTCTTTTCCCTGGCACGGAGCGCATCCAATTAGCGCGCCCCGCTCTCAGCCAGGGAGAAGAAGCTCGAGTTCTCGTGAGATTCTTGAGAACTTGAGCGATTTCACACAGTCTAAGCGGGCGCCATCTTGGATTCCCCAGAGGACTCCAAGATGGCGCCCGGCTCCAGCTGTGTGAAATTGCAGTTTTCACACTGGCCATTCAGCCTAATAATACCACCACTTGTCTGTAAAGTTCACTTTACTGCAGTTATCTGCATATTATTACAAACAGATATCAGCTCTGTGTATAGATAAGGCTACTTTCACACTAGCGTTTTTTGCCGATCTGTTATGGATCTGCAAGAACGCTTCCGTTACAATAATACAACCGCATGCATCTGTCATGAACGGATCCGGTTATATTATGTCTTATATAGCCAAAACGGATCCGTCATGAACTCCATTGAAAGTTAATGGGGGACGGATCCGTTTTCTATTGTGTCAGAGAAAATCCGTCTCGCTCCGCATCCTAGGACAGACAGAAACATGCTGCATTGCAGCCTCCAGAGCGGAATGGTGACTGGCACCTCCACAATCACGAAAACAGGGGAACCACATCCCTTATTTGAATGGAGCATTGGTCGAGCCTTCGTACCACTACTCCAATCATCTTTATGAGATTGTGCAGACTTTGAATGGAGCGGGGGTGCGCATGCTCTACTGGTACTCTATTTAAAAGGGGAAAATGGGTGCCCCATTCTCGTGATCGGTGATTTGTACACAATATGGGGAGGGCACCAGCACCAACATATTCTACCGGGCGCTGGTTTTAGAAAAAGATAGATACATGTAGTTTTCTGAAACAAATGGGACTAATGGTAAGGTTATAGTTGAATGTTATATAATTGAGCAGCTTCCCGTATCAATTCTTAACACGCCAATCATATACAGCATGGCACATGTTGTCATCAACGCAGTGATCTCATTGCTTTTAGTGGGTAATTTGTGCCAAAAGTTTCATCTCCAGAGAACTACCGTTCTGATGAAGGGGATCATTATCCCTCAAAATGCATTTTACTTATAGTAAAGGGACCCTTGTCACTATTTAGCTTGGATTTACGGAGTAATTGACCGAACCACACAAGACAACAATATTTTTTTTATTACTCTTTTAGAGATCTGAATCAAAGGTATCACGTAGGCTTAGCAAGTATTCTTACTACCCAGAATTGGGTTGTATACGCTATTTGACATATAAAAAATTACCTGTCCTTAAAGGGATAATAATGAATTTTCATGGTGTTATGTTATACAATTTTCCAATATACGTTCTCTATCAATTCCGTATAATTCCGTTTTAAGATCTCTACTTATTGTCATGCAATCCGCAGGGATTTTGTTGTGCATTTTTCCGCAGAGTTTTCCACTCTCTCCTCGTTTTAGCAATCGGTGGGGGTCTCAGCACTCTAAATCCCACCAATCAAAACCTTTGATATCTGACTATAGCACTTTAAAAGTTTTCTTAAACGGGTTGTCCCACGAAAAATATTCTTCAGTTTTCAAACCAACACCTTGATCTGAATACTTTTGTAATTGCATGTAATTAACAATTTAGCATAGCCACTGAGTAATTCAATAAAATGTATCTGTATAGCACCAAGCAGTTAGTTTTTTTTCTTATTTCTTTGTCCTGCTCACTGAGATGGCCGCACATGCTCAGTTTCATCCTTCAACTGCCTCCTGAGCTGTGATAGGGAGAGCTGAGACACGCCCCCTGAGCTGCAGCAGAAAAGACACGCCCCTTGAGCTTTAACCTCTTGCCGACCGCCTCACGCAGGATTGCGTCCTGCGGGCGGTCGGTCTGTTCCTCCTTGACGCGCCCGCGCGTCATCTCGCGAGAGGCGAGATTTCCTGTGAACGCGCGCGAGCGTACGCGCGTTCACAGGATCACGTCGGGGACAAGGTAAGCTACAGCCTGCCAGCGCTGATCGTGCGCTGGCAGGCTGTAGAAGTTAAAAAAATGGCATATCAGACGCTGTTTTGTTAACAGCGTCTGATATGCTTGCTGATCGTTCCTTTGGTGGTCCCATTTGCTTGGGACCACCAAAGAAACTTTATAAGTGCACCAAAACACCACACAGACCCCCCACCCATCCACCCCCCACCCCCCCACTGATTAACCCCTGATTAACCCCTGATTAACCCCGATCACCCCATGTCACCCCCTGACACTAATTACCCCACTGTAAGGTTCATTCAGATGTCCGTATGTGTTTTGCGGATCCATGGATCCACGGATCCGCAAAACACGGACACCAGCAATGTGCTTTCCGCATTTTGCGGATCCGCACATTGCCAGAACTATATAGAAAATGCCTTTTCTTGTCCGCAATTGCGGACAAGAATAGGACATGCTCTATCTTTTGCGGAGCTGCGGCCGGATGCTTGGGGGCCGAAACCCGGAAGTTTGCGGCCGCAGCTCCGCAAATGCTGATGCGGCGAGCGCATAGTGTGCTCTCCGCATCACCGCCAGCCCCATTCACACTGAATGGGTCCGCATCTATTCCGCAGAATTGCGGAATAGATGCGGACATCTTACGGACGTGTGAATGGGGCCTTACTACTTTTTTTGCACATTTTTGGCAGAGATTTATTCATCCACATTGATCGATGCGAATGAGGAAATCTGTGCCGTTTTGTTTTTTTGCACATTTTTGGGCAGAGATTTTTCATCCACATTGATTGATGCGAATGAAGAAATCTGTGCCGTTCATTTTTTCTTTTCAGCGCAGAGGCTGAATGGGAAAAAATCTCATTACCCGTATGCTCAATATACGGAGAATCGCAGAAACTCCTAATGCTGGCCATACGTGTAATGATTATGGAGACCCTCAAATGCCAGGGCAGTACAAACACCTCACATGTTACCCCATTTTAGAGAGAAGACACCCCAAGGTATTCCGTGAGGGGTATGGCGAGTTCATGCAAAATTTTATTTTTGTCACAAGTTAGTGAAATATGAGACTGTAAAAAAAAAATAATCAATTTCCGCTAACTTGTGCCAAATTTTTTTTTCTGTGAACTCGCCATGCCCCTCACGGAATACCTTGGGGTGTCTTCTTTCCACAATGGGGCCACATGTGGGGTATTTATACTCACCTGGCATTTTAGGGGTCCTAAAGTGTGAGAATCCAAATGCGTAAAAATGGCCTGTGAAATCCTAAAGGTACTCATTGGTTTTAGGGCCCTTTGCGCATCTTGGCTGCAAAAAGTGTCACTCATGTGGTATCGCCGTACTCCAGAGAAGTAGGGCAATGTGTTTTGGGGTGTATTTTTATATATACCCATGCTGGGTGTGAGAAATATCTCTGTAAGCGACAACTTTTACATTTTTTATTCAAAGTTGTCAATTTACAGAGATATTTCTCACACAAAGTATGGGTATATGTAAATACACCCCAAACACATTGCCCGACTTCTCCTGAGTACGGCGATACCACATGTGTGCCACTTTTGCAGCCAAGATGCAAAGGCCCTAAAACCAATGAGTACCTTTAGGAGGGCATTTTGCGCATTTTCTTCTCACGCTTTAGGGCCCCTAAAATGCCAGGGCAGTATAAATACCCACATGTGACCCCATTTTGGAAAGAAGACACCTCAAGATATTCGCTGAGGGGCATAGTGAGTCCATGAACAATTTAACTTTTTGTCAAAAGTTAGCAGAAAGGTAGACTTTATGAGAAAAACAATAAAAAATCAATTTCCGCTAACTTGTGCCAAAAAAAATCTTCTATGAACTCGCCATGCCCCTCACAGAATACCTTGGGGTGTCTTCTTTCCAAAATGGGGTCACATGTGGGGTATTTATACTGCCCTGGCATTTTAGGGGCCCTAAAGCGTGAGAAGAAAATGCGTAAAAATGCCCTCCTAAAAGGTACTCATTGGTTTTAGGGCCCCTTTGCGCATCTTGGCTGCAAAAAGTGGCACACATGTGGTATCGCCGTACTCAGGAGAAGTCGGGCAATGTGTTTTGGGGTGTATTTTTACATATACCTATACTTTGTGTGAGAAATATCTCTGTAAATTGACAACTTTGAATAAAAAATGTAAAAAGTTGTCGTTTACAGCAATATTTCTCACACGCAGCTATGGGTATATGTAAAATACACCCCAAACACATTGCTACATCTCCTGAGTTCGGCGATACCACATGAGTGGCACTTTTGCAGCCAAGTGCACAAAGGGGCCTAAAACCAATGAGTACCTTTAGGATTTCACAGGCCATTTTTACGCATTTGGATTCTCACGCTTTAGGGGCCCCTAAAATGCCAGGGCAGTATAAATACCCCACATGTGACCCCATTTTGAAAGAAGACACCCAAGGTATTCCGTGAGGGGCATGGCGAGTTCACAGAATTTTTATTTTTTGGCACAAGTTAGCGGAAATTGATATATATATTTTTTTATTTTGTTTTTTTACAAAGTCTCATATTCCACTAACTTGTGACAAAAAATAAAATTTTACATGAACTCGCCATGCCCCTCACGGAATACCTTGGGGTGTCTTCTTTCCAAAATGGGGTCACATGTGGGGTATTTATACTGTCCTGGCATTTTAGGGGCCCCTAAAGCGTGAGAAGAAGTCTGGAATCCAAATGCGTAAAAATGCCCTGTGAAATCCTAAAGGTACTCATTGGTTTTAGGGCCCTTTGCGCACCCAGCCTGCAAAAAGTGGCACACATGTGGTATCGCCGTACTCAGGAGAAGTAGGGCAATGTGTTTTGGGGTGTATTTTTATATATACCCATACTGTGTGTGAAAAATATCTCTGTAAGCGACAACTTTTAAAAATTTTTATACAAAGTTGTCAGTTTACAGAGATATTCTCTCACCCAACATGGGTATATGTAAAAATACACCCCAAACACTGCCTACTTCTCCTGATCGGCGATACTACATAAGTGACACTTTTTGCAGCCTAGATGCGCAAAGGACCAAATTCAACGAGTACCTTTAGGTTTTACATGGCGACTCACAATTAGCCCGCCCAAAATGCCAGAACAGTACAAACACCCCACAAATGACCCCATTTTGGAAAGTAGACACCCAAGGTATTCACTGAGGGGCATAGTGAGTCCGTCTGAGATTTCTTTTTTTTTGCCAGAAGTTAGCAGAAATTGAAACTTTTTTTTTCTCAGAAAGTGTCATTTTCCGCTAACTTGTGAAAAAAATGAAATGATACATGAACTCACCATGCCCCTCCGTGAATACTTTGGGGTGTCTTCTTTCTAAAATGGTGTGATTTGGGGGTATTTATACTTTCCTGGCATTCTAGCACCTGAAGAAACACGACAGGCGCTCAGAAAGTCAGAGCTGCTTCAAAATGCAGAAATTCACTTTTTGCACCATAGTTTGTAAACGCTATAACTTTTACCCAAACCAATAAATATACACTTATTGGACTTTTTTTATCAAAGACATGTAGAACAATAAATTTAGAGAAAATTTATATAGAAATGTAGTTTTTTTTGAAAAATTTTACAACAGAAAGTGAAAAATGTCATTTTTTTGCAAAAATTTCGTTAAATTTGTATTAATGGCAAAAAAAGTAAAAATGTCAGCAACAATGAAATACCACCAAATGAAAGCTCTATTAGTGAGAAGAAAAGGAGGTAAAATTCATTTGGGTGGTAAGTTGCATGACGGAGCAATAAACGGTGAAAGTAGTGTAGTGCGGAATTGTAAAAAGTGGCCTGGTCATTAAGGGTGTTTAAGCTAGGGGGGCTGAAGTGGTTAAACTTGATACAAAATCTAGCAAAGCAATGAATGAGGAGATCTCTGGATCCATGTGAGGTACAGGGCTGGTTCTAGCTTTGTTAGAAATAGGTTATCATGTCCTATATGATTTCTGATGTTAATTTTTTATATTAGTCATGGTATACCATACCCCCTTTAAACTACAGACACACTTTAAACCTATCTACTATCTATAAGTCGGTCCATTGCTAAGATGTTTTGCATCCTGGTAATTAGCATTGTGTTAATGAATTTCCATTATTTTGCCAACAGTAAATCTTACTGCCTCAGGTTGCCTCATTATATTCGCACCATCTGGTAAGGATAGAGGATTGTTACAAATAGCTATGGGACCCTTCTTACTAGAGGAAGAAAATCCTCGCATGTGTGTTTGCAATGGTAACCGTCTTCTGGGTGAGCTCTTGGTTCTGATGTTTCCTCCACACACGGGTCTGTCATTGTCGACTGTTATGGACTATATGGATGAATCCTGCCCTACTAATGTTAAAAAAGACAAATTAATGTATATAATACAGTTTTATTGAGTATCTGCAGTCATGGATGTCTAAGTAGTTTGGGGGAGATTTATTAAGCGCCCTGCACCAGAATAGTAGGGCAAAAAAAAATCACAAGACTCATTTTGTGCAAAAATGTGTGAGTTTATGCCGTTTTAACCGTGCTTTTGTAAAAAAAAAAAAAAAGGGCAGGGCCTGCACAGGAATACTGGTACAAGTGGAACCAGAAATCTGCACCAGTTCTGTATGGAGTAGATTTCAGATATCATCATCATCATTACTACTTTATTACTCTTATTATCATCATTACTACTTTATTACTCTTATTATCATCATTACTACTTTATTACTCTTATTATCATCATTACTACTTTATTACTCTTAGGCCTCATGCACAAGACCGTTGTTTGATTCTGTGTCCGTTGCTCCGTTTTTCGTGATTTTCTGCAGACCCATTGGTTTTCAATGGGTCCGTGGAAAACTCGGAAAATGCACCGTTTGTCCTCCGCGTCCGTGGTCCGTGATTCCAGTCCGTCAAAAAAATATATCCTGTCCTATTCTTGTCCGTGAAAAACGTCTTTTGGTAAAATCTTTTGGGTCCTGTCCGCTAAAAAAAAACGGAAGACACAGCGGAAGGCAAAAACGGACTCGGATCACTGAACAACAGAACCCCTTTTTGCGAACAGCATAAAAAAACAGTCGTGTGCATGAGGCCTTATTATCATCATTACTTCTTTATTACTCTTATTATCATTATTACTATTTTATTACTCTTATTTTCATCATTACTATGTTATTACTCTTATTATTATCATCATTATCATTGTTTTATTATTTTTATTATTATCAGCAGCAATTTGTAGCTCTGAATCTTGAAATATTTATGCCATCTCTAAAATTTCAGGATGAATTTCATTACTTCAGGAAACAAACGTGAAGCTATACATTTTAAATCAGAAATATATCCTTCAAGTACAACTACAATAAAAAGCAATGGCACACTTGGCAATAAATTTTGTTTTTATTGTGGAAATATGACAGGATTGTCTTGCAAGCGGAATTTATTGTAAATCCAGGCATATCTCCTATTATTTGCAGGCCGGGGAGTGCAATGATTTGTTTGATCCAGCTCTAGCTGGATTGTATATGGTAGATCTAGTACAACCGTGGTCCTAACAATAAGGTTTCGGTGAGTCCTGCTAGTGTCAATCTATGAGCACTAAACAAGTTTGTGAGCTGGTCCTGTGTCCACAATCCATTCTCCAGGGGTCTGGCCATTACATCAGATTTGCATAGACATTTTCTGAGCTTTCTTATCAGCTTTACTTATCAGTGAAGAAGTAATTTAGTGTCATATAAAAACCCATCAATCAGTTGGCTTATACAGAACGTAGCAAGAAAGTCAATGTCCCCAACAAGGGCAGCCCATGGATATTCTTTATAAGCCTCTTGCTTCCAGCTCTCTGGCAAATTTTAGGCAAAGCTTCATGAGCCAATGTCATATTAACCCTAGCCAGTTCCTATTTAGATATGTGCCACCCAGTTTAATTGTCTGAAGCTTCGAAACCTTACCAAGCCTTGGCTAGTCCATTACAATCATTGGCCAGTTTGAAGGAAAGGGCGCCAGGACTGAAGGAGACCAACTAATGGCCTTTAGATATTTGTGGCTGAACATGCAATTTTCTTTTGTAATCTTTTGTACCCTTCAAGTTACAACATCGGGACCAGGAAATGATAAGTAGCCATCTAGGGCACTATTGAGTTGGGAAAGGGGGCAAATTTTTGAAAGTCAAGAAATTCCAAAGACTCTTTCTCCAAGAGTGTGAGCAGGGGGTACATTCTGAATTGTCACCTTCGGCACTAACAGGGCTTGGCCTGGCCCATTGTGACCATTAAGCGTTGTAAAATGAAGAAACATAAGGAGTTGACCAGTTTTAAGTGATTGGCCACACCGTTCATGAGCTTTTGATGTTGGATCATCATTGCAGCCAGGTAAACAGGGGACAGAAGCAGTGCCTTATCGGTATATTGGTACTTTTATTATTGTATTGCTCTCTATGAAGGCTATTTTCACAATGGCGTTAATATTTTCCGGTATTGAGATCCGTCATTGGGGCTTAATACCGAAAAAAACGCTTCCGTTTTGTCCCCATTCATTGTCAATGAGGACAAAACGTAACTGAACCAGAACGTAACGCTCCAAAATGTATTCTGTTCCATTTGGTTGCGTTCTCATACCAGAGAGCAAACCGCAGCATGCAATTTTTGGGTGAATAAACCAGCATGGATTGGGGACCTGGGAGTGCTGCGGTTTTATTTGATTCATTCTCAGTCCCATTCAAGTGATCAGTGTGGAGCTGCGATACCAAGCACAGCTGCTATCCAGTGGCACTGTGCTTGGTAAACTGAGAGGAGGCCATGGTGTTCATTGAATGCCGTAGCTTCCTTAAGCAGCTGATCAGCAGGGGTACCGATTGTCGGACCCCCGACGATCTGATATCAATGACCCTATGATAGGTCATCAATAGCAAACACCCAGAAAACCCCTTTAAGAAAAAGGTGTTCTGTTGTGTATGATGGTTTCTCTAGATATACTTTTTGGGTGTTCTTTTTTTTAGCACTGACTCGACAAAGCTGTAGAAGTGTGTGTATTAAACTCCAGAGTGTGTTAATTAAATATAAATGCTAATAATATAAGGCAGCAGAAAATGATTTTCTTCTGCTTAGTTACTAAATCTGGTCCTGAGCCTGACAAATGAATCAGACATACATTGTACGAAGCCTCCTACTCATGTCTGCACTGAATAGACGAGCACTGACTCCGGGGCAAGGGGATATCACTGCGGGCGGTAGGGAGAACTTTGGCTTCCTGTATGACGGTGCACTTTACATATTTTCAATGCATTTTAAAACTTATCTGTCAATAAATGAGACGAGTCTTTCTTTTGTCACAGCCTTGGGGCATTTATTAAATACTTTAGGTGATGTCTTAAAAATTCTCTTTTTTTTGCATCGAAACAACGCTTTTAGAAAAGTAATTTTTGCAATACTCATTAATTTCCAGCTTGAAAGGACGGCACATACATATATGCCAAAACTATAGCATTCCTTATTTAATTGGATAGTGCTTTATAAAAACTGGTATTCACAGGGGCAGACCGACAGCAGAGGGGCCCTGGGGCCACTGGCTCTCGAATTTCTCATCATATATCACCCCTTATGTCTCTCTACCAATCAGGGTCGTAGTTGTGGGTGCAGCCATAGGGGAAGCAGCTGCTTTGGGGCCCAAAGTCAGAAGGGGCCCACCCAGGAGGAGGACTAAAGGACTTTTATTGTCAGGGGCCCCTCAAGAATATTACTAAATGACAATATATACCATGATACTATATACAGTGACATGACATACAGTATATTCATATAGGAAATGGACAGAACGGCTGCCAGGCCTGGTCTGAGAGAGCGATCTTGAAAAGCCACTGCTAAAAATCTACCAGACATTTTAAGCTATGCTCCTTGCATGCAAACTGATGGACAGTAGTAAGCAGTTGGCTGCTTTTTGGGTGGCAGTGGGCCCCTTTACCTGTTGGGCTCCTGTGCCTTTGCACAATTAGAAAAAAATATGGCATGTCCACCACAGGGCGCAAATAACTGGTGTTCCCCTCCCATCTTGTGTGTGACGATCATCCCTACTTTAAGTCGCAGTTATGATTTTAGCACAACTCTATCAATTCTAGTCTATTCTTTCACATGACAGTGGATACATCTAGGAAAACAGAAGAAAGGCTATCTGTCCTTGTTGACACCTTTATTTATGAAATTGTGGAGGTCTCAGCCATTCTCTTGCGTTAAGGGCATGGAAAAGTCATCAGTTGCCTGGATACCCATAGTTTGAGGCACCCTAAAGACAGGAACCCTAAGAGTGACCTGAGAGCAGAAAATCATACATACCCCTTGTTGTTTCCGGTAGTTCGGCATAGTGCCCATTGCTGTGTCCAACAATTTAGTGAGCTGCATGACTGTTTAATTAAAACCGCAAAAATCTCTCTGGCCCCCCACTGATCTGTATATTGGCGCGTGGAGAAGTGCATGGGCATATTCTGCTTTTCAGCCAGAACTACGTTTTTTATAAAACAGATTTTTCTCAATAATGGAGATAGGAAAGAGATTCTTAAAGGGGTTGTCCCTATGCACAGGATAGGAGACAAGTGTTCAGGATCCGACTGCTGGGGCCACCACCGATCACGAGAACGAGGGCCCACGCTTCTGATAATTATAACTTTGTAGTGTTGGACAAGCAAATTTTTAGAGTTTCTTTGTCAATTAGCTCTTTAATAGAGAATTCAATATCACAGATTTCAGGTTATTCTCCGTCCAGTCCCGTGACTCCTCACCATCTGTGGTCACCTTCTTCTCCTATTTACCAACATGTCAAATAATGTCCTCTTTGATTTCAAGAGCACCATCTTGCTATTTGCAGATCACATCTTGCAATAAACCAATGTGTCCAACTCTATTACTGCAGTCTCCAAGGCCAGAATATCCACAAGCTACATTTTATGTTCTTAGACCCCTTGCAGCTGGAAGTCTGTAACATTTCATCTACAGAATATGTTGCTGTAAACATAGTAATATATGGTAATGTATATTTTTCCGCATTGGGGTTTATTGAAAATGATATCCACTTTAATTGCAGTGGTGATTTTCTGAAAATTTTGCTGCAATTACATTTTACCAGAAAGATTTGTGTCCTATTTTAAGAAGGACTTGTTATGATATGAAATAAGACAATCCTGATACATACCCTCAGTGGCCACTTCGGTCTGAGAACATCCTGCTTGAAGCCTCGCAGAGACGAGGTACTGTTGATCAATTGTTAGTTAGGTGTTGTCTTGGTCTCATGATGTCAAAATGTGAACAGCATGATGAGGAGGACTGTTTAAATACTAATTCTAATTAAACCAGGAAATTTATTGGGCGATTCATGGTTCAAACACCTGTTGTGAATTTTGCTGATAAGCTCCTTATTAGAGAACAGGAAGTTGTGCAAAAAGTACTGAAACAATGAACAGTTGGACATGTGCATTCAGAAGTTTAAAGAAGGTCACATTAAGTTTACCTATAAAGGTTAGAGTGCATTTCAGGTTTATTCTGAAATTTCACCTAAAAGCCAAATATCCCTAACTTTTTGTGAGTAGTGTATAGTGGCTTATATGCACTGTGCATAGGACCTCACATCATAATATCCATATACCCTAATAGAAAATATGGAATAGGCCTGTCTTCAAGAGACAACCCCTTAAAGGAACTTATTTTCATGTCTCTTAATCATTTACAAACCACAATACAATATCTATGCACTCACAAAGGGCTCAGTCTTTGAAGATAATTCTTTCACAACATTTTATGAGTATTCCCCCGGTTTAAAGGCAAAGCTTGTAAATCCCTACAAAGGTGTACAAAATGCTGTTTTACCGCTGAGTTAGGCCCCACCATTTTTTCTCTAGGCTTTCTCACCACTAACACCACTATATCGTCACCCTATGGCTTCCACATTTGGATCACATTCTATCACTGCTTATCTTAAAAGCATGGGAGTGAATAGGCTGTGATGGGATGTGATATTGTGCAATCATCCTATCTCAAGGCAAATGCTGCAAACTAAATTTAAAGGGATTTTCTATGCTCCTGGCCTCAGGATAGGCCGTCAGTATTTAATCGGTGGGGGTACAACATCCCCTCACCCTCCCCACCAATCAGCTGGTTCCTGCAGCCTCCAGCACTTTGAATGGAGCCGGAAGCACAGCTCCATTTGCATTGTAATGGATGTGCTGGGTTACTATTCATTTGAATAGGAGCTGGACTGCAGTAACCAGGTATGACCACTGCACTTTGAACGGCACTGTGCTTCCAGCTCTGTTCAAAGTGCTGGTTCCTGGGAGCAGCTGATGAGTGGGGGTGCGGAGTGTCAGATCCCCACTGGTATAATATTGATGGTCAAACACCTTTTACTATTGATGACCTATCCTCAAGAGGAGGTGGGGAGTGTGTGGCATGAGACATGATGACTGTGACGAGAGTGGTCATACAGTAAGAGGGGGAGTGTTTGCAGCACCTGAAAGGGAATGCCCACTGAGCCTTCATTTTAGATTCTTCTGAAGAGCCATCCTAAAAATGTGGAAGCCATTCCTTCCACTCTAGGGTGCCTTCACACACACAGAAGATATTTTACAGAAATATCTGCAGCTGAAAATCAGTTCCATTCACCCGTACGGGGTTGTTTAGGCAGCAAGCACATGGATTTCTGCAAGCCTCATTCAAATGAATGGGACTGATTTTCAACTGGAGAAGTTTCTGCAATAAAATCTGCAATGGCACCCTTGATTTTACTTTAATAACCTCTCCAACAATAACACGTGTCAACATAAAGTGGAACCTTCACGTTAATCTTAAAGGGCATCTGTCAGCAGATTTGGACCTATGAAACTGGCTGACCTGGCAGCTGAAGGCATCTGTTTTGGTCCCATGTTCACATGTCGGTATTGCTTAGAAAAATGAAGTTTTAATATATGAAAATGAGCCTCTAGGAGCAATGGGGGCGTTGTCATTACACCTAGAGGCTCTCCTATTTCTGCAACTGCTGCAGTCTCTAGACTTTGATTGATAGGGCCAGGCAGGGGTGTATTGGCCATATACCTTATAGGATAAGTGGGCCGATGCCCAGGGTGGCGGCCAGTGGAAGTTTTTGGGGATGTATTTTGTGCTGCTGGCAGTATTTTGTGATGCACTGTGGTATTTGCCTCTGTTGGGGGTGGTATAATGTGCCACAATATGGTTTTACTGGCCTCGCTTTCCATCAATTTGGACCCAACTACAAAATGGGGCCACTTTTAGTATTTTTTTCCAGGGCCACTTTAAGTTTCCGGTCCGCCCCTGGGGCCAGTGCAGTGAAAACATTTTATGCCTGGTCATGAGAGCGTGCGGCAGTTGCAGAGAGAGCAGAGCCTCTAGGTGTACTGGTAACACCCCCTTTGCTCCTAGAGGCTCGTATTGCATATTTCAAAACATTATTTTTCTCGGCAATGCGGACACATATGAACATGGGACCAACACAGATGCCAAGTGCACATGTAACAGGTCAGCCAGTGTCATAGCTACAAATCTGCTGACAGATGGGCTTTAAAGTATGTTAAGTATCGGTATATTTTGACAGTTTTGTTTTTACTATTTATATTGTGTTTTCAGATTATAGAAGCAGCAAGAAATCACCCATGGATGATGAAGGAGCCTTTTACACATCTCTGACATCAGACGAGCGTTACGTGTCTCCAGACTCCAACTACTTCACCGGGATTCTTAAAAAAGGAGATGGCGGCACAAGCTTAGACGATGAAGAGTTCAGCTATGGTTCCCAGTCTCCTCAAGACATGCCTGTGTTTCAATCCCGAGGTTTGTTTAGTTCAGACTCAGGCATCGAAATGACACCAGCTGAGAGCAAAGACGTGATCAAAACATTGTCCGATCCCATGGAGGATGATAAATTAGAAGCTTACAAGTATATTGACATCAGCAGGTCCCCAGATAGTAACCCAAAGCATTCTCCCGAGGACGATGAGAGAAAGCCAAGCCCCAGGGTATATGATTCTTCTGATGAAGACAGTATACACGAGGGTGACACAAAAACGTTGCAAAAAGGCCAGCACAGTGAGAAAGTAGGAGAAGATAGGTCATTTGCACCTTATATGGAGGAACCTGGTAACAGTATGGGACTGTATAGTGACACAGGAACCGGAAATACTAAAAGATCTCCAGTGAAAATCACTCTTACTAAATCCTCTATTGATAATGACTTTATGGAAACCAGTGAGGATCTGTCTGACATAGGTTTAAAGCCAGGGTCTGACATAGTTCCGACTGTGATGGTGTCCGAGCCGGAGGACGACAGTCCTGAGTCCCTTACTCCACCATCTATGGAAACAGGTAAGACCATAGCCCTGTATACTTTTACTATGTTCACCGTATCTTCAGATTCTACTTACACAGTCAATGCTTTAGGACACGTATAATAGTTTGATGTATGACGTAATGGCAATGTTGGACACGTGGTGGGCTATCGTGCAGCTTTTACCACAGCTGTATCCTCAAAGGTCCAAAAATATAACAGAGGGCAGGCAAAGGGGCGGCAGATCACACAGATCGATGATATCAAACCTAGCCAAGTTCCTTTCAATGAGCTATTATAGGAGCTGCAAGCCATGGGGGAATATTGCGCAGCGGCTGCCGTCATGTCCTTGAGAAACTCTGCAGTACATTGTATGTGGTAGAATTGGAAAAGGTGGGCTCAAAAGATGGGCATTTATTTTCTTTTGCACTGTGGAATCATTCAAAAATAATGTCACCTTGACATGTAGTGGACACAGATTTGCCCTTACTGTCTTAACCCCTAGAGCAGGGATGCTCAACCTGCGGCCCTCCAGCTGTTGCAAAACTACAACTCCCAGCATGCCCGGTAAGCCTACAGCTATCAGTCTACAGCCAAGCATGATGCGAGTTGTAGTTTTACAACAGCTGAAGGACCCTGCGATTTTCTGTTTTTGCATTCTCATTTTTCACTCCCCGCCTTTCCAGAGCCATAACTTTTTTATTTTTCCTTCACATAGCCGTATGAGGGCTTGTTTTATACGGGACAAGTTGTACTTTCTAATGGCACCATTTAATACTGCATTTGATGTAGCAGGGAACACAAATAAAATTGGAAAAAATTGGTGGAATTGGGAAAAAAATCCATTCCATTTTCACATCTACAGTTTTTTGGGGTTTGTTTTTGCAGCGTTCCTTATGTGGTAAAATTGATCTGTTACCGAAATTCTTAATGGGGGTCATTACGATTACAAGCATACCACTTTTGTATGGTTTCTCTTGTGTTTTAATACTGAAAAAAATGTAAAACTTTGTAAAAAAAAAAAAACCCTATAACTTTTTTTATATTTATGTCTATGGAGGGCTCATTTTTTGCGCGGCAATCCGTACTTTTCAGTGATAACATTTTGAAGTGTGTCTGACTTTTTGCTCACTTTTATGCAGTTTTTTTGGGAGGTAAAGTGGCAAAAAATTGAAAATTGTTATATTTTAATAGTACGGGCATTTTCGGACGTGGCGATGCCTGTAATGTTATTTTTTTATTTTATTTTTTTATTTTAATTTTGGGGAAAGGAGAGTGATTTGAACTTTTTATATATTTGTTTTATAAATGTAAAACGTTCTTTTTACTTTTCTTTATTTTTTTAAGTCATTCCAGGTGACTATACCAGAAATCATTAGATTGCCAATTGTTCTTCGATGGGTATTCATCCATCACAGAACGCACCATTCACTGTATTCTAATACAGTGCTGCCACCTGCAGGACTGTATTGGAATATACTAGTGATAGGTATTGGAGCCTGCTTGACCACGACATCTGAGGGGTGAAATGTCTGCGATTGGCCTTATGGCTGATCGCAGACCTCTGTTGTTTGAAACAGCAAAAATATGGCACCCGCTGCACTCACGAGTGGGCGCCATCTTTAAAGTGATCTTTAAAGGTCGCGAAGGAGTTAAAGGTGTTGTCTGGGATTAGAAAAACTAAGCTGCTTTCTTTCACAAACAGCACCACATCTGTCTACGGGCAAAGTGGTATTGCAGCTTCTTCTCATTCACTTCAATGGAGCTGCACTGCGGTAACAGATACAGCCCAGAGACCAGTGTGGTGCTGTTTTTGGAAGACAACAGCCATGTTATCTTAAATGGGGTTTTGTTGACTACCCATCCTGCCGGCACCCCCACAGAGCAGCTATTTTAAGGGGATGCAGCGCTGCGGCCACATAGCCCACCACTTGTGTAGCGACTGCCAGATAGCACAGCTCAATCGCATTAACTTGAACGGGAACTGAGCTGAAGAAAGGTCATGTGAACAATGGGCATGACGTGAAAGGCCGAGGAAGAGGCTGCAGCACCGTGGCCTATTCAAACAGCAGATCGTTAGGGGTGCTGGGAATCAGACCCCCACCGATCTGATATTGATGACCTGACCCTCTACTTTTAGGCCAGACATAATTGCAGAGTTGCAGTGGCTTGATTTTCACACCTTTAGGGTGCATTCACACTACATACGTATTCCGCGGTCCACAAAACGCGGATTCGCAAAAAATACGGATCCCTCCATTTGTACCCATTGTAACAATGCATATTCTTGTCCACAAAACAGACACGAATAGGACATGTTCTATCTTTTGTGTGGGACTGTAGAACGGACATACGGATGCCGTTTTTGCTGACCCATAGGTATTAATGATAGATATGTTTTTTAAATTGATTGTGATGATTTGCTGAAATAGAGCCCAAACAACGACTTTACTCTGACAGGGCGATTCTTTAGAGTAGTTAATTAACAAAAAATGGAGCATTCTAGAAAAAACTGAAATGTTGAAATTGATGAATGGCCTAACGATAAGCGAACATTTTCCGGGGCATCGGACATTATGTAAACTTTGGCGCAGAATGATTATTGTTAAGTGGATCGTTCCAAAAACCATGGACCAGAATAGGGGCCCTGCTGCACATGAAGAAGACTTTTTGATCTGCAGTTTCTTATTGAATCATTTATGGAAGAGCTCACTGCACATTATATCAATGATGCTGTCACCACAGCTGACAACGGCATACGTGTCCAAAATGCTAATAATGACAATCCAATTATTCAGTAATGCAATCACAATAAACTAATACAGGAGAGCACATAAATCGATATAATCCCCAGAAGCTAATAAAGCGGACACGTATAGCACAGCCATGCCAAATGAAAAAGAATTGATAACATACGCAAAACTGACCAGTAAAGCTAATGTGAATAAATATGGCCATACAACTAATAATGGTTTTCATGGCTTCTTTAAAGGGAACATTTCATCAACTTGTCAGTTGTTATTTGCTTTATTACATGTAAATGGTGGAAATTAGAGATGAGCGAATTTCAGGTTATGAAATTCGTTCACGCTTTATTTGGTAGTAAAAGCAGAATTGCGTTATGGATTCCATTACCACAGACCATAACGCAATTCTATGACGGAATGCATAACGGAATGCCTTTAGAGGCATTCGGTTATTTATTCCATCATAATAGAAGTCTATGGGCTGCAAAACGGATCCGTCCGGAGAGGACTCCCCTACATAACGGAAACGGGACGGATTAGTTTTGCAGCCCATAGACTTCTATTATGATGGAATAAATAACCGAATGCCTCTAAAGGCATTCCGTCATAGAATTGCGTTATGGTCCGTGGTACCGAATCCATAACGCAATTCACCTTTTACCACCAAACGAAGTGTGAACGAATTTCAAAATATGAAATTCGCTCATCTCTAGTGGAAATGGCCTGCTCAGACATATGGGGTAGATTTCAAAAACCTTCAGGATAATTTTTTTTTATATTGCATTTTGCACTAAAAGTAATTTATTTCTATTGGTCTTTATAAAGATTTTCAGAACTTTTGTCTTATCGGGTTAAGTTTCAGTTTTAGGGCTCATTTACGTTTTTAAGTCCACAAAACATGGATATTGACTGCGTGCGTTCGGCATTTTGCTAAACGGAACGGCCAGCCCTATGATAGAAAGGCCTAGTCTTGTCCACAGACAAGAATAGGACATGTTCTATCTTTTTTGTGGAGCCGCAGAACAGAAGTACGGCCATGTGCTGTCCGCATCTTTTGTGGCCCCATTATAATGAATGGGTCCACATCCGTTCCACAAAATTGTGGAATGGATGCGGACACAAACATACGGTCGTCTGATTGAGCCCTTAAACTAAGTGCTGTCATGTTGCTGTTCTGAAGCCTTTTCTCTGAATTCCTGACAGCTCATAAACATTCAATTTAGCTAAATTCTTTTCAAACTGATAGGAATATGGCATTCATGGGTGTTTATGAGCTGTCAGGAATTCAGAGATAAGGGCTATATATCCAGCCATCAGAACAGTCAGCAACATAACTGTAAAACCGAAAAACAGTCTACAGATAGATAAAACCTTACCCTGTAGAACAAAAACTGCTGAAATTGTTTAAATAAAAATAAATTGAAAAAAAGACTTTTTAACTCAAAATGAGTAAAATGCAACCATAAATAAAATTGCCCCTGAAGGTGTTCATAGCCTTTATAACATAACAAGATAAGTCATCAATGTCTGGTGGGAGTCTAACTCCCAGTATCCCCGCAGATCTTCCTTGGCCTGTGATGTCACCTCCATTGGTCACATGACCATTCTGCAGCTCAATGAGTTGCAGTACCAAGCACAGCCATTATATAATGCACGGCGCTGTGGTTGGTATATTATAGCTCTCGCCGAGTGCCAGGGCCCCTTCGAACGACTGATTTTTGGGAGAAAGGGGTGCTAGGGGGGTTGGTCCTTAACCGATCAGAAAAATCTAGATTATCACTTTCATAAAATTGCTTAGCAGTCAATGTTGTTCCTCTCATGGATATTATCAGATCCTCTAGAAGGGAACTGGCTGCTGCTAGGTTGGACCCTCAAATTCTTGTGCAAAGTGTAAGAGAACTTATGAAGTACGTAATAATTGGCTCTTCAGACGTTAACGTTTTTCAAGACTTCAATGTGAATCCATGTGGTTATTTTAGAAATGTCATGGAATGTCAAAAATTTTAGCATTTATCGTTATTGGAAAAACCAAGAGTAAAAGTTTAATTTGCATAGTTTTATATCCCTCTAATGAAATAACAAATATTTCAAGTTTTGTAATGGAAGTCTTTAAGGAATTTTTTCTCTTCACTGTGTTTTTTTCTCTTCTCGTTGGCGTCCAGATGGATATACAGAACCATCTGGCTCAGAGAAACAGAGTAAATTCCGAATATCTGAAGATGAACTGATCAGCGCCATGAAAGCAAAAGAGGCAACAAAAGGTTTTCCTTATGAAGCAGCTGAAGAGCAGAAACCTAATAGTGTTTACTCAGAAAAGCGAGATTATAAAAACACGCCCGTGGTACCAGCTGTCCCGTCTTCGCTAGATAACGAAGCTTCGAGCACTGAATCTGGTGACTCTGAAATAGAGCTTGTTTCTGAAGACCAGCTGGCAGGAGAAGAGGCCATGCAGTCTGCTTACATGACATTCAGTCACATTGGCGGCCCACCACCATCACCTGCCTCCCCATCCATACAGTACAGTATACTCCGCGAAGAACGCGAAGCCGAACTGGACAGTGAGCTCATTATTGAGTCATGTGATGGTTCCTCGGCCTCTGAGGAGAGTCCAAAGAGAGACCAAGACTCCCCAATTATGAAACCAATGATGGACATTATCGAGGAAGAAAACAGCTCAAGAACAGAAAGTTTTGATGCCTCGGACTTCGACTCTTATAGCTCTACAGAAAGGAAACTAAATATGGAGAACCTGGCCGAGTCGGCTGCCTATATGAAAAGCTGTTATGCTGAAGGTAGACCAGATTTATTAATGATCAAAAAAGATGAAGGACTGCATCAGAGAAAGTCGACAGAGCCAACGGTTTACCAAAGTAGAGTCTCTCCAAAACCGAGCGTGGGGACCACAAGTCCAGTGACATTGCTCAGTAAGAAGAAAGGTAAGTACGTATTTTATTTCTCTACAACAGATTAAGTGTTTAAAAAATTTAGAAAAAACTATAGAAAAGTAGTATTTAGATAAAATAACTGGGTTTTACAGGTATATGTTATGTAGTGCTTAAACCAGTATTCCAGTTAGAACTGTTAAATCGGTGGAGGTCCAACCACTGATGTTGACAATGGGGAACCACCACTCCATTCCTGTCTATGGGGCGGCCGAAGGTAGCTGAGTACAGTGCTTGGCTATATCCGGCAGTCCCATAGACTTTAAATGGTGGACATGCTCAACCATCCAAACAGGGGAGACCTGTTCTCGACTTCAGCAGTCAGATCCCCATTAATCTAACAGTTATCAGCTCTTCAATGGATAGGAAATAATAGGGGATAACTTGTTCTAACTAGAATACCCCGGTCAGGAGGAACCTATAGATATTAGATCAGGGGTTCCCTATCAGGGTTCTCTGGAGCATGGAAAGGGGCTTCCCAGAGCCCAACAGCAATATGGGTTGTCACTTCCACATTTGGGGTGGCAAACTGATTTCAGCCTGCTGAGAGCTTAGCAAAGCAGACAACTGGACAAAAATATAGCACTGGGCGGAAATGCCACTTCTACCTCCTTGTGGTAGAGCTCGGAGTAGGCGTTTCCTGGAAGTGGAATCAATGCATTAGATCTCAGTTGCCCAAGTAAAAGCAGAGTTAGGCCTAATTCACACGTCCGCCATCTACGTCCGCACCCGTTCCGCAAACTTGCGGACCAGGTGCGGACCCATTCATTTTGAATGGGGACGTGATGGATGCGGAGAGCACACACTGTGCTCTCCGCATCCGCATTTGCGGAACACGCCGCCGATCTTACGGACGACGGCTCTGCAAAAATATAGAGCATGTCCTATTCTTGCCCACAATTGTGGACAAGTATAGGCATCTCTATAGGGCTGGTGGCAAGGTGTTTTGCTGATCCGCAAAACACTACAGACGTGTGAATAAGGCCTTAACATATCTCACATCATGTAATGCCAATGGTCGGCTTACAGGTGTCTTCCGGGTTTGCATCAAAATCTTTTAAAACAATCATTTATGAAGGTAGGTGTAATTTTGTAATGCATTTCTTTTACCTTTATTGCTCCTATCTTCCGTTCTGGACTATGGTGACAAAATGGAGGCTCTTTCTTTTTTTTGTGATGTTATGTCCATGGGCGGGGCAGTGATAGGGGAGTGTCTATGTAACATGCTGGGTGGGAGGAGCTATAAACTAATGGGTGTTGTTAGGGGCGGGGCTGGAGCGGTGGCAGAGGAAGGAGAAGTGCATCATGGGTTTGGTTGGAAGCAGCAACAGGAAGTGCCACATACAGGATGAAACCAGAGTGACTGGTTTACATGGTGAAAATGGGTCCGGGGTGTCCAAACTGAAAAAGAAAAAGCATGGGGCACATGTCCTGTACATGAGGTAAGCGGCTATATGAGCAGATCTGTTAAAAGCCATAGTCATCCCAGAAAACCCCTTTAAAGTCTATGGATACCTTTGGAGCCATTTTTATTGATATAGGTTATTTTAGGCTAAAAACTTTTTTTTGTGACTAGTTTGTATTAAAAGTGCTGCTCTGTTAGCCTTTGTTTCACAGTACACAGTAAGCTGCAGAATACTGTTCCTGGTGAAATCCACAAATGGTCTTCTAGGCTGATTTATAACCAAATCACAGATCAATTTTAATATGGCCATAAATCAGCTTAGAAGATCGTTCAGGAATGGAAAGAGAGAGGGGGTGGGGAATCAAGCTGTCAGATGGCCAAGAGGCTGACTGGAGAAAAGGGGGACCCCTTCCTCCAGTCTCAAAAATGAAGGGGCCCCTGCTATGCTCCACACTACAAACCCTGGCAATGAAATCTTCTGACATTTCAGGACACTGTAAAATGAACATGAATATAGAGTAAATGCAAGATTAGTTTTAAATGGGTAATGCCATTAATAATGTAATAAATAAAAATCAGACTCCAACTGCCCTGCTAGATTTATTTTTGAAACTGCAGCTCAGGGGGTGTGCCCTTTCTGTTGCAGCTCTCTCCCTGTAACTGTCACAGCTTCTAACAGTAGATACAGCTGGTGGCATTTGAAGGATGGCTGTGTGCCCACCTCAGCAAGGTGGACACAGAAAAAAGGAAAAGACAAACAGCGGGCAGTGCTATACAGATACATTTTATTTAAGGCGACATGCACAAGACAGTATCTATTGTTCTGCCTGCAAACCGCACATCTGCAAAATACAAATACCTTCTGTGTGCAATCCACTTTTTTATTAGTCCCATTAATAGAAATGCCTATTACGGTCCGCAAAATGGACAAGAATAGGACACATTCTATCATTTGCAGGATAGACGACGCATGTCGCCGTGTAGCTGGCCCATTATTTGCATGCAGTTACAAAAATATTCAGATTCAGGTGCTGGTTAGATAAATGGCGAATATTTTTCATGGGACAACCCCTTTAACGCCTGTTCTCCCAAAGATTTGCATAAATGAATGTCCAAAAAAATCCAATCCTTGTCTCTCACTGTTTCCTCATTTTTCCTGTGTTTACTTATGGCTAAGATCGTTCCCTCCAATATCAGTAAATACAGGTGGGTCCACAAGTATTTGGAGATGGGAGAATTCTCATAAGCTAGCCTCTGTACACCATCACAATGCATTTGTAACAAAGATATGAAAACGGTATCACTGTCCAAATACTTATGGACCCGGCTGTATAGGTCTTAGAATTTTTTTTTTAATAACCCTGTTTCATCATGCTTCGCAACATACATTGGTATGTATTTACAACTGTCACATGGGCCTGCTGCATCTTCATCCATTTGCGATGCCCTGGCAAACCTGAGATGCAGGATGCCCACTTCACCTGGCAAAATGCAAGTTCCTCCCTATCTATTTTCAGATCGGAAATAGGAGCCTACCAGCATTGGACTGACCCATCAGAGTACAAGATGATCCCCAGGTGGGCCCAGGGTTTGACACAATACTAATGTGTCCCTTGAATCCCAGGGGTACATGTTATGTTAGAAGTCTGTACCTGCCGCTTCTCAGCTACTTTGGATGGGCACGGGCCACACTCCACTCACCCTGTGTCTGTCACATTTCCAGAGCTCCTGTGTGTCTGTTGGGAATATTCTTAATTGACATTTACTTCAGTCTGCAGCAGTGGCGTAACTAGAAATGACTGGGCCCCACAGCAAATTTTTGAATGGGGCCCCCTCCCCCAGTAATTTTTTCACAACCCCTTCCTTTCATGCCGCCCCCTTTCCTGTGGCTAGTAAAGATGGCTCTCTCAGACCAGGCCTGGCAGCTGTTCCATCTGTTTTCTACACTGTCTATACTGCCACTGTATATAATTTAATTGTGTAATAATGTTGAGGGGCCCTGACAAAATCTTTTAGTACTTCTCCTCCTCTTGGATGGGCCCCTTCTGGGTCAGGGCCCCAAAGCAGCCGCTTCTCCTGCTTCCCTCATAGTTACGCCCCTGTTCTGCAGTATTGCAAGGGTTAAACCCTCTTTTGGTTCTGTATGCAGCTGCTTAGCTGCTTATATTGTGTTAACAAGCCTCTGCTATATATGCTGTGCTGTTTGTGTCATTCTCTGCCTGAGCAATAGGTTTACTAGCTTGCTAGATCATGTGAAGGTGTGCTATTATCTACTTGTCTACCTGTGTACTGACTTCTGATTGCTTCCCTAAATTCTGACTTTCTCCAGCCTGACCTGATCTGTACCTGCTCACCATACTGACCCTGTGCTGCCTGCTCTGACCTTTGGACATGTTTCACAGATTTGCACAAAGTCTTCCTGCCCTTGTCTCAGTCTGCCTGACCCCTGGGTGCCCTGCTCCAGTGTCTCTGGGTCAGCTGTCAACCACAATGGGACTACTCCAGGAGGTAGCGGCCTGGTGGCCCCCCTGCAGCGAAGTCTAGATCCCTGTAAAGGGGTTAAAGGGTAAACACCAGGAGATTTCCAGGATAACTTCTTTAGGTTTAACCCAAAGTCAAACGGGTTGGTTGACACAGTGGTTCCACACCTACCCATTTTAACAGCACATAAGTATTTTTCACACTTCTGTTTGGGGTCAGAAAATATTTTTTTCCCCTGGGGCCAGTTGGTCAGGGGATATTACGGTTTGAATTTGCTGATAACTTTTTCTTTCCCTTGGCAAATCTGAAACAATGGCATGATGCCCAGTTGGTTTGGCAAAATGCAAGTCGCCCCCCATCTTATCTGCCTCACTAAAAAAAGAAGCCAATGACTCATCAGAGTACATCCTCTGGTGGGCCCAGTCTGTTTCTTATGGGTTGAGAACCTGTGTGACCTCCTGGATATGTCCTGCATGTGCAATGATAACTTTATGATGCAATTAGATTTAGATTGGATCCTGAGGATGATTTCCTCTGGTGGGCCTAAGAAATGCCAGCTTGGCACCGGGGCCGGCACATGGACACTGCAATTCTGCTGCTCAGGCACCAAATCAAAGAGAAAAAATATTTGCAAGCAATCATGGATTATGCTAGCTGAGCTTCCTTTCACCTAGGTGCCTACGGTTGCAGAAGAACAACTATTGCACAGTTCCTGCTCAGTTCTTTTAAAATCAGTGCTGATTTCATTTTCTCACACTGTAGGGCAGATCAGGCTTGAGGATTGCTAATTGGCTAATAAATCTTTCTGCCATCGCTTTATGCTGACCCAAAGTCTACATTATCATTGTTTCGCTGTGTTCCATGTCACAGCCATTAATATGTTTGCTGCAATGCGTGCTTTCTTCTCTCGTACATTTCATTTAGCTCGGAAAACACGGTATTATAAATAGCTGCAGCGGAGATATTTATACCCTGAAGTTTAATCTGTGCAGGATCCATTACCTAAAAACGTGGAGCTTTTCGCGTTTCTTGACATATTATTTACCGTCTTTAGATTTAGTACTTAATTAGAGACACAGATTTATGTTTTGCTTGGTTGGTATATACAAACATAGCAACCTAAAAATGGATTTACTTAAAGGGGTATTTCCATCTCAGACATTAATGATATATTGCGCCATCAATGTTGGACAGGTGCAGGTCCCACCTCTGGGACATGTTCCTACCTCTAGAATGGGCCCCGAAGTGAAAAAGAGTGCATTGTGCAAGCGTGCCCACCCCCCATTTACCGTTATGGGAATTCTGAATATCCGAGCTTTGGTTTGGGTATTTCCAGCAGTCCTATACCAGTGAATGGAAAGGTGGCCATGCATACGCGGTGCAAGCTCCGTTGACCACTATGGGACTTCCAAAAATAGCTGAGCGCACTGTTTTCAACTTAATATCCCAGTTTTTTAATTAACGTTGTCCATCTTCCAACAAGCTTTCGTATTCCCTCATTAAAAAATGTTTTAGACTAAGCTGCGAGCCACGAATGCTCAGCAATCTTCATTAGACATGAATCCTCATCGGGCCACATAATCTACTGTCAGTTGCATGCTCAATGTTGTCACCAGTCCAGCTTCTTCTTCATGGCTGACAATTGCGCAAAACGTAACTTGTGGCACATCCAGAAGCATTAAATACCAAGTGCAGTCTCTGGCACCAGATGAGGAGGTATGGTGGATGGTTGATAGCTAAAATTCTGTACTTAGGTGAAACTAGCCTAGTGGTTGTTGGATAAGGGATGGTGTCTGAACTGTTGTCCCTCATCTTGCAGCAGCATCTGTAGAGCCGTATCACTCTGCTCTCTGGAATCTCAAGGCTTCACTTAAGGTTGTCTTTAGCTGTTGTTCTTGCAGGAGAAGGATATCTGGTCCTGAATTTCCCTCACAGATAAAAAGATACAGTTCATCAGAGTGTGTGCTCTTCTTTCCAACTCACACACACACACACACACACACACACACTATAAGAGCATGACCTCTTTTGCCTCCTCTCCTCCTTGCACTGACTCACTAAACTGGAACTTCACCTCCTGGCAGGAAGTCGGACAAGTCCATTCTCCCCAGGATTTATTTTATGCACTTATATAGCACTACTATATTCCACAGTACTTTACAAACATTAGCATCAAGCTTTCCCCAATGGGGCTTACAATCTAAGTTCCCCAAAACTATGTCTTTGGAGTGTGGGAGAAAACCGGAGTACCCGGAGAAAACCTACGCAAACAGGGGGGACACATATGGCACGACATGTAGATGTTGTCCTTGGTTGGATTCAAACCTAGGACCCCAGCGCTGCAAGGCACCAGTCCTAACCACTGAGCCACCATCCTGCCCACCAGGAGGGGAGGAAACAGGGTGGTTCCAGGTCTGGGGTACTACAATTTATTCAGCTCCAAATGGAGTTGCATTTTGCTGGACTTTTGGACCTATGATTCTGACAGAGAACCCAAAGAACCTTGTGCCGCATAAGAAGACACACAAAGCACTGATGGAAGGGGGGCCCAAGCTGAACTCTTGCACCAGGGCCCATGAGCCGTTAGCTACTCCCCTGTTGGTGCCACATATAGGATATAGAGGAGCTATGTACCTGTTTTGGGGTAAAGAGATATGAATATAGATGAGCCCTAGATTGGACATAGATATAGAGATAGCTACCAATTCCACCATGACTTGGCAAGTCTCTGGTGAGAATTACCATAGGAAATTGGTTGCAAGAAAATATGTTATTAGAAGAGCAATCTTTTATTGAATATATCCGATTGCCGGGGTGAAAATCTCCATCCCTTACGTTTATCATTTAATGAATTGCAGGGACAAGGAACGATATCTGCTATAGTGATGTAACTCTGACCAGTTTAGTTCCCAGGCCCTCTGCCTGTCTCTGCTCTACATGATGGAAGATGTGTGGATATGGCGTGAAGATAAAGCAAGGAAGATTCGGATGTGCTGCCTATTATTATTCCAGAGCTCACATTCACAAGCTCAACCCCAGATCACATTTCACTTGCATTGGAAGAGAAAACACCTTCGGCAAAAGTTGTCAAGTAAAACTGTCACCGAGTTTGTAAAATATAGAAGTACGTGAAGTTCTTCCTCTTGGTTAGTGCACTTGTTGTGCCAGCGATGCTGCATTTCATTATGTTTTATTCATCGCTGGCATATTAAAGTTGTCCTATTTAGTTTGATTGAATTTGTGGAAGGGTATTTTTATTCCCATGATGTAAGGACTCTGCAAGCTGAAAAAACAGCAGTGCACTAGGACAGAAAATTATCACTGCAATTAGGCGAGTTTTCGGGTATATGGCACAAGAGCTGTTATCATGCTAGGCTTTCCTTCACTTGGGGCTTAGGCAGGGTGCCGAATCTCCTTAGAGAGACCAGTCCTGTATGGAGACTTAATGGAAGTACCCCATGCTACTATATGGAGACTTATTGGCAGTGCTCCATGGGAAACGAATATACAAAGAGGCATCTCCCAAGGAAGAGAACCATTTTGCAAGCGACACCTCTTGGAAGTGGCTCCCAAAATACCACTTTTCAACAAGCCGTGGGTTTTGACAAGGGAATATATCCAAGCCAGATATCCTCCATTCTCTTCACTTGGAGCAGAGCTTCAGTTCTCTGTATTGGCCAAGACAGAATGGCTTCATGGCACCACCCAACACCATTTCTCACTTGCCTCCCCTTTGCTAAGTCCCTGTATTTATAAATACCCACCCCGTCATTGTGAGTCCGAAAAATGTGTTCCTATTTATTCTACTTGTATAGACAGAAAGATGAATTATCTCCAATGAAAGATTTCTTTCTTTCCTCAAACATGATATCCGACCGCCATAACCTTTGAAATTCTTTATTTTTGAAAATTAGAAATAGCAAAGGAGATAATGTCAGCAGAACAGTGGCAAAGTAGATATCGCAGATTTCTGAATAGACGTCAAATGAAGAACAATGTGAGAACAGGTTCTGCATATCATAAGGTATGAATCAACATCTGACTCGTAAGGTATCTATGACACATAATCAATGGGTCACAATGGAACAAACCGCTGAACTATTGAGAACCACACAATGAGATCCAAAGTAGCGACAATGAAAAAAGGGGGAGACAAACAGCAGACAATAAGAGGGGGGACGGAAAGGAAGATGAGGTGGAGAGGGCCTGGAATAAGGATAGAATAGCAAGTCAAGCCAACAAGGTCTGATACTCCGGAGTGGTTAGGAACGTAAACCACGGCTGCCATGCAGTCACGAAAGCCTTATGGGTGTTCCTCAAAGTAGAAGTCAGTTCCTCCATTCTACGGATATCCTCCACTTTCTGGATCCAAAGGCCAATCAACCGACCGCCATAACGAGGGTGAATCATAAATTATCCGCATTCTGGCTATAGAATTTATTTTAATCAACTTTCAGAAAAGACAAATGCATAATTTTTCAACTTAATCTCCCAGTTTTTCTATGGACTTTGTCCATCTTCGAACAAGCTTTCGTATTCCCTCATTAAATATTTTAGGCTGAGCTGCGAGCCACGAATGCACCGCTGTCTTCACCTATTCATCAGACGTGAATCCTCATCCTCCACATAATCCACTGTCACTCGTCCATCCAGCAGAGTCGGTTCACCTTCACGCTCAATGTTGTCATCAGTTCAGCTCCTTTTTCATGGCTGACAATTGTGCGACCTTCCTTGAATTCCTCTATCCATGCATACACACGTCTTCACGACAAAACACTTTCTCCATACCATGCACCAAGTCTTTGATAAATATCCGGACCAGCCATACCTTCAGACCACAAAAAAACTGTGGGGCAGCCATTTTTTCTCACACCGCAGTCACAAATGAACGGACTTAACACATTCAAACCTGGACAGCAGCTACTGGGGAGGTCATGTTGAAAAATAATGCATTTGTCTTTTCTGAAAGTTGCTACAAATAAATTATCCAGCCAGAATGCAGATAATTTTTGACTCACTCTCGTGGGAGCTTAGCAGACTTTTACAGCATTTGTCACTCCAGAGATTCACGTGATTTCACAGTGAACCGAGTTCAGACTCATTAGCCCAGGCAAAGTATACAGTGTCAATACAGTTAGACAAGATATATTACGTTACGTTGGCGTAATTTGAAGCAATTCGCTGTGTTTGTCCTAGGCTCAGCATGAGCCGCTCGCAAAATCGCAAGCATCTAATTACACTTGCATAAATGTAAATTGTTGTGGTGTCATGTGGAAGCAGGCGAGACACTGAACAGATTTCACCATGCTCTTGAGTAGGCTGCAGGGGACTGCCTTGGCATTATGATCTGTAAATTAGGGTGCAGTGTGTGGGTTCATTGTAAACACAAGCTGGAAAAAAAAGCACAGGCAACGATTTAACAGAATGCGGAATTCACTTCCCTGGCTGCTATGGTTGTAAAATGCAAGCTGAATAGCAAGGGGTTGTGCCAAGTTTCGAAACTTACCCTCTATCAACCTAACACTTCATCAGATCGGGGAAACAGGATCCCTGTTCTCGGAGTCGGTGGGGTTCCCAGTGATCAGACACCCAACAATGAGTTGGTTAACTTTTAAACTTGGTACAACCCCATTAAAGGCTATGTGGACTCCTTGGGGATCAATTTTTTCTTACTATTGCATTCTACACTTTTTGGGCTAAAATTGGTGTTTTTTTAAAACAAAAATGAACAGTTTTTCTTCTGCAGCTTTAATTTTTAGTGCATCTGTAGACTAGCAGGCCCTCTGCTTCACACTTAGGCCTCATGCACGTGGCCTCAGGCCATTACCCTATAGGATAGGTGAAACTTAAAGGGGTTTTCCCATCACAGACAATGGGGGCACATCGCTAGGATATGCCCCCATTGTCTGATAGGTGCCGGTTCCACCTCTGGTGGAACAGAGAACAGAGCGGGGAGAGCAGTGGTGGAGGACCCCAGGTTTCCGGGAGTCCAGCCACCGCCAAGCGCTGTCCTCGTGCAAGTGAATGGGAGCGCACCACACTTGCGCAGCCACCGCTCCTATTTATTTCTATGGGGCCGATGGAAATAGCGGCCCCATAGAAACGAATGGAGGGTGGATGCGCAGTGCACCCTTCGCCACCTTCCACGCTCCGTTTTCTGTGTAGGTGCGGTTCCCACCAAAATCCTGGACAACCCCTTTAAGAGACCACCATAATAGTCATAGGCACTTCAACTGTCTCTACACTTCTTGGGATATAGCAGAATGGGGGATTAGACACTGGGGACATCATGACTGACCATGAAATTCAAGACTGTCCCGATGGATCCAGATCACTAGGGGAACTTGTCTTTAAAAATTCTGATTATGATTCATGGCCTGCTGCACACGGCAAATGGAAATAGATGTAAGAGTTTTTGTCTAACTCAGACTTAATTCACTCTCTGTGTATGGGGCGTCTTTATAAGCAGCATAACATCTATATGGCGATATTTAATAACAGGCGACATGGAGAATCACTAGGGAAATATCCTTTGTAATATAGTCTATTGGCTTATTCTGTCACCGAGAAGCTAATTTGTAATGCCTATTATTCATCATTACTTTACTTATTCTTTCTTTTCAATTGTGTGTCGGTGCAATGCTTTCATAGGGATGGTATGAGAAATCTTAATTACTATCACCCTCTAGTGGCAAATACTAATAATGCAACTGTCGTGGTATGTATCTTTGCTGATGGTGATTCAGGCCTCATGCACACGAACATATTTTCTTTCCGTGTCCTTTCCGTTTTTTTTGCAGACCGTATACGGAACCATTCATTTCAATGGGCCTGCAAAAAAAAACAGAAGTTACTCCGTGTGGATACCGTTTCCGTATGTCCGTATTTCTGTTCCACAAAAAAATAGAACATGTCCTATTATTGTCCGCATTACGGACAAGGATTTCTGTTCTATTAGGGTCCAGCTGTTCCGTTCCACAAGATACGGAATCCACACGGACGTCATCCGTATTTTTTGCGGATCTGTTTTTTGCAGACCGCAATATACATACGGTCATGTGCATGAGGCCTTAGAAAAAGGTCATTTATGGAGAAGACATCTCATGCAGAATGCTTTACAATTTCACACAATCATAGTATATATATATATATATATATGTGTGTTACTTGCTACTTTTGGAAACCTGCAATGTCACTAGTCAAATCTTTTTTTTCCCCCCATTCCTATAGCTCAGAATGAATCAGGCTTGGGACATTGGCTGGACGTCCTTTATCTCAATGTCATACAGTCTATCAAATGGAAAAATAAACTAGTGGCAAATATTTAGTGAATCATGCACCAAAAATTTCAGTCATAAAGGAATATATAAAATGATTAAAAAAATGCATAAAAAATAAAACATGGTAAAAAAAAAAGAGGCTTTCCATTAAAATATAAATATTTACAATATATTAATAAAGTAGAAATGGCATTTGTGCAGCCATAATGGTCGTCACCTTTAGGCCCCTTTCACACGAGCGAGTTTTCCTGCGCGGGTGCAATGTATGAGGAAAAAACAACAACTGAACGCAATCGCAGACAAAACTGACTGAACTTGCTTGCAAAATGGTGCGAGTTTCACTGAACGCATCCTGAGCCAATCCGTATCGTTCGTGTGAAAGAGAACCTGTCACCTTTCCTGACTTGACTGGTTTAGGCTACCTGCACACGTGGTTGGTTACGTGTGGTTTTTCAGTGCAGATTCTGCGGAAAACCGCAGCGTAATACAGTACCTGCAAAATGTATGAGAATAGACAAATCTCGTGTACACTTTGCTTCTTCGTTCCGCCCAGAAATTGACCTGCCATGCAGATTTTGAAATTCACAATTCTTTGTGCGGTTCTTTTGTACAGAATTCAATGATATTTGTGGCAAAACTGCAAAAAATCTGCAACAAAACCTGCAGGAAAGGCCTCATGCACACGACCATATGTGTTTTGCGGTCCGCAAAAAAAAAAACGGATGACGTGGCATCCGTTTTTTTTGTGGATCCGTTATTTTTGCGGATCCATTGTAATGATGCCTATCCTTGTCCGCAAACTAGAAAAAAATAGGACATGCTCTATTTTTTTGCGAAACAAAAACAGACATACGGAAAATGAATGCACACGGAGTACCTTCTGGGTTTTTTTTCGCGGACCTATTAAAATGAATGGTTCCGCATATGGTCCTCAAAAAAACGAAACAGACACGGAAAGAAAATACGTTTGTGTGCATGAGGCCAAATACATATACCCATGTGCAGGTACCCTTAGAAACTACCTGCATTCCCCACGTAATAGCAATTCTGGAGCAGCTATTGGTATAGCTCTATGCTGTGCCGTTCCTTTATTATTCCTGCTAGAAGTTATAAATTAATTGTTAGCAGTTTACAGTGAAGGTTCAGCTGGGTGTTACCAGTTGGGGGTGTGTCCTGCACAGTCTGACACTGGTAGTACTGATTCGATAGTGTCAGACTGTGTAGAGACACCCCACCCCAACTGGTAACACCCAGCTGGACCTTCACTGCAGACCGCTAGCAATTTACTCATAACTTCTAGAAGGAATAATAAAGGTATGGCACCACATATAGTCATAACAATTGATGCTCCAGAATAATTATTACAGATCTTGTTTAAATTAAATCCTTATTCACATGTCAATGTTCCACATACGTGTGCTGTACATGTTCTCCACGGAAAGCACACGTACCCATTTATTTTAATGTGTGTGTTCACACAATCATGTTTTACCACGGTCCGTGGTTTTAGCACGGAAGCATGCTTTATTTTGTCCATGTTCATGGATCCATCTCTCCCATTATAGTCTATGGGTCTGTCAAAACCACGAACGCAACATGGATGCCATCCGTGTTTCATGGATCATTAGTAGAGATGAGCGAACTTTAAAAAAAAGTCCGGTGTTCGGGTTGTGGTAAGTCGCGCATCCCGTTATGGATTCCACTATAGCGGCATATGGAATCCATAAGGGGCGGCTGCCACCAACCCGAACTGTTGAACAGCCGAAGTACCTGGGGTGACGTCACTGTCATGTGATCAGTGCAGGGGGCATGGCTCAGCACTGGATTAGATAAGAGGTGATCCAGTACTGAGCCACGCCCCCTGCACTGATCACATGACGGTGACGTCACCCCAGGTCCTTCGGCTGTTCAACAGTTCGGGTTGGTGGCAGCCGCCCCTTATGGATTCCATATGCCGCTATAGTGGAATCCATAACGGGATGCGCGACTTACCACAACCCGAACGCCGAACACCGGACTTTTTTTTAAAGTTTGCTCATCTCTAATCATTAGGAAGAAATGCTTTGAAAATAGTTTTCCAGCTGCACAGTGTCCGTGAAACACAGATGACCCATGGACAGCAAAAAACTGACACACGGACCACACACACAGCGTCTTGATTTGCACCAGAATGTGTGGCGCCCCCTGCGCCCAATATATGAAGCGTATGCGCCACAATTTTCGCTCATTTACCACACCCTAGACATGAGGTTCTTCACACGGATTTTTATATGTGACAGCAAAAACGACATTCATGCTGTGCCGGATAATTAGTGCGGTCTCGTTTGCACTGTGTGTTATAGTGACAACTGGCACATGCAAAGTATGCGAGACTAAATATGTCTCACATCAGCGATCACATCTCTTTGTTGTGTTGTTTGGTACATGATGCACGGTATGACACACGTGTGATAACACTATTGCCTTTCATGCCTTAAACGAAATGTGCCACCTATATATTGTTTTTCCTAAATTAAAAAACTGATACTGACACATCTCCCTTTTCTCTACTCTGTTTTTATTTTCTGATTGTAGATTTTTTTAATTTTATTTTCTGTACTTGATTATGGTGGTGGCAAGGTCGCACTACATTTTTTTCCGCAGGAGTAAAAATACTCCTCTTAGCATTTTTGAGGAATATTTTCAGTCAAGGAGAAGTACAAAATAAGAAGCTCAGCAGCTGTTTTTTTTTGGCCATAATATTTTTATTTTTCTGACAACGTTGCCATGAGGGCTTGTTGTCTTATGGGGCGAGTTGTATTTTTTAGTGACACCATTTTGGGATAGATATAACATTTTATTACCTTTTGTGGGGGTGGTAATGGGGAAAAAGGCTGTTCCACCACTGTTTTTTTACACTTTAAATTTATGACATTTACCATGTGGCATAACCAGCGTGTTACTTTTATTCTACGGTTCAGTACAGTTCTGACAATACCAAATATCGTTTTAGGCTCTATTCACACGTCCGTAATTTGGATCTGCATCTTCATTTTCGACATCCACATTTTCAGGATCCGCATCCGTTTTTTCGGGATCCGTCTCTATAGGGTCTGCAATTCCGTTCCTGAAAAAAATAGAACATGTCCCATTTTTGTCTGCAATTGCGGACAAGAAAAGGCATTTTCTATTATAGTGCCGACAATGTGCAGTCCGCAAATTGCGGATTGCACATTGCTGGTGTCCGTGTTTTGCGGATCCGGAAAACAGTTACGGACGTGTGAATGTAGCCTTATTTGTTTTTTTTACTACTTTTGCACAATAATAGCACATCTTTATGTTGCTGCATTCCAGAAGCCAAAACTCATTCATTTTTGCGCTGATGTAGCCGTATAGGGCTTGATTTTTGCGCAATAAGATATAGTTTTCATTGGTACCATTTTTTGGGGTACATGAGACTTATTAATATATATTTTGTGGGGGTGGGGGTGAATAGGGAAAAAAATCCATATTTTTGGCATTTTTTTATGTTGTTCAAGAGGAGATATACAGAACATGTTATCTTTGTTATAGGGGCTGCTGCAGAGAGCAGGGTGTGATAGCATATGTGCCTGCATGTGTGTTTTTTTTAGCACTTTTACTATAAAACCACTTTTTATAGAAAGAATTTATTTTCTTACATAAACTTTATCATGTTTAACTATTAATGAACTGTATTCTGTTTTTTAGGTCCAACTAGCAGACATGGCTTTTTTTTATAATGCAGTGGAATGCTTTGTATACCAATGCTTTATATCCTATCACTGTACCAGTGACAGACTGTCTATTAGGCTGTGTCTGTGACATAAGTGTAGCCTGTCTAGTCCTTTTAGTCCCTGTTGCCGGCACCATTAATCCTAATGTTGGCAACACGATCTGAACCGAGCTCATAGGCTGTGCGAAGACAGCCCTACGGATCACCGCGGGTTTCTAGCACTGACTGAAGCCGGGATCCCACTGTAACAGCTGACATTGGAGATAACTCTGATGCCGGATGCTTAACACACTAGATGTCACAGTCAATAGAGACTATGTAGGCCTGGGGGCCCTTGTTAGGGTCCCGAGATTGCGTTACTGGGAGCTGATGGTAGCAAGCAGTCTTCTTCCTCCCTGCCTAGATGCAGCGGTCTCTATTGCCTGTGACATCTAGCGTGTTAAGCATCCGTAGGGCTGTCTTTGCAGAACCTATGAGCTCTGTTCAGTTCCTGTTGCCAACATTAGAATGAATGGTGCAGGCAACAGGGCTAGACAGGCTACGCATATACAGCGCTTCTGGAAGTCTCATGCGCAGAAGTAAAGTAAATTGCCTGTACAGGTGTCTGTCTTGCCTGAGTTACTGTTAACAGCATTCAAACAGTCATATGGACCATAGACATAATAGACAGAAACTGTTCTTTGACTTCTGTGTTCTGTGCAGAGGTCATTGTGCAGGGAAGGGGAGTAGATAAGCTGTGACATCCCCTAGTGTGAATGGTGAATCCTGTGTTATCCATATATAGGTGTTATCTGTCATTGTAATCCTTCCTGATAATGAGATGACTGCTGAGAAGTAATCTCTGTCTGAAGTGTCGCCCTATCATATTGGCCAGAGTGAAAATTGGAATTTTTTTTCTAAATATATACAATGACATGGAAAATGAAACATAATATCAGCAAAAATTCTTAAATAATATGTTAAACATAAACTTGATTTTAGGACACATTCCCTTTGATACTGAATGTATTCTGGGCTCTAAGGACCAAGCGTTTTTAGTTAGTTTTTTTTTAGTTTTTTTTATCACCACATTACAGGAGCCATATCTATTTATTTTATTTTACTTTTGCATTGAAATCCGCTATGAGTTTTCTTTTTCAATTGAGCCATTTAGGGTACAAATAAATTATTTTATTAATTAGAAATTCCGCAATTCCTCAATTTTTCGCAATATTTTAGCAGTTTTCCATGCATTAAAAAAAACAAGTTAGGTTTATTCTAAGGGTCAGTACAAATGACGGTGACAAATAAATATAGGTTAAAAAATGTTTTTGTATTTTCCTGTCAACAGAACCTCATGATAAGTTTTTTTATTGCAGGACAGGTTGGAGTTATTAGTGGTATTATTTCTGCCACTGTACATATAATTTATTAATTTTTAGAATTTTTGTTTTCTGGGGCGTGGACTGACATTTAAAACACAAATAAAAAGTTATTTTGTCTTTATAGTTCAGTTCTATAAAGATCTTTATTCTATGGGTCGTTACGATTGCAGATTGTGCAGACGTGCCCCTTCGACAAGAGGCATCTGTATCTCAATGTCTGTATTATAAAAATGTCGCACTGGGTGGGATTTTTAAGGATCATGTCAGCAATTATTTTATTGGTGGTATGATCCATAAAGATTAAAGATAAGTATGGGGGCTCTGACCCTCAGTTTACACTTGCGCGTTTTACAGTGCGTTCGAACGCGCTGTAAAAGGCTCAACAGGAGAAAACTCATGTTTCCCTATGGGAATGGTTCGACCCTGAGCGTTTTACAGCGCGTTTGAATGCGCTGTAAAACGCTCTACGCTCAAAAAAGTTCATGAGCTTCTTTGGGGTGTTTTGTTGCACGTTTGCACCCATAGACTTCAATGGGAACGCGCGTAAAACGCGCGTTTAACACACGTTAAAGTGTAGATATGCCTTTTTCAATCGGTCTCCAGAGTAACGAACGCGCGTATGACGCGCGTTTCCTATTTGCAAAAACGCGCTGTAATATGCGCGACTTAAACGCGCGTAAAATGCGCGTCTCAGAAACGCTCAGGTGTAAACCCAGGGTTACAGTGAGAATCCATTAGGGCACAACCGGGCGGGGGGTTCAGAGTTGGAGACCAGATACATATAGTACAGGAGAGGAAACTTTTTTGGTAGTGGGATTGCAGCTCTTCACCTGCTCCGTGGTGGTGCATGGACCCTGGTTTTCCATTATTTGGGGGGACATAACCTGCACATCAGCCCCATTTGGTCCGGCCCAGGTAGTCACCAAGATTGCTCAGTGTGACCAAGGCTACCTGGCTGACCCTATAGATGGCGAGGGGCTGCAGTCAGTTGTGCTCTCCATGTGTACATTGTCTATCGTTACATATTGAGTGGCATAGACACAACCATACAGCAGGGGTCAGCGACCTTCTGCACTCCAGCTGCTGTGAAACTACAACTCCCAGCATGCAAACATGCTCAGCTGTTCTCCTAACTCCCATAGAAGTGAGTGGAGCATTCTGAGAGCTGTAGTTTCAGAACAGCTGGAGTACTGGAGGTAGCGGATCCCGCCATACAGGATTGTGCTTGTGGTCAGGACACGTGTGTGCGTCTTATTCTATATTTTCTCAGTTGCACCAGCTCGTCCTTAAAGGGGTTGTCTCACCAAAAAAATATAAATAAATCTTACAGTTTTCAAACCAGCGCCTGGATTTGAATACTTTTGTAATTAGATGTCAAATAAAATGTATTATAGCTACTGAGTTATTCAATTAAATCTATCTATAGAGCGCCACCTGCTGTTTGCTCTTTTTCTGAATTTCTCTGTCCTGCTCACCGAGACGGGAGCACATGCTCAGTCTCATCCTTCAACTTCCACTGGCTGCAGCAGAAAGGGCACACCCCAGAGAAAGGACACACACCCAAAGCTAACAGCTTGATATAAATCCAGCAGAGCAATGAATGAGGAGATCTCTGGATTCATATGTGGTACAGGGCTGGCTCTAGCTTTGTTAGAAAGAGCTTGTCGTGTACTGTACTTATCTTTGATCTTTATGAATCATACCGCCAATAAAATAATAACATCTTGCTCATTGTGACATTTACAATACCTATTGCTGTTCACCAATACCGATTTATAACATTTCACATGAGGGGGGGGTCCATGTTCCTCAACAGGATCATCCCTTTGAAGGATATAGAGGGCGGCTATAAGTACATAGTAATTAGTATATTCTGTGCCGTTCCTCTGTTACTCCTCCTAGACATTTATGAATAAATTAATAACTGGGTGTTACCATTCCCTTTGTCAAAGGGTTCATGTCTCTGCACATTCTTGTACGATTTTTATTTCCCCCCCATTATTTATGGATAACCCCTTTAACATTTATGTGCATTCACAGTTTCCAGACGATTCTTAGATTATTTTCTTCCCGATCCTGTATTTACAGCCCGATCTGGAGCTTTATCTAGTTATTGTCGCCGTATTGTCTAATTCCAGTGCTCTGACATACGTCTTGGAGAATAACCAATCCACCTTAAAGGGGTTGTCTCATCATGGAGACTGAGGGCATATCGCTAGGATATATACCCCAATTGTCTTATAGGTGCGGGTCCCACTGCTGGGAGAACGGGGCCGCGCAAGTGAAGGAGGGCGCACTGCGCATGCGGAGCCGCTCTCCACTCTTTCTATGGGGCCGGCGAAGATAGCCGAGTTCTGGCTCGGCTATTTCCATCGGCCCCATACAAATGAATGGGAGCGGGGCCCCGCATGCACGGTACACTCCTATTTACTTCTATGGGAAGTCCTCCAGCCACCACCTTGCGGGGCTCCATTCTTGATATAGGTGCAGGTCCCAGCGGTGGGACCCGCACCTATACGACAATGGGGGCATATCCTAGCGATATGCCCCCTTTGTCCATGATGAGACACCCCTTTAAAGGCTCTCCCATTGTAAAGATATATTAAACTGTCCAAATCTGATGGTGCCCCATGGCACTGCTATCTATATCCTTGCAGTAGATGACAGCACTTCACTGTAGTAAAGTCCTGCAAGGGTTAATAAGAAAGTCGCCTTAGTAGGAATTCTCCCTCCGGCCGGATAAATCCCTCTGTTTCCATGGAGACAGTCTCCTCCTGCTCCAAATCAATAATTTCGCCTTGCCCTGGATCTCAGCTGCTAAAAATAATCCTTCTTTCCATCTTCTGTGTTTTTGCACAAAAAAATATGTAAGCGCCGGCCAAACCTCGGAGCGTGGCATAATGCATCCGATGTTTTCTGTGAGCTTCATCAATTAGGCGCAAATGGAGGATGCAAATTCAATAAGCATATGCAGGAGCGGACGCGGAGAGCCGGCAGAGCAGTGGTTAATTAAATTAATTTTTAAGTTGTCTGGAGTGTAATATGGTTCCGGAAAGAATCTAAATTTTGTAACAAATATACAAGACATTAAAGATCTGCTTTACTACCTTCCCATCGTAGTGGAGCAAGCCTTTAAGGGTTTGGCTATATGGCAATCTTTGTCACGCCCGAGGATCGCAGGGTAGAGATGCTAACATAAAAATAAATGGGGCGTCAACCTGACTCACGTGTTTCCCGCAACCCCAGAAACGCCAAAAATCCGATTGCAGGGTCGCGACACCCATACGAGTTGCATCACGACCCCATTTATTTCTATGCTAGCATCGCTATATTGCAATCCTCAGGCGCCGTGTAGCTGAACCCTTAAAGGGGTTATCTCATCTGAGACAATGGGGGCATATTGTAGGATATGCCCCCATTGTCTGATAGGTCCAGATCCCACCGCTGGGACCCGCACCCATATCAAGAACGGAGCCCAAAAGTGGTGTAGGGTGCACCTTCCATTCATTTCTATGGGGCCACCAGAAATAGCAGAGTGCTGGCTCGGCTATTTCCGTCGGGCTCATAGAAGTGAATGGGAGCAGTGACTGGTCATGCATGATGCACTCCCATTCACTTCTATGGGGAGAGCGCTTATGGTGGCCGGACCAGAGTCCCCCAGCCACCACTTGTGGGACTTCGTTTAGGGGATAGGTGCGGGTCCCAGCGTTGGGATCTGCACCTATAAGATAATGGGGTCATATCCTAGGGATACACCCGCATTGTCTGAGATGAGACCACCCCTTTAAGGGGAAACTCCAGCAAAAACATGGATTTTACCTTTGGAAGTATTCATTAGCAAGTCTATCAAACGCCCTAATGAGTATTTTCTGCAGGCACAGGGCTCGCCACTAAGCAGCTAATCCACTTTGAGTTCGCCTAGCAATAGGCAGAAGGGATCTAGTAAACCAGACTGGTCTCCTTCATGGATGAAGAATATGATCAGGTCTAGGATGGAGAACATTGGGCAAGTACAGGATGGGGAGCAGCAGGACAGACAATGCCTCCCGACCAGGAGATTCATAATGGAAGTCATCTTTTGCTTCTTATACATGATATGCCAAATATTGTAGGTCCCTCTTGTGCCACCAAAGCAGCATGAACTTCACCAGACCTCGGATGGAGTCCTGTGGTATCTGTAGGTTGTGAGGTATAGTCTCCATAGATCGGACCTGTTTTTCCAACACATTCTTAAAGGGGTTTTCCGAGACTTTAATGCCTCATTCACACGGCAGTGTTCTGTCAGTGATTTCCATCAGTGATTTTTGATCCAAAACCAGGTGCGGCTCTAAACACAGAACAGGTGCAGATCTTTCCTAATATCTTATGTCTGTGTCGGCTCCAATCCTGGTTTTGGCTCACAAATCACTGATGGAAATCACTGACAGAACACTGCCGTGTGAATGAGGCATAATACTGATGACCTATCCTCAGGATAGGTCATCAGTATCTCATTGGTGGAGTCCGACACCCGGAAGGCACGTTCTTGCAGCTTTTCCTGGGCCAAGACACATTCAGTGGTCACGTGGTCTAGGCATAGCTCAGCCCTATAGCTGTCCATGGTGAGCTCCAAGAAGGCCTGGGTGTCAGACCCCCACCTATCAGATACTGATGACCTATCCTGAGGATAGGTCATCAGTATTAAAGTCATGGAAAACCCTTTTAAGATGTGAAATCCAATTGATATATGAAGAATTTGGAGGCCAGGTGACTATCTTGAACTCTTTGTCATGCTCATAAAACCATTCCTGAACCCTTTGTGCATTGTGACAGGGCCCTGCTGAAAGAGGCCACGGCCATTAGGGAACATTGTAACTGCAAAGGTGGTTACTTGGCCTTCTACAATGTTTAGGTAGGTGGTCACAGTAACATCAACGTAAATTCCAGGGCCTGAGGTTTCTCAGCAAAATTTTGCCCAGAGCAGCACACTGCCACCGCCAGCTTTCCTTCCTCTCATACTGGTACCTTCTCCCCAGGTAAGGAACCCACATCTACATAAGATTCATCAGTCTAGACCACTTTCTTCCATTGCTCCACAGTCCAGTTCTGTTATTTAAAGGGATTATCCCATGACAAATGTAAAAAATAAAAATCTGAGATCATATAGCACATGACAGTCTCTTTCTAACAAAGCTAGAACCAGCCATGTACCTCACATGGGTCCAGAGATCTCCCCATTCATTGCTCTGCCTTTTCTGCTTTATCTCAGGGGATGTGTCTCAGCTCTCCCTATCACAGATCAAGAGGCAGCTGAAGGATGAAACTGAGCATGTGCAGCCATATCAGTGAGGTGGACAGAGATATAAGAAAAAGAGTAAACAGCAGGTGGCGCCATACAGATACATTTTATTGAATATCTCAGTGGCTATGCTAAATTTTTAATTACATGCAATTACAAAAGTATTCAGATCCAGATGCTGGTTTGAAAACTGTAGAATATTTTTTTATGGAACAGCCCCTTTAGGAGTCCATACTCTGAGCAATCAGTGGCTAAGTAGGTCCATATGCTTTGTATAAATGTATGGCGGATCCCCAGTGATGTGTTCGATATGGATCCGCTCCCATATGACTCCATAGTAGGATTTGGTACATGAAGTTTTGAGATTTAACTGCTTGTAATCAGCAGTTCAGGACTGTACAGCAAAGGCGTCTTCTCGTCAGAGGCGTCTTCTCTGTAATGCATCTCATAGAAACTTGTATTCTGTGGGTACCTATATTGGGGAAAGGTACCCAGGGGATGCAGGGCCTCCTCATCCTTGCTGAGAAAGAAGAAATGAAGACAAGTCACCTGTTGGAGTGCTTAGAAGTTTCCATATGTAAAAACTTTCAGTTATCCGCTATTTTTGTCTAGATATTGGCACATATAATATATTTAATGCGGAAAATCCAGTAAAATAATTAGAGTGCAATTTCTTTGCTTTCTCCTTACTTTATCGTTTATCATATGCAGCACTTTAGCATCACAAATGAACATTTGATTGGTGGAAATATCAAGGTTAATGCTGTTATCACAATGCCCTTCCAAGCTACGGGGGTTTTGAGACATCAGCATCACTTTGACAGATTGCCAGCGAGAACTTTCATTATTTTTATAGGTTGAGCTATGTGACAACTAACAGACAGGACTGGAGTTGAAAAAAAGGCATAAAAATGTCACAAAAATACTACAAAAAATGAATGTTAGCAGTCATATATAGTTATTACTTTTGTGAAGTTTTTTTTTTCAGATTTGCAAAATTATGTCAAAGGCTACGTCGTGTCCAACTAAGTGGGCAGGTTTACCAATCTAGATGGCAGGATATATGAAGCGGAAATTATTTTATATTAAGAAGATTCAGTAATTTTGGAGTTGTGAGACCTTATAAAAGTAGAAGAGCACAAGCCATGTTACTTTATAGCCACAGAACTCTGAGGTTACGTCTGATAATCTATAGAAGAGAATACATTCTTCAAATGGCCCACCTTGGCTACTGCAGAACTTCTTGAAGATGTAATAGGAACTGATTAAAGTCAGTAACTAATTGCTTAGCATAAGCGATTCCCTCGTTAATGGGCATCTGTCAGCAGGTTTGTACCTATGACACTGGCTGACCTGTTACATGTGCACTTGGCAGCTGAAGGCATCTGTGTTGGTCCCATGTTCATATGTGCCTGTATTGCTGAGAAAAATGATGTGTTATTATATGTAAATGAGCCTCTAGGAGAAATGGGGGCGTTACCATTACACCTAGAGGCTCTGTCTCTCTGCAACTGCCTCACCCAGTGCCAGCGTCAGCACCCGGCAAAGCAGGGCAAGTGCCAGGGCCCACTCAGGTCTAATGGCAGATCACTGAACAGTGGGGAATCCTGAAGAGTCCAGACTCTTACTGGCTTAGGAGTCCCTGCTCTGACTCAATATATGGATATGTTCATGAAGGGGGTATCCCCAAGCATTGCCAGTATGCTTGGGGACACCCTGTGTATTTAAGTCTAATTACCCTCTCTTTCTAAAATGTTCCTGCTAGTATTTGAACTCACAACCTTCTACATTAAAGGCAATCCTCCGAATCTCTTCCTTGCTCCCCGACGTCACAGAGCTGAAGCAATGTAATCTCGCACATGCGCGAGTATCCCGGCATGTAAGCGCCAGCATGGTGTTCCTTCCCTGTGCTGGCATCAGCTTCAGGGAATGAACTGCACATGCGCTAGCTGGCATGCGAGAGATTACGGAGCTTCGACTATGTGACAGCAGGGAGCAAGGAGGAGATTCGGAGGATGCAGGTGGTGCTGGGCTCCTTCACAGTGGACGTGGCTGGGCTCCAAATGTAAAAGGCTGCTATGGCTGGCACTTTCTCAAATAAGTGGCCACAGACCTGGCTTTAAAGGGCATCTGTCAGCAGATTTGTCCCTATGACACTGGCTGACCTGTTACATGTGCGCTTGGCAGCTGAAGGCATCTGTGTTGGTCCCATGTTCATATGTACCCGCATTGCTGAGAAAAATGATGTTTTATTATATGCAAATGAGCCTCTAGGAGCAACGGGGGCGTTACCATTACACCTAGAGACTGAGCTATCTTTGGAACTGCCCCGCCCTCTCCCCTTTGATTGACAGGATCAGGCAGTGTAAACGTAAACCAGTTGTCCATCAAAGTGCAGAGGGCATGGCCAGGGCCGGCTCCAGGTTCATGTGGGCCTCTGGGCGATAAATCTCAGTGGGCCCTCTTGTGGCATTTGTCAAATGTCACCATGGCATCTGAGAGTGTTAAAAAACGGAAGAGCGGGCTTCCTGCACAGATGTGCCTTCCCCCAGCGGAGATGGAGGAAAGCACCCTGTTCTAAAAATGAGCCGCAGCCTGTACTAAGCTTCCAGGCTCATTATTAGTATATCCCAGTTCAGGCCACTAGGTGGCAGCACTAAACTGTGATATAGTGATTTCTAAACAGAACAATGGAGCATTTTTTTATTTCTATAAGTTGAAAGGTAATAAAAAAAAGTTTAAAAAAAGGTTTGAAAATATAAAGTAAAATAAGCTCACTTTCCCCAAATAAAAATAAACAAAAAAGAATAACATTATGGGCATCGTCCAAAAACACCCATACTATTAAAATATATTAAAAAAAAAAGTTATCCCATATGGTGAAGGATGTAACAGAAAAAAATAAAAAAAAAGGCTGATTTGCCTTTTTTTAATCACTTTATCTCCAAAGAAAATTGAATAAAATGTGATCAAGTCATACACACCCCAAAATGGTATTGTCAAAAAAGACAGATTTCCCTCAAATGAGCCCCCACACATCTCCGTAGATATAACTATAAAAAAGTTATGGGGGTCACCGGGGAGCAGGGGTTCCGTCAGGCCCTTTCACACAAGCGAGCTTTCCGCGCGGGTGCAATGCGTGAATCCGGACCCATGCATTTCAATGGGTCTGTGTACATGAGCGTTGTTTTTCACGCATCACTTGTGCGTTGCGAAAAAATCGCAGCATGTTCTCTATTCTGCGTTTTTCATGTAACACTGGCCCCATATTAGTGAAATCAGCATACCCTCATATGTTGCTGGCCGCAGTATGCCATGTACAGTAGCAATCTATCTGTGCTATCCATACAGTTCCATGTCAGTCATATCAACAGGCATAATCCCCCCCACACAAACACTGCAAACCACAAAGTATTCCCAAACCCAGCCACAGTGCCTTTCACTACCCAGCACCAGTGACCAGCGCCAACTTAAATGTTTCCCCAATGACAGCCATAATGCGCCCCCAAATCAGAGCCATAGCTCCCGTCACCGTCATCTTCTGCTCCTGTAATAGTAAAATGTCATTGGCCAGAAAGACTTTTCAATTCTATCAAATGTTGCTTGTACTCCCGGCTTCAGCTGCACCCCATAGAGCACATTAGGTATACTCTGGACCAGGAAAGGTGAGGAGCCTTGGGTATACCTATAAACTGACCAAGCGCTTTAAAGGGGTATTCTTATCTCAGACATGAGAATACCTATACATATGCCATAAATGTCTGATAGATGCCGGTCCCACATCTGGGACTTGTACCTCTGGGCGACCCACCTCCCGGACCACAATCCAGTTAGAGGAGCAGAACAACGAAAATAAGGGAAATGCCGAATTCGGCATATAACTGACCTCAATGCAGCTGAACAGATCTCATTGACTATTATGGGCTCTGTTCGATTTCCATTCAGGCGTCCATTTTTTTTTTTGTTTTTTGTATGCAAGCAGAACTTATTTTGTTAGCTCTTTTTGGTGGATTCTGTGACAGAGGCCAGGACTAGAGCCTCCAACGCAGATGTGAACAAGCCCTAAGGCAGCAATCGTTCCACTTTTGTTCATTGTCACTGACTCTTCACATTGTATTGCAGTCTTAGGCCTCGTCCACATTTCCGTGTCAGTGTCACGTCCATGAACAAAAAAAATCGCCTGTGCATCATCCGTGAAGGATTCGTGATGGACCCGTGTGTCTGTTTTTACCCTCCCTGTGTCATCCGTAATCCACGGACATTGCTTAGTTGCAAATTAATTTCTAGAGCATTTCCTATCTGTCTTCAGTGAAAAACGGACGCTATCCGTGTTGTGTCCGTAATTTTCACAGACCCATAGACTTCAGTGGGCGTGCTAGGTCCGCATCACAGATCAATGAAGTGCATGACTCCGTGATTTTTTTACTGACCCACGGTCAGTAAAAATATACTGAAATGTGAACAGACATATTTAAATCAATGGGTAATGGGTAAGTGTGCTGTCCGTGGAAAATGTGGACAGTACATACACGTCGGTGAAAAACGGAAGTGTGGATCAGGCTTTATACAGAGGCAATTTGCCATTTACTAACCTCTTTCTATCTACCGCTACAAAAATATTATTTTTATTGTATGTGCAGAATAGTAATTACTGTGGGTATGTGAAGTGCATTTCAGTTTCCGAGCCGGCAGGAACAGATTCAGCACTTGGCCACAAGGCAGCAGCATACATCTATAGGAGCTTCTCCGAGACAACTCATGGTAAATGTACGGTCAGTGTATTGCGTTATGTTCTAGAGAAGTCTTGCCAATTCTGCAAACAATTCTGAGAATTTTGCTTTGTGCATAATTCACTGTAGTTACATTTTTGAAGAAAATTGAGCCAGACCTGTACAGCCAGTACTCAGAGGTCCACCCAATGTCTGCTATTTACATATGAAAAACCTAGCATTGCCTAGGTTTTTATTACTGCTGTATAGGTCATCAGTATCAAATCTGTGGGGCCTGACACCCCCCTCCCCCGATCAGTGTTTGAAGAGGCTGCAGTTCACCAAGCACAGATCCGTCCTTTGTATAGTGGCTGTGCTTGGTATTACAGCTCATCCCTATTCACTTGAATGGGACTGAGCAGCGCTTAGGCCATGTGACCTATGAATGTGACGTCACTGACCTAGGAGGAGGCCCTGGCACTAACGGAGTGCCATAGTCTCTGCAAACAGCTGATCAGGGGTGGGGGGTTTTACAAGAAGTCAGACCCCCACTGATCACTTATCGATTGTGCCCGAGAGCGGGTGCCATTTTTTAAAACCCAACGTAAATTTACGTGAGGTGGTTGGGAAGGGGTTAAAGGGGTTGACCGGGTTGAATTAATACTGATCACCATTTCTGCCGTGTTCCTGCTGTTTTAAACAGCAAGATAATAAATAAAACTCCCTGACAGGAGGGAACCTGACAGGATTTTATGTTTCCCATCACATATACAGTGTTCTTTTTAGGACATGGTCAGATATCCTAGTCAAGTATCAGAATAATGCCAGTGGGACACCTGACCCTGATACCGGACCCGACACCTGACCCCGACACCTGACCCCGACACCTGACCCCGACTCTTGACCCCGACTCTTGACCCCGACTCCTGACTCAGATACCTGACACCTGACTCTGCATTTGATATTTGACTCTGACATCTGAGTTTGACGAAGGTCAGGGTCAAAGTGAGAATGAGTTATAGATATACTGTGTATTTGTATGCTAAATCACACAACCAAAGAAAGTCTATAGCTAAGCTTATAGCTCTGTGTCGGAAACTGCTATAAGCTGACATGTCACATATCACTGAAGCTATAGCTCAGTGGTTTAGATGCGTGCCCCACATGCAGTGTTCCTGGGTTTAAAACCCCTATCAGTCTTTAAAAAAAAATGTACATTTTGTTAAGCCCTAGAAAAGAGACAAATTCAAGTGATGTGTGACCCTGATGTCTGACTCTTCTCTTCTCATTAGAGAGGAAAAAACAATAGAAAAGATAGAGGTTGGAATTTTCCTGTATGGAACAGGGAATTTCCGGACAATGAGCGCCAGGAGGGTGGATATTGGGAGTTAGGGAATTATTTATATTCACGTTATTTAGATTGTTGATACTATAAGGGAAGGCAGCTCAGGTGTTAAGGGAGAAGAAGAAGAAATCAACCCCTTCCAGAGAGTACAGGAAAAAAAGACAACTATTTCGATGCAATCGTTTGCAGATCGGATCACCGATAGCTAGTCAAAGACACCTGTTTGCAGCGCCACTCCCAGAGTGTGAAATAGAATAATGTGCTCTTTATATTATAATTTCATTTCCTAATTACATGTTTAGTCGTGCCCCTAAACCGTTGTGTAGGAGATTGTTTGTATTTCTTACTTACTTCACTGGGGAGGTAGACACAGGATGATGGTGTAAATCACCGTGGCTACTCCACCCTCGACCTGGTTCACGTTCATACAAACAACGGTTAGTCAGGGCATCGATTGTCGGTTTTATTGAATGTAGTAGGTCCAACGCGTTTGAGGTATGACTAACCTCCTTCTTCAGGGATCATTCAAGTATGTGGCATTCCAGGTAGAGTGTGCACGAAGTTTAAACTTCTGCGGCACACTCTACCTGAATGCCACATACTTGAATGATCCCTGAAGAAGGAGGTTAGTCATACCTCCGAAACGCGTTGGACCTACTACATTCAATAAAAACCGGACAATCGATGCCCTGACTAACCGTTGTTTGTATGAACGTGAACCAGGCCGGGGGGTGTGAGTAGCCACGGGTGATTTACACCATCATCCTGTGTCTACCTCCCCCCCAGTGAAGTAAGTAAGAAATACAAACAATCTCCTACACAACGGTTTAGGGGCACGACTAAACATGTAATTAGGAAATGAAATTATAATATAAAGAGCACATTATTCTATTTCACACACTCTGGGAGTGGCGCTGCAAACAGGTGTCTTTTGACTAGCTATCGGTGATCCGAATTTGCAAACGATTGCATCGAAATAGTCGTCTTTTTTTCCTGTACTCTTCTCATTAGTCAGCGTCGCAATGACTTTTAGGTTAGTTGTACTTTTAATATGCTCAATCAAATAGATGACAAAAATCCTTGAGGTTGCTGTCTGAAGCTATAGCTCAGTGGTTTAGATGCTTGGCTCACATGCAGTGTTCTTGGCTTCAAAACTCCTATCAGTCTTTGAAATTTTTTTACATTTTATTGAGCCCTAGAAAAGAGACAAATTCAAGTGATGTGTGACCCTGATGTCTGACTCTTCTCTTCTAACTAGTCAGCATCGCAATTACTTTTAGAGTCATTGTACTTTTAATATGCTCAATCACATAGATGAAGAAAATCCTTCAGGGGGCTGTCTGAAGCTATAGCTCAGTGGTTTAGATGCTTGCCTCACATGCAGTGTTCTTGGATTCAAAACCCCCATCAGTCTTTAAAAAAATTTACTAGTGAGAAGAGAAGAGTCAGACATCAGGGTCACACATCACTCGAATTTGTCTCTTTTCTAGGGTATATCTATAACTTATTCTGACTTTGACCCCGACCTATGAAGACTATACGTCAAACTCAGATGTCAGAGTCAAATATCAAAGTCAGGGTCAGGTGTCACACTGGCATTATTTTGATACTTGACTATGATACCTGACCATGTCCTAAAATGAACACTGTAAGCATAACCCTGATGACAGATTCCCTGTAAAGGACAATTAACCCATTAATGAATCAACATGAGATTAAAGGCCCTATTACATAGAGCGAATATTGTACAGATTCTCGTGCATGCGAGCGAAAAAGAAAGAATCTTGTGATGTAATAAGTATGAACGATTCAAAGTTAAGCGACAAGTCGCTGGTTTCCGTTCGTATAATATGGAGTCTTCTACACACTAGCAATCTCATATGTGCCCTTTTAACCAAGCGTCTGCCTCCCATCTTTACACGTAATAACAAGGAACGATTTAAAAGTGAATTAGTAACAAGTTCAAATCATTATCTATGTGTAAAATAAGTGACATTTTCAGCGCTAACGAGTTGCTACATCTTCGATCATTTAACGTGATCTGTATGACATCTGCTGTTGTAATAGTATCTTAACTCCTGTGTTCTCCTGCAGAAAACAAGGGAGTTAATCTCCTGCAATGTTTTTTTTGTCTTACGTTTTTGTCCAGCTGCAGACAGGACACAGCAAGGAGGCTCCTGCTCCAGTCACTTGTCTTCCAGCTTATCATAGACTATGAGGAGAAGGAAAGGGAACATGACTGAGCTCCCGTGACACAGAGAGAGCTCTTTATATACCTGTATATACTCGAGTATATGCCGACCCGAGTATAAGCCGACCCCCCTAATTTTACACTAAAAAACTGGGAAACTTAATGACTCGAGTATAAGCCGAGGTGGAAAATGCAGGGGGATATGTGCTATGTGCTATGACACATAGGGCCATGAGGGGGGCCAGCATAAGACACACATGAATGACACACAGATAGCATCTTACGCTGGTTCCCCTCATGGCTCTATGTGTCCCCTCATGTGTCCTAAACCGGGCACATAACTGTCTGTGTGTGTAAAGTGTTTTACTGCTGAAACAATATCTCTTCTATTGATAAAATGGCTAGCCTCGGGACTCACTATGAATACACTGCAGCAAGCGGGCCGGCCGGCGCGTGACTGACGTCACTTAGTCACGCTCCTCCGACTTCATTCATGAAGCAGGAGCGTGACTAAGTGACGTCAGTCACGCGCCGGCCGGCCCGCTCGCTGCAGTACATTCACAGTAATTACCAGTACTATACGATTACCATACTTTGTGGAGCCCTAGTGTGCACTCACGGACGCTGCAGTGATGCGCACGCATTGCGGGTGCACCCGTGCGCGCGCACCGAATTAAATTTATCAATAAGACTCGAGTATAAGCCGAGTTTCCAAGTAGTAATCGCTGTTTTCTCTACATTGTATAGAAAAAAAACAAGCAAAAATAAATAAATAAAAGATTAAAAAAAGAATATATATATATATTAAAAAAGCCATGTAGATTTATCTGCTGACAAATATTTGTAGGAGATGAGTTACACCTACACATAGAGGTGGAGGTGTTGCCCCTCATCAGTGTGGAGTGAGATTCTGGCTACTCCACACTGATGAGGGGCAACACCCTGAAACAGCTGTCTGTGGATGGATACCTAGCTTAGGTTTTCCCCGTCACATCCTTAAGGCTTGTAAAAGAGCAGGATCTTGACATAGGGGCCACTTAATATGGTGGATTTGGTGATCTCTGTAATAGGGACACCCCTTTGCTCGGTTTTCCTTCCTTTGAGGGATATCTGGCTTTCACTGTGTTGAAGACCCAATACTGGGGCTCCACGTTTATTTTGTAAATTTAAGTGCAGAGCATACAAAGAATAACACTTGCATTGTCGCCATAGGGGCTGTAAAAGGGCCCATTGGGGCCTGTATCCCCCTCAGCCTACAACTTGGGCACATGTAAATCATTTTACTACCCGACCGGCTAGGTTACGGTAGCATATGAAGTCTAAATAAATTATTACAAAGTCCAAGAGCTTTTAGGACTCTAAATTCAATAGAGTAAACATGTGAGACGCACTCACTTCATGTTTTATTGTATTGCCTTGTAAGCAATTTTCTCATAGGCACAGAGGAAGCAACACCTCAGCCTTAGAAAACACGATGCACATGTGGGTCAGTAGTGAATACAGTTGATTTGCATTCTGACGTGACCGCGTTTCTAGTTAATGGAGCATAGGCAATGCAAAGGAGACCTCCAGCGATGTTTCCATTAGTCCCAGTGAAGAAATTTCCATTTTAGAAACATAGGTTCTGGTGTGTAATATAAAACATATATAATTGATACTTTGAAACTGCATGTAGCAGGAAGAAGCAGTATAGAAAGCATGAAGGTGGTTTTCAATAAGAAATGTGACACAGGTCTTAGGGTACGGCCACACGATCAGGTTTCTGCATGCAGATTTGGAAGCCAAAAACCTATAAATCCCCCTGGAGAATATATAAAATGACTGTTACATACCAACATAAGAATCTAAGGGGTAATTTATTAAGACCGGTGTTTTAGATGCTGGTCTTATTAAAGCACTGCACTGGAGGTGGAGAGGCATCGGCCCTTGCGCCGCAATCTGCACCAGAAGTACATCTAATCTAGGTGTATTTCTGTTTAGTAAATGACCCCCTAAGACAACATATCTTTATTAATGTAATATATACACAAAAACCCAATTCTATAAAATCAGAATAAAAACATTACAGGAAGGATTGATACAGCACTCACAGTAATATGCAGCGGCCTTCTCTGTGCTTTCCCTAGGCCAAGTGATGTCACGTTCATCAGTCACATTGGCCTAGACGTAGATCTCCCCAACTGAAGTGAATGGGGCTGGGCACAATACTAAACACAGCTGCTATACAATGTACTGTGCTTCTCAGACTCCTACAGGGAAGTCGGTGTGCTCACCGGAGCTCTAGTGAGCGCATCTGGCTCCCAGCAGAGAGTCGTACATTGTATAGCGGCTGTGCTTGATATTGCAGCTCTGCCCCATTGCCTTTGATGATGTCACATGGCCTAGGAAGAGGCTGTGGCGCTCACGGAGTGCTGGGCTCTTTTGACAGCTGATTGGCGGGGGACCCCCATGAGTGGGTGTAATCACATCTCAGTGAATTTACATTGAAGTGAATGGGACGGCTTTGGTGTAATTACACCCGCTCGCTGCTGCAGTTGCGACGGCGAGAAGTTAAACAAAGAAGGGAGGACAGCACTCGTAGGAACTTTGCCTTCTCTTCAAACAGCTGATCGGCGGGGGTGCCAGGTGTCAGAACCCCACCAATCCGATATTGCGGACCTATCCTGAGGATCCTAGATCCTAAATCATAAATATATATAATGCGGACAACCCCTTTAAAACTTGCCAAGTACCACTTTGGGACACTGGCTGAGAATCCCTGGGTCATTGACTCAGGGCGAGCTGCGGGAAAACTTTCAGATTTTATGGATATGTGATGTGCCTGTTTTTTTTTATTTTTTATCTCCCCCTGTGAGTATAATAAATCTAGTGGTTTAATTTCCTGTATTGCGGTGCTTCACTATCTTGCTCCCTCCCTATTCTGTTTTGCAACCGGAGGTGGAAAAGAGTTTACATTGAAGTTTTTTCACTACAAGGGAATATCAAGCAGTGATTGAATACAAGGATAGAGACACATATGGTTATCTAAGATGTGTTAACATCTAAAGGAGGATTGCTCCTTCTCCTTCAAATTGCATCAAGGAAAGAGCAGCGCAGATCTGTTACAATTGTATATATTATATATAGTGTCTCTTGGCTGTACAGGGGAACATTTAATATAGGGATCAGCAACCTTTGGCACTCCGGCTGCTGTGAAACTACAACTCCCAGCATTCAAACATGCTCAGCTGTTCTCACAACTCCCATAGAAGTGCATGGAGCATTCTGGGAGTTATAGTTTCAGCCGGAGGCTGCTGATCCCTGATCTAATACATAGGTTTTCTAAAAGTGTGTTGATGGTTGAACGATCGTTTGACGAACGTCTTCTCCATTGGCATTATCATACCACACCATGTTTTCCTTCATATTCGTTCAAGTAAAGCATATACAAAAGATTAGAGACAGCAAAAGACGAACAATGGTTTAGCAGAAATTACATAAATAAAAATTGTCATGAACCACTGTGCCCACGTGACTAACCTCCTTCAAGGGCATTGTCTAAGTGAACCCCTCGTTCTTCGCAGCACCCTTGGTGGTGGGGATAGACTTTCCCGTGGGGAACACCAGGTCGCTACCTCTTGAGGAGGTTTGGCACACGAGGCAGCTAGTCCAGACGGACCAGGGGGTACCAGTGCAAAGTACCAGAGATACAGTTGTAGTCAGCAGGCCGAGTCGTAACCAGTGCAGGATGGAAGGATGAGGTGAAGTCAAACAAGCAGTGTGTCAGGGCAGGCTGCACAAATACAGGTCAGGCAATCCCGGTCGGCAACAGGAGAGTCGAGACGAAGCAAGCAAGAATCAGACAGATAGCGGAGTCCAGAAACACAAGTACGGGTCAGGTATACAGAACACACGCACAGATAACCGCAACCTTTGCAGGACACAAGGACCTTTGACGCTCAGGCACCTGGAAAGGGGGCTGGACCACTAAAATAGGTGTAGGATGGCTGGGATCAGTTGCACAGGTTACATCACAGGAAGTGATGCACGCCGGCCCTTACCGAGGTGCTACTGGAAACAGACTGAAGATATGCTGTGTCCAGGGCAGAAAGGAAACTGTGGAGCGGATTCCAGAAGGTACAGCATCTGCAGGCAGAGAGTCCAGGACACATGTTGCTACCTGCCCTGTAATGCAGCAAGATGCGGGCAATGATGGAGGCGGGCAGGGAGGGCACGGAGCCTGGGACCATGGTGGTGAGTAGGCGAACACCAGCGATCCGCAACCACTGTTACAAAAACGATGAACAGATGCATATCCACTGCGGGAGGAGCGGTAAATGAATGTTTATTTTGTCACCATTTTACAATGATTGTTCGTGTGGAAACATTCATTCGGATACATTCTCCAGCTATGTCTCCCTTTTCAAGGAAGGAAAAAGGGCAGTTGTTCACTCTTTATTTGTGGTATATTTAAGCAGAAGTATGTGGGTCAAGAATTGACTACTGAAGATAGATATTTTGTCTCACGATGGTCTTCTGAATGATTTACGCGTTTCATCGCAGCAGGACTCCATGAACTATTTCCGTATGTCAGAAGAGACATTTTAATTATTACTCTCCAGAATTTCTGCAGAGCAACGCTTAGTTGCTACCTTATGTTACGATCAATAAGAGAAGTAAGACAGGTTTATACAAGAGCAAATTCTCCATTTGTCAAACAAAAGCTGTTATAATGATGGGGCAAAAACTGAGAATCCAGCAGCTATGGCTTCGAGGCAGTAGAATTTGATGGCTTAGTGTGCATGCAGGGCATCATGCACAGAATCATATTCTGCATACATGTTCGATCCACATATTTTGAAGATAACAGACAGAACTATTCATTATAGTGGGGCCTCAAAAAACATCAAAAATGTTGTTCTATCAATAAAGGATGCAGTGAGTCTCTTCTGGCCAGGATCCCGTAGAACGGTGCAGGTGATGTGATGCTGATACCACGCTGTCTGTGTTACACAGAAGGCGCTGATTGATGGGGCAGGCTGCCGAGCTAATTGTATCCACGTCCTAAAGATACGGATTTCATGTAGGATGGAATTTGGTCCCCTTTCACCCTGATTCCCTGAACCAAATGTTAATTTATTGGGGTTGTCCCATGAAAAATATTCTACAGTTTTCAAACCAGCACTTGGATCTGAATACTTTCGTAATTGCATGTCCTTAAAAATTTAGCATAGCCACTGAGTTATTCAATAAAATGTATCTGTATAGCGCCACCTGCTGTTTGTTCTTTTCCACTGAGGTGTTCGCATGTGCTCAGTTTACTACCAGCCATATCTTCTGTTAGAAGCTGTAGCATTTACAGGGAAAGGGCTGCAGAAGAAAGGATACACCCCCATCTTGAGAAAGGACACATCCCCTGTGAAAGGCCACAGCCACTTGCTGTTTTTTTCTTATTTCTCTGTCCGATGATTTTCCGATGTCTGATGATTTTCAAGCTGGTTTGGGAGAACCGACCGAACCCCACTGTGATCTATATTGTACCTTCATGATAGCATATCTCTAGGATATGCCATAACATTATATTTGGTGGGCGCAGACCTCTGGGAACCGAGATACTGAAAGGACCTGGAACCCATTGGTTTTTCTTCTGATCAGTGGTGCTCCTGGCTGCCCACGGTGCTGGGAATAGCGAAAACAGCCAAATTCAAGTACAGCAGGCAGTGAGGCCATCACTGGGTACAGAGCCACGATGAAAAGTTGTGCACTTAGCTAGCATTTGGTCCCTTTATTCTAAAGGATCGGTGGTGGTTCTGGAGGTTGGACCCCATCGATCAGTAAGCGATGGAATATTTTAATAGTCTAATGATATGCCATCACTTACTATGCTGAGAAAACTCCTTTAATATGTTAATGTTGACATTAGATGGCCAAATTCAGGGGTATTTCTAGCATAAGCTTTCTACATTGCCCGTCTTAGGAGAAACAGTCTGACTATCCTGTATGAGTGTAATTGCAAGCTTTCTTTTATGTCTAAAAACCTTGTTGAAAGAACATTGCCACCACACAAGTAGATTTAATGTGACTGAGTCTTTTGAAGTTTTGCCTGCTCAATAATGCATGCACCCCTTAAATAAATAGGATAAGATTTTAATGTATTTTGGCAGATTCTTCCAAATTACATTTAGGCTCAAAACCCAGTTGTGACGAGACCAATCTCGCCACATTGCATTGGAGAAACCTGGTTGCTCGCCTGCTGCCTTTGGACTATGGCCCCCTGTTAAAAGACATCTTTTTTACCTGCAGAAAAGCTTAATTCGTGCTTTTCTGCCTGGGGTTCGGTAGTTTTGGTTGAATGTGTTATACCCCAGATAGGAATCCCATGGAGCCCATTCGTATGAAACTGACTGTAAAGACTTTGGCTCCATGGCGATTAAACTGTATTCGTGTGGTCTGAGCGCCATTCACTTAATAATGTGCGCTCAGACCTGAGCTATCTGGGGATATGTTAAATGTATAGTTTTAATGTAATGTGTCTTACCTGGTGTATTTTATCAGTGATGTCTGTCCTATTGTCCCCACATGTGTATTGGCGATTTCCCTTTGTCCTGAGAGATAATTGAATGACTCCTCAATTGTCTCCAGGACAGAAGACATTGTGTATTCGTCTGCCTGTGATGATTGCATTACCCATGTAGGGTGATGGTATCACAGGCAGAGGGGAGGGATATGCTGGGGGTGTCTGTATTGTCCCAATGTGTGTGATTGGCTGCTGTATCCCGTGTCGCAGTCTTCCTTCTGGTCCTCTAGGGAGTGTCCACCAGGTGGGAGCTCTGGATAAATACCGGGCAGGTAGCCCTTAATAATATATAGAATTCCTGTTTACCATCAATACGGAGCCTCGTCTCGTTCTTGGGGATTCACTGTATGCTGTTAGAGACTGATTGCCAGGAGTGTAAGCTGATTGTCTGCTTTTCCTGTTCGTCTGCTAGCAGCTATTTGGGAGGTTCCAGTACGGGAGTTGGAGTGCTATTTTGTATCCAGTTCGGGAGTTTGGTGTTCTGCAGTAGCTGTGCCTATATCTCTGTAAAGGGGCCGATCGCCTAAGCGGTTTTTACCCCTTGTCTGCAGCAACGGTCCGTTACAATTGGTGGCGAGCAGCGGGATCTTTCCTACAGCCAGAAGGACAGCTACAGGAGACACCATTTCCTTGGATTTACAAGTGGGAGCAACGCATGTCCCAGTACAGCGACCCTAAAAGCACCAGAATGGAACCAGCAGTGTCATACGAGGAGGAGGACCTGGATGGCCGGGATGCATTAAGGAAAGGCATCTGGTACCAGGCCCTGGACAATGTACAATACCAGCGGGGTGAGAGTCTCCCCAGTGAAGAGCAGCGGTGGCAGAAGCAAGTGGCCCTGCGGATGCCCTTTCTGGGAGAGCAGCCCCTTGATGAATGGGTGAAGGAACTAGAGCACCGGGTATGGCAGGAGCTATGGCTGGAGGATGCCTACCAGGCGCTCTGGTGGTATATGGCACAGTATATACCCTGGACAGCCGAGCATGACAAGCCAGAGGGAGAGGAGTTTGATGGTTCTGGCTTGTTATGGGAGTCCTTTGCAGAGCCTGACTCGGGAGTCCTGCGCAGAACAGACTTCAGGACATTTTCTACGAGAGGAGGCTAGGCATGACGGGGATGACCCCCATGAGGTAGAGCAAGACCTGGCTCACCTAGCAACCCTGGAGTGGGAACTGGAGCAGGACTACCGAGATCTCTTCCACTCCATTGGGAAGGCTCAGCAGGACAGCAAGGTGACAGATCCAGTTCCAGACCCATTCCGCTGGGAAGACATTGTTGAAATTTACTGGGAGGAACCCCAGGCGGCAGGTGGAGATGGGACCGAGGTCTCTCCACCGATATTGCAGGAGTTGGGAGCCTGAGCTCCATTCCCCAGCGGGAGATATTGCAGGGAATTGGGAGCCTGAGCTCCATTCCCCAGCGGGAGATATTGCAGGGAATTGGGAGCCTGAGCTCCATTCCCCAGCGGGAGATATTACAGGGAATTGGGAGCCTGAGCTCCATTCCCCAGCGGCAGGCTGAGCTACAGGGGGCAGAGGTAGTTGTTCCTGCCCCACATCAGCAGCGTGATTTTTCGGGAATTGGGAGCCCGGTCTCCATTCCCCAGCGGCAGTATTATTTGTTGGGAATTGGGAGCCCGGTCTCCAGTCCCCAGCGGCAGAGTAACCAGCAGGGAATAGAGAGCCCAGTCTCCTTTCTCCAGCAGCAGGACTCTGTATTGGGAGGAGAGACAGTCGGTCTCCCTCCACTGAGGAGGAAGGTATGTATGGGAGAAGAGCTTACTACCACCTCTCCCCAGCGGCGGATCATTAATGGGCAGGGAATAGAGAGCTCAGTCTCCTTTCCCCAGCAGCAGAGCTGTGTAACCAAAGGGGAGACAGTCGGACTCCAGCAGCAGAGCTGTGTAACCAAAGGGAGACAGTCGGTCTCCAGCAGCAGGACTGTATATCTAAAGGGAGACAGTCGGTCTCCCCTCCAACAACCAGGCTTCAACCAGGCTACCCTCCCAGTAGCGCTGGCAACAGGGCAGAGTGACGCGGGTCTCTGCCCATGCAGCACCCCACCAAGTCAGCGTACCTGTACCCAGCACAGCCGTGGTGAGGCACCTGGACATGGACAAGCTTCTCCTCTACCCAGTTGCAGTAACTATTTATTGTGGGTGGGCTGTGCTGTTGATTGTGTTTTGTGGGTGGGCTGCTGGACTAACAAGGGCACTGACCGGCAGGAGGTCAGATACCCTGTTAGTCTGTTTGGAAAAGGGAGAGATGTGACGAGACCAATCTCGCCACATTGCATTGGAGAAACCTGGTTGCTCGCCTGCTGCCTTTGGACTATGGCCCCCTGTTAAAGACATCTTTTTACCTGCAGAAAAGCTTAATTCGTGCTTTTCTGCCTGGGGTTCGGTAGTTTTGGTTGAATGTGTTATACCCCAGATAGGAATCCCATGGAGCCCATTCGTATGAAACTGACTGTAAAGACTTTGGCTCCATGGCGATTAAACTGTATTCGTGTGGTCTGAGCGCCATTCACTTAATAATGTGCGCTCAGACCTGAGCTATCTGGGGATATGTTAAATGTATAGTTTTAATGTAATGTGTCTTACCTGGTGTATTTTAACAGTGATGTCTGTCCTATTGTCCCCACATGTGTATTGGCGATTTCCCTTTGTCCTGAGAGATAATTGAATGACTCCTCAATTGTCTCCAGGACAGAAGACATTGTGTATTCGTCTGCCTGTGATGATTGCATTACCCATGTAGGGTGATGGTATCACAGGCAGAGGGGAGGGATATGCTGGGGGTGTCTGTATTGTCCCAATGTGTGTGATTGGCTGCTGTATCCCGTGTCGCAGTCTTCCTTCTGGTCCTCTAGGGGAGTGTCCACCAGGTGGGAGCTCTGGATAAATACCGGGCAGGTAGCCCTTAATAATATATAGAATTCCTGTTTACCATCAATACGGAGCCTCGTCTCGTTCTTGGGGGGATTCACTGTATGCTGTTAGAGACTGATTGCCAGGAGTGTAAGCTGATTGTCTGCTTTTCCTGTTCGTCTGCTAGCAGCTATTTGGGAGGTTCCAGTACGGGAGTTGGAGTGCTATTTTGTATCCAGTTCGGGAGTTTGGTGTTCTGCAGTAGCTGTGCCTATATCTCTGTAAAGGGGGCCGATCGCCTAAACGGTTTTTACCCCTTGTCTGCAGCAACGGTCCGTTACACCAGTAAGGCCCCATTCACAAGAAAGTAAGGCGTCTGTGCCCATATTGCGGACCGCAAACTGCGGAAGCAGACTCATTGACTTAGATGTGGAGCAACATGTCCTATCTTTTGCAGAGCAGAGGCAGGGGTCAGAAGCCCACAGTAACACTCAGAAGCGCTTCTGTGGGTTTTCAGGTCTGTGTCTCCACACTGCAAAAGATAGGACATATCCTATCTTTTGCCGTATTGTGCAGATCATGGACCTATTCAAGTCAATGGGTCCGCACCGCAATATGGAATTCACACGACCGGTGCCTGTGCATTGCGGACCGCTATTTGTGGTCCGCAGCATGAGAGCGGCGACCATATGGTTGTGTGAATGAGCCCTTACTATAACTCCACTTTGTCAGTGGAAACTGCTATCATTATAATTATGTTTTATCCAGTCTGCTATTTATACAAAATACAATAACTTTTAAAAAATCATCACTTTTGGGTGCCACTTTCCCAAAACTTGACAGTAGACTGGCAGTTTACTTTGTATATAGAATATTTCTATAGAATATAGCTATACATGAGCACTGATGTAAATAGATTGTATCACTCATGGGCACACTGGCCATAGACCCTACAGGGAAATTTCCTGGTGGGCCGATGACCATGGGGTCACCTAAGCCCTTCTCTTGGCCGCCGGACAGGTACATAACGATCTGATGCTCTCAGCGTTACTTAATGTAGGAGCATTAAGCACTTATGCCCCTGGCCGGCGGCCGCAGGTGCCTTTCTGAATTCAACTGTATTGCTGTTCTCAGGACGATGATACTGTCAAGTTTGGGTGTGGGAGGGTAACACCACACTAAAAATAGGAGGGAAAGGGGTGAGGGAATAAGACCTGGAAACTAGGGAAAGGAGATGGAGACCTCCTAGTAAAACCCTAATCAAAGTCCTGACTAACTACCAGTATGAACAGACCCCAGAGGTAGGTGAGTTCATACACAGGAATACCTAGTGTCCTAACTCACCCTATAGGACCCTGGTACTAATGTCAGGACTGAGACAACCTGTTCCTCCAAAAGGAAGGAAAAACAGGAGTCTCCCTCAGGCCTTAATACAAATGACAGGGAAATGAAACACACAAAATAAACCAAACAAAATACAAAGAGGGAAAGGAAAGACTTAACTTCAAGTGGCTATGGCAGCACCAGAAACTCAGCCGAGATCCACACACCAGCTGTCCACAACTCAAACTGAAGCTATAAACCACATAGCAGAGTGGGAGAAACAACAATCAATAGAGAAGGTTAAATGACCACAAAAGCCACACCCGGGGAAAGAAGGTGCAGCAAGCACCAGAAACAACACAGACGTCCAAACGGAAAACATATCAGATCAAACCACGTGTTGCCAGTCTCACCGATCTCCTGCCACCTTAAGATCCGGTGACGTACCGGGCTATGCTAAGCGGATGTGACGTCAACGGCACTAATGAGTGGTCTTCAGCCTAGCAGTGTAAAAAGGTAACCATACAGCCTTTGCACTGCGCGATTCAGAGCACAGCAAGGGGCAGGTGAATGGAGGAAGAAAGGGTTATGTCCGGGTTTAGCTCTGAACTTGGACAATCCCTTTAAGGTTCTATTTAGATGGATAATATTACAAGGATGATCAAGAATGAGAGATACAAGATCAATGATCAAGAATGATATATAAGATGGGCAGACCATTGTAAACTCCACGTATCCCCAAAAAAAAAAAAAGCCAACGAGGAGAATTCTCTATATCTCTGCATTGCAGAAACAGGGTAAGGCTGATATGGTTTTGGAGTTTGGGAGAGAAATTGCTAACCCACAGCTGAGATTTCATGCTTTATTTTATTCCCAAATTGTACTCTAAGCCATCACCCTGCAGGAGACATGTAAAAGGTGATGTCATTGTGATTAGTCATGGCCCAGGCTTGTATCTGTCCTTACACATATAGGTAATGTTTGACTGGCACTACGCCGTCAGTGCTTCCTATCAGGACCTGACTCAGACGCTCTTCCAGTCTATTGGTTAAACCGGAAATGGATTTGACAGAAAGTTAGTCGGTATGAAACAACTGTTCATAAGGCAGTACATCATTCAGAAACAGGCCACAATTTATATTAATACTCATAGCAAAAGACGGCAAACCAGCTTATAGTACACTGTGCATACAGCTAACAGTCTAGGGAAAAGAGTATTTCCACTTCACTAGCTTCATGCTATTATGTTGCTTTCAGAGATACTTGAGACTTTATATACCAATCATCAACTAGTATCATATACTCTCTGTTGATATTTGAGTCTTGAGCTTACATACCAGGAGCTGGGGCTACTGGGGATCACCAGGGACATAAAATTAAGGGGTGCAGGAAAGCATTTGTATCTGGACCCTAGGGTAACAATTGCTTACCCACACCTGGCTCAAGGCTAATGTAAGGAGTAGAACCCAAGGGAAATCTAAGGTCCACACCCTTGCATCAACCCCTCACCACCCCTTCCCGATGATGAAGGAGTTTCCCCAGGTCACCATTGGCAGAGTAGTCACTGGACAGAAATGAAGTCAGGAAGAAGGATGGCATGGTCAGTTGGTCAGCAGTTGATCTGGGAGTCGGACAGGAACGTAGTCAGATACTAGCCAGAGGGTCAGGACCAGAAATAGCCAAAGGACAAAGTCCACGCAGTATAGAAGGGGATCATCCACAAAATAAGGTTATAGAACCACACCCCACTGTATACCAAGATCAAAATTACCAATAATAACACTATATAACTGCCAAATAATACCGCTCCACCATGACCATACCCATTTAGGTCCCTGCTCAGTGACTTAGGGCTGTATTACACCAACAGATTATTTGACCAATTTTTGTCCAATCAGACCAATAGTTGATGTGTATAACAAATGATCTGCGTGTGTAAACGGCCATCTGACCATCTGCCCTTACGGGTGATGTCTCCAAGACTGGAGTCATTCTCTTTCCTTTTTTTCCTCAATCCTGCACAGATCACTATGATGACTTCTGCTGACCACAACTTATTCCTGCATAATTTGACACACAGAACTCACCTATTTACTAATCATGCCTCCTTTTATGCACATAAATACCCTCACATAACCAGTGCGTCAATTGTTGTACTTTTGCAATTGTTTAGGGGCTACTATTTTATCTACATTTTATATTAAAAGTAAAGTATTAAAGGTCACCGATTGCAACTTGTATGTTACAACTCCTTCTATGCACCCAGTCAGTAATCAACCCCAATTGGGCCCAGTCCCACTCAATAGTCATTTGCATTTAAGCCCTGACATAAAACACGTGTTGGGGTATTAAGGCGGTGGTCTGCCACTGTGGTACTTTGGGTCCCTTGTAGGGTTGTACACAGTTCATCTCTGATTTGCACTTTCTTTGATGCAGTTGCACCTGGCATGTATATCTTTGCATGTGGGTGTGTATTAATATATGATATACATTTTAGGACACACATTTTTGTGTCCCTTTTTGGCTTGCACTGATTGTGTTTATTTACTGTAACCCTTTGTTATATATTTTATTGTATCTGTGGATATATCTTCTGTTCATCTATTTGATTTTCCCCATCATATATGCTATTGTATGTGGGGATATTTAACTGTACAGTCCCTGGGACATTCGAACTATGTGGGGATATATGGACCTAAAATTATGTCAAGGTACCATTACAGCTTTATGACCATTCACCTGGGTTTAATCACTGTTTTTAATTTTTTTTTTTTGCTATTGGGATGTCTATTATACGTCTTAATAAAGTTTTCTTGCTGGTACTTACTACCAGTTGTCTATTATTATTATTGTATTATTGGACAGGTATATAATTTATAGGTGGTATAGATATTAAATGGGTATATAGTCCTTGTAATTGATTGGTATCGAGGTACATTTTTGGTTGGTAAACATAGGAACATGACCTGGCATTTGTGGAGGCCCACTAACCATGCTTCAATATAAAATGTAAAATGGTTATAATTAGTGTTGCGCGAACTTGTGTATTAGGTTCGGTGTCCAAAGTTAGGGTTATCGAAGAATCCCGTTATGGAGTCTGATACCATGGACCATAATGGCATTCGGAATCCATAGCGGGATTCTTCGATAACCCGAACCCGAACTTTGGACGTCGAACTTAAAACACAAGTTCGCTCAACACCAGTTATAATCTCGAGACAGTACTGTGCTCCTTGAATGCCCAGGCCTAGTGATGCTTAGTACTGTCCCATATTATCCAAGGCTTAGCCTTCTCCATGGTGCTGCACTGCTCTCTCTTTCCCAGCAACCACTCTATGTAATTCTATCTTCCTGAACTGTGCATCGAGCAACCAATGAGAGGAGGAGCAAGCACACCTACAGTATATGGACCACCTAATCAAGGCGGTCTGTTTGATAGGAAGGGCAAAAGTGCACAGGAATGCTACTCCCAGGATAAAATAGGAGCACATTCACACTTGAAGGTGCCACTCCCTCAAGCATATACTACAAACTAAACAAAAATCACAGAAAAAAGATAGAAAACCAAGATAAAAACATTCTGCACGATATGATAACTAAATATGTGGATGTCCATGGCTACATTTATAAAAAGAAATCACAGAAAATAATAATAATGCACTAACATAATAGATACAAGCATTATATATAGACTAAGCCTGATATAATAAAATCTGAGACTCTTAGCCAATATATTTTGATTAAAACACATCTGTGCCCACCTTCCTATCAAACAGACCGCCTTGATTAGGTGGTCCATATACTGTAGGTGTGCTTGCTCCTCCCCTTATTGGTTGCTGGATGCACTTAGAGGTGAGTAGGAGCAGCACACTCCTGAACATAAATAGCACACTCCTGAACATAAATGCCCAACGGCATAGGTAGGTTTAGCGCAGGACCTGCCTGACTGAGACCACCTTGGTGGGGGAAGGTGGGCACAGATGTGTTTTGATCAAAATATATTGGCTAAGAGTCTCAGATTTTATTATCTCAGAATGAGTCTATATATAGCGCTTGCATCTATTGTGTTAGTGCATTATTATTTTTTTCTGTGATTTTTTTCATAAATGTAGCCATGGACATCCGCATATTTATTTATCATATCGTGCAGGATGTTTTTATCTTGGTTTTTTATCTTTTTTCTGTGTTTTAAACTGTTTCTACAGTAAGTGATTAGTCCTGGTGACTCTGGGATGATGCCGAGATCTAGTTGTAAACATATGTGTAATGTAGACATAGTTACTAGCCTCATGTGCTCCCAGTACTTATAATGCACCTTTGGAGCCACCAGTAGTTATAATGCCCCCCCTGTACTGCCCACCACTAGTTATAATTCCCCTGCAGTGCCCACAGTGGATATGATGCACCCCTGTATTGCCCACAGTAGATATGATGCCTCTTATAGTGCTCTCAATATATATATATAGTCTCCCTCTAGTTCCCCCCACTTATATATAATGCCCCTGTATAGATGATGCCTCTGTAGTGCCCAGAAGTGCTGATAAACAAAAAACAGGCATTACATTACAGGGAATGTGTCATCAGAAAATGACCTATTGTTTAAATCACGTAAAGAATTTTCTATGTCAATATCTGTATTTAAAGAAAAACCTTAAAATCCTGCAGTTTTTGCACCGGCCACTAGGCCTAATAATAGGCGCCACTTCTTGGTCTGCACAGATCACTTTACTGCAGTTATCTGCTTATCTGCCATTTATTCCTGCCTGTAATTATATCACTTCTGTGTATAGATAAGACAGGATCCACCATTCACAATAGGCGATTGTCAGAGATTATCTATTCTTTCCCTGTACACAGGTCACACAGCGTGCCTAGAAAACTCTCTCATAGAAGTCAATGAGGTCCCCTCCAGTCCATTGTGTCTATGGCCCATGGGACTGCTGTAAAACCATTTTCCTAATGCTTTCTAAATGCTTTTAAGAACAGCTCGGGCAAGATGGCCGCCCCCATAATAATGTTCAGAAAATAGAATAAATCTGAAATCAGAAAATAAAAACAGATTAGAAAAAAAGGAGATGTGTTAGAATCTGAAAGATAACATTTTTTGTTGAGATCCTGCCTTTAAACCAGGAATGCTCAACCTGCGGCCCTCCAGCTGTTGTAAAACTACAACTCCCATCATGCCCTGATGTAGGCTGATAACTGTAGGCTGTCTGGGCATGCTGGGAGTTGTAGATTTGCAACAGCTGGAGGGCCACAGGTTGAGCATCTATGCAAACTAATGTCTGACAGAATGAGAGGGGGCAAGGAAAAAACTTGTCCCGGTTCTTAGGGCCAAAAATGTCTCTGTCCTTACGGGGTTAGCCTACATGCAAGCGAACGTTTGTGTTTTACAGTCCGCAAATTGCGGATCTGCCAAAAAAACGCATGATGTATTTTTTTTGCGGATCCATTGTAACAATGCCTATCCTTGTCCACAAAACGGACGAGAATAGGACATGTTCTATTTTTTTTTTTTGCGGGGCCACGGAACGGAGCAACAGATGCGGACAGAACAATGCGGACATTGAAGTGAATGGGTCCGCACCCGAGCCACAAAAAATGCGGCTCGGATTCGGAGCCAAACAACGTTCCTGTGCACGTAGGCCTAAATGGACATACAATATAATTTTTATTATGTGATTATGTTCATAAACAATATTGCAAATGCGCAATGTATTCGATGTGATAACACAATCCCAATGCAACGTAATAAGGAGAGCCTGTGCTATAGGGATGACATCAGACCGCCTGAAATACCGTATTTTTACATATGAGGGGGTAACAGAGAAGATTCAGACGCGTAAAATAACTGGTTGAGACGGCAAACAAAGGGACGTTCCATCACCAGAACCTGCTGCATGACATGTGCGTGTCCTCTATAGATGTGAACACAGTGGATATACTGTGCCATCCGTGATGGAAAACCTCTGCCTGGGATGGGTTTTTGATGCCGTAAAGCTTCCGAGCAAATGCTTTTCAGTTCAAAGGCGACTGTGCATCCCTTTTTTCAAGTGACACATCCCCTAGGCAATCACATCACCATGCTGATTTGCTGCAGTGAGGACTGCAGCGTCTACAGTCTGCCCTCCCCCTTCCTCTCCGTTCTGCTTAGAGCATCAGTCTGTGGCTAGTGCATGTAAGCAACTCTGATACCCGGCTCACCTCTTCATGCTTTGGAATGCTGTAGCGACAATAGCGTGCCTCTGAAGAAAGCCCTAGTGATCCTCCGAGCCCCACAGCGATGCAGGCCAGCGCCGACTCCACCAGGATGGAATGTTTTTGGAGCAACTGGAAATGCCAGGGTAATCATCAGCCGTGCATGGCACAAACAATGACAGCTTCACGCCCCAGCCAGATAGACATCCATTTTGCTCCTTTCCTCTCTTCCTTTTTTTTTTTTCCTTCTCTACTTTTAGATTTTATATGCTATCAGTCTTTTTTTTTTATTGCATTTTATCATAGTATGTAGGCAGAATAGCTTTTAATCCATGTGTTGTATGCGTCCTCTGTCCGGATTCATTACGGATGCATGGCATTTCGTCTCACAGCGGTCTAGAAAATGCTAGCATTTATTTGTAGAAACAATGACCTGGGCTTATATTAAAGGGACTCCCTTCAGGGGGTGAGGGGCACGCCCATTGTAATATCCGTGCGTGCTGCACAAAGGAAACCTGTTTTTTTTTTTTAGCCCAGACTACAGACATTGGTAAATCTGGAGATAGGATAACATTGGGACTAGGGAATAAGATCATATTTACAATGATATAATATAGAGGGTTCTGTTCTCCGCTGGGCGAGGGCTCCCCCCTAATAGTACTCATTTTACATGGATTTAATTGAATGAATTGATTCTTAATATCAGGTCTGGGTGTGGCTTTGGAAGCTTCCCTCTCTCGTCTGCCGTTCAGCCATATTTTTTTCTTTCTTTTTTTTAGTATCATGTCTTGCTTGCATCCTTTGTTGTGCTGGAGAATCAGTGCCTAGCTCTGCCGGCACCCTAGCCGTGAATGTTTAATTCATTACCGGGGATGATTGTGCATTGACCTGTGTGTATATGAATGCAATCATTGTATTTTCCAGGTCGAATAGGTCATGAAAAAACCTGTGCATCATAGACGTAAATGCTGGAAAAATATCGAAATGTATATTGCATTGCATCATAATGTATATATATAGTGTTTTCTGCCTATTATGCCTGCATTAGTTCCAGGTAACCATGGTTACGACACTCAATTTTCATCTCCGTCCTGTAGTGATAAAGCAGGTTTACCCTTTACCTACTGCAGAGGCCTAACCCAAGGCAAATGCTGCCTGGAAGGCCCTCCCGGCTGTATACAGACACAAGGGTCAGTGCAATTTAAGGAGATAAATATATTTATGATTTTTTTTCTGTACTGCCTTTTACATATCTGCGATTTTATGACTCTTCAGCCTCTTCCTTTCTAGAATGTACTAGAGCTTCACACCTACTCACAGTGTCACCACCAGGGCCTTGGTGGCCTCCATGCGGCTTCCTATAAAGCTTTTTTTGTAATTATGCAATATACTTTTATATTAGATCATTTCCAGTCCCAGGGTTTAGCTAGGAAGGGAGTTAGGGGTCATTTCTCCATCCCTGCCTTCACCGGGCTAGTTCTGTGGAGTCTATTGAGGATAATAATCTAACAGTATAATTTAGAGGGATCCATGGTTTTTGAGCTATTATAAGATACATGGGCGTAATGATAGCTGCCATAGCACTTGCTATGGGGCCGAGAGGTTGAGGTGGGGGAGGGCTATCACGTGCAAGAACATTATACCCTTTTGTGGGGAATAACACTGTTATAATGTGGGTTTTTGATATATGGTTCAATTTTACATGCCTTTATTTTTGCTACCTATGCCTACCTGTTTCAATTTTCTTACACTCGGAGGTTGGGGCCCCACCTTATGTTGTTACAGGGCCCTATGAATTATAGTTACGCCCCTGATAAGGTATGATATTTTACAAATGCTACTTTATATCATCTCTGATAATACAGTATATATATATATATATATATATATATATATATATATAATCAGGATAATAATAAAGAATAAAGATCTCTCATGGGAGAAAAACATTTTATACGTAATTTATTAAGACCGTTGTTTTAGACGCTGGTCTTAATAGCCACTTTAACTGGTGGTGGATCCGCCAGAGTTTTGAAGAGGTGTCGGCCTCTACATAACTTTGGCGCATCCAGTGCCAGTCTAAATGTAAGACTGCTTCCTTGCCAGTGCCAGTCTAAATGTAAGACTGCTTCCTTGACAGTGCCAGTCTAAATGTAAGACTGCTTCCTTGACAGTGCCAGTCTAAATGTAAGACTGCTTCCTTGCCAGTGCCAGTCTAAATGTAAGACTGCTCCCTTGACAGTGCCAGTCTAAATGTAAGACTGCTTCCTTGCTGTCTTACATTTAGACCATTTTCTATGCCTAAAACAGGCGTAAAAAATGATGAATGAGACGGGCCCACCGTCCCGCCCCGTTCCCGGCCCATGCCACGCCCACTTTTTTTAGACCTGGCGTGAGACGGGAAAAGCCTAATATAAGCGTATTTCTGGATAATAAATGACCCTCAATTTGTTCAATGCGAGCACAAACCTTCCTTGTTGATACCAACCTAGAGTAAAAAATATCTCCTGAACTTTGTGACAAAAGACGTGATAACGAGCAGTACTTCATGTCTATGACTATTGGCCTCATGCTACAATGTCGGTGCACTACTCATAGGTCACAATACACAAGATATCACCTGCAAGTGTGAGAATACCAATCCCAAAAGCAATCGCACAATGCTTAGATTTAACTACCAATTGCATCATCTTTATTAGAGAACAAAATAAATAAAAAACAAGTAAAAGGTCAGACACATCAATGCACCATATGTAGGTAATATATAATCAGCATAATGCAATCAGTATATAATTCAATATAAATATAACAATATAATATTATATATATTATAACAATATAAATCAATTTAATGAAAAGCATAATCACAAAATACAAAAAGGAATACAGACCGTGAATAAATGATTTACAAAAGCAAAGAATATGAAATAATAACTGTCTGCTATATACGGTAAGTATAACATACAGACCCAGATTGGCACGCACGTACTCCCCAACACGTGTTTCGCGTGGCTTCCTCAGGACAAGGAGGACAGACTGTAGTAACCACTTGTATATCTGAGGCCTAAAGGTCCAGGGTTTGCACTTCTGGTCCGAGTGTAGAGCTGCATTCAAACTGTGCTGTGTGAGCTTGTGTTTTATTGTTTTTTTGTGGCTCCAGTGATAGGCTTAATTGGTGCCATTTTGGTGTACATACAACTTTTTGATTGTTGTTTATTGTGTATTTATTGTGTGTTTTTTTGCTAGTTTCTTTTGTGGTGGTGGTGGGGGGTGGTAGTGGAATGAACAAGAACCAGCAGTTTTGGAGTTTATTTTTTATGGTGATCAAGTTCTTGTATGGATGGTTACTGATGTGGTGATACTGATTAGGTATAGTTATATATATATATATATATATATATATATATATATATATATTTTATCTTAAGTAAACGTGTGCAGGTGAAGAAGACCATTTTTTCTACTTTAATTTTTACACACTTTTTTATTTACTTTTTTTTTTCCATGTTTCACTAGGGGGTTCCATGTAATATACTGTAATGCTTCTGTTTTCCACTGTATTACATCAGTTACTGTAATAACTGACATAATGCTTATAGCAATTCATATATGGCAGCAATAGAGATCATCAGCCCCTGGCTGTCATGGCAACCACTCAGTACCCCCTCGATCATTGCGGGGGAGCTGATGGGGTGAGAGAGGGGAGCCCTCCCTCTCTGTAACCACTTAGATGCAGTATTAACAGCAGCATCTAAGGGGTTAAACTGCCAGAATCAGAATTAACTCAAACCCAGGAAGTGACAGCAGGGTGCCATAATATAATACACCTGGCACCCACAAATGATAGCACGGGCACAGTTCCCTCCATATTTGTACTGTGCAGTGACTACCAACTTGCAGCATTGTACATGTACAGCACAGTGCAAGAAGGGGTTAAAGAAAGCAATGTGCTGTAATCTGCATGGAAACCTGGAAGCAAACTTTCAATTCCCCTTCAGGACCACCACAGGAAACAAAAATCATTACATGTTGTCCATTAAAGTCCATGGACTGTCCATGCATAGATGTAGCTGTTCTCCAGAATAACATGATGGCAGGTGTCCAGCCTCTGGGACTCCCACCCATCCTGAGAATGAAGAGGAGGCAGTGTTGGGGTAGCGCTGGGTCCCTTTCACTATTTAACCCCTGTACAGTTGCGCCCCAGTCACCCACTGTGTAGCAAACAGCAGCATGGCCTGGCCCTAAGTCAAGTAACTGGGGCAGCTGGGTGGCCAGGATCGCTGGGTGGGGTTCCCAGAATCTGGACTATACCATGGTATATCCTAGCATATCCTAGTATATCTCTTTATAAGGCCTCTTTCGAACTTTTTTTTGCAAGTGTACAGGCCGTTTTTTGTGTTCCATATACGATCCATATACAGAACCATTAATTTCAATGGGTCTGCAAAAAAAATGCATTCCGTTTCCGTATTTCGGTTCCTTTCAGAGATAGAACATGTCCTATTATTGTCCGCATCACGGACAAGGATAGTACTGTTCTATAAGGGGCCAGATGTTCCGTTCCGCAAAAAACTGAATACACACAAATGTCATCAGGTTTTTTTGCGGATCCGTTTTTTGCGGACCGCAAAACCGTACGGTCGTGTGAAAGAGGCCTAAGGTGGGAAACCCTAAACATTCTCAGTAACCCAACCCATTTCCCAACTGAAGCCCATGCAACTTGAGATGCGGACTTCACAAGTCAGTCGTGCCTATGGACAACTATAGGACATCAGAGCGTTCTGCATGTCCTGTCCCTGTAAGATACCACTTTAGGAGGCAAGGCACTGGTTCCGTATGGTATTTTCTGGCCAGTTTCAGACATTTAGAATATGCAATATTACAATCTCCAGCCTGGATTGATGGACTCTTGCAGAAATAGAAGGGGAAGAGAAGTTTTAGCATTAATGAGTGGTTGCTCCCAAACATCATCTTCTAGACCAGGGATGCTCAACCTGCGGCCCTCCAGCTGTTGTAAAACTACAACTCCCACCATGCCCTTCTGTAGGCTGATAGCTGTAGGCTGTCTGGGAATGATGGGAGTTGTAGTTTTGCAACAGCTGGAGGGCCGCAGGTTGAGCATGCCTGTTCTAGACCATGTGAAGAAATGACCTGATAGAAGGGCATGTGTACGTTGGGAAATGCTAGGAAACGGTGGAGTCTTTAGGAAGAAAGCTGTCCAGTGTAGATTGGGCAAGAGATTACCAAGGTAGTAACGTTCGCTTTTGTGCTGTGCCATGGTGATCCACCGATATCTCAGAAAGGTTCTTTTCAACCATCCTTTACACCAGGGGTGCACAACCTGCGGCCCGGGGGCCACATGCGGCCCTCGATATCATTCTGTGCGGCTCCCAACCATCTGGTGACAGACATGTATGTCTATGTCTTGTGGCTGCTCACATGCATTTTTCATATATTCTCCCGTGAGATGGGAATCCTGGTGGTGTAACCAGACATTTATAGTATATACCGTGTACAATATGCAATAAATACAGTATATCAGTTGTTAATACCCCTTTAACTTTTATTTTCGGCCCTTGGGATTCCTTCAGTCTGACAATGTGGCCCCTAACCAGAAAAGGTTGTGCACCACTGCTTTACACTTTTAAAGTTTTCTGTTCGCTGTCCTACATCCGCTTTAGGGCTTGTGCAGACTTCTGGATTACAGATTCACGGTGACTGTTTTGGGCCCATACTGCACCGATGAAGATCCTGAGCTAATACGGTGCCTCACACAACCCGCCTCCGGAAACACTGAGTGACTAAAAAAACGTAGTATGTTGAGTCCATGCACAGAAATGTATTGTGAGCAATAAGTACGTGTAACAGAAGTCATATTACTTTTCTGAGTGTGTAAAATGCAAAAGAACTAACTTCACTGGCCAAAGGCAAACTGCTCAATGCAAAGGATGCCAGCCATGGCCGGGTAAAATACATAGGGTCCCTACGCTGTCATCTCATCCTCTCTTTGTTTTGTTACATAATTATTATTATTATTATGTTTATTAAGGAGAAAGGAAGACCGGCACTCTCAATCTGAGACAATAGTAGAGGCAAAAAATTACATATTTTTGTAATAGATCAAGATCCCTCTAGAGATATATTGGATAAAATGAGACAATAGTACTAAATTAATAAAAAAAAAACATTTTTAATCCACTATTTTTTCATTCTTTTATCCAATATATCTCTATAGGGATCTTGATTTATTTTATATTTTATATTTTTTGGGAAACTAATAAATTGAATTTTATTGCATACTATCTCTTTTTGCCTCTACTATAGTCTCAGATTGAGAGTGCCGATCTTCCTTTCTCCTTACTCGCATCACTTTATTCTAGTGGGGTACCAGATTTTAGACCAGAGCACCCATATCCATAGAGGTTTGTCTGGTGAGCCATTTCATTTGTTATATTTTCAAATTATTATTATTAAAGCGTAATTCAAATTCAATTAAACGCCTCCTAGCCGTGGCTGGAGGGATCAGAGTTCTGGTGGGGTCCCAGCAGGGGATCGGTGATAAATGCTTCTGCACACATCACAGCTCATTGCATGAAAGGTACGTCTTTCATGCATATCTTTATACTGCGGAAAATAATTTAAGGCCCCCCTCCCTACAGCAACCCTCACTCCTGCGGGTAGTCAAGATAGCTCTCAGACTAGGCCAGGCAGCCGCTCCGTCTGTTTCCTACACGCATCACTGTATATACTGTCACTGTATAAAATGTGCTGAGGGGGTCCTGACGATAAAATCTTTCAGTCCTCCTCCCAGTTGGGTTGCCACATGGCCGGTATTTTAGTGGCCCTGCCGGTGCCAGTAATTTTTTTTTCTACAAGGCCTGTTACTAATGAGCACTTCCACTGTGGAGCGCTCATTAGTACAGCCTTTATCTCCCCCCACTTGTGTTAATAAAGAAAACAAAAATCTTATTATTCTTACTGGGGGGCACTAATGGAGCCATTACTCTTACTCTCACTAATGGGGGCATTAATATTACTGGGGGCACTAAGCAGGACAGTATTAATTCTGGGGGATGCTAATGGGACATTAATATTATTAGGGTCACTAATGGGGGCATTATTAATTCTGGGGGGCACTAATGGGGGCATTACTATTACTGGGGACACTAATGGGGGAAATATTAATTCTGGGGGGTGCTAATGGGGGCATTAATATTACTGGGGGACTCTAATGGGTGTTATTGTAATGGAACCAGACGATTAGGTAGCAAAGTAGGACACAGGGATTTGGATCAAAAGTTGAGACCTGTTCTCCAAAAGGGAGGTATGTCTTATGGCAGTAATTCCCCTTTAATAAGCCTAGCATTGGTTTTCATAATATACACAAAAACAGCAGCCTATAAATTTGGATGTACTCTTGTCCCTTAGTGTTAAGCAGAAGTTACGTATCTGAAGAAGGGGCAGGAACATCCGCGAAACGCATAGCACTGATACTTTTAATACATATTAGAATTCAATTAACTATCTTGATTTTTATCCCGTTGTTCGCATAAAAAGTTGAGTAATTCATGCTATTATTGAGTAAATACATTCAGAGCCTGTATTATAGTTGCATTCACTTTTCTTCAGGCTTCAGAGCCTGAATACCCCAGCATTCCTTGCCTGTTCGGTGGCTGCACTGATCCTTCTTTGGTGAGTTGTATTCTGGGAGGTATATATCTCTTCACAGTTAACCATTTATTAGCTCGTACAGGGGTCTGGCTATAAGGGGTGCTGATTGTGGAGGAAGCCGTTCATTACAGCTCTAGTGCTTGAGGGGGCCTATAGGGCCATCTGGTATCAGTACTATAAATGGTACTTGGTAGGTGAGGCCCAGGAACTTTAAACTATGCCTCTAATCATTTGTTTAATTCAAGAGATTGACTGTCCACAGATTATTTGAAAAAAAAAAAATAATGATCTACTGATGTTTTTATGGCTAGTGGCTATTTGTAGTTCATATCTCTTGCCTATGGCAAGCTTTAGAATGAGGAAAATAATAGTGTATTTGACATTTTAGAATTAGGTTGCTGAAATTTGGCATATTGGGTATTAGAAAATTGTTATTTGGATAATTCATTATACAGTGGAAAACGATGTAATAAAAAGTAAGTGTCACGAACCAGCGGGTGTGAACCCACTGTGCCACGTGTCCTACCTCTTCTAAGGGTGTTGTCTAAGTGAACCCCTCCACCTTAACAGTACCCCTGATGGTGGGGATAGAATTTTCCGAGGGGAACACCAGGATGCTACCTCTTGAGGAGGATAGGCACATGAGGCAGCTGGTCCATGACGGACCAGGAGGTACCTGAGAAAACCAGAGGTACAGGCGTTGTCAGCAGGCTGAGTCGTAACCAGGAGCAACAGTGCAAGAATGAAGGATGATGCAGAGACTAAATCAGACAGGCAATAGGACAGGGCAGGCGGCACAGGTACAGGTCAGGCAATCAGGGTCGACAACAGGAGAGTCAAAGCAAGCAGGCAGGGATCAGACAGGTAGCAGAGTCTAGGAATACAAGTACGAGTCAGGCACACAGGAACACAAGTGAATAGCAGGACCCTCAGCAGGACACAAGGACCTTGACACTGAGGCATCTGGGAAGGGGGCTGAGCCCCTTATATATGTGCAGAAGGGCCAGGATTGGTCAAAGAGGTCACATGACCTAAGCCTAAAAACCACAGGGAGTGACGCGTGTCAGCCTCTAAAGGAAGTGCTGCAGGAAACAAGCGGCAAGCATGCTGTTTCCAAGGCTCAGAGGAAACTGTGGCGCAGATCCCAGAACAACAGTACCTACACAGACAGAGCCCAGGACTGCAGTGGTGGACGGGAAGCACTGGCGGCAGATCACCGCTGAACACGGTGCCCGGGACCGCGGAGGTAAGCAGGGGAACAGCGGCGCACAGCGGCCGCTGGTACAGTAAGAATATACAGAAGAACATTCTTTCCATTTTGGCTGATATACAGGGGAGTAACTTAAATTCATAGGACCCCACAGTATAGTCAGAAAGGGGCCCCCACATTTTAGACAGCAAACTGAACTGTGGTAAATGCTCTCTCTTGAGCAGAGGCATGATGCTGGCTCTAATGCAAAATCTACTTCTACTTACAATTTGCCATTTATAATACCAGTGTCTGCTCATATGGTAGAGGGGTCTTTAAGCCAGTATTAAAGGGGTTATCCAATACTATAAATATGTCCCCCATACGCCGGGCCCCTAACACTGAATGTACTTACCTGGACCCCGCTCCCTGCATGGCTCCTGATCCCCGCACCGCCGCTGCTGTTTCTCCCCGTGTGTAGATGAAAACATCCGTTGTCAGGGGGAGCAGCCAATGGCCTCCCTAGCGCCACCTGCGATGCTAGAGAGGCTCATCCCCGTCCCCGTCTGCCATTGGCTGCTCCAACCCCGACACCGGATGTTTTCATCCGCGCACAGGGAGAAGCAGCAGCGGTGCGGAGACCAAGAGCAGCGTGATTGGGGTGTCTAAAACATCCTTTATACTGGCCGATTGTTCATAGATCCTAGGAACTCTCGTTAGTGGTGATCTGGCAGTGTAATACTGTGGCAGAGTCAGGGCCGGCGCGTCTCATAAGCGCACTAGGCCGCCGCGTAGAGCGCCCCTTGGCAAGGGGCGCTGCTAGGAGCGCCGGCCCTGCCTCATGCTGCAGCCGCCCGAGCGCTCTGAATTGAGCCTCAGACGGCTGCAGCACTCCCCAGGCTGGCGCGTCCATGAGGATGCACCGCCCGGGCTCAGCATGAAGAGAGGAGCTGACAGGAGGGAAGCGCTCAGCGCTCCCTCCTGTCAGTCCATTGTAGCGCGGCCGAGCTCTGTATGGCCGCGGGTACAGGAGCATGTGTCTCCTGTACCCGGCCGGACTGACATGAAGTGCGCACACAGTGTGCACTGCCTGTCAGTCCGTCAGGGTACAGGAATCTAAAGCTCCTGTACCCGTGGACCATAAAGCGCTCGGCCACGCTACATTACAGGCGAGGCGAGGAGGGGGAGAATGACAAGAGTGGGGGAAGAATGACAAGAGGGGGAGAAGAATGACAAGAGGGGGGAGAAGAATGACAAGAGGGGGAGAAGAATGACAAGAGGGGGAGGAAGAATGACAAGAGGGGAGGAAGAATGACAAGAGGGGAGGGGGAGAGAATGACAAGAGGGGGAAGGAAGAATGACAAGAGGGGGGGAGAAGAATGACAAGAGGGGAGGAAGAATGACAAGAGGGGAGGAAGAATGACAAGGGTGGGGGGGGGGAGAGAATGACAAGAGGGGGGAAGGAAGAATGACAAGAGAGGGGGAGAAGAATGACAAGAGGGGAGGAAGAATGACAAGGGGGGGAAATGACAAAGGACGAGGGGTGAAGAATGACGGGGGGGGGGGGGGGGCGGCAAACTTTTCTTTTGCCTAGGGCGGCAAAAATCCTTGCACCGGCCCTGGGCAGAGTACCCACATCGGGCAAGCATGCTTAAAAATCATTGTTTGCCGGCGGCAGATCATGCTATTTAACTGAACCCCTCAGGTTTGTGATCAGTATGTGATCGGTGGGAGTCTGACACCAGGCGTCTGTGAGTGCTGCGCCTTCTCGCAGCTTACCAAGTATGGCGCAGTCTATTGTATAGTGGTTGTGCTTGGTAATGCAACTCAGACTCATTCACTTGGATGGGACTGAACTGTGTCTAGGCCATGGTGACTGATGAAGTGATGTCACTGGCCTAGGGCATACCTTCTAACTTTTTGGACTGTCAAAGAGAGACACTTATGGTTCATTGTTTGAAAGTCCATTTTTCCTGTATATTCATACAATTTTCTAGTTTTCTTCGCTCACAATAGCACAAAAATTATCGGAATATAGAGATTTCTAAAAATCCAAATTGCATTAAATAATGAAATAATTAGCACAACCAGCCTCTATCTCTCTTGCTCAATCTCACTGACGAAATATAAAATAAGAGAATCGCTAACTCCATTTGAGAAGCTGGTTACTTCTCCACTGCTCAAACATAAGAAAGTCTCCTCCATATATGCACTGCTGGGAAGTCAGGGGACAGAGGTAAAGCCTCCTTTCCTAATGGAGTGGGAAAAGGAGCTTGGAATATCGCTATCAGATGAAGAAGCTAAGAGAGTTCTTACAGCATCACATGGCTTCTCAACTTGTATCCGTATGCAGGAGGGTCATTACAAATTGCTATCCCGATGGTATAGGACCCCTGAGCTCCTGTATAAAAGGGGGTTATCTGAGACATCGCAATGCTGGCGATTCCAGAACGGAGTGGGATCTCTAACACATATTTGGTGGGAATGTACAAGACTACGCCCTTTTTGGGATGAGATTCAGGAAAGCTTACGGAAGTTCACACACGAGGATTTTGAGATTTCAATGGAGCTTCTAGTTATGCCTTGAACCACGAAGCAATATTCCCCCTCTAAAAAAGACCCTCACTGATACCCCTCCATTGGCTAGATGAGAATCCCCCTACGACTCAGGAGCGGAAGAGAAAAGTAGATCAAATATGCCAATCTGAGAAAATGTCCAGTTGGTTAAGTAGGACGCATGAAAAATTCTTGAAGATATGGCAGCCGTGGCGTGACAGCGGGGATCTTCTATAAGGGATGAACTGGTGTTTTCGGTGGGAGATGCATGCTGGTGTAGGAATAAATAGGGCTTTCTGGGAAGAGATTACCGGTGATCAATAAAACGAATAGGAAAGGCTATTAACACCCCCCCACCACCTTTCTGTACATTTCATCAATGCAAGCTCTGTTACCATTATACCATTACCTCGGTAACTTTGGGTATAGCAGATTGAGAGTACTGTAAGTGCTATGCTACAACTCTATGCTATTATAATTTATTTTCATGGAATATTTTTGTTAGGCTCTGACAAGTCGATACTTTTTGGTATAATGAGAGCTGTTAATATTTTGTTGTGATGTATTTACTGAAAACTGAAAATAAAGAATTTACAAAAATAATAATAATGAAATAATATACAAGGCAGGGTCTAATATACAGATAGTAACCAGACACATTCTTGATTAATATTGTAAATGTAACCGTGCAAATCTATACCTAAGATCGAAAAGAGGGACATTTAAGGAGAAAAGGGGGAAAGAGGGACTTGGGCCCAAAATAGGGACACTTGGGAGGTCTTACCTAGAGTAATTTGCGAGGAGGCCGCATCGCTCACTGGAGAGCCACAGCCTCATCAAGCAGCTGATCGGTGGGGGTTTGGGGGGACCCCACCAATTACATACTGACGACCTCTCATAAGGATAGGTCATCAATATAAAACACTAGGAAAATCCGGTGTAAGCACAATGCTGGCAGACAGTAGATAAATCAGGAGTCAGAAACCTACGGCATTTCAGCTATTGTGAAACTACAACTCCCAGCATGCTCCATTCACCTCCCAATTGTAGATTAGGTTTGAAGGTTCTCCATTTATTAGATTTACTTATTTTTTTATAAATGGGTTAATATGAATTTCAGATCACTATAAGAAGTCTTTCAATACAAGGTGTATGAAGTCTCCATGAATATTACTGTAAGTAGGATAATTGTCTGTGGAACAAAACGCCTACATAGAAGAAATGCATTTTCTCCCTGCAGGAATACTGATTTACCTTTGAAAAATGGAACTGCCTCTTTAAAAAAAATGTTGCGTGTATGGAACAAGAGACCACGTACTGTATGTGCAGGCATAATTTTTCATCTAAAAGCCATTTACTAGCAATGAGCACATTTGCAGTCGACCACAGCAGCCACCTGGACATTATTCCTTGTTTAATTGCTAGTAACACATAAAGCAAATGAAAAAAACAGATGGAACGAAAATCAAAAACTGTCCAGATAGTAACATGCATACCGTGCTCCTCTCTTCCGCCATTGATTTCCTAATGGAACGGTGCTATAATTTGTCTGGCTTAATGTAATTGCTTCCTTAGCCCACGCGGTCCATGCTATGAAGATGAGAAGAGCCAATTGACTTTATATACAAAGAAAGTTGAGCGTAAAAGGCTTGATTAAAAGCGTTTACAAGCCCTTTTCCATAAGCCCAGTTAGGTTACATGGACCCACCAGCGGAGAGCCATTCTGGCGCACTTGAGTCTTCCACATCTGCATGGACAGCATTTGCCTGAATGGCGTTAACCCAGCAAGTGCCGCTGTCATCTGTTGTTTTCCAGAGTTTTTAGGAGCTGGATGGGCTCCTGAACGAAAGGGGTTGTCTGTGGTTAGACAACCTCTTTGGGCCCCATGAAAACAACCGTATGTGTTTTGCGGTCGCAAACAGCGAATCCACAAGACACAGATGCCAACCATGTGCATGTCAACATTTTTTTTTTTCACGTCCCGTAGAAATGTCCTATTCTTGTCCGCAAAACGGACAAAAACAGGATATGTCCTATCTTTTTTGCGGGGCCGCGGAACGAACACAGAGATGCAGGCTACATCAAATCTGCAAAAAATGAGGATTGGATGTGGACTGAGAATACAGTCATGTACATGTGGCCTTAATTAAAACATCGTCTGGGGTCCTGAACTTTAGAATTTCTTGAATAAGGCCTCTTGCACACGAATGTATTTTTTTTTCAGTGTTTTGCGGTTCGTTTATAACGGATCCGTTTTTCAGTTTTTTGCTTCCGTTTTGTTTCCGTTTCGGTTTCGTTGTTCCGTTCCGTTTTTCCGTTTGGCATATACAGTATACAGTAATAACATAGAAAAAATTGGGCTGGTCTTAAAATTTCTAATAGATGGTTCCGCAAAAAACGGAACGGATACGGAAGACATACGGATGCACTTCAGTATGCTTTCCGTTTTTTTTGTGGACCCATTGACTTGAATGGAGCCACTGAACGTGATTTGCGGACAAGAATAGGACATGGTCTATATTTAAACGGAACAGAAAAAATGGAAAAACGGAAACGGAAGGCATACGGAGACACTTCAGTATTTTTTGCGGTCCCATTGAAGTGAATGGTTCAGTATACTGTCAGTATACTGAACTGAAAAAACTGCCAGTATACGGTCCGCAAAATACTGTCGTGTGCAAGGGGCCTAAGGGGTATGTACACCTTTGGGTGCATTTTTTTTATGATTGCATTTTACTCATTTTGGGCTAAAAATCTTTTTTCAATTGATCTTCATTAAAAATATTGAGGTTCTGTCATCAAGGGTTAACCGTAGCTGTGTGAATGGTACAGATTAATACAACGGCCTCATACTGTTTGTTTGCCATGTGTAAGTAGAGAGGGATGGTGGTGGAAACCAAACGTAATAACAACTGGAACCCAAAAAGAAGAGACCAACTTAAAAGGAGCCTGTCAGCTTCAAAATTGTTTTCAGAGTTAGCATACCGCCTTGTAGGGTAGATGTCCCAAATAAAAACCATACATTTCTTCTGGAAATCTCATTCTCTTAGTCCTGAGAAATGCTTCTTTTTATTTTTATGCAAATAAGGTTTTTTGTGCACCATAGGAGGGGCCTTTTTGGTGCCGTATCTCTCCTCCAGGACCGCCGCCCAGTGCCTACGCCTCTTGTTTGATTGACAGTGTCTGAGATTTCAGGGGCGTAAGCAATGACGCACCCAAAGTGCATCGAAAACCTTATTTGTATAAAAATAAAAATAACCATTTTCAGAATTCCATTTCAGGACCAGAGTTCCACAAGAATGATATGGTTATGTTTCAGGGTAACTAACCTAAACGGTGGTATCCTTACTTTGAAATTATTCCCTTTATATTAGTATGTTGGATCTGGATAAAAAAAAAATCCTGTAGACACACCCAGGGAAGTGGAGTCGGAGTCGGGGAGTCGGAGGCAATTTTGCATACCTGGAGTCAGAGTCGGCAAAAATGAACCGACTCCGACTCCTACTAATTTTAAATTGGAATAAAAAAAAATAAAGCAAGTTAAATGTCCCAATTCACAAAAAGTTATAATTATTACTTCTCTACTGTAAGAATAAAGGACAATGCATGCAGTGCGTCACGTTACTGCAAAACGAACGCGTTAAGTGACCGTGAAGAAGCACGCTTTTCATATGCTTCACTATATGGCAGTAGTCAGTAGTTTTGTGGTAATGACATGTATGTTACCTTTCTTTCCTTCAAGGAATGTATAAAATACATTCGCATATTAAAGGGGTTCTGCAGTTTGTTACAAATGATGATCTATCCTCAGGATAGATCATCAGCATCTGATCGGCCGGGGACTGACACCCGGGAGCCCCGACGATCAGCTGTTTGAGAAGGCAGCGGCGCTGCAGAAGCGCCGCGGCCTTCTCACTGTTTACCGCTGCTAGCGCCCCGCCCAGTGACGTCACGACTTGTATCAAGTGGCGTAGGCGATGCTAAGCTCTGTTCACTGAATGGAGCTTAACCCCGCTGGCAGCGGTAAACAGTGAGAAGGCCGCGGGATCCCGGGTGTCAGACCCTGGCCGATCAGATGCTGATGATCTATCCTGAGGATAGATCATCAGTTGTAACAGACTGCAGAACCCCTTTAAATACAGTCGGAAGTACCAAAAACTGAGGAGTCGGAGCATTTATTTACCGACTCCACAGCCCTGGACACACCAGTGCTGCCACATTTCCACACATTTTTTCCTCTGGAGAACCCATTTAAAAGGGTCATCCAGGATTTTCATATTGATGGTCTAGCCTCAAAATAGATGAGATGTTGGAGTCCCACTCCTGATGATCATCTTTTGGAAGAGGCAGCAGCGCTCCATGAGAACTTAGGCCTCTTCCTAGGCCAGTGACATCACCGCACATCGGTCACATGGCCTAGACCCAGCTCAGACCCATTCAAGAAAATGGGGCTGAGCTGATTGCACATCTGCAACCAAATGTACGGCGCTGTGTAAGCTGTGAGGAGGCTCCATCGGCTTCTTCAAACAGTTGATTTGGTAGGTGGTGCAGGGGGTCCGTCCCCCTCCGATCTCCAGAGCATAGACCTTCACTATGAAAATCCTGGAGTTGGAGAACCCCTTTAAACTTGCTGGTCTTGTGGCTAATACATTTATGTGTTTGTTCAGAGCTGCTTACTTGATGACACCATAGGCTGACACATGAAACATGTCTATAAATGAGTTGTCTATCTATTTTTATAGCATTATGCAGAGTAAAGTTTCTATTTCTACTTGTTTCCTAAATTTGTATCCCCAATCTGATCTTGTGCTTTTCCTCTACAGCTATAGACTTATTATACTGGCGAGATGTGAAGCAGACCAGCATTGTCTTTGGAAGTGTCCTTTTGATGCTTTTCTCCTTGACTCAATTCAGCGTGGTCAGTGTCATCGCCTACCTAGCACTTGCTGCCCTCTCAGCCACAATCAGCTTCAGAATCTACAAGTCAGTCTTACAAGCTGTACAGAAAACCGATGAAGGACATCCATTCAAGTAAGTGGTTTCTTACCAAAAGTATAAAATAGAATACCTTGGACCAAGAAAATGCAAAAAAAAAAAAAAAGATAAAGTTGTTTGACCATGCAGGGACACCCCCCCTAACTGGTGACACCCTGCTGCACGCCTGCATTGCAAACTGCTAGCAATTTATTCTTTTCGCAGAAATAATATAGGACTGGCACAATATAGAGCCATAAGAATAGAGGTTCCAGAATTATTATTACATGGGGATGTAAGTATTTATCTGCCAAGTAAAATTAAAGAGCTTATCCCATTATTAATGTAAAAAATGAAAATCATATAGCACATGACAGTCTCTTTCTAACAAAGCTAGAACCAGCCCTGTACCTCACATGGGTCCAGAGATCTCCCCTTCATTGCTCTGCTAGATTTATATCAAGCTGACAGCTCAAGGGGCGTGTCTTTTCTGCTGAACCAAAGGGGGCGTGTCCATGTTCTCCCTATCACAGCTCAGGAGGCAGTTGAAGGATGAAACTGAGCATGTGCGGCCATCCCAGTGAGCAGGACAAAGAAATAGGCGGTATACAGATACATTATATTGAATAGCTCAGTGGCTATACAACATGTTTTTATTATATGCAATTACAAAAGTGTTCAGCTCCAGGTGCTGGTTTCATAAATGTATAATATTTTTCATGGGGCAACCTCTTTAATGATAACTGTACTTGATATTTTTCAGAAACTACTTGGACATTGAGATCTCCCTCTCTCAAGAACAGATCCAGAAGTACACAGACTGCCTCCAAGCGTACACAAACAGCATCGTCCGAGAGCTCAGGAGACTTTTCCTAGTACAGGACCTTGTGGATTCATTGAAGGTATATGTGATATATCTCGTTACCTCCATTACTATAACAACATTGCCAGGGCCATCCAATACAGATAGTCTTAGCTACTGTATAATTACTATGTGGCCTCTTTCAGACGACCAACCCAACATGCATTACAAATTGGTCTATGTGGGTAGTCCTCTTACAATAATGGCCAGTTTGCAAGTGTGTGATGGAACTGCACTATGTCTAGTGCAGGACCTGAAGGGGGCGCTGTATGACACACAGGTTCTCTCCTTGTGGTATTTTGAATCTCTGTGCCATACTCCATTAGTTTGCGGCTCAAGTTGTGCACATGGATCCAGCCGGTAACTTCTTTGCTTTATTTCCTCCCCAGTTTGCTGTACTCATGTGGTTGCTGACATATGTCGGAGCTCTGTTCAATGGGCTAACGCTCCTCATCATGGGTAAGGAAAGCAATGCTTCTATAGAGGTAGATAATCTACATCTTGTGTCCAAAGAGAACATTGAATAAACTATGTTCACATTGGCGCTTCTTCTGTGTTATTCTGTAGTGAAGAGTTACCAGAGGGAATATGATAGGCCTAGCTGATACCGCTGAGTGCTAATACAGATGCGTGCAGCAGTATTTGTCTGCCCATTCCTCTGCATATTTGCCGGGTTGCGACTGGATCTCTGCCATTATAGTGAATGGGGCCAGACAGAATGCCAGCAGCGCAGGACTGCGCCCAACAGGGACGGATCCGACAGGCTGTTCCCGGTCAGAACAACCTTCCGGATCTGTTTCACGTAAATGTGACACAAGCCTAAGAAGATATACCTTTATGGCACGCTTAAAACCATGGACGCTGGGAATAAATCTGATTGTCTGGGGTAGAGCATTCCGGAGAGCTGGAGCAGTCTTGGAGATGGGATTAGGATGCTTGGATTATGAAGGAGGTTAGTCTTAGATGTGACAAGAATGGAGAACATAGGAAGGGTGATAAATAAGATGTTCATACTTACCAATGCTTCATTTGGTAAAACAGAAGCCTATAAACCCTGCAACGGGAACGCCAAGACCCCGCCTGGAAACACCCACTTATGGGTGGGGTTTATGATAGCCCTGCCCATTTTTGCCCAGGACAGTATCTGCAAATTTGGGACAGTTGGCAACTGTGGATACTAGATAGATAGATAAATCCAAAAAACGCAAGGTAGATAGATAGATAGATAGATAGATAGATAGATATGAGATAGATAGATAGATAGATATGAGATAGATAGATAGATAGATAGATAGATAGATAGATAAATAGATAGATAGATAGATAGATAGATATGAGATAGATAGATAGATATGAGATATATAGATATGAGATAGATAGATAGATAGATAGATATGAGATAGATAGATATGAGAGAGATAGATATGAGAGAGATAGATATGAGAGAGATAGATATGAGAGAGATAGATATGAGAGAGATAGATATGAGATAGATAGATAGATATGAGATAGATAGATAGATATGAGATAGTTAGATATGAGATAGTTAGATATGAGATAGTTAGATATGAGATAGATAGATATGAGATAGATAGATATGAGATAGATAGATAGATAGATAGATAGATAGATATGAGATAGATAGATAGATATGAGATAGTTAGATATGAGATAGTTAGATATGAGAGAGATAGATATGAGATAGATAGATAGATAGATAGATGAGATAGATAGATAATTAGAAGAAAGAAGAAAGAAAAACAAAGAAGGAAGTTGTAGGTTACGTTGTGACTATTACAAAGTCAGAAAATGTTCAGTGGTCAGATTATCTATTATTTAACAGAAATAGTAGTTATTAGAAATCTATACAAAGCAGCCTGGAATTGAATGGTGTGTTAACCTCTTAGTGACCACCCATACGTGTTTTTATGGCGGTCACTAAGGCGGTCACATGAGAGCCACGGCCCTACTCTTACATCCGGGCTGTTTAACCCTTTACAGGCCGCAGGCAATGGCTCCCATTGGCACACCGCAAATGCGTTTGCGGGGTGCTGATGTGTGTGAAGGCTTGCAGGGGTCTGATGTAGGCTCCAGACCAGCCTTCAGTAATTTCCAGAAGGCTGCACCTCTCTGGCGCAGCCTGCTGGTCAATGTTAGAATAGCATTGTCATTAAAATGCAATGCACAATAGGGATAGTTTTGCATTTTAAAAGCAATCAAAATACTGTCTGTTATAGTCCCCTTGTGGGATTATTAAGTGGTAAAAAAACACTTTTATTAAATAGAAAAAATTCCATTAAAAAAATTGTGCTTTTTTTTCCATTGAAAATACATTTTTCATTGAAAAAAATTGCAAAAAAATAAATCTCCCCCATATGTTTGGTATTGCCGCATCTGTAACGACCCGGACTGTAACGACGCCGTAAAAAAAAAATGATAGAATTGCAAATTTTTTCTTAGTTGCCACCGAAAAAACTGATTAATAAGCGATCAAAAAGCGCCATTTACTCCGAAATGATACCAATGAAAAATACAAGGCCTCACACAACTCCATAGAAAGAAAAATAAAAAAGTTATGCGTCTTGGGAATCGGCAATGCAAAAAAAAAATTTCTTTGAAAAAATATATGGGGTTTTATTGCAAAAAAGTTGTAAAACGTAAAAAAAACTATATATATTTGGTATCACTGTAATCGTACTGACCCAGAAAATAAAGATATTATGTGTGGTAAGGTGCAAGGTGTCATATGTGATGGCAGGTACGTGTCACCGAGGTTGCTGGCCTCGGTGAGGTGAGAGCCGGGTTTTTGTCTGCAGCAGCTAGTGCTGTTTGACTGTGTTAAATAGCATGGCTGCAAAGCCGATCCGGGCCGGCTCTTACTGGGAGCAGCTAAAGAGTAGGGTGGGTGGCTGCTCCCCACGGTCCAGTCCATGTTTTGGGCTGGATATAAAACGCAGCCAGCAGCTGTGTCTGAGGAGTGTGATTATCCTGGAGCTGCTAACAGGGCTGGGAGTTCTCTGTCCAGGAGGAAAGAGCTCAGCAAGGAGGTATTTTGTTCCTGGCTACCTGAAGCTGGATTCTCCTGCGGCTGGGCCGACAGCGTGGTGCGAACCTGCACCTACACCTCCCAGGTGACTGGAACCTGTGTTGGACTGTTTTTGTTTGGCTACGTTATTTCCGTTGTGTGTGAACTGTCACCAAGAGACTGTTTTTCATTTTGTGTGCAAGTGTGAATAAAACACTGTTTGTTGCACAATCTGGACTCCTTGTTTTGCCTCTAAACTGCACCCGCACCGCTGTCTACCAGAGCGACTCCCCACATTTGGTGTCGGATGCGGGCATGCGCAGTGAGGCTGGCGTGAACGCCGAAGTTTTGTTGTTCTAAAGTGTATGGAATATATTAAGCCAGCAAAGCTGCAAGCAGGAGTTTCTGGCAACATGGAGGCTGCTGTGAAGGCTCTCATAGAGGCTAACGTGCAGCAGCGGGAGACCAACCAACTACTGCTACAACATGTGATGGCGTTACAGGCGGCAGGAGCGTCCCACCACGTCCAAGATGCCCGGAAAGCGGTCCGTGCGGCGATCCCAAAAATGACCCCCGCAGACGACGTTGAGACGCACCTGGCGGTTTTTGAGAAGGTCGCCGTGAGGGAAAAGTTACCCCGTGACCAGTGGGCTGAGGTGGTCGCTCCGTTCCTGGCTTCCGGACCCCAGCAGGTGTTTTTCGACTTGTCGGACGACCAAGCCGGCAGATTATGACACTGTGAAAGGAGAGGTCCTAGCCAGACTGGGCGTGAACGTGCTGGTCCGCGCCCAAAGAGTCCACCAGTGGGACTTTAAAACGGCTGAACTCCGCTAGGCCGCAGTTCTACGATCTGCTGCACAGGCTGCAAAAGTGGCTGCAGCCCGATCTACTAAGTCCCACTGCCATGCTGGATCGACTGTTGGCGGACATCTTTTGGAGGGCCCTGCCTTATCCCCTCCAGCACTGGATCGGCCAGGTATCGCCCACCAATGCCCTGGAGATGGTCGACCTGGTGGAGCGCTACGAGGCCACCAGAAACCTGCAGGGGACTCTTGCGGGAAGGGGTCAGTCAAACCCCGGAGGCCTCTGCCCCAGGTCCGACGTCCGGCGACAGAGCGGCCTGCCCGGAATATACCCCTGCGAGTCCGCCTCCCGTGGTATGCTGGAGGTGTCAGGAGCCAGGCCACATCAGGGCCGACTGTCCGCATCGGGATGAGCCGATGGATATGAACTACGGGGGTCGCCACTCCCTGTATGCACGGAAGCTGTGCGCAACTGGCACCCGTGAGGTGCAGGACCATAACCACCTGTGTCAGGTAGAGGTGGGAGACTCTCTGGCGGTGGCTCTGCTGGACTCCGGGAGTTTAGTCTCCCTGGTAAGGGCTGCACTTGTACGGCCTGCGGAGTATACTGGCCGTAAAGTCGGGGTCCTGTGCATCCACGGAGACCTGAAAGACTATCCCACTGCACTAGTGACTTTGTCCACAGCGGCTGGTAGGTGGACCCACGAGGTGGCTGTCGCTACTAAACTCCCACACGAACTAATACTTGGGAGGGACTTCCTCGGTTTTCCGGCGCTGTGGCCGGCAATAAAGGTATCTGAGGGACCCGAGACAGGGGTGACCCTAGTAGAGTGGCCTGATACCGCTGGAAGGCCAGAACCCTGGGAGCCCGAGTCTGAAGGGCCGGGCGGTAGGGGTGACCACTGCTCCAGCGGTAGAGGGGGAGACAACCCCACTGAGTGTAATGGTGGGAGACACGGAGGACTTGCCACCGGGACCTGAGTTGGCAGACCTCAATGTCTCCGGGAAAATTTTGGGACCGCACAACACCGGGACCAAACCCTAACCAGGGCCTGGGAGAATGTGCTGGAAATTGATGGGAAACCCCAGAAACCAGGGGCTGAATTAATGTTCCCACGGTTTATTGTTCTGCAGGATATGTTGTATCGGGTGAACCAAATCCGAGGCGAACCTGTTGAACAGTTGGTGGTGCCCACAGCGTATCGCAAGCTTGTCATGGAGCTTGCCCACCAACATGTTCTTGGGGACACCTGGGGTGGCAGAAAACCCAGGACCGCATACTGCAGCGATTTTATTGGCCCAGTGTGTTCAAGGAGGTAGAGAATTATTGTAAGTCCTGTCCGACCTGTCAGATAACTAGCCCCCAGCCACATTTCCGTAGTCCCCTGGTACCTCTGCCAATTATTGAAGTACCGTTTGAGCGAATCGCGATGGATTTAATTGGGCCTGTACCAAAGTCTGCCAGGGGCCACCAACACATTCTGGTAGTTCTCGACTATGCCACTCGGTATCCGGAGGCGGTGCCTCTGCGACATACCTCAGCTAAGCTCATTGCCAAAGAGTTAATGGAGATGTTTTCCCGTGTGGGCCTGCCAAAAGAGGTTCTGACAGACCAAGGGACCCCTTTTATGTCCAAAGTAATGAGGGAACTGTGTAAATTGTTGCGTATAAAGCAGTTACGGACGTCCGTTTACCATCCGCAAACAGACGGTCTTGTGGAGAGGTTTAACCAAACTCTAAAAAATATGTTAAAGAGGGTGGTGTCTAGAGATGGGAAGGACTGGGATCTGCTTCTGCCCTATCTCATGTTCGCAGTGCGAGAGGTGCCCCAAGCCTCTACTGGGTTCTCGCCCTCGAACTGCTTTATGGCAGACACCCTCGGGGCCTGTTGGATATCGCCAAGGAAGCGTGGGAACAACAGCCTGTCCCCACAAAAGTGTCATTGAGTATGTCGCCCAAATGCAGGACCGGATGGAAAGGGTGTTGCCCTTGGTCCGGGAGCATATGGAGGCAGCGCAACAAGCCCAGAGTAGGGTGTACAATTGTCAGGCTCGGGTACGGGACTTCAATCCGGGAGATCGGGTTTTGGTTCTGGTACCCACCCTTGACAGCAAATTCCTAGCTAGGTGGCAGGGCCCCTATGAGGTGATCGAGAGGTAGGGAAGTAAATTACAAAGTACACCAGCCAGGCGGCGCAAGCCGGAGCAGGTGTACCACGTGAATTTACTTAAGCCGTGGAAAGATAGGGACACAGCCGACGACCACAGCCCCCGGCCAGGGGCTTCTAGGTGAAAAGGGTCCAGCCCCACAGTTCGAGGCCTGTGAAGCAGTAACCACGGTAAAATTGCAGACAGCCTGTCTTCCAAACAAGTTCAGGAAGTCAGGAGTTCATCAGTCGGAACACGGATGTGTTCTCGGACCTCCCTGGCCGCACGCCTCTCATCCAACATGACATCGCCACTGAGCCTCAGGCCAAGATCCGGTTAAAACCATACCGGGTACCCGAGGCTCGGCGACGGGCCATCGCGGAGGAAGTACAGTTAATGTTGAAGCTCGAGGTCATTGAGGAGTCGAAAAGTGAGTGGGCCAGTCCCATAGTCCTAATACCCAAGCCGGATGGGACGTTGCGGTTCTGCAACGACTTCGCAAGTTAAATGAAGTATCCAAGTTTGACGCGCATCCCATGCCCCGAGTAGACGAGCTGGTTGAAAGTTTAGGACAAGCCCGTTATTTTTCTGTGCTGGACCTCACTAAAGGGTACTGGCAGGTACCCTTAACGGAGTCGGCTAAGGAAAAACCGCATTTGTTACCCAGCAGGGCCTGTATCACTACAAGGTGTTACCCTTTGGCCTGCATGGCGCCCCGCCACTTTCCAAAGGTTAATGGACATAGTGCTGCGACCACATCGTCGGTACGCCTCGGCCTACTTGGATGATGTAGTCATCCACAGCACCGACTGGGAAAGCCATTTACCCAAGGTGCAGGCGGTAGTGGATGCCCTGAGGAAAGCCGGACTGACCGCTAACCCAAAGAAGTGCTCCATAGGGTTAGAGGAGACAAAATATCTGGGATATGTAATTGGGCTGGGAGTCATCAAACCTCAGGTAACTAAGGTAGAGGCCATTCGTAACTGGCCCCGACCGGTCACCACCAGGCAGGTAAAGTCGTTCCTGGGGATTGTAGGTTACTACATGAGGTTTGTGCCCCACTTTGCCACAATAGCAGCGCCATTGACAGACCTGTTGAAGGGGCGAAAGTCTGGGAGGGTTAGCTGGAGTGAGAAGGCGGAGGAGGCTTTCTCCGCGTTGAAGTCGGCCCTGTGTGGGTCCCCGGTTTTGGTGACACCCGACTTCAACAAGGAGTTTGTCGTACAGACCGACGCCTCGGAGGTAGGCCTTGGTGCGGTACTGTCGCAGGAGGTCAACGGGAAGAACATCCCGTTGTCTTCCTGAGCCGTAAGCTCAGTCCCGCCGAGTCCAGGTATAGTATAGTGGAGAGGGAGTGCCTGGCTATCAAGTGGGCACTCGAATCTCTCCGCTACTACCTGTTAGGGAGGAGGTTCCGTCTGGTGACCGACCATTCCCCTCAAGTGGATGAGTCAGGCCAAGGAGAGGAATGCTCGGGTCACCAGGTGGTTCCTATCTCTTCAAAATTTCAAGTTTTCCGTGGAACACAGGGCAGGCCGCTTGCAGGGCAACGCAGATGCCCTGTCCCGCGTCCACTGCCTTCACGTGTGTTCACCCCTCAGGGTTGAACAAAGGGGGGTATGTGGTAAGGTGCAAGGTGTCATATGTGATGGCAGGTACGTGTCACCGAGGTTGCTGGCCTCGGTGAGGTGAGAGCCGGGTTTTTGTCTGCAGCAGCTAGTGCTGTTTGACTGTGTTAAATAGCATGGCTGCAAAGCCGATCCGGGCCGGCTCTTACTGGGAGCAGCTAAAGAGTAGGGTGGGTGGCTGCTCCCCACGGTCCAGTCCATGTTTTGGGCTGGATATAAAACGCAGCCAGCAGCTGTGTCTGAGGAGTGTGATTATCCTGGAGCTGCTAACAGGGCTGGGAGTTCTCTGTCCAGGAGGAAAGAGCTCAGCAAGGAGGTATTTTGTTCCTGACTACCTGAAGCTGGATTCTCCTGCGGCTGGGCCGACAGCGTGGTGCGAACCTGCACCTACACCTCCCAGGTGACTGAACCTGTGTTGGACTGTTTTTGTTTGGCTACGTTATTTCCGTTGTGTGTGAACTGTCACCAAGAGACTGTTTTTCATTTTGTGTGCAAGTGTGAATAAAACACTGTTTGTTGCACAATCTGGACTCCTTGTTTTGCCTCTAAACTGCACCCGCACCGCTGTCTACCAGAGCGACTCCCCACATATGTTACTTATACTGAAAAATGAACGCCGTAAAATTTATAACGTTAAAACGCAGTGGCAGTATTGCTGTTTTTCCCATCTCCCTCCCAGAAAGCGTTAATAAAAGTTAATTAGAAACTTATGATGGCATTAAAAATTACAACTTGTCCCGCAAAATACAAGCCCTCATACAGCTATAGCTCTTGGAAAGCGTCCATGAAAAAAGGAAGAAAAACGCTTGGTCAGTAAGGCCCAAAACAGGCTGGTCACTAAGGGGTTAAAATAATAATGACGATAACTTTTTTATGTCGTCCCATGCTTTTTCACTGAGCGGTTATTATCTTTCTGTTGTTTAGCGGTGGTGTCCATGTTCTCTCTCCCAGCCGTATATGACAAGTATCAGGTAAGAATCGTTCTGAGCTCATAACATCTAGTAACCTGTATAACTAAATAATAAACTGGAAATCCTCCTCTTCTAGGCACAAATTGACCAGTATTTGGGGCTGGTGAGGACAAATATGAACACAATTGTGGCAAAGTAAGTGAATGTGATATTATTCCTTCCGTCCTTTATGCTAAAAGCCACTCTGGCATAAGTTTACACATGAAGATCTATGGGCATGTTGACATATAAGTGCTGGGGGATTTTTCCTGCACATATACTGACAGTGCACCACAATGTGAAATGACTGTAGGTGACCATAAGCCTTAGGGCTCATGCACACGAACCTTGTTGTCCGGTGCCTGTATAGCGGCCCGCAAACAAACCCATGTTCTATTTATTTGCGGTGCGGACAGATCATGGACTCATTCAAGTTGAATGGGTCTGCATCCGTCTGTGCCAGCCACACAGACAGTGCCCGTGTATTGGTGACCATAATTTGTGGTCCCCAGCGCATGGAACCGGCGTGAGCCCTTAGAGAAATGTCAGCTGAGACTTTCGGTTTTAACAGGCTGCCCATCTGATGTGTATGGCCCAAGCCCCAATGAATATAGCCCAACTCTCTAACAGTCCTCCAGTATTTATAATGCTCGCCCTGAAGCGCCCCCAGTATTTATATTGCCCCCTACTGTTATAATGCTCCACAGTGCAGCCAGTATTTATACTGCCCCCTACTGTTATAATGCTCGCCCTGAAGCACCCCTAGTATTTATATTGCCCCCTACTGTTATAATGCCCCTACAGTGCCCCCAGTATTTATAATGCCCTCTACTGTTATAATGCTCACCCTGAAGCGCCTCCAGTATTTATATTGCCCCCTACTGTTATAATGCTCGCCCTGAAGCGCCCCCAGTATTTATACTGCCCTCTACTGGTATAATGCTCACCCTGAAGCTCCTCCAGTATTTATACTGTGCCCCCTGTAGTTATATTTCTCCGTTTAGTGCCCCTCCACCATACAGTCCAATGTAAATAACAGTATTTACCTCCCTCCGCCATAGAGTCCCATGTAAATACCATAACACCATCTCTCTAGCCCCCTTCAATATACAGTCCCATATAAATAACATCTCTCTCTATCTACAGCCCCCTCCAAAATACAGTCCCATGTAAATAGCATCACACCATCTCTCCTGACCCCTCCAATATACAGTCCCACGTAAATAACATCACCTCCTCGCCAGCCGCCTTCAACATACAGTCCCATGTAAAGAATATCACCCACTCCCCAGCCGCCTTCAACATACAGTCCCATGTAAATAACATCACCCCCTCAATATTCAGTCCCATGTAAATAACATCACTCTCTCCCCCAGACACCTTCAACATACAGTCCCATATAATCACCCCCTCCCCAGCCACCTCCAACATACAGTCCCATATAATCACCCACTCCCCAGCCGCCTTCAACATACAGTCCAATGTAAATAACATCACTCTCTCCCCCAGCCACGTCCAACATGCAGTCCCGTGTAATTAACATTACCCCTCAACAGTCAGTCCCATGTAAATAATATCAATCCCCCCCACAGCCGTCTTTAACATATAGTCCCATGTAAATAACATTACCCTGCCCCAGCCACTTTCAACATGCATTCCCATGTAAATAACATCACCCCCTCAACTTTCAGTGCCATGTAAAAAACATCAATCCACCCCACTGTCCCATGTAAATAACTTCTCTCCCTTCAGCCCTAACATACAGTCCCAATTAAATAACTACAACTCCCAGCATTGCTCTGCCTCTCACATTGAGTAGTCTACCCCTTCACTTACCTCTCCTCATGTAGCAGACCTCACCACAGCTTCTTCCCAGGACTTCTCTTCACTGCTGAGCTGTCCTCTCCTGCACTGGTCACATGATGGTGACATCGTCGCAGGTCCTTTTTAGCTACAGCTTTTAGAACTGATCACATGGATTGTGATTTCATTACAGGTCCTTCAGCTCTTGCAGGGCATTAGATTCAATTGTATTTCCCTCCTGAAGATGGCAATACAGTTGTATCTAGCAGACAGGCAGGACATTCGGGGCCTGGGACAAAACATCAGGGGCCCAGGCCCCGAATATTTCAACCTAGCAACACCCCTGCTGAGAACACATACACATTCCCCTATAAAATAGCGGTTGTTTTTACCTTGGACAACCCCTTTAAAGGGATTTTCTGGTAATAATTTTTATCTAATGCCCGCAGCCTGTCTTCTGAAACAGAAGATTCATACTCACCTGACACCCCCCCCCCCCTGCTCCTCCGTGCAGTCTCCGCTGCTTCTTTGTCCCAGTCCAGTCCCCTGAGTGTTTAGCATGATCACGGTCGCGTGCTTTGCTGCAGCCAATGACTGGCTTCAGCGGCGAAGAGGCTACTTGCACCATATGATTCTGCCAGATCAGTGGTCTCCAACCTGTTGGTCCATAGGTTGGAGACCACCGCTCTTCACCCTGCTTTCTGGCCAAGAGGTTATAGTTTTAGTATCCCAGGGGTAGCATTATTATGACACCTTAACACAATTAAATTTCATTTATTAGAGAATGGTGTAACTAGCAAATTTCTAAATCACTTAATGTAAAAGATATGTCCGCATCCACCTGAAAAAAAAGCTGTAAAGTCATTGCCACTAGTGGTATTTGCAGTCCACCGCTTGTTGTCAGGCAAGATCCATCTCTGGTAACAGAGACTCAGAAGACGTCTTACAGGAAATGGGGGCGTGTCTGAGCTCCTGAGCCTGATAGAAGCGAAGCACTGCCTTTACACAGCGTCATAAGAATATAAGAGCCTCCTGTGTGTCTGTAAGTTTGATCTCGCCCTCCTTATCAGCTTTCTGAGTTCCCTAAAAGAAAACAAACATAGTGGGAAGTGAGATCATTGCATACAGGTAGATTCAACAGAAGGGAGACACCCACCGCTTCTGAGAGAAATGCATCTAGCTATGCAGCTGAAACAAGGAATAATATAGCTGAAAGAGACTTTAGGGAAGCCAAAAAAAACACACCAGTTCCTTAGCAGTTTTGATTGTACCAAGAAGCACAGCCATTATGCAAACTTTTTTTTTTTTTTCTTTGAAAACTCAGGTACGCTTTAAAACTAAATTAGAAAGTGCAAGTCTGACGTAACGACCTAGCAATGATTTTCTTTTTTTCTTTGTTTTGCAGAATTCAAGCTAAAATTCCTGGTGCAAAACAGAAGGAATAAATAGTTCTATCTAGTCCAGTCAGTTCTTGGTAAATTGTGGAGTGTAACGTGGAGACAGCTGTGTTCTACACTTTACTTACAGATTATTGCACCATTCTCTTTTCAACACTCTGTGTTTATGGAAACATCAAAAAAAATAAATCTAGGAGCAGCCGTGAACCTGCTTCGACGCTACTAGAATCCTTGCAATCAGCCGTGTCAAGCACTAAAGTCTAGTGAAGAGATACAAAAAGTGTACTAGATGTGTTTCTTTTTTGTGTTGCTTACAAGTGCATGATGTTGGAAGCCTAAGTAAAATATCTTCTTTTCTTTTGTTTCTTATTTATTATCATTTTTTCGTGTTTTTTCTGCTATTCTCGGCAGCGCTTCTATAACTTAATGTGACGTGTGGCTAGGGCTTCATGCTTAGGGCATTGATGCAATAGAACAGACTTGCTTCCTTGTCTCTGGGCCCGCTGGTTGGAGTTATTTCAATGATATAAATATATATATATACGTAGAACTGTAGACTAATGTTTCGTGTTTTTCCAGCACAAGTGAAATCAGTGTGCGGTACTTCTCTCCGTTTTATTTTTTTGTATGAATTCAACTTGCAGTACTCCTGTTGTGAGGGATTGGGATAACCGATTTACATGTACGGTAGACAGGTCCAGCTCGTTCAGTTTATTACGATTTGTAATCCATTCTCTGTAGTTCCTAGCGGACTTATGGACTCTGAATATTTGCACTTATTATGTACTTGACACTGAATGCATAAATAAACTGTCACTAAATGTAAAAGGTTCTCTTCTTGTTCAGCTTGTAAAACGTTGCCAAAACACATCGTACCAGTCCTGACAGATGAAACGTGACGTTCTCGATGGCGACAAGAGTTATTAATTGCGCGGATAACATAGTCACTGTATCTATGTGCTGGTGTCCTAACCAAAATATTTCAGTACAAATGGGAATAAAATTTGATTCTTGCCAAGGTTTTGTGTTTTTCATTTAATATCTCACTGTGTAAATTGTTCTGATCTTAGTGCATCTATCTATCTATCTATCATCTATACTTATATATCTCATACCTATTCTTCTAAGATGTATTTCTTTATCTAATATCTCTCATATCTATGTATCTTTCTAATATCTATCTATCTATCTATCTATCTATCTATCTATCTATCTTTCTCACATCTATCCATCTTTCTAACCCATATCTATCTATCTATCTCACATCTATCTATCTATCTATCATCTATACTTATATATCTCATACCTATTTTTATAAGATGTATTTCTTTATCTAATATCTCTCATATCTATGTATCTTTCTAATATCTATCTATCTATCTATCTATCTGTCTGTCTATCTATCTATATATCTTTCTAATCTATCTATTATCTATATTTATCGATCTCATAATTATTTTTCTAAGATATATTTCTTTATCTAATATCTCTCCTATCTATGTATCTTTCTAATATCTATCTATCTATCTATCTATCTATCTATCTATTTATCTATCTATCTTTCTAATATCTATCTATCTATCTATCTAATCTATCTATCTATCTATCTATCTATCTATCTATCTATCTATCTATCTATCTATCTAATATCTATCTATCTATCTATCTATCTATCTTTCTCACATCTATCCATCTTTCTAATATCTATCTATCTATCTATCTTTCTCACATCTATCCATCTTTCTAACCCATATCTATCTATCTATCTATCTAATCTCTATATCTATCTATCTATCTATCTATCTATCTATCTATCTATCTAATATCAATGTCTCTTATATCTATCTATCTATCTATCTATCTATCTATCTATCTATCTATCTCATATCAATGTCTCTCATATCTATCTATCTATCTATCTATCTATCTAATCTCTATATCTATCTATCTATCTATCTATCTATCTATCTAGCCCAGGGATGCTCAACCTGCGGCCCTCCAGCTGTTACAAAACTACAACTCCCAGCATGCCCAGTAAGCCTACAGCTATCAGCCTACAGCCAAGCATGATGGGAGTTGTAGTTTTACAACAGCTGGAGGGCTGCAGGTTGACCATCCCTGATTCTAGCCGATGTCTGGGGCTGTAAGCACTAGAAAGTTTCTGTGCCTTCCTTGAAAATGACTGCACCATTGTAACAGAACCCCCCCCCCTCAGATATACCACTGCACGATTACACACTTGTGAGCTAACCACTAAATCTGACCATCTATCTCTGAACTCTGCAAGCTATGAACTAAACCCTAATAAATAGGGCAGCAGTGTTTTATTGTTCACAGTTGGCCTCCATATAGCCTCCTCTTGTACGCTCGCTGGCAGATTGCAGTGCATTATTAATGCTGCGGCTCAGTCCAAAGAAATGTAATTACCATGTGCCCGTGGTGCCACCACAATGACGTCTCGCACACCCCCAGGACAGTCATTCTGTACAAGCCTTGGGTGGCATTTTGTTAATTAAAACTGCAGAACGGCTAAAGTTGTTTTTGCTTTCCAGACGCTCTGTGGTAAGTAGCGCTCCAATACAGATGTAATGTGTGCCTTGTATTGCTCACTATTTCAGTAAATATCTGTGCTTTGTACATTGGGGAATTAGGAACTGAAACTGGCCCGGGTAAAAAACAAACAAACCTAAAAGTGGCCCCAATGTTGTACGAGGGGGGCCAGCAATGCCATAGTGCAGCACAACATACCACCCCGGCAAATCCAAACACCACGTTGCAGCACAATATACTGCCGCCCCTGCTGCAGTATTCAACTGTAGCACCGTCCTGGGGATGACAATGCAGTTGAATTCAGGAGGGGACGTGCGGTCGCTGGCCCGCGGCATATGTAGCTGATGCTTCTAGCGTTATTTAATGATGAGAGCATCAGATTGTTATGTACCCGGCCGTCAGACATAAGGAGGGCTCGGTTAGCCCAACTGGCATCAGGCCACCGGCATATTTCCCTGTAGGGTGTATGGCCAGTTGGGCAAAACACTACATGTACACCCAAACTTGGCATAAACACTGTAGATTTTACGCAGCATAGTTGTGTGCATAAAATTTGCTGCATTTACAGCAGCAGTGACAGGGGCGGACTGGGAACATTAAAGCATTAAAGTGGCCCCAATGTTGTAGGTGGGTCCCAATTGACATACGGTGGGGCAACACAAGTAGATAGGTCCAATACAAGTTGGTAGGGTCAGTAATACCATAGTGCAGCACAAAATACCTTCCCCAAAAGCTGTCCCTCTGTGGTGGCCATCAATAGCTGCCACGTTCTGTCCTCCCATATGGAGCGGAGGGCTAAGTACAGGGTTTCTCAACTCCCGTCCTCGGGACCCACCTACCAGTTATGTTTTTCCTTGGTATTGAGCAGGTGATATAATTAGGGTCCGTGGATCAGGATTTACCACAGGTATTCATTCTGTGGGATATTCTCAAATCCTGACCGGTAGGTGGGTTCCGAGGACCGGAGTTAAGAGGCCCTGGCTTAGGAGATGAGATGTGGGCCACAGCACCAAGCCAGCCTTACCTTCAGTATGCTGCCCCCAGTAGAATGTACCCAGCCAGTGGCAGAGAGGAGGGCTCAGGTGGCCCTGTGGGCATTAGCCCAACGGGAAAATTCCCTATAGGGTCTATGGCCAGTCCACCCCTGAGCAGCGAAGTGGATTTAAAAAAAATCTCATCCATATGCTATGGACTGTGTTCACACTGAATGTCAATTTACTTACTCTTTGCAATGCTGAAATCTGCGGAAATCCTGCATTCATTTTAACCAAAATCCACACTATTTACTGCAAAATTGCTGCTGTGGAATACTGAAAAATCCGGCTATGTGTGGATGTACTCTATAGGGGGTTTCCACTATTACAATGATGGCCTATTGATTATTACACCTTGTATGCATTGGTGGGGTCCCTGCTGTTCAGCATCATTTATATATAAGATGGGTGCAGGCTTGGCATAGAGCAGTAGCCCCTGTTGACTGTTTTTTAGGGTAGGTCCACACGGGGAGAAATTTCTGCTGCAGTTTTATTACAGATTTTCATGTTGATTTGCCGTGGATTTCACCCTGTGCAAATGGGTGGAAATCCAAAAATTGCCATGCTGAGGATTTACTATCCGCATACTTTTTTCTGCAGTGTGCGGATGAGATTTCATAAAGGGGTTGTCTCACCTCAAACATTGGTGGCATATCGTTAGTAAGGGACCCGCACCTATTTCTAGAACAGAGCGCCCAAAGTAAAGGAGGGCACACAAGCACACCCGCGGCTGTCCTCTTCTCCTTTCTATGGGAGTATGATAATAGCCGAGTGAAGCGTTCAGCTATTTTCACAACTCCTATAGAAATTAATGGAGAGCACACTGCGCAAGCGCGGCCATTCACTTCTATGGAACTGCTGTAGAATGCGCCTCATTTATGATAAGGTGCGCGCTCGGAGCTGCCATACATTTCTGTCTTCATTTGCATCAGTTTTCTAAAGATAAATGTGTCGGGCCCACTGGCTATGCCCCCTTTCGGAAAGCGCGGCGTAAAATTAGTCACAAGTGGCATTTAAAAAAAGTCGCCAAGATAGTGTTTGCAACTGTTTTACATTACAAAATTGGTGCAGGGAAATTATAAATCTCCCCCATATCCCCATTAAAGAGGATCTGTCCCCTCTACTCAAATGTCTGTTTTAGTAACTACATGCATTCCCCTTGTAATATCAATTCTGGAGCATCTATTCTTATGATGTGCCGTTCCGTTATTATTCCTGCTAGAAGTTATGAATGAATTAATAGCAGTTTTTAATGAAGGTCCAGATGGGTGTTACCAGTTGGCGGGTGTCCCTGCACAATCTGACACTAACCAATCAGTACAGCATGTGTCAGACTGTGCCGGTGTTCCATTAAATTGCCCTTCTCGTAAAATTTCCCTACCCATGTGATTTCCGGTTCCGGTATGCGCGTGAGGGAGGAGTTGTGTCAGGCCACTCGCTTACTGATTGGCTGAGTAGGATTCGGCGCAGGAGAGCGCCGCTAACTGTGAACGCGCATAAGTAGGGAAAATTTACGGCCAATTGCGCATGCGCCACGGGTATTGAAAAGTTACAGCCCAGTGCACAGACGCGAATGCTTGCTGGATCTAGTCTAGTGGCTAGAGCAGGGAAAACTTAGTGCGCATGCGCTGAGATTAGTAAAAACTTACAGCCCAGTGCGCACTCGCGGCAGACGATTGCTGGATTTTGTCTAGTCTAGTCTCATCTGCGCTATTTCCTGGCTTATCTCTTACAGTGCTAAATTGGAAGACCTGTGCTAATATTAATCCACAGTTACCACCACCCTTTTTCAATACCCGTGGCGCATGCGCAATTGGCTGTAAATTTTCCCTACTTATGCGCGTTCACAGTTAGCGGCGCTCTCCTGCGCCGAATCCTACTCAGCCAATCAGTAAGCGAGTGGCGTGACACAACTCCTCCCTTACCCGCATACCGGAACCGGAAATCACGTGGGTAGGGAAATTTTACGAGAAGGGCAATTTAACGGAACACCGGGACACCCCCCAACTGGTAATACCATCCTGGACCTTCATTGCAAACTGCTATTAATTTATTCACTTCTAGCAGGAATAATAAAGGAATGACACCACATAGAGTCAGAAGAATAAATGCTCCAGAATAATTATTACATGGGGAATGCAAGTAGTTACTGAAACAGACATGTCAGGAGAGGGGACGGGTCCTCTTAAGGGTACATTCACACGACTCTATGAATGAGCCTGCATCCGTTCCGCAATTTAGCGGAATGGGTTCGGACCCATTCATTTCAATAGGGCCGCAAAAGATGAGGACAGCACACCGCGTGCTGTCCGCATCTGTAGTTCCGTTCCGTGGCCCCGCAAAAAAGATAGCGCATGTCCTATTCTTGTCCACAATTGCGGACAAGAATAGGCACTTTCTATGGCATGGGCAGCCATGTGCGGTCCGCAAATTGCGGAAAGCACACGGGCTGGTATCCGTGTTTTCCAGATCCGCAACTTGCAGATCCGAAAAAGTGTGTTCCGTTAGGTGCCATTGGTGACATGTACTGGCTCTTGTGTCTCTTTCTTTGTTCAGCCCCTAGGACAGAGCAGGAGAACAGAAATCTGGGAGATGTGAACAGGGACTTAGAGGTTTTAACTGAAGCTTGAAAAGCTGCGTCTGGCCATATATTTCGCCTACAGCAAATGAACTATGTAATGCATGGATGGCTACTGCGCCACAGCAGCTCTGTGTTCTGCTTCTGCCTCATGAACTGGAAAAGATGAAAAATAACTTTCAAAAATATTTAGTCAGATTATGTATCGATACATTATTTATGGCATATATAAAAAAATAGTGGAATCGTTTTGTTTTTCTGCAATTCCCCATAGTGAAAGGTATATGAATTGAAATGACTTACATGCACTCCAAAATACACACAAAAAACAACAATAAAAACATACAATAAAGCACAAATATCCAAATTATAGGGTCACTTATCAAACTGGTGTAAAGTAGAACTGGTTTAGTTGCCCATAGCAACCAATCAGATTTCAGCTTTCAGCACGCCTTTGGAAAATGAAAGGTGGAATCTGATTGGTTGCTATGGGCAACTAAACCAGCTCTACTTTACACCAATTTGATAAATCTTCCCCATGGCTTTTAAAATGTTAGGAGTCTAACAAGACTACTTAACCCAGTCCTTACTGTACCTCATTTTTCTGCACTGTTAAAAAGGCTAATAGGCATTTTCTGCAGCCTATTTGCTTTCTTACATAGTAAATGTAAGAAAGGAAGACATATTCTCCCCTCAAACATTATTGGTACGGTCTATGTCTATACAAGTTACGTGCTGCCGGATTGTTCCATTGCCTTAAAGCCGGGGGTGTATGTTGAAGGAGGCGTCTGGTTTCCATAGTAACCCTGTCGGCTCGGGAGTTAGGCCGTGATTTTTTGAGAGAAAAACACCCGCGGGAGATTGGATAATGAGTTCGGTTCTGCCGGTGCCGGACTGCAGGGCGGTGTCCGTGGTCTTGGAGCATTTCATGGAAGTAGGTAAGAGTCGGTGAGGCAGCCGCCTGTCAGCTGAGGGAAGCGCAGTGATCTACAGTGTGAGGTGCGTCCTCCATACACGGAGTAGTCACTGGTTTATGTGAGGGGCTGCAGGTCAACTGACTACTCAGGAGGACATGATATACCAGGGATTCACTGCCTTATACCCCCCGAAGAGTGCCAAGCTGGGAGAGCCCCATAACTGTGCTGACCAGAGAGTGCCCCCATAACTGTGCTGACCAGAGAGTGCCCCCATAACTGTGCTCACCAGAGAGTGCCCCCATAACTGTGCTGACCAGAGAGTGCCCCCATAACTGTGGCGGGCAGAGAGTGCCCCCATAACTGTGGCGGGCAGAGAGTGCCCCCATAACTGTGCTGACCAGAGAGTGCCCCCATAACTGTGCTGACCAGAGAGTGCCGCCATAACTGTGCTGACCAGAGAGTGCCCCCATAACTGTGCTGACCAGAGAGTGCCCCCATAACTGTGCTGACCAGAGAGTGCCCCCATAACTGTGGCGGGCAGAGAGTGCCCCCCATAACTGTGCTGACCAGAGAGTGCCCCCATAACTGTGCTGACCAGAGAGTGCCCCCATAACTGTGCTGACCAGAGAGTGCCCACATAACTGTGCTGACCAGAGAGTGCCCCCATAACTGTGCTGACCAGAGAGTGCCCCCATAACTGTGGCGGGCAGAGAGTGCCCCCATAACTGTGCTGACCAGAGAGTGCCCCCATAACTGTGCTGACCAGAGAGTGCCCCCATAACTGTGGCGGGCAGAGAGTGCCCCCATAACTGTGGCGGGCAGAGAGTGCCCCCATAACTGTGGCGGGCAGAGAGTGCCCCCATAACTGTGGCGGGCAGAGAGTGCCCCCATAACTGTGGCGGGCAGAGAGTGCCCCCATAACCATACCAGCGAGAATGCCCATAAGTGTGCCAACCTAAAAGTGCCCCAATAAATTGTGTCCACCAGAGTGCCCCTCTTCAGTGTAGCAGTCAGCATCCACAGTGAATCTACTTCAAAAACTGCAGGTGTGAACTGGGTTTTGTACTGCCCATGCAGTATCTGCAGCACATCCGCCATGTTTGAACATTGTTTTACAGTGTCTCCTTTACGTTTAGATAAACAGGTGAAGGATCCAACTTTCAATGAAGACGTCTCGCTGCACTTGATGGCGGTGACAGAAGCTGTGAAGGAATTGGTAAGAATGGTCTGACCAGCGCACAGTATACGGTATATACAGGGAGTGCAGAATTATTAGGCAAATGAGTATTTTGACCACATCATCCTCTTTATGCATGTTGTCTTACTCCAAGCTGTATAGGCTCGAAAGCCTACTACCAATTAAGCATATTAGGTGATGTGCATCTCTGTAATGAGAAGGGGTGTGGTCTAATGACATCAACACCCTATATCAGGTGTGCATAATTATTAGGCAACTTCCTTTCCTTTGGCAAAATGGGTCAAAAGAAGGACTTGACAGGCTCAGAAAAGTAAAAAATAGTGAGATATCTTGCAGAGGGATGCAGCACTCTTAAAATTGCAAAGCTTCTGAAGCGTGATCATCGAACAATCAATCGTTTCATTCAAAATAGTCAACAGGGTCGCAAGAAGCGTGTGGAAAAACCAAGGCGCAAAATAACTGCCCATGAACTGAGAAAAGTCAAGCGTGCAGCTGCCAAGATGCCACTTGCCACCAGTTTGGCCATATTTCAGAGCTGCAACATCACTGGAGTGCCCAAAAGCACAAGGTGTGCAATACTCAGAGACATGGCCAAGGTAAGAAAGGCTGAAAGACGACCACCACTGAACAAGACACACAAGCAGAAACGTCAAGACTGGGCCAAGAAATATCTCAAGACTGATTTTTCTAAGGTTTTATGGACTGATGAAATGAGAGTGAGTCTTGATGGGCAGATGGATGGGCCCGTGGCTGGATTGGTAAAGGGCAGAGAGCTCCAGTCCGACTCAGACGCCAGCAAGGTGGAGGTGGAGTACTGGTTTGGGCTGGTATCATCAAAGATGAGCTTGTGGGGCCTTTTCAGGTTGAGGATGGAGTCAAGCTCAACTCCCAGTCCTACTGCCAGTTTCTGGAAGACACCTTCTTCAAGCAGTGGTACAGGAAGAAGTCTGCATCCTTCAAGAAAAACATGATTTTCATGCAGGACAATGCTCCATCACACGCGTCCAAGTACTCCACAGCGTGGCTGGCAAGAAAGGGTATAAAAGAAGAAAATCTAATGACATGGCCTCCTTGTTTACCTGATCTGAACCCCATTGAGAACCTGTGGTCCATCATCAAATGTGAGATTTACAAGGAGGGAAAACAGTACACCTCTCTGAACAGTGTCTGGGAGGCTGTGGTTGCTGCTGCACGCAATGTTGATGGTGAACAGATCAAAACACTGACAGAATCCATGGATGGCAGGCTTTTGAGTGTCCTTGCAAAGAAAGGTGGCTATATTGGTCACTGATTTGTTTTTGTTTTGTTTTTGAATGTCAGAAATGTATATTTGTGAATGTTGAGATGTTATATTGGTTTCACTGGTAAAAATAAATAATTGAAATGGGTATATATTTGTTTTTTGTTAAGTTGCCTAATAATTATGCACAGTAATAGTCACCTGCACACACAGATATCCCCCTAAAATAGCTAAAACTAAAAACAAACTAAAAACTACTTCCAAAAATATTCAGCTTTGATATTAATGAGTTTTTTGGGTTCATTGAGAACATGGTTGTTGTTCAATAATAAAATGAATCCTCAAAAATACAACTTGCCTAATAATTCTGTACTCCCTGTACACCGATCAGCCATAACTTTAAAACCACCGACAGATCTCGTGACTATTGCAGCGGTCAAGGGGTGGGATACATCAGGCAGCAAGCCAACAGTCACTTAGCGAAGCTGATCTGTTCGGTGCAGGAAAAATGGGCAAGCCTCAAGATCTGAGGGCCACAGCATTTCCTAGGGGGCATTCCTAGTATGTACCAAAACTAATCCAAAGAAGGACCGACCAAGACTCAAGAACGCACATGGGTAGCAGAGTCCAGCCCATCTGGTCCAATCCACACAGGGCACAGAGACTGATCAGAGTGCCCATGCTGCTGCCAAAAGTGCCTACAGTGGGCATGTGAACATCAGACCTGGATCATGGAGCAATGGATGAACGTGGCCTGGTCTGAATCGTTCTTTCTGTTGTATCATCTGCTGGGAAACCTTGGGTCTTGGCATTTGTGTGGATGTTAGTTTGCCGTGAACAACCTACCTAACCTGTTGTACAGCACAGGTACCCTCCTTCATGGCAGAGGTACCCCTTAATAGCAGTGACCCCTTTCACCAGGATAGCGCCCCCTGCCAAACTGCAAAAAAATACGCTCCAAAAAGTGTTCAGGAATGGTTTGAGGAACATCTCCCAGAGTTCAAGGTCTCCAAATTCCTTAGATGTTACTTCTATGGAGCATCTGTGGAACGTGCTGGAAAACGTCAGATTCATGGAGGCCGTGCCTCATATTTCACAAGATGTAAAGGATCTGCTGCTAACATCTTGGTGCTTGATACCACTGGGCACCTTTAGAATTCTTGCCTCAATGGGTCATAGATATTTTAGCGTAATGAGGGGACCCACACAATATTTAAGGGGTTGTTCATTCCTTTTATATTGATGGCCTATCCTCAGGAAATATACACTTATATAGTGTATAACTGTCAAATTTTTTTTTTTTACTATTGGATTCTGGTGATTAATATTACCTTGTTGGTCCTGTTTTAATTTCTGATTATTTAATAAATAACCCTTAAAAGCCACCTAAAAGTCCCCAGTATTGGCTATTGTTACCTGAGATAAAATCAGGTTGCTATGCTCCTTCCGTCTACCAGATGAGGGGACGGAGCACGCTGTGTGCACTGGGAACTGATAGTGAGTCAGCATTGTAAGGGAATGTATAAAAAGCCAGGTTCTTCCTGACAGGAGATAACAGTGCTGGGCTGTGTGTGTGAACTTCTTCACATGCCTGTGCTTGGCAGACACTCCCTTAGCAGTGAAGGACAATGTAGAGCCCAGTGTATAAATGACAGCCTTATCTGATAAGAGGAGAGCTTGTAGAAGGACTACAGGCTTCAGCCAGACCTGGGAACTTCACTGCAAGACCCCCCTATACAGAGCTGGTCTTCACTAACTTCACTGCAGGTGTCCTATGGATTAGCCTCAGGGCTGAGGGCGGCCATCTTAACAGAATAGTGAAATTGCAGTTTTATGCAGACTGGTTGCTAAGGGCTGAATCTTATTAAATAAGGGGTAAGTAAGTCTAATAGTTATTGATTCAGGTATATTATCATATTAGTAACTACATATATGAAAACTGAAATTAGGGTCCAAATGTGACAGTTATCCTTTAATTTAGCCACAGCACTTCCGCCACTTCTTGGCTGTAGGGTGCACGTCAGGGGATGTATCCCGCTCCACCTCAGGGTACTTGTACATATAACATAAATTCAAACGGCACTCCAAACTTGTTTTAATGCAGTTAAGTTTTATTCATAGTATTGCCGGACTTATTTTATAGGCTTTAGGCAACGTTTCGGGCATATTATGCATTGCCCTTCATCAGGCTGATATGGCAGCACTTTCTATGTGAATGCCGACATAGAAAGTGCTGCCATATCAGCCTGATGAAGGGCAATGCATAATATGCCCGAAACGTTGCCTAAAGCCTATAAAATAAGTCCGGCAATACTATGAATAAAACTTAACTGCATTAAAACAAGTTTGGAGTGCCGTTTGAATTTATGTTATCTACCCTCAGGAAATGCCATCGATGACTGATCGGTGAGGGTCCAACACCGCGATCTCCTTACGATCAGCTGTTTCTGAGTTGCTGCTACACAGATCCATTCATTGTGTAGTAGACGCTCCCATTGAAGTGCTGTAGTCACAACTTCCATCTGCTGCACTATGGATGGTGTAGTTTAGTTCCGGTGCCCACTTCCGGAGCCCGAGCTACTTTGATACAGCTGGTCTTCTGAGGTGCGGCGTGTCGGACACCCGCCAAACAGATATTGATGGCCTATTCTGTGGATAGGCCTTCAATGTAGATAGGTGTAAACAACCCCTTTAAGGAGGTGGTTTTGAAGTTTTGGCTCCTCAGTGTATGTAAGGAAATATAGTGTACATCCTGATATTTGTAGATCCCTTCAGTTGTATAGAGTCCATGTTAAAGGGATGTGTGCCAGAAGTAAAGGTCAGAGAATTAGAAATTCTGGACGATTAGGATTTCACTGCATATGTATCAATAAAACTGGATGCGGGAATCTCTCCATACAACCAGTCTATGTCATTTCAGTTTAAGAGACTGTATTTAATATTTAAAGAGGACCTGTCATTAAAAAATGCAGGCAGCAGGTTATAGTGCAGGAGGAGCTAAGCAGATTGATATATATATATAGTGTTATAGGACAAGATTCAGTAAAACTGGTAATTTATACATTTATATATCTGCTATTTCTGACTTTTTTGTTCACGAGGGTGTTATCAGTGATATCATTCTCTGTGTAAGGGTCCATTCACACGTCGTGTATGTTTTGCGGATCCGCGGATCCGCAAAACACGGACATCGGCGATGTGCGTTCCGCAATTTGCGGACCGCACATCGCCGGCACTCTCATAGAAAATGCCTTTTCTTGTCCGCAATTGCGGACAAGAATAGGACATGTTCTATTTTTTTCGGGAACGCAATTGCAGACCCGGAAGTGCGGATCCGCAATTGCGGACCCGGCCGGGACATCGTCTGTCCCCATTGAAACTAATGGGTCCGCAATTCCGTTCCGCAAAATGCGGAATGGAATTGCGGACGTGTGAATGGACCCTAAGTGTGTATACATAGATAGCTGTCAGTCACTGATAACTGTACACAGGGGAGGTGTTATCAGTGATTGATAGAATTCTCTGTGTAAGTGTGTATACAGAGATAGCTGTCAGTCACTGATAGCTGTACACAGGGGAGGTGTTATCAGTGATTGATAGGATTCTCTGTGTAAGTGTGTATACATAGATAGATGTCAGTCATTGATAGCTGTACACAGGGAGGTGTTATCAGTGATTGATAGCATTCTCTGTGTAAGTGTGTATACAGGGATAGCTGTCGGTCATTGATAGCTGTACACGGGGGAGGTGTTATCAGTAATCGATAGCATTCTCTATGTAAGTGTGTATACAGGGATAGCTGTCAGTCACTAATAACCCCTCCTTCCCCTGTGAACAATGAAATCAGAAATAGCAGAGATTGAAATGTATAAACTACAGATTTAATTGTATCTCTCAATCTTTTCCCACAAAACTGTATATCAGTGCTCAGCTCCTCCTGTAGCACGCTGTCTGCAGATTGCAGTGCATTTCATGGGGATAGGTCCTTTTAAGGTGGAATTTCCTAAATAACTCCCCACTACCTGATTTGATTCTCTTCCGGTAACTCTACATAATTAGGAAGATTACAAGTCGCCTTAGCTTTTAGGTTAGTAGATGAATGCTTTCAATATATCACATGCCAGTCCCTAGAGCCACAAAGCTTTCTTCTAATGTGTCATGTGGGACCAATTTTATTTTCTCCATCATTTAGGAAGACATAAGAAGGAAAACGCGGGAGCTTCTGGAGGTGGAGACCATAGAAAACAGCAAGTTACGATATAAAATGGTGCATCTGCCAAGGATCATCACAAGAGAGATTGAAGGTAACTTTCAGTAGTCGTACTTCGGCATGGACGTATCTTAACCCTCTCATGATGGACCGGTAAGGGTTCAGCTACACGGCAACATTTGTCGCACGATCTCTTGTTGCAGAAAAGTTGCGCAACATTTTCTTATGATGGTAGTCAATGGTGTCACAATGCGGCGTGCTACGACTGTCGGAGTTGCAGTATGTCACATTGTGACACCATTGACTACCATTACAAAAAAAGTTGTGCAACTTTTCTGTGAAAAGAAGTTGTGCGAGAAATAATGCTGTAGCTGTACCCTTTTTGGTGTGTTACTTGCTGTCGTGCGACATATGTCGTGTAGACAAACCCTTACTGTTCTAAATAACCTGTTATTCCAGTTGCTTAACCCTTAGATTGCAGTCAAAAGTGGCAGCCCGTTTGACACAATCACGGACTAAGTAACCCCTCTGCAGTCAGCTGTGGGAACCTACAAAGGACTCCAGAGCTGTCTATACAATAAGCCTACATGAAGTGTGGCCCTAACAGCAGCTCGTGATGCAGATCATAATGTAGTAGCATACCTGAGTATGCTATTACTCTAACTAATAAAAAAGGAGTAAAAAATGTGAAAATCATTTAAAAATAATAAAAAGTTAGCAAAAATCTGATTATTTAGTATAAAATAAATTTTCTTCAACATGCATTAAATAAATGAAGAACAAAATGACACCTACTAGGTATCCGCTCCCTCCGTATCACAGCTCAGGGGTGTGTGTCCTTTCTCAAGAAGCGTGCTCCTTCTGCCGCAGTTCTCTCCATGTAACTGTCACAGCTTCAAACAGTAGATAGGGCTGGTGGCAGTTGAAGGATGGAATTGAGCATGTGTGTCCATCTCAGTAGGTGGACATGCACATTATTATACATACTAAACACCAGGGGGCTCCATTAATTAAGTATAGGGAATATCTAAAAACTGGAGCACAGGAAGCCAATAACAAATGTAACTGGTTTTTCATGCTGCATTATTAAAGGGGTTATCCAAAGCTGTAAAGCCCCATCCCCAACAATGCCAGGATCCTCATACAGACAATACTTACCTGGTCCCCGATGCCTGTGTCCTCCTGGAGCTGTCCTCAGCCGTTCTGCATCTCCCCGTCATGCAGATAACAACATCCGGCAAGGGCGGGTGTAGCCAATAACAGGCAGGACAGTGACCCGCTCCCTTCCGTCGATGGGCGTGGAGAGATCCGAAGGGATTCAGGCGTCAGGGACGAGGTAAGCATTTTCTGTATAACGGGCCCAGGCATTGTGGGTGGGGGGGGGGGGTTTTACAGCTTTGGATAACCCCTTTAAATATTGGTTCCTTATGTCATGCATGGATATGAATGAACCCACTGCATCAGTTTGTGATGAGTGACAGGGATGTGGCCTTACTGTCACTAGATGCCGTTGCTAGCGCTCGGGAGTCCATTGCGTCAGAGAGGCTTCAGTTAGAAAACGAATTGAAACACATCAACCTGGAACTGGAAAGAACTGAAAGGAAGAGGAAAGATCTTGAAGAGATGAATGTACTTTTGAGGTAAATCAATCTACTTTGAACAGTTTTGTATGTTCGATACGTGTTTATAGGAAGTCGTTTACTTAGGGCTTGATGTTTGGGCAATGCGAGCGCCGATGGATGATAACACGTCTATCTACACAGGCAGATGCAAACTGAATCTGCAAGGAACGATCGCTACAGCCTTTGGCTGTGCGGGCATGCTGGGAGTTGTAGTTTTGCAACAGCTAGAGGCACACTGGTTGGGAAACACTGATATAGGGCCCTTGGACTCCTATCACCCTGCGCACTGCTGTGTGCACAGTCACTTCTGCACAATTCACATGGGTGTATATAAGGAAATGAATCAGCACAGAATTATGGACTTACTTATTGTTAAAAACCCAACATAAGAGGTATATGTGTTTAAAGGGCATCTGTCGGCAGATTTGTCCCTATGACACTGGCTGACCTGTTACATGTGCACTTGGCAGCTGAAGGCGTCTGTGTTGGTCCCATGTTCATATGTGCCCACATTGCTGAGAAAAATCATGTTTTACTATATGCAAATGAGCCTCTAGGAGCAAGGGGGGCGTTACCATTACACCTAGAGGCTCTGCGCTCTGCAACTGCCGTGCCCTCTCCACTTTGATTGACAGGGCCAGGCAATGAACACATCATTAAGGCCTAATTCACACGTCCGCAAAATGGATCCGCATCCCATCCGCGATTTTGCGGAAGGGTTTAAGACCCATTCATTTCAAAGGGGCAGGAATGGATGTGGACAGCACACTATGTGATGTCCGCATCCGCATTTCCGCATCCGCAAAAAAATAGAACATGTCCTATTTATGTCCGCAATTGCGGACAAGAAAAGGCATTCTCTATATAGTGCCAGCAAAATGCGGTCCGCAAAATGCGGAATGCACATTGCAGCCGTCCGTGTTTCCGCAAAACACACTACGGACGTGTGAATGAGGCCTAAACCTGGCCCTGTCAACCAAAGAGGGTGCAGCACTTGAAGAGAGAGCAAAGCCTCTAGGTGTAACGGCAACGCTCCTGTTGCTCCTAGAGGCTCATTTGCATATATAAAAACATCATTTTTCTCAGCAATGTGGACACATATGAACATGGGACCAACACAGATGTCTTCAGCTGCCAAGTGCTCATGTAACAGGTCAGCCGGTGTCATAGGTACAAATCTGCTGACAGATGCCCTTTAATGGGATCATACAAAGATTGACACATATCACCTATCCACAGGATACGTTTCTGGTCTGTGGAGGTCCAGCCACCGGAGGAAGGAGGTCTTGTCTCCCTGTTTGAATAGATTATAGTCGACCCTACACACTGCTGTTCCATTCCAAGTCTATGGGACTGCTGAAGATACAGTGCTCAGCTATCTCAAGCAGTCCCATAGATATTGAATGAAGTAGCAGTGCACATTCTTAATCACCACTCCATTCATATAGGGATAGGAACCTCCGTTCTTACAAATGGCGGCACTTTCACCAATCAGACACTTATCCTGTGGACAGATGACAACGTGTCAGTCTTGACTCTTGGTACAACACTTTAATGCCTTTTACATAATGACTAGACCTCTTCACAGAAAGGATCCGATCTCCTTTACAACATCAATATCGTACTATTGACCGGCCATCGGGGTTCTGAGAATATATGGCTTTTGTCTCTGATTAAATAAAGTTTAGATTTTGACTGGACTCCACCCTTTTCTGTGAATATTGTATTGCTTTATCGGCCGCCTTTATCAGATGTTGTGTGCTGAGAATATACAATGACTTTTCATTTCTGGTAGTCAACAGGGGGAAACATTATGGGACGAACATCGAGAAGCAGTTGATCTACTAAACCAGCAGATGGCAGGCAAAGCCCATCAGAGTATTCTTGTAAATGAGACCCACACCACGCGGAAGGAAGCTGAAGAAGCCGTAATTGAATATCAGAACAAAACCGAGGACCTGGAAGAGGATATGGCGATAGAAAGGCAGCAGTTCATTGAGGAGACTGATAGACTAACTGCCGAGGTGCATATAGTCATAAGATATGAAGTGGTTGTCACTTTCTGTTGCTTATGGATTGATACTGGCTTCATCCTTTACTGGTATTGACCTCATGAGTCCCAACATCACTTTTAAGTATTTGCTTCTATAAGTATACTTAATTTTATACTGTAATTTTGTTATATAAACCTTTTATATGGGGCTTTGTAATATACTGAGTATTAATATGCGAGTAATATCAGCAGCACGTTGATGAAGTTCCTGACTATCATCCTATAATTTCAGCAATATCTATAAAACAGTTTAGCTGTTGAAGCAGTTTTCCTATTTATAGGTGTTAGCCCTGTTGAATTGAGCAGAGTTTATATTGAGAAACTTGTACCGAGAACTAAAATGTATTTGCCGTAAACACATGCCGACTGCTGTCATCTTTATGTAGATTGCAGAGACACAAAGAAAGACTGAAGAACAAGATGCCAGAAATGCAGAAAAGAAAGTATCTCTCAGCCAGAGGAGGTCAGTGCTCTTCGATGTGGAAGAGAAAATTAACACGGAGAAAGAGGTAAGTGACCGTAGATATCGGTAAACTGAGTCTGAGTGTAAAATGAGATATTGATGCAAATACAATATGCACTTCACAGCAAACTAGGGGCCCACATTAATTCATGTTAAATGGGTATTCCAGTTATACCAGGATAGGGGATACCTTTGAGATCGGTGGGGTTTCTACCATTGGGACCCCACTGATCATGAAAATGGGGGGCTTCTACCCTGTGAAGCCCTCCTAAAATGGACGGAGGGGCTGGCTATCCTGGAGCTCCCATAGAAATGAATTGAGCGGTGGCGTGCATTTCCGACCAGCCGTCCTATCTATTTCAGGGAGGCTCCACAGGGTATGAAGCTGCTGTAGGACCCTCACCGATCTAATTCTTATCCCTTATTCTATGGATAATTTATTATAATATTATATGCCTTTAAAGGGACACTGTCACCTGGCGGAGATTCGGAGGATGTGGGTGGTGCTGGGCTCCTTCACAGTGGGCGTGGCTGGGCTCCAGAATGTTAGTAACAGCCTCTTGGGCTCCTTACTTGCCTCATTTACATTTTATTTATATAATCGTTTTTTTGCCTAAATAAAAGCACTCCAAGCTATGGGGAATGTATATTGCGGACGTGCTAGTGGCGATCAAGCAGCACATGTCCGCAGCTCTATAGGCAAAATCCAGGTGACAGTGTCCAATGCACCTTGCCAGAACTTGTCAGAAACTTGCCAGAATTTTGCACACTTTGGGTCAATTTGGCGCATCAAGTTATAAGTTCGCAAGGGTGCGGCTTACCAGATGAGGGTGTGGGTTCATCTGAAATGGACATGGTCTAATAGTGCTCCACAATTCTGGCATAAAATTTGGTCTCGCATTAATCCAGCCAATAGTTGGTATAGTCATAGAAAATGTCTATACTATCATCCAGTCTGGGCCCCTGTGATAAATCTAGTGCAGGTCTTAATAGCTTTCGTAAGCTTACGCCCTCTATAGGATTAGTAAATCAGCCCCACTATGTTGTCTCCCCCCAAAGTAGTGTCACGTACTATACTTTACCCACATTGTGGTACTACAGTAAGTAGAACTACATGTCTGTGGGAATATTGTTTTGTGTCAGCTTATTTCTGTGCCCATATTATGATGATATGGTGCTGTATGTAGTGTATTGCCTTCGCCTGTGGTATGATATTACTGGAGCTGACGCTAGGGTCAGAACCATACAACTGGCAATTAATTCTAGGGTAAGATCATCACCCCATCAGTACCCAGTATGATTCAATACCACCTGTCATATTTGAAAGTGTCTTGCAAGCTTGATCAGAACCTCTGCCCTGCAGTAATGCCAATGAATAGGCACATACATGTTATTTCCAAATGTTTAAAGGGGTTGTTTGCTTTATTTATATTGTTGACCTACCCCCAGGATAGGTCATCTATATCAGATCAGTGGGGGTCAGACTCCTGGCACCCCTACTGATCAGCTGTTTGACAAGAAGGCCACGCTCGCCGTTGGAAACGCTGCAGTGATCAGGTGTAATTAGATCTCAGCCATCCCATTCACTTCAATGGGACGGTTCCTTCCGACTCAAGTGAATCGGAAGGTCATCAATAGGAATAGATTATCAATATCAATAAAGTAGACACCCCTTTAACTGTGGCAGTGATGGACTGTGATTTGGCCTCCTGCCTGAAAAGTACAGTAGATTAAAAGATATCATGTGAGGCAGTCGCTTTTTGGCAGCCTCTTGAAGTTATTGCAGGGGTTCTGCTCCTGTCCTTAGCCCTGTATAGTCAATGAATCAGGTGAATCTGGAAGCCATAGACCGCAAATACAGTACTGTGTGTGATTTATTACAGAGAATATCGTGAGAGTTATTTCTTTCTTCTTCTTTTTTTTATTTAGTATATATCTTCTATAAAGGGCAAGGTTTTCCTTTTGCAAGCGTCACATGGAAGACTGACAAATAAACTAGACATAGAGAAGAAACAGTCAATGGATACCTCAAACAAAATGTGAGTTGTATGTCAGAGAGCACAGCATATACCACTGTGACAGTGATGGGAAAAGGGAGATTATGGTGCGCAATTCCTTGTATATTAGAGCTACGGTTGTAGTGCGACATGACATTAGTACAAAAAGTGAAAATCTTTCTAATATATGTTACATTCAAATTCTGATGGTTTCTCTAAGGCTGCGACAGGAGGTTTAGGCTATGTTCACCTCCTCTAACAAGCAGGCAGTTATTGAGAACGGACGATTCGTCCCCAATAATCGCCTGCTCGGTCAGCCTTTGTAAAGGCGCCTTTAGATTTGCATCTGGTGCTGCTATGCTGTAAGATCACTGCATATATACTGTGTCGCTGTCATCGTAGATATATACTGTATATACCCTCTATGTAATACTGATAGCTGTGTGTTCAGTGTTCTCCTGGGGCAGGACTATACAGCAGGGCCTTAGCTCAGATCTTTCAATGACTTTTTGTACAACTGTTCCACCCCAATTTAGCTTCTCCCATTGTAAGCATTACAGACACCATAGAAGTGTCAGTACAGAATGAGTATCATATTTCTTCTGATGAGCCAATGTTCCATTACTATGGCATTGCCATGTTACAGCATCTTTATATATGTAACATCCTCCTCCCTTCAGGCATAAAGTAAACTCATAAGTAAAGCATCTGTGATGAAAACTTTAGGCCTGCATTTATTGCATTGTACTCATTTGGAGCTAAAAATATATCATTTTTTTCCATAGTTTTCTATAAAAAAATATGAGCCCCTTCCTCTGTACAGCCCTGAGATTCCTTAGGCTAGTTTCACACTAGCGACAGCCTTGTTCGGCAGGCGGGTGAACAGCCTGCCAGATCCGTGCTGCTGCTAGTGCACGCGTGCCGCCGGAGATCCGCTCTGGCCCCATTAACTATAATGGGGGCAGGCCGGAGCTCCAGCGGCACCACGGCAAACATGCCGAGAGGCGGCCGGAAAAAAACTATGTCATAGTTTTATTCCGGCCTCCTCTTGGCATGTTTGCCATGCAGCCGCCGGAACTCCGGCCCGCCCCTATTATAGTCAATAGGGCCAGAGCGGATCTCCGGCAGCACGCGTGCACTAGCAGCAGCATGGATGCGGCAGGCTGATTACCCGCTGGAACAGCCTGCCAGAGAAGGCTGCCGCTAGTGTGAAACTAGCCTTAGTATTAAACTGTATTTTTACTGTTTCCCATCAGGCAGCTCAGCTGACGGTTCGTTAGCTCTGACCTCCTAAACACTCATTATAGCTAAACTCTTATCTTACTGATACAAATGTGTAAATAAGTGTTTATGACTTTTTAGTAATTTAGAGTGAAAATGAAAGTACGGTTCACACGGCTAGACAGAACACATCTTTGTGACAGAACAGCTGAATATTTTTAATAAAAACCAATTGAAAAAATTATTATTATTAGCTCAAAATGAGTAAAATGCAATCATTAAAAATGCTTCTGAAGGTGTAAATACCCTTTAAGGATATTTGTAATAACTTGAATTTAAAAATTCTCTTTCTGTCCTTCTTAGAGACCTTCTAGAACTGCGCATGGCAAATACAAAGGAGAATTTTTATAAGCAGAGCAACTCTTTAAAGGATGAAATATCAAAGGTAAAAAGCGTTAAAAGTGTTATTGCAGTTATTATTTTTACTGTCATCATTAAAGGGGTTGTCCGGGTTCAGCTCCCCTTCACACATTTAGCCTATATCAGTGGAGCATCTGAGCATTTCTAGCTTTGATGCTGCCCTTTGCCCTGCACTGCATAGTGCAGAACAAGGGCTGTTTGTTTACTGCTGGTGACGTGCCAGGTTTTTTTTTTCAGTATGCTAGGCGGAGGCTTCCGCCTAGCAATAATCCAGATTATGTCACCGGCACTAATGGGGGGTCTTTAGCACTGCTTTTATCACGTCTGATATGGAAGGTAACAGACGTGCAGCGCAGAGAGAAGGGAAGGTGGGTACCCTTTCACTAGGCAGAGGGAGGAGTGGTGACCCCCTAACTCACCTAGCAATGGCACCTGGCTCCCTTGAGGTCCCTAGACAGGCTTCTAACCCGTACGCCAATCGCGTTCCTCGTCCCTGGCTTACCCTGAAAGAAGCCATAGGTCAGTGATGACGAACCTTTTAGAGACCGAGTGCCCAAACTCCAACCCAAAACCCACTTATTTATCGCAAAGTGCCAACGCGGCAATTTAACCTGAATATATCTTCTATGTACTTTATCACTTATTTATAATAGCTGCCTACATTCAGTGCGCTGCCTGTGCTGTTCATAGTGTACCCTGCGCTGATGAATGGCAGGAAAAGTCTAAGGCATGTTGGTACACTATAGACCGTTTCCAGTTTGCGGGTGCCCACAGAGAGGGCTCTGAGTGCAGCCTCTGGCACCCGTGCCATAGGTTCGCCACCACTGCCCTAGGTAGTGAGTAGAGCGAAGGGAGCACTAGTCCTCACCACTGACACCTAGCGTAACAACAGGGAAAGGACAAATAACACTAACCCCACATACAATCCCCGAAGGGAGACAACAAACAGGAAAGAACCAGAGATCCAACAGCACCAGTTCCAACTGTTCCAACAGCTCCACAGCAACTCCAACTACACTAGAGGTCAGAATACAAAATCTGGAAGGAAGGTCTATATCTGGCAACAAGGGAAGTAGAAAGGGAGAATATATAGTAGCTGGGAGTGGCTGACAAAGAACAGCTAATAGGAAAAGCTACTGATTCCCAAATTGGACAAAAAGGATCGCAAACCAAAACAGGAAAACCTGGATTGAAATCCGTTCTCACAACTTGGTCATGGAGCGATCCCTTGAAACCTAGCGAGTAGCCACCTGCTGCGACCTTTTGACCCCAGGCACAACAGGGTCAGCGGTAGGTCGTGACAAACTCGTGACAGCTCTAGACTGTAAAACAGCCATGGGCAGCGCTAAAGACCACCCATTACTGCCGGCAACGTTACCGGGCTCACTTCCACCTAGCATGCCTAAGAGAAGCCCGGTATGTCACCGGTAGTGAAGTGAAAGCCCTTGTCAGGGCAAGGGGGGGCATTGGAGCTAGAAATACTCCTCCATTGATACAGGCTAAATGTGTGAAGGGGAAGCTTATGTCCAGGTTCACCTCTAAACCCGGACAACCCTTTTAACACAATTTGATATAATCACATTCATTTAAATTTTATGTTGGGGCACTTGGAGGTAAAAAATAAAAAAAACAGCCCATACTGGTATAAAGGGAAGTTTGGAGTCATCTCAAATAGGAATACAGGGAATTGCATAATTAATTAATATACGGTTTTGCAGATGGTATTTGTGGACAGTTCCAAGGGCTTTGATATCCCAGGGCATCTTGCATCGGAGGAGCCTGTGCAGAGGATGGGAGTGGTAGTAACCATGATGAATTGTTGTGTCATAGTGAACTCCCTCAGGACATTGCTCCCTGGGAATCGTTGCAGTGGAAATGTAGTATTAAAGAATGAGGCCAGAATTAAACATACACAAAGCCTTTTTTACTAACTGCAACGTAGAACTTCAAGTACGTTCAGTAGCAGCAGATTTTGGATGCAATCTTCTGGCACTAGTAAGGGTTATGGCTGCAGTGTAACACTAAGTTGGTAATGGACTAGTAATGTTCTGGGTGATGGCTGTCTTAGCTGTAGTCCCTCACCTCACAGCAGTGTCTTCATATGCTGGATTTAGCTGTTCACTCTGCTGTCTGTCTACCCATGGATTCACTTGAGGCTAAAGATAAAGTTGATTTTCTCTAGAGAATCTGTAGCAGGAGCCCGGACGTGGGCCTCTTCTCCTTCCAGTGTCTCAGCGGGAACTCCCCCTCCTGGTAGGAGGCAGGACCAGCCCACTCCTATGAAGAGAGGAGGAACAGGGTGGTCAGCCATGTTTCTGGTCAACTCTTGCCATCCATACCCTTACTGGAACAAACATCCATAAACATATATAAATACATAACAACACAGTAATAATGCAAACTATATCTCTGAGGTATTTTTTAATTAAGCGGGCAGTGAGTACCCTGCACCGCCATCGATCAGCTGTGAGAGGAGAAGCGACGGGGGGACCTCCTTGCAGCTTGCCAAGCACAGCGCAGTTCATTGGATAATGGCTGTGCTTGGTATTGCAGCTCAGCCATATTCATTTGAATGGCTATGTGACCAATGAATGTCACGGCCTAGGAAGAGGCCGAAGAACTTACCATAGAGCTATGGTCAGGAGTGCAGGGAATCGGACCCCCACCAATCTGATGTAGATGACCTATCCTGAGAGGATATGTCAAGGATCAATATCAAAATCTCAGACCGCCCCCTTAAACTGGCCATTAGACGCACCACCATTTATCTGTCTGTACAATACACGTGAGGTTGTCCCATGTAGGCTAGGTCTACACGATGAGATTTGTCGCGCGACAAATAGAGCACAACTACGCTGCAACATTTGTCGCGCGACATTTTGTTGCATTAATGTTGCGCGACAATTTTTATAATGGTAGTCTATGGTGTCGCATTGCAACATGCGACATGCTGCGACTGCGACGCGACAGTTGTAGAAAAATCCATTTGGATTTTTCTGCAACTGTCGCGTCGCAGGCGCAGCATGTCGCAATGCGACACCATAGACTACCGTTATGAAAAATGACGCGTGACAAATGTCGTTGTGTAGACCTAGCCTTAATCTTCCACAGTATAAAAGATGTTTGACGTCTATTTCATTTCTTACGTTATACTGTCCCTCAAGATCCTTATTTTTGGTTGTCCCTTATGTGTCAATATCGCATGGATTTTATCACAAGGAGGCAGCAGAAGGCCTGGCAATGGCCTAGGTTGCATCTAGCTTCAAGATAAAAGTAGATAAAGTGGCTTTACACAAAATGTCACTGATTAATATTTCACAAGGTTAGACCAGTGACATTTCTACTTTATAGACAGAATATTATAGTGATTTATTATGGAACACCTTTATCTTCTTGATGTCTACTAAATAGCATTGCTAGACCTGAGCCACGTTTTCCATTCATATCAGGTTTCATATAAGTCTTAAAGGGGTTGGGTCATGATTTAAACTTATTCTCTATCCACAGGATAAGGGGATAAGTGTCTGGGCCCCCCTATTGATGACAAGAATGGGGGTCCTACCCCCCATATGAATGGAGTGTCTGTCAAGCATGCAAATCTCTATTGGACTTCTGAAGATAGCTGAGCACTGTACTTGGCTACCTTTGGCAGTCTCATGGACTATGAACGGTGCAGCAATACACATGCTGATTGAAAACAGTGGGGGTTCCAGCAGCTGGACCCCCACAAATCAGACACTTATCTAATAAGTTTAAATCTTGGCACAACCCTTTTAAAGAAATGATAGGTCAGATCATCTCACATACAGTAGATGTTGATTTATGTTGTACAGGTGAGGTGATGCAAATGCAAGTTTTACTACAATTCAAATGATTTTTTGTCATGGGAGAAACCATTCGTATCCTGCGTAAAAGTCATCGGTCACCCTTTCCTGTCGAGTGTTTTAATTGCAAGAAAAGAAGTGGACGCTTCTTGTATCAGTGGAGAATATATACATCTGTGGTCATCTTAAAGGCTGACCTGACGGAACAGAATGAAAATTCAGAGCCTGCTACTAGAGAAACTCAAGGCTGCACAGAGACAGGAGTTCACAATTTTTAATAAAAATTACCAATTGAAAAAATGATTATTAGCTCAAAATTGGTACAATGCAGTAATTCAAAAAATTGCTCCCAAAGGTGTACATGGCATTTAAATCTACCTGTTTGTAGAAAATGGTTATAGGATGACATTGAGGCATTGTATGTGCATTGTGAAAAAAGTATTGACCGCCATTTGCCCTGACTTTTGGCTGTGACAGGTTTGCAGATGAATTACTGACCATGAGACAACTCTTTGTGTATGGCCATCAGAGCTCCTGAAATCTGGTGTACAACACGTGTCTGTGTATATTTCAGGCAATATAAATCCACAGTACTTGTGCCTTTTCCTTGTTTTATGAGTGCTCCTTGCACATCATTACATGATGCATTATCAGTTATTATTATTGGACATTATTATGTTACACTGCTTTACACTCGGTTTAGAGGGTTGTGGTTTATATGTATGCTTCACTCCTAGTTAGATGAGCAAATGAAGACTGCTGAAATATTACATGAATCTCTTGTAAAAACGCATAAAGATTTGGAGCTGAAATACCAGGCGGCCTCCGCGGAGGAAGACAGGCAGCATGCGATGAAGAGAGACATGGCTAAACAGTAGGATTGCATTTGTTTCATAACAAACATCTCTGTGTATAAAACCAAGGGCTTATGGAGGTACAGTATAAGCCGGTGGCAGGCAAGGGAAACCGTATTAGGGTACTTTGACACTTGCGTTTTTCTCTTCCGGCGTAGAGTTCTGTCACAGGGGCTCTATACCAGAAAATAACTGATCCGTTTTATCCCCATGCATTCTAAATGGAGAGAAATTCGTTGAGGATGCATCAGGATGTCTTAATTTCAGTCTTTTTGACATTTCAGGACGGAGATAATACCGCAGCATGCTGCAGTATTATCTCCATCCAAAATTCCAGAACACTTGCCGGAATGCCGGGTCCGGCATTTTTTCCCATTGTATTGAATGTATTAGTGCCGGATCCGGCATTCAAAATACCGCAATGCCGGATCCATGCGCAGACCGGTAAAAATATGAAAAAAATATATAACGGATCCGTCTCTCCGCATGACAAGCAGAGAGATGGATCCGTTCTTGCAATGCATTTGTAAGACGGATCCGTAGCCGGATCCATCTTCAAATGCTTTCCGTTTGCATGCAGATTGCCGGATCCAGAAGCCAGTTCCGGCGATGTAACTGCTTGCCGGATAACTCTGCCGCAAGTGTGAAAGTACCCTTACATGGGCCTGTAATGTCCCATGTGTATCTGTCATGAGGTTTGTACCTATGAAACTGGCTAACCTGTTGCATGTGCACTTGGCAGCTGAAGGCATCTGTGTTGGTCCCATATTCATATGTGTCCGCATTGCTGAGAAAAATGAAGTCTTAATATATGCAAATGAGCCTCTAAGAGCAATGGGGGCGTTGTCATTACACCTAGAGGCTCTGCTCTCTCTACAATAACCAGCATGCCCGGACAGTCTACAGTTATCAGCCTACAGCAGGGCATGGTGGGAGTTATAGTTTTACGACAGTTGGAGGGCCGCAGGTTGAGCATCCCTGGTAAATGTGATAAATCATAGCTATACAGACGCACCAAACACTTATAGCCTACCACCAATTAAAGGGAACGTGTTACCAGGAAATTTCCTGTTATACTGGGCACAATGCATTGTAGGGCTGGCTCAGCTGAATGTACGGTAATGATACCATTTAGGTCTCATTCAGACATACGTGGACCACGGTCCATGAAAACCCGGCCTGCCATCCTGCTGAGTGCACGAGCGCACGGCGTCATTGGTTGCTGTGACACCGCACGCTTCGTGTCGCCGCCACTGTACAGTAATACACTTCGTATATACCATACTACGTATGTCTGAATGAGGGCTTACTTAGCGATCCACTGCTTCATTGTGGGGGAAAAGTGACGTGTTTCTGTAACCTCCAGTAATCAGGAATATTGTTAATCCTGTATTTATCGGGTTATCTTGGTGGTTTGAGTATGGAGAGTTTGATTTTTATTGTTTTAAACTTACAATTCAAAGAGAGACATAGTTACAGTACCATGAAAAGACTGTGACAGTGTCTGTCGTGTCACACAAGTGATTAAAGAGGACTTTTCTCACCTTTAAAGACTTGAACAATCAAGATCGGCCCTCGACGAAAAACAGGAACTTTTAGGAAAGTTAAAAATGGAGCTGACAGAAATGGAACGCGACACTGAAAATCTGTTGGAAAGTATGAGGTAGGTCACTAAAAACAGTACATTCGTAGCATATTGACATACTGTAGGTGCAGTGCATCACACTTATTACGACGTCGCTCTGTATTACAGAATTTCTATGGGGCAGCTCGCCACTCACGTGGAAGAATTCAGGCAGACTCTTACAACTGAACGTCAAAAAAGGTTTGATGGGAATATTCTCTGTACATTCATAATAGCTCATGGCATGTTTCATCACTTTTCTTTAGTATTTTAGAAATGTTTTCAGTATTTTAATCATTTGCCTCATTCTTTTATCGCAGAATGAGTATCCAGATTAAAAAGGATGAGGTGACCAAGGAGATTGAGCTTTGGAAACTCTCTGAGGAAGGGTTCATTACTGAAATGAAGAAAAGAATTCAAAACGGACAAAATAAAAACGTTTTTTTAACAAATGAGGTGAGGCAAAAGCCTAAAGACCAGTTTGGTCCATGGAGGTACCCCTTTATCATTGTGTCTCACAAAGGGCTCCTGGGAGTCATGTTTTATAACACTGTACAGTAATAAACCGCTTGATAAGTGTTTTTTTCCATTACATAACATTTTTTTAACACCATTGAGGTAGTACATTGACTTGCCTGTATACAGTGCAACCAGGATCTTCATGTGAATTAACGCAAGTTATTAGGCTGCACCTGTGCATTCACCTTAAAGTGTACTTCCAGTTATAACAAGTTTTCATAAATGAATAGTACAGGTGATAAAAGAAACTTTGTAATATATCTTATTAAAGATTATGCTTCCTCCTGGGCTTCTCATGCTTTTTTTCTCCTCCTTCCCTTCACTCAGCTTCTTATCTCTTGTAGCACCCATCTCTGTCTCCAGACTCACACAGAAAAGTCTTTGGAGGGATGAGGAGGCTCCTGTCAGCTACTAAGTGATTTATTCACTCATCTGAACAGTGGTAGAGCCATACCCTACAAGATAAGAGTTAGGCTACATTCACACGACCGTATGGGTTTTGCGGTCCGCAAATTGCGGACCCGCAAAACACAGATACCGGCCGTGTGAATGTAGCCGGCCCCCGGCGATCGCGGACAAGTATAGGACATGCTTTATCTTTTTTGCGGGGCCGCGGATCGGATCTACGGATGCGGACAGCACACTGTGTGCTGTCCGCATCTTTTGCGGCCCCATTGAAATGAATGGGTCCGCACCCGTTCCTCAAAATTGCGGAACGGATGCGGAACCATTTATACGGTCGTGTGAATGTAGCCTTAAAAGTGCCAATTGTAGCAGGGCTAATAAACTTCCTTTTGTGTGTCTCTCATCCAGTAGCCTTCTTCCTCCTCCTCTCTATAGATGTTAATAATGTCTAAAGCAGGAAAGAGCAAAGCAGCCTGATAAAAGCAGATACATGTCTTTTTCTTAAAATATATTACAAAGTTTCTTATATTCACATGCACTATTCATTTATGAAAAGTTGTTTTAAAACTGAAAGTGTGTGTTAAACTATAGCAAGTATGCTGAGCAGAGCAGGAGATATGTGGACTATTAGTAAAACAGATGTAGAGATAACTGTTCTGCCACCAATGGCCAATCCAAGAACATGGTTGGACAAGTAGGAAGTGTCTTGGGCTCTGAGGAGCGGTGCAGCCATCTTGGCCGAACAGGAGCCTGAGAATTAGTAGATCTGCAATTAATAGGAAGAATAGGAGGTCACCATGTAAGCGTTCTGTTCTTTCCCCCAGTAAATGTGAATTATTTTTTTCTTAAACTGGAGGGTCCCTTGAAGTAATAAATATGCATACAATGCAGGAGCATTAATATTACATATCCATGACCTCAGCTTCAACTCTAAAATCCTTGTCTGACTTTCCATGATCACCAGCTAATTCCTTAGGCAGATAATAATAATGGGTTTAACATCGTCATATTGTGTAGAGCTTTAAAACCATTTCGGATTTCATGTAGGAAATTAAATATATGTATATGGCAAACACAAAGTGCCATAAATATGGAGGATAGAGGTACATACTGAAGATGTTTTTTTTGTGTGTGTTTCTAGGGCAGCCGTCTCCAGGGAGAAATAGAGAAATGGGACAAGGAGATCTGCAGCATAAATGAAGAACAGGCAAAAGCAAGCAAGGATTATTCTCGTCAAGTACAAAGTCTTAAGGATCAGATAAAAAACCTGGAGGTGAGATAAAATGTATAAAAGCTGCGTCTCTCAATCCTCGTATACATATGTATTTTTGGTTTGGATGATCATGCATATGTTGTAAATAGGGAGAGGAGAGAAAGTGGGCAGATCTGCTAGACTCCTTTCTCCTGAAAACAAAAGGATCGAGCAGTTGAAATTCAACATGCCCAATCCTTATTTCCCTTGATATCAGCTGTTGGGGAGAGACAGGAGGCCACCATATACATTAGATGCTCGGATACACCTAACAAAAATGATGGGTTAGGCTGATATATATCTAAAATCTATGGGCAGCTTAAAGGGGTTCTCCCATGACTAATGTAAAAAAATGAAAACCAGACGTCATATAGTAGATGACAATCTCTTTCTAACAAATCTAGAACCAGCCCTGTACCTCACATGGATCCAGAGATCTCCCCATTCATTGCTCTTCTAAATTAATATCAAGCTGACCGCTCAAGGGGAGTGTCTCTTCTGCTGCAGCTAAGGGGGCGTGTCTCAGCTCTCCCTATCACAGCTCAGGGGTGTGTCTCGGCTCTCCCTATCACAACTCAGGAGGCAGTTGAAGGATGAAACTGAGCATGTGCGGCCATCTCAGTAAGCAGGTCAAAGAAATAAGAAAAGAAAAAAAACAGCAGGTGGCGCTATACAGATACATCTTATCGAATAACTCAGTGGCTATGCTAAATATTTAATTACATGCAATTACAAATATATTCAGCTTCAGGTGCTGCTTTGAAAACTGTAGAATATTTTTTGTGGGACAACCCACACAATATTATTTATTTTACTCAGTTATATAGTGCCGACATATTCCACAGAGCTCTTCAGACATTGCAGTTGTCATTCCCTGCTCTGGTTATGTGCGGAGGTCTGTCAGGTTGGCAGCACGTCTGTAGTTTTTTGTTTGTTTTGAACTTGGAGTTGAGCTGTATCCGCCTCCCTTCAAGTGCACTGGGTGGGGTCGTTTGTGTGAGTTTAAATCACGCCCCTTCCCAGTGTCCTGTGCGGGTTATAGCTTCTATCTTGCTCTGTGGAAAGGTGGATTTGCTGTTTCTGCTCTGCTACAAGATAAGTTGGTTTTGGTTGTTAGAGAGACACCTGCCTCCTCCAGGATTAGAGGAAGCAGGCTGTCTCTTTCCCCCTTTTCCACTATCTCAGGGACTTTAGGGAATCTTCAGTCTTAGGCACGGGGGCACGTTGATTCCCACCTTTAGGGTCTGAACGTGGGCACAGTAGTCTAGGGTGAGTTGGTAGGATATTGTTAGGAGGTGACCTTTATCCCCAGCTTCTGGCCTAGACGCTTGTTTTGAGGTTTTCTGTTTGTTTATTGCATCTTGTATCCTTCCCGTCGTGACAACAGTCTAATTTCCCTACCAATATGTCTTTGGATTGTGGGAGGAAACCGGAGTACCCAAAGGAAACCCACACAAACGAGGAGAACATACAAACTCCATGCAGTTGTTGTCCTTGGTCAGATTCAAACCCAGGATCTCAGCACTCACAGGGCAACAATATTAACCACTGAGCTGCCAGCAATAAGTCTAATTCTAGCAGTGCAGTAAAAAATTAAATGAGTGATCTGACTGTTACTGTGGCAAAACTACAACTTCCATCTGGTTCTGACATCCGCAGTCATGCTGTAGCCCGAAGTTGTAGTCTTGCAGCAGCTGGAGAGTTAGAGGTGGATGGCCACTGTATAGGGACCCCGAACTCATCAATACACACAAAAGCTCAAAATATTCAGTTCAGAGGCAGCTTTTTTTTTTTTTTTTTTTTGGGGGATAATCTTCTAAAATCACATGTAATGTTATGCCTTTATGTGGTTGTAGGAGAAAATAAAGAATTCCATTTCAAGTCTAGAAAATGAGCAACAGAAACTGGCCAAGAATATTCCCATCATGAAGGCGGCAGAGGACACTTACAACAAGGAGCATGTCAACTATGAAGACATTAAAAAGAAAGCTAGTGGTAAGGAAGCTTAGCAGGAGATAGGTGGAAACTGGGAAATCAGATGTACAGATAACTGTTCTGCCACCTATGATTATTATTCAGTGAGTAACAGAAAACATTTTCTATTTAAATACAGCCTTGAAAAGCAAACAGAAATCCTTGGAGGGATCCATTACCATAATTACAAAGGATATTGAGGCGAACTGTAAACTAAAGGTAAAGTAAGGGGGCATTCACACGAAACGACTGTATTTTCGGTCCACATCCAATCCGAAAATAGGCTTTTCTAGGGTGGGATGTGCTGATCTAGAAAATGCGGAAGCACTCGACCGGTCTGGAAAGAAAAAGTGCAAAATAATAGAGTGTTCATTGTCCCCCAAAAGACTTTTTATGACCCCTTGGGGGACATATTATGTGGCAAAAATATATTACAAAAAATAAGTAATAAACCAATTATAAAAAAAAATTATACAATAAAATACAAATAAAAGTAAAAAATAAAAGGTATAAATAAAAAAAGGGGTCAGTGTCCCCCAAAGGTCTTATGACCTTTTAGGGGCAATATCATGTTGCAGAAATATATAAAAAATTCAGTTAAAAAAAAAAAAGAATAAAATTTGTAAAAGAAAAAACACCCACAACAACCAAAACCGTCACCATTAACACCCCATTCACGTGAAACTATACATATTATATAACAAAATGACCTACACAAGATAGGGAACTAATTATAATATTTTTTTTTCGTGTCAGTTTGCATATTTAAAGAATAATGAGCTATAGTTTGAAAAAAAAAAAAACTTTTTAAAAATGTTTTGTACAGTTTCCCCCAAATAAAACGTACAAAAAATTTAGTATAAAGCCCTGTGTGTCACGTAAAAAATTGTTGCAAAAATTATTTTGGTAGTTCAACGAATAAAATAGTTCCAGTCGTTTGAATCACTTGTGCTTGTCGGGACTATAAAGCAAATGCTTTATAAGAAAGAAGGGATCAAAGAAAAAAGAGAGTTCGTCATTAACTTAATTATATTGTGCAATCAGTAAAACATGGTACAATCATCTATGCAAAAATATAAATGATTTATTATACAATAACTTATAATACAATCAAAGCTTAATCAATATAAAACGCAATAATATGCAATAACACACAGTAATATGCAGTGCCTTAAATTTGCCACTAGATGGCTCTAACCCGAATACCAGCGTTCACTATTACCTCTCAAACATAAGAATGTAATACAAACATCCCACCTACAATCATGAGCTATACTATCAGATGATTATACACAGTAACTCAATAGTGATAAAGATAGATGCGAACCCTTGCTCTGCTCAAACTATGACCAATCTCGGATATCGGGTAGTATTGCTACACAGCTTATAAATTATCAGGCCTGATATTGACTATGGAATGTGAATATTCCAATCAAAGAGCTTCTCTGGTTTAGATCTTTTATTCAGTAATATGCATCTTTACTGAATAGTGATAATATCGATGTAGCACTTTTAACACTATACATCAGCACTAAAGCGGGGAGTTACTAAATATCAGGCCAATTAATTCAATCAATACTACACATAATAAAGTTATGCGTTACCTGAGAATGCAGATGATATTCAAAGTCTAAGGGAAGTCAGCTCTGATCATTGAGATTTTTCTCCTGGGCGCTCTCTCCTTTCTTTCTTTTTTTCCCCTCCTGTATGTGGTTTATTATCCCAAAACTTATCAGTTAGACACACCGTCCAAACTTGGAGTTTTCCAATCATTGTCGGTTAGGCGTGTACATATTATAATAACTGTGATGTCACTGTATTATCCAGAATACATTTCTGCTGTTGGTGTAATGTTACTTATTTATACCTAGGTGGCACTGTTGCATAAGTTATTAGCATTATTATAGTAAGGGTTAAATGTCCAGGTCTAACTTCATCTTATATTCCATACACATAACATATGGAATCCTAAATCAGAGCTACTTAACTTTGACACATGTACCAATTAAACCATAGACAATAGGGTACCAGTTCAGACATTTTCCCAAACTATTAAATCTCTGGTACCGATAAGAATATAATAGACCTTGTACTCTCATAGACATGTGTGTCTCCTCTGTCACTTCAACAGGTGATTGATTGTTAGTTAAAATAACACAGCTTTCCCCGAACGGAGACTCATTGACAAAGTGTATACTTCAAATGCATCATATTTTAGAAGTGTATGTGTTCCTAGCGAGAAATATAATAGATACAGTGACGTCTTCATAATATTTAACAATATAAAACAATACATATGTCCTATTGATTATCTTATACTAAAAAAACTAAGGTTCATTATACGTGTATACAGATATCACAGATTTTTTGCTTCATTAATAGACCTCAAACTGTAGGGGTAGTTAGTACCAGATACATCTAGAGAAAATTCTTATCTCAGTCATAAATCTATAAGGAGACAAAAATAACTCTTCTCAGACTGGCACATCTATAGAGAAGAATCTTTATGAACTGTGTCCTCTCCATGAACCTATTTCGGCCAACTTTAAAATACATACAAAATGGTGAATATATCACAATATGGCCTCTTATAGGCAATCAAATCCACTGTAACTAGGATATTTAGATATAAATGTTATACACCTATGAAAAAGCACAACATGCTAAATCACAAAAAAAAGTGTCTGGCCATTAAGACCTTTTCAAGCCTGGTCATTAAACTAGTAAGTTAAAGCGCTTACTGGTTATTGCAGGGCCCCTATAACGGTAGGAGGCGGTAATAATCCGTGAGCCCCAGCCTCTGCAGTAAAGGAAAGCGCTTTACTGGTTATTGCAGGGTCCCTATAACTGGGGGCAGGAGGCGGTAATGATCCTTGAGCCCCAGCCTCTGCAGTGAAGGAAAGCGCTTTACTGGTTATTGCAGGGCCCCTATAACTGGGGGCAGGAGGCGGTAATAATCCGTGAGCCCCAGCCTCTGCAGTGAAGGAAAGCGCTTTACTGGTTATTGCAGGGCCCCTATAACTGGGGGCAGGAGCTGGTAATAATCCGTGAGCCCCAGCCTCTGCAGTGAAGGAAAGCGCTTTACTGGTCATTGCAGGGCCCCTATAACTGGGGGCAGGAGCTGGTAATAACCAGTGAGTGCCGTCCTCTGCAGTGAAGGAAAATGCTGATTTATGAATAGGAGGCAAAAATGATTTTTAACAAGGTCCTGCAGCATGGCCCCTGAAACAAAAGGTTCATACTTACCTGCTCCCCGCTGCTCCGGTCTTCTGCGCTGCCCCCATCTTCCTGTCCCCGCACTGTTTACACCTGGCAGTGCATAGCCATGGTCACATGCATCTCTCCAGCCAATGGATTCCGTTATGGCTTTCTGTTATAACATGGTTATAACGGAAAATAACAAAAGCCATAAGATGGAAGGTCAGATCCGTTATGCTGCCCATAGACTTCTATTAAGACGGATCAAAACGGAATACCTCTTACGCTAGGCTCACACCTGGGCATTTTACAGCGCGTTCCTACACGCTGTAAAACGCTCAACAGGCGAAAACCCATGTTTCCCTATGGGCATGGTTCTCACCTAAGCGTTTTACAGCGCGTATGAACGCGCTGTAAAACGCCCTACGCCCAAAGAAATACAGGAGCTTCTTTGGGGCATTTTGTCGCGCGTATTGTGATTGCAATCACACGAACGCGCGTACAACGCGCGTTTCCTATTTCCAAAACGCGCTGTAATACGCGCAACAAAAACGCGCATGAAATGCGTGTATCAAATACGCTCAAGTGTGAACCCAGCGTTAAAGACTTCCGTTTTGACTTCCGTCTATGGATTCTGTTATTTTCACTTATAACCATGTTATAACGGAATCCAGAATGCAGATGTGAACCCACCCTAACTCTTTGGTTTCAGGGGCCATACTGCAGCACGTTATTCGGGACAATTACTGGGAAAAAGTGTTCATAGGAGCGCCCATATCTTATATCTAGCCGGTATAATCGTGTCGCTGATCAGTCGATAAACAAGGAATCGCTCGTTTTTTGGCTGATTTGCATATTTTATCAGGATGAAAGATGTACGATTATTGTCAGCACATCTCACTGTGTAATCAGGGATCGGCTACCAATAATCAATATAACTAAATGAAGGCGGAATGACTGTGGTAGTGATCAATCCTCCTCAATCACTTTCATTGGCTTGTGTAATAGACTGATACAAATGAGCGCCGGTCGACATTTTTTTATTTTATTTACGGCCCCTTGAAATAGATGTGACAATGTGGCCCTCCGACCAAAAAAGGTTTGTGCACCCCTGGATTATGAGGTATATGAGTATTTAGTAAAACAGACATCTTAGGAGAACTGATGGATTATCTTTAAAACTGCTCCATCAGGACACGAAGAAGGCTTCCTTAAAGGCTCTTAGAAAATCCGCTTTTGAAAAACTTCAAGGTGACCTGTCAACGTTAAAACTGATTGACAAAGAAATTTATGAAACAAACAGAAGGCTTGAGCTTGTCTTCATGGAGAACTGCAGGCTGAAACTGGTAAGTAGTAACTTAAAGGGGGTTTCCAGGATCATTGAGTATTGAGTACCTGTCCTCAGGATAGATCATCAATATCAGATCAGTGGAGCACCTGGATCTTGGCACTCCACTGATCAGTTCTTCGAAGGTGTCACAGCCATAGTGTGAGCTCTTTGTTGTTTACATCAGTCTACCTGCATGCTATACACTTACTAGTGGTGGTGCCATATATTGCAGCTTCATCCCACTCAGGTGATATGAAAATTAGCCCTTGGTGCACTGACCTGTGGAGGGCCTGTGTACATACACATCAGTCAAGCAGAACATGCTGATCTGCAGAATAAAACTTTAAAGGGGTTCAGCTCTGAACCCTGACATATCCCCATTTTCAGCCATGCAGCCCCCTGATATAAGTATCAGAGCATTTCCTGCTCCCATGCTAATACAGCGCAGGGCAAGTGCTGTTTGTTTAAATTTTTAACACTGCTAGACGGGGGCTTCTGCCTAGCAGTGTTCCCGGTGATGTCACCGGCACTAATGGACAGGCTTTAGCACTGCCCTAGCCGTTTTATAGGCTAGGGAAGTGCTAAAGCCCGCCCATTAGTGCAGAAGCCTCCACCTAGCTTTACCCATGGAGAGCCTGGTACATCACCAGATCTAAAAAAAAAAGAAAAAAAGCCCTGAATTGCGCAGGGCAAAGGAGAGCATCGAAGCTTGAAATGCTCTGATGCTCATATCAGCGAGGCTGCCTGGGTGAAAATGGGGCTATGTCCAGGTTCAGCTCTGAACCCAGACAAACCCTTTAGGGCTCGTTCACACGACCGTATGGTTTTGCGGTCCGTTTTTAAGTAGTGGTTTCAGTAGTGTTTCCGTTCCGCTTACGTATGGTTTCCGTTTGTGATCCGTTTTTTGCAGATCGGAAACAGAAGCATATAATAATGTTTTAAAAGTAAGTACATTGAAAAATTGGGCTGGGCATAACATTTTCAATAGATGCTTCCACAAAAACGGAACGGATACGGAGGACATACAGATGCATTCCGTTTTTTTTACAGACCAATTGACTTGAATGGAGCCACATAACGTGATTTGGCAATAATAGTACACGACTCAAAATGTAGAGGAACGGAAATACAGAAACGGAATGCATACAGAGTACATTCTGTTTTTTTTGCCGACCCTTGAAATGAATGGTTCTGTATACAGACGGTATACTGAACGCAAAAACGACCCGTTTGTGTAAACGAGCTTTTAAGGAAAAATAGAATAACAGCCTGAGCCTCTGATATGACATAAAATAGATATCATATATTTCCAGATGCACTATATATAAAATGAGCTTGTATTGAGGCATCTTTTCACCTATAGCCTCTGGGTGCTTCATATAACATGTCAGTAACTGTTGTTATGATGATCCCTTTACAGCAAAATGCACAATATAAAGAAGATATCAGTGCCACCATTAGTGAATCACAAAAACACCTATCAGCTGCAAGTCACCTAGAGAAATACCAGGCATCTCTCATTGGTAAGTGCTGGAGAATATGCTTGGGTGCAGGGCTGCAGCTAACGATTATTTTAGCAATCGAATATTCTACCGATTTTATTTTATTTTCACAATTAATCGAGTACTCTAATAAGAAACAATGAATTAATAGACTGTTTTCTTTTATAAAAACTCATCAGACCCCTGCCATCAGTCCCCAACACCCTTCGTTCCCCCCTGTGCGATCAGCCCAAGTGCATCAGTTCCCCCCCAGTGCCATCAGCTCCACTATCCACCAGTGCCATCAGCCTCCCCCCCCCGTGCCATCAGCTCTGTTTCCCCAGTGCCTTCAGCTCCCCCCCACCTCAGTGCCTTCAGCTCCACTCCCCCAGCGCCGTCAGTCCCTCCATGCCATCCATTGCCATGTCCCCCACTCCCCCCATTGCCATATGATGTCCCCCACTGCCATCAGATCAGCCCCTCTATGCCATGTCCCCCACTCCCCCAGTGCCATCCGCCCCTCCATGCCATCCATTGCCATGTCCTTCTCCCGCAGTGCCTCCATGCCATCCACCATGTCCCCCACTCCCCCAGTGCCATCAGATCAGCTGCTCCATGCCATCCATTGCCATGTCCCCCTCCCCAGTGCCTCCATGCCATTCATTGCCATCTGTCCCCCTCCCCCAGTGCCTCCATGCCATCCACCACGTCCCCTACTCCTGTCATAAGATCAGCCCCTCCATGCCATTTCCATCCATGTCCCCCAGCGCCATCAGCCCCTTCAAATCACAGGTGCACCACATTGGTTTGAGAAAAAGCCGGACACTATAAACACATAAAACATTCACACAAGAAATCGCTTCTGCTGTTACATTTTCTTTAGAGACCAGGAACACATTTGCAGAAATAGAGGACATAATGGGGTACATTTTTTTTTTCACAACGCATCATACTAAGAAAGCAATTCTGAATGCACGTATCTTTTCAGAGCATCTGCATGAAGGTTGGGATCAAGACAAGCTTGTCTGTGGTGTAAGTATTTGTTGCAGTCATTTTTATTCCTATACACTAAACATGAAATGAAAACAGTAACACGTTATTAAAGGGGATCTGTCCTCTTAGCTCCATGTCCTATTAGCCAAAAAGGCACAAAAATATTGGGTAATAGGAGCAACAAAAGAGTACATGGGGGAGGGGACATTTATCAAGCCCGGCATATTGTATGTTGGTCTTGATTCCTCTTGGGCTGCCGGAGGATGTGCCAGATTTATGCAAAGGTGCACGCTTGTCATATATTTGCTGCATCTTCTGGCCATGCTGTGCGACAACTTAAATCTATGGCATCCTCCAGCCTCTGATTTACATCAGAAAACCGGCTTGGGGAAAGGCAAATGTCATGTGCCTGCCGCACTACCCACTCCCGGCATGTCCATTTTTCTCGCCACTTCTAAAAAGTGGCATGAAGGGGGAAATGTCGCAAATGTTACCACACAAATGGTGTGCAAAAAAATGTGTGACCCATTAACGCCATAAAAGTCGCAACAGTAGATGAGTAAATGTCCCCCATAGTTATGTTTATGAGTCCGGTGTATTCATGAGCAGAACGCTCACCCCACCTTTCCCATCCATCCTCGCATTTGCTGCCGGGCACGCTGTGCGAACAAGGGATAGTGTTCTGTAGACCGTCTAAAATATCGCCAGTCATTAAAGAGTTAAAACTACCTGCAAATCTGCAATGAGCAAATACATAGATAGATTTAACAATAATGCTTCCAATGCAGGACTTTTCTGAGAGAGATCAAGAGATCCTGGATTCCATCATGGAGCTTTTAAGAAAAATCAGCAACAGAGAGGAGAAGGTCGGATACCTGAATAGTATACTACACGAGAAATACATCGGACTTTCTTCTCTACTAGAAGGCAAAATGGGTAAAAAATTATAATGGATTCTGAATCGGAAAGTGTTCATTAAGATACTCAACATACATGCTTGAAATTAACCAGCTGTAATTTATTAAAGGGCATCTGTCAGCAGATCTGTCCCTATGACACTGGCTGACCTGTTACATGTGCCCTTGGCAGATGAAGACATCTGTGTTGGTCCCATGTTCATATGTGCCCGCATTGCTGAGGAAAATTATATTTTAATATTTGCAAATGAGCCTCTAGGAGCAACGGGGGCGTTGCCCTTACACCTAGACAGTCTGCCTTTAAGGGGTTTTCTATCAAAACATGACCTACCCAAAGTATAGGTACGTGTCTCATTCCTTGGGCTTCTGTGTCCCCTGTTTGAATGGAGCAGCGGTAGAGCATGTGCACTTCACTTAAGCATGGAATGGCAACATGACTGCTTGACCACCTCGCCATTCATATGGGGGACACGTGACTCCTGTTCATTTGATTGATGGGGGTCCTTTGGCTAGGTGATAAGTTTTGAATCTGAGAAAAACCCTTTAAGGATCTACTATAGAAGGGAACAGCAACTTCTGGCACTCCAACTTTCAACTGTTGTGAAACTACAGCTCCCAATATGCACACTTGCTCTGATGTTCTCTCGGAAATCCTTTAGAAATTAATGAAATGCTGGGAGTTGTAGTTTCACAATAACTGGAGCTTGCTGAACCTGGTACTATAAGCATCCTGGCTTCCTCTAACAATTCAAAACCATACAGATAGGTCATTAGAGTGCCCTTAAAGGGGTTCTCCAGGACCTCTATATATAGGGAACATTACAGGTGGCGTTTAGTGTTGGGTTCCCGTCTTTACAGAGATCGCCTTGACGTGTGGCAGATGGGCCCAAATAATTTTGTACAAAATTCATTTGCTAAGCATCTCTACTTTATTAATAAGCATAGTATTAACATTATGACGTTTAGTACTTTATTTGGTCTGCAGAGTGCTGTTGCATTGTTGTTGTTTTTTTTGTGTGTGTGTGTGTGTATATATATATATATATATATATATATATATATATATATATATATATATATATATTTTTTGATTTTCAAAGATGAGGTAGGACAACCAATTAGGTGCAAGTAAAGATCCACTTTATTTTCCCATGCAACGTTTCAGCTGCTCCTTGCAGCCATTATCAAGCATGATAATGGCTGCAAGGAGCGGCTGAAACGTTGCATGGGAAAATAAAGTGGATCTTTTACTTGCACCTAATTGGTTGTGCTGCCTCATCTTTGAAAATCTACAATTGGGGACTGCCGGCACAAGTAACTGCTGCCACCTCTGAGGCCACTGATTAGCCAGCAGCAGTGACATGCATGTAGACAGCATGTCACCCTTCCAGTCCAGCTGGGTCCAGAAACGGCAGAAAAGGGAAAAAGGTAGTTTGTCACTGGAACCAGAGCACCAGTGACACGTGAGGCTTTTTTTTTGAAAAGCGGTTTAGGTTCTCAGAGAACCCCTTTAATTATTTGTGTAAAAAAAAAACTGTTATTGAACATATTTATATAAAATATTTAGATAAAGGTAACAGTCATACAGTTTATTTGCTTAAATATTGTATTGTTTTTATTAAAATTGTATTTTTTCATTGCAGGAAAAAAGGCAACGATTACTTCCAACTGACTTAGAAGAACTACACCGATTCCTTGAAGCAGGTTTTATTTTTTACGGACACATCAAATAAAACTGTATATTACAGAAATTCATGTATAAAAAAAGACAAATAAAATCCCATTTACTTGCCTTCATACATATCCCCACAAAACAATTGAAAAATAAATAGAATCCATTTACAAAGGGTCAGAAGACACAATATGAAGGGACAGCCTCCGTCCATTGCTCCCAGAGAAGGCTGCGTGTTTATGAGGTTATTTTATTTCCTTCGCTCCTCTATTTTAGAGCGCTGCAGAATTTTATTAGACATCTACATTTTACTAAACAGAGTCCTCTAGTCCACAGTGAAGTCCCAGCATTCTTTACAAGCAGTACCTTGTCCTCGTTAATACTTTAGGTGCCTTACCATGACTATGATACTGGGGTGTAGCTTTTGAGGATGGGAGGTTTTGCGGTTTATAGGACTAAAGCTTCAAGGTGAAGGAAAAGGCCTTTATAACGTTTGCACGTATTGGAGGCAGCCAGCCCTGTCAATGAGAATGTGGCCCTTCATTGGATTTGTACTAATAGTAAGCAATGCAAAAAAAAAAAATTTGCGCACAAAATAAATTCTCCATCCCATGAAGGCAACGGGTAAAATGTATTGTCATTGGCTCCTTGGTAATCATAAGTTATGTTTAGATAAATTAGTAGCTGACAAAATGGCTGTCTCCGTCGTATTGCCTTTGCACGTGTCCAGAAAATACCGTCATCCACCTGAAGCTCATGGCTTTCTCAGTTCAGTTTATTCTGCCAGGATGACCCCCAAGTTAATGTCCACTACCTTCTTCCAGACGTATCCGTGATGGGTCTGTAAATTTGGCAGTGAGCAAGTAGAAGAGTGTAGGCCCCGGAACCAATGCCAGGAGAGGCAAGTCTCGTTCTAGTTTATCCATTCTAGAAATGGAGATAATCCCATAGGCATGAACTAGCCAGTGACTAAAGAGAACAACCAGTCGTTTCTTCCTCACCAGAAGATCCTTAAAAGTCTACAAAGAAAAGAATAAAATGTAAGACATTAAATGACAATAGTAAGAACCACAGATATAATTGGTGCCTATAGTTAAAGAGGTATTCCTGTATCAGAAACTGATGGCATATATCAGTTTATGATCTGTGGGTGTTAAACCTCTGGGATCCAGATTGATCATGAGAAAGAAGGGGCTGCAGAGTCTTTCCCTGCAGAGCAGCACCCTGGCACATGGGCCGGACTGGGACCTAAAAGCAGCCCTGGCATACACGCTTTACCAGCCAACAAACATAAAATGGCTACACAGCGATTTGGGCACCCATAAAGACCTATGTATTATATGGATTCCATATAAAGGGCAGTATAATACATAGCTCATCACTTCCTTACTTTATCTATCTATATAATACATATCTCATCACCTCCTTACAACATCCATATACAGGGCAGTACATTTCACAGCTCATCATCTCCTTACATACATCCTCCATAATATGGAGTTCATATACAGGCCTGAGGGTTGAGACCTACCTACATCGACTCTGGGGTCCCAAACTGTATAGGAGTCCGCCCGCGCGGGTGGCTTCAGGGGGCGGGTGGGAGCCAGAACCACAACAGAGAGTGTGACGTGCTGACGTCAGCACTCTTTCCTGCACTTGGCAATGTTGGCGACGGCCCACACAGAGCTAGTGGAGGGCGGATGCGCTGCCATCCAGGACACGTCACTGTGCCTCACATATAAAGAGCGGAGTGGCCGGACCTGCCTGCGTGCCCACAGAGGGGGCTCTGAGCGCCCCCCTGACACGCATGCCATTGATTTGCCACTACTGTACTAGGATATCTTCGGCTGCCCCATACACTGGACATGGTGTGGCATCACTGCTCCATTAAAATGGGAAAACCATTCTCGTAATCTCCTTTAATATACTTCTGCCATCCAGACTGGTTCTATTAATTCCAGATGAAAGAAATGTTTGAAAGCTTATAACCCAAATGAATCATATTTCAAGTGAATTTTTAAAGGGGTGGCTCCCAAATATATATTTACTGTATTTTTTGCTTTATAAGGCACACTTTTCTTTCCACCAAAAGTAGGCGGAAATGGCAGTGCGTTGGCCCACGCTGCACTGTCCTGACTGCACTGTGACCTGATGCTGTATGCAGTCAGGCCACAACGCAGCGTGGGCCAGGGAGTGGTGACTGCAGGAGAGAATGCTAGACCTGCAGAGTAGCGGAAGAGCAGGAGAGGTAAGTTAATTTGTTTTAGGTCTGATCTGAGGTCTGATGGGGGTCTGACATGGTGGTCTGATCTGAGGATCTGCTCTGAGGTCTGATGAAACTTTTTTTTTTTCTTATTTTCCTCCTCCTCCTAAAACCTAGGTGCGTTTTATCATCAGGTAAAAATACGGCACATACCCTCTATCTACACTACAAGTATCAGACAGTTGGGATCTGACCATCACTAATCACAAAAACAGTCCTCTGAATAAATGGAGTGAAGTGTAATGCCGCACTATTTATTCTCTATGGGATCTGTGATGTCTCAACTTATCCTTTCTGGCTTCTTAATCTACTAGACATAAATGTAGGTCTAGAGGTGAAAGAAGAAGATTGCTGTAATCTCAGTAATGGTCACAATGACTCTGTGCAAATATATCAGAAACCAATTTATGGTCTGATAACCGTGTACTCAACTGAATACCTTTTCTTGTCCATAGACCTAAGAAAAGGTAATTGTTAAACTAAAAGATGGGTAAGGATAATAAAACACCGTGTCTGCTATTATCTGCAGTGGTCTGTAATCATAGCCCAGTACAGGACACGTAAGAGTCCGTCCTTACCTCTATCTCTGATGCAGACATATACACTGCCAGCGTGATCAGCGATAACACCAGAATGATGTATGGGAAGGCATAATCTTCAAAAATGAAAAGAAAGAACACATTAGATGATGAATGATACAGAATTCCCCTTTATACGTCCGAAACTAGAGCAGAGGTGACGGAGACAAGTCTACACGAACAATGCTAAACTGTGCGACTCATCCGTCTGTACGCATGAAGAACGCATTGTACGGGTCGCTGCTGCAAGAAGCAATGCAGTGTATGAATACAGACCCATACAGACAATACAGAAGCCATCATACTACATGACCCCAACCAGGACCGTTTGGGTGGCAGTGTAGCTCTCCTACAGTAATTTACCAATATACCTTCATGTGCTAATCAATCTTTTTTAGCACCCAAAAAACACATTTTGATAAATATGCTAATTAGGTGACATGAGGGGCCTGTGCATCCATCAGAACGGAGCCCTGTTCCTCACCTCTTCTTGGTGACGTCAACATGAGTCTTGCACAGGCGCACATCTCCTTTATGTGTTCACCTGCGCCGTCTTTTACATGCTTTGGGTAGCGGCTTCAATAACTGAACCTTATAATGCTAGCGCAGGCGGAGTTCAGTTATTGAAGCTGCTGCTGCCCAAAGGCGCAGGTGCACACATAAAGGAGATGTGCACTTGCGCAAGATTTCCAGCAGACTCAGGATGACCTTGCCGAGGCTGGGAGGTGGAGACAAGAAGAAGAGGGGAGGAGCGGGGCTCCGTTGTGATGGGTGTGGCTGGGCTTTAGCATCGATACGCACTGCCCCTTGCGCTCTTTTCGCCTAATTAGCATATTTATAAAAACACTTTTTGGGGGCCTAGATAAAATTGATTAGCACATAAAGATATATTTGTAAAAGACTATAGGAGAGCTTCACCGCCATCCAACTGGTCCTGGTTGGTGATGCACTCCCTTTAATAGCCCACTGTGGAAAAGGACAGTACAGATAACACAGGTTATAATGGTGGCTTCTGATGTCATCAGATGAAAGTGCAATAGGAAATAATGTGCCCTCCCATTACCCATCCCCACATGCTACAGATCTCCTGTGAGGAGTTATATGGAGTAGGGGCTGAGCATGGGCCCTGGCATTTCACACTTCTATAGGAGATATGCCAAGTGAGCATTCTCTGCCATCTCCATATCCCCCATAGAGTTGTACGGCTTTTAACCTCAATTATAATACATGCTTGTCAGAATACTAAATTAAAGGGGTTGGGAACCTTTTGTTTTTTTTGCAAAGCCCTTGAATTTTAGTATTCTGACAAGTGTCTGTTAGGGGTGAAAGCCATACAATTCTATGGGGGGTATGAAGATGGCAGAGGATGCCCACTTGGCTCTTAGCATATCTCCTATAGAAGTGTATGAAGCGCCAGTGCCCATGCTAAGCTCCAACTCCATGCAACTCCTCATAGCAGTCTTCCTGGGGAGGAGAGATAGGGGTCCCCCATTCTGGTACCTGGTGGGGGCTCGTCTGTTTGATATATACTTTATATACATTCTGCTGCCCCATAATGAAAATTAATTTGCAAGATAGCAACAGAGATTTCTCCTTGCATCTGTCCCACTTCATTCTTGGATCCCTCCTATTTGGTAAAGGGGATGATGTGGATTCTCTACTGTTCATATGTGCCGAAATTGCTGAGAAAAATGATGTTTTAATATTTGCATAAGAGCCTCTGGGAGCAACGGGGGTGTTGCTGTTACTACTAGAGGCTCAGCTTAGAGGACCAGGCCCTGTCAATAAAAGTGCAGAGGGCGCAGCCATTGCAGAGTCTCTAGGTGTAACCGCAACGCCCCCATTGCTCCTAGAAGCTCATTTGCATATATTAAAACATCATTTTTCTTAGCAATGCGGGCACATATGAACATGGGACCAACACAGATGCCTTCACATGTAACAGGTCAGCCATTTACATAGGTACTAAGCTGCTGACAGATGCCCTTTTAGAGATCTAAATGATGTCCACATGGCGTAATAAAGTATATGGACAGGGGGTTATCCCCTCTAAAAAAAATTTTCAGTTGCTCATATAATGTATGTCTCATAATGATTATGTAAATTTGACTGACTTACACAGTAAACCACCTCCTACGGCCTGTATCACAGTTAGGATTGGGAAGAAATAAAGCGCTGCATAGATGCTCTTAAAGCGGTCCGACTTCCCCAAGCCGCAGGCGATCTTCTTTATTAAAAGAGGTCGGAGTAGCATCATCAGCATCAAGCTGAATGCATAGTAAATGAAGACGATTGTGTACCTGAAGAGGATAGCAGTACATTAATCATACAAGCAGTAATCAGATTTACACTGCCTGGTGCTGCAGAGTGTGCACCGTGCTGACATACACAGCTATGCTATACATTAGGACTCTGACACCAGAATTGGCTCCTACATAATTCCATTCACCGTTATACCAGACTACACGTATGACGTGAAGAGGAGAGACTTACAAGGGATAGACGGCCTCTTGCGTACAGTGCACAGTGTTGACGTAGTCCGGGCTGGGGTTATACAGCATTGTATACCAGTCAGAAAGCTTTTCCACTCCACAGGAGTGAATGTGTAGATATCCAACAGGTTCATTGACGAGTAATGTTATCAGGGCGGCCACAGTGCATTCAAACAAGGCCGTGATGTGCTGGAAGAGTGCGCTGGAACTGAAGAGCAGGCACGTCAATGAAGGCATTAGAAAGTATGGACATGTCCTATAGTTATTCCATTTATACTGAATATGACCAGAAAATAACACGGCTCTTACCTCTTTTTACCAGAATACCATTCAATGAAGAACCAGTGTAATATAAGGGGAAGCATGCCCATGAATCCTAAATACAGCCAGTCATACAGCTCGGGAGACCCGATACACTGGCGGCAGATGCTGTTCGAGTCGGTCCGCTGACCTCGAAGACATGCCTGAAAGACAAAGACACATAACTCAACTACGTTCTGTCTACTTTCCGTAAAAAAGCAAGAACTTTGACAGTTTCCTGTAAGTAGTGCACTCTTTGGCCACAACTAACCTCACCTTCCCCTGCAAGTTTCTACTATCTGGTCACGAAAGTGTGACTACTCATACAAACAGGTAACTGCTGTGGCCAGTGCTTGCTGAGCAGTCGCATTTCCTGTGCCTACAGTAGGGGTCAGCAACCTCCAGCAGTCCAGCTGTTGTGCAACCACAACTCCCAGCATACTCCTTGCACTTCCACGGGAGTTCTGAGAACAGCCAAGCAAAATGTGCCCACTGGTAGTTGTATGGAATGCCGGCAGTTACTGAGCCCTGGTCTAGAGGAAACACAAAGAAGAGGCGGGAGGGGAACCTGGGGAGCGTCTCAACGTAAGCAGCAGGAGCTTAGGAAGATATATATATATTTTTTTAATCCATTATAGCCCTGTAAAAAATTTACCAGACCAACAACCCTATTTAATGGGCATCTGGCCATTAAGTCCATGGTATATCAGTATTTATAGGATAGGTGATCTCCAGCCCTTTACTGCGCATGCACTGCCATGCGACTTCAGGACCAGGAGCAAGTACGTCTACATTGCTTGGCCCTGTCAGTGAAAGTGGTGGAAGTGTGGCCTAGAAGAGAATGAGTGGAACCTCTGGGTGCAACGGCACTGCCCTCATTGTATCCAGGGGCTAATTAGCTTTATAAAAAGGCTCTCCACATTGGGGGCATGTATAGAGATTGGACCAAGAGCATTAGAATGTGGTGAGCAGTGCACGTCTCCCAAAACAGATGGATTTATACCAAGATAGCTGATGACCAATTCCGGGTGCCCTGTGGTTGACATACACAGTCTCCCAAACATACTTATATGTCCGTTTGTTGAAATTCTGGCAGAGAATGTGCCAAGGGGAGAGGGGGACCATAGGGAGGCAGAGAAAATGAGGAGAGGAGGAGGGGACCATAGGGAGGCAGAGAAAATGTGCAGAGGAGAGGAGGGGACCATAGGGAGGCAGAGAAAATGGGCCGAGGGGACCATAGGGAGGCAGAGAAAATGAGGAGAGGAGGAGGGGACCATAGGGAGGCAGAGAAAATGTGCAGAGGAGAGGAGGGGACCATAGGGAGGCAGAGAAAATGGGCCGAGGGGACCATAGGGAGGCAGAGAAAATGAGGAGAGGAGGGGACCATAGGGAGGCAGAGAAAATGTGCCAAGGGGAGGAGGGGGCCATAGGGAGGCAGAGAAAATGAGGAGAGGAGGGGACCATAGGGAGGCAGAGAAAATGGTCTGAAAGGAGGAGCGGGGCCAGATTCAGATGTAAGTGCCGGGCACAATTAGCGATAAGGGCCGCCCCTTGGCCTCTTTTCGACTTATCTGCATATGAATAAAAGACTTTTTCAGGGCTCAGATTACCAACAAACGGACATAACGGTATATTTGGGAGACTGTGTATGTCTACTACAGGGCACCAAAACAGTTGAATTTGTGAACTGACAGACTCCTTGTAAGAGCTGAATGAAATCTCTTGCCCCTTTTATGTCTGGATGGAACTATGGGTGCGATCCACACCCGGAACACTGGACGGATAGAAATGTATATGAAGTAGATATAACTCACCCCACATTCTCCAAAGGTTTCATTCGACCCATTTGAGTAAAGAACAGTTTTTCCGCAGTAAAGACCAAAGCATGTTTTTTCTGTATCCACAGCTGAAAAGTAGACACAACATTGTCAGGAATCCCTATATACCAGTGTCAGTCTGCTGCAAAAGGTATGTTACATTGTACAGGCTCCATCCTCCAGGCATAACTACCGTTTCATGCTTCCAGCTTCTATGTGGACCAAGGTGTATCTATGGTAACCGACAGCAAACCCTGTGTTGTGTGACCCTGCATACATACCATGATCTACTTTCCCCCCACTTCTTGTTACCTACTGAATATATGATAGCAAGATGTGGGGATCAGAAAGGAGAACAACAGGGTTGTTTGTAGTCTGTTACCAAGGAGACACATAGATGTGCACAGTAGCTGTAAACAGGATCAGGAAAAATCAAGGACAAAGTTGCAGTTCTTATCAGTGCTGTTCCTCATGCATTTGGACCAAAAGAAGCTGAAGGGGCATGGCGGCACCTTACAACCTAGTTATTTTGGGGTTGGGGCGTTACACTATAAATACGCAGATGTTTTTTGAAATTAGACTTACATTTTAACCAACAAATATAAGGCCCCGAGAGAAAGAAAGGGTAACTTTTACTTTGGAGTCCATTGAGTGAAGACTGGATTATTTGTCCCCTGACTGAGGAGCAAACACACTAAAGGGCTCATGAACACGAACGTGTGCCGGCCGGGCCCGTGCTGTGGACTGCATATTGCAGTCCACAATGCACGGGCACTGACCGTAGGGCCACCATATGCAGAAGCAGGACCCATTCACTTGAATGGGGTCCGCGATCCGCATCGCAAAAAAGTAGTGCATGCACGGACAGAAAACCCATGGAAGTGCTCCATAGTGCTTCCGTGGGGTTCAGTGCCTCTGTTCCGCACCGCACCTTCTGAATTGTGGACCCATTAGAGTGAGCAGCGGGTATAAGTGCAGGGCATCAGCAGAGGACTAGAGCAGAATTTTGAGGGTAAATACATAATTTTTTTCCAATCTAGAGGGGGTTTCTATACTATCTAAGACCCACTTAAATGACTTGTCCAGAATTGTCCACAGGTCGTATGCAGTATTGCGGCTCATCCCTATTCATGTCAATGAGGCTGAGCTGCAATACCAGCCACATCCTGTGGACATGGGTGGCGCTGCTTCCGAAAGAAGGCGACACTTTTTCTAATCCTGGTCAACCAGGGAGACCAGCACAGAAGTCAGATTCCATTTTTCAGAGAGGCTCAGAGAATGAAGGGTGGAATCTGACTGGTTGCTATGGGCAACCACTCCATTTTCCTATGTGGCAGAGAAGGGGGTGGGGGATATGACTGTGGGGGGGATTGTAACCAGATTACAGGGAACACTGTTCCCTGGTGTGTAGAGGAGGGGGCTGAAGGGATGTGGACGACGTGTACACTATGGACTCAGTCTGTATACTGACAGAAGGACCCACCTGGGGTCACTTACAGTCCCCTTCCCTACAAGAAGCAGAATAGTATTGACTTACCCATCAGGATCCAGGGTCGGGGAGCTCCAGCCTGCAGACATAACCAACACTTCCGGGTCTGGCTCTGCGGATGTCGTGACGTAACTCCTTGCGTCGTTTGCAGGGCTCCTGAGAAATGTGAAGGCGCGGCCGCCATCTTTGCTATGGGCAATGTTTCACTAAAACCTACCTGTTGCCGTGGTAACAGCGCACTTATTCAGTTACATTATAGTAAGATGATATTGTTTGATGTAATAAAGTCACGATATTCTATGGCACTGTTTATATACCAATTTGCCCACACCAAACATGGCCGCCGCCTGAGAAGGCGTAGTAACGTTGCCCACAGTTGAGGCTCCACTCTTGTCCTGTCATGTCGGCTCTGAAGTTTCGCTTACCCCCTAATGACGGCCCGGTGCTGTCCGTGGTGGACATGCACACGGGCGGTGAGCCCCTGCGGATAGTGCTAAGCGGGGCCCCGGTGCCGAGCGGGAGCACACTGCTGGAGAAGCGGCGCTGGGTGCGGGAGAACATGGACTGGGTGCGCAGGGTGCTGATGCTGGAGCCCCGCGGCCACCAAGACATGTACGGGGCGCTGCTGGTGCCCAGTGAGGAGGCTGAGGCGCAGCTGGGAGTCCTCTTCATGCACAATGCCGGCTACAGCACCATGTGCGGCCATGCGGTCATCGCCCTGGGACGCTTCGCCCTGGACTATGGGCTGGTGGATCCGCAGGGGCCGGAGACCCAGGTCAACATGCACTGCCCCTGCGGACTGGTGCGGGCCTATGTGTCCTACAGCGGGGGCCGCAGCGGCAGAGTGCGGTTTCACAGTGTCCCTGCCTTCACCCTGTGCACAGGTAATGGTGTGTGCGGTACCGCATTCATTCTGTAAAGTACCTGAGCATGGACCATATAGTACCTGACTGCGCCCCATCGTGCACCACGTAGTACCTGACTGTGCCCCATAGGGCACCAGTTAGTACCTGACTGCGCCCCATCGTGCACCAGGTAGTACCTGACTGCGCCCCATAGTGCACCAGGTAGTACCTGACTGCGCCCCATAGTGCACCAGGTAGTACCTGACTGCGCCCCATAGTGCACCACGTAGTACCTGACTGCGCCCCATAGTGCACCAGCTAGTACCTGACTGCGCCCCATAGTGCACCAGGTAGTACCTGACTGCGCCCCATAGTGCACCAGGTAGTACCTGACTGCGCCCCATAGTGCACCAGGTAGTACCTGACTGCGCCCCATAGTGCACCAGGTAGTACCTGACTGCGCCCCATAGTGCACCAGGTAGTACCTGACTGCGTCCCATAGTGCACCAGGTAGTACCTGACTGCGCCCCATAGTGCACCAGGTAGTACCTGACTGCGCCCCATAGTGCACCAGGTAGTAACTGACTGCGCCCCATAATGCACCATGTAGTACCAGACTGCATCCCATAGTGCACCATGTACAGGGCCGGTGCAAGGATTTTTGCCGCCCTAGGCAAAAGAAAAGTTTGTCTGTATACTATATACAGTGATAAGCAGGAGGTTGTAGTGGTGATAGATAATCAGTTCTCACCTCTCCTATGTTCTCTCCTGTCTCCTATACTATAATCAGTTCTCACCTCTCCTGTGTTCTCTCCTGTCTGTATACTATAATCAGTGATAAGCAGGGTGTTCTAGTGATGATAGATAATCAGTTCTCTCCTCTCCTGTGTTCTCTCCTGTCTGTATACTATAATCAGTGATAAGCAGGGTGTTCTAGTGATGATAGATAATCAGTTCTCTCCTCTCCTGTGTTCTCTCCTGTCTCCTATACTATAATCAGTGATAAGCAGGGTGTTCTAGAGGTGATAGATAATCAGTCCTCACCTGTCCTGTGTTTTCGCTTGTCTCTTATAGTATGTAAGTTGGGAGGGGGTGTTCTTGCACAGTGTAACACAGGCAACGCTGATTACATAACGTCAGACTTCGCAGGGACGCCCCCCCCAAACTGGTACCTTTATTGCAGACTGCTGGCAATTCATTCATAAATTCTATCAGGAATAATAGAAGGATGACACAACATGGAGTCATAAGAATAGAATCTCCAGAATTGTTATTAAAACTGACAAGTTGGCCCACTGTAATTCCATGATTTTACCGCGACTCTGGGGATGCCATGTCGAGACCTAGCAAGGAAGATAATAAAACAGTTCTTTTATGGCTCCTTTTTTATTCTTATTTTAGTACTCTCATTACTGTTTCCCTCCCTATTCCCCAATAGATCTCCCTGCTGACCTGCACTGAATGTGTATCTGTGTCGTCACGTGCATCATTGTAATCTGTGTATGTGCTCTCCTGGTGTTTTATGTATCCAGATGTCACAGTTGATGTGCCCAGCTATGGCACGGTAGTAGTGGACATTGCATATGGCGGCGCCTTCTACGCCTTTGTTAGCGCAGAGCGCTTTGGACTGGACGTTTGCTCTTCAAAGACGAGAGATCTTGTAGATGCCGCCGCTGCTGTATCAGATGCTGTAAAGGCGCAGGTAGCGGACCCCTCCCACCAGAACTGCTGCGTCCTGTCCGCTGCTGCCCATTTATGTGCCCTCTTATGACCTAATAAGACTAATGCTTCACTCTCCTATTAATTTCAGTAACCCTACCGTACGTTACTTTCCACCGTAACTGGGACCATGAACTGTCTTTCAGGTTAAAATCAGACATCCTGACAGTGAGGACCTGGCGTTCTTATATGGGACTATAATAACGGACGGGAAGGATGTGTACAGTGATGAACCCACCGCCAATATTTGCGTGTTTGCAGATTCCCAGGTACAACTACTGTCAATTACCTAACATGTACCAGAAGTAGCCAGCGCAAATCCAATGCGTGAAACGCTTGTGAATACATATTTGGTGGAATTTATACACCAGTCCTGATCAGCAGCGCAATGGAAGATGCTTCAGATTTATTAAAGCCGAGTTCATCTTCAGATTTTCACATTGTAATTTATGCGTCATGTCATAGACACAAAATGAAGCAAGTCTCACGATATTGCTAACGAAGTTTACATCCAAACCCGATTCACTCAACACTACAGCTTACCAAGCAGAGCGCCAAACGTTGTATCGTGGCTGTGCTTGGAATTTGAATAGGACTGAGCTGCACTTAGGCCATGTGACTGAGGGAAGTGACGTCACTGGCCTAGGAAGGGGCTGCTGCGCTCCTTGGAGCACTGTGCCTTCTTCAAACAGCTGATCGGCGGGGTGTCGGTTGTCAGACCTCCACCAATCTGATGCTGATCCTGAGAATAGGACATCAATATTAAACTCCCAGAAAACCCCTTTTAAGGCCTCTTAGTATATTTAGCTAATCTTCTGGGAGTCCGCGGGCCAGAAAAGCGAATCTATGCCAGCTATGAGCTTGTGTAGATTTGCAGCTGGACGTACTCCAGCTTCCAGCGTAAATTATTGTAAATGTGTTGGGTGGAGAGAGACCCCCGCAGCTAAACCCTGTAACGTAAAATTGAAATAAGTCAAACTGGCATAAATTGCATAATCCCTCCCCCTTAGCCCAACATTATCTGCAGTAGTGGATTATTTAAAGGAATTTTCAGGATTGGGTAGACATAGCTGCAGGCATCCTAAACCTGCACCAACCCTGGTATCACACCTCCGCTCCATTTACTTCAATAAGGGCTCATGCACACGGCGTTGAATGGGTCTGCAATCCGGAAGAAGTGGTGTGAAACGGAGTCACGGAAACCCCACGTAAGCAGAACCACAGAACGCTTCTGTGGGGTTTCTGTTTGTGTCTCCGCACCGCAAAAAAATAGAATATGTTCTGTTTTTCGTGGCGGTGCGGACGGATCATGGACTCCTTCAAGTTGAATGGGCATTGGGGATCGCAATCTGCGGAACGGCCGGCGCGCGTTCGTGTGCATGAGCCCTAAGGGTGAGCTATAGTACTAGAAAAACCTTAGAAGCAACCCATGAGTAGTTGTGGCACTGTTTTTTGGAAGAAATCATCTATGTTTTCTTAATCCTGGACAATGGAACAAAACACCAGGCTTGTGCTGCATTTGTTTTTAATTTTTTTTTTTTTTCAAATAAATGATCGGTTTTAGCACATGGTTTTCATGGTGTGTTTTTGCAAGCCATGCATTTTTCTACAGGAATATGGAAAAAGCCATGTTTTAAGAAAAAACTTGACACTTTCAAGGAGGGCCAAAAAAAACCCATGGGGGGAAAAAACACCGGAGAATGAGGCAAAAAAACGTTAGCCCTAACCCTGGGTTCAGACCTGAGCGTTCTAAAAACGCGCGTTTTACAGCGCGTTTTTGCAAATAGGAAACTCGCGTTCGTACGCGCGTTCTTGTGATTGACTACTGTGGTGTCAATCACAAAACGCGCGACAAACGCCTAAAAAAACCCTCAAGTACTTGTTTATGCGTCAGGCGTTTTACAGCGCGTTCAAACGCGCTGTAAAACGCTCAAGTGAGAACCAGGGCCATAGGAAAGCATTGGTTTTCATGTGTTGAGCATTTTACAGCGCGTTTGAACGCGCTGTAAAACGCTCAGGTGTGAGCTTAGGGTGAAGCATACTGCGATTTAAAAAAAACATTGAAACAAAACATGCAACTCAAGTGTAGACTTCCCTGTAACATCTGGGGCTCGCTTTTTTTTTTGCCCCAAAAAAGCCAGAAAGCATAGATGAGAACAGTGGCTGATATAGGATATACATCAGTGAATTACTGTATATGAATTGTTGCTTTTTGGCAGTGTTAACCCATTCATCATTCCTCGATCAGGTTGATCGCAGTCCGACCGGTTCTGGAGTCACAGCTCGCATTGCTTTGCAGTACCACAAAGGCTTTATACAACTGGAGCAAACCCGGACCTTCAAGAGCGGCGCCACAGGGTCCTTCTTCACTGGCAAAGCAATTAAGGTAGCTTTATAAATCTGTATACCATCCAATACTATATACAGCTGAGACTTCCGTAGTACATGTGCGGGGTGAAGAATTATCGGACTTGTTGGATTTCAGCATGTCCCATCCTTCTCCATTAACACTGCTGGCAGGTTCTGGCAGCGGCTTATTCTCCTCTCCCTGTCGAGAACACATGCATGCTCAGCCAAGAGTGTATGTGCATGGGAGGAATTCAGAAGATACGGCTGCTGACCGAACGCCTCGAGGGCTGCACAGTCACCTAAGGGCAACATGGAAGGCAAGCCTCACTGGTTCTCTGTAAGGGTAGGTTCACACTTGCTTTAAACAGATCCAGCAGGCTGTTCCAGCAGAGAACAGTCTGCTGGAGTTCACCGGATCTGGACGAGCCGGATACTGCCGTTTACTGCCGGACCCCATTGACTATAATGGGATCCGGTCACCTTCCAGCATTAGTGCTGGTTTTCGGATGGACAAGCCGAAAGCCAGCATTTCGTTGGGAAGCGGTCACCCCCCATTATGGAGGTCATTGGGGTTTTACACAACTACCATATCTTATATTCCTGCCGGGGAGATCCTGTTTTTACAGACATGGCAGTGGTGCAGCTCTCTTCCTTAGGTTTAGACTGATAACTGATGAAAGTCTCTGATCAGCGTCATAACCCGTTATAATAAGACGTGATTACAGCACATTGCCCGTCGCTGATTCATTTCTGTCCTCTCCAGGAGACGGTTTGTGGTGACCACAGAGCGGTGATTGTGGAGGTGTCCGGTCAGGCTCACTACACCGGCGCAGCAAGCTTTACTCTGGAGAGCGATGACCCCCTGAAGGACGGATTTCTACTGAAATAATCATCTGCATTACATTTCCTTTTGCCGTTGAAAGGCATCTCCTGTCACTAGACTGAGTCCTAGAGATGTCCTTTCAGGGTAAAACCTCCTGACTTGTCTGTTTTCACAAAATACTTCCATTCCTCTGTTATTCTATCTGGAAATGTAGGAATAAATTGACGGCTGGGTGTTGTTGTGGTGTGTCCCACACGGTCAGCACTGATTGGACACTGTGTACTGACGTCCCACCCTTCACAGTGGTAAAAGGGAATAGTGACATGCAGCTGTCAAGTCATTCAAACATTTTTGGTAGGAGTAACAGAGGGACAGCACACCAGTTCCAAGAAAAGACGCCCCAGCATGTGAATACAAATATTTACTAAAAACAGACATGTCAGGAGAACTCACAAATAGCATAGATTTCAATTAAAAGAGCCATACGCATCCATCCACTGACTTCTATGGGGAGAGTGTATGCTCAGAATAGCGGCCTTGGATGATGGGTAAGTGGTCCTAGAGGTAGATATGCTTTAATGTGTATTCAAATGGGTGCAATACATTTACGGACACAAGTGGGGTCGGGTAGCATTGTAGCAATCCAAGAAAGTCCTACCAAGACTTTTTATTTCTGGTTCCTGTTTTTATTTGCCCAGATCTGATCCTTTTTTTTTTTTTTACCGTCACACACACTGCTCCTGCACATGTGAATAAGTCCTTACATTACCATGTGTGCCATTTTTGTTTCAGTTTTTCCGTTCTGCATTGAAAATCTGCAGTGTAATAGTATGGGAAGTATCAAAAATCTCATCTGCATGCTGCAGAAATTTTCAGTACATAAATCCGCAGCATGTCCATTCTTTCTGCCGAATTTCATTGCATTTGGTGAAATCTGGGGCAAATCTCCATGATATTTTGGATTTTGCCAGAGATTTGTTGCAAAACCTGCATGCAAATCTGCACAGAAAATATGCATTAGAATTATTCCCCATGTACATCTGGCCTACGAGAGCTCTCAACGCAGATGCAAGCCTAGCCTAAGGACATGTGGTGTGCTGCAGGCTGGAAAATAGCTTTGCTAACATGCGTTGTACTGTTCTTTAGGGCGCATTCACATGACCATACTGTTTTGCGGTCCACAAATTGCAGATCTGCAAAACACGGATACCGGCCCGTGTGCATTTTGCAATTTGCAGACTGCACATGGCTGGCATTGTGATAGAAATGCCTATTCTTGTCCGCAATTGCGGATAAGAATAGGACATGCTCTATCTTTTTTGCGGGGCCGTGGAACGGACCTACAGATGCAGAGCGCACACTGTGCACTGTCCGCATATTTTGAGGTGCCATTGAAATGAATAAGTCCGCACCCGTTCCACAAAATTGCGGCACGGATGCGAAACCATTCATACCATCGTGTGAATGAGCCCTTAGTTGCAGGATTTCAGAGAGGCTTCTACAGCTAATCTACTGTGTGTGCACGAGGTTGTAGCTACTGATTAGACCCTCACTTTTCCGGTGAAAGTTAGGCCGGTTTCAGACGAGAGTATGTAGTCCATGAAACACAGTCCATGTGACGGCCACATTTCCCAGACCGAGCAGGGCTCGGCTGACCTGAACTTGCTGCACCATGGTGATCTATGATGCTGTGAGCTCCAGTCTGACCGTGGGTTTATTGTGCTGTAGGAAAAAAAGGACAATGCAACAGCACTCTGCAAACACAAATAAAGTACAATAATGGCATAATTATAGAAAACATTCTGGTGCTAATGCTACGCTTATTTTGCAAATTACAGACTCTTGGCAAATACATTTTGTACACAATTATTTGAGCCCGTCTGCCACACGTCAAGACGATCTCTATAAGACACCTAACACTAAATACTACCTGTTATGTGCCAAAACGGCCACCATAAAATTCAGGTAGTGCAGGTTCCACATGCATGCTGGGTCCACTCTGCTTTTTACAATTTTTGGTGCCATAATGGCCTCCATTAAATCCAGGGATGCAGGTACCAACATGCATGCTGAGCCCACTCCATACCTCTCCTGGTGCCAAATGGCTTCCAATAAATACAATGAGAGCAGGCTACAGCTTTATACTTACTCTAATTAAAATCAGCCTATGGGGCAGACAGGCTAGTCAGGGGTGCAAGACTGAATGGAGTCAGCCAAACCTCTAGCTCTAGAACAACTGCAAAAAAAGGGGGTCAGTCGGCACATCCCAATGTGCAGGTGCACGCTGCCATGGCTAGAAACAGAAAGAAAAAAGGACAATGCAACAGCACTCAGCAAACACAAATAAAGTACAATAATGCCATAATTATAAAAAACATTCTGATGCTAATGCCGCGCTTATTTTGTAAAGGAGATGCTTGGCAAATACATTTTGTACAAAATTATTTGGGCCCGTCTGCCACACGTCAAGGCGATCTCTGTAAGACGGGAACCTAACACTAAGGCCCCTTTCACACGGGCGAGTTTTCCGCGCGGGTGCAATGCGTGAGGTGGATGCATTGCACCCGCACCGAATCTGGACCCATTCATTTCTATGGGGCTGTGCACATGAGCGGTGATTTTCACGCATCACTTCTGCGTTGCGTGAAAATCGCAGCAAGCTCTATATTGTGCGTTTTTCACGCAACACACATGGAAGTGAATGGGGCTGCGGGAAAATTGCAAGCATCCGCAAGCAAGTGCGGATGCGGCACGATTTTCCCGCCTGGTTGCTAGGAGATGGGGACCCAATCTTTATTATTTTCCCTTATAACATGGTTCACCTCCTCCAATTGTTCGCGTAGGTGACGGTCTCCTGTTCTCTCTTCAACTGTGGGTAAAGGACCTGTGGTGATGTCGCTGAGCTCATCACATGGTCCATCACATGATCAATCACCTTGGTGATGGACCATGTGATGAGCTCAGTGACATCACCACAGGTCCTTTACCCACAGTTGAAGAGAGAACAGGAGACCGGCACCTACGCGAACAATTGGAGGAAGTGAGTTAATTTTTTTTAATTTTTAACATTAAATTGTCCTTTTACTTAGCATTCTGTATTAAAGAATGCTATTATTTTCCCTTCTAACCATGTTATAAAGGAAAATAATAAAATCGACATAACACCTAACCCAAACCCGAACTTCAGTGATGAAGTCCGGGTTCGGGTCTGGGTACCAAACATGCCGATTTTTCTCACGCGCGTGCAAAATGCATTAAAACAGTTTGCACTCGCGCGGAAAAATTGCACAATTTCCTGCAACGCACCCGCATCTTATCTGGGCGTTAAACTTGACGCCCGTGTGAAAGAGGCCTAAGTACTGCCTGTTATGTGCCAAAATGGCCACCATAAAATTCCCTGCACTCCCTGAATTTTATGGTGGCCTTTTTGGCACATAACAGGTACTATTTAGTGTTGGGTTCTTGTCTTATCGCCTTGACGTTTTGCAGACGGGCCCAAATAATTTTTGTACAAAATGTATTTGCCAAGAATCTGAAATTTGCAAAATAAGCGTAGCATTAGCACCAGAATGTTTTCTATAATTATGCCATTATTGTACTTTATTTGTGTTTGCAGAGTGCTGTTGCATTGTCCTTTTTTTCTTTCTGTTTCTAGCCATGGCGGCGTGCACCTGCACATTGGGATCTGCTGACTGACCCCCTTTTTTTATTGTACTGTACTCACATGATGCGGTAAGTACAGTGAGGTAGACTGTGGTCTTGTCTGACACACTCGTCTGAAACCGGCCTATGCAAATATAAGGCGTTTAATCGATTGCTATGAGCACCTCCATTCATTTTAGCAAGTGAATTTTACAATTATATATATTATATTATTCTATTATACATTTGAACCATTGGATTTTTTTATCTGTAGTAGTAGACTTTCTATCTTTGCATAGCTTCATATGTTATCTTTATTGGTATCATCTCTGTGGGGGACTATGACATGGGTAGAGTTTTTTTTTTCCATGCAGGATGTTCCCTTTAAATCACTTCTACTCCACTTTAAATTTGCACCCTTTTTGGTAAAAATCCCCCGCTGTGGCCATAAAATCAGTCCGAGGGACCACGTTTCCATTAGAACTTGAGATTTCTCGTCCTTGCATTGACCCTTAGATATTGTTAAACTCCTAGAACCTGTCAGTGCTAATCTGTATATTCTGCTGGGAAAGCAAACATGAATCCCACAATCCACATTACATTAAGGAAGCCATGGTTTAGTATATGTTGAGGGTCCTTCAAATACATGACAAAGGTGCTTCTTGGCCAGGGGGTGAGCTCTGTCAAATTGTAGGCAACCTGCATCAGTTCTCTCTGAAGAAGTAGAGACTCGATAGTAGTGCCAACCACATTGCAGGGTTTCTACTCACATACCCATAACCGCGGAGCAGTTACTACTAACACAGTGCCCATACAAATGTGCCAGCTAGAGCAAGGTGCCTATGAGTATGCCAACTGCATGATCCCTACCATACAGTATTGTAATCTCATCCATGGTCCAGGAGAAGCAGTCGGTCAGCAGCCATGTGACATTCTGTATGGTCAGATAGGTCGGGCAATTAAGTTCAGGGATTTGCAGCATTGTGCCAGGTATCCAGGACTGTCTGAGATGGCAGGAGGAGGAGTAGCCTGGGGCCACGTGGAAGAGGCCCGAGAACCACAGGCACAAAACGCTGCAGTCTCTTGTGTATTTTATATGAATGACTCCTGTATTCCATATCTTTAATAAAATCAATTTCTTGTGTAATGTGAGTCCTGCTTTACTTCTGAGCACACGCAAGAAGCCTTACCTATATAATTGAACGAACTTCTGTTTTAAGTTTGGCTTCCAAAGTTCGGGTTATTGAAGCATCCCGTTATGGATTCCTCTACCACGGACCATAACAGCATTTGGAATCCATAAGGGGATTCTTCAATGAACCCGAACCTTGGACAACACGGAGGACCTGGGGTGACGTCACCGTCATGTGATCAGTGCAGGGGGCGTGGCTCAGTACTGGATTGGATAAGAGGTCGTAGGCTACCACCTCTTATCTAATCCAGTCCTGAGCCACGCCCCCTGCACCGATCACATGACGGTGACGTCACCCCAGGTCCTCCGTGTTGTCCAAGGTTCGGGTTCTTTAAAGAATCCCCTTATAGATTCCAAATGCTGTTATGGTCCGTGGTAGCGGAATCCATAACGGGATGCTTCGATAACCCGAACCCAAACTTTGGAAGCCGAACTTAAAACAGAAGTTCGCTCAACTCTACTTACCTATTATCTTGTCCTATAGAAGGTTCCCCACCTAAGAGCCCATTTATAAGACTGTAGTTTCGATTCCCCTCTTATCCGCATTTTTTGCAGATCAGATGCGGACCCGTTCATTTCAGTGGGACTGCCAAAGATGCGGACAGCACACCGTGTGCCGTCCTCATCCATATGTCCGCTCCGTAGCAATGCATATAAAGATATATGTCCTATTCTTGTCCATTTTGTGGCCAAGGATCACATAGGGCGAAATATGCTGGATGTACACAGCACTAGAATAGGACATGTTATATTTTTTTTGCGGGGCTATGGAACGGACATACGGATGCGGATAGCGCATGGTGTGCTGTCCGAATTTTTTGCGGACCCGTTAAAATGAATGGGTCTGCATTCTATCCGCAAAAAAAATGGAACGGACACGGAAACAAAATACGTTTGTGTGCATGAGGCCTTACTCTGCAGTTTTCCTTTGAAAAAAACGCAAGTAAATCCAGTGTGTGCAGTTAGCCTTAGGCCACCTGCACACATTGCAGAATACGTGCGTTTTTTCTGCGCTGATTTCCAAGCTGGAAAACTGCAGCATAGTACAGCAACAGCATAGTGTATGAGATTACACAAATCTCATGCACACGTTGCGCATTTTTTCTGTGCGGAAATTTTATCTGCCATACGGATTTTCCAAATCTGCAGCATGCCTATTATGTTTGCAGTTTTAGCTGCTGATTTCATCCTTTTCAAATAAAGGGTGGGATCTGCTGCAAATCCGCAGCAAAAACTGCAATTAGAAACTGCGGAAATGGTGCACAAATGCACAGAAATTCGCGCACATCTTATGTGCACCCGAATCGTGTGCAGGTGAACATGCAGAAGGGTCATATGAATTTCCGTGCGTTTCTGAACCAAAAACCATAATTTCAAATAGATTTTGGTGCAGTTTTGATGCGGTTCAGCCGCAGATCTTGCCCTGACTGTGAAAAGGGTGAAATCCGCAGGGAATCTGCGCGGAAAAACCGCACGTATTTTTCAGCGTCTTGCAGAAAAAGCCGCATTTTACTTGCGGTTTTTGGTGCAGTTTTGCCGCAGGTCTCACCCTTGCACTGAAAAGAATCACACAAAGTGAATTGACACACTGGGAATTTAAAAATCCATACTGCTGGTCAATTTCCGAGCGGAATGAAAAAGCTACGTGTACATGAGGTTTGTCTAATCTCATACGCTTTGCTGGTAATGTATTGCACTGCGGTTTTTCCGTACGAGAATCCCCATTGTGTGCTGGTGACCTTAGGGTATGGCTACATTGAGCGAGTATGATGCACAGTTTACATCTCGGAGTTGCAGTTTATAGTTGCAGCAAAATACCAAATCTCATACATGCCTTGCATAGATAATCCGTGGAGAATTAATCTGCTGGGTGCATTTTAGATGTGCAGCTTGTCATTTTATGCTTTAGACTTTACTGCAGTAAAATTCGCAACAAACCCTCATGTAACGCATGCGGATTATGGGGGAAATTTACTGGTGTAAAGTAGAACTGGCTTAGTTGCCCCTAGCAACCAATCAGATTCCACCTTTCAATTTTCAGAGCTCCTTTAGAAAATGAAAGGTGGAATCTGATTGGCTGCTAGGGGCAACTAAGCCAGTTCTACTTTACACCAGTTATGATAAATCTCTCCCTATGTTCCTGAGTGTTTTGGGGGTTGACCCTGGGCAAAAGCTTAAAGGGGTTATCCGACACTAACAAATGCCCCCCCATATGCCAGGCCCCACACACTGATTCTACTCACCTGGCTCCCCACTACCTGAGTCGTTCCTAATCTCCGCACCGCCACCTCTGCTTCTCCCCGTGCGCGAATGAAAACATCCGGTGTGGTGGGGGGGAACGAGGCTCCTTAGTGTCACCCGCGATGCTAGAGAGGCTTCAACCCGTCACCGTCTGCCATTGGCTGACTGCCCCCCCCCCCCCATTCGAGGTTTTCATCCGCGCATGGGAGAAGCAGCGGCGGTAGTGTGGGGACCAGGAGTGGGGAGCCAGGTGAGTAGAATCAGTGTGTGGGCCCGGCATATGGGGGAGCATTTGTTAGTGTCGGATAACCCCTTTAAATGTCCCAAATTATGTCTCAGCTATACGATTATACAGATATCATGTATCCTGTGGTAAAACACTGAAACAAATCTACAGTGTTTATAGAAAATCCGTACATGGGTACGTGCCCCACTGGTTTCCCCATTCTTGCTGTCAAGAGCTGGGCGTTTTGTTGTTTTTTAACATGTTTTTTATGATCACTATAAAACCATGGCATTTGGATTTTTGTAAAAACCAAACATTTCTGCAATAAAACATGGTTTAAAAAAATAAAAAAAACACGTAGGGTTGAACACACAGAAATGAGCTTTGCTGTTTTTTCTCACTTATGAAACACCATTAACCACTTCAGCCCCCCTAGCTTAAACACCCTTAATGACCAGGCCACTTTTTACAATTCCGCACTACACTACTTTCACCGTTTATTGCTCCGTCATGCAACTTACCACCCAAATGAATTTTACCTCCTTTTCTTCTCACTAATAGAGCTTTCATTTGGTGGTATTTCATTGCTGCTGACATTTTTACTTTTTTGCTATTAATCAAAAATTACCGAAATTTTTGCAAAAAATGACATTTTTCACTTTCTGTTGTAAAATTTTTCAAAAAACTACATTTCTATATAAATTTTCTCTAAATTTATTGTTCTACATGTCTTTGATAAAAAAATCCAATAAGTGTATATTTATTGGTTTGGGTAAAAGTTATAGCGTTTACAAACTATGGTGCAAAAAGTGAATTTCGGCATTTTGAAGCAGCTCTGACTTTCTGAGCACCTGTCATGTTTCTTCAGGTGCTAGAATGTCAGGAAAGTATAAATACCCCCAAATTACACCATTTTAGAAAGAAGACACCCCAAAGTATTCGCGGAGGGGCTTGGTGAGTTCATGTATCATTTCATTTTTTTCACAAGTTAGCGGAAAATGACACTTTCTGAGAAAAAAAAAAAAAAAAGTTTCAATTTCTGATAACTTCTGGCAAAAAAAAAAAAATCTCAGACGGACTCACTATGCCCCTCAGTGAATACCTTGGGGTGTCTACTTTCCGAAATGGGGTCATTTGTGGGTGTGTTTACTGTTCTGGCATTTTGGGCGGGGCTAAATTGTGAGTCGCCATAAAACCTAAAGGTACTCGTTGAATTTGGGCCTCTTTATGCACCCAGGCTGCAAAAGTGTCACTCATGTGGTATCGCTGCACTCAGGAGAAGTAGGGCAATGTGTTTTGGGGTGTATTTTTACATACACCCATGTTGGGTGAGAGAAATATCTCTGTAAATTGTCAACTTTGTATAAAAATTTTTAAAAGTTGTCGTTTACAGAGATATTTTTCACACAAAGTATGGGTATATATAAAAATACACCCCAAAACACATTGCCCTACTTCTCCTGAGTACGGCGATACCACATGTGTGCCACTTTTTGCAGCCTGGGTGCGCAAAGGCCCTAAAACCAATGAGTACCTTTAGGATTTCACAGGGCATTTTTACGCATTTGGATTCCAGACTTCTTCTCACGCTTTAGGGGCCCCTAAAATGCCAGGGCAGTATAAATACCCCACATGTGACCCATTTTGGAAAGAAGACACCCTAAGGTATTCTGTGAGGGGTATGGTGAGTTCATGTAAAATTTTATTTTTGTCACAAGTTAGTGGAATATGAGACTTTGTAAAAACAAAATTAAAAAAACAAAAAACAATTTCCGCTGACTTATGCCAAAAATAAAAATTCTGTGGACTCACCATGCCCCTCACAGAATACCTACGGGTGTCTTCTTTCCAAAATGGGGTCACATGTGGGGTATTTATACTCACCTGGCATTTTAGGGGCCCCTAAAGTGTGAGAATCCAAATGCATAAAAATGGCCTCAGAAATCTTAAAGGTACTCATTGGTTTAGGGCCCCTTTGCACTCAGGCTGCAAAAGTGTCACACATGTAGTATCGCCGTACTCAGGAGAAGTAGGGCGATGTGTTTGGGGTGTATTTTTACATATACCCATGCTGCGTGTGAGAAATATCGCTGTAAACGACAACTTTTTAAATTTTTTATTCAAAGTTGTCAATTTACAGAGATATTTCTCTCACCCAGTATGGGTATATGTAAAATACACCCCAAAACACATTGCCCTACTTCTCCTGAGTACGGCGATACCACATGAGTGACACTTTTTGCAGCCAAGATGAGCAAAGGGCCCTAATTCCAATGAGTACCTTTTAGGAGGGCATTTTTACACATTTTTCTTCTCACGTTTAGGGCCCCTAAAATGCCAGGGCAGTATAAATACCTCACATGTGACCCCATTTTGAAAGAAGACACCCTAAGGTAATCCGTGAGGGGCATGGCGAGTTCATAGAAGATTTTTTTTTGGCACAAGTTAGTGGAAATTGATTTTTATTGTTTTTCTCACAAAGTCTCCCTTTCCGCTAACTTTTGACAAAAAGTTTAATTTTTCATGGACTCATTATGCCCCTCAGCGAATACCTTGAGGTGTCTTCTTTCCAAAATGAGGTCACATGTGGGGTATTTATACTGCCCTGGCATTTTAGGGGCCCTAAAGCGTGAGAAGGAAAATGCGTAAAAATGCCTTCCTAGAAGGTACTCATTGGTTTAGGCCCTTTGCGCATCTTGGCTGCAAAAGTGTCACTCATGTAGTCGCCGTACTCAGGAGAAGTAGGGCGATGTGTTTTGGGGTGTATTTTTACATATACCCATGCTGGGTGAGAGAAATATCTCTGTAAATTGACAACTTTGAATAAAAAAATTTAAAAAGTTGTCGTTTACAGAGATATTTCTCACACACAGCATGGGTATATATAAAAATACACCCTAAAACACATTGCCCTACTTCTCCTGAGTACGGCGATACCACATGAGTGACACTTTTTGCAGCCAAGATGCGCAAAGGGGCCCTAAAACCAATGAGTACCTTTAGGATTTCACAGGACATTTTTACGCATTTGGATTTTCACGCTTTAGGACCCCTAAAATGCCAGGGCAGTATAAATACCCCACATGTGACCCCATTGTGGAAAGAAGACACCCTAAGGTATTCCGTGAGGGGCATGGCGAGTTCACAGAAAAAAAATTTGGCACAAGTTAGCGGAAATGGTGTTTTTTTTTTTTTTTTTTTTTTTACAGTCTCACATTCCACTAACTTGTGACAAAAATAAAATTTTACATGAACTCCCCATACCCCTCACAGAATACCTTGGGGTGTCTTCTTTCTAAAATGGGGTCACTTGTGAGGTTTTTGTACTGCCCTGGCATTTTAGGGGTCTCCGCAATCATTACACGTATGGCCAGCATTAGGAGTTTTTGCGATTCTCCTTATATTGACCATACGGGTAATGAGAATTTTTTTCCGTTCAGCCTCTGCGCTGAAAGAAAAAAATGAACGTCACAGATTTTTCCATTCACATTGATCAATGTGGATGAAAAAATCTCTAAAAATGTGCAAAAAAAGAGGGAAAAGCTATAAAGCTGCGATCGCTAAGGGACCCTAAGGCCTCATTCAGCTGTCCGCAATTCTGTTCCGCAAAATTTTGCGGAACAGAAATGTGGATACATTCAATTCTATGGGGACAGACTTTGTCCCGCTCGGATCCGTAATTGCGGATCCGTAATTGAAGATCCGCAAAAGTATAGAACATGTCCTATTCTTGTCCGCAGTGCGGACAAGAAAAGGCATTTTCTATATAGTTCTGGCAATGTGCGGATCCGCAAAATGCGGAAAGCACATTGCTGGTGTCCGTGTTTTGCGGATCCGCGGATTTGCGGATCCGTGGATCCGCAAAACACATGCGGACATCTGAATGAGCCTTACAGGGGGTGATCAGTGACAGGGGGTGACAGGGGGTGATCAGGGGGTGACATGGGAGATCAGGGGTTAATCAGTGACAGGGGGTGGTGGGTGGGTGGGGGCGGTGGGGGGTTGTGTGGTGATTGGTGCACTTTGATATTTTTTTCTCTGGTGGTCCCAAGCAAAGGGACCACCAGAGAAGCGGGTAGCAGCAGATCAGACGCTGTTCACAGAACAACGCCTGATCTGCGATTTTTTCTGCCATATACAGCCTGCCAGCGCACGATCGGCGCTGGCAGGCTGTAGTATAACTACATGCGAGCGCGCCGATGGCGCGCATTGCGCATGTGCGGGCGCGTCCTCGCGTCTCGCGAGATGACGCGCCGATGCGTCCGATCAGAGCTACAGGGCCGCCGCCAGGACGCAATCCTGCGTGCGGCGGTCCTGTAGCGGTTAAAGGGCTTCTGTCGCCCCCCATTTAGCAATTTTCAGTAGCGGACATTAGCTATTTGCTCATGTCAGCTGAGTCCAAACATATCACTCTTACCTTTCTTGGGCGGTTACTTGCTGGTAGCCGCCGCATCCTCAGATGTAAACACGCCCCCTCTCCACTTGACTGCCCATGAAATCCCGCGTCTGCACCGTAACGTTCCTCATTCGGCACAGGCGTTCTGACGCGCGCTTGCCAGCTCCTTCCTCAGTGCGCCGATGACAGACTACACCGATGCCGGCAGTCTTCTTTTCCGGCTGTAGTCTAACATCATCGGCGCAGGCGCACTGAGATAGGTCCTTCACTCAGAATGCCTGCGCCGAATGAGGAACGTTACGGCGCAGACACAGGATTTTATGGGCAGACAGGGCCAGCGGGAGAAGGAGAGCGCTCGCTGGCCCTGTCTATCAAGTGGAGAAGGGGGCGTGTTTACAGTCTGAGGATGCAGCGGCTACCAGCAACTAACCGCCCAAGTTGCTGGTAGTGAAGAAATTAGCATAATATAAAAGTACGATTTTTACAGAAATTACAGCACAGAGAAAGGTAAGAGGGATATGCTCTCATTTGTTCCACTCCGTGTATAGTTTTGACAGCAAAAGCTTTGACATGCTGCATTTTTCTAAAGAACGGCAGGGACCCAAGAAAGGCCCCCCTAATTAACAAAAACGCCAGCAAAAACCTATGTGTGAACTGTGGTGGGTTTTTTAGTGGTAGTGGAGCCTTTTAACACTAAAAAAACGCAGTTACGCACCAGTTACGTTTTTTTTTGTGTGCGTTTTATAATGTAAAAACACCAACTTCTTATGTTAGCTAACGGTCTATGGGAAATAAAAAAAGCAGGACACACAAGTGTTTTTTTCTTCTTGTTTTTTTTATTTATTATGTGGTGTTTTTTTTTTTTTGTCTTTTTGGGGTTTGATAAATCTCCCCCTCAGGCTCCTTCACATCACCATCTCTATAGGGGAAAAACATTATAAAGAAAATGCTAGTGGTCAGACACACTGAGGTAGATTTAAGAAACTGTCCAAAAGAAAAATTGCCTTTGTTGCCCATAGCGACCAATCACGTCACAGGTTTCATTTTTCCACAGCAGAAAGCAAAACGAAAGCTGTGCTGTGATTGGTTGCTACTTGCTAAGAGCAACCAACAATTTTTTTTTTCTGGGAACAGTTTCTTAAGTTTACCTCAGAAAAGGCCACAAAAAACACCTGCAAAAAACAGACTGCAAAAACTTCAGCAAACGCCATGAAAAACCTGTGTGAACCCACCCTAAACAGTGCCTCAGGCTGGGTTTCCATGCGGTTTTTGAAGCCAAAACCAGGAGTGGATTCACACCAGAGGCGAGGTGGTGTCTGTTCTTTATACTTGGGACTGTCACTTTACAATCCACTCCTGGTTTGGGCTTCAAAAAAACTGCATCGAAAAACCTGACCGTGTAAATCCAGCCTCAATCTGCCTGGTGTGAATGGTGGAGTTTTCCTTTAAGTGAATGTGATTAGCTCTTTTCCATCATGTGCGACTAATCAGGGCAGACTGGAGTCAGTCAGACCCGGGGAGGGCTGCTAGGAGTTGGATTGCTTTATTTTTACTGAAACCTTCCTCATCGCAGAAGGCTTAGAATCTGCACAACACCTCCAGGACATCTCCAGAACAGGCTTTTGGGGTAAGTGCTTCCACTGACTGTACCTGTATGTCATTATGGCTTTTTACTGCATTGCACATGTGTACTGTGGAACCAAAGACACAAGTCTCTAAGGCTATGTTCACACATGCAGGTGTTGGTCAGGTTTTTGACGCTCTTCTTGAAGTAAAAACCAGGAGTGGATTCAAAAAGACAGAAGTTGTATCCGTCCTTTGGAGCACATTTACCAAGACTGGCTTTTTACGCCTAACTGGCAGACACTGTGTAAAACCGTCCGTGTGACTAAATATTGTCGCACCGCCGGTTAAAAAAAGGGGACTTGTGACTATTTTATGCTTAAAATAGTCACAAGTTTCTTAGTAAATGTGCCCCATTATTCTTTAATGATGTGGCTTAAAAAAAAAAAAAAAAAAAAAAACCTGAGTGTGTGAATATACTCTCAGGGTGTCTGCACATGGTGCAGATTTGTGTGCAGAAAATCTGCACTTTTTCTCACGGTTTTGGTGTGTTTTTTTGTGGAGATTTGATGCGGATTTACCACAAATCTCACCCCTTCATTAAAATTGTGAGGGTGAAATCTGCACACACCAAAAAACGCGCAACAATTGACACGCTGCAGGTTTCAAAATCCGCACAGCAGGTCGATTTCCGCACCTAAGAAAAAAAGGAAAGTGTACATTTGTCTGACTTTGCTGGTACTGTATTACACTTTTTTCTGCATGAAATGCGAGCAGAAAAAAACTGCACGTAATCTGCATTGTGTGCAGGCGGCCTTATAGCGCACTCGTTCTGCTGCAGTTGTTTATGGTCCTTTGTCCTTCCTTGACAGTTCTGTTTTATGGTGGTCTGAGATCAGACTTTTCATGATCGCGGTACACGTACAGCCTCACTAGTCACTATATAAGGGTCCATTCACACGTCCGCAAATTGCGGATCCGCAAAACACGGACTCGGCCATGTAAGCTCCGCAATTTGTGGACGGCACTATAATAGAAATGCTTTTTCATGTCTAAACCGGGAGGGTACCTGCAGCAAAATAGTGCGGTCATTGGCTGCCGCGGACGGGCATGGTTTGGCGGCACTATCTGGCCGCACCTCAGTGTAGGTCACATCCAACCACAGCTCGGCTTCCAGTTTGGAAAGATGTATAAAAACTGACAGATATCTTACTTGTGTGTAAATCTGCGCCTGCGCCATACTTCCCAGCTGCTGCTGTCTGTTTTGCTGGTTTCCTTTAGGTTCAATAATTATTTGGGTTTCAGCACGCGGCAAGATTGGCGCAAGTGGGACAGGATATATGCACACGGCAGTGTAGTTTATGGATTTTTGCTGCATTTTCGCACCAAATCTTCACCCAAATTTGCATGTCTTGGGTTTCATGCACATGGCCAGTGCTGTTTTCTGGGCCTGCAAATTTCGGATACTGGCCGTGTGCATTCCGCCCTCATGGTATTTTTACAGATGCCACGGAATGGACAAACGGATGCGGACAGTACACGGTGTGCTGCCCACATCTTTTGTGGCCCTATTAAAGTGAATCAGTACACAAAAAATGCAGATTTGGGGGGAAAAAAAAAACACGGTCATGTGCATGAGCGCTTGCATGCAGATTTCCCAGGATCTCAGCCTTTGCAATGAAATCTGCAGAGAATGATATGCTGTGGATTCCAAAATCAGATTTTGTGCATTGAAAGCCTCTTCTGCTGAGCTGGTAATGTATTACACTGCATAGTTGGAGCTCGAAAACCCGCGCGTAATACGTGTGAACGTAGCCTCAGAAATCTTGGTGCGATCCAAACAGCGCGGCTGCGATTAGATTAGAGGCTATTGAAGGCAGCTGCGGCTCGTCTGACCGAAGTAGTACGCGACCACAACATGGCCACGTTGCAACCTCGCTATGTGGTTGTTTGTCAGACCGGGTGTATATTTGCAAGGCTCTTCTCTACGTGTGTGACTCATTCTGTCTAGGGGTATATTCACACAGAAATTTCTCTATGTGAAAATCGGTTGCATTCATCTGAATGGAGTTTGTAGGTCCTCCCTGTGTTTGCGTGGGTTTCCTTCCACACTCCAAAGGCATAGTGATGGGGAACTTAGATTGTGAGCCCCATTAGGGACAGCTTGATGCTAATGTCTGTAAAGCGCTGCGGAATATGGTAGCGCCATATGAGTGAGTAAAATAAATGGGGTAGTTCAGCCTTGGGCCTCATGTACACGAACGTATGTATCTTGCGGTCTGCAAAAAATACAGCTGACGTCCGTATGCATTCCGTATTTTGCTGGAAATGAATGGTTCCGCATACAGTTCACAAAAATTGACGGAACGGACGCGAAAAGAAAATACGTTCGTGTGCATGAGCCCTTACAGCTCCGAGATGACATAACACAAGTTCTATGGCAGATTTATCACAAAGATGGCGCGCAGAATCCTTAGATAACGATCACAGCCATCATCTGGGAAATAGTCCGCAGGTGTCTGATGTGACCTTGTCGGCGGTGTAAAGTTGTGCTGGTGTAAGTGTACGACCACGTGGTGCGCCCATTAGTAACGCAGACTGACTGAACAGTGCCCTCCTAATGAGTTTAAAGAGGTGTTCTCATCTTGGACATTGGGGGCATGGGGCTAATATATGCCCCAAATGTCTGATAGGTGCGGGTCCCACCCCTGTACTTAGAACGTAGCCCGTGAAGTGCTGGAGGACACACCACATATGTGTGCCTGCCCTCCATGAGAGTGCCGATAATAGCCGAGTGCTATTCAGCCCCATAGAAGTAAATGGAGCAGTGGGCACTCTTGCACGGTGCGCTTCCCGTTCATTCCTATGGGAGCGCCAAAAATAGCCGATATAGCTATTTTTGGAAGTCCCATTAAAGTAAATGGGTAGTGCACTGCACAAGCGGCCACCGCTCCATTCGCTTCTATGGAGCTAACGGAAATAGATGAGTTATCCCTATGGTGTGTAAAATACAATGAGAAAGTCTGAGGCAAAAAGTGATTTACCTGCATTTTTTTACCTCAGAAATGGGTGAGGATTTCACCTTCTCCATTACAACAAGAGAAATCCATGGTGGAGATCCACAGCATAAGGCCTCATGCACACGACCGTATGTGTTTTGCAGTCCATTGTAATATTGCATATTTTTGTCTGAAAAACGGACAAGAATAGGACATGCTCTATTTTTTTTGCGGGGCTACGGAACAGACAGTACACGGTGTGCTGTCAGCATTTTCTGCGGACCCATCGAAATGAATGGGTCCGCATCCTATCCGCAAAAAAACCTGAAACGGACACAGAAACAGAATACTTTTGTGTGCATATAGCCTTAATAAAATATATACTGCGGACTTTAAATACCCTAAGGCCTCATGCACACGACAGTATATTTTTGCGGTCCGCAAAACGGGATTCCATTATTCCATGTCCGTTTTTGCTTCCGTTGTGTTTCCGTGTGTCTTTTTTTTTTTGCGGACATGACCCAAAAGATATTACCAAAAGACAGGCTGACAATTTGCCAAATGACTGCCAAGGGATCCGCAAAAAAATGCGGACTCGGAACGCGGATGACACACTGATGGCCATCCGCATTTTTTTGACGGTCCCATTGACTTGAATTTTTTCGCGGACAAGAATAGGACAGGTTATATTTTTTTTGACGGACTGGAATCTTGGACCATGGACAGGGAGGACAAACAGTGCATTTGCCGGGTTTTCCACGGACCCATTGAAAACGCAACGGACACGGAATCAAACAACGGTCGTGTGCATGAGGCCTAAGTCTGCAAGTCCACAACATATGAACTTGGCTTTACTGTTCACGTGCAGAGAAGCTCAGCGGTGGTCACGGTACATCTCTCCTAGCATGTGTTCAGATGGTGCTGTTAAAATCGCTTTGGGAAAAAAACCGCATGTGATTTTGCTGTCATTTTTGGTGTAGTTGTGGTATTTACCCACCTCTGAGATCCACACCTATCCTTAGAATGAAGCCTGCAAAGTGCAGGAAGGCGCGCCGTGCATGCGCAGCCGCCCTCCATTCATTTCTATGGAACTGCCAAAAATAGCTAAGCGGCGCACTTGTCTATTTCCATGAGCCCCATAGAAGTGAATGGAGTGGTGGCCTCGCTTGCACAGTGCACTTCCCATTCATTTCAGTGGGATTTCTGAAAATAGCGACGCGTGCCAGTCCCATAGAAATGAATAGACGGTGGCTGCGCATGCGCCCTTCTGCACTTTGCGGCCTCTGTTCTAAGGATAGGTGCGGGTCCCATAGGTGGGACCTGCACTGATCAGACATTGGGAGCATATCCTAGCGATACACCCCCAATGTCCAAGATGGGAGCACTTTGTAGGCCGCTGGGGTGCCGCACCCAGTTTTCCAGTACACGTGTCAAACAATCCCAGGCAGTAAAAAACTTAAAGCGTAATTACTAAAATTTCTGACGAATTTACATTCTTAGGGTACATTCACAGGACTGTATGTGTTTTGCAGTCCGCAAAACACCGATACTGGCTGTTTACGTTCCGCAATTTGCCAGCCCTATGATAGAAATGCCTATTGCATTAGAAGATGGGGATTAGGGATGAGCGAATTTCAAATTTTAAAGTTCGTGTTGTGGTATAATCTGAATTGCGTTATGTATTTCGTTACCACGGACCATAAGGCAATTCTATGACGGAATGCCTTTAGAGGCATTCCTTTATTGATTCCGTCATAATAGAAGTCTATGGGCTGCATAACGGATCCGTCCCGTTTCCGTTATGCAGGGGAGTCCTCTCTTGCATAACGGAAACTGGACGGATCCGTTATGCAGCCCATTGACTTCTATTATGATGGAGGCATTCCGTTATGCATTCCGTCATTCAATTGCGTTATGATCCGTGGTAACGGAATCCATAACGCAACACAACCGAACTCGAATTTCAAAATATAAAATTCGCTCATCCCTAATGCCTCATTAACACATCTGTATTTCCCGGACGTGTGTGTACGTGTTCTCCGTGGACAGCACACGTCTTTATTGTTGCCGGAGATGCCCGCCGGATCCATCACAACGCAACACACCTGAAAGCATTTGAAGACTGATCAGTCTTCAAAATGGTTTCAGTGTTACCATGGCAACCAGGACGCTACTAAAGTCCCGGCTGCCATGGAAAAGTAGTGGGGAGCCAGTGGAGCAGATACTTACCATCCGTGCGGCTCCCGGGGCGCTCCACAATGACGTCACAGCGCCCCTATGTGGCATGGATCATGTGCTATGGTTACCATTCAGAAAGCTAAACGTCGGATCTGGCGATGCGCCAAAACAACGTTTAGCTTAAAGTCGGATCTGGATTAATGCTTTTCAATGGGCATTCATTTCGAATCCGTCCTTGTGGCATGCCTTCAGTTTTTTTGGCCGGAGGAAATCCGCAGCATGCTGCGGATTTTTCAACGGCAAAAAACGTTCACATACTGAACGGAAGACGTCCTGATGCATCCTGAACGGATTTCTCTCCATTCAGAATGCATTAGGATAATCCTGATCAGTATTCATCCGGCATAGAGCCCCGAGGACGGAACTCTAGGACGGAAAGGAAAAACACAGATGTGAAAGAGGCCTAAAACACACATAAAAAAAGTATACAAATTTATGCAATTTTGTGGTTCTTTATTTTTTTTGACATATGTGTTTAACAGATGTGCATATGTCCTACCATCTCTCATTGACTGCAATGGGTAAACACTTTTTTAAAAATTTGTGTTTTTTTTTTTTGTATATTTTTCCCTATGTATTTTTTTTCTAACTGTTTAAAAAAGGTTTCTAGACAAAACATTTGGCATATTTTACATACAACGTCCACTGTACTATTGCTAAAAATAAAATATATTTTTATATTTTATTTTTCATTAACGAAAAAGGGGAAGTGTGTGTCTATAGAGTCTGCTATACTATTGCTAATACTAGTAACTATAGCTATAACTTTTTAAAAAATTTTTATTTTATTTATTTTGACTTATTTTATTTATTTTTAATGAAAGAAAAGCGAATTATCTTCTTCCTGCCACAGTCAGGGCAGCAAGAGGTTACTTCACAGCTTATAGGCTCAGTTACACTGTGACCCTGGGAACACACCTAAGCGTTTTTCAGCGCGTTCAAACGCGCTGAAAAACGCACAACAAGTAAAAACCCATGTATTCCAATGGACATGGTTCACACTTGAGTGTTTTACAGCGCGTTTGAGCAGCGCTGAAAACGCATAACGCATAACGCTGTGCATGAGCTTCTTTGGGCGTTTGCCCAAGCGTTTGCACCCATTGAAAAGCATGGGAACGCGCATATAAGAAAATATGCGTGTTTTCCGCTTCAAAAACGCGCATATGATCGCGCGTTTTTGTAGTAAAACCCAGCAGAAAGGCAGAATCTCCACCCACCTTTGCTGGGTGGGGATTCTTTTTTTCTGCAAACTGTAAGCTGTCAATCAAAAAACGCTCCAAATACGCGCGTTGCAAAAATACAAAAACGCCTTAAAAAACGCTCGTTTTCCGCGGAAAAAACGCTCAAAAAAATGCCTGATCCAAAAACGCCTAGGTGTGTTCCCAGCCTGAAGGTTCCTTGTACCAGGGTGCTACAAGGATCCCATGCAGCGAGACCACTTCTGCTGGTTTAGGCACTTCTGACTGTGACCGCAGCGGTCTAACTACAGTGCGGTCACAGCGATCTGCAGCGCCACGGGGTGGGGGTGGGGATCACAATGTAACCTGATGCTTTGATATGTTGGGTCACAGTTAAGAGTCTACTGTCAGGATGTATAAAGTAGTGCAGCGGTGGGCAAGGGGTTGAAAAAAAAAAAAGTGTACAGGAAAGTAAACAGTGACAAGCTACGTTAGCCCAATTATAGTCCATGGGTACGTCAAGCGTTACAATACGTTTTTACTGTTTACAAATGTATACGCCTGATGTACAGCAAAAATGTGAACAGTCCCTTAGACAAAAGTAACTAACCTTGTGCCACATTTATCATCCAGCCTTCGTCTCAGTGTCTAAGTTTACACCATCTACATGCTTAGTAAATCTGCCCCAATGTCTGTTAGGCGAATCATGGGAACTGTAGTTATTTACAATATTAAAGGGGTAGTGCCTCACTATATCCACAGCTGCATACATTTGTATACTTTTTTATTTTCTACTTACCTCACTATATCCATAGCCGCCCCTCTGTCCAGGCTTCTACTTGCCTCACTATATCCACAGCCGCCCCTCTGTCCAGGCTTCTACTTACCTCACTTTATCCACAGCCGCCCCTCTGTCCAGGCTTCTACTTACCGCACTGTATCCACAACTGCCCCTCTGTCCAGGATTTTACTTACCTCACCATATCCACAGCCGCCCCTCTGTCCAGGCTTCTTCTTACCTCACTGTATTCATAGCTGCCCCTCTGTCCAGGCTTCTACTTACCTCACTGTATTCATAGCTGCCCCTCTGTCCAGGCTTCTACTTGCCTCACTGTATTCATAGCTGCCCCTCTGTCCAGGCTTCTACTTACCTCACTGTATCCACAACCGCCCCTCAGTCCTGGCTTCTACTTACCTCACTATATCAACAGCTGCCCCTCTGTCCAGGCTTCTACTTACCTCACTGTATTCACAGCTGCCCCTCTATCCAGGCTTCTACTTACCTCACTATATCCACAGCCGCCCCTCTGTCCAGGATTTTACTTACCTCACCATATCCACAGCCGCCCCTCTGTCCAGGCTTCTACTTACCCCACCATATCCACAGCCGCCCCTCTGTCCAGGCTTCTATTTACCTCACTATATCCACAACTGCCCCTCTGTCCAGGCTTCTACTTACCTCACTATATCCACATTCACCCCTCTGTCCAGGCTTCTACTTACCTTGCTATACCCACAGTTAACCCTCTGTCCAGGCTTCTACTTACCTCACTGTATTCATAGCTGCCCCTCTGTCCTGGCTTCTACATATCTCACTGTATTCATAGCTGCCCCTCTGTCCAGGCTTCTACTTACCTCACTGTATTCATAGCTGCCCCTCTGTCTAGGCTTCTACTTGCCTCACTGTATCCACAGCTGCCCCTCTGTCCAGGATTTTACTTACCTCACCATATCCACAGCCGCCCCTCTGTCCAGGCTTCTACTTGCCTCACCATATCCACAGCCGCCCTCTGTTCAGGCTTCTACTTACCCCACCATATCCACAGCCGCCCCTCTGTCCAGGCTTCTACTTACCTCACTGTATTCATAGCTGCTCCTCTGTCCAGGCTTCTACTTGCCTCACTGTATTCATAGGTGCCCCTCTGTCCAGGCTTCTTCTTGCCTCACTGTATTCATAGCTGCCCCTCTGTCCAGGCTTCTTACTTGCCTCACTATATCCACAGCCGCCCCTATGTCCAGGCTTCTACTCACCTCTTCATAAAACAAATCATGTTAATCTGACAACTTCTGTAAACCCATGATGGCTATTACTTATAATATTATTAACAGTCACATACTCCTGTATATAGTACAACAGTATATAGTTAAACTTACTGGTCTATAATTACCTGTGGAGGATCTAGAGCCCTTTTTGAATGTGGGCACCACATTTGCCTTGATGCAGTCACTTGGAACTATACCAGTGCCATCTCTCAAAATTATGAAGTGGGGCACAGCAATGGCTGAAATGAGCTCATTATATACTCTTGGGTGTAATCCATCTGGACCCGGAGCCTTGTTCATATTTACCTCATTCACGTTAGCATAGATGATCCAGAATTATTATATGAGGGACGCAAGTAGTTACTAAGGCTTCTTTCACCCTAGTGTTAGGCTTGTCCGGCAGGCTGTTCTGGCAGGGGAACAGCCTGCCGGATCCGTACTAGCTCTGGCACATGTGTGCTGCTGGAAATCTGGCCCCATTCACTATAATGGGGACGGTCGGGAGATGCAGCTGCAGCACGGCAAACATGCCGAGAGGCAGATGGACAAATACCGCAGCATGCTCCGTGAATGGAGCCGGGCGGACTTCTGGCAGCGCACGTGTGCAAACGTTAGTACGGATCCGGCAGGCTGTTCCCCTGCCAGAACAGCTTGCTGGACAAGTTACAATTTTTGGTGCAAGCCTCATTTGCAACTTCTGGCCACTTTCCTCTGCTTTTGACAACTTTACGGAAAGTGGGTGTGACTTGGAGGGGGCGTGGCATCCCGCGGCCTGACAGATTTACAGAAAACTCATGTAAAGGGTAAAAAAAATATAAGCGACAAAGCTATCCGTCTCACAGTCAGTATTTTGTATCAGTATTTGTAAGCCAAAATCAGGAGCCAGGCTAAACTGGTGGATGGACGCGCTGTGTGGACATGGCCTCTCCTCCCCGTCCTGCTAGGCTTGATTGACAGGTCTCTCCCGATGCATCTGCACCTGACACTTGGTGAAGACCTCGTGCACCCCATACTTGGTCTATGTTTTGGGGACGCGTATTTTTAGATGCTGGTGAACTTTCCCTGAGTGATTGGGTCGCTTCTTTGATAAATTAGCTAGTCATATGACGCCCACTTCATGCAGGAGTGTGAGTGATGCCAGGTGCCGATCGTATGGGTAACCTAAGGGCCAGTTCATACAGAGTATTTTGGTGCGTTTCCACCTCAAAATTGGCTAAAAAAAAGCGCCTCTGTATACAGCTCTATCAGGGTGAATAGGATCTCACACTCTCCCTGCTGCCCTGTGCTTTGTGCACACAGCAGCAGGGAGCGGACCATAGCAGCCAGGACTTCAGTAGCGTCCCGGGTTGCCATGGTAACCGATCGGAGCCCCAGCATTACACTGCTGGGGCTCCGATCACTGCCACTGCCACCAATGAGGAGGAGGTGAGGGGACCCTGTGGCCACTGCCACCAATGCTTTTAATAATGCGGGGAGGGAGGAATGGGGGAGCGCACTGGCTACCAATGTATTTAATAATGGGGAAAGGGGGGGACATTGGCCAATGTCTTTAATACTGGGAGACGCACTGGCCATCAATGAGGAGGACTTTACTATACAGATGCAGGCAGAAGAAGTCATGCGGCACCTGCCTATGACCAGGCTGCGATCGCGGCAGTTAACCCCTCAGGTGTGGCACCCGAGGGGTTAACTGCTGCGGATCGCAGCGCTCGGTCACAGGCAGGTGCCGGCAATGAGCTTCTTCTGCCTGCATCTGTATAGTAAAAGACACTCCTCATTGGTGGCCAGTGACCCCGCCTCCTCTGCTCCTCTCGCTCTATTGGTGGAAGCAGCACAGGGGGCGGGAGAGACTGCCTCCTTCTCCCCGTGCTGCCGAGGAGAACATGGCCGTGCTGAGAGCAGCGCAGCCACCTTCTCTGATACTGGGCTGTGCAGTAGCGCAACCCAGTATCGATAAAATACTAATCCTGGTATTGAGCTCGATACCAGAGAAAAGTATCAATTGGACTGTATCGAAACAACCCTACTGAGGACTGGCACAGATGCAACAGAACCTGGTGGTTGCTAAGACAAGTGTCTGGTACAAACTATGCCACAGGTACCCATGAGGGCGGATTGAATATAGACCCTACAGGGAAAAAACCTGGTGGGCTGATGCCTAGGGGGCCGACCAAGCCCTCCTCACAGCCTCCGGCTGGGTACATAATAATGATCTGATGCTCTCATCAGGTACTTATGCACATGGCCAACAGCCACAGGTGCCCGCCTGAATTCAAGTCCTCAGGACAGTGATACAGTTGAATACTGAAGAGAGGGTGGTGGTATTTTGTGCTGCAATGTGGTATTTGGTTCTGCTGGGGCGGTATTTTGTGGTGCACTCCAGTATTGCAGGCCTCGCCAACTTGTATTACCCCACCTTCTTTCAGTTTCCCCCCCAGGGACACTTTAAAGGGGTATTCCTATCTTGGACATAGGGGTCATATAGCTAGGATATGCCCCCAAGGTCTGATATACTTTGAATGGAACCCGCATCCCGGAGGGTGCACTGTGTATGCGCGTCCGCCCCCCTTCCATTCCTATGGGTGCACCGAAAATAGCCAGCACTGGCAAGACTAGTTCCTTAGGCTCCGCAGAAGTAAATGGAGGGTACACTTGTGCGGTGCGCGCGCTTCCCTTCCATTTCAATGGGACTTCCGAAAATAGACACGCTCAGCAGTCCTATAGGAATGAATGGAGGGCGACTGCGCATACACAGCGCAACATCCAGCACTTTGTGGGCTCTTTTCTAATGATAGGCGTGGGACCCCAACCTATCAGACACTGGGGGCATCCACTACTATGTCCACAGCAGGCTCAGACTGGCCCACCAGGGAGGCGGGGGATTCCTTGGTGGGCCCCCAGTCTCCTGCGCCCGGAGATGAGACGGACGAGTAATTATTTCTCTTCTTTCTCAGGAGAGATCATTATTGTAGCCACTAGGTGGCAGTATCGCGCAGTGATGCAGCCTCCCACTGCTATAAATTGTACAGGAGGCCCTGCAGTATCGGGCTGCTGGCAGTGAAGGAGGAGAGAACATGTCTGGCCATCCTCCTGCTGTCAGAAAACTGGCTGCAGGAGAGAAGGACTCCTCTGCTGGGCTGATTTCTCAGGTGTGTGACAGTAATGAGCTGTAGGAGACTGTAAGGGGGAAATAGGGGATTTGTTTATAGCAGACACAGATCTGTGTATGTGTGCTGCTCTCTGCAGAATTTATGTAGTGGGGTCCGATTCTGCACCCCCACCCTAATGATCGCAGGAACGGGTCCTGTTCCACCTTTTTGATGGTGGGGCTCCTTCTCCCTGGCTAAGAGCGCTCGCTGCCAGGGAGAAGAGACACCGCCCACCAGAACTAAAAGAAACCTCCTACTATAACCAAATCGCCTCATTAGCATAAGAGGCGCAGAAGATACCGGGAGCGCAGCGGGCGAACAGTGTGCGGACATCAGCGGCAGCAGCCCAGTAAAATGTTATAAGTACCCCAACAATATTTTTTTGCTGACAGGTCCTCTTTAAAGGGTTTGTCTCACTTCAGTAAATGGCATTTATCATGCAGTTAACACAAGGCACTTACTAATGTATCGTGATTCTCCATATTGTCACCTTTCCATCACATTATACACAGCACGTATCCGTGGTTTTGACCACTCTGTAATCTAGCAGCAGTGGCCGTGCTTACACACTATAGGGAAAGGCTGGAAGTGCGCATAGGCCAACACCTTTACCTATAGTGTGCAAGCACGGCCACCGCTGCTGGATTACAGAGTGGTCAATAACCTCGGATACGTGCTGTGTATAATGTGATGGAAAGGAGGCAATATGGAGAATCACAATACATCTGCTGAAGTGAGAAACCCCTTTAAGTGCGCTATACTAATAGGGTTAGGCATAATGTCTTGTGTGTGCATTGCGTGTTTCCTATGTGTGATTGGTGTGTGCTATGTATGATCTATGTATCAGTGGTGTATGTGCAGCATGTGAGCCATGTATAAGTGTCTTGTGTCCCACGTCTGTCCAGTGAGTGATTGGTGAGCGCTGCATGTGTCTTGTTTCTGACTGACTAAGGCCTCATACACACGGCTGTTGTTTTAGTCCGTGTCCGAGCCACGTATTTTGCGGCTCGGGCGCGGACCCATTCACTTCAATGGGGCCGCAAAAGATGTGGACAGCACTCCGTGTACTGTCCGCATCCATTGCTCCGTTCCATGGCCCCGCAAAAAAGATAGCTCATGGCCTATTCTTGTCCGTTTTGCGGACAAGAATAGGCATTTCTATAATGGGGCGCATTCCGTTCTGCAAATTGCGGAGGGCACACGGAGCGGCTTCCATGTTTTGCGGATCCGCAAAACACACACGGTCGTGTGCATGAGGCCTAAGGCTACTTTCACACTGGCGTTTTGGTTTCCGTTTGTGAGATCCGTTCAGGGCTCTCACAAGCGGTCCAAAACGGATCAGTTTTGCCCTAATGCATTCTGAATGGAAGAAGATCCGCTCAGAATGCATCAGTTTGCCTCCGATCCGCCTCCATTCCGCTTTGGAGGCGAACGCTTGCAGCGTTTTGGTGTCTGTCTGATGAAACTGAGCCAAATGGATCGATCCGTCCTGACTTACAATGTAAGTCAATGGTACCAAATCCGTTTTCACTGACACAATCGAAAACTGATCCGTCCTCCATTGACTTTCAATGGTGTTCAAGACGGATCAGTTTTTGCTATGTTAAGGATAATACAAACGGATCCATTCTGAACAGATGCATGCGGTTGTATTATCTGAACAGATCCGTCCACACAAAACGTGAGTGTGAATGTAGCCTTCAGTGCAGGATATCCATCTATGTGTACATTCTGCCACATGTATGTCGGTGCACTTTGCTGTGACTGTCTGCCATCGTACTTCATCTTTAATATTTCTGTCATCACTGTAATTTCTTTTTTTTTATATTATAACTTTTTATTAAAGTTTCAACAGAGTTCTGTACAAAAATACAAAGTGTACAATAGTTCGCATTTGCTTACAATATTATCTCCATACAATGCCTAAGTGAGGCTGTTTGATCAAGTCCACATTTATGGTACCTAAAGCGTTCGTGCTTTCCTTTTTTATGAGTGACACGACGCTAGAGACAATAACATGTACATTTCCAATACCTTTGGGCCACAAGGAACCCTCATAGTGTACAGACCACCGGAAGGTGAGTAGTATGAAACATGAAGGAAATTATAAATAACAATAAACTAAAATACTAAACAAGGTTCGTCAGGTTAACAGGCAAAATGTTACATCAGTTGGTTCGTTGGCATGTTACAGTGAGTTGTTATTAGGTAAAGCATACCGCCACCCGACCAAGCATCACCCTCAGATATTCATATTCTGTCCCCATTAAGAGCTTTGAAGCTGGGCATAAGGCCTGTGTTTATATGTTCCCGACGGGGCTAAGAAATGAGTTCGGGGTGTAATTCCTCCCAACTTTTCCAACCCTTTTTATCACTGTAATTTCTCATCACCACAACCATTGGATGTTTTGCAGTCTGCAAATTGTGGATCCAGAAAACCTGGATACCGTGCGTGCGCGGAACAGAAGATCCGGCCTCTAACAGAACCGTCCTATCCGTGTCTGTAATGTGGACAGTTACCGCACATGTTCTATCATTTTGGAGAACGGACATACGGACATAGAATGCACACAGTCTTTTTTTTTTTTTTTTTTTTGTGGCCCCACTAAAGTGAACGGTAGGGACATGGGGGGGAAAAAAAAAAAAAGTTGTTGTGCAGGAGCCCTAAGGTGGGCCCCCAGTATCGGTTACACTGGCGGGCTCTAAGTACTCCAGTCCGACACTGGGCCACAGTTTTAGTAAACGTGCCCCTGCTGCTTTCCTCTGCCCTTATATCACCACTGGCCATAGGTACCAGCTCTTGCTCCCTCTTCAATCCCAGCCGGCAGCTGCAGGGTTAACTCCCCCTTTCCATCTCTGTGCGTAAAAGAACCAAAGCAGAGATTCTGTTTCCCTGGCAACCTGCGTGACGTCACGGGCGCTATAGAACCCTGGACCCGGGCGAGAACTCCGGCAGCATCCCGGGGAACACAGCGGCCTCAGCAGTCCCTGCCGCGACCCCCGGAACCTCGGGCGGCCTGAGGGATGCCTCCGCCCAGCCCCGCCGCGACCCATGGAGCTACCTCTGGCTCTGCTAAACAACCTGACGACGGCTCCGGGGGCCAGGACAACACCGGCAGCAGCCGAGCTCAGCACCGCGGGCACTAACCGCAGCTCCGGCGGGCAGGAGGCCGGGGGGAGCCCGCTGCTGCACGGGGTGGCTGTGGCCTGCCAGGCGCTGCTGCTGCTCGCCATCTTCCTGCTCTCCTGCCTGGGCAACTGCGCCGTGATCCTGGTGATCAGCAAGCACCGGCAGCTCCGCACCGTCACCAACGCCTTCATCCTGTCCCTGTCCCTGTCCGACTTCCTGAGCGCGCTGCTCTGCCTGCCCTTCTCCTTCGTGCTGCTCTTCTCCCGCGGAGGCGCCTGGCTCTTCGGGGATCGCTTCTGCTTCGCCAACGGCTTCTTCAACTCCTGCTTTGGGATCGTGTCCACCCTGACCATGACCCTCATCTCCCTGGACCGCTACTACGCCATCGTGCGGCAGCCGCAGAAAGAGATCGGGCGCACCCGCGCGGTGCAGCTGCTGGCCGCCGCCTGGCTCACCGCCCTGGGCTTCTCCTTCCCTTGGTACCTGCTGGCCAAGGAGCAATGGGTGGTCCACAAGAAGGGCTACTACCACTGCATGTACGTGTTCCACTCTGCTGGCTCCAGGCTGGGGGCGGCCTACAGCATCTCCCTCATCGTCCTGTGTTACCTCCTGCCCTTCGGACTCATGTGTTTCTGCCACTACAACATCTGTAAGGCGGTGAGGCTGTCGGAGATTCGCGTCCGCCCGGTGACCACCTACGCCCACCTGCTTCGTTTCTACAGCGAGATGAGAACGGCCACCACGGTGCTCATCATGATCGTCTTCATCATCTGCTGCTGGGGGCCCTATTGCGTCATGGGCTTGGTGGCGGCCGCCGGGGACTATCCGTTCACGCCGCTCATGGACACTGTGGCCATATGGATGGCCTGGGCCAACGGGGCCATCAACCCGCTGATCTATGCCATTCGCAACCCTAACATCTCCATGCTGCTGGGTCGAAATCGGGAAGAGGGCTATAGGACTAGGAACATTGCGGCCTATCTGCGCACGCAGGGTCAGAGCAGAGAGGTCAGAGGGCGAGCTGACCCCATCCATGATCGATACAGTAATCGGCATGGACAGGGCAGTAGGGTCTCTTCCTCCAGTCCAGCTAACGGTGGCGATCTGGCTATGTGGGCCTGTAAGAACCCGACCGTTCTCTTCTGTCGGGATGGACAAGCCGACACCATGACAGAACCAACTGGCATCAAATCTGAGACTGCCGATACCAGCCTATGATCGACTGGCTATTAGTGTCTACTAGTTGGGCGGTGAACTCTGTGATATTAACCAGTATTGGGGCAAATAATTTAGAACCCGAATTGCCAAAATGTCGCTGTCCAGGACCCACTTTACCGGTGGTAGTGTCTGGAGTAATATTGAGGGGTTTACTTATCTTTCAGACCTAATTCAGAATTGGTGACCATGACCGGGAAGCTGATGTTAGTCCACAGGACCAATATACTCAGCTATGATCCAAACTGTGTCTAACTTGTATCTCATAGGGTTTTCTTTGATTGCCTTATGAAAGTGCCATAAATGTCTCAGCCTGGGGTCCATCCTGTAGACCCCAAGAGCAGGGGTTCCTGCTCCATTCCCTGCTGGTGAAATGGTTGTACATTAGGGGTGATCTGATCTCTGGTATCTTCACCAGGACCTTGGACGACTGTTATCTCCCTTTCTTCTCTGTTAGTAAGCAAAGTACCACATGGTGGGGATTGAAGGGGCCTTGAAAAATTAAGAAAATGATATATGGCTGCCAGGTTTTAGGCCTCATTCACATCTCCGTCAACCAGATCAAGCTGCATGCAACAGTTTTTGTCTGATCAAAACACAGTATTTATGCCAGAAAATGGCCGGATGATCGCCAGACCTCATTAGTCCATGTGGATTCGGCGGTGAACTAGAGAATCCAGCAATGCCAGATCCGGTCAAATCCGGCAGGATGTTCTCTGCCGGAACAGCTTGATGGAGATGTGAAGGAGGCTTTACTAGACTGTTCATCTTGCCAGCTTCCGCCATCTATCTCATTGGCTTTACTCCGTTTCTCTGGCAACTGCAATGGAAAATGGGAGTAGTTGTCCATACTGACAACTGGTTTTCTAGTTTAGAGTTTTTGCTTTTGTTTCTCAGTTGCGCTAACAGCAGCAGCCATGTGAACGGCCCAGTCACTGAATGAAGCAGCTTTGTGTCTCTCTCTCAGAGCAGGAAATCTCAGCACAGTGCTGTGCCCCCCCGTACTGTATGTGTGCATCTAGATAATCGCCACTGTGCTCCATATTTCCCTCCAGCAGTTAGGCTACTTTCACATTTGCGCTAGAAGATTCCGGCAGGCAGTTCCGTTGCCGGAACTGCCTACCGGATCCGGAAATCCGTATGCAAACAGATAGCATTTTTTTCTGGATCCAGATGCGGATCTGTCTAACAAATGCATCCAAAACCTTATCCGGTATTTATTTTTCACAGATTTAAAGGTCTGCGCATACGCAGACCGGTAAACCGGAACACTTGGTACCGGATCCGGCATTAATAAATTTCAATAGAATTTTGGCCGGAGAAAATACCGTAAGAGGGACTGACCTGAAGACATCCTGATGCATACTGAACAGAGCGCTCTCCATTCAGAATGCATTGGAATAAAACTGAAGCGTGTTTTTTTTCCGGTATTGAGCCACGAGGACGGAACTCAATACCGGAAAAGTGTAACGCTAGTGTGAAAGTAGCTTAACGGTTCTTCTATCAGGACTGGGTTTAATCAGACCAGCCATGGGTTACTGTGTCTTTAAAGACATAGGGGCTCAAGTATGAATTGTGAGTGCCGCAGAATGGGTGAACTAAGATTTCCGACTTGCGCCAAACTTTTTTTTTTTCTGCATTACACTAGGTTCCTGAGCCCCTTTTCAAGAATCGGTCACTCAGACATGCCCCTTTAATGGCACATGCAGAGCATCCCTTTAATGTACGCCGCTAAAAAGCACCCCCTGTGTTTGTCATCTGCCCTGCTGGTTGGCCAAGTGGACCTTGCCGGCTATAGTGACTTTAGCTCATCGAGAGCTTCTAATGGATGCCGCAAGTAATGGTGACGGATACCCTTTATGTTGGGGCACCCATGATGGGAATGATGAGAGGAGTGTGCTGATCATGAGCGAGGCAGTGACCTCTCCCTCCTATGAGCTCATTATAGTGATGACCGCATAGTGCTGCACATAAGGGTCAGTACATCACAGGCAGGTAACAGTAGGAGCAGAGTGATATATGGACCTTATGTATAATGTCCTTACATGCCTGCGCTTTACTGCTCTAGACTTTTGGATTTTCTAGGTAGTCGTAATAGAAAACGGTTAGGCTTGGAGCACCCTGGACAATAGCTATTCACTGCGTAATGCCTAGCGCAGGGATGAGGGCACTGGGACGCATTCAAAATTTGTGATGCCCTGCCCCCTCAAGCCCAGCATTGGGCATATCACAGGGTATCAGTTTTATTTTTTGCCGGAGTGTTCCTTTAACTAGTTCTCCTTAATGTCCTCCATTTTATTTTTTTTTTCTTATTTTGTAATGAGGAGATGACACTTGGTTCATAGCTCTTATATTCCGGTCACTGGTCTCATCGCTTCCGTCAAGTGCCAAAAGGGAAACGTAAGAGGAACTTCCCTGCTCTGTAGCTGGCCGTCAGATGTAGGAAAGCAGAGGTGGCCGGTTCACACCCTGACAACGTGTCAGGGGCAGGACCGCGCTACAACTGCTCATTTATACGAAAAACCAGATTATTGGACAAAAAAAAAAAAAGTTTACGCAGAAAATTGTACTTTTGTGTTTCAACTCGCAAGTTATTTGCTTGCTGTCAGTGAATGGAAACGGTTACATCTAGAGGCTAAAAACCCAACCTGCTGGACACATCTGAGTTCACACGCTGTGTGCAGATTTGCTACTGATTTTCACCCTACACATTACAAAGGGTGAAAAAAAAAATCTCCAAATGCATGATCAAGATGAGAAGGTTTCCATTCATTGGTTTTAAGAACCCTGCTTGTTATTGAATGGAAACATTCCTGTTTGGATTCAGAGAGCGGATGCTGATGGCATACATATGACACAAGCGCCTCTGCGTTTTGCATTGGGGGCCCCTTCTTGTAGCCACCCCTGCAGCTGTGTCGGCTGGACGGGATCAGGACAGATTCTTTATTCACTGACTGCAAGCATTGATCTTAAAATGGCAAGGTATTGAACCACAAAGTCTATGAAGGTGGCTTATATCCTACACAATAACAGATTGTTACCGTATTAATGTCCGGCCATCTATGGGGGATTGAGGCCCCTCTTGTCATATGGAGCAGAAGATAATGCAGCCATATTGTAACACTGTGATGTTTATAATGAGAGGATGAACTCCCATGATGTATGTGTTGGCGGTTATACAGTTAACCACGTTTCCTTCTCGTCTGTTCCATGTATTTATCATTGGCTCAGGCAGCCATTCCTCCATTGGTCATAGTTTGATACGTCTGTACTGTTTTATGGAGACCTGTACCCAAACTTTTTTTTACTTAAAGGAATTTTCCATAACTTAAACATTGACGGCCTATCAGTGAGCGAGTGCTGAAGCTCCTTCATTATTCCAAGCCCAGCGCCTTACATACAGGTGTGGCTGGGGTTGGTACTGCAGTTCTGTGTCCATCACTTAAATAGGACTGAGCTGCAGTACCACGCACAGCCACCTGAGGCGCTGTACCTGTGTAATCAATGACAGGGATGCAGCAAACCCTGTCCTGAGGGTCAGACCCTCTACTGGTCAATCATTGATGGTCTAAGGCACCAGGCATGCTCAACCTGCGGCCCCCCAGCTGTTGTAAAACTACAACTCCCACAATGCCCTGCTGTAGGCTGATCGGGCATGCAGGGAGTTGTAGTTTTGCAGCAGCTGGAGGGCCGCAGGTTGAGCATGCCTGGTCGAAGCCATCAGTTTTTAAGTCTTGGAAAACATTTTTAAAATCCATACCTCTTCAGATAATATTTCTAATTTATTTTTCTACCGATTTCTCCTAATGACCAGCATCATATATTAATATGTTGAAGGGAATCTGTTAGCAGTTTTGATCATGCTAAACTGCTGACGGCAGTAGGTGGAAACTGGGAAAAACAGATTTATGTCCTGTGTGGATGTATCCTTACCTTGTGATTTAAAGTATTAGGGATATTAGACATTGGGGTTTACAGGGAGTCCATCAGCAGTTTTGACCATGCGAAACTGCTGACAGTATTAGGTGGGGGCTGAAGAGAGCAGGACAAGCATACCTTTTTGTGGAATTTTTCTTGCCAAAAGTAGTGTGAATATGAAGTTTTATTCTGCCGGATTGCTATTACCCAGGAGGCGGAGCTTCACTGTGAATTAGCTCAACACTTAGGCCTTATTCACACGTCCGTAGTGTGTTTTGTGGAAACATGGAAACACGGATCCGCAAAAAACGGAAACGCGGATCCGCAAAACACGGACGGCTGCAATGTGCATTCCGCATTTTGCGGACCGCACCTTGCTGGCACTATATAGAGAATGCCTTTTCTTGTCCGCAATTGCGGACAAGAATAGGACATGTTCTATTTTTTTTGCGAAACGGAAACACGGATGCGGACATCACATAGTGTGCTGTCCACATCCACTGCTGCCCCTATGAAATGAATGGGTCTGCAACCCTTCCGCAAAATTGCGGATGGGATGCGGATCCATTTTGCGGACGTGTGAATTAGGCCTTAGAGTACTTCACGGCAGTGAGACTCCGCCTTCTAGGCACCTGAAAGAGCAGAACCTGGTACAATAAAAATTCATATTCACACTGCTCCTGATGACAAAAGCTCCAGAAAGATATGTTTCTCCTTCTGTCCTCAGCCCCTCCCTAGTGCTGTCAGCAGTTTAGCATGGTAAAAACTGTTGACAGTCCCTTCAAAAGGGTTTTCTCTAGCTAATGCTTCCTATTAAAAAGTTTTAAAACTTTTCAATATTCCTTCATGCTCTGTAATACAGCCCCAATTCCAAAAAAGTTGAGGCACTGTGTAAAATGTGCATAAAAACAGAATGCAATGATTTGCAAATCTCATAGACCCATATTTTATTCACAATAGATCATAGAACTTATCAGATGATGAAAGTGAGACATTTTACCATTTCATGAAAAAAGTAACTCATTTAGAACTTGATGGCAGCAACGCATCTCAAAAAAGTTGGGACGGGGGCAACAAAAGGGCAGAAAAGTAAGTGGTACGCATAAAAAACGGCTGGAGCAGCAATTTGTTACCAAGTCACATGATAAAAAGAGCATGTTAGAGAGGTAGAGTCTCTCAGAAACGGGCAGAGGTTCACCAATCTATGAAAAACTACGGCTAAGAATTTCAGAAAAATGTCCCTCAACCTAAAACTGCAGAGACCTTGATGGCTCGCCCTCTACAGTACATAATATTATCATGCAAAGATTTAGAGAATCTGGAGACATCCATGTGTGCTAGAGACAAAAATGATCATCAATATCAGATGCATGACGCTGTGCTGGAAATCGCTGCATGGGCTGAGGAACAGCCCAGAAATCACTGAACACGGGTCCCCTGTGCAATCCAGAAATGCGTGTTAAAGCTGTATCATGCAAACAATAGGACCCATGTGAACACTGTCCAGAAACCTGGCAGTGTACACTGGGCCAAAGCTCGTTTCAAGTGGACTGAGGCAAAATGGAAAACTGTTCTGTGGTCAGATGAATAAATTTTTTTAATTCTTTTTGGAAACCATGGACACCGTGTACTGCAGACTCAGGAGGAGAGGGACCATCCAGCTTCTTATCAGCGCACAGTATTCTAACCTGCAAAACTCCAGCAATTGGTCTCCTCACTTCCCAGAGGTGAGCGGATGCCACACAATGGTAGACATGGCCCTGTCCCAACTTTTCTGAGACGCGTTGCTGCTATCAAGTTCCAAATGAGTACATTTTTTCATGAAATGGTAAAATCTCAGTTTTTAACATCTGATACTGTATGTGTTCTATGATCTATTTTAAATAAAACATGGGTCTGAGATTTGGAGAGCATTGAATTTTGGTTTGTCAAATTTTACAGAGTCCGAATATTATTTTTTTTTTTTGAATAGGGGTTGTATATATCATTCATTGCCATTTCCAAGGTATTTGATTGCTGTCAGTGAAAGAGAACACTCTGTTCAGAACCAGCTCCTCTTCTCTGCAGTGGATACGTTTTGTATCTAGCCTAAGGCCTCTTTCACACGTGACGGATTGGCTCCGGATGCGTTCAGGGTGCGTTCAGTGAAACTCGCACCATTTTGCAAGCAAGTTCAGTCAGTTTTTTCTGCGCGGATTCATTGTGTTTTGATGCGTTTTTCACGCGCGTGATAAAAAGCTGAAGGTTTACAAACAACATCTCCTAGCAACCATCAGTGAAAAACGCTTCCCCGTTCATTTCTATGGGGCCAGGGATGCGTAAAAAACGCAGAATATGGCCTCATGCACACAACCGTTTTTTTATGCTGTCCGCAAAAAGGGGTTCCGTTGTTCAGTGATCCGTGTCCGTTTTTGCCTTCCGTTGTGTTTCCGTGTGTCTTCCGTTTTTTTTAGCGGACATGACCCAAAAGACAGGCTGACAATGTTTCCCAAGTGCCTGCCAAGGGATCCGCAAAAAAAACGGACACGGAACGCGGATGACACACGGATGGCCATCCGCATTTTTCACGGACCCATTGACTTGAATGGGTCTGTGAACCGTTTTTCACGGACAAGAATAGGACAGGTTAATTTTTTTGACGGACTGGAATCACGGACCACGGACGCGGAGGACAAACGGTGCATTTGCCGAGGTTTCCACGGACCCATTGAAAACCAATGGGTCCGCAGAAAATCACGAAAAACGGAGCAACGGACACGGAATCAAACAACGGTCGTGTGCATGAGGCCTATAGAGCATGCTGCGATTTTCACGCAATGCAGAACTGATGCGTAAAAACAACGCTCATGTACACAGACCCATTGAAATGAATGGGTCCGGATTCAGTGCGGGTCCTATGCGTTCACGTCACCCATTGCACCCGCACGGGAAACTCGCCCGTGTAAAAGGGGCCTAAAGCTACTTTCACATCAGCGGTTTTTATTCAGACTGGTACGTTGTAGCGCTTGGTGCAGCTGCATCTGTTGTGTTTTGCTCACAGAGCATTGTGTATCCACTTCTCAGCAGGATAGCTTGTTTTCATTCACTGACAGCAAAGTAATATATTGAAATAAAAAAAAAAAAAATTGTAGTAGAAACTTGTAGAAATTTTCAAATGACCTAAAACTGGAAAACCCTTTTTATGGCTGTGGAAGAAAAACCTATGGCTCTCCCAACTGTTCAGAAACTACAACTCTCAACGTGCTAGGACAATCACAGGTTAAAGGCTCATTCAGACGGCCGTATGTTGCTTTCCGCATCTGAACCACAATTTTGTGGATTAGATTCACTTCTATGGGGCCCCAACAAGGAGTGCTGTCCGCATCTTTTCTTCCGTTCCTCTGTCCCGTATTTGTCAGTGAAAATCAGGATGTTGCCCCATTAAAGTCTATGGGTCCGCAAAAATGTAGAACGCAATCCGTTTTTTTTTTTTTTTTTTTTGCAGACATGCAAAAAAAAAACAACTATTTGTATTTTTGCGGACAGCAAAAAACATACGGCCATCTGAATAAGCCCTAAAGACCACGATTTTAAGATATACCTGAAAGTTCAGACAATTCTGTCATTAGATACCATGAGAAAGAAAGTATTTTGTGAACGGTTTGGGAAAGATATAACCCCGTAGAGGGCCATGTGTGATATACAGGACTTGCTACATTGCTGCAACAATGTTGTTGCGATCACCGGAATAATTAAAGGGGTTTCCGAAGAGAGACACCAGTGCACGCTGGGCGGTCCAGTTACCAAACCGGCCTGAAACCCAGCAAGTATCGTACCGGGTCCTATTCTGCTTAATGAGACCTGTGCACAATACGTGATGGGCGTCAGTTGCTGGGTTCACTGTACCGTCCAGCGCCGCACATGGGGTGGAGCCGTAGATTTATGTTGTTGTGCACATTGCAATGAGCGATAAGGAATTGGCGAGCCTTGGCATTATCGGGGGCATTCTCCTTCTTTAGAAAACTCAGCAACAGATGAAGAATAGTCGTGTGGATGAGGCCTTACTTTGTCATACGTTTATTATACAGCGCCAGAAAATGAGTTTAACATAGTCCTGTGTGTGTGACCGGATAATCTAAGAGTTTTTGTTTCTGCCGTTTCATATGACAAAGATCTGTGCCATGTATTTAAGATAAAAAAGCCAAGAAGCTGTCCTGGTGTCAGGGTATGGTTGATGTAGAACAGGGATGCCCAACCTGCGGCCCTCCAGCTGTTGCAAAACTACAACTCCCAGCATGCCAGGACAGCCTACAGCAGGGCACGATGGGAGTTGTAGTTTTACAACAGCTGGACAGCCGCAGGTTGAGCATCACTGATGTAGAAGGTAAAAGTTGTATGAGGGTGTATAAAGTAGAACATTAGGGAGAAACTTGCAGTGAGACATCCCCGTTCCTGGACCTTTACAATTTATAAAAATTTCCATTTTTTTCGTGTTTCATCTTTGTTGCAAACACAAATTAAGAAAATAAATTAATGTCAGTCGCTCTTTAAGATCAGAGGTAAGTCACCGTCGTTGACGGCTGGAAATCCTATAGTCTTTAGGGACGATGATAAAGCACAAGTAACCTCACCCGTCATATTCCCCTATTAACAACCCCTCACGGAGGATGAGCTGAGACGCCTTAAATTTCGTTCTTGGGCTTCATTTTGCATTGAGGGAAGGGATTTTACGTTACTAAAATGCCAGTATTTTTCTTGTACAGTATTTAAGAAATGAAAAAACTTTTACTGAACTTTTTAACTGTTTGTGAGAACTGGATGTATATTATTTTGTAAGCAGAGCTAATAAAGGTCTTATGCAGCATCCTATCCAACACGTTCTAGGATTTCTGTGCACGTAACGATATGACTGCTGCCCCCGCCAGTCATGGGCTGTGTCCGGTATTGCGGCCCGGCCTTGTTGAGCCAAGTGGACTGAGCTGCAATACTGGAGATTATCCATGGACAAAGGGGTGTCGCCGTGTGTATGTGTTCTCAACAGGGAGAGGGGAACGCTCGACTCCTCCGGTTGGGGGTTTATCCCTTGTGCACAAAAAGATTTGCCATGTTAAAATATAAAATGCCTGACCCTCTTTCCCCTACACATTGGATGGTCTGCCTGTCCTGCATGGCAAATGTCTGTCTAGCAGTAAACCCCACAGTAAACCCCTTTAATGGGGTATTCCCATCTGGACGTTTTATTCATTTTCAGGACGTCCATGGAAGTGTATGGAGATGCTGCACACGCATGGCCGCCTCTCCACTGACAGCAGAGCAAGACATGGCCTGTCTTCACAAAGGTGCAGGTCCCATCTCATACCCGTAGACTGTGTTGGACTGGGGTACCTAGGGCCCACCAGTAAAATTTATTTTGGGGGCCCACAGTACAGATACATTCAAATATAATAAATAATCTAACAAGTTTTTTTATATGAACATAGGCTGGCTGAGGTGCTGTACATTGAATATATGTATGTAGTGCAGTAAGTCCAATGTGTTATGTGCCACTTGTGCAGGGGGTGGGAAACTAGGGGCCCACCGGGGGATTCCCCTGTACCCCTGTGGGCCAGTCCGAGCCTGCCCGTAGATATTAGACATTTACGATATAGGTTTAAAGGGGGTTTCCCATCTCAACATGGGACCCGTATGTATCTGACACTTACGCCATATCTTAGCGATAGGCGGTAAATGTTGAGATAAGACAACCCCTTTAAATTTCCTATGAGAATACAATATCAGCTGCAATGCCACAAATTTCCACAAGAGGGCAGTCTAATACAACTAATAGCTCTGCATAATAACCCACTGCATGCAGTACTGTGTGTATATATATTTATTTTATAGACCACATAATAATTCACACAGATTTTGTAAGTACTGTTTTTTTTATTGCATATTTCCATAGTTAAATGTACATCATAAAAACAGTTTCTTTTTCCACTCGGTTCTACTACTAAACATTCTCATTCCTACTAACTACACTTCACTATTATTTCAAAGCTTTTTGTTTTCCTAACAGATGGACACATTTACAAATGTTCAGGTCTTTTTGGAGACAGATTTTTAAAAAAGTCTTTAAAAAAAAAAAAATGCACTCCATACAGAACGCCACCTCTAATGACATCAGCGCTGGTCAATGGCACCATGAAAACAAACTCGTAGACAGTGACACAGAGCGAGATGTGCAAACCCCAATGGCACCAAGTATGTAGAAGCAAGTGAAAAAAAAACGAAAAAAAAAACCAAATATTTGGCATTTAAGATGAGGCCGAGTATAAAGTAATATAAAACACAAACCCTGTAGCAATAGAAAAACATAAAGAGGCACTTCAGAAAAGAACAGGATGAAGGGCGTGACCGGAATGTGTAGGAGTGGACCTATTCATTTAGGTTTTGGTATAATGGGGTCTGATCCTTTCAGTCGGTCCTGGACGTGACTTTCACACCAAGTTTACAGTAAATCACAGAAATGTAGCCACCCAAAAAAAAATTAAAGGTCCTGCGCAGAAGGCGAAATGCCCATGAGGCACTCTAAGGCCAAGTGATGCCCGGAGAGCATGTAAGCACCAGTTGAGTTCCTGACTGCGTGGCTATAGCTAATCTGCATAGTCTTCAACCTAAATAATCTGTGGGCTGAACGAGTTACTGCAAGCGCAATATCACAGTGACCAATGGAGCCACTTCAGGCCTTGTTCACACTTGTTTTTGCAGCCAGGATTGGATCTTAAAGTTAAAATTCTTTTTTTTTTTTTTTTCCAAGTGCAGATCCACTCCAAGGTTGCAAAAACATCATCACTATGTGAACACAACATAAAGACTATGGCGTTGCATAAATGGCATTTCCCTAGTGTTAATCTGAATATCTTCCTCTATTAGGCCTCTTACCCTAGGTACACACCTAAGCGTTTTACAGCGCGTTCAAACGCGCTGTAAAACGCACAACATGTGAGAAGCTATGCTTCTCTATGGGCATGGTTCACATTTGGGCGTTTTACAGCGCGTTTGAACGCGCTGTAAAACGGCCAACGCCCAAACAAGTACATGAGCTTCTTTGGGGCGTTTTAACGCGCCTATGGACAATGATGCCATAGGGGAGAGTCACTCAATCGCGCGTATGACGCGCGTTTGTAAGTTAACAAAACGCGCATCAAAAAACGCGCGATTCAGAAACACCTAGGTGTGTTCCCAACCTTACACGTCAGTGAATCATAAATGTGTGCTGTCCTTGCTCTCCATGGCCCGCTCATGTATCCATTAAAAGCTATGTACACCTCTTGTTTTTATTATTGCATTGTACTCATTTTCAGCAAAAAAATCTTTTTTTTTTCAATTGATCTTTATTAAAAAATGTTGAGCCCCTTTTTCTGTACAGCCTTGAGAATCTCTAGTAGCAGGCTCTGAATTTTCACTCTTGTTCTGTCAGGAAGCTCATTAAAGTCTCAGAAAACCCCTTTAACCGTTTGTGACAGAACAGCTGAATATTTTTTAATAAAGACTAATTGAAAAAAATGATTTTTAGCCAAAAATAAGTAAAATGAAAAAAAAAAAAAATATGCCCCCGAAGGTGTACATAGCCTTTAACTTTAAGGTGTGTATTCACACATCAGTGGTTATCCACGGACGCATGCCCTATTTTGTGTGTGATTACGGATCCCTCACGCACATTGAAGTCTATGTGTCCGGGATGCCATCTGTGTTTGGTCCGTGGTTTTCAGAAACCATTGGCAGGAGATGCTCTGGAAACTAATTTTCAGGCAAGCAGCGTCCATGGAGTACGGATGACACACGGCAGGCAAAAGCAGACACGGACCAAACACAAGGACGTGTGAATGAAGCCGGTGAATGGCTTGGTATTAAAAGGAAAACAAGAAAAAAATAGATTTTTTTTATATTCTTTCCTCCCCAAACAGCCAGCGCCACCTTGTCTATGGTTTATGTCTGGCTTTGCAATACAAGTGAATGAGCTACAATACCAGATGCAGATCATAGACAAGGGTGGCGCTATAATGTAGGTAATTTTTTTATTCTTTTTTATTCTGGACAATCCCTTTAAGGGTACGTCCCCATGGGACAAGTTTTGCTGCACAAAATTAATAGTGGCATTTTACATTAGGATTTGCCCCAGACATTGCAAAGGGTAAAATCCGCATCGCTGTGTAGATTCCATTGTAGATTATTTCCCCCTGCAGCATGTGGATGAAATTTTAGAAAAACTTGACCACTTTGCTGTTATTGCAATACACACAGGATTTTATGCACGCACATCTGCGGCTGAAAATCACCAGTGTATACGCCACCCACGTGTGAACATTTCCTAAAGCCTCGTTTACATTTTCGTGTCCCGTCCGTGAAACAAAGCGTACGTCTTTCATCCGTGAAGGATCCGTGGTTGGTCCCTGGTTGGTCCGTTTTTACCATCAGTGTGTCATCCATAATTCACCGATGTTGTTCAGCTAAAAATTAATTTCCAAAGAATCTCCTATTAGACTTCAATGGGCGTGCTTGGTCCGCATCACGGATCAAAGTAGTGCATGTCCCCAAAAAATACTGAAATGCGAACAGACACATTTAAATCAATGGGTACGTTTGCTGTGCGCAGAAAATGCGGACAGTACACGTCAGTGAAAGGCCTAAGAGTCCTGCCGCCACTGATGGGAGGCAACACTCGGAAGCCCCACTTAACCCTCTGCGGGTTTGAAAGCCACAGCTTTTCCAAAGACAAGACGCCTACATGCACTGGAGTCAGTATAATGAACAACTAAAAAAGTGATAAAAATCAAGAAAAGGTGAAAACTAACAAATCGCTTGTGCACTGGAACAAGCTATCCCCCCCCCCCCCTTTATAAAATAACATTAACCGTTTAGTTACATCAGAGGGATAACAAACTAAAGCCATCACCAGACAAAAATATTCATTCCCCCAGCGCAGCCGCAGTTCACACACTGCTTTGGTTTTCATGCCGTTTTGTATTTTGTAGCCATAGGGCGTGATGTGGTAGATGTGCTGCAAAAATGTGTGTGACTAGTGCCGCTCTGCAGCACGTGCATGGATTTCGGCAAGCTCCATACAGATGTATGGGGCGGTCAAAGACGTTTCCGCAAAAAAATCTGCCCCATGTGGACATACCCTTAAAATTCTGCACACCTAAATGTACATAAATATGACTGTGCTGTAGAGATGCCCGGCACGCGGGCACTTGTCTGACGAGCCTGATCTGTCTGAACATTTAGGGCATGTCCACATGGGAAGGAATTTCTGCTGCAAAACCTGCATGTGTAAGGCCTCATTCACACGACCTATGTATTTGTGGGCCACAAAACACGGATAACATCTATTTTTGTGGATGTAACACGGATGTCCGGTTGTGAGGACCTAGGCTAGGGGTAGACTGCGTCGTGTTGTGCGACATATAGGGTACAACTACTCTGCAACATGTGTCATGCGACATTGTGGCACAACCTATTTTGTAATGCTAGTCTAGGGTGTCGCACTGCAACATGCTGCGTCTGCGACACGACAGTCGCACAAAAACCCATCCCGGATGGATTTTTTGCGACTGCCGTGTCCCAGACGCAGCGCGACACCATAGACTGGCATTACAAAATATGCTGCGCGACACAAGTCGCCGCGTAGACCTAGCCTTACAGTGGATTTGCAGCAGATTTCACCCTATGCATTGCAAAGGGTTAAATTCACAGCATAAACTGCAGTTTGAGACACAGATTTTTTTTTTATTTAAATTTTTTGGGAGCGGATGGATGAGGTTTCCTTAAATCTCATCCACGTGTCTGTGAGACTCTGCAGATCTGCTGCACGCAAACCTGTGGCGCAAAATTCACAGCATATTCATCCTGCATGGACATACACCTTAGTGCAAGTTACCACATCTGGTGTTTTAAGGGATGCTCTATATAGGACGATCAAACCCCATAGAACAGAAGTCTCTGAGTAACAGCGGTGCTGGTGACAACTAAAGGTAGAATCGCATTTTGCAGCAAGGTTTAAAGTGAACCTCCACCTTTTCTCATGTCAATTTTAGGCCCAAAAATCTCGAATTTCTTTAAACAGTATCTTTACAGTATATATATTTATTATACACAACTCCAAATCCCCTGCAAAGACACATTTTAAACAACCACCACTAGGGGGAGCAGTATGCATACCGTTTTCTTATGCAGCTCAATGTAGTAACAGTAAGCTCCCTCTAGTGGTGGCTGCAGGTAGTACTAGTCAGCATACTAGATTGCCTAACCAAGGGCTCTTGAGCTCTGTATTAGAAACTGAGCTCCGACCGTTTAAGATATTAAGAAATTAATCGGCACAGAATTTTGAACCAATGTAGATTAAAAAAACACATATTCAAGGGTGGACGTTTGCTTTCAAGTAAATTTTCATGCTGAATACAAAAAGGATAAGAAAAGAAGGGAAAAAAAAAAAACTTGACTGCAACAATCCTATTACTGGTGCCCAGTGGAGAAACTCTAAATGAAATAAATTAAGTATAAAACAGTCTTAAGATATTGCAAAGTGATTGCAGACGTGCCGCTGCACGATGGGGGTTGTGGTTCCTGAGTGATGTGCTGCATGGTCAGATCTGTGATGAATGGGAGAAATGTGGATTATATCCAGTGAGTATAATGGATACGGTAAGCTTGTAAGACACTGCTGACCTACATGTGGGGATATTAGGAGGGAAATGAGGAGATGACAGCTGCCGGTCTTCCCGATGACATAGGAACTTGTGTGCTTATGCGAGTATATTTAAAGGGGTACCCCACTTTTTCCCTAGAAAACTGCCACTCTTGTCCACAGGCTGTGTCCAATATTGCAGCCCTGCCTTATTGTATTTAATAGAGCTGAGCTGCAATATCAGACACTGCCTGTGGACAAGTGTGGCGCTGTTTCTTAAAGAAGGAAAAGACATTCATCTCAGACAACGAGCAGGAAAAAACTCAGCTAGGACCCGCCACAAGTGTTTGGAACATGGGGGGGGTCTCACATCTCTGTGCCACTGCAATTAACAGCAATAATAGTGTCTAAAACGCGCTGTATGAACTCAACCGTTCATACTGGAATATTCTAGTGAGGAATGTAAGGCTAACACTTCACAGCCCTCTAGCTGTTGCAAAACTACAACTCCCAGTATGCCCTCACAGCTGTAGGCTCTTGGGGTATGCTGGGATTTGTAGTTTGGAGAGCCTCAGATTGAAGATTAGTACTTTACAGTATGTGATGAGCAGGCGAATATTGTAACCCCCCCCCCCCCCCCAATAAGCTGAGCTTGTTCTGTAATCTGTGTATTGGTCCATTATTACCGACGCAGACGATCCCCTAACATAAAGTGTATACATACACGTCCCTGTATGACGTCGCATGGCTGCGCCCTCTTCTTTATCCCCCAAGGTATATTGTGTAAATCTAAATTGCACATTTTCGCCACAGACCAGCAAAGTCGCCGGCTAAAATAATCCAGCATTCGATAAATTCTGAAGAACTTTGCTGTGCTTTAAAATCTGACCCCCTTGTGTTATACATATATATATGCCCCCTATACAATAAATAAATTTCATTTGCAGTTTATAATTTTTTTTTATTATTATTATTCTTCGTCCTTTAATTTTTCTATACCAGGGGTCAGCAACCTTCAGCACTCAAGCTGTTGTGAAACTACAACTCCCAGCATGCTCCATTCATTTCTATGGGAGTTCTTAGAAGAGCAGAGGAAGTTTGCATATTGGGAGTTGTAGTTTCACAACAGCTGGAGTGCCAGAGGTTGCCTACCCCCATTCTATACCGTCTGAGGTCTCCTAGCCGATCCCCGCATATAATCATCACCAAGAATGAAGTCTAACCACAGTGATGCCTCAGTGACATTATGACCAGCTGTCCCCCTGTGGAACCATCACACAGTCCCTATAATAAAGAGGACCTTTGTCCCCTCATGTATTTCCCATGAAATAATGATTTTGCAGCATCTTTTCTTTTAGTGCCTTTCCTCTACAATTCCTCCTGGAAATGCACAGCTAAATTGTGCTGATAGATTTGTTTAAATCAATTTCCTTCAGAAATCCAGCTCCTGGCCCGCTGCCCAAGAAACTTCCCCCTCAATTCACATTTAGATATCTCGCCTGTCAATCTCGTGCCTGCGCCGTTGCTCTGAGTAGTGGGTAGCGCAGTGAATCTGGTGCTGGTACCTGAGCAGCGCATACACCGCTTGATGTCTCAGGCACACCTGGAAGTGGAGCGGCGCATGCACAGTCTGCATCTGCGCTGCTCAGGTAGCAGCAGCAGAAGACCCTAAGCGCTTGCGATGCTACTCAGAGCAACAACATAGGTGCAAAAAGGGGGGGGGGGGGTCTATTGAGCCGCAGGGCCAACCCCTCGCTGCTCCAGAAGGCTGATTTCTGAACAAATTTGATTCTTACTACTAATTTGACAACCACTACTGTACAGTCTGATTAGTGAGTGCCACGCTGGGCAATGGTACTGCTCACTCATACATTTCCCAGATGAATAACAGAGGAACGGCACAATGTAGAATTCCAAGAAGGGATATACAGATTTGGTATAAAAGGCGTGTCAGGAGAGGTGACGGGTCCTCTATCAACAGGATCATGTATTTTAGGAATGCACTTGTAATCTGTCAGAATGCAGTTGTGCTTTTGCACTTTAAAAAAAAAATTTTTTTTGATTAATAAAAACAAAACCACCCATTTCTACACAGCGGGTATGTATACGTGTGCTCTGTACACAGATATACATAATACTGCAATAAATCACATATTCAACATGTGCGTGGAATCCTCCCAGCTACAAACTATATACATGTATGCGTGCATGTGTACAAAATGCTGTACGCCGGTACAGAGGCACACCCAGAACTTTACATTACGTACATATGTACAGAGTCTCCCTCCAGTGTCCAGGCAGTGTCACTGACAGTGCAGGTAGGTACTCCACATCAAGGGGCGCTAGGTGTCCCGGAAGGGGCTTAGTAATTGAGCTTGGTCACGGGTCTCTCCCGGCTGCTGTCTGTCGTCTGGCTGGTAATGCGTTTACGGTTCCTCTTAAGTTTAGAAATGTCCTTGTCGAAAACTTCACCTGATCTCAGGGCTGAGACCAGGTCATCGAACTCCCCCTCTTCCTCTCCGTTTTCCTTTGCCTTTTTGGCCTTGCGCTCCCGCTCTCGCTGTTCCTTCAGCTGAAATAAGAAGAGACTTAATTTATAATGTGCACCGCCAGAAATGAGAAGGGTCCGTCCCGACTGTTTCTATAAGGGTGCAGATACAGACCGTGTGCATGCCCACTTCTTCTGGGCCCCATTGTAACAATGCCTATTCTTGCGATTTTTTTTTTTTTTTTTTGTAATTTCTTTTGGTGGGGCCACGGAACAGACATACGGATGCAGACAGCACACTCTGCTGTCCGCATTTTTTACGGCCCCACATCCAATCCACAAAAAATGCGGGTGGGATGCAGACCAAAAATATGGCCGTGTGAATGGGGCCTAAGACCATATTTCTGGTGTGCATTTTTTGAGGATTACACATTGATTTCTATGGGTCTGCAAAAATGCGGACAGTACGCGGATGTCATCTGTGTGGTGGTGTTCCAAAAAATATAGAACATTTCCTATTCTTGTCCATATTGTGGACATGAATGGTAATTTCTAGTGATGGGAGTGAGAAAAATGCAGATTGCACATAGGAGTGCCCGTATTTTGTGGATCACAATACATACATGGTTGTGTGCATGAGGCCTAAAGCATATGATGGCATAGGGCAGTGATGCCCAACCTGCCGCCCTCCAGTTGTTGCAAATCTATATCTCCCAGCATGCCCGGATAGCGTATCGGCTTACAGCAGGGCATGGTGGGCGTTGTAGTTTTACAACAGATGGAGGGCCACAAGTTGGGCATCAGTGGCATAGTCTGGCTGGCTGTGGTTTTCCCTTGCAAAATGGTCTGTTTGCTGTCGGTGTCAGAAACTGGACTCATGGCGGCTTCTATATTAAAGGATAGAGACAACCCCTTTAAAGTGATCCTTTAAAATTCATATTATCTATTCTAGGGGAACAAACAGAACACTTACCTGGTGACCTACTTTCCATCTATTTAGTTGCAGATCCATCAATTCCCGAGCTCCTCTTCTGCCATCCAAAATGGCCACACCACTTTTCAGACTACCTTATGCATACTGTGCGTTTGGTAGCCCCAAGCCCCTTGCTGCTGCCCTTTGATCGGCCGGCACTGCTCACATGAACGGTGCTGACCAATCTAAGAGCAGGGCTGGAGACGTATGAAGTGTCTTAAGACTACCTAAAGCTCACCATGTATCAGGCAGTCTGAGCAGCGGTGCGGCCATCTTGGATGGCAGAAAAGGAGCCTGAGCATTAGCTAATCTGCAACTAAGGCCTCTTTCACACTTGCGTTCTGAGGATCCGGCAGGCACTTCCGTCCCGCCGGATCCGTCAGAACGCAAGTTGCCTGAAAGCATTAGAAGACTGATCAGGATCCTGATCAGTCTTCGAAATGCTTTGAGGTTACTATGGCAGCCAGGACGCTATAAAAGTCCTGGTTGCCATAGTAGTAGTGGGGAGCGGTATACTTACAGTCCGTGCGGCTCCCGGGGCGCTCCAGAATGGTGTCAGAACGCCCCATGGGCATGGATCACGTGATCCATGCGTGTAGGGTGCCCTGACGTCACTCTGGAGCACCCCGGGAGCCGCACGGACTGGAAGTATACTGCTCCCCCCTACACTTTACCATGGCAACCAGGACTTTAGCGTCCTTGCTGCCATGGTAGCCATTGAGAAAAAGCTAAACGTCGGATCCGGCGATGCACCAAAACGACGTTTAGCTTAAGGCCGGATCCGGATTAATGCCTTTCAATGGGCATTAATTCCGGATCCGGCCTTGCGGCAAGTGTTCAGGATTTTTGGCCGGAGCAAAAAGCGCAGCATGCTGCGGTATTTTCTCCGGCCAAACAACGTTCCGGTCCTGAACTGAAGACATCCTGATGCATCCTGAACGGATTTCTCTCCATTCAGAATGCATTGGGATAATCCTGATCAGGATTTTTCCGGCATAGAGCCCCGACAGCGGATCTCTATGCTGGAAAACAAAAACGCTAGTGTGAAAGAGCCCTAAGAAGATAAGGATGTCACCAGGTAAGTGTCCTGTTTGGTAAGGATCCGCACACTATGGTAGGAAGGTGACTAACTGCAGACCTCCTACTAATGCACTATATTTTAGCAGTAGTGTGAATGGAGCCGAATGACAAAGCACTGGCACTTTCGTTATTTTTGTCCTTCTGCTCGCAGAAGAACAGAAATAAATAGCGCTGGTGTGAAGGAGGCCAAAGTAACGAGTACCAAACAAAATCTGTGTTAGGGCGGCCTCACGCATTGTTTTTTGTGGTGTTTTTGTACACTTTTGCGGTTTCAGTGGCCTTCCTTGTGTTAAAAATATTAGCTCTTGATGTTAGCTGAAGGTGTATGGGGAAATAGAAACTTTCATTAAGTGGTGTTTTTTTGGGTCTCCTCTTAAAAAAGGGTATTTAAAAATGAAGTGCTTCAGCCCTAGCAGGTTATGTCTGTAACATTTCTGTATCCACAATGCAAGATCAGGTCAGTAAGGCTATGTTCACACTACATTTCTGACCTCAGTGAAATTGTGTACGTTACTGAGGCTGTGATGGATGCCGAATAGTGGCATCAGTCATCAATGGATATAATGGAAGACACCTGCCCCTACAGTGTCCCTCTGGAAATGCAGACAAAGGTTAGACCACTGAGTATAGGCGTAACTAGCAGTCACCAGGTGTTATTACCACTGCCATAGGCCTCATGCACACAACCATATGTGTTTTGCAGTTGCAGATCCGCAAAAAAAAGGATGACGTTCCGTATGGCATCTGTTTTCTTGTGGATCCATTGTAATAATGCCTATCCTTGTCTGCAAACTAGAAAAAAAAGGGACATTCTCTTTTTTGCGGAACAGAAAAACAGACATAGGGACATGGAATGCACACTGAGTACCTTCCGTTTTTTTTTTTTTTTTTTGCGGACCCACTGAAATGAATGGTTCCGCATATGGTCCACATAAGGAACGGACACGGAAAGAAAATATGTTCGTGTGCATGAGGCCATAATCTGATGAGAGTAGTTAGCCACTGAACAGCCCAACATGGCTGACGGACTGTAAGGACTGTACTTTACAGGGTTTGTTATAATAGCTAAGGGCTACGTAAGGCGCGCAGCGAGCTAATCATTTCATTATGGCGTCTGCTACGAAGAAAGAGACTCTTCAGACTCCCAGGAGGTGATTATGTAAAGATGTTCTGAACATCTGACATTCACCTTGTAGGATTTCGAGCTCAATCAATCATGTTAATTACACTCCGGAACGGACGGACATTAAACAAGGCTGAAAAAGCAGTTTTATATCTCGCCAATTGCTTCACGCTGGAAGACGTTGATTCTCTGCCCTCTACTCAAGCTTGTGGGTCTGGACCTCTGTATCTGGAGGGTGCCCCGTCCTGTACAAGGTTAGGTCCGTGCCTGATGTCGCTCCTCACAAATTAGCAGCGGAATCGGCATGTGTTACGTGGAAATATAGTTGCCGATTTCAACTTTGCAAATGTTTAAAAAAAGAACAAACGCAAAAATCCGGTGCATTTGGCTTGAAATGCGCCTCCCAGGGTATATGAAGCTTCAGGTTATCTGCCCATATGAACGTTTTGACATGGATTTTAGTGCATTTTGCCCAAATCTGTGTGTTAGGGCTCATGCAGATGGCCGTATATGTTTTGCAGTCTGCATTTTGCAGAACTCACATGGCCAGCTCTATGATAGAAAATCCTATTCTTGTCCACAACTGTCTCTATCTTTTCTGCGGGAGCGCGGAACGGAAGTACAGATGCGGAAATGAATGGGTCAGCCGTTCTGCAAAACTGTCGAACTGACACATAAATAGGATTGTGCAAATGAGCCCTTACTTGCAGTTTTTGTCCCAATGTGCCCCAGATCTCACCCGTTGCATTGCAATGAATGAAATCTGCAATGAAAACCCGTGCAAACAAGGTACATTCTGTGGACATAAAAATCTGCACCGTAGGGCCAAGCAGAAAATTTCGAAATCTCATCTACTTATCTGGTACTGATCTGACGCACAATAATCTGCGCTTTGTCCGCATAGTGTGCAGTTGGCCTTATTTATAGGCTCAGTTTTCCCTCTACCGCAGGGATGTCCAACCTGCAGCCCTCCAGTTGTTGCAAAACTAAAACTTCCATCATGCCCGGACAGCCTACAGCCTCAGGCCACAGGTTGCACATTCCTGCTCTACAGCATAGGTAAGCAACCTCCGGCGGTTGTAAAATACAATTTGTTTAGCTGCTCTAGGAACTCCCATGGAAGGGAATGGAGCATTCTGGGAGTTGTAGTTTTACAACAGCTGGCATGACTGAGGTTACTGACCCATGCTATAGAGCAGGGATGTCCAACCTGCAGGTTTCCAGCTGTGGCAAAACTACAACTCTCAGCATGCCCCGATAGCTGTAGGTGCGCCAGAGGTTGCTGACCCCTGCACACCGTCATGGAGCAGCTCCCCTCGCCTGAGGAAAGCATCTTGTTGAGGACAGGTCTCTATGTAGAAAAGGAAGTCTACTGTGGGTCTAAATTACTTTCCTGGAAACCTGTGGAAATTAACCCCTTAAAGACCACCAATAAGACAATGACATCAGGCAGTCCGATTCATCACTTTGGTGCAAGGTCACACTGGCAACACTGGCTGCACAATCAAGGAGCTGTAGAAGAGGTGGGGGTCTGTGAGTGATCTAGGCAGTGCCCATTTATGTATTGGTCCTGGTGGGCATCACCACTGGGGTGTTAGTGCCGAATCAGATCCATTCTGTGGCAAATGTATGAAAAGGTATTCCTATAAAAACATTTTCCATCATAATAGTCTATATTTCTAGGTTGTGTTATATATTCTATAACAAGGGTAGGCAACCTTCAGCACTCCAGCTGTTGTGACACTACAACTCCCAGCATGCATACTGGCTCTGCTCTTCTAAGAACACTTATAGAAATGAATGGAGCATGCTGGGAATTGTAGTGCCGGAGGTTGCTGACCTCTGTTCTATACAAGTAATATTTCTGTTCACGTGGCCACTAAGCAAGAAAAATAGGCTCTCTCTTACCTGTGCCTCTATACGCGCTCGACGTTCTTCCTCTTCCTTCTTCTTCCTCATGTTCTCGTTTTCCTGTTTGGCTTCTGAAAACGCTTGGAGGAACTGATCGAAGATCCCAAAGAACTCATCCGGCTGCACCTTGCCTTCCTCTCCAAAATGTTTGGCCGATTTCGTAAACTAGAAGGATATAAAAGCAAGGAATGGTAATGTGAATCCTCAGCAGAAGGATAAAACGCGTCAGATTGTACTGTAGAAGTTTCTGCAACTGTGCCTTTCATCTGGGGCTTGCAGAAATCCATGTGCTTGCCCCTAAGGTAAAGGAAAACGGATTTTCAGTTTCTGCAACAAATCTGCCATATGTGAATTCACCTTAAAGGGCTTCTGTCATCACGTTTTGACATTATAAGCTGTCTGACATTAGCTATGTGCTAATGTCAGAGCAGCTTGATAATGTCTTTTTTACAAAAATCCGAGATATATTCGGGCTAAAAAACGTACTTTTATAATATGTAAATTAGCCTCTAGGAGCAGGGGGGGGCGTTGCCCTGCTCCTAGAAGCTCTGTGCGGCAACCTGACCTGCTGGCACGCCCCTTCTTACTTTGAGTGACAGTGCGGGGAAGCGATCCTCCTGCACTGTCTCCTTCTGAAATCCCGCGCCTGCACGGCCGCTCTGTATTCGGCGCAGGCGCGGTGAGCAGAGGACAGCAGGCACCAGCGTCCTCTGCTCACTGCGCCTGCGCCGAATACAGAGCGGCCGTGCAGGTGCTGGATTTCACAAGGAGACAGTGCCGGAGGATTGCTGCCCGGCACTGTCACTCAAAGTAAGAAGGGGCGTGCCAGCAGGTTGCCGCACGGAGCTTCTAGGAGCAGGGCAACGCCCCCCCTGCTCCTAGAGGCTAATTTACATATTAAAGTACGTTTTTTAGCCCAAATATAACTCGGATTTTTGTAAAAAAGACATTATCAAGCTGCTCTGACATTAGTACATAGCTAATGTCAGAGCAGCTTATAATGTCAAAACGTGATGACAGAAACCCTTTAAAGATGGCAGAAGATATTTAGCTGCAGAACACGACAGCCGTATCGACGTGACTGTCCATCAATACAACGGGCTATGCACACCACGCGTGTGAAGGTCTTTTATCTCAGAAGTGACAGTGAATGCAGGAGGCACGCTTCCCCTACATAAAACAAGGGCCGCACCACAGGAGTCAGGGGGCTCGCCCTCCCCAGCACTTTGAAGTGGCTGTGATCCTTTTAAGGCCACATGGCCTTTTATTGAAACCAAATGTGTGTCTGGGGGCCATATTGGTGTTTTTGTTGCTTTACGTAAAATAATATCATTTAGAAGAGGCAAGCGATCCCTTAAAGAGCAGCACAAAGAAAAACACTGCACTTAAGTCATTCTTCCCCTCTGTAATTAACACAGTTAATAGCATGTTAGGGAAGGAGATCTGTGTATGCGACAGGAAGATATTTCCATCAAAGGTGAGGAGATATTAGGATTGATATTTCGTTCCAAAATCGGTGCAGACATTTTCTGTTAAAGGGGTATTCCGGTTATGTTTAGTTATTAGCAATCCACAGGACAAGGGATAACTTTTAGATCAGTGGGGGTCCCAGCGGTAGAGAGAATGGGAACCCTGTACCCCATGGAGCCCCCTGAAATGAATTCAGGGCATTCATTTCTATAGGAGTTCAGGAGATACCGGAGCGCTACCCCATTAATGGGGGATTCCTTTACAGCCACCATTAGGCTAGGTTCACACGACGACATTTGTCGCGCAACAAATAGGGCACAACTTCACTGCAACATTTGTTGCGCGACATTTTGTCATAATGGGAGTCTATGGTTTCGCATTGCAACATGCTGCGACTGCGACGCTCGCAGAAAAACCCATCGTGAATGGATTTTTTTGCGACTGTCGCGTCGCAGTCGCAGCATTTCGCATGTCGCAATGCGACACCATAAACTCCCATTATAAAAATTGTCACGTGACAATAGTGCGACTTGTTGTCGCGCGACAAATGTAGTCGTGTGAACCTAGCCTCAATGGGGTTGTCCAAGTTATAGATATAGATGAGCTTTCCTCAGGATAGGCGATCAATATCAGATTGGCGGGGGTCCGACACCCTGATCGATCAGCTGTTTGATGGTGCTAGCACTGCATCCCATACAGTGTCTACTTGCATGCCGTTTCCCTTGTAGCTGTGGTGCAGTGTAATTTCATGTGAATGGGAGAGGAATCTGTAATTACACTGTACCACTGCTACAAGGGAAGCAGCATGCAAGTAAGCACTGAAGAGAACGCTGCTCTTGCACGAGTGCTGAAGCCCCTTCAAACATGGGGTGTGACAGGAGTGGGACCCCTGCTGATCTGATATTAATGACCTATCTTGAGGATGGGTCATCAATATCTGTAGCCTGGACACCAGCGCATTCATTTTAGGGGCTGCAAGTAATGTTTTATATCTCCTCTCATGGTGCTGCTGGGGTCCTCCACAGACTACAGCTAATCCCTGGGGGTCCCCGGCTAGGGGAAAAATCCAAGTGGCTGTATAATGATCGTTAATGAAACTGTATGGGAACGAACAATCATATTGTTGTGTACACTGAGCACTGTGCTGCCGACAAACCAATTTCCACCTAAGAAGTGATTTTAAAAAAATAGAGATTTCGGGGAATCAGTTAATCTGTCTAAATATCATTCCTAGACCATTCATATGGCCACCATTCCTGCTTTCAAAGGTTAATACAAGGCACTTACTAATGTATTGTGATTGTCCATATTGCTGCCTTTACTGGCTTGATGCATTTTGCACACTATGGGAAGAAGCCCCGGCTAGGACTGCAGGAGTGCACATAGGTGGGCACATTTTCCTATGTTATGCAAGCATGTCCACCGCTGCTGGATTGCAGGGTGGTCATAACTACGGAAACCAGCAGTGTATAATGTGATGGAAAAATGAATCCAGCCAGCATAGAAGGCAATATGGCCAATCACAATACATTCGTAAGGGCCTTGTATTAAAGGGGTTCCCCGGGTTCAGGGCTAAGCCCGGATATGAGCTCTTCTTGATTCTTTTACTATATATTAGAGGAGCACTTCCTTGCTCCGATGCTCCCACTTGTCATGCTTTACTGCGCAGCGCAAACCTACGTTTGTTTTGAGCCGCTTCGCATCACTATGGTAAGCGGAGACTTCCGCCTAGCAGTGAGCCCGGTGACACCACCAGCACAGATGGGTGGTCTATAGCGCTGCCCCGGGCTGTTTTGGAGGTGGGTACTATGCTACTTGCACAGTTACACAGGCTCGCAATGCAGCGTGACAAAGGGGAGGAAGGAAATGCTCCGACGCTCCACTTATATATAGTGTAAAAAAATTAGATATATAGTGCTTAGATCTGGTTTCAGCCCCAAACCTGGAGAATCACTTTAACTGTGTTTACACGATAAATGCCATTTTCTGACGTGAAAGTAGATTTGCCATTCAGGAGTTTTGAAAAGCTGTGTAAGTGAGGAAGATTTTGCTTTAATTTTCCAAAGCTGTGAGCAGGCATTTGACTGGCGTCCCCAACTCTCCCACCTTGTGTCCACGTCAGCCATTATAGAGCAGCATTCCCGCTGTAATGTCTGCTCTGTGATATACGGGCTGTGCGGCTTTGGGTTGAGACTTGTTTAAATTAGGAAAAATTGAAAACTTCTGCAGCGCAGACAATACAAGTGCTGCCCGCATTGGGGATTTTATAGCGGTGTACTCACCAGCTCCTTGGATTCTGCAAGAAGGTCTTCTACATCCGAGAAGCTGAAGCCAGCCACTGTAATGAACTGACTGACAACCGACACAAACTTGTCACCCGCCACATGAGGCTGAGACTTTTGATATTCCAGCTCCTAGACGGGGGAGGAAAAAATAGGCTATGAACCAAAGACATCACCAAGGTAGGAGGCACAAGACGTCTGCTAATTCATGGGGTAACTTATGACTTATCCACTCGATAGGGGACTATGGATAGAACAGTGGGGGTCCGACCGCAGTACACACACAAACCCCTATTCAGTTTTCTGTTCAAAGCTATGTAACTAATGGACCCACATTCCCCATTATAATAAGAGTGACTTACACTTTCCACGGCTTTCAGGCCGGTCCTCAAAGTGATGATTTCTTTGTCCAGTTCAGTCATACTAAAGAAGGAGGAAAACGTAGGTTATGTGAATGGGGCGATACGTGGAGGTGTGCCGTCAGTGTTGTAAAGCGGCGCAGTGTAATATGCATTCACGCTGACGTTTGGGAGACCCGACATGGCAGCATGGAAACATTTCTGCACTTTGACATTGTGCAGGGCTGGACATTAATTTCCATGGGATCACCACTACTCTGCCGTCGACAGATGTCGCCATACACTATAGGGGCTTTGCTGTAATTTTATCTTTATCTTCAGGCTAGACCAGTGATGGCTAACCTCCAGCACTCCAGTTGTATGGAAACTACGACTCCCAGCATGCTCCATTCATTTCTATGGAGTTCTGAGAACAGCCAAGCAAGTGTACATCTTGGGAGTCGTAGTTTTACCACAGCTGGAGTGCTGAAGGTTAGTCATCACAGGGATCCGACACCCCACATCACTGCTGATGAGATTTTCAAGAGTATCTCTGGCACTGGAACTACGCAGCTACAACCATCGTGCAGTGCTGCTCGCATTCACTTCAATGGGAGTGGTAACCAGTGCTGTCCACTATACAATGGACGGGCTGTGTAGTTTCGATGCTGGAGCTAGGGCAGAAAAGTTGATCTTCATGGGTGCAGGGTGTACCGCCCCCGCCGATTAGATATTAATGGCCTTCCCTGAGGATAGGCCATTAATATAAAGTACTGAAAAACACCTTTAAGGGAATAAACACTTACTAACCCATTGGAACATACGTCAGCAATAGTAATTCACTGATGGGCTGTCAGGGATATTTAGTAACTGTACAGCTTGGGTTATGTCAGCTGCGGCGGGGGCCACATTGTGGGTCCTGTTTCCTTACGTCTGAATCTGCAGAACACACGTGAAGCTTTTCTGCACTTGATCTATTCGGCACCATCACTTACTTTACTTTGGCGGCCTCAGAAATACTCTGCAGCTCCTCGTGTAGACTTATAATCTTAGGATACTTCTTCTCTACCACAGTGATCAGATAGTGCAAAAGGGTGATGTTCCTGGAAAGACAAAATATGGCTCAAAGTATAGGAAAGATAACAACAAAAATTAAAGGGGTGTTCCAGGAGTTCAATATTAAATGGGCTATCCTTAAGAGGGGTCATTTAGTGTCTGATGGGTGGGGGTGTGACACCCGGCACCCCCACCGATCAGTTGTTAAAGAGGCCGCAGGGGAGCGCTTACAGCTTACTAACCCTGGGTTCACACCTGAGCGTTTTACAGCGCGTTCAAACGCGCTGTAAAACGCTCAACAGATTAAAACCAATGCATCCCTATGGGAGTGGTTCACACTTGAGCGTTTTACAGCGCGTTTGAACGCTGCTATAACGCCCAACGCATAAACAAGTACTTGAGCTTCTTTTGGGGCGTTTGACGCGCGTTTTGTGATTGACACCACAGTAGTCAATCACAAGAACGCGCGTTTTACGCGCGTTTCCTATTTGCAAAAACGCGCTGAAATACGCGCGTTTTTGGAACGCTTAGGTCTGAACCCAGGGTAAGCGCAGCGCCGTACGGTCTATAGTGGCTGTGTTTAGAGCTGATTAGAGAGAGGTCGTCAGTCTGATATTGATGACCAATCTTGAGGATAGGTCATCAACAGTAAAAAAAGAAGTGGACAACCCCTTTAACAGTGCAGTGCGAGACTTGTAGTGTACATGCTGCTCCATTCTTGTCAGGTGGGGGGCAGACAGCCGGACCCCAACCAATTTGATATTGAGTCCCAGAAAGCCCATTTACCATAAGCATAGCTCAGCAAATCTGAAAGGCTGTCCATCACTTTCTACCTGGCTATAGGGTGGACATAAAATGGCAGTCTGGTTTCTACAAACTCTTTCCCCTTGTCCTATTAGAGTATGATGGGTTAACAGAGGAAGGGGAAATCTAACCATTAGGACTAAGTCTAGAATGGCTGACAGAAATCTGTATAGGCCGGATATCCTAAGGAAACTGCCTTCATAGCACAACTGGACTACATCACTGTTCATGTCTAAATATGAAAGTCAAACACCATACACAGATGAAGACGGGAATCCATCCATAAGTGCATCCTCTACGCTTCAGGATCTGCACAGCTGAATGTCATCAGGACCATCCCTCTTCCTAACATTACATCATACCCGCCCCACGGGAACAATTTTTGCAAGCATAAAACAAACCGCAGCTCTTGGGGGAAATGAGTGGAAATCTCACGCTGGATTGTATATACAACACCCCCTGTGAGAGGTCGGCTGCAGTGGAGGGCAGGAACCCCCTGCAGGAACCTAAAGAAAGGCTGACTCTGCTGCGCTTTAGCTGAAGTGATCACAAAGGCATGTCATCTGCTGTGTCAGCAGTAACCCATGCTTGCAGTAGGGGCAGCACCACTACCACAAGGAGGCGGCCATCTTTTATATACAAAAGGTACAGGATGCAGACATTGTAAAGCTTTTTCAGTGTGAGTGCAAGAGTAGCTCAGGACACTCAGGCCCATGCCTTCCTTAAATGGTTAACCTTATAGAGATATCTGCCAAGGGATGGTAGCAATTTGTAATTCATTATTAAAAAAACCTGATATATATGCTGGTAATCAATGCGTGACAGGGGCCAGATGGGTGATGTAGAAGCATAGTACCGCCACCACCCCTGCTTTTGTATTATGCACCAGTTTGATACTGAAACAAGGTCTTTTACTATATATATATATATATATATATATATATATATATATTCTTTTTTTTACATTTCTTTAATTAAAGGGGTTGTCCACTTTTTACTATTGATCGGAGAGGGTCCGACGCCCAGCACCCCCGGCAATCTGATATTGATGACCTATCTTGAGGATAGGTCATCAACCGTAAAAAGCGGACAACCCCTTTAACAGTGCGGTGTGAGACGTGTAGTGTACCCCATTCCTGACAGAAGTTTTCTTTGCAAGCATAGCTAAAGCACTCGTGGTGTAAATGCATCCACTTACTTGTCAATGCTGGATTTGGTATCGGCAATCTTATTTAAACTGGAGATTTTAAAGCCGTAAGCGTTTCCCCTCTGTCCTTTGTTCATGTAGTTTCCGAAAGCCAGGACAACTTCCAAGAGCTGCTTCAAGCTATTACTCTGCAAGACCTGCTTGGAGGCTGAGCGGATGGCTGCGGACAAGAGACCGGAGAACAAATCAGGTGAGGAGAGGACCTAGTGTAAAGTGTTGTAGGGCGTATACAACTGGGCAAAGGCTCTGTCCAGTGCCAAAGTTACACCTTTAAGGTCCATTCACACGTCCATGTGTGTTTTGCGGATCCACAAAACACGGACGTCGACGGCACGCTCATAGAAAATGCCTTTTCTTGTCCGCAATTGCGGACAAGAATAGGACATGTTCTATTTTTTTCGAGAACGCGATTGCGGACCCGGAAGTGCGGACCCGGCCGGGACATCGTCTGTCCCCATTGAAATCAATAGGTCCGCAATTCCGTTCCGCAAATGCGGAACAGAATTGCGGACGTGTGAATGGACCCTTATATGTATGGTGCCTGGTCATTACTAGTTTTATTCCAGAAATAAAGGGAATGTCTGGGTGTTTAATATTTAAGGCCTATCCTCCAGATAGGTCATCAGTATCTGATCAACAAGGGCCCCACTCCCGCAAAAACTGCCGATCAGCTGTTTGAGGAGGCTGTGAGTGCTGTAGCCTCCTCAAAGGTCACCAAGCACAGCGTCGTCCATTGGATAGTGGCCGTGCTTGGTATTACAGCCCAGGCCCATTCACTTGGATGGGACCCCGACAGATCAGTGGAACAAAGGGACTGTCATTTATCCAGGCACAGCGGCTGTGCTTGGTACTGCAGTGCAGACCATCCAGGTAAATGAGGCTTAGCTATGACCCCTTTGTTCTGCTGGTCAATGGTGGCCATACCTCCTCTGGTCGTGCATTATTGATCCATTCCCGTGATGGCTAACCTCCGGCACTCCAGCTGTTGTAAAACTACAACTCCCAAGATGTACACTTGCTTTGCTGTTCTCAGAACTCCATAAAAATGAATGGAGCATACTGGGAGTCGTAGTTCACCACAACTGGCGTGCTGGAGGTTAGCTTTCACTGTTCTATCCTAAGATTGGGCCTTCAGTAAAAAAAACCTCTTCGACAACTCCTTTAATTTCATAAATTCATCTTTGCTTAAGAATCTAAAGAGTCTAAAACTGACTGTCTTGGGCAGGGCCCGGGGAAAACATACTTTATAATGTACTGCAGTCTGAATATGAACTTTTATTCTGCCAAATTCTGCTCACGCAAGTGCACTGGAGACAGGGCTTCATTGTGAGGTCTCTCTGGATTGAGCAGCTTCACAGCCCCTCCACTCAGTGACAGCTATAGCATCCAACCAGGAGACCACTACGGCTGTCACTCAGAGCACAGAGGGGGTCTGTGAGGAGCACAATGCAGAGAGCACTTCACAATTAAGGCCTGCCTCCTGGGCACTTGCAGGAGCAGAACCTGGCAGAATAAAACTTCATATTCACACCACCCCTGATGATAAAAACTCCACCAAACTATGTTTGCACTGCTCCCCTAAGCCCCTACCTAGTGCTGTCAGCCATTTAGCATAATCTAAACTGCTGAGAGCCTGCCTTTGAAGATGCCAGAACCTAAAGCGACCTGCTCTGGTGACAGAAAAAAAGGCAACTTACCTTCCACCTTTGGTTTGACCTCAGCAACTCTTTCTGCAAACTTCTTTTTGAAGTACAGAGACTGCAGCCGCTGCTGATAATGGTTGATCCTAAAAGAATGAAGAATCCAATTGTTAGAATAGGAAGTTCTCCTAGATTATAAATCCAATATATGACTGCATATAGAAATAGCCAAAAACAGGTCAGAAAAATAATATATAAATCGCTCCAAGACAGGAATCAGCTGCAATTGGTCGTCTCATGGTTGTTACTTGACATTTAAGTGACCGACTAAAACAGATCTAATTTTACTTTAACTATGTACATGTAAGTTGCTTACATACACAAGCCTATGTAAGTTCTGCTACAATAGTCTGAAATGGGAGAGTGCAGGGGGCGTTACCGTTACACCTAGAGGCTCTGCTCTCTCTGCAACTGCCGCTCCCTCTGCACTTTGACAGGACGAGGCAGTGAAAACATCATCACTCCTGGCCCTGTGAAAGTGCAGAGGGAGCGGCAGTTGCAGAGAGAGCAGAGCCTCTAGGTGTAACGGTAACGCCCCCGTTGCTCCTAGAGGCTCATTTGCATATAGTAAAACCTAATTTTTCTCAGCAGTGTGGACACATATGAACATGGGACCAACACAGAGGCCTTCAGCTGCCAAGTGCACATGTAACAGGTCAGCCAGTGTCATAGGGACAGATCTGCTGACAGGTGGGCTTTAATACCAGTAATAAGCATTACGATCTGACAGAGCTCCTGCAATTGTGGGCGAGCACCGCCATAATGCTTTCTAATGCTCGCTAAAATCTCCAACTTGTAAACCAGAGATGAGAGATGTGAAAACAAAGTAACATGAAAATGCAATATTCTCTAGTGAGGAGATGATAAAACAACGTGAACGGCTTCCAAAATGTGATATTATAGGAAAAGAAAATGTTTTGCAGCTGTGAAAAGACGAGGTTTACACATTCCCTATGAGGTTCTGAGAAAAGCAATGCGTCACTATGTATGTCCGCTGTGCAAGTCACCTGGGAGTGCAGTAAATGCAGAGTTTAATTCCATCCATCTGGCACAGATTTTTATTGCTTTACATTTCTCTTTAGACTTTGAGGTCTAGCAGAAATCACGGACAGCCCTGATGGCAGCCATGATGCCCACATAGAGAGGGAAGACTCAGTTCACCGGCTGAACCCACACTTCTGACATAATTTTATAGTCATCGTACCGCCTATTGGTTTTCTAGGAAATAACTAGGTCACCGGCAGCTCAGGTGACATCATTTTAGAGAGTGTACTTAGAAGCTGGACAACCCCTTTATGTGGGCCCAGGACGTCACCGGTCCAACTCAACTGCTCCCTGCTGCTCCATTCCAGTGCCAAGGGTCCTGCTCCATCTGGTCTCTGGCCAATTACTTGGCCCGGTGGTGACGTGTCCCTAAGCAGTACATGTGCTCACACACAGGAGAACATCCCTCGGCGCAAGGAACCAGCCAGAGGATCCAGGTTATTGATGATTTATTGAGCAGAATAAAACGAGTTTTGGGGAGTTATCGCCCCTTCATCAGGTAAAAACTGCATCTAACCTATTGGTAGTTGAAGCAGATATATATACACACATAGTAACACATGAGAAAAAACACCAAAAAAAGGGGGTCAAGGACATTCCCCCACGACAAACACAAAATTAAAAATCAAACTGATAAAACAGACATGCGGGTATATAAAATCCAAATAGACATTGGTGGTACAAGTGCTTAAAGGCGTTGTCCAAGTTATATTTATTGATGACCTACCCTCAGGATAGGTCATCAATACCTGAGGGTAGCTGTTTGAAGATAAGGCGCGTGCCGTGCCAGCGCTGCCTCCTCTTCATTGTTTACCTGCTTGCCGTCACATCTGCAGCGGTGAGCAGGTGTAATTACACCTAAGGCCTGTTGCACACGACAGTATTTTGCGGACCGTATACTGGCAGTTTTTTCAGTTCAGTATACTGACAGTATACTGAACCATTCACTTCAATGGGTCTGCAAAAAATACTGAAGTGTCTCCGTATGCCTTCCGTTTCCGTTTTTCCGTTCCGTTTAAATATAGACCATGTCCTATTCTTGTCCGCAAATCACGTTTAGTGGCTCCATTCAAGTCAATGGGTCTGCAAAAAAAACGGAAAGCATACGGAAAGGCATCCGTATGTCTTCCGTATCCGTTCCGTTTTTGCAGAACAATCTATTGAAAATTTTAAGACCAGCCCAATTTTTATTATGGAATTAATGTATACTGTATATGCCAAACGGAAACACAACAGAAACAAAAAACTGAACCACGGATCTGTTATAAACGTACCGCAAAACACTGAAAAAAAAAAAAAGTTTGTGTGCAAGAGGCCTAAGCCGTCCCATTCATTTCAATGGGACGGCTTGAGTGTAATTACACCTGCTCACCACTGCAGATGCAACGGCAAGCAGGTTAACAAAGAAGAGGAGGCAGCGCTGGCACGGCGCATGCCTTCCCTTCAAACAGCTGATCGGCGGAGGGTGCCGGACCCTCCCGATCTGATATATCCTGAGGATAGGTCACCAATAAATATAATTTGGACAACCCCTTTAACCACAGAATTTATTGAATTATATTAGAATAATATCAATATAGAGAATGCTATGGAGAGTCACATGATCACTGCCGAGATCATGTGACTGCAGAAAAGATCAGGTGACGTCTGGTTGTCTAAGTAACCAGACACTGAGTGCGCATACTCATCCAGACGGATAAAATGTACCGTCAGATATGAGAACCTAGGAGGAGATGCCAGAGAGCTGAGGTGGTCATGTGAGGGGCACGTTGCTCGGTATTCAGATGCCAATGCCCTAGGCCAGGGATCAGCAACCTCCGGCACTCCAGCTGTTGTGAAACTACAACTCCCAGCATCCTCCTTTCACTTCTGTGGCAGCTGCAAGAACAGCAGAGTAAGTGTACATGCTGGGAGTTGTAGTTTTACAGCAGCTGGAGTGCCGAAGGTTGCCGATCCCTGCCCTGGGCAATATCTTAGGTTGATCATAAAGAAATGTCAGAAGACGCTGCGGTTCTGGTTGTGACATATGTGTCCCTTAGATGGGAGAAACATGGATGGTTGTTATTAGTAAAAAATGAATGAATGACAAGGATAAAACACAAATATGTGATTGGATGGTTACATAATTTGATGTGATAAAAAGGTATTACTAGGTAGGAAGGAGGGTGACAGTCAAGGGATTAGTATAATATAAGACTAGAAAAAATGCTGCTGGCAGTAAAAAATATGATGTATAAACAATGAATATGACTAAAACTAAATATATAAATATATATGCATATGTATACACACGCCCACATATACACATGAACTTAATAATGGGCAAGGCTGGGAAAGTTGCTGATGGTAATATAAAATATATATAATGTAAAATAAATGATTAAAAAATAATAAATAACCATATTGAAATAAATATAATGGATAAACAAAATGAGCGATAATGACACAATGTTCAAGAATAGAGACCGTGGTTTACAGATTAATTTCAAAAGCCTCATTCAAACCGTGGGGGTTGAGGCAATTGAGTTTATACATCCAAAACATCTCCCTTCTTCGTAGTGTTTGGATGGCGTTTCGACAGCCTGGGGTAACTTTCTCTATTGGTGTAATTTTGAAACAGGAAAAAAGGCCCTGATGGCGTTCTGCTGCCTGTCTGGAGACCCCGTGTGGGAGATACTGCTTCTTGACGTTGGACCTGTGTTAGTGGAGTCTATTGCGTAGGGTCTGGATAGTCCGTCCTATATACTGCAAGCCACACAGGCATTCCAATAAGTAGATGACATTGGCTGATCCACAATGTAGATGACTTGATCGGAAATAGATCACCGTTTACGTTGCTATGGAAAACGGTGGATGTACATAGCAACAGAGACATTTGGTGCTGCCCAATGGTTGAGCTGTTAGAGCTGCAGACGGGGTGTTCCGTCTGTGAGGTCATAAGTTGCTAGGGGCCAGAATGTTCTTGAGGGTCTTGGCCCTCCTGAATGTCAGTGGGGGCTGGGTAGGCAGAATTTTGGCTAGGTGAGGGTCTAATCCGTCCTGTTTCAGTTATACAGGGGAGGACTCCCCTGCATAACGGAAACGGGACTGATCCGTTTTACAGCCCCATAGACTTCTATTATGACGGAATGCCTGTAAAGGCATTCTTTTACGCATTCCGTTATGGTCCGGGGTAAGTGAATCCATAACGCAATTCACCTTTTACCACCAAACGAAGTGAAATTCGCTCATCTCCAATGCCAATGTTTAGAGAGTACGATTCTGATGTCATTATGGTGACTGTTGTAAGTGGTGATTAAAATGAGTACTCCATGCATCCGTTTTGCTGTTGCCGCTTCCTGACGTGTTTTTGAGCGGTTTCTCTCCACTGTTTTTAGATAGACAATCACTCTGTGAAAGGGTTTTTAGCTTAGGTTAGGTTTTAGAAATCCTCATCTCTAGAGCAATTTGGTCTCACCCGTCTGAACTGGCTAAATGGAATGTTTTGTCTTCCACTTTTTATGGTGGGAACTTGAGTAGTCTAAATAAATATTACAGTCAACTTTTCAAAGAAAGTGCGGGTCACTACTGTACTGGTGCTTAATTCCAAGTCAAGATATTACATTTTTTGTAGGGTCATGTGTCCCCGATAAAGTGATATCCCAAGTGGTTGCATTCAGGTGGGAAATGAAGTTGTCAATTGAGGTGATATCACCATTCCATATAAATATTAAATCGTCAATGCAGCGATGATAAAAATAATATTGTCTGCCCAGAATTTAGAGTGGTAGATAAATTTATCTTCATAAACCCACATAAAAAGATTTGCGAGACTCGGCGCGAAATGCGTGCCCATCGCGGTACTTTTAGTTTGTAAGTACAGAGTGTCTTTAAAAGTGGACATGTTGTGCGTCAGGATGAATCTGATGCAATCTACCATGAATGTTCTCTGTTCTTCTGGAAGTAGAGGGTTGTTTCTCCAGAAATTGTTTTGTACATTGGATGCCTAGATCAGGCTGAATATTGGAATATAAGGCCGTGACATCCAAGGTTAACCAATGTTAGGAGTCTCTCTGTCTGGTATCTTTTAGGGCCTTAATGAGGGAAGAGGAGTCTCTAAAGTAGTAGGGTAAGTCTACTACATATTTTTGTAAGAGAACATTGACATAATGGGATAGATTGCATGTACATAGCACAGCAGTGACGTGCCACTTGGCAACGTATCACCGCTGAGGCCATTGCTTGTCCACAGAGGCGCGCACAGTTCTGCCTGAAAGTTTACATGCTGGGGACTGGACGCTAGGTGCTGGAATGGAGCGATGGGTCATGCGAGTGGCTTTTTTGTACTACGTACAGAGATGGCTGGGGCCTTCATAAAACTGTAATAGAAGCTGGACCATCCCTTCACTTCTTGTTTGTTACAATGGACGCATTTTGCTGAATTTAACTATATTGCCATCCTGGGGCAACTGGAGTAGGAGCTGGTGCTGGTGACCAAGGAGGGGAAGATTCTTTAAAAGGGATTTTGCGATGCACTATGGTATTTGGCTCTGCTTGGGCGGTATTTTGTGCAGCAATATGGTACTGCTGGCCCCGCCTACTTCTGTTGTCCCACCTCCAACATAGGCCCAACTTTTACTTTTTTCCTAGGGCCACTTTAAGTTCCCAGTCCACCCTTCTGAATGGGAAGGTTTGCTTAAAGGGGTAAAAACATAACCCTATGTGGTCGGAGAGACACTAAGCAGCACAAAGGAGGGCAATTTTCTAAGTACGTTCCTGCGGCCCCCTGGTTCCTCTGTAGCTGCTCTATTCTCTATTGTAACTTCTTCCTGCTAATGAAGTATAATTGCTCGAGTCTGAGGGGCTGTAAGATCATCATAGTTAGAGATGAGCGAACTTTAAAAAAAAGTCCGGTGTTCGGGTTGTGGTAAGTCGCGCATCCCGTTATGGATTCCACTATAGCGGCATATGGAATCCATAAGGGGCAGCTGCCACCAACCCGAACTGTTGAACAGCCGAAGGACCTGGGGTGACATCACTGTCATGTGATCAGTGCAGGGGGCGTGGCTCAGCACTGGATTAGATAAGAGGTGATCCAGTACTGAGCCACGCCCCCTGCACTGATCACATGACGGTGACGTCACCCCAGGTCCTTCGGCTGTTCAACAGTTCGGGTTGGTGGCAGCCGCCCCTTATGGATTCCATATGCTGCTATAGTGGAATCCATAACGGGATGCGCGACTTACCACAACCCGAACGCCGGACTTTTTTTTAAAGTTCGCTCATCTCTAATCATAGTCTAATTATTCTAATTTTGTGTGGGATTTTGGACAGGACTCATCTCAGGTTCATTTGCATATGTATCAAATCGTTTTTTTTACACAATAAAAGCACACAGAGCTATGGGGACTGGATATTGCGGATGTCCTAGAGGCCATCTAGCAAACCATGTCCTCAGCTCTGTACACACAATCCCGGTGACAGGTTCCCTTTAAGGTGCAGGCACAGCTTTTCATGGTATGGATAACATGCAACCTGCAGATCACAACAAAAAATGGCTAACCTGCTCATCTCGAAGAGGAATCTGTCGGGTCTGGCCATCCGATCCAGCTCATGCTTGTGCTCCTCCAGTAAGTCAATGTCACTCTTCTCAGGAACAAATTTCAGCAGCTGAAGAGAATAGTAGAAGGGTTAGAAGACGGCACATGCAGTGTAATGAGCATCTTCTAGTAATTACCTGTATTCCCCAATAACCATTTTGGAGCATTTTATCTTAGAACACTTTGTTCTTCTGTTATTCCTCCTGCAAATGTATAAACAGACTACTGGATATTACCATTGTACTGCTTATTAGGGTGTGTCCCTATTAGCACTGACTGATTACCATCTGACTGTGTAGGGACAGACTTTACTGACAAAGTGAATGGTAACATCAGTTGTCAATTTATTTACTGTATATGTTTCTAGGAGGAATAACACAGGAACAACACAATTCCGAAATGTAAGAAAAGATGCTTCAGGATGCTTGTTCTTTAAAGAGTTATTGCCACCTGAGACATTCACGGCACATCGCTATGATATGCCATCAGATAGGAGCAGGTCCCAGAGTTGGGACTTACACCTATGTCCAGAACAGGGCCCAGAAGTGAAGGAGAACACACCATGCATAGCGTGCTCTCAAGTCACGTCGATAGGAATTCTGAAACTAGTCAAGTGAGCGCACTCCGCTATCTTTGGAACTCCCAGAGCGGTGAATGAAGCATGGCTGCACATGTGCGGTGCGCTCTCCTTCACTTCATAGGCCCCGTTCTGGAGATAAGAGCTGGTCCCAGAGGTGGGACCCCTCACCAAGCTGACATTGATGGCATATCCTAGTTTTGTGCCATCAATGACCCAGATGGGAAAACCCCTTTAAGGGCTCATTCACAATGTGTTTTCACCAACAGTGGATCCACAAAACACAGATAACGGCCGTGTGCACGCCGCCACTTTCTATGGCAATGTCCTATCCTCCTCCGCAAAACAGACAAGAATACGGCATGGACATACGGATGCAGACTGCACACTGTGTGCTGTCTGCATTTTGTGCGGTCCCGTTGAAATAAATCGATCTGCAAAAAATGCGGATCGGATGCAGAACAAAGATACAGTCGTGTGCATGAGGCCTCATAAGAGGCTGAATGACCTTCTTATGGGTACACCATATATAAAGTTCATCCCCTAAGACTTTACTACACCCCGGGGGCTCATATATCATTTCTTTTTTCATGTAATGGGATTGTGTATAAATTTCAGTCCTGTTCACTCGCACATTTGGCTCTCACCGCAGACTTTAGAGACAAATTGCTGCACAAATTGTATTTCCCTGGAAATGTTCCCAGGCTCCTTCCCTTTTAATTTGGATTGTATTACTGAACAATACCTTCCGAGTATGTGAGTTGGCGTAGGTTGTTTGTTTTGTAGCGAGTCTCCAACTCTCATATTAGTAGATTTTTCATTTCTTTTGTTAGATTCAAGGAAAAAAAATCACTTAGAGGGGATCCATAGGATGACCTACCATAACAAATGCTCAAATAGTCCTTAAAGGGGTATTGCCATCCCAGACATTGATGGCATATCGCTAGGATATAACATCAATGTAAGATAGGTGTGGGTTCTTCCTCTAGGACCCCCTTCTATCTCCAGAATGGGCCCCCCGAAGCGAAGAGGAGCACACCACGCATGTGCAGCACACCACGCATGTGCAGCTGCCCTCTGTTCAACAATGCTATAGGAGTCCCATAGTGGTGAATGGAGACATAGTGGCGCATGCTCGCCTTCTGAAAATACCCAAGTACGCTCGCTCGGCTACTTTCAGAACTCCCATAGCAGTGAATGGACAGCATGGGAGGTGTGTTCGCCTTCACTTCGGGGGGCCACGTTCTGGAGACAGGAGGGGGTCCCAGAGGTAGGACCTGCACCCATCAGACATTGATGGCACAACCCCCTTTAAACTTGCCAATATTCAATATAATAACATTCACCCCATCGAGTGTTGTGGGGGTTGAGCTGTGACTTATTTACCCATCTGAGCGATGAGAGCACTAAAAATGTATATATAGAGCAATTGCATAGAAGAGTATATGGAAGAAAGCCGCCTAAGCCTCACGTACAAGGTTCCTGTATGGCGGTGCACACTGCCTTGTCCGGTGCCATGTACAAAGAGCTATTCTCCTCTAAGTGCACTGACTCTGTATGAAGTCAGAGGTACAGTAAGGGACAACAGAGCGGTATGGGCTCCATATTACAGCATCATGCACCTCTGGAGTAGTGCACTGCCTATACCTTGCTTTTAAATTAGGGTTGCGAAAGGTGTTTTCCACAATCCCCAACAGGGTATATTAACCGCTTCCCGACCGCCGAACGCACGGATGCGTCCAGGCGGCGGCAAGTTTGTTCCTCCTGGACGCATCCGTGCGTCATCTCGCGAGAGCCGAGATCTGCTGTGAACGCGCGCACGCGTTCACAGCAGAGCGCGGCTCTGCAGTTGTACTACAGCCTGCCAGCGATGATCAATCGCTGGCAGGCTGTAAATGTAAAATAAATGAGATCAAAGTAGTATATCAGACGCTGTGTTGCTAACAGCGTCTGATATATCTAATACCTGGTCCTCTGGTGGTCCCATTTACTGGGATCGACCACCAGAGGACCAGGTAACAATGTAAAGTTGCACCAAACACTACACTAACCCCACCCCCACCCCCTCACTTTATAACCACTATTAACCCCTTGTTAACCCCTGATCACCCCATATAGACTCCCTGATCACCCCCTGTCACTGATCACCCCCTGTAAGGCTCTATTCACATGTCCATATGTGTTTTGCGGTTCCGCGGATCCACAGATCCGTGCCACGGATCCGCAGCGCGGATCCATAAAACACGGACACCGTCAATGTGCTTTCCGCATTTTGCAGATCCGCACATTGCCAGAACTATATAGAAAATGCTTTTTCTTGTCCGCAGTGCGGACAAGAAAAGGGCATGTTCTATATTTTTGTGAACGGAAATGCAGACCCGTAAGTGCGGATCCGCAATTCCGGATCCGAGCGGGACAAAGTCTGTCCCCATAGAAATGAATGGGTCCGCAATTCCGTTCCGCAAACAGAATTTCGGACGTGTGAATGGGGCATAGGGTCCCTTATCACCGCCAGTTAGTTAGCTACTTGTTAGGTAGCTAGCGCCCAGCCCACCGCACCGCAGTCACTGATTTTGGCAGAGATTTTTCATCCACATTGATCGATGCGAATGAAAAAATCTGTGCCGTTCATTTTTTTTTTTCAGCCCAGCGGCTGAACGGAAAAAAAAAATCTCATTACCCGTATGCTCAATATACGGAGAATCGCAGAAACTCCTAATGCTGGCCATACGTGTAATGATTGCGGAGACCCTCAAATGCCAGGGCAGTACAAAAACCTCACATGTGACCCCATTTTAGAAAGAAGACACCCCAAAGTATTCCGTGAGGGGTATGGTGAGTTCATGTAAAATTTTATTTTTTGTCACAAGTTAGTGGAATATGAGTTAGTGGAATAAGTTAGTGGAATATGAGACTTTGTAAAAAAAAAAAAATCAATTTCCGCTAACTTGTGCCAAAATTTTTTTCTGTGAACTCGCCATGCCCCTCACAGAATACCTTGGGGTGTCTTCTTTCCACAATGGGGTCACTTGTGGGGTATTTATACTGCCCTGGCATTTTAGGGGTCCTAAAGCGTGAGAATCCAAATGCGTAAAAATGCCCTGTGAAATACTAAAGGTACTCATTGGATTTAGGGCCCCTTTGCGCATCTTGGCTGCAAAAAGTGGCACACATGTGGTATCGCCGTACTCAGGAGAAGTAGGGCAATGTGTTTTGGGGTGTATTTTTACATATACCCATGCTGGGTGAGAGAAATATCTCTGTAAATGACAACTTTTTAAATTTTTTTATACAAAGTTGTCAATTTACAGCGATATTTCTCACACAAAGTATGGGTATATGTAAAATACACCCTAAAACACATTGCCCTACTTCTCCTGAGTACGGCGATACCACATGAGTGACACTTTTTGCAGCCTGAGTGCACAAGGGGCCCAAATTCCAATGAGTACCTTTAGCTTTACATGGCTGCTCACAATTTAGCCCCGCCCAAAATGCCAGAACAGTACAAACACCCCACATGTGACCCCATTTTGGAAAGAAGACACCCCAAGGTATTCGCTGAGGGGCATAGTGAGTCCATGAAAATGTAACTTTTTGTCAAAAGTTAGCAGAAAGGGAGACTTTTGAGAAAAACAATAAAAATCAATTTCCGCTAACTTGTGCCAAAAAAATCTTCTGTGAACTCGCCATGCCCCTCATGGAATACCTTGGGGTGTCTTCTTTCCAAAATGGGGTCACATGTGGGGTATTTATACTGCCCTGGCATTTTAGGGACCTAAAGCGTGAGAAGAAAAATGCATAAAAATGCCCTCCTAAAAGGTACTCATTGGTTTTAGGGCCCCTTTGCACATCTTGGCTGCAAAAAGTGCCACACATGTGGTATCGCCGTACTCAGGAGAAGTAGGGCAATGTGTTTTGGGGTGTATTTTTACATATACCCATACTGGGTGAGAGAAATATCTCTGTAAATTGACAACTTTGTATAAATTTTTTTAAAAGTTGTCATTTACAGAGATATTTCTCACACCCAGTATGGGTATATGTAAAAATACACCCCAAGCACATTGCCCTACTTCTCCTGAGTACGGCGATACCACATGAGTGACACTTTTTGCAGCCAAGATGCGCAAAGGGCCCAAATTCCAATGAGTACCTTTAAGATTTCACAGGGCATTTTTACTCATTTTGGATTCTCACGCTTTAGGGCCCCTAAAATGCCAGGGCAGTATAAATACCCCACAAGTGACCCCATTGTGGAAAGAAGACACCCCAAGGTATTCTGTGAGGGGCATGGCAAGTTCACAGAAATTTATTTTTTTGGCACAAGTTAGCGGAAATTGATTTTTTTTTTTTTTTTTACAAAGTCTCATATTTCACTAACTTGTGACAAAAATAAAATTTTACATAAACTCACCATACCCCTCACAGAATACCTTGGGGTGTCTTCTTTCTAAAATGGGGTCACATGTGGGGTATTTATACTGTCCTGGCATTTTAGGGGCCCCTAAAGCGTGAGAAGAAGTCTGGAATCCAAATGCGTAAAAATGCCCTGTGAAATCCTAAAGGTACTCATTGGAATTAGGGCCTTTGCGCACCCAGGCTGCAAAAGTGTCACTCATGTGGTATCGCCGTACTCAGGAGAAGTAGGGCAATGTGTTTGGGGTGTATTTTTATATATACCCATACTTTGTGTGAGAAATATCGCTGTAATCGACAACTTTTTAAATTTTTTAAACAAAGTTGTCAGTTTACAGAGATATTTCTCTCACTCAACATGGGTATATGTAAAAATACACCCCAAAACACATTGCCCTACTTCTCCTGAGTACGGCAATACCACATGAGTGACACTTTTTGTAGCCTGGGTGCAAAGGGCCCAAATTCCAACGAGTACCTTTAGCTTTTACATGGCTGCTCACAATTTAGCCCCGCCCAAAATGCCAGAACAGTAAACACACCCCACAAGTGACCCCATTTCGGAAAGTAGACACCCCAAGGTATTCACTGAGGGGCATAGTGAGTCGTGGGAGATTTCATTTTTTTGCCAGAAGTTAGCAGAAATGGAAACTTTATTATTTTTATTTTTTCCTCAGAAAGTGTCATTTTCCGCTAACTTGTGAAAAAATGAAATGATACATGAACTCACCATGCCCCTCCATGAATACTTTGGGGTGTCTTCTTTCTAAAATGGTGTCATTTGGGGGTATTTATACTATCCTGACATTCTAGCACCTGAAGAAACATGACAGGTGCTCAGAAAGTCAGAGCTGCTTCAAAATGCAGAAATTCACTTTTTGCACCATAGTTTGTAAACGCTATAACTTTTACCCAAACCAATAAATATACACTTATTGTATTTTTTTTATCAAAGACATGTAGAACAATAAATTTTGCGAAAAATTTATATAGAAATGTAGTTTTTAAAAAAAATTACAACAGAAAGTGAAAAATGACATTTTTTTGCAAAAATTTCGGTAATTTTTGATTAATAGCAAAAAAGTAAAAACGTCAGCAACAATGAAATACCACCAAATGAAAGCTCTATTAGTGAGAAGAAAAGGAGGTAAAATTCATTTGGGTGGTAAGTTGCATGACGGAGCAATAAACGGGTAAAGTAGTGTAGTGCAGAATTGTAAAAAGTGGCCTGGTCATTAAGGGTGTTTAAGCTAGGGGGGCTGAAGTGGTTAATGCGAATGAATGGAATGTGCGTTGAAAATGTGAGCCGCAAATATGTTGTGTTTTTTTTTAGATCTGAGGGAGGGAAATTAAGCCCCCAGCTGCAAACGCCTACATCTCCACCACTAGCTGTCACTATAAACCCTGGATTAAAAATATTCCAAAAGGACAATTTAAAAAAAATACACAGGAATTGTACTAATATACAAGACTAGGAAGAGCAAAGTACGACGATTCGAAACAGGTTTCTGGAGAAGGGTTACAAAAAGGAAGAATTAGGGAGCTGTATACGGGAGGTTACCAAAGAGACGATGAGCAGTAAAGACCCATCAAAATAATATGGATACCAAAGATAAAAAAGACAATTTAACAGCAAATCAAAAATGCTGTTAAGAAAAACTGGTCTGTGCTCAAAAATGATTCTAGATTGGGTGACGTTATTCCCAAAAATCCTTCAGTTATCCTTAAAAGAGCACCCAGCATGAAAGACAAGTTAGTACATAGTTATATACCCACACAACCTGCCAAAGCTATGAAACACCTGTACACATGGTGCGGTTTCTGCCTACTGTGTAAAAAAACGTTTGAAAGGGAACAGGCAGTGTAAGAAGAAAACAGTGCCGTCTAGAAGTAATGGGTGAGCCTTCATGTGGCCACATGGCAGGCGTCTATACGCTGGAGTGTCCTTGTGGCCTCCAGTATGTAGGACGAACCACTAGGAAACTCAAAGTAAGGATCCAAGAACACATACGTAACACAGTGTCTCTGCCCACTTCAAAAAAATACGTAACAAGAACCCAGCAGGACTTTTTTTTTTATAGGACTTGAACAGATCCGTAATTGTTGGAGGGGTGGGGACCCATTGAGTAAAATTAATAGAAGGGAAGTTGAATGGATTTATCAACTTGGTACCCTGCAACCTGTCGAGTTCACTATAAAAGCCTGCGTACTGGATAAGTAGGTGAACCAATACGAGGATATCCCATGATCATTTAGTACCGTTTGAGGCATATTAGTTAATGCACACATTTAAAAAGAAAATATGGGGATGTTAGTACCCGATAATACAGCAATGGTTCCATTTTGTGAGAATCTTGTTGGGGATCGTAGGAATGTATCTAAGGTGAGAGGAGATAGGTTATTGTGTGTCGGGTGACGATCCATAGTGATATTAAATGTGTTGGGGGGTGACCTGCTGTGATATAGGGGGGAAAGTGGTGAAGCAATGGACATGAGTGTATTTTGTCATTGTGGTAGATCTCGATGAGGAGAAGAACTTTGAATTGTGATGGAGATGTGGGAATTCGGACGAGGGCTGTGTATTACATCGAGGAAACTAATGAGTGAATGCTGAATGGATAAGATAGGGAGAGTAGCGGAGTATAAGAACAAGGAAAGATATTAAATTAATATATCGGCAATTTATTTAATGTTAAAGCTGATATTTAGATTCTGTGGTAATTAGATGGTTTTGGAATTATTATATAGGTTTTTAATGTTACAATCATGTGAATAAGGGCTGAAGAAACGCCCACAATGGCTTGAAAAAAGAGCAATCAGGATGAGTCCCCTGACGAAGCGAAGGAGAAACCCAGGTCAGGCGTTTGATGGTTTGATGAGAGGACGTGCACATTTTTAAAATACTTATTTTATGGATTTTCTGAGTACAAAAATTATTATATTATCACTCAGTAAGCGGGACTTCGCTGTCGGGCCGTCTCTTTTTTCATTGTTAGGAGACTAGAGCGTCGATATATGTCAGAACCAAAGCGATGCATCTGAGGAGCTATATCCAAAAGACACCCCTTGTGTACTGAGAATGTGAACTTTAAGCTGCACGGTTTTTATTCATTTATTTAGGGTAGGTAATAATGTCCGATCGCTGGGACGCTCACTGATCACTAGAATTGGGGTCAAACCCCCCCCCCCCCGTCCCCAGTCATTAATAGCTGCAGAGAGGGGAAGTGTGCATTGGGTGGTGTTCAAGCAAGTCCATGGGACTGCAAAGACAGCGGATGGCTGTACTCCACTATCTCAGTCAGTCCTATAGACTTTAAATGGAATGACAAGGCCCATGTTATACAACTCATCCATTCAAATTCCTCCTTAGGGCTCATGCACACGAAAATATTTTTTTATTGTCTGTGTCCATTCAGTTTTTTTGTGGGCCATATGCAGAAATATTCATTTCAATGGGCTGCAAAAAACAGAAATTCCGTATCCATATGTCCACAAGTCTGTTTTGCAAAAAAATAGAACATGTCCTAACCGTGTCTGTTTTGCGGACAAGGATGGGCATTGTTACAATGGATCTGCAAAAAATGTGTAGATCCGTGTTTTGCAGACCGAAAAATACATACGGTCAGGTGCATGAGCCCTTACTTTACTAGTACATTGAGAAGAAATGGTGGGAGTGGGGCTTGGGTCCCCCACTCTAGTGATCAGTGGGTGTCCCAGCAGTGAGGCCTCCAGCGACCAGACATTTATCACCTATCGTATGGAATACCCCTTTAATTCCTAACTGCTTGTAATAACACGGACTGTCCTGTAGATGGCAGTGCTGCTGCTTTCTAGGAGGAGGTCTTCTTGTCGATACAGCATTTTATGCACTACAAGCAGTTTGGGAAATAAATATATTCTACAGCAAGGATATATATGGCTTTGTGTACTGTATATATGACAATACTGAATGTTTAGGGGCCATTATATAACATTGTGTAAAATCTTCTCGGTTCAGTCCGTGCTCTCAGTGCACATTCTCTGCATGACACGATTATCTACACCTCATCTATCACTATTCAATTTCCAGGAGGCAATTTTGCAAGTTAATGGTTGACGTGTCTGGAGGTTTCCTCCGCTGCTGCTGAAAGAAGAGGTCAATGGTGACAAGTCAGATAAGGTATCGCCCTCACCTGTTCCAGCATGTCTTTTGGGAGATCCTCCTGCTCATCCATTGACAATATTGCACGCTTAATTTCTTCATTTGACAACTTTAGCCTGCAAAAATTACAAAATGTATTAAACACCAAGTCAGGGTATGCTGGGAGTTGTAGTCTTGTAACTGCTGGAGAGCTAAAGGTATGGTTGGTGATGGTTTAAAGAGGAGCTGTCACTTCTTCTGACATGTCTGCTGTAATAACAATTCTGGAGCCTCTATTCTTATGGCTCTGTTGTGCTATTCCTTTATTATTCCTGCTAGAAATTATTAAACAGTTACTAGCAGTGTTACCAGTTGGGGTGTGCTCCTGGACAGACACTGATGGGATCTGTGCAGGGACACGTCCCCAACTGGTAATATCCATCTGGGCCTTCATTGCAAACTATTAGCTTCAGTCATACTTCTAGCAGGAATAACAGAGTCATAAGAATAAATGCTCCACAATGGATATTACATGGGGAATGCAAGTAGTTACTAAAACAGAGATGTCAGGAGAGGGGACGGGTCCCCTTTAAGCCATGATGCGGAGAACGCTGATCCTGCTCTGATGAGGTTATTGTGCCACGTGGGTGTTACTGCAATGAATGCTTTGTTTTAGGCAGTAATTCCAGTAATTGTGAGTAATCAACGTCTCCAGTATTCTGTACACTTTTATCTAAACATCCCCCCTCCATCATGGTTTGTGGTGCATGTATATGACATATCGCACCGTTAATCATCAAAGACAACACTGAACCCGTGCAAGTCTCGTCACAGGAAGAATGTCCGCACGTGTGATAACCTGCTCCACAGAGATTCTTCTCTGCTGCTAATCTCCCAGATTCCTGACTGCTAGAAAGGTGAACGTGACTGAAAATCTACACGTTTCTTGGCGTTTAAACCCAAACACCTTAAAGGGGTAGCTCAGGATTTTGATATTGATTGCCTATTTAAAAAAAAAAAGACTCATCCACTTGCTGTGTAAAAAAATCTGCAGCATAAATTGACCGTCAGAGCCGATTTGAAATTTTCAGCGTGTAATTAATGCTGCAGATCTTCGCTGTGGATTTCACTCTTTGCAACCATTTCCAAGGCACAAGCCTCATAAAATACATGCATTTATAGCTCAGACCCTTCCAGAAACTGCTCCACATGGGTATTGCAGCTCAGCCCTTTAACTTACAAAATATTCTACATTATTCAAACCAGCACCTGGATCTGAATACTTTTGTAACTGCATGTAATTAACAATTTAGCATAGCCGCTGAGCTATTCAATAAAATGTATCTGTATAGCGCCACCTGCGGTTTGTTCTTTTCCTTCATTTTTGTCCGTCGTCTCACTGAGCTGGTCGAACGTGCTCAGTTTAAATCTTCAACTGCTATAGGTTCTGTTAGAAGCTGTGGGACTTACAGGGAGAAAGCTGCAGCAGAAAGGACACACCTCCTGTCCTGAGCTGCCAGGCCGAAGATAATCTGGCAGAGCAACTGGAGCAATGAAATGTAGTATGTCAATTTCTTTCTTCCTGTGCCTCATGGATTCAGAGATCTTCCCATTCATTGCTCCATTACTCTGCTATACTGATTTCAAGAAGGCAACTTGGGGGAGGGGAGCCCTTCTGCTGCAGCTCAGGGGGGGGTGACCTTTCTCAGGGGTCATGTCCTGTCTGCTGCATATCAACAGCTTCTAACAGCAGCCATGACTGGTGGCAGACAAAGGGTGGAACTGAGCACGTGTGACCACCTTAGTAGGTGGAAAAGAAATAAGGAACAGAACAGCAGGTGGCGCTAAACAGATACATTTTATTGAATACGTTGGTGGCTATACAAAAATTTAACCTATAAAATTATTCAGATGCATTTGCTGGTTTGAAAAATGTAGAATATTTTTTGATGGGACAACCCCTTCAACATTGAGGAGCTACCATACCAGACACAACCCAAAATCGGGTGTGGAGCTTTTTCTGGAAGAAAGCATTCTCGTTATTCACATCCTAATGTCCGATATCGCTGCTATGTAGCAGCCACTGAAAGTTCATCCAAAGCAGACAGCTGAGCCTGCAGTACTGAACGGATGTTCACATTCCAGCACAGGTCTGCGAATATCTCCCCCTCATGAACTTCTGTTGGAGAACACCCCCATAAAAGAAAATTATATCAAAGAAAGTGATAAATCAATGAGAATACGCCGAACAAATAGAGTAGATACGAAGCTTGTAAGTCTACTTTCATACTCATGTTTTGGCTTTCAGTTTGTGAGATCCATTCAGGGCTCTCACAAGCGATCCAAAACGGATCAGTTTGCATTCTAATGCATTCTGAATGGATAAGGATCCGCTGAGAATGCATCAGTCAAGTCTCCATTCTGCTTTGGAGACGGACACCAAAATGCGGCTTGCATGATGAAACTGAGCCAAACGGATCAGTCCTGGCACACAATGTAAGTCGACAGGGACGGATCCGTTTTCACTGACACAATCTGGCTATGGTACAAATAATACAAACGGATCCGTTCTGAACAGATACAGACTGTAGCATCATCTGAATGGATCCGCACAAAATGCGAGTGTGAAAGTAGCCTAATAGAACAAGAAGGCCTCTGTGCGCCGTGTATACAAGCACAAGATGTGAAGAAATACTTTGTTCTTGGCCAATCTTATTAGCTTAAGGGTGTATGTGGAATTAGGAAGGGGGGGGGCAGTGGAAGACACCAGATCAAAGAGGTCATCACCTAATCACTAAAAACAATTGAGGCTTATTAAATAATCCCTTAGGTGTTTAATTTCCGCCACTGATGCCAGCTCAAGGTTCGGGACATCAAGGTCTGTTTACTTAGGTGGGGGTGCTGAAGGCCGACGCACTTACATTGTGTTAATAAAAAAATATATGAAAGGGCTTGAAGTTCTTGAGCTTTTTTTTATCTCATAGTTGCAGCGGGGTCTGTGCAAATGCACCGCAAAGCAGGCGTTTCCCTGGGAAGTCCCAGGGATGGGGTTTAAAAATCCTGAATTTTGTTGGCTGGTTGTTAACATCAGTTCATCCTTTACTTAAAGGGGTTCTCCCATGACGGATGTAAAAATGAAAATCAGACATCATATCGTACATGCCAAACTCTTTGTAACAAAGCCAGCCCTGTGCCTCACATGGGTCCAGAGCTCTCCCCATTTACCCTAAGTTCACACCTGAGCGTTTTACAGCGCGTTCAAACGCGCTGTAAAACGCTCAACACATGAAAACCAATGCTTTCCTATGGCCCTGGTTCTCACTTGAGTGTTTTACAGCGCGTTTGAACGCGCTGTAAAACGCCCAACGCATAAACAAGTACTTGAGCTTTTTTTGGGGCGTTTGTCGCGCGTTTTGTGATTGACACCACAGTAGTCAATCACAAGAACGCGCATACGAACGCGCATTTCCTATTTGCAAAAACGTGCTGAAATACGCGCGACAAAAACGCACGTTTCAAGAACGCTCAGGTCTGAACCCAGGCTTAATGCTCCAACTGTTCTGCTAGATTCTCTTCAGGCTGGGAGGAGTGTCCTTTCTGCTGCAGCTTTCTCCCTGCAACGGTCACAGCTTCTAACAGATATGGCTGGTGACGATTGGGGATGGAACTGGGCATGTGCGTCCACCTCAGCGAAGTAACTGAGGTGGACAAAGAAGTTAGGAAAAGAACAAACTGCAGGTGGCGCTATGCAGAAATTTAATTGAATAACCCGTTGGCTATATTTCATTTTTCATTACATGCAACATGAAAAAACGTACAGGAGACTCCTAGAAAAAACCCTTACACTAGAAACTAGCGGAAAAAAAGAGTTGCAATCCTTTGGTTTGCGACTTTTTAAATGCCACTGCACGTAAATTTAGGCCCGCCACTGGGGAGCAGCAGGGGCGTGACCAAGGCGATGCCATTGGCCCTGGCACATTTACACCAGGAAGATGATGGTGAATGACGACTGAAATCTTCAGCAGCTAGGGCTGGAGTACATTCCGATCTAAGCACATGGACTGAGGAAAAATGTACTTAATTTAGGACGAGGTCTGCACCTCATCATAAATAAAGCGCGTTCTCCAGCGGTGTGGGGGACATCAAAGACCGCTCTTTGATAAATAACCCCCAACGGATGCCTTAGATTGCACTTTAGGATGTCTATGAAAAATTTCTGCACTATCCAAGACATTTTCATTCCCACTCTGAATCCTTGCGCTGCACATTTTTAAAAATCTACAGCAGACCCCATTCACATGCAGTTAACAGAGTCTAGCTGAATTTAGTAAAACCTGCAGAGCATAGTGCTTAAAGGGGTTGTCTGGTTTCCGATATCTATGACCTATCCTCAGGATAGGTCTTCAATAATCAGATTGCAAGGGTCCGGCACCCGGCACCGCCGATCAGCTGTTTGAAGAGAATGCAGCGCTTGTGCGAGCACTGCCTTTTCTTCATTGTTTACCTGCTCGCCACCGGCATCGCAGCGATGAGCAGCATAATTCCAGCTCCACCATTCCATTCACTTGAATGGAAAGGAGCAGTTGTAGTCACTCTCTGTTCCATACAAGTGAATAGGAGGGAGAAGCTGTAATTACACTGCTCACCACTGCATGTTGACGGCGAGCGCAGAGCTTGCATGAGCGCCGCTACCTCTTCAAACAGCTAATCGTCAAGGGGTGCCAGGAGTCGGACATCCACCGATCTGATACGGATGACCCATCCTGCGGATAGGTCATCAATATAGGAAACCGGACACCCCCTTAACGACAACAGTGCCAAGTCCCATACCCCCACCCCTCATCAATAACTTCTAAGATATAAGCAAAAACACATTTGATCTTTCCTGCATTGGATGAGGGACCTCACAAAAATTACAGCATGCCGACCATCTTACGTTTAGTGTTATGTTTGGCTCAGCTGAGCCGAAGGATAAGAGGTCACTAGATGTCTGGTTCTTGCAGCCATGACATCTTTCCAAGAAGTCTCAGAAATCAGGGCAAGAGGGGGATTAGTTCAGACTGTTACAAAGTGGTTTACAGGTCATGTCCAGCGCAGCTTTATCTGCATTCCTCAATATACTTGATAAAATCACGACGCCGTAAACACGACAGTGGAAAATGAGCCACCAGGCGACCCAAGGCCGCTGCGTGAGTTGGCACCATACAGATCTTTGTGACCCAAAGGGATTTCCAACTGAAAGGTGGCATGAAGCAGGATGTGCTCAACCCAAAAATGCAGTTGTGTGTATATATATTATATGAGAAGGGGAGCAGATCCTGCACAATCCAAAGGGATTTCCAACCTTAGACATGTAGGGCATATACACAGGGAATGCCATAAGGGTCTGAAATGTGGATTTCTCACCGCTGGGACACTGATCAGGAAGACGGTGGATACTTGCAGCCCGTCTGTCGCAGGTAAAGTTAGAAAAACACTCCACAACACACCTCTGAGCACTTACATATAACTATTCTATAGAGAAACAGGTGGGGAATGATGTAAATGCATATCTTGTACTGATTTGGAGCAGCAGTCTGCATTATAATCCAGAGCACACCTACAGAGTTTGCCCTTGTGATCTGCATCTTATGGACCAGGCAAAAACAAGGAACTGAGATAAGAAAAAAGTGCCACACACAGTTCTGCAGGAGGCTAAAGATGGCTCTACACATTAGATAGCGGCTTTAGCCGAGAGCCATACCCTCCTAACCACCCCATACATATGTACATTTGAATGCATTCTCAATAGAGATCAGAGAGTAAGCCATTGCCATACAAAAAAAATAAAAAATCCAGAAAATCCCAGCATTTCTTCCCTTTATCCTTTGAGACCATTTTGTTTCCTATTACAATTAAAACTGAGGAACCTATAAAGAAATCTGTGCCCCAGAAGACGAGCCATGTTCCCCCTCCTTCTCCTCACAGTCCTGTGTCAAGCTGGAAGACAAGTGGCTGCAGCAGGAGCCTCCCTCCTGTTCTTTCTACAGTAGGAAAGAAACTCCGCTTGCTCTACCAGCCACCAGCCAAAAATGAAAGATATCAGCGGGGTATTAACCCTTTTCTTCTATGCAGCTTTGGCGGGCCTTCATCCCTTGTATGTGGCCTCCTAAACTATACAGTTAGTGATGAGCCTGACAACAATGCTGGTAAAGACTAATACGTTTTTTTTTTTAATCTGCTGTGCTCTAGATTTTAAACACAATGTCCAAAATAATTGGACTCCATGGGAAACAGTGTTCAGAAGATTGTCGGAAAATAAAACTGTTGACTTGCATGGCTGAGGTCCTAGGTTCAAATCTGACCGAGGCCAACATCTGCATGAAGTTCATGTTTGTGTGGGTTTCCTCGGGGGAACCAGATTCCTCCCACAGAGGTTAATCCAGAATTTAGATTTTAGATCCCAATACGGATCGACGCTGGTTATGACAATCTCTGTACAGCGCTGCGGAATATGTAAGCGCTATGAAAATGAAGAAAACAAATGATGAAAAGAACAATTCCGTTACAAAGAGGAATCATTATGCCAATCCTAATAAGTAGTAGGGTCGCATGAGGTGATCCTACATTTCAAGGAGCTTTCAAAATAAATGAAAGTGAGGACTGACTGTGCTCCGCGGCCATGATTAGATCTACATTCCGGCTTTTTGCTGACATGGAGCCATCAGGATGGTGTCTGTCAAGCAGAACCAGGTTAGATGTGCTGGCAGCAATAAACCTTTCATGACAATGGATATGGCGGCTTTATTTTTCACGGGTGTGGTGTAGAAAGAGAAAAGAATAATACAGTTTCCCACATCGTACATCAATGCTGACAGCGGGGGCGACGTCAGAGGCTTTTCCTCTTACAGCTTATTCTGGGTTCATAGTACAGCGAGTGACCAGGAAGAAAGTTATAGATGATTTCCTTAATAAACAAAGTTGTTGGATAAGGAGATAAAAAAAAAAAAAAAAAAAACACCACAAGATTATTTTTAGCTTTGGTTTGGCCACGGGTTGGATTTTCTCCTAAAAACATAGTGGGAGGTTGGAAAGACATTACATGAAAGGAGAACAGGGACCTGAGACTAAATGTTCCTGCTTTAATTCTGTATTTTACCAGAGGACATGCCTTATATATTAAACTCCCCTCTGTGACATTACCTACAGGATCATTATACTACGTGACCTATCGGCACCACCCTGGATAGGTTTACAGAATAGGTTTTGGGACAGGTTGACAACATGGGACTTCAGAGGAGATCCTGCTTTGCCCACCAGAGCTAATCAGTGGGGGTGTGGGGAGTCGGATACCTGACAATTTGATATTGATGACCTAACCTGATATTGGAAACTTGACAACCCCTTTAAATCTTAGAGAACCCCTTTATTATTTACTGGCCATACATACTATGATCTGGCTGCCTATAAAGTGCTTCCCCGACCAGAGAAAGAGGCCTTACATCTTACATGAGAGAGATCGGGCCATCGACCTGGATGCATTTTTTTTTTGTAAGTAAAAAATATATATTTCTGTCAAGACCAATATGTGCTATACTAAGTGTGCTGCCACACTAGTTTTTTTTTTCTTGGTTTATAAAAAAAAATGCCATAAAACTGGTGTATTTCAGTCACACCAACTGTTTTAGAATTTTAGAGACATTTATGGGAAAAAAAGCCACACTCAGAGCTGCAATTTAAAATAAAGTAAAAAAAGGCCAAGTGACCAAAAAAAGCCTAGGAAACAATCTTCGAGTCCATTCACACGTCCACAAAATGGAACGTTGCAATAGGGCCAGAAAAGATGCGGACAGCACATTTTGTCCTGTGATAGAAATGCCTATTCGTGTCCATGATTGCAGGCAAGAACAGGACATGCTCTTTTTTTGCCGGGCCGCGAAACGGAACTACGGATGCAGACAGCACACGGTTGGCTGTTCGCATCTTTTGTGGGCCCATTAAAATGAATGGGTCCGCACCCGTCCCGCCAAATTGCGAAACGGATGGGAACCCTAAACTACGGATGACTGAATGGACCCTAAAAGGTGAGCGGGTACAGCCCATAACCCAGTACCTCCCATCTAACGGTCCTTCCTTGGATGTGCTCTCCATTTCTCTATTTCAAGTTATTGCCCAATTTGTCATACAATACAATTGGATACAAAAAAAAAAAAAAAGCCACACAAAAGTGGTGTTTTGCTAAAAAAAAACATTGTCTGAAACCACATGAAAATGCAAAGCAGCTGAAAATTAAAGAACTGTCTTCAAAATATTATACATTGTAAAAAGTAAAAATGGTGTTGGGTGGGCTCGACAAGCTAGTCAGACTAGATCAATCTGCGCATGTTGTCGAAGACCTCGTGAATTCTTTTTAGGAAGATCTGTGGGAACACAGTGTCTTTTAGATAGTCGGTGCATATTCCAGATAAGGCAAAGGATTATTGGCAAGAAAGAAATGGTGGCCTGTCACAATAACAAGTCAGTATTCCGCTGTATAATTAGTATTGTTTAGTTAGGCAAACACAATTACATGCCAGAGACCATGCGTCTGTCCTCTGCGAAGCGTGGCGTCCGATTTCAATATGTTATCGCTAAAATGTTTCTCTCATTGCACACCAAATAGCATACATAGCTGAACAAGAATGTCTCCTGACTTCATTGTAATCTGCTCGCAGCCAGAGATAAGGCGTGGGGTGGGTGAAATTTGTTTTATGCAGAGAAGTGCATTTGACAACCCAATCTTCTGGGATCAGTATACCAGGTGGCTCGACTCATTTCTATCTGCACCCGCTGCCTCAGATCTCGATAACTCCACTCATGTGTAAGGTGCTCCACCAACGGCGTCACAATGCAAAAACCGCTCCATCTACCGCAGTGTCAGACTCCCCCAGATACGGAGACCCCCAACTCCCACAACTTGTTAGATCAAAAGGGCCTGTGAAGCTCTTCGGAGTTAAGATTACAACCAAAGATTAAAAAAAGGCGTAAAATATTTGGCATTGTATTGTTAGTGGTTATTACAAGCAGTTGTTACTGTCTGCACTGAGCCAATAAGAAAAATAATAAGTACACATATGGCCAAGACCAGAACATTTATTTAAAATAGCTTAAAGAGATTCTCAGTGTTTTATACTGATCGCCTATCCACAGGATAGGTCCTCAGTATCTGATTAGTGGAGGTCCAACTTTAGAAACCCCCACTGATCAGCTGTTTGAAGAGGCCTCAGTGCTCCTCGCAGCTCACCCTAGGCCAGTGACATCCCATTCATTGGTCACGTGGCCTAGGCGCAGCTCAGTCGCATTCAAATGAATGGGTCTGGGCTGCAATACCAAGCACAGTCACTATCCAACAGCCGGCGCTGTGCTCGGTAAGCTGCGAGGAGGCCACAGCGCTCACCAAAGAAGCTGATCGGCGGGGGTGCTGGGAGTCGAACCACCACCGATCAGATACTGATGACCTATCCCGAGGACATTTCATCAGTATAAACACTTGGAAAACACCTTTCAAATGCAGGGATGAATCCTCAAAGCAATCCTAAATTTATCCAGAGGGCAGGGCTTAGCAAAGCGGTGTGGCTTGTTGTTCCAGATCTCCTATGGCAGATAGGCAACTGGCTGCAGAAGGAGCCCTCCCCCACTGTGCTTCTAGCCATAGAGAATTCATACATTTCTCATGGCTTTGATTAAAACATGAGATTAGATAGGATCATAGGGAAGGAGATTAACAGAAGAACTGATGGGATTTTAGGTGCATTTTTTACATTTATAGGGTCATTTATTAATAACCCTGCGCTGGCGCTCGAGCCGTCCAAGTTCTGTAGAGGCGCGCCGGGCTCTACATAAGGTTACTTTCACACTAGCGTTTTGGCTTTCCGTTTGTAAGATCCGTTCAGGGCTCTCACACTCGGTCCAAAACGGATCAGTTTTGCCCTAATGCATTCTGAATAGAAAAGGATCCGCTCAGAATGCAGCATTTTTCTGTTTGCGACGTGGTGCGGAGGAAAACTGATCTGTCCTGACACACAATGTAAGTCAATAGGGACCGATCCATTTTCTCTGACACAATAGAAAACGGATTCTTCCCCCATTGACTTTCAATGGTGTTCAAGACGGATCCATCATGGCTATAGAAGACATAATACAACCGGATCCATTCATGATTGATGCATGCGATTGTATGATTGTAACTGAAGCGTTTTTGCAGATCCATGATGGATCCGTAAAAAATGCTAATGTGAAAGTAGCCCAAGTTAAGCGCATCCACTGTCTGCCTAAATCTACGTCTGCTCCCCTCTGGCATAGATTTAGATAATTTTCTACACCTAAGGCCTCTTTCACACGACCGTATGGCTTTTTGACTGTTTTGTGGGCCGTTTTTATCGGATCCGTTTTTTGTTTCCGTTTTTCCGTATGGCATATACAGTAATTACATAGAAAAAATTGTGCTGGGCCTAAAATTTTCAATAGATGGTTCCGCAAAAAAACGTAACGGATACATTTCCATATGCGATCCGTGTTTTTGCGGACCCATTGACTTGAATGGAGCCACAGATCGTGATTTGCGGGCAATAATAGGATATGTTCTATCTTTGCACGGAACGGAATGCACACGGAAACACTTCAGTTTTTTTTGTGGAACCGTTAATGACTGTATACGGACAGCAAAAAAGCGCTCCTTCCCCTAGCAAAAAAAAAAAACAAAACATTCGCCTAAAACAGGCGAAGAAAATGATAAATGAGACGGGCCTGCCTGGTGTACGTTGCATGGATGGGGAAGAAGTCGCAGATTCGGATGCAAATGCCCTTTGCGACAGACATACACCAAAAATTGGCGTATATCTTAATAAATGATCCCCTTAGTGTTTCTTTAAGGAACTGCCTATGGTTTTAATCTGCCTGGAAAGACATGGAATACAGCAGTGGAGCATTTTCAGAAACTACAACAGGAAGGTCTGGAGCAGGTGCAAACCTTGGTTACGTTAAAAACAGCCGATTCCATAAGTCATTTTTGTAATGATTTTACCGGGTTACTGCTGAGAAAAGAAATACAATCATTGCTGCACACATTATTTGGATATTTTTCAAGGTTTTGGAAAAGTCCCAAAAATTTCCCGTAGCTGTTTAATGTAAAGTATTCCACACAATAAAATCCATCTATGTCATTCATAGGCTGGCTACGATTATTATCTGTGTAAACAGGGCCAATCTGAGTTATTGTATTTAATTGCTTGGCCAAATGAGGAAATAAATATGATGAGGTCAGCTGAAAGATATCCAAATTCCTTGGAATGTGTGTCGGCAGGAATGTCTGAAGATATGGTTTACAATCGTCGCTGTCTGAATATTAGTTCAAGCACAGGTAGAAACGATAAAACTTCCACCTTCTCTTTGTTTTATGGCAGATGTACCTGGAGAGAAGAATATTACAGTTCTGCGCCCTCCTTCCATCTATCACGGAAAGCTCCTTCACCTTCTTTGAACCAAGCGTACCCTCGTTGGAATCGGGCTCCTTCTAAAAAAGGTCACAAATAAAACAACTCTTAATTGGAATCTTTCACATGATACATAGTGCACAAAAAGACATAAAACGACAAAGTTTATACTGCAAAAGAAGGATAATGGTCATTTCATAACAACTGGTCATATCATCCGGAAGGTTAGTAAAGGGAATCTGTCACCAGTTTTGCTGTCCTAGCTAAATGCATCATAAACTGTGGACAGTGCCCATGATGCAAAAGCGGAGAAGCTTTTTTTTTTTTTTTTTTTTTTTGTCTAGTCATTTAAAAAAAAAAAAAAATCCCTGTTAAAGAGGGTTTCAGGGAGTAAAATATTGCCGTCCTATCCTCAGCACTCCAGGGAGCATTGCAGCTTCCACACAGCGCCGTACATTGTATAATGGCGGTGCTTGGTATTGCGGCCCAGGTGCATTCACTTGAATAGGACTGAGCTGCACAAATGCCATATGACTGATGGAAGTGACATCACTGGCCTAGGAAGAGCGCTGCAGACTCCTTAAAACAGCCGATTGGCAGAGGTGCCGGGAGTTGGACCCACGCTGATCTGATATTGATGATGTATCCGGAGGATAGATCATCAATATTAAACGCCTGAGAAAACCCTTTAAGCAGTACCAGCAGGACCCAAACGCTGGAGTCCCCTCAATGATGTGCACAGCTCTTGCACCCTCAGACAGGGCAGCTCAAGGCTGGTGACAGATTCCCTTAAAATTCTATATAATGAACAAGTCTGTGATTATGCCTTAAAAAAATAAAAATAAATAAGGGGTTTAATATGCCACGACGGTCAGATTGGCAGGGCACTGGTTTTGAATGAGGTGGTAGCGGTGGCACCAAAGCTCCGGACCATGCCACTTCATATTTTGCTTTATTTCAGAGGCCGTATGGTTTTAGCATGTGCCTTTCTGGTGAAAAGAAAGCTGCCATGAGATGAAGTGGCACTGCGCTATCGTGGGGCAGAGGCTACTTTAATTTAGCTAGTAATGGGGGTGACAATCATCCGGCAATGGCAGCATAGCCTAATGATGTGCCCCCCAATATCTAGCCTGAAACAACTTCTATGAAAAGCATGCTCTAAAGCAGAGATGGGCAAACTGCGGCCCTCCAGCTGTTACTATTAGGGCATGCTGGGAGTTGTAGTTTTGCAACAACTGGAGGGCCACAGGTTGGGCATCCCTGCTCTAAACATTTATATGGCAGATTTTCAGGACTTCATATTTTGGTTAATTAGTCATTAAAGGAAGTGTTAGGCTTACTAAGTTACTGTCCTTCAAATCAAACAAATGTGAAGAAAATCTATTATTTTCACTCCAAACCAAAATATGTGAATTACACAGTGAATATTTCAATTGTCAGATTTCTGAGCTGGGGGTAGTTGTGACTTGAGTGGTGTCCAAGCCAGTTCTTGGTCCTCTCTCAATCCTCGCCAGGGCAAGAGGTCCATGGGTTACTTTGCAGAGCGGATACTGATGGCAGATGCCACGTATTTAACTTCTCTCCTGTGCCCAGCCAAAGGGCATAAACAGGGGAGAGCCAGGCATGCATGTCCGCAGGACCCGGTATTATAACATAAAGGGCATTATACCATGTTTCTACCTACTTTGTTTCATAGTTTGCAGGTACTGTATTTAGCCAATACTTGCAGCAGTTTTTGCATTCCTTCTTATGAACGCTCATTTGGCCGATATCAACCCGTGCAAAAAGAAGACCCCAAAAGGAATGGTCACTTAAATAAATGCAGATTGTATCACTGCAGTGCTACGTATAGTCATGGTGGAGGCTACTAAAGGGGCATTTACACGCACAGATTGAGCAGGCAGTTATCGGGATAACTACCTGGTTGTCAGAGGTGAGAGCTGCATTTCCATGCAGCAATCTCCTCCACTGTATGAGATGAGCGATGGCTACGGCAGTCATTCGTCCTCATCCATTCATTGTTTCTGCAGGATGATCTGCTGCCCAGAAACAATGATTTCCAGTAGGTTTTCGCTCGTTCATCGGGTGATCTGTGGTACCTGGAATAATGGTTCCTACTAATGTTCATTCCTGATAATCAGCCCAGCAATTGCCCCATGTAAACCCGGCACAGAGGGCTTTACAAATTATAGCACTGCCCCTGCTGATACTCTATAAAATAGGATGGAATTATGTAAATGAATTATTATGATCTATAATAAAATTACAAGCACCACTGAAGCCATATCCACCCCCATATCAGACTCATACCAAGATATAAAAAAAAAAAACTGGGTAAAGTTAAAAGTTCAATATTAGCCTTGTTAGAAATGCAAATAACGAGAGTGAGGTACCAGAGCGCTAAAGGTCTCTCTTCTTGAGAGTGCCTCTGTGCGCAAAGAGACTCTCTGCTCTACAATATTTATGTTGGATCGTGTGTAAAGAACATAAAGGGAAGATGTCTGCACATTGCCATTGACCTGCCGCTTATTTCTGTCATCATGTCTAGTTGCACACACAAGATAAGAAATTCCAGGCATTTAGGGGAAACGTGGCTGATAAAGGGGCATATCTGATGCTAATAGTCCATTTAAATCAGGGGGGGTGGTTAAATATGGCCGATATCATCTAACATGGCAGAATCTATCCTCTGCCATAAGAGGGTGGACAACAGAGCCAGCCTGTTACACAATGACAATGAGGGATATTCTGGTTAGAAGAAGTTATCCCCTATCCCAGGGATCAGCAACTTCCAACACTCCAGTTGTTCTGAAACTACAACTCCCAGAATCTTCCTTTCACTTCTATGGGAGTTATGAGCCCAGCTGAGTTAGTGTGCATGCTGTGAGTTGTAGTTTTACAGAAGCTGGAGGGCCGAAGGTTGCTAATCCCTGCCCTATCCAAGAAGAGTGGATAACTGTTAGATCAGTGGGGGTCTGAACACTAGGACCCCCACCAATGCCATCTCCATGGGATGGCCAGGATTAACTGAGCGCTTGGACTCTGCTACATCCGTAGTCCCTTAAAAAAAAATAGGTTGGCAGTGTCCATTCTGGGGATACAAGATGGCTTCATCCAACCAGAATATCCCTTAATGAGATAACCGCTGGCCGAATACTCAATCGGACAACAGCTTTCTCTCCAGATCCCCCCATATACACATCCATGTGTCGTAATGGAGAAAGCTGCTGCCAGATTCCTCTGCTGGAAAGCTTATGTCATAGGCAACCAAGGAGATTGGGCATGTTGAAATCTAACACGCCCAACCCTTTCTCCCCATGACACCTGCTGTTTGAGGGGAATCTGCAGGTCCCTGTCAACATCAGATGGCCGCCTACTATCAGTGGTTTCGGCTGACATACATCTAATGTGCACAGCCAGATTTAGTCCAGATCTCCAACGGGATCATCGGACGATTTATGTTTTGGTCCCAGACGGTCAAATCGGTCACTTCAGACACAGAACCATCCAAAATCAGTATGTACAGGCAGCCTAACTGGTACTACTACTTTTATATCTAACCCCAGCCACATTTGTGCCATCAGTAGTAGCCTGTGCCAGAAGTCGTAGCCGCAGCGGACTCACCTGTTTGATGCCGTTGTTCATGGAGAAATCCTGCGGCCAAATCAGCAGCCAAGCATTGAGAAGAAAGGCAGTCATTGCGTGCAATTCAGCGGTGGCAGCAAATTAAGAGACAGGAGATAGAAAGTGGCCAAAGCAGATCAGCAACACAAAGTACGTTTTAAGTAAAGGATTGCAGCAAAGAGCAGTCGTGTAAAAATACAGTCGGGGTGCTACCACACGGTCAAGTTTTTTTATGCCAAAAATCGGGTGTGGATCATAAAGGTAGAGAAAGGATTAAAGGGGTTATGCCTGATGTAAAAAATGAAAATCAGACATCATATAGTACATGACAAGCTCTTTCTAACAAAGCTCGAACCATCTCCCCATTTATTGCTTGGCTAGATTTATTTCAGGCGTGTCCTTTTGGCTGTAGCTCTTTGCCTTTAATTGCCACAGCATCTAACAGTAGATACAGCTGAAGATCTGAAGTGAGCACGTGTGACCACCTCAGTGTGGTGGACAGGAAATAAGGAAGAAAACAAACAGCAGGTGGCGCTATACAGATACATTTTATTCTAAATTTGGCCATTCTAAATTTGTAATTACATGCAGTTACAAGTTCGGATTTGAAAACTGTAGGATTTTTTTTGTGGAACAAACTCTTTTTGAATCCACTCCTGGATTAAAAAAACCTGAACCTGTGGCAGCACCCTTAGTGAAGTCATTACATTGTGAAAGCAAATCATCAGCAAAGAGACATTGAATTATAACCATCATGCTCGGGTATATTGGTGGTGCCCCTGTATGTGCTCAGCTCCAATTAGAAATACTAACGGACACACAGTAACTAGCCATGCTGATTAATTGGTGCAATGTATTAATTGTATAAACCTGAGGCTTCATGCAAAAACACAAGGCTCATAAGAGCCGTTGCCTCCATGACACTGTACTGTGGAGATATTCTCCTCTAGGGGCAATGCTTCTAGAGGAAAATCCCTTCATAATGCAGCATCTAATGGAGCAGATCCCAATTAAAAAGCCTCCGTATAAAACTAAGAGCATGCACAGTATGGTTGCTATATTATGGCCCTTTATCCAGACCAGATTTTCGGTTCCGTGATGTATTATGCATACTGACCATGTTCTTTAGAGGACCTCCTCTCTAAAAGAGGTTTCACTCTACATATAGTACGTTGCACTATAAAGATGGGTGGAAAGACCCACTGGATTCATTGTAGTTGCTATAACCTCATATAGTACTGGTATAATTATCTATACTGGGATAATGCCTATTAACAGAACAGGTTCAGAAGTAGCAAGTGTTTCTTCAGGTAATTAAAAGGGTCTGTCAGCAGTTTTGCCCTTGCTAAACTGCTGACAACACTAGGTAGATGCTGGGGAAAGCAGTACAAACATACCTTTTATGGAGCTTTTGTCACCCTGAGTAGTGAGAATATGCAATTTTATTCTGCCAGATTATGCTCTGTCAAGAGCCCAGGAAGTGGGGCTCCATCGAGAAGTGCTCTCTGCATTGTGGCAGCTCTAGCATCCAACCAGGAGACTACCATAGCTGTGACTCTAGCAGAAGGGAGGGTCTGTGACGCTCAGAGGCAGAATCTGGCAGAATAAAACTCTCCTGATGAGAAAAGCTCCACAAAAGGTATGTTTGCACTGCTCTCCCCAGCCACCACCTCTTGTAGTCACCAGCTTAGTCTGGTCAAAACTGCTGATAGCCTCCCTTAAAACCCCAATATACGGTAAGGGTACGTCCACACAGAACGTAAACTGCGGCAGAAAACTCTGCAACAAACTGGCAGCAAAGTCAACGTGCCACGTGAAGATTTGTCACACACTGTGCTGCTGATTTGCAGAGGATTTTACTTCTACATTGCAAAGGATGAAATCCACAGCACACATTGACAAGCTGGCCAATTTATGATGCACACAAGAGGGTGTGGATGAGTTTTGCTTTGTGGTTACTAGAGATTAGTGAATTTCCGCTTATAAAATTCGTTCACACTTCTTTCCTTGGTAAAAGGTGAATTGCGTTTTGGATTTCGTTACCACGGACCATAAGGCAATTCTATGATGGCATGCATTATTCATTCCGTCATAATAGAAGTCTATGGGCTGCAAAACAGATCCGTCCCGTTTCCGCTATGCAGAGGAGGACTCCTAAAGGTATTCAGTCATAGAATTGCGTTATGGTCCGTGGTAACGGAATCCATAACGCAATTCACCTTTTACCAACAAACGAAGTGTGAATGAATTTCAAAATATGAAATTCACTCCTATCTAGTGGTTACTAAAAAGTGCTGCGGATTTCCAACCAGAATTCTGCAGCGAAAATGTACAGCGCACGCACACCATGTGTGGACGTATCCATACTCTCATTTTATTGAGCAAGCCCCAACTTAAACTTAGAAATGCTTAAAAAGCGAGTCTACCTGTGGTCTTTGGTATGCAGAGAAGGTCCGTTCAATGTCTTCTAGATCTAATATTTTGAACACCTTGCCGTCATCAATATCAACCCAGAGAGTTCCTTCCAGTTTGTTCTGGGGGGAAAAAAACGGAAACTTTTTGGTAAAATATAGGTGCGCTAAGAGGGATTGTCTCTAAAACCAGCGTGTAAAGGGGTTTTACACCATACACATTTAGAGCATATCTACAGGATATCCCATAAACATCTGACCCACCTCAGGAGACCCCTCACCTATAATGACAACTGAATCTCCTGACAATTCATGGGCTTATCTTAGGTGATTTTAGGGAAATACATTGATCCAGGGTGTCTTAGCATAAAGAAGTGCTTGGTATTTGCCTAAATCGAGGACATATGAGCTCTCCAAACAAGAAAGGTTTGGCCAATAGCAAACGTACCTCTGAAAGTTTATTCCAGTTAAAGGATTTTAGTGGGTTGGTTGGCTGAGGAATATTTTTCTTTTTTAGGTTTGAACCTAGCAGTCCAGGAGCTGCAGACATAAGTCCTAAACGTGGTGCTCCGGGTGGTGCAGGTGGAGCTCCAGGGGGTGGAGGAGGTGGTGGAGGAGCCATTCCACCTGGCGGAGGTGGCGGCGGTGGAGGAGGAGGCATCATAATTCCAGGAGGCAAAGGTACTGGACCGCCTGGAGCTCCTGGAGGAAGAGGAGGTCCTCCCGGAATGGAAGCACAGATTGTTCGCTATGAAGGAAGAAAAAACAAGTGATGAGTTTAATCTTCACTGAAGACCCTTTCCATCTTTCAGTAAGAGCATTACCAGCAAGGTCTCCACACAATGTCAGTGTCAGTTATCTTATTATGAAAAATTGCATCTGTCAAACAGACAGAGCATTGATACTATGAGACGTCCTGAACGGGTGCAACTTAAACTCTGAGGGGAACACAAGAACCCTTAGACAGGTCCAATGCATTTCTTGGCCCAAAATCTTGAATGCACTTAGACTTATTGGCCGGAGAAGATCGCAGAGCAGTGGCATTCATTATGGATGCTGTGCAAATGGATCCTTGGGTCCATTCCTTAGAACCGGTTACAGGGACTTGAGGTGTGTGGCCAAACAGAGTACATTAGGCTGCAAGTCCCATAAATCTCTAGGACATGCAGGCACAGTCAACAGGTTCAGCACATTCAGTTAAAAGGATGATCCCATGACAAAAAAGTATCCATTAAAAGGACAGGTGTCTGATCGGCAGGGACCTGACTGCTGGGGCCCCTGCTGATCAACCATTTGAATGGAGTGGTGGGCATGCATGTGTGTCCGCCACTCCATTCAACTCTATGGGGCGTCCGGAGATAGCTGAGTACAAGTGCTGGGCCATCTTCAGTAGTCCCGTAGAGTTGAATGGAGCAGTGGAAACGCATGTGTATCTACAATTTCACTCATATGCATCCCTGTTCCAGCGATCGGTCGGACCCCTGCTGAGCAGACACATATGGGACAACTCCTTTAATGCCACTGTACAAAACAGAAGTAAAGGTGGGTTTACATGTCCCGATGTTACAGCCGATTGTTGGAAAGGAAGCGTTCCTTCCCGACAGTCTGCTGCTAGTTCAGTGAAGGAGACCGCTACATTTACATGCAGAGATCTACTTCACAGTATACGGGCTCGTTCACACGACTGTGGTTTTGGTCCACATCCGAGCTGCATTTTTTGCGGCTCAGGTGCGGACCCATTCACTTCTATGGGCCCGCAAAAGATGCGGACAGCACTCCGTGTGCTGTCTGCATCTGTTGCTCCGTTCCGTCGGCCCGCAAAAATTATGAGTCACGTCCTAAGAATAGGCATTTCTATAAAGGGCCGCCAGTTCTGTTCCGCAAATTGCGGAAGACACGGGCGGCATCCGTGTTTTGCGGTTCCGCAATTTGCGGACAGCGAAACACAGCATGGTCGTGTGAACAAGCCCTAAGGACGAGGGATCCTTTTTGCGTTCATTGGGTGATTAGCGGCACATTTAGATGGGCAGACTGTCGAGAACGAGCGTTCGCAGGAATGGTTGTTCCGGATAATCTCCCCAAAAATCGGGCCATGTAAATCCACCTTAACCCTTCGGTTTCCGCCCAATTTCACACGTTGTACAGATGTAATAGTTATTCTTACGCTGTTCAGCTCCTGGATTTGTGCTGTAAGCTCAACCACCTGCTGTTTCACTTGCTTGCACTCACTAGACTCCTTTTCCAGCTTCTCCTTCATCTTGTTGAGGGTCTCCATCATCTCTTCTTTCTCCTGAGCCTTCGCATCACATTCTCTCTCTTTCTTCTCCAGTTTCTGCTGTAGCTCATGGTGCTCTAAAATGGGATAAATTAGAACAGGTCACGGGATCTGTGCTTTCTCGTGCTATGATGTGCTTTGCATCCAAGAATATGCTTTAATGGAAATCAATTGGACGAATTTAAGGCTGGTTAGATGGCGAGCTATAATTGGTCTGGCTACTGTGCAGCAATACAGACTGGTACATGCAGTCACAATATGGCAGAACAGGCTTAATAGGAAGAAGAATGCACTTAAATGCTATTATGATAGCCTTGGTTGCACTGGCCATATCATTTGATATTTATCCACTATTATATGTCTTCTATAAAACTTTGTAGCTACCCGCTTTTCTTATGCTGTGGATAGAGTTCCCAGCCCCGTAATCATTTGTATTATAAATCACAGCCAAAGGATTCTTTAGCTTGATTGCGAATTTTATTCAGATGTGTAAATTGCGGCTATCTTTGTGCTAACGTTTTCAGCCAATAATTCAGCCTTCGTCGGGCACTGTGCCGCTTGTGGGTGAAGGATCCAGAGAGAGCTCACCATGTGGAGGGAGAGGGGGCATAGAAGCCGCCTATGGTAAGTGGTGGGACACCACTTACCGAATTCTTAAAAGAATTCTTTGGCTGTGATTTAATATCCACTATTATAGGTATGTTACAGTCAGAAGGATTTAACCACCTATCACCGGGAAAGGTGATAAATGTTAGATCAGTGAGGGGTCCGACCACTAGGACACCCTCCAATCACCAGAATGGAGAACCACCACCACCTCCTCGACCACGGCTAGGAGGGAGGGCTTTGAATGGAGATTTGAACATGCACAGTCACTCTATACAAGGTCTATGACAGAAGCAGATCAGCACTGTGCCGCTCCATTCAAACACCTACCAGCTGCAATCTTGCGACTGGTGGATGTGGAACAAAGGATCTGAGTCTGCTGTTCTGGTGACCAGAAGAGGGTCTAGGTGCTGCAATAAGCTGCTAGATACTGGGTCGGATTGCTTATGTTAACAACTATATGGATATTTACTTGAATATTGTATTTGTGTCCCCTGATGAGCCCACTGAATATATTGGGCGAAACGCGTTGGTGCTAAGGTACCTATACTTTTAATCCAACGACCTTGTGGCAGTTGAAGGTGTCTTTTTGAGAATACTGATATAATCCGACACTGCAGAAATTGAGTATATGATTTATTTTCATGTATTCATTATTTATCATCTTTTGTATTTACATTAGGTCATTGAATAGACCCGTTTCAGGCCCCCTTACCATAAGTCTGCCTCTATAATCCACTTTCAGGGCCATCCGAGGGCTTTTAGGAGGTTCCTGAATACGGGATCGCCCCTATAGAGGCGGCTATTCCGTTCTGTAGGCAGGGTTTAAAGTACAGGGTGAGAACCAGAGAAAGTTCCCCATCTGATGACCTATGCCTTTGCCTACAGTACTGCCCCATCCTGTAATTTGGAGTACTGATTATTATATATATTTGCTTATTCTTGTTGATTTAATTTTTTTGTTTATTTTTCATTTGGGTACTTTTAGTATTTATAATAAAGGCTATGTTTTAAATTAGGGTGGTAATCTGTGCAATGTAGTAAACACATCTCGGTTTACTCTGATCTACGGTTTGTTGCAGACATGACAGATGTGAAATACCCACACCCGTAGGAATGTAACGTCTATTTGTCAGAAGCAACGTCACATTTACCTTTTCTCATCTTCTCGGCCTGTTCCTTCCACTGCTTCACTTCATTCTCATTAACCAGCCTGTGTGGACATCGAGACATTATAACCATGAAGATCTTAGTCAACCAAATTTTGCTATAGGTCAGTGTAAGGCTGAACAGACAAGGTCTGATGTACAAGAGGAGGTAAGACATCTGCACAACGTTTTATCATCCTGGGATGAGAACCTTCTGATGTCTATGGGAAAATGAAGGACCTCCATATTTGCAAATAACTTTTTGAGTTCTTTAGGGCAGAATTCCCAAATGTAAGTTTACCTTCATGGCAGAATCATCCTCAGATAAGAAATTCACAAGGTTGAGGCCTCCTCTTAGAACAATTGGAGGTTTTTTGTTTTTTTTCTAACATCTCTACCTAAGCTTCTTCATAAAGTAGTCAGGTAAGAAAATGGCCTAATGATTAGCCAAAAAATAATCCTAAACTTGACATCATGCCCAGGAATTACATTCAGAGAGACAATTCAAAACAGTCCACCAAACATATGCAACTGGTAGCCAGTTGCAGATTTCAGTGGGACTGGCCGATCATCTAAAGTGCCCAAAATATACAGCTGATGTTCAGTTGGCATATTTGGGAGAAAATGGATCAGTCATGTAACATTCAACATGCCTGATTCTATGTTCTCAAGGGAGAGAAGTAGTTGTTTATTCCCTTCTCCCCCCCCCCCCCCCATCTAAATCACAGGCATGCTCAGCCAAATCGGGAGGAACAGCTGTCAGCCAAACAAGTTCTGCCGACAGCTACTGAAATTACATGGCCTCCCCAACTTATACATTAGCATACATTTTATTTTAGCTCGAAAAAGCATATCGCATATGGCTAATAATAGTCTTTGGACGTGTAAATCATGCAAGTTGGGAGAATTTCTAGGGATATTTTCTGACCCCAATTGTGTTGTGAACCTAGCCTAAGCCTAAACACCATAGGAATGACCAAACTGTGGATGTTACAATACACCGTGGGCTACCGCTTTCCCTTGCTGATGAAATGTGTGCTTTCCTTGTACAATACTATTATTATTGTGTTTACTTACATTCTAACTACATTTTTGACATTGAAATTTTCCAGAGGAGAGATGTCAGGATCTTGTCCTTTGTCGTTCTGGATCACGATTTGCTGAACTATCCGATCCAGCAGGAGCCAGTAATGTACAGTATTGCCACTTCGTTTATCTGGATAACGGGACAAAGACGTTCAAATAAATGTTATATTCTCAGAGGACAAGGGCATAACCTTCAGCGAGCGAAGTATCAACAGATAACGTATCGTGTTCTCTGAAGAACGAGAAAACAATGGACATCGAGTGTCACCAGAAAAGCTCTATAAATAATCATCAGGCAGCAAATATGTAACCGCTACAACAACAGCGTCCGCCAAGGGCTCGTGCCAAGTTGGGCTTTTTGCTAAACTCCATTTTTAAAAAAACTTGATGACTTTATTAGGAATGTATAATCAGTAAATGACAATGTTTTTATTATAAATATATCTTTAAAAAAACAAACTTGTGTTTTCACTTTGATTATCCATTTAAAAAAAATCCAGAAATATTCTAGTTTTCACACTAGCCCCTCTCGCTAACACAATGGCCGTGTCTGCTCCAACTCACTTTGCTGTGTAGAATGGGACAGAGTCAGCAGAGTCATATCTTTATCATTAGAGGGTAGCTATGGAATGTGTATGGGCACCTTAAGGCAGAACTGCATAGGGATGCACACAGATAAGGCTCAATATGCACCTTCCCTGTCACTCTTTACTCCATATATTCGACGCGACTGTTTTCTGTCCTGCATAACGGAAACCAGACAGATCCATTATGCTTGGCCGTAGACTTCTATTATGACAGATCCAAACCGAATGCCTCTTAAAGGCTTCTGTTTTGCCTGGCCCATACTGTCTTCCCTATCCATCCCAAGTCTGTGCAATGTAAGGTTTCCTTGATGCTGCCTTGTCTCATTTACGTGGATAAATTATTATAGTGATAGTAATGTTAACAATCAAACTAGGCTAAAACATTATAACAATGTCACAGGGAAGAACTGGCGCCAGCACCACGTGATGGATCTACAACCAGTAAGCAGCACATTCACGGCTCAGGCACTTACAAGGCATTTGGAGGCAGTGGTGAAGTATAGACGTAAAGTGCGGATAGGATTCGGAGTGCGTTAACTTCTTCCTTATCAGCTCAAACATCTGAGTTGCGCTTTTAGTATCTATGTGAACCTGTACAAATAGGAAACATACAGATTGTAAGCCAGAGGCTGCGACACTTCCCACGTAGCGATGTGAAATGGCCAGGACACTCACCAGGTCAAATCTTTTGGCAAATTCAAGTTCATCTTCATTTCTCAGCATCTCAAAAAAGTCTAAATGCCTACATGTAAGAAAAAAATTTATATATATATATATACACATACACACACGTATTATATATTATATGTTTATTTAAAATATATTTTGATCTATTATTTACCAAAGGCTTGTGACAGTTCTACACTATAAGGGTCCATTCACACATCCGTGTGTGTATCCACGGAACCGCAAGACACGGACATCGCATTTGCGGACCGCACATCGCCGGCACTACATAGAAAATGCCTTTTCTTGTCCGCAATTGCAGACAAGAATAGGACACGCGATTTCGGGAACGCGATTGCGGACCCGGAAGTGCGGATCCGCAATTGCGGACCCGGGCGGGACATCGTCTGTCCCCATTGAAATTAATGGGTCCGCAATTACGTTCCGCAAATGCGAAACAGAATTGCGGACGTGTGAATGGACCCTACAACCAAACAAAAGCTGCTGTCAAATCGAAATCCTATTTTGTGATGGCTGCTTTCCCCAAGGGTAAATTCACAGACCGTAGTAAATGTGTAGTGTATGATTTACATGTGGTTTGTAATGCACCCAATCTTAAATACAATAGGAACTTTATATTTAAAGTGGTTTTCCGAGACTTTACTACTGATGACCTATCCTCAGGATAGATCATCAGTACCTGATCAAAGGGGGTCCACATTGGAAACCCCCACCATCAGCCATTTGAGAAAGCACCGGCGCTCGCAGTAGCGCCGTGGCCTTCTTGCAGCTTTCAATAGGCCATGTGATGTCACATTCATCGGTCACATGGCTTAGAAGCAGCTCAGCCCCACTGAAGTTAATGGGGATGAGCTGCGATACCAAGCACAGCTGCTACACAATGGACGGCGCTGCGCATGGCGAGCCGAGAGAAGGCTGCAGCGCTACTACAGGTGCAGATGCCAGGAGTCCCGGGTGTCGGACCCGCACCGATCAGACACTAATGAACTATCCTGATGATAGGTCATCAGTGGTAAAGTCCCAGAAAACCCTTGTAAAACACTGACTGTCCCTGCAAAACAAAAAGGCAAGAAAGTATAAAAACAGGTAAGTTTCAAACCCAAACAATATCGAGGTATTTACCTAGTTAATCTGTTAAATAACTTACCTATCAAGTGTAGAGTTGTCATGTTCCCGGAGCTTATCAATTACTGGCTGAATTCCTAACATTAGAAATTCGTATCGGAGATGAAGTCGGAAATCTAAACTTTCCTTGAAAGAGAAAAATACCAAATTTTAGTTACCAATCAATTTTAGAATGGACAATGTTTACAGCTGGAGTTCTACCAAATAAAGAGAAATCATCTTACCACCCCGGCTCCTTGGCTAAGCACTGCATTAATAAAGGACATGATTGCCGTCTTCAGGCTGACTTCATCACGATACCTTCCTGTACTTCGATCCAGGTCGTTAATTAAAGTCTAAAGACCCAAAAAGAAAAGGGAGATATAAGTGTTTGATTCACTTGTGGAAGAAAATGAGGCAATTTCTTCGTAAGAAATTAATTTTTTTCATATTAGAATCCTAATACCCCCAGTCTATACGGTACTTCCCGATACAGTCTATCACTGGCCTCAGCGGTGAAGCTTGCTGAGGCCTCCGATTGGCTGCAACAGTTATGTTTATATATGTGATGTCATCACTGCTAAGGGTGGGTTCGCACTAGCGTTCTGCCATTCCGTTAAAGGTTCCGTCTGAATATAAGTCTATGTGCATGCATAATGGATTCGTCTGGTTTCCATTATGCAGGACGGGGGAAAAAAATTCCTGTCGACAGAACTTTGTTTTCGTCCTGCATAACGGAAACCAGACGGATCCGTTATGCTTGCACATAGACTTGTATTAGGACGGAGCAAAACGGAATGCCACTTCAAAGGCTTCCGTTTTGCATTCCGTTATGAATGGAACCTAAAATGGAATGGCAGAACGCTTGTGCGAACCCACCCTTACTTGAAGAACAAGTAAGCAACGACCAGGGAGGATCACTGAAGTTAGCTTGCCAGGATATCGCATAGGTGTTTTGTGTTTTTTTATTTATTTATCTAATTCCATTAAAGTAGCCATATATGTGTTAAAAACCACGCCAATCAGTGTCTGCCTGTGTATGCCGTAGGCCCGCCCACTGCTTCCGTTCGCGCAGGTAAAGTTGCGCCGGTGAACGGAAGCAGTGGGCGGGCCTACGGCATACACAGGCAGACACTGATTGGCATGGTAAGCCAGGAGTCAAGAGACCCTCGATACCGATACGGAAGGTGAAACCGAATGGAGAGGGGAGCACTCCTCACATCAGCTGTCCAGTAAGAACTTTCCAGCTTTACGGCTTCAGGGATAGCAAGCGCACAGTCACTTTACACAGCGGGACGCCGCTGGTTTGAAACAAGAGCGGGACGCCGCTCGGAAGCGGGACATTATCCTAATAATTATCAACTATCAGGGGGGCACTTCTACTGACCCCATCCACTAATAATAACAGGTGGACTTTCAATTCTCCCTGCCATAGATGGACATTTCAAATAGCCAAAGGTTTATACATTGTCATACATTGGTATACACGAGCACCTTAGTGTTCTATTTTGTATAGCATTATAAGTTTGTGGATTGTTGTATATATTGATACTTTTTATTTATTTTAGTGTACTCAGAATAAATTTGCCTTTTGTGATACCCATGTGCTGGGGAGACTGCCCTATTATTCAATAATCATTCGAGCATACACACAATCCACAGTTGGGTGAAACTGTGTATAGGTAGCATCTCCAAAGACACTCATTCCTTCTAGTGCGACATTTCACATATTGTCTCCTATATCTGAAAATATGTATGTATAAGCTCACAATGCAAGTATAGGCTTCACACGAACATAAGGGCTCCGTGTCCGTATTGCGGACCGCAAACGGCTGGTAAGCAATATATGAGCAGTGGCTGTGTGCCCTTCGTAGGTCAGCGATACGCAAGATACGGTGAAAGATAGGACATGTCCTATCTTTTGCGGAGTGGTGGCATGGATCAGAAGCCCATGGAAACACTCCGAAGTGCTTCCGTGGGCTTTCGGGTCCATGCTTCTGCACAGCAAAAGACAGGACATGTCCTATATTTTCCAGATTTCAGACCCATTTAAGTCAATGGGTCCCCACCGCAATACGGGATTCACAGGGCCAATGCCTGTGTACTGCGGAGCACTATTTGTGGTGCGCAACACGGGCACGGCGACCATGCGTCTGTGTGAATGAGCCCTAACTGTGGATTATGTCTTCATGATTATTAGATACCTAGATATTACTGTAGGGGTATTTTCATGGATACTGCTCCACTGAAATTATTATTTCCACTGTAAGAAAGCAAAAGTCATCATGTACCGTACTGGTACTAGTGTTACCTGGAAGCGCATCCTCTCACTGGCGTATCTCTGGTAGTGCAGCATTGCTTCCAGGACTTTCTTGTGTCCACCAGGGACCAAGCAGACAGCTCCCATTATTTCTAGCACAGCTACTTTAGTCTTGATGTTCTCTGTGGCCAGACTCTGAGCGATCACATTAATGCTCTCCGAATGGGCCAAGACGTGAGCCCGCCCCTGAGAGTTGTTCATTAGCGCCTTGATGCAGCCAATGAGCGAGGTATGTATTTGGGACTCTGCAATTTCATAGTCCATTGTTTTGAGGAAGTTCAAGATGCATGTTAAACCATCCATCTCTATGAATCTGGTCACAAACCTGCAGAAAAATGAAAAAAAATTAGAAAGCAATAAAATCCCAACCCCATTCCATATGCGACAATAGGGCAAAAACAGGACATTTTCCAAATAGGAATCCAAGAGAATTGTCCCATCCTGTAACTACACAATTGATGAAGCTGTGTAATGTCAGATGCAGTCCCTCAGGGGCAGGGCATCAGACAGGGATTCTGTTCTTTGAGTCATGATCCATCCCCTCAGGTCCTTGCACAAGGCCTAGAGTGTCCTGTAAGCTTTGAAACTTGCAGTAAAAAAAGGAAAATCATTGTTAAAAATTAACCCATTTAAGATACAAGGAGGAATCCTGGCGCACAATGCGGTGCAACGGTTAGTTGCGCTGCAATCTGCGACTTTCCGCAGTGGGCGTGGCATGGGCCTGTCGGATCCGTCCTGCCGCTAGTGTGAAACTAGCCTTATTCATCATTTTTTACGCCTGTTTTAAGCGAAGAAGATGGTCTAAATATAAGACAGCTAGGAAGCTAGCGTACATTTAGACTGGCGCCTGATGTGCCGAACTTATGTAGAGGCCTGCACCTCTTCATAACTTCGGCGGATCCACCGCCTGATATGGGGTTTTTAAGACCGGCGTCTAAAACGCTGGTCTTAATAAATGGTCTTGAAGGTTTTTAAAGGGTCTGTGCGGGACAAAAAAAACAAACATGGCTACTGTCTTCCAAAAACAGTTCCACATCTGTCCATGGGTCATGTCTGGTATTGGAGCTTATAGCTGTGACCGTGCCAAGAAAGGACATCTCCTGTCTTGCTGCAGTGTCTTGGCGGGCAGCACTGAAACCGGTGACCTCTTGCGGTTTAGCGCCATTCAATGGGGCTAAACGATGAGCAGATCCGCGGCATACAAAATGAAAAACCACGGTGGTTTCTGCCACGAACACATGGCACATTTTGCATCCATCTGTAAGGATTCAGCCGCATTAATATACACCATGTCCCTCTATGGACAAGGCCGATATGTGGTTCTGATCCACCAATATCATATCACAATCCTGTTTTAACCCTAGAAACAGATCTAGTTGTTGAGATTCAGACCTATAATTTAAAAAAATTATATTAAATGACTGCAAAAAAAGTACAATAAAAGAAATATATAAGATCCGAGTTGTACTGACCTCATAGGTTTTGTCCTCAGCGCAGTCTTCAAGCTCTCCACAGTTTTGTTCCTCTCTTCTTCATCTTCCTTCTCCATTGCAAATAATGTTCTCCTCTGTGACATGGGAAAAAGGGAAGTTAATTGCTCGTTCATTAAGAGTTTAATGGGATCATTAACTACTTATTGCATCATGGGAAAAAGGACCAACATAAAGCGACGCATCAAAATGGACAAAACGTAAAGAATTTACTAGTAGTCATCGGAACCCAAAAACAGGGCATTGACGGAGGCTGATTGGGGGGACAGAAGGATGGCACTCTGTGCCCGGTTATACCATCTGCTGTAAACAGGAGAGCAGGCAATGATTGATGCCATCCGGATTAACGTGAATTTTTACTCACAGAGGGAAAGTATCGTTAACCCTCGGTGGTGTCAGCGGGATGGGAAGCACAAAGGATTCTGCGTGAAAATAGATTAAAGCTGTCTCCTATAGTATAAGGGCTCATTCAGCGGCCGTATGCTGTCAGCAAAAATGCGGATCCGTTTTTTTTGCGGATAGTTCAGCATGTCTGCAAAATAAGGATTGTATTCCGTTTTTTTGCTGATACATAGACTTCAATTGAGCCATGTCCTGATTTTCACTGACAAGTATAGGACATGTTTTATTTTTTTTGCTGAACCGTGCAATGGAAGAAAATGGCCCCATAGAAGTGAAAGGGACAGCATCTAATCCGCAAAAAAATGGATCCGCATTTTTGCGGACAGCATACGGCCGTCTGAATGAGCCTTTAGAATGTATGGGCTCCGATGAGCCTTAGTAAGTTATTTGTAAAGTCGCGTGTGACTTTGTTCAATAACTTTGGTCATTGATTTTGAACGAAACGACTTCGGATAAAGCATCCAAAGCTGGCTTCGCTCATCACTAGTTGTGATGGGTGGGGAAAATAAATCTACACACTTATTCCCAACAGCAGGGCTGTCAGGATATCCCCAGGATAGTCAGATCGGTGGTTACTCCGCCTCTTAAGCCAAGCCCACTTGACTTGGCCATGCCCGCTACCAGTTTGGCAGGAGTCAGACCCCCACCAATCTGATACTGATGACCAATCCTGAGGATAGGTCATCAATATCATGACTGCACAAACACTGTAAAGGGAATGTGTCACAAAAAAGGCTTTTCCTGCCAGCTAAAAAGAACATGTTTTGTATATATTTTCTATTCTGTTATATTTTTTGATTGCAGATTTTTTTTACATTTATTTCCTGAACATGATTATGGAGGCGGCCATCTTGCCCGAGCTGTACTTAACAGCATTTAGAAAGCATTAGGCCTCATGCACACGGCCGTTGTTCGGGTCCGCGTCCGAGCCGCATATTTCGCGGCTCGGCCGCGGACCCATTCACTTCAATGGGGCCGCAAAAGATGCGGACAGCACTCCGTGTGCTGTCCGCATCCGTTGCTCCGTTCCATGCCCCCGCAAAAAAAAATAGAGCATGTCCTATTCTTGTCCGTTATGCGGACAAGAATAGGCATCTCTATAATGGGCCGCGTTCCGTTCCGCAAATTGCGCAACAGAACGCGGAGCAGCTTCCGTGTTTTGCGGATCCGCGGTTTGCGGACCGCAAAACACCAACGGCTGTGTGCATGAGGCCTTAAGAAAATTGCTTTATGGCAGCCCCATGGGCCATAGACACAATGGACAGGAGGGGATCTCACTGACTTCTATGGAAGTGTCTTCTAGGTATGCTGTGTGACCTGTGCAGAGGTCGTTGTACAAGGAAAGAGTAGATAAGCTTAGACCATGGTGAACGGCAGATGTTGTGTTATCTACACACAGAGGTGCTATCTGTCATTCTAAACCTGTCTGTAATGATAAGGAGATAACTGAAGTAAAGTGATGTGTACAGACCAAGAAGTGGCGCCCGTTATTAGACTTCGCGGCCTCCGCAAAAACTGCAGGTTTTTATGTTTTTTTTTGTTTAGATATTGATGTTGTGAAATTTAAAAATATTATCAAAAATTCTTTCAAAATTTTAATTAAACAACAGGTCATATTCTAATGACACATTCCCTTTTATTTGTATTTGCAGAGACAATCCTGGATAATTCAGGCTATCCTGGGCTAAACATGGGCAGGGTTTATGCATGCCCTGCCAGGGAGAGGCCAAATCTGGTAGGAATGGGGGTGTGCTTGGGGCGGGGCTTAAATGTCCTGAATTTATGCTTTAATTAATGTAGGTACAAAGGTGTGGTTTCCTTCAACTATGTAAAGTGATTGTCGTCTTGAATTAAAACTTACAGGTAAATTACCGGTAAAACACACTCGCCAACTTTCCCAGAGTGTACGGGAGGCTCTCGGAGTTGGCAAGCTTCCTAGGTGTCATGGAAGCCTCTAGCTGTGTATGGTGCTGGGTCTGTGCCACACTGTCAGGGGGCTGTATAAAGAGGGTAGGCGGTTGGAAAAGGGAGCGGGGCTTTTTTTTAAGGGACATGTCTATCCCTTCAAAAATTTTACCTACGCGAGCCCCAAACCATTCACCTGGAAGCTTGAAATGAATGGCTGACTATGTAATGACTAGTGGGGGGCTCGTCTCTAGGATGTCCATATACTCCAGCAGTACACAGGGAAATGGATGGTCTTCATGAGACAAGGGCCCAGATTTACCAATGTGTTGGCGCCAAAAATCTGGCTAAAATGTGGAGCAAACACTAACAAACATTCACACCTGAAAACAGGCATCAATGTTGGCGAAAAACTACTTTACTCAGGGAGCGGAGTAGCTTTTCACCCCAGGCGCACGGGCTGCGGTAGATGTTTCTAATTAATGACGAGAAATTCAGGAGGGAAACAAATACCGGCGTAAAAAACCAAATCTGTCTTTGTAAATGGCTCCCACCGTGATCACTCTGGTGCAGCTCTAGACAGCCTCTCTCTTTACGATTAGTAAATCAGGGCCAACGCCCTCAAGAAATAAAAAAATCGCAAATGCTCCTTAAAGGGGTTTGTCCCATGAAAAATAGTCTACATTTTTCAAACCATCACTTGGATCTGAATACTTTTGTAATTGTATGTAATTAACAATTTCTCTGTCCTGCTCACCGAGATGGAAGCACATGCTCAGTTCCATCCTTTAACTGCCACCAGCTGCAGTTGAAAGGACACGCCCACTGAGAAAGTACACATCCCCTAAGCTACTAGCTTGATACAAATCTAGCAGAGCAATGAATGGGGAGATCTCTGGATCCATGTGAGGTACAGGGCTGGTTCTAGCTTTGTTAGAAAAAGTTTGTTGTGATTTTAATTTTTATATTAATTATGGAATAACCTCTAAGTTTCCCCATACACTTAGCGGCCCTGGGCGGCATTGAAACAAATGGCATGTACAGGGGCCGGCTGACTACTACTGGTGCAGCCACGTGCGGATCCTGCTCCTACTGATCCTTTGTCCCTATGACACCGGCTGACCTGTTACATGTGCACTTGGCAGCTGGAGGCATCCGTGTTGGTCCCATGTTCATATGTGCCCGCATTAGAGAAAAATTAAGTATAATATATGCCTCTAGGAGCAACGGGGGCGTTACCATTACACCTAGAGGTGCAGCTTTCAGATGCCCATGAAGCAATTGAAAAACGAATAGCTTATTAGCAATCACTTCATATCTGGGGATCATATAGGCTTTCAATGTCTGATCGGTGGGAGTGAAGCTGCTCCCCAATTAACAGAAACACATAATATAAAAGCCCACGCTCATAGAAAGTAAAGCTTAGAAATCCCTTTCATCAACTCGCAATTTACAGACACTTAATCCCGCAGAACCAGCGAGAGCTGAAATCCTCCATGTCTGCAACGGTAAAACAAACAGAGCAACAGGTCATCGGAGTTTGCAAAAATGATAGCAAACATCCAGCCTTTAACAACTGAAGTGGATAAAAAAAAACAAAAAAGAAAAAAAGGGGGGGGGGGTGAATTCTATTGTATTGTGTGACTTGCCCCATGGTAATACGTGTGGACAGCTGTCAGCAGCGGTACAAAGCAATCCCGTGCCCTGCAGGGCCGGCCGACCAGTGATGTCATTTATTCCATCGCTCCCCGGCACAGAGGAGGGAGGCTTAATCTCTCTAACACACAGCTGCTACATGGGAAACCTATAGATCATCCGGCCGCCATTCAGCCATTAGCCGCGGAGTCGTCGATATCTTCCATGCCCCCGGCGCTGCGCTGTTAGGAATGGAACATCTTCTTTACGCATGAACGGTGCTCTTCCAACATTTAGTAAGGTCGTAAAATAAGAGTAAACGCGAAACAACCTTTGTATTTTTTATCTGCTTGCTACGGCTACATACCGACTTCTGCAAGGTGATGCCTTCAGCAAGAGGGTCATGGCGCTCTACCTGCACAATACACCATTTAAGAGATTGACAAAGAACCGGTTGTCACCTCTCCCCATGTTATAACAATTCTGGAGCATTTTTTTCATGTGACTATGTTGTGCGGTTCCTCTATTATTCCTACTAGAAGTGTATTAGGAAATTTCCAGTAGTCTGAAATAAAGGTCCAACAGTGCCGATATGCACCCCCAACTAGTAGCACCCTTTTGGACTTTTTTGCAGGTTGCTAGCCATTCATTTATAACGTCAAGATGGAATAATGGAGTAATGGCACAATGGAGTTATTTAAAAAGGTGCCCTGGAAGTGTTATGACATGGGGAATGCAAGTAGTTACTAAAACAGACATTTCAGGAGAGGTCCTCCTTAAAAGGTTTTTCCCATCTTGGACATCGGGGGCGTCCCACACCTATACTAAGAATGGAGGTCGCAAAGTGCCAGAGGGTGCACTGCACATGCGCAGCCGCCCTCCATTCATTTCTATCGAACGGCAGAATATAGACAATCGCTGACTTGGCTATTTCCGTAAGCCCTACAGAAATGAATGGCATGGTGGCCGCGCTTGCGATACGCGTTTCCTATTCATTTCAATGGGTCTTCCAAAAATAGCTTAGCAAAAATGAATGGAGGGAAGCCGCGAATGCGCAGTGCGCTTCGTGGGCTCCGCCCTAAGGATTTGCCACAGGAAACAATGGTAGGCTGATAACTTTTGAGAAAAAGGCAATTTTGATAAAAAGAAAAAAGTCTGGTACCGCGTTAGCCAATAGAAAACTAGTTCAATGCTCTCATTCAAAGAGAAAAAAATAGGAGTATTGCAGGTTTGATACCTTTTAATGGCTAACAAAATAGAAGTAACGATGTCACATAGCGAGCTTTGGAGACCTCACCAGTCCCTTCATCAGGCGACTACAAGAACATATGAAGAAACTTATTGTATATACAATAAGAACAGAGACATGGCGGAATGGATGGGCATTTTAAAGATAACAGAACAAAATATCAAAGATCTTGAGAATGAGTCCTTAATTATCTTACAGATAAGGGGTGTGAACGTTTTATGGACTCTAAATTGATGTTATCTCAGAGACCTGGTGCCCCGACTATGTCTATAGAGGACTCTTTAGATCTTGTAGTGTGTCATAAATCCCGGGGACAAAGGCCCCTTTCACACCTGCGTTCTTCTTTTCCGGCATAGAGATCCGTCGTCGGGTCTCTATGCCGGAAAAATCCTGATCAGGATCATCCCCATGCATTCTGAATGGAGAGAAATCCGTTCAGGATGCATCAGGATGACTTCAGTTCAGGACCGGAACGTTTTTTGGACGCAGCAAATACCGCAGCATGCTGCGCTTTTTGTTCCGTCCAAAAATCCGGAACACTTGCCGCAAGGCCGGATCCGGAATTAATGCCCATTGAAAGGCATTAATCCGGATCAGACCTTAAGCTAAACGTCGTTTCGGCGCATTGCCGGATCCGACATTTAGCTTTTTCTGACTGGTTACCATGGCAGCCAGGACGCTAAAGTCCTGGTTACCATGGTAAAATGTAGCAGGGAGCGGGGGAGCGGCATACTTACATTCGTGCGGCTCCGGGACGCTCCAGGATGACGTCAGGGCGCCCCAGTGCATGGATCACGTGATCGCATGGATCACGTGATCCATGCGCATGGGGCGCTCTGACGTCATTCAGGAGCGCCCCGGGAGCCGCACGGAATGTAAGTATGCCGCTCCCCCGCTCCCCGCTCCTACTATGGCAACCAGGACGCTAGTAGCGTCCTGGCTGCCATAGTAACCTGAAAGCAATTCGAAGACTGATCAGGATCCTGATCAGTCTTCTAATGCTTCAGGTGACTTGCGTTCTGACGGATCCGGCAGGATGGAAGTGCCTGCCGGATCCTCAGAACGCAAGTGTGAAAGGACCCAAATTCAGTCCAGTATTCAAAGTGTCAAGCAGTGTTATAAGTTTGTACTCCCAAATTCTTCTGGCTCTTTGGGATTTGAAGTTACCTTATAATAGGAGAACCTTCATGTGTTCTTCACTGTGTCCTGGGCTACAGAAATGCTTAGCCACAGGAAAGTGTAGCTTCTTCTCTTTAATTGTGTGGCGGTGGGACCTCATACTTGCATTGAGTTTCTGTCTTGTTTCTCCAACGTAGAGGCCCCCCAACAGGGCACAGAGGCCCCCCCCCAACAGGGCACAGAGGCCCCCCCCCAACAGGGCACAGAGGCCCCCCCCCCCAACAGGGCACAGAGGCCCCCCAACAGGACAGTTAGTGCAGAGAATCAGATAAACCACATTAGATGTAGTCCCGCTCTGTGTTGGGGATCCGGATCTTATCTGTTGTCATTATATGGGCACCGGTTTTGCATCTTCTGATATTACAGGGATGGGTTCCTTTTTCTGTGGTACATGGCCTTTAACTTAATCTGATAGGAATATACCTTAGATTTGGAGGTTGTCTGTAAGCTAGTAAGAGGAGATCTGGGAAGATTGTTTTTTGTCGATCATCCTTACGTAGGACATGATGTAATTTTTGGCAGTTTTCCTCAGTACCTCTAGTTGTGGGTTGTAGGTCACAACCAGAGGTACACGCTGGTTCTGTTTCCTTTCAATAAAAATGATTGAAATACAATGAAAAGAAACAGAACCAGCGCATACTTCTGGTTGTGAGGGATAAGGGCTCATTCAGACGACCGTGTGCTGTCCGCAAAAATGCGGATCCTTTTTGCGGACAGTTCAGCATGTCCCCAAAAAAACGGATTGCATTCCCTTTTTTTTGCCGATCCATAGACTACAATAGGGTCATGTCCTGATTTTCACTGACAAGTATAGGACGTGTTTCATTTTTTTTGCTGAGCTGTGCAATGGAAGAAAAGGGCCCCATAGAAGTGAACGGGACAGCATCTAATCCGCAAAAAAGACAACTTACAGTCGTGTGAATGGAGCCTTACTCTGAGATGACATCAATTTAGAGACCATAAAACTTTCACACCCCTTATCTGTAAGATAATTAAGGACTCATTCTCAAGATCTTTGATATTTTGTTCTGTTATCTTTCAAATGACCATTCATTGCCCCATCTATCTGTTGTAAGGTAAATGTTTAATGTATAAGTTGGTTTAAGGTAAATGTTGATCTTCCAAAATTTGCATTTTTGAGAGAGTAAACATCACGTCTCAATATGGTGACCCACATGCGCCAGAAGCACAGACTATCATTAGCCAAATGTATGCCACTGGCATAGGTGTGGTCCGGTATAGAGGGGGGTGATACTGATATACACACGTCTTAACCCTTGCAGGGTTCGGCTGCTGCACCCTTGAGCGTTCGCCCCGGTACATTCCTTTTACACTATATTAAGTGGTGTCGACAACTTCTTATCTTTTTCCAACCTGCAGGAACCACACTTGAGTTGTCAATGCCGGACACTAGCTATAAAGCTGCGCTGCTAAAAATCATGTTATGTGTACACTGAAGGACACGACGCGTTTCAGCTCCTGCGCTTTTCTGTGAACTCTATAATATGGAGACACTGACTGCCCTCCGGCGATTCGGTGACCTAGAAAATGGAATGAAGCTGGCCGCATACCATTATACAATTTAGTGTGTAATCTATTAATTACACCATTTAGACTTGCTTGATAGGCAAATTACCATTTTCCATAAGTCTTATCTGTTAAATGCACCCAGCTGTGCAGGAAGAGATTCCCGCCTCTGTCGCCTCGCCATGACCCATCTAAAGTCACGGGCACGCTATCATTCCAGTGTATGCAATATCAGTTCATAGGTCGTGCTTGCTGCATTGACGGCAAGCCCTGCCTTAGGGCTCATTTACATGAACTTATTTTTTTCCCCTGTTTCCATTCCGTTTTTTTTTTACAGCTTTGTATGCGGAACCATTCACGTCAATGGGGCTTCAAAAATATATATATATTTTATAATAATATAAAAAATGACTCCATGTGCATTCAGTTTCCAAAAAAAAAGAACATGTCCTATTATTGTCCTTTTGCAGACAAGGACAGGCATTGCTACAATAGATCTTCACACAAAAAAAAAAACGGATGCAACACGGACATGTTTTGCGGACCGCAAAATACATAGTCGTATGTATAAGCCCTTAATCATTTAAATATTAGAACGCTATTAGACGACCGTATTTTGCAGCCATGTCAGATACGCATTTTTTGCTGATCTCGTATGGACCCTTTCATTTCTATGGGTCCACAAAAAAAAAAGTTGACAGCACATGAATGAATTCTAGAACATGTCTTATGCTTGTTGTGGACAAGAACAGCCATTTCTACTGATGGTAGTGAGAAAACTGAAATGCACGTGGCCGATATCTGTGCAAAAGCTTTAGGCAGGTGTGGGGAAAAATGCTGCAAAGTAAGAATTATTTCAAAAATAGTTAACAACTCCAAACACACGGCCAATGTCATTAAAAACTATCTTCAACATAAAGAAGAGCAAGGAGTCCTGGAAGTGATGATATGGCCTGCAGAGCCCTGATCTCAACATCATCCAGTATGTCTGGGATTACATGAAGAGACCAAAGGATGTGAGCAAGCCTACATCTACAAAAGATCTGTGGTTGGTTCTCCAAGAACATCCTCTCTGCCAAGTGCCTTCAAAAACTGTATATAAGTGATATCGTTCCTAGAAGAACTGATGCTGTTTTGAAGGCAAAGGGTGGTTACATCAAATATTTATTGGATTTAGATTTATCTATTTTCATGCATTTTCCTAAACTATAAGAATGAAAAAATAAAAAGTTCTATTTTTGAAAGCATGCTAGAAGCAGTGTTTCTGTCCCTCTCCTTCCCCCTTCTAAGGACTATGTGCAGCAGCTGTAACCCGGTACCTCAGTGAAGCTGAAAATCAGTATAATCTCTGTCTCTCTCAAGACCAGATTCTTTATCAGTTAAAGGGGTATTCCAGTTGATTACGTTATCACTATGAGATCACAAAAACGGGGGCCCCGTACCCTGTGCAGCAACCCTGAAAAGAGCGGGGTGGACGGTGGCACATGCACGCAGCCGATCCAGTCATTTTTATGGGAGTTCTGGAGATGGCCACTCGTGCGACCAGCCATTCTGCTCTTTTCAGGAGCTGCAGGGGGTACGAGGACCCTGTTCTCGTGATCAGCGGTAGGACCCCTACCAATCTCATAGTTATCCCCTATTCTGTGGATAGGTGATAGCTTTAAACAACTGGAATACCCCTTTAACTTAGAGTGAATGATGAATGCAGTAGGTGATGGGGAAGAGGAGCAGATAAGTGGATAAAGAGGCATTTTCAAAAGTTTCTTGTATTCAAATGTGCTATTGATTTATGGGAATCTGCTTATAATTGGTGGTACACTTCAAGAGCGCCTCTCGCTCTGTGAGGCCCCGCTCTTTCATATATTACAAGGCGGCCGATTTATTTAAACGCCCAGTATGCTACATGCAACGCCATTACTAGCGGAGAAAGCTGAAGTCCGTGGCTTGTAATACAGACTTTCATTTGGAATGGTCTCTCTGACATGATGATACTAGTAGTGAAATGTTATCTGTAGGCGCCAATGGAACAACATTCCCGATGGGCATGCTTTCGAGAAAAATTAAGGAATAACTTCTTATTTCACCCCAGGAGTCTTCCTAACAGGACTCTGTCTCTTCAGCCCACTGACTTTACACAAAGAATCTCAGCTGTCCACAGCAAGACTCTTGGCCGGGAGAGGATGAAACAATTGCTCTTTTCAGAAGATCCTAGATTTGCTCCATTTATCTGGAGAGATGGAGGGAGATATTTCTTCTATCTGGAGTATGCACCTGGCAGATTTCCACACTGCGGCTGCTTGACAGCTGTGCAGCGCCACCATCGCCTCTTTCACACCCTCCCAAATAAATGTTATCACTGACGCCCATTCAACAGCCCGAGATAAAGGCGAGCGCAAAAACAAGGCTGTAGTGTGCGACTGATAAGCGGTGACATGATTTCCAAACATGTGGCAAGGGGTGAGCTGGATGGACGCATTGACTTAACTAATGAATATCTGAGAACGGCAGAATCTGCAGACACGATTGCTCAATTAAAGGAACACTTCAGGAAAAAACGGATACTCTATGTTATTCCTAACGCACGGCCTGAAGGGGTGAGGGAGGATGCAGGAGTTCCTCAGTGCTCCAGCTCATGCTCCAAAAATAAAGTGGAGGTTCTTCCTTGGAGTGTTCCTTTAACACTGTGCTATTCGAGGCCTAAAAGGGGTTGCCCGAACTGTAAAAAAAAAAAAAAAAAAAAAAAAGACTGCCATCCAGCGCATTCAAACCACCACTTCTCATGCGCCACCGCTCTGATCCTCCGAATTTGTTTCCAAGACTGCAGCACTGATATGCCCATTCACAACACAGGACTGCTGCAGCCAATCACTGTTCTATGAGGCTTTATGCCATATGCCACTGAAGCTAGTAATTGGCTGAATTGGTCATGAGCGGCTCACCAAGCACAGCGCTGTCCATTGGATAGTGGCTGCGCTTGGTATTGCAGCTCAGCATTATTAACTTGAATGGGACTGAACTGTGTGTAGGCCACATGACCGCTAAAGGTGACATCACATGCCTAGGAAGAGGCCGCAGTGCCGGTCTCTTCAAACGGCTGATCGGCAGAGGTTCCAGGAGTCGGACCCGTGCTGATCCGATATTGATAACCTAGCCTGAGGATGGGCCATCAATATCAAAATCCCCTAAGACCCCTTTAATGAAAAATGTGTTTATTTATGTCTTTGGGGGTTGTTATTTAAAAAAAAAATCTTGTAATTCAAAGCATTATTGCCAGTCAAAGTTACACTGACAGGCAACCTATTAGGTCATGCAGATATGTATGGTGGACATGGGTGCCTTTTGTCAGCTGATGGACAGACAGAGGGCACCCTCTCCTTCCTTTAAACACCTTACAATCCGCAGTCACTGTTGACAGTGGCATCTAAGTGGTAAACTGCCAAGACCAGAGTTATATCTGATCCTGGCAATTGCCCAAAATCCATCTAGAAAATTATAAATAATAGGGTACATTTTTCAAGAATGTCGTGTGCTATGCTGGTCTTGAGGCGCAGGTCTTGTCATAAATTAGAGGACATCCTCCAGCAGTCCCTGTGCCAAGACTAAAATCTGTATATTTCAGTCCAAGCTTCCACTCACATATCCGTTATTGTTGGCTATCAAGAATAGTACAGTCCACAGCACTATTCTTGCTATGAAAAACACTGGAACCCCAAAAGCCATGATGCTAGTGTGAACGGAGCACATGTCGATGTACTGTCCTCTTACAGCTTCTACAGAGATGGTCCCCAAGCATTCCTGTAGGCACAATCTGCCTCCTTATACTTACAGCAGCCATAGAATTGAGTTCGTCAATGTAGAACTCCGGCCAGCTTGTAGCACTTTTATCTTCTTCTTGGTCCTAAAGAGAGAGAAAAAAGGGGACACAAAAAAAGAAGCTTTTAATATGTTATCTATAACATGGTCTACACAAAGAAAACTGCAAATCCCATCCAAAGAGCAGGCGGATGGATGAGAAGCATGGAGGCAAGAACTCCCCTGACCACCATCCACCCCCCACAACCCCCGTGACCAAATTTAAAACCGCTATACATGAATTAAAGCCGGGCTGAGATTTTCTATATATAAACTAAAGACAAGAAGGCCTTGAAGATGAAAAGATGCCCTTGGAAGCCCTGCAGAAGACAGACAAGCTGTAGTCTCTTAATGAGTTGTCACAACTGGTTTACATTTAAAATAAAAAGCAAGAATAATTATGTAATTCTCCAAGTGAACATCTAAGAACCGCGATTTATTAGAAAAAGGGAAATATGGCTGACACATTGTCCCGGAGTGATGGTCTGCTGGAAACACAAAAGGCACCGTCTATAGAGGACACTCACTTCTACACGTAAAGAAGGAGAATTAAACAAAATACTCCGACAAAGCCAAAATCTGCTCCATTTAATTCATTCTTTATGTAGAGTATTACACAGATGTGCCAGCGTTCAGATATCCAGATCTGTATATGGGCACACTGCCTACACCCGGGGTACTCAACTGGCAGACTATGTCCGAAGCCAGAACTGGGACTCCAGTTGTCTGGAACCGACAGACCTGCCACCATGTACACACAGGAGAAGGAAAGGGTCTCCTCTAAATCATATAGTGGAACTACTGTCCAGAAATGGCACAAGTGCTAATGCTACGTGGGGGTCCCAGGAAGTGAAGATGACCTTGATCTGGGGGCTGATTAATTTTACCGGACTAGCCTGGGGTTTCTGGCTAATCTTAGGAAGCTAGCCTGGGGTTTCTGGCTAATCTTAGGAAGCTAGCCTGGGGTTTCTGGCTAATCTTAGGAAGCTAGCCTGGGGTTTCTGGCTAATCTTAGGAAGCTAGCCTGGGGTTTCTGGCTAATCTTAGAAGCTAGCCTAGGGTTTCTGGCTAATCTTAGGAAGCTAGCCTGGGGTTTCTGGCTAATCTTAGGAAGCTAGCCTGGGGTTTCTGGCTAATCTTAGGAAGCTAGCCTGGGGTTTCTGGCTAATCTTAGGAAGCTAGCCTGGGGTTTCTGGCTAATCTTAGGAAGCTAGCCTGGGGTTTCTGGCTAATCTTAGAAAGCTAGCCTGGGGTTTCTGGCTAATCTTAGAAAGCTAGCCTGGGGTTTCTGGCTAATCTTAGGAAGCTAGCCTGGGGTTTCTGGCTAATCTTAGGAAGCTAGCCTGGGGGTCTGGCTAATCTTAGGGGACTAGCCTGATTGCTGGTGTAGGTTCTCAATTCATTTTAGAGGATAGATAGCCTATGAATTCAATTTACAAGCTTGACTAGAGTCCGGATCCATTTTAGGAGTATGATTAAAGGGGTTCTCCACCTTTTACTCAGTGATTGCCTAATCTCAGCATAGGCCATCATTACCTGATTGGAATGGGTCTGACATCTCGCACCCATGCAGATCAGTTGCTTGGGTTTAGCAGTGCTGCGTCATTCACTTCAATGGGAGCAGTACTGGTACTGTAGTAACGAGCTTCCTCCACTATACCACTGATGGAGCTGTGCCCAAACAGCTGAGTGGCAGTGGGGCAGATTGTCAGACCCCCACTGAAAAGCTAGTGATGGCTTCTCCTGAAGGTCCTATCCTGAGAATAGGCCATCACTTAATAAAAGCTGGACACCCCTTTAATATTAGTGATCTAGTAAGTAAGGTGCATTATTTTTGGTGGTCTGGGATGTAGATTTTAGGGGACTGAGGTCTTAATGCTGGAGTCTGGTCTGCTTTTCCTCACAAAGAACTAATGCTAAAGTGGTTTTGTCATTTCAGACATTGATGGCATATTGGCAGTCCCATATTGGTGAATGGAGAGATGGCCATGCATATGCGGTGCTCTCTTCTTTCCATTTGGGGGGCCCGTTCTGGACATAGAAGCAGGTCCTAGACATGGGACAATCTGAAATAGCTGGTCTATCCTGAGAATAGGCCATCAATCTCAAACTCTTGGGGGCAACCTTTTTAAATGCTAAAAATTCTGCCTGCCTGCAGCCACCACTAGGTGGAGCCTAGGTGATAATAAATACTGCTTTACTATTAAATTCAATGTATAAACAGTATGCAGTAAGCACCCTTGCTCCCTCTAGTGGTGGCAGAATTTATACTACATAGGGGATTTAGAAACCTGTTAGGACAAATGATTAAAAACAAGTAACATTCACTTGAATGGGACGGGGCAGTGGTAGTTACACTTCACCGCCGCTGCAATGTCGACAGCTTTCAGGTAAACGATGAAGACAAGATGGTGCTAGTATGAACGTCACAGCCTCTATAAACAGCTGATCGGCTGGGTTGCCAGGAGTCAGACTCCTGCCGATCTGATATTGATGAGCTATCCCTGAGAACAGTTCAGCAATACTGGAAAACTGGACAACCCCTTTAAGAAGTTAAGTAGTTTGCAAGTGGAGACAAGGAGAATGATTTTTCTATTTTTTAGTTGGCGTCATCTGGAGCGGGAGCACAGCAGACACAACACATCACATATAATCCGTACTGTACACAGGTCTGGCGAGACTACGAAAAATCAATTTCTCAATGATTGTCCCGGAAAGTCTGTGGCGCCTCATCCTATTGTGCCCAATCAGAAACCACAGCAACAAACAGCGGATCACTGTCTCCGACCTGGAGGGCGTCCAGCAGATAAATGGGTTTACCTCATTTCTATTCTTTATATCATAGACAAAGTTATACGAGGATGCCGCAAGAGAATCAAGGTGGGGGGGGGGGGGAAATATTCATCAAGACTGGTGCAAAGGGACACTGGCTTAGTTGCCCATTGTAGCCAATCAGATTTCACCATTCATTTCTCAGAGCTCCTTTGGAAAATAAGAGGTGGAATCTGATTGGTTGTTATATGCAAGTTTTCCTTTGCATCGGTTTTGATAAATCTTTTCTTCGTTTTTCGGGGTTAACGTGAAATCGTTTAGGTGGTTAGATGGAAAATATTGTGGGGTCACACCAAGCTTACCTTCTTCTTGCTGCAATAAATTTGCCATTTCTTCTCCGCCGGGAGAGCAAACATGGCTTCTCTGTGCTTGTCTGTGAGGTCCAATTCATCCTGGAGAAAAAATAAAGAAAAAAGAATTATACATGGGGCGTGTTTTACGCATACGGAACAAGCAATTTATCCTACATATTAACTACAATCCATTAACTAGGTGGACACTTCCACGACTATACCGCGCATCCCCAGAACAGGACGCTGGGATTCACAAGTACATTTTAATAAGCAATGCAAGTAGGTATTAGCACAAATTACTAAAAAAAATTTTGGTAACCTGCGTGATACGAACCTCCGCTCCCATAATGCTACGGCACGAGGTTAACCTGACTTCAGAGATCTAAGAAAGCTGGGGAAGGTTGCCATACAAATATGCTTTAAGTGAAACGAATGAATGGGCCTCGCAGGGGGAACCCATCCAAAAATAATATTCACCATCAGATATGTATCAGGAGAATAAAGGGGCGTGCCATTTGGTTTCCATACACAGCTATGGGAGTTCTGAAAACAGACGATATTCAGAAGTCCCCTGGCGGTGAATGGAGAGTGCATTAATCAAGCATGGCGACCCACCATTCACCGCTACGAGATTTTATATTTTTTATAACTCCCACAGCAGTGAATGGAGAGGTGGCCACACTCGCCTCACTTTTCACCGCTACAGGACTTCCGAAAATAGTGGCGCTTTACTATTTTCAGCACTCCCATAGCGGTGTATGGAGACTAAGCTGCACACGCGCAGTGTGCTCCCCTTCACCTATCTGACGCTGATAGCTTACCCTAGCGAGATGGGAATACCCCTTTAACATCAATGTAAGGGGTGTGGATGACCATCTAATGTGTATAGGGGCATCCTCATTCCCCATGTCAGATATCAGGGGCGAGAAGGGTCAGGCATGTTTAATGTCATCACGCAGGATGAGAAGATAAGCCGCAGCCATAGATGATTGGCAGCAGCTTACTCTCCTGTCCTTACTGAGAACACATACATGCTCAGCTGGGCCAAGCATGCATGTATGTATATAGGGGTCAGGAGGACCAGCAAACTTCTAATGTGTATGGCCAGCATTACAGTTATTTTCACATGGGAGGTGAATGAGAACCACGCTAACCATGGATCCAACTTGCCAGCGTTTAACGGACAAATGAGCAACCGCTAGTCCGGTGGACGATCACATCTTTCATGCAGCATCAAAAACAGTTTGTCGGCAGCACACTGTCTGGTGTGAACAGGGGATATGCTGTCAGCACTATGCAAACTGGCAAGAATGGCAATAAACATTCGTCCCCCATTTGGACGTCCCCCACAAGAAGGTCCCTCAGTCTTGTTATGGGGGTCTCTGAGTTCAGATCATCAGATCAGATCGGCCTGGGATTTGCAGCTGTGATACAGATGCTAATAAGGACCCACAATATGGACACCTGAAAAAGCTAAAACACGAGGCTAAAGGGGGGCGTAGCCTCTGGATGGGGCAGAAGGTACATTGTAGACCCAGTAGTAACCACCATCACTGCTACCACAGAGGTGGACCACCAGTTCCATAACCGGACAGGGCTGCGTTTCACACATCCGACAGCCATATTGGCGATTATACTGCCCTTCACCCAAATTTCCAGCGATTACACAATCACCATAAAACCGGATGGTGCATATTTACGTCAGAAAAAGGGGCTTTTTGGGTTTTATTCGCACATACGTGAAGCAGACACCAGCAACTCTTTGAAGCCCTCTAATTTCCCGGCTGCACGCTTCCAGCACACATGGCAGGTAAACATGAAACAGGCCTCTCTTAATATTTCATTACCTGCGCTAAGTCATGAAGCGCGCGGGCATTTCAAGGCCACAGAAATTAGCAGCAGATGCTCGGGTGCAGCGCTGCCCCTTTTGAAGTAAGAATAATACAGTCAGCTGCTCTTAAAAGCAAAGGGGATAGAGATAAATCATCATCAAACAACTCCATATAACACCCGACGCACATGAAACCCGTCCCTCGTACTGCCCAGAGCGTCACTTTATACCCCCAGACCCTGTAATTATGAAGAATGAGGAAAAAGAAGAGACTGTGAGAAGAAGGCAATTCTTCAGGGTTCTCCATACGCGTCACGTCAGCTAGATTACTACAAGTCACACGTATATGTATAATAAAAGGGAAAGTCCAGGCGTCTTCTGATGCGTCATGGACACACATTAGTGGTGGTCCAAGATCCCGTTTCACCAGAATGCTTACTTCCACAATGTCCGTCAAGCCAGATTCCTTCAAAAAGAAGAGCGGCCCATCTTCAGACAGCTGTTCCAGGTGCTCGCCCCTCGCCAGTACAGGACAGGCTTCTGTCTGGCTGGATGAGACGCAAGAAACACGAAATAGTTGTCTACAGACGGGTCAGTCCTTCTGGAGGAGTCTCTGGTTCGATGGACCTTAACTAATTTGAATAACTTTTTTTCCCATGGAGCATTGCCTGAAAGTCTTAATAAACCTGCTGGTCTCCATAATGAGAACCAGAGCTTTATAGTGCGGGGTTACGAGTGCTGCTACCTCTTCATACAAATGGTCGGCGGGGGGCGCCAGCAGTTGGCATCCTGCCGATCTGATATTGATTACCTATCCCGAGGAAAAGTAATCAATATAGGGATAAGTAGACAACCCCTTAAAAAAAAAAAATTCTGGTAAGTGCGAAAGGGGTGTGAGCACTTTATAGCGTGCTCTGATTTTACGGACATCAGACTTTGACTAAATTTTTGAAAACCTCCCCTAAAGCGACAGCAGAGACAATAGTCTCCCACCTGCAGCCCTGGACTATCAAACCCTTTAACCACTTCAGCCCCCCTAGCTTAAACACCCTTAATGACCAGGCCACTTTTTACAATTCCGCACTACACTACTTTCACCGTTTATTGCTCCGTCATGCAACTTACCACCCAAATGAATTTTACCTCCTTTTCTTCTCACTAATAGAGCTTTCATTTGGTGGTATTTCATTGTTGCTGACATTTTTACTTTTTTTGCCATTAATACAAATTTAACGAAATTTTTGCAAAAAAATGACATTTTTCACTTTCTGTTGTAAAATTTTTCAAAAAAACTACATTTCTATATAAATTTTTCTCTAAATTTATTGTTCTACATGTCTTTGATAAAAAAAGTCCAATAAGTGTATATTTATTGGTTTGGGTAAAGAGTTATAGCGTTTACAAACTATGGTGCAAAAAGTGAATTTCTGCATTTTGAAGCAGCTCTGACTTTCTGAGCCCCTGTCATGTTTCTTCAGGTGCTAGAATGTCAGGATAGTATAAATACCCCCAAATTACACCATTTTAGAAAGAAGACACCCCAAAGTATTCGCGGAGGGGCATGGTGAGTTCATGTATCATTTCATTTTTTTCACAAGTTAGCGGAAAATGACACTTTCTGAGAAAAAAAAAAAAAAAAAGTTTCAATTTCTGCTAACTTCTGGCAAAAAAAAAGAAATCTCAGACGGACTCACTATGCCCCTCAGTGAATACCTTGGGGTGTCTACTTTCAAAATGGGGTCATTTGTGGAGTGTTTGTACTGTTCTGGCATTTTAGGCGGGGCTAAATTGTGAGCCGCCATGTAAAACCTAAAGGTACTCGTTGGAATTTGGGCCCCTTTGCGCACCCAGGCTGCAAAAAGTGTCACTCATGTGGTATCGCCGTACTCAGGAGAAGTAGGGCAATGTGTTTTAGGGTGTATTTTTACATATACCCATGTTGGGTGAGAGAAATATCTCTGTAAACTGACAACTTTGTATAAAATTTTTAAAAGTTGTCGTTTACAGAGATATTTTCACACACAGTATGGGTATATATAAAAATACACCCAAACACATTGCCCTACTTCTCCTGAGTACTGATACCCATGTGTGTACTTTTGCAGGCTGAATGCAAAGCCCTAAAACAATGAGTACCTTTAGAGATTTCTGAGGGCATTTTACGCATTTGGATTCCAGACTTCTTCTCACGCTTTAGGGGCCCCTAAAATGCCAGGACAGTATAAATACCCCACATGTGACCCCATTTTGGAAAGAAGACACCCCAAGGTATTCCGTGAGGGGCATGGCGAGTTCATGTAAAATTTTATTTTTGTCACAAGTTAGTGGAATATGAGACTTTGTAAAAAAACAAAATAAAAAAATATATATATCAATTTCCGCTAACTTGTGCCAAAAAATAAAAATTCTGTGAACTCGCCATGCTCCTCACGGAATACCTTAGGGTGTCTTCTTTCCAAAATGGGGTCACATGTGGGGTATTTATACTGCCCTGGCATTTTAGGGGCCCCTAAAGCGTGAGAATCCAAATGCGTAAAAATGGCCTGTGAAATCCTAAAGGTACTCATTGGTTTTAGGGCCCTTGTGCACCTTGGCTGCAAAAAGTGCCACTCATGTGGTATCGCCGAACTCAGGAGAAGTAGGGCAATGTGTTTTGGGGTGTATTTTTACATATACCCATGCTGCGTGTGAGAAATATTGCTGTAAGCGACAACTTTTTACATTTTTTATTCAAAGTTGTCAATTTACAGAGATATTTCTCACACAAAGTATGGTATATGCAAAATACACCCCAAAACACATTGCCCTACTTCTCCTGAGTACGGCGATACCACATGTGTGCCACTTTTTGCAGCCAAGATGCAAAGGGCCCTAAAACCAATGAGTACCTTTTAGGAGGGCATTTTACGCATTTTTCTTCTCACGCTTTAGGGCCCCTAAAATGCCAGGGCAGTATAAATACCCCACATGTGACCCCATTTTGGAAAGAAGACACCCAAGGTATTCTGTGAGGGCATGGCGAGTTCATAGAAGATTTTTTTGGCACAAGTTAGCGGAAATTGATTTTTATTGTTTTTCTCATAAAGTCTACCTTTCTGCTAACTTTTGACAAAAGTTAAATTGTTCATGGACTCACTATGCCCCTCAGCGAATACCTTGGGGTGTCTTCTTTCAAAATGGGTCACATGTGGGGTATTTATACTGCCCTGGCATTTAGGGGCCCTAAGCGTGAGAAGAAAATGCGTAAAATGCCCTCTAAAGGTACTCATTGGTTTTAGGGCCCTTTGCGCATCTTGGCTGCAAAAAGTGGCACACATGTGGTATCGCCGTACTCAGGAGAAGTAGGGCAATGTGTTTTGGGGTGTATTTTTACATATACCCATACTTTGTGTGAGAAATATCTCTGTAAACTGACAACTTTGAATAAAAAATGTAAAAGTTGTCGTTTACAGAGATATTTCTCACACCCAGCATGGTATATATAAAAATACACCCCAAACACATTGCCCTACTTCTCCTGAGTACGGCGACACCACATGTGTGACACTTTTGCAGCCAAGATGCAAAGGGCCTAAAACTAATGAGTACCTTTAGGATTTCACAGGGCATTTTTACGCATTTGGATTCTCATGCTTTAGGACCCCTAAAATGCCAGGGCAGTAGAAATACCCCACATGTGACCCCATTGTGGAAAGAAGACACCCCAAGGTAATCCGTGAGGGGCATGGCGAGTTCACAGAAAAAAAATTTGGCACAAGTTAGCGGAAATTGATTTTTTTTTTTTTTTACAGTCTCATATTTCACTAACTTGTGACAAAAAATAAAATTTTGCATGAACTCGCCATACCCCTCACGGAATACCTTGGGGTGTCTTCTTTCTAAAATGGGGTCACATGTGAGGTGTTTGTACTGCCCTGGCATTTGAGGGTCTCCGCAATCATTACACGTATGGCCAGCATTAGGAGTTTCTGCGATTCTCCTTATATTGAGCAGGCGAGTAATGAGATTTTTCCCGTTCAGCCTCTGCACTGAAAAGAAAAAAAATGAACGGCACAGATTTCCTCATTCACATCGATCAATGTGGATAAATAAATCTCTGCCAAAAATGTGCAAAAAAAAAGTAGTAAGGCCCCATTCACACGTCCGCAAAAATGTCCGCATCTATTCCGCAATTCTGCGGAATAGATGCGGACTATCAGTGTGAATGGGGCTGGCGGTGATGCGGAGAGCACACTATGCGCTCGCCGCATCAGCATTTGCGAGCTGCGGCCGCAAACTTCCGGGTTTCGGCCCCCAAGCATCCGGCCGCAGCTCCGCAAAAGATAGAGCATGTCCTATTCTTGTCCGCAGTGCCGGACAAGAAAAGAGCATTTTCTATATAGTTCTGGCAATGTGCGGATCCGCAAAATGCGGAAAGCACATTGCTGGTGTCCGTGTTTTGCGGATCCGTGGATCCATGGATCCATAAAACACATACTGGACGTCTGAATGAACCTTACAGTGGGGTAATTAGTGTCAGGGGGTGACAGGGGGTGACATGGGGTGATCGGGGGTTAATCAGGGGTTAATCAGTGGGGGGTGGGGTGGATGGGTGGGGGGTCTGTGTGGTGTTTTGGTGCACTTATAAAAGTTTCTTTGGTGGTCCCAAGCAAATGGGACCACCAAAGGAACGATCAGCAAGCATATCAGACGCTGTTAACAAAACAGCGTCTGATATGCCATCTTAACTTCTACAGCCTGCCAGCGCACGATCAGCGCTGGCAGGCTGTACTACCTTCTCCCCGACGTGATCCTGTGAACGCGCGCACGTGCGCGCGCGCGTTCACAGGAAATCTCGCCTCTCGCGAGATGACGCGCGGGCGCGTCAAGGAGGAACAGACCGACCGCCCGCAGGACGCAATCCTGCGTGAGGCGGTCGGTAAGCGGTTAAAGAGGAGCTCTCACCTCTCCTGACATCTCTGTCTTAGTAACTACTTGCACTCCCCATGTAATAATAGTTCTGAAGCATCTATTCCTATGACTCTATGATGTGCCATTCCTTTATTATTCCTTCTAGAAGTTATACATGAAAAATTAGCAATCTGCAATAAAGAGGTTACTGGGTGGGTGGTGGGTCCCTGCACAGTCTGACACTATCCGATCAGTGCTGGCAGTGTCAAACGGTGCAAGGACAAACCCCAACTGGTAACACCCATCTGGACCGTCATTCATAACTTCTAGCAGGAATAATGGCAGAAATGGCACAGCAGAGTCAGAGGCTCAAGAATTGTTTTTACATGGGGAATGCAAGTAGCTACTAAAACATATGTCCTAAATTTCGCCTTCCCACAATTCAGCACAGGGATTTATGAGTGTGATATTATATAACCGGGATCGGCAACCTCCGGCTCACCACTCCCAGCGTGTACACTTGCTTGGCGATGTAGTTTCATCACAGATGGCGTGTCAGAGGTTGTCGATGCTTAATAGATATAGAATATACAAATATACATTATTTTTTAAAATAAAAGCATATTTCCATTTTCCCTCGATGTCCTAATGGACGTCTCCGGTGAAGTTACAATTTAGTAACGCTCTTCTGTGCGGACATTTTATCTACAAATTTTTATCTAAAAGTCACTACTACTGCAAGATATAAAGCAGGGCAGAAACGTAATATCAGGAGGCAGCGGAGAGGGCAGTGACCCACAGTGCCCGCTGTAATATGCTGCGCTGCATTTTCTGCGCCCAGGTGTTGTTTGCTTTCCCCTGTGACGAGGAAAGTCAGTGTGTTCTGAAGAGGATGTGTGAGCGAGCGTCTCCTTCCTCCCATACATCTATTTCCTATCCTTACTCATTCCGCGCTGTGGTCATACAGACAGGCCTCCCGGGTCACAGGAAGCGCCAATTAACAAGTCATCTCCTTTACTGCAGATTGAGTCACTGCCATCACAGCATGAACCGTGGTATCTGCCGGACGAAAAGGAAGAGGGTGGGGGCGTCACCCATCAGGCGTGGCAGCTAATCGTCCAAATCTGTACATTCTGCTGTTCTATAACATTGTGTAAGGGAAACATTATATAAGTTTGCATTTTGACCATCATCACCTGCAGGAAAATCGGCCTCAAATCCTCCTCCAAAAAGCTCTGTGTGAACCTACCCTTAAGGCCTCATGCACACGACCATTTTTTTGTATTTGCATTTTCTACTGCATGCGGATGTGAACTTACCCTTAAAGGGGTTGTCTCACTTCACCAAAATGGCATTTATCATGTAGGGAATGTGAATACAAGGCACTTACTAATGTATTGTGATTCTCCATATTGCCTCCTTTCCATCACATTATACACTGCTCGTATCCATGGTTACGACCACCCTGCAATCCAGCAGTGGTGGTCGTGCTTGTACACTATAGGAAAAAGTGCCAACCTCTCGGGTGGCCAGGACCACACGAGTGCACATAGGCTGATGCTTTTTCCTATAGGGTGCAAGCACGACCACCACTGATGGATTGCAGGGTGGTCGTAACCATGGAAACTAGCAGTGTATAATGTGATGGAAAAATGAATCCAGCCAGAAAAGGAGGCGACATGGACAATTAAACTAGTCAAATTTAACTCCAGGGCAGGACTAGATCTAGAGGTGTATGATTAGCCATTCCTTTTAAATTCCCACCACCTTGTCTTTCGAGTTTAGCCTCAGAGATTAAAAAAAATAATAATCGGGGCATAACCATTCATTTTTAGCAAGGCCTTTTAAAAATCATGTTTTACAATTCACAGAGATTATAAACTTATGTAACGACCTATAATTACCGTATATGACGCCGGAGATACAGGTTATTCTAACATGGCTAATAATTATTTTTGAGGTTGGCCCAATTATTTGCGTGGCAGCGGGCACAAGATGGCGGCGGCTCATTCTACAAGCACAGCAATTGTTTAGAATTTAAAGTGGTTATTTGTCCGAATATCGGGTGCGGTCTGGCCATAGACCCTACAGGGAAATTTATGAGATACTTATGTACCTAGCCGGCAGCGGGAAGATCCCTCCTGCATTTGACTGTATATGCTGTGGTACTCGCTTCTGTTGGGGTGGTATTTTGTGTGGTGCTATTAGCTTCTGTTGGGGTGGTATTGTGTGCTGCACTGTGACACTCTTCTGTTGGGGTGGTATTTTGTGCTGCACCGTGGTACTCGCTTCTGTTAGGGGGGCATTTTGTGCTGCACTGTGGTACTCTCTTCTGTTGGGGTGATATTTTGTGCTGCACTGTGGTACTCTCTTCTGTTGGGGTGATATTTTGTGCTGCACCATGGTACTCTCTTCTGTTGGGGTGATATTTTGTGCTGCACTGTGGCACTCTTCTGTTGGGGTGGTATTTTGTGCTGCACTGTGGTACTCTCTTCTGTTGGGGTGATATTTTGTGCTGCACTGTGGCACTCTTCTGTTGGGGTGATATTTTGTGCTGCACTGTGGCACTCTTCTGTTGGGGTGATATTTTGTGCTGCACCGTGGTACTCGCTTCTGTTAGGGGGGCATTTTGTGCTGCACTGTTGCATTTACTTCTGTTGGGGTGGTATTTTGTGCTGCACCATGGTACTCTCTTCTGTTGGGGTGATATTTTGTGCTGCACCGTGGTACTCCCTTCTATTGGGGTGGTATTTTGTGCTGCACTGTGGTACTCGCTTCTGTTGGGGTGATATTTTGTGCTGCACTGTGGCACTCCCTTCTATTGGGGTGGTATTTTGTGCTGCACTGTTGCACTCGCTTCTGTTGGGGTGGTATTTTGTGCTGCACTGTGGCACTCGCTTCTGTTGGGGTGGTATTTTGTGCTGCACTGTGGTACTCTCTTCTGTTGGGGTGGCATTTTGTGCTGCACTGTGGCACTCGCTTCTGTTGGGGTGGCATTTTGTGCTGCACTGTGGTACTCGCTTCTGTTGGGGTGGTATTTTGTGCTGCGCTACGACACTGCTGACCCCACCTACTTAAGCTGACCCCGCAATCTTTCAATTTTGACCCGCCTACAACATGGGGCCACTTCTAGGTTTTGTTCCAGGGCCACTTTAAGTTTCCAGTCCGCCCATGAGAACAAGCATAGCTGGATAGATGTGAACTCCGATACCGTGCAGGGATACAGTCATATAGGGACTGGCTCATTGAGGTGTGGAGGCAAAAGGGTTGATCCCTGTCCTCAGGGTTGATCCTGTCCCCCCCATGGTTATTACATGGGGAATACGAGTAGTTACTAAAACAGACATGTCAGGAGCGGTGACAGGTCTTCTTTAAACCAGAATGTCATGTAGCAAAAGTAAAAAATAATGTAATAAGTCCGCTCACCACACAAGGCAGGGATCGGAGCAGGAATGAACATAGAGAACAGAGGAGATAAATCCTTCAGCACACGATAAAATGTCCAATATTTATTGTCACATCCTTAAAAACATCTTGGATGCAGCCAAGAAGTCGCCTCTTTGTTCTCCACCATGTCTTGTAGGGCTCGCTCAGCTGAATGCAATGAGACCTTTCGCACGGCCTGATGATCAGGCAGATTATTGGGCAGTCATCGTGCTGTGTGAACAGGACTCTACTGCCTGGAAACAATGATTCTGTATGGGGACGAGCGATGGCAGTAGAGATCACATGTCCTTATATCGATGAGGTGATTGCTACATGTTAACGCAGCTCTCACCTCCACGGATGAGCAGGCAGTTATTGGGAAGGAACGCTCCCTTCCAGACATTCGCTACATGTAAATACCACATTATCGATCTGTTGCTTCATTCTGGGGGGGAAAAAGTACTTTTAATTCACATGCAAGTGAGCAGTTAAGTGCACCGAGGGCGGGCCCAAGCCTAGTCCACAAAAAGCTGTATAAAACCCACATGCCGGGAGGAGTAATGATAACAAATCACACACCGACCCGCCCGCATCTGAAGAAGCGCATCAAGGATATTACGTCGGTGGGAGTTTACCCAAGGGGGGCGCTTCCTTTAGCTCAGGAGAGTGGAGAGGAGTTTACAGTCATAGACGGAATACAAACAGCCAGGATGGAAAACGAGATTGTGGTTTAGCTTATCCGTGACAATGAACAGTCACACGTCACGTGGAGACATAGTAAACAGATATGTCGGCCATGTGCTGTTTCGTCTCCGCCTCGAGTCACACTGCGATGGGGTGAACAGCAATCGCCTCACATCATTTGCTGCATTGAGGACCCGTCCCCCCTACTGACATGACAGTTTTAGTAACTACTTGCATTCCCAATTCTGAAGCATTTATTTTAATGACTATGTTGTGCCATTCCTTTACTATTCCTCCTATAAATGTATAAATATATTGTCAAGAGGGTGTTACTACTCGCCTTACCAAAGAGGTGTGTCCCTACAGAGTCTGACACCGGCAGCACTAATTGGACACCCTCCGACTGGTCACACCCACTTGGCAATCCAGTAACTTAGTGGTTAGCACTGGGGTCTTGCAGTGCTAGGGGCCCAGGTTCGAATCTGACCAGTTGGGCGCCAAGCGGCGGCACCTGGAGGCAGCGAACATGGGTCTAGCCCTGTCTATGAGGTTTTAAAGTGTGACGACTGCCTGTCTGACATTGCAGCCTAGCCCTAATACCGCCATATCTGCAGAAGTTACCAATTTGCAGAACTGACATCACGAGCTAAATATAACCGGTGAGGACAGAGTGCGCCAGGTTAGCTCAGCATTTACATTTTCCATCAGGAGCGCGGTTCTGTTTCCAGCAGGCACTCTCTATGCCATGTAAATAAGGAAGCCATGTGTTATATTACAGGATGCAGGGCGGCCGGCCTCGTTATTCCAGGGCCGAGCAGAGCAAACAGTCAGCAATCAGACTCTGGATCGGTTCCAAGAGCTCTGGGTGCATAACAGACTCATCCAGTAAGCGGATCCTGCGGGTCGCACGTCCTGATCAATAACCGAGTGGATCATGTAACGCGTTACGTGCCGGCCTTGCAAGTGAATGATCACCTAGACGACATTACTGCTAGCAATATAGCAAGAATGCAGAGAACAAAACCAGTCTAGTTATAAATACATGTATCATTATAATTTAAAAAAATTGCAAAGAAAATTCTCTAATAATAAGTCGGTGCCAAAGGACTTGTTGCTTTTTTCTCTTGCTGACTGAAGCATAAGTCACCAGTATTTCAAGCTGAAGATTTTTTTTACAAGTCATTCTGATTAAGAAAGCTAGTCGGATGACCAGTGAAACCTCGAAATCCCCCCCAAACCCCCCCTCTCAAGTGGTAACACCTATCTGTACCATTACTGCAGACTGCTGGAAATTCATTTATAAACTGATAGTACAAATAATAGAGGAACAGCAAAACATGGATCCATAAGAATAGATGCTCCAGAATTGTTATTACATGAGGAATGCAAGTAGGTGCACGTCAGGAGAGGGGATGACGCCCCCACTCTGAAAAACCAGGATCAATCAGACCAAGATAACGGAGGATAAGAAGAGATGGATCCAGGGCCTTCTGTGTTTTCATAGGGACAGGAGGGGGTGAGGTGTTAGAAACAGAATATCAAGATTCCTGCACCAAATGAAATATACATTGAGAATAACTTTACTCGAGGCTTCGAGCCACAGAGATAACTGCGCCAAGGGTCTTCGAGGTGCATCAGGGCGCTGCGCAGAATACAACACTGGCTTAATGAGAAGAAGAGCGCAGCTCTGAATCTTAAACACAACGTCCTTAGAGAAAATGCCTGCAGTGTTACAAGTACGCAGCGACCGGGTAAAAACGTGCTAAATGACACTTCTCCGCAGATTTGGTTATGGACAGGACTTGTACATCCGTATTAGATCTCCACCGACATCAGGGGCCTATTAAATAGGCAGATGATCGGGAACAAATGCTCATAGGAGTGTTCATCCCGCCAATCATCTGCGGGAGTAAAAAACCTACAGATCAGCCGACCAGCAGATCTCTCCTCACCAAGCTGCGGTTTTGTGTCCGGTCATAAAAACCGAAACTGAAAACAATGTAAGTCAATAGTGACGGAGTCTAAAAACACGGATCCGTCACCCATTGACTTTCAATGTATTCAGTGCCATCAGTTTTTTTCATATTGATTTTACACAACCGCATCCTAACGGAACGCATGCATCGTGATGTGCAAAATCAAAACGGATCTGTTCGATTCAGGTATGGAGATCCTCAGCCGGATCTCAATACTGGAATAAACAACGTAAGTGTGAAGGTAGCCTTAGTTCCGCTTTTATCGGCAGGCTGCATGGACTGCCATTGACCCACCTTGATCAGCCATTAGTTACATGTGCCGTAACGGTTCCCTCTCCTGACATGTCAAGATTTAGTAACTACCTGCATTCCCCAGGTAAATTATTCCTGCTAGAAGTTATCAATGAATTAATAACTATTTTCAATTAAGGTCCAGCTGAGTGTTACCAGTTGGGGGGTGTCCCTGCACAGTCTGACACTGGTAGCACTGTTCGGATAGTGTCAGGGTGTGCAGGGACACAACCCCAGCTGGCAACACCCATCTGGACCTTTATTGCAAACTGGTTTCTGCTGGATTCGACCAGGGCTTTGTGTCCATCTTAAAAGTAAAGAAGGGATATATAAAATAAAAATGCGAGGAGAATGCAGTATACTTATAGAGGGGATCTCCCGTCCTTACACTGTCTCGGACAATAAACATGCTGTTTTTCTCCATATGAACCCTCACTAACGCACACTTTACAGGAACACTTACCACCAGCTCTGCAAACATAACATCCAGCTCCTCAGCCGGGGGGATGGGCAACGCTGGCTCCATTGACTGCAGCGCAAAATTGCTGTCATTTCGTAACCGGTAAGTGATCTCTGGATGCTCATTGCTTCGGAAACAGCAGAAGATGAAGGAGATTCCGCGGTTACTCCTCTTCCTCGGAGCCATGGCTGGGAGGCTTGAGAGTCGCTCCTTCCTACAAAATCCTGGGGGGAAAAAATAGAAAAGAGACGTTATTACTACAGAACTGCCAGATGAGAGTTTTACCATTTATGACAATTTTCCCATTTTATCATGAGATCCATTTCAACTGAAAAAATAAAAATAAATTCTACTGAATAAGAATACATTTTTCTTAAAGGGAACCCGTCATGTTGAGTCTGATGGTGTTGGATTTGCAGGCAGCACGTCATAGAGCGGGAGGAGCGGAGCAGACAGATACTCATTTATAGGAGAAGATTCGGTACAACCTGCATCTTATTCATATACATTCCTGCACGTGTCTATGTGCAAGAGTCCGGTGGGCGGTCTTATCTCTGATAGGACTATTAGCCTGGGGCTACACGGCGATGTGTGTCATGTGATGACGAGTCTGAGAGTCGAACGACCCAAAGCGTGTGTGCGACTTGTCTGCCATTTACTGCTTTAGAGCCAAATCTTAGAAAAGTTGCAGGCAAGTTGCAGCGGCACAGTTGTGGTCTATAATGGCAAAGTTGCATCCGCCTTGCGACCGAAACCCAAATGTCGGACTTTTGCAACTTTCGCGGCCCACTGACCATCATCAGATGCAATACGATATCACGATTTTTAGGTCACGTGGCACATCGCCATGTTGTCCCAGCCTGCACACAGGGGCAGGTTTACAAGGAGAAAATCTGTGCGGATTTCTCTGCATTTCCGCACCAAAAACGGCATGTTTTACTGGCTTTTTTTGGGGGCAGTGAAATCCGTGTTTATTAGCGCCTGTTTTTGGCCCTCCTGGACCTTGCCCCAAATCTCACTCTTTGCATTGCACTGAACATTTGCACAACCAATTGATGCGCTGCAGGTTTCAAAATCAGGTCAATTTCCGCTCCGTGGACAAGAGTTTTTAAAAATCTCATCCACTTAGCTGGTACGGTATTACTCTGCGGATTTTCCCGCACATAATACGCGCCGTGTTTATACCGCCTTTTAGCTCACGTTGCGCCAGAATTATGCAACAAGATTCTGGTGCACTCTTACAGCGCGTTGAAGCCTTAAGAGCACACGAGGTCTGGCGCACATGTAACGGTATTCTGCACTGTAAACGCGGTGCAGCTCCCCACTGCTACATGTGAACCTAGCCGTGCATTCACACAGACAGATGGGAGGTGGAGAGAGGCACGTGGAGCCAGGTGTGCGTGAGAACATATGATGTAGCACAGGTGTGCAGGCAGGTGAGGCCTTCTAGCTGTAAACTGCTAGACATATATGCAGATTTGAAGAAGTCAGTTAAAAAAAAAAAGTTTAATTGCAGCAAGTAGCCACAATAAAGGAGCATTAACATAAGACGTGTCTTTTGCAAAAAAAATTTTTTTTAATTTCTGCAAATCATCTGTGTTTTTTGTTTTTTTGCTTTTTTAATACAATTTTGATGAGGAGCTTCACCCAGGTCCTATTCAGGAGGACAACAGAAGATGGGAACTGCTTCCCTGCTTAACCCTTTAGCAGAATCAGTGATCCGTCTCCACCGGAAAAAAATAGAACATGATCTATTTTTTTGAGATGCGGCGTCACGGAGAGAAACCCTACAGAAGCACTCCGTAAGTGCTTCCGTGCCTCCGTTCTGCACCGCACCTTCTGGATTGTGGACCCATTCAAGTGAATGGGTTCAGATGTGTGATGCGGTACACAAACGGCCGGGACCCATATATTGCAGACCCGCTGTTTGCGGGCTGCAATACAGGCACGGCCGTGTGCATGAAGCCTTAACCTCAGGATTGTACTTGTATGTTATAACCTCCCTTCTGACCCTCAGCTGTCATGTGACCAACACTCTGACTCTCCAACTGACAGTGTCTTATGTATTCTTATTGGAGCCTCAATGTCAGTCTCATAGGAATGAATGGAGAAGTAAGTGACTTCCTGTCCTTGGAGATCAGAGTGTTGGTCACATGACAAAGCCGAGGTTCAGAAGGGAGGTTATAACTCACAAATACAGTCACTGGTAAGAAGATTACCTTCCCTAAAGTTTACACCATGTACCTTTCTACCACATTAGAGAATAAACATTTTTGTGGGAGTGCTTCTTTATTATTTTTTACCCAAAGTCAGAAGCGGATCTGGCAGAAAGGAAAATGCATAATTCCATCCTTTATATATTTCCACTTCTGTCTTTGGCTCAAGAAAACGGTGTCAAAAACTGCACGAAAAAAGCGCTGTGAGCGTGACACAATGCAAACAGAAAATGAAACCACCATCATCTAGTTGCTATTGTACTGAAATATAGCTGCACAATAAGCAGCGCCCCCATGTGACTGAGGATTTTTCCCAGGTATTGCACGCTATATACCTACAGTTACACATGCAAACAAAATTTCGCCTACAGTATATATACGATTTCATACCAGACACAGATCACATACTAAAGGAGCCAGTGGTAAGCATGTAAAGAGTTAATGGCGTCCCAAATGATTTCCATACACTCAATGTAGGCGATAAAAGACGAACATGAGCCTGGCTAATCCTCCCCCGGGGGGATCATAACCGCCAAAACGGAAAGCTAATTGGTAGATTGGGAGGTAGGTACCTGTATGCAAATAAATATAAAAGCCATCTGACAGAGAGGCATGACCCGATCCAGATGTGGCTTCACGGGGAATTCTGCGGCGTTCACCGCTTGTTTAATCATCCCGCGTTACACAATGCTAATTACTAAACCATGCCGGATGGCGGTTTTTTCCATGCTGTTAATGAAATGGGGACATCTTTATCTTGTTACTTGGAAAAAATGGCTTGAAGGCAATTGTCTAACATGAATTACTGGCAGCGCTGACAATGCAGATAACAGCCTAACACAGCGCAGCTGCCGCCTGGTTAACCCTTCCCGTCAGGGGGCGTGAATACCCGCGCAAGCGCAATTAACAGGGGCGCAGCGGCATCTCCATAGGCCGCTGGTCTGTACAGGACAAGTGATATATATATACACAGTATTTGCAGGCAGACATTTCAAGCAATGGAGTTTCAGGCAGAAGCGGCGTCAGATATGAAGGAGGTGTAAGGTCTTATTCCGCATCCGAAAGACATTTTTTTGTGGGACAGATGCTCTTTCCATTCATTTTTATGAGGTCATCTGTGTGCGGTCAGCAACCGTGTGGCCATTCCGCAAATTATAGAACATGTTCCTAAGGCCTCAAGTATTTTGCGGTCCGTAAATTGCAAATCTGCAAAGTGAGGATGACGTCTGTGTTGCACTCGCAGTTTTTGCAGCCCCACTGACTTCAATGGGTCCAAGGTCCTCATTTTGCAGCCAAGCATGGGGCAAATTCAATCCTTCTGTAGAACGGACATATGGATCATCCGTGTGCTTTCCGTATCCGCATGTACGTTCCGCATAGACAAGGATTATGTCCGCAAAACGCGAACCACAGACCCATTGAAGACAATAGATCTGCAAAAGTTGCAGATGCAACACGTATACGGTCTGGTGCATGGAGCCCAAGGTACATGATTCGGTCTCTGACAGTGGACCATTAAGGCTTGGTACTCTTGCATCATGGTTTCTATCTATAATGGAAGCCGTGATACACTGACCTATCGGGGGCGTGACAGATACCACTGGCGTCTGACGACCCCACTGATTAAGACTGGTTGAACAGGTTTTTGTTAGGTCACAAACTGCTGGGCCAGATGTTACAAGTTGGCCAATAGGAAACTATAAAACACCCTTGCATTTTGTGATGTTTTTTTATTGCAGCGTGCTTTGGATGTGGCATTTTTTCAAGCATGTTTCCATAAAGTCAAGCCCAAAAAAACAACCACCCCCCCCCCCCCCGCATTTTTGTAGTGGAAAAACCCTAATACAGGGTTCCATCAGCTGAGCGTGCATGTGTTCTGAATAGGAGGCGGAGTGTAAACTGATGGCAAGACCCTCAGTTGCTTACCTCCCCGAGAACAAAGGATTGGGCATGTTGAACCCAAAATGACTGCTCCTCCCCCAACAAGGGTAGGGTCCAGATGGACAGCGATTGGCGACATATCTCTAGGATATGCCACAAAATGTCAGATAGGTGTGGGTTCCACCCCTCCAGAACGGGGCCGCCAAAGTGAACGGCGGGAAACCACGCATGAGCTGCGTTTCAAAAACAGTCAAGCGAGCTTGCTCAGCTATTTTCGGAAGTCCCATAGAAATTAACGGAGAGTACACCACGCAAGAGCAGCCACTACTCTGTTGCCTTCTTATAGGACTATGGGAAATAGCTGAACCAGCGCTGTTTTTTTTTTTTCAGAACTCCCCTTGGAAACGAATAGAGGGTGGCTGCGCATGCGCAGCAGCCCTCCGCTTACTTCGGGGATCCTGTGCTAGAGATGGGAGCAGGTCCCAGAGGTGTCACCAATGTCAGAGATGAACCAACCCCTTTAATCAACCATGGTCGTGCTGCAGACTGCTGTGCTGATTAAGGGTACACGCCGCCGCGGATTTCGTGTGGTTTTTGCTGCGTTTCTGCACTAAATCTCCACGTGCTACTAGTAGATTTGGATGCAGATTTCCCCCAGACATTACTCTCTGTATTGCAAGGGGTCAAATCTGAAAATCCTCGCAAACTATTGTCATGCCGCGGATTTCGTGTACATGAGCTCTTGAAAATGCAATCTACTCAGGTGGTAATGCATGACGCTGTAGAACGTCCGCACAAAAACCAGCACAGTGTGCATACACCCTAAGATTCGACTGACCAGAAGGATCTGTGTAGGAGCTGGCATCAGCACCAAGCAAAGGTAGGCAAATGCCAATGTCTACCGATACGGCAGTGCTCATGGCGATCTGCCAAGGGTGGAGCAGTGAGGGAACCTAGTGCCACTACGTCACCTACGGGACCATATTGTCCTGGAGCCGGCCCTAATCTGTGTGATACCTTAACAGCCCCGTGCCATTTACTATCCTGGCAGTCACATCTCTTGCCGTTTACTCTGCAGTCCATTTAAAAGCCTCTTTACTTTTGAGATCCAAGAGTCAATACCAGCAACTGACGGGTGTAGACTCTGCAAACAGCTCGGTATGTAACACAATGGTATTCCGGAGCGCATTACACCGAAATCAATATGAAATAACACATAATGGAGGAAGTCACATAAAACCATACTACTAGTAACAGAGCGCTACGGGGGCCTCTCGTCTTCTGACCGTTTACTAGAAACGGCTGCATTAGACGGCAAGGAATATTTCCACTCTTCATACAAGGCAATGCGCTGGAGCAGGATTTTCAGGGATGGTTATCCTACGGCTTACAAAGCCTACTAGATCTAATACACATGTATACAACATAAAATTAAGGATTACAATCAAATTAAAAAAAGCAAAATGTGGGAACGTGACCTTATGGTCGTCCATGACCAACCCAGGTTTTATTACAGGCCTAGATGGAAAGTTTTAGAAAGCATCATGGAACAGAGAAGAAAACCATATTTCTGTGATAAGATTTTGGGAGACGTCGACTTCCTTTTCTGCAAACCAGAAACGGCCAGAGGCAATAAATGTTACTTTCTGTAATCAGCAAATGTCACATCTGATACAAAGAAACCTAAAATAATCTCCAAACTAAATCACAGTCTAGTGACTCCCAAGACATGATGCAGATTAAAGGGGTTATCCAGGACGTTGGTTAAAGGGGTCGTCTCATCTTAGTTATTGGTGGCAGAACACTAGGATATGCCAGCGATGTCAGATAGGTGTGGGTCCCACCTATCTCCAGAACGGGCCCCCGAAGTTAGCAAAGAGAAGCCGCTCTCCATTCATTTCTATGGGACTGCAAAAACAGCCGAGCGCTGACTTGGCTATGTTGGTCAGTCCCAAAGAAGTGAATGGAGCGGTGGCCGTGCTTGCGCAGTGCGCTCTCCATTCATATCTATCGGACTTCTGAAAACACCTAAGCACACTCCCTCAGCTATTTTCGGAAACTCCCTTGTCGAGCATGCACAGGTGCCCGTTATGGAATTAGGTGTTGGTCTCGGAGGTCAGACCCGCTCCCATCTTATTTTTATGGCATATCTGCGACGACACAATGCTTTTAAATACTGTGGACTTGTCCTCAGGATAGGTCATCAATATCAGATCGATGGGGGTCCAACTCCCGGCACCCCCCTCGATGAACTGTCTGATCTAGAACTAGCGCTGCAGCCTCTTCGTAGTTTACCAAGTACAGCATAGTACAGGGTTCAGCGATCTCCAGTACTCCAGCTGTTGTGAAACTACAACTCTCAGCATGCTCCACTCATTTCTATTGGGGTTCTGTGAACGGCGGAGCGAATGTGCACGCTGGGAGTTGTAGTTTCACCACAGCTAGAGTGCCGGAGGTTGCTAAACCCTGGTGTAGTACACTGTATATAGAGCAAGCATACTCAACCTGCGGCCCTCCAGCTGTTGTAAAACTACAACTCCCACAATGCCATGCTGTAGGCTGATAGCTGTAGGCTGTTCAGGCATGCTGGGAGTTGTAGTTTTGCAACAGCTGGAGGGCCGCAGGTTGAACATGCTTGGTATAAAGAATTTACTTGGTATTTCAGCTCAGTCCCAGTCACTTGAATGGGACCGAACTGCAGAAATACTCTGTGGACGTGAAGCCACAGGCCGCAGCACTCAACCAAGAACCACGGCCCTTTCCAACAGCTGTTCGTGAGCGGTGCCGGGAGTCAGACCCCCACTAATCAGACAGTGATGACCTATATTGAGGATAACTCATCAATACTTAAAGGGGTTGTCCTGTTTCAAGAGGAAACCAGACCAAAAAAGGGGATCTATATGCAATAAAGAATGGATCATTACTTATCTGGCAGTTCTAGGGTGCGGCTGCTTGGGTTCAATTTGCCCAGCTGCAGCGGTGACGTCGCGTCAACAACTCGTCACTGCAGCAGCCAATCACTGGCCTCAGTCGTGCACCAAAGAGGCCAATGACTGGCTGCAGAAGTCACGTGTTGCGACATGGATATGCGCCAAGTATCAGGGTCTTAGGCCAATCCCTTTAAATGAGGAGATCCTCATTTTTGACCTTCTGGAATATCCCTTTAAATGCAAAACCTCCTCATCATAAAATGTATTTCTATCGATGTCCTAGAGCCTTTGCATGTCAAATTGTACAAAGCAGGCCTTTGTGACCTTGTGCGAGCCAGCTGCTGAAGTCACATCTCGCAAGATGCTCCACAACAGCTGGAGACCTGAACGCTGCCCGTCCCCGGTGGGGCCACAACACAATAAAGCTTCTACTAATCTGCATGCTGCATTAGTCTGACATCAAACATCACTTTTGGCTGAAGATCAGAGAGCAGCAGAGAAAAAGGGAGAAACCGTCCTGTAAGATATACTTATCTGTTATGGTTTTAATATGATGCAGGATTAGGTCCCAAGATCAAACATTGAGACGTTGGCCAGAGCACCGAGCGGTGACACGAGGCTCGTTATGAATGAGAACACCACCGATCCGTTATTACACCCTAATCTCTGTCAAACAGGCGCTAATTTCCATCTACGCTCCTGTGAATTTTTATCAGGCGATATAGGCTCCCCGGCGCCGTTAATGACCTTGTCGTCGTCTCCAGGGCGCTAATTACTTGGCCCATCAGAGGCGGCACAGGCTGATCTGACCGGTCACAGAACATGTGCAATTAGGTTTTCTGCCCAATTATGCAAAAGGCCAAGCGGGAAACATGAACCGACAGCACGATTTACTCATTTGTCAAGTTAGGGAAAATCTTGACTCTCTTTCGCAAGATCGCAGCTGCTGCCATCTTGCGAAGCTTCGGCAGATCATTGACTACTCCTAACCAGCTAACAAGAAGGTTACTTCTAAAAGTGTGAGGTCCAGGTCACGAGAGGATCTCTCAAGGGAATAGGTAGGGAAACTTGAGGCCTGCTTCAAACGTGTTTATGTGAATTCGTAAAATACACAAAATAAAAGCACTAAAAAGAATTGATCCAAAAAATGTCCTCAAAATGGCACTTCTAGAAAATAAACAGTAAAAACACAAACAGGGCTTTAAGGCACTTACATCAGAAGGGAGCATTTTGTTACTTCTACTTTCACACTGGCGTTTTGGTTCAGTTTATCCCTAATGCATTCTGAATGGAGGAAAAGGATCCGCTCAGAATGCATCAGTTTGCCTCCGATCAGTCACCATTCCGCTCTGGAGGCTGCCTGCAGCGTTTTGTTGTCCGCCTGACGAAGTGGAGCCAAAGATCCGTCCTGGCACACAATGCAAGTCAATGGAGACGGATCAGTTTTCTCTGACACAATCTGAAAAATAGAAAACGGATTCGTCCCCCAATGGCTTTCAATGGTGTTCAAGACGAATCAGTCATGGCTATAGAAGACATAATACAACCGGATCCGTTCAGGACAGATGCATGCCGTTGCATTATTGTAACGGAAGGGTTTTTGCAGATCCATGACGGATCCCCCAAAAACCGCTAGTGAATAGTCATAGAAAGTCTTTTTTTTTTTTTAAATGTTTGCTCGTTTTGGTTTTTTAAACTCAGCAGTACTATGCCACTGAAAATTATATACAAACTATCGGAAGAGATTAGTCAGGCTCCAGTTTTCTGGAGTGGAAAAGTTGCAAATTCTGGTGTAAGTCCCGTTTTTGTGAAGAAAAATAATAAAATAAAGAAAAAGAGAAAACAAAAGAAAGAAAAGTAGGTGGGGCCTGGGAGGGAGGAGGCAGGCCATAGGCGGGACCTTCATTTAGTAATCTGTGTGCATGGGGCGGCCCGGCATGTGCTGCAATTATTTAGTGGTGCCTCAGAGTAGCACAGGACGAATTATGACTGCCGCACACAACACTGATCTTATAAAATCTCAGAGAGAAACGTTTTTAATGGAAGGAAAAATTAATCTCAGTTTGTGACTCTGCTGGGTTTATCTACAAGGTAATCCTTATATTAGTAATAGGTGGAAGACTGTAATCATTGATTAGGGTAATGCGAAGCCCTGACCAGCCACAATACTGGGATAACATAGCGGAGATGTGGGACTCCATGGTCTGACTGACGGTCTGACATAGCAAGAGTGTTAAGCGAGAAGGTCTGTCATGCTAGACGTCCAGGCAGAGAGGAAGTTAAAGGGGTCGTCCAGTACTTAAATAATGATTTCAACGGTCCAACTAGCTGATCAGCTGGGGTACCAGGAGTCAGACCCCCACCAATCAGACCGAGGAGGATAACCTGAGGATAGGATATCGACTGGGCATTCATATCCAAGTCCTGGAAATCTCTTCCAAAGACTCTGGACAGCAACTATTATACATGGAGTTACTGCGATATGGGGGACTAGTACTATAGTAATGTAGCTGAAGAGCACATATCAAGGGTTAAGCGTTGTGGATGGGCGATCCAGTCTTGTTTCTCACCATTTGATACTCAAGTAGAATATATTTAGAAAGCCATCGACCAGTCTTTTATTTAAAAAATGACATATAATATACACATATCTCATTCACACATTAAGGCCTCTTTCACACTAGCGTTTTAGCTTTCCGTCCTAGAGATCCGTCCTCGGGGCTCTAGGACGGAAAGATACTGATCAGTATTATCCCCATGCATCCTGAATGGAGAGAAATCCGTTCAGGATGCATCAGGATGTCTTCTGTTCAGTATGTCAACGTTTTTTGGACGTTGACAAAAGGGCAGCATGCTGCGGATTTGTCTCCGTCCAAAAATCCGGAAGACATGCCGTAACGCCGGATCCGGAATTAATGCCCATTGAAGGGCATTACTCTGGATCCGGCCTTTAGCTAAACGTTGTTTCCGCGCATCGCCGATCCGACGTTTAGCTTTTTGTCAATGGTTACTATGGCAGCCAGGACGCTAAAGTCCTGGTTGCCATAGTAAAGAGTAGGGGGAGCGGCATACTTACATTCCGTGCGGCTCCCGGGACGCTCCAGGATGACGTCAAGGCGCCCCAGTGCATAGATCACGTGATCCATGCGCGCGGGGCGCTCTGACGTCATTCAGGAGCGCCCCGGGAGCCGCACGGAATGTGAGTATGCCGCTCCCCCGCTCCCCACTGCTACTATGGCAACCAGGACGCTAGTAGCGTCCTGGCTGCCATAGTAACACTGAAAGCATTTTGAAGACTGATCAGTCTTCAAATGCTTTCAGTTCACTTGCGTTTTGCCGGATCCGGCGTGCATTCCGGCGACGGAAGTGCACGCCGGATCTTCACAACGCAAGTGTGAAAGAGGCCTAACACAGGTTAGCAAATAACAAAAAATGGTGGAAGTGTCCATTTAAAGGGGTATTCCAGTTACATCAAGTTATCCCCTATCCACAGGATCGGGGATAACTTATAGATTGGTGGGGACCTTACCACTAGGACCCCCACGATCACAAGAACGGGGGCCCCGTACCCACTGCAGCCCCTGAAATAAACGGCACATGCTTGCAACCGCTCCATTTACTTTTATGGGAATTCTGGAGATAGCCAAATGCTGTTCTCAGCAATGCGGGAACATGGGACCAACATAGATGCCTTCAGCTGCCAAGTGCACATGTAGCAGGTCAGCCGGCGTCATAGGTACAGATCTGCTGACAGATGCCCTTTAAGATGAAGCAGTAGCAAAGTGAAATAAAATAAGACTGAAACGGCTCCAGACCTGCAGTTTACCCCATTCCGAATAGAACACAGCATTAAGAATATATGAGCGTCCATACATTATTTACCAGTGACATCACAGCCTACCATTATATCCACCCGAGGGAAGACCTGAAAGTGAGAGTATTAGGAATCCCCCCCAGCAGTCCATTGATCTGGAGCTGCACTGGAGAAAACCTTCATTTTAGCATTATTTTCCCATTAGCATCCGCATCATCTTTTCTTGCATTATTCTGTAGACAAACTGAGTGCTGACTCCACCACTTCACTCGATGGTTCAGTGCTTAGGACGACAAACAGGCTGCACCTATGAGAAAATGCTCTTTAAATAATGGATTATAGGCCCATGCATTATAGATCGCCATTTCCATCAGAGTTAAGAGGGGAAGTTGGCAAACCCTGCGATGGTAAGCAATAAATGCCATTTCACCCACCTATTAATTACAAAGGAAGAAGGCCCCGAGTTACATGACGTCGGACAACAACGGCCGAGGAAACTTTTGCATAAGCGTCGGGGGGACATCCAAAAACTGGATGGATTGAAAATCCGTGGCGCATGACAGTCGCAGCAGAGTAGATGAGAGGTTACCAAACCTCAGCCAAGTGCTGCATAAAAAGGGTCCGTGCAGAAACTGACCTACGGCATGGACTTTAAAAGCGCAGCATGTCAATTTAGGTTGTGGGTTTTACCTTTTTGCGTGAAATTCCAGACCAAAACAGAATCCGGATATAACTCACTTTAAGTCCCGTGTGGATGGACCCTAGCGTTTTAATTGTTGTACACACATTTCCTTTAGAGTCAAGGTTTTCCCAAACACGTAAGCAGACCTTAAATCTAGCAAAAAAAAAAAAAAAAAAAAAATCTAAAAACGAACAAATTTCTTCCTAAAATGTTCACAATGGTTCCTGTTCAGCTCAACGGGAATGGTAGTGAACAAGACCTGAACGGGAGTCATACTGGTGAAATTGGGCCTGAAGGACATTATTTCTGAGACAACTTATGGATGAGAAGGTCAATTAAACTGAAAAGGGAAGAGCACCAAGACTTGTGAATCTGGTTGTTGGCAACGATGCCCAACGACATTAAGGTTCAGGGATCCGCCGACCAACTACAAACGTCTGGTGGAAAGAGTAACGGACACACTGGATTTCAAAATGCATAATTCTTTGTTATACTTGGAGGTAAGTGAACGCCGAAGTGTCCAGTCACAGCCGGTCTCTTTCCAGTTGACTATACATGCCATGGAAAGTCGGTGGAAATAGCCGTCGGCTGAATGAGTGTCAGGTGTATGGCTAGCTTTAGAACTTCTGGGGCCAACGAGGGAAAAACGAGGAAAACAAAACCAGTAGGACTGGTAAGCAAAATCGAGCCCAACCTTTACTTGACGCACCAATTACCGAAAGACATTGGACAATTTACAAGGACCAATTAGTCAAAAAAGGACAAAAAAGTTAAGAGGAACAAAATATACCTTGAATAAACCAAAATTAGACGCACTGGATTGTTGGTTCACCACCAGGGTGCTCTCAGTAAGGTAGTTCCACCCTTCTACCTAGATAGATAAATATAGAGATATATACACAAGAACTGGGCACACCTGAAGGATATAGGGTCCGCAATTTATTTGTATAAAAATGGATGCGACAAAATGCGCAGGTATACTGCAAAGGTACCAATAGTGGGTTCAAATTCAATAATATAAAAAAACACAATAAAGGTAAAATTCATCCACAATTCCAAAATAGCAGTAAGAGTCCAATAGCCATCAAAATTTTAGATAACAGTCCACAAAAAAATAGCATCGATGAAAGTTCCGAAATGATCCCAATATATATTGGCTTGTGCAAAACGATCCTAAGTCTTTTAGAAGCATATGGAGACCATGATTCGTATAAACCAATACAGCAACGATATTCGAGATACCGGTCTTTTCATCGATGCTGCTATTATTTATTACCGTTGTTGTTATCTACATTTTTGGTGGCTATTGGACTTTTACTGCTATTTGGGAATTGTGAATTAATTTTACATTTATTGTGTTTTTTATATTCTTGAATTTGAACCCACTATTGGTACCGTTGCAGTATACGTGCGCAATTTGTCGCATCCATTTTTATACAAATAAATTACAGACCCTATATCCTTCAGGTGTGCCCAGTTCTTGTATATATCTCTACTAGGAACAATAAACAATAGTGAAGGACCGCACAGCTTACGTAATGAGATATACAATGGAGTGCCAGTAGCTGTAGAAGTATCCCGCTTACTTCCAAAAATGTAGAAAGAAATGAATCCACGGCACATCCAAAATGGTGAAAAAAGGGGGTTTATTCACCGAGTGATAGCGACGTTCCAGTGCTCTCTATGGCACCCTTGAAAAGGTGCCATAGAGAGCACTGAAACGTCGCTATCACTCGGTGAATAAACCCCCTTTTTTCACCATTTTGGATGTGCCGTGGATTCATTTCTTTCTACTAGGAACAAAATATAGCAGAAATCTAAATTAGTTTTTCTGGTGCGCAGACCGCTAGAAGATGCGCCACTTACAGAATTTGGAGCTTCTTACTTTAGTACTCTTGTAATTAAGACTAGTGTATGAAACGCCCGTCTTAAAGGGCTTGTTCACCTCTGGGTTCTTTTGGCCAGACCTTCAGAGGGAATCATACTTACCTGATATCCGCCGCTGGATTCCATCTCCTTCGCTCCCACAGCGTCAACATCCTGTTTCGCGCAGGTTATGTGTTCCCCTTGTGACATTCATCTGTCACATGGCCTAGGAGCAGCTAAGTCCTATTTAAGTGGATTTGGCTGAACTGCAATAGGCTGCGGCGCTCACTGGAGCGTCATGGTATCTTTAAACAGCTAATTGGTGGGGGTGTCGGGTGTTGGACCTTCACCGATTAGATATTGATGACCGATTTCCAATTTCCCAATATTACGACTGCTACATTTTAAACAAGCAGATAGTGAGTAAACGACTGAGGGTAAACAGATCCTCTACACACAGTATATAACGGTATTCCCTGGTGACCCACTTGTCGGGTTGTTACATATTGAACCCAGGAGTCACTTAAGTTGACTTGTCAGCACTTCACCGGAAGAGGATCAGACCATTGTTGAAAGTGAAGAATGGATATCTTTACTGCAGGACAAAGACCTGTCCCCGGATCACTCGTTACACGCGGACATCTGGCTGCCAACAGCTGAGGCCAAAGTCCATTAAAGAAAATGTGGCAAAGGCAAAATTCCCTGGAACAAGCCACTTAAAACGAATTAGCCTGGAAAGAAGAAATTCAGTAGTTGTTCCTACAGATCAATACTGATCAATGATGAGAGGAGCCGACAGACCCGTGTTCATCTAGAAGGGTCAGCGACTGAGGAGGTGGCCAAGTAACTTAATAACCAGTGATTTTCAAGAAACTATCAATGCTGCCAGCACCGTGAGCTCTACCATCATGGATTCTCCTGCAGCGTTACATCTGTAATCATGAGCTGAAGACTGGAAGGATCTTCAGGTCTACGGACAAAGGACTAAAGTTGGCCATGCAAAGTCTTCTGTCGCCCGAACTCGCAGAGAACAAAAAGGCCTCGTGCACATGACCATATGGGATGCAGATCAGATGTAGACCCATTCATTTCAATGGGGCCACAAAAGATGTGGACAGCACACCATGTGCTGTCCGCATCCGTATGTTCTCTCCACAAAAAAGACAGAACATGTCCTATTCCTAAGGATACAACGTTTCTACAGAAGTTAAAAAATGGTGGCATGCACTCAGATGGAATCAGAGTTTTGCGGATGCGTGATTTGCAGACTGTAAATCACGGCTGCGTGCATAAGGTCTTAAATGCAAAAACAGTCGTCCAAGCAGAGCTGCACTACAAAGGCAAACTAAAACAAAATATAATAATCTAATACTGCACTTTAAAAAGAAATCGCTTGGTTTGCATTAAAAAGCTTTCTAATGGTCCCGAAACTCATAGCTCCGTCAAACTCATTACCAAACCAGATTGTTCGAGTCCATTTGAGAACAGGATGGATCAATGGAGAGGTCATTTCAGCCAATTAGAGAAATGGCTTCATAGGCTTGAACGGCGCGCAGGATTGTAGAAGCAAGACACGTACATTAATGAAAAGTGTATCGACAAGCATCGGTCTGTTCGTACAAAACTGTAGGTGAAAAACATCCTATTTCCCTAGAAAAGAAACTGATCAGACTCTGAAGTGTCATCTACAAAAACACCAGATGAGGTATGGCAAATTATTTGGGATGTGCAGCTAAATAAGCTAATTATGGGACCCCTTTAACATAGTTCCTCACCACCTATACAAAGCCCCTACCAGGCTGATTATAGGATCCCTTTAATGTACCCTCCTCACCACCTATACAAAGCCCCTAACAGGCTGATTATGGGATCATTTAATGTTCCCTCCTCGACACCTATACAAATCCTCTACCAGGCCGATTATGGGATCCCTTTAATGTACCCTCCTCGACACCTATACAAACCCCCTACCAGGTTGATTATGGAATCCCTTTAATGGACCCTCCTCGAGACCTATACAAAGCTCCTACCAGGCTGATTATGGTATCCCTTTAACGTACCCTCCTTGACACCTATACACAGCCCCTACAGGCTGATCCTCCACCTAACAACTGCAGCAAACCTGCCACAGACTCCCCTGGCACAGTCTGTGAATGAACTCAACCTCAATGAATAATCCGGTGGACCGCTTCTCCCTTAACGGGGCTCCATGAGACATTACATAGCTGCAGTACAACATTAGATCAGCCAGTCTGGCGGATGATGAGGATTGGCTGGATCCCCAATCGATCCCTATATAATCAATGGCGTCCAGCAGTGAATGGCAGTACCCGGCTAGGCAACTCTGGCAGGCTGTCCTCTGCTGGAACATCCCACTGGATATGTTTACCGCAGATGTGAATGCAGCCTTAGGCATCTCCTCAGCTTTATTCCACTTTTGACCCCATTTGTCCTGAATGTGTCCCCATGTCTTGTCCTCCTATGTTACACGTTTGATGTTGCCTGCTTAGGCCAGGTTCACGTCTGCATTGTGAAAATAATGGAGAGGCAGGTCGGGAATGCGGCCTACAGTTTCATTTATCCCTATGGCCGTTAAAGAAGTGTACTCTTGTTTCTGAAACTCCTGTTGCGACGAATAGAGCGGTCATGTGCATGTCTGACCTGCCGCTCTGTTCATTTCAGGGGTCACTGTTCTTGTGATCGCGGGGCTCCCCTATGCTTTGGATACCCCTTTAACATTATCAGTATTTCTTATGTTAGACCATTGACCATCCATGCAGGCCTATATTCTAGGTTATACCTACCTACAAACGCTACCTAGAGCACCAGCAGAAGAAATGGCTACCCGATTCAATGCATCTACAAATTGGCGTGTCCCTGCTCTGCATTTTCACGTACTTCCTCAGATTGTAAGCTCTTGCGAGCAGGGGCCCTCATTCCCCCCGTTTTAATTGTTGCTATCCAATGCGTGCTTTTGTTTGTATATGAACCCCCCGATTGTAAAGCACTGTGAAATAGGTTGGCGCTATAAAGATTATTATTTATTATTACTTCCATTTAATTTCTTTGTATTTTATAAATACTGGAAAACTCAAATGCATTAAAATAAATAAACAAAAACATTAGATGAGGAGGAAGATGTGACCACAGCCACAATAACCCATGACACAGGCTAACCAATGTATTGGGGATAGCATCTTGGCTTAGATGTGACTTTAGAAACTTTTAACCTCCAGTTGCAAAGTTGGATTTCGGATAGTGAACTGGAATTTCTTGAATGCTCTATGTACCGGAATCCCATCCTTGCATCCAATCTGGCATCCATCTCTCCACCTCAATTTACTTAGGACATCATGTTCCTGTGTATTCCTGCACAATCTGTATGAATGGAAGTCTTCTTGTCGCCTGGTCTGCTACGGCCATCGCACGAGTCATGATTCAGATGTGTCATCAGCTGGAATCTCGCAGCTAAACATTACTTTTCAGTCTCCTAAATGCCCGGTAACACTTCCTCTGGACGCGCCCATCCTGCTGCAGCAGAACAGGGCTAGGACTTGTTTGCATGGATTTTACATGGTTGTTTGAGGTCTGCTAAAAACACTAATGCAACACAAAGAGTCCTTTTTTTTCCCCCGTGTCGGCGTCACAGCCGTGTGTCTCCTCACATGATCCGAGCAGGACATGGCACAAGTTATTTCAGGATGTCTAAACTTGCATTCAAATTCAATTAGGTTTTGGAATAATAAGTTTTAGGCAAGTGTGCGCTCTGTTAGAAACTTCCAGGAGATGACACATGGGCCTGGTATATAATGATGGTCGTATACTACCCAGAGCTGCCCACATTATTGGTCCCTTTATAATATTGCCCCTGTAACACTCTGAAGTACTGCTGAAACAGCAAGAGAAATTGCCCCCCTGAGGCCAACAAAATTGCAAAGAGTGTTCACAGATAGTGGAACTAGGAGAGGTGGGAGGTCTATGGCCAGAATTACACACCCGCTCATGGGTCATCAGGACCAAGAAATGATCCAACGGGCAACAAAATTGTATCAAATCTTACATTTATAATTCCAATTTCAACCTCAGCACTTTGGAGATTATTTTCCTGTATGCAGAAATATTTCCCTCATCTACAAGGAATAGGCAAGGAGGTATGTCCCGAGGAAGAGAACCACCTTGTTTGCATATTCCTTTCCCATAGAGAATTGCCGATAAGTCACCACTTACAGTACTTACAGTAAGTCTCCATACAGGACCAGTCTCTTTAAGGAGATAAAGCACCCCGTCTAAGACTCATCTAAAAGAAAAGTCTATGTTGAGGTCACCAGTGGTTGGTGAAACATCTGTCTGTCTACTGGTGCCTAAAGGGGTTTTCCTGGGAGCACATTATTGAGGACATCATCAGGAAAGGTCATCAATATTGGATATGGTGGGGGTCCCACTCCAGGAAACGCCGCCGATCAGCCGTTTGAAAGGGTTGCAGCACTTGTACGACCACACATCACAGCGCCATACTTTGTATAGTGGCCATGTTTAGTATTGCAGCTCAGCCCCATTCACTTAAATGCGCCTGAGAGGCACCTAGGCCAGGGATGGGCAAACTGCAGCCCTCCAGCTGTTTTAAAACTGCTATTCCCACCATGCCCTGCTGTAGGCTGATAGCTGTAATCAGTCTTTGCATGCTGGGAGTTGTAGTTTTGCAACAGCTGGAGGGCCGCAGTTTGCCCATCCCTGACCTAGGCTAAGTGAACGTGATATCACTAGCCTAGGAGCACGCAAGGAAGCCTCTTCAGAGAGCTGAACGGTGGGGGTGCCTGGAGGAGAATTAGGTCATCAATTTCTTACTCCCAGCCAACCCCCTTTAGGCTGCGACTACATGGCCATCTTGGCCGTGGCACCTGTTTCAGTGAAGCCACTGAACTGAATGGGGTCACAGCAGACACCCAAGTTGCGGTGACCGCAATACTGCTGGATTTTTTTTTGGCAATTCTGGCGTCAAATCGAAAGTTGCACTGCAACCCCATTCAGTGCCACGGCTGCTCGGCTACACAGTGATCTATGGTCGTGCAACAGGTGTCATGGCCAAGATGGTGTAGACCCAGCCTAAAAGGGAGTGCGTCACACCAGGGCCCAAGCCTCTCTGTGCACTGTGGGCGGGCCTGAGACACTCTGTGCACCCTTGCTCTTCCTGCTTCCTTTCCTTCATTGACAGGGCGAAGTGAAAAGACTATGCAGGAACCTCAAGGAGGTGAGGAAGGGGCTGACCGAGGATGCCGGAAGAGCAAGGGTGCACAGAGTGTCTCAGGCCCGCCCATGGTGCACTTAAGCCCTCATTTGTATATGGATTTGTTCTTCTCCAGAAGGAAGCAACGGATCTTTAAGCATAAGGTATCATTACATTCAGCTGGGCTAGTCCTAAAGAGACAATGTCCCTGATTTAAATGTGAATTTCCTGGTGACAGATTTCCTGTCTGCAACCTACCGGGTGTTCTCCAGCAACTGGGTGAGCATGACGGGGTTTCTACTCCAACCAACCACCTAATTGTCTACCTCCAGTCTAAATGCAGAACACAGCCAGAAGCGAGCACTGTCACTCGACAGAAGACCTCCAGCAATACTAGCCGAGCAGTCACCCGCTCCCTTATTCTTTGACAGCTTTCTCACCTGGGGATTACGGGAAGAGAATGCTGCTCGCTCCACCCCAACTCTGCAGACTCTGTTTTGTGTTGTGTTCCATGGAAACAAATACCCTTAAGACTTGGGATTCCCTTGTGCACGTGGAATATGGTGTGCGAAGCTTTTTCCCATGTGTATCATGCACTATACGTTTCCTGAGCCTTCAATTACTGACAGTCCCGACCCGCACCTACCGTACTGGACGCAACGAACAATGATGAAGACTGGATTTTCAATCACGGGCAGAATAATTATCCCGAGCATTAGAATCACAACTCATGAATCAATCAGGCCACGCTTTGGGCCACATTTGCGACTATGAAATACATTAATGCCGCCCATAGGTGAAGTCACTTTGATCAACCGTACAATGGCCGTCGGGTTCACGTGATGCTATTTTACTAGGATCTGCGTTATTTGACCCAATTACTATCACTGCAATGTTTTACTGGAAAGTTAAATACCGCCATTAGGGCTCATGCACGACCGTAGTTTCAGTCTGCATTTTTTTTGCAAATTGGTTGTAGATCTATTCATCTCAACGGGGCCGCAAAAGATGAGGTCAGCACACCCTGTCAGCATGCGCAAGTCTGTTCTGTGACACCGCAAAAATATAGAACGGGTCCTATTCTTGCAGTTTTGCGGACGAGATCAGGGGTTTTCACTGGACGGCAGGAGGCCTCATGCCAGGTATCCTCAAACTGCGGCCCTCCAGCTGTTGTAAAACTACAACTCCCGCAATGCCCTGCTGTAGGCTGATACCTATAGGCTGTTCGGGCAATGTTGGGAGTTGTAGTTCTGCGACAGCTGGAGGGCCGCAGTTTGAGGATGACTGCCTTATGCTCATAGCCGGAATCCGGGATTGGCGGACCGCAAAACACTTACAGCCGTATGCATGATGCCTAAGGTTGGGTTCAGTAGTGGTGGATTTGCGGTACAGATTCTGCGCAGAAAATCCGTAGCAATTTACTGTACAAGTAGATGAGGTTTTCATAACGCAATTCACGTAAACTTGAAAAATTCCTCATGGAAATCAGTGAATGTTAATCTTGTTGTGTAAGTGCCATGGATTTTCACTGCGGATTTCACCATTTGCAAAGCAAAGTGTAACATCCGCTCTAAACCCGGGGACAAAACCTGCATGTTAGGACACGGCTACAGTGCGGCGACATGTGATACACGGCTGTAAATCGTAGAAAAGTCGCACAACACAAAAACTAGCCTGCAACTTGCTGTCGCTCGACTATTTTAGAGGTCAGCCTAGTCGTAGGCGGGTTGTGTGCGACTTAGGCTGCTTTCACACTGGCGTTTTGGATTCCGTTTGTGAGATCCGTCTCAGGGATCTCACAAACGGTCCAAAACGGATCAGTTCAGCCCCAATGCATTCTGAATGGATAAGGATCCGTTCAGAATGCATCAGTTCGGCTCCGTTCAGTCTCTATTCCGTTCTGGAGGCGGACACCAAAACGCAGCTTGCAGCGTTTTGGTGTCCGTCTGACGATGCGGTGCCGAACGGATCCGTTTTGACTTACAATGTAAGTAAATAGGGACGGATCCGTTTTCAATGACACAATATGGTGCATTTGAAAACGGATCCGTTCCCTATTGACTTTCAATGTAATTCAAAACTGATCCTTTTTGACTTTGACAATTTTTTTTAAAGCTAATGCAAACGAATCCGTTCTGAACGGATACAAACGTTTGCATTATAGGTGCGGATCAGTCTGTGCAAATACCAGACGGATCAGCACCTAACGCCAGTGTGAAAGTAGCCTTACATTGAAGTCAATGGAGTAAAAGTCGCCCACGACATGGGACACAAGATACAGCAGTGTTGGATTTTATGCCATTGTCACATCTCAGTATACCGCGTGTCACATAGGACACATCGCCGTGTAGCCGTATCCCAATGCACTGCCTGGCGCCCTTAAAAGACCTTCGGGTCTCCATCCTGTAACCATCCAGAAGGACGGGGTCATGTGAGCCTCTGCAGCCAATGGCATGTCACTGCTGAGTCACGTGTTACTTTGGGATATGTTACCGCTGCGGCTAGCAAGTGACTGCAGTGGCGCAAGTGACCCAGTCAGTCCGGTAGTTTACAAGACAGGGATTGTGAGACTGCATACGAGGCAGCCAGCGAATATACGGCAATTTTTGGGCTTGAAGGTTTAAAAAAAAAAAAAAAAACGCTAGACAACCCCTTTAAGGCTGGCTTCACACGATGCGCTTTTCTTGTGGTTTTGTTGCATTTCGAAACGTTTTGCAATGCAGCTTTTGGCCACATGCATGCTTTTTGCCGATTCCTTCAATTCCCCTGCAGCAGAACCCCCTGCAATCAGCATATTGTCGGGGGTCCCTTCTAACATATAAAAGGGAACTCACAAAGTGGAAAACCCTATTAACCTACACGGGCACGCTCTAGAACGCGGATGCACAACCTGCGCCCCTCCAGCTGTTGCAAAACTACAAGTCCCAGCATGCCTAGACAGCCTACAACTATTAGGGCATGCTGGGAGTTGTAGTTTTGCAACAGCTGGAGGGCCGCAGGTTGAGCATCCCTGCTCCAGGACCATGGCTACACCACCGAAATCACCGCCTATCCATTTAGAATAGATATGTGCATAATAGTGGATCTAACAAGGAAAAAGACACGGGGAGTCCATGCTATAGACGGGTGCACCATAGAGCTCACAGGAAATGTCTAAAATCATCTTTGAATACTGCCCCTCTAAATTATCAAAAAGTCAGCCATGATTCTGTAAAGACCCACAATTAAAGGGGGTTTTCCCAGACCGACGAGGATAGCAGAGCATAGCGCGTGGTGGCAAGTCTCAAACTTTAAGCACGCATCCAACTCCATTCATATGGGGTCACGCCCATTCTCTTTGTTTGTTGGGGGCGTTCAACCAACGGGACCATCAACAATCAGAAACTGGGCATAGGTGATAAGTGTAGATTCTGAGACCACCAGAGCTTACGACATGTCCCGCCAGACACAACCCCTGGAAGAGAAAGGCGCCGTTTCTGGTAGGAGGCAGACATTTTTTGTAATCTCAAGCCCCCGTTAAACCATTATCACATGAACTAGTACAAGATTACAATGGCTGCATTATTATGACGGCCGAGTCTCTAGCTGGGAATAAAACATTCCTAGCTGAATTATTTTTTTTCTCCTTAATCATGATTTATTGAATGAGCGGTACCGGTTGCTAGGTTCTCTCCGCTCCTTACTGGTTTATTGTTAATCCCTTGAGACAATCTGTGTGACTGCTGAAGGCCAGCGAGCGCGAGTAATGAGTTTCCCCAGTTAAGACCCTAATTAATTCGGTGCAGGGACTTGTTGAAATCTTCATACAGCACCAAGCAGTTCCGCCATCCATGCGGCGTTACAAGACAGATCTACTATAATCGCCATGGTAACAGACTTCCTGCTCAGCGTCAGGCCCACAAATTATAGGCACGGCTCTTGATTGAAGCAGGAATACTACGTCTCAGGACGGCTTCATACCACATACGGTATGTGTGAGAGAAGGGGAAAAAAGGCCGTTTATAAAAATATATTGAAAGGTGATGTAAAATGACATACAAAAAATAAAAAAATATAGATATGCATTAAAAAAATGGCCTTTAATAATGTAACATTTGCTTAATAAGGTTTACAGAAAAAAAATATGATATATATATTTTTTAAATAAAAAATGATTGAAAACAATGATTAATACAATAATAAAATAAATAAAAATGTTAAATGTTGTAATATTTTATAACAAAAATAATGAAAAATGAATGCATTATTTCATAAAATATAAAATAAAAAGAATTGTTAATGTACTTAATAGAATAAAAATATAAAATAATTAATGTATTTAATAAAATAAAAAATATTCAATAAAAAAAATGGTTTATGTATTTAATAAAAATAAAAAGAATAAAAATTAAAAAATATAAGAAAAAATAATTCATACATTATTTAATACTACTAATAATTGCTTACTGCCAAAAATAATTTACATTCCAAGGTTAACACTGCCTGCTGCTATCTGTTGACAGGAACCCAAGGCCAACTGTTTGCAATTCTAAACCGCTGCGAAACTCTGTATTGTTTTTATATTTTTTCCTCTTTATTTCCTTTTTTGTTTTAGTGCAGACTGTGCATACCATTTATTCCTGGAATAATACATCCCGATAAACACACAAAATCTGCAATATTGGCCCCCCCATAGCCCCCCCCCCCAGTATACTAAACAGTTCACATCTGCACTTGGGGATATAGACGCCGCTTAACCTGCCTCTTACCTGTTCAGAGGGCAGCAGCCTGTGACACCGGGTTACGTTTCCGTATTAATAGGCTCCATATGTAAATGGACGGTGGCACAATACCAACATTTAAAAAAAAAAACCTCTGTGGGAAGGTTTCACGCGCCATCAGCCATTTCCCATTTTAAACCAGCGTCCTTTTAAGTCCATAAAAATTATTTTTTTTCAAAAATGAGGGGAAGGTTCCCTCGAAAAGCCTTTTTCCCTGGAGCAGCGACACAGCAAGTGACACAGCTGTGGCTGCTGAATGAAGCAATAGGGAATCCCTCCTCCTGATCTGAATAGCGCAGTCGTCATTGGACGCCTGGTCTAACCAGCCCATGGAAGGAGAACCTCTCCGGCTAGCAGGTCTGCATGATGTAGCTATGCAGATACGGAGCGGGGACGCTGAAGGTGTATGGAGCAGCGCAAACACATGACGAGGCAGTTTTCTCCCAGTCCCAACAACAGCTGCCGCCTCTGCTTTACATGTTCGGGATGAGACGTGTAATTACAACGTACGGCGGATTAGCATACAATCACTTAGTCACCGTTCACACCTTCTTTTTTACCAGGCAGAAATTCCCGGGCTGTCATGAGTCATTACGACATTCACCCAAACATAAGGCGCGGGTTTTCCACGTTCTGCAAATCAAATTTGGAAACCTAGCCGAGCGCATCGATCCCTGACTAGAGGGGCGATTATCGGGGCTCCGCAGATTCGCCACTGACGACAGTTTTCCAGTATAAGGCCTCGTCCAGATTTACGTGAAAAAAAAATTAAAATTGGTCCGAGTTTCATCTGTGAAGGATCCGTGTTTGGTCCGTGTGTCATCTGTAAGGGACCATTCACACGACCGTATGGCCCTGGTGCCACAAATAGCGGTCAGCAATACACGGGCACCAGCCGTGTGAACTCCGTGCTGCAGATGCGGACACACCGACTCGAATGGGTCCGCGATTCGCAAAATATGTCAAAAGATAGAACATATCCTAATCTTTTGCAGAACGGAGGCACAGACACGAAAGCCCACGGAAACACTCAGAAGTCTGCGCTTCTGCACGCAAAATATACGACATGTCCTATCTTTTGCTATACTTTGCGGATCGCAGACCCATTCAAGCTAATGGGTCTGCGCGGCAATATGGGACTCACACGGCCGGTGCCCGTGCTTTGCAGACCGCTATTACGGTCGGATCAAAAGAGCCCTAATCCATGGATGCTGCTCAACTGAAAATCTATTTCCAAAGCATCTCCCATCAGTCTTCAGTGAAAAACGGACGCAACACGGATGCCATCCGTGTAGTGTCCATGATTTTCACAGAGCTATAGATTTCAATGGGCATGTTTGGCCCGCATCACGTATCAAAGTAGTGCATGTCTCCGTGATTTTATTTTTTTTTTTTTACAGACCCACGTTGTGAACAGACATTAAAATCAACGGGTACGTGTAATATCTGCAGAAAATGCAGACAGCACACGTTGGTGAAAAACGGAAACATGCACACGGCAGTTGCTATTTTTGCAGTCTGCAAATTGTAGATCCACAAAACAGATACCAGCCGAGAGCATTCCACATTTTCCGTAACGGAACATCCTGCGTTCTATAGGACTGTCCTAACATTGTCCGCAACACGTTGTAAAACATGTTTGTTTTTTTGGCGTGGCCGAGGAACGGACATACGGATGTGGACAGCACATGGTGTGTTGTCGCATCTTTTGTAGCCCCAATAAAGTGAATGGGTCCGCATCCAACCCACAAAAAATGCAGATCGGATGCGGACAAAAACAACAGTTGTGTGTATGAGCCTTAAAAAAGTAAAAAAATCTGAATTTCCCATTGACATGCAGATAATGCAGTAAGGCCTTGTTCACATTTCGGTGTCCATTTGATGTCTGTGGAGAAAACGCCCGTGAAGAATCCATGTTTGGTCCGTTTTTTTTGCCCTCCGTGTGTCATCCGTATTCCGCGGACACTGCTCAGCTAAATGTCAGTTTCCTGCCATCTTGTGTCAGTGGTTTTTCGCAGACCCATAGACTTCAATGGGTGTGTTTGGTCCACATCACGGTAGTGCATGTCTCCGCAATTTTTTTCACTGACCCATGGTCCGTGGACAACCACTGATGTGTGAACAGGTCAATGAACAGCACACATCCGTGACTCACAGAAGTGTGAACGAGGGCTGAAGAATCCGTGAAGGACCAGTGTTTGGTCCGTGTGTCATCCGTATTTCATGGATACTGCTCAGCTGAAAACTCATTTCCAGAGCATCTCCTATCAACGAACCTTAAAAACCACGGACGAAACACAGATTGCATCCGCCTGGTTTTCACAGACCCATAGACGTCAATGGGTGTGTTTAGTCCAAATCACGGACCGAAGTAGTACATGTTTCCGTAAAAAAGAAAAAAAAAAAAAAAAGATAATTCTGATGGTGTGAACAAACATACTAAAATCTATGGGTACATGCACGGTCCATGGAAAATGCGGACATCACACGTCAGAGAATAAGGCTACATGCACACAAACGTATTTTGTTTCCATGTCCGTTCCCTTTTATTTTTGCGGATAGGATGTGGACCCAATAATTTTAATGGGTCCGCAAAAAATGCTGACAGCACACCGTATACTATCCGCATCCCTATGTCTGGTCCGTAGCCCCGCAAAAACAAAAATTGAGCATGTCCTATTCTTGTCCGTTTTGCGGACAAGGATAGGCATTATTACAATGGATCCACACAAAAAAAAATGGATGCCACACAGACGTCATCCGTTTTTTCTGCGGACTGCAAAACACATACGTTTGTGTGCATGCAGCCTTAACAGAAATGTGAACGAGGCCTTAGGCTCAGTTTATGGGGCCACCTCTGGATGCCTCGGATTTCTGGTTTGCTCTGTTCAGTACGGATTTGAGAGGGTCATGTGACTCGAGCACATGCCTCCGCAAAACTCAATTTAAGCCCAACTCCAAACAATTCGTCTTTCAGAGGCTCGTACATCACACTTTGAGGATTCTGTCCTAACCCGGCGTCACCTCTAAATATGGACACGGCGTTTACAGGGGAGCCAGCTATGCTCTTACAAGGACATGGAAGATTTTTTTTGAAATTTTCAGTACGCACGGGAATGTTTACATTCTTCTCCACAGAGCGGAGGTCCGTTCTGTCACCGCCACATAAAACCCCACCAGACTTCCAGCTCACATTCCAGGCGCCAGGTATCCACAGATCACCAAACGCCAGGAGCAGACACTTTTCTGCCGCAAACCAGAATACACAGTTTCTTATAAAAAAAATAAAGATAAATAATAATGTATATGTCGCTGGTAAAATTCAGAATTTCTCAAGAAGCAGGTTCTTCAGTCGTCCTATTGTGTCAAATTAAACATTTTTAATCAATGCCTCTGCAGAATCTGGGCATCTAATAATATGGCCACCGTGAGGATGGTGTCCTACAAGGTTTTGACCAAACGTGGATCCAGCAGGAAGAAGCAGAAGTCCTTCCTTTATGTTTTTTCATTCCCTTCCAACCAACTTCTGGCTTTGGCTCCAAAAAAAAATTCCACAAAAAACTGTGACACCACCCACACACACGTGGTTTTGTCGGGCGTTTCTCCACCACACAAAAAAAAAACGCCATAATAACAGCTTGTGTTTCTCTCCATACCACACGTGGTTTTATGGCATTTTTTTGCCACATTTTCTTCATTTTTCCCCTGTAGAGGAATTGTCAGAAAAAAAAAAGTTAAAAAGCTTCAGCATGCTGTGTTTTTAAAAAAACACGACAGAGACCCAAAAGAAAGCCACCACAAACACCAGCAGCAGCAAAAAAAAAAAAATGCTTGACCAACTAACATCTGGAGCTGGTGTTTTTACTGCAAAAATTAAACTAAAAATCGTAAAGGGGTTGTCCCACGAAAAATATTCTACAGATTTCAAACCAGCACCTGGATCTGAACACTTTTGTAATTGCATGTCATTAAAAATTTAGCATAGCCACTGAGTTATTCAATATAATGTATCTGTATAGCGCCACCTGCTGTCTGTTCTTTTTCTTATTTCTTTGTCCGGATCACCGAGATGGCCGCACATGCTCAGTTCCATATTTCAACTGCCTCCTAAGCTGCGATAGGGAAGAGCTCCAGCAGAAAAGACACACCTCCTGAGCTGCAGCAGGAAGGACACTCCCCTTGAGCTGTCAGCTTGATATAAATCCAGCAGAGCAATGAATGGGTAGATCTCTGGATCCATGTGAGGTACAGGACTGGTTGTTAGCAAGAGAGTCATGGACTATATGATGTCCGATTTTCATTTTTTACATTAGTCATGGAAGAAGCCCTTTAAGGGTACACCCACATGCGATAGAATATACAGCAGGGGGGGACAAACTTCGTGTCCAGCAATGTGTCCGTCATTACAGCTTACAGTGTGAAATAAGCGGTGGAGGTCGGCCGTATAAATTGACATGCTGCGGATTTAGGCTAGGTCCACACGACTACATTTGTCGCGCGACAAATAGGGCACAGCTACACTGCAACATGTGCCGCGAGACAATGATGTTGCACTTATGCCGCGCGACAATTTTTATAATGGTAGTCTATGATGTTGCATTGCGACATGCTGCAACTGTCACAGAAAAATCCATCTTGAATGGATTTTTTGCGACTCGTGTCGCAGCCGCAGCATGTTGCAATGCGACACCATAGACTACCTTTATAAAAATTGTCGCACGACATTAATGCGACAAAATGTCGTGTAGACCTAGCCTTAAACTCCTCGCCACTGACAGCCGCCGTGTGTACAGGCACATACACGATGAGAGTCATCCTCCTGACCGCCTCTTTCTCGGTCCATGATCAGATAGGATACGTTCACGTATAAACGTCATGCTGCATCCATTTCCCGGCGTAGTATAGAAAATTTGGAGGGAGATGGATACCACCGCCGATCCCATGGTATTATACCAGCCCATCAGTCTTTACGCTCCCAGAAAATATAACATGTAGCAGGGTTTTTTATTTTTTTTGGCGAGCGCTTTAACACTATGGATGCCAGACCGGTGTATGAATGCTACCACTTTTAACAATCATCTATAGAAATATATATATATTATAATGGTGTCTATCTTAATAAATAGATCGAAAGACACTGGGGAAGGGGGGTTTATCAAACTGGTGTAAAGAAGAACTGGCCGAGTTGCCCATAGCAACCAATCAGATTACACCTTTGATTTTCCAAAAGGAGTTGTTGATAATGAAAGGAGGAATCTGACTGGTTGCTATGAGTAAGAGATGACCCAATTTTGACGTGTGAAAGTCAAAAGGGTAAAAAGAAAAAGAAAAAAGAACCACTATAGTGGCGCCAACATTAAGGTTAATTGTACTATAGACAACAAATTTGTGACCACTACGTTTTGTGAGCCGATGAGAAGAAAATAAAATGTAACAATAAAATGCTAGTGAGCAGGTAGGATTAAAATCAAATTGAAAATAACAAATTGTGGAAAAAGACTCACTTCACCCAGGAGGGTAATGTGGGATAAGCATAAAACACCCACATAAACACCTCCTGCGCCTGGATCGCCTGTAGAAGTCTTAGAAAGGACGGCAAACACTGGAGTTTTCTGGAACCTTTCTTTATTCCAATAGCCAGGGTAGGGGGGAGGAGGCGCTCGACGCGTTTCGGGGTCATCTAAAAGGACCCCTTTATCAGGAGCAATCTATGAGTAAGGCCCCATTCACACGTCCGCAATTCTGTTCCGCATTTTGCGGAACGGAATTGCGGACCCATTAATTTCAAGGGGGACAGACGATGTCCCGGCCTGGTCCGCAATTGCGTTCCCCCAAAAAATCCGCAAAACACACATGGACGTCTGAATGGACCTTAACTGTGCCAGTTCTACTTTACACCAGTTTGATAAATCTCTCCCACTGTAAAAAAAAAAATCAGGTAAAACCTAAGGGTTCATGGAGATTTTTCAGCCTCGACAGGATCCCACTATTTTAGGCTCCTACAGTGGAAACATGGCTCAGTTATACATGCGATATGTAAAACCTGTCGTCAGGTGAGGAAAAAAAAACGGTTAGAGCGAGACTGGTGGTTGCTATAGTAACCTACCTACATTATATCTCTCCATCCCAGTAACCCCTTGGGCTAGAAGAGCTATATTACTGAAATGCTAGCAGAACAGAATAAATGATGCAAGAGTAAGGTCTATAGGCGGACGGACGCGGCATATAATTGCCGATCATCGCTGCTTACCGGATGCAAAGTCCAATAAAACTGTCTGTTCTCACTAATCCTCATAATCCAGACGCATCTGTAATCCAAATTCTTAGAAAGTCCGTAATAATGCCGCACAATGGGCACAAAGCAAATAACGCCAGAAATTCAGGAAGATCTATATAAGGCTACATGCACACGATCGTATGTGTCTTGCGGTCCGCAAACTGAGGATCTGCAAAAAGAGCAACAAAAAAAAACGGATGCCATCCGTTTTTTTTTTTTTGCAGATCCATTGTAACAATGCCTAAAACGGACAAGAACAGGACATGTTATGTTTCATTTGCGGGGCTACGGAACGAACATACGGATGCATATAGCACACGGATTGAAATGAATGGGTCTGCATCCTGTCCGGAAAAAAAAAAAAACGGAACGGACACGGAAACATAATACGTTCGTGTGCATGAGGCCTAACAGAGCATGATGGCCCCCATGGAAAAATGAATATATAAAAAAAAAAAAAACCTTAACCTGCATGTCCACTTTTTTACATTTCTTAACGCACCCTTATCACGTCGGAGCTGATCTGAGGCTCAGTTTTCTTGCTGCTCACCACAGCCACTAGGTGGAGCTGATGAGCTTCCTGCATACCGCTTTATTAGAAGAAGATTTTGGCGCTTATATGGCCGTACACTGGATTTGGAGCCTTCGTCGCTACTAAGTTGAAACCTACTGGGGTTAAAATGTAAAAAAAATAATGATAATCTCGTACTTTAAAAGAAGCAGGCAGAGCGCAGAGGACGCGGCGGGGGAGAGGATCGGGGCCATGCCTAAACCAGTTCATTTTCTTTTTGATAGAAGCTCCCTATGGAAAACATGTCTTGTGTGAAGGGGGTCATTTATTTTTACAACAGGAGCTCTTCAAACAGGCTGGAAGTTATGGTGGGTACAATTAAAAGCATGCCTGGGTCAACGTGAACTTCAAAAGGGGGAAGCGGCCTTTAACAAGCAAACCTGAAATGCTAACCAGACCCGACATTTCATCAGCGATCTGCTGTGGCACGAAGGGGGCGTCCCAGCAGTGTTCTGCATTAACACAGGAAAAAATTCATCAAGCAACCACCAGCACCAGGAGCTGATAAACCCCCCCCCCCCCCATTTCAGACGCTTAACCCTTATTGAAAACCGAACCTCATGCAAAGCCGAGAGCGGGTATTAACCCTCGTTAATCTGCGGTCATGTCATCTACTAATGAGAAGGCTTAATCTTGCGCAAGAGCAATTGTCTGTTTTAGCAAACCGCGTTCCCCATGGAGTAACAATGCTGGAGCATCTTCACTTAGAAGTCTGCAACGTGTCACTCCCCTATTATACCCCCTGGAAATGTATGAATGAATTACCAACTGGGTGTTACCATTGCCCGTGCCAATAGGGTGTGTCCCCTACAGAGTCCAGAACAGACGGCAGTAACTAGAGGGGGTTAGAGTCATGTCCACTGGTCAACGTATTCATACATTTCAAGGAATAAGAGGTACGGCGCTCCGGGATTGGTATTTTATGGGGATTACAAGTATTTTGTAATTTGTTGGTCACACTGGGGACCCATCAATACGGTTACATGTAAGAGAATTGTACACGTCTGGTATTATAGGAGTACAAAACACTGATGTGTGAATAAGGCTTTAAAGGGGCTGTTTCACCTGAAACATCAATGGCATATTTCTAGGATATGCCGCCTATGTCCGCACTGCTCGGCTGTTTTCGGCACTGCCACAGAATTGAATAGAGGGCGGCCACGCATGTGAGGAGAGCCCTTCATCACTTATCCGACATTGGTGGCAAATCCTGGAGAGACAACCCCTTTAGGCTCCATTCACACAGCCGCAATTCTGTTCTGCATTTTGCGGAACGGAATTCCAGACCCATTCATTTCTATGGGGACCGCACTTCCAGGTCCGCAATTGCGTTCCCGAAAAAAAAACAGAACATGTCCTATTTTTGTCCGGACAAGAAAAGGCATTTTCTATGAAAGTGCCGGCGATGTGCGCTCCGCAAAATGCGGCACGCACATTGCCAGTGTCCGTGTTTTGCGGATCCACAAAACACACACACAGACGTCTGAATGGACCCTTAAGGATGGGTTCACACGGGCATCACGTTTGACGCCCGGATCAGAGGCGGGTGCGTTGCGGGAAAATGCGCCATTTTTCCGCACGAGTGCAATGCGTTTTGCACGCGCATGGGAAAAAATCGCCATGTTTGGTACCCAGACCCGAAGCAGGTTGAGTATTCTGTAGTTTTTATTATTTTCCCTTATAACATGGTTATAAAGGAAAATAATAGCATTCTAAATACAGAATGCTATGTTACGCAACGCAGAAGTGATGCGTGAAAATCACCGCTCATGTGCACAGCCCCATAGAAATGAATGGGTCTGGATTCAGTGCGGGTGCAATGCGTTCCCCTCACACATTGCACCCGCGCGGAAATCACGCCCGTGTGAATGCAGCCTAAGGCTACTTTCACACTAGCGTTAAAGTTTTCCGGTACCGAGTTCCATCCTAGGGGCTCAATACCGGAAAAAAACGCTTCAGTTTTATCCTAATGCATTCTGAATGGAGAGCGTCAGTTCAGTCCCTCTTACAGTATTTGGCCGGAGAAAATACCACAGCATGCTGCGGTATTTTCTCTGGCCAAGATTCCGGAACACACGCCGGAATTGGCATCAATTTCCATTGAAATCTATTAATGCCGTATCCGGTACCAAGTGTTCCGGAAAAACGGATCCGGTTTCCCGATCTGCGCATGCGCAGACCTTTCAATATGCAAAAATAAATAAATACCGGATCTGGTTTTCCGGATGACACCGGAGAGACGGATCCAGCATTGCAATGCATTTGTTAGACGGATCCGGATCAGTCTACAAATGGTATCCGTTTGCATACGGATTTCCGGATCCGGCAGGCAGTTAGAATCCTCTAACCTAACGCAAGTGTGAAAGTAGCCTTAGCTGGCCGTACACATTAGGTCTAGATGACCTGAACCCGACGATCTTCATGGGATAGGCCGACTATCGTATATGGAGGTCTTCCGACTCTGTATGGGGGAGATAGCAGTCGGCTACACAAGTACTTGGCCGACGGGTAAAGAATCTCATGTATATGACAAGCTAAGGTGTTTTGCAGCAGTTATTTCTATACAAAGCCAGGAGTGGATCCTCCAGCCAAGATAACGTCTAATGGAAAGACCTGCACCTGCTCAGGGTTTTGGTCACGCTCCCGGTTCTGGATTACATAGACTGATGCAAAACATTAACCAGACAATGACACAAAGGCTAATTTCTACTAGAAGTTATGAATGAACTGCCAAGCAGTCTGCAATGAAGGTCCAGCTGGGTGTTACCAGTTAGGAGGTGTGTCCCTGTACAGGTCGACACCGCCAGCACTGATTGGATAGTGTCAGACTGTGCAGGGACACCCCCCCCAACTGATAACGCAACTAGACCTTCCTTACAAACTGCTATCAATTTATTTATAAACTTCTAGAAGGAATAATAAAGGAATGGCACATCATACAGTCATAAGAATAGTTGCTCCAGAATTCTTAGTTCATGGGCAAATGCAAGCAGACATGTCAGGAGAGGTTAGAGGTCCTCTTTAAGCCCAAAACCAGAGCCATTTGCAGCCATTTTCCCAAGCTTTGCCAAGGCATAAACTGGGCGTCCCAACTGGAAAAGTAGTGGTTTCCCCTTATTATAATGGGGAACTGCTCACAATACAATTTCAGAAGGTATAAACCATATTCACCAATACAATTTTATTAACCCCTCCCAGGGACAGAACACAGAATATACAATGGAGGGCTCTGCGGACCCCCTCTCCACACCACAGGGCTGACAACTCCGAACAATAGCGCGCACTGCATAACAAATCCTTACGAGACGGTGTCGAGTCCTGGGAATTTTCATATATGGGCTCTTTATGTAAAGGAGCTTTGTTTTAGGTTTAGCGCATTTCTTCCTGGGTAAATCTCATTAGCGGCCATAATATGCCAAGAGGAAAAAGTGAATAACACTGACGCCCCCCCGTAGGAAAGGATGAGAAAAGTGCTGCCCACTTACCCGAGGCTTCCTACTTCTCACAGATTAGTGACAGGGTTCACACGGGTGTCTGAAAATAAAGAAATGCATATTTACTACAGTCCTGCAGCCGAGGTAAAATCCATGCATTGCACAAGAGCGTACACAATGGAGATTTATCAATACGTCTGAAAGAGATTGTCGAGTCTCTGTACATGAAGTTTAGGGAATGTAGAATTAGAGGCAATCAGTCTGTGTATAAATACGTAAAGGTGCCCACGCTCTTTAAAAACGACTGTCAGCCAAACAGACTTTGTTAACAATTTCCCCATACACATGAAACCCTCGGCTAAGCATGCATGTGTTTCCAATGGAGGTAGATGAGAACGCTGTTGCGAGTCTCCACTGGTGGAGGCTTATTTCCCACAGAGGATTGGGCGCTGAAATTCAGGGTTCCTGATCCTTCTCTATCCCTGCATTGTGTGTCAAGGGAAAGCCCAGGGGTTGCCGTATATATATATATATATATATATATATATATATATATATATATATATATCTCTATATATCAGACGCTCGCTCTCTCTCCCCTCTTCCCATCGCTCGCTCTCTCTCCCCTCTTCCCATCGCTCGCTCTCTCTCCCCTCTTCCCATCGCTTGCTCTTTTGCTCAGTCTCTCTCTTGCTCGCTGTCCTATCGCTCTTGCTCCATTCACCGCTACGGGAGTATCAAAAAAATAGCCGAAGACTGGCTCATCCGTTTCCAGCAGTCCCGTAGCGGTGAATGGGGAGCGCACCGCACAAGCACGGCCCTCCTCTCCAATACTGCTACGGGACTTCTGAAAATAGCCAAACCATAGCAATGAATGGCACGCATGCCGCGCATATGGGGTGTGTTCTCTTTCACTTCAGGGCAGGTCACAGAGGTGGGACCTGCACCTATCTAACATTGATGGCATATCCTAGCATCAATGTCCCAGATAGTCCAACCCCTTTAAGACTGCCAGACCAAATGTTACAGCACATTTTCTCCCTGGCTCCAGGTGATCTACAATATTACCGCATCAGTGGTCTGACCGGCTCCCACATCCAATGAACATCTTCCCACGCTCAACTTCCTTCTACGCTGCTGCCAGTGAAACCACAATTGACATATTAAAAGAGGACCCACCATGTCTTTTAGTAACTGCCTTAATTCCCCATGCAAATAACTATTTCTGGAGCATCTATTCTTATAGCTTTGTTGTGCCATTCCTCAATTATTCCTAATTGAGATGGATCAATACACTGCCAGCTGGACGTCGCCATTCCCCCTGGTCAAAGGGGTGTGTCCCTCACAGTCTGCCAACGCCAGCACTGGTCAGACCATGGCAGATGGTGCAGAGACACACCCCTAGCTGGCAATTTAGTCAGACTTTTAGTAGGAATAAGAGAGGAAGGCCACAACAAAGAGTTTTAAAAACAGATACTCCAGAACTGGCATTGTATTTCGTAAAATAGACATGTCAGGAGGGGTGACAGGTCCTCTTCAATTCCGCTTTATTCGACTAATTATTTGAGCATCTGCAGTAGATTTCATCCGTATAGCGACATGCTTCATCCAAAATTATCTAGTACACAACAAAAACAGCTCAAGTTAAAAAAAAAACACACAAAAAAAAAAAAATACAACCGACCCCTATAATTTCAGTACACCCCTATAGTGTCGCTCACAGGATCTTGACTAACCATTTGAGACGGTCTCGCAGACCAGAATGACCAGTTTCCCAGCACAGACGAGAAATATTTGTAACGTACAAAAATGACGTTCCGCATTATTCACACTGTTTCAACAAGCACGCTCTTTGTGACAGATACTACTCAAAAATGGGCAGCACAGGGAGCTCAGGGGTTAGCATGGAGGGTCCTGGGTTCAAATCCAACCAACAGCAACATCTGCCAGACTTGGAGATGAAAACCCACAGGCAAGTTCATCGGGTTGGTGTGAAATAACGAGAAATAAAGTCAAACACACAAAAAAAAAAAAAAAAAAGTGTAAAAAAAACATTTGAGGAACTGGAGCGGGCGCTGCAAAAATGAAGATCCTGGAATGTTTTTAGAGAGATCCTGAGGCCGGCGCGGATCCTACTAGTTCCATCTTGTCTGCCAGACACCACAAGGGCTGTCCAGACGTGAAAACGCTCTGACTGTCAACTCACAATGTTATCTGCAAACACCTCCGAAAGGTCACAACTCAAGTGTATCAGCCGTCAAAAAGGCATACATCAACTTGAAATGAAAAAGCTAAATACAAATCCGGCTGTCACCTACCTACAGGCCCAGACGCTACTTGCTGTCTCCCATGGGTAATCATTACATTTGTGAATTAAAATGTATGGAAGCAAGCCCAACATTCAATAGTGGTAGCCCCATGTTTTCCGATGAGGTCCATGGAGAGGTGGGCCCATGCTCTAGTTGGCCCCAAACCCCTTTCTTGTGGTTGGTGGGAATCTGCAGAGCCTCGACTTTTCCACTGACTATGTAACAGAGACTGAAGGAGGGGGGGGGGGGGGGACCAGCCCAAGTGCCATAACATTCTGCTCTCATATAAGGGACAGGTAAGGGGTAGGACAACACCCAGAAGCAAGGAAGGGAAGGTGCAAGGTCTTAAGTGCTATAGACATATTTGCTCCAATTTGTTTGTTCATTTGCATTCCAAATGCAAAATTAAGCAACTTTCTAAATAGTTTTCAGTAAAAATGGCTATTTTGCTTCTGCAGAGTTTGTACAAATCCTTCATCTAGCCGGTAGTGCTGCTGAATGTAATATAAATACGTCAGTGCGTCCCATTTCTGGCAGCTCTCTCTCCTCTCCCTTCCCACAACATTAGGCCTCATGCACCCAACTGCATTTGTTTTGCGGTCCGCAAACCACAGATACTGGCCGTGTGCGTGTTACCATTTTCTTTTTCCCTTCTATAGAAATGTCCCATCTTTGTTCGCAACACGGTGTGCTGTGCACATATTCTGTGGCCCCACTGAGATGAATGGGTCAACATCTGGTCCCCAAAAAAATGGCGGAACAAAAATAAATTCAAGTGCATGAGACTTAAGAGATAGCAGCAGGGAAGGGATTTTACATGGCAGATCAGAGTGTGGACAGGGGATAAACATACCAGAAGGGCAGCTCATACTGTCTGCAGATAGGGAAGAAAGCACACACACAAGGCAGGTTGGAGAAAGAACTCTGCTATTTTCGAACGTCCCATAGAAACGAGTGGAGAGCGCACCGCACAAATATGACCACCACTCCATCCACGTCTAGAAATAGCCAAGCCAGCACTACCGTAGAAATAGATGGAGGGTGGCCATGCATGCGCAGTGCGCCCATGTTCTCTTTGAGAGCTTTGTTCTAGAAATACGTACAGGTCCCAGAGGCCGACTTGGCTCTTTCCATAGAAGTGAACAAGCTGGTGGTCGCGCTTGCCCAGTGCTCTCTCTATTCATTTCTATGAGTCTGAAAAATAGGCAAGCGCACTCAGAACTCCCATAGAAGTGAATGGAGAGCAAGTTGCGCATATGCAGAGCGCTCTTTTTTGCTTCATGGGCCCCGTTCTTAAGCTAGGTGTGTGACCCCGTACCCATCTGACATGGGTGGCATATCCTAGCAATGTTTCAGGTAAGACAACCCCTTTAAGGATACATGTACTTTCACACCTATAAACCGACGGGAACACAGGGCAACCGAGGCCACCGCTCTATTTTCGGATCATTCCCGCTGGCAGCATTGTCTTCCTGCTCCTATCAAATTCTACGCTTACGTAACTTAATTCGTGGTGATGCAGCCACAACCTTGCCATTCCCTGCCATGAGTCTTGCAGCCTCGATGATGTCATGTCTCGTCTCGCTTTTGTAATCAGCGATTACCTACTGACAAGTATGAAACCAACCAACAAACCTGTGATTTATCAGACGACGGGCACAGAAAGAAAAAAAAAAAAAAAAAAAAAAAAAGGAAGAGAGATAGCGACTGCACTTTGCCTGTTGGCACACCCATCTCTGGACGTTCTGTACAGTCGTCCTACGTGCCAGCTTTACTGCCGCTGGTAAAATGTTGGTTTATAAAGTAGAATATTGATTTAGGCATCGTGCACATGACCGTACTTTTCATCCCTCTGCCATCTGCATTTTTGCTGGCTGCACACTGACCCATTCACTTCTCTAGGGCTGTGCCCACACCCACGTTTTTTGCGGATCTGTGCGGCCGTTCCGCAAATGATACAACATGTCCTATTCTGGTCTGTTCAGCAGACGCAAGAAAGGTCCTTTCTATAGAAGGAGAAAAAAAAATGCAGACTGCATACGGAAGTCATCCATATTTTACGTATAAAAATATGGACGTGGCCGCGTCAAGAGAGTGTCTGTACTGGCTCCATGTATCCATGATTTAGGTGTCTGCCCTGTCCTGAGAGGCGAGTAGTCAATGGGAAAAGCATTAAACAAACACCACAAAGTATAGGGCATTATAAAAACAAAAAGTAGACAAAATGCACAAAAAAATAAATAAAGTTTAATCTTTATTAAACTTGACACCCCCAATCTCTGGCATTTACCGCCACATGGTTTACAAAATATGAGGACTTATCAAGACATGAACACCTTTACCAAGAAGAGTAGACGAGGAGGTTTAGACTATAAACACGTGGATAATATCCACAGCCTAAACCGTGATACAGCTGCGAACTGGATATAACCGTCCGGAATTCATTACTGAGTGGCGCTCTTTTAAAGGTGCCCACACACAAAAAAAAAGTCATCCAAACCCGTTGTTTCAGCAAACCCGGCGGAAACCTTGGCAGAACCTTTTTGCAGGACAATGGGGTCAGTTATTTTAAAATTGGATTTGTAGATGACGGACCAGACACTGCGTGATGGGTTCTGCTGGAAAGGGTCATTAAAAAGGTATTACAGATAGGTCATCAGTATCTGATCGGTGCGTGCCACTGAGCAGCTGTTTGAGAAGGCATCAGCACTCTCAGTAGCGCAGCGGCCTTCTCTCTGCTTGGCCTAGGCCGCACGACGTCACGTTCATCAATAGTCAGACTCTGTCAGAGCATCTCGAAGATACTGATGACCCTTCAAAAATCCCAGAAAACGTAAGCCGCCCCCCCCCCCCAAAAAAAAATGAAAACTTGACATGTGATGGTAACATATCAAATCGTTAACTAATCAGTGGTGATCCAAGTGCTGAGACCCCCACCAATTGCAAGAACGAGAGGATAGAAGAGCCGTCATGTTGCACTCTTTCCTCTGCAGGAGATGGGCTCTACACAGGTCCATGGGCACGTCTTGATTCAGTCTTTAGCAGCGAGAAAAACAATGCGCTATGCAAGCATTTATCTCTTCGTTTTAGCGATTGGCGGAGTCTCACATCGGTGCTTGTCCCTAAAGGGCCTCGCTCAAATTTTTCCAGTCCAGGCAAACCTACACACCAGGACCAATTTGATAAGAGGTCAATTAATCTATTGCTCATGAAAGTACCCACAGATATAACATGGCTTCCACCCAATCTCAACGGTGGTCCCACAAGGACAAAAATACATCAAGGTCCTGTGTAAAGATGGCCAAACCCCCAGATTTCGAAGGGTTCAGATGAGCATCTAATAGTGGTCAGACAGAAGAAAAGAGTCTCGCACATTTGAGTTGAACTGTCCAATCCTTCTGTTCTCAGTGGCTTCTTCCCCTCGTCCATTCACAACACACACACGCTTCCTTGCGCTGAGCCGAGCATGCATGTTTATGGGGAAATCAGGAGAGACAATTGCCGGCCAACAGCTCTCTCATGTACGATTTCACCAATGGTTACCTGAACTACATTTCCATTGTAACTCTTGGTATTATACTTCCCGACAAAGCTAACATACCTTCATGATCCTTCGGTTTATGAGCGAGGGCCTGTGCCAAACCATGTCCACAGCTACAGATCCCCCATAAACTAGGCCTCTGCACCGAGCATTAAACTGACATCCCGCATATTAAACCGTACGCGACAAATTCCAGATAAGTTGCAGCCTTGCAGCAGATATGGTACATTTACTTTCAAGTTTATATCCTCAGGAGACAGGGTTTAAAGACTGCCGGGCCAGACATTTCCTCTTGGACCCAGGTGTACAGGATGCATTCGGTTCCCGGTGTTTATTCAGTTCTGTTACTTGTTTCCTTAATGGGAGGAACTTGTTTGGGGAGAGAAGAATTCTACGACATCCAATGGACTACGACAGGAGCCAGAAACCAAGAGCTATCAATCTGAAAACAACCAGAGGACGGGGCTGGCTGAAGCACCTGAAGAAGAGGTGGGACGGCAGATATTACACCGGCCGCTACCAACCCAAGTACCAACTACTAAGAATCATACCTGGAATTACTACCCACCTACCTACATAGAATTACCTGAGAAAGGAATTTGTTAAAATAAATTCTCCGATCTGAGACTTTATATTTTTGGGTTTGGGTTGACCACTATCTCTGGAACATTTACATGGGGCAATTATCGGGAATGAGTGTTAGTACAGAGAGTTTGCTGCCGATAATTGCCCCATCATCTCTGTGTGTGTGTGTGTGTGTGTGTGTGTGTGTGTGTGTGTAAATGAGCCTTTTTCACACGAGGAAGTTTTCAATCCGCATGCGATGCATGTTGTGAACAGACAGCATCCTGACCATTCATTTAAATAGGTCTGTGTACATGAGCGCGTTTTTTTTTTGCCCTCCTCTGGATCAACTTTGCAGGATAACAAGTTGAACTGGATGGAAGTATGTCTTTTTTCAGCCTATGTTACCATGTTAGACCTAGACTACCAGGAAGACAGACAGACATCAATCCCTTCTCTGCCTTAGGGATGCTGATATTAATTTCCTTCCATTCCCTAGACCACCAGGGATGGAGAGATGAATTCCTTCCCTGCCCTAGACCACCAGGGATGGACATTTGAATCCCTTCCCTGCTATAGACCACCAGGGATGGAAATATGAATCCATTCCCTGCCCTAGACCACCAGGGATGCACATATTAATTTCCTTCCCTAGACCACCAGAGAAGCAGATATTAATTCCCTTCCATGACCTAGACCACCAGGGATGCACATATTAATTTCCTTCCCTAGACCACCAGAGATGCAGATATTAATTCCCTTCCCTAACCTAGACCACCAGGGATGCACATATTAATTTCCTTCCCTAGACCACCAGAAATGCAGATATTAATTCCCTTCCCTGACCTAGACCACCAGGGATGGAGATATGAATCACTTCTCTGCCCTAGACCATCAGGTTTGTAGATATTAATTCCCTTCTCTGCCCTAGACCACCAGGTTTGTATATATGAATCATTTCTCTAGCTTGGTGAAAAATATAACGTATCTATACCCACTCAAACCGATCCCCAGCCATTCAGACGCTGCTATGGTCCCGGCTGTTCTCCATAAACTGATCCCAGTTTGACACACTTAAAATGCCAGAAGAAGGCCCACTCAGCCAACCACTGGCCATAGCGATGATCCACCTCAGTCAGTGATTGCCTGAGTAGGCTTTTCCTGCCATTTCCGGCATGTTGAGTCAGGACCAAGAAGTGGAGAGTAGTGGGGAAAGAGTCAGTGTCAGAATGGCAGTAGAAAAAGATTAGTGAGAGAAAGTATGCCTTTTAAAAAAAAATTAACCCTAGGCTCCTAACTTCCCTGCCTACTAGATACAGAGCCTTAGAGCAGGGGTCAACAATCTCCGGCACTCCAGTCGTGAATTTACAACTCCCAGCATGCTCTATTTACTTCTGTGAATAGCCAACCAAGGGTGCCCGCTGGGAGTCATTGTTTCACGACTGCTGGATTGCCCAAGGTTGCTGATCCCTGGCTTAGAGGGAACATTACCCACCCCCTGTCTGGATTTTGGGCTCCGGACTTTCGACCTAGGGCCCAGAAGAGCGCCACTTTCATCTCTATGCACATTTACGGGATGTAGATACTGCTAAAACCTAGGACCCATAGCTTTCCTGCCCTCCCCTCCTATAGGCCACAGGCCTCCCGGACCATGTGCGGGGAATCATAGTTTGGGGCCCCATTTTCAATTTTGTACAGGGCTACATTTTATTTAAAACCAGCCCTGTGGATCAGATGAAACATGGCTTTATTTATAATTTTTTGAATTCTGTAGGACAGGAAAAGATGGAATCAAGGGATCAAGGACATCTACAGATTCGGTATCACGGCTCAGCACAACCCCACTGTCACTTTGTACATTATGTCTCCATTGTTGATTTCATAATACATGGCTGAACATGACTGCAGATGGCGAGGCCACAAGCTCCTGCAGATGGCTGTTCTTCTCCCTTATGCATAACCCATCGATAATTTGCCTCTGATTAAATGCAAAAAAAAAATAAAAATGGCAGCCAGACAACAGAATTCTAAATGCACTCTGGATGTGAATGGTGTACAGGTTAAATTTAACTCAAAACTGGTACTGAACCAGTCACCCCTCTGTATTTCTCTTCCTAATATACTGCTATTAGAAGCTTATTAAAGGAGTTCTCCAGGAATTAAGAAAATGAAAATACCTCAAAATTACTTTATTAAAAATATATTACTAAATACCTTTCATTAGTTATAATGGAGCGATTTGTCTGGGGAGCAATCATCAGGGGAAATAAAATGGCCGCCATCCTATTAATGCACACAAAACCTGTCCTAATAACACAGCAGGACAAGTTACTTCAGAGCGGTCTCATCCTCCTCTCTGCTCGTCAGGGATTATGAACCTGAATACAACTGATAAGCTCTTCAGCTGACTCTCTGTGGGAATGGCGTTCATGAGGAGACATGAAGTACAGAGATGACAGACTGTGGTAATGAAGACTTCATACAAGTGCTGCTGCCGCCCATCAGCCTCAACCCCACCTCCTCTCTGTACTACATGTCACCTCATGAACTCCATTCGTACTGAGAGTCAGCCGAAGATCTTATCAGCTGTTTTCAGGATCATAATCCCTGACGAGCAGAACAGAGAGGAGGATGAGGCAGCTCTTTACCTCAGTGTTGTGAAGTAACTCACCGCGCACGAGATTTAGTGCTGGATCTTCAAGCAAGATGGTGGCTGACTCTTTGCACTTAAATAGAGAAGGCAAGTATGATTTTTTTAGAATTTTTTTACCTCCATTTCAAGGAAAATCTATGAACTACCACGAAGCAAGGGAAAAAAAAAAAAAAAAAAAAAAAAAAAAAAATCGGTTTTGCAGCGAATTATATTTTTCCTGAAATTCGGATGGAGGTCCACTTTGTGAACTTCGATTTGCTCAACACTAATCATAATTGTCTGACTCTAGTGGCAACCTACAGACTCCACCGATTTATAATGGGGGGAGGATATGCATGCAGCGCTATTCTTCTCATCAACAACCTGCAAAATGACTTTCCCCAGCGGGAGCTCAGAATCAATTTTTTTCAGTGTTTTAAAGAACAATAAAGTTATAATTTAACAACCGCCCCCCGTTCTGCGCAGTTTGTGCTAACACCTCCGCAGTCCTTCCAGCGGATCGCACGCTTCCCCACTGACAACCATCAAAAGAAAAGGACGCACACCGCTCTGCGCTGGTTTCTAGCCGTCGCTCTTTGAAATCAGTTCAGTTTGCGTCTCAAGTCTCCTGGGTTGTCAGTGCAACGCAGATAATGGAGGATTTACGGCGTGATACGATAATGCATTCGGCACGGATGACAATATTTCATTGTGTAAAGATACGGTTTTGTTCCTCTCTCTTGGGAAGCGAGGTCAGGATTGTGTTTCCTGTGGAAACGAGAACAGACACAAACTATTTGTTTAGGGCATTATAAAACGCCATGAAATACAAGTGCTAAGGTTACCAAAGAGTGAACAGGCCGAGAAAACCCTTTAAAGTGATACTCCGCGCAATTTCCGAACAATGAGCTGCGGCGCCCTCCTGTGTCCAGATTCATAGGTGGCCTATGACATCTACTACAAGAGAACGGATGGGGCAGTCTTCTGGGCAGGAGAACCACATGCGGAGCGTGCTTTAGGGCTCATGCACACAACCGTATGTATTTTGCGGTCCGCAAAAAAAATTTAATAAATACGGACGACGCCCGTGTGCATTCCGTCTTTTGTGGAACAGAAAAGCTGACCCCTGATAGAACAGTACTATCCTGGTCCGTAATGCGGACAATAATAGGACATGTTCTATTTTTTTGCGAAACTGAAATAAGGAAACGGAAGGCACATGGAGTCACTTCAGTTTTTTTTTTGCGGAACCATTGAAATGAATGGTTTTGTATACAGTCCGCAAAGAAAACCTGGAGCGGACACGGAAAGAATATACGTTCGTGTGCATGAGCCCTTAGCCACATATTTTGCAGTCACGTGTGTTCCACGCAGAGTTGGATGTTGATTTGCCACAGACTGGCTGCGGAGTCCACCTTTTGCTATGCAGAGGATGATTTTGCAACAGATTTGCTGTGGCCAAACCCGTGGTGGAAAAACACAATGCGATTGTACTTTTAGTGGAGGTTCATTCACATGACAGTGAAAAAAAAAAAACGACCATTAAAAACAGATACACTGTCCGTTTTCATGACCATTTGGCATCTGTTTTTGATGGCCAGTTTGCACCCATCCATAACAGCTATCGAAACTGGCAGTTAAAAATTTTTTAGGTTGTTTTTTTAACACACCAACCCCTGCAGTGCCACCAGTTACTATTATGCCTCCTTTAGTGCCCCCAGTATATATTATGCCTCCCTTAGTGCCCCCAGTATATATAACAGCCCCCTTTGTGGCACCAATATATAATACGTCACAAAATTGGGAGCGTCAGGTCCTGCTGCCTCCAGTGCGGAGCAGGTGTCTTTCATGTAACCGCGGGCTCATTGTTTTCAACGGGGTCTGTCTGGAGGTGAAAACGGCAAAAAATAGGACATGTTCTATTTTTCTAACGTCCGCTACAACTGTTCCGCCCCCCCCAAAAAAATAAAAAAGCACCATATGAACGGCCGCATAGACTGCAATAGGTCTTAAATGCACTGTCTGAGGGACGTTATTCACTGCCATGTGAATGTACCCTAAAGGCCCTATTACATGGGCAGATTATTAAGATGAACGCTCGTTAACGATCCTCTGGCAGTGTAAGGACTCTTTCACACAAGCGGATGCCGTGCGGGTGCCAATCCGCGCTCTGGACAGCAGAGACATGGAGCATTAACATGATTGATAATGCTCCGTGCCTCTCTGTGACCTTTTTACTACAAAATCACAGCGAGAAAGTGGTCACCTTGATTTTGTAGTAAAAAGATCACAGAGAGGCACGGAGCATTATCAATCATGTTAATGCTCCGTGTCTCTGCTGTCCGGAGCGGGGCTTGGCTCTCTTTCACGCAGCGGATTCCATGCACGGCATCCGCTCGTGTGAAAGAGCCCTTATACTCGCGCCGGTAACCCGATAAACGAGCAAACGCACAGTCATCAGGTAATCGGGTTCTTTTAACATGGCACTGTGTAATAGGCGCTCTGCTGCCGGCAAATAATGAGACAGTATGGCCGCTGCTATAACATGAGCGATGCATGTTAAAGCAGCGGTCTCCTCCTCTAGCGAGCAGGCCATTGATGGGAGGGAACGCTTCCCTCCCGACAATCATCTTCTCCATCTGCCCATGTAATAGGGCCTTAAAGGGAACCCGTCACCTCTACTATGCTACCCTCACTGAGCATTCCTAAATCTTCATTGTGTTGCCCTAAACATATAAATTACACTTTTAATTTCATTTGCAGACAAATTAAATAAGTATTATGCATTTTTGTACTTCCAGCCTTTTAGGCAAATTAACATAAAGAGTCTTACTGTTGTGAACGGAGTCAGATTTTCTCGGAGTCAAGCTCCTCAGCTCCGCCTAAACAACGCCCCAATAGATAAAATCTTGCGTGAGTGTCCTTGCTTCGAGTCAAGGTAGGCACGCCCCCTAACCGTCCCCTCTTGTTAGATTGACAGCCTGCAGTGTGGCCAGGATCACATAAGTTTTGCGCATGCGCGCTGCGCTCCATGGTAAGGCGTGATCCTGTCTCCAGCTGCTGCTGTTAGCTGGGTTTGAGTGGCGCACTGCGCATGCGCGAGACTTATGTGATCCCGGCCGCACTGCAGCCTATCAATCTAACAAAAGAGGGTACGGTTAGGGGGCGTGCTTACCTAGACTCGAACAAAATAATAGCTGACCTCAGGGAGACCAGCTGCAAAAAACACCGCGGAGCCTCATTTAAGAGTCTCAACACAGCAATCCGAAGTGCAAAGCTCCCTGGGACACGGTAATATGCAAAATAAATGTGGAGCCCCAGTATATGGGTCTACAACACAGTGAAAGCCAGATATCACTCAAAGAAAGGAAAACCGAGCAAAGGGGTGTCCCTATTACAGAGATCACCAAATCCACCATATTAAGTGGCCCCTATGTCAAGTTCCCGCCAAGATTACCTATACTCGAAGCAAGGAAGCCGCTGCCCCCTCGACTTAAAGCATTGTTTTTTTAATCTATGGAGCATCAGACTACCGGATCAAACATATGATTATTAACAGACTGGGGGTCACTATGAGGTAATGCTGGCGGTTTTATATGTGACAGGTGACAGGTTCCCTTTAAGGCCGCTTTCACACAATCAGTGTTTGATCAGTGATTTTCATCAGTGTCTGAGCCAAAACCAGGTGCGGGTCCGAAGCAAAGAACAGGTGCAAATCTCCCATATATCTCCATCTATCTATCTCTGAGTAGGCTCCGCTCCTGGTTTTGGCTCACAATTATAGATGGAAATCACGGACCGTCTGAAAGCGGTCCAAATGTGGAATTAGACACGGGTGTGCAGATCTTAGAATCCGTGCAGACTAGGTAGCTATAGGGTTAAGTTCGCATGCTGCAGATTGGTCGCAGAAATTTACCAACTGAAAATGAGTTGCGTTCCGAGATGGTTTCAGGGGAAGTTACATGAACTTCTGCAAGCTGCGTTCAGTCAGACAATGGCAATAAACATACTGTACGTGTATGTTTGCAGCGCAAAGGGCATCGTAACCCTGCGCCAAGGCGGAATTTTTTCTAAATATATTACCATAAATGTTGGCAACCAGCAAGTGTACCCATTAAAATGAATTCTATAAGGAAACATGTGCTGCCTCCGACAATCTCCTGTCCAGCCCCGCAAGAACTGTCACATGAAGGAGCCAGCCAGATGAACCCCAGTTACAGAAAAAACTGCTACAAGCGTATATCTACAACCTAATGCAAAGTTGCAGGATGACGCACAATGATCACACTTAGTTTCCATTGAAATGAACCATTTTGATTTATGAATTCCACGCGGAAGTTGCAAAATAAGTCAATCAATCATCTGTACAACCCTAGTCAAATGTACAGGTAACAAAACATCAGATATTGGGTCCAAAAAATAAATATCAGGACGGATTGCTGCGCAAGAAAAGCCTCAGCTTGCCTCCATTCGACGTACAGGCGAGGGGCGCGGAATAACGTGCCCCACTGAAGGATCTATGGCTGCCTCTGTCCGGGACCGGCTAAATTTAGACAGGGACCATTTATTAGATACACACTCATTAACCGCTGGCAGAGGAGGTCACATGCCTCACTGCAAACAATGATAGCCTTATGTTTACTGGGTGCATGATGCATGTCCTCCAAAAAGGTCTGCATGCAAGCACACCAGAGTAAGAAAAGAGCTATGAAAACACACCAAAAAAAATTGTGAACTTGTTTTGTGTCTGTGTCCAAAGTTCGGGTTCAGGTTATCGAAAAATCCCGTTATGGATTCCAAACTCCGTTATGGTCCGTGGTAGCGGAATCCATAATGGGATTCTTCGATAACCCGAACTTTGGACGCAGAACGTAAAACACAAGTTCGCTCAACACTACTGCTCTGCAATCCTATGGGGCAACTGCGGTGCCTAAAGTTGCAGAAATGCGTGCAACCCAAAAGTGAACATAAAACTGGCGCAACACAGGCTGCAGTTGACTTCAGGCAACACTAACTTTTTATGCGTTATAGAGACACAGCAAAAGTTGTGATCGGTGGGGGTCTGAGGGCTGAGACCCCGACCTTTCTCTAGAACGAGGACGCGTATCATACTCGCTCTCGCCTCGCTGGTGAGGACAGAATTAAGATGGGTCTCGACTTCTGTGGAGCCAGTCTCATGCAGAGAGATATGCGCGGACTTCTCTCCCCTCGTCTTAGAGAACGGTGGGGGTCCTCCTAAGCCAGTGACGTCACTGACACTGGTCAAATGGCCTAGGCCCAGCTCAGTCCCATCCAAATGACTGGGGCTGAGCTACGATACCAAGCACAGCCGCTGTACAATGGACGGAGCTGTGCTTCATAAGCTGGAAGGAGGCCGTGGCGCTCACTCTGGGACCTGCTACTACCTTAAGAACAGGGCCCCTGGAAGGGATGAAGAGCAGCTGTGCTTGCGGAGGGTTCACCGCTATGGGAGGTCCAAAAATAGCCAAGCACCATCTCAGCTACTAAGTCCGGCAGGCAGCCCCAAAGCAGTGGCGGTCACGCCTGCGCAATGCATTCTCTATTAACCACTGCAAGATTACCAAAAACAAGGTGGGACCCACACCTATCCGACATCGATGGCATATCCTAGCATCCGAGACTAACCGACCCCTGGTGTAATGTTAGCTTAGAAGAAAAAGCTAGGAATACAGAATCTAGGAACTGGCTGTACATTTGGTTTATTTGCCTGCATTGACAAATACAGGTCACTGAGCCCCCAAGGTGACCCTATCCACCCCTTACAGGCCACTGAGCCCCCAAGGTGACTCTATCCACCCCTTACAGGCCACTGAGCCCCCAAGGTGACCCTATCCACCCCTTACAGGCCACTGAGCCCCCAAGGTGACCCTATCCACCCCTTACAGGCCACTGAGCCCCCAAGGTGACCCTATCCACCCCTTACAGGCCACTGAGCCCCCAAGGTGACCCTATCCACCCCTTACAGGACACTGAGCCCCCAAGGTGACCCTATCCACCCCTTACAGGACACTGAGCCCCCAAGGTGACCCTATCCACCCCTTACAGGACACTGAGCCCCCAAGGTGACCCTATCCACCCCTTACAGGACACTGAGCCCACGAGGTGACCCTATCCACTCCTTACAGGCCACTGAGCTCCCAAGGTGACCCTATCCACCACTTACAGGCCACTGAGCTCCCAAGGTGACCCTATCCACCCCTTATAGGACACTGGCCCCCAACGTGACCCTATCCACCCCTTACAGGACACTGAGCCCCCGAGGTGACCCTATCCACCCCTTACAGGACACTGAGCCCCCGAGGTGACCCTATCCACCCCTTACAGGACACTGAGCCCCCAAGGTGACCCTATCCACCCCTTACAGGACACTGAGCCCACGAGGTGACCCTATCCACTCCTTACAGGCCACTGAGCTCCCAAGGTGACCCTATCCACCACTTACAGGCCACTGAGCTCCCAAGGTGACCCTATCCACCCCTTATAGGACACTGAGCCCCCAACGTGACCCTATCCACCCCTTACAGGACACTGGGCCCCGAGGTGACCCTATCCACCCCTTACAGGACACTGAGCCCCCGAGGTGACCCTATCCACCCCTTACAGGACACTGAGCCCCCAAGGTGACCCTATCCACCCCTTACAGGCCACTGAGCTCCCAAGGTGACCCTATCCACCCCTTACAAGCCACTGAGCTCCCAAGGTTACCCTATCCACCCCTTACAGGACACTGAGCCCCCGAGGTGACCCTATCCACCCCTTACAGGACACTGAGCCCCCGAGGTGACCCTATCCACTCCTTACAGGCCACTGAGCTCCCAAGGTGACCCTATCCACCACTTACAGGCCACTGAGCTCCCAAGGTGACCCTATCCACCCCTTACAGGACACTGAGCCCCCAAGGTGACCCTATCCACCCCTTACAGGACACTGAGCCCCCGAGGTGACCCTATCCACCCCTTACAGGACACTGAGCCCCCGCGGTGACCCTATCCACCCCTTACAGGACACTGGACCCCTGAGGTGATCCCATCCACCTGGTACAGACATAAGACCCCAAAAAAAAAAAAATGCAAAAAGAATGCACATCCATATATAAAATGTATAATATAATTTTATTAAAGAAAGACACAATGAATAGTGTGCCGGAAAAAATAAAACCAGGAACAGACAAGAAATCACCAAAGTCCAGAAATTAGGACGGAGCGTATAAGGTCAGGGACAATACACAACCAAATCCAACAAATAGAAGGTCAGAGATAATGCAACTTCAATAGATAAAAGGCAATACCTGTGAATAAAGTAAGTCCCGGACTAAAAAGTGACCATTATCAAAGAGAATTCGTCACGCGTATCGCCGGGAACACCTTACATTGTCATTTCCTGAAGAAAATACATGGGGGGTCATTTACTATTCTGAAATGCACCTAGGCTTCTTTCACACTGCCGTTTTGGTTTCCGATTGCGAGATCCGTTTCAGGGCTCTCACAAGCGGTCCAAAACAGATCAGTTTTGCCCTAATGCATTCTGAATGGATAAGGATCCCCTCAGAATGCTCGGTTTGCATCAATTCAGTCTCCATTCCGCTTTGGAGGCGGACACCAAAAAGACGCTTGCAGAGTTTTGCTGTCTGTCTGACGAAACTGAGCCAAACGGATCCGTCCTGACACAAAATTTAAGTCAATGGGGACGGAGCCAATGGTGTTCAAGATGGATCCGTTTTGGCTATGTTATAGATAATAGAAAGGGATCCATTCTGAATGGATGCATGGGTTTTTATTATCTGAACGGATGCGTTTGTGCAGATCAATGACGGATCCGCACCAAACGCGAGGCTACTTTCACACTAATGTTTTTTGATGCATTCTGAGCGGATCCTTTTCCATTCAGAATGCATTAGGGCAATACTGATCCGTTTTGGACCGCTTGTGAGAGCCCTGAACGGATCTCAGAAACGGAAAGCCAAAACGCAAGTGTGAAAGTAGCCTCATGCGCATTTCAGGTGACTTCGCCCCGCTCACGCGAGGTCTGAAATTGTGGATGCCGCGTGGGCGGAGAAGGGGGTCTCATTCATCATTTTCTACACCTGGTTTAGGGGTAGAAAATGGTCTGAATGTAAAACAGCAAGGAAACTGTGGAGAGTCCGGCATCTATTCATAACTCCGGCAGATCCTCTGCCAGCTATGGGGCTTTATTAAGATTGGCGTCTAAAACCCCGGTCCTAATAAAATTGTGCCCCATAGTGCATGAAAAGAGCTAAAAGTGTGTATTCCTGTGGGTGTAAGGGTATGTGTATGAGAGGGAGAGAGAAGAGGGGCCGTGTGTGTGTGCCTGTGGGTGTAAAGGTGTGTGTATGAGAGGGAGAGAGAAGAGGGGCCGTGTGTGTGTGCCTGTGGGTGTAAAGGTGTGTGTATGAGAGGGAGAGAGAAGAGGGGCCGTGTGTGTGTGCCTGTGGGTGTAAAGGTGTGTGTATGAGAGGGAGAGAGAAGAGGGGCCGTGTGTGTGTGAGCGACTGTGCTCCTGTGGGTGTAAGGGTATGTGTATGAGAGGGAGGGAGAAGAGGGACAGTGCGTGCGTGCCTATGGGTGTGTGTATGAGAGGGAAAGAGAAGAGGGGCCGTGTGTGTGTGAGCGACTGTGCTCCTGTGGGTGTAAGGGTGTGTGTATGAGACAGAGAGAGAAGAGGGGCCACGTGTGTAAGGGTATGGGTATGAGAGGGAGAGAGAAGAGGGGCCGTGTGTGAGCGACTGTGCTAATGTGGGTGTAAGGGTGTGTTTATAAGAGGGAGAGAGAAGAGAGGCCGTGCGTGTGTGCAAGGGTGTGTGTATGAGAGAAGAGGGGACGTGCGTGTGTACCTGTGGGTGTAAGGGTGTGTGTATGAGAGAAGAGGGGACGTGCGTGTGTACCTGTGGGTGTAAGGGTGTGTGTATGAGAGAAAAGGGGCCGTGCGTGTGTACCTGTGGGTGTAAGGGTGTGTGTATGAGAGAAAAGGGGCCGTGCGTGTGTACCTGTGGGTGAAAGGGTGTGTGTATGAGAGGTAGAGAGAAGAGAGGCCGTGCGTGTGTGCCTGTGGGTGTAAGGGTGCGTGTGTACTTGTGGGTGTAAGGGTGTGTGTATAAGAGGTAGAGAGAAGAGGGGCAGTGCGTGTGTGCGCCTATGGGTGTAAGGGTGTGTGTATGAGGGTGAGAGAGAAGAGGGGCCGTGCGTGTGTGCGCCTGTGGGTGTAAGGGTGTGTGTATGAGGGGGAGAGAGAAGAGGGGCCGTGTGTGTGCGCCTATGGGTGTGTGTATGAGGGGGAGAGAGAAGAGGGGCCGTGTGTGTGTGTGCGCCTATGGGTGTAAGGGTGTGTGTATGAGGGGGAGAGAGAAGAGGGGCCGTGCGTGTGTGTGTGTGCGCGCGCGCCTATGGGTGTAAGGGTGTGTGTATGAGGGTGAGAGAGAAGAGGGGCTGTGCATGTGTGTGCGCGCCTATGGGTGTAAGGGTGTGTGTGGTAGTCAGACTGACTAACATCATGCACGACAGGTAAAATCGAATCTTCGTACACTCTGCCATTCATTTCTATGAGGATTTTTTATTTTTAAATGTAAATTTATTAAAAACTACAAAGCCGATCGATCCAAAAATAAATAGCACACTTCTCCACACTGAGAACTTTGAAATGCAGTCTGCATGGAGTCCGTACGTTAAGCGGTTCGGCCAGTATTCATTGCAGAAAACTGGAGAAGAATAAGGACACAGAATATGAGGAATTTCATTATGGCGCTTTTCAAGCACTACCATTACTGAGACAGAATATAAAATCTATAATAATGGTCACAGGTAGGCTTGAGCGAATTGACAGATCCAAAGTCCATTCGTTTAAATACTTCCTTTTTAATACCGTTTCCGTACAGCATTAAAATGTATTAGTTCCGTGGAGCCAAAGTTCATCTCGCCCAAGAATTTGTGAATTACTACTGTATTCATATCTGAGTATTTAAAAACAATTTAAAATAGCAATCAGAAGGGGGTACTGATTGGTACCTCGATACCAAAGCCCGCTTCGGATCCCTATACGCAGATAGGAATACCATGGTAATTCAGCGAAGTTTCACGCTACTTCTGGCAATACGCACTTTGGCTCCTTGAACAGACACAGCATTAAAAATCGAGGTATTTGAACGAATCTACTTCGGATCCATGATCCAAAGGTTGATTCCTCGAAGCCTAGTCATGGGACATCATAAAGATGAGCACGTGTCTGTTTCTATACGGTCACATGTAAGACTTAGACGAGAAGTGCAACAGAAGAAAGATTTGCATGTAAGTCAACGTTTCCAAGAAAAAAAAAGCAGAAGGAAAATTACAATTCCTTTTTATTTATTTTTTGCATGCAACCGAGCAATTTGTTTGGCCCAACCAAAGTGAAATCCACATGTCCATGTTCCTGGGCACATACGACATCCACCAGACAACAATCTATATGCCCCATTGTCCAACGTCAGCCCCGGGGCCTATTTTTTCTGACAAGCGTTAACCACTTCTATGAATTCCAATGTATGACTTTTCAAATGGAATTTTGCCCTCGAGCACATGAACATACAGACGTCTCTTCTCTATAAATCCTTGGTCAGCAGGCATCAACCTACGGGAAGGGGGTAAGCCTAACCTTAGGAACCAAAGAGACCTAAAGATATTATAGACTACCAAATGTGGAGAACAGGGCAGCTACATATAAAGGGGGTCTCCAGGATTTTCATATCGATGGCCTAGCTTCAAGATAGGTCATCAATATATCGGTGGTGGGGGGTGAGACTCCTTGCTCCCCCTCCAATCAGCTGTCTGTGGAAGCAGTGGCGCTCAAAAGGAGCTTCGGGGACCACCGCGGCCTCCTGGCTGCTCACCAAGCACAGCACCGTACATTGTATAGCGGTTGTGCTTGGTAATGAAGATTGGGCCCATTCACTTCAATGGGAAAGAGTTGAGTCTAGGCCATGTGACCAATGTATGGTGACATCACCGGCCTAGGAAGAGGCTCAAGTGCTTACTGAGCGCCGCAGCCTTTTTGAACAGCTGACCAGCGGGGGTGCCAGGAGTTGGACCTCTACTGATCAGATACTGATACAACCTATCCTAAGCCAGAACTGGAAGGAAAAGTAAAAATCCTCACTTCATATTTCTCATTCCTTCCAACCCACCTCTGGCTTTGGCTCAAAAAACTGCACCAAATGTGAAACCACCCATAAAGGCCATTTACACCTTCTGGGCAATTTTTTTTTTTTTTTTTATGTTTGCCTCTTACTCATTTTTGGCTAAAAATAATTTTTTCAATTGGCCTTTATTAAAAATATTGAGCCGTTCTGTCACGAAGGGTTAACTGTTTTTCTAGCTGTGTGACTCGTCATCTAATCAACCTTATCTTTAAACTTCTGAGGAGTCATAAACACTTATTTATGTCACATTCTTATCAGCTATAATGAGTGTTTATAATGTCAGAGAGCAGAGATAAGGAGCCCGTCAGCTCCTGGTCTGATGGAAAATGCTGAAAATCCACAGGGTGCTTCTAGAGCGTCTCAGCTCCGTACAGAAAAAAAAGAAATCATTTTTAATAAAGACCAATTAAATTTTTTTTAGTTATTTAGTTGAAAATGAGTACAATGCAGTAATAATAATCAAAAAAAAATGCCCCAAAGGTGTCCACTAATAAAAATGTGCCCAAACATCCACAACAATACTTCCAGTTGCCAAATGCATTACACATTGGCTACTGGGTGCTACTGACTTCCAGTCTTCGTTTCTTCTGTCCCACTATGTCTGCGCGATGTGTGTGTTGGCCAGGCAGATACATTGAATGTAGTCCAACAGAGTCACTGGGCAAGCGCAGCTGCCTGCGCTGGGGGAAATGGACGATTCAATCTTGCATGTGTGACCACTAAAAGCACAGGGCATTGGGCAGACAGGATCCACAGCATGCGTAGGTAAGTATAAGTAGACCTGCTCATGGGGGACCGGGGATGTACGGTAATAATAATAATAATAATCATCTTTATCTATATAGCACCAACATATTCCAGAGCTCTTTACAATCAGGGGGTTTAAGTACAGAGTCAAATAACATAGCAGCAAACAGGTCAACAAGAGGAATGAGGGGCATGCTCGCAAGAGCTTACAATCTATGTCAAGTCAATGGGACATACAAAAACAAAACAAAAATAAAAAAAAATAAAAAAATCCCAGAAACCCCCATTTACGATGAATTAACCCCATATGAAAGTTACGAGGGAAAACTGTAAGTGTAGCATCTGAAGTTACAACTGGACGTTTGTCTTACTGACTCCATAGCTTGCCCCTCCACAAATAACACTGGAGGGTTCCCTGCTGTAAAGAGTTTCCAAATTTAAAAGGGCTGTCCCGTGAAAAGTATTCTCAAACCAGCATCTGGATCTGAATACTTTTATAATTGCATGGCATTAAAAACATAAAATCTAGTATACAGTTTTTTTTTTTCATTTCTCTGTCCTTTTTACAGAAGTGTATGCCCATGCTCAGTTCCATCCTACAGAAAGGCCACACCCCCTGAGCCACTAGCTTAATATAAATCTAGCAGAGAAAATAAGGCCTCTTTCACACTAGCGTTTTATCTTTCCGTCCTAGAGTTCCGTCCTCGGGGCTCTAGGACGGAAAGATACTGATCAGGATTATCCCCATGCATCCTGAATGGAGAGAAATCCGTTCAGGATGCATCAGGATGTCTTCCGTTCAGTATGTGAACGTTTTTTTGGACGTTGACAAAAGCGCAGCATGCTGCGGATTTGTCTCCGTCCAAAAATCCGGAAGACATGCCGCAACGCCGGATCCGGAATTAATGCCCATTGAAGGGCATTAGTCCAGATCCGGCCTTTAGCTAAACATCGTTTCCGCGCATCGCCGGATCCGACGTTTAGCTTTTTGTCAATGTCAAGTCCTGGTTGCCATAGTAAAGAGTAGGGAGAGCGGGGGAGCGGCATACTTACATTACGCTCCAGGATGACGTCAGGGCGCCCCAGTGCATAGATCACGTGATCCATGCGCGCGGGGCGCTCTGACGTCATTCAGCAGAGCCCCGGGAGCCGCACGGAATGTAAGTATGCCGCTCCCCCGCTCCCCACTGCTACTATGGCAACAGGACGCTAGTAGCGTCCTGGCTGCCATAGTAACACTTGAAAGCATTTTGAAGACTGATCAGTCTTCAAAAGCTTTCAGTTCACTTGCGTTGTGCCGGATCCGGCGTGCATTCCGGCGACGGAAGTGCACGCCGGATCTTCACAACGCAAGTGTGAAAGAGGCCTAAGAGCAGTGAATGGGGAAATATCTGGATCCATATGAGGTACAGGGCTGGTTCTAGCGATTGCCATGTACTATGTGATATCTGATTTTCATTTCTTCATGGGATAACCCCTCTCAAGCCACAGTTTCCCTATTCATTAGGGTTACTAAAAAAAAAAAATCACTTCCCTTTCCATGATCCAAAATCGAACCCCAAAGATCATGGGACACCCAGGGGTGCACCACCAATAAGGCGATCGCCTCAGGCAGCACCAGGTAGGGGCAGCCCAAGGGGTTAGGTTAAGAAATTGGAATTGGGGAGTGGGGGCGCCCTTTCAGTTTTCACCTCAGGCAGCAGAAGGCCCAATTCTTTGAATTTGGCAAGATTCCGGGCGCAGACACAATCTCTTATTAATTTGGTGTTATACACAATTTGCAGAGCGTTGGCTCGCTCCGACGGCTGAGTGCGGAGGTGGAGCGGGACAAAGCCGCCGCCTGTGCCTTTATCTAGTCCATCTCAGCCTCGTGTAGATTGGTGTAAAGAAAGTTATTGTAGCGTTGAAAGAATCTTTCAAAACAAGGACAATGAGTTCTTTTCTTCTGATAAACATGAAAATGAATTCTTATTCCACCAAGACAATCTCAGGTCTCCTATGGAGACCACCTGCCTGACCGAAGGATTGGAGAACACGGCACTAACCGGTAGAGGTTTACATCATACATACAGACACGGCTCACAAAACATAAATTATTAGCCCCGCACTGCAGTAAGTTGTGATCAATACCGCATTCCCTTCTACGCTCTCCGAGCAGGGATTTTACGTGGAAGGCTTTTTTCCATCCAGAGCGGTCATCCTCAGCCAATGGCTAAATGGGTATTCCCATATTATTCAAGGGATGGTGGATGGTTAAGGGTATACCATCACTTTATGATCAGTCATGACCCCCACCCATCCTGAAAATGAATGGTCTGCAGAGCTCACACGGGGCGCCGCTGTGCAGAGTTCAGACCCCATGGGTCATAAAGTGATGGCCTACCCTTGTGATATTCCACCACATGGCAATAGCCCTTGAAATGGTTGTAACCCTTCGCTCTTGGACAGCTGGTTGACAACAGTCTGCTCTGCTCACATAAGAGTTGCCTCCTAAATTTTCCAAAAGGCCTACTTAGCAAATCTGTTGCATTAATCCCAATGCACACAACCGTATTTTCGCTCTGATTCTGATTCGCGTGTTTGTGGATCAGATGCAGACCCTGGGGCTGCAAAAGATGTCCATTTTACGGACAAGTATAGAATATTTCTACAGGCGCAAAAAAAAAAAAAATGGCGGCACGCACACGGCCAGGATCAGTGTTTTGTGTACCACAAAATGGATGGAGTCGTGTGCATGAGGCCTTTAGGCCATATGCATATAAACACATGATGACCTTGTCTAAGTTCCCAGTTGTATGGAGCTGGTAAATTCCCATAGTTAGGGCTCATGCACACGACCTTTGTCAGTCATTGCCCATATTGCGGCCTGCAAACAGCGGGTCTGCAATATACGGGCACCGGCCGTTTCTGCACCGCATCACGGATGCAGTCCCATTCACTTTTAAGGGTAAGCAATCCTGAAGGTGCGGTACAGAACGGAGGCACGGAACCCCACAGAAGCACTATGGGGCGCTTCCGTGTGTTTCCTGTCTGTGCCTCGAACCACATGCACTACTTATTTCCAGTGGGGGCTGTCAGATGTGGATCGTGGACACCATTCAAGTAAATGGGTCCTGCGTCTACATACGGCGGCCCTACAGTCGGTGCCCGTGCATGGAGTACTGCAATTTGCAGTCCGCAGCATGGGCCCGGCAGGCCCACGTTTTTGTGTGTCCCCACAGGTCTATACAGGGAGCTGATTTCTACACATTGGCCTGGATTTACTATTGTCTTTCAGCCTTGACTGCGGAGCAAAATTTGGTGTAATTTGGCTCAAGGTCCCAGCTTGTGTTTTAGACAGTTTTATCCCTTTGCTTGACGAGAGGTTGTGGCTTATTATGAAAGCGGCGTGGCCTAAATGGTGACTTTTTGCACCACAATGCACCAAAATTCCAAGAAAGACAATGGGCCACACATGGGATCAACTGATTGTTTGGCCGATGGCAATCTCTACCGATCCTCCCATAAATGCTTGCCTGACCGAGCATGCATAGGTAATGAATGGGGAAAAAGCCACTGTTAAACTCCTCTGGAAGACGCTTATCTCCTCGCTAACAAAAGCATCCGGCAATTGAACCCAACATGCCCGATCCTTACCTGCCCCGAAGTGGCATTAGATGATCGGCCAAACCCAACTAAACTTGAGTGATAAAAACATTAAGTTACACGAATGTGTATGGCCAACTTAAGGTTTGACGCCACTATGACAAAAAAAAGCTGAAGATCTGTTTGGTAAATAAATAAAGTTGAACTTTTTATTTTTTATTATTACTTTTTTTTAATTGGTTTTGAAAGGTGATAACTACTCCCCTAATTTTGATGACACGGCTGATCATAGTCACTTGGTACAATACTTAGACATTGACCCGCTTGTCCTCTAGACATGTCTGGACTTTAATTGATTTCGAGGGTGCGTACTATTGTCCATGAACACAATGGAAAGAAAAAAAATTGAGGTCAGACTTTGCCGTCTAAGCTCAGATGAAATCTGGGTCACAGCGATTGCTACTGGCTTGTCACAACGTATTTGATACCAAAGCACGTCAGTGTGCCAACTAGTTAACGATCCTTAATCTGATGCGATTTAATGAGAGTGGCTGCAGGAAAAGAGCGGTCTTACTAGGAACGTACATGCGAGAATATAAGGAATTCTGCATCTGTGACCACGATGTACAGTATAGAGGTAATGAACGCAGTAGAGGTGGTTATTGGTCCTTGCAAGCACAGAGGACCTACCTAGGATCCAAAAGCTTGCCTCGCCACTGTCTGGTAGCTAGGAGAGCAAGATTGTGCTTGGTAAGTTGCAAGGATGCTGCGGTGCTCACGAGAGTGCTGTGGCCAGGAGGGTCGAGCGATGGCTATCTGCCAAACGACTGACCATAGTTTACCAGCTTACCTCTGTCCTTACAGAGACCCTAATTGTCAGGGGTTCCGGAAGTAGGACACCTACCGGTTTAATATTGATCTATACTATTACTGACTTCTCACACACAAATGATTTGGTTTGATCTTAGCATGGGCAGAGAGTCTACCAAGACCAGAAGACTGAACTCTTGAAAAAAACCAGCATGGTCCTAAGCTTCGCACCATGAGAAGGGCATTAAGATAAGGTTTTGATATAATTTTACATGGGTGTTCATGGTATCCATGTGCGTTCACATACAGGAAATTTAAATTCACCCCACCTCATCGAATAAGTGCCTAAATGTGAAGACAGAGAGACCAGCAAGTTCTTAATTATTAATGAAGAAATCCCTTGCTTTGAAGTATTGCATTATTTTCTCCCGTCTTCGACTGGCTCATATGGGGCCTATTACCGATAAATGCGTCATAAATCACAGTCTGAACATATGAAACTATTTACAAAATGAAGGTCTTCAGCAATCCTTTTTCTTAATGTCCTAGCTGCTGGGATGGGATGAAATTCACTCTCTACATCAAGATGCCAACAATATAACAAAGCAGCACATTGGTATTACGGTTTTATTCCTCCTCCAGTATTTACCATCAGAGGACAAGATTGGAAGGAATATGGAATCATACAAGAAGCTGGATGAAACCTCAACTTGTTGAGGGAGCTGAAGAACTTCTAGTTGTTAAGAAACCAACTAAAAATTCCAAGATGTCTTCACCATTCAGACATCTGTTTTGACTGTGGCTAAAAAATTAACAATGTGTACATTCTTCAAGAGGTTGCCCAGAATTCTGATGACCAATTCTGGGGATAGGCCCTCAATACCAGGAGGCTTGGAGCCAAACACCCCACTGCCCAGCCACCTTTTAAGCTTCGGCGCTGGAACTACACAGCTCCATCCATCCATTGTGCAGTATTCACTTCAATTTGGATAGCTTGAGTGTGCCCCAATCCAAACGCGGGAACATAAGTACAGGCAAAACTGGAACTCAATGTCCAGCCATCTGCAGTAGATGTTCGAGTAGAGCTATGTAAGTAAAGGCTCATGCACACGACCGTAAGTATTTTGCAGGCCGCATAAAAATGATCCGCAATAAATATGGATGACGTCCGTGTGCATTCCGTATTTTGCGGAATGGAAGTTGGTGGCAGTGGGCAGTGCGCCCCCCTCCCTCCCCAGTATTAATCACTAGTGGCAAGGGGCCCCTTCCCCCCACATCATTGGTGGCAGCAGCAGTTCCGATCGGAGTCCCAGCAGTGTAAGCTGGGGCTCCGATCGGTTACCATGGCAGCCAGGACGCTACTGAAGTCCTGGCTGCCATGGTATGTAAGTGAGCAGCATTATACTCGTGCGCGGTGGACCGCCGAGCGCTCCTTCTGTCTGTGTGGCGCATTGCTAATGCTTATAGCATTAGCAATGCGCCGCACAGATCTATGAGAAGAAGGAGCGCCCAGCGGCACCGCGCACGCGAGTATAATGCTGCTCACTTACATACCATGGCAGCCAGGACTTCAGTAGCGTCCTGGCTGCCATGGTAACCGATCGGAGCCCCAGCTTACACTGCTGGGACTCCGATCGGAACTGCCGCTCAAGGTCATATCGCGGTCCGGCCATATAGGCGATATGCACAAAATCCATTTCGTGGCACGAATTTATATCACATATCGCCTATACCGTCCACCCCTAGATGCAAGCCACGGCCTGCAAGGGGAGCACATGGGACGGGCAGAAGAGAGACCGACATGGTGAGTGATGCGACGCCTGTGCCAGCAGTGGGCAGAGCTGCCGATGTAACAGCTAGGATGAAACCACCCTTCGGGGACTATGACTTATGTGGATGTTCAGAGATGCAGAATATGAAGCCACTATTGAATGAACAGGAAATACAAGGGTCAGTGCGGAGGTAGACCAGAGGCCGTGCATGCACCAAATCCCAGGTAAAGCCTATGTCCCTTCCACGACTTGCCTCGTTTTCTCATATTTTATTTTATCTACTAAACCTTTTATTAATTTAGACATTTGTTTTGTGCTTGTCTGAAGCAAACTCAAAAGACACCGGAAAAAAAAAAGGCTCTTTCTGAAATGTCTGCCTTCTTCCGATCTCTCGTTTGCAACATCGAAGCTAAACCTCTTTTGGGAAGAACGCAAAGAATGGTCCCTTCAGTAGCGACTACGAGATCAAAAGCCTGGTATTGTGCACCAAGCAGCTAGAAGCATGAATAATACCGCGGCTCTGCGACTGATTTATGGCCTCATTTTACCAGAGCAGTGAAACGCAACCAACCCACAAAACAAAGTTGTGGGGATTAAGCCCCCTATTGTCAGGTTCCCGTCTCACCGCCGAGATATTCAGTACGTCTTCCAATATTTCTAGTCTAGTGACCATGCATTTGGTCCTAATGCCAACATTCAAGAGCTGCTTAGATTACCGCATTGCATGGACGAGTGCCGCAGTCCTTCGTACAGATAATCGGCTGGGGTGCCGAAAGCTAGACCACCACCAATCAAATAACAAATCTGTCATCAATTTTACAAAACCCTTTAATAGCGGAGGTGACTAATTAAAGGGATATTCAGGTTTTAACAAGTTACCCCTGAGAGTAGGGGATAACTACAGTTGTATGCATGAGACCTTAAAGGGGTGTTACGAGATTTTATTACTGATGACCTATGCTCTGGATAGGTCATCAGTAATCTGATTGGTGGGGGTTCGACACCCGGGACCCCCAATGATCAGTTGTTTGAGAAGACACCAGTGCTTGCAGTAGTGCCGCAGCCTTCTCACAACTTCTCCTAGGCCAGTGACCACACGTTTATCGGCCAGGTGGCCTAGGCGCAGCTCAGCTCCATAGAAGTGAATGGGGCCGAGTGCGATACCAAGCACAACCACTATACAATGCACGGCTCTGTGCTTAGTAAGCAGAGAGAAGGCCACGGTGATCACAGGAGGGTCGGTGAGGGAGCGGACTCTCAGGTGTCGGACCCCCACCGATCAGATACTGATAACCTATCCAGAGGATAGGTCATCAGTATTAAAATCTCAGAAAACCCTTTTAAACTAAGAAGGCTTTGATCCAAGTTTTCCTACCTACTTTCTCATATATTGGCCAGGTTTACTTGTCTGGAGCCTCATCAATTTCACAAACTGATTGGGTCTCGAAGCCATGATGCCAGACTGATGGGATGACCCGGCGAGGTTTTAAATCAAGCACAGCTCAATCTGAATCTCCTCGAAGAGACCAGGCCTGAAAGGAGACTCACTGGAAGTACCCCGTGCTGTAGAGACTTACTGGCAATGCTCCATGGGAAACGACTATGCAAAGAGGCATCTCCCAAGAAAGAACCATCTCACTGGTGACCCCTATGGAAGTGGCATTCTGCCTAAGCCACTTCCAAGGCATTATACCCAGTCAGCCAGAGAACTACTCCATATGGACGAGGGATAAGCACCCCGAAATAGCTGTCTACGAGTGGATATCTGGCTTGGCTATTTTCCCTTGTGAAATACCAAGGCTTCTTGGAAAGTTGGTTCTTGACTCCTAGGGTGCCACTTCCAATAGGTGGCGCTGGCAAGATGGCTCTGTTTGCACATATTGGAAAAAGCCTGAATTTTAAGGCATGCTACTGATGTTCACCACACGTCACGGAGTCTAAACTTTGCCTAAAAAAAACAAACAAAAAAAAAAACAACCCACAGTACTTTGCTTGTCTCAGGTATTCAGACTTTCTGGCTCTTCTGCGTGGTAAAAAAAAAAAATCGTAGCCTATAATTATGCTGTCAGTTTAACACCGGATGGTAAGACATGCTCCTCTTCCCTATAACCGCTTTGCATTCTTGGATTCTATTAGAGACGATATTAAAGGGGTAATCCGAGACTGTAATACTGATGACCTACAACTGGGATATAATATCGGTGGGGTACGTCTCTGCTAATCAGCTCTTTGGAGAGGCGTCTGCGCCCCAGAACCGCACAGCTCTGCACACTTCATTGTGACTGTGAACAGTACTTCCATTTCCATGAACGGCAGCAGCGCTGCAGTACCATTTACGGCCGCCATCCAGGGTGCAGAGCTGCGCTGTTCCGGTGCCTATTCCTGAGTGCAGTAGCTGATCGGCGCGGGAAGCCGGTTCCATCCCATCCGATATTGATGACAGTACAGTCCTGAAAGACCCCTTTAAGAATAGTCATCCATGTGACCGCTATGAACATGAATACACGTTACCTACTTTCTCTGGATCCGCGCTCCTGTTCCCGTGTCTCAGTGCTGAAGGTTTTTTTTTTTTTTACTTGGGCTTAGGATCAGAAAAGCATTTTGCCAGCAAGATGACCTAACCCAACTACTGACTGTATGTCCTCCCGCCAAATGTAATGGTCTTAAAAAAAAAAACAATAAAAACTTTCTGCGCTTCATTTAGCCACAGGAAAACCTGAAAAGGTGCGGCAGGGTGGAGACCGTGCAAACACTATTCCCTCCAAATACACGTGACTTTAGTCCGGAGCTATTTGAGAATCTAAACAACTAGTCAATGGAGTCCAGAAGTGAAAAAATCCCTTTAAGACTTAAAAAAACGGAGTAAAATATCTGACGGCTCCTTTTAGGAATCGGGGTCAGCAGGGTTTTTGGGGTTTGTTCAGCAACAGTATGGTGTGACGTGTGGGTGTAAGTACCAGGGTAGCAATCACAGCACGCGCTATGGGGCGGCATCTCTACACAGAGGAAGGGTGCAGGATAGGTCATCAGTATCTGGCACCCGGGACCCCCACTGATCAGCTGTTTGAGAAGGAATGGCGCTCGCAGTAGCTCCGCAGCCTTCTCACAGATTTTCCTAGGCCAATGACGCTTCAGTCATGTGTCACGAGGCCTAAGCGCAGCTCAGCCCCATAGAAGTGAAAGGGGCTGACGCGATACCAAGCACAGCCGCTATACAATGTGCGTCGCTATGCTTGGTGAGCACGGTGAAGGCCACAGCACTACTGCGAGGTCCGATGCTTTCTCAAAGCTGATCTTCGGGGGTCCCGGGCCCTCACCGATCAGATACTGATGACCTAACCAGAGGAAAACTGCTGATATGTGAAAATCAAAAGGTACACGTGCTGTCTGGGCAAAATGCGCATAGCTCATGTCAGTGGAAAACAGAAATGTGAATGAGGCCTAAAAAGCTAATGGTTCTTCTGAAAACATCTTTAGAAACTTTTTGGCCTCTCCTGCAGTTCTAAACTTTCTACAAGGTTTTAGCGTTATGATGTATGTGACAAGTATGCAGAAATGTGCACATTCCTCCCCATACTCCATTACAATATGTCACTCCCTGAAGAGAGAGACAAAAGGAGGGACTAAAATGCGTGCAAAGAGCCCTTTGGAATATTAACTTTCTGCTGGGTCAACACAAACAGGGCCAGCCGTTTATCAGAACATAGCCGGCCTTCACATGCTTGGAGAGAGAAATGAAAAGAACTTCACACCTAACAAGCGTGCCAATACTATCGAGCCATGCCTCAAATTCCAGATTTTCATTTCCTTAAAGGGGTCTTACTTCAGCCAATGGCATTTATCATGTAGAGAAAGTTAATACAAGGCACTTACTAATGTATTGTGATTGTCCATATTGCCTCCTTTGCTGGCTGGATTCATTTTTCCATCACATTATACACGGCTCGTTACCATGGTTACGACCACCCTGCAATCCAGCATCAGTGGTCGTGCTTGCACACTATAGGAAAAAGGGGCAGGCTCTCTGGTGGCTGGGACCGCGGGGACTTTGATTCCCCCCCGCCATGTGCTGCCTGAGTATACGCATTATTTCTGAAATGAGCGCATGTACGGCAGTCCATGTGCCTGGAGTCAAAATCCACTTCATTCCATGAGTGGAGTAGAGATTTTCGGCATCCTTTACGCCTAAAACTGGTGTAAATGTAGGTGAATAATGCTGGAGCTGACAGCGTGGCCCACGCCATTTCAAAGAGTAGAGGACGGCGTAAAAACGCTGCATGCAACCAAATATTGTCACATGGGGCATTAGAAAGTTGCAAAGCAACTTTTTTTTTTACTGCAGCTTTGCGTCAGTTATTCGCAGACAGGTGGGTTAGCATAGTGAATCGGCTATGGCAGCAACTGGCATAAAAACACCTTATGGCGCATTTTTGCAGCATTTCAGAGCGACTGAAGAGGTGTATTCCACTCATGCGCTGATGTCTACAAGAGTTGACCTCTGCTGTCAGCGCTGTACACAGCCGACATGACCAACCTGCACTGACAGGCTAATCATTTCATTATCTGTTCTGCACAAGACTTTAGCACCAGTAAAGAAGGCGTCTGGTCACATTTCCGGGGCCCTTCTTTCCGTGCTCGCCCAGGTGAAGAAGAAGCGTGTATGTCATTAAAGGACATCTGTCGGCAGATTTGTACCAGTGCTGAGCCACGCCCCCTGCACTGATCACATGACGGTGACGTCACCCCAGGTCTTTCGGCTGTTCAACAGTTCGGGTTCGTGGAAGCCGCCCCTTATGGATTCCATATGCCGGGATAGTCCGCAGTAGTGGAATCCATAACGGGATGCGGCGATTACCACAACCCGAACGCCAAACTTTTTTTTAAAGTTCGCTCATCTCTACAGGTGACCATTGTCAGGTCACATGTCCATGACACCAACGTGCCCAACAAATACGCACACTTCGTACCCTAGTGCTTTATTTTTTAGGAGACTGGTAGTTTATCTGATGTATTATAGTCAATCAGCTTTGGAGAACCGGTCTACCCCCTGGTGCACCGGAACAGATGAGACCCATGCTGTGGCAAATGTTAGCTTGGTCTACCTGAATAATACGTATAAGTTACAGGACCTCCAACCCCTCCTTCCCTTTCCCCTTCAGGACGAAGCTGGGCAGTCGGAGCACAGACCAGGGAAGAGAGCGAGGGCGGAACAGGAGGCGTCAACCAATTGATAGGGGGAGCAGATAGGGACACGCAAAAGGGTCAGAGACCCAGCATTCCCTCCCTCTTACCTGGTCGATACCGGCCTAGTGACAATTATCATATGCTTCAGCTGGTGGTAGGGTCCTGAGCTAATGTCTCTACACCTCCTTTTTTATGATATACTGGGCGTTTTATATGCATCAATAAAAGTTATTTTTTAAGGTTACCTTATCTCTCTGAGAAATAGATTTTGTTTGACTTACGGGTATCCAAATAGAGACTTTATCAATCTGTGATCTAACGATCCTTGTTTTGTAGCAATTATAGAAATGCCTATTCCTGTCTGCAAAACGGACACGAATGGGACATGTTCCACGATATGCACAATGGCTGCGCGGATGCAGACGTCCACGTCTTTTTTGCGGCCCTATAGAAATTAACGCGTCCGCATCCGAACCACCAAGAAAAGGGGATCGGCCGCGGACCATAAATACGAGGTCTAATTCTGAGACCTTGTTCCTGGACCCAGGAGAGCGCTACATCCAGAGGAAACATGGACGATATTATTAAGCCGGTCACGTTAGCCGCGCATATATACCTAGGGGGAAGACGGAGACTCTGCCGCTGTCAATCTCCTTCAAGAAATCTTCCACGGCTCATCTGAGGACAGGAATGTCGCCAGCAGGGGGTGGGGGGAAATGATGAACTCAGACGACACCTTCTATCTAAACGTAAAGGCTGCAGACCGCAGATCTGAGAAGCAGATAGGAACACGCGTTTACACCTTACGAAATCAGACATTAAGATAATTGTCTGGACGTCTCGGGTCTGTGTGGCTGAAATGGGAAGGCATTCCCGCTGCAGGAAAAATTAACCCTCGGCATTCCTCATAGAAAGGAAAATGGTGGGTCAGATTAGAAGGGCTCATACACATGGCTCTAGGTGTTTCCCGGCTGAGCGCATGCCTCCGTTATTTTTTTTTTTAATTCTTTTATGCTGCAGAAATGACAAGAATAGGACATATTCTATTTTAGGGTGGGGCCGCGGAACAGACTTATGTATGCGGACAGTAAACAGCGTGCTGTCCGCATCCATTGAGATGAATGGGTTCCGCAAAAAATCCAGATCGGATGCCGACCAAAACCACGGCTGTGCGCATGAGGCCTAATGGAAATCGTACCAGCCTTAGGTCCGAGCCGCGAATCTACCCAGACCCGTCCTACACACAGAGCCGCTATTATAGGGATTTTATCCATTTAATACTGTGTGGAGCAATGACTCATTGCAAAAGTAACTGGTTTTTAATTATGGGTAATCCCATCACGCATTCCTACGCATCAGGCGTGAATTTGATTGAGCCATAAACATTGCATACAGTATCTTGTATCATTGATATTCTGCTCAAGAGTCGGGACAGCAATGGTTCACGTCTGTTCCAGATATTCTGAAAAAGCAAATGCTATGCCAAGTGACACACATCTATCTTTTTTATTATTCCCGTTTCCTCGGTGTGTCTCTAAAACATGCTGTGGAGGAATTTTTTAATAAAAAGGAGGGGGGAGCAGCACGCTCCAACTTACCTAGATTGTCAGAAAAAGCGCTTGTGCTCATGAATCCCACACTTCAATGTATTTAAACCAAAGTGGCACAAATAAATCCCCATAGCTATCTCCTGCTTCCCTACAGTACATGAAAAAACTGGCTACCTGTAGCCACCACTAGGGGGAGCTCAGTGCACAGGTAGTTATACAATTAACATTCAAGTCAATAGTCTCTGAAAAATCTCTTTGCAATTGAGCTCCACCTAGTGGAAGCTGCAGGAAATTATTGTGGATTATTGCAGAAGAAGGATTTCCGCACCGGGGCCCCTCACTCTGGACAGTTGCTTGGTCTACCCCTTATGTTGACTACACCTCTGCTGTGAAATCAACCTCCATAAATGATACACAGGTACAGATGTAACAATCGCCATCTTGATCATTGATGCGCTAGCATTAAGTCGTGGGGCTTCCGCCATTGTGATTCTCCTCCTTTAGCTTATCACTATTTGCAAGTGGTTGTCCAAGATTTCCATATTGATGACCTAGCCCCAGGAGGAGCCATCGATGTGTCATCAGTGGGGGTCCGACGCCTGGCTCCCCCGCCGATCAGCTGTTTGAGAAGGTCACGGCACCCCATGAGCGCAGCGGCCTCCTCACAGCTTACCAAGAAGAGCGCCATCCACTGGATAGTGGCTGTGCTTGGCATTGCAGATTGTCACTGATCGGCAGAAGTGCTGGGAGTCGAACCATCGCCGATCTCATACTAATGACCTGAAGAAAGGCCATCATCAAAATCCGTAAAAACATCGATGACCCATTTTCAGGGTAGGCTATCAATATCAGATTAGTGGGGGAGGGGGAGACCCCGGCCAACAAGCTGTTTAAAGGGGTCACAACGTTTGGATGATCACAGCAACTTCGCCATCTTACACCAAGCACAGCGCCATCCATTTTATAGTGGTTGTGCTCGGTATTGCAGCTCAGCCCCATTCACTTAAATCAGATATTGATGACCTAACCTGAGGATGCCCTTTAATATTTAACTGGACAACCCCTTTAGGGTACGTTCAGACGACGACATTTGTCGCGCGACAATAAGTTGTGCGACAATTTTTATAATGGGAGTCTATGGTGTCGCAACGTGACACCATAGACTCCCATTATAAAAATTGTCGCGCGACATTGGTGCGATGTTGCAGTGAAGTTGTGCCCTATTTGTCGCGCGACAAATGTCATCGTGTGAACGTACCCTTAAGGCCCCATGCACTGAATAGAGGTGCATGGGTCCTTAGTGCACCTCTGTAGGGCTCCAATTTGGCAATGATTTTCTGTATGAACATTAAAAAAATTAAATACTGAGCACATGCCATATTACAGAGGTATTCTCCCCTCGTAGCATCACCATACGGCACACCACATGGTGGATGGGGACACCCTGTGCCGCCATGCAGCCGCCTACACCCAGCGCCGACGTGTCCAAGAGGAAATACAAATGGACTGAACCACTTATGTAAGACAGCAGATTGGCATCACGAGGAGCCGTGCCAAGGAACAAGCACAGCTCTGCCCCACAGGACGCATTCCTCCTCTTCCATATAAAACAGACATGTACATGTGTAACACAGCACTGGGGGCTGCGTACAGGAAGATGCGGAGAACGCGTACGGATGGCGTGGCTTGCTGGGTAAAGTTGGCGCAGACTCAGCACCGAATCGGCACTGAAGCGCATGCAAACTCTGTATCCCCAGTAACATTTCTTTATTCTAGGACTGACGGTGGCGTTGGCGCAGATTTTCCGGGGTGCAACGTGGGATTGTGCGGCAGAACCGGCAATGAAGGCTCTCCCTTCCTCGTGTGACTGCCAGCTTCTCTCCGCTCCAATGCAACCCCCCCATAACTGCCTCTAGGACCACCTGACCTCTACGGAAGCATGTTAACAGATAGCAACGCTCCAGTGGCGAGGAATCGCCATGGCAACAGTAGACCCCCCCCCTCTTTTCCTTCAACCTCTGCTAGACTGCCAGCCAGATCGCTTCCCCTCCACAATCCCACCGCCGTGTCAGAATGCAAACAACCTCTGTCAGCCATGACAACCAGGGCACGGCTCGATTGCTCCTTGTCTTTTGCTATTGCACTTTAGCGGTCTGCAAGTTGCAGATCCACAAAATACGGATGCGCATTTTACTTGCAGACCCACTAACTTGGCAATAAGTCAATTGTCTGCATTTTGCAGAACGGACATACAGATGCAGAAAGCACAGAGTGCGATAAAATGCATCCCGAGCAGAGCAGCCACTAAAAGTGGTCGTGACAACCGGGGAAAGTGGAGGACGTGGGTACAAGTTTTACTACTAGAGACGTGTGACTACTCTGACTACTAAAGAGGAACTCTAATCTGACAACTGGAGGCGCAAACCATGGCAACTTAACTTGCAGCTTGGGACGGTCCTAATCCATGTGGTTGCCGTCGCCCATCTTTTGGAGCGCCTTTTTAAGATTTGCCCAGGCCTGCTTAAGGGCTCGTGCGCACGACCGTTTGTATAGTCCGCAGCCGATTCACGTGGTTTGCAGATCGGATGCGGACCCGTTCATTTCAATTGGCTTGCAAAAGATGTGGACAGCACACAGTGTGCTGTCCACGCGCGCACGTCTGTCCCACGGCCGCGGAAACGAGACAGAACAGGTCTTATACTTTTCCGTTTTGTGGACAAGGATAGGACATTTATATTGAAGTGAAAAAGAAAATGGCGGCATGCACACGGCCGGGTTTTTTTTTTTGCAGATCTGTGGATTAGCAAACAGCAAAATGGATACGGTCATGTGCATGAGGCCTAAAGGAGAATTCCGTTTACTTTCTAAAAACTGCCTAAATTGTGGGCACGTCTCCTGGCATCTTCCCCACTGGCATATTTGATGGTTTTACGCTCCTGGCCAGACTCAAATCCAAGTGTTGGAGAAGGCATCAGGCAGATTTTCTCCACCCCAGAAATTAGAGCCGAACTCATCTTAGAAGCAAATATTAACATCTGTAAAATCAGGAAAAAAACCTCTAAGAGCTCATGCACACGACCGTAGTTTAGATCCTTACTTTTTTCCGGATTGGATGCGGACCCATTCATTTCACTGGGGTCGCAAATGATGTGGACAGCAAACCTAGTGCTGTCCACATCTGCACGCCCGTTCCGCAGCCCTGCAAAAAAAATAATAAAAATTTAATACTCCCGTTTTGCAACCAAAAATAGGCAGTTCTAACAGACTGCAGGAGGTATCGATCAGCAAAATGCAGAACGCACAAGGCTGCTATCTGCAGAATGCAAAAACGGCTACGACCATGTGCATGAGTGAGAAGGGTATTGTCTTTTGGCACGGGTTTCAGCGTGGAAAACTGCACCGAACCAACGCTGAAACTGCCTCCCATTGTTCTTAATGTGATTAATGTGATGTCATTGTGATTTTTCCAGTGCGGTTTTCCATGTACTTGTCCACTCTTGCCGTGGAAGCACAGTGGAAAGTTCGTGAAAGCAGGCTTCCGCTGCTGCTTTCACGGTTTAGCTCCAGAGCAATGGGGCTGAACCGCGAGCAGGACCGCATCATTCAAAATGAAAACCTGCAGCAGAAACCGCATTGGCTACATGGCGAATTTTTACGTGGTCTAAATCCACCCTATGAACCTAACCTACAGAAGGCTGGCATTTCACGCATAAGGCTGGCTTCACACGTCCGTGGTAATGCGGGCTGGATTTGTTCTTTACAGCCGGAGCGCACGGAGTCATTGGGTGCATGATGCTGTGCGCTCCCTGCCGCCGCTGCAGGACAGTAATACGCTGGTATGATCTATACCAGTGTATTACTATCCTAAGTCTTAAGCCTCATGCACACGACGATATGTATTTTGCAATCCGCGAAACATGGTTTGCGGCCCTACTGCAGTCGCATTTTTTGAAGACCCATTAACTTCAAGTGTCTGTGGTCCGGACTTTGCGGGAAGTAAAGGACATGTTCTACCCGCATCTGGATGCGGAAAGCACACGGATCATCCCTGTGTTTTCTGCATCAACAAAAAGGTAGAATATGTCTGCAAACGGCAGACCAGGGACCCATTAAAGTCAATAAGTCTGCAACAAAATGCACACGGCAAACAGACCGCATCCGTATTTTGCCGGACTGAAAAAGGGATATGGTCGCGTGCATGAGGTCTTAGGCCAGGATTACAGGCATAATGCTGGCACCGAAAATTGCCCATGGTCCTCTTGAGAAACTGGCGATAGAAAAATGACTGACGAGATGAGATAGGATGGCTACAGTCTGAAGAAACGCTCAGAATGCAAGAACCTAAAGAAATCAGACAAGAAAACAAAGAAAAAAAAAAAAACTTCAGACCTGATGGGTCTTTAGGCAGAGGGTTAAAATTTGTCAAAAAAAAAAATTCCGAGACTGTCTGTATAAGGTCGTGTTGTTTGCGAGGAGATACTGATCATAGCTCGGGGCTAGGGAAGGGTTTAAACAAGAGAAGTTTATCACTTCTCTGAAAACCTGATTATCCTGTCTGTACCGTGAAAAGCATGCACAAGGCAAGATACCAAGAGGGAGAATATCCTCAATCCTACTGCTGAGATTAGACAACAAATGGCGGTATGCGTCCGTCTACTGACAGTACATCCAAGCCTTCTGTACTGAGGGCATCTCCAGACGTGACGATAAGGCTAGGTTCACATTGGCATTTAAATTCTGCCATTCTGTTCCGGCATAGAATTACTGGAATTGCCTATACTGAACACCGCCAGCACCCGACAAATACCATTCACAATAAAGGGGGTCTGCAGGGTTTCCAGCACGTACAGTATAGTGGCGCTAGCTCTTCCAGGCTGGCAAAACCCCCGGCGGGCCTTCCAGGCTGGCAAAACCCCCGGCGGGCCTTCCAGGCTGGCAAAACCCCCGGCGGGCCTTCCAGGCTGGCAAAACCCCCGGCGGGCCTTCCAGGCTGGCAAAACCCCCGGCGGGCCTTCCAGGCTGGCAAAACCCCCGGCGGGCCTTCCAGGCTGGCAAAACCCCCGGCGGGCCTTCCAGGCTGGCAAAACCCCCGGCGGGCCTTCCAGGCTGGCAAAACCCCCGGCGGGCCTTCCAGGCTGGCAAAACCAGGTGCGGATCAAAAACTCAGAACATTGGCAGATCCTTCCATTATACCTTACCTCTATGTAGGCTTTATAATGAGCTAGGCCTCAGGACTGGGTCAGTGTTCTGCATTTGTACCTGTACACCAAAACCAGGATTGGACCCTACAGAGAAAAGTTTAATAAAAATACTTGTAGCGCTGCCACGTTTTGGACCTGCTCCTCGTTTTGGCTTAAAAATACAGATGTCAAATACGGACCATGAGAAATTGGCCGCAGGGCGAGTTCATGCCATCCAATAAAGTGGTTTTCTGGGCTCTTAGGCCCCTTTCACACGGGTAAGTTTTCCGCACGGGTGCAATGCGTGACATGAACGTATTGCACCCGCACTGAATCCGGACCCCTCCCATTTCTATGGGGCTGCGCACATGAGCGGTAATTTTCCCACATCACTTCTGCGTTGCGTAAAAATCGCAGCATGCTCTATATTGTGTCTTTTTCACGCAACGCAGGCCCCATAGAAGTGGATGGGGCTGGGTGAAAATCGCCAGCATCCGCAATCAAGTGCGGATGCAGTGCGATTTTCCCGCAAGGTTGCTAAGAGTCGATCGGGATGGGGACCTGATCTTTATTATTTTCCCTCATAACATGGTTATAGAGAAAAAAATAGCATTCTCACTACAGAATGCTTAATAACATGTGAATTTAGGGGTTAAAAAAAAAAAAACTCACCTTATCCACTTGATCGCGTAGTTGCGATCTCTTCTATCTTCTTCAATCATGAGCTGCTGGCTAAAGGACCCGTAGTGATGTCACGTCACATGGTCCATCACCATGGTGATGGACCATGTGATGGGCGCAGTGACGTCATCACAGGTCCTTTAACCGGCAGCTAATGATTGAAGAAGATAGAAGAGATCGCAACTACGCGATCAAGTGGATAAGGCGAGTTATTTATTTTATTTTTTTAACCCCTCTATCCACATTTTACTAAGCATTCTGTATTGAGAACGCTATTATTTTCCCTTATTTATAACCATGTTATAAGGGAAAACAATAAAATCTACAGAATACTCAATCCAAACGCGAACTTCACTGAAGAAGTCCGGGTTCGGGTCTGGGTACCAAACATGCCGATTTTTCCCACACACGTACAAAACACATTAAAATGCTTTGCACTCACGCTGAAAAAACGCAAAGCCTGAACACAATCGCAATGAAAACGGACTTGTTGTAGTGCACAAATCGCACCATTTTCCCTGAACGCATCCAGCTCAAATCCGCAACGCCCGTGTGAAAGGGGCCTTACTATTCGTGACCCATCCTTCCAGTAGGTCATTAATATCTGATCCGTGAGGGTCCGACACCCTGCTCCACCCACCGATCAGCTATTCACTGTAGCCTCCAGCGCTGGAACTAGAACTCTGAATGGAGCAGGAAGTACAGCGCCGTTCACAGTGTAGTGGTCGTGCTAGGGTACTGCAGCTCAGCTTCCATTGACGTGAATGGGACCCGAGCTGTAGTAACTCATCATGGCCACTACACTTTGAACGGCGCTGTGCTTCCTGCTCTATTCACAGCGCTAGGTCCAGCACTGACGGCTGCAGGGAACAGTAGATCCCTGGGGGTGTGGGAGTTTGCACAGGACGGCAATTTTTCCTATAGTGTACAAGCACGACCACCACTGGTGGATTGCAGGGTGGTCGTAACCATGGATACGAGCAGTGTATAATGTGATGGAAAAATGAATCCAGCCAGCAAAGGAGGCAATATGGACAATTGCAATACATTAGCAAGTGCCTTCTCTACATAATAAATGCTATTTCCTGAAGTGAGGCAGCCCCTTTAAGTTGGCCATACACATGACATAACAGACATCTGTCACTCCCAAAACTTCCCCATACACATGCATGCTCGGCTGCATGTATTATAAATGGGAGAGGGACATAGCCGCTGCCTGATGCTTCCGGTGGGCGGCTTATCTCCCCGAGAACAAAAGGATGGGGCATGTCAATATCTAACTCCCAACCCTCATCTCCCCAGTTATCAGGAGCCCCCCGACCCCCCCACACACACGTCTAATGCGCACTGCCGGCTCCACAGGCGGGTTTCCTTGCAGATTTTTGAGTAGATTTGTAGCTTATCACTAACTTATCCAATCAGCTGAAACAAAAGTCGCATTGTGCCCGCCAAATACAGACACTAATCATAAAAAAACACCATGTTACGGTACGTTTAAATATGCGCTACCTGATTCGGTATTCTGATCCAGCAGAGGAACAGACTTCCGGATTTCACCAGTATAGCGGGATACTGCTATTCTCCACGGGACCCCATTCACTATAAGGGGATCCAGCCGGTTTCCTGCACTCATGCCGGGTTTCGGCTGGACAGAATGCTGCATGCACCGGTTTTTGTCCAGCCAAAACCCGCCAGTCATGCAGGAAACCAACCAGATACTCGCCAGATGCCACTTGTCCAGGGGTGAATGTCAGTATCCGGCTAAGAGAACCCGAAATCTAGCCGTCCGCACTAGAGTAGCCATATGGTGGTACACACAACTGCAAGGACTATAATACCGCCCCATAGACCCACCGATGTACTCAGGTAAAAACGTGCAGTTAGATCAATGTCCATCTGGCAGTGCAGTCCATGAACTACTCCCTAATCATCCAGCAGACTTCACCACCTGAACTGTGAACATCATCTACTCCAGGGCTCTCCAACTACTACAACTCCCAGCATGCTTCTCCATTCCGTAATATGGGCGTTCCGAGATCAGCTGAGCAAATGTGCACGCTGGGAGTTGTAGTTTCTCAACAGCTGGACATCCGGAGGTAGCCGACGCCTGATCTACTCTGTCACTGGCTTCCAGGCTGCAGCCTGCCTATGGGTGGGGGATTCTGAGAGGACAAATAACGGTGTAAGAAAATGGTGCAAAAATCAGAGGAGGCTGGCGGGCAGCAAAAGTAACCCAATGTATAAACGGGCCCTATATAAGGGGGGGGGGGTTAGAAGTTACACAAATGATAGGGGTTGTATAGGAGAATAACTGCTTCAACAGGGAGCTGCTGAGCGGGAAGTAAACGGTGCACTATATGTCGGCACTATAGACGTGATGGGTTAGAAACTTTACAAATGATATCGCTTTATATAAGTACACTGTGCACAATATGTCGGCACTATATAAATGGAAGGTTAGAAACTATACAAATGATATAGCTTGTATATAAGTACCCCGTGCACTATATGTCGGCACTATATAAGTGGTGGGTTAGAAGTTACACAGACGATACAGTTTGTATATAAGTACTCAGTGCACTATATAAGTACCCTGTGCACAATATGTCGGCACTATATGAGTGGAAGGTTAGAAACTATACAAATGATACAGCTTGTATAGAAGTACCCAGTGCACTATATGTCAGCACTATATAAGCTGTGGGTTAGAAGTTACACTGATGATATATAGCTTGTATATAAGTACCCCGTGCACTATATGTCGGCACTATATAAGTTGTGGGTTAGAAGTTACACAGACGATACAGCTTGTATATAAGTACCCCGTGCACTATATGTCAGCACTATATAAGTGGTGGGTTAGAAGTTACACTGATGACATAGCCTGTATATAAGCACCCCGTGCACTATATTTCGTCACTATGTAAGTGATGGGTTAGAAGTTACACAGACGATACAGCTTGTATATAAGTACCCCGTGCACTATATGTCAGCACTATATGTGGTGGGTTAGAAGTTACACAGATGATACAGCTTGTATATAAGTACCCCGTGCACTATATGTCAGCACTATATAAGCGGTGGGTTAGAAGTTACACTGATGATACAATTTGTATGTAAGTACCCCGTGCACTATATGTTGGCACTATATAAGCGGTGGGTTAGAAGTTACACAGATGACATAGTTTGTATATAAGTACCCCGTGCACTATATGTCGGCACTATATAAGCGGTGGGTTAGAAGTTACACAGATGACATAGTTTGTATATAAGTACCCCGTGCACTATATGTCGGCACTATATAAACGGTGGGTTAGAAGTTACACTGATGATATTATAGCTTGTATATATGGCTGCCTTCCACACCAGTGGGGACCACCCCGGAGGTCACTGCTGCTTTGTACCACGCCACAGACCACACCGGCGCCATATGAACACTACAACGACAGACGATTCCCAATTCCCCCAAAAAATCCTCTCACCTTCTGCAAAAGCACTGCCTCCAGAACAATACACCATGCCCTGGAAGAATGGCAGCACACAGCCCATTGTGCTTACAAGGAACATGATCCGCCCCCCTCCAAAACCAGGACCACCGACACCCTCCGGTGCATGCCCAGCTGCGCCCCCCAAATCTGAGCATGCCTGTACCACACATGAAAGAGATCCCGGCAGCAAGCAGCGCTGTCACACCCATGACCTGAGCCGCCCGGGACCAGCGCCGTCCACTGCACGGGGAGGGGGGAGCGCTCCAGTCCTTACCTGGCATACTCCATGCTGCCTACAGCACCGGGCACCGGGCTCTATATAAACTCCTCGCCCCCCGGCCGCCGGCTCTCGCGGACTGCAGGTGACATCATCCCTCTCCGCTGCGATAGAGGATACAATGCGCAGGGGCAGCTGATAACGCGCGCGGGATTCTGGGAGCTGTAGTCCCGCTCGGCCGCTGCCTGCTTGCACACCAAACCTTTTCGAACTACAACCCCCACAATATAAGCGCAGCGGCTCCGTGTGCGGCTCTTATCTGCGGGAGAAGAATGGGACAGTCGGCTGACAATAGGAGGAGTGAGGCTCTGCGGGCACCAGGCTCGCCGGGCGACACTGACACCTAGCGGCGACTTCTGGATATGCACCCTCTGCATCAAATGGGGGGGTCACTATATACTGTGGGCACTTGTGTTCTCTGTGGGCACTGCTTGAAGCTGGTTGACATTTTTATTTTATTTTTTATTTTATTTATTTATAATGTTTTGTAACGTGTCTCCTGGGCCTTTATTTTTTTTTATTTTTTTGTAACGTCTCTCCTGGGCCTGGTGCACACATTGAGCGTTTTCCACTTCTTAGCCTGGAATTTTTACAATATGGACATGTAATTTTTTTTTAAACAAAAATTTGATTTGAGTAGGTCATGGCTTGCAAAAGTTTGTTTTTAGGCCTTATGCAAACACAGAGGTGCCATTCCGCACCCACAGAGTGCATAGAGGGGCGAATACAAATAAAAGCGGGCCCCTATGCAAGGACAGCGAATGCTCCCCTAAATCACCAATAACGTAGATTAGAGCACCCCCCAGCCATGGAATTCACTGAGGGAGATTCATCAAAACTGGTGTAAAGAACTGGCTTAGTTGCCCATAGCAACCAATCAGATTCCACCTTTCATTTTCCAAAGGAGCTCTCAAAAATAAAAGGACAAATCTGATTGGTTGCTAAGGGCAACAAAGCCATTTTCTTTTTGCATCAGTCTCCTCCATTTTCTTTACAGTCTGTCACAGAGCTGGTTTTAAGGTGACAGTGGGCCGGCCTTGACCACTGCACAGGTAGCACATATGGGTCTAAACTGGACCTCCGTGTGCCCCTGCTTTCAGTAAAAGGGCGATTTAAAATGGCCACCAGCAACCTGTCCTAGAATGTGGTCAGGACTTGTTGCCACCACTTGCATTAAGCGGGGAATATAGTGCCACACAAGGGCGCCATATTGTGACACGCCTACAGGCCCATGAGGCCTGAGGGAGCATGGATGGTACACTATATGGAGAAAAGCATCGGGACGCACACACCTCTTTATTCATTGAGTTCAGACGAGTCATTCGGTCAGGGACGGACTGGCCATGGATCCAATAGGGAGATTTCCCGGAGGGCCGATGCTCAGGGGTGCATTTCCCACTGCCACTGGGTGGGTATGTAACAATCGGAGCATCTAGGTTTAACGGGGGCGTTGCCTCTACAGCTAGAGGCTCTGCTCTCTCTGCAACTGCCACCATCTTCTGCACTTTGACAGGGCCAGGCAGTGTAAATGTCATTACACCTGGTCCTGTCAATCAAATTGCAGAGGGCGCGGCAGTAGCAGAGAGAGCAGAGCCTCTAGGTGTAATGGTAACGCCCCCATTGCTCCTAGAAGCTCATTTGCATATAATAAAACATCATATTTCTCAGTAATGTGGGCACATATGAACATGGGACCAACACAGATGCCTTCAGCTGCCAAGCGCACATGTAACAGGTCAGCCAGTGTCATAGGGACAAGTCTGCTGACAGATATGTCAGAAAATGACCTTAGAGAGAATATGACTGATGGGACCACCATAAATGCTCTGAGGACCCCCTCAGCAGCCAGACCAGTCGTAGCTTTCAGTGGAGTAAAATCCACCTGGCTGTCTATGTTTGGGTCTCCAGTCCTACTAGAACAGGGATCAGCAACCTTCAGCACTTCAGCTGCTGTGAAACTACAACTCCTATCGTGCACACTTACTCCACTGTTCTTGCAATTTCCATATAAGGAGAGAATTCAAAAGAAAAAAAGGATTCTGGGAGTCGTAGTTTCAGAATAGCTGGCGGGGCATTAACAATAACTTAGGAATTGGCCGCTTCTGAGTTTACGTTCTTGTACCTTTGACAGAAGCCCCTGATATTTTATGACATTTTCAGTGGGCATTGACACAAAGAAGACAGGATAAATGGTGGGGGGCATGTATAAGCCACACAGGCCAATCAAGTCGCTGTAAGTGTAATTCATGGGGCGTAAGAAGACAAACACTGCGCACAGGAGGACTGGAAAAACACTGTCTGCTCGCAGCTCCTGCTGTTTTCACGCTGCTGGAAAGCTCCTGGTCCATGCTGTTGGTCAGCAGTGCACGCTGGTGGAGGGGATGCCGCGGTGTGCGGTGTGTTTTCATGACATATTCCGGGTCACTTGATACTAACAGAGGACGGCTTGTATATGACAGGATGTTTAAACATTGCTGCGCACCATTTACATGTCTTCATGTAGGGGGGGTGCATCTAAATGGAAGAGAGTTCTTCATGCCTCCAGGCCGCCGGACACCTGGACTGGTTCTAGGGACACGACAGAAAAGTTTAGACTGCAGAGAGATAGAGATCAGCAAATCTCAACCAAATTATACGTCCCGGATTTAGGCCTCATTCAGACGTCCGTGTCCATGATGACATCCGTGACGGGATGGTCAGTGGTTCATCCGTAAAGGATCTGTGTCCGATCCGCTAGGCTGAAAATTAAGGTTGAGGTCCTCCACCAGTGATGGCATATCCTTGGCAGTCTGCGCTTAGCCTTCTATGGATTCAGCATTTATTCACAGCTTTCTGTTGTGGGTCCAGTAAAGGATCTGAAAGGTGTAGTCCAGCAGGATTTTCGGAGGGGTTGACTGTAATGAGCTCCGGCAGTGATCTGTCCACTTTCCGGCATAAATGCCAGGTTTCAGCCGGACAAAAACCATTTGGTTCTGGTCTGGCTGACAGCCGGTGTTTGTGCTGGATCAGTTTGCCGCAGATGAGAACGCGGTCTTATTAAAAAAAAAAAAAAAATGTATTCACAACTCAGGGGGCAGAACTGCAGTACTATAAAGGAGCACTAAAAGGGGGCATTCTGCTGTGTGGGGGCGCTAAAAGGGGGCATTCTGCTGTGTGGGGGCGCTAAAAGGGGGCATTCTGCTGTGTGGGGGCACTAAAATGGGACATTCTGCAGTGTGGGGGCTCTAAAATGGGACATTCTGCTGTGTGGGGGCGCTAAAGGGGGCATTCTGCTGTGTGGGGGCTCTAAAAGGGGGCATTCTGCTGTGTGGGGGTGCTAAAAGGGGGCATTCTGCAGTGTGGGGGTGCTAAAAGGGGGCATTCTGCTGTGTGGGGGTGCTAAAAGGGGGCATTCTGCAGTGTCGGGGTGCTAAAAAGGGGCATTCTGCTGTGTGGGGGTGCTAAAAGGGGGCATTCTGCTGTGTGGGGGCGCTAAAAGGCGGCATTCTACTGTGTGGGGGCACTAAAAGGGGACTGATAATGTTCCTCCCTGGGCTTTTTAGAAGTTGGGAGGTATGTTAGTTACCCCCCCCCCCCCAATTCCCCGCCACTGCCGTTCCAATGCTTACCAGTAGTGATGAGCGAAGTTATGAAAAATTCGATTTGGCTGCTACGATGAAATTCACAAAGAAATTAAATTCGTGATGAATTACTTCGTCACAAAGTACATTACTTTATATGTAGCGGGCGCAATGACGGGGAACTGTGGGTCCTGCCACAATGGAGTGTTTGCAGAAAAGGTCCCCAGGGGCAGTGGCCTAACTAGAACTGACTGGGCCCCACAGCAAATTTTTGAACGCCTCAAGCAACCCTCTCCTCCCGTGCAACCCCCACTCCCGAGAATAGTCCATATACAGTATGTTATACATGTTATGTCACTGTATATACTATCACTGTATCCTACTGTTGAGGGAGCCCTACCAATAAAATCTTTTAGTACTCCTCCTGGATGGGCCCCTTCTAAGTTTGGGCCCCGTGGCAGCCACTCCCCCTGCTTCCACTATAGCTATTAGCTACGCTCCTGCCTAGGGGTAAACAACCCGTTTAAGATATAGATAGAGCCTTAGGCTATTTTCACAATAGCGTTTTAACTGGATCCGGCAGGGTTCAGCAAAAACACTTCCATTACTGATAATACAACCGTCTGCATCCGTTATGAACTCCATTTTCTATTGTGTCAGAGAAAACGGATCCGTCCCCATTGACTTGCATTGTGGGTCATGACGGATCCGTCTTGCTCCACATCTCAGGACGGAAAGCAAATGGCAGCATGCTGCGGTTTGCTCTCCGGTGTGAGAACGGAGCAGAATGTATTTTGAAAATAAATGGAGTCAAAACGGAAGCGTTTTTTTCCGGTATTGAGACCCTATGACGGATCTCAATACTGGAAAAGATTAACGCTAGTGTGAAAGTAGCCTTAGCCATCTCTGGGCAAGCTATTTAGATCAATGCCAGTCGCTCTGTCTTCAGAGTCACTCAAACAACTTCTCCCCAGTGGCATCCCTTCAACAGAGGCAGACCACGCAACTGCCACGGTGCCCGAGGAGAGGGACTCCTTTTCCTGACAAGAAGACACAGCATTGTTATGCAGCTGCCACTTGAGGTTACTCAGTGCAAAAAGATCTCTTTCAGTCCAGGTAACTGTATATTATATTCCTTAAAAAAAAAAACACTCAATGCAACAGCACTCTGCAAACACAAATAAAGTACAATAGTGGCATAATTATAGAAAACATTCTGGTGCTAATGCTACGCTTATTTTGCAAATTTGAGATTCTTGGCAAATGCATTTTGTACAAAATGATTTGGGCCCGTCTGCCAAACGTCAAGGCGATCTCTATAGGACGGGAACCTAACACTAAATACTACCTGTTATGTGCCAAAATGGCCACCATAAAATTCAGGGAGTGCAGGTTCCTATGCATATTCCTATGCACTGAGCTCCCCCTAGTGGTGGCTGACAGCTTTGTAATAGAAGGGAAGCAGATTTAATCGATTCCCCATTTTTCCCAGTTGCCAGGTGTAAATGTGTTGAGAAATATGACGATCAGAATGAGCGCCATATTTATGAAGCACCTATTTCACTTTTTCTATTTAGGAAACCGAATAAAGTGGGTGAGAGCGACTTTTTTATTATTATTTTTTTTATTTAAATTTCTTTCCTTAAAAAAAATAAAAATAAATGTAAATTCATCAAAAATCTGGGGCGTTGTGCTGTGCGTGGTTGTCACATGTGTGCTGAAACTGAGTAGGGTGGGGGGTCTTGCTATACTAAGTTTTGCTGAGACCCTACGACAGGCGCGCTCAACCTGCGGCCCTCCAGCTGTTGCAAAACTACAACTCCCATCATGCCTTGCTGTAGGCTGATAGCTGTAGGCTGTCCTGGCATGCTGGGAGTTGTAGTTTTGCAACAGCTGGAGGGCCACAGGTTGGGCATCCCTGCCCTACGACATCTGTGAACCCCCCCTGCTTCTCCCTCCTCTTTTGTGATATCCGAGAGTCATTCTCTGTGACGTGATTCGGACCTAGTATCCTAGTGAAATACCAACCCAAAGTCTGTAGTATGTTGTACCACACAGAAAAACTACTCCCATCATCTTATGCTCTTCCTGCCCTATAATGTAATTTATTTCTGAATTTCCCTCTAAATGTCTATGGTATGTCGGTCATACAAATTACATGTGAAAACAAGTGTATCGTCCCATATATCATCGCCACGGGGAATTCTCGTCTTACTGTGTAAGAAATAGCGTACAGCTGTACTGTGAGCTCATCTTAGTCTCGGGTCAACCAACAATCAATTACTTTTTTTTTAACATAACCTGGTTTGAACTTATTCAGAATATTCAGGGCAGTTTGATAATGAATAGGACAATACGGGTGAGGTGCGTATTTTAGGTCCAAGGGCATCAGCAGCTTTGTACCTATGAAACTGGAAGACATCTGTGCTGGTCCCATGTTCATATGTACCCGCATTGCTGAGAAAAATTATGCATTAATATATGCAAATGAGTCTCAAGGAGCAACGGGGGCATTGCCGTTACACCTAGAGTTATGAGGTTTATACTGCCTGGTCCCGTCTGCGGACCTATCCACTTGAACGGAGTCCGCGATCCGCATGCAACGGTCCGCACCGCAATAAAGTAGTGGCTTGGCCCTCTTTCACGCAGTGAATTCCACGCATGGGATCAGCTTGTGTGAAAGAGCCCTTAAATGGGTGCAGTACCACTCACGGCCACAACACAGTGTATGGAGCTGTACTGCCACGGCGGATGTTCGACAGAGCACCAGCCTGTTCAAGCAGAAGATTGTGGGGGTGCTGAGGGTCAGATCGCCACCAATCTAGGGATAGGTCATTACTATTACAATCCCGGACACCCATACAACTGTTTAGAGAGTTAGGCCTCATGCACACGAACGTTTTTTTTGTGGGTGTACGGGCCGTTTTTCTGAGTTCCGTATACGGTCCGTATACGGAACCATTTATTTCAATGGGTCCGCCAAAAAAACTGAAGTGTTTCCGTGTGCATTCCGTTTCAGTATTTCCGTTTTTCCGTTCCGTGCTAAGATAGAACATGTCCTATTATTGCCCGCAAATCACGGTCCGTGGCTCCATTCAAGTCAATGTGTCCTCAAGAAAAAAACGAACGCATACGGAAATGCATCCGTATGTCTTCCGTATCCGTTCCGTTTTGCGGAACCATCTATTGAAAATTTTAAGCCCAGCTCAATTTTTTCTATGTAATTACTGTATACTGTATATGCCATACGGAAAAACGGAAACACAACGGATCACAAAAACGGAACAACGGATCCGTAAAAAACAGACCGCAAAACCATACGGTCATGTGCAATAAGCCTTATCATGCACCTGCAGCCCGGGTCTCAACCCCCTCCATTGTATATCTAGCAGAAGATGAAGTCTCGGCTTCATAAATAATCCACCGCATATGTCTCCTAGTAAAGAAACCATTATGGTCCTCCTGCACCTGAACCTTGTTATGGAAGGTCCTGACCTACAGAAGTTGCTTCCTGCCTCCATCCATTTATCAGAGGATGGTTATCTGTTCTTTGCCCTGGACGCCATGCCTTTGCCTTCTGGTTATTCTCCTGTTCTGGTTTCATAACAATCTTGCATTGACTTCTGATCCCGGACCTGTTCCCCGGATCTTTGTTTTTTTTCTTGCCTCGGTTTCTTCCTGACCCTGATTGTGCTCTTTTCTGATTATTTGTACTGACCCCTGGTGTTCTCCACTTCACTGTGCGCACCTTGTACTGACCCTGGCATGTTTATTGGTTTTGATCCTGCTCTGCCCGATTCGGCCCTGTGTTTCCATGTGGAATTCCACAGCTGGCTTTCTGCTGCAGTTACAGTCCTGACCCTACCCCAATATTTCATATGTCAACTACCAACTTTACAAAGGCTTTATGCAACCATCTTGGTAAAAAAAAATAATCATATTTTGCACAACAATTTTGTAACTTTGTATGTTTTACACCACTCTTTCCACTTTTTAAAAATCTGGCAGAGCTTAGAAGAGGGGATAGGGCAGTGCAGCCCCACACATTTAAAGGGGTTTTCCTAGGATTTTCATATTGGTGGCCTATCCTCATCAATATCATATCGGCTAGGTGATGGGTGTCTGGGCTATAGTCCCTCACCTGCAGCATGGTTTATAAAGCTGATCTTACTGATTTTACTTATCATTCTGCCGTCTTTGCACACTTGTGCTTTCTGGAAGCTATGTTCTGTATTCTAAAGATCTCTCTGGAGTGATGGTCTCACTGATGAATTGGATATGGTTCCTAGGACTAGGGGCTTTCACATGGGCATCTTCTCCCTTCACTGTCTACTAAAGACCCCCGCCCCCCCCAACCCCCCCCCCCGGGCAGAAAGTAGGACCAGCCCACTTCAACTAAGAGGAGAGGTTAGTCCTGTTCCTGCCAACCATAACCTCCTCTGCCTAAAATCATAGCAACACATAGTGAAACATTATAGAAATTTCCGATACCTCCACGTCTGGGGTACGGCATCCAATTTGCTGCTGCTACGTAACGCCTACAGTATTATGAGCAACGTGGTCATTAAGGGTATATGCACACGACAGTGTCGTTTCTACATATTTCCGTGTGGTTTTTAGTGCGTTTCCGTACCAAATCTGTGTCATTTGTGGATTTTTTCAAGGATTTTGACGTGGGTTTTCCCCAGATCTTATTCTGTGCATTGCAAAGGGTGAAATCCACAAACATTTTCGGAGAAGATCCAAGCATAATACCCACTGTGTGCATGTACGTGACAGGTTTTACTAAAATTCAGGATTACATAAAGCAGATGGCGAGAAGACGGGTGGGGGCTTAGTGGGAGGGTGAGTGAGGGATGTTTACTGATACAGAACTACACACAGAGATGTTCCTTGTGCCAGATTACATTACAAACATTCAGTAAAGAAGAGAAAAACTTTCTCATCCGCAGATGTTCACGACATTTGTTGAATCTGGAAGGAAACATTACAGATATCTATACATTCCCCATAAATTCTGGATCATACCTCCACTTTTTCTCTCTATGTCTAAAACAGAGAAACATGGTTGTAACCATGAGGGTGCTGAGGGTTGTAGTCACCCCAAGTCCTATATTCTGGGTTGTAACCATGAGGGTGCTGAGGTTTGTAGTCACCCCAAGTCCTATATTCTGTGTGTGATAGTTGGGGAACACAGGAAATCACCGGGGGCTAGGCTAAGTACGTAACTAGAAATGACTTTATACTTGATCCCCGATTCAGGGTTCTGGCTCCTCCGCCAGCTCTGCAGGTCCTAGGTCCCCCTGCATCAATATCCATTTTGACATGGGAGACGTGACCTCTGCAGCCTATGACTGGCCACAGCAGTGACGGTTCACGTGCCACGCAGGTAACTCCCAGCATTTCTAGAAGAAAATTTAGACTCAGAGGACATTACAGGGAGAGAGGTATAAGAGGAGAGAACTACAATTCCCAACATGTCCAGAAGGGCTTCAGTGGACATTACAGAGAGAGGTACGGTATAAGAGGAGAGAATTACAACTCCCAGCATGTCCATACTGTTATTATAGGGAATCAGTGGACATTACAGAGAGAGGGAGATGAGGAGAAAACTACAACTCCCAGCATGTCCATACTGTTATTATAGGGAATCAGTGGACATTACAGAGAGAGGGATATGAGGAGAAATCTACAACTCCCAGCATGTCCAGACTGTTATTATAGGGCAGGGGTCAGCAACCTTCGGCACTCCAGCTGCTGTGAAACTACAATTCCCAGCATGCTCCATTAATTTCTATGGGAGTTTGGAGAAGAGCAGTGTACATAAGCATGCTGGGAGTTGTAGTTTCAGAACAGCTGGAGTGCCGGTGGTTGCCTATCCATGTAAATATAGGGCATCAGTGGACATTACAGAGAGAAGTATAGAAGGAGAGAATTACAACTCCCAGAATATTCAGACTGTTATTATGGGGCATTAGTGGGAGCATACATGGGCAGCACTGGGGTCCTAGGTTGGAATCCGACCAAGGACAACATCTGCATGGAGTTTGTAGGTCCTCCCTGTGTTTGCATGGGTTTCCTCTGGGTACTCCAGTTTCCTCCCACACTCCAAAGATATACTGATAGGGATCTTAGATTGTGAGCCCCATTGGGGACAGTGTGATGCTAATGTCTGTAAAGCGCTGCGGAATATAGTAGCGCTATATAAGTGCATTAAATAAATAAACTTGTGGACATTACAGGGAGAGGTATAGGAGGAGAAAACTACAACTCCTCCAATTTTGGTGCAGAATCCATATAAAAACCAGTACCCATAATTTCCTTTTTGCCATCCGTGGAATTATAGAAATGATTTTTGCTATGGAAAATAAAGAACAGAAGCCTGCAGAAGATGTGTGTCCGTGTTGGGGCCCTCTGCTATCTCCCATGTATATTTTATAATAATAGTATTTATGGGTGAAATTTTTTGTTTAGGTTTTTTCTTTTTTAAAGAATACATTTTTTTTGACAAAGCACCTCAGAAAAAGTGCAATGAGGCACAAGACAAGTATCTGCTTGTGTGAAGGGATTTATCAGACTTCGGAACATGATTCATTCACCATCAGATCTCACGGAGAAGTCCTCCTAACCGAATGGGATTCCTGTTTTAGTGAACAAGTCATGTCTATTCAGGGGAAAACTATTTGAAAACTCTGGATAATTGCAGAACATAAACCTCGCCAGACGCAAGTCAGGCCCCTGATGTATATTATTGCTTTATGTTGTCCTATGTTTAGCGAGAAACCCATAGCAACTCTTCATCTGCAGTATATCATCCCTGAAGATGGAGGTGATGGACACTGACAATTCAGTAGAAGTTCAACAGTAAGTGGCTGCCCTGTTATACGGTATTTGTGCTGCCTTCAAGAGACCAAGTAGATTAGGACCTCATTCACACATCTGTGACTGTGATGACATCAGTGACAAGATGGTCAGTGGTTCATTTGTGAAGATGTCCATGTGTTCATTTTTTGCCCTCCGTGTGTTATCCATATTCCACCGACACTGCTAGGCTGAAAATTAATTTCCAGGGCATCTGCTATTGCGTTTCCGCGGCCTGGGAGGATGGAAGTGGTAGTGCCTCTGGCTACAACCGTTATCCTCATGAATCACACCGATGCTCCCTAGGGCCAGGGCAGTCACAGGAGGGTGCACCGTCTCTTCCCTCAGGGCAGACTGATGATGTTAGAGCTCAGGCTCCTCTCTGTTGGTAGTTGGGATGCCTTTGGCGGTATGAGTTTGGTACGGGTACAAGGCAGGAGAGGTACGTGCTGTGGCCAACGAATGGTGCTCGACTCAGTGAGCAGGCCAGTTGTAGAGAAATAGACAAGGCTGTCTTTATCAGAGTGCAGATAGGAGTTATACTACATCCAACAGTTTAAGTTCCAAACAATTCACACGGCAATGTATAGATATACGCAATAATGGGGATTATAGTACTCCTTTCCATCCTTCTCTCTCTCTCTCTCTGCAGAATCTAAGGTTGGCAATAAGGTTTTTGAAAAACTTGTCTGGAATTTCCAGCTGAGGGGTACAGGATTAAGAAGCAGCGGACCAAACTGTGTCCAAGTGTGAAGGGTGCCTCCTTTCACTGCAGTAAAGTCTCTATTAGCCATAAACAGTGAATACCTTACTGACCGATTCCAATGCTTGACCATGCAAATTCTGGACTTTCTAATTCTTTCTTTTCTCTCTCAGAAGTACTGTAAAGTAGAGATGGTTTACTTGATGCAAATGTCTCAGAGATACTGATTCTCTCAGACTCAGGCCTAGTTTCTGAGGAGTGAGCATATGTAGCTCCTCTCTCTTCCCCATCTAACACTAGACTGAACTAGGAGCTGACCTAGGTCCAACTCCTAGCCTCCTACAAGGGCAAAGTCAGGATTGTTAACTTTGACAATCCGTACACAACTATATGGGTAATACAATACATCAGAGCATTAAATAACTAAAAAACTATTTTGCAAGTATCCTGTTCTGGGGTACTGCACTAGCTACGATCCATGAAAACCACAGATTAAACACAGATGTCATCCGTGTTGTGTCTGTGGTTTTCACAGACGTTTAGACTATAATGTGCGTGAGGGATCAGACAAACATAGGACATGCTTACATGGTCAAACCACTGATATGTGAATATACATATTAAAGTCAATGGATACATGTGCTGTCCATAGAGACCACGGATAGCACACGTCTGTGATTTTTTTGGATGTTCATGATTTTGAGTTAAGTTGTCCAGAAAAGCTCTGTCTGGCAATCCTGGCTACAGCATCTAATATACAGGTAGTGAATGTGTGGCACGCTTGTCCACTGTGGTATGTGTCCACATTTTGTTGGAGACCACCATGCACCTCATGAAGACGTGACCCTAGATAGAGGAAGCAATTGGATCCAACTGACAGAATCCTTCCTATCTGGACCCTGTTCTCTCCAGCCTGGAGGCCTCATAGACATTGTTTCTGGGATCCATTGACCTTTATAATAGACAGCAATAAGTTGATTCTCCGAGGTCGTAGGGCGCATCAGTTTGATAAAGAACAGAGGTAAGATCCACATTCTGTTTAATATCAGACATTTTCAGTCCTGGCTTCACAATTAAATTCCAAACGGTAACATGTTTTCACAAATTTTTGCAGGTGCACTGTGTACTATGTCATCCCCATAACTGAGGCTCGTGTACTGGTGATCCCTTCCGTTAAATACCTTGGACAGGCAAATGGAAAATCTTGTTGTAATATTAACTTGTAAGTTTGTAATGGAAAAAAGTTTCCTGATGTTTATTGTAATGTTCTCTTTATAGATCATTTCTGTGCCCTCTTCTAGGTGGAGGGTCCTCATTACTTTAGAGCTCCCGGTTTATCCCTGTTTTATGTCTTCTGAGATAGTAGTCACAATGAATTTTATGGCGTTTTTAAAGGGCATCTGTCAGCAGATCTGTCCCTATGACACTGGCTGATCTGTTACATGTGCGCTTGGCAGCTGAAGGCAGGGGCGTAGCTATAGGGGGTGCAGAGGTAGCAGTCGCTACCGGGCCCAGGAGCCTGAGGGGGCCCAAAGACCCTTGTACCGCATAAGAAGACACACAAAGCACTGAGGGAAGGGGGGCCCAAGATGAACTCTTGCACCAGGGCCCATGAGCCTTTAGCTACGCCCCTAGCTGAAGGCATCTGTGTTGGTCCCATGTTCATATGTGCCCGCATTGCTGAGAAAAATGAAGTTTTATTATATGCAAATGAGTCTCTAGGTGCAACGGGGGCGTTACCATTACACCTGGAGGCTCTGCTCTATCTGCCACCGCCGTGCCCTAAAGCAAAACATTGCAGTTGGGGGCCACTATGGGAGACACTATTTATTCTTGGGGCCACTAAGGGAGACATTATTACTGCTTGGGCCACTATGGGGGACATTACCACAAATGGGGGCCACTATGAGGGACAATATTAATGCTGGGGGCCATTACGGGGGACATTATGTGTACTGAGGGCACTGCAAGAGTTGAGATCTTCATTAAAATAAGCAAATGAAATTCATCCGTTTTTCTTGGTCATTTTTAACGACCATGAAAAACTGATGCAAATCTGAGTTTAAAAACGGTCAGTTGGCCAGAAAATGGATGCCCAAATGGTTACAAAATGGGCATGAAAAACTAACAGTGTGTCGTGTGCACGTAGCATCAGGGTATGACCAAACTCAGGAGGGGATCCGAAAAAGAGGAAAAAGTGGACAGAGACAACTTTTTTTTTTTTATCCACTCCTTGTTTTGGCTTCAAAAAACTGCATAAAAAAACCCTGAATGTGTGGCCGTACCCTAAGGATGGGTGCACATACATCAGTTGCGTCCAAACAGCTTTTTTTTTTTTTTACTCAGCGCTGGTTACAACTTATAGATGTGTTCTCCTCTGTTTTGCAGACAAGGATAGGCGTTTCTATCATAGGGCCAGCCGTTCCAATCCTCAAAATGCAGAGCGCACAATGTGGGTATCCGTGTTTTGCAGATTCACAAAAACGGATACAGTCGTGTGCTGGAGGTCAAATCCTGATGAAAAATACTGACCAAATACTGACCATGTGACAGTGACCTTAATCACTGCTATATGCAGTAAGGCTACTTTCACACTCGCGTTTGGTGCGGATCCGTCATGGATCTGCACAAACGCATCCGTTCAGATAATACAACCACACAAACGGAAACCAAAACGCCAGTGTGAAAGTGGGCTAAACGATTAGCATATGCAGTATATCAGTACTAGAGATGAGCGAATTTCATATTTTGAAATTCATTTTTGCTTCATGTTGTGGTATTTACTGAATTGCGTTATGGATTCCGTTACCACGGACCATAACGCAATTCTATGACAGAATGCATAACGGATTGCCCTTAGAGGCATTCCGTTATTCATTCCATCATAATAGAAGTCTATGTGCTGCAAAACGGATCCGTCCCGTTTCCGTTATGCAGGGGAAAAGGTACGTTTTTTTAGGATCTTAAAAAAACAGATCCGTCACTATTGACTTAATTTGTTTTCAGTGGATGTGTTTTTCTGTTTTTATGACTGGACACAAAACTACAGCTTGCAGTGGTTTTGTGTCCGGTCACAAAACGGAATGGTGCCGGAACGGAATAGATCCTAATGCCTCCCGAACGGATCTCTTTCCATTTACAATACAGGAGGACTAAGCGGAAACATTTTTTTTCCGGTATTGAGATCCTCTGCCGGATCTCAATACCGGAAAACAACAACGCAAGTGTGAAACAGGCCTTAGTTGCCCATAGCAACCAATTTATCTTTTTTTTTTTTTTACAGCTCCTTTGATTGGTTGCTAGGGGCAACTAAACCAGTTTTCCTTTGCATCAGTTTTGATAAATCGCCCCCAGTATATTTCATATATAAGTAAATATTTCCTGACCCTCTCGTTTTCAAGCGGACAGATTAGGCCTCTTTCACACGAGCGTGATGGATTTGGTACGGATGCGTTCAGCGAAACTCGCACCGTTTTGCAAGTAAGTTCAGTCAGTTTTGTCTGCGATGGCGTTCAGTTTTTTCTGCGCGGGTGCAATGCGTTTCGATGTGTTTCTCACACGCGTGATAAAAAACTGAAGGTTTACAAACAACATCTCTTAGCAACCATCAGTAAAAAACGCATCGCACTTGCTTCCGGATGCAATGCGTTTTTTCACGGTAGCCCCATTCACTTCTATAGGGCCAGGGCTGCGTGAAAAACGCAGAATATAGAACATGCTGCGTTTTTCACGCAACACAGAACTGATGCATGAAAAAAACGCTCATATACACAGACCCATTGAAATAAATGTGTCTGGATTCAGGGCGGGTGCTATGCGTTCACGTCATGCATTGCACCCGCGCGGAAAACTCGCTCGTGTGAAAGAGGCCTAACGTAACGCTGCACTTTATATAGGGTGACATAAACACTGCCAGTATCACCAGTACAACCAGTTCCCTGCAGGCGGCTGATAAGTCCTCAATGAGGAGATCTTTGGCCACACCTAAACTTAGTTTGCAGTATAATGGGCTTCACTTGCATGTGATCTATACTTACTGATGTCGCCCTTACATATATCATTGCTGCATCAAATCGACCGGTGGATTGTGAGACGATGCCGGCGGCTGTCTCTCCCCATCACTGGGATACATGTCCCCAATCCGCGTGATTACTTGGGATCTTCGTGACGCCATTGTTGTAAGTAGTCTCTCGTGTCAAACCTTTTTATGCCTTATTTTCCCCCTATATTGAAGCACGACCGCTTTTGCACGGACATATATGTGACGTTTTTATGGTGTACCACGATTTGTGTCCAGCTGTGCGAGGTTAAAATAATTATAATCATTCTTTTATGATATTCTAGAAACAGAGCCGTTGTTTTCTGGCTGTAATGTGGATACGACGACTTTAAAACCTGGAATCTGGGCAGAAACTCCAGGGATTTATTCCTATCCTGCTTGGCCGTACAGTTGTTAGCTTATGTGTGGCAATCTAACAGAGTATCCGCATGTATACACCACAGTATTCATAGATATGAATGGAACCGGGATATGAAAAATATATGTACTTTAAGGCTACATTCACACAACCGTATGTGTTTTGCGGTCCGCAAATTGTGGATCCGCAAAAAAAACAGATGACGTCCGTATGGCATCCGTTTTTCTTGCGGATCCATTGTAACAATGCCTATCCATGTCCGCAAAACGAACAAGAAAAGGACATGTTCTATTTTTTTGCGGGGCTACAGAACAGACATACAGATGCGGATAGTACACGGTGTGCTGTCCGCATTTTTTGCGGACCCACTGAAATGAATGGGTCTGCATTCTATTCGCAAAAAAAAACGTAATAGACACGGAAACAAAATACGTTCGTCTGAGGCCTCATGCACACAAACGTATTTTCTTTCTGTGTCCGTTCAGTTTTTTTTGCGGACCGTATACGGAACCATTCATTTCAATGGGTTAGCAAAAAAATCGTAAGTTACTCCGTGTGCATTCCGTTTCCGTATGTCCGTACTTCCGTTCCGCAAAAAATAGAACATGTCCTATGATTGTCGGCATTACGGACAAGGATAATACTGTTATATTAGGGGCCAGCTGTTCCGTTCCGCAAAATACAGAATGCACAAGGACATCATCCGTATCTTTTGCAGATCTGTTTTTTGCCGACTGCAAAATACATATGGTCGTGTGCATGAGGCCTGAATGTAGCCTAAGGCCGCAACACCCGCCGTGTGATCACTGTGTAGCCATAGAGATGAATGAGGGGCAGCGCGACTTACAAACAGCTGTGACTTCAGAATCACAAAAAACAACAACCCTGCTTCAATATTTAGCGATTTTTGGAGTCCGCTTGCAAGTTGCGCTGTGACCCAATTTATTTCTATGCCTGCATTGCTACACAGCAAATCTTGGTCACGCAACGTGACGTGACGTCGCAGCCAAGATCGGCGTGTAGCCCCAGCCTTAGCGCAGGTTTTTCATCAGGATAAGGCCTCATGCACACGGCCGTTGTGCGGCCGTTCCGTGCATTGGGGACCACAATTTGCGGTCCCCAATGCATGGGCAACATCCATGCGGCGGCTGGGACTGATCGAGACCCATTCAACTTGTGGTTGCACCAATCTGAGGAACTACTGGTTAGGTGCACTACCCAGCGACTGACCCTAATGTCGCGAGGAGACAGTGAATGATAGCAATACATGGATTTGGGAGGCACTCAATATACCAAGGGTTGTAAATATAAACCAATAAAGCCAATGTGCATGTAAATGTTGATAATTTAATTTATATATATATATATATATATATATATACACACACACATAGTAAATGTAGAGAAGGTATTGCTTCCTTCGCTGGCTGGATACATGTTTCCATCATATTATACGCTGCTCGTTTCCATGGTTACGACCACCCTGCAATCCATCAGCAGTGGCCGTGCTTGCACACTATAGGAAAGAGCATCAGCTTATGTGCGCTCCCACGGTCCCGGCCACCAGAGACGCCAGCGCTTTTTCCTATAGTGCGCAAGCACGGCCACCACTGATGGATTGCAGGGTGGTCGTAACCATGGAAACGAGCAGTGTATAATGTGATGGAAAAATGAATCCAGCCAGCAAAGGAAGCAATATGGAGAATCACAATACATTAGTATGTCGTAATAACTTTCTCTACATGATAAATGCGATTGGCTGAAGTGGGACAACACCTTTAATGTCAAAGGGGGACATTTTCTAACAGCTCAGACCCCATTTTGTGACTTTTTAAATGCATGCAAAATTTTGTTGCATGGGTATTTTTACACTGATCTGGCCACAGCAGACTTACTAACATTAACAGGCGGAAAAGAGGAGTGAAGAGTAATCCAGTCAGCGTCGGGCATAGATTTCACTCCTCTAGGCACACAGTGGGACATTTCTTTACGAAGACGGCTTTTTACGCTGGTCTTAGTTGAGGCATACTGTGGCAGTAGGATTGTGGCACTAGAGAAAGGGGTAAAAATAACTGTATTTTTTAAATTTTAGCCCATTTGAAAGCCATCTCAGAAAAAAAAATCCGCAAAAAAAGCAGATCCGCAAAACACTGATGCCGCCCATGTGTTTTCTGCAATCTGCGGAACAGAACAGGTGGCCCATTATAGAAATGCCTATTACTGTCCTACAAGAATAGGACATGCTTTATATTTTTTGCAGGGCCGCGGACAGCACATGGTGTGCTGTCCGCATTTTTTGCAGCCCCATTGAAATGAATGGGTCCGCACTCATTCCGCAAAATTGCAGAACGGATGCAGATCTATTCATACGGTCGTGTGAATGAGCCCTAAGGCCACATTCACACTGTCAATATTTGGTCAGCGATTTTCATCAGTGAATGTGATCCAAAATTAGAAGTGAAGCCTACACAGACATAAAGGATAAGGCTCATGCACACAGCCGTAGTAGTTTTTGCAGTCTGCATATTGCGGATCCGCAATATGTGTGGTCCACAATTTTTCGGAAAAAACCTCCTGCCCTCCACAAAACTGTCCTATCCTTGTCCATAAAACAGACAATTTTAAGACATGTTCTATTTTTTTGTGGTGCCACTGGGTGGATATACGGATGCGGGTGTGCTGTCCCCATATTTTGCGGCCCCTTTGAATTGAATGCGGACCCAAAATACGTTCTTGGGAATTAAAAATTTATACCTGGTTTTGGCGCACAATCGATGATCAAATCACTGATTGTGTGAAAGTGGCCTGATGGTACATACACATGACCATAGGTATTTTGCGGTCTGCAAAAAATAGGATGACGTCCGCATGACATCTGTGTTGCGTCTTTCTTTTTTGTATCAATGCCTGTTCTTGTCTGCAAAACAGACAAGAATAGGACACGTTCTATTTTTTTTTTTCGGGGCTATGGAACGGACACATGGATGGGTGTGCTGTCGCATTTTTTTGGGCCCCATTGAAATAAGTGCGTCCACATCCGATCTGCAAAAAACGCGGATCGGATTCAAAACAAAAGTACAGTGGTGGGAATGGGGCCTAAATATAATCTGTGTAGAGGCTTTATGAACACATGGAATGGTTGCATGAACAAACCAGCCACAAAGTGACCAACTATAGAACACCTTGTAATAAATCTGATTCTGTACTGCTTCTCAATGCTGAGTAATCAAGTCACGAGCATTTTGCTTATCAGAGACATACCGGCATTACACCTCTTGGAGCTCAGCATCTCTTCCTGGTGGTTTTGAGGGGGAGTATGCCATCTTCTTCTGCACAACCATCCCGGGCAGGCAGCCATACTGAGGAGTATTCAATAACCTAGCATAAACAGACATACTGTAATGAATGATACGCTGGTACGTGCTGACTTAGCTTTGCTCTAAAAGACCTTTCAAAGAAGAGTCCAGCGCCTAAAAGCTTTGCGGGACGCCAGGCGATGGAAAAACACATCTATAAATGTAAAAGTGTGTTCTGTGAGCGTTGCATTTATTACAGGAGGTTAAAGCTACTTTCACACTAGCGTTGTTCGAATCCGTCAGGCAGTTCTGTTGGCGAAACTGCCTGCCAGATCTGGCAAACAGTATGCAAACTGATATCTTTTTTTTCCGGATCCGTTAGACGGTCCGGTGAAATACCGGATAAGTCTCATCCAGAATAACTGATCCGGTATTAAAATTTGTTCAAAGATGAAAAGCGTAACCAGCTACTCCTATATCCCGGTGCATGCGCAGACCGGAAAACCGGTACCGGAACCGGCATTAACACATCTCTATGCAAATTAATGCCGGATTCGGCAAGTGCGGTATTGTTCCAGGATTTTGGCCGAAAAGAATACCACAGCAAGCTGCGGTATTTTGTCCAGTCAAATACCGTACAAGGGACGGAACGGAAGACATCCTGATGCATACTGAACGGATTGCTTTCCTTTCAGAATGCATTGGGACAAAACGTATGTGTTTTTTCTGGTATTGAGACCCTTTACCGGATTTCAATACCGGAAAAGAATAACGCTAGTGTGAAAGTACCCTTAGTGTGCAGGTTAAATGGGACGCACCCTTCACCGCTTTTCAGTAGCACAATCGCAGCCTTTCATGCATGTCGGGAAAATGGGTGAAGTAGTTAAGCAGGATATTCCAGACTTGCTCCAATCTGTAAAACACTAGTCAAGCATTAACTTAATCCACTAGTTGAGGTCAAACATCATTAGGGACTCCATATCATAACCCGTACATGCGACAGGAGAAGAAATTCCACTGTGTTGCTTTAGATTTTGTGCAATATGTAGAAAATGGAAGTAATGGACTCCATTCCTACAGAGATTCAGCTGAAGATCTTATCAGCTGTATTCAGGATTATAATACCTGACAAGCAGAGAGGAAGATGAGGCAGCTCTTTAGCTCAGTGTTGTGAAGTAACTTGTCCTTCTTTGTGATTAGGACAGGTTTTCTGTGTACTAATAGGACGGCGGCCATTTTATTTCTCCTGATGATTGCTCCCCAGACAAAAGAGCCACATCTGATTATAGCAGATACAGTGTCAACTGTACACAGTGCAGCTCTCTCCCAGACAGTGACAGTTGGCAAGGTTGAGAGTTATGGACCTCTTTCCTTTCTATCTTTCTCTTCTGTCTCTTTCTGCAGACTTTATGGTGGACAATTGAACCTTCAAATACGTGGCTACAGAGTCTGGGGCTTTAATGATACCACTGGCCAAGTTGTGTCCGGGTGTGAAGGGTGTCTTAACGATGTCCCTCACAGCACCAAAGTCTGAATAGCTGAAGTAGCAGGTTACTTTGCTGACTTCTATGCTTGACAATGCAGATCTAGCTTTCACATTCTCATTTGACACACTCTCTCTTTCTCTCCTGCTGTAGATCTTACCGAGATTGGTGAGTTTCTGTAGCTTGAGGCCTAGTACTAAGAAATGGAGCACAGGGACTTTGCTTACTCTCTCCTTCACTGAAAACACTACACTCCTGATCTGGGATGGGACCACATCAAAACTCTTACAAGGGCTGTCCCAGGATTGTTAACCCTGGCTGTACCATCCACACATAGCTTTGCTGGGTGCATACACAGCATAAAAGTCAATGCATAATATTAGATACCAAATGTGCAGATACCCCCTTACTCTTGGGTACTGCAAATGTAATGTATATGCTATGTAGTCCTGATTCATGAGCAGACGGTCCCTAGTACTGATTCTCAATGAGGTGTGAACCAGAGCATTCTGGTATTAATGTGACCCTGCCTCAGCATATACCCTACTGCAGAAACCAAAATAAAGGGTTCACCATCTTGGTTGTGTGATCATTGACCAAGCACCACTAGTAGATTACTTTTAGTCTCCCCTAAATCCCAATATGTTTTTCAGGTGTTTTTTTTTTTTTTTGCGCTTGTAAGAGGTAAACAGGTTCAATGATGGGAGCAGCACAGGTGCCAAGCAAAAGAAGCCATATTTGATTTATGCAAAATGATGGTAAAATACTGTAGCTTTGCCAAAGATCACACCAAAAACGACGACACGTGGTTTCCTTTTGCTCTTCCCAAACGCTGCCTGCTCCCATCACTGGCTGCTACCACCTCCAAACCATAATATGACAGGTGCAAGACTCTGCTCCATTAAAGGGGTTGTCTCGTTTTGGCAAATGGTATTTACCATGCAGAGAAAAAGTTAATACCATGCACTTGCTAATGTATTGTGATTGTCCATATAGCCTCCTTTGCTGGCTTGATTCATTTCTTTCATATCCAGGTGTTACAACCACCCTGCAATCCAGCAGCGAGGGTCAGGCTTGCACACTATAGGAAAAAGTGCCCACCTATGTGTGCTCTCGGCCATCAGAGGTGGCTGCAGGGTGGTCGAAACCCCTAGAAAGGAGTATAATGTGATGGAAAAATGTACCAAGCCAGCAAAGAAGGCAATATGGACAATCACAGTACATTAGTAAGTGCCTTGTATTAACTTTGTCTACATAATAAATGCCATTTGCTGAAGTGAGACAGCCCCTTTAATAAACTTTCTGCCAGTGATTGCTCTCAGAAGGAAACTGGCTTCTGTGAAAGCTGCTGAGACACAAGGGAATGTGAGGACCAAGCCCAAACCCTGCACTCTTGATCAGCTATGGGCCTGATGCTGGATCAAAATAAGGTATATGTCTCCATATGTACGTGTACGGTGTATTGTGTCTCTTTTTATTTATAGTACTATGTATTGTTCTGTGAATATTATGCTCTGTTCACATCAGCATCATAGTTTCTGTTACAAATGGAAAGAATGACGCATTGCCAGATCCATCAAACTCAACCAACGGACCCACTGGCTATTAGTGGGGTCTTTTGGGTTCCGTTGTGGTGTCCATTGTTTTGACTGACAGACTAGTGCTGCATGCTGTACTATTTATTTCCGTCAAATATAATAGGATTAAGAATCGGGGGACTGGGGCCTGTTGAGTGCATTTGGAGGCATGGGGAATGTCTTTAAAAATGTTGTCCTGTCCTTGATTATTTGGTCAGCTGTCCAGTAAAAATTAAGATGAAGGTGGGGTGGGGATGCACTAGTGTCACTATTCCCCGTGTCAATGGGGCATTCCTACACAATCGGTGTAGGAACAAACACTACTGACAATGTAACGCCAGGTGTCAATTTATTCTTGCATTTACTGGAGGAATGTTAGGTCTGTGGTCCGTGTCCCCGCGGGCACGGACGCAGCTTCACTCACTGTGTCATCTCATGTCTTGGTTGCCGGCGACCTCTGAATTTTGCTGCCTCCATGCTCCTGTTTGATATTCCTTTAGAGCCAGTGGATGAAGGTCTCTAGGTATTTAAGGCACCCTCTCCAGGCAGAGAGTGCCTGAGCATCAGGTTCCTAGGTGACCAGCAAAGGTGTTTGATAGTCTAGTGCTATTGTAATTTACCTGCGTTTATCCTGGTTTTTTTCCCGCCTGTGTTCCTGCCTGGCTTTCTTCGAATTTCAGTTCCAGTCTATCTACCCAGTCAGTGCTCCATTCTGATTTCCAGCCTGTCTGCCTTGTGTGTGCTTCACCAATACCCTGTCTGCAAGTCTATCTTGTGTCTAACCTCAACCATGTTAACTGTGTCCTGCCTGTCTCTCAAAAAACGGCTATGAAGCCTTAGTGACTGTTCAGACTGTACGTTAGTCCTACGCCAAACTGGTTAGTTGTCAAAGTGGGTCCACACTTACTGATCTGTAACAAGAAATAACAGAGGAACGTAAATACATAAAAGCATTTACTAATACAGACATATCAGGACAGTAGACATGTCCTCTTTAAAGTGGAATTCCACTTCAATACTAGAATACATTTCTAGTACAATGAAGAAAATTGTACACATGAGGTTTGTTATATGGGGCAGAGGTGATGGCTAAAACGTTCTTTTCCGAGATGATTTCCCGGATGATGATAAGAGGACCATATTCGGCCCGTCTTGAACAGCAGTCCCTTTTTATTGTTTGCAGTTGCGTGATTTTCTATGACAATCCCATGTCACCAGCTTTATTGCTGCAATACTGTTATTGGTATTAATGTAAAAAGAATTTAGAGAAATAATGAGAAAATAATTTTCGTTCTTTGATCCTAGTACACCGAGAAGAATAAAGCAAAGGCGTATGGCTAGGATCCTCAGGAGACCCCACCAATCTTGAGAATGAAGGAGCCTTATCGTTGATTTAGCACTGCGACACTTTTACAGCCTCCAGGCCCCATTCATTACAATGGAACTGCGCTATAGTTCCCCTGCACAGCAGGTTGATGGGGTGCCGCTGTGCAGGGGAACATTGTGAAGGGGCCACAGTGCTGAATCGGTGCTGGGGCTCCTACACTCTAAGGGCTTATGCACACGATCATTGTTGTTTTGCAGACCACAAAACACGGATACCGGCCATGTCTGTTCAGCATTTTGCGGAACAGAACAACCGGCTCATAATAGAACAGTCCTCTCCTTGTCCATAATGCGGAAAAAAATAGGACATGTTTTTATTTTTTTGCGGAATAAACATGCAGAGTCACAGAGTCATTTTGTTTTTTTGCTGACCCATTGAAGTGAATGGTTCCGCAAACAAAACGGAATGGGCACGGATAAAAACTAAGTTTGTGTGCATGAGTCCTAAGGATCATGGGGATCCCAGAGGTCAAGCCCCCTTTAATCTTAAAGGGGTTGTCTCACTTCAGTAAGTGTTGTTTATCATGTAGAGAATGTGAATACAAGCCACTTACTAATGTATTGTGATTGTCCATATTTCCTCCTTCTCCTTTTTTATACACTGCTCGTTTCCATGGTTACGACCACCCTGCAATCCATCAGTGGTGGTCGTGCTTGCACACTATAGGAAAAAGCGTCAGCCTCTCTGGTGGCCAGGACCGCGGGAGCAGGGGCGTACATAGAAGTCATGGGGCCCCATAGCAAAACTTAGAATGCCCCCCCCCCCCCATAAAAAGTACATGCAGATGTTTTCATTGGTAGTATATATATGTGTGTGTTGTAAGAGGGTGCAAGGTGTTGTATTTGATAGCAGGTACGTGTCACCGAGGTTGCTGGCCTCGGTGAGGTAAGAGCCGGGGTTTTTTTGTCTGCAGCAGCTAGTGCTGCTCTGTTAAATAGCATGGCTGCAAAGCCGATCCGGGCCGGCTCTTACTGGGAGCAGCTAAAGAGTAGGGTGGGTGGCTGCTCCCCACGGTCCAGTCCATGTTTTGGGCTGGGTATAAAACGCAGCCAGCAGCTGGGTCTGGGGGTGTGATTATCCTGGAGCCTGCAAACAGGGCTGAGGAATTCTCTGTCCTGGAGGAAGGAGCTCAGCAAGGTGGTGTTTCCCTGCGACCTGAAGGTGGAATCGCCTGCGGCTGAGCCGACTGCTAGGTGTGAACCCGCACCTAAACCACCCAAGGTGACTGGACCCTGTGTTGGCCTGTTTTTGTTTTGCCACAGTATTTCCGTTGTGTGTGAACTGTCACCAAGAGACTGTTTTCATTTCTGGTGTGCAAGTGTGAATAAAACACTGTTTGATGCACAATCTGGACTCCTTGTTTTGCCTCTAAACTGCACCCGCACCGCTGTCTACCAGAGCGACTCCCACATTTGGTGTCGGATGCGGGCATGCGCAGTGAGGCTGGCGTGAACGCCGAACTTTGTTTGCTGAGCAAAAGTGTATGTCCTATATTAGGCCGGCAAAGTTGCAGCCTGTGATTTCTGGCAACATGGAGGCTGCTGTGAAAGCCCTCATAGAGGCTAACGTGCAGCAGCGGGAGACCAACCAGTTATTGCTGCAACATGTGATGGCATTACAGGCGGCAGGAGCGTCCCACCACGTCCATGATGCCCGGAAGCGGTCCGTGCGGCGATCCCAAAGATGACCCCCGCAGACGACGTGGAGACATACCTAGCCGTCTTTGAGAAGGTCGCCGTGAGGGAAAAGTTACCCCGTGACCAGTGGGCCGAGGTGGTTGCTCCGTTCCTGGCAGCCGGGCCCCAGCAAGTTTTTTTCGACTTGGCAGATGTCCAGGCAGCTGACTACCCGACCGTGAAAGGTGAGATTCTAGCAAGACTGGGGGTGAATGTTTTGGTCCGGGCCCAGCGGGTGCATCAGTGGGAATTTAACCCGGCTGAACCCGCCAGACCACAATACTATGACCTGCTACATCGGTTGCAAAAATGGCTGCAGCCAGACATACTGACTCCCACTGCTATGCTCGACCGTCTGTTAGCAGATGTATTCTGGAGGTCTCTGCCATACCCTCTCCAGCACTGGATCGGCCAGGTATCCCCCACCAATGCCCTTGAGATGGTCGACCTGGTGGAGCGATATGAGGCCACCAGAAACCTGCAGGGGGTTCTTTGGGAGGAGGCCAGTCAAACCCCGGAAACCTCCACCCCAGTCCCGGCGGCCGGCCAAACCCGCCCGGGATGTACCCCTTGCAGATCCCTCCCCAGTAGTCTGCTGGCGGTGTCACGAGCCTGGCCACGTAAGGGCCGACTGTCCACAGTGGGGGGAACCCATGGAGATTAATTATGGGTACCGGGCTTCCATGTATGCCCGGAGACTGTGTGCGACCGGCACCCCTGAGACAATAGATAATCGACATCTGTGCCAGGTGCAAATCGGGGATAACCTGGCAGTGGCGCTGTTGGACTCAGGGAGCCTGGTAACCCTGGTAAGTGCTGCCCTGGTACAGCCCACCCAGTATACGGGCCGGAAAGTTGGTGTGGTGTGTATACACGGAGCCTTAAAGGACTATCCCACGGCTGTAATGTCTCTGTCCACGGCGGCCGGCACCTGGACTTGTGAAGTGGCGATCTCCACAAAGCTGCCCTATGAACTAATAATTGGTAGAGACTTCCCTGGTTTTCCGTCACTGTGGCCTGAGATGAAAGTGACTAATAGCCCTGAGACAGGGGTAACCCTAGCAGAGTGGCCTGATACCCCTGGAAGGCCAGAACCCTGGGAGCCCGAGTCTGAAGGGCCAGCGGTAGGGGTGACCACTGCTGCAGCGGTAGTGGGGGAGACAACCCCACTGAGTGTAATGGTGGGAGACACGGAGGACTTGCCACCGGGGCCTGAGTTGGCAGACCTCAATGTCTCCGGGGACCGCACAACACCGGGACCAAACCCTAACCAGGGCCTGGGAGAATGTGCTGGAAATTGATGGTAAACCCCAGAAACCAGGGGCTGAATTAATGTTCCCACGATTTATTGTTCTGCAGGATATGTTGTATCGGGTGAACCAAATCCGAGGTGAACCTGTTGAACAGTTGGTGGTGCCCACAGCGTATCGCAAGCTTGTCATGGAGCTTGCCCACCAACATGTTCTTGGGGGACACCTGGGGTGGCAGAAAACCCAGGACCGCATACTGCAGCGGTTTTATTGGCCCAGTGTGTTCAAGGAGGTAGAGAATTATTGTAAGTCCTGTCCGACCTGTCAGATAACTAGCCCCCAGCCACATTTCCGTAGTCCTCTGGTACCTCTGCCAATTATTGAAGTACCGTTCGAGCGAATCGCTATGGATTTAATTGGGCCTGTACCAAAGTCTGCCAGGGGCCACCAACACATTCTGGTAGTTCTCGACTATGCCACTCGGTATCCGGAGGCGGTGCCTCTGCGACATACCTCAGCTAAGCTCATTGCCAAAGAGTTAATGGAGATGTTTTCCCGTGTGGGCCTGCCAAAAGAGGTTCTGACAGACCAAGGGACCCCTTTTATGTCCAAAGTAATGAGGGAACTGTGTAAATTGTTGCGTATAAAGCAGTTACGGACGTCCGTTTACCATCCGCAAACAGACGGTCTTGTTGAGAGGTTTAACCAAACTCTAAAAAATATGTTAAAGAGGGTGGTGTCTAGAGATGGGAAGGACTGGGACCTGCTTCTGCCCTATCTCATGTTCGCAGAGCGAGAGGTACCCCAGGCCTCTACTGGGTTCTCGCCCTTCGAACTGCTTTATGGCAGACACCCTCGGGGCCTGTTGGATATCGCCAAGGAAGCATGGGAACAACAGCCTGTCCCCCACAAAAGTGTCATTGAGTATGTCACCCAGATGCAGGAACGGATAGAAAGGGTGTTGCCGCTGGTCCGGGAGCATATGGAGGCAGCACAACAAGCCCAGAGTAGGGTGTATAATCGTCAGGCTCGGGTACGGGGCTTCAATCCGGGAGATCGAGTGTTGGTTCTGGTACCCACCCTTGACAGCAAATTCCTAGCTAGGTGGCAGGGCCCCTATGAGGTGATCGAGAAGGTAGGGAAGTAAATTACAAGGTACACCAGCCAGGGCGGCGCAAGCCGAGCAGGTGTACCACGTGAATTTACTTAAGCCGTGGAAAGATAGGGACGCGGCCGACGACCACAGCCCCCGACCAGGGCTTCTAGGTGAAAGGGTCCAGCCCCACAGTTCGAGGCCTGTGAAGCAGTAACCACGGTAAAAATTGCAGACAGCCTGTCTTCCAAACAAGTTCAGGAAGTCAGGGAGTTCATCAGTCGGAACACGGATGTGTTCTCGGACCTCCCTGGCCGCACGTCTCTCATCCAACATGACATCGTCACTGAGCCTCAGGCCAAGATCCGGTTAAAACCATACCGGGTACCCGAGGCTCGGCGACGGGCCATCGCGGAGGAAGTACAGTTAATGTTGAAGCTCGATGTCATTGAGGAGTCGAAGAGTGAGTGGGCCAGTCCCATAGTCCTAATACCCAAGCCGGATGGGACGTTGCGGTTCTGCAACGACTTTCGCAAGTTAAATGAAGTATCCAAGTTTGGCGCGTATCCCATGCCCGAGTAGACGAGCTGGTTGAAAGTTTAGGACAAGCCCGTTATTTTTCTGTGCTGGACCTCACTAAAGGGTACTGGCAGGTACCCTTAACGGAGTCGGCTAAGGAAAAACCGCATTTGTTACCCGCAGGGCCTGTATCACTACAAGGTGTTACCCTTTGGCCTGCATGGCGCCCCGCCACTTTCCAAAGGTTAATGGACATAGTGCTGCGACCACATCGTCGGTACGCCTCGGCCTACTTAGATGATGTAGTCATCCACAGCACCGACTGGGAAAGCCATTTACCCAAGGTGCAGGCGGTAGTGGATGCCCTGAGGAAAGCCGGACTGACCGCTAACCCAAAGAAGTGCTCCATAGGGTTAGAGGAGACAAAATATCTGGGATATGTAATTGGGCGGGAGTCATCAAACCTCAGGTAACCAAGGTAGAGGCCATTCAGTAATTGGCCCCGACCGGTCACCACCAGGCAGGTAAAGTCGTTCCTGGGGATTGTAGGTTACTACATGAGGTTTGTGCCCCACTTTGCCACAATAGCAGCGCCGTTGACAGACCTGTTGAAGGGCGAAAGTCTGGGAGGGTTAGCTGGAGTGAGAAGGCGGAGGAGGCTTTCGCCGCGTTGAAGTCGGCCCTGTGTGGGTCCCCGGTTTTGGTGACACCCGACTTCAACAAGGAGTTTGTCGTACAGACCGACGCCTCGGAGGTAGGCCTCGGTGCGGTACTGTCTCAGGAGGTCAACGGGGAAGAACATCCCGTTGTCTTCCTGAGCCGTAAGCTCAATCCCGCCGAGTCCATATATAGTATAGTGGAGAGGGAGTGCCTGGCTATCAAGTGGGCACTCGAATCTCTCCGCTACTACTTGTTAGGGAGGAGGTTCCGTCTGGTGACCGACCATTCCCCCTCAAATGGATGAGTCAGGCCAAGGAGAGGAATGCTCGGGTCACCAGGTGGTTCCTATCTCTTCAGAATTTCAAATTCTCCGTGGAACACAGGGCAGGCCGCTTGCAGGGCAACGCAGATGCCCTGTCCCGCGTCCACTGCCTCACGTGTGTTCACCCCTCAGGGTTGAACAAAGGGGGGTGTAAGAGGGTGCAAGGTGTTGTATTTGATAGCAGGTACGTGTCACCGAGGTTGCTGGCCTCGGTGAGGTAAGAGCCGGGGTTTTTGTCTGCAGCAGCTAGTGCTGCTCTGTTAAATAGCATGGCTGCAAAGCCGATCCGGGCCGGCTCTTACTGGGAGCAGCTAAAGAGTAGGGTGGGTGGCTGCTCCCCACGGTCCAGTCCATGTTTTGGGCTGGGTATAAAACGCAGCCAGCAGCTGGGTCTGGGGGTGTGATTATCCTGGAGCCTGCAAACAGGGCTGAGGAATTCTCTGTCCTGGAGGAAGGAGCTCAGCAAGGTGGTGTTTCCCTGCGACCTGAAGGTGGAATCGCCTGCGGCTGAGCCGACTGCTAGGTGTGAACCCGCACCTAAACCACCCAAGGTGACTGGACCCTGTGTTGGCCTGTTTTTGTTTTGCCACAGTATTTCCGTTGTGTGTGAACTGTCACCAAGAGACTGTTTTCATTTCTGGTGTGCAAGTGTGAATAAAACACTGTTTGATGCACAATCTGGACTCCTTGTTTTGCCTCTAAACTGCACCCGCACCGCTGTCTACCAGAGCGACTCCCCACATTGTGTATAAAATAATAAAATTATATACACACACATAATAACTAGGGATGAGCGAACTTGTGTTTTCAAGTTCGGCTTACAAGGTTTCGGTTATCTAAGAAGTCTGTTATGGATTCCGCTACCACGGACCATGGTCCGTCGTAGCATCATCCATAACGGAATTCTTACATAGCCCGAACCCCATCCTTGTACACAAGTTCACTCAAAACTAATAATACTACATAGACATACACTTCAAATTATGAGGGGAATTCAGTCCTTGACCCTCATTGCCCTATTAGAAATAGTACTAAGGCAATGATGGGCATGGACTGGGGGCTTATGTTTATGGGGGGTTTGAAGTCTATGGGAAGCTGCTGTGAGGTAAATAAGCTGTGAACAGGACTGTATGTATCTGTATATATATATCAACATGTGGAATGGGCTGTTTGTGTCGCTGAGGAATGCGCGAGCTTATACACTACCTTGCAGGCCAGGGCTCTCCGGGTCAGTGGTCGGGAGGTTGGAGCAGTGAAGTGCTACTAACTTTGCCGGGCCGCGCTCTCTCACAGCGCTCTGCTGCCGTAACGAAGCAGCAGAGCACAGCAGATAAGAGGATTTGGGAGGTGGCTACAGGAGCAAGGGAGCAAACTCCCGGGCCCCATAGCAACTGCGTGGTCTGCCGCTATGGGCGGTACGCCAGTGCGCGGGAGCGCACATAGGCTAGTGCTTTTTTCTATAGTCTGCAAGCACGGCCACCGCTGATGGATTGCAGAGTGGTCCTAACCATGGAAACGAACAGTGTATAATGTGATGGAAAAATGAATCCGGCCAGCAAAGGAGGCAATATGGACAATTACAATACATTAATAAGTGGCTTGTATTAACTTTCTCTACATGATAAATGCCGCTTACTGAAGTGAGAGACAACCCCAGTAAAGGGATGGCATAACTTGGCAATATGCCTTCACTTTATGAGATGGAAATAATTAAGGTACATGACTAAAGGGGTTATCTCAGAGACCACCTTTTTTTAGAATGTACCTCCCATTAGATCAGGGGTGCACAACCTGCGGCCCGGGGGCCACATGCGGCCCTCGATACCATTCTGTGCGGCCCCCAATATCTGGTAAAAGACATGTAGGTCTATGTCTTATGGCTTCTTACATGTATCTTTCATGTATTCTCCTATTAGATGGGAGTCCTAGAACTGTAACTGGACATTTATAGTATATACTGTATGTTCAATATGCCAAAAATACAGTATTTCAGTTGGTAATACCCCTTTAAGTTTTGTATTCGGCCCTTCGAATTGGTTCAGGCGGAGAATGTGGCCCCCAACCAGAAAAGGTTGTGCACCCCTGCATTAGATGATCATCCCAGGTCCCACTCCTGGCATCCCTGGAAAACAGCCGATTTTGGCGTGGCTAGCTAAAGATTTAATAGGGAGATATTATATTAAATGGCAGCCATTCCAATGAATGGTCTGTATCTGCCAGAACAGGAGCAACTCATACAGAGTGTCTGACCTTTCTGGCTCAGAGAGGGAGTCCTGTGTCAGCTTACTCATGGGGACTCAAGAGGAAATTGAAGAAAAACACGTGTCGGGGTCTGCATCAGCTTCCTCAGGGGGAGTAGAGAGGAAATTGAAGAGAAACACGTGTCGGGATCTGCATCAGCTTCCTCAGGGGGAGTAGAGAGGAAGTTGAAAAGAAACACGTGTCGGGGTCTGCATCAGCTTCCTCAGGGGGAGTAGAGAGGAAGTTGAAGACAAACACGTGTCGGGGTCTCTAGGAGGTGCCACTAGCCGGGTCTATATTGTGTATATGTTGTGAATCATGGTTTTTTATCTAGGTGGTGGAGCCACATGGTTTGATTTTGTATTTATTTATACTTGTTTTTCCATCCCACCTTTTCCACTACTTGCAATGCTATAACTGGATGTCCCGACGTGTTTTGTGCAGTCTCCATGTGCTTGTGTCTGTCTTTGCCAATTTATGCATCTATTTATTTGTTTTATCAATTTCAATAAAGATACATTTTTGTATTATATTGGTGTTTATGCTGAGTGCCTGGGTTTGTCCCATCTAGGAGCTTTATGGCTAAAATCTGCTGCTGCTTCAGCAACAGCTCTTCCATTGACTTTAATGTTAAAAACTCCACCTTATGCACATGGTGTAAAAATTGTAAAGTTTTTATCAATAGTGCAGGGAGCTTAGGAGAGGGGAAAATGATAGGAGTGACAGTAGCAATGATGTTAGTTGTAGTTGTTATTCAGTCTGACGCTGCAGAGATGGGAAGGTTGCATCTTTCTTCTATTTGGGGCACACCCTGGTTCTGGGGTTTCTCCTGCCTAATGGTGGTTTGGGGTTAGTGCAGATGAATTGTGAGGTGCAAAGCAGGGTCCCCTGCAGCATGGAGGCAATAATGAGGCAGTTCAGCATAAGCATCCCAAAAAAAGTGTGCAATACTTCTCTTTCTCTAAGCCACCACAGCGTGGACCCAACGTCAGACTGTTCTGCACATTTTTCACAGGTTGCCTTCTCACAATTAATATTGTTTCACTGCAGGACATAGTATAGTGGCAATATCCGGATTCTGCTTTGTAGTCTGCCCAGGTACCAGAAGACTCGAATATCTGGAACCGGTGTTCTGCTTCTTCCTAAGCAGTTTATCCCCACAGAGCTTCTTCACGCACCTCCTCTCAACACTGGTATGCTTTTTAAATATATCTTTCTGGCTAACTTTCTTCAGGGCTGTGTTCTGCTACCTCAGCATAGTTCACTGTCTTGACACTGACTGTTCTGACTTAACTCTTCCTCCCCATAGGGAGAGGTACATTACCCCACCTAGCAACTGGTTACTGTGGCCTGGCTGTTAACGGCCTCTTACACAAAAATTTATGAATACACAGTAAATCAAAATTTTGACCTTTTTAGCAGCATACATATAACAAATGGGACACTGCAGTAGCTTATTTGAAACAATGCTTGAGAAGTGGAAGCAGATTTAATTGTGGATTTCATAGAAGTCAATGGGGAAGCTGGAAAACCTAGACCAAAAACTCTTCTAAAACACTTGTAAAAACTCCTCTAAAACAGCCACCAAATTACAAATCTGCCACCAAAAAATACTTGTTTTCAGCTACTGATCTGCTACAGATTTTTCTGCTGTGGTCTTTGCTGTGTGAACGTACTTTTAGGAGCCCGGTACTCCAATGAGTCCTGCAGCCATGTGACATCTCATTCATTGCTCACATGGTCTAAGTGCCTCTGAAGTGAATGGGCCTGAACTGCAATACCAAGCACATGCACTATCCAAAGGATGGCGCTGTGCTTTGTAAGCGAAGAGAAGTTCACTGATCGTGGGGTTGTCTGGAGTAAGACCCCCCCACTGATCAGATACTGATGACCTATCCTCATCAGTATTAAATGTTCGTAAAGCCCCTTTAATTGTTATTATAATCAGAAACATTTTAATGGGATGGCTGTGTTCAATACCTGCTTTTCCTGTAGATTTCCCGGACTCATCTATCATATAAAATCCTTACTTGTCCGTAAGTTACTTACCCATATAAAAATAAAGATCTCTGTTAGAGTCAGACTTGTGAGTCATTGCGAAGGCAGATTTAGAAGCCAATTATCCTTTATGGCAAATATCTAGCCACAGCCCTACCTGAGCTATAAAAATAAAGCTTTCACTGCAGGTGACCTAAGTTCTGCTCGGTGGGTGGAAATGTAAAAAAATTCCTCTGATCAATATTGTAGGTGGGCGTGGAGTGTACTATGGTATGCTTAGCTATAGAGGGCCAAGTATTATAATGGGTTGATTGATTGATTCAAGTATAGACTGCAGTGTAAAATCCTGTATCAAAATTCTGGACAACCCCTTTAAGGTCCTTATACACATTAGTCTATTGTCCCGGTTTTGGCGGGACAGGCTGGCAGTCTTTTGTGTATGGGGAGTTCCTGACTCTCCCTCCACAGACGATGTCTGGGGAAAGGCGGATCGAGTGCTTGTGTCACGTCAATACATACAAGTCAATGGGCGTCTACAAGCGTTTTTTTCACAGATCCATGTGCCTGTTGGAGAACTTCACTGTAGGTCCCGTTTTCCAGACAGGATGGGCCATCCAAATCTGACTCAACACCCCACCGATCAACTGTTCTGCAGTAGCCCTGGTGTCAGAACCACACAGTGATGTAAATTGCGCAGTGGACGGAGCTGTGTAGTTCAGCTGATCGGCGGCAGTGCAGCAGGATATTGGTCCCCTGAAGATCTGATTGTGGTGGCCAAATCTGAGGACAGGCCATCACTTGTAAAACTCTTGACAATAGCTTTCAAAAGGGTTGTGCAGCCAGGAAAGGTTATTTTGAAAATGCCAAATTAAGTCATATGTTACGGATTCCCCCGCCACTTCGCTTCTAACATTTCCCTCTTCCTCTGCTGCAGTAGTCACATGTCTGCGTTGAAAAGGACGAAACCAAAGGGGGACCCCCAGGATGTGATGTGAAAGGGACTTTTGTTATTTTAGATGTCTTCTAAAAAAAAAAAAAAAATTCTGCCTGATCAGACCCTTAACATATTTCTCCTTCACATTTACTTTTTTGTCTTCGAAATTTTGAAAATATTTCATTTTAAATTAGTGTAATGCTGCCACCTAGTGCTAGAGAGGACTAATTACACTTATTACTGGAGTAAGGAGAACAGTGGCTGCTGAATAAATCCATGATGTACTATTATTACTAAAAAAAACGGCTCTGTTTAGGTTGTGGAGAAATCAGAATGCAGTGATCTGTCTGATCAGCAACTACCAAGCAATTCCAGGCTCTCTCCAAAGGGGGTTTTATGCCGATGACCTTTTCTGAGTATCAGTCACCAGTATCTGACTGGTGGAAGTCCAACACTAGGGTTGCCTCCTTTCCCAACAAAAAATATCGGACAAGTTAAGCCACACCCCAAAGGGGGTGTGGTTGTGGGGGCATGGTTTAACACAGGGTGTTAAGTCGCTATGTCATAATGTGGCTCCCAGTATTAATAATGCCCCATTTGTGCCCTCCAGTATTATTAATGCCTCCATTAGTGACCCCCCAGTATTGATAATGCACCCCATCTGTGCCCCCAATAATAGTAATGCCTTTATTAGTGCCCCCCCAGGATTAATAATACCCCCATTAGTGCCCCTCAGTAATATTAATGCCCCAATTATTCCCCCCCTCTAGAATAATGCCCCCATTAGTGCCCCCCATAATTAATAATGCCCTTATTAGCACCCCCCAGAATTAATAATGCTCCCATTAGTGCCCCTAGAATTAATAATGACTCCATTAGTGCCCCCCCCCAGAATTAATAATGCCCCATTAGTGCCCCCAGTAATAGTTATGTCTCCATTAGTTCCTCTCAGAATTAATAATGCCCCAGAATAATGGCACCATTAGTGCCCCTTAGTAATATTAATGCCACCATTAGTGCCCCTTAGTAATATTAATGCCACCATTAGTGCCCCTTAGTAATATTAATGCCACCATTAGTGCCCCTTAGTAATATTAATGCCACCATTAGTGTCCCTTAGTAATATTAATGCCACCATTAGTGCCCCTTAGTAATATTAATGCCACCATTAGTGCCCCTCAGTAATATTAATGCCACCATTAGTGCCCCTTAGTAATATTAATGCCACCATTAGTGCCCCTTAGTAATATTAATGCCCCAATTAGTGCCCCCCGGAACTAATAATGTCCCCTTTAGTGCTCCCCAGAATTAATAATGCCCAATTAGTGCCCCCCAGAATTATTAATGCCTCCATTAGTTCCTTCCAGAATTAATAATGCCCCCTTAGTGCCCCTTTGTAATATAAATGCCCCCATTGGTGCCCCCAGAATTACTAATGCTTGTGAAAAAACAAACAAAAAAAAACCTCAACTCTTCCATTTGATCGTGTTGCTGTGAACACTCGCTGCTCACTGGTAGCTCAGGATATATTGAAATATAAAGTTGCCTGAAAATGCAATGTTTTTATCTGGGGAAGAGAAGAACAAGTTCCGCGCTGGGTTCCATAGCGGTTGCGTGGTCTGCTTCTAGGGGTACTGGAAGTAGGACCCCACCGATCAAATCTTGAGGCTAGGTCATCAATATTAAACACTCAAAGAACCCAGTACGGTAACAGGATATCATGAGTCAGGGACATGTTACTGGGGACTGTAGTGAATATACTGTAACTACTGATTGTACTCTGCTCTCAAAAGACCTAAAATACCCAACAATATTCAATAGCAAAGGGATTTCCTTCAATGAGCGTATAACATAAAAATAGCGTCTGGGTGTTTTATATCTGGCATCTATCTTGGCATCTATCTTGGCACCTCGCAGTATAAAGAGCCATTGTTAGACACATAGGAGACTTCCTCTGGAAACTCTGGCCACAAATAAAACTGAGGGGCATATCAGGGCATTGTATGATTTTCCTCTGGCATCAATGTCCATGTACCAAAAATGATGTGGCCTTCGATAAGAATGGGGCATTTGTCGATTAAAATTGGAAATTATAACATATATTCGCTTGTACAATTCTGGACATTTATAGAACCAATGTGATTCTCCAATACACCAAGGTGAGTCAAAAATGATCCGCACCCTGGCTGTAGAAATTATCTTAACTTTCAGAAAAGGCAAATGTGTCATTTTTTTCGACAAAACCTCCTGCTTTGCAATGCACTTTGTCCATCTGCCAACAAGCTTCCATACTAGCTCATTAAAATGTTTTAGGCTGAGCTGCAAGCCACGAATGCACCGCTGTCTTCTCCTCTTCATCAGAAGTGAATCTTCATCCTTGTAGGACCACACGATCCACTGTCACTTGTCCATCCAGCAGAATCAGTTCAAGTGCACGCCCAATTTTGCCATCAGTTGTGGGCAGGCGTCCGGCTCCTTTCTCATGACTGACACTTGTGTGACCTTCCCTGAATTTCTGTAGCCATTCATAAACACTACTTTATAACAAAACACTTTCTCCATACTGTGTATGCGCAGAGGTATCTCGCAAGAAAGAGAACCATCTCACAGGCGCCAACTCTTGGAAGCAGCTCCCTATGGGTCAAGATCAGACTTTCCAACAAGCCTTGGGATTTGACAAGGGAATATAGCCAAGCCAGATATCCCTCAGTAGACGGCTCTTTCTGGGTGCTTGCCCTACATCATTACGGAGTAGGATTCCGGCTGACTAACTGCAATGCCTTGGAAGCGGTTTGGGCAAGGTGCTGAATCTCCTTAAAGAGACCAGTCCTGTATGGAGACTTACTGGCAGTACCCCAGGGTATGACGACTAATTGGCAATGCTCCACGGGAAGCGAATATGCAAAAAGTATATCCCAAAAAGGAGAACCCCCTCGTCTGCACCATCTATAAGTCAAGATCTGACTATCCAACAAGCCTTGGGATTTGACAAGGTAATATAACCAAATACCTATCCGTAGACAGCTGTTTCTGGGCGTTTGCCCCTCATCAGTCTGGCTGGCTGAGTGCGATGCCTTGTAATCAGCTTAGGCATTGCCCGTAAAGGGTGTATTAGACACCCCGATGCCGCCAGGGGCGGACTGGGAAAACATAAAAGTGGCCCTATTTTGTAGGCAGTTCCAAATTAACAGAAGGAGTTCTTAATTGCAATAGGGACACAGATGTTTAATGCGACGCGTCTTTGGATATAATATGTGTTATATTGAGCACAGAAGATGTCACACAAGATTTTTTTTATACTTTAAGTGTGACACATTATATCCAAAGACGCATCCTGCATTAAACATCTGTGTCCTTATTGCAATTAAGAACTCCTTCCAGCTCATAGAAAAACTTATCGATCGCAGTGGAAGATCTGTCCTTTTGGGACGCTCCATCAACGTCGTCTTATATACTTTAGTGTCTGTATATGCTCCGAACAGGGGAGAATTAAGATTCTTTCATAAATTACAGAGGTTGGCTAAGGCTAGTTTCACACTAGGTCTCTCTGGATCTAGCACTGCAGGAAGCTACATAAGTGCCTTCTGGCCCCATTTACTATAAGGGTCCATTCACACGTCCGTAAATGTTTTGCGGATCTGCAAAACACGGACATCGGCAATGTGCGATTCGCAATTTGTGGACCGCACATAGCCAGCACTATAACAGGAAATGCCTTTTCTTGTCCGCAATTGCGGACAAGAATAGGACGTGTTCTATTTTTTTCCAGGAACGGAATTGGGGATTTTAAAAAAAATGGATCCCGAAAAAACGGATGCGGATCCTGAAAATGCTGATCTGCATCCGTTTCTTGAAAGTGAATGGGTCCTAAAATTGTGGAAAGGGTGCGGACCCAAATTACGGATGTGTGAATAGACCCTAACGCTGGGTTCACACCTGAGCGTTTCTGTTTTTGTCACGCGTTTTACGCGCGTTTTTGGCAATAGTAAACGCGCGTTTTACACGCGTTGGTGTGATTGACTGCAGTGTTGGCTTCTCTCCAAACTGTGCCTAGCACCTGGGGTTTGGCCTTTCCAGCATGTTGCAAATTCATAAACGCGCGTTCAAACGCGCGTTTTCAGTGTCAAAAACGCGCAAAATACAAGCGTTGCGCGTTCCCATTGAAGTCTATGCGCCAAAACGTGCGACAAACGCCTCAAAAAAAGCTCAAGTACTTGTTTATGCGTCGGGCGTTTTTCAGCGCGTTCAAACGCGCTGTAAAACGTGAAAATGTGAACCAGTCCCATAGGAAAGCATTGGTTTGCATCGGTTATGCGTTTTACAGCGCGTTCGAACGCGCAAGTGTGAACTGAGGGTAATAGGGACCGGTGGAGATCCGTCCGCAACCTGGCAAATATGGCAAGAATGGGACAGATAAATACCACTGCGCAAACCCTGATGGATCTCCCGAACACTAGTGTGAAACTATCCGAACACAGTTACACCAGGTAAATGCTTTTTAGGTGGGGATTTGAACTCCACAATGGATGCTGCATCTACCTTCCATACATTGACCCCCCCCCCCCCATCTCATACATTGGGGGCTTATCACTAGTATATGCCCCTAATGTCTGAAAGGTGCAGGTCTCACCTCTGCAGCTATCTTTTTAGAAGAGAGCCTGCAAAGCGAAGGAGGGCACACCGCTCGCTTACTTCAGTCATGCTCACAGAAGTGAACAGAGCAGCGGCCACACTTGTGTGGCGCGCTTCCCATTTATTTCAAAGGGACTATGGAAAATAGCTGGGCGTGCTGCTCAGATATTTTTGCCACACCCATAGAAGTGAATGGAGGGCACATGTGCGCCTTCCTTCACTTTGTGGGCTCCATTCTAAAGATAGGTGGGGGTCCCAGAGGTAGGATCCTCACTTACCAGACACTCACTTACCAATGTCTGAGATGACACAACCCTTTAAGGAATATGTTACAATGAACATAGACTCTGTTTCTAACCCCTTCTTGTTGCGGAATGCCCATAAAGCCGTAAAACGGGAATCTATGGTTAAACCGGGCCACTCCATAACAAAAAAAAAAAATAGGAACATGAAGTTGCAATCCCTTTAACCTACATCTGGCCGACCCTTTTCGTGGTTTGGTTCCGCATCCGAGCCGCATTTTTTGTGGCTCGGATGCGGACCCATTCACTTCAATTGGGCCGCAAAAGATGCGGACAGCAATCCATTTGCTGTCCGCATCCCTTGCTTTGTTCCGTGGCCCCGCAAAAATTATAGATCATGTCCTATTCTTGTCCATTTTGCTGACAAGAATAGGCATTTCTATAATGGGCTGTCTGTTCCGTTCCTCAAATTGCGGAAAGGCACACAGGCGGCATCTGTGTTTTGCGGATCTGCAATTTGCAGACTGCAAAACACTGCACGTTCATGTGCAAGAGGCCTTAGTCTCCCCAAACTTCTGCCTATAAGGATCAATTGGTATCTGTCAGAAAACTACTTTGAGAACACTTACTGACTGAATACTTATCATACACTAAGGCGCGATATTATTCCCAAGATAACAAAGCTGGTAAGTTAATAGCCTCTCGCCTAAAAGCCCAACGCCTAAAATCTCACATTTAATATTTAGGGGCTCATGCACACCGCCATTGCCCCCGCATACGGCAAGTCCGCAATACACGGGCAGCGGCATCACTTAAATGGGTCCGCGATCCAGGAGATCGGTGCAGAAGGATGGAGCGGAACCCGATGGAAGCACTACAGACTGCTTCCGTGGTGTTTCTGGCCATGCCTCCGCACCACAAAAAAGTAGTGCATGCACTACTTTTTTGCGGAACGGACGGATCATTCAAGTTGAATAGGTCTGGATCCGTCTGCGGCAGCCCCAGAGATATTGCCCGTGCATTGTCCCCAATACACAGAACGGCCGGCAAATGTTCGTGTGCATGAGCCCTAACTGATACGTGGCCACCCTCTGTTCACTGCTGCGGAAGTCCTGGAAATAGCCGAGCCCTGGCCTTAGTATTTCCAGTACAATAGCGGTTATTGGAGAGCAAGCAGCGCATGCGCAGTGTGCCCTCATTCACTTTGGAGTCCCCGTTCTGGAGATAGGTGTAGTCCCACCTCTGGGACCCGCTCCTATCTGACATTGATGGCATAGCTTATGGATATGCCATCAATGTCCCAGATGGGAAAACCCATTTAATCTGACATATCCCCATATTATATTAATTTTACTATGTTCTTCGGAGGCTACTGCGTAACGCACAAGCAGCGCAGATCTCTCTGCTGTCTGGCACATTTTTTTTTTTTTATCCATGTAGATAAGAGCCAGGCTGTTTAGCTTACAGAGGGCTTTTTGGACTGGATATACTGTAGCAAACCCCCAGCTGTAAATTGGGTCTGTATAGTTCTCCAACCTCTAAAAGCAAGTAGAAATGGTTCTATTCACTGACACCAGCAAAGATCTTGTGAGAACCAATAATAATTAAACCACAGTGTATATTACAATATTTGACAGTTTTAATTTTACAGCATTTTTTATGATTTCACCTGGTGAGGTGGATCAACTAATCCGAAAAAGAGCAGATCTTGCGCAGCACTAATACGCAGCACTGTTACAGCAAGAGGACAGGTGCATCACAGCTAGACAGCCGATGCAGAGCTGTAGCAGTTTTGAATCAGCGTACTGGAGATCAGAATAGCAGAGTAATGTAGCGGACTGGAGACCAGAATAGCTGAGCGATGTAGAAGAGTTGATGCAGCTTTCCAGAGACCAAACTAGTTGAGTGTTGCAGTACAGCTGATGTAGTGTACTGGAGGTCAATGTAGCAGAGCTTAGGTAGCAGCGTATGGGATAAAGCTTATATAGCAGAGTTCAGTATAGCATAGTTGATGTGATGCAGCAAGGTTGTAAACAGGTATGCAGAGTTGATGTAGCGGAGGACTAAACCAGTATAACAGAGTTGATGATTCAGCAGAGATGCAATCCGAAATGCCACAGGACTAAAGGCTGGTGTATAGAAGAAGAGGCCAGTGTACTAGGGCGCTCAGGTCTAACTTGAATAGTCGGCGTTAGTCCGACACCTAAACCGGGTGAGATCACAGGAGGGGTCAAGAAGGTAAATGAGTCAGCGTGGGGTGTTGGAACCAGGAAATGTGTGGGACCATCTCGATTGTAATGTTTGCTCTATAGATCGTCCTCCATGCCCCCTCCAGCAGCTGTGGGATGCACTGCAGTCAGCGTGGCTCCAGATATCTGTGACCACCTACCAGGACCCTATGGAATCCCCCCCAGCCCGTCTAGCTGCTGTCCGTGCTTCATGGCGCTTACTCTGGATATTAGCTGGTGGTCATAATAATGGGACTCAACTGTATTAAACTGGTGGGATCCTACCACTGGGACCCCTAGCGATGACGAAAGCAGGGACCCCATATCCCTCAAAGTCCCGCAAGGTGAACGGAGCGCAAGTAGGTCATGAGTGCCCCATTCATCTCTATGGTAGTTCCAGAGACAGGCGAATACATCAATCGTCTATTTCCGGAACTCCCACAGTCCGCTGCTCCTCCTGCAACTGGGTTCATCTTGGGATGACTCCAAACAGAATGGGGTCCTCATTCTTGTTGCCGGTGAGGGTCCCAGTAATAGGACCCCAACAATTTAATAGTTATCACCTATCCTGATGATAGAGGATAATTTGTATTAACCGGAATACCCTTTAAGGCCTCATGCACACAAATGTGTGCCGGCCGTACCCATTGTGGCCTGCAAACAGCAGCCCCACAATATATGGGCACCGGCCGCGTGCACACCGTATGATGGATGTGGTCCTACGGTGCAGAGGCTCGGAGCGGAAGGCCACGGACGCACTACAGTGTTTTGGTGGCTTTTCGGTCCGTGCCAAAAAAATAGAACAAGCTCTATTTTTTTTTGCAGTGCTGACAGATCGAGAACCCATTCAAATTGAATGGGTCTGCATCTGCTAGCACTGGCCACGCGGACGGTGCCCGTGCATTGGCAACTGCAATTTTTGGGTGTGCATGGGCCCTGAAGTTGTAAAAAGTTGTTGAGCACCCCAAACTGGTAAAGTTTTCATTAGCGAGCAGAGCATTTTAGATTTTTTTGGGGGCTTTGGCAAAAAGTAGGGGGGCTCAGCGCTCAGACACCCACCACCACCATCATCTCTCAAGTTTTCTGAAACTGGGTGTGCTCTATTGTATTTACAGAAGGCCGAAGAACCCCTTTAATATGTGTTGTGTACTATTAGTTTTGTATTGTGTACTATTATATTCTATTATTCAGGACATTATTTCCACAAGCCCTATACCTGGGCCAACGACCAGCATCGTGTCCACTCCTAGGGACAATAAAAGTGAATCCGCCCTATCCTTACAAAGAAGTCGCTTCAGCAGGCGATGATTAAACATTATATAACCATCTCTCCGTCCCGTATGTATTTGCTTACAGGAAATGCAAACCGTGTCAGAATTCAAAGTACAAAGTTTGAGAGGGATGAGCCGTGGCTAGCTCCACCCGGACTCATGTCAAGTCATCCTGCTGCTCGCTTGGACATCGCTTGTCATGTGCAGATTCCTTGATTTATCTACTTGAACTCCCAAGACTCAGAAGTACAGAAAGAAGGACTGGATTTCCTGTTTCTCACGGTCAGAGGAATAATGAAGGAGACAGAAATGAACTGAGCGGATGAGAAGAAACAGAACTTTTCAGGATGGCTTCTGGGCTCATTAGAAGCGCCCTGTTGGGTGTAGGATTTTTCGTCTACCTCCTGGCAGGTGCCATGGTGTTTCAGATGTTGGAACAGGATGCAGAGACGCACGTCAAGCTGAAAACGGAGCAACACAGGTTGGACTTTTTGAAGAACTACACTTGTCTGACCCATGATGCCCTGGAACATCTCATTCAGGTAAGAACATTTTACTTCTATCTATCTATCTATCTATTAATTATCTATTATCTATCTATCACCTATCTATCTCACACCTATCTAATATCTATCGATTCATCTATTTATTATCTATCTCATATCTATCTATCACCTATCTATCTCACACGTACATATCTATCTATCTATTTATCTAATTAATATCTATATCTATCTATGTTATACTCTATCTCGTACACATCTATGGCATCATATCTATCTATCTAGCTATCTAAAAATAAAAATAAAAAACCGCAGCACCTCCAATATAGTGAAAAAAAGTGGGATTCTTTATTCACCTGTGCGACGTATCTATCTATCTGTCTGTCTGTCTCTATCTATCTATGTTATACTCTATCTATCTATCTATCTATCTATCTATCTATCTATCTATCTTGTACATATCTATCTATCTCCTCTACGGTGCAGTAGAGTTTTGTAACTTTTGTTACAGGATATCACGATAAGTAAAAAAATTTGAGTAAAGAGTTTGTGTGTTAACTCTACTCCATCTGTATCTATCTACCTATCTACCTATCTACCTATCTACCTATCTACCTATCTACCTATCTACCTATCTACCTATCTACCTATCTACCTACCTATCCATCCTAGATTCCTAGGATGGACCTTCATTTAGATGTCAAGTTAAATACATGCACCTGCCTGTTCTGCCTTGGCGAGGATCTGGCTTCCATAGAGATAGCAATTTTGGACCTCTAAAGGTATGTTCACACAGAGGTTTTTTTGGAGAAGGAGGATTTGAGGCAGAATTTCCTGCAGGTTTTTCAGCCAAAGATACAAGTGGACTTGAAAGGAGTTAGAAATATAAAAGGAAGGACCTCTACTTCTCCTTCCTACTGGATCTACTTGTGGCTTTGGCTGAAAAAAAAAAACTGCAAAAAAAATCTGCCTCAAAACCTCCTTCGACTCTGTGTGAACGTGTCCTTAGACTGGATGGATGGGATATTTTGCTTTCACAGAAAAAGATATTGCACCCACAGATAGCTAGGCTGGTTGGTTAGCAGGCAAGATTATATCTATTTCTAATTCTGAATTAATTAATTTTATTCATTAATTTATTTATTTTTAATTTTTTAGCAGTTTTCTTTTAATTATTTCTAATCTTTTAGAAAAACATAGTGAAAAAGCACGTCCTGCCCCTGTATTGTGCCTTCTCTAAACTAGATACCCAGTTGGGAGTGACTCACAATACTAATTTTTGTTGCGTACAGCACTAGCTCTTATTTATGATGTCCTTTTCCTTTTTTTAATTATTGCGTTGGAGGTATTTTTACAAATTAAGGGCTCTTTCACACTAGCGTTTTTGTTTTCCGGCATAGAGATCCGTCGTCGGGATTATCCCAATGCATTCTGAATGGAGAGAAATCAGTTCAGGATGCATCAGGATGTCTTCAGTTCAGGACCGGAACGTTTTTTGGACGCAACATGCTGCGCTTTTTACTCCGGCCAAAAATCCTGAACACTTGCCGCAAGGCCGGATCCGGAATTAATGCCCATTGAAAGGCATTAATCCGGATCCAGCCTTAAGCTAAACGTCGTTTCGGCGCATCGCTGGATCCGACGTTTAGCTTTTTCTCAATGGTTACCATGGCAGCCAGGACGCTAAAGTCTCGGCTGCCATGGTAAAGTGTAGTGGGGGAGCGGGGGAGCAGTATACTTACAGTCCGTGTGGCTCCCGGGGCGCTCCAGAGTGACGTCAGGGCGCCCTACACGCATGGATCACGTGATCCATGCGCATGGGGCGCTCTGACGTCATTCTGGAGCGCCCCGGGAGCCGCACAGACTGTAAGTATACTGCTCCCCACTACTACTATGGCAACCAGGACTTCAATAGCGTCCTGGCTGCCATAGTAACCTCAAAGCATTTCGAAGACTGATCAGGATCCTGATCAGTCTTCTAATGCTTTCAGGCGACTTGCGTTCTGACGGATCCGGCGGGACGGAAGTGCCTGCCGGATCCTCAGAACGCAATTGTGAAAGAGGCCTAGATTTGCATTTGATAGTTATTTTTTAAAAATTTATTATTTGGCTTGTAGAGATACCATGTAATACAATGTAGACTGCTGTGTTCTGTTCAGTGCTAAAACCAAGACAAGCTCTCAGCTCCTCTTTCTGCTGTTCTGGAGAAAATGTATAACATGTCGTATAGGGTTCCAGATCAGATTAGCTTCAGATGAGCAGAAAGAGGGGCTGCAGAGCGAGCAGAGAGCACCTCTGTTGGATTTAGCACAGTACAGGATTCAGCAGCCTGCATTGTATTGTAGACATGCAAACTCTACAAACCAAACGATACATTTCTAAATAAAAACCAAATGAAATATTTAATTCGTAAAAAAAATCAAACCTTTTAATAAAAAAATAATGTGTTCAATGGCATCCTTAGACTTTAAAGTTCTTTTTTGAACACTATTGTGTTTGATTTTTAATGTTTTTTAAGGGTTAACAGACAGTATATTATGCATAGAAGCCTAAATTGTATGATTTACAGTAAGCAAGTCACGTTAAAGGGGTTATCCAATTTCTGAAACAGCCCCTCCATGTGCCGGGCCCCTCACAGGTAATATACCTACTCCGTTCCCCGCGCCGCTCCTGGTCCCTGCACCGCCGATGCTGCTTCTCCCTGTACACTGATGAAAACATCAGGTGTCGAGGGATGGGGGTGGGAGCAGCCAATGGCAGACGAGGACAAGCCTCCCTAGCATTGCGAGTGACGCTAGAGAGGTTCCTCCCCGTCCCCGTCTGCCTTTGGCTGGTCCCCCCGACACCAGATGTTTTCATCCGTGTACAGGGAGAAGCAGCAGCGGCGGTGCGGGGACCAGGAGCAGCGCCTGGAGCGGGGTAAGTATCTTACCTGTGAGGGGTCTGGCACTTGGGGGAGCTGTTTCAGAAATTGGATAACCCCTTTTATGATAAGCCTGAATGGCTCTTAAAGGGATATGTCCATCTGGCACATTGTTATGTTATTAATGTCCCAGATGAGAATAGCCCTTTTAACAGCTAGAAGAAGCCCTCCTATGAGATGAGATCCCACAGCTGTAGGAACATCAGGAAGGCTCAGGTGTCTGCATTAACATAAGGTGCAGATTAGGGTACTGCCACATGTTCTGGTTTTTCATGCAGTTTTTGAAACCAAAAACAAACGTGAATTCAACTGCATTAAAAAAAAAAAACTGCAGACTTGGCAGCACCTTTACCTTTTAGCCTTTTTTGGTTCTTCACTCTCTACCTACATTTCAGCAAAGCATTTTACAATTTAGTGCCAGATGCTGTCTACAATGAAACCTCTCTGAGGTTGGCAGTTCCCTCCACATTCCATCCACTGTGCTCCTGCCTGGTTACAGCAGCAATCTCAACATTCCATCCACTGTGCCCGTGCCTGGTTACAGCAGCTCTCTCCACATTCCATCCACTGTGCCCGTGCCTGGTTACAGCAGCTCTCTCCACATTCCATCCACTGTGCCCGTGCCTGGTTACAGCAGCTCTCTCCACATTCCATCCACTGTGCCCATGCCTGGTTACAGCAGCTCTCTCCACATTCCATCCACTGTGCCTGGTTACAGCAGCTCTCTCCACATTCCATCCACTGTGCCTGTGCCTGGTTACAGCAGCTCTCTTCACATTCCATCCACTGTGCCCATGCCTGGTTACAGCAGCTCTCTCCACATTCCATCCACTGTGCCCGTGCCTGGTTACAGCAGTTCTCTTCACATTCCATCCACTGTGCCCGTGCCTGGTTACAGCAGTTTTCTCCACATTCCATCCACTGTGCCCATGCCTGGTTACAGCTGCTCTCTCCACATTCCATCCACTGTGCCTGGTTACAGCAGCTCTCTCCACATTCCATCCACTGTGCCCGTGCCTGGTTACAGCAGCTCTCTCCACATTCCATCCACTGTGCCCGTGCCTGGTTACAGCTGCTCTCTCCACATTCCATCCACTGTGCCTGGTTACGGCAGTTCTCTCAACATTCTATCCACTGTGCCCGTGCCTGGTTACAGCAGTCTTCTCCACATTCCATCCACTGTGCCCGTGCCTGGTTACAGCAGTTCTCTCCACATTCCATCCACTGTGTCTGTGCCTGGTTACAGCAGTTCTCTCCACATTCCATCCACTGTGCCCGTGCCTGGTTACAGCAGCTTTCTCCACATTTCATCCATTGTGCTCATGCCTGGTTACAGCAGTTCTCTCCACATTCCGTCCACTGTGCCCGTGCCTGGTTACAGCAGTTCTCTCCACATTCCATCCACTGTGCCTGTGCCTGGTTACAGCAGTTCTCTCCACATTCCATCCACTGTGCTCGTGCCTGGTTACAGCAGCTCTCTCCACATTCCATCCACTGTGCCCGTGCCTGGTTACAGCAGCTCTCTCCACATTCCATCCACTGTGCTCGTGCCTGGTTACAGCAGCTCTCTCCACATTCCATCCACTGTGCCCGTGCCTGGTTACGGCAGTTCTTTCCACATTCCATCCACTGTGCTACTGCTTGGTTACAGCAGCTCTCTCCACATTCCATCCACTGTGCCCGTGCCTGGTTACGGCAGTTCTCTCCACATTCCATCCACTGTGCTACTGCCTGGTTACAGCAGCTTTCTCCACATTCCATCCATTGTGCTCATGCCTGGTTACAGTAGCTCTCTCCAAATTCAGTCCACTGTGCCCGTGCCTGGTTACGACAGCTCTCTGCACACTCCGTCCCCTGTGCCCAGTTATAGCAGCTCTCTCCACATTCACTTAAATGGAAGCGGCACTGAAGTCAACAGGCGTGGGCACTAGACGGGATGGAGCTGTGCAGTTCCAGTGTTGCACAGCTGATCAGCAGGAGTGCCAACAGTTGGAACCCCGGCAGTGTAATATTGGTGACCTATACTAAGGCTAGGTTATCAATAGTTATATCTCCAAGAACCATTTTAAAAGGGGGTGTCTCATCAGATGCGAGGATACAGTACATGATTCAGTGTGGGGAGGGTGGGGGAGTTGTTTCTTCTTAGGAACTTGTTTTAACCCTTGCACTGAGCTATCAGTGTGGGACACTGGCCAGCTTCATTAAGCATCACCCATATATGTCAGCTTGCTGGAACCTCCCCATGGTCCCGCTCAATACCAGGGTATAAATAAATACATAACAGCAGTCAGCGCCCTCACCCAACGTGAGTTCAAAGTGTGGACATGCCTTTCCCTTTATAGGCATTAATGTGGCGTCTGCCTTTTTTTATTTTTATTATGAATAAAAAAAAAGTATGAACTCCATAGTCTGTTATGGTTAATGCTAATACGGAGCTTTCTTTCAAGCACAGGTTATTACAGATGCAGTTAAGCATGGGATAAACCCTTTATTAAACAGAACTGCAGAGAAGCAGACAAACTGGGATTTCAGCAGCGCCTTCTTTTTCGCTGGTACTGTTGTAACCACCATTGGTAAGCTGTTCCAATTATTAATTCATATGCTACCAGCTTTGTATGTTTTGTAATATTCTCTATATTAATCAATTTATGGGTTGTTTCACAAAAAAAAAATTCCACATTTTTACATCCAGCACCTGGATCTGAATATTGTTGTACATTTAATTAAAAATTTAGTATAGACACTAAGTGATTCAATAAAATGTATCTGTTAGCGCCACCTGCTGTTTGTTATATTCCTTATTTCTTTGTCCACCTCGGTAACATCTCTGAGGTGGTCGCGCATGCTCAGTTCCATCCTTCAACTGTCTCTAGCTGCACCTACTGTTTAGAAGCTGTGACAGCTACAGGGAGAGAGCTGCAGCAGAAAGGACATGCCATCTAAGAAAAGGAACGTCATCTGATCTCCCAGATTGAAATAAATCTAGCAGAGCAATCCGAGCAATGAATGGGGAGATCTCTGGATCCATGTGAGGTACAGGGCTGGTTCTAGCTTTTTGGGGGGAAAGAGGTTGGCACTATATGATGTCTGATTTTTAGTTTATACATTAATTATGGGATAACCCGTTTTAAAGGGGTATTTTAGTAATGTTATCCTATATCCACATGATGGGTTAGAACTATTAGATCAGTAGGGGTCGTACCATGGGGACCCTATTCCCTACGGATTCCCTAGAAATGAATGAAGTGGCACATCTAGCATGGGCACTGCCATTCCATTCGTTTCTATGAGACTGCTGACAATAGCCAAGTACAGCATTCCTCTATTTCCAGTAGACGGGGGATAAGTTCAGATTACTGGAGTACCCCCTTTAATAACCGGGGACTTAACCCCCTATTTCATTACAGAGCATATTTAGGTGGAATATCTTCTTTTTTGCCTCGCTGCAATTAGTCACATAACTTTCAAATTTAAGTAGCTATGAGAGGGCTTTTTGTGTGATGTGTTTATCTGATGTCATAAAACTTTTTGGTGTACTTCTAACTTATTGATTAACTTTTATTAACTGTTTTTGAGGCAAGGGAGCCAGAAAAAAAATGATTCTGCCATTCATTGTGCAGTATATATTACATTCTCTTTGCGCTGTGGGTCGGTATGATTACAGTGATACCAAATATGTACAGTTTAGTTTTATTAGTTTTGCTACTTTTGCATGATATTAGAATATTTCATGGAAAAAAATACTTTTTTTTTTTTGCCACATCGGTGAGTGCCGATGAAGTGGAGAGGCATTTGGACGGTCTTCAGACCCTTTCACTTTTTTCATATATATATATATATATATATATATATATATATATATATAGAAAGTTAGACAAATTTTTTTGAAAAAAAATACATAGAATATTTACACGTTGTTTGCTAATTCTGTGCTAAAATTTTAAAAAAAATTGCCGGAACTGTCCCTTTAATGACTACTAAAGCTAAGCTACAGTAGGCACATAACCGCAGCATATCTGCATGATGGCATCTGCATTGCATCCCCAGATTCCCCTTTGTAGAACTGTGGGAGATCAGGGTGTTGCGGCTGTAATACAAGTGCCCAAATGTGACCAACATACATAATTCTTTTTTTTTTTTTACTGTAGGTTATGGAACATTAGTACCCAAGACGGCAGGTGGACAGATCTTCTGTGTATTTTATGCTTTATTTGGAATTCCTCTAAATGTCATTGTTCTTGGTCAAGTTGGCAGATATCTGTCCCGCTGGTGTGAACGGCTTGGAAAATGTCTGCTTAGCAAGGGAATGGGGAAGGTAACGACTAAGTTCATGATCCACTTGGCAAAGGTTATACAAGCACACGGTGCAAGGAGTTGTCTGTGGGGTCCTAATACTGAAGATCTGCTTTATCTATCAATGAAAAATTTATGAAAATTTGTGGCCAGCTTAGACTTTTTTTGCCCTTTACTACATTTTCGGAGAAGTAGCTCTTTAATGCAAGACATACATGGACTAAAAATCTACGCCAGTTCCCAGCTGGCATAATTATCAGTTTAGGGGCATGGGCTACGGTAGGATAAGGCTAATTTAGGACGAGGCCTGCACCTAGTCATAAATTGGGCGCATAATCCAGCAGCATGGGATATCACATACTAGTTTAAAATGTTGGACTGTGATAAATTCCCCCATAGAGTATGTTAGCCTGTAGCCTGTACATGGCCTAGTGGTGTTAATGTTGACTTTAGGTACACCTGAATTGAGTTGTGTTGGGTATATGTCACAATGATCTCCTGGTCATGAGATGGCAGAGCTTCCGCTATAACTGCCAAGATTGGAAATAACTCTGATCCTGGCAGATGAATCCGGAAAGCCTGTTTCACACTTGCATTTTGGTTCCCAGTTTTGAAATCCGGCAGGGGATGTCAAAACCAGACAAAAACAGTTCCATTTGATGCTAACACATCCCGATGCATCCGTTCCGTTACGATGCGGTTGTGTTACATCAAACTAAAATCATGGTAAGTCAATGGGTGACGCATTTGGTTTTTTTGTGCTTGAAAAAAATGAATCTGGCATCATTGACTTACATAAATTTTGAAGCTGGATCTGGTTTGTTCCGTTTTGCAGACTGCAGCTTGCACCGGTTTTGTGTCCGGCCAAAAAACGCAATAAAATGGAACAGAATGCATGCTGATCAGTTTTGTCCCTATTGACAATGAATGGGGACAAAATGTAACTGTTTGGCATGGTTTAGAGATCCTCTGCCGGATCTCAAAACTGTAATGCCAGAACGCAAGTGTGAAACAGCCCTAAGATGCTGTAATCCATAGCTTCCATGGCATTTATGGTAAGTAGTTTGACATAGGGAGTAATAGGAAAAGAATGGGAAATGTTTTTTAAAAATTTGCAGAAAGGAAAGACGTATCCGCAAAAATTACTGACGTGTGCAGAGCCCTATATAAAATGAATGGGTCAGTGTGCTGTCCAGAAAATACGAGGATAAAAAATTTGTTTTCAAGACGCTTTACACTGATGGGTGACAATACTTTGGAATATTTTATTCATGTGTACAAGAGATCAAAATATCACAGGTTCTAACCCTCCAGCGACACATAAAAAGTAGAAATATATTCACTAACGCTTGTTAAAATAGAAGTCCTTTTTAACATTGCTATAATACGACATTTTCCTTGTATCACATGTTAAACCCTTTTTAACATACTTTTTTTTTCTTTTAGAAAAAAGCAAAAATCATGACAGTACTATTTTTCCTGGTGGCTGGAGTCTTTGTGTTTTTGGGAATACCACCAATGGTTTTTAGCATGACGGAACAGTGGACATACAGAGAAGGCGTGTACTATGCCTTCATTTCCCTGAGCACTATTGGCTTTGGTGATTATGTAGTAGGATCTGGTATGTGTTTTTATGGTTGTTTTTTAATTAACTTTTTTCTTTGTACGTGATTTATTTATTTTTTGTCAGGAAATTACCCAGCCATGATCCAATGCATGGATTTCCTAGGAGTTGTCATGCCAACTAGCCAAGCCTGGTTGATCGACCAATTATTAAGTGTGGACGCCAAGCCAATCAGGTTCCTAGCTCGGCATCCAATCCGAGTGCCATGCGAGGGCTTTAAGACTGGCATTCACTGCTGTCTTTGTGATTCTTTTGTGTCCCGGCTTCTATTACTTCATTTGTGCATTGTTCTACTTTTTAACTCTTGATTAACTAATTTTGATTTGTCTCTGGAATAATCCCTTGTGTACCGATTTCCCCCCCTGCCTAATTTTTTGGTTAAGACTCTCACCTGGCATGTACTTTTCTCCTGCTAGTCCTTTGCATCTGATAGGTTTGCTACCTGTAACCTCGCGTCTGTTTTCTGCCGCCTTACTCCACAGATGTAACCTAGGTCCCTAGTAGCCAAATTCAACTTGTCTTGCAGCAGGCTCTGGTGCCCTCCTAAGGCTAGGTTGGATGAAGGTAGGACGAGGACGGCTGTTTTCCTCCCCTATCTCTCACATTTTTATTATTTTAAATATGGACCCGTTTTAAAAGACATACAGTGTAATCTAACACAACATGCACATTTTCAGTTGCTTATGCTAGCTATGTTCTGTCCTTGTGGGCTGAGGAGGAAGAAGTTGGCCATACATATTATAATAATGTTGGCCGAACCTGACAATTTGTATTATAGCCAGCCATCTAATATGTACGGGAATGTCCCCCAATGGCAAATGTTGAGGAAAGAAGCATTGGGCTGCTGGATTTCAACATGTGTGATACTTTTGTTCTTGGGGGAAATAAGTTAACACCCGAAGAGTCTTTCCTCTATGGAGAATATTTAAAGTATCTAGTGATATCTAGTAAGTGCCTCCTCTCCCTGGGTCTACATATTTCAATAAACTGTCCAATTGATCCTAAAGGGTCAGCGAGTTTTTAAAAAACTTTTGATATGTGATGGAGACATTTCAAAAGTTTTGACTGGTGAAGGTCTGAGTGCTGAGACACCTACAGATTTCTACAACAAGATGAAAGAAGCGCTTGCATATTGTATTCTCTCTCATTGCTGCAGAGGACAGAATCAAGAAGGGCTCATAGACTTCTATTGAGCCGTGTCTTGCCGCGAGGACAGAGTGAGATATGTGAACGCTTCTCTTGTCTCGTTTTAGTGATCGGTGGGGATCTCAGCACTCAGAGCCTCACCAATCAATACTTTTGATATGTCTCACATGTTAAGTTTTTTTTGAAAACCCTTTAAAGGCTATGGACACCGTCGATATCTTCTTCTATGTTACTATTTGTCACAGAAATAATTACAGGTTCATTCCACAATTAATCTCTAAAGTCATAGCAGTGAATTGTTTAACAAGTTGGGTATATATATATATTTTTTTTTTTAGGGCCCAAGGGCACACACCCGTTTGATGGCTACCGGGCCTTGGTGTACTTTTGGATCATGTTTGGCCTTGCATGGCTTTCACTGCTGATAAACTTATTGACTTCAATTTTGAAAGATACCGAAAAGAAAATAGAAAAAGATCTCCACAAAATAAGGCAACACAAAAAAGCACAACATCGCCAAGAAGTGGCCATGGAACCTCTGACCTCCTCGAAGCAAGAAACAAGTGCAAAGGAACCACGTGAAAAAGAAGAGTCCTTGACCTCAATCTAGAAGGATGATCAATAGCCAAATCTTTGTGTTTTTTTTTGCAAAGGATCCTTCAAATGTTTTTCAGCTTTTTTTTCTATGTAACCTTGCCATAGAAGCATCGGTGTTATATATGTTTACCAACACGACTTGGAAGAGGTTTGCTTGAGCATTTAATATGCACAGAGGGCACCATAGCAGATTAATAATGATGCCTTTACCCTGATGCATGCCCTTGGCTACAGCAGTAAAATTGTGATGTACAATAATCCCCGATGTGCAGTGCTGGATGCTAAAATTGTTGCCGAACTGTTGCCCTAGTACAGCGCCACCTGAGGCCACTGCCTCACATTGCCTCATTGAGGATGCACCCTGCTGTAACCTCATGGCAACTTAAAGCCTGTTCCATTAGCCTACAAGTTTATGTAAGAGTTAGGCCTCTTGCATACGAAAGTGTCGGCTTTTGCGGTCCACAATTGCGTATCCGCAAAACACGGATGCTGCCCGTGTGCCTTCCGCATTTTGTGGAATGGAACAGACGGCCCATTATAGAAATGCCTATTCTTGTTCACAAAACGGACAAGAATAGGACATGAACTATAATTTTCGCTGGGCCACGTAATGGGAGCAACGGATGAGGACAGCACACGGAGTGCTGTCCGCATCTTTTGCGGCCCCATTTAAGTGAATGGGTCCGCATCCGAGCCGCAAAAAATGCGGCTCGGAACCAAACCACGGTCGTGTGCAAGAGGCCTTAAAAGTAAACTATTATCTCAACAGGTAGCATTTCGCCTGTTATTTCTTCATGAAGCTGCATGGACAATAAGGATATACGGAGGGTAACAACCGCATGGTAATTTTCTAAGGGCAAGATAGGTAATCATTGATAGTTTGCAAGTGAAAGTGTAGTTTATGGCACATGCACATGGATCCATGTTGTACAGCCTGCTTCCATGCACTTTAGATTTTAGAGTTGTTTTATTCATTGATTCATACAGAATCAGGGGTGCACCTAGTCTTTCTGCTGCCTGGGGCGAAAACTGAAACGGCACCCCCTCCGCCAATTTGTTAACCTAGCCCCTTTGCCACCATGAAAGCGTTCATTGCCCATGGCCCTTCCGCTGCTCCCCTCTTGCCCCTATCTGGTGCTGCCTGAGGCGATCGCCTCACCTGGCCTCATTGGTGGTGCACCCCTGGATAGATTTGTGGCTTGTTCCTTCGCAATCCATATTAGTCTGGAATCTGGATTCCCTCATGCAGTTTTTGATGCAGTTTTTTTAAGTCCTTGTTAGGTTTTGTTCACATCATGCAGGACTTTTGTCTCCGCTTCAATATCATCTTCTGAGCAGACACGTAACGGACCCCATTATAGTCTATCGGGTCCTAAGGGCTCAGTTATGAGCCTTTTCCATCCTTTCCGTTCTCCTGCTCCTAAACGGAGCAGGGGAACGGAAAGGCTGAACGGTGATGTGAACGAAGCCTTAGTGTTGAGTGAACTTCTGTCTTCAAGTTCAGCGTACAAGGTTCAGGTTCGGGTTATCTAAGAATTCCATTATGAATTCCGCTACCACGGACCATAACTTATACGTTCCACTACCACAGTCCATAACGGAATTCTTGGATAACTCTAACCTTGAACGCTAAACTTGAAAACAGAAGTTTGCTCATAGGGTCCATTCACACGTCCATTGTTTTTCTTAATCCGAAAATAGGACCGTTTTTTGCGGATCCTATTTTCCAAGAATTCTTTCCGTTTGTCATCCGTTTTTTGCAGATCCGCAAAAAACAGATAGAAGAATAAAATTGCATTGCACAACGGACCGCAATTTTCGGATTAGAATAGGACATGTTTTATTTTTTTATGGACACTATGTACTGAGAAAATTATGCGGACAGCACTCTTTGTTCTGTCCGCATATTTTATAGACCCATTGAAAATCAATGGGTCCGAATTCTGTCCGCAACTATTCCGTGACTAGTCCGAAAAATCGGGATCAGATACGGAACTAAACAACGGACGTGTGAATGGACCCTTACTTTTTGTTCCTTTAGGACCAATTCCTAGCTTTTAATTAAAAAAAAAACTGCATAAAAAGCTATATCATAATATTAGTGCTCCTCTTATTCTCCCCTTCACCAAAATAAATGTCACCGTTTGCAGCAGCCTGTATTCTGTCTTTGATACAGTGGAGAGCTGAGCTGGAAAAATGATTTGCAAAAAAGCGGAGATGATATTTTTGGCTGGTGGTGCACTGCGCTATGGTTGGACCACTCTACACGAGACATTACTATGTGTGGTCTCAAAACTATATCACAGTAGGTCTGCCTTTAGGGCTCATGCACACGAACATATCTTCTTTCCGTGTATGTTCATTTTTTTGCAGACCGTATGCGGAACCATTGATTTCAATGGGTCCGTGTATTCCGTTTATGTCTGTTCCGTAAAGAAATAGAACATGTCCTATTGTTGTCTGCATTACGGAAAAGGATAGCATTGTTCTATTAGGAGTAGAGATGAGCGAACTTTAAAAAAAAGTCCGGTGTTCGGCGTTCGGGTTGTGGTAAGTCGCGCATCTCGTTATGGATTCCACTATAGCGGCATATGGAATCCATAAGAAGCAGCTGCCACCAACCCGAACTGTTGAACAGCCGAAGGACCTGGGGTGACATCACCGTCATGTGATCAGTGCAGGGGGCGTGGCTCAGTACTGGATCACCTCTTATCTAATCCAGTGCTGAGCCACGCCCCCTGCACTGATCACATGACAGTGACGTCACCCCAGGTCCTTCGGCTGTTCAACAGTTCGGGTTGGTGGCAGCCGCCCCTTATGGATTCCATATGCCGCTATAGTGGAATCCATAACGGGATGTGTGACTTACCACAACCTGAACGCCGAACTTTTTTTTAAAGTTCGCTCATCTCTAATTAGGAGCCAGCTGTTCTGCAAAATATGGAATGCACATGGACGTTGTTCATATTTTTTGCGGACCACAAAATACATACGGTCGTGTGCATAAGCCCTAAGGCCGTGTTCATACTGCCATTAGGGACTGCACCGTTGGGTTTCTGTTTTTGTTTTTAAGTCAAAATAGCTCAGTTTTGATCACTGTAAGGTCTCAGAAATCCCTCGAAACTTGACAGACCCTTTGTACATAAATGGCATCTGTCAGAGAATCTGTTGCTCCATGGATTCATCATAACTGCCAAAAGGTAATCACCTAAGCCATGAGGCTAATGTGAACAGAGGCTACATCGTCCACTGTCTCATCTGTGTAGTTAATTTGACTTTCCTCAGTACAATGGAATAATTCTGATAACAGAATGCAAAAAAAAAAAAAAAAAAAAAAACACTCCATGTGTTCTATTAGGCTAAGTTTACATTATATTGTTATGTCAGCATAACTTGTATCATTTTGTCATTGTGCAGTTTTTGGTGTCCTTTTTTTTGTGTGGCTTTTTTGCCACTTTTTAAGACAAAAACACCAGCTCCAAATGTTGCATGGAACTCTGTAGGAATATTAAACACAGCAAACAGGGTTTTTTTTTGAAGTTTTTTTCCACTTTGAGGTGTTTTTTGTCAGGTTTTTTTTTTAAATCACAGCATTCTCTGGTGTTTTGTCCCTTTTTTTTTTTTTTTTTTTTTGCAGTGTCTGCTGACATTTTTAACCAGTTCAAGACCTGCCAATTCATTTGTCTATGGTTATGTAAATAATTTTTGTGCCTTTTTTCTGTGATATCTGGTGCTTTATTTTGTGTCAATTTTATTAGTATTTTAGTATTTTTTTTTATACTCAGGAAAATGGAAAAAAAAAGGAAAAAATAGTCTGTTCAATTATTTTTTGTTAATAGCACAAAAAAAGTAGTGGTCATGTTGATATATGGACATACCCGACATACATAGTCAACGGGCAGTCAGCAATCGGTTAATGGCATTTTTGCATTTTTTTTTACCCCAGTGCTTTTTTCCCCATGCAGCTCTACAAAGGAAGTGAAATACAGGTGGGCACATACTTTCTTAAAAATAAAAAAAATAAAAACTGGGCAGAAAACACCTAAAAAAAAAAAAAACCTGTTCAAATCAGGAGTTTTTGAAGGCCTTTTTTGTCCAAAAAGTGTCAGGGACAAAAGTACATGAAGGAGCCCCATATACTAACAATTCCAGAGCATCTTTCCTTAGAACTGGATTGTGCATTTTGCTGTTCCTCTGTTACTCCTCCTAGACAGTTAAGAATAAATTGTCAACTGAATGTTACCATTACCCTTACTTAGGCCTTATTCACACATCCGCAAGTGTTTTGCGGATCCACGGAGCCGCGGATCCGCAAAACACGGACACACCGGCAATGTGCATTCCGCATTTTTGCGGACCGCACATTGCCCGGACTCCATAGAAAATGCCTCTTCTTGTCCGCAATTGCGGACAAGAATAGGACATGCTCTATTTTTTTTGCGGAGCCGCTGACCGAAAATCGGGCGGCGCGCCCGCAGAATCGGATGCGGAGAGCACAGTGTGTGCTCTCCGCATCTTTCCCGGCCCCATTCACAGTCAATGGGTCCGCATGTATTCCGCAAAATTGCGGAATACATGCGGACTACATTGCGGATGTGTGAATAGGGCCTTATTCTGCTACTGGCAGCACTTATTAGATGGTATGAGACTGAATAGGGACAGTCCCCCAACTGGTAACACCCAGTAGGAGTCCTCTTAAAGGTCCTCTTCAACGAACAGCAGCTAAACTTTCATATACTTTTTGTAATTTATTTCAATGAAGGTCCACCATCACTATGTTTACTTAGTTTTTTATATAGCTTTTATACCTGCCGTCCTGCTTGTAATAGCGGTGGTATTTTCATGTTTGCTCATTACTATATGCTTAGTAATAAAGGTTTGTAGTCAGCGCATGTGTAGTAGAAGAAATCCTCTGATGGTATATCTCATCATTTCAAAGGGGTTTTTCCATTTCAGAAAGGGATGACGTCACTAGAAGAATTAAAAATAAGGCCTGGGAATGAAGAAGCCGCATCACTGGTTTAGCACTATGATCCCCGATGTAGCTTCAGGCTACTCCCTACAGCTGAAAGTAATGGGGCTCTGCTGCACCCCAGCACAGCGGATGGCCGGGAGCAGCAAACATTGGCGAGGCCACATCATTGGTTTAAAATGCTTGACTTTCAGGATTGGTGGGAGTCCTGCTATGTGTCATCACTTCCTGAGATGGAAAAATCCATTTAACAGTTAAGAAACATTTCTTTATATGTACAACATTTCAGCTAAATATTCTAATTATGGATTGCAGAAGGAAATAAACAATATTCACACTTCATTCCGAGTTATGAATTGTATTTTCATATTCCTTTCACTATGTCTACTATTTCCTACTTACATTGGATAGTTCAACAAGAAGTAGGGGGAAGATGTCTCCCACTAATGCCCCCCAGAATTAATAATGCCCCCATTAGCACTCCCCAGAATTAATAATGCCCCCATTAGTGCTCCCCAATAATATTAATGCCTCCATTAGCACCCCCAAGAATTAATAATGCCCCCATTAGCACTCCCCAGAATTAATAGTGCCCCCCAGTAATATTAATGTTCTCCATTAGTACCCCCAGTAATATTAATGCCCCCCATTAGTGCCCCACAAATAAATAGGGGGGGGGGGGAAAGAATAAATTAAGATTTAACTTTTAATGGTCTATTTAAAAAACTTAAATAAAAAAAAATATATATATATATATATAGTATTTTCGGCGTATAAGACGACTGGGCATATAAGACGACCCCTTACTTTTCCTGTTAAAATATGGGGTTTGGGCTATACTCGTCGTATAAGACTGCCCCTCTTCCAACACACACCAAATAAAAATTGGGTGGGTCATCTTTCCCTGCCTGCCCAGACCTCCCTGTCGGGGGCTGCTTCAGGAATGGCTGGCCAGGAATCAGCGCACGGTGGCTCAGCTAGAGGGCGCCTGTCCCTGAAGCTGGAGAAGGACAGCTTCTCCAGTCCGACGTTGGACCTTTCACTGATCCAACGATTGTTAGATAATGATCTGTATGTGTAGAGCGGCGCCCAGGGATAATAGTAAGTGCAGGGAGATCCCTGGGTGCCACTCTTCACATATACTGTATATCATTATCTAACAATCGTTGGACCAGTGAAAGGTCCTCTTAAGTTTCAGCACGCAGTATACCGGCGTATAAGACGACCCCTGACTTTTGAGAAGATTTTCATGTGTTAAAAAGTAGTCTTATACACCAGAAAATACAAGTGTGTGTGTGTGTGTATATATATATATATATATATATATATATATATATATATAGGTATAGGTGATAAGTAGGCGATCTGTCTGCTTAGCCCCCCCCCACGTCAACGGTCTGTTTACTATCCAAACCGGGACGAGTCGCGTAGGGGATGTCCATCAAGCTCCACCCTGCCACTGCGGCGCCGCTGATGTCCCTTCACGTCCTTAACTGAGCCTGCCGGACAGGGGGGGGGGGGTTCTATAGTAAACAGACCGCTGACATGGGGGGGGGGGTAAGCAGATTGATCCCCAAGGAGGGGGGGGGGGGGTTTGGGGTGCTAGCAGACAGATCGACGAAGGGGGGGAGGGGGGTTGGTGCTAGCAGTCAGATCGCTTACCGGTGGTGTTGGGAACTTGGATCCGGCAGGTGTCAATCAGTGCAGCCCTGGACACCGGACACCCCCCTCGCAACGCCACTGTGTCCAGACCATTTTTATGTAATATCAGAGGGGACAACTGCAACCCCCAGCATTTACCTGGCTCTTACATGGAATCCATGTGTCTTCTTTTCTCCTCACATACTGCCATTACAAGTCTTTAGCAGGACTCCTCTGCACTGCTGAGCTCCACCCCCTGCAGGGTCACATGACAGTGACATCACAGGTCTTCAGCAGGACTGCACTGCTGAGCCCCGCCCCCTGCACAGATCACATGACGGTGACCTCATCACAGGTCTTCAGCAGAACTCCTCTGCAGTGCTGAGCTCCGCCCCCTGCACAGATCACATGACGGTGACCTCATCACAGGTCTTCAGCAGAACTCCTCTGCAGTGCTGAGCTCCGCCCCCTGCACAGATCACATGACGGTGACCTCATCACAGGTCTTCAGCAGAACTCCTCTGCAGTGCTGAGCTCCGCCCCCTGCACAGATCACATGATGGTGACGTCATCACAGGTCCTTCAGCTCTGAAGATGCTGCTGGTGTGGGGACTTGTATACAGACTGCAGAGCACAGCGCTGAGGTAAAGATTAATGTTATACATGACAGGCGTTCAGTAATGTCCTGTGGGGGACAGGGGACGTTACAAAATATACCGCCAATTATAATTGCTGGTAAAAAAAATATCAGCACCGGCTTTCAGAATAAAATACCGTCCGGAAACCCTAGGCTGAGCTTTGATACCAAGCAGAGCTGCTATACAATGTGCGGCGCTGTGCTCCTTGAGCGGAGAGAAGGCCACGGCGCTACTGCGAGTGGTGGTGCCTTCTCAAACAGCTGATCGGCGGGGTTCTCCCACAGGAGAGGTCATCAGTTAAAATATCTCAGAAAAGCCCTTTAATGAGGTCCTCTGACTTATTTAAAAGAAAAGACTGTTAGAAAACTCCTTTAAAGGGATTCTGTCAGCAGATTGTACCCCTATAACCTAAACATATGTTCATGTCCAGACTAATAAGGAGAATCCTATGGCCTTATTATACCTTACTGTGGCTCTTTTTACACAAAAATCAGCTTTTTATAACTTGTCAATCACTTACTTAAGGTGCCCAAGGGGAGGTCCGTTAATACAGGGTGCCCGGCCGCACCCCTCGCCGTCCGGTGCCCAGCGCCACCTCCACAATCCTCTCCCTCCCTCTGCCAGATCTTGCACCTGCAGGGCATATCCGGGTTAAGCGAAGTGCGCATCATGCCAGCGCATGCGCACTTTGCTCAACGAAGATTTTTATGCAAATAGAGCCACAGTAAGGTATAATAAGGCCATAGGATTCTACTTATTAGTCTGAACATATGTTTAGGTTATAGGGGTCCAATCTGCTGACAGAATCCCTTTAAAGGAGTTTTCTTGGCCAAACTGCACAGAGGCTGGAAAAATAATAGAAAAACATATCCATACAAGGGATTGTCTCTGGCCTCAGCTGTGTATGGCATAAGGCTGCTGAGGCCAGTGAAAAAAGTTTAACTTAGGCAACCCCTCTAAGCGGCAGCCTTCTCCAGTAGGCTGTTCCGGCGGATAAACAGTCTGCCAGATCCGTGCTGCCGCTAGTGCATGCGTGCCGCTGTGTGTCCGCTCCGGCCCCTTTGACTATATTGGGGGCGGGCTGGAGTTCTGCCGGCAGCATGGCAAACATGCCGAAAGGCGGCTGCAATAAAACTATGCCGGAACTCCAGCCCATTGTGGTAGTTTTATTCCGGCTGCCCCTCAGCATGTTTGCCGTGCTGCCGCCAGAACTCCAGGCCCCCCCCCCCCAAATATAGTCACTGGAGCCGGAGCGGACCTCCGGCGACACATGTGCACTAGCGGCAGGGCCGGTGCAAGGATTTTTGCCGCCCTAGGCAAAAGAAAAGTTTGCCGCCCCCCCCCCCTCATGTGACATCACAATGCCCCACCCATATGATCTGCCATAATAACTAACGCGAGTGCCGCCGTGTTTACATTAAAAAGCCTGCAGGGAAAGGCTATAGACACTAGAGCCACTACATTTAGCTGCAGCGGTTCTGGGGACTATAGTGTCCCTTTAATGTGAGGTAAATTAGAGACTAGTCCCATGAATAATGTACTAGATCGCCTACTTACACCCAGATGAGGATGATGATGGGCTCTGGCTCCACTGGTCTGGTGTGGGACAGGCTCTCTGGAGGCAAACTCAATGTTCTGGGAGAACGGGAAGCGGTTCCATTTTTTGGGGCCCTTTACACAGTTCAAGGTCTGGGCCCCAGGAGAGTATGCCCATAAGGCCCACCCATAAGTCCACCTACATGTTCCACCCATGAGTTTGTTCACAGAGGGTGGAGTGTGTAGGCGATGTGTTATGTGTTGCTGTAGAGAATCTAATGTGTGTGCTTATGGAATGTAGTGTATAGGGATAGCAGTGTGTGTGCAGTGGATGCAGTGTGTGTGCAGTGGATGCAGTGCGTGTGCAGTGGATGCAGTGTGCAGTGGATGCAGTGTGCAGTGGATGCAGTGTATGTGTGTTTGGAGTGTATAGGGAGACCAGTGTGTAGGTGATGCAGTGTGGGTGTGTGCAAGGGATAGAAAGAAGTTCCGTGTTTGTGTATAAGGTTTGTGTTGTGTTTCTGAATGTGTGTACAGAGTGCGTTCTGTGAATCTGTGTTTGCATGTGTAAGGCTCCATTCATACATCCAAAATTCTGTTCCGCATTTTGCGGAACGGAATTGCGGACCAATTTATTTCTATCCACACTCCCGGGTCCACACTACCATCCCGCAAAAATAGAACATGTCCTATTCTTGTCTGCAATTGCGGACAAGAAAAGGCATTTTCTATGCGAGTGCCGGCAATGTGCGGTCCGCAAAATGCGGAACGCACATTGCCGGTGTCCGTGTTTTGCGGATCCGCAAAACACACTTGGATGTGTGAATGGAGCCTAAGAGATGCATTGTGTTTCAGTGTGTATAAGGGATGCAGTGTGTGTGTGTGATGGATGTCAAACTCTCCCCCCAGTCACTCTCTTCCTTACCCCATCCCTTGTGTCACTCTTTTCCCCTTCTTGTCACTCTCATTACCCCATCATTACTCTTATTCCCCTAGTCACTCTATTTCTTGCCCCTTGTGTCACTCTGTTCCCTCCTGTCAGTCCCTCTGGTGTGGTGTGGTGTGGCCGCCCTTCTTGTCACTCTCAACCCCCCATCACTCTCATTCCCCTCCCTCTTGTGTCACTCTGTCCCTCCTGTCAGTACCTGTGGAGTAGGGCGCAGGATTAAGGCAGACAGTGTGAGAACTTCCCTGGTGTCAGTCCATGTGGAGTAGCGTGGCTGAGCTCTGTCCGGTTCCGCGGGTACAGGAGCTTTTGTTCCTTGTACCCGGCCGGACTGAGAGGAAGTGCACACTAAGTGAGCACTTCCTGTCAGTCCGGACAGGTACAGGAAACAAAAGCTCCTGTACCTGCGGACTGTACAGAGCTACGCTACTCCACAGGGACTGACACTAGGGAAGCGCTCACACTATCTGCCTTGTGCCCGGGCGGTGCGCACACAGGGACGCGTCAGCCCGGACGGGAGCCGGCGCCCCCAGCAAGAGTGCGCTCTACGCGGTGGCGTACTCTGCTTATGGGTGGCGCCGGCCCTGACTAGCGGCAGCACGGATCCAGCAGACTGTTTATCCGCCGGAACAGCCTGCCGGAGAAGGCTGCCGCTAGTGTGAAACTAGCCTAAGAGAGTTATTCCATGACTAATGTATAAAATGAAAATCAGACACATAGAGGACATGACAATTTCTTTCTAAGGCTACTTTCACACTAACGTTTTTTGCGGATCCGTCATGGATCTGCAAAAATGCTTCCATTGCAGTAATACAACCGCATGCAACTGTTATGAACGGATCCGGTTGTGTTATGTCTTCTATAGCCATGACGGATCCGTCATGAACACCTTAGAAAGTCAATGGGGGACGGATTCACCACATCACGGACAGAAAAACTCTGCTTGCAGCGTTATTCTGTATGGGGACGCAACCAAACGGAATGGAATGCATTCTAGTGCACTCTGTTTCGTTCAGTTTTGTCCCCATTTACAATGAATGGAGACAAAATGGAAGCGTTTTCTTCCGCTATTGAGATCCTATGACGGATCTCAATAGCGGAATTGAAAACGCTAGTGTGAAAGTAGCCTAACAAAGCTACTGTACCTCACATGGATCCAGAGATCTCCCCATTCATTGCTCTGCTGACAGCTCAAGGGGCGTGTCTTTTCCGCTGCAGCTCAGTGGGCGTGTCCATGCTCTTCCTATCACAGCTCAGGAGGCAGTGGAAGGATTGAAACTGAGCATGTGCGACCATCTCAGTGAGCAGGACAAAGAAATAAGAAAAAAACAAACAGCAGGTGGCGCTATACAGATACATTCTATTGAATAACTCAGTGGCTATGCTAAATTTTTAAATACATGCAATTACAAAAGTATTCAGATCCGGGTGCTGGTTTGAAAACTTTAGAATATTTTTCGTGGGACAACCCCTTTAAGTAAAATGAACTGTTTCAAAATTCACTTTTCACTTCAAAAAAAAAATGTGTCTGAGTTGATTTTCGGATCTCCACAGTACTTGCTCTCCACTGCTGATATTCTCACACTGTTCTGCAGATTTTAGACATTTTAATTGGATGGGGAAATTTCCATTTAAATCCACATGTAAACACAGATGCTTTGGGATTTATAATGCGGTTGTTCAGAGACATCCGCATCATTCGTGCTTATCCCCTGACTTTGCATCTGAGCACAGCCTGGCTGCATGTGTTTCATTTTTCCATAGTGGCCAAATGTTTTTATGTGTACGTGTGGATTTTTTTTAACCCTTAAATCATAACAGTCTTAACATTAACCCCTTCCAGCAAAAGCCAGTTTAGGAACAAATGCCAAAGCCCCATTTTTCAAATTTAACGTAATAATCTGGTAATAATTCTAAACCAATTGATTCTAAGATTGTTTTCTCGTGACACTTCGTACTTCATGTTGGTGGTGAATTTGAGTTGATAGGTTTTACTTTTTATGTGGGAAAAATTGAAATTTTCTAAGTTTCAACTTCTCAGATTTTAAGACAAATAATGATTCCTTGCAAATGAGTTATTCATTAACATTCCCCATTTGTCTACTTTATGTTGGCATCACTTTGGTAATAATATTTAAAAGGCTTTGAATTTTGGAAGCGATTTTTTTATAATTTCAAGAAAATTGTCAAAACCATGTTTTTGAGGACCATTTCAATTCAGAAGTGACTTTAAGGGGCTAATATAGTAGAAACTAGGGGTGGGCGATATAGACGATGTGTGATATGAATTTGTGCCACGATATCGATTTCGTCTATATCGCCAAATCGTAGTAGAACATGGTATGCGCCGCTCTCGGCGCACACCATGTTCTCCTGAGCCGCTACAGTGGAGAAGGAGGAAGTCCCTCCCTCCCCACTGCGTGCGGCTGCCGCTGGCCACCAATAAAAGCGGAGGAGGGGTGGGACTGTGGCCACTGCCACCAATAAATGACTGAATAGCAACGTAGCCTGCATGTGCCGGCCATATCCCATACCCGGCCTCTATGACTGCACGCTGCGATCCACCGCATTTAACCCTTCAGGTTCTGAGGGGTTAATTGCGGCGGATTGCAGCACGCAGTCATAGAGGCCCAGCATGGGATATGGCCGACACATGCAGGCATAAAGGACCTTTCATTAGTTTGAACTTTACTTAAGTAGCTGCACATACGGCATATATGGGGCACTTACTATTACCATTCGCCCGCTCTGGCCCCCATTACATGGTGGGAACACCAAGGAGGAGACATCAGCCTCTCTCCCTGGGCGCTCCTTCTCCCTGGCTGTAGCGCTGTCCAATCACAGCGCAGAACGTCACAGGCAGAGAGAAGGAACGCCCAGGGAGAGAGGCTGATGTCTCCTCCTTGGTGTTCCCACCATGTAATGGGGGCCAGAGCGGGCGAATGGTAATAGTAATTGCCCCATATATGCCCTATGTGCCGCTACTTAAGTAATAAAGTTCAAACTAAAGAAAGGTCCTTTACGACTGCCCCCCGATCATTGGTGGCAGTTGCAGTGGTCGGAGCCCCAGCAGTGTAATGCTGGGGCTCCGATCGGTTACCATGGCAGCCAGGACGCTACTGAAGCCCTGGCTGCCATGGTCAGCTCCCTGCTGCTGTGCGCCCAGAGCACAGGGCAGCAGGGACAGTGTGAGGTCCTATTCACCCTAATAGATCTCTATCAGGGTTCTAGCCCCTAAGGGGGCTAATAGTTAGTAAATAAAAAAGTTGAAAAAAAAAAAATTTAAGAACCCTTCCCCATCCAATATAGAAAATATATATCGCATATCGCACATGCTTCATATTATATCGCAATATAAATTTTAGGCCATATTGCCCACCCCTGGTAGAAACCACTTAAAAATGATTGCAGTTTAGAAACAAAAACGTTTGTCACAAACTTTGGAATGTCATTTTTTTTTTGTGCAGGTTTTTCCATTTTAATCCATTTTTCCTGTAGCACAGCAACGTTTAACAGAAAACCAACCTCAATATTTATTAGCCAGATCCTGCAGTTTACAGAAGCACCCCACACGTAGTCGTAAGCTGCTGTGTGGACATCTCGGGTGGCCCTGACAGTCTTGGGCCCGCTCCCATTCCCGGCTCAAGTGCAGAGGCTCTGTTTGTGCTAGTGGGGCAGCAACTGTTTGCGTGATGTCCAGCCCTGTCAATCAAGCGGGGGGGGGGAGCACCCTCCGCTTCGGGGACACCCCATCACGGGTTCAGAACCAAGCTTTACGAGGCGCGCCGATCGATTTGCTCATCTCTACTGAAATGAGTGAGGAAGCCTGACTGAGAGATCCCTCTGGAAACATGGGTTGTTTGTTTGTGATCTACCTTTACTTCCAAATATTCCAATATTTATAGGCACGGTTATTATTTGCTCAGGTTTTAGGGACACAAGCATGCTCTTTTATGGGGTAAACACAACGGATATGTTTTGGTGCTGATGAAGTCCCTTGTTTCCTTTATGAGCCACTGGTTAAACATATTATGTCATGGTCCGTCTGCCCTGTTTAGATTTGCCCAAAAGGACGTGTAAGCTGTGTTTGGATTGAAGGCACACCGTATTCGAGCTGCATAGCTGCTTGTCATAGCATCCCATTTAGACCTCTGGTCTGGATTTTTTTGATCTTTTGTAGGACTCACAATGATTAGAACAAAATGCCAGGATGTTTACACAGGTGATAAAACGACTGAGCATGGGCGAGCCCTGACCTTATTTCTGTATCCACAGACAGGTGTCCATGTCAGGCAGAAACTAGTGCAAAAATGGACATCGAGCGCCATGCTCCTAAGCTTTACATAGGGGAAGGTGCCTTATGTGTCTCAAAGTGGCCAGCCATTGAATGGTAAAGATTAGGATGCACGTGCTGCTCCTTCAAGAGCCAGAGGCATTATGATCCTGAATACAGCCGATAAGATCTTCAGCTGAATCTCTGTAGGGCGTACACCCTCAGGCCGTTGTACCCTGTGGATCGATAAAGTGAAAAGATGGAGCAAAGAATCAGGCCAGAAGTAAAAGAACTAAAGTTTCTCTTTACTAAGTGCAAGATAAGAGCAACATTACATCCAGCAGTAGTTGGACATAGTGCAGTTTCCCTCCCGAGATGATGAGATATGGCGGCTGACAGCGGCACTACCCGTATACTAGCCAGCAAAAGTCTCTCTCCTGATTCTCTCGGCACTTGTGGCTATAGGTGTCCGCTGGTGAAATGCAGGCTTGTGAGTATGCCTGTCCTGAACTGTGGTGATGGGTGTCTTGACACGTTTCCACTCACCTGCAGCGGAGCCTATATAGTTGTATTGCTGATTACTCTGCTGACTAAAAACTGTAGCTTGCAGAACTTCTGTGGCCCGGGAACCTGCAGTCTTCCTGGAGTAGTGGTCTTCACAGATGAGCTGTATCTCTAGTCCCAAAGGCCTTTGGAGCGGGAGATAGATGTGCTCCCTCACTCCAGGCTTGCCAAGCTCCTCTATCAAGGAGGGAGAGCGGTTAGCTCCATTCCCAGTGCCACTCATGCCATCTGCTGGTGGAACAGCGCATAGCATGTCAAAAACATTGCCAACTTTACATTACTAACCCAAACTTTGCAGATACCCCCAAGTCTGTAGCATTGCATTTCTCCTTTGCCATAAGATTAGTGCTGGTGGAGGCAGAGATACGGTACTCTTGTAATTTACTGTGAAGGCAGAGAAACTGTATTCTAGTAGTGATTTGCTTGTCACTTACTATGATAGTGACCAGTTGCTAATTTTGTAGACCCAAATATTTCAATCACTGCCAATTTCAGTAAAATAAAAATCCTATGATCTTTTCAAAGGTAATTTAAATTTGTAACCTTATTTATTCCTTATGCCTTATTCACACGTCCATGTCCCAGATAAAATCCGTGAAAATTTACTTTCATAGCATCTTCTCCTAATGGTCCGTGAAACACTGATGGCATCTGTGCTGTGTCCGTGTTTTTCATGGACCCATAGATTATTATGGGCAGGATGGATCCGTAAACACGGATAAAATAGAGCATGCTTCCGCTCTGAAACCACAGATCATGCTTAAATATGTATGTGTGAATACACACATCAAAATGAATGGGTACGTGTGCTGTCCATGGAGAATATTTACAGCACACGTAGGTGGAACACTGACATGTGAATGAGGCATCAGTTTAGAGTCCACTCAGCCGCCTGTGCTCGTTCCTCCTACAATCCCCATCCTCCACGTCTACCAGGGTGCCGACCATAAGCTACTACTGCAGATTCTGTGATTCTATTCACATGGGCGTTTTTTAAATGCCCGTGATTAACGGCGGTCAAAAATCAGGACATGTCCTATTTTGGCCATTTTCATGGACCATTATCCCCTATACAATTGAATGGAGTCGTTTTTAATGACTTATAGAAAGCATCTGTTAAAAAAAAAGCCCGTAAAAAATGATCTGTTTTAGGGCTCATGAACACGAACGTGTGCCGGCCGTTCCGTGCATTGTAAACCGCAGTTGCGGTCCCCAATGCACAGGCAACATCCGTGCGACTGCCGCAGACAAATTAAGACACATACAACTTGAATGGGTCTGTGATCTGTCCGTTCCGCAAAAAAGTAGTGCATGCGGAGGCACGGCCAGAAACACCACGGAAGCGCTCTGTAGTGCTTGCGTGGGGTTCCGCTCCGTCCTTCCGCATCTCCCGGATCGCGGACTCATTCAAGTGAACGGGTCCCTGATGCGGGATGCACACGGCCGATGCCCATGTATTGCGGACCCAATACGGCCACGGCCGGACAACGGCCGTGTGCATGAGCCCTTACTGTTTTCAACTGCCTTTTTTTTTATTTATTTTTTTATTAACAGTCATGTGAATATATCCTAAGACTTTAGATACACAGGCAATTTTTTATTTCAGTGACTGCATTCAGGATGTGAAATAGTAATAAGGCTAGTTTCCCATCTGCGGTAAAGCCAGCCGGATACATTTACCACGTATGCGAAAGTATCATAAGTATCTATACGGTTTTTTAGTATTCTGTATCCAGTCTTGCACCTTTAATGATTTGAATATATACAAATACTAAAATACCTGTCAGTGCATTTGCAACTGAGACAGGGAAGACTGTGATGCAAATGAGCAGAACATCGTGAGCTATTATTATTATAATACATAGGGTTTTTCTCATTTCTCATCAGGCTTTTGCAGACTTTTAAAGGAAATGTATTATGTAATAAAAGGGTTATCCGACCTTAACACTGAACATGCGCAGTATCCTCTACATTCACTGCTATAGGACTTCAAAATATTACCAAACGAAGACGTGAACAGAGAGCAAGCTGTGCAAACGCGGCTACCTCTCCATTAACCACTATGAAGCTGCTGGAAACAGCCAGCACTTTCGGAACTCTCGGGGATTAATAGAGGGTGGCTGTGGACCCTTTACTTTGGGGTCCCCGTTCTGGAGATAGGATCAGTTCCCACCTATATGAAATTTGTAGCCCATCCTACTGCAGAACCACACAACAAGGTACTTTCATATTGTTCTTCATGTTATTTAATCTGTTCATGCTTTTTATGCATTCCCAAAAGCTAAGGGGCGCTGTTAAGTTAATTATGCACTAAATCAGAAGAGGGAACTAGCTTTCCCCTCTAATAGAGGAGCTTTCTAGTCAGGGTTGTGGCTAGAATGTAGCCACGCCCCCAAACCGTTCTAAAAGCCCATACATTCAAGAAAGAGGGGGGCGGCAGCAGCCATTCCAGTCTAGATTTACTTGTGAGAAGCCGCAGCGTTTAGAGACCGCGTTGAACACCTGTTTACTAAAGCTGTCTTACATTTAGAAGCGGCGGTGAATCTGCCGAAGTTATGTAAAGGCCGACACCTCTACATTCCTGCAGCGGATCAACCGCCAGTGCAGGGCTTTATTAAAACCGACATCTAAAACGCTGGTCTTAATAAATGTGACCTTGAGTGTTTTTTGTATGAAACTTAAACTGATTGTGCCATCTCACACATCACTACTATATGCCCCCAATGTCTGATGGCTGCAGGTCCCACCTCTCCATTTTGTTCATTTACATCCTTCTGGCACGCCCCCTTCAATTGGCATGCTGAGCTCTTTAAATGTATGTCTTTTTAACAATTGACTGTTGGATGTGATCTGAAGAAGGAGCCTGTCCGGCTCCAAAATGCGTTATCTATCATCCTAATAAATTCTGTGGTTCCAATATACGGACCATACTTACCCCATTCAGATGAGCAGTGCGCTGACCTTTTTTCTTCTTTCTTACATAGTCTCTTTATCGTCGGCCCGGCCGAGTACCGACTAGGACATGCAGCAAGCCTTCACACTGCCCCTATACTCCTCCTACTAGCGGTCCTTCCTATCAGCTCATCGCTCCTCCTCTCATACATTATAGTGATGTAGTTATATATATTTTGGATAAAAGAAGAATATTTTGTATCATTTGACCCTCCCTGGTGATTTTTTCTCACAATTTTTTACATTTATAGGACATTTTCATTTGTGACGTGGGATCAATAAAGACTCAGCATAATTATAATTTTTTATTTTTTATTTTAAAGAATAATGCTGATAGATGGTGATCAGCTGAATGGATGGAACAGGTACCTGCAGGATGGTATGAACAGGTACTTTTGCTCAGCTTCCTCAATGATGACACGTGATGAAGCCGAGCTGATGGTAAATCTTTTGAAGAAGGGTGCTGACAGATGGTGGTCAGCTTTTGGAGATGGTGTTGATAAGTGGTGGACAGTTTGTGGAGAATAGTGGCATAGATGATGTCTAGCAGTAGAAGAGCTGATGGAGGGTGATCAGCTCTCTGAATACTAAGTGTGCTGAGATGGTGGTC